>JARCFY010000014.1:70639166-73168333 GCA_029233225.1 Lepidodactylus listeri | reverse complement strand
TCTTGAAGCCATTTGTTGACAATCAGCCCATCTTCTGGCACGTGAAGCATGTGTGTGTCTGCATCCAAGCCATTTGGGGCTTGCCATGGAGAAGCACCATTTGGACTGTGCCTGTGATAGCCTTCAGTTGCCGATTAAGGTAACGGTTTCCCTTGCTTGAAAGCCAGTTGAATCCAACTCTAGGGGAAAGGTGCTCACCTCTGTTTCCAAGACGAAGAGCCAGTGCTGTTCAAAGACTTTCCTGTGGTCATGTGGCCATCATGACTAAACACCGAGGCACACAGAATGCTGTTACCTTCCCACTGAAGCAGTACCTATTTACTGGCAATTTCTTGCTTGTTTGCAGGAGCTGGGGCCAGGGGCGGGAGCTCACTCCATCATGCGGCACTCGGGTCTCAAACTGACCGAGCTGCCAACCTTCCAGTCTGCAGCTCAGCCTCTTAACCTCTGAGCCACCATGGCCCTCATTTGCTGATTAAAGGTAAAGGTTTCCCTTGCTTGAAATCCAGTCGAATACGACTCTAGGGATGTGGTACTCATCTGTTTCCAAGCCAAAGAGCCAGCGCTGTCCAAAGATGTTTCCAAGGTCATGTGGCCGGTATGACTAGATGCCAAGGTCCACGGAACGCTGTTACCTTCCCACCGAAGTGGTACCTATTTATCTACTTGCAATTCCTGGCTTTCAAACTGCTAGGTTGGCAGGAGCTGGGGCCAGAGACAGGAGCTCACTCTGTCATGCAGCACTCGGGTCTCGAACTGCTGAACTACTTAACTTCCAATCTGCAGCTCAGCGTCTTAACCTCTGAGCCACCGCGGCCCTCAGTTGCTGATTAAGAACCCACAAATTCTGGTGCTTCTGTTTTGTTGCCTTGTTACCTAAAATCAACATACTGCCTTCCCTTCTGGAACCCTGTTTGTTTAAACTGGATCATTTGGTATTTAGGGTTTTTAAACAGTAATGATTTTTAAACACCATTAATTATTTCTTTAGATTATTCTTTATTAGAAAACATAGTCAATAGCCAATGGCTATCAGAGACTTCCTCGTTGCAGCTCGCACAAAAACTGGAACAGATAATCAGCACAAATCATTAAACAGTAAAACCTTAAATCTGCAAGAAGCTAAAAGCCACAGAGGTCCAGCTGCTTCGTGCGCACATCATTTGCAATTATAAATGGCTTTATCTGGATTGTTCAGATGCAACTGATGGATATTATTAGGTGTTTGTGGAATGATGCCTGCAGGAATATCGTCTGCCATTGTTTTATTATTTTATTATCTTAATTATTTAAAATTGAATTGTGTTATTTTTAATACACGTCAAACCATTCGGATAGACCCTGTGCCCCTCCCACCCTTATTCTGTTTGATCTCCAGCGTTCCCGACTTGGTGACCTTTGAAGACCTTTGACCGTTCCAGGCAACGACTTGACCCGGCGCCTCGCTCTCCTCGCGTTCTTGTGTTCCTTTGGTAATTACACCGCGTAGATGGATGCCTGTGAGCATTGCTCCGAGGGCACGCCAATGCTCGCGAACAGATATGAGGTGGGAATTATTCCATTTAGCAAAGAGGATTAATGTTTCATAACAAAAGGTAATTTATTCAATTGTATGCAAAGCGAGGTCTTCCAGTAATAGCGTGTACAAAGCTTGCTTATTTCCGCCTATTGTATGATAAGTTTAATTCCTATGAAAACACTGGTCGCTCCATTGTGTATCTTTGGGGAGGACTTGACCAGTCCCAGAATGAATTGGACTCTGTTAATTAAAAACACTTCAGAAGCAAAAGATGAGGAGCCTGATAGGGTTGCGGGCAAACAAGGACTCCTTCGTGAATTGTAATAAGCTGAGGGGGGTCGATTCCAGCAGAGTCCAAAGTGACAACAAGCTTCATTCATCTGTGTGGTGTCAGGACTTTGTTTGACTCAACGAGTCCCACACTTGACAGCTGTAGTGGAAGGTACAAGAGGGATGTTCTAACTGGCACCTGAGAGAGACTCTCTTTCCCATTGAGAATGCTCACTGGATTCACAAAACTAATATCTGGAGGGCTTCTTGGGAGAAGCAACAGATGGGAAACTGGTGTGGCTCTGATAAGGATGCTGCCCCATCTCTCATATTCCCATGATATGCCAGTGTGAGCCCAATTCTCCAAGTCATGGTGAGGAATGCCACATGTATTCTTATGCCCGTTGTTGTTGATATGGCCTGGACTGAGGGGGGAATGTTTTGGATACATATTTTAGCATTATGGGAGACTTTTCTGCCAGTGGCACTTCAGCCACTGACTCTCACTGTCTCACCAATCAAAGCATCTCGCACCATGGGTACACAAGAGAGGGCCTTTTCGGCGACAGCCCCACAATTATGGAACAACCACCCCAGGGTGGTGTGCCTGACCCCCTCACTTGCAAATCTCAGGAGGCAGCTGAAGATGGTTTCATTTAGGACCACATTTACTAGCAGTCCTGGATTGTGATTTAAATTCATATATTTTATTGGGTTGCATTTTATCTGTGTTGTGAGCCACTTCAAGCTCGTCAAGGAAGAAAGGTGGCTAATAAATATCCTGAAGAAATGAATGCCATAGAAGTTCAGGTTGCAATAATGTGTCAAGCAGTAGAAAACATAAAGGACACTCACAGACATCCCCAGTGGATCTTCAAAACTATGCAGAAGTCAGTGAAGGAAATCTGTAGAAGAGGTATTCATCTGCACCTAAAACTCAAAGAAGTTCACAGTGTGTAGATGCAGGTCAAATTCCAGGGAATGTGAAAGTCAGTGGCAAATCAGGATTAGAAGTTCAAGGAGCATTTCTGCACTTCCTGCAGGCTTCTAGGGTAGTCCCCAGAAACCACATCCCAGGGAAGCCTTAAAGAGAGAAAGAGAGAGGCTCTTGGAGAGGGGCCATGGCTCAGTGGCAGAGCCTCTGCTTGGCATGCAGAAGATCCCAGGTTCAATCCCCAGCATTTCCAGTTAAAAGAACCAGGCAGTAGACCATGTGAAAGACCTCTTCCTTCCATGATGAGGAGTCCCCTTCCACAAGCTCCCAGGGAAGACCTGTCTGTCTACTGTCTGGTAGTCTGTCTATCCAGACAATAGGCCAGTGTTAGGCCAGTGGTCTGAGTCAGTATAAGGCAGCTTTACATGTACATTGAGGAGGGAATATGGCCCAGTAGGAGAACCTCTGCTTAACATGCAGAAGGTTCCAGGTTCAATCCCCGACATCTCCAGTTAAAAGGGCCAGACAGGAGGTGACAGGAAAGACCTCTGCTGGAGAACCTGGTGAGCTGCTGCCAGTCAGAGTTGACAATACTGATCTTGATGGATCAAGGGTCTCATTCCATGTAAGGCAGGGGCATTTGTAGTTGATCTCAGCTGCTTCCCTAGCCGGCTGTTTGCTATCCTGGCTTAGACAGTCCCAGTGCTTCTGACTGAGAACAAGCAGATTCTTCACTCTTCTCTCTTCTTCTAGCCATAAACTTTTTGCCAGATGTGAAAGCAGCCAAGACCAGTGGTTTGCCATCAACACAGTCTGCATTCCTGATTATCTTGACAACATTAAGAGTCAAAAGGAGACAGCAGGCGTTTCTCATCCCAGGCAGTGCGAGTTGGGTTAGCAACTGAAAAACATATGACAACAACATTTTCCTGGCTGATTGAGGAAGAGAGTTTGGATTGGGTGGGGACGGAAGGTAACTTTTGTGGTCCCCCCTGCCCTCACCATTTCCCTGGAAGTATACTTTGCAACTTCTAGGTAGCTCCCACACCCCATGTTTGATAGTGGGGGCTATGATGGCCCAGGAGGGCCCGTGGGAAGTTTGCACAAAGAGGACAACCCCACCACCACCCTTCAATCTAGAGTCATCCCACGGAGTCACTGGGAGGATAGAAGGAAGAAAGCTCCTGAAATGCAGCAAGTGTGAAGTGATGGTGCTGCTTTACTCTGCTTTGGTTATACCTGTCAGCTAATGCTGCCATCTCCTGCCCGGGAGGTGGGATGTGTGCCCCTGGTGATGTCGGGAGTGTGGAATGTTATGTTATACTTCTCATGGCTTGCTTATCGCTCCCTGTGCCGTTCTGACCTTGGAAGACTGCTGGTGCCTGCCTAGGTATCATTTCTTTTGTCTGGCTTTGTTTCTTCCCACTTTTTCCATGAGACCCTCGGGCCAGTGTTTGGGCACCTTTTACATGAATTTTATTATTGGTTCAAGCCATCGCCAGACCCCTTTTGAATTCTGTATAACTCCTACTTGGGGGTCGTGCCAGCCATTACTAACACAGGACGTGTAGATGACCACAACAGACCTTTCTCAATGAAGACTTCCTTTCTTTAAGGGCACTTGTTGCTGATTGACTCTGTAGGACTCTCACAATATCTCACGTAGAGTAATGTGTTCAGTTTTGGGCACCACAATATAAGAAGGCTATAGACATGCTGGAACATGTCCAGAGGAGAGCAACGAAGATGGTGAGGGGTCTGGAGACCAAGTCCTACGAGGAAAGGTGGAAGGAGCTGGGTGTGTTTAGCCTGGAGAGGAGACAACTGAGAGGTGAAATGATCACCATCTTCAAGTCCTTGAAGGGCTGTCCTACAGAGGATGATGCGGAGTTGTTTTCTGTTGCCCCTGAAGGTCGGACCAGAACCAATGGGGTGAAATTAAATCAGAAGAGTTTTCAGCTAAACATTAGAAAAAACTTCCTGACAGAGTGGTTCCTTGGTGGAACAGGCTTCCTCAGGAGTTGGTGGGCTCTCCTTCTTTGAAGCAGAGACTAGATGGCCATCTGACAGCAGTGCAGATTCTGTGAACTGAGGCAGATCACGAGAATGAAGGGCAGGAAGGGCTGCCTCAGGGCTTAGTTCTCATGGCCCTTTCTTACATGCCCAGGGAAATGCTGGTCGCCACTTTGGGGTCAGGAAGCAATTGTTCTCCGGGCAGGTTTGGCCGGGGATCCTGGAGGGTTTTGTTTTGTTTTGTTTTTTGTCATCTTCTGTGCATGGAACAGGGGTCACTGTGGGTGTGGAGGGGGAGGTATGTGTGGATTTCCTGCCTAGTGCAGGAGGTTGGACTAGATGACCCGGGAGGTCCCTTCAAACTCTATGATGTAACTGCAAATGAGGGACCTCCCTCCCTGGCTGAGATCCTGCCTCTGCCATGTACTGGGAGCTGGGGGTGGGGGAGTGTCAGGCAAGCCAGTCTCTGTTTCCCATCTGCCACTTGAGAGATCTCACAGCTTTGTTGTCATGATTGCTGGATAATGTGCATGAAGTGCTTTGAGCCCTTTTGAAAGCACTATGCCAGTGCTAAGTACTGCTACTGGATGAGAGCTCTGACCCAGCTGTAGCCCATCTTCTGTCCAGCTTTCTGCAGAGACAGAGTCCGGCAAAGCTTCTGCTGGGCTGCAGAAGGGGCTTCAGACGCTTGTAGCAGCCGTGGCGGCAAGCAATCCGTCCTGCCAGTAAGAGATGTCCTTCGGCATCTATGTTATTAGCAAGGGGAACATCTTACGGATGTTGTGATTCATGGAGCTCTGCCACCAGAGCACAAGGACACTGGAGAGGTATGAAGTCATCAATCTGTGAAGGAGCTCCGACTCAAAGCCCCTGCTGGGTGGCAGGTGGTTGGGAGAGAACGGGCTGGGCTCCTTTGGAGTATAGCAAGGGAAGAGGCAGCTATCTCAGCATGCAGACCTTGTTGCCAACATGTAACAGAGAGAACCGGTGGCCCACTTCCAAGAGTTAAGAGCCAAATCGAGCCTGGAACATGAGTGTCCCAAGTTCACAGCTTCCCTCCGCTTTCGGGGCCCACTAGCCATCACGATCCATTCACCAAGTGCAGAACTAACAATACTCACACAATCCTGCTGGCATTTTGAGAAGCGGGTTGCCGTGATCTGCAAGTGCATACACTCAGCTGCCAAGTGCAAAGCCCTCGAGGCTGGGGGCAGCTTCTCCCTGCAGGAATTCTGTCATCCTCCAGATCCTCTAGGCAGACACCAGCAGGCCCTCTAAAGTTGTGCTTTATTGCAGAGTCTGCTTATGGCAGCGGAGACCTCAATTTATATGCTCATTTACATCTCACAGGTCCAGATGTTCTGCACCACCTCCACTCACCACTCTCCTCGGATCAGGTCTGGCCAGAGGATGTAGTGATGGCCACAAGCACAGACAACTTTAAAAGGGGAGTAGACAGATATATGGGGGAAAGGTCCATCAAGGGGCGATTCTACACTGGCTTTTCCCTCCGTTGTTTCGTGAAACCCACATTGGAACAGAAATTCTCCTCTGCGTTGCATGCCACTTTCACTTTCTTTGAGCATCAGATTTTCTGGTACCCTCCACACTCCATGCCGCTTCAACTTTCTTTGACCGTTGGGTTTTCTGGTACCTTCTGCATAGATTTATGGCTGTTCAGGGGTGACTTTGCAGTCAGTACGGCGTTGGACCAGGGTATCTGAATATGGTTTTGAGCTGCACCTTTTCCTCAGTGTTGAAAAATGTGGAGTGAATGCTAGATGCAGAATCGCCTAATGCCTACTAGCCATCATGACTAAAGGGAACCTCTGTGTTCAGAGGCAGTAAACATCTGAACCCCAGAGCCAGGAAGAAACATTAGGGGAAGGCCTCGGCCTCTTTGCCCTGTTGTTGGCCCTCAAGAGGAACTGGCTGGCCACTGTATGAGACAGGATGCTGGACTAGATGGACCCTCACTGGTCTGACCCAGCAGGGCTCTTCTTATGTTCTTAATCAGGGGAAGGCCTCGGCCTCTCTGCCCTGTTGTTGGCCCTCCAGAGGAACTGGCTGGCCACTGTGTGAGACAGGATGCTGGACTAGATGGACCCTCACTGGTCTGATCCAGCAGGGCTCTTCTTATGTTCTTAATCAGGGGAAGGCCTCGGCCTCTCTGCCCTGTTGTTGGCCCTCAAGAGGAACTGGTTGGCCACTGTGCGAGACAGGATGCTGGACTAGGTGGACCCTCACTGGTCTGACCCAGCAGGGCTCTTCTTATGTTCTTAATCAGGGGAAGGCCTCGGCCTCTCTGCCCTGTTGTTGGCCCTCCAGAGGAACTGGCTGGCCACTGTGTGAGACAGGATGCTGGACTAGGTGGACCCTCACTGGTCTGACCCAGCAGGGCTCTTCTTACGTTCTTAATCAGGGGAAGGCCTCAGCCTCTCTGCCCTGTTGCTGGCCCTCAAGAGGAACTGGTTGGCCACTGTGTGAGACAGGATGCTGGACTAGATGGACCCTCACTGGTCTGACCCAGCAGGGCTCTTCTTATGTTCTTAATCAGGGGAAGGCCTCGGCCTCTCTGCCCTGTTGTTGGCCCTCCAGAGGAACTGGCTGGCCACTGTGTGAGACAGGATGCTGGACTAGATGGACCCTCACTGGTCTGATCCAGCAGGGCTCTTCTTATGTTCTTAATCAGGGGAAGGCCTCGGCCTCTCTGCCCTGTTGTTGGCCCTCAAGAGGAACTGGTTGGCCACTGTGCGAGACAGGATGCTGGGCTAGATAGGCCACTGGTCTGATCCAGCAGGGCTCTTCTGAGGTTCTTATGAAGGCCTCGGCCTCTCTGCCCTGTTGTTGGCCATCCAGAGGAACTAGCTTGGCCACTGTGTGAAACAGGATGCTGGACTAGATAGACCCTCACTGCTCTGATCCTGTAGGGGACTTCTGATGTCCTTATGTCCTGCTCCCAGAATTTTATAATTGCTGCCTCTAGCCAGTGCAACGCTTATCACAGGGTTACTCTTGGGAGAGCCAGGTCCCAGGGTAGTAGGGCTGCCGGCTTTGGGTTGAGAAGTTCCTAGACAGTTGAGATGAGCCCCAACCCTATTCCAAAGCCAGAGTTGGCAGCCAGACTTCATAGGCCCCGCCCCCCCAGCCTTCCCAGCTGTCTGGCTTCCTGTTTGTGTCAATCAGTTGTCTCTCCCCCCTCCCTCCATTCTGCTCTGGCCCTTTTGTTCTCCCCATTTCCACCATACCCATTTCCTGGGTCGCTTGGCTTGGGCTTGACTAAACCTTGCCTCCAGAGGAGGTCTCCACTCCCAAGGCAGTCTTTCCCCCTGAGGAGGCTCATATTGGTGGCACTCTTTGGCCCAGCCTGCTGTCCCGATGGCCTCGGGTGGCCCAGTGTGAGAGTCCTACAGAGTCAGTCACAGCAAGCGTCCTTAAAGAAGGTTGATCTTTATTGAGAAAGGTCTGCTATGGTCATCTACATGTTCTGTGTCAGTAATGGCTAGAAGGGCCCCTGAATAGGGCAATTATACAGAATCCAAACAGGGTCACACAGTGGAATGCAACCAATCATATAAACCAGTAAAAAGGCGACCAGTATACTGGCTGAAGGTTCTCATATGGAAAAGCGAGAAGATACATCAGGAGACGCTAACAAGCTACCAAGGTCAGTGCTAGGCAGCAAGCGATAAGCAGGCAGGGAGAGAAACAAAAGTGAACATTCCAAGGATCCTATGTTGCAGGGCGACCCATGCCACCTCCCAGGCAGGGGATGGCAGTATTAGCTGGCACCCAGCCCAGTCCTGCCTTTCCTTTCACCTGCTAGCTGCGGTGCAGCCTCTTTGGGGGCTGTTTTGAGTCGCCCCCCGTTTGCCCAGGGCACCGTGGAGTGTGATACCAAGCGACAAAGCCCTTGACAGGCTGGGCTCAGCCATTTCTCCTCCCGCACCCCATGCCAGTGTGCCACCGTTCCCTTGGGAAGAGAACAGAAGGGTGCCACCCCACCCCTCTGTCTCCACTTCCAGCCAGCCTGTAGCACTTGCAGGCCCAGGGGGGATGGCTGCAAATAGCATGAGGCTAGTTCTCAGGGATTTATTGCCCCGTCTGGCACCATGTGCAGCCGCCAGATGCATCCCTCGAGACTGGCAGACACCTAGCAGCTGTGATCGCCACTTGCCATGCCACATCCAGGAAGAAAGTCTTACTGGGGCACGGTGGAAATCATTTCACCGCCATGGTGTGAGTGCCACGTCTGGTCAGCTCCGGATCTGGCAGCCTTGAGAAAACTTGGCATGTGGCTAACTTTGATGCGGACCCAATCACCTGGCAAACGTGCCTGGCTCACCTCCTTTGACGACACACCAGGTGAGCTCCTGATCAGATTGTCTTGAAGGCTGTTGTTGAAGTTTGTCTTGAGCACCGTGGCACCGGTGCAGGAGCTGCTTGTTCGACAGGGTCCGGTCGTTGCGACTTGGAGCTGTGTTTGCTGAGTCTGGGAACTACGTTTTCTCACATGAACACATGGAGCCACCTTGTCCTGAATCAGACCCTTGGTCCATCAGGGTCAGTGTTGTCTATTCGGACTGGCAGCAGCTCTCCAGGGTCTCATGAGGAGGCCTTTCACATCACTTCCTACAACATGAGCCCTTCAACTAGTAGTACCCGGGATTGAACCTGGGCCCTTCTGAAAGCCAAGCAGATGTTCCATCACTAAATCATGGTCCTTCCCTATGAAGCTGCCTTATATTGAATCAGACCATTTGTCTAACAAGGTCCACATTGTCTACTCAGACTGGCAGCAGCTCTCCGGGGTCTCAGACAGAGGTCTTTCACATCACCTCCTGCCTGGTCCATTTAGCTGGAGATGCCAGGGATTGAACCTGGGACATTCTGCATGCAAAACAGATGCTCTACTACACATACCACCTCCCCAAGTCCACTGATGATTAAGGAATGTATCCCCAAGTCATGGTCAGAACACTAAAGTGACCTGCTAGTCTTGCAAAGTAAGCTTGCAGTTCAGCCTCTCTTTGCAGCTCTACAATTGGATATTCCATTTCAAATACCAATATTGACTAGATTGTATTGCCTGCTTTCTGTGCCTACACAGTTAGTGGTATCTATCCAAGAGGTGATCGCAGGAAATGACTGCAAGATTAACTGGGTTCAAGGGCAGACATAGAAGACACACAGAAACACTAGAAGTAAGTTTCAGTTTAAAAATCTCAAACTGAATTTACTTTTAAAAAAACTTTGTGTCTTTTAGAATTGGAGGTGGGGGATGAGGAATATGAGGCAAGGAATCTGCAAAAAAGCACTGTTGTTGTGCAAGGAAGTTGCATCATCACGAAACAGAAACAGCCAAATAGTTTGCCAAACAACTGGCTCTCTGTTCACAACTGAGAAGCAGGACATGAGCCCAACTGGTAGGTACTCACATGTACTTGAGCATGCCTAGTGAAAAGCGCGCTTCCCATCAGGATTGTATGTTGCATTTGAGGAGTAATTAGAGTGCTCCTGTTCAGTAACTGGGCTTCTCTTTGGTGCAGTGGATACTCACGAGGGTCCTGTTGGAGTCAGCTGCATTTTGATTAAAAACTCACCCATGCATGCGTACAAATCCCTTGATCAGTCAACATTTGGAGGTCTTTTGTACTATATTCTGGACAGAATGAATGTATATCAGGTAGGTGAGCAGGATTCTGGAGGCAAGCTCTGCCTCTTGTCCCCTGTACATTTGAGGCAGGATGTCCACAAGTCCTATGGGATATGCATCTCTCTGAAAAAAGCAAGGCTTCAGATCACACCTATATGATTCTGCACACCTTCTAGTGGATGTGTATAAGCTGAGGTGGAGCTTGTAGCCATGATCCTTCCCACACATGTATATTTGCCCTAGAATGTCATATGACAGGGGCTTTAAGACCACGAAGATGGAAGTGTAAATGGACTCCAATGAAAATGCACTCTAATGAGCACTTTGGTTTCCAGGGCAAAATCTGAACAATATGAGACTTAATGCAGATGGTAGGTTCAGGTGGTCAGCCACATTGGTGTAAAGCAGCAGAACAAAGTTTGTGTCCATGAGCTCCTTTAAGACCAACAAAGTTGAATTCTGGGTAGAAGCTTTCGTGTGCATGCACACAAAAGCTAAAACTTTGTTGGTCTTTAAGGTGCCATGGGACTCAAACTTCGTTAATGCAGATGAATCATCATTGCTCTTGGGCAATGGATTAGCTGGTCTGGGAGTAGAAGTCCCACCGCTTGAAGCGTGGTTGCACTCCCCCGTAAAAATCGGGGGGGGGGGGCAGCTCAGGAGAGATCCAAGATCCAGCTCTGCTCCGGAATAGTCCAATGACAGCTGGTGCCAGGGATGCTTTTGCCTGGAAAATGTGTGCATGTGTGTGCGCCGGACAGGAATTTTTCATGGTAGCCCCCCCATCTTTGCATTGCCCTCCCCGGGGCGGCCCACCAGGCTCCTACCCTGCTGGCATTTAGGTGCCAGGCTAAAATATTTCTATTGGCCAGGCTTTTAACTGAAGTGATTGTTCCACCCACTAGTTACGGGTTTTAGTACTCTGTCTGATGTTAATCCCTCCTGCTTAATGTTTATTTTGATGTGCTGTCATGTTGCTTTATGCTGATCAGTTGCTGTTGGGCTCATCGGAAGGGGTTTATTGCCGACGGGGTAGTTTTATTCAGTTGTTATATTAATTATCACTTTCAATTGTTTAAGTTATTTATCAATAGCCACTCTGAACAGCTCTCTAGAGAGATGGTGTATTTATTTTCTAAATCGAGGAATAAAAATGTTTGGGAATTTTAGCTGGTCCAACATGCAGCAGCCAGAGTGATGCCTGATCCTTTAATACAGGGGTGGCCAACCTTGCTTAACGTAAGAGCCACATAGAATAAATGTAAGAGCCACATAGAGATGTCCGAGAGCTGCAAGACAGGAACAAATATCACACACACGTTTTTATTTTTAAAAATATGCAAATTTGCTTTTTATTAACGTTAAATGGGACTGCCAAAAATAAAAACAAATGAGGAAAACCGGTTATTGATAATGATATTACTTGTTTGCTAATGATATTAAGAGAGAGAGAGAAAAAGAGAGAGATGGAAAGAAAGAATTAAAGAAGTGGAAAGAAAGAGAGAGAGAGAAACTAGTAAAGCAAATAGATGGGAGGGAGGAGGGAAGGAAGGAAGGAAGGGAGAAAGAGAGAAAAAGCATGCCTCCCCTTTGCTTCCCCAGCCGCCCTGCCAGGAGCCGCACAATATGTGTGAAAGAGCCGCATGTGGCTCCCGAGCCACAGGTTGGCCACCCCTGCTTTAATACCAATCTTGCATTCTCTTCACTGGTTCCTGTTCTGTTTCCAAGCCCAGGCCAAAATGTTGGTTTTGACCCTTAAGGGTTGGAATGGTTTGGAGCCTGGCCATCCTCCAGACCCCCTCCTCCCTGCCTCCACATCAAGGCTGTCTTGTCTGAACTGTAGAGGGGAGAGTCCCACAGCAATCAGTCCCAACAATGTTCCTTAACCAGGATTCAGTTTGTTGAGGTCAGGAAAGGCAGGTCATCTGTAGACACTCTGTGTCAGGAATGGTTCTCCAGGCGGGAGTGGGAAAGTTATACAGAATTCAAAGGACACCCCAGGATGGAAGAGAGCCAATCATAAAAAGCAAGCAAGCATGCCTAAAATAACGAATACAGGTTCCCAGTGGAATAGGAGCAACTAGACACCAAGGCTAGACCCAAGCAGGGAGATAAGACAGAGAGCAAGAAACAAAAGTTAAAATACCAAGAGACATATGTCTTCAATACAGGCTTCACCTAGCTTCCACCAGCCATCCCCCACGCTCGCTATGGCAGAATGGTTGACACCTACCTCTGCTGTTTATGCCTTTACATGTTTAGTTTAGTTTATTATTACAGTCTTTTAATTCTGACCAGCATACAGAGTGAGCATAATACACAAAACCAGAATGAGTTTAAGAACTTCTAAAATGTGATTCCCGCAGTCTAAGAATTAATGCCCAGAACTCAGCAACTGGATGTGTAATCTCTGCACTCTTATCTGATAGGAGCCAGTGAAGCCTTGCTTTGTTTGTGTTGATGTACCCAGGTGCCCTATCAACTAATGGGGTGATAATTTTAAGACGAGCCTCCCTGTAAAATGGACAGCTGAACAGCATATGCTCTACCGATCCAATCGTGCTTAGAAGGCATGGGCATAGCCTTTCAGAGTAGGGTTTTTTTATTGTACCTGCCTTGAATAACTGCCGGTGGAAGGGCAGAACATCTAGCTAGGGCAAATGCCCTAAGATTTCTTTCCCTCCACTGAAGTAAAATATGTTGCCAGCTCAGTGGTGCTTATGATATTTAACAACACTCTGAGTTTGGAAGCCTTAGAGATGTCGGATTGTCGCTCAATATCCTCAACTCTTTGTTTAATTAGCCCTTTGGCTCATTCAAATCCATAGGATAAAAGTAGCTGAGGTAAGAAACCAGTTCTGTGAATGTGATAGTGAACTGCCTTGATCCAACTGGATTGGAGACCTACCTCTGCTGTTTATGCCTTTACCTGTTTCTGACTCCACTGACCTCCTGCCTTTCTTTCCTCAGGGCAGGGATCCCAGGAGTGGATCCTCCCTCCAGGCATCAACCAGATCCCATCCTGTACCCACTGCTGTCCAACCCTCTGCCATTGTGCACAGCCTCTGGGACTCTCGGGAGTTCCAAAGGGCTGCTTCTCTGTGTGGCGTTTGGGTTGTTTCTGTGCACCTTCAGTTTGAGCAGCAATTGAACGACTTTGTTTGTGCAGCTGTCTAGCTTTGGTGTGTGTGTGTGGGGGGGGAGATATATAGTTAATTTGTGCTCAATGATCTGTGGTGATAAGACAGTTCTGCCTGTGGTGCGTTTGCACTTCGATAGCTCAGGCATACGTGCGAATCATTGCCTGACGCTGTGCCAATCTGGGGAGAGACGTGGATGTCTGGACGAGTCCTAAGTTCAGCCAAAATTGTTAGGGAGGAAATATGAGCCTTCTCAGACTGTAAGAAAACTCCTGTGCCCTATCGATCCACAGAGTCCAAGTCTTCAGCATTGCCATTATCCAAACGACATCTGAACCCATCTGCCTCCTGCTTGCCAAAGATGCTTTGCAGACTGGAAACTCCAGAGAAGGGACTCACCTGCAGGAGAGAGTCCGGGACCAGCCTCCGTCGAGCCATCAGCAAGTCCTGCCACCACCAGCTGCTTCCAGGGAACAATCAGCCCCTCTGCAGGAGGACTTGCCTTCAGTTATTGCCTCTCTGACCTGGAATCCGACTAGAAGCCTAAAGGCTAAAAACCCTGCGACCGGCCACTTTTGAAACTGGAAAAGAGGGAACAGCACCGCTGTGGAGGAGCTTCACCCCAGCTGGAGCTTGCTTCAGAGAGCCAGCGTGGTCTTGTGGCTGAGAGTGGCAGACTCCAATCTGAAAAACCAGGTTTCATTCCCTACTCCTCTTCCGCCTGAAGCCTACTGGGTAGGGATGCCAGCCTCCAGGATCCCTTGGGATTACAGCTTCTCTCCAGACTAGAGAGATCGGTTCCCCTGGAGGGAAATGGATGACTGGGAGGGTGGACTCTGTGGCATTGCACCCCACTGAGGTCCTTGTCCTCCCCAGGCTCCACCCCCAAACCTCCAGCAGTTCCCCAGCCTGGATCTGGCAACTCTACTCCCTTATCCCCCACCAGTAGCCAGGGGGGACTGGGCAACCCTACTACTGGATGACCTTGGGCCATTCACTGTTCTCTCCAAACTCTCTCAGCTCCACCCACCTCACAAGGTGCCTCTCGTGGGAAGACACCCTGTGAGGTAGGTGGGGCTGAGAGAAGAGGAGGAGGAGATTGGATTTATACCCTGCCCTTCACTCCCCAAGGGAGTCTCAGAGCGGCTTACAAACTCCTTTCCCTTCCCCTCCCAACAACAGGCACCCTGTGAGGTAGGAGGGGCTGAGAGAGCTCTGACAAAAACTGCCCCTTTTCAAGGACAGCTCTGACAGAACTGTGGCTTGCCCAAGGTCATCCAGCAGTGGGGAATCAAACCCGGAGTGGGGAATCAAACCCGGTTCTCCCAGATTGGCGTCCGTGCACTTAACCACTACACCAAAGTGGTGATTATAAGCCACTTTGATTCCCTTTAGGGAAAGTGGGAAAGTGGTGATTATAAGCCACTTTGATTTCCTTTAGGGAAAGCCACTTTGATTCCCTTTAGGGAAAGTGGGGTATAAAAATCAACTCTTCTTCTTCATATTCTTTTTCCTTGTCACGTAGCCCCCCCCCCACCTCTGTGAAATGCAGCACCTGCATTCCTAACGCATTGTCTGCTTCTGCCTTTTCCCAGGACTCTTAATTGAGCTAAATACTTGGATTACAGGCCTGTGGGAAGACAAGTAGCACACATGTTTGGTCAAGTTGCAGATCCCATTGTGCATCTGTAGATGGGGGAGCCTTCCAAAGAACCCTGCACAGTGGGATTTCCATGGGCTCACTGACTTTAAAGCCGGTTGTCTTCATCTGTATAACTCACCAAACTGAGAAGAGCAGTCCTGCCGCTTGGCTCTGCTGTGGATCTCCTGCCAGACTGATAGTCAGTTAATCTGGAATGTGCAGAAGCAGAGGGCTGAGGTGGAGGGAAGAGAGTCCTCCTTGCCAGATGCAGAAGGATAGGGAGGGAGCCTTGTCTGCTACCTGTCCAATCCCAGTCTGAGGCCAAGTTCCCTCGCCAGCATTTCTGACACCCGCAGCCCCTCCCTCTCCCCAACACAGCAGCGCCCCCCAATGAGACTTCCAGCCCACCCGATGCCTGCAAAACACACCAATGGGATTAGTTATCAGAGGGCAAGATTCATAGGGCTGCTGCTCCCCCAAATAAAGTAATAATTCCAGAGCAACTTTCCAAACTGCAATTTATTCCGGTAGTAAAACATCGAGAAGGTAAATCACAAAGGGCATAATCACTTCTTTTCTTCCTTGTAAATCATGCCACGTTTGGAGAACGGATGCCCTTCTCTGCATGCAGACGTGGAATCTGCATTTTATACATTTGGGGGGGGGGCAGAAGGGGGGAAGAACTTTTAGTGTGTATAAATGTGCCTAAATGTGAACGAACGGTGGTATTTAAAGCCAGCCCACGTCGGCACGAGAGCGGCACAGGAATCCGCCCGTGGAGATGCGGCCCGTAACTCTTCCTTGTGCTACGTGGCCCTGCAGACACAAACAGGAGGCAGGGGGTCTTACGGCAGGTTCCAGGTCGAGGAAATTCTGCATCCTTGGCCAGCAGCAGGTGCATTTCACTGCTGGAATTAGGGACATGCTTAGATAATGCGCCAATTTCTCTCACAAGGAATCACTTCCAAGCCTCCGCCCCGGTATACATTAAGGCGGTCTCTACCAGCCTGCTGCATTTGTGCAGCCTCCCTGGCCCTGCTGCAGTTCCCTGAATTGCCAAGAGGGACTGGGCTCTTTCTGGTAAAGTGCGGCTGGAGAAATAAGATTGGCCTTCTGGGTTTTTTACCCACAGCCCACGGTGCAGCACAGGTGAAAGACAGGAGGCAGTGCACAGGGCTTGCATGTGCATGCTCGGGTCTTTATGCGCATGAGAAAACTGAGTCCAGATGCCTCTCTCCAGCGTTGATTTTTAAAGACCTAAAGCATGACAACACTAGCAGCTCACATGAGAAAGGAAAGGTTATCATCTCCCAAAGGCAAAAAACTGAGAGAGTGATGCGCCAGCGATGGATCCCTGAAAACAGGAACATGCTCTGATGTTGCTGGAAGGCCACCCCAGGGGTCATTTCATAGAAAAAGAGGTGCAGGAGCTCATTAGCATAACTCATTTGCATAGCCAGTTTGGTGTAGTGGTTAAGTGCGTGGACTCTAATCTGGGAGAACCGGGTTTGATTCCCCACTCCTCCACTTGCACCTGCTGGGTGACCTTGGGCAAGCCATAGCTCTGTACCAGCTGTTCTTGAAAAAGAGCAGTTTCTCTCAGAGCTCTCTCAGCCCCACCTACCTCACAGGGTGTCTGTTGTGGGGAGGGGAAGGGAAAGGAGTTTGTAAGCCGCTCTGAGACTCTAAGTGAGTGAAGGGTGGGATATAAATCCAATCTCTTCTTCTTCTTCATGTGCCACACCCCTTGACATCACCAGAAGTGAGTTAGAAGGCAACACCCACCACTCAGGCTCCACCCCAAACATCTCCAGGTATTTCCCAACACAGAGCTCTCGAGCCAGCTTTACACCTTGACTAAAGACCCTTTAGGTTTCCTTTGCTCTTGCAGGGAAGCTCCCCTACAACAAGCATGAAAACACAGATCAAGTCAGTATGCTTTTGCTTTTTGCCACAGCCATCACCATATGTGCCGGCTCCTGGGCTTGTTACTCCCGGAACGGCACTCCTGCATGCTTCTGCTCGCAATGACCCCTGGGCCACCCTGAGGAGGACATGAGGAACAACTTGTCCAAGAGCGCAACCGGTCTCCTGCAAAGGCCCCTGCTGACAAGTCCCCTCTTTACAGCTCTCTTCTCACTCCATCCCACCCATCCTTTCCCCCCCCTGGGTAGCAACTGGGTGGTAGGTGTGGATTAAATGTATAGCCCTGTTGTAATAAAAGAGATAATGTTACAGAGAACTATATATTGACAAAACTCAGTGTTATGTAGTGAAACTTGGTTGTTTAATTTTGCTCTGCTGTTATTGTATTATTGCTGTATTTTTTGAAATGATTAATAAAAAAACTTAATTAAAAAAGGAAGGCACACACTTGGACTGACTCCCACCAGAGTACCACCTTCAGAGCCCACGCAGACAAGCACATTCTCTCCACAATCCAACACTCATCTCCGCCTACAATACAGCTTAAATCCTCCATGCAGCATGTGTATCCTGACCTGGATGGCCCAGGCTAGCCCAGGTTCATCAGATCTCAGAAGCTAAGGAGGGTCGGCCCTGGTTAGTGCTTGGATGGGAGACCACTGAGAAAGTCCAGGTTTGCTACGCAGAGGCAGGCAAGGGCAACCAGCTCTGAGCGAATACTCCAAAAGGGATCGCCATAAATCAGCTGCAACTTGACTGCACTTTCCACCAACACCAGCATGGCTTGTTTGGATGACACTGATGGCCAAACTACCCAGGAGTGAGAGAGGTCACCCTGGGGGACTTGTACCACTTGCATGGCATCCAATCATCTTTGGAGCATGTGGCTTCTTGAGAAAATGAGAGGGCTCCATGGAACCGCCATGCAGGTGTGAGGCTGTGGACAGTGTCCAGAGTTCCTGGGCCCTTGGTGAAATCATCGAGGGGTATTTTTTGTTCTCAATTTCAGTGAAAAACAGGCCCATGTCTCAAAACGCAAGACAAACAAGGGCCGTAATGAGCCTGACAACCCCGCCATGACTGAGCCACCGCCAAGCACGAGGCGGTAATGAATGGTAATTCTTCAAACCTAGACATTTGCTGTTTTTCCCCCTTCCTTAACAACTGAACTGATTAGAATGAAACTTTGACTTGATTAGCGATTATTGTCTCTGCATGGTGGTTCCATGGAGCCCTCTCATTTTCTTGGTTTGTTTTTTAAGAAACATTGGCAGGCGTCTTGTCCCCTGATTTAATGCTCGGATTCTCTGTTCCATATTCATTTGTTTTGTTTTTTTTCTCCCCCCTCTTTCCTTTCTCAAAAGCAAAAGCTTGAATCATTGCATACTTTCTTCTGTCTCCCCCTCCCCTTTCACCCTCTTGTCAAATCTTGGAAATTTTGCAAAACTTTACATAAACTTTGGAATAAACTTTCCTGGTGTATCTCACTGAGCAACAGCACATCTCCGGGGTCTGGTCAGGGTTTGGAAACTCACATGGACTTCTCACCCCGGCTTTTTGAACTCCTCCCTACACAGGACCCTCCTCCCTTGGGATTTATTAGCACAGAATCCATGACCTGGATGGCCCAGGCCAGCCTGAGCTCATCAGATCTCTGAAGCGAAGCCAGGTCAGCCCTAGGAGACCACCAAGGAAGCCCAGGGCTGCTATGCTGAGGCAGGCAAAGGCAAACCACCTCTGTTCACCTCTTGCCTTGGAAACCCCCCTGAAGGGTCACCAGAAGTCAGCTGCAGCTTGACAGCGCTTCCCACCACTTGAAATCACTTCCAAGGGCCCAGTGCAGTAACCCAGTGCATTGTGGGATTTTTCACCTGGGGTCCGATTCCCCGTTGCACGGGGAATCTCTGGATGTAATCTCTTAGCCTGAGACCATGCAAGCTGAGCAAACTTGCATTCTGTGCATGCTTGGGGGTGCTTCTTGGCTGGGCTGGAAACGAGCCTGGAATGGGACTGAACAGGACCACAACACCCAGCAGGGTAAGAGAGCCTCTAAATAACAGTCGAACAAATTTTGAGTCCAGTGGCACCTTGAAGACCAGCAAAGTTTTGTTGGTCTGAAAGGTGCCCCTGGTCTCCACCGTTGTCCTGCTGCTTCAGACCAACACGGCTGCCCTACCTGAATCTATCTAAATAATGCTGTCAGCAGCAGCAATAGCAGGGTCTCTCCGTCTCTGAGAGAGATTTCACAGTCAATGACTCGAGAGCCAGCAAAGGGGTCCGGCTGAGAGCCACTTCAGACATCAGGTATTGTGGAGGGCTCTGGAAGTGCTAATTTTTTCTAAACACGACCCGCCCCCCCGGGCATTTCCATATTATCAGCAAGAGAACTCTCACATCTTCTATGGAAGAGACACCTTGTAGTGGAGAAAGGAGAGATGGCGGGGAGGGGGAAGGGTGGGGTCTCAGTGCTCCTGGACTCCCTAAGAGGATGGACTGATGGCTCAGGGATTAATGCGGGGGGGGGGGGGGGGGGACAGCCACCAGGAGATGGCCAAGTCTGAACCCTGTCTCAACTTTGACTGCATCTTGGGTTGCTGAAGTATACTGGGTTCAGACGCGTAGAATGCTCAGCTCATAGTCTATTAGTGATTACAGCAAGGAGAAAAGACGACTGGCTGACCCTGGCCGAAGCCCGGAATTTATGCCTGAAAAGGATTACACCCCAAACACACCCTGCTCCCAAGGATAGGCTATTTACACTCTGTTGTTTCCCGATGAGGAGAGGGACCTCAGTGGGGTATAATGCAATAGTTCTGAAGTAGCCATATTCTCCAGGGGAAACGATCTCTGTCATCTGGAGAACAGCTGTAAGTCTGGGTGATATTAATTCATTAATTATGTAATTCATTCATGCATGCATGCTTGCATTCACATTTATAGCCCGCCCTTCCCAGAAGCAAGCTCAGGGCAAGTAACAACACTTCATTGATACAAATATATTAGTGAATACAATAAAGCTTGAAATTTAAAACATCATCACAAATATCAAAATATTAAAATGCTGAAATGCTGGTCACAGCTGATAGCATAGAAATTTTGGGGTGGGGGAGGTTCCTGGCCATGGCCAGTAGTTGTTTCAGAGCTAAAAGAATAACAGGGTGATGGACACCTCAGGGAGGCCATGCATAGACATCCACTGCCTCAGCCAAAGGTTATCAAAACTTGGCAGAACAGCTTCATCTTGCAGGCCCTGCAGAACTAAATAAGATCCCGCAGGACCCTGGTCTCGATGGGGAGCATAGCATGTTCTACCAGGCGGGGGCCAAGGCAGAGAAGGCCCTGGCCGAGGCTAGACGAATGTTCTTTGGATCAAGGACCACCAGGAGATGTTGCTTATTAGAGCGTAAAGCTCTTCGAGGTGTATACGGGAAGAGGCGGTCCCTCAGATATGTTGGTGCCCCACCTGGAAGTCGGCAGCCCTATGTTGTGTGCTGCTGTTGATTCATGTGAATGCTAAACCTGGGAGAAAAGAGTCATGAGGGGACACCACAGAGCCTTGGAAGCAGTTGGAATTCCCAAAAGACCCAGGGAAACTACCTTCTGAGAGGCCCAGCAGTGTGTGGGCTTTAGGGTTGCCAGCCTCCAGCTGGGACCTGGAGGTCTCCCAGAATTACAACTCACTCTGGCTACAGAGATCAGTTCCCCTGGGAGAAAGCAGCTGCTTTGGAGGGTGAACTCTGTGGCATTGCACTCTGCTGAGGTCCTTCCCCTCCCTAAACATCACTCTCTCTAGGCTTCACCCCCAAATATTTGGGAATTTCCCAACCCAGAGTTGGCAACTCTAACGGGCACTGACTGGGAGTCCATAGTTTGTACAAGTAGCTCTGCTCCTTGTTCCACCAGGATGCTGTTTCCCAAACTTTCCTGGGTTTTGTAAGTCAGAATAAGCAGCTGCTTGAAGCAGGAAGAATACAGCGGCATTATGAATGAGGATGACCCCTGGTCTCTTTCTGTCCAGCCTTAATGAGAGCAGAGACTCACCCCCGGGGATCCAGCCCGCTCTTTGGGAACGCGAGAGCTGTCAGCCAGCAGGCAGAATAGTTAGACGGGAGGCTGCTCCCCTCCCCTCTCCTCCCCTTTCTAGGAACACAGCCCAGATGCCGAACATTTCAATCGCCGTCTCTTTATTAAATAATAACTGATATTTACTTTAGTGTCTCTTTATCGCTGGAGCTCCTAAAACTTGGCAAACTTTAATTAATAGTTGTTTTTAATAGTTAAATAACCTTCAGAATGGCTTTTCATTTACTCCGGGCCCCTCTGAAATGAAGCCATAATGATCTAAGTCAAGTGATAGAAACACAACATCTGGCAGAATATTTGCAGGTTATTGATGAGACGCGTCAACCGGCAGGAGCAGCAGCAGCAACAAACGGAGATTTTATTTCTCACATCCCTCTGCTCAGATCACAACAGTGAGCTGCCTGCCAGGGTCCCGCCCCACATGGGGCCACAGTGCACCCTGCAGTCCCAAGGCCGGTTCAGTTCTGCACCCTTTTTTGCATTTTCTGTGAGATCTGTCGCACGTAATTAACCACTGGAACTCATTGCCGCAGTATGTAGTGACAGCCTCTCACTTGGAGGGATTCAAGGGGAGGAAAGGCTGGAAAATCCACGGAATCCATAAGAAATTCATGGAGAAGACATTTGTCAATAGCTAGTCCAAGCTAGCCCGATCTCATCAGATCTCAGAAGCTAAGCAGGGTCTGCCCTGGATAATATTTGGATGGGAGACCACCTAAGAATACCTGGGGCATGGTGTGGGGACAAGCAACGGCAAACCACTTCTGAACATCTCTTGCCTTGAAAACCCCAAGGGGTTGCCTTAGGTCAGCTGTGACTCGATGGCAAAATGAACAACCCCAACAGCATTAATATAGGCAGCTCAATGGGACCTCCAGCTACAGAAGCCATTTATCTAAGAATACCAGTAGTTTGGATGTAATAGGGGGGGGGGGGGGGTAGGGCTTCTGAGCACTGCGGGAATTGGAGGCGAGACTAGATGGAACCTTTATCCAACCCAGCATGGCTCTTCTTATGTCTCCTGTTTCATTCTGAAATGTTCCTCCATATGATCTATGATTTGGCCTCACTTGTAGAGCTTTTTTATAGACTTAGATGTAGCAAATCCCAGACTGGGACATGTGCAGGATGCTTAAGAGTCCAGTTGCTTTTGGAAGAAGGAGGAGGAGGGGGAGTAGAGGAGGAGGAAGAGGAAGACAATCTTCCATGTAGACTGCATGGATCATTACCCAACTCCCTGCAGGAATATTGTGTGTGTGTGTGTATGAATGTGCCTCAGGGTGTGAAGGCACCTCCTATTCCTGTCTGGGGCCTCCTTCATTGCACTTGGGACATGGGTCATCCCCGGCAGCCCTCTTTGTCTGCGAATGTCCCTTGGCCTCGCCCTCCATGCCACCCACTCACCAGCTGACTGTGCTTTGTCTTCTCCAGGAGCCTCTGACATGTCCACCGCCTAAGTGGCAGGAGTGCCATTGATTTATCACTCGATGCAATCTTTGCCATCTGTTTTTATATTGCTTTCAGCACAAGATAAGTGGTTCCCGGATAGTGCCGAGCTTGAGAGATTGCAAAGTTCATGAGTTTGCAGAATTTATGATAAGGCAGAAAATTGTCTTAGTGCATCATTCATAGAGGCAACGTCCAGAACAAATGGCGCAACCTCCAGATGTTTCCTTCAGTTCGGAAAGTTTTGATAACCACTAACCTCCTGGCTGGCTGGTCAGTGATTTAAGACTCATAAGCCTATTAACTCAGTCCACAATTTGTCTTGTGGAGTTCAAAGAGCTTTCCCTGTCCCTTTCCTACTAAATACACCCATTATGATGAAAAATACCATTGACAACAAAAAAGCCAACTTTTTTTGGTCAAGGTCTTATTGCGTTGTATGGACACCTTGCAGGACAGATTGGGTCCTCTCTCCCGACCCCTCTTTCACAGACCCTGTCTTTTCAAGATGGCTTGAACCTTGGGAAGTCCATGTTCTGTGGGATCGTGCACTCCTCTTACTTCAAATTCCGAAAATACCACATCATACAATCTTTTTAGAGCTTCTTTGCCAACCCATGTGTCTCTTTCCCACCATGCAAACGTGCATGGAATAAACCAATTGTCTAAACAGTTTTTACAAACACAGGTCATCAGCGAATCCATGGTGGTGATCTGGACCAAACCATATTCTGGGATTTCATAACAGATACCCATGTTTTAACATGTGCTTGAACATGAACTTTACCACACCGTGACCTTCGCCAAGCCATTGGGCCCGTGAGGGTGAGCTAAGAATTAAGGCATTTGAGAGGCCATGGTGTGGAGGCTGAAATACAGGGTTAGGTGAAAATGAGACAACGGAGACTGCAAGTGTCCAGCATCCATGGTGGCACAGAGGGGAGAGGAAGCCGTGAGAATTACAGTCCTGAACTTGAGTATCGAACGCTGTGGGACCAAAACACAGGGGAGGGGGAAAGAGCAGAATCCGAAAAGCTAGATTCAAGTCCAGCAGCAGCTTTGAGGCCCACAAGATTTTCAGGATATGAGCTTTTGAGAGTCAAAATTCCCTTCGTCAGATATCACTGCTGGTGTGACCTTGGGTCGGTCATAAGTCCTTTCAGAGCTGTTCTCTCACAGCCCGTCCTCGAGAGAGCTCTTTCAGCCCCAACTGCATCACAGGGTGTCTGTTGTGGGGAGGGGAAGGGAAAGGAGATTGTAAGCTGCTCTGAGACTCCTTCGGGTAGTGACGGGCGGGGTATAAATCCAGTCTCCTCCTCCTTCTTCTCCTTCTCCCTGCCATTCCTGTTTTGTTTGGCATACACCCAGCAACAGTTATCGGCCCTCCTTCCTGATTCTGGTGTTGGATGTTTTATGTGTTTTTGTTGAATTGTCTTATCATTTTAAATGGTGTTTTAATTACTCAAAATGTTTTTTTTATGTGCGTGGGGACCCAAAGGTGGCATAAACATATTTTAAAGAATAATAAATAACTGCAGCCCAGCCATCTCTTCTCAGTGTGCGAATTCCAGGGCGCAGAGAACTGCCTGCCTCACAAAAGTTTCTCCACCAATTTCTGCGAAGGAAGGGTCAATGGAAGGGGCTGGTCCATGTCTTTCAATGCCCAGGACACAGGATGGCCAGGGGATGGAGGTGCCAGATCCAGGTCAGGAGACTCCTGGAGATTTAAGGATGGAGCCTGGGGAGGAGAGGGGCCTCAGAGGGGTATGAGGCCCTAGAGCCCACCCTCCAGAGCAGCCATTTTCACCAAGGGAACTGATGTCTGTAGCCTGGGGGTAAGCTGTGATTCCAGGGGTTCCCCAGTTTCGAGATCTGATGGGATCAGGCTATACCACGCAGCCTTCCCTCTCCACCAGACACAAACATGCTTTTAAAGATGTAGCACTGGGAATCTCTTCGTGAATGCACTGGCTGTCCACTTGCTGACTTCTACAGAATGCACATTCTTCATCGGAACCCCCCTGCCCAAAGACAGGGCCGGGCATTACCTGAGGCTCACCAGGTTCAGGGTCTCTGCCTTTGAAATGGCCCTTGAAGACAACTTGGGGGCTTTTGTGTCTGATGTACCCTTGGTTCTGGAAGTGGGACCGCTTTGGCACATCCCTTCTGCTTTAGTTGATTGGACTGCCTTTTTTTTAAAGTATTCTAAGCAATGTTCCTTGCTTTGGGAATTGTATTGAAAAATGGGTTCTTCATTTCGCAAATGTGCCAAAATGACCATT
The DNA here is from genome assembly GCA_029233225.1 of Lepidodactylus listeri. NCBI lineage: Eukaryota > Metazoa > Chordata > Lepidosauria > Squamata > Gekkonidae > Lepidodactylus > Lepidodactylus listeri. The sequence goes on along the minus strand of JARCFY010000014.1, from coordinate 73,143,422 downwards.
CACTGGGCATAGTTCTGTTCCTGTAATTATCGTGAAGTAGTTGGTCAACTGCAGGCATTTGGGAAGACCCAGATACCCATTTAGTTATTTGGCAAATGTATCTGCTGCCTCTCCAGAGACCTGTTTGAAGAGGCTCACAATTAAAACGATACAAAACCCCCACAAATAATCCTTGACATAAAACAGCATAAAATGAACTCTGAAGAAACAAAATTAATATTCATAAAACAGATTAGAAGCAGGACATGAAACAGCTAAAAAAATTGAACCTTTCATTTAAAAGTTTGCATTAAAAGAAATGTTTTGGTCTGGCACCTAGAGGAAAAGAAACTATGCCCGACAACCTCAAGGGAAAGGGCAGTCCAAAGACAAGTTGCCAGCACTGAAAAAACCCTGCCTCTGTTTGACATCTGTTTTACCTCTGCAGGTGAAAGCAGGCCTTGGGGAAAGGGTCTTGACTGGCACTGGACAATATGGGATAGGGTTCCAACTCTGGGTTCAGAAATTCTTGGAGATTTGGGGGATGGAGCCTGAAGATGGTGGGGTTTGTGGATGGGAGGGGCTTCCATGTGCCATAGAGTCCACCTTCCAAAGTGGCCGTTTTCTCCAGGCGAACTGTCCTCTGTCTCCCAGAGATTAGTTGTAATCCCAGGTTGTCTCCAGCCCCCACCTGGAGGTTGGCAACCCTAGTGGGAGGAGTTGGACCTTCAGGTACTTTGGCCCAGAGCTGTTTACAGCCTTAAAGATAAGAACCAGCATCAGCCAAAGTTTTAAATGTGAATTCCCATGGCAATACAATCTCCCCCCCCCCCAATCAATAGAACAAAGTCTGAGTCCAGTGGTACCTTTCAGGCCAACAAAGTTTAATTCTGGGTATAAACTTTTGTGTGCCCATGCATCCTGACTCTAACTAGCCCTTTCTGCAAACTAACCCCCCCACCTATATGTAACGCTTGCGGAAATCTGTTTCAATATATCGGAAGAAGTGTGCATCTACACATGCTAGGTCTTTCCGTTCTAGTTTATACCCAGGATTGAACTTTGATGGTCTTGGAGGAGCCTCTGGGCTCAAAATTAGTTCTCACATCTGTTTGTTAACTCTTGTATTTGTATGCTAATTAGCTGCCAATCACGGGTCTTAACAGCTATTTTAATCCAATCTCAGCTATACTTTTCACCCATTTACTTATGCATCTTGACTCTAACTAGCCCTTCTTGGCAACTATCTCCCCCACCTATACCTAAGGCTTGAATAAAACTGTTTCAATGTATTTGAAGAAGTGTGCAGGCACACGGAAGCTTATACCCAGAATTAAACTGTGTTGGTCTGAAAGGTGCCCAATTGGACTCAGACTTTGTTCTGTTGCTTCAGACCAACGCGGCTGCCCACCTAGATCTATTGTTCCCATCAAGTCGCCGCTATGGCAACCCCAGTGGGGTTTTAGAGGCAAGAGACATTCAGAGATGGTTTGCCATTGCCTGATTCTGCACAATGACTCTGTGTTTCCTTGGAGGTCTCCCATCCAAATACTGACCAAGGCTTACCCTGTGTCAGCTAATGCTGCCATCTCCTGCCCAGGAGGTGGGATGAGTGAACCCTTGATGTTGGGTCTGTGGAATGTTATGTTATACTTCTCATGGCATGCTTATCACTCTCCGAGCTGCTCTGACCTTGGGAGACTGTTGGTGCCTGCCCATGTATCTCTTCTCCTGTCTGACTCTAATTCTTCCCGCTTTTTCCCTGGGAACAGTAAACCAGTATTTTAAGCGCCTTTTCTTTGACATGGTGATTGGTTGCAATTCCTTACCAGACCCCTTTTTGAATTCTGCATAATTGTCCTGCTTGGGGCTGCGTCAGCCATTACTAACACTAGAAGTGTAAAGACCATAGCAGACTTTTCTCAATAAAGCATTCCTGTTTAAGGACACTTGTTGGTGACTGACTCTGTAGGACTCTCACACCCTGCTTAGCTTCCAAGATCTGTCAAGCTCAGGCTAGCCTGGGATACGCAGGTAAGGGCAAGAGAAATACTATTCATAAATTAATAAACCTTAGTCTGAAACTTCTGGACCCTGATGTCTTTATCATCTGCAACCTTGACAACACCTTAGAACACCCAGAGTGGACCCAAGGAGGATCAATGGCTTTGTCTGTTTTCCTCCCTTGCCTTAATGTTTTACCTTCATTGCTCTCTCCCCACCTGTAAACTCTCTCTCTCCCCCAACCTGGTATCCCAGGCAACGGGTGAGACCTGGGGATCCCCTGGAATTACAGATCTCCAGACTACAGAGATCAGTTCCCTTGAAGGTAAATGGCTGTCTTGGAGGTAGACTCTATGGCCTTGTATCCCAAGGAGGTCATGTCCTCCCAAGGCTCAACCCCCAAATGTCCAGATGTCCCCCAACCTGGCAACCCTACCCCTGCCAGCAGCCAGGGGGATCTGACAACCATACTTTGCCCCCCCCCCACCTCTGGCTAATGATGCTGAACAGAGCCCTCCACTTCCCAAGGTAGCTACAGAGCAATAAAATTAGCTTCGGTGGGTCCGCCAGCATCACCTACTAATTGTGCATGGAAAAATATTCCAGAAATCAACTTGCACCCTTGAGCTATAATCATGTTTATTTCCATAACTCTTTGATAAAATATTTGTCTTTTGCCTTGAATAATCTGCCGGAAAAAGGGGGGGAAGGGAGAGAAAGGAAGGGAGAAGGCACAGAGAGAGGAATCCAATTTCTTCACATCTGCTTTTCTTTCAAGCACCCCATATGGGGAAACATATTCTTCTCTCCTGAATTCATTAGAGCTTTCATGAAATGCGCCACCACATATATCTTTTTTCTTTTCTTTTTTTTAGAAAAAGCCCAGAGTCTAGCAATATTTATATTTTAAACAGGCACAAACAGACCAATTTGTGGAGTGTTTAGAACACAGAGGAGGGGAAGAATTCTTTGACGGCTGAGCTGTCTAGGGGTAACGCACTTCTGAGTCGCGACGGCCTCGTATATTTGCATCCGCAAAAGGTTTGATTCAAACACACGCCTAGCAAAGCCTAGAGGATTCTTAAAATGAAAAGGCAGGGTATAATTTTTAAAGACATTTCGTGAAGCGTTTGGCAGAAATAAATAGGTAACTGCAGATCTGCGATGTGAAAGTCAGCCAAGAGCTGGAGAACTCACTCCCCACGGAGACCCACGGAGACCTGAGCCAGATCATCATTCTGAAGTCCTGCAAATATGACTCTCTGTGGGCTGAATGGACAAGGATGTGTGTGTGCGTGTGTGTGTGTGTGTGTGTGTGTGTGTTAAGATGATGTTCTCCATGCATTTCCCCATAAAATCTCCCCCAATGATAAAACCTGACCTTTGTCACCTGAAGGATTAGTTTCTCTCAGCTTTCCATAATGTAATCAATGGCAGATGGAGCACCTTCAGAAGAATAACCACTAGAGGAAAGGCGCCACTTGGGTTTCCAACCTCCAGGTGGTAGCTGGAGATCTCCTGGGATTACAACCGAACTTTGGAAGGTAGACTCTATGGTGTTACACCCTATTGAAGTCCCTCCCCTCCACAAACCCCACCCTCCTCAGGCTCCACCTCCAAAATCTCCAGCTATTCCCCAACCTGGAGCTGGCAACCCTACACCATAGTGCATTTTGGCCATAATAAAAATGCATTTGAGAACTGCGCCACAGGAAGATAAATATCAGAGAATCTGAACCAATCCAGCTGCTGCCGCTGATGTGCTGGGTTTGGATGCAGAACAGCCAGTTCAAATCCCCATTCTGCTATGAAGTTCCTGGGAGGTCCCACAGATTGTAGGAGGACCTACTCCCTTACCTGCCTGACAGTGTCTGCAGGGTTCAGCCAGACCTCTGAGCATTTTGGATGGTGGCAAGTTCAGAAGTTCAAACACATGCGCGCCCCCCCACACACACACTGGAGAGCCATGAATTTGAACTTGGCACGGCAATACAGAGCTGGAGCAGAGGTATATGAATCAGCAGCACTGTACTTGGAAAGGAAAAGGGGTAGGGTAGCGGAAGAAGAATTCTGGAGTCTTTTCAGCCCCCTGGGCCATTTTGCTGCTGTGGAACCAACTAGGGCCTCTCCTTTTTCTGCCTCATCCACTCTCCCTTGGAGGGCCAGGTGGCTGTTGCAAACCCAAGAGCTGGACTTCTGCCCAATGGGCCAAAGGCGGAGAATGCATCTTCCAGTGAAATGCTTTTCTTCCCAGCTACTTCTCTTCTATTTTCTGAGAGTCTGAAAAAATATATATACATATATTATTCTTTCCCCATCTCTTTGTGTGTTTCATTAAGCGAACAAATTCAGTATCTAAACAAGAATGGATTCGCAGGTTTTACAAGTGAAAGGTAAAATTAGACGCTGAAAAGAGCTAACCAAATTTGATTAGTTGCTTTCAGACTCCAGTGCGTTTTGTTTGGTCGCCTTGATTTGGATCTTTATTAGATAAGCTTGAATTGGCAGCGGGGGTGGGGGTGGGTGGGGGCGACGAGGGGCTGCAGGCGTGACTGTCATCCGAAGAGGCAAGAGAAGGGACCACCACCCCTCCTGCTTCCAGGCCGCAGCGTAGCTCCCAGAGAGTGCCTGCCTGGAGATCCTTTCATTTAATCTTGGCAATCTTCCCCAACAGCCTTAAGTAAACAAAGATCAAGCCACTCACAGCCTTAATTAGGCTACACATAAATAATGGATTGCAGGATTAGCTAGCAGTAAATGTGAGAACCAGGGCAGAGATACTGTTCTCATACCCTCCAATGTAACATTCATTCTCTGGCTGTGCATGGATGCAATCATACTCTGCAGTGCTAAGTAAATAATTATAAGCAGAGCCGGTTTAAAACGTAAAGGAACCCCCCCCCCCACATGTATCTTGGAATGCACTAAGTATAGCAAGAAAGGGGGGGGGGGTAATTAGTTAATAAATCAATCAATTAACTTCATTTATAGTCATAAGGAAAATGTAAGAAGTGCCGATTAACTTCATTTCTAGTCATCAGAAGAACATAAGACGTGCCATGCTGGATCAGACCAAAAGCCCGTCAAGTCCAGCATTCTGTTAACATAAGAACATAAGAGAAGCCAATGTTGGATCAGGCCAATGGACCCTCCAATCCAACACTCTGTCACACAGTGGCCAAAAACACCAGGTGCCCTCAGGAGGTCCAGGAGTGGGGCCAGGACACTAGAAGCCCTCCCACTATTGCCCCCCCCCCAAGCACCAAGAACACAGAGCATCACTTGCCCCAGACATGAGAGTTCCTATCTATACTTTGTGGCTAAGAGCCACTGATGGACCTCTGCTCCATATGTTTATCTAATTCCCTCTTGAAGCCGTCCATGCTTGTAGCTGCCGCCCCCTCCTGTGGCAGTGAATTCCACGTGTTAATCACTCTTTGGGTGAAGAAGTACTTCCTTTTTATCTGTTCTAACCTGACTGCTCAGCAATTTCATGGAGCGCCCACGGGTTCTTGTATTGTGAGAAAGGGAGAAAAGTACTTCTTCCTGTTCACACATCCTTTGGCCAGTGCTCTCTAGGAATCCCGCAAGCCGGACAACAGCAACAGAATCTCCCTGCCTGTGCGCCCCAGAACAAAGTGTGAGTGCAGTGGCCCTTTTAAGACCAACAAGGTTTTATTCATGGCATAAGCTTGTGTGTGCAGGCACACTTCTTCAGATACAGATTCTTCTCTATACCTGGAGTAAAACTTTGTTGGTCTTAAAGGTGCCCCTGGACTCAAGTTTTGTTTTGCTGTTTCAGACCAGCCCGGTGGCCCTCCAGAGTCTGCCCTCCCCGGCAACTGATACCAAGAAGCAGATCGCCTCTGGTGTGGGAGATAGTAGATATCTGTCATGACCGGTGGCCATTGTAGCCCTCTCATCCCTGAATTTGTCCACACCCCATTTGAAGCCTTCCAAGTTGGCGGTCACCACCACATCTTGTGGCAGCGAGTCCACCTTTCCCACCAATACTCAAGGCAGATCGCAACTAGAAACCATTCAGTCAGGTTGGTGCCATAAGCAACCAGCGATGAACTAATGCAATACGGGAGCATGACAAAATCAGAGGATAACACAGAGAAATGTTATATGCAGCAGGGATACAGGTGGGTTAAAGCTGAACTTCAATGTTAGAAATTAGAGTGTTAGAAAAACTCCAGCATACTATATGCAATGAGGGCTCCCTTGAAGACCACGGGCATCGTTCACTTCATACAGGTGCCCTCCTGAACAGTTCTGCCCTCACATCCCGGGGAAGACTCAGAGTGCGGGAACCTTCCTGCCTTCATGAAAAGGCCCTCCTGAACATTTCCATTTCACACATCTGATTAACACATGTTAATCTGAACAGCAGCCCTCAACTGAGTTCAGATGAGCAAAAAGTCATGCAGTTGGCGTCACTGACAAAGTGATAGTCTGAGCCGTTTACACTTAAGAAAACAGTTTCCTTAGGAGCTTTGAATGCGTATCTCAGTTTCACAACAACATCCCCGCACACCCTCCACGTAACTCCGGCGGCTGAAGCTTGTTGGGATAGTTCCCTGAGTCTGCTTTCCTTCTCCTTTGTGCACTTCCTTGCAAATTAATATTATGATATGCATCCATTTGCATAATCAGGTCCTGCAGGCACCCACCCGCCTAACCAGGTGCAAATAAGAGAGCTCTCAACAGCATCCCCCTCCTACCACATCGCACCTGTGTGACTCAGGTTTCACAGCAGTGCCTTCCAAAGGAAGATGGGGAAGTGTTTGCCCATGGAGAGGGGTCCTGGGGTCACATGGGCAGCACAGGAGCAAGTGGCCACCATGGTATTGACAAGTGAGGGAAGCGATGGCTCACCCAGAGCCATCGCTCACTGACAGCCCCTGCCTTCGAAAGATAAAGAGACTTGCCTCCATCAAAACTAACTCTCTCGGTGTGGCAGTCCATCCTGGAGTGTCAACCCTTGCAGTCCCTGCCTATCAACGCGCGGAGGGTGCTGGAGGTGCGATAGCTCTGCGGGGCTGAGCTATTTACACAAGGTCACTTTATTAGTAAGGAAATCGCTCCTGGTGACAAATGAGCACTCAGGCACCTGTCTGCGGAGCAGGGGATGCTTGCGTTACCTTTGTGGCATGGCACTTGTCAAAATGAGAGCTATTCTCTAAAAAAAGCAAGCCATCGGTGTGAGAGGCAAAGAAGCCAGGCTTGCAAGGGAGGGAGGGAGGGAAGGCAGGCTGACTAAAAGGAACTTACTGAGTTTTCAGTACTTGGCATCTTGGGACATGTTGGGCTAATAAAGGATCTGCTGTAGCATGGATGGGAATACATAATTATTTTTTAATTCAGATTATTCATCTATATATCTAATAGCCAAGGCACCCCCTGTGTGCGGATATCTAAATCCGCACACTGGGGGCACTTGGGGGGAAAAGAGATTTTTCTGCACACTTGGGGGACTTCCCAGGTGTGCAGAAAAATCCTAAAACTTAAAAAACTTTTGTGCTCATGCACAAAGAACACTCTGGGAACTCTGCGGTGGCTCGGCAGCTGAGACCCACTGAGGCCTTGCTGCCAGCGCCAGGGGGTGGGGGGAGATCAGCGGCCCGGCAGCTGAGAGCCGCTGAGGCCTCGCCACCGGTGCTGAGTGGGGGGGAAGACTTACCTATAGCTGCTCCTTGATGTGGAGCTGCAGCCTTTAGGAATACTCCCCCCCACACCCAATGTTCCCTCTAAACTGTGGAGTCTTGTGAGCAAAAATTCAACTTTGTGAGCCACTGGCATGAAAGTGGTGAGCGAGCGATTTGCCTGCTGCATAAATCAGTTTGCTCTGGAGCCCTCCTTCCTGAGCTAAGACAAAAATGTGTGAGCCAGAGGCTAAAAAATTGTGAGCTAGCTCTCACGAACTCAGCTTAGAGGGAACACTGCCCACACCCAAGTATCACGGGTCCTGCTTCTTGTATTCTTATATTTTTCTGGTGGTTTTTTTCATGCATTTTTATATTCAGGTTCTATTAAGATTTAGTAAAGTCCTATTGAATAGTAAGGCCTCTCCTCTGTAGGTTAGAGTGTCTTTCTAGCTGATGCCAGCAGACAAGAAACAACATTCTTTTCCTTTCTTTTCAAGTTGTTTGTATGAAATGGCTATCTAGCTGTTTTTCAATAGCTGTATTTGCTTGAAGTATAGAGTTCACGGTTCTAGTTGTTTGGGGGTAAAACTCTGCAGTGTCTGGGTCAAAAAGGGCCTTTAGTTTCATATCAGAGAACAACAACTTTGTTTGGGTATGAAGAATCCTTGGGTATTATTATTAAGTTTCGGTTAAATAAACATTTAAGATATTATGTAGTCATACCTTTTTCTGTAACTGACCAATGACTGACTGACTATGCTCAGTAATTTTGTGATCAATTATGATTTCTGCACATGATCTTTTTACCTATGTCATCTTGGGTATAAAACTTCATGTACTTCCTGATATTGCTCAGAAAGCAGTCAATTTTTTAGGGCTAATTTGCCCTAACTGTTTTCCAGGTATTTCCTTGCAATAAAATACCAAGAGAACTTTCCTCCTCATTGGGAGTTCACATTTTTTGGCCTGGGAATGTCTTTGTACAACACTGCCAAGCATGCCCTTGCCCTGATTCTGTTTTTCTATGGATCTGAGCTGAAGAAAGAAGTTATCATTACTCACATTCAACGTGGGAGTTGGGAGGAAAGAGGAAGACAACACATGGGGGTGAGTCAGCTGTGACCCACACCTGCATGAACCCAGCTGGGTCTTGTCTGAGGGAAGGGACCTCCCCAGCCCCACTGCTCGGAAGAGGCATTCCTGCTAGCCCAGTATTGTTCCTGGGTGAACCTGGGAGGAAGACAGGTGTGTGTGTGGGGGTGTCACCTTGGCCACTTTTCTGCATGGCTGTGATTCGTGTGTGTCACCATGAGCCTAGGAATCCGTCTCATATAAAGCCCAGGAACTCTGTTCCTCAGCAGACAAGTCACCATAAAAAAAGGTTTCCTTGAAGGGGTGGGGGGAGAGGATGAAAACTTCTGGAAGCAGGGCTGATGCTTGGAAAACCCCACTCCAGCAATGCTGGCCAGTTATCACTAATGAATCTTGACCTTTATTCCAGCTACTCCCTAAGACTCCCCCCTCCACTCCTTCCGATTCAGCTTATGAAAGGGTATTACTGTGACAGCAACTGAGGGTGGGGGTGGGGGGAGAATCTCAAGCTGCCAGTGATATATGGTAACCTGGGCCCATTACCCAAAGGCATAAAGTAATACAAAAAGTTATTTTTCAGCCAATGTGCTGACGCGGCTCCATTTTTGTTTCTTATCTGAAAATGATGCATGAATTATCTCCAGCCAAAGCCTGAAATTCATATTATGGACTGCCTCTTTCTGTGTTTTATTTGGGCTGTAAAATGGCACCTTATTATTTCTTCCTCCTGGGCTGCTTTTAATGAATCTAAGATTTGAAGGAGAGAGATTTATTGCATTTTGGGAGAGACTATCACATCTTAACGCTGAGGAGGGGGAGGCAGGAGGCCGGGGAAGAGAAATGTTGATCTGAAGGGGGAAACCGAGATGGGTGGCTTTTGTTTCAGAAAAAAAGAAGAAAGCCAAGGGAGCTCAGCAAGATGTGCAAGTCTTAGAGCACAAGCCAAATGTCTACAAGGAAGAAAGCGAAGACAGAGCATGGATTAGGGGTGTGTGTGTGTGTCTCTAAGGCTGGTGTTTTAGCTACTTGCCTGCCCCCTTTAATCAGTTTGACTAGTGGGCAGCTGTCCATAACTGTTGCTATGACTCCCTATGCTGGACTTGTAGATGGCTGCACCAGCTACAGAACCAGATAGATCAGGGGTCCCCAACGTGATGCCCATGGGAGCCCAGCTGACAACTTTTCTGGCACCCACTAAATGGTGGGGTTTTTTTTGAGAAAGTGGCTGGGGCTTGTGTCCTGCAGGACTTCTGATTGGCCATTGAAGATTTGATTGGCTGTGCAGATGTTTGAAAACATTGTGTTGGCAGCAGCTGCCACCACAGCACAAGGATCTTTATTGTATGACTGAATGTAAGCTGCGGCAGACATTTTGTGGCTGGCTCCACCTCCTGCAGCAGCCATTTTGGAGCAGCCATTTGTGTGTCTGCACCCACCCCCACTGTTTCAGAATTCCAAAGATGCCCACAGGCTCAATCAGGTTGGGGACCCCTGAAACAGATGAAAGGGTCTGCCACTTCATGCCTCTTTCCTCCAACTGAATGAGACCATATATTGCACCAGTAATAACATTTGTACTGATGAAATAGCTTAATTTGCCCTTAAAAAATGCCCTATTATGACTATTCACATTTTGCAGAGAGGAAACTGAGGGTGAAAGATACATTTGCAAGGCTCTACAGTGAGTCCTTTTAGGGATGCCAGCCTCCAGGTGGGACCTGGGGATCCCCTGGAATTACAGCTTCTCTCCAGACTACAGAAATCAGTTCCCCTGGAGAAAATGGATGCTTTGGAGGGTGGGCTCTGTGGCCTTCTACCCCACTGCAGTCCCTGCCCTTCCAGGCTCCATCCCCAAATCTCCAGGATGTTCCTGACCTGGACCTGGCAACCCTACCCCCTCACCCCCACCAGTGGCCTAGGGGGATTTGGCAACCCTCAGTGAGTCTAAAGCCATGGTACTTGTTGGGCATAAAGCTCCTTTTTGTTGGCCGGAGTCTCCGTTTCTGTTCGCAATGCCGGGGCTCCTCGAACGGGAAGGCCCAGCCATTCTCCGAGTTTGCATTCCCCAAGGCAAGGGCTGCTCAGCTGCCAAAGGAAATCAGAACCGGGAGTCTCTCTTTGCGGCTATAAACTTCTTTTTTTTAACAAGCGATATCTCTGTGGTACATTTCACATCTATATCTCAAAGAAGGCTATTTTCACCTGGAGCTACTTGTTGATGGCCTCCTCATCCCAGTATGCAGCGAAGCCATCCCGATCAGGACCATGGACAGTGAAACCGCCTCCTGCTTTCTCTTGACATCCAGATGCGGGAATCAAGAGAAATATTGAGTCTCCAGAGACGAGGAGTCCCCACTGAGTGACATTTTCTCTGCTTGATTTATTGCTTTGCACCTGTTGCCAAGTAATGAGGTGTGAGGCTGCCAGACTGTTTACAGCGCAGGGCTGCTGCCGCCGAGGGAAAGAGAGCCGGCCGCGTTCATCATCATCCAGGGACAAAGGAATTGGGAATTTGGTTCCAGCCCAGCAGAGACGGACCGAGGCGCAGTGAGTGGACTGTTTTGCCTGGGCCCGTATCGCCTGCTTCCACGCCTTGGTAACTGCCCCCAGTTTCATTCTGCAAAACCAATTTTGCTCTTTATTGGGGGGGGGAGCAATATTTCATTGATCACATATACTACTTTAAAATTCATAAGCTTTTGCAGAACTTCCTTTCTGACAGGGTAGAAGGCAGCTGGTGCTGAAAATGATGGATGGGAAATAAGGGAATAAAGATGTAGCTCCAAAACAAAATCGGTTCGAACGACGGCTTTTCCCTTGGTTAAAAGTAAATTGGGAGCCAGGACTTCTGGAACTGAGAAGGACGCAAGGCAAGGGCAGAGGCAGGCCTGAGAATCAGGACTATTGGGAACAGTGCTCCCCGTAAACTGAGTTCATGTGAGCAAGCTCACAGTTTTTTAGCCTCTGGCTCACACATTTTTTTTCCCTTAGCTCCGGAAGAATGGCTCCAGAGCAAACTGATTTATGGAGGAGCCAAATGGCTTGCTCATGACTTCAATGCCAGCAGCTCACAAAGTAGAATTGTTGCTCACAAGGCTTCATAGCTTAGAGGGGGCATTGGTACAGACCCTGCTTAGCTCCCTTGCTGTGGCCTCAGGTGTGGCCACCCAGGGCCCATTGATTGGGAGTGCCTGTGCTTTGCCTGGTCTGTGGGGCCTGCTCAGAGGCCCAAGCGGAAAGAGAAGAGAGAAGCAGGGAAGAAGGGGGGGGGGCAAGGCAATTCCCCACCACCACCGCCCAGTCTTCAAGGGACTGTCCCATGTTGGAAAGCTGGTCACCCAGAGAGCAGAGACGCAAAGAGCTGGTGCAGTCTGACACCTGTCACTCTCTCCCTCACTCACTCTCGCTCTCACTCTCCAGAGGCCACGGAGTCTCTTCAAACAAGAACAGGATTGCTTTAAATATTAAAGGATTAGGCTAAAGTCAACATACCCTGGGAAGAGCTGTGTAAGGCAGGATTAAGCTCTGAGCCCCGGGGTGCTCCGGCAAAGATGCTGCTCGAGTCCCTTGACTGTGCTGAGAAGTTGAGTGCCGGTCTTCTCTGTTCTGCTGTCAGGGGAGCCAGGGAGGGTGAGGACTCGAATCCAGGGCTGAATGACCTCTTTTTAATACGCCTTCATGTGGATTCCTCAAGTATCGGGAAGTATTCCTCAAGTATCGGGAACTGCAAAAAGGATCTAGGGGTCTTAGTAGACCAGACACTGAACATGAGTCAGCAGTGTGATGTGGTAGCTTAAAAAACAAACAAAAACAAAACAGAAGTATACTGTCCAGATCATGCAAAGTGATGGTTACTCTGCTCTGGTTAGACCTCACCTAGAGTACAGTGCTCAGTTCTGGGCACCATGATTTAAGAAGGCTATAGACAAGCTGAAATGTGTCCAGAGGAGAGGAATGAAAATGGTGAGGGGCCTGGAGACCAGCCCTGTGAGGAAAGGTTGAAGGAGCTAGGTGTGTTTAGCCTGGAGAGGAGACGACTGAGATTTTCAAGCAGAGGCTTGATGGCCATCTGACAGCAATGCTGATTCTGTGAACTTAGGCAGCTCATGAGATGGAGGGCAGGAAAGGTTGCCTCAGTGCTTAGTTCTCGTGGCCCTTTCTGACATGCCCAGGGAAATTCTGATCACCACTTTGGGGTCTGGAGACAATTTTTCTCCAGGCCAGTTTGGTCAGGGACCCTGGAGGGGTTCCCCCCCCCCCATCTTCTGGGCATGGAACAGCAGTCACTGGGGGTGTGGAGGGGGAGTTATTTGTGAATTTCCTGCCTCATGGAGGGGGTTGGACTAGTTGACCCTGGAGGTCCCTTCCAACTCTATGGTTCTATGAGTCTAAGTTGCATCAACTAGTGATTGTGATACATGACTTAGGAGCTGCTCTCTTGGGCTCTTTGGGGACACAAGACTTGTTTCCCTGCTCGGGTGTTCCTGGCTATATGTCCTGCCGTCCCAAGGGGCCCAGGTGCAGGGCTGGATCTCTCTCCTCCCTGCGACAAACTAATGAGGGGGCCTTCGTACTGAAGCAAATGTCACCTCTCCGCTTTGTTATAAATCTCTCTGCCCTGTTTGTGATGTTTCAGCAGAGGACAACTTCCCCCACCCCAGCTGGTTTCTGCCCAATCTTTTCCAGCAGGATTCATGCCGGAGTTTACAGGCACCCGTGCAGATTGGAAAGGGAACATTTCTGTAATCAACCAAGTCTACAGTTTCGCTCTCGGAGCTTGTCTGGATGACAGATGAGAAATTGATAGCCAGTTTGGAGGCTGGCAACAGTTCAGAGCGGGGGCCGGTTTTCATCCCGGACTCCTGGCAGCTGCAGGATGCGGGCTCTCGTGCTGATTCCCTCCTGGCCCTTTCTGCTGTTGTTCTTTCATCTGGAGTCGGCTCTTTCTCGAGGGGCATTGCTCAGAAGACGGCCGGATGATCTCTAATTACAAGGAGGGGACGGGGAGCCACAAAGCGATTCCGCCTCACTCGCTGCCTCTCGTGAAGGCTGGCTGCTGTTGCCAGCTCACTCCTGAGGGGCCCCTGCTGAGCCTCCGCTCTCCACCCGTCTCTCCTTCAAGGGCCCTCCTGAGCTGATGCTCTCCCATGCGTGCATGCAGGCACAGGGTGCCACGTCTTGCGCTCTGGCCCAGGCCCTCCAGAGGGAGAGAGGAAGCAGGAGCCCTCCAGTCGGCTGTGCTCTCTCTGGAAGCAACCTCTGGCAGCTGTTTATCCAGACTGTTGTTTCAAACCGTCTCGGCATGTGAGTCTGGCAGCCTCCCTTTGCAGAGCTGCTGCCTGGGCCACCTGCCCCTGGAGCCACCAGGCCTACCCCCCACCCTCTGCCCTTCTGCGCTTCTCAGGGTTGCCAGCCTCCAGGTGGGGCCTGGGGATCCCCCGCTTTTACAACTGATCTCCAGCTGACAGAGATCAGCTCCCCTGGAGAAAATGGCTGCTTTGGAGGGCGGGCTCTATGGCATTGTACCATGCGGAGGCCCCTCCCCTCCCCAAACCCCGCCCTCTCCTGGCTCCACCCCCAAAGTCCCCAGGTATTTTCCAACCCGGACTTGGCAACCCTAGCCCTTCTGCCCTGTCCAGGCCCTCCTGCTGGGCACTCCCCTCCTCTGCCCTCATGCGGATGCTCCGCCTGTTGCTGAATCTTGCTCTGTGGCTCCACTTCGGGCTGGAGGCACCCCCTTCCCCAACAGGAAGGCCCCACATTCTCAGTGAGCAGGGCCCTCACAAGCCCTCAGGGTAGGGTTCCCAACCTCCAAGTGGGGCCTGGAGATCTTCTGGAATTACAACCCATCTCCAGACTACAAAATGGCAGCTTTGGAGGAAGGAGAAGAGAAGAGAAAAACCTTTTAGGTTTTAAAAACTATTATTAATCAGAGCAGAGTAAAATCCACTAGGGGTCTGTACTGTCTGTGCCCCCACAATTCCTTAGAAATAGTATCTTCTGTCATGTGAGCCATCAGTGACTTTTTCAAAACATGGGAGAGGGATGAAGGAAGGAAGGAGCCTTTGTTTCCCCGCCCAGAAGAAATGTATCTTCCTCTCCATGGCAGGACCATAGAAATGCTCCCTTGAGAGAACAGCTGGTACAGAGCTATGGCTTGCCCAAGGTCATCCAGCAGCTGCAAGTGGAGGAGTGGGGGAATCAAACCCGGTTCTCCCAGATTAGAGTCTGTGCACCTAACCACTACACTAAACTGATCTGGAGATCAATTTTAATAGCAGGAGATCTCCAGGTGGCACCTGGAGGTTGGCAAGCCTAACATACATTCAGCTGACCACATCCCCCCCCCCCCCCCGCCTCATTTCCTGTCTCAAGAGTGGCTGCTGTGCTACTTTGGCTGCTGGCCATGGGTGGGCCCACCTCCCCTCCCTCCTTTCAGCCCAGATTCGAGAGGGCGGAAGCCATTTGGAGATGAACCAGGCTGAACCTGGGCAGGGTGTAAACTGGGCAGCTCTCCAGCGGAGCAGCAGCTTGCCTTCAGCACTCAGCCTCCTGAAGAATCTTACACCTGAGTTCCAGCCTGGCCTTTCCCCTTCCTGCAACTGTCTGTGCCTGTTCATTCCATTCTGTTTCCCCACCTTCTGCACATCCGTCTCTGTTCAGTGATAGATCATCCCTCGTAGATGCTTCAGGGAGAACCTCATAAACCAGGCTGTCTTGGAGAAGCATTAGGAAATGCAAAGTACCCTCCTTTGACTGCTGATAACCAAATTGGAAAAGTGAGCCTCTTCCCCGGGGAGCAAGGACTGCCGCACAAAAGGCAGCGCCCGACTCCTCCTCCTGTGACCACCTGCAGCTCACAGCGGAAGAAGCTGCCATGCATTATGAGAGAGCTCCATCCCATCCTGGAGGAGGGGGGGGCTACTCCCAGAGAGGCTGCGGGACACAAATTAACAGGCAACCCCCCCCCCTTCCACTCCAATTTACAGGAGAGGCTCCCAGCACATCACTACACCCCCTGCGCCCTCCTATAATTATTGCGCTTTCAAAACAGAGCTGTGATTTCCCTCCCTACTGCTGCATAAACTAGGGGGTACAGCTGTTCTTGCCTTTATTCAAGATGGAACATGAGGCTCCCAGGGCAAGAATGGACTCCACTCATCCTGGGGCTGAGGCTGTGGCCAGAGGTGAAGGAGCAACTCTGTTAGCTAGGGAGTGTGCTTTTTGCCACAGTTGCCTGGACCCTAATTTTTAAATGCCGGATTAGGCCACAGGGGCAGAGCAGGAATTGCTGTGATTGCCTTCAGACTGGCTTGGAAGTCAGGGTGCTAACTCTAAGTTAGGAAATGCCTAAAGATTTGGGGGTGGAACCTGGGGAGGGGCGGGTTTGGGGAGGGGCGGGACCTCCTCAGCAGGTTACGATGCCATTGTGTCCACCCTCTAATGCAACTGTTTTCTCCAGGGGAACTGAACTCCGTCATCTGGAGTTAGCTGACATTCTGTGAGACCTCCAGTCCTCGCCCAGAGGTTGGTAACCCTTTCTGGATGAGGGGTCATCTGCTTTGCGTTATGAGTGAGGCTGGATCATAGCAAACAGGCCTGGCCTTTAACTGGTTAAGCTCCAACAAGGCTGGAATAGTTCAGGTCACTGAATAGAGAGGTAGGGATGATTGGCAAATGCCCTGAGGCATCCCCCCAGGAAGAGAGATTTCTGCCTGATCATTGGCTAGGGAGTCAGGGGGACTCCTTTGGTGCAGAGCAATGGGCCCTCTAAGCTGCGGAGTCTTGTGAGCAAAAATTCTACTTTGTGAGCTACTGGCATTAAAGTTGTGAGCAGGTGATTTGGCTCTGGAGCCATCCTTCCTGAGCTAAGACAAAACTGTGTGAGCCAGAGGCTAAAAAACTGTGAGCTGGCTCACACTCAGCTTAGAGGGAGCACTGGCGCAGAGAGCAGTTTTCTGTGCCAGTGAGGCAGCAAAACCAGAGGCCAACCTGCTAAGTTTGGAGCTGGGGGTGTGTGGTCCAGAAACGCCAGCCGCCAGTAGGGCCACCCCCTCCTTTACTGCTCACTGAAAGTAAATGTGTCAATATATACAGATCATCTATTAATAAGCATCACATATCACATAACTTTGTGCCTTGCGTCTTCATTTTGGGGTGCAGGGACAACACAGTGATATGAAATGCACCAGCTTTTGCCACCGAAATATAACAAAGTGTTTGATTTTGAACCCTACTGTCTCTGGCTCCTGAAACTCTTTAGCTCTTTAGCTCGGAGAAACGACGGCTGAGGGGTGACATGATCGAGGTTTATAAAATTATGCAGGGGACAGAGCATGTAGAGAAAGAAGTCCTTTTCTCCCTTTCTCACAAGACAAGAACTCGTGGGCACTCCATGAAATTGCTGAGCAGTCGGGTTAGAACGGAGAAAAGAAAGTCCTTCTTCACCCAAAGAGTGATTAACACGTGGAATTCACTGCCACAGGAGGTGGTACCTGCAAGCATGGATGACTTCAAGAGAGAGTTAGATAAACATATGAAGAGGAGGTCCATCAGTGGCTATGAGCCACAAGGTATAGATAGGAACTTTCAGTCTGGGGCAAGTGATGCTCTGTATTCTTGGTGCTTGATGGGGGGGGGGGCAACAGTAGGAGGGCTTCTGGTGTCCTGGCCCCACTGCTGGACCTCCTGAGGGCACCTGGTGTTTTTGGCCACTGTGTGACACAGAGTGTTGGACTGGATGGGCCACTGGCCTGTTCCAGCATTGGCTTCTCTGATGTTCTTAATTTGAACCTATTTGACCTCCCCCCCCCCAAATTCTGGCTCCTCATTTCCTTCTGTAAGAGCCACTTCCACCTGGGCAGCTCCAAACTGGCTCTGACCTCTGACCCTCCCAGTCTCTCTTGTTGACACCTGACCATGTACCGGCTCTGTCCCTCCCCCCCCCCTTCTTTGCGAGCTTCTCACAAGCTCTTTGGTGGGAGTTGTAAATTGTGGGCTGCAAGAGGCTGACTCCAGCAGGTGGCTAACTAGCTCCATTAAAGCTTCTTAGCGTGAGAAAAGAGGCAGCGAGGTCTGAGCAGTGCCACGGGGCTAGTGGGCTGAGTGAGACATACATTTTTAATAAACTGTCTTTGACTTCGGTGACGAGCAAGTGATTAGGCAGGTTGGCAACTGGTGGCACAAGGAGAGGGGGCGTACCTGTGAGGTAGACGGTGTACTGCAGATAAGGCAGGGAGAGCGAGGGAAACGCATGGCGCTGGAGGCAGTGGAAGGGAAAGTGCCAAGCGAGATAGGAGGCTTCGACTTTCATGCGCAGGCAGGCTTCAGAAGAAGGGGGGGAATTCTAAGTGATTAATGTTTGCTTGTTTAATTTTTTGGAGCAAAAGAGTGAACCAAAATATTTCCGGCAAAGCATGCGATCTATCCCCCCACCCATTTTCATTCTCCCCCTCCGCATCAGCCACAGTTTCCCCCCACCCCCACCCCCATAAGCTGTGCTGAAGCACCACATCTTTTTCTTAGGGATACCTTAGGCTTGCCAGCTCCAGGTTGGGAATTTCCTGGAGATTGGGGGGGGGGGGGGAGCCTGGGAGGACAGGATTTGGATATGGGAGGGATTTTTTTTTGTCATCAAGTCACAGCTTGATGTGGGGGGACCCCATGCAGTTTTTAGCAGGGCACAGTGCTGTAGAGTCCACCTTTCAAAGCAGCTGTTTTGTCCAGGGGGACTGATCTCTGTCGTCTGGAGATGAGTTGCAATGCCAGGAGATCTCCAGACCCCACCTGGAGATTTCTCCTGCAAGGCAAGGGCCCAGGCAGTGAGTGAAATGCTACTACTATGCTTAATAGCCAGTTGGTTTGGGCTGTGTGCTGAATATGCAGAGGACACAGAGAGCTGGTTTAGAAGGAAGGCCCAGCTTCCTGCACTGACCAGACCCAGGATCGTAGCCAACCCAGGGGAAGTGAAACCTGTTTGAGAGAACTTGGGCCTCTGGCTGTGGAATGTGTCGGGGGGGAAACAGTCAAAAATACTTAAATACTCAGAGTTTGCAACGGGTCTTTGCTTCACTGGAGAGGAGACATTTCTTTCTGTTTTAAATGCTTTATTTCTAAGGGTAAAAGGTACACAGGAAGCCTACAAAATAAGAACTGTATCTAAGCTACATCTTGCACGCTGCTGCTAGAAACACATGGTCACACACAACCACAATGGAGAATCTTCTTCTTCTGGACCCCTAGAAGGAAATCACCTGAATACATTAACCAATCAATACTCCTTTACATTTGTGGGCTTTTCTTGCATTAGCTGTCTGCCAGGTTTCCTTCCAGGTCAGTCTAAACAATAGCACTGAAGGTAAACAAATTAACCCTATAGTGACTGGAATCTGGACCTTGCAACTCGTACATTTTTAACAGAATGGTGGCTCCTTCCAATTCGCATTAATGAATTGGTCTGCAAATACATCCTTGCCCACTAGGTTGAGCTTGAGATCTCAATCTCTTAGGTAGTGAAGCATTTACTGTTTATGTCGACCACTTAAAGAGGGACCTCCTCTCCCCGCATTTTCCCCAGAGAGCACTGCGATCAGGGTCCCAAAACTGTCTGGCTCTCCCGGGTCTTAGAGATGCCAGGTTGGCCACAGCGAGGGGCAGGGCCTTCTCAGTGGTGGCTCCACACTGGCGGAACAAGCTCCCAGAAGACCTCAGGGCCATGTGGGACCTTTTACAGTTCTGCAAGGCCTGCAAGACAGAGCTCTTCCACCAGGCCTTTCACTAATGAACCACACTTAATGAACGAAGGCCCTGGCCCCAATATCGATACCACCAACACCACCATAGACATTCACGGCTCCACCAAAACATCCCAGACTGAGAGATCACCATAAGAGTAAATTGCTGACTGTACTCCTATTATGCTGATACTATCAATGCTTTGCATCCGTCATACGCTAGCACTTGTGTTTTTACTTATATTTTGACTGGTTTGTTTTATCTGTTTACAAATTTTTATGTAAGCCGCCCTGAGCCTGCTTCATGGGGAGGGCGGGGTAGAAATCAAATCAAATCAATAAATGAGTTGAAAAGAGCAAGAGTCCAGTAGCACCTTAAAGACTAACAAAATATGTGGCAGGTGAGGAGAGTTCACGAGATACTTTCAGATACTGAAGAAGTGAGCCCTGACTCACGAAAGCTCCTCCCCACCACAGTTTCTGTTAGGGTCATTTTACACCTCCCCTCTAAAGTAGTTTGACTGCTGTCTTTTCCTGTGCTGATTTCACAGTGGTGTGAAATTTCACTCCAGGGGGTCTAAGTGCACTAGAAACTACAATTGTTTAAAGCAGAATGAAGCGGTATTATAACTAGCTTGACCACAGGAGGGCAATTAGTAGATATGGACATTTCAGTGGCAGCACCGTTTCACACCGCACAGAAGTATGGGCAGGTTTTTTTGGAACTAGAATGATTCCAGCGGGAAAGTCAGATGTAAAAACAGCCTTAGTCTTCCAAATGCTACTGAACTCTTGCTCTTTTTGACTGCTACAGGCTAAAACAGCTACCCGTCTTGATCTAACTTCAAGGAGTTGTACTCTATCACAGGCAGGCACATTTTGACCTGAGCCAAAGCCCCTCCATCCCACCCCATCCACAGGAAAATACTCTGAGAATATGCATGCATGCACACACGCACAACTTTATTCCACATTCTGAATGCATAATGCAAATCAAAGTGTTATTTTATTTTATTTTACTTCATTTATACCGGGGACCCAAAGCAGCTTACATCATTCTTCTCCCAATTTGCATTAATTTCTTCTGCATAATTTATTCTCCTTATAGTGTTTTGGTCTTCAGTGTATTTGGGACTTTGGAACAAGGGCTCTAGGAGCAAAAGGTTTTGGATTATAGAAACTGGGGAAAGGTTGCACTTAAGAGCAGCTCTCAATAGCCAAAGCTCCCTTCATCCGGTATCTGACGACAGGACCTTCGACCGTGGCAAGCTTATACTCCCTGAAAATCTTGCTGGTCTCTCAGGTGTGCTGGACATGACTCCATCGCCTGTGGCAGCAAACCTCTAAACAGCAGTGAGGGAAGGGCCTCAGCCTCTGTGCCTTGTTCGTTTGTCCATCCCTCCAGGGCAGATGGTTGGCCACTGTGTGGGAGAGGATGCTGGACTAGGTGGACCACTAGTTTGATCCAGCAGGCTCTTCTTATGTCTGTAAGCTCTTTACAGGTGTGATTGATGATTGATGATGATGATCTAGGGGTTTTAGAAGACAATACACTGAACATGAGTCAGCACTGTGATGCGGTAGCCAGTTTGGCTGGAGATCCCAGAGGGTTTTTTTGTCATCTTCTGGGCATGGAACAGCGGTCACTGGGTGTGGGTAGAAGGGGGGAGGTGTTTGTGAATTTCCTGCCTTGTGCAGGGGGTTGGACTAGATGACCCTGGAGGTCCCTTTCAACTCTCTGATTCTATGATTCTATAAATAACTATATTAAAGAATTTCTTTAAAAAAAATAAAAGTAAACCAAACTCAGAAATAAAAAGTTACAATATTTGTAAATGTGCCTGATGGGAAACTTTGGCTTGCGATCGTACACTTTGGCTGCGATCATACATGCCTTTAGATCCCACATAGTTGCAAATGCCTGACAGGTCTAAAGGGCACGATCAGACAGCAACAGCTGGGAAATGTCCCACGGTTGTTGGTAACCCATGCTGCTCCACCACAGAAGCATAGTTAAAAGACAACAGGGAAAGTCTGGCTGTAACTGGTTCTGATGGGCCACAGATGGACTTTTCCCTGTCTGATCAAGCCAAGAATGCTCTCATGCCATTGGGATGGTCTGATCATTCCATCCTGACTCGGTGCTGCCCCCCCCCCCCCCCCCGCTTAGCAGTATGCATACTCCATAGGAGCCCTCAGTGCAGAGGTGCGATTCCTCATTTATGAGCATGGGAAACAAACAGCAAAGGAAAAAAGACTCACCCATGGTTGCATCTGATCACACAGTGATGGGCTGATCCCATCTTGCAACTGCGTGTCAAATTCCTCTGGAGGAAATAGCCTTACTTCTCCTCTGTTCCAACTGGTGTGCGTGACTGCAGCCTTTGACAAATAATTTTGGAGATTTCTTCCCTGGCCAGATCCCACATGTGGAGAAAATAAATAGCTGATTTGCATGTGTGACGGGAGGGTAAAGGTGGGAGACAACAATTCCATGCTCTTCATCAGGGGTCAGGCAGGTCCAGGGGACTAGTAACCCAGCTGAGTTCCCTTCTGGCCACCCCACAATCCACAACAACCTTTCCTTCTGCAGTGAGTGCCCTTCAGACAGTTTTGCGTGCTCACAGCAAGGGCTTGTTGACAACTGCAAGGGAGAATGTTAGGAGGGGGAGGCGGTTTCCCAAATGAACATCACCCAGGACAGGAGTGCAGCTTGAGATGCAATCAAAGATGGCAACTCCTGAGCGAAGGGATTTCTCCCCTCCCCAAGGAGCTTTACAGCCATCAAGTTAGATCAAGTCTTTAAAAAAAATGTTCTAGTAGTTGCTGCTAAGCTTGGAAACCAACAGATTTCAGGTTTTTAAAAAAGCCACTAATCACCCTACAAGTGCTGGTGATTATTCTTGAAACAAATCCATGGTTTTTTGGAATATTCTCCAGCAGAAGAGTCCTGTCTCTCAAGTGTGTCTCTTTCATGTGGATGCATGAAATTGAAGGGCTCCATCCTTTGGCTTCAGAGTTGTTTGGGCTCAGATGTTAACCATTTCTATCCTGTTCCGTCCTCCAAGGCCACGTGGCCCAGCTCACAGACAGTTAAAGAACAACTTGAACAAAAATCACAAATCAATATTCCCCTTTGCCCACACCCTGATATTCCAAAAGGTCTCTGACCCCAGTGGACATCACTTGATCATCCTGTTTATGTGGTAGTATAGTATAGCAAGATTAGAGGGTTGGATTAGGATCGAGAAGACCCCGGTTCAAATCCCCACTCTACTGTGGAAACTTGCCGGATGACCTTGGGCCAGTCACACACTCTCGACCTAACCTACTTCATAGGGTTGTTGTGAGAATAAAACAGGGGAAAGGAGAACAATGTAAGCCGTTTTGGGGTTCCTACTGAGGAGAAAGGCAGGGAATAATTAAGGTAAGTATAAAAAATAAATATGTCTTAGAAGAAACTATTCTGAATTCAAAAGCTTGCCACCCAATCTCCCATCCTGGGCACGATGGATAGCCAGAAAAGAATACTTGGAGCACAATTTCCCAGAGCTGCCTGTTTTTGTTTTTGTCTATAAAATTATGATATGCTGCAAACTACACACTGAGCACTCTGCTGCCGTGACCCCTGCTAAAACAGAGCCAAGGTGAAAAGCTCTGAACAGTTCCACCAGCTGCACGATGCTCTCCCCAGTTAATCAACTGGGAGAGCATTTAAACCACTTTTTTGATATACTATAATTTTTATAGGGTACATGAAGATATATCTAAACAATTAATGACGCTTAAATCTAAGAGGCTTAACTGGGCGGAGTGTCAACAATTAACAGTTTTGTATTGCCTAAATATTTGTATTATTTTAGAACAATTCCAATTGATATTTCAGAAAGAGTCTTAAATAGATGGCAAAAGACTTTAGATCGTTTTTTAAAAGAAGGGAAGAAAACAAGGATATCGAAGCAAACATTGTATAAACCGGTAAAATCTGGAGGAATACATCTTCTTAATTTGAAATTTTATTATTGGGCATCGCAACTTACTCAGTTGGTCCATTTACATAATCCTTTTTTTTTAAGGGTGTAGTTAGAACAAGCTTATGCTGATCCTCTCCTTCCACGATGGGCAATATGGTCCCCAAAGAATCTTAGACCACAGACAATACCTGCAAATCCATTCTTACAGACTTCAGCCTAAACTAGTATCAATATATTCTCCAGTGGCCAGTATTTTAGCACTATAATTGGCTTCCACCAGAATACTATATGGCAGATGGGAAAGATTGGATATTAGCTAATCTAGATAGTCCAATTAGATGGTTTCAACAGGATAATATACTTACTAAAACGCAGGTTGATGAAGTAATGGGGCAACATATTTATTGGTTTAGATACCTACAAATGAAAAATATGATGTGAGAATATAAAAAAGAAGAGGAAAATGAAAACCTCTAACAGCTTTTGAGATGGTGTTAGATAATTCAGTAGAACTAGAAAAGGGATTACATTCTAAAACATATCAGATTTTACTATCTGTATTTTTACCATCTGTCCCAACATATGTTAATGGTTGGGCTAAACATATGACATTTCACTTCACAATGGATGATTGGAATGAAATATGGAAGTCGTCTTCCAATATGTCAGATATTTGGGCAATAAAAACACGATTCTACAAATTATTGGCCGACTGGTATTACACTCCGGAAAAGTTAAATAAAACAGATAAGACCTATCTACCATATTGCTGGGGAAAGGGTGAAGAAGTAGGGAATAAGAAACATCTATGTGGGAGTGTCCTCTTATACAGCGATTCTGGATGGAAGTCATTAGATTACTCTCACAATGGTTCCAATGTAAAATTCCTTGGAGTTCAGATTTGTTAGTGTTTGATCTCTGGGCAGATGTCAAGGTTACTTATTTCACAATTAATAGTAGCAGCAAGACTTACTATAGCAGCGAACTGGAAAAATCCCGTGGCACTGCAAATGTCAGATTGGTTTGAAAAAATATGGGAATATATATGATGAATCAAATTGCTTGACACCCCTTTTTTATTGGAGAACATAAGATGGGAAAGATTAAGGAATTTGAAGATTTATGATTGCCCGTAATTCGATATCTTAAAATTCAAAATGTTTTGCCCCATACATCTGATTACAATGTTTGGTTATTTAATTGACTGAGAACAATTTAGAGAGCTAGAAATGAAATTACTGTTATAAATGTTACAGGGATTAGACCCTCGGTAGAGATTGTGTAAAGGCGATTAAGAAGATAAAATAATGTTTCTATATGATTTATATCGGTAGTTTGGATCTTATGAAATTCGAGTGTAAACTTACATCTTGTATACAGTAATGATTTAAATAAGGAATAATTTTTGTATTAAAAAAGCATTTAAACCACTTAAAGCAACTTTGATGCTTCCTTGCTCGTTTTTTAAATGTGGATGTCCTGCAGCAGCTACCGCTTTGGGTCTGCTCCTGAGTACTAAGGGGAGCAAGGGGGTGGGGTGGGGTGGGGTGGTGCCCCATTGCCCTGCAGGAGGCAACTGCAGCCACAAAAGCAGGCCAGGTCAAACCGAGTGATAATACTCCTCAATCCCTATGCAAGCTAGTTAGTAGCCCAGGGCTACTGGCTGTTCGGAGCCATGCAGAGATCTGCTTTTCTAGGCACGACATAGAAAAGAGCAGGAGTCCAGAAGCACCTTAAAGACTAACAAAATTGGTGGCAAGGGAGGCGCTTTCGTGGATCACTGCTCACTTTGTGACTCACAAAAGCCCCTGCCTTGCCACAGATTTTGTTAGTCTTTAAGGGGCTCCTGGACTCTTGTTGTTGTCATGAGCAGCGACTCACAAAAGCTCTTGCCCTGCCACAAATTTTGTTAGTCTTTAAAGGGCTAATGGATTCTTGCTCTTTTCTACACAGCTATCCATCTTGCTCTGGGCACACCGTGAGTTTCATATCAAATGTGTTCCACCACTGAATTGAATGTGGCCGAATGAGATGATCATTATCATAGGGATGCCAACCTCCGGGTGGCACCTGGAGATCTCCTACTATTACCATTGATCTCCAAGCAACAGAGATCAGTTCTCCTGGAGAAAGTGGCTGCTTTGGAGGATGGCATCGACCCCCCCCCAAATCTCCAGGTGTTTCCCAACCCAGAGCTGGCAACCCTAATCATACATGAGCTGATCACCCAGCCTGCCCGACTGGCAGCAAACGACCCAAATGCCTGCTAAAGGGGCTTGCACTGGGCTCGTTCAGAACTGTCCATGTGCACAGTTTGTTTTTTAATGTAGTGTTTTTAATGACTGGATAAACTAGCTATAGCTGCATTCCTCCAGCAAACCACCCTTCCCCCAGCATTAACTTGCCTGCCATGCTTTTGGGATTCTTTTTTTTTTAAAAAATCAGTAATTGTGACTGCAGTCTAAGACTCTAATGATATATCACCGCAGTCATGAAAGTCGCAGCTTTCATATTTTGAAAAAGGCAAGTCTAGCTCTTTCCATGGTGGAGTTACTTTCCCCCCACCCCAGACCTCCTAAAAGTTTTCCAGTGGCATGGCAGAGAAAAAGGGAGCCAGGGCCGCAGGGAAATCCAGCTGCTCTGTAACACATTGTTAGGAAGGACGGCGGCAAGGCGGCCTCTTGAACGGCCATGAACTAGGCACCAAGCAGCCAAACCAAACATGGGGAAATCAGCAAGGTTTGAGCCCAGTGGCACTTTTAAGACCAACAAAGCTTAATTCTGGGGATAAGCTTTTGTGGGGATAAGCTTAAGACCAACTTTGTGAGGATAAGCTTAAGACCAACTTTGTTGGTCTTAAAGGTGCCACTTTGTTGGTCTTAAAGGTGCCACTTTGTTCTGTCGCTTCAGACGAACACGGCCACCCACAGAAACATACAGCCTCTTGTTCTCGATTGGCGAAGACAATGTGAGCCACACTGGCCGAGGTTGGAGCATCCCTGGCTCTTTCCGCCTCTGCCACTCAGTTCCACCCTCTCAGCTTTCTTGAGGCCCGGCCTGCCAGCATAGCCCAGGGTCACCTCTTGCAAGTCCAAAGTGAGCCCCGGGGCAACATTCTCCTCCTCCTCCTCGTGGACTCTGCGCAAGAGCCTGGCGGGTCCTTCCCTTTTCCCTCTCCCCTTCTGCACCCGCACAAGATGCTTCCCCCTCTCTATTTATCTCAATGTCATTTTCTTCGAGATGTGAGGTGGAACAAATGTGGAGCAGCTGTTTGGCTTCTAAGTGCCCTTGAGGAACCCCCTCGGCAGGCACTTTGCAGAATATAATGATGACATCCTAACGAGCATTAATGCACATGTTGTCATTTTTTCTATATTTACACTTCCCGCAGGAGGCATCATTCTGAAAGCGGGGGGGGGGGGGAGAGAGAGTGTTTCGCTGCAGACATTCCAGTGTCTGGGCTTGAGCGGGCAGCTGCAGTGTCCCTTAGGAATGAGTCTCAATAGAAACAGGTTTCCCTTTCTTGGCAGCTGGAAGTGGGGGATGTACCTCTGGGGATCCTTTTAAAGGCTTCTTAACCTGTTATTCTTAACTGAAGACTAAGATGGTAGGTAGCCATTCGCCTAACTATAAATACACGTTGATGGGGTCCGAACTGGCGGAGACTGACCAAGAGAGAGATCTTGGAGTCGTAGTAGATAGCTTCAAGATGGTATAAATACATCTAAGCCAAAAAATGAGCCTAATAAATGCAGTTCATTTTCAAAAGGTCGCCCCACCTGGTAATCCTCTGTGCTGAATAATGCACATTCAATCCGCTTTCAATCCACTTTGCAACTGGATTTTACTGTGTGAAAGGGCAAAAAACTACTTGCAAACGATCACTACAGTGCATTGAAAGCGGACAGGAAGTGCATTGTTCAGCTTGTGTGAAATGTGTCTGTTTGGAACCACCTGACCATGGCACTTAAACCAGGCACTAAGCAGCCCCACTTCAGCAAGACAGTCCAGGACCAGGCAGAAATTCACATGGTCTTGCTGGTGTTAGCGCAAGTAGACATAACAGCAGGAGCCCAGCTTCCAATGCACAACACTGAATTTTCAAATTTGCGATTTCTACCCTACCTTTTGCCCATTTGATTAAGTCTTTAGGTTGCTTGTTCTTAACAGCTGGGCTCGTTTCTGCATTTGACATGATCTCTCATCAGCCAGTGACTCAGCTGAATGGTCTCCATCAAAGTTGTTGCCTTTGGGTTAGTATCCAGTGAAATCAAAGCTCTCTCTGTGGTGACTAGGGATGGGCACAAACCCCCAAATGATCCCAGGTTTGAGCACGAACCAGGCTGGTTTGTGGTTCGCGAACCAGAGGTTCGGGAGAGTGTATCTCACATGATCCGCCCATGAACCTCCGTGTTTTTCACGGAAGTTCGTGGGCAGATCATGTGGAGGTTCATGAGGTTCACAGGAGACATGTTCTTGGGCTCTGAAGGCATTTAAACGCCTTCGAAGCTTAGTTGAGGGTCTAGCGGTTCACCTGGAAGTGAGCCCACCACCAGCGCGCAGCCACACCCGAGTCAGCTCTGAAGGAATTTAAATGTCCACCTCTGGGTCAGACCAGCCTGAGTGGGTCAGACCAGACCAGACCAGCCTTTATAGGCCTTTGGAGCTCATTCTGGGAGCTCAGTTGAGGCAGGAGGCCCGACTTGACTGAGCTCCAAGACTGGGCTCTGAAGGCTTTTAAAGGCCTTATATGCCCTTATACGGGCAGGCCCACTTCCGGGCTGCCCAACTCAACTGAGCTCCCAGAATGAGCTCCATATGAGCTCTATAAAGGCCTTCAGAGCTCACTCTGGGAGCTCACTTGGGCTGGCTCAACCCAGTGGTGGGCTCTAAAGGCATTAATGCCTTCAGAGCTCACTTCTGGTCAAGTGGGCCAATCCAGAAGTAAGTTTTGAGGGCATTTAAGGGCTCACTTCCGAGTGGGGCCGTTCTACAAACCCAACAAACCACAAACCGGTTCAGGAAACAGAAAAGTTTGTGTAAATTTGTGGTTCGTGGTTCGTTTAATCAAATGAACCATGAACCCCAACGAACCACCATTTTCCTGGTTTGTGCCCATCTCAAGTGGTGACTACCGGAGATGACCTATTCGTACATTGATGTCAGCCAATCAACCAATGGCCTGTGTAAACCAGAGCTAAGGGGACCTCATTTCCCCCCCATATGAATTTTCAAATGATCTGGAGATTAGGATGGGACTGAAGGTCTCTTTCCCCAAGGCAGAAGCTTGTGGACAACTCTTTTGTGGGACTGAACTGGGTCTTCTCCTGAAATGCTGACTGACATCTCTAGCTTAAGGATCTCCAGTCAAGGGTTTTGAGAGAGACCTTTATGGGCCTGGAATCCTGGTAGGTTTCCACATGGAGGCTTTCCCCTATTTCAACAACCCAGGCCGTGCATTTTTCACAGTCACTCTGGCCATTAATTGGTTGATGTCATTGACAGCAATGCAATTGAGAGCTTTTTTTTTTTTTAGAGCTACATCATAGCACTGCTGATCAGCTGGTGGTGGAAAGTGCCTTCAAGTTATAGCTGACTGACAGCAACCCTGTAGGGTCTTCAAGGCAAGAGACATTCAGAGGTGGTTTGCCACTGCCTGCCTCGGTGTCATGCCCCTGGTATTCCTTGGAGGTCTTCTATCCAAATACTAGCCAGGGCCAACCTTGCTTAGCTTTCAAGAGATGATGAGATCAGGCTAGCCTGGGCCGTTCAAGTCAGGGCATTACGACAATACAAAACATAAGTAATTTGACTTCTGTGGTGCAAGGTTGACACGCACAGCAACTGCATACAGCACTCAACATTTGTGTGTGTGTGTGTGTGTATGACACTGAGAACCGCATGTCCATTTCACCACAACTGTCATTTTTTTGACACGTAATACAGACCAGCACAATTACGCTGTCCCTGGCACATTATACAGTCATCATCTCAACATGAGGCCTCTTTTCCTCTCATGTGCAACGGTAATGCTTGAGGGGAAGGGGACAGTCAATGACACAAGTCAGCAGCTGGACCAGAATGAAAGTATTGGGGGGGGGGGGGGAGTTGCATGCACCAGGCTCCGGTGCTACAGTACCTTTGTGCCAATGCTGTTATTTCTTTTTTTTAAGAAAAATCAGCAGAACACAGTCACGCTATTCTGAGCACACTGTAACACTGCAGTAAATGTCGGGAATCTTTCCTTTCCTACACAACAGTAGCTGAGAGGATCCTTGCGCAGGGGAGACCTGCAGAGACCCCCTGGAAGGCATTCTAGCATCATAAGGCTGTGGAGGTTTCCCCTATGGGGTTTTGACTGGTCACCCTATTGAATATGATGGAAAGCTGTTGCTGATGTCTACTGAAAAACTGATGAATCTAGACAGAAGGTTCTTGTCAGCCTCAGCTGAGGAAGAATGATCGAAACGAAGTCCTAATATCCGGATTCTTCATCTCTTCATCACATCTGGACTTGCTTGCTCCATTAAGAACATAAGAACATAAGAGAAGCCAATGTTGGATCAGGCCAATGGCCCATCTAGTCCCACACTCTGTCACACAGTGGCCAAAACCCAGGTGCCACCAGGAGGTCCAGCAGTGAGGCCAGGACACTAGAAGCCCTCCCACTGTTGCCCCCCTCCCCAAGCACCAAGATTACAGAGCATCACTTGCCCCAGATCTATACCTTGTGGCTCATAGCCACTGATGGACCTCTGCTCCATACGTTTATCCAATTCACTCTTGAAGCCGTCCATGCTTGGAGCTGCCACCACTTCCTGTGGCAGAGAATTCCATGTGTTAATCACTCTTCATTCAGTTGGACTTGCCTGTTTTTCAGACACACTGCTTTTGTAGGCCTATTGATCATCTGCAATTATTTTTGTAGCATTAGTGTCTTTCTTAGACCATTGGTCTTATCATAAACTCATGTATTGGAATTAATATCTTACTGGTTACTTACCTGTTTATGCACCTTTATTGTTGGATTGTTTATACTTCCCATTTTTCATAAGTTTCCTTTAATTGTGTGTACTGCTTATGCAGTTCTGGATCTTGTATACTATGCTGTAGTAAATTATGTGCATAGCATCTCGCTGCACAGTTCTTTTGGTATTGGTTATGGTATCTCCATGGAAGGCCACATGAAAGGAGCAAGAGGACAGAGAGAGAAGGGGGGGGTCAGAGGGCAGCTCCCAGGTTAAGAGCGCATCTCATTCAAGGAGTGAACACTTGTACACATTTAAAGTGATGTACCCCCCCCCCCGCAATGTCCAGGCATGCTGAGTCACTCACTCCAACAGTGACAACCGGTGGAGGAGACAGCCAAATTGTCTCGCCACCCATGTCTGCTTTGGCAAGTGCTGACCAAAGTGCTGGTCTGCTTTCTGACTGCCACACTGCCACCTGGAGAGCCGAGGTTTGGCTGTTAGTTGCATCCTTCTAGGCATGACCCCTGACCTCAGGCGACAGAGTCTGAGCAGCAAAGACCTGGATTCCCACTCAGGGCTCCATCTTGGGCCTAGCCGTGGCCTCGCTCGCATGGCCTGTTCACGCTGCCTCTGCCACCAAACAAGCAAACAAAATAAAAATAAAGAAAGGATGTCTCGTACTTTGCATTATGCAGCTGCAATGGATAAGGTCATTGCTTTGTCCTCTGCTTACTGATTTTTATCAGGGGGAAGATTGTATCAAATAAATAATGCATCAAAAGATTTTTCTTTCCTCTCCACCCCCCCTCCGCCCCTCCGCCCGGCTACATTATCCCAATCCGGCTCGTGAATCCAGTCACTATGATAAACAGTAATAAACGGCCGTGCTTGTCGGAGGAAATTTTGCTGGCAAATTTCCGAACCAGATTAAAAAGTAAATTAGATTTCTTCTAGAGAGTTATTTGGGGTGGGGGAGATGTTGTCTGTCAGTGTTCTTGTGTGAAAATCCAGCTTCACTAAGGAGGGGGGGGCAGCTGAAGGAGACAGAAAAGATAGGATGGAGATGTTCAGTTTGCTATTATCTGCTGGCAAAGTATCTATCTTTAAGTGAGCCCTCAAGAACAAATCTCTGTTTCCCCCTTAAAGGCCTGCCTGGGAGGGGCATCACAGAGGTCTTGTTTCCGGGGTTGGTTGCCATCTCCCAGGGTCTGTGCAGTTCTGTTTTCTATCTGCAAGTCTTCTCTTGCAGCCGGATGGGACAAAGGGACCTGTAGTTAAAACTCCCAGAGGCTCCTGTCTGCAGGCGACAGAGCAGGAGAACAGGGTGACCTGCCACAGGATCGGGAAGCGTACGCCTGCCCACCACAACTCAGAGGACACAACAGCCATCACATGGGGGGGGGGGCTAATCAGGAATGCCTGAAGTGTGCTCCAAACACAGTGTACATTGCAAGCCTTATTTATATTGGGCTTTGCGCACTCAGATGAAATAGCTTCCCAAGAAAAGAAGTTGTCAAACTGAACCCACTGAAATCAAGCAGAGTCTTCGTAATGCTGAAGTGACATGGAATGCGTTTCCTTCCCTTCTGGAGAGCCAGTTTGGTGCAGTGGTTAAATGTGTGGACTCTAATCTGGGAGAACTGGGTTTGATTCCCCACTTGCACCTGCTGGATGACCGTGGGCAAGCCATAGTTCTGGCACGGCTGTTCTTGAAAGAGCTGTTCTCAAGAGAGCTCTCTCAGCCCCACCTACCCCACAGGGTGTGTGTTGTGGGAAGGGGAAGGAGTTTGTAAGCTGCTCTGAGACTCCTTTGGGTAGTGAAGGGTGGGGTATTAATCCAATCTCTTCTTCTTCTTCTCCAAGCAAAACTGTAGTCCACTCAGTTGCTTTTTGATACCCTGCTTTTCTCCACCTTACGGAGTCTCAAAGTGGCTTACAATCACATTCCTTTCCTCCCCCCACCCCACGACAGGCCCCTTGTGAGGCAGGTGGGACTGAGAGAACCATGACTGGTCCAAGGACGCCCAGCAGGCTTCATGTGGAGGAGGAGTGGCGAATCAAACCCGATTCTCCAGATCAGAGTCCACCGCTCTCAACCACTTCACCACGCTGGTGGAAATTTCCTTGTGGGTGGGTCATGAGAGATGGGGGGGGGGGGGTTAGGTGGCTGAGGAGGGCCCTGGGGAAATTTGGGCTGGCCTCTACAGATAGTGAAATACAGCCGATCTATGAATAAATACAACACGTGACAAATTAACTGATGTGATATTCTTGCATTTTATATTGGGAAGGCGTGTGGAGTTACTTAGCAAGGGGAGGGTCACACAAAGGAGAATATGTTTAGCAATGGTTTGAAAATGGCTGCTTTAAAAATATCTGCGCAAATGAGGTAGCTCTGACTGCCAGGTAGTTTTCTGACAATGCAGGGGGAGGGGGAAGAGCTGCTGACACTTCCCATGCTGCCCCCTGGGATTTCTTCCAATCATGAGAACTTCATTGCTGACGTTGGGTCACCTCTTCTTGTCACTCCCAGGAGCTGACAATTCAGGGCAGCAGCTGCAGAGGAAACATTCTAGAGCTGAGATCTACGTACATATTCCCCACCCCCCCACCGCCCTGTGTGCAGCGGAGGTAAAGAGAGGGATTGGCATGAATGGCTGATGGCCCACCCCATTTGTTTCCATGGCTCTGGGCCTACACATTCATCCCCCCCCCACACACACACTACTTCTTGAGCATGCTAACTTTGACCAAAGCATACCACAGGCACCTGTCCGCCATGACAGTTGCTGTGTACTCACATATCACATACACACACACAACCACTTTCGGTGCATTTTAAATGACTGCAGCCTTGCTACCGTTCAGCCCCAGAGATCAGCAGAACGGTTGCAAAACGAGACGAAGCTCCTTCAGCTTTGTGGCCCAGCTTGACAGCTTCTCTTTAAGACACAGGAAGGGGGGAAACGTCCTTAGATGGGGGGCACATTTTCTGGAGGGAGGGGGGACACCCACCACACCTCCTTCCCACTGCCCACCCCCCACCCCCGCAATCCTCAATGCCCTTTCTTGTCCGGGCCTTTGGACAGCCAAGTTCCAGGGGCCGAACAACTGCCTGGCTGATCCGAAGTGCGCTCCGGGCCCCTGGTGGCCTGACTCGGATAATTGGGGTCAACCACAGAAAGCATCCTGAGCCCCTTGCGCTGGCAAGGAGGCCACAGCGGACACAGGAGCTGCTGCAGATGGGGCTCTGGGGATCCCAGCCAAAGCCGCTGGGCTGCCCTTTCCTGCCCTTGCCTTCCCGCTGGGCTCGGCTGTGCCTCACTACCTGTTTTCCGTTCACGTCCCTCCCTGTCACTCACCGAGCCTCTGCAGTTACAGCGGAGTCGGGACTGTGTGTTCTGTGCTTGTGTCTCACACGCCAGGGACGAGTTTCCAGGCCTGCTGCTGAGAGAAGACCAGCTACATTCCAAAAAGGCCCTATTCTGGAGCCATTTCCAAGCCCCCAGGCTGTGCCCTTAACTGGCCATGCAAGCCCAGCTCAGCTGCTGCTGTCCTGGAGCAAGAGATCTGAGAGAGAGAGGGAGAGAGAGAGAGGGAGGGAGAGAGAGGCAGCAAAGCTCTCGTTCCTAGGGCAGGGCCGTTTTGTCCCACGGGCAGTCTTGTCTGACTCTTGGGCTGTTTTCAGATCCAACCACTCAGTCGGAGAAAGGAAGGGGATGGATGCCTGAGAGCCAGTTTGGTGTCGTGGTTAAGTGCACGGACTCTAATCTGGGAGAACCAGGCTTGATCCTCCACTCCTCCTCCACATGCAGTTGCTGGTGGGACCTTAGGTCAGTCACAAGTCCTCTCAGAGCTGTTCTCGAAGGACCAGTCCTCAAAGGAGCTCTCTCAGCCCCACCTACTTCACAGGGTGTCTGTTGTGGGGAGGGGAAGGGAAAGGAATTTGTAAGCCGCTCTGAGACTCCAAGTAAGGGTGGGGTATAAATCCAATCTCTTCTTCTTCTTTTAAGGGGTGCCAGCCATCAGGTGGGGTCTAGAGATCTCCTGGAATTACAACTGATCTCCAGGCAACAGAGATCAGATCCCCTGGTAGAAATGGCTGCCCTGGAGGGTGGACTCGATGGCCTTGTAGCCTGCTGAGGGCTCCCTCCCTTCCTCAAACTCTGCCTCTCCAGTCTGGTGTAGTGGTTAAGTGCGCGGACTCTAATCTGGGAGAACCGGGTTTGATTCCCCACTCCTCCACTTGCACCTGGCTGGATGACCTTGGGCAAGCCATAGCTCTGTACCAGCTCTTCCCTCAAGGACAGCTCGGGAAAGAGCTCTCTCAGCCCCACCTACCTCACAGGGTGTCTTGTGGGGAGGGGAAGGGAAAGGAGTTTGTAAGCCGCTCTGAGACTCTTAAGTGAGTGAAGGGCGGGATATAAATCCAATCTCTTCTCTTCTCTTCTCTTCTCTTCTTCTTCTCTTCTTCTTCTTCTTCTTCTCTTCCCAAGCTCCACCATCTCCAGATATTTCCCAACAGAGTTGGCAACTCTATATCTTGAAACATATACCATTGGAGGACTCTCTCCCAGCTGGGTCTCCTCTTGGGTGCTTCACGAGTCTTGCAGAGAGAGAGTGGGGCATCTGTTGGAAGTTACATGGATCCCAAACATGGTTCCCCTCTTATTCCTCTGCTGGGAAGGAAGGATCCAGCCTCAGGCCTGGGCCTCAAGCACAAGATCCCCCCTTTCCCTTTAGGGTTGCCGACTCTGGGCTGGGAAATACCTGGGGATTCTGAGGGTGGAGCCTGGGCAGGGAGTGGTTTGGGGAGGGACCTCAGCAGGGTATAGTGACTTAGGCTCCACCCTTCAGAGCAGCCATTTTCTCCAGGAGAACTGATCTTGGTCATCTGGAGATCAACTGTAATCCTGGGAGATCTCCAGGTGTCACAATCCTATCCCCCTTCCCTTGGCCAAGTCAGTATGGACACGCTCATAGACCTAGGGTTGCCAATTCTGGGCTGGGAAGTTCCTGGGGATTTGGGGATGGAGCCTGGGGAGGGACACAGTCCACCCTCCAAACCAGCCATTTTCTCCAAGGGAACTGATCTCTGACGCCTGGAGATGAGCTGTAATTCTGGGACATCTCCAGGTCCCAACTGGAGGTTAGCAACCCTACATAAATCCAGGAGCCAGGCTGGGAGGCAGAGGTTGGCATCATTCGTGTCTGCCTGTCTGTTAGGAAGAATAAACAAACCCCTCGATCACCCCCAGCCCTTTCAGCTAACCTCAGCAGTTCATGGCAAAGGAACAGGAGCCTTTTTCATTGAGATAAATATAGTTGTGGGTGGATCATTAGAATGAGTGATCTCCCAGCTCTTCGAGGTCTGCCTGCTTTGACTGGATATCTCACCAACAGAGGCAGGGGAGGACTGGTTGTTAAGGGCAGAGGGGAAAGACTTGATGAGCCCTGGAGTAGGGAAGCTGGCCTCCAAATGGGGCCTGAGGATCCCCGGAATTCCAGGTCCTCTCCAGACAAGAGAGGTGGGCGCTAGAGCAGTTGAGCGGCCCTTCCCAGCCTTGGTCGTCTTCTCTCTCCTTCTGTTTTATCCTCCCTTTGGTTGTTGTCTTCTGTGTGCTTGTTATCCCTCCACACACACTGCCTTGGGCTTCCTGTGTGTGTGTTTATATTCCCCATCCTCTTTTGTGTGTGTCTGTGGTGCTTGGCTCTGCCTCCTATGGCAGCCATTTTGTAGCAGTGCCCACAAACCTGCCTCAAAATCCCAAGAGTATCCACAAGTTCGAAAAAGGTGGGAACCCCTGCCTTATAGGAGATTCTTTTCTGCAAGCGACACACCTGACCCCTTCTGCCAGAACCCCTCCAAGTTTGGACCTGCCAGGCTTCTCATAGCTTCTGATCTTGCCTGGCTTTGAGACCTGTGGAGAAACCTCAGTTCTGAGTTCCTGTCGCATTTCACTTCATTGTTGGCTGTTGCTCTCGGTTTTGCTCTGCTTTGAAACCATTGTGTTTCAATGTTCGTACATGGTGTGTGTGTGTGTGGGGGGGGTTATTGGAGCTCTGTGAGCATTTTTGAAAGTCCTTCTGAGCTGAAAGGTGGAATGCAAATATACCAGCCGAGGGGCAATGGGGTGGAGAGAGCGTTAAGGCTCACGTGGAGCAGTGAGACCCGGGTTCGAGTGTCTGCTCAGTTGCAAAACTCATTGATGACTCTGAACTCTAACCCTGCAATCCTGAGCAGAGTTACAAACTTCTAAGTCCACTGAAGTCACTCTGCCTAGGAGGGGAGTGTAACTTTCTCGGCCTAACGCACGAACACACTCACGAAGTTGCCTTATACGGAATCGGACCCTTGATCCATCAGAGACTTTAAAAAGAAAAAGGAAAAACACAATGTCTATTCCTAGTCAGTCGCTGACAGACTGGTTTGCTCCCCCTTCCTTCAAACCACGGGCTGCCAAGTGATGTACAGTGATGACAGGGTGTGGAGACGTCCGGGCCCCCTGGTGAGCTATGTGAGAATGTGCATGCAGGAAACGCTGCTGATTGCAAGGTATTGTTTGAATGCACAGAAAGTTACCTGCCAAACAGGCTTCAGTTGCTTACCGTGAAAAATGGGTTCCTTGTTCGTGACTGGCGAGCAGAACATGAACCCAGACGGTGAGTCTTCAAGCATCTCTAATTGCCACATGTCACAGGAACGGCGACTGGAGAACAAACGCCTCTGGATGACCCAACTAGACAAGCCCCGGCGGAGCGGGCCCCATTTCGTTGACCTCGTACAAAACCTCAGAAGTTTCTTCTACACGGTGTTACTTTTCTCCTCCTGCAAAAATCTCACGCGGGGAGGGGAGAGAGTCACAGCTGTAAGCCGACTTGTGAGCGTTTGCCCTCAGCTGTTTTCGTACTTTCCTAAATCCAAGGAGTTCGGTCTGGTGCTGTCACAGCTGTTGAGCCGGCTGACAAATCTATTTTGAAGGTGAGACGCAGAAGTTGTACAAATAAGGTTCTCTGGGAGGGTCGAATTTTACGAGCATGTAAAGAGGGAGAGAGGCCCACAGTCTGCGGATTAAAACGATCGAATGTGTAAAATGTGGACCAAAGGATGACTGGGGGGCAGACAGAAATAAAGGCAGGGAGCGGTTCTGCCTGAGTGAAATTCATGAACTTGCAAATTCGCGTTTGAATCTCACAACAGAGGAGCTGAACTTTGAGTCAGACATTTTTGATGGTTGAAAAAGTTCTGCATTTGGAATTCCACATTTTAGAATTCACTCTCTGCTGTTCCAATATTAACAAAATGTGGTTTGACGGCGTGGGCCGAGTGTAATCTTTTCTGACGGAGGGACTCAGAAGGTGAGCCTTCAAGGAGATGACAGAGAATCCACCGAGCACTTTATAATCTTCAGTTGGCTGGCAGGCAGGCACGTAGCACGTAGATGCATGGTCTTTTTGGTAAGCAAAAGGCTTCAGTTGTTGGGAACTGTGCTGTGCCCTCTGAGGGTACGAGAGCCATTAGGAGTAAAGTACAGACTGCAGTGGCTGCTACAGAACGCACCAGGAACGTGTCTGCAGATCTCCGTCAGTGAGGCCTCCCAGCATTAAGTGGATTTGCAACCTAGTTCCAAGTCACAGGAGCCAGTAATTAATTACGGCACATATTTAATGGATTTGTTCCCTGAAAATGCCAACCAATACTGCAATAAGCCTACCTTAAGCGAAAGAAAAAAACAGCATGTGATCGAAAAGAAGCTGCCATGGGAGCTAATTCTGGTGATGATCCACCTTGGAATTGCCTTATACTGAATCAGACCTTTGGTCCATCAAAGTTATTACTGTCTACTCAAACTGGCAGCAGCTCTCCAGGGTCTCAGGTGGAGCTCCTGATGGCCCCTGGGTTTTGGCCACTGTGTGACACAGAGTGTTGGACTGGATGGGCCACTGGCCCGATCCAACATGGCTTCTCTTATGTTCTTATGTCTTTCTCATCACTTGCCAGTTTGGTGTCGTGGTTAAGTGTGCAGACTCTAATCTGGGAGAACCAGGTTTGATTCCCCAATCCTCCACTTGCACCTGCTGGATGACATTGGGCAAGCCATAGTTCTGTCAGAGGTGTTCTTGAAAAAGAGCAGTTTCTGTCAGAGCTCTCTCAGCCCTACCTACCTCACAGGGTGTCTGTTGTGGGGAGGGGAAGGGAAAGGAGTTTGTAAGCTGCTCTTAGACTCCTTCGGGTAGTGAAGGGCAGGGTATAAATCCAATCTCTTCTTCTCTTCTTATTACCTGATCCGGAGACTGAACCTGGGACCTTCTGCTTGCAAAGTAGAGGCCCTTCCACTGAGCCACAGCCTGTTCAAAGTCTGTGTTTCTGCAATAACCTTCTTCCCACATTTCTGTACCTGCCAGATCCATCTCAATCAGATTGGGGGGCTTTCTAATCCTTCTAGAATTAGGCAATGCACAACAATTCCCAGGGGCAATGCACAGATGCACAAGCGAAGGAAAATACAAGCTGGTTCAGGAATATGGTTGTAGATGCCACGCGTGATTGTAAAGGCGTGTGGATTCAAACTGTGCAGAGCTCACCAACCACAAAGACTCTGTCATGAGACCGCAGAGGACTTTGCTTTCATGCACTGGAGGTCTGGATTTCTCTGTGGTGTCACCAGAGTGTGAAGGAAGCGGCAAATGCCACTACCCAACCTTGAGTGTGTTGTTGGCTTTTGGGCCAGGTACACCCTGGGGCACACACTTCAAGGGTGCATAATCCCTCCCCCTTGCCCCTCCTCCCTCGCTCTGATCTCTTTCTGTCTCTGATTGGCTGGCTCCATCAAGGCCATCCCTTTGCTTAGCACCAGTGAAAATATGTCTCACCTTGTTTATGAACAATAAACGGGTTTTGTAGCACACGTTAATCATGGCGATGCACCTTTAATCTGAAGTGCTACCCCCAGCTTCAGCAGGGACTCATTTCAATTTCTTGTTTGTAGCAATAATACCTTTTTAATATGTTAAATGAGCAGGCAAATGAACCTGCGGCTCACTTATGAGTCTTTAAAGGCAGCCCTTCCCGGCCAGCTGAAGGTCATTCCTTGGGCAGATTTACGAGTTGCTCTCAGGGCCCAGCGATCATTGCGGGTCACCCCCCATTGCCACCTTCGCATATTAAAAAGGCCATGGCTCCAACCAGCAGTGAGGGGACTTGCTCAGAGATGGAAAGAGAAGCTGGAAGCCCTTGTTGAGACCTCACTGTTGCCGGGAAGGGTTTAACTTGTTGGATAAGAATGGCGCCTGATCCCCGAACCACTGCAAATGAGCAGAAGATGCCACCTGGGATGGCTCTGGGATGGACCTTGCCTCAGTTCGTGCAGCACACAGCACCACCATCTTGAGGGCAAGCAAGACAAAGGGCGGGATGGACATCAATGCAGAAGGAGTTTCCTGCGCATGCCCTCAAGATGGCAGCTGTGACCGAGCCTCCCCAGCTTCCAGCGAGGGTGCCCGGGCTTCAGTGCAGAGACACCAACGTTGCCCTCCTGCATGCCCTCGCTGCCTGCCACTTTCAGTGCCTTGGCCAGCACCTCTTAAGGACATAAGAGAACATAAGAGAAGCCAATGTTGGATCAGGCCAGTGGCCCATCCAGTCCAACACGCTGTCACACAGTGGCCAAAAATACCAGGTGCCCTCAGGAGATCCAGCAGTGGGGACAGGACACTAGAAGCCCTCCCACTGTTGCTCC
This sequence comes from Lepidodactylus listeri, assembly GCA_029233225.1. Lineage (NCBI taxonomy): Eukaryota > Metazoa > Chordata > Lepidosauria > Squamata > Gekkonidae > Lepidodactylus > Lepidodactylus listeri. The sequence continues at coordinate 73,103,278 of JARCFY010000014.1, read as the reverse complement.
TCCCCCAAGCGCCAAGAATACAGAGCATCACTTGCCCCAGACTGAGAGTTCCTATCTATCCCTTATGCCTAATAGCCACTGATGGACCTCTGCTCCATACATTTATCTCATTCCCTCTTGAAGCCGTCCGTGCTTGTAGCCGCCACCACCTCCTGTGGCAGTGAATTCCACGTGTTAATCACTCTTTGGGTGAAGAAGGACTTCCTTTTATCTGTTCTAACTCGACTGCTCAGCACTCTCATGGAGTGCCCACCGGTTCTTGTATTGTTCATAGATGGCTGGATGGGTGCAGTGCCATGGCTGTGCCTCTGGATTCTCCTTGCGCCAGTAACCTCCACACCTCCCCCCGCCCCCCGAGACAATGTCTGAAGAACCGTCTCCTTCCATATTCTCCTTCCTTCTCCTCTTTGCCGACTATAATCATCAGGCAGCCATCTGTCGGCTACCCCACGGCTTAGGGCGGCCCATCTGGCATTGACCAGAGCCCTGGCCTTTTCCATCATGGCTCCAGATCTGTGGAATGGGCTCCCCAAAGAGATGAGGGGGACCCCCAGTCCCGGGAGATCTTCGGGAGGTGCTGAAAGTCCTGCCTGTTCACCAGGGCTTTCGAGGGGGGGGGTGAATGGCAGGCATCTTTTGAGTGAGGTGGGGGAGATTTGGGGCATGCCGTTTTATCTTTGGTCTTATCTGGGGATGTTTTTCAGCTATTATTGTAAGCCACCTTGAACCAAGAGGAAAAGTGGGATATAAACAAACAAACAGAAACAATATCAATGCATCCGGGAGAACGAGGCCTGGCTAACCTGTACGACCATCACAAATAAGAAGGAACAACAGATACAAATGAATAGGCTGCCAAAGTTATGGCAGAAAGGGTAACCATATCTACGACTAGATAGGAAATGGGGGGGGGGGAGTCTGGCTAGAAATGTAATGGGAGCTGAAGCAATGGAAACTGAGTTTTTTGGGTGGGCCCAGGGAAGAAATAATTTGGAGTAAAGAAGCCTTGACCAGGATGGTCCGGATTAGCCCAATCTCAGTGAGTCTGGGAAGTTAACACTTGGACGGGAGACCACCAAGGAAGTCCAGGGTCACTCTGCTGAGGGAGGCAATGGCCAACCACAACTGAATCTCTCTCGCCTTGAAAGAAAAAGAAGAAGAGATTGGATTTATACCCCGCCCTTCACTCACTTGGAGTCTCAAAGCAGCTTACAAACTCCTTTCCCTTCCCCTCCCCACAACAGACACCCTGGGAGATAGGTGGGGCTGAGAGACCTCTGACAGAAACTACCCTTTCAAGGGCAGCTCTGAAAGAACTATGGCTTGCCCAAAGTCATCCAGCAGCTGCAAGTGGAGGAGTGGGGAAACAAACCCAGTTCTCCCAGATTAGTGGACCTGCATTTCCGCTGCTGAATGTGTTGCATGGGAGGAAGGAACTTTTCCAGTATTTTGTTCCTGAGAGCCAGTGATGTGTCCTGGTTAAAAGCGGCGGACTCTAAGCTGGAGAGCCAGGTCTGATTCCCCGCTCCTCCTCCACACAAAGCCTGCTGGGTGACCTTGGGCCAGTCCCAGTTCTCTCAGAACTCTCTCAGCCCCACCTGCCTCACAGGGTGTCTGTTGTGGGGAGAGGAAGGGAAAGGCGATTGTAAGCTGCTTTGAGACTCTTTAAGGTAAAGAAAAGCAGGGTATAAAAAACCCAACTCTTCTTCTTCCTGTCTTCCAAAAGCTGAATTTAGCAGTACTGAAAGGGGAATGTGTAAGCCCAACATTAACTTAAAGAAGTGCTTACATGCATGTTTTTTGGGGAGGGCAGCCATCTTGTTCTGCGGTAGAAGAGCTACATTCGAGTCCAGGAGCCCCTCTGAGACCAGGAAGGTTTTCAGGCTGTAACGCTTCGAGAGTCAAAGCTCTGACAATGGGAGCTTTGACCCTTCTGACAAAGGGTGCTTTGACTCTCAAAAATGTATCCCCCCCAAATCTTGTTGGTCTCTCAGGCGCTACTGGACTCAGATCTGGATCTCCCCTTGCTTCCCAGTCATGGTAGTCATGAGCATCCCAGAGATGTCAGAAACTGATTTCAAGAGGAAGTCTTTTGTCAAACAGAATTTGCATCCAGGTGCCAAAGTGGGCTTGTCTCAAGCAAGTCTCTGAAGTCAGCCCCCAAATGCTGAAGAGATCCTGGGTGGTCCCCTCCAGATGGTCTTACCTCTCCAGTTCTGCAAGCAGAAGCATACACACACACATACACACACACACGTCCCAGGAGCGTAGAATCAAAAAGTGGGGAGGGGCCCACAGACTATCCATCCCAGCCCCCTGCGCCATGCACGATGGCCTAAATCATCCCTGGGAAATAATTGTGCAATCTCTCTTCAAACCCCTCCTCAATCACTGCTGGGCAGTCGGTTCCACCACTGAACTGCCCTTATTGTTAAAAAAATCCTTCCTAATATCCCACTGATATCTCCCTGCCCATCATTTAAACCCACTGTCAGGAGTCCTATCCTCCTCTACCAACTGAAGCAGCACCCTCCCCTCCTCTATCTGGCAGCCCTTGCAAATACTTGCAAAGAGTAATCATGCCCCCCCCCTCCAGCTCCTCTGGGGAGCCAGTCTGGTGTAGTGGTTAAGTGCGCGGACTCTAATCTGGGAGAACCGGGTTTGATTCCCCACTCCTCCACTTGCACCTGGCTGGATGGCCTTGGGCAAGCCATAGCTCTGTACCAGCTGTTCCCTCAAGGACAGCTTGGGAAAGAGCTCTCTCAGCCCCACCTACCTCACAGGGTGTCTGTTGTGGGGAGGGGAAGGGAAAAGGAGTTTGTAAGCCGCTCAGAGACTCTTAAGTGAGTGAAGGGCGGGATATAAATCCAATCTCTTCTCTCTTCTTCTTCTTCTCCAGGCTGAACATTCCGGATTCCGGCAGCCTTTCTTCCTCAAGCTCCGTCTCCAAAGCCCTAGTTGTCTTCCTCTCTCCCCCCTGCACCGGCTCTGAGGTTTCCATGTCCGTCCTATAAAGTGGCCTCCAGAACAGGACACAGGACTCCAAGTGGGGTCTGTCCGGTGCAGTATATAGGGGCACTACCACCTCTCATGTTCTAGGTTGCGTTCAGACTGGCAGTTTGGCCCAATATAGGCACTTTTCACAAATGGATTAAATGGGCCCATTCACACAGCCACAGCTGTCAGGCATTCCCCGGGTGTACTCACTCTGTCAGAGGATGACTTGGAGCCAGGTTAAAAAGCCACCATCTCTGAAGTGGAGTTTTTGTTTCCCTGCGCATTCGTTGCGCATGGCCAGACGTCTTAACACAGAGCGCACGCAGAACGGATTTGGCAGTTTGAACCTGCAAATCCATTCTGCCACTGGGGATGCGGAGGTTTTTTAAAAATTGCCTATATGCACCTGTGCGTGCATGCCCATGAGCACTTGGGTGTATGTATGTGTACATGTGCACTATGTGTGTGCATGAATTTTGAAATGTTTGGCAGTGCGCTCCATGGCTGAGATGCTGCAATAATGTGGATGCTTTACCACGGGATGTCTCCATAGGTAACCGGCAGCAGGGTGTGCTGTGTGGCTGATAAGCCCCACAATACTTTCACCTGGTTCAATTAGAGGCGGCACCATATCGTGCCAGGTTGCTAGTGTGATCACAGCCCTAGAGACACCAATGCATCTGCTGATACACTCTAAGATCAAGTTGGCCTTGCTGCTGCATCATACTGGCTAGTCATTTGCAGTCTACCAAACCCCCAAGATCCCATTCACACATGCTACTCCCCAGAAAAGTATTCCCCATTCAATAAACGTGCATAAAATTTTTACTACCCAGATGCAAAACCTTGCATTTATCTCTGTTTAGTGGCATTGTGTTCACATCTGTCCAGTTTTTTCCAACGTGTCCAAGTCTGGTTGTATTTTGTATCTGTCTTCTGTAGTGTTCGCTGCCTCTCCTAATTTGGTGTCATCCGCTCTTTGCTTTGTACAACAACAGTCACGCCTGAAGCAAAACCTTGCTGGAATGTCTTGTGTTCAGCTTTGCAAGTCCTCTGCAATCCTGACCTGTGATCTTTCTGTAGCCTCGAGCGTCCCTTCCTCCGAGCCCCTTTTCCTGTTTCTAGAGAGCAGAACCCAGGCCCATTCTGCAGGGTCTGCCCAGATCTTTGCCGCTCATAAGGAATCCCTCTGCTGCCTCCAAGTGACGGGGACGTCTCCGTTGATGCTCTCGCCCATTCTTCTTGCTGCTCATCTTGGAAGCCAACATTCTGGTGATCTATGAGGTGTTTGGGGAAGGCGCAAACACTGCTTATGCATTATATACATGTCTTGTCTGTTCCACTTGATAATGTCATTCTTTAATATGCACAGCAGGAGCTTTTCTGCACCGCTCCTGTTTTTTTCTCTGCCTTCCGAGACTGCCAGGAGAGCCCGGAGGAGCTCTCTTGTCTCCTTTCCCTTCATATAATTTAAGGAATGTCATTATTTCCGAACTTAGTTTTACAAACAGAAAAATAAAAGCCACAGCACCAAGAATACTCCTCCCTGTTGATAAAGAATTCTAGAACCTCCAGAGCCCTTCAAATAAATTATCTTGCCTACCTTACCGCCTCCTCACCCCAAAACCCACCTTTTGAGAATCATTATCCCCATATGACAGACAGAGAGACTGAGGCAGAGAGGGAAGGACTGGCCTGAGGATGCCGCGTGGGCTCCAGACAGAGGGGAGAGCGATTCACTTAAAATGTTTGCCTTGCCTCTCAACAGTTCCAATGAAAGTTAATAATCCAAAATAAAACATAATCAATTAAACTATTTAGCCAGTAAATAATCCAAAGTACCCACAATACAAGAATGCTAAAACCAGCATGAAATCAATAGGAGCCCAGCAGTAACAATACTGTCAAACAGGAGTTAGCATTCGGCTCCATTTCAACCAGGGACTTTAATGCAGGGCCTTCCTGGTACACCACTGAAACTCCCATCCCAGGTATTTCAGAAGTTAATTTTGGATATGAGCTCCTTTATTTGCAAAGTTTTCAGCTAAGGTCAATAGAAAAGCAAGACACGGTCTCCCAAGAAAGAGTCATAAGAACATCAGAAGAGCCCTGCTGGATCAGACCTGTGATCCATCTAGTCTAGCATCCTGTCTCACACAGAGGCCAACTATTTCCACTGGAGGGCCAACAACAGGGCAGAGAAGCCGAGGCCTTCCCCTGATGTTTCCTCCTGGCACTGGGATTCAGAAATGTACTGTCTCTGAACATGGAGGTTCTTAGTCACCATGGCTTGAAACTGCTGACATAACTATCCTCCATTTAGAATAACAGAATCATAGAGAGCCAGTTTGGTGTAGTGGTTAAGTGCACTGACTCTAATCTGGGAGAACCAGGTTTGATTCCCCACTCCTCCACTTGCACCTGCTGGATGACCTTGGGCAAGCCATAGCTCTGGCACAGCTGCTCTTGAAAAAGAGCAGTTTCAGTCAGAGCTTTCTAAGCCCCACCTGCTTCACAGGGTGTCTGTTGTGTGGCGGGGAAGGGAAAGGAGTTTGTAAGCTGCTCTGAGACTCCTTCGAGTAGGGAAGGGTGGGGTATAAATCCAATCTCTTCTTCTTCTTCTTCATAGTTGGAAGGGACCTCCAGGGTCCAACCCCCTGCACAATGCAGGAAATTCACAAATACCTCCCCCTCCACACCCCCAGTGACTGCTGTTCCATGCCCAGAAGATGGGGGGGGGACCCTCCAGGATCTCCAGCCAAACTGGCCCGGAGAAAAATTGCTCCCTGACCCCAAAGTGGTGATCAGCACTTCCCTGAGCATGTAAGAAAGAACCACAAGAACTCAGCACTGAGGCAACCCTTCCTGCCCTCCCTCTCATGTTCTGCCTGTGTTCACAAACTCAGCATCACTGATGATCATTCTTATGTTCTTAGTTGCTAGACTTGGACTTGAAGCTTTTGCTTTTCAGCACGTATCTTGGTGAATGTTGCCTTCTACTGACTCAGACCCTTAGGGTCCACCAAGGTCAGTATCGTCTACTCAGACCGGCAGCAGCTCTTCAAGGCCTCAGGCAGAGGCGTCTTCCGCATCACCTACCACCCGATCCATTTATCCAGGGGTGCTGAGGGCTGAACCTGTACCTTCTGCATGCAAAAGAGAGATCCTTCCACGGAGCCACGGCCCCTCCCCACACTTTGTGAAAGGGTGATGATACACATATTTCTTGCTGTCCAGGTATCAGAGCCTCACCTCTGCCTTCCTGCTGGGGAAGAAGATCTGCAGCTTCTTCATCTTATCATCAGCTGAAAAGAATTGCATGGGGGGTGGGGGGATATTGGCTTCTTCTAGCCAGAGTGTCCATTGTACGTTCTCTGTTCTTTACTAGTTATCAATATTCTGGAAATTAGGAGAAATTAAAAGTTTATTGTCTGATAAGAGGTTCTGAATTCAATAGGTTACTTTGTAGCATTATGGTCTTACTGTTTATCCATTTTGGAGTTCGATTCTCCACTCCTCTACATGCAGCTGCTGGTGTGACCTTGGATTAGTTACAAGTTCTTTCAGAGCTGTTCTCCCAGGAGCAGTCCTCAAAAGAGCTCTCTCAGCCCCACCTACCTCACAGGGTGTCTCTTGTGAGGAGGGGAAGGGAAAGGAGATTGGAAGCCACTCTGAGACTCCTTTGGGCAGTGAAGGGCGGGGTATAAACCCAGTCTCTTCTTCTTTACTCATGTAAGCTTCAGCTGAATTTTCTGCTTGTGCCAGAGCCCATCTCCCCCTTTCAGATGCCAGAAAGGTCAAGATCCCAGGCACGTGGTCTTCCTTGCCCTGGGTTGCCTGGAGGCTGAGGAAGGTCAGCTGCAGGCTCCTTTCTGCGTCTCAGAGCAAAGATCCTCAGGCTGGAATCCTGCCCTCTGGTCTGCTGCTGAGGGATCAGGGAGAAAGCCCCCTCTGTGCCCCTCCAGGGACTGTGCTCCAGGGTCCCACGCCTGCCGAGCTCTGCCAGAAGGGGGCTGACTGACTTAAGTTCCTGCCGCTTAGACGACACGGGTGGTTTCTGACAAAGCTATGGAGATGCCAGCAGGTGACACTTGGGCAGCACAAGCTGCTAGGAGCTCTAGGACACAGAGGCTTCCCGGTGCTTTGAAAGAAACTGGCTTTTCTCTGTACTGGAGAGGAAATGGAGAGCGGCTGCCTGGCTAATTCATGAAAACCGTCCAGGCCCATTGTAGCCACAGTCTCCATTCACCAGCTGCGGGAGCCCTGCCCTCAACACTGAACTTGCTTATTTATTTCTCTCCTTCCCTCTCCAAGTGCACTAAATCAAGCACTTGATATGCGGCGCTTAGGGCTCCCTGCCTCTGCTCCTCATCCTACTGCCCCATGCCTGTTTGATTCTCATGCAAATGCTCCGTCCTGTTTGAGTCCACCTCCTCTAGGCATTCTCAGGAAAAGGGGGGTTCTCTCTCTCTCTCTCTCTCTCTCTCTCTCTCTCTCTGTCATGCAACAAGTGTGGAGCAAAATGCAGAAGCACAAAAACCTCAGCCATGCTAGTGATTACTCTGAAGCATCCAAGCGTAAACAGTATAAATAGACTGAGTAAAACCGTTGCCTGCCTGTTTGCAAAAATGTCTGTGCAGAAGTTCTTTAGAGAGGCTAAGTTGTGGAGTCACTGGCAAGCAATGCTTGGGGGGAGGGGGTCCTAATGGAGGGTGTAGGGTGGCCTTGATCTGGAGGGCCCGGGCTAGCTTGATCTCATCAGATCACAGAAGCTAAGCAGGGTCAACCCTGGGTCAGTACTTGAATGGGAGACCACCCAGGAAATCTGGGGTTGCAACTTGCCATGCACAGAGGTGGGCAGTTGTAAACCATGTCTGTTCATCTAAGCAGGGCTCTTTTTTTGTAGAAAAAGCCCAGCAGGAACTCATTAGCATAATAGGCCACACCCAACAGCAAAAACTCATTCGCATATTATGCCACACACCCCAACAGCGCAGCTCCCTCCCAGGATCGGCTTGAGGAGGGGAGACAGTTTAACTCTAGGAGGGGAGGTGGTTTAAACCTGTATCAGCTTGGCTTCCACAGGTGCCCCGTGGCTTGCGAGGTGCCTGGGAAACCATGGGAGGGGGGGAGGCTGTAGGCGTGGCCAACTCAGAAGCCAGCCAGAACTCTGTTCCTGTGCGTTCCTGCCCCCAAATAGCTCTGCATCTAAGCCTTGAAAGCCCCTTGCGGGGGTTGCCATAAGTTGGCTGCAACTCGACAGCCTTTTACACATGCACAAGGTAGGGTAGTTTCATATATTGCCACACTGAACCTCAGAAATTAAAAAATAAAATAAACTCTCACCCCAGTTTTACTGGATGCAAGACCTCTGCCTGTATCTCTTGCTCCCCTTGCTTGCCTTGAGAACGTGCAAGCAAGCCACGGGCTTCTTCCCGCTATCGGGCTAATGTGCAAGACAATCTCCTGGTTAAGCGGAACAAGAGGGCTCCCCATGCCAGTGAGTCTGCGATGCAATTGGATGAAATGCTGTGTACCGGAACACCCATCAGAAATGATGCTAAATGGGGGTCAGAAGGCACGAGGTCAGAAGGGGGTCTGAAGGCACAAAGTCTGTTCCTCAACTGATGGACCGTGGGTGGGGTCAGGGTTGTCAATGCCATTTCCAACCGGATCCTCTAACTTCCAAGGACTCCAGACGGCTACCCAAGAGCTGTTCCGGTCTTGATGTGGCGAAGAAACGGCATACGGTATACAAGCTTTTTTAAAAAAAGAAAGAAAGAAAAGGCAACAAAATGAAGGAAACACAAAGCTTTGTGTGAAGTGAGTCAGTGATGCCAGAAGCAGAGACCGCACTCTCTCGTGGACGCATGGGGGGGATGAGCCATGAAGTTTCTCTCTCCCTGCCTGATGGAGCGTTCCATTAGGGGGTCCTTGAACTTAACAGTAAATACGAGTGGGAACCTGCCAGTTTCTGCCTCTCTTCTCACCAGCTTAGGAGAGCGAATGAGCATCCTGCCAAGAGACAGGTGCTCTGAAGACACAACTTTGAGGCTGCGAAACTGTTTGCTCTTCCCCACGACACTCTGCCTTTTAAAGCTGCCACTTGGCAAAGAGAGCTCTGATGTCTTATTCTGAAGGACTCTAGGAGGAAGACCATCCCAGACTCCCAGCAAATTCAGAGTCATGAATAAGTGATGCAGGAATACAGAAAGGTCCCTTGAAATAGAGGCAAAGAACGGGATGAGACGCAACCAACACGGTCCTGCCTTTGACAGCTGCTTTGTTGAGATTCTGAGCAACCGAAGGGCTGGAAAGACTCCATCCCAGAGGGGAAGGACTGAAACCCCATTAGCCTAGGGGATCCCCCCCCCCCTCAAGGGGCAGAGGCGTGTGGCAGCCTCCTGGAAACACCATCACTGGTCTGGGTTTGTGGGAAGATCGGTGAAGTGGCCAAGTTTGTATATGATGCCAAAATTATTCCAGGTGGTTAAAAAAAAAACAAAGTTGATTGTGAAGAGCTCCAAAAAACCTCTCCAGCCTGGCTGAGTTTTAACCATATGTCAAACGAGGTTAAGTGTAAGTGTAAAGTAATGCATACCAGGGCAAAGAAACAAAACAACAAACCTGCTAACAAAATATATACAGATGGCGTCTGAACTGGCAATGGCCGGCCGCGAGAGAGATCTTGGGGTCACGATGCATCGCTTGCAAACAAGGCTGCTGAAGGGGTGAAAAATGCAAATTTTATGTGAGGGATTATTTGGAAGCGTTGAAAATAAAAGGTCCACTCTTGTGATGCCCTTGCTTGGATGCATGTGGTGCAGCTGCCTTTGGAATAGTTCTTGTCTCTGTATCTCAAAACAGCTACTGCAGAGGTAGAAAAGGTGCGGGACGAGGCAGCCAAAATGAGTAAGGGGCAATGCTTCCTCTAAACTGTGGAGTCTTGTGAGCAAAAATTCTGCTTTGTGAGCTTCTGGCATTAAAGTTGTGAGCAAGCAATCTGGCTACTATAAATTAGTTTGCTCTGGAGCCATCCTTCCTGAGCTGAGACAAAAATGTGTGAGCCGGAGGCTAAAAAACTGTGAACTAGCTCACACTAACTCAGCTTAGAGGGAACACTGTTAAGGGATAGCGTGCCTTCCCTGTGAGGAAAGGCTAAGGGGCTGGGGGCATTTTAGATCTGACAAAGGATGACACTGAAGAAAGATGTTACAGAAATTTGGAAAAATGAATAAAAATAATATTTTTTTCCCTTATCTCCAAATTTTTCAGGCTTACTCAGTGAAAGTGATACAAGGTGACAAATGGATATCCTTCTTCACACACTGTGTGATTATCTTGTGGAACTCACTGCCACAAGATGCAGTGACAGGCTGACAGTTTTAAAGGATTTAGATGCATTCTTGGAAGACAGACTCCTCAGTGGTGATTAAACTTGATGAATAAATGGAACCTCCATGTTCAGAGGAAGTAAACCTCTAAATACCAATGCTGGGGGTAACAACAGAGGAGGTTAGGGCCTCTGTGCCCTTATTGTGGTTCTTCTGGGGCATCTGATTGGCCACTGTCAGGAGCAACAGCTGGGGCTGTACTTTCATCTGATCCAGTAGGGCTCTTTTTATGTATAGGTACATATGAATTCGTATATGGGAGGCCTCCATATACTCGTCTAAGTAATGGCGTTTCATTGGGCCTGGGCTTGTGGGCCTGTCTCTGATGATACGGGACAGCATCCGGGAGAGAGCTCCCCTCCAGCTCTGCCTAACGGACAGCGGGGCAGGAGGCGTTTCTTCGGACCTGCCTTTTAGTAGCCGAGAGCGTGTTTTGCCTGGGAGCATTTTTCAGGACCATGGCCAGCTCTGCCTCCTCGGCTAGTTGCCACAGGCAAGAGAGGGGAAGAAGGGAAACCCAACCAGTTTGGGGAGAGAAAAGAGAACATCCCGTGTACAAGTTAGCACATTAGAGTTTCCTAGCGTGTCCCTTTGTCGGAGAGGGCAGAGCTCAGGTAGCTGGGGTCAGCTCATTTAACCAGCTTCTTCTTGTTCAATGTCTAATTCAACAAACTCCATAGCAACGCATGAACCGCTCTGCTTACCTGACCTTGCCCGACCTCACTGTTAACATCTTTGTCCTACTAAGTCGCTTCTAAAATGAGCCTGCAATGCCACAAAAGCTCCTTTGACTTGGAACTGATGCCGGAGACGGATGAAACGCAGGCCTTTGGCCAGGTAGCTACGGAGCGGGGGAAGGGGGCCGAGAGGAAAAGGCCTTCCTGCTGCCCATAGAACTCTGCCTGGGAAAGCATTTCAGAAGCTCTGCAGATGCACCAGGAAGTTCTTGCTGCAGATTCTGCTCCAGGAGGGAACTTCCGCTCTTGGAAGCTGGGCAATCGTCATGACATCAAATGTCTCTGCCGCTCGTTTCTCAGTCTTGGCGGGCATTTTGATCCCGATACTCATCTTCTGTGTGTAGGGGAAGGAAGGGAGAATGACATGATATATGACTCAGCAGCATGTTCAGTAGTCTGCCTTCCAGCAGGTTTATTCATTAAATCAGGGCTTTAAGGGGAGGGATGGAATGGAGGCCTTCCTCTGGAAGCCAAGTTCCCTTTTTCCAGCCACAGACTCAGCCAGTGAATGGCCACAACTAGTGGTAACTGGAAGTGGATTTGGGAAAAGGTCTTGCAACATCGGTGAGCTGTGAAACACCCTGAGCAGCGGGGCATGACAGGGAAACTTGGCCGTACCAGCTGCCTCAACAATTGAGAGGCATTCCCTTTTCCCTGCCTCCCGCCCCAGCAGTGAAAGACAGCTTTCTCAGGTGCAAATGATTTTCCTTTCATTGCCCCTCTCCTTCCTTTGCTGTCTTAGATGTCCTTTTGCATGAAGCAGAAACATAGTCACATGTCCCTAGAACATGTGCGCTGTCACCAGTGTTCCCTCTAAGCTGAGTTAGTGTGAGCTAGCTCACAGTTCTTTAGCCTCCAGCTCACACAGAGATAGAACAAGTAGAGAAAGAAGTACTTCCAGATTTATCCATCACTCTCTGTCACCTTGACAGTACCCTCTCGCTGCTCTAACCATCTTGCAGGTAATGCCAAAATCTCATCACCCCGGCAGAGCAATTGGTTCCAGGCTCGGAAATATCGCAATGGCGCATCACTGCACAAAACAATTACTCCGTTCTTTTCCAGACAGTCAATCTGATAACTTTCCAATAGAAACAGCTATTCCATGTGCTCAAGAGATCACTTTGCCCAGGTCTATTCAGTGAATTCTCACTAGGGGAAGGAATTTGAACACAGATCCTGTAGGTCTGTGTCAGATCTCCTTGTCTGTCTACCACAAGGTTCCCTGCAACAAGAACCATGGGGTTTCCCCCCATGCTGGTTGTCCCTTTCTGTGTGACTTCCCCACGCATTTATCTCCAGCTTCAGAACTTTTCAGTTCTGGCTACCTTCACTACCTGGGGAAGCCAGCCTGTCACTTTTGTCTGCCTTTAAATAATAATTTGGATTCGAATTAAAATACCTTAAAGGCCTCATTAAAGCTAAATTAAATGTGTAGCCAAGCATCCTTTATACATTTTAATCAGATTTCTACCCATTTCAAGCAAACATTACTCCTGGATGTTTAGACTAGAGGTGCATCGAAGCAGCTCCCGTTGCTTCATTTCATTTGCACAGGTTCAGCCTTGGTTCATCTGGTGATCAGGCAGTTAAAGCAACACTATTAAAAGGCAGAAAAGCTCAGCGATAACCCAGTATCTCCCCTCTTGGGCTGCTGGGGACAGGGATGGGTGGCTCTGAATCGGAGCCGAATATACCTGCCGTTCCCAAGTGGACAGCGAGGAAAAGAATGGAGCTGGAATGGAACACATCACAGCAAGAAGTTTAGTGGGAAACAAAACAGTTCGGTAGGAAGGAGGGAAACCAGGGACCATTTCACTCAGGCACCAGAGCTGGGGCACACTTGCTAGACCCCCCAAGCATTAACGTCTTTATTTTGGGATACCATTTTCAGCTGATGTACCTCCAGAAAGTGCCAAAGTGGGATTACATCTGAACATCAAGAAGACAAAACAGGATTACAACTGAACACCAAGAAGACTGCTGGGGAATTAGGCAAGTTCAAGAGTGATGATGAAAACACTGAAATTGCTCAAGATTTTCTGTTCCTTGGTCCCATCATTAACCAAAAGGGAGAATGCAACCAAGAAATCAGAGGGAGGCTGAAACTGAGACTGGGAAGGGCATCCATGGAAGAGTCAGAAAAGATTCTTCAGTTCAAGACTATGTCTCTGGTGACAAAGATCAAGATAATTCATGCTGTAATATTCCCCATTACTATGTATGGGTGTGGAAGTTGGACAGTGAAGAAAGCGGACAGGAAGGAAGCTGATTAATCTGAAATATGGTGTTGGAGGACAGTTTTATGGGTACTGTAGACCTCCACAAAGACAAATAAGTGGGTTCTAGATCAAATCAAGGCCACTCTCCCTAGAAGCTAAAATGACTAGGGATGGGCATGAACCATTTTTGCAGTTTGGTTAGGTTTGTGGCTTAACCATGAACCAATACAAACCAGGAGGCTGGTTCATGGACCAAACTTGTTTTTAGTAGTTTGTGACCCCTGTTTCTGACCCCTACGACTTTTTGTGGGGAGCAGAAAGCAGGGGTCCTCCCTGTGAAAACCGGTGGGGAGCAGGAGGTTAAATGGCTCTGAGCCTTTTAACCCACTGCTTTCTACTACCCACCACTTTTGGCAGGGAGCAGAAAGCAGGGAAAGCGAAGGGGGATAGAAAGCAGGGAGCTAAATGGCTTCGAGTCATTTAACCCCCTGCTGTCTGCTCCCAGCAAAAAACAGCTGAGTGGTGAGGAGCAGAAAGCAATAACTTCAGTTTGCAAACCACGAACTGCTGAAAATCCGTCACGAAAATCCATCATGTGAGTTGGTTCATGCCCATCCCTAGGAGTGACTAAACTGAGGCTGTTTGTATTTTTACATTTTGAGAAGACAAGAGTCACTGGAGAAAGCAGTAATGCTAGGAAAAGTCAGAAACAGCAGGAAAAGGGGAAGACCCAAGAGGAGATGGATCAGTTCAATCAAGGAAGCCACAAAGGCCCTCCCTTCACAAGACCTGAGCAAGGCTCTTAATGAGAGGATGTTTTGGAGGTTGTTAATTCGTAGGCTCCCCATGAGTTGGAAGCAACTTGAGGGCACATGGCACACACTATGCCTCCAGATCTGGGTTTGCTGCTGCCTAAACGTTCCATGCTGGATCAGCCCTGAAATGCCACATTTCAAAGTCATGAATCAAAGTTTGGCAGTGGACAGGGAAGATTTTTTTAAAAATTAATGTTGTGCAGAGATATAAGGAGGAAATGAAAGCTGGCAATTCAGAGAACCTGACAGACACATCAGTGTAACATAATAATGTGATAACATGCAAACGCTGGTTAAAAAAACAACAGCCCCCCTGGTTGGTGGTGGTGAGGATTGGTTGACACAGGGACTGGGGCAGGGAAAATGGCTGCCGTGTGTGTGCAACCAGCAAAATCTAAATTTTCCTACCTGCACAGCAGCCATCCCAAAATACGGCAGCAAAGCAGGTTTGTGAAAATATGGAGGAAAGCTGGGAAGCCCAGGTGTACAAATGCACCACAATGCTGTGGGGATTAAGAACATAAGAGCCCTGGTGGATCAGAGCAATAGCCCATCTAGTCCAGCATCCTGTCTCACACAGTGGCCAGTCAGTTCCTCTGGGGGGTCAACAACAGGGCATAGAGGCCCTCCCCTGATAAGAACATCAGAAGAGCCCTGCTGGGTCAGACCAGAGAGGGTCCATCTAGTCCAGCATCCTGTCTCACATAGCGGCCAAACAGTTCCTCTAGAGGGCCAATATTAGGGCAGAAAGTGGGAGGAACAGTTCCCAACTGTACTGAACCCTACTCATGTAACCCACATGGATAAGGTCTTCACACCCTTAAATCAAAGCACAACAGGATGTTGCGCTGGTCCACTGGTAAAAATCTAACTGCTCCAGCTATGATACCTTTCTTCAAGGCCGAGGCAAATAGTCCTCTAGAGCGCTTCATCAGGCTTGAAGCTTAGAAAAAAATGGGAGGGGAGGGGAGACATTTCTGAGTATGATGGAAAAGCCCCAAGCCCGCCGCTTGCAAAAATCTTAAAATGCGGAATCTGTTTCACACCCAGCACAGCCTAGTCTAATTAAGTGTGCTGCACCACCTGCTCTCCATTGTTAAGACGAGTACAAGCTGCAGACTTGGAGCTTTTCCATCATGATCTGAAATCTCCCACCCTGTTTTGTTGTTGTTGTTGTAGTGAATCCGCCTCATGATGAAGGGTTCAGAGGGACGCGCAGATTCACTCCCTACATTCAGACAACGTAGACGGCCATCCTAGTAAAAAAGGATGCTTTTTGTCTTAAAAATCAAACAAGTATTTTTATACGTTCTTGATGGTGATTTTATTAAACTGCAGCACATGCCCTGATCTGGAAGGCGTAGGACTGCCTGACCTCATCAGATCTCGGAAGCTAAGCAGGGTCAGCCCTGGTCGGTATTTGGATGGGAGACCACCAAGGGAGCCCAGGGTTGCTACCCAGAGGCAGGCCATGGCAAACCACCTCTATTCCTCTCTTGCCTTGATGTGGATGGCTCAGGGTGGCCTGATCTCACCTTGGAAGCTCAGCAGGGTCAGTCCTGGTTAGTGTTTGGATGGGTGACCACCAAGTAAGTCCAGGGTCGCTACACAGAGGGTGTGTTCAGACGGTGTGCTGGTGGCAGTTTAAATGCCCCCCTCTGTTGTGATTATTTTACTCTGGACAATCACAATCACATGGGAGTGTGTGTTGGAGGGTTTTTTCTAAGTTTGCACATGGGCATAGCTGCTCATCCGTAGAATTGGGGGGGGGAATTATCTTTGTGCATGCACAGAGCTGCTAGGGCGAATCACAGCTTTCGTCTGACTGTTCTGCAGAACACCGTGATTTCACCGCTGTGACAGAAGACTTCCCTTTAAACTTTTCGCCCCAAACTGGCCTCTTTGGGATCCCGAACTCATAACTAGTGCCCATTGAAAAGTTGGTTTTATAAATGCAGGAGCAGAGCTCCACTTACGCACATACCACCGATGCACCCTCCCAAAAAGGTGGGCGAAAAGCAGAAGCCTCAAGCTTCCGAGTGGGGAAGGGGGTTTAAACCATCGGAAGTGGCTTGACACTGGAGGAGCGATCACGCAGGGAAAACTGTGGCTTTAACTGGGAGAGCTGAGAAAACACCCCTTGGGACCCGGTAACAAAATACTCCGGCTGAAGGAGGGGTTTGAGCAGGAAACCAACGGATCGGGACAGGAGGCAGATGTTGCTGTGTGAACGCGCACATAAAATCCGTTGTTGATCAGTCACAAAACCTGATTAAATGTTGTGTCTGAACGCACCCAGAGGCAGGCAATGGCAAACCATCTCTATTCCTCTCTTTCTTTGACCTGGATGGCCGAGGGTAGCCTGATTTCACCAGATCTGGGAAGCTAAGTAGGGTCAGTCCTGGTTAGTATTTGGAGCGGAGACCACCAAGGAAGCCCAGGGTTGCTTTGCAGAGGCAGGCAATGGCAAACCTCCTCTGAACATCTCTTGCCTTGAAAACCCCAAGAGGGGGCTGTGTGACTTGATGGCATTTCCCTCCACCACTAGTGCACTACTCCCCCCCCCCCCCAATTTTATGATGTTTTCAACCTGAAAAGGGAGGCACACACACACACACACACAGCACAATGTGGGGTACTGTGAGGGCATTAAGCGCATCACTGGTGTCATCAAAGCACTCTTTGCCACAGCCTGATCAAGGAGACCAGTGCTTCCGTTGCTGCATGGAGGCAGAGGGGATGGTGGCTTCCCTGAGGTCCCCTAGCAAGTTTTTGACTGAGATTTGAACGCAAGGCTTCTTGCCTTGACAGGTCACAATATCAGCCTTTGCACTGCTTTGGCATTTGCAGTGACATGGCTCTTGTTTCCTTTTGGAAAAACTTATAATGAAACTTATTTCATTGCTTTAAAAGGCCACCGTGGAATGGTATTTGATCAGGAGCCCCAGTCACGGCTACAGTGCTGGGTACTGAGGGCCAGAATCATGATTGCATCCCCTTTTTATGTTAAAATTGTCTTTGCTTTAAGTCTTGTCTTGACATTTCACACACAACCCTCAGAGCAAAGCTGCCCGTAACGACAGAACACGCTGCGACCTTCAAGACGGATGTCAGCTCAGCCCTCTGTAGGGACAGACTAGCTCCTTTTGCTTTCTGCCCCCAAGTTCCCAGTTCCTGCACAGAAGCCTGAATCTCCTCCTTCCTTTCACCTACTCCCTGGTAGCCGCAGCAGGAGCTCCCCATGAAGCCTCCCTCCCTCCCTCCCTCTGGCACCATGGCAACAGTCCAGTTCTAGGGATTCTGGGAAATGTAGCCTTTGCTAGATGCCTGTGTCTCAGTATGGCACACGTTGGGGAAGGGAGAATTAATTAATTAATTATCATATGGCATTGTGTGTGGCATAGCCAGGAGATCATAAGATTGTCTGGCAGCCTTTAGTGGCAAGCTAGACTGAATGTTTGGGGCTGAGAGAGTTCTGAAAGAGCTGTGACTGACCCCAGGTCACCCAGCTGGCTTCATGTGGAGGCGTGCAGAATCAAACCCAGTTCTACAGATTAGAGTCTGTTGCTCTTAACCACTCCACCACGCTGGCTCTCGGGGAAGTGAGAGACCTGTTGGCCTTCATCACTGCCTGACACGGAGAAGATGGGAAGGAGGAAGGCAAGGGGAGTTCTTCTCCAGCTTGGCTCACAAACTGGAGAAGACCTCTTGGGGGCCTGGAGTTGCTAGCCACCAAAGTTCATAAAGAGGTGCTTTCAAACTCGAGCAGCATCCGCCGTCCCCCATTTTTCAAAACAAGCAGCAGCCTGTCCTGTCAAGTGCTCCTCGATGCGCTCGTCGGGAGTTTGGCTCCTGCTGTCCTTTCGTTCTGACGAAGGCTCTCTAATTTGTAAACATTAATAACCATTATTATTATTATAAGGGGAAGAAAGTGAGTGGCCCTGTGACTAATTATTGTAAGTGTTTTCAACGAGGCTCCACTCGGCTTTTTCATGGAACTATCCCCCTGCTGCGCAGACCAGATTGTTACAATGATCGGATCTTTCCTTAGCCCTATTAATTTTGCCCAGAATAACATCACGGCAGATGCCAAAGAGAAGGCGAGTCTGATTAGCATAATTCTTTTCAAAGACCATTTCCTTCCCTAAAGGCCACCGTAGCCGCTCTCCTATCTGCTTTCTGATCTAATTACATCCAGGAGAATTCAGACACTGATGAGCTTTTGCGGCAGATGTCACTTCTCAGATAGGAAGTCCCCTTCAGGTTGCGGAAACAGATCAGAGCATCAATTGAAACGCACGGTCCTATTGTCGCATCGCGCTGTCCAGCCACCCACCCGCCCACCTTTCTCAGTGCTTGGGATAAAGTTGCTCTGTGAATAAACAAGCAAAGAAACCTTTCTTCAAGAGGCGTGCACAAAACCATTCCGTGGCTCTCCAGATGGCCAGCTGCTTACAGGTGTATCCTGCTGAGAGCAATGCACCTTCACTAGCCCAACCAAGTTAGTGTGAGGGGGGGCAAATTAAAGCTGAGGGGGCACATATGGCCCACAAGAGCTTTTCATCTGGCCCTCAGTCTGCTTAACCATTTGGTGGGAGCACTGCCCTGCAACCAGACTGAAGCATTGGCCATCTGAATTGCGGCATCTGCTAGGGGGGCCGTGCTCTGGAAAAACTGTCGAGCAGGTTGAGGGCAATGCTCCCTCTAAGCCGTGGAGTCTTGGGAGCAAACATTCTACTTTGTGAGCTACTGGCATTAAAGTTGTGAGCAATGTTGTGTGATTTGGCTGCTGCATAAATTAGTTTGCTCTGGAGCCATCCTTCCTGAGCGAAGGCAAAAACATGTGAGCCAGAGGCTAAAAAACTGTGAACTAGCTCACACTAACTCAGCTTAGAGGCAACACTAGCTGAGGGCTGAGTGCCACTAAGAGAGTGGGCAAGGGGCTGCAGCTGGGCCTTCACCAGCTTTGGAGGACTCCAGTTTGGATGATGGCAGTGCCAGTACTGGAACCGGGAAGAGCCGGCACTGAACCTGGAGCCCTCGAGGGGGGGAGGAGACCCAGATGCAGCCCCCAGGCTAAAATATTTGCCCACCCTGAGCCAGCAACTAAGCCCATGAGGACCGAACCCAGCAATCATAACAGTTTCACTTCCTGCATTCTTCCCAGGGATGTTTGCTTGAGTTTCTCTGTAGCTGTAATTTGGTACTGGAACTGCATTTTATCAGCTGCTGAAAATCTTTTCAGTGATCTGATGAAAGGGAAGCCAGAAAACAGAAGTCAGTTTGGAGCTGACTGAACCCGCAATCTCCAACAGACGTTCTCTTCCCGCTTTCTTGTAGCCCTTACACACACACACACACATACACACACACACACACACTGCCGTCCTTAAGGAGCCTCGCTGGGTGTGAGCCCCCCCCCCCCCCCCAAAGTAGGGCTGCCCACTATTTGCACTGGCAAAGTGTGAACAGGGAAGGCGGGAACCAATCTGCTATCGAGTGCTATTGCATTAATTTCTCAGCAGAGTAGGATTTTTTAAGGTCCGCTTGCTGTCTGGTGTTTTGTTTTTTAAACTCAACATCTGAAACATTTGTTTGTGGAATGTAATGTTGTTATTACATTAACTTTCCCTCACAGGGGCACCACGGCTTCATTACTGCTGATGCTAGGATCGCCAGAGCGCTGAGGTCTCCAAACGGCGGGTAATTTTTCCGGCCATATGTGCTGTGCTGAGCCGACGCAGCGGGGTGAGTTGCAGATGGTGTGGCCACAGATTTCCTGCCGTCCAGATCCTAAAGGAGGAGGTGTATTTTTCAGAGTTCTGGAAGGGAAGCAGCAAGAAGCTAGGGAGGTGCATTTGGATTTGGTCAAATGAAACAAAAGTGCTGGAGTCAATTATAACTTATTTATTTATTTATTTGGATTTATATCCCACCTAGCCAGCACAGGTGGCTCTAGGCGGCTCACAACAATCTGAGCTGAACAATTAATGATGGACAAGAATGTAATGAAGTCTTAAACTCTGGCCTTTATTTTGGTGTCTGGTGGGCTTGGAATCCACAGAAATCAGAAGGCAAAGTTAAGAAAGCATGAGTTACGTAACTGACAGGGAGATTTTCCAGTCAGCAGAGTTACATACACATCTTGCCACCAGACAGGATTGTACTGGTAACTCTGTCATTACAGAATAGTTCCCCTGGAGAAAATGACTATTTTGAAAGGTAGGCTATATGGCATTATACCCGTCTGAGATCCCTACCCTGCACAAACCCCAGGCTCCACCCCTAAATCTCCAGGAATTTCCCCACCCAAAGCTGACAACCCTACTACCTCCCATAAAACCAGTGAAATTTAAGGGGGAAGGCAAGACCACATGCAGATGTCATACAGTTCAAATGCCTTCTGAAAGAGGACTGTTTTGACCTGCTCTCGGAAGCCTGGTAGGGATGGGGCCAGCTTCATCTCCAGGGGAAGACATTTCTGGAACCCAGTCCAGAGACAGTAGAAAAAGCCCTGCCACCAGCTCCAGACAACACGACTTCAGCAATTGCCAGTCCACACAAGAGACCACCAATTGGTAATCTCAGGACCAGGGAAGGTGTCACCAGTAAAGCGTGAGAAAGTTCAGGTCCATAAGAATGTCACTGCATGCCCCTCAATCTTTGTAGATGGTTTCATTCAGCCATCTTCCACCACCACACATGGATCTTCTTCAAGATCATGTAGAAGATTCCTTGCTCTCTTCTGCTCCCCACCCCATTTCCAGCCTCCTGTCCTTCCCTGGCAGCTGGCTTCCTTCTCTTACCTCTCTTCGTCTCTCTTATGCACTGGTCCTTCAGTCTGTCCCTTTGATGGCCATTTGACCCACAGCAAACCCCAGGTGATGCCATTTCTCCCCATGCCATGAACAACTTCAGCTGCCTGTTTCCCCACATTAAGGCTCCCTTGAAGGACCTTCTTCTCCAGGCTCGTTGGCAGCCCTAGGCTTCATGTTGTCTCTGGTTTTATTTGGTTCTCCTGGAAATTATGATTGATTGTCTGCTTTTAAATGAATTAACTGATTTATTGTGATGTTTTTAACTGAATTGTATCTTAAATATGATGTACACCACCCTGAGCCCTCCAGGGGAAAAAATCATCATCATCATCAACCATCATCAGGGGTCATTTCAAGCTGGAACGCACAGGAGCGCCGTTCCGGGAGTAGCAAGCCCAGGAGTGGGCACATATGGTGATGCGCTGTGGAAAAAAGCAAAAGCATACTAACTTGATCTGTATTTTCATGCTTGTTGTAGGGCAGCTTCCCTGCAAGAGCAAAGGAAACCTCAAGTGTCTGTAGTCCAAGTGTAAAGTTGGCTCACCAGCTCTGAGCTAGGAAATCCCTGGAGATTTTTGGGGTGGAGCCAATGGCATCAGAGGGTGTGGCATATGCAAATAAGTTATGCTAATGAGTTATGCTAATGAGATCCGGCACCTCTTTTTTATGAAATGACTCAATCGTCGTCATCCTCATCGGACAAACACACTCTCACTTTAATTAAGTATTTGGCTTTCATTTGCTACTATGGACAGGATTGTGCTGTTTGGGACACCTCCTTATACTGAGTTTCCTGTGTACCAGTCAGGTTAATAAAACTGCTTTCTTACCAAGTATCCTGCCGCTCCTCCACCTCCTCTGAGGTTTAGTGTATCAGAACTGACAGCTGTGTAAACACAGGCCAGATGATTCTACGACTGACCCCAGGGCCTGTACCTGAGTGGGAAAGTGTTTCCGTGACGGAGCAGTCTCAAAGACCACTTTGGCTCTGGTGGTGATCTGTAAAGCCCTACACAGTCGAGAGCCAGTTTGGTGTAGTGGTTAAGTGCGCGGACTCTAATCTGGGAGAACCAGGTTTGATTCCCCACTCCTCCACTTGCACCTGCTGGATGACCTTGGGCAAGCCATAGCTCTGTACCAGCTGTTCTCTCAAGGACAGCTTGGTAAAGAGCTCTCTCAGCCCCACCTACCTCACAGGGTGTCTGTTGTGGGGAGGGGAAGGGAAAAGGAGTTTGTAAGCCGCTCTGAGACTCCCTTGGGGAGTGGAGGGCGGGGTATAAATCTAATCTCTTCTTCTTCTTCTTCTTCTTGGAAGCCTTTGAGACAGACTTCTCCTATCTATGGCTCCTTGTTCCCTGAGATGTGTAGGGCAGGTAGGATTGCCAGCTCCGGATTGGGAAATAATTGGAGATTTGGGGGGTGGAGCCCCCTCAGCAGGGTATAATGTTCTAGAGTCCAGCCATTTTCTCCAGGAGAACTGATCTTGGTCTTCTGGCAACCAATTGTAGTAGTGGGAGGTCTCCAAGTGCCACCTGGCGTTAGCAACCCTAGGGGGCGGTGCTGCTCTATGCCCCTTCTGATATGAATGTGAGAAGTGAAGGGGCTGTGGGGTGATGCTTTCACTGCAGGGGTGGCTGGCTGGCTGCCTCATGGTGAAGAACACATGGCCAGCTGAAGCCCACCTGGCTTCATCTCTGCTGACTATCTATGGTCACGTCAAAACAAGACTCTGGCAGAAACTCTTTGGAGCTGAGTAATGGTGGATGGTTATGCTGCGTCTTTCCTGGCTGCCTTGGATTCTAGTTCTTTCTGGTTGTGTGTTATGCCTCTGGGATCTAGATTTGTTTTACTGTTTGCATTGCAATTGTTCATCTCTTTGGGGACCCGAAGTACGATATACATTTGAGACATAACAAGTACCCAGCTAGCCATTGGTTCAAAATAACTGGCGAGTCCTTTCAGCAAATTGTTGCTTAGGACCTCTGATATTGCGGGTGCTGCTGGATTAAAGGGCAAAAACAGGAGGAAACTCTTGTTGGTTCATAGTTCTGTGCTCTTTCGGTGGGGAGGATGGACAAAACCCTCTTTTTCCTCCCATCCTTAAAGCAACAAGGATAAAGCTGGGACAGACAGTGTGAATAATATGGAGAGCACTTACACAGGCAGGGCAGCAACTTAGATCATTCCTTGAAGCACACAATCATTCATTGCCTCTTTCATGTCGAGGCAAAGAAAGCAAAGCATTCCGCCCAACCAAGCCGTACATACATTTCCCCCCTCGAAAGAAGCCATGAAAAACACACAGCCTAAAGTGGGGAAGAAAGCAATCTATTTTAAATGTTATGAGTATCTTGAAGTCACTAATGCTCTGCTCTCCAAATAGCCATGTTGGTGTTGCTCAAATTGGCAGCAATCAGACTTTACAAGCACTGGGGAAAAAAAGGATTTCTGTGGACAGATGAAAGAGCTGTATTTTCTTCTCAAAGCTGGTGCCCTGAGCCAAAGGAAATGGTGCTCGGCAGCTTTGCATGAGGGAGGCCCTGCATTGAAAGGGCTTGTTTTCACATAAAACACCATTATTGGGAGAGGGAAGCAAATCCATAGCTTGCTTGGTTAAAGGAGAGAGGGGACTATTGTCAACGCTGTGTGGCTCATGGGAAGGTGTGTTTAAAAAGGAGAGGAAGGTAATGAAAGAAGGCAAGAGAGAACAGGAGAGAGCCGCTGTACTGCAGCTGAGCAGCGGGGGGAAATAACCACCTCTGACAGTCTCTGTGTCTCCTGTGTGTCCCCAAAGTCCCCTTCTGTGGCTCATGAAGATGTAAGTTGAAGGAGGGAGACAGCTCTGGCAGCCGGGTGTAGTGAGGAATGTCAGAGCCCCACAGGGGGAGAGGGCAGTTATCCACGAGGAGCGTGACTTCGACGGTCTCCTTCCCATCCCATTCACTTAGCGTCACTGGAGCCTTCGTCAGTGGCTTGTGCGGCACAGAGGGAGGAACAGACAGAAGGGACCCCCCAGCCTGGGATGGGAGAGCGGGAATGGCAGGAGGGGCGGGGCAGAAAATTGATCCCTCCCCCTTGATGGCCGTCTCTGGCCTGTCTGCAGATGCTGTTGGGGGGGTCGCCTGCCCTTGTCACAGAGGAACCGTTGAGGCGTTGAGGGAAAACAGCAGAAGCGATGACACGCACTCGTTGGCCAGAAGTGCTGCGGGAACCCGACAATCGGCCCAAAGCCTGAGGCCCTCCTGGTTTTTTTAGATTTTTGGCTGGCTCTGCAACCCAAATCCTATTTCACTGTGTACTGAATGTCCCATCTTGTTGATTGACCTGCCCTGTGTAATCCGCCTTGCCATCCCACTGAGAAAGGTGGACTATAAATAAAGTAAATAGATAAAATAAATAAAATCCTCCATTTACGGGAGGGGCCATGGCTCAGTGGCAGAGCATCTGCTTGGGAAGAAGAAGAAGAAGAAGAAGAAGAAGAAGAAGAAGAGAAGAAGAGATTGGATTTATACCCCGCCCTTCACTACTTAAGGGAGTCTCAGAGCAGCTTACAAACTCCTTCCCCTTCCCCTCCCCACAACAGGCACCCTGGGAGGTCAGTGGGGCTGAGAGAGCTCTGACCGAAACCGCTCTTTTTCAAGAACAGCTGTGCCAGAGCTATGGCTTGCCCAAGGTCATCCAGCCAGGTGCAAGTGGAGGAATGGGGAATCAAACCCGGTTCTCCCAGATTAGGGTCCGCGCACTTAACCACTACACCAAACTGGCTCCCAGTTCAATCCACGGGGTCCCCAGTTAAAAGGACCAGGCAGGAGGTGATGGGAAAGACCTCCGCTGGAGAGCTGCTGCCAGTCTGAGTAGGCATTACTGACCTTGACGGACCAAGGGTCTGATTCAGTACAAGGCAGCTCCGTGTGTGTTCGCGTATGAAAACCTGCTTTAGGAGAGGTGTTGTGGCTCAGTGGAAGAGCATCTGCTTTTGGCATGCAAAAGGCCCCGGGGTCAATCCCTGGCATCTCCAATTAAAAGGGCCAAGCAGGCGGTGATGGGAAGGACCTCAACCCTGAGACCCTGGAGAGCTGCTGCCAGTCTGAGTAGGCAACACTGACCTTGATGGACCCCAAGCGTTCAGTACCAGGCAGTGTTCGGAGGTCACTGCTATGATGGTTGTGTGCTGAAGCTGCTTCCGTGAGGTCATTCCTCCACGGATGCCCCCCCCCCCAGCGCTGCCTGTAAACATTTGCCCGAGGCCTGCTGTTTCAAGTGTCCAGAGGGGGTGGGGGGTGAGAAACCCCTCCCCTCTGCTGAACGGTGGGCCCGCTCCCCTGGAAAAGACACCAGCTCCTTGCAAACAGATTGCATTTTGATGTTCCTGGCATTTTTCCCCTTCCTGCCTTGTTGGTGTTTTGATCAAGCGATGATGAAAGGCTGGAATCAGGTTTCGGGGCCGGCAGCCCTCGTTTATCATGACAGTTTTGATCAACAAGAAGACATTTTTTTGGGGGGGGGGGGGGGGGTTGGTCCTAATCGAAAATTATAACGAAGGGACGAGAGAGTGAAACCCTGTCAGGAGCCGCCTTACTGGACTTCATAAAAGTTAGGGGGGAAAATAATAATTAGTATCCCTCCCCCAAAGGGAGCTGTTTCTGCTGGCGCCATCAAAGTTATCCTGCGTCCTCCAGATGAAAGCTCTCCCTTTCATTCACTCCCTTTTAACACCTCGTTTGTTTCAAACCCCTTGTAGTGCCTAAATCACCAAAGAGCGGCAGGAAGACAGGAATCTTCCTTGTGGTCTTTCTAAGCACCCCAGGTTCCCTAAAAGCCTCCGTGGAGGAGAACGAAAGTCATCAGAGAGGATGAGGGGAAAACAAGTGCTCAGCGGGGGTCTCATCAGGGCTGCAGTTGCTGAACAGCCACTCTCTGCACCAAAGAGACCCTTTGCCACCAGGGTGGGCATTTGCCACATGCCTCAGCCCCTGTGAAATGGGGGCTCCTGTTGTAGGCCGTCCGAAAACAACAACTGGAAAGCGCATTTGGAACACTGCCATTCTTTTCCAGAGTTTTGATAGTCTGCCCAAATGACAACTTTGCGTAGAAGTGTTCCCAACTTGTTCAACATCCCCAAATCCCTGGGAAATGCTCAGCTGACTTTGCAGCATGGGAAAAAGGGGGGCCTTGAGAGTCAGTTATGTTTTCTTTGGATCTGTGTTTCACATCAGCTTGTGATTCTGTGGCTGATACCACCAGCTCCTAGCATGGTTTGTTGAATGTGAGACGTGGCACCAAAGACAAGATGCCAAAGCCCTTGGCGAATGCACTTCAGGCCTAGGGTTGCCAAGTCTGTGTAGGGAAATTCCTGGATATTGGGGGTGGGGTAGAGCATGGGGAAGGTGGGGTTTGGGGAGGGGAGGGGAGGGAGTTCAGTGGGGTGTGATGCCATGAAGTCCAGATTCCAAAACAGCCATTTTCTCCAGGGGAACTGATTTCTCTCCTCTGGGCATCAGTTGCAATTTTGGGAGATCCCCAGGCCCCAACTGGAGGCTGGCAACCCTAAAATTCCCAGTCTTCACAGACAGGCTGATCCTGCATTGGGCAGGAGGTTGGACTAGATGGCCTGAATGGCCCCTTCCAACTCTGTGAGATTCTGTGGCTGCAGTCACACACACTAAATAATCCACTTTCAATCCACTTTCAGTGCACTTTCCAACTGGATTTTTACTGTGCGAACTGGCAAAATCCAGTTGGAAAGTAGATTGAAAGTGGATTATTTGGGCTGTGGTCACACGGCCCTTTAAATCTGGGAGCCCTCCGGGAGTCCTCCTGAATTTAAAGGGGCCACGTTTTTTTACCTCGGGTTGGAATGTACACACATCCCAACCCTGGCGGTGGCGTGTGGCAGCAGGCAGAAGAGGAGGCAGCAGCGGGTGGTGGCAGTGGGCAGAGAAGGCAGTGAAGGAGGTGGCAGAGGCGGAGGTGGAAGAAGCAGCAGTGGTGGTGTGCAGTGGTGGCGTGGTGAGGCGTTTTGTGGTGGAGGAGGCAGCTGGCGGCAGTGGCCAGGGGAGGCACCCTTCCCCGAGCCCTGCCGGCCGCCTGGTAAGTTTGGGGGGGGGGGTTCCCCCCTTTTACACTTGGACGCTTGACTGCCCAAGCACCCAAGTGTAAAAGGGGGGGGGGGGGAAATGGAGGACGGGACCATCTGGACAGCCCCGCTCTCACAATGATTGTGAGAGAGGGCTGACCAGATGGCTTAAATGCGGGCTTCTCGCGCAACCACTGGGAAAACACTTGATTTTCCCAGGGTCAGAAAACATGGGAGGAACCCGTATTTGAGCCCGCTTTGGTGTGGGACTAGCCGCGGCAGTTGTGAATTGCCTTTTTAAAAGCGGGAGGAAACAGCAGTTCCTCCCACATTAAAGGGCCGTGTGGCCACAGCCTTAGTGTGTGTGACCGCAGCCACTGACTTCTCTGATTCTATACCCAAACAAAGGGTATTTCTCTATGGAAACAAAACGATCTTTACATGGGGACCAGTGTTCCCTCTAAGCTGAGTTAGCATGAGCTAGCTCACAGCTTTTTAGCCTCCAGCTCACACATTTTTGTCTTAGCTCAGGAAGGATGGCTCCAAAGCAAACTAATTTATGCAGCAGCCAAAGCACTGGCTCACAACTTTAATGCCAGGAGCTCACAAAGTAGAATTTTTGCTCACAAGACTTCACAGCTTAGAGGTAGCATTGATGGTGACCATCATTCTAGTGGCAAGAGAAGCAGAGTTTGAAGTCCATCTAATAAATACTGGAGTCGGGAGGCCGGTAACGGTGAAAACAGCATAGTAGTTTATTGCGGGTTCAGATGGTACATGTAAACCCCGGGCTTCGTGCCCGCTTTTATCCCGGTCGGAAATAATCCCCCGACCTTGCACAAATGTCCGGATAGGACCGGATAAGTTCACAGTTGCAGTTCATAGGTCCCCCGGGGGGAACCTAGACTCAGGATTGGTGGACATTCAGGATCTGATCATCTATTGTCCTACCTGGCCGAAGCTCGGTAGGTTCGGACCACGTGCGAAGGTCCACGTGGTGGTCGCCATTGCGGGAGCACATGGCAACCACAGCATCAATACACAACACCGTCTCTTTGGTCTTATTACATTCAAACTTTGAGGATGCTTAGGCAGGGTTGTAACTCATGTCATATCTGGCTTAGATATACTCAGTCCCCTCCTTGGTACTCATCCACCTTAAACTCATGCACCAGCGGTAGAAGGACAGGTGAGACCAAGACATAATCAGTGACACTAGCACCTTTGTGCGTCACACAAGTAAAATCACCATGAGGATCTCAATTCCCAAGGCCCTTTAAAATCACCGGCCAACCCATGATTCAAACCAGATGGAGGATGTTCACAAGCCTTACCCGTGACTCCTTCTTTGTTTTCTGGGCTGTGTGTCGCTGAACTCACGGCAGCCGTTTGAAGCACTGCCACAGCTCCAGAAGGTGCAAATCTCAACATACTCCACAACTCTAAAATAGAAAGAATAAAACAAATGGTGGCAAATAACAGCTGTTCTGAAAAGTAATTAACAGCTTATCAGTTCGGGGATTTCCCCCCTCCCCCCCCCCCACAAAGACTTAAAATAGGCACAAGCTGTAGCACGGCATTCAGAGGCAAGGCAGCCAGGCTGAGACAAAACCGGGGATTGCAAACGCATCCCGAGATGGGGACCAATGCAGGTGGCTCAGAGCTGCTGCGTCTGACTCTCAAACCGAGCTGGGCTTCTCCATGTGCAAAAGGAGATTTCCGTTTCCACCCTTGTTTAGACCATCCAAAGCTCAGCAGGCATCTTCCTCTCTGTGTGGGAGAGCGCCAAACTAGACCCCTGGGCTTTGGAAGACTTTGGGCTGGCTTCCCTGGGACCAGCTCAGGTTTCCTGTAGCCAGAAAGCAGCTGTGGAGAATGGCTGCTTTAAAAATACAGGACAGCCCTTTTGGGGCTCAGAAAAGGGTCACCACATCCCCCCTCCCTGGCCTCTGGTGGGGAATGGGGGGGGGGGGTAGGGTTGCCAGATCCAATTTGGGAAACTCCTGGAGAGTTGGGCATTGAGATGAGCTGTAGTTCTGGGGGATCCCTGGGTCCCACCTGGAGGTTGGCATCCCTAACTCAGAACACCATCGCAAGGGGAGAAGGGCTCCTGCCTCCCCCCAGGTCATTTCTCCCACAGGTAACAGAACTGGTGGGGGAGATATTTTGTGGGTTTTGCTTCTCCATGGGCACAGGATGTTCCACTCGGAGGAGCAAAAACAGCAAAATAATCCCCCCTTAGCCCTATTTTGGCATGGGGAAAACAGCTTAGGGGGGAGGCCAGAACCTTTCCTCCCCCCATAGCAGCATTCTGAGAGCAAATGGGCTCTCCTTTGTTTGTTAACCACCATTCCCCACAGCTGTTGTGCAGGGAAGCCCAGGAACCCAGGTCCAAATCTTTTAAAACCTGCACCTCTAGTTCAGGCTTCTGTCTCTCTGTGTGTATAAGCAACCCTTCATGTATGTGAGGTGGGGGGGTGTTGCAGGCTCAAAACAAGCATGGGAAGAGGGGGAGCACTTTGTTGCAACTCTGCCCCCCCCCCCCGCATTCAGTATTCCTAAGACTATTCGGATGGCATGTGTACCAACGTTATGTTTTCACTGACACCACATTGAAATTGCTCTTGGATTCTCACAGGGGCTTCCCCCCCCCTTCCCTAAACATGCATTTTTATTTTCAGGGTTTTGGAATGCTCACTGGGGGGGGGGGGGGTTGGCTCATTTAAATTGCTGCTTTAATCCCCCTCGACCGATTTTCTCCGCAATTTCTCGTAAGAAAAAGCAGCTTCAAACAATACGTCACACCGTTATCACATGAGGGCAGGGCCACTGTGATGACTTCTTGATGGGGTGCCAACAAGGTTGCCAGCTCTGGGTTGAGAAATACCTGGAGATTTGGGGGGTGGAGCCTGCGGAGGGTGGAGTTTGGGGAGGGGAGAGTCCTCAGCAGGGTATAACGACATAGATTGCACCCTCCAAAGCAGCCATTTCCCCCAGGAAATGGAATCTGGATCACTAAGAGATCAAGTGTAATAGTGGGAGATCTCCAGGTGCCTCCTGGAGGTTGGGAAACTTCATTCCAATGATTCTTGGCAGGCACTGGGCTCGTGGCTGTGGACAAGGCAGCTGAGAGGAAGGAATTTGCATTGGAACCCACACTGGCACGTGGCAGGTAGAGACAAGAAAACAGAAGCCAACCAGCGGGCATCTGTTAGCCGTGGTGTCAGAGCTGGGCTAGCACCAGGTGAGGGTGTGGCTGGGTCGCTCCTCAGTGCATGCCGCATCATCCTGCATGGCCTCTTATCAGTCTGGGTAAATGCACCACTAACAAGCTCCACCTGTAGTTCGCATTGGAGATCCAAAAGAACAAATAATAGCAGCAGTTAAGTTTGCTCCCATTGCCAAGAGGAAAGTTTCCCCCATTTCCTCCCTTCTGATCTTGCTAACGTTTTTGTGTATCTCGCCTGAACATGGAGACAAGCGCTTACGGCTTGTAGCAGCCCTCACTTTTATCTTAATCCTGGGGAAGCGTGTTGGGGGCGGAGGGGCAGGCCCAGGTGCTCCCCTTCTCTCCCGAATCAATAGCTATCTTCTTTCTGTGCTTCTCTCAACATGAGCTGTGTCACATGTCAGACAAGAGCCAGCCGACAGAAATTTCAAGCCCTGTGAAATCGTTTCTCTCTCCGCTAGGAAGTGGAGCCGGATGAGAGGCAAGATCTCTTGGTGAAACTGGAATGAGAACATTTGGTCCTTTGAGCGGGGCTTCCCCTGCCCCAGTCCTGCAGCAGATCCCTCTTTGGGGTGCACTTGTGGCACATTGTGGGTGGCCATAAATTGCTACGTGTGGCTCTCACACTTATTAGAATGCAGTCTGCTGTGGCAGTCCAAGGGTGCATTCATATGGCTCTTTTGAGCCCCACCAGGCATTCTGGTAGATCCCCGTCTAGATCCTCATTCAGATCCCCCCGTGCATGTCCAGATCACAACATCTGGGAATCATGCCACTTCCATGAGTAGCCCGTCAATCCCCATCAGGGATCCATACTTAAAAGATAGTAGTGAAAGTCCAGTCTAAAGCTGGCTGACGGACCAATGCCAGACTTTCCACCATCAGGTTGTACCTCCAGTGCACAATCAGCCCATAGAGATGGTCTCCAGACCATTCCGAATGGCCGCCATTTAAAAAAACTCTTAGCAATGCGCGCATAACTGCTTAAACACATGACATCCCCCAGAGTTCCACTCAAACGATCCGAACAATTTGATGTTTCTGACGGTCCCCTGAACTTTATTAACTTTATAAACTGAAAGGGTACCTAGAGGAAGGTACCGTTGGCGGAACTTTTACCATTTAAGTCCGCGTATGCACGGAAAAACAAGAACATGGTGAAGCTCATCTGCGCATGCACAGACAGGATTTTTTTTAACCGCATGGCTCCTTATGGCGGATGCCATCTAGACAATCCACTGTGGGAGTCACGCATGGTAAAGCGCTTCACAGGCGATCTGTCTGGTTGCGCAACGCTGGATCAAAAAGATCTAGCTCAAATTACAGCCGGGGCAATGGCGGGATTAGCTGCCCATTTGAGCACACCCCAGGAATAGCAAAACCCTGTTGTGGGCTGCCCATTTCCCTGGCTGGTGAGAAGCATCTCGGCTGACATGACCCCAGTTTGGCTTCCTGTGGTTGAGACTGCAGTGGAGGCTTGGCATACGTTCATCACATCACTGCATAGAGCAGCTGTAAAAGCAGTGCATGAAGGGCAACCAGCAAAGAGAGAAGTGAGAGAGATTGAATTTATATCCTGCCTTTCACTACCTGAAGGAGTCTCAGAGCAGCTTACAATCTTATTTCCCTTCCCTTCCCCACAACAGACACCCTGTGATGTAGGTGGGGCTGAGAGAGCTCTCCCGAGAACTGCCGTTGAGAGAACAGCTCTGAGAGAACTTGTGACTGACCCAAGGTCACACCAGCATGTGGAGGAGTGGGGAATCAAACCCGGCTCTCCCAGATTAAAGTCCGTGCTCCTAACCACTACATCAAACTGGCTCTCAAAGGCTCTTGCTACAAGCAGCAGACTCCCAAGGGGGCAACTTGGCATCCCCCTCTTCTCCAAAGTTGCATCTTCGGCTTCAGTTACCTTTAGCTGGAAACTGGCAGCTTTCTGGTGTCAAAACCAGTAGTGACTAGAAGAGGTGAACTTTAGGGCAAACTTGTTTGGCAGGGAAATGCAGCCATTTTCAATGGCCATGATCACTGGAGAGCCAATGTGGTATAGAGGTTAGAGTGTCAATCGAGGATCTGAGAAATCTGGGTTCAAATCCCCCTACTGCCATGGAAGCTCACTGGGTGACATACGAATATAAGAGAAGCTATGCTGTCTCAGGCCAACGGTTTCTCCCAAAGAGTGATAAACACATGGAATTCACTGCCACAGGAGGTGGTGGCAGCTACAAGCACGAATGGCTTCAAGAGGGTTGCCCAGTGACTTGGAACAGATGGCCTTGCTGCTCTATCATCTCACCCCCCAGTTGTTGTTTCTCCAAGCTAAACAGCCCTCACTTTTTTAACCTTTCTTCATGTTCCATCCCCTTAACCGTTTTAATTGCCATTTTCTGCATTTTTCCCAATGCTATAATACCGTTTTTTAGAACATCTTTTTTTGAGGTGACCTTTGGCAAA
This sequence comes from Lepidodactylus listeri, assembly GCA_029233225.1. Classification (NCBI taxonomy): domain Eukaryota; kingdom Metazoa; phylum Chordata; class Lepidosauria; order Squamata; family Gekkonidae; genus Lepidodactylus; species Lepidodactylus listeri. Next base: position 73,070,536 of record JARCFY010000014.1, on the reverse strand, counting down.
TCACAGGTTCTCACCCTAAAGTACCTCACAGGATTGTTGTGAGAATAAAATGAAGGAGAAGAGAAGGACAGAAGCTACTTTGGGTGTCTGTCCACTGGGAGAAAGGGAAACAGAAACCTGGGTCTCTCGGATCCTCGTTTGACCCTCTACCCACCATACCAAAGTAGTTCTTTCTGCTTGTGACCTCTCTTCTGAATTGCCAGAAGCTGTTACACCCATATGGTTAACAAATCTGCTGTATGCTTAGATGTATATAAGTTTGCCACCCTCTCTGTATTGTGAGAAAAATCCTACATACCATGATTTTATACACAAAACAATTTCTGCCTCTCTGGTCCAGGTGTACAAACACAGGATAACTAAATTATGGAAGTTCTACCAGCCAGAATCACCTATCAGCTTACACAACAAGATTCATACACTTGTCCCGGGGTTATTACATAATGAGGAACTGCTGTATGTCAGGATTTCATATCTGGAACCACATCTGTCTTAGTCCAGACATAACATGAAAGTGCGGCTCAGTGAACTATACTGAATGTGACTCACTCTCTATAGATGTTTTGACATATACAAAGACAAAACGGTAATAACAAGTTAACTTCATACAGTCACCATTCATTTGGATTTAATTAAGGTGGAAACTATTTTGACATGTTTATTGCCTCTCTGGTCTCCCCCCCACCCCCAATTAAATCCAAACAAATGGTATGCTGTTTAGTCTGTGTATATGTCAAAACATCTTCATTAAGTTGTATGCTAATTTACTGTTCGCCTATGCAGAGGCATCTGTCTATATATGTGAACTGTTAGCTTCCAGTTCAAAGCATCTGGAGAAGTGTGCGTGCCCACGAAAGCTCATACCTTGAATAAACCTTTGTTGGTCTTAAAGGTGCTACTAGACTCTAAATTTGTTCTACTCCTAACTGCAGTTCCACAAGATGGAACAGAATAGCCATCCTGGCTTCTTGCGGGCTTTGGAATAAAGGTAATGAAACCGCTGTTTGTTGAGGCAGGCCAGGATTGGAGTTATTCTCTGTGAGAATGTTAGGTCATCCTTCAGTCAAGTGTCATCCTTCAGTCACGAAAGGGTTAACCTGAAACGTCTGTATGTTAACGTTAGCTAGTTAGCACAGGGCCAGTTAGGTGTATAGGAGAATCTTCCCACCAAAGAAGAGGAGGACTTAATGAGGTGACCTTAAGACTGACTGTTGGTTAATCAATATATTGGAAGATGGTACATATCTTTTGGCATGTACACCAGGGGTGGAGCTTTGGAAATAAAATTCCTCTCCTTTGTTCTCACACACTGATGTCGGAAAAGTAAAGGAAGACAAGATGGAGTAAGAACAAGAAAGATGAGTTAGGCTGTTGTTATTTTGCTTCCCATGTAACCCTTCCCTAATTTTCTTTCAGTAAAGTTTTTATTAGATGCTTAACACTAATGTGTCTGTGATCCATCATTTCCACTGTATTTTAAGCACTCTGCTAAATATCCAACAATTAAGGTTATGGGCACCAGAATCCTGAAAGATGCAGCCATTATGTGTATTAGTTTGCAAGCAGCAGAGAGCAGAATATTTTTGAAAAGAACTTTCCTTGGATGCATGTTTCCTAAACCTATTGGACTATTGAGCCAAAGGATTTATTCCCTAGAGCCCACTTCTGCCATGAGAAGGCAGGAAAATATTCCTTTGTTTGATTCATGCCAAAGAGATGGAAGGATGTGCATCAGCAGAGATAGCAGAGAGAGGACAGTTTGAATTGTGTGCCTACAGGAGACAGGATGTATACGGATTGTGGAAACATCACAGCTTGTGAGGCTATGTGAGTCTACCCCCTCCCTGCTCCAAGTTCCAAAATTAAATGATCAGAACTACATAATGTGGAAGTCCCGAGTTCTATGTGCACTGGAGATTCAAGATGTAATGCATGCTATTCAGAATGATCCTCCGGAGGATGAGGGAGAACTGGAGAATTTTAAAAAAGCCAGTGCAAAAGCACGTTTCATGAGCTGCACTTCCATATGTGATAAAGAGAGCCCTCTAGTGGCTAGTTGTAACACTTCTAAAGATCTCTGGATTAAACTGCATGGGAAATATATTAGGAGATCCGATAAGCATACTTAACTTTTAAGACAAAAATTGTGTAATCTTAAACTGTGTGAGGGAGGAGGCGTGTCTGTACATTTAGATGCCATAATGCAGCAAGTGACAGCTCCAGGCTGCAGGAGTAGAACTCATGCCAGGAGAAATGAATGCTATAATTCTGAACAGTTTCCCAAACTCTTATGTTAATCAAATTGCTGTCCTAGAATCATGAGACTGAATAGATATTGGATATCTATTCTCAGAGATGAAGGCATAAAGAGATCTGTTGATGAAGCTACAGGAGCAATGTCTGTTCTAAGACTGAAACGTGGAAATGAATGTGTATGTTATAACTGCCAGAGAAAGGGACACGTTGCAAACTTTTGTAGAACAAAGACAAGCATGCAGCAAAAGGATGCGCATGCACATGTTCTCACACATAATGCAGCTCCAGGCAAAAGGAGAGACTGGAGTAAACAAAGAAAGCTTCCTCAGCATTTATCTATGTTGTTTCTGGAAAAGACTCAAATGTGAAGGATTTTTGGCTGTTAGATTCTGGTTCTTTTTTCTCATATTTGTCATGATAAAAGTTGCTTTGTGGAACTAAATAAAGAAAGTGGGCAAAATTTGATTCAAGCAGATCGTAGTCCATTGATCGTAGCAGATTCAAGTCCATTGATGGTAAAATGAATTGGAACTGTTAAACTACTGGAGAGACTGTTGAAATCCTTCTAAATGACTGTTTTTTTTCTCCACAAGCCAATCAGAATTTGTTGTCTGTTGAAAGGATTGTGAAACAGGAAAACTAGTTTTTATTGAAGGGGATGTGTGTAGCATTTTCTATCCGGAGTGCAATGCTGAAATACTGGGAGAAAAGACTGATGGCTTTTATTATTTGAAGGATGTTGCTGAACCAGTAAATCATGCAGGGCAAAGTAAATACTCCCATTCTAACTGCATCCTAGCCTGGCACAAGAGACTGGGACACAAAAATCTTAAGTCTGTGCAAAAGTTGCTACAAGAGTGTAATGCTGAAATGACTGGATGTGACCAAATGGAGGAGGAGGAGATTGGATTTATACCCTGCCCTTCACTTGGCATCTCAGAGCAGCTTACAAACTCCTTTCCCTTTCTCTCCCCACAACAGACACCCTGTGAGGTCAGTGGGGCTGAGAGACCTCTGACAGAAACTGCTCTTTTTCAAGAACAGCTGTGCCAGAACTACAGCTTGCCCAAGGTCATCCAGCAGCTGCAAGCGGAGGAGTGGGGAATCAAACCCGGTTCTCCCAGATTAGAGTCTGCACACTTAACCACGACACCAAATGCAAGCTTGCTATGAAGTCTGCTTAAAGACTAAAGAGAGGCAGCTGGGGAGCATAATGAGAAGCTGCTTCAGAAAGTCTACTCAGATTTAGTCAGCCCAATTCCATCCTTCATTTGGAAGGAATAAATACGTTTTGACCTTCATGGATGCTGGAATTCGTGTCTGTTAAGATTTAAGGACAAGGTGCTGTTCGCCTATGCAGAGGCATCTGTCTATATATGTGAACTGTTAGCTTCCAATTCAAAGCATCTGGAGAAGTGTGCATGCCCACGAAAGCTCATACCTTGAATAAACCTTTGTTGGTCTTAAAGGTGCTACTAGACTCTAAATTTGTTCTACTCCTAACTGCAGTTCCACAAGATGGAACAGAATAGCCATCCTGGCTTCTTGCGGGCTTTGGAATAAAGGTAATGAAACCGCTGTTCGTTGAGGCAGGCCAGGATTGGAGTGATTCTCTGTGAGAATGTTAGGTTTTTCAAGTGTCATCCTTCAGTCACGAAAGGGTTAACCTGAAACGTCTGTATGTTAACGTTAGCTAGTTAGCACAAGACCAGTTAGGTGTATAGGAGAATCTTCCCACCAAAGAAGAGGAGGACTTAATGAGGTGACCTTAAGACTGACTGTTGGTTGATCAATATATTGGAAGATGGTACATATCTTTTGGCATATACACCAGGGGTGGAGCTTTGGAAATAAAATTCCTCTCCTTTGTTCTCACACACTGATGTCGGAAAAGTAGAGGAAGACAAGATGGAGTAAGAACAAGAAAGATGAGTTAGGCTGTTGTTATTTTGCTTCCCATGATGTAACCCTTCCCTAATTTTCTTTCAGTAAAGTTTTTATTAGATGCTTAACACTAATGTGTCTGTGATCCATTATTTCTGCTGCACTTTAAGCACTTTGCTAAATATCCAACAGAGTGGAAACCTGATTTCACAAACTGACCACAGTGGTGGGAAGTGCCGTCAAGTCTCAGCAGAATTATGGGGGCTCCAGAGGGCTTTCAAGGCAAGAGACGCTCAGAGCTGGTTTGCCGTGGCCTGCCTCTGCGCAGTGACCTTGGACTTCTTTGAGGTCTCAAGCAATGGTTGCCTTGTATATTTGGTGTGGTACACCAGTTTAGTGTAGTGGTTAAATGCACGGACTCTAATCTGGGAGAACTGGGTTTGATTCCCCACTCCTCCACTTGCAGCTGCTGGATGACCTTGGGCAAGCTATTGTTCTGTCAGAGCTGTTCTCAAAAAAGCAGTTCTCAAAAGAGCTCTCTCAGCCCCACCCACCTCACAGGGTGTCTGTTGTGGGAAAGGGAAAGGAAAGAAGATTGTAGGCCACTCTGAGACTCCGAGGGAAGGGCGAGGTATAAATCCAATCTCCTCCTCCTCCTTCCCCTCCTCCTCTTCTTCTTCTTCTGTCTCAACCATACCAGTGAGCCTGTGTGGGGTAGCAGTTAAGAGGGTTGGACTAGTATCTGGGAGAGCCAGGTTCGAATCCCCACTTGTGCCATGGAAGTTCGCTGGGTGACCTTGGGCCAGTTACACTGTCTCAGCCTCACCTGCCTCAGAGGGTTGTTGTGAGGTTCAAGCAGAGGTAAAGAGGAGAGCAATGTAAGCCACCCTAGGCCCCCAGTGAGGAGAAAGGTGGGGTACAAATGAATAAAAATGAACAAACCAAGGGTTTCTAGGAAGAAGGGAGGACTTCGAGAACGGATATGTCACCTCCAACTAATATGTCACCGTATTTTCCATTTCAGGGGTAATGAAACAAGGTGCCGCTTGTGAACCATCCTGGAAGCCGGAAGCCGTCAGTCTCTCATTCCTCAAACACCCCGTGCCTCCCTGGTCAGAGCCCAGCAAATGCAGTCCTTTCGTTCTGAAATGTCATAACCGGTAGCTGAACAACAAATCATTTACGGAGTGAAAGAGAGAGTAATAGAAGGAGTCCTTGATAACGGAGGGGCTCTTTGCCACCCCACAACCTCACTGGGGTGACCCCCCTCCCCCTGCCGCAGCCATAATTATGTAAATCAATCCAAGGTCAACAGAGGTAAGCATTTGCTGAAACAAGACAATAAAAGGAAGCAGAAATGTCCGCTTATTCTCTGGAATCAGAAGCCTGGGGGGCTTTTGACTCCAGGACCAAATTTCTTTCCTCTTCCTCCGCTCTCTCTCTCTCCACTCCCCCCCCCCCCCACCCTTCTCCCTGGGTTGCACAGAAAGACACCAATTAAAGGAGAAATGGCAGCTCATCTTCCGAGTTGACATCTTTGGGGCTGACAAGTCTCTGGTATTTGACAGAAATCCTGGTTTGCAAGCTCCTGCGTGTTGTTCAGGAGAAAATGCACACACACACGCGCACACACACACACACAATTGCCTGCAGACAAATCCGGAATATCTGTCTGTCTCACCACCATCCACCTTGGTTTATTTTTTTAATGAGGACATGCAAAAGAAAACTCTGCCATTTAAACGGCGGAGGGTTTCCTTTTTTTATATTATTGCTTTATTGTGTTGTTCTGAGCAAGCACTGGAGGCTTTTCTCCCCGTGTTCCTTTCTCCCTCCCTCCCTCCCGCCTGTCCTTGCAGGAGCCTTTCAAGTTGTGTTTCAATTAAGATCTTCAAGCCAAGTGATGCTTCTTAGATCAGAGCCAAAGTTGATGGAGATGCTCCCTCCGCCCCCCCTTCCCTTTTTGATATTCAAAAATGTCATGTTTTGTAGTTCCACATCTCCAACACTGTTCAGTAACGATTACATTTTGTGAGCATTACACACCAGAAAGATCTGAACCAAACAGACTTGTTTTTCTCCAACACAACTGCAGTCTCCTCTGCAGAATATACAGCAGACAAGAGAGAGGAGAAAGGGTTGTGTGGTTTTTTTTAAGAGTTGTAAAATTAACTACACTCCATTGCATTGCATTTTTTTAAATCTGTTTGATGCAGCACAGAAGTGAGGTTCTTTGCCAGTCATGTTCACGTGGAAGCGAAGCACAGCTGTTTGAAAAGGCAGACGGGGCCAGAGCCAGGACAAGACTGAGAATAGGGGTCCCCAACCCACCGACACATTTCCTGGCAGCCTCTGACTGTTTTTAGAAAGTGGGCGGGGGCCAGGTGGGGCTTTTGCCCAGCAAGGCTTCTGATTGGCCATTGGAGGTTTGAAGGGCTATGCAGATTTTAAGGCGCTACTTTGGCAGCAGCTGCCACCGAAGCACACGGATCCTCACTGTGTGACTGAAGGTAAGGTGCGGCAGCCATTTTGTGGCTGACTCCGCCTCCTGCAGCAGCCATTTTGTGGCCACGCCCACCACCCTTTGTCAGAATTCCAAAGGTGCCTTCAGGCTCAAAAAGGTTGGGGACCCTGCCCAGGTCCCACTTGGAGGTTGGCATCCCCATGCAAAAACCAGGCCTTGGACCAGGCACCAGCGTTCGTCTCCTTGTGGCGCCTGGGAATGTCTGGCTGGGGTGGTCCAAAACTTCTTTTGGGGGTGCAGTAGCTGTGCAAATAACATCTGTATTTTTGTCTGGATTGGAGAATGAGGACCCAGGAAATAGACAAAGCAATCAAGGGACCATCTTTAGCAGCCCTGTGAATGTCCTTGATGTCACATTTTCCAGGCTGCTCAGGTAGGATTGCCAACCTCCAGGTGAGGCCTGGAGATCTCCTGGAATTGTAGCTGAGCTCCAGATGACAGATATCAGTTCCCCTGGAGAACAAATAACCAGAGAATCTTGGACTGCATATGTCCAAGGGGGGGCCTGGAGAACTCCCAGATGAAAATGATCAGTTCTCCTGGAAAAAGTGGCTGCTTTGGAGGGTGGACTCTACAGCATAGTACCCCACTGAGGTCCCTCCCCAGGTTCCAACCCCCAAATCTCCAGAAATTTCACAAGCCCGAGGTGGCAACCCTGTGCTCAGAAGACAAGATTGCAATCTATGCTTCTGGCCAACAATTGCCAACCCTGGTTTGGGAAATTCCTGGATATTATGGGGGAGGGCAGGAAACTCAGAGGGGCATGGTGCCGTAGAGTCCACCCTCCAAAGCAGCCATTTTCTCCAAGGGGTCTAGAATGGTCAGGGCCCCTTGGCTACTGGCAGGGGATGGGGGGGGTAGGGTTCCCAGATCCAGGCTGGGGCACTCTTGGAGGTTTGGGGATGGAGCCTGGGGAGGGCAGGGACCTCAGTGGGGCACGGTGCCATAGAGTCCACCCTCTGAAGCAGCCATTTTCTCCAGGAGAACTGATTGCGTTCATCTGGGAGATCTCCAGGCCACACCCGGACATATGCAATCTAAGAGCCTCTGGTTGTTGGTTGATTTGTTTTAAATGTATGCTGATTTTCTAGAACCTGCGTGGTGTGGCTTATAGCTAAAACAGTATAACTAAACAATACAGCTAAAACAATATAATATGATCACAGAATCATAGAGTTGGAAGGGACCTCCAAGATCATCTAGTCCAACCCACTGCACAATGCAGGAAATTCACAAATACCTCCACCCTACACCCGCAGTGACTCCTGTTCCATGCCCAGAAGATGACAAAAAAAAACCTCCAGGATCTCCAGCCAAAGGGTCCTGGAGGAAAATTGCTTCCGGACCCAAAGTGGCACTCAGCCTTTCCTTGGGTGTGCAAGAAAGGGCCCCGAGAACTAAGCAGTGAAGCACCCCCTCCTGCCCTCCCTCTCATGATCTGCCTATAATCAGTAGAGAGATGCCAACATCTGAATCACTTTCCTTCAACATGGGAAAATAAGAATGCAAAGGCCCACAATAAAGAGCCAATTTGGTGTAATGGTTAGGAGCCCGGACTCTAATTTGGGAGACTGGGGTTTGATTCCCCGCTCCTCCACATGCAGCTGCTGGTGTGACCTTGGTTCAGTCACAAGTTCTCTCAGAGCTGTTCTCTCAAGGGCAGTCCTCAAAAGAGCTCTCTCAGCCCCACCTACCTCACAGGGTGTCTGTTGTGGGGAGGGGAAGGGAAAGGGGATTGTAAGCCGCTCTGAGACGCCTTCAGGTAGTGATGGGTGGGGCATAAATCCAATCTTTTCTCTTCTCCTTCTAATGTCAGAATTTCAGCACAGGACGTGGCAAACCATACATGGAATTGACTGTTAAGTAATGAGAGTTTTGTTGCCTTCTCAGGCTTGGATTTGGGGAAGTGGAAGAAGCTGGAAATAAGAACGGTGGTTGTAGAACGCAAGCCTCATTTGTGTGTGCTGTGCGGTCCTGCACTAAATCGATCACGGTAGCTTTCTGGCTTGCTTTCCGGGATTGGGAGGGTGAGGCTCTGTTTGGCAGTGGTTCTGCCCCTACCTCAAGGGCAGGTTTCAGAGTGTGGCGCTGAAGGTCTGCAGCTCTACCCCTTGGCCTCGGGCCTACAGGTTCCCGCACGATTCCTTCTTGTTCCCTATGCTTCTCGGCATCTATGTAAGGCCGTGGGGAGGGGTCCTCTGGAAATCTGGGCTGAGCTGCCACCAGTATGCAGACGACACTCATCTCTCTCTCATTCTGCCAACCGATACCAGAGAGGCTGTGAAAGCTGTGGCCAGGGGCACGGAGGCTGTTTTGAAAGGGATGGGCATTGTTTTACCATTTTAAATGTTGTTTTTAAATCGTTCACTGTTTTAATGTTTTTGCGTGCCCCACCCCGGGGACCCTGATCGGGTGGAAAGGTGGCCTTAAAACGTTCTAGATAAATAATAAAATAAAATGAAATAAGCAGTGTAGCATTCAGCTAGGCTCTGTCTCCTAGGAGGGTGCGAGCTATCAGAACACTGTACATGCAAATATATTTAGCCGGCCCCTTCCTTTTGTTCTAAATGCTCCTCACACACGCACGCAAATCCACACATCGCACATGCAAGAAGCCGGCGGCGCCCTAGCAATCCGTTAGGCTTATCCCTGCAGCGCAAATGAGTGTAACTCGGCAGCAACAATTAATCATATAGAAATAATAAATTCCGCCAGCTCATAAGCCTCATAAGCCCCTGGGGGTTCTCATTTTGCTTGCCATGGAAACCTTGCTGACCCCCGACCCCCAATCACCCTGGCCAGCAGTCTCTCCCTCCAGCCCCCTCCCAGCAGCTGCCAGGGGAACGGATCTCTGTATTCTGCAGATCAGTTGCAATTCGAGGAGGACGCCAGGCCCTAATTGGAGCTTGACAACCCCCACGGTTGCCAACCTCCAGGTGGTGGCTGGAGATCTGTTCACCTGGAGAAAACTGGCTGCTCTGGAAGGTAGACTCCAAAACACCCCACTGAGGCCCCTCCTTTCCCCACACCCTGTCCTCCTCAGGCGCCACCCTCAAAATCTCCAGGTATTTCTCAACCTGGAGCTGGCACCCCTAAACTCTACCTAGGATTGGGGCAGTTTAGGCCAGCAGCCAGCCGGGTTTCTCCGCGTGCCTGAGCCAGAGTCCACTTTGGGCGACGGCCACTCAATTGGGCAGAAATGTGTGTGTTTCCGCCTTTGTGCTCTAAACAGCAGGGGGACAGGGGCAGGGCTGTGTGGCCAGAAGATGCTCTGAGCCTTTTAGCCACAATACGTTTGATGCCATGGGGTGCCATAAGCCCCTTGGACTCAGGTCTCTCTGCCTCCAAAAAAAAAAAAAAGGTTTCTCCTTCCTTGTCAGGTTGGGGTAAGGACAGCAGCCTCCAAGTGGGGCCAAGAGATCTCTGAGAAATACCACTGAACTCCAGAGATCTGTTCCTCTGGAGGAAACGGCTGCTTTGGAGGAAGACTCTGTGGCACTGGGCCCAGCTGAGGTCCAATGCTTCCTTCTAAACTGAGGAGCCTTGTGAGCACAAATTCTACTTTGTGAGGTACTGGGCATCAAATTGTGAGCAAGTGATTTGGCTGCTGCATAAATGAGTATGCTCTGGAGCCATCCTTCCTGAGCCTAAGACAAAGATGTGTGAGCCGGAGGCTAAAAAAACAGTGAGCTAGCTCACACTAACTCAGCTTAGAGAGAACACTGCTAGGCCCCTCCCTCCCCAAACCTTCCCCTCCCCAGGCTCCACCCCCAAAATGTTGAGAATTTCACAGCCCAGAACTGGCAACCCTGGGGGTTTGCTACACATCCCATGGCAGGAGGGGCCCCACAGAGGAAACTTATGAATGGCTCCTCCAGTCTGAGACCACTTAGACTGGAGTAACCCACTATAGGATTGCACCGTGATATTCTCCTTAAGAACGTAAGAGAAGCCAATGTAGAATCAGGCCAATGGCCCATCCAGTCCAACACTCTCTGTGTCACACAGTGGCCAAAAACACCAGGTGCCCTCAGGAGGTCCAGCAGTGGGGGCAGAACACCAGAAGCCCTCCCACTGTCGCCCCCCCCCCCCCCCCCAAGCACCAAGAATACAGAGCATCACTTGCCCCAGACCGAGAGTTCCTATCTATACTTTTTGGCCAAGAGCCACTGATGGACCTCTGCTCCATATGTTTATCCAGTTCCCTCTTGAAGCTGTCCGTGCTTGTAGCCGCCGCCACCTCCTGTGGCAGTGAATTCCACGTGTTCATCCCTCTTTGGGTGAAGACGGACTTCCTTTTATCTGTTCTAACCCAACTGCTCAGCAATTTCATGGAGTGCCCACAAGTTCTTGTATTGTGAGAAAGGGAGAAAAGTACCTCTTTCTTCACCTGCTCTATTCCATGCATAATCTTTTAAACCTCGATCATGTCACCCCTCAGCCATCGTTTCTCCAAGCGAAAGAGCCCCAAGCGCTTCAACCTTTCTTCGTAGGGAAAGTGTTCCGACCCTTTTATCATTCTAGTTGCCCTTTCCTGCACTTTTCCCAGTGCGGTAATATCCCTTTTGAAGTGTGGTGACGAGAACTGTGCACAGTCCTCCAAACGAGTATTCCTTGCCTCCTGTGGGGGCTGCAGAAGAGAACGGCTGGGATGCAAAAAGGCTTTGGAGAGAGGTTCCCGTGAGGGAGAAGCTCGTGAGGTAGGGGTGGGTGTGTGTGGAGAAAACACCCTGTGCAACCTGGAACCAACTCAGCCTTTTCTCTTGCTGCTCTCATGAGGCAGCCCAAATGAGCAGTGCTCCGCTTAGGAAATGGACAGCTCTTTATGAGGCCAGCTCATCCATGAGGCTGGAAGGAGGCCTGTGAGGCTCTGGGGTCCCAAGCATTATTGCTGTGCAGTGCTTTTCTGCAAATCCCTCTTTAGAGGTCTCAAGAGAAAGTGTGTGGGGAGAGGGAGGGAGAGATCTGAGCTCTCCGTAGCCGGGAGTTTCTCTGAAGCATAAAGAGAGAGAGCATAAAAGCGTCGTCGGTTGCTCGGAGCTGTGTAAATCAGGCATGTTTACGGCTCTAAAATCCTCATCTCCTGGCCACGCCTGCCCATTTTCTGCCAGCCCTCGGTGGCAGGCGGGCAGGCTGGGGCTGTGTGGCTGATTTACAGGCAAGGAGCTTGGAGCTACAGCATCTAATCTCGGCTGGGAAGGAGAACCTTGCCAGAATTACTGCGAGGCTGGTGGGTGTCACTGGCAGATAAGAGATGAAAACAGTGATTACCCCCTCGCAACGGGGAGGCTGTGTGTGTGCACGGGTTCCGGGAGGCTCTCGCTCGGCCTTTGCCTTGGGGCTTCCTGGCTGAGCAGTTATGGCCGTGCAAAGGCACCAGACAGCATGCCGAAGGCCTCTCTGGTACCCAGGCCCCATCCTTAGTGGCGGTGGGACAGTGGAGCGCAATGGGGCAGGGAAGCCTCCATTCCATGCATGCTGCTATTTATAGCCCTCCGCACTGATTTGTCGATGATTACCTTTCAGATTTTAAATGTGAGATATGCTTCATGGAAATGGCATGTTAGATGCTAATTGCAGGACTGGGTGGGCGGCTGATGAAGGGAAGGCCCCCTCCGCCGCTCAACCTGATCATTTGGGAGAGGCTTTTTTGGGAGGGAGGGGATGTTTATTGTCACAGAGACCCAGGCACTTAAAGGGGCGGGGAAAGGGATGGGGATTCTAGGCACTCCAAAATGACTTAATTGGCCTCTCTTGAGTGAAAGCTTCTGCCTCAAGACTGGGGCTTCCCAGAAGAGGGAAGGCTGAAGAGCAGCCACACTTGGCCCCGGTGAACTCCAGAGAGGAGGGCCTTGGGATGCCTGCTCTGAGCCGTGGAGTCTGGGGAGCAGAAACTCTACTGGGTGAGCTCCTGGCATGAAAGTTGTGAGCGAGCGATTTGGCTTCTGCGTAACTTAGTGTGCTCCGGAGCCATCCGTCCTGAGCTAAGACAAAGATGTGTGAGCCGCAGGCTAAAAAACCTGTGAGCTAGCTCACATTATCTCAGCTTAGAGGGAACACTGGTTGCCAGGTCTGGGTCGAAAAATACCTGGAGACTTTGGGGGTGGATCCGGGAGAGGGTGGGGTTTGGGGAGGGGAGGGGAGGGGAGGGGCCATGGAGTCCACCCTTCAAAGCAGCCATTTTCTCCAGGGGACCTGATGTCTGTCAGCTGGGGATCAGCTGTAAAAGCGGGAGATCTCCAGGCTAGGGTTGCCAAGTCCGGGTTGGAAAATACCTCGGGACTTTGGGGGTGGAGCCAGGAGAAGGTGGGGTGTAGGGAGGGGAGGGGCCTCTGCATGGTAGAATGCCATAGAGTCCTCCCTCCGAAGCAGCCATTTTCTCCCGGGGAGCTGATCTCTGTCAGCTGGGGATCAGTTGTAAAAGCGGGAGATCCCCAGGCCCCACCTGGAGGATGGCAACCCTACTCCAGGCCCCACCTGGAGGCTGGCAACCCTAGGAGGGCCCTGGGGGCATCCTGGGGGCTCTCACCTCTTGGCCAGCAGCTACAGGAGAACCAGAGATGCCAGGGGGTGATCCACGGGACAACTTCTGTCCTGATTCTGTCATCACCCGAGTCATCACTTGATGTTGCCTTCATCTGGGAATTAATGTGCATAGGCCAGTGGGCGTCAAGTGGAGTCAGTGAACTAGCAGGATTATTTTTAACATTCATTTATATTAATTGAAACATCTATATCCAGCCTTTCCTTGTGGTTCAAGGTGGCATACAATAATAGTTTCCTGTTAAAGACAAAAGTAAAATAAAGGTAAAAGTAAAGGTTTCTCTTGCTCGAAAGCCAGTTGAATCCGACTCTAGGGGGCGGTGCTCATCTCCATTTCCAAGCCGAAGAGCCAGTGCTGTCCAAAGACTTCTCCATGGTCATGTGGCCGGCATGACTAGACTCCATCACACGGCCCTCAGGTCTCGAACTGCTGAACTACCAATCTTCCGGTCTACAGGTAACCATCTTAACCACTGAGCAGCCTGCTCCACAGAGCCGGAGCCACAACAGAAAAGGCCCAGGCTCTGGTCAGTGCCAGATGGGCCACCCTTAGTGGTGGAATACCCAAAAGATGGCTGCCTGGTGACTGTCGTTGGGACACAGGGACATGTGGAAGGAGATGGTCCTTCATATCTGTGGATCCTCCTGTTCAAGTATTAGCCCCCTACAGATGGATACTCAGTGACAGGATGACGTCATTGTTTCGACTGTAGAATTTAATCCATTTTTTCAGGGTTATTTGATACGGTCTCCTTGGGTGCCAAGGCTGGATGTCAGTTGTTGTCACTAATGGAGAGTAATAAATAATATCAGTCATCTCAAAACATCTCCCCATGGATGCCTGTTCAGCCACCCAAGTCCAGATGTGTAGTTTTCTTGTAGGTTTTGGGGGGCGAGGTTTTCTCCCCCTTCCAGCCAGACACCTTTCGCTAACTGGTTTCTGGGACTGGGTTGTGTACCTCTGACACACCAGTGGCCGCCAAGGGGTTCTTGCCAATCTCAAATGTGAGATTATTGATTGCTTACCAAAGTAGGCAATTTGCCACTAAAAATTTGCCTCCTTGCAGGTTGGCAAATGTAATATTAATTTTTACAAGGGTCTTTTAAAAATGGATGGAGGATCCAAGAAATTAAAGCCTGTTCCAGGAACACTGACGGAAATTCACTACGCACGCAGTGCCGCAAAGCTTACTTGGAAAGAATCAGCATGGGTTTTTTTAAAACAAAAGGAAGCCCTGACTCACCAATCTTTCGGAGTTCATCGACAATGCAAGCGAACACGTGGGCACGTTTCAGTCTAGGACCACTCTGTCTTGGGTCAATATTCCAGAGTCTGTGATTGCTTGATTGGATGTTCATTGACGACTTGAAACCTACTGGTATACGGACACCTCCACTGTACTGTCCAGCCTCAAAGGATATAATTCATTGGACAAGATTTGGAGAAACCAGGGCAAAATCTATAACATGTGGACAGGTTGTTTGTTACCAAAGGTGCTCAGGGCAGCACCTGCAAATGCCTTTGCTCCTGGGAACAGGACTCAGGTCCAAGGTCAGTGGAGGGGAATGAATACATGCCCAGAGGCCCGAGATCGAAACAGAAAGTGACAGAGCTCCAGAGCTGACTTGGAAAGAAAAACAGAAGCTGCAAGAAATTGGGGGGGGACACCAGAGAGAGTTCACTGAGGAGAATCAAGGCTTACAGGGAAACAGTCCGAGCAACATTTCAGCACAAAATTCAGCCAAACAGACTGTCAGTACCAGTACCTAGGGTTGCCAAGTCTGGGTTGGAGAACTGGAGATTTGGGGGTGGGGGACCTGAGGAGGGCAGGGCTTGGGAAAGGGAGAGATCTCACTGGAGTACTGTAGGACAAGGGAAAAATAAAGTGATTTCTGAATGTGATTTCTGACACTTTCTCCTTGATACATATATATATATATATTGACAGCTGTCACTGTGCCTTCAAAAGTTTAATCATAACAGATCCAGATCCTGGTATATAACTGAGAAGCTTCTGATTAGAGAAAATTATAGCAGAACATATATATTTTGTAATTGCATTCTCTGTATAAGAAGCCATATTAAGCAGAAGTATTATCTAAAGCCTCTGTAGATGGAATCAGGATGCAATAGAAATGGAATGCGCAAGCTGCAAGGACACCAAGGGCAAGTTTACTGTGAGTCATAACTCCCAATCAGTTAGCCCTCCGTAGGCAGGTCAGGAAGGAACCTACTGTTCCCTAATTGTCCTGGAAACCAGACAAGAGAAGACAACCACTGACATAATTGACCAGTATAAGGAGAGACAAATAGTAAGGCTTAACGTCAAATGGTGCTTGTATGATATTAACTGCCTGGTGCCAATTAGAGACCCTGTAATGTGTAAACTATATGTAACGTCATTTGCAGTATAAGACCTTCTGCCCTTCCTGGTTATGGCAGAATACAGCCTTGGAATTGCTGGAGTGCAAAGGCACTCATCAGCCCTGTATTCCCTGTTATGAATTCATTGAACAGATATTCATCTAACTGGATGGACTCTGACTGTGTTATTCCAGTTCAGCCAAGGGTCATGCAGGGCATGGAATGGTGCATCAGAACGATGCCACAGAGCACTTTCCAAAGTAGCCATTTTACCCAGGGGAACTGATCTCTGTGGCTTGGAGAACAGTGGCCACCCCAAGAGTCCTCCAAGCACCACCTGAAGGCTGGCAACCCTACCAGGACCCGATTCAAACACCTGACCAGTGGTTCCCCCATGGTGCAGTACATGCCTTAGGGAGGGAGTGAAAAGTAAGTGGGGCGGGGGAAAAGACTGGAAGAGAACATTGCCTATCCTTTTCTGCCCTGGGGGATTCTCTGGGGTGGACTATTTCCACTGAGCCTCAGACTGGCACACCAGCCAGGGCTTGGAGGGTGGTCCAAGGAGAGGTACTTGGCAACAGAGCCCAGCGAGTGATTTGGCAGCAAAGCCCAGGGCCCAGAAAGAGGAGGCGAGCCAGGAAGCAGGCAGAGCGCAGGGTCCTGGGTGTGCTGGCCAGTGTGCAGTCTGGCCTTGGGAAGGGGGCTCGGATCTAGGGAGTGAGAGCTGGAAGGTGGGGGAACTGTGGGGAAATCAGAAGTCTGAGCTGCATAAGAGGAGGAGGAAGGCAGAGTGGCTGCTGGCCAGTTCTCCAGTCAGAGATGGAGGGTTAGAGATGCAAAAAAAGGCTTTGTGGGTCCATTTGAACAAGAACTGGCTGTGAAGGGTCTGGTTGGCCTGTTCGAATGAGAGCTGGACTGAAGAAGTCTTTGGGATGTAGGGAGCGAAGGCACCTTCCCTAGGAGGAAGGGATGAAGAGTCTGGGACTTTATAGTTTAGAAGGAGACAACTAAGGGGGGACATGATAGAGGTTTATAAAAATATGCATGAAGTGGAGAGAGTGGACAAAGATCACTTTTTCTCCCTCTCCCAAAATGCTACACCTTGAGGTCATCCAATGAAACTGATGGGCAGTAGGTTCAGGGTGGACAAAAGGAAACACTACTTTATACAGTGAGTGATTCAAATGTGGAATTTGCTGCCAGAGGATGTGGTGATGGCCACAGGAATAAACAGCTTTAAACGGGTATCAGATTTATTCACGGAGGAGAGGTCTATCAGTGACTACTAGCCATGGTGACTGAGGGGAACCTCCACATTCAGAGGCACTAAGCCTCTGAATCTCAGGGCTAGGAGGCAACCTCAGGGGAAGGCCTTGGCCTCTATGCCCTGTTGCTGGCCCTCCAGAGGAACTGGTTGGCCAATGTGTGAGACGGGATGCTGGACTAGATGGACCCATTTGTCTGATCCAGCAGAGCTCTTCTGATGTTCTTAAGGCAACCGTTGCCTGGACGTCAGCCTTGATGGCTTGATTACGTGAAGACGTCTTGTGCAGTGGGTTGGGTCTGCTTTTGGGGGATCTTTTCAGGGCCCTGCATACCTTAGCTCCTTCCTTGTCTTGTCTCAGGGAGGCAGGGTTCAGATTCAACCACAGGGAGTATTTAGTCCCAGCCTCACCTTCCTTTTACCAGCCCATCTCCATTTTTGCTGAGAAATTCCGTAAAATCTGGCAGCTGATTCCGGATCTGTCAAAAGCAGTTGTGCCAGGTGCTAACCGAATGGTCAGGAGTAATGCTATATATTCCTGCCCAGGAATTAAGGTCATAGGGAGAGGCCCTCCTGACTGTCCCACCAATCAAAGAAGCTCATTTGGTGGGCACAGGAGACAGGGCCTTTTCGGTGGCCGCCCCACGATTATGGAACAACCTCCCCAGGGAGGTGTGCCTGGCCCCCTAACTTTTGACCTTTAAGAGACAACTGAAGACAGTTTTATTTAGGATCACAGTTGATTAAGTTTAATATCTCTCCTGAGTTGGGATTTTGAATTTTTTAAAAATGTTTTTAATGTGTTTTATTTATGTTGTAAGCCTCCTTGAGCTCTGTAGGAAGAAAGGTGGCTATTAGAATGTTTCTGATTAATTAATTAAAATGATGGCATGTCAAAACATCTGGCAACTAGAAGTGTTCCAGTAGCTGTTAGATGCTTGCTTTTCCAAAATACTTTTGGCAAAGTTCCTCACCAAAGGCTCCTGAGTGAACTTGGTGGTCATGGAATAAGAAGACAGATCTTCACACAGGTGAGTAACTAGTTAAACAATAGAAAGCAGAGTGCAGGAGTAAAAAAAAGAAATTATAATGTGCCTGCAGGGGGGGGAGGAGTAGAGTTCTCATGGGGGAGGCTGTATTGGGCGCTGAATTGGAACCAGCGCTATTTTATTTGCACATAAAAGATCTCGCAAAAAAGATGAGCACTGAGGTAGCCAAATTTGCAGAAGATTCCAAATTATTCAGGATGATGAAAAGAAACACAGACTGTGAAGAGCTCCACAGGGAGCTCTCCAAACTCAGTGAGGGGGCAACTATGTGGGTTAACGAGATTCTGCGCAAGTAAGCGTAAAGCGGTTCCCATCTCCGGGCACAAAATCACCATCGTTTGTATAGACTGCTGGGGTCCAGTCAGTGATAAGGGATGTGCCAGGAACAGGAAATAAAATGGCTATTACCACGATGTCCTGATAATCGATAGAACTACACCATGGTCCTGTTTGGAGAACCAGCTACACCCGTAGCTGAGGCATCCCAAAAAGGATACTGTAGATCTGGGGAAATTCAATCAGAAGAGTTAGAGAATTAAAAGAATTAAATCAGAAGAGTTTTTGGCTAAACATCAGGAGGAACTTCCTGACTGTTAGAACGGTTCCTCAGTGGAACAGGCTTCCTCGGGAGGAGATGGTGGGCTCTCCTTCTTTGGAGGTTTTCAAGCAGAGGCTAGATGGCCATCTGACAGCGATGCGGATTCTGTGAACTTAGGCAGATCACGAGAGGGAAAGCAGGAAGGGTTGCATCAGGGCTCAGTTCTTGTGGCCCTTCCTTACACGCCCAGGGAAGTGCTGATTGCCATTTGGGGATCAGGCAGCCATTTTTCTCCAGGCCAGTTTGGCTGGGGATCCTGGAGGGGTTTTGGTCATCTTCTGGGTGTGGAACAGAGGTCACTGCAGGTGGGGGGAGGTATTTGTGAATTTTCTGCATTGCGCAGGCGGTTGGACCCTAGACAACCCCAGAGGTCCCTTCCAACTCTATGATTCTATGAAACTACAACAAGAACAACAACAAAAAGAGCAGCCCAAATGATGCTGGGGTCAGAACCCTTTCCTATGGCAAAGGCTGGGAAGTCTGGATGGTTTTAGAATAAAGAAATTTCAGTGACGGAAGGGAGAAAGGCAGAAGTTTGTCAAATGATTCATGCCATGGGGAATGCAGATTGGGAGAAGTTTGCTCCTTGTTACATTGCTGATTGATTGATGACTGATTGTATTTATATCTCACTTTTCTCCCCAGCAGAGACCCAAAGCCCCTTACATCATTCTCCCCTCCCCTCCGTTTTATCCTCACAGCCATCTTGTGAGGTAGGTTAGCCTGTGAGTGTGTTACTGGCCCAAGGTTACCCCACGAGCAACTTTCCATGGCAAAGCGGGGATTCAAACCTGGGTTTGGGGAGGGTCCGTGGCTCAGTGGAAGAGCTTCTGCTCTGCATGCAGGAGGTTCCGGGTTCCATTCCCAGCATCTCCCATTAAAAGAACCAGGCAGCAAATGATGTGAAAGACCTCGACCCCGGAGAGCCGCTGCCAATCTGAGTAGACCAATAATTAATAATTATTGTATAGCATTGTGTGTAGGATAGCCAGGAGATCCTAAGATTGTCTGGCAGGCTGAAGTTCTAGCTCTTTTAGCATTATGCACCACACGGTGGTGAGCTAGACTGTACTGACCTTGGTGGACTGTTGGTCTGATTCAGTAGAAGGCAGCTTCGTGCATGTTCCTGGGTCTCCCAGGCTCTAGTCCTGCGCTGTAACCACTGCGCCACACTGGCTCTCTTGATAGTCATGGTCATAGGGGTCACTCAGTGAAGCAGATCCCTGACAGACAAAAGGAACTGTTCCTGCACGAAACACGTAGAGCTGACTGCCACGGGATGTAGGGGTGGCCAGGAGCATAGATGACCTGCCTGCATTCCCTGTTCCTGATCTTCCAGAGGCATCTGGCGGGTACCTGTGGGACACCGGGGGGGGGGGGGGAGGCTGGGCTGAACGGAGCCTCCTTAGATCTGCTTCAGCAGAGCTCTTCTGATGTTCATGTGTATTTATGAATTTAAACAAAAATCCTTTCTTGGTCAGAAGGCTCATTTGCATTGCAAATTCCTCGCTTCCTCAATATTATGAACGACCAGACATTAACACTCTTCCCGCTGTTAAGCTAACGCTGTTGATTTTAGCTAGTTAGCATTTTGCCTTGGATGCCTGACTATGTTCTTAGCATTATTCTCTGTTTTGAGAACGCATTTGGGTTACGAAGCTTTAGATCCACGAAGGGCAGGCAAAGGGCAAAGGCGGCCTTGCACCCAAACACGCCCTGGTGTTTTAGGAGCCCCCATCCCTTGCTGCTTGGGCTGACGGTCTGCTTTCTGCCTCCAATGTGACTGCAAAGTCATCTTTCATCTTCAAGAGATGGGTTGCGTCGTTGCCTTACCTCTGTGCTGTTCGTATTGCCATAACACGTGAGAGCTGGGAAGAGATTCAGGGGCACGTTCATTAGCAGCCGCCTTTCTCACTGTTGTTTGTTTTTCATGTTATTTTGGGAAGAGGTTTTTTTTTTTTGCTGCCGCACTAAAATGTGTCTCATAAGAGGATAACATTCCCTTTAACCCTCAGCAATAAGCAAAAACGGGCAGGGGGAGGAGTGAGGAAATCGGGCCAAGGCCAGAGGATCCGGGATTAAATACTGAACTGCCACCTTGCAAATGAAAGAAGAATAAATGGATCAAAGGACCCTCCTTTTTATTGGTTGCTGGCTGGAAACAAAGAAGGGGTAAGAATGCTGCAACCTCTTAGGAAAGCACACACACACATCCCGGTGTGCAGTTCCTTAAAAAGCACAAAGCAGAATTGATCAGGAGGGCATTCTTGTAGAATGAGCAACACTGCAGCATAACGGATCAGCAGGGAAAAAGGAAGACCCACCACAAGACAGACGGACTCAATCAAGGAAGCCACAAAGGGCCTCGGCTTGCATGACCTGAGAGAGGCTATGTTAATGCTAGGACACTTTTTGTTGTAGTTCAGTCACACAGTCGAGTCCAACTCTTCACGACCCCATGGGCCACATCACACCAGGCCCTCCTGTCTTCCGTCATGCTCTGGGGTTTGCTTAATTTCATATTCGTTGCATTGATGACACTGTCTAACTATCTCATCCTTTGCCATCCCCTTCTTCTTTGACCTTCAGTCTTTCCCAGCATCAGGGTCTTCTCCAGTGAGTGCTCCCTTCTCATTTGGTGGCCAAAGTATTTGGGCTTCAGTTTCAGGATCTGGCCTTCCAGGGAACAGTCAGGGTGGATCTCTTTTAGGATTGACTGATTTGATCTCCTTGCAGTCCAAGGGACTCTCAAGCGTCTTCTCCAGCACCATAATTCAAAAGCATCTATTCTTCAGCGCTCGGCCTTCCTTATGGTCCAACTCTCGCAGCCATACGTCACTACTGGGAATACCATGGCTTTGACCATACGGACTTTTGTTGGCAGGGTGATGTCTCTGGTTTTTATTATGCTGTCTAGGTTTGCCATTGCTTTCCTCCCAAGGAGCAGGCACCTTTTGATTTCATGGCTGCAGCCACCATCTGCAGTGATCTTTGGAGGCCATTAATTCATGGGGTTGTCATGAGCGGGAGGCAGCTGGACAGTGCTGAACTCACACACACAGTGGATCAGCTAAGGAGATGATGGTGATTAGGGATCAAGTTTTTCATACATGAAATTCTTGGGGCCTTAAATAGATAGGTTTGCTATGTAGATCCAGATGGGTTGCCATGTTAGTCTTTCTATAGCAGGAGAAAAGAGCCAGAGTCCAGGAGCACCTTCAAGACTTAACAAAATTTGTGGCCTGGGAGGAGCTCTCGTGAATCATGGCTCACTTCTTCAGATACAAGTTTGTACGTACTGTTCTTGCGTTATTATCCTCCCCCCTTCTACAATCCCAGCCCAACTGCATTGTTTTGTCTCATGAAGAATCTTTGCTACTAGACTGTACTAGACGACAAGAGCAGAAGAGAAGCCAGTGTTGGATCAGGCCAGTGGCCCATCCAGTCCGTCACTCTGTCCAGTTGAGAGCCAGTTTGGTGCAGTGGTTAAGTGCACGGACTCTAATCTGAGAGAACCGGGTTTGATTCCCCACTCCTCCACTTGCAGCTGATGGATGACCTTGGGCAAGCCATAGCTCTGGCACAGCTGTTCTTGAAAAAGAGCAGTTTCTGTCAGAGCTCTCTCAGCCCCACCGACCTCACCGGGTGTCTGTTGAGGGGAGGGGAAGGGACAGGAGTTTGTAAGCCGCTCTGAGACTCCAAGTGAGTGAAGGGCGGGATATAAATCCAATCTCCTCCTCCTCCTCCTCTTCTTCTTCTTCTTCTTCTGTCATGCTGAGGCCAAAGTGCATTGTTTTGTCTTACTAGAAATCTTTGCTACTTGACTTTACTAGACTACACAAGAACATCAGAGAAGCCAGTGTTGGATCAGGCCAATGGCCCATCCAGTCCAACTCTCTTTCACACAGTGGCCACAAATACCAGGTGCCCTCAGGAGGTCCACCAGTGGGACCTCCACCAGTAGAGTAGATTAGAGTAGACTAGGCCAGACTAGACTATAAATGATGATGACGATGACAACAACAGGGGTTGTGAAGGGAGTTGATGACCCTTGAGGCCACTCCCAGCTCTATGTTTCTGTGTTTCTAACAACAACAACAACATGCCGGAGCCCCCTGTGGCTGTGTGGTCCTCCCAGCCCTTCTGCCCTGCCGACACCCCCAGGCATGGGTAGTGAGTGTGGCATGGGGGACTCTTCCTCTAGGCAGCCATATTGCAAGCTCTTGCTTTACCCCCAGAATTTTGAGAGACAAACTGGAAATTTTGGCCCTTTCCTTAAGAGGCTTAACTCAAACTGGGCTGACCAACCGTTCAACCTTGGGCCTCCCTCCAGCTCCCCTACTTATTTGTATCCTCCCCCACCCCAGGAGTTTCTGTAGGGAAGAGCTGGCTGGGTTTCCAGGGATGGGTGCTGCTGCCTCCCCTGGGTGATGTCCCCGCCCCTCTGCTCAGGCCCCACTCTCTCCAGCTTGGGGTTGCCAGCCTCCAGGTGGTGGCTGGAGATCTCCTGAAATTACAGCTGATCTCCAGGCTTCAGAGACCAGTTCAAGACCCAAAAGGGGGAGGGGGACCAACCTAACAGAGAGTCATCTTGTTTTCTCCTCTGTTGCATCATGTTTTCCCCATCCCCAGATCAACTATCTTATCAAGGATGTTCTGTGGACTACTATGGTGCTGAAATCCCACCCCCCACCCCCATTGTAGCTGAGCACTCTATCTGAGAGCCAGTTTGGTGTAGTGGTTAAGTGCATGGACTCTAATCTGGGAGAACCGGGTTTGATTCCCGTCTCCTCCACTTGCAGCTGCTGGTGTGACCTTGGGTGAGTCACAAGTTCTCTCAAGGACTGTTCTCCAGAGAGCTCTCTGAGCCCCGCCTACCTCCCAGGGTGTCTGTTGTGGGGAGCGGAAGGGAAAGGAGGTTGTAAGCCGCTCTGAGGCTCCTTCAGGTAGTGAAGCATGGGGTATAAATCCAATCTTTTCTTCTTTTATATGTATTCTGAATATTGCAGATTGGGCCTAAACAGGTAAAATATTGCACTGTTCAGGTATTTTATATTAGCTTTTATTTTCTTTCTAAAATTTTGTAGCTTTTGAGTTTATAGTTGTTCAGTTATTTGTTTATGATTTTTTTAGATCCATACTTAATCCACGGGTGAACATCTCTGTGTGACCAAGGTAGTTATTTGGTTTTCAATTATCTCAAAATACTAATAGTTTCCTTTCAAATATATTGCTTGATTGACAGTTATAGAAATAATTTAATTTTCTCTCTTTTCTCCCTTACATTTTAGGTCTAAACTGTATTTGATCATTGTTGGGGGGGGGGGGTTAGGTCCATTTTGTATATGATTCGGTTGAAATATATTGATGTTTAATTTATGGAGTGCTCAGCTTGTATTTTACCAGTGAGGAAGGCTTTGTGGCTGAAACGCATCTGGTTCTGGTATGTGGCTGCATTCTGTACCTTTTAACCTGCATTTGTGTGTTTTGACATTTGTCCTGATATTAGGTATAGATACTTTTGCTAAGCAAGCCTCAGTGAATTCAAAGAAGTACATTAAATGTGGCATCGGCTGGAAGAAACACGCTAAGTGAGACGTGAGCATTGTTTGTGAGTGTGCGCACGCATGTTTGCATGTGCCGCATTTACTGCCCTTGGCATTTTCTCTTTAAGAAAAGGACCCCACTCTCAGGCCCCCCCTTCCCCCCGTAAGAGGATCCCAGTGGCGAGAAAGAGCAGAGGGGGGAAACATTGCCCCGCTGCCTCTGTGGTTCTACTCTGCAGGGAGAATGGTAAAGGGCTGCAAATGGAAACCCTTCCTCCTCTCTGCACGCTCTCTCGGTTTGAGACCGAGGATCCCTTGAGCGCAGAGTGCAATCGCTGACAATCTGAGGGGCAGAGCATGCTGCAGGTCACACTGAAACCAGTGTCAGCATCTCTCAGATTTATCAGTGACTTCAGAACATGTGACATGATAACATGGAAGAAAGCCCACTGCCACTACGCTTGTCAATGGGAGGCTGGGAGCAGAGACTGTCAGAAATGTGTACTGTGGTGCTGTCATTTCTACCTGGAGATTTGGGGGGCAGAGCCTCAGGAAAAAAGGGCTTGGGAAGGGGGTGGCCCTCAACAGAGTATAGTGCCTCAAAGCCCACCCTCCAAAGCAGCCATTTCCTTCAGGGAAATGGATATCTGCCATCTGGAAATCAGTTGTGATTCCAGGAGATCTCCAGGCCCCACTTGGAGGTTGGCAACCCTGCAGGTACTTGCCTGGACATGCCCTTGGGGGACTGCATGACCTCCTGCTCATCTCAGCAGTGGTGGAGGCCAGAGGCCTGCACTGGGATTTCGCCCACTGAGCAGCCTGGCTAGCCTTCCCCCATAGGCAGGGGTCATTTTGTAGAAAAAGAGGTGCAGGAGCTCATTAGCATAACTTATTTGCATATGCTACACCACCTGACATCACTAGATGTCAGAAGGCAAGAAAGAAAGAAGAGAGAGAGAGAGAGAAAGAGCTGGCAGAGAGGGGACAGCTACTAATCCAAGCCTCAGAAATGCCCCTATTCTGGGAGGATCGCTTCAGTGGTGGCGGAAGCCTTCAGAAGGCTGGTCGGAGGAACAAGGACCTTTCCAGGGGACGGGGTCATTTTGCTGCAGCCAGGACACAAGCAGGCATTCCCCTGTGGGGGGGGGGGAGCTGGCACCAACTCCTGGAGCTGCGCTCCCCCGAGCTCCTGCTCGAAATGACCCCTGCCCATAGGTCTGAGTGTCTCTCTCATAATGCTTCCTGATGGGGCTGTCAGGCAGGGCCGGCCCATTATTTTTAAATTTTAGAACCTCGCCTAGGGCGACGGCTTGATGAGGGTGCCATTCTGAAGAAGAAGAAGAGAAGAGAAGAAGAGATTGGATTTATACCCCACCCTTCACTCATTTGGAGTCTCAGAGCCGCTTACAAACTCCTTTCCCTTCCCCTCCCCTCCCTGCAACAGACACCCTGTGAGGTAGGTGGGGCTGAGAGAGCTCTTTTCCAAGCTGTCCTTGAGGGAACAGCTGGTACAGAGCTATGGCTGGCCCAGGGTCATCCAGCCAGGTGCAAGTGGAGGAGGAGTGGGGAATCAAACCCGGTTCTCCCAGATTAGAGTCTGCGCACTTAACCACTACACCAATTCTGGCTGGCTTTGTTCCCTCCTTGCCAGCTTCTAGCTCCGTCCCTGGCAAGAGAATCCTCTCTTTGCAGCCCCCCAGACAGAAAGAGAAGAGGGAGGGGGGACAGGCGCGGGGAACAGCTCGGGACAATGGGAAAGTACCGCTCACTCTCTGCCACCCTGCCCCCGCAGTCTCTTTGGGGCTCCTTTTGCAGCCCGATACAGGCTCCCTCTCCCTCCCCTCGAGTAATCCCGCCCCCCGCATGCATTTGCAGCTCGCCCCTCGGCCCGCCTGCTGTGGCTCCAGCACCTGCCCCAGTCCCACCCCAGCCCTCATAGGGGGAGCCAGAATGTGTCCTTGCCCAGTGGGCAGAAAACCCTGTCACTGCTGCCGGGTCCCTTCTGGCCACCAGCAGGGGATGGGGGGGTAGGGTTGCCAGATCCAGGCTGGGAAGTTCCTGGAGATTTGGGGACGGAGCCCGAGGAGGCAAGGGACCTCAGTGGAATCCAGGGCCCTCGATTCCACCCTCCGAAGCAGCCTGCCTGATAGCGCTCTCACAGAAATTACTAAGAACTGGCCAGTTTTACAGTGATCCATTCCTGAGCATCTGGAGGTGTCAAATGCAACCCAAGTCGAGCGGCACCTTAAAGACAACTGACATTTATTTTGCGAGGAGAGTTCTTCCATGAGTCACGGCTCACTTCTTCGGCTGTGTCAACAGAGATGTCAAGGCGAACTAAGAGATGGGGGGGGGGGTGTTGGGTCACAAGGGGTGGAGGAACGGAGGGGGCCGCGTTGTCTCTGCAGCAGTGTGGCGGGTGGCAGGGCTCGGATGGCCAGGGCTGTGAGCTTTCTGGCCGGTGATGGGAGAGGCCCTGTCATTACGCGCCTCAGTCGGCCACTCCTGCTCTGCTGGCGCAGAGAGTGCCAAGCGCCATTGATTGCAGCCCTCTCAAATTAAAGCCAGCTTCCATCGCCTTAAGTGGTCAATTATTAGCAAACAACAAAATGCTGGAAATTGGTTATCGGCGGGCAGGCCTTTTGTTTCCGCTGACAGTTTCCTGTGGGGAGCCTTGAGAGCGAGGAGACGTGGAAGGACAGGCGGTGGCAGCCGGAGGGGAGGGGGGAGAAGGAACGTGGAGGGGGGGGCTGATGCATGCTTGTCCTTGAACTTCTGCAGCCTCGGGCAAAAGCATGAGGTACAGAATCAGGCCCAAGTAGGGTTGTCAACTCTGGGTTCAGAAAATGCCTGGAGATTTTAGGGTGGGGCCTGGGAGGGTGGGGCTTAGGAAGGGGGAGGGACTTCAGTTGGTAGGGTTGCCAGCCTCCAGGTGGGGCCTGGAGATTTCCCGCTTTTACAACTGATCCCCAGCTGACAGAGATCAGCTCCCCTGGAGAAAATGACTGCTTTGGAGGGTGGGCTCTATCGCATCGTACCATGCTGAGGCCCCTCCCCTCCCAAAACCCTGCCCTCTCCCAGCTCCACCCCTAAAGTCTCCAGGTATTTCCCAACCCAGAGCTGGCAACCCTATCAGAAGGGTATAATGCCATGGACTCCACCTTCCAAAGCAGCCATTTTCTCCAGGAGAAGGGGAATAAATATTTTGCACAATAAATAAGGAAGCTGCCATTTGATGCAGGGAAACTGATCTCTGTGGTCTGGGGACCAGCTCTAATTTCAGGAGATCTCCACCACCCCCCGCCTGGAGACTGGCAACCCTAGGCCCAAGCAAGAAGCCCCACCTGAAGCTAACCTACACAGGATGCTCAGAGGGGAGCTGCCTGGTTTCTGTGCTGCAGGATCTGTTGATGAAATCACGGGGGGGGGGGGGGGCAGCCTCACACTTGACCAGCTGTCCCGGCGGGAGGGCCACCACCTGTCCCCTCCACCTTGCCTCGGCCTCCTTCTCAGAGGGGCCCTGTGGTGTCCGCAGCTGGAGGGAGATGCAGAGCGTAGTCTGGAAGCAACAGATGAAAAAGAAGCAGGGGGGAGGGAGGGGCCAGCGGCAGAGACACAGTGGGCCTGCAGAGGAACAGAGGACGGCCCCCTCCCGAGATGCCACGGAAGGGACGCCAAGCTGGCAGGAGAGCAGATGTGACCCGGCAGAGGCCGAAGAGCTGCTTGCCTGCTCACACACACACACACACACACACCCCAGCTCTCATTTGCAGACTGGAATATTTGGCTGAGACATCATCGCGGTGGGCACGTTTGGGGAGGAAAGCTCTATAATTCGAGGGGAAACTCTGTGGTTTCCCCTCGAATTACAGAAGTCCCGCCCCAACTCCAGAAGACTCCAGGGCAAGAACGGACTCCCCCCGCCCCGCTCCCAAGGAGGTAGGACTTGGCAACCCTACTGCAGACGGTGACTCCCGCTCCTCGGGAGGAAAGCGATGGCAAACCTAGACAGCATAATAAAAAGTAGAGACATCACCCTGCCAACAAATGTCTGTATGGTCAAAGCCATGGTATTCCCAGTAGTGATGTATGGCTGCGAGAGCTGGACCATAAGGAAGGCTGAGTGCTGAAGAATAGATGCTTTTGAATTATGGTGCTGGAGAAGGCTCTTGAGAGTCCCTTGGACTGCAAGGAGACCAAATCAGTCAATCCTAAAGGAAATCAACCCTGACTGTTCCTTGGAAGGCCAGATACTGAAGTTCAGATACTTTGGCCACCAAATGAGAAGGGAGCACTCCCTGGAGGAGACCCTGATGCTGGGAAAGACTGAAAGTCAAAGAAGAAGGGGGCGGCAAAGGAGGAGATGGTTAGACAGTGTTATCGATGCAACGATCATGAAGTTAAGCAAACTCCTGAGGACGGCGGAGGACAGGAGGGCCTGGCGTGGAGTATCTAAGCTTCATGTCTGTAGGATAAGCTGGAAAGTGAGTGGACACCGTCACAAGCCTGAGAGGTCTCAGCAGGTTTCCAGGGCTCAGATTTTAACACCTTTGCCCAACTCTTTGGTCCTTCCCAGGAAGAGCAAACTAGGGACGGTTCTACGATCTAAGCGGGGGGTCCTCAACATGTTGCCTGTGCACACCAGGGCACCCCATGACATCTTTCCTGGCACCTGCCAAGTATTTTAATAAAGTGGGTGGGGCCAGGAGTGGCTTTTGCCCAGCAAGATTTCTGATTGGCCACGGGAGGTTTGATTGACTTTGCAGATTTTTTTTAAAACGGTTGCTTTGGCAGCACCTCCCCTTCCTACAGCTCGAGGCCCCCTGCACCATGAGACTGAAATTAAGCTGAAGCAACCATTTTGTGCCTGTGCCCGCCATACCGAGTCAGAATCCCAAAGGACGGTGGCTCTGACCAGATGCTCTAATCCAGGAGTGGTGGTCTTAAAAGTGAATGCGAATATTGCGCCAAATTTAATCATGTGGGATAGCAAGAGAAAGGGGTGGTTTGCCACCTGTGGCTGTCAAATGAGGTGAGCATAGGTACACTCAGCCCTGCTTGTGGCAGGTGAACCTCTTCACAGAAGGCCCTCTGGCACACTTGGTCAGATAAGATGACTTCCAGCACCGCTGCTGTGGTAACTCTCAGTAAAACAGCCATGTACGCAGTGCCCGGGCAGTTTCTCTGCATTCTGTAATCCCAGGATTTCGCCTGGAATCTGCTGAAGGAGCTGCTGTCAGCCTGGGCTGAGGCGTGAGAGAAGAAGCCAGCCCCCGCTCTGTATTCTTCACGGCAACACCTTCCTGCTGGAATGGAATGAGACAGAAAGTGCTGGTCTTGGAGAGGGCCCCCCACCGCCAAGGGCTGCAATTCAATCCAACACCTGCAAATTGAAAAAGTCTTTTAAAAGTATGTACATCTCCCGTCTTTGTTTTCTTAGCAGAATGCAGCCGCGATTAATAAAAGTTGAATTAGGAAGGTCTCCCTCCCTCGCTCTCCCTCTCTGAAAAATTGAAATCATTCCTTTATCTGTGCGAACGAACATTCGTCATATTTGACTGGAGACATAATGTGACACGACGAGTCCTAGCTGTCAGTCAAATCCTTCGCTATAACACCCGGCATATGTGCGACCTGCAGGCAGCTGCCGGAGCCTTCTCGGGTTTGTTTGAAACTGTCACCCGCCCGGCTTCAATCCCGACCGAGAAGAGGAAGAGACTATTCCACTTTTGAAGGGCATATCTGAGAGATTGCAGGGAGACATTTCGTTATGTAGAAATAAAATATGAATTTTAATGCGAGACATTAACATGAACTCTTTTAGGAATAACTACAGGACTTTATGATGAACGTATTAGAGCGCTGTTCTGCCATCACCGCCTGCCACTCTTCATAAATCAGCTCCAACAAGTTAATTCTTCATAAAAGAGGATGAATTTGATTCTCAAGGATGGATGGAAGCATGAGAAGCGAGAATTATCTCCACAGCCCCCCCCCCACCCCCGAGCTGGGGGACCACATGATAAAAAAGCAAGTTGCATTCAAGTGGGATCCCAGGGGACAAGATTTTGGCTTTGCAAGAGATTTTGCATTAGGAGGTTCCCCCAGCTCTAGGGTTGCCAAGCTCCAGGTGAGGCCTGGGAATCTCCTAGAATTACAGTTTGTCTCCAGACTACAGAAATCACTTTCCCTGGAGAAGATGGCTCCATTTGAGGATGGACTCTATGGCATTATACCCTGCTCAAGTCCCTCCCCTCCTCAAACCCCACCCTTCTCAGGCTCCACCCCCCCCCCCCCCAATCTTCTGGAATTTCCCAACCCCAAGCTGGCAACCCTATGATCTCACCAACATCCAAAGAAAAAAAGTTACAGCCCCCCCCCCCCCCAGTTGCTTTTTTATTTTTGCTCCTGTTTGTTTTCATATGCTGATCACCACTTTGGGTTCAGGAAGCAATTGTTCGCCGGGCCAGTTTGGCAAGAGATTCAGGAGGGTTTTGTCGTTGTTGTTGCTGGCCCTCTTCTGGGCGTGGAGCAGAAGTCCCTGGGGGCGTGGAGGGGGAGGTATTTGTGAATTTCCTGGATTGTGCAGGAGGTTGGACTAGATGACCCTGGAAGTCCCTTCCAACTCTGTGATTCCATGATTCTTTCCAAGTGAGTGTAGCAAAGCAGGCCAAATGTCAGAGGCCTCCGGTGGGTAGTCCTTGGTTTATAATTCACCTGAGCCAAGAAAAAGTGAAATGGCCTTTGGCAAACCCCTTTTTCAGCCTTGGCAACACCAGCCTTAGTGTGGCTATAATAGGCTGAGGACAGACTGGCAGTCTCAGCCGCACTACCTCCGCTTCAAAAGCGGAGGCAGAGCGGCCGTTCAGACGGCCACATCTGCCCCGAGGAGGTGGCCCGGACGCATTGTGTCTGGCGCCGCGCTCCTCCCGCAGCAGCCGAGCACCACTTCAAAGTGGTGCTCGGCTGCTGCGGTGCGCGTTCCACCCGCCGGAGCGGGTGTGAACACGCGCGGGGAGGGGGAGCCACGCGGCGTCTGCCCGCCGCCGTAGGAAGCCGCCCGCAGTCTGAACGCTGCGGGTGGCTTCCTTCTGGCGGCGTGTGAACGCCGCGCCGCGGGGGAAATTCCCCCCACCTTAGTCTGCCGCGCCGCGGAGGCGCAGCAGACTTCCAATCTGTCCTCGGCCATAATATGAGTCTGCTATACAGAGGCCCTCCCCTGGATGGCCCAGGCAAGCCTAGTCTGTTCAGCTCTGGGAAGCTAAGCAGGGTTGGCCCTGGTTAGTCTTTGGATGAGAGACCACCAAAAGAAGCTCAGTATTACTATGCAGGGGCAGGCAATGGCAAACCGCCTCTGAACGTCTCTTGCCTTGAAAACTTCATGGGGTCACCATAAATGGGCTGCAACTTGATGCCATTTTCTACCAACCCCAGGAAGACTTAACGTGTCACGGGGTCCATTGCCAAACCAGCCTCACCAGTAGGAAATTTCTCCTAATATTCAACAGATGTAAGCCTGTTGGATGTCGCCTTGCCTCCTGCAGCAGCTGGAAGGAAACCCCTCTTTGCCCTCTTCCAGGGATCCGAACAGTCCAATTGCATCCTCTCACGGCCTTCTCTTCTCCCAGTTAAACACACCCAGTTCCTTCAACGCCTTCACCTACGACTTGTTTAACAGACCCCCCCCCCCAACTATCTCCTGTTCCAGTTGTAAAGCTTACAAGAGATAATGTATGTAAGGCACGTCGCACCCTTAAAAGTGCTATAGACATGCTGAGTATTATCATTATAAACAGATTTATGCAAATTAAGTCCCTGTGCATATTTCATAAGGCTTGTGGAATTTGGTGTTTCTTGGAGCAAACATAGATTTTGAGCATTATAAAATGTACAACCCCCCCCCCCCACACACACACATACTTGTGCACATACATAATATGCACACAGCTCCTGTCTAGGCTGTCTGGGGAGAATATGCCCCAGGCCTTTATCTAAACTCCCTTGCTTAGGTGACCTGGATTCTACAGCTGCCAACCTCCAGATGGCACATGGAGATCTCCCAGTATTACCATTAATCCCCAGATGACCAAGATCAGTTTCCCTGAAGAAAATGGCAGCCCTGGAGGGTGGACTCTCTGGCTTTATACCCTGCAGAGGACCCTCCCCTCTCCTCTCCTCCCCTCCCCAAACCCCACCCTCCCCAGGCTGCACCCCCAAAGTCTCCAGGGATTTCCCAACCCAGAGCTGGCAACTCTACTGGACTTGTTTCCTCTATGGGTATTTCCTGGATATTTCTCTCTTCCTCTGTATTATTTAGAGTCGGTCCATGTGACAGTCCCACTGCTGGACCTCCTGATGGCGCCTGGTGTTTTTGGCCCCTGTGTGACACAAGAGTGTTGGACAGGATGGGCCTGATCCAACCCTGGCTTCTCTGATGTTCTTATGACAGGATTGCATTTGGATCAGGAGAGCCCTTTTGTAGAGAGGACCAGGACAATACCTGGGGATTCTGGTTGGCAGCAAAAGGCCACTTAAGAACACAAGAGAGAAGCCAACGCGGGATCAGGCCAGTGGCCCCTCCAGTCCAACACTCTTCTGTGTCACACAGTGGCCAAAAACACCAGGGGCCCTCAGGAGGTCCAGCAGTGGGGCCAGGACACTAGAAGCCCTCCCACTGTTGCCCCCCTCCCCAAGCACCAAGATTACAGAGCATCACTTGCCCCAGACATAAGAGAAGCCAGTGTTGGATCAGGCCAATGGCCCATCCAGTCCAACACTCTGTGTCACAACAGTGGCCAAAAACACCAGGTGCCCCCAGGAGGTCCAGCAGTGGGGCCAGGACACTAGAAGCCCTTCCACTGTTGCCCCCCCAAGCACCAAGAATACAGAGCATCCCTTGCCCCTGACTGAGAGCCACTGATGTGCCTCTGCTCCATATGTTCATCCAATTCCCTCTTGGAGCCGTCCATGCTTGTAGCCGCTGCCACCTCCTGTGGCAGTGAATTCCACTTGTTCATCCCTCTTTAGGTGAAGAAGGACTTCCTTTTATCTGTTCTAACCCGAGTGCTCAGCAATTTCATGGAGTGCCCAGGAGTTCTTGTCTTGTGAGAAAGGGAGAAAAGGACTTCTTTCTGTACCTGCTCCATCCCATGCATAATCTTATAAACCTCGATCATGTCACCCCTCAGCCGTCATTTCTCCAAGCTAAAGAGCCCCAAGCACTTCAAGCTTTCTTCATAGGGAAAGTGTTCCAACTCTTTTATCATTCTAGTTGCCCTTTCCTGCACTTTTTCCAGCGCTATAATATCTTTCTTGAGATGTGGCAACCAGAACTGTGCACTTGGGACCCAGGTGCTGAACAAGGCCCCACTCACTGATGAGGGCGCAGGACTGCAAAGGAAACCAGTGTCAGGAGCAGAGCAGCTCCAACTTGGTGCTGGACTCAGTAAAGCTCCTCCTAGTAGACCCAAGACTGGCTCCTTCCCCCTCGCCTCTAGTGGGATTCGGGGGGGGGGGGGGATTAGGGTTGCCAGCTCTGGGTGGGAAAATACCTGGAAATTTTGGAGGTGGAACCTGGGAATGGCGGGGTTTGGGGAGGAGAGGGATTTCAGCCGGGTACAATGCCACAGAGTCCACCCTCCAAAGCAGCCATTTTCTCCAAGGGAACCGACCTGCCTTACCTGGAGATCGGTTGTAACAGTGGGAGGGCTCCAGGCCCCACCTGGAGGTTGACAACCTTGGGGGGGAGTCCTTCTGTCTGTGTATTCACTCTGTGGTCTTATTAGGGCTTCAGACTACCGACGTGGATGGTGGCAGCCCGTGACTTCTAAGGCCATGGGCCACCTTAAGTCCTCCTGCTTCCCAGACTCCAGGGATCCTTCGCTCTTAGTCCCTGGTTCAGTGGAGACATCTGGGTATCTGTATCTGGTTTCCCAGAGGCCCGTGGGGCCAGAGCCATTGGCAGGGTTGCCAGCTTCCAGATGGTGGCTGGAGGTCTCCAAGAATTACAGTGGATCTCTAGGCAACACTGATTGGTTCAGCTGGAGAAAACAGTAAAAGGCCCAGGAACACCTTTAGGACTAACAAACTCTACTGTGGCATCAGCTTTCGAGAAACACAGCTCTCTCTGTCAGATGCATCCTGGGTGCTCCTGGGCTTTTTACTGTTTTGCAGCAACAGACTAACACCACTAACTCCTCTGGACCTGGAGAAAACAGACACTGTGGAAGGTGGACTCTGTGGCACAATACCCTGCTTAGGTACCAGCCCAGAGCCGGCAACCCAAGTGATTGATAGGGTGCCAAGTCAGAGTTGGGAAACTCCTGGAGATTTGGGAGGGCGGGGTTGGGGGAGGGGAGGGACCTCAGCAGGGTATAATGCCAGAGCACCCACCCTCCAAAGCAGCTGTTTTCTCAGCGGGGGACTCGGCTCGGTCGTCTGGAGATCAGTTGTGATTCTGGGAGATCTCCAGGCCCTGCCTGGAGGCTGGCAACCCTTGTCATTGATCAGAAGGTCAGAATATAGGGTCTCCCTCTGTGTGTGTGTGTGTGTGTGTGTGTGTGTGTGTGTGTGTGTGTGTCCCTCACTCTCCAAAGCTTTGGCCAGGTGGCCACAATACATCTCTGCTCCACTGCAGTGCCACTGCGTGTCCTTCCGGGCGCTCGGCCCCACCGCTGCTGACTCTCACCCATTCCCTCATTTGTCATTCCGGTGAAAATACTTCACAGCCACAAGACGAGTGACTCCCGAGGCTCTTCAGTCACACACATGTCTGGTCAGATAACTTTCACGCTGGGTTTTGATCAAGCAGACAAACAGAGGACAGCCGAGTGAGGATCGGCTGCTGGAAGGATGCTCTTGTCAGCGCTGACAGAGGTGCCGGCTCTATCGGCGGCTTTGATCACCTGCACTTGCCGCGCGTATCTGAGAGTGCCTTTCGGGGGGGGGGGGCCTGCCCACCCTTTCCGCCTCTCAGAGGAATGCTGTCTCGCTGATGCAGGGCCCCCATTAGAGAGGGCAGGCCCTGACATGGGTGGAGGGGAGGGGCCGTGGCCCAGTGGCAGAGCATCTGCTTGACAGGCAGAAGGTCGCGAATTCAATCCCCGGCACCTCCGGTTAAAAAAGGACCAGGCAGTTGGTGATGTGAGAGACCTTCGCCTGAGCCCCTGGAGAGCTGCTGCCAGTCTGAGCAAACAAGACTGACCTGGATGGACCGAGGGGCCGAGTCAGTACAAGGCAGCTTTACATGTGTGTTCGTAGCTGAGAAATGGCCTCAAATCCCAGGGGTCCCACATGGGGTCAGGAAGAGCCAGTCCAATGTACAGCCTGACAAAATGAGTGAGATGTTACCAGCCGCCAACTGCCAAGTTTTGTGACCAGGCAGACGTGGCAGAATTTTGCCCTCCCTTTCTCTTTCCTGAATGAAGACAGTCAGAGATGAGCCCCGAAGGGCTTTACGGTATGAAAATCAACATCTTCTGGACATCTGTCTCACCTCAACTAAGGCCAGGGCCTTTTCAGCCATGGCCCCTACCTGGTGGAATGAGCTCCCAAACGAGATCAGGGCCCTCCAGGACCTTGTACGGTTCCGCAGGGCCTGCAAGATGGAGCTCTTCCACCAGGCTTTCAACTAGGGTGACAGACGTCCCTCTCTCTTTACTGGGCCTCCCCTCAGCAGGTCAGAACTGCATACCAGAGATGGCATCTGTGTGGTCTTAATTTTAATGACAGTTGTGCCAGATGACGGTTATTGTGGTATTTTATTAGTGTTTTAATTGTGTTAATTTTTGTATATTGTTATTTTTATCAAATTTGATATAAACCGCCCCTGAGCCTGCCATGCGAGGAGGGCGGGATATAAGTTGAATAAAAGCTGGCATTGCCAACTCAGGGTTGGGAAACACCTGGAGGTTTTGAGGGTGCAGTCTGTGTAGGGAGAAATTTGGGGAGGGGCAGAGCCTCAATGGAGTATGATGCCCTAGACTCCACCCTCCGAAGCAGCCATTTCCTCCAGGGGAACTAATCTCTGTCACCTGGAGATGAGTTCTAATTCTGTGAGATCCCCATGCCCCACCTGGAGATTGGCAACCCCATAGATGGATCACAGCAGAAGGTCAACTCTGCCCTTTTCCTGATTCTTTTTTGTGTCTTATTCTGGCACTATGATCTCTGTCCCCTGGAGATGAGTTGTAATAGCAGGCAATGCTCCCTCTAAGCGGTGGAGTCTTGTGAGCAAAAATTCTACTTCGTGAGCTACCGGCATTAAAGTTGTGAGCAAACGATTTGTCTGCTGCATAAAGTAGTTTGCTTTGGAGCCATCCTTCCTGAGCTAAGACAAAAATCTGTGAGCTGGAGGCTAAAAAACTGTGAACTAGCTCACAGTAACTCAGCTGAGAGGGAACACTGATAGCAGGAGCTCTCCAGCCATTGCTTGGGAGTTGGCAACCCTAGCGCCTCCTCTCCCCAGCTACACTGGTCCTGGGCCACTTGAAGAGGCTCTGCCCTCCCCAGTCTCCAGGAATGTCCCAACCCAGAGTTGGCAGCCCTAGCTAACGGTCTCTGCCCTTTGAGGGGTTGTGGCTCACGTGGCCCGGTGGCCTCGTCCCTGTAGCCTCCGGAGGGACGGGGCTCTCTCCGAATGTTATTTCTTCCTGTGGCTTCCTTCTTCTTGGGCCGGTTGGCCTTTGTCCCGCTGGCACCCCGGGAGGAGGCCTTTGTGCGCGGAGCGTGTTGCAGAGGCTGCTGGAAATGTTTCCTTTCGGCTACAGCCGGGAGCCAAGCTGTGCGGCTTTTACCGGGGTTGATTTTATTGATGGCATTGACTTTTTCGCCGCGGCACTTTGGGACGACCGTGTCGTGGTGTGCCTGTCCACGTGCCTTCAGAAATGGCTTTGTGCTGTCGAGTGCTCTGCTCCCCCCGCCCCAGCCTCAAGAGGAACATATTTTATTAAGGATTTTGTCCCTGCTTTTGCTTTTAGGATAAAAATATATCACACACACACATACTCTCTCTCTCTACCTTCCTGTAGTCCCTTCTGAACTGTTGCATTTTTCCTTAACGGCAGCTCTCAAGAAATAAAGAGGACATCTTTCCATGTCTTCTTGCCTTCAAAGATGTATGACAGTCGGTAAGCTAGAAACGCTCAAGCGAAACCACGGAGACTGGCCATCGCCGTGGCAGAAAGGAACATTTCCTTCTCAGAACACTGAAGACCTCCAGATTCACAGCTTGTCCTTTTGAAAGTTGCTCCCTCCTTCTTTCTGATAGATCAATACTTATTCGCTGCGGGGGCAGTCTTAGAGGCACAGATACTGGCTTTGAAAGGCCGGCTTGCATTGTTTGTGAAGGGCAGCGACATCCTGGCCCCCTTTCGAAGTGCAGAGAGGAATGAAGCAACCCCTGTGTGGGATCAGACTTGTGGTCATCAAGGCCAGCCTCTGGTTCCTAATGGTGGCCAAACAGATGCCCTCAAGAGAGTTCAAAAGCTTTCTCTGTCTTCCATCTTCAACACACGATTCCCAGAGATACACTGCCCCTGAGGGTGGAAGTTCCATTTATCTGTCACGGCTAATATTGTGTGTATGTGTTTTATGTGTCTATGAGTGTGTATGTTTTATGTAATTGTTTTTAAAATATTTGATATCTGTGGATTTTAAATGTGGTTCTTTTTCATATTTGAAATGTTTTAATGTTTGCCACCTAGGGGAATTGGGTGCAAAGGCAGCGTAGAAATCTCTTAGGAAATAAAGATACATGCAGGTAAAAAGACCCACTTCAAATATGAGAGGAGTTATAACAGTGCCTGAACGTAGGAGCAGAACTAGGATTTATTCATGACTACCTCAGAGTTGTCAGTCACAGGTTGGTACTGTGGTTAAGAGTAGCGGACTCTCATCTGGAGAACCCGGTTTGATTCCTCACTCCTCCTGCTTTGGAGGGTGCTTTGGAGGGTGGATTCTTGGGCATTGTACCATGCTGAGGCCCCTCCCCTCCCCAAGCCCCTCACCCTCCCAGATCCACCCCCAAAGTCTCCAGGTATTTCCCAACTCAGACCTGGGAGCCCCACCACTCGCAGCACCTCCTTTGCCTCTGGCTAGACCTCTCCACCTTCTGGCCACCATCCCGCAAAGCCAGCTCTGCCCTGGGACAGGCACAGGGAGGTGGGAAGCCCCTCCAGGCCAGTCTCTGCCTCCATGACCTTGGCAGGCGCCCTTGAGCTTTGCAGCACCTATCTCCTGTCGGGGAGGGCTTCAAGCACACACACACAGCAACCACGCACATACACAGAGCTGCCATCCCATTCCTTCTTTCGTTGGGCTGACAGTGTCATTTCTCAATTTGATAAATGCTCCATGGGGAAAGAAGCAAACGGAGGAGGTGCGAGAGAGCAAACGAAAGGGCTACAGAAGGAGAACAATATGGGTAGCAGCAGGCACACAATTCGTATCTTTGCAAGGCACCGGGGGTGTGGGAGGGGGGGACAAGAGGGAGCTTTTTGTAAGAGCCAGGAGGTCCAGGGATGGGTGCCGTCTGGAAGGGGCCTGTCCTCCACCCAGACCACCCGCT
Source organism: Lepidodactylus listeri (assembly GCA_029233225.1). Taxonomy (NCBI): domain Eukaryota; kingdom Metazoa; phylum Chordata; class Lepidosauria; order Squamata; family Gekkonidae; genus Lepidodactylus; species Lepidodactylus listeri. Next base: position 73,031,941 of record JARCFY010000014.1, on the reverse strand, counting down.
TAGGGCAGCAGAAGGAAGAGCGTTCTGAAGAACCGCAGGAGGTCTCAGGTTGCCAGTTCTGGGCTGGGAAGTTCCTGGAGACTTAGGGTTGGAGCATATGAAGGCCTGGGGGGAGGGACAGAACCTCAGTGGGGCACAATGCCATACAGTCCATCCTTCAGAGCAGCCCTTTTCTCCAGGGGAAACTGATCTCTGTAGTCTGGAGATCAGTTGTAATTTCGGGAGACCTCCTGCCACCCCCCCTGGAGGTTAGCAACCCTACATAGGAGACCAGCTCATGCTTAGCAATCAGTGTCTAGCAGGGCTGTCCTAAGCACAGCCACACCCTTGTAATACAACTGTCAACCTTCAGAATGGCTATCAGCGACAGAATTCTCACCTTGCCTGGAGTATTGTACTTCATCAGGCTAGCCTCCGGTTGAACAAACTGCTGGCAGGGGTGTCCAGGGCCACCTTCCAAAAGCTTCTATTGCTGAGCCAGCTGTAGTAGGAAAGCTCTTGTCACTATAGCACATGACCTGGTAACATCAAATTAGACTACTGCAATGTTCTCTTCCTAGGGCTGGCCTTGAAGACTGTCCGGAAATGACACTTGGTACAGAATGCTGCAGCAAGCATGCTTTCTGGAGTGGGTCATAGGGACTATATTTGGCCAGGCCTGTTCCATCCACAATGGCTCCAATCGGTTTCCAGGCCCAATTCAAGGTGCTAGTATTGGCCCTTAAAGACCCACATGGAACCTACATTAAAGACTTTCCGCTCATATAACCCTACCCGAGTGTTACAATCATCTTCAGGGGCCATGCTGTGGGTGCCCCTGTCAGTTTGGTGTAGTGTCGTTTTCCTTGTTTGCTGCCCTGATCCCATCTTAGCAATAAAGCAAGACTAATGTCTTTGCAAAAGGTGTGTTCTTCAGGTCGCCACTTGAGTCCCGGAAGGTGGCAAGTCACCCGGGAGGAGCCTCACAGCGTCTGTGTTATCCTGGAAACGTTGCTTCAAACAGAACATACACCAGGCTCCCGGGGTTGGAAATAAGGACACTGTTAAAACGTCTATTATATTCCAGAGACCGGCAGCAACCTTTGCTCTCTATGATTATCCAAGGTGGTTGTCATGCCTGTCTCTGTGCTAATGCTATGTAATTATGTATTAAGGCTCGCTCCAGGTAGGACGTCTGAGGGCAATTAGAGCACATCTCATACAGTGCGATAAAGATACAAGGCCAAGGGACTTTTGTGTACCTGGGAAAGGAAATAATTGCCTCCAAAATGCACTGTCTGGATCCTGTCAATGACAAGAATGGAGTTTCCATCAAAAAACGTGGCAAAATATTGAAAATGCAGTTCTGGGAAGTCTCATTTCCAGAGAGGACTGGCTTTGTGCTTCGACCAGGCCAACTGGGCAAGAGAAGCAGGTGAGAAATTGATTGCTCTTTCAGCAAAAAGGATGATGGGGAACTTGAAACAACTGTGGGTCTGGATGCCAGATCACAGTTCATTATGGGATAGGGATCGGCATGAGCCGGCTGATGAATTAAAGTTCATGGATTTTGGGTGGTTTGTGGTTCGTGAAGCAATCTTTGTGAACTGAAGAACCTCCATGAACTTTTACAAATTTTGAGGCAGCTCATGGTGGTTTGTGAAGAGCGGAAAGCAGGGGTTTAAACCACCCGGCTGTTTGGTTTAAAGGGCTGGGAGCCATTTAAACCCCTGCTTTCTGCTCCCCGCAAAAAGCAGTGGGGAGCAGAAAGCAGGGATTTAACCTTTAAATGGCTCACGAATCGATATGAACCAGGCCAGTTCGCAAAATGCAAACTGTAATCCCAGGAGATCTCCAGCTACCACCTGGAGGTTGGCAGCCCTACTTCAGCTGCCTCCTAAAGATGAACAGTGAGGGGGTCAGGCACACTTCCCCAGGGAGGTTGTTCCATAATTGTGGGGCTGCCACCGAAAAGGCCCTCTCCCATGTGCCCACCAAATGAGCTTCTTTGATTGATGGGACAGTCGGGAATGCCTCTCCCTGTGCGCTTGATTCTAGGACCATTCTGAACAAGAAGGATCTCAACTCTCCACAAGCTCCTGACAATTCAGGGTTAGCAAATACCCTTTGCAAAGTCCTGGCCGACTTCCTTCTGCAAAAGTCTGAGCCTTTTTGAAGACCCCAAGAGCCCTGCAGAGCCCAGAGGCAGCCTGCCTGGGCTGGGGGGAGGGGCTCCCTCGTCACCAGTCCTCTCCTCTCCCACCTTTCACCCTACTCTCCCAAATTTACCACACTGAGCCAGCAAAGGAAGGAAAGAAAACAACAGCAGAACCGTCTGGGCTCCAGACCTCTGCGAAGACCAGGGCCTCTGAGCCTACTTAGACCTTCTGTGATGCAAAGAATTCTGGGAACTGTAGCGGTGGAGTGGGGGCATTTCTCCTGGCTAATGAGTCAAGGCTGCATGGCCCAAAGTTCAGGCTGGCAAGGCCCGGTCAAGAACCAGGTCTCCCGGTGGGGCCTGGCGACCTGGAATTACAACTGATCTCTAGACAATGGACATTAGTTCCCCCTGCAGCAGGAAATGGCTCCTTTGGGGTGTGTACCCTATGGCATTGTGCCCTGCTGAAGTCCCTCCCCAGGCCACACACCCCAAATCTCCAGGTATCCCCCAAACCAGAGTTTGCAGCCTACCAGTTCCATTTGATCGATGGTTTGGTGTAGTGGTTAAGAGCGTGGACTCTAATCTGGGAGCACCGGCTATGATTCCCCACTCCTCCTCCACATGCAGCTGTTGGCGTGACCGTAGGTCAGTTGCAAGTTCTCTCAGAGCTGTTCTCTCAAGAGCAGTTCTCTCGGAGCTCTCTCAACCCCACCTACCTCACAAGGTGTCTGTTGTGGGGAGGGGAAGGGAAAGGAGATTGTAAGCTGCTCTGAGACTCCTTCGGGTAGTGAAGGGTGGGCTATAAATCCAATCTCTTCTTCTTCTCTTCTTCTTCTTCATTTGAAAGCTTCCATTGCAGAGAGTCAAGAGTAGAGGAAGACCCCCTTGGCGTTGGAGGAACCTCCTGCAGCCGTTTCTCCTGATTCTACCTATTCTTCATAAACGGATAGCTCTGAGAAAGAGAACAAAGTTTGAGTCCAGTGGGACCTTCGAGACCAACAAAGTTTAATTTTGAGAAAGGTGGAGAGAGAGAGAGAGAGAAACCTGGCCAAGTCGAGGCCTGGTATTGAGTCATTCCGGGCTGACTCTGGTCTCCGCTCCGAAGGGCTCATATTTCCAAGCCCTCCTGTACCCCCATTTCCCTCCTGCATCCCTGTGCTTGTTGTTTGCATGCAAACGTGTTTCCTGAGGTTCCCACAGATGGCCAGGGAAGATTGTTCGGCAAGCTGACAATCAGGGGGGATATGTAAGTCGGAGCGAAGAACAGGTCCTGGGAGGTGCTCTATTATATCTACAGTGAGAAATACTTCTCTGTAAACATGTTTCCCATTCATTATTAAGCATCTGGGTCTCATGAAATATTGAAGGCTTGTGCAGATGAGAGATACAAAGGAAGGTGGGTGGCAAAGGGGTGTGCTTGTATTTGTGTTCGTGTGTGTGTGTGTGTGTGTGTGTGTGTGTGTAGGTGCCCACATATTCCATCCTGGTTTCCCTGTTGTTATAGCAAATTCTTTGCAACCCACCAAACCCTTTGTAAGATTCTGTGAACTGCCTGAACTCAGTCGGAGCAAGATCCTTGCAGAAGAGCGGCCAGTTTTCCCACCAGGTGGTCAGGACCTGCCAGAAACCACCGCTAGCACCACTGCAGTTCAGTCCCTTGGGTCCGGGACGGCTGTGTGGACACCCACCAAGGCAGAAGAAAGGGTGGCAGGCTGGTGTAAAATGATGGCCACGAGACTGAGCAGGAAGTCCTTGATTCGAATCTCACCTCTTGCTGGAATGTCTTTGGACACTCTCCTTCCGCTTCTGCCTATTCCCATCAGAAGTAAGGGGTTAATAACTGTGCCCTATTTTATAGCATCGCTGTAAGGCTTATTTAAGAAGAAACACATCTGGCAAGTTTCGAACACTCACAATCACTATAGAAATTGAAAGCTGGGGCCCGGAGATCTCCAGCTAGTACAACTGATCTCCAGACACCCAAGATCCATTCCCCTTTGGGGGGGGGGAATGGCTTCTTTGGAGGGTGGCCTCTACGGCATTACACCCTCCTGAGGCCTCTCCCCTCCCCAAAGCCTGCCCTCCCCAGGCTCCACCCCCCAAATCTCCAGGAATTTCCCAGCCTAGAGCTGGCGATCCTAGCTGACGCTCCTGCTCTCTCTAAGTGTGGGTTTGTGTTTCTGTTTGTTTAGGTCTGTGGCTTGAGCCTTCCTGTTCAGTTCCATGAAGACTCCCATAAAGCCACGGAACCGAGGAAGGACAATGGAGAAGGAAACCCTTGACGGTCATCTGCTGGAGATCCACCCGCCTCCTTTCCCTGGGGTCTCAAGAGGAAGGGCCCTCTGGCCCCAGCACAGCATGGGCAAGAGCTTCATTGGCTCCTAGTTTTAACTGGGAAAATGACAAACGGACTGGATAAATCGGACAAGGGGCTCCCTGAAGAGGGGAGGGCAGCCCCCTACTTGGAGATCTCCCAGAGGTGTCTCAAGGCTTGCCTGTTTCCCAGGGCTTCGGAGGGGGCGTGAATGGCCGGTGCCTTCGGAGAGGGACTTGGGGTTTGCTGTTTTATCTTTGGTTCTAGCTGGGGATTTTTAAGCTATTGTTGTAAGGCACCTTGAGCCAAAAGGAAAGGCGGGATACGAATGTTTTCATAAATAAATAAAAATAATAAACCATACAGAAATATTTGAGAGCCACTCCATACGGAGCATGGCTGGAAATCCATGCCTTTGTCAGGTGTCATCATTCCTTTTGTACACTTGTTTGATGCATTATGTGTTTATAGTATCAATTATTTTCTACTTCATCCCTGTGTGTCTATACATTTGCTATTGGTGTGCTGAAGATTGTTTATAACTCTATGCATGCCACATATTTTTCCTTTACCGAGAGTTCAGCTGGTGTTTTCAGTTTGCTATACACCCCTATTTTTGCTAAGCCTCCTTCGAGAGCCTTAGAGAGCCTTAGAGAACCGGTTTGGTGTAGTGGTTAAGTACACGGACTCTAATCTGGGAGAGCCAGGTTTGATTCCCCACTCCTCCACTTGCACCTGCTGGATGACCTTGGGCAAGCCATAGCTCTGGCACAGCTGTTCTTGAAAAAAAGCAGTTTCTGTCAGAGCTCTCTCAGCCCCACCTACCTCACAGGCAATGTTCCCTCTAAGATGTAGAGTCTTGTGAGCAAAAATTCTACTTTGTGAGCTCCTGGTATTAAAGTTGTGAGTGAGCGACGGGCTGCTGCATAAATCAGTTTGCTCTGGAGCCATCCTCCCTGAGCGACGACAAAAAGGTGTGAGCCGGAGGCTAAAAAACTGTGAGCTAGCTCACTCTAACTCAGCTTAGAAGGAACACTGCTCACAGGGTGCCTGTTGTGGGGAGGGGAAGGGAAAGGAGTTTGTAAGCCGCTCTGAGACTCTGTTGGGTAGTGAAGGGTGGGGTATAAATCCAATCTCTTCTTCTCCTTCTCCTTCTCCTTGTCTACTTCATTCTTGCATTCCTTGGGGGTGTTCCTTTTTGTTTTCCCAGCATCCCCTCCCACCCCCACATTGGGTCAGCGCAGGAATCCCTGTCCTCAGAAGCGGATGCCAGCCTCCATACCAAAGGCATTTGATAAGTATTGGAGTCGGGAGTCCATGGAATAGTGAAACAGCTAGATCTTTATTGCTGGTCCGGATGAAGCATACAACCCAGGGCTCGAAGCCCTCCTTTTATGCTGGTCAGGGACAATCCCCTGACCTCACCCAACTGGCCTGATAGGCTATTAGAAGTCTATTTACATTTCATAGGTTCCCTGGGAGAAACCTAGGTACAGGATTGGTGGCCGGTTTGAATCCACCTGGCCTTTGTTCTACCTGGCTGAAGCTCAGGTAGTTTCTTGGCCATGTGCTCTGGCCATGCTCTGGCCATGTGCTCTGGCCATGCGGTCGCAATTAAGAGAGCACATGGCGACCGCATGGTCAATACATAACACCCCTCCCCCCATAGTCCAGAACCCCTCTGCACACATAGTCTTTGAGATAGTCCGGGCGTCTGCGCTCACGTCCAGAGCGCCGGGGGGTTGTAAGGCGGGGCGTGTTGCTTGTGTTGGCAGGTTGTGGTGTGGGTAGTTGTTCTGCTGGCGGGGCCTGTCTGCTCGGGGGTTGTTCAGGTGTGGATGGGGCGACTGCTTCGTCCGTGGGCAGGAGCGGCATCTCCGCAGTCTCCGGATCAGGTTCTGGCGCTGCTTCTGGAGTCATGTCGATGTCACGGTCTGTTGGTGCAGGGAGTTCGGGGGCCTGGGTATCATCGTGGTTCTGGGTACGGCGTCGAATCTGGTCAATGTGCCGTTTCCAGACTACGCCATCTTCCATAAGGACCTCGTAGGAATAAGGCCCTGTGACTCGGACGATCCTCGCGCGGAGCCATGTCGGACCCCGCGCGAAGTTCTTTGCGTATACGGGGTCTTCGGGAGCGAATCCTCGGGCAGCTGGCCGGTCCTCCGTTGTCGGGTTCCCCTCGATTGCTCGGTCGGGATGTAGGCGGTCCAAGACGGTTCCCAGTCGTCTTCCCATCAGAAGTTCGGCTGGCCGGAGCCTGGTCCCTGAGTGGAGTGTGTTCCGTTGGCAGAACAGGAACTTGTACAGCTGCTCTTCCCAGTCGCCATGCTCCATCTTCTTTAACGCGTCCTTCGTTGTCCTCACCATGCGCTCGGCCTGGCCGTTGGTTGCGGGGTGGAACGGAGCGGAGCGGATGTGGCGCAGACCGCAGGCTTCCACAAACGGTTGAAACTCGCCGGAGGTGAAGGCGGTCCCGTTGTCGGTCACGAGAGTTTCTGGCATTCCGTGTGTCGCGAAGATTGGCCAGAGACTTCTTAAGGCAGCGTTGGTGGAGGTCGAAGCTACCGGCACTACCTCAAGCCACTTGCTGTAGCTGTCAACAACGATAAGAAACAACCGGACCTGGACTGGTCCCACGAAGTCTAGATGCAGGCGGGACCAGGGCTTGTTAGTAGATTCCCAGGATCGGACAGGAGCGTGTGGTGGATCTGGCCATGACTCCTGGCATTTGGTACACTTCTGGACCCACCCCTCAATGTCTTTGTCCAGGCCTGGCCACCATACGTAACTCCGGGCCAGAGCTTTCATGCGCACAATTCCCGGGTGAGCCTCATGGAGGGCCTCTAGCACTCGGGGCCGCAGGGGCCCGGGGATCACCACTCGAGATCCCCATAGCAGGCATCCCTTGTGGGCCGATAGTTCGTGCCTGCGTGCCGTGAAAGTGGCGAAATCTGGTCCCGGTTTTTCCGGCCACCCCCTTCCCACCCAGTCCGAGACACGGGAAAGGATGCGGTCCCGCCGCGTGCGATGGGCCACATCCGATACCTGTACGGGGCACTCCGGTAGATCCTCTAGGAGCACGACGTGGAAAGCGGGAGCCGGATCAGGGACGCAGGACGGGAGGGGAAGACGGCTGAGGGCGTCTGCATGACCCATCGCCTTCCCCGGGCGATGTACCAATTCGTAGGAGTAGCCTGCCAAAAAAATCGACCACCGCAGGACCCGCGGGGACAGCATGTGAGGGGTCTGCCTGTGGGGGGCAAGGAGACCAAGCAGCGGCTTGTGATCTGTGGCCACGGTGAACGACCGTCCATAGAGATAGTCGTGGAATTTCCTGACGCCGGCTACGATTGCTAGGGCCTCCTTGTCGATCTGGGCGTAGTTCCGTTCTGCCGACGACAGGGTCCTGGAGTAGTAGGCAACCGGTACCTCCTTTCCGTTGGGTAGCCGGTGTCCCAAGACCGCCCCAACGCCGTAGGGGGATGCGTCGCAGGCCAGGATGACAGGGAGCCTCTCATCGAAATGCGCTAAGACCGCATTTGAAATTAATAAGTCTTTGACGGCCCGGAAGGCTGCATCATGCTTGGGACCCCAGGCCCAAGCCGCTCCCTTGTCCAGGAGACGATGCAGGGGTTCAGCGACCGCCGCATTGTGCGGAAGGAAGGCGTGGTAGAAGTTCACAAGTCCCAAGAACGCCTGGAGTTCCGCCTTTGAGGACGGGCAGGGTGCACCTGTAATTGCCGCTACCTTCTCCTTTGTAGGGTGAATGCCATCTGCGGTGACTTGGAACCCCAAGAAGGTCACCGAGGAGACTCCCAGGGTGCACTTGTCTTTTCGAACCTTGAGACCCGCGTCCTGGAACCTTTGCAGCACCATCCGGAGGCGAGCTGCGAACGTGTCAGCGTCCGGGGCGGCGATGAGGACGTCGTCGAAGAACGGCTTCACTCCTGGAACATCTTTTAGGAGAGAATCCATTAGATTTTGAAAGATTCCGGGTGCTACGCTGACCCCAAATTGGAAGCGTTTTACCTTGAACGCTCCCTTGTGAGTCACAATCATTTGTGCCTCGGCCGTTGCTTCGTCTACAGGAAGCTGCTGATAGGCTTGGGCCAAGTCTAATTTTCCAAATATTTTGGTGCCCGCGAGGGAGGCCAGAACATGGCTGACCACCGGTACCGGGTACGCGTGGTCCTGTAATGCCTTATTAATTGTACATTTGTAATCCGCGCAGATGCGGACTTCCCCGTTAGCTTTGAGGGGGGTCACAATGGGAGTCTCCCACCTGGCGTGGGAGACCAGCTCGAGCACCCCTTGTGCCACGAGCTTTTCCAACTCCGCCTCCACTTTGGGCTGGAAGGCGAGTGGTGGCCGGCAGACGGCCACGCAGATGGGCCGGACTGCCGGGTCCAGGTCGAAGGAAACCGGGGGTCCTTTGTAGCAGCCCAATGAGCCATCGAAAACGGCGGGAAATTCCTCGCAGATGGATGAGAAGTCAGTAGAGCCCATGCGGTGTATTCCGGTCCACTACACTCCGAGCGGCTTAAACCAGGCGCGACCTAGGAGACTGGTTAGATTGCGCTCCACCACGAGAAGGTCCAGCAGGCCATTAAAGGCGTGGTACTGGACCCGGACCCTGGCTAGCCCCTTAATAGCCACCGGGTTTTTCTGGAAGTCCCGGAGGACCAACTCAGCCGGCAGCCACAGCCAGCGTGCCCCCTTCGGGCAGAGGCGGCGGAACGTAGCTGCGGACACAATTGAATATACTGACCCTGAGTCCAGTTCCATGGAGCAAGGAACTCCCTCTATTCGGAGAGACACGGAAATTGCGCCCGGGATGGGCTGAGGCAAGTTCATTACCGTGGCCGTGGGAACGACACTACCCACTTCTTCGAAGTTCGCTGCTGGGGCACGGTGGCTGTTCCTCAGGCGGCAGGCCCGGGCGAGATGTCCTGCTTTCCCGCAGGCGCGGCAGATGGCATCACAGAAGCGGCATGTCCGTCTGTCGTGGGGGTCCCCGCAGCTGGCGCACGTTGGGGCCTGCCTGTTGAGGGAAGCAGAAGAGGGAACAGAGACAGATGCTGGGTGCCGGCCCTTGGGCCTGGGGACGCCGGGCTCACCCTTCTTCGAGCGTGGTTGCATCCGGTGGACGTCCTCTTCTTCGCTTGAGTCAAGTTCGGGAGGAGCTGCCTGGTGGACTTTGGTGGCTGCCTTGTCCTTTTGCGTTGTCTCGAAGGCTGCCGCAGTTTCGAGCATCTTCTCCAAGGTTGGCTCCGGCATTGCAATGAGGCGCCGGCGGAGCTTGGCTTCCCGGACCCCTCCCATGAAGGCGGTCTCCACGTGGTCATCCATGTGGCGGAATTCGCAGCCCACGGCTAGTCGACGGAGTTCAGCCAGGAAAGTGGCGGCCGACTCCCCCGGCTGCTGCTGGCGCTGTATGAACTCCCAGCGCCTGGCCAGTTTTGATGGCTTCAGGGCGAAGTAATCGCCGAGGGTCTTGGTGAGCACGTCGTAAGACACCTCGGTGGGGTCTTGCGGGGCTAGTAGGTTCTGGGCCACCCGCATGACCTCCACCCCTCTGGAACTCAAGAGCCAGGCACTCTTCAGGTCCGCATCTGTGATTCCACGGACCTTAAAGGCGCAACCCAGCGTCTTGAGCCAGGACTCCCACGTCTCGGGGCGAGACGTATCGAAAGTGGTAATTGGTCCCGGAGCGTTTGCCATATTTACCAGAGCAGGAGCGGCGGCGGCTGTTTGAGCGATGTCCTCGTGTCTTGCGGCGGTGCCGGGGAGCGCTGAGGCTTGGCGCTGGCTAGTGCCGGAGGATTGGGCTCAGAGCGGCTTGCAGCGAGGCGTTGGAGCGCTGGAGCTCGGAGATGCCTGCGGCCGGTGGGACGGAGCTCGCTGTGCTGCTGTGGTCTGCTGGAGAGTCGCTCATCGGGATCCCATCCTCGTCACCACTGATAAGTATTGGAGTCGGGAGTCCATGGAATAGTGAAACAGCTAGATCTTTATTGCTGGTCCGGATGAAGCATACAACCCAGGGCTCGAAGCCCTCCTTTTATGCTGGTCAGGGACAATCCCCTGACCTCACCCAACTGGCCTGATAGGCTATTAGAAGTCTATTTACATTTCATAGGTTCCCTGGGAGAAACCTAGGTACAGGACTGGTGGCCGGTTTGAATCCACCTGGCCTTTGTTCTACCTGGCTGAAGCTCAGGTAGTTTCTTGGCCATGTGCTCTGGCCATGCTCTGGCCATGTGCTCTGGCCATGCGGTCGCAATTAAGAGAGCACATGGCGACCACATGGTCAATACATAACAGCATTCTTCTACGTTCCAGTGTTAGAATGATAGAATGTAACACAATTCAGTCCTCTCACATTGAAAAAGCAACAAGGCTAAATGCAGATGAATTCCAATAAAGACCACAAGCCAATCCGGTGCCAGCAGTCTCTAAGAACTCAATGAATGGTGATGTATGGCAGTCTCTAAAGACTCAATATGTTGATAAAGCGACAGTCTCTAAAGGCTCAAAAAGTGTTGATGAAGTGACAGCATGCATCCCGGGCAGTACACACGTTTCCAGATCTTCTTCAAGGTCACAGTTACATCACAGTCTTCCAGTCAGAACCAGTGCGCAAGTGAATGATCTTGCTAGCAGCAACACGCCAGCAATCATTTGCTAATGGCATCGGTTTGTTTATTTATGCTCGAAATTTATTTGAGCACTGGTTCCAACAGGAACGTGGCGGGGCAGGAAGAATCATGGAGCTTCCTGCGATCCTTCGAGATCCTCGACACGATTTCTGTGTTGGCACCAGAAGTGAGGCAGTGGTGTCAGTGCAATGCCAGTCCCACCCCCAGCCCCAACGTTGTCCCTGCTGCTCCCTCCACCAAAGCAGCAGCAAGAGCAGCGGGGGGTGGCGAGGGCTGACAGCTCCCAGGTGGGGCCTGGAGACCTCCCAGAATGACAACAGAGATCTCTCTTGACAACAGAGATCAACTCCCCTGGAAGAAATGACCACTTTGGAAGGTGGACTCTGCAGCACTGGACTCCATGGAGGTCCCTCCCCTCCCCAAACCCTGCGCTCTCCAGGCTCCACCTCCAGGTATTTCCCAACCCAGAGCTGGCAACCCTAGCACTGGGGCCCAGGGTGGGGGACTGTGGGACTTGGCCACCCTGGGTAGACCAGATGGGGAGACAAAACCAGAGTGTGTCCTGCTGACCTAGATAGCCCAGGCAAGCCTGATCTTGTCAGATCTGGGAGGCTAAGCAGGGCAAGTAAGGTGGGAGACCTCCTCAGAATACCAGCAGTCGGGAGGTGGGGGCAGGCTTTATTCAGCCACCTCTCTGAATATCCCCCAGGCCCCCAGTAGGGGTCAGTCACCAGAGGTCACCATGACTTCCACATACACACACACACTCTTGTGCACACTCACATGCCAGTTTGGTGTAGTGGTTAAGTGTGTGGACTCTAATCTGGGAGAACCAGGTTTGATTCCCCACTCCTCCACTTGCAGCTGCTGGATGACCGAGGGCAAGCCATAGTTCTCTTGGAGCTGTTCTTGAAAGAGCAGTTCTCGAAAGAGCTCTCTCAGCCCCACCTACCTCATAAGGGTGTCTGATCTGAAGCTGGGCCGGCACGCCTTCATATGGTACGAGAAGAGTGGTGCTCAAAAATATTTTAAACAACACATTTTAAGGGCATCTCTTCTAAAAGTATGGGAAGAGACTAAGGACACATTTTATACAAAAATTCCAAAATGGATTTCACCGTTGAAAGTATTCATATATCCCACAGTTTTTACTAAAGAACAATTTTGGAGATATGAAGAACTTTTACAAAAAGATAACTCTTTGAAATCACAAGATACACTACAAGGACAAGGTATTAATCTAAACTGGTGGGAAAGAGTACAACTTGACTCTAGATATGCAAAAGATAAACCAATTGGTTTTGTTGAGAAATCAAATAGGCTAGATAAAATATTGCTGGCAAATGATGTTAAATATATAAAAGCATTTTATACACTATTATTAGAAATGAGAATGCAGGATGAAATAGTAAAAACTGCTATGATTAAATGGGCACAAAATATAGGACGTAATATTCAACTAGCACAATAGTTGAGAGTGTGGAAAACAAATATAAAATTTACAAAATGTATGGCGTTTAAAAGGAATATTTATGTTTTATAGGTGGTATATGACACTTGAGAACTTAGCAAAGTGGTATCCAAATATGTCGAATGAATGTTGGGAGTGTAAACAAACTGTTGGTTCCTTTTTTCATATGTGGTGGACATGTAAATGTGTAAAAAAATATTAGACCTGGATTCATGAAATATTGCAAAATATGTTGCATTTGACTATACCATTTGTGCCAGAAATTTTTTTGTTGAATATGATTCCAGAAACTTTTAACAGATTAGATAAATATCTGATTATCCATGTAATAACTGCTGCTAGAATTCTTTATGCAAAGCACTGGAAAGGAGAAGAAGTTCCTACTAAGGAGAAAATAATCTATAAACTATTGGAGACGGCAGAAATGGACAATTTAACATTTAAATTAGCAGATAAAAGAGAGGAAATCTTTGAAAATAACTGGTTAAGGTTTTATAAATGATTGGAAGAACATTTTTAAAAATGAACTAACTCTAACTGTATGCTCCTATAATGGGATAAACTAATCTGGTGAATTAGATATTGATTCTAGTAGAAATGTTAATATATATCTATATATCTAATTCCCAAGTGGGCCCCCCCGTGCGGATACTTAAATCCATGCGGGGGGGCACTTGGGGGGTGGGGAGGGGGTTCTGCAGATGGGGGTGATCCCCCCCGTTTGCAGAAAAATCAAAAAAGTTAAAAAAAGTTTTCAGGGGATACTGAAATCCCCCGAAAAGTAAAAAAGCGTTCCGTGCGCATGCACAGGGAACGGACTTACCTGAGTGGCAGCGGCGGCGGCAACGGACAAGCGGCCGGGCGGTGGTGGCGGGGGTCTGCAGCCAAGCTGCTGGCTCAGAAACGGGGGAGGGGGGAGGCAGTGCGGCGGGCCTCAGGTCTAGCTGCGCCACCAACTCTGGAAGGGGGGAGGGGGCGGGGAGGGAGGAGGCAGTGAATGGGGGGAGAAGCGGCAGCCCGAGTAGCGCTTGGCCGCTCAGGCCTGGGAGCCGGGGGTGAGTGGGCCGGGGGAGGGGGCAGGAGGGAGGGAAACGCTGGGGCCGAGTGGCTTAACGCCACTCGGGCCCGAGCTACAGCGGGCCAGGGGGGAGTGCCTCAGCGAGCGGCGGTTCTTGCCGCTGCTGCCGATTTTCGGGGGGGGGGACGGGGGGAGGGAGGGGAGAGAGGCTCACCTGCCCCCCCCCCCACGAGTATCGCGGGTCCACCGGCTCGTATATATATAGTACAGACTCCATATCTGTTAGTATGCTTTTATCTTTGTATGTTTTTTCTTGTTTTTCCCTTTTTCTTTTCTTTTCTTTTATGAAAAACTCAATAAAAAATTATTTTTAAAAATAAGGGTGTCTGTTGTGGGTAGAGGAAGGGAAGGAGATTATAAGCTGCTCTGAGACTCCAAAGGAAGGGCAGGATATAGAAGAGGAAGAAGAGGAAGAGATTGGATTTATTCCCCTCCTTTCACTGTAGTCTCAGAGCGGCTTACAAACTCCTTTCCCTCCCCCTCCCCACAACAGACACCCTGTGAGGTAGGTGGGGCCGAGAGAGCTCTGAGACAACTGTCCTTGAGACAACAGCTGGTACAGAGCTATGGCTTGCCCAAGGTCATCCAGCAGGTGCAAGTGGAGGAGTGGGGATTCAAACGCGGTTCTCCCAGGTTAGACTCCACACACTTAACCACTACACCAAACTGGTTCTCACCAAACTAGCTCTTCTTTTTCTTCATATAAAAAATATCAAACCACTATGTGGATGAGGAAAAGTTCCACACCTCAAGCAGGTTGCCAAAAATGGACTTTAAGAGTAAAATCAAAACATTGCCAAAATATGAAATTTCTAACTCTCAAAACATCCTTTGACTGACTAATGCTGGGATCCCAAAAACGGTACCCGAGAGGACCGTGATTTCTCTGACAGGTATCCATTTTTTTTCTTCCTCGAAGCCAATATGGGCTTCCCTCCCCCCCCCCCAGGCCAGGAGATGCTTTGGAAGAACCCGGTGGGCCCAAGGGCCTCTGTGTCTCCAGGGAATGCCCATTTGGAACTGGTGACTTCCATTGTAGGAGGATGCCTGGCTTGCAGTTCCCAAGATTTTGACATTGACCTCAGCACTCCTTGGTACCTGTTTGACGGCTGGTCCTGGTCCCCCGCCCCCCCAAGGCAGCCATTTTGTAGTGCCGCACACTCCCTGCTCTCCACACTCCCAAAGGGCCCCCGGACTGAAGGGGAAATGTGTCGCTTGAAAACCGGGGGGGGGGGGGGGGAGATAGGAGAGAATGGAGGAACCGACAGACGGAGCAGCTGTTACGTTTCTAAAAATATTCTTCAAAGCCATGCTCAATGAAAAATAAAACCACACGTAAAGCCTACAATCAAACAGGGGAGGGGGGAATAACTAGATAACATATCAGTGAGGATAAAAGCAGAAGTTAAAGACTCATCGTCAAAGATTTGGAACAGATCATTTGTATTTTATAGGTATTTTATTGCTTGTAACTCAATTTTTATTGTATCTTATTGGCCTTTTATCGATTTTTTATTTTAGTGGCAAATCACCTCTGAACGTCTCTTGCTTTGAAAATCCTGTGGGGTTGTCGTAAGTTGGCTGCAATTTGATGGCCAAAAATGACAGTTTTTAGTGTCTGGCAAACCATTTCAGGGACTTCCCATTTAAAGGCAGAAATACACTCAGTATCAACCAACCAAGCCAGTTTGGCTGGAGATCCTGGAGGTTTTGTGTCATCTTCTGGATGTGGAACTGCGGTCACTGGGGGGGGGAGGTATTTGTGAATTTCCTGCATTGTGTAGGGGGTGGGACTAGATGACCCTGGAGGTCCCCTCCAACTCTATGATTCTGTGAATGCCACCCAAAATCAAATGAGCCATCCACGAGGCCAAGGAGAAGGTAAAGGCTAAGTGGCCTCTCAAAAGTGGGGTTGCCAAACTCAGGGGAGGGGGTTACAATTGATCTCCAGATGACAGAAATTAGTTGCCCTGGTGAAAATGGCTGCTTTGGAGGATGAACTCTATGGCATTGTGCCCTGCTGAGGTCTCTCCCTTCTCCAAACCCACTTCCCCCAGGCTCCACCTCCAAATCTCCAGGTATTTCCCAAGTCAGAGTTGGCAACCCTATATTCTAACCGGGAGGGTATCAGTGCCAAGAAAGCCCTGCTCCATGCCCCAGGAAGTCAAGCCACCACGAAAGAAGGGATCAGGAGGCAGCAAACTTCAGGAATGGAAAGAATGCGTGGGAGGAGAGAATCCCACACAGAAGGAGGGCCCACCCAGGCAAGCCGGGGAGTAGGGTTGCCAGCTCTGGGTTGGGAAATACCTGGAGATTTTGAGGGTGGAGCCTGGGGAGGGCGGGGGTTGGGGTGGGGAGGAACCTCAGCAGGATACAGTGCCATAGAGTCCACCCTCCAAAGCAGCCCTTTTCTCCAGGGGATCTGATCTTGGTCATCTGGAGATCAATTGTACAAGCAGGAGATCTCCAGGTACCACCTGGAGGTTGGCAATCCTACCAGCGGGTCATGTTTGCCCTGGGCTGCCCTGTGGAACTCACAGAAAGACTGTGCATTGGGGGAGCCATAGGGTTGCCAAGTCCAGGTTGGAAAATACCTGGAGACTTTGGGGGTGGAGCCAGGAGAAGGCGGGGTTTGGGGAGGGGAGGGGCCTCAGCATGGTACAATGCCAGAGTCCACCCTTCAAAGCAGCCATTTTTTCCAGGGGAGCTGATCTCTGTCAGCTGGGGATCAGCTGTAAAAGCGGGAGATCCCCAGGTCCCACCTGGAGGCTGGCAACCCTAGGGAGCCACAATCCATGAGTGAAAAGAGGTTTCCAGGTGTGCCTCTGCTTGCCAACCAATGGAAAGAGATGCTGCAGGAGGAAAAAAAAGAAACTCCCCTCCCGGGTCACGTGACGTGCGCTCCAGCTAGAACAGATGGATCGGTGCTGTCAAGACAGCAGGGGGAAAAACTAAGCATCAGCTGCACAGTTGTGCTATCAAGCGATAGCCTGGAAAGGCTGGACACAGCTGTACGCACGCACGCACACACACACACACGCACACACACTCAACGGACGCACACAGAGAAAGCCCTTCCACCACCACACAGTGGCTTTCTCCATTTGGCAAGCATGGGGTAGAAAATTATATTCATTTTTGTGTGTGCAGCAACTCCTCATTCCATTTCAAAAGAGGGATTATACCTGTAAAGATAATATGGGCCTTTAATACCTCCATTTGCGCCCAGGAGTTCTGCATTTTAAAATCCCCCACCAAACAGAAAAGCGTGGAATACAAAACTGCGTGGGGGGGGGGGGTTTCCAACCTCGCATTGGCTGCCTGTGAAAGAACAGCCTCCTCTTCCATCTGTACCCCCCCCCACACACACACACACCAACCCCATTCTCATTCTATCAGCAGCATTCAGTGCTGAAACCACAAATGGCTGCAGCGAGGCCCCCATGATGACAGATTCAGGCAGTCCTGGGCAGCTGCGATTCTGGACGTCTTGTTGTTTTACGTTCCTGTTGTATGGGTGGCAGCAAGAGCGCTGGAAGGTGCAGACTCGTTTCATGCGATAGCTCAACGTCAGAGTCTTGCCCGTCTTCTTAACTCCCTAGTAAAGAGCAGGTTGGCAAATGGCCGCCCATGCACAGAAAACCCTTTCTGGTCCGCCCTACGTAGGGACACAGACTGCAAGCCCATATCTGTGCACTGGGTGTGCCTGTGTGGGCTCACGCTCTGTTCTTTACTGCCCGATATAAACTATACCCCAGCCTGGAAGATAGGGTTGCCAGGTCTGGGCTGAAAAATACCTGGAGACTTTGGGCGGGGTTGGGGGAGGGGAGGGGCCTCCGCATGGTAGAATGCCATAGAGTCCGCCCTCCAAAGCAGCCATTTTCTCCAGGGGAGCTGATCTCTGTCAGCTGGAGATCAGTTGTAAAAGCGAGAAATCCCCAGGCCCCACCTGGAGGCTGGCAACCCTGCTGGAAGATCCAAGCTAGCCCAAGATCTCATCAGGAGGGTCAGAACTTGGACAGGAGACCACCAAGGAAGTCTAGGGTCACTCTGCAGAGACAGGGAAAGGCCAACCCCCTCGGAATGACTCTTGCCTTGACCTGGATGGATCAGGCTAGCCCGATCTTGCAGGATCTCAGAAGCTACAGAAGGTCAGCCCCAGTTAATACCTGGATGGGAGACCACCAAGGAAGTCCAGGGTTGCTACACAGAGGCAGGCCATGACAAACCACCTCTTGCCTTGAGAACCCTGCGGGGTCACCATAAGTCAGCTGCCCTTGTCCGCACTAGCCACTCCCACCATTAGCCATGAGGAGTTGCCACACCATGCCCACTTCCGCTGCGGTTCCTGGGTATGTCACAATTCACGCGTGTGGTCTAACCACTGATTAGATGATGGCTGGAAAGCTCCCCACCTTTAACCTGTGCCTCTGCTTCAAGGAGGGGACATGGAGAAGGGGCATGCCTTGGCACCCCTCCCGTGCACAGCCTGGCTCCGTGCCTGATGGGAATGCATGGCTCCGGACCACAGAGCATCAGTGTCAGGATCAGGCCCACAAAAATCTCTCCCTGGGCCTTGTTCCAATTGAATGAAGGAAGCTGTATTTCAACGGTGTTGTGTTCAGTTTGCAGCTTAGGGCAATGGGGGCTGTTTGACAGCCCTCTGGGGCAGTTGGCTGTCTGCTGTGTGAGACAGGAGGATGGGGCAGACGGACCATTGGTCTGATCCAGCAGGACTGCTTTTCTTTTCTTTCCTTTACAAAAAGATCATTGATAACCCCCTTTTTCTCCCCACTGGGGACTCCAGGGAGTTTACATCATTTTCCTCTCCTCCATTTGATCCTCACAACAACCCTGTGAGGGAGTTTAGGCTGAAAGACTATGACTGACCCAACGAGCCAGTTTGGTGTGGTGTTTAAGTGCGCAGACTCTAATCTGGGAGAACCGGGTTTGATTCCCCACTCCTCCACTTGCAGCTGCTGGATGGCCTTGGGCAAGCTGTAGTTCTGGCACAGCTGTTCTTGAAAAAGAGCAGTTTCTCTCGGAGCTCTCTCAGCCCCACCTACCTCCCAGGGTGTCTGTTGTGGGGAGGGGAAGGGAAAGGAGTTTGTAAGCCGCTCTGAGACTCCTTTGGGAAGTGAAGGGCGGGGTAGAAATCCAATCTCTTCTTCTTCTCTTCTTCTTCTATGGGAAGGGTGCGAATTTAAGCCTGGTTCTCCCAGATACTAGTCCGGCACTGTTCACCACTATGTGATACTTGTTCTCTTATGACATGAGTCACCTGACTGAATGTTCTTTCATTTTTTGAAAAAATAATCATCCACACAGCAAACTTCGCCTGTCAGGAGAAAGAGCAAGATACAGCCTATGTGGTCATGTTGTATGGGCAGTGAGGTCGCCAATTTCCAGGGGGTGGCTGGAGATCTCCCAGTATTCCAACTGATCTCCAGGCTATACAGATCGATGTCTGTTGGGGAAGGTGGCCTTTACGGCACTGTGCCCTGCTGAGGCCCCTCCCTTCCCCAAACTCTGCCTTCCGCAGGCTCCGCCCAGCCACCCCCCAAACCGCCAGGAATTTCCCAACCCAGAGCTGGAAACCCTAACTATTGTGCAAGGCATTGTTTGTCTGAAGGAGCATTCGATCACAGGCGTCCTCTTTGTCTGTCTGTACCAGACGGCACCTGCAGATGATCAAGGCCCAGCACACATTCGGTTTTGGAACGGGCCAGCATACGGGATTCTGCCCACCAACTCACAGCCGAGGGCTGCCTCCTCCTCATACAAGTGAGGTTCCTCCCAGCTGTCTCCCAAACATCTGTATGGCCTGACGCCAGGGCCTTTAGCCCCCCCCCCCCCCCTTTCAATCACAGGCTGTCTTTCCCCCCCTCTTGGGCCGCCATATTGTCAGGTGCCAAGCTGTGGTAACGACTGTAATTTCATAGAGTTCTCTAGACAGATATTGAAAAGGCATCTGGAAAAATTGATAGCGTATCAAGCCCGAGATTTCATAAGAGTCATTTTCAAAACGCCCAGCCGTCATTGCTGTGATGAGCCAGGCATGCTGCGCACAGACCGGCAGAGGCTGAGCCCAGAGTCTTGCGATCTTAGAGCTCCACCTGCAGAACTGGACAGAGTGCTGCAGAAGGGCTGGGAAAGGCATTTTCATTACCCCCCCCCCCACAACTGGATGTGGAAATCCACATGTGCCTTCATTTCTCCCTGGTGCAAATCAAAGCTGGGCATCTATTCAATGCTCCCTCTAAGCTGTGGAGTCTTGTGAGCAAAAGTTCTACTTTGTGAGCTGCTGGCATTAAAGCTGTGAGCGAGCGATTTGGCTCCGGCATAGATTAGTTTGCTCTGGAGCCCTCCTTCCTGAGCTAAGACAAAAATGTGTGAGCTGGAGGCTAAAAAACGGTGAGCTAGCTCACACTAACTCAGCTTAGAGGGAACACCACGCACCGTGTTCTACTCGCTCCTCGTGCCAATTTTTTCCCTGTTACTTTTATGCATTGTTAATGAGTCTGTTTGATAAACATAAAAAAGTGGGCTTGAATACAACACAGATAAATAAAGCATCGGCCAGGGAAGCTCAAACAGCAACCAGTTCAGATCATATCTTGATCACTGGTCAGCAGAGATCATGCAGCCGATCTCTCCATGGTCGGTTTGGCAGCCTGTGGCTGTTTGGAGGTTTGCCGTGCTAGTTGCCTGCACAGCCCAGTCTGCACAATTGACTTTCGCGACTGTGCATTGCCACGGACTTGAGAGAGCTCTCCCTGTCCCTGGTCGCCATGTCCAGACATGTCCAGACACACAGGGCCAGGCCAGCTACCTGAGCTTGAGTCTGGCAGAACAATAGCTGGCCAGATTGTAACTTGCCACCAATCGAGCACAACCAATCGAGCGAAGGAACTTATGACATGTTACCACAATCATAAGGTCCTGTCGGGACATTTGGGTGAGGTCGGAGGTGTGGCTCCGACCAGAATAAAAGAGAGCCCCTGAGCCCAGGTAGGCACGCCTCATCTGACCACCCAAATAAAGAGCTTGCTATGAAATCACTTCTCCTGGTCTCCAAACTGGTACTTTTCAATATCCCTGAGTGATGGAAACAGCTGGCCATCTGTTTGAGTCCTGCCCGGCATCCAGTGGGAGGTTTGGGGTTAGAGACAGGGGAGGCTGAGGTATTATGTGCACTGCTGCATCACTTCCAGGAAACTTGAAAGTGACACGGGGTAGCTCTAGGATAGGGTTGCCAGCCTCCAGGTGGGGCCTGGGGATCCCCCACTTTTACAACTGCTCTCCAGCTGAGAGAGATCAGCTCCCCTGGAGAAAATGGCTGCTCTGAAGGGGAGACTCTATAGCATTGAACCATGCTGAGGCCCCTCCCCTCCCCAAACCCCGCCCTCTCCTGGCTCCACCCCCAAAGTCTCCAGGTATTTTCCAACCCAGACTTGGCAACCCTACTCTAGGAATCACTGGAAACCAATGGTTTTACACAGGAGTCATTTCATTAAAAAAGAGGTGCAGGAGCTCATTAGCGTAGCTCATTAGTATAACTTATTTGCATATGCCACACCCCCTGACACCACCGGAAGTGTGTCAGAAGGCAACACCCACCGCTCAGGCTCCGCTCCAAAAAATCTCCAGGTCTTTCCCAACTCAGAGCTGGCGAGCCAGCTTTACACTTGGACTAAAGACACTTTAGGTTTCCTTTGCTCTTGCAGGGAAGCTACCCTACAACAAGCATGAAAACACAGATCAAGTTAGCATGCTTTTGCTTTTTTCCCACAGCGCATCACCATATGAGCCCACTCCTGGGCTTGTTACTCCCGGCACGGTGTTCCTGTGCATTCCTGCTCGAAATGACCCCTGGTTTTATATGATGCACATGATGTCAACTTTAAAACAAAATTTCTCCCACTGCCACTTGACTAGAGAGTAGGGTTGCCAACCTCCAGGTGTGTGTGGGGGGGGGGGGGGGTCTGGCGATTTCCTGCAACAGCTAATTTCCAGACATCAGAGATCAGTTTCTGTGGAAAGAATGGATGTTTTGGAGCAGGGGTGTCAAACATGTGGCCTGGGGGCCGGATCAGGCCCCCAGAGGGCTTCTCTCAGGTCCGCACTGGAACTGGCCATCTCCTGCTTCCAGTTCTGTTGCTGCTGCTGCATCATAGCTTGCTTCGCCAGACGCTCTCAATCACTCAGCCATTTCATGTTTTTCCTGGGTCCTAGAACTCTGAGCATGAGATTTCTGTGGTGAATGTCAATAAATCAAAAGTAGGTTTGCAGCTTACAGATACACACCGGAACAGCATGCTCAGGATTGCAACAGCACAGACAATTTGATGCAATAATTCAGAGCAAGAGGTGTCAGTTATCAGGTACCGTTAAATAAACAAAATATTGCAAGAGTGCTAAAGTTTTAAGCATGTTTTTATTTTAAGTAAAAAAAAACTTTTGTGTTTCTGTCCTTTATAAAGTTTCTATCTCTGCTACCTGGCATTACATTTTATGACACAGCTGGCCCGGCCCCACAAGGTCTCATTTATGTCCGATCCGGCCCTCATAACGAATGAGTTCGACCCCCCTGCTTTAGAGGGTGGCTTGCATGGCCTTATACCCAGCTAAGTTCCTTCCCTTCCTCAAACCACATTCCTGTTATGGTCCAGCCCAAATCTCCAGGATGCAAAGCACCAGGGGAATCCAGGCTGCCAACCTCCAGGTGGTGCCTGGAGATCCCCAGAATTGAATAAATATCTGATCGTGTTTATGTCTTCATCACAATATTTTGTCATTTTAAATGTTGTTTTTAATTGTTCATATGTTTAAATGGTGTTTTTGAAAGTTTTAAATTAAACAAATAAATGTACAACTGATCTCTAGGCAAGAGAGATCAGTTTCCCCTGGAAATAGGGTTGCCAGCTTTGGGCTGAGAAATACCTGGAGATTTGGGGGATGGAGCCTGTGGCGGTCGGGGCTGGGGAGGAGAGGGCGTACAAGGCCACAGAGTCCGCCTTCCAAAGCAGCCGTTTCCTCCAGGGGAACTGGTCTCTGTCTCCAGGAGACTAGTTGTAATCCCAGGAGGCCTCCAGCTTCCACCTGGAGGCTATAACCAAAAGAGAGCTCACGGGAGGAGGTTGTATCAAAACACAAACACTCCGTGAATAATTTACAAGCAAAAGTAGAAAGACTATATTAACCAAGACAATTTTAACAATTCTTAACACTTCAACTATTTCTCCAATGCAAACCCTCTTATAATTTCTTTAAGGGCTAGGATCCAACAGTACTTAATACAAAAGACAAAATCCAAATAAAGTTCACCAATTTTCTGTATAAGATGCTTCAGGAGAGCAGAAACTTCAAAAAAAAAGTGTAAGTTTCGCGTTCAGGGAGTAACAGCCATGCAGGGCCGGCTTCAGTGCCGTGTTCGCTTCCTGCTTCCTCAGAGAGCTGTTCTTTTCTAGCTGTGAAATCAAAAGATAATATAACAATTCTCCATAGACCAGTTTTCCAAACCCAGTCACCCCATTAACATGTTGTTCTTGCTGTCGACAATGCTTCTACAATACTGTGATCAGTTAAAATTGTCTTGGTTAATATAGTCTTTCTACTTTTGTTCGTAAATTATTCACGGAGTGATTGTGTTTTGATACAACCACCTGGAGATTGGCAACCCGACCTGGAGAAAATGGCTGCTTTGGAGGGTGGATTCTGTGGCATTATGCCCTGCTGAGGTCCCTCCCCCCCCAAACCCCGCCCTCATCAGGCTCCACCCCCTAAATCTCCAGGAATTTTCCGAGTCCGAGTTGGCAACCCTTGCACTGGGGCCCAGGGTGGGAGAGTTTTGAGGGCAGCCTGAGCGCAGCCAAGAAGGGAATAACCTGTCGGTGGTGGCAGAAGGTGTGTTCAGTTTGGGTTTTAATCTTTTTGAAACATCTGTTTAATGTTTATCACACTGTTTCTTTCCTATTGTTGTCTGCTCCGGTCCTGCGATGCTTGGGGAAAAGGTGAGCATATAAATATTTTAAAAGGGGGGAAAAAAGGATGGTGAAGTTGTCTGCCACTGAACCAAACAAATCTGAAGATCGGCTCGCCCTGATGGCAGCCGATGAACCGGGTAAATTAGGCCGCCGAATGCATTCACTGCAAAATTTGTACCATCTCTGGAATAACGGCAGCACGAAAAGACCAGCCGAAAGCACAGTTTGCCACCTTGTTTCTTTTCAGCATTACAGAAAGCCATGGCGGTAGATTGCCCTGAAGTGCCTTATTCCAGAACATCAACAGAGACCACCCACCGATGAATTTATCCAACTGCTCCGCCACACTTTCCACGGCAACCTTTTGTTTAGTAGGTCAGTTCCTGTTGGAAGAATGAGGGCTAGAGACTTGGGCTTGCAGATCTGAGAAGCTTGAGAATGGTACAGTACAGAAGCTAAGCCTTGGGTCAGACACCTCAGCCTAGGGTTGCCAAGTCCAGGTTGGAAAATACCTGGGGACTTTGGGGGTGGAGCCAGGAGAAGGCGGGGTTTGGGGAGGGGAGGGGCCTCAGCATGGTCCAATGCCATAGAGTCCACCTCCAAAGCAGCCATTTTCTCCAGGGGAGCTGATCTCTGTCAGCTGGAGATCAGTTGTAAAAGCAAGAGATCCCCAGGCCCCACCTGGAGGCTGGCAACCCTACCTCAGCCACAGTCATTCCTAGAGTTGCCAAATCTAGGTGGGGAAGCTCCTGGAGATTTGGGGGTGGAGCCTGGGGAAGGCAGGGATCTCAGTGGGGTAACAATGCCATGGAGTCCACCCTCCAAAGCAGCCATTTTCTCCTGGGGACCTGATCTCTGTAGTCTGAGGATGAGCTGTAATCCTGGGGGATCCCCAGGCCCCACCTGGAATCTGGCATCTCAAGACATTCCAGATTGTTTTAGACCAGGTGTTCCTTACTGCTAGCTGACCTTACAGGAGAGGGGGTCAGAGATAAGGTATGCCGAGCACATCAGAGACCATGCATCAATGCAAATCATCGTTATTCTGTCCCATGCTTCAGGAGGCCTCGCTGCAGAGGAAGGTCACCTGATTCTCCGGGAGATCTCCGGGTTCACTGCAGTACCTTGCCTGCCCTCAGCCTGTCACCTTCTATTCCTGTCAATCATATCCACAGACTGCAAAGTTCCATTCCTCCCTAGCTCCTGGTTTCCTCAACCGCCCACCCCACCCCGCCCCCGGCCCTCCATCCTCTGCCTCCTCCCCCTGCCATTTCCCTGGGGTTCTGTTCCTTCAGACCGGTGCCTGGGGAGGCCAGACAGTCGCCAGTGAGGGCAGCAGTCTCCTGTGCCTGTGGAAGGTGATGCAGCTGCATGGCAGGAAGCCCAGCTTCTAGTGGGTTACATGTGACAAAAAATTGCCTTGGAAGCACAGAAGCTTATTGTGCAGTATCCCCAACTCTCCCCATTTCCTGGTTAAGGGGGAAATGCTCTTCAATGAAATGACAAAGATGATCTGACTCTAATGGTAACAAGAGAAAGAAATTTTACTGACAAAAGTAGAAGCACATCTTACATGGCATGTTCATGGGGAACATTTAACTTATTGTGCACAGATTAACTTCAGAAAGGTGAACTGGCTACAGCTCCAAGCCCAGGTAAGACAGAGAAGAAGAGAGGTCCTGTGTAAGATGAAAACAGAAGGCAAGCAAGGGCCAAAAAGGCTCAGCATCTAACCGATGGGAGGGTGGGTCCAACTGCCAAGTACACCGGAGCGAGAGGATTCCCAGATCCTCGTGCATGCAGAGCTACAATATCCAGCAGCCCCCACATGCCAAGAGGGAAAGCCCAGAGGTGACCTCCCAGGGCTGCCCCCCCCCGGTGCATTCTTCTTGCAGCTGCCCTCACCTGATCTTGAAGCCTCTCCCTGCTCAGCACTTCAGACATGATCCCCCTCCCCAGTGTGGTGTGGATTTTTCTGGCCTTTCAGTTGCCTCTCCAAAGAGGGGTTTCTTCCCTGAGCGCTTAGGATGGTCGGAACATTCCCGGGCACCTCAGCTGTCCTGTTCTTACCAGTGTGAGGGAGCATTGTTATGGGGAGGGAAATGTCCTTTCCCCAAAATTCACTCATTTGAATACGGCCATTGAGTCCTCTTGCTCTCTCTTTTTCTCTTGTAAAAGAGGGGTTTCTCTTTCGTTTGTCTTTGATTTCTTTCCGAAGAGAAATTGTCAGATGTTTTTGTAACTCGAGCCCTTGCAGTTATGTTATACACCACAGGGTAGCGCTCTAGCAGGCAGACGGGAAGGTTTGGGAAGAGATTGCCTGTTTCTGAGCAACTACAGAGGGGAAACCTGGAATTCTGCGGAATGTCCCTTCTTGCCTCTCCTGTCTTTGGATTTCTCTATGATCAAAAGACATTTGATTAGAAACAGACTCCAGATTCCTGGGGGGGGGGGGGGGGGGGAGGAGAAAGAAATGGATTGCTGGGTTTCAGGTTGAAACTGGGTAAAGAGGAATTCAAAGAAATGTTGCTTAATGCATGAGAGCATCTTGTCAGTGTACAAAGACATGGAGACTGAGGTGTTGTGCAGCCCGGGCTGTCCCTTGTGAACAGATGATGACAAAGCAGGGGACAAGTAAGGGTTTTTTTTCCTGATGCATCTTTAGCCCTAAGAACAAATTAACTTATTACACTTTTCAGGGACTGGTTGCAGATCGGAACTGAGTGCCTGCCCTGCTCTGATTCCCTCCATGGGATGTGAAATGGACCCTTTGGGGGTACAGCAGATGGCCTCCCGGTCGTGCTCGCACCAAATTGATCTCTTCGGCCCTCCATAGCATCGGAGTGCCGTGAAAAAGAAGCAACCCCGTGCTTACCCTGCCCACCCCCTTCCAGCCAGTGGGCCTAACGAATCTGATGTAAACCCAGCTCTTTCCCAAGTTCAATGCAAGTGGGGGTTGTCCTAGTGTTGCCAACTTCCAGACAGGACCTGGAGATCTCCTGGAATTACAGCTGATCTCTAGACGACAGAGGTCATTTCCTCTGGAGGAAATAGCTGCTTTGGCGGATGGACTGTGGCACTATACCCTGCTGAGGTCCGTCCACTCCCCAGACCCCACCGTCCCCAGGCTCCACTCCAAATCTCCAGGAATTATCCAGCCCAGAGTTGGCAACCTTAGCTGGTAAAATCCACATGCATATCAGGTGCATGGAGAGCCAGTCTGGTGTAGTGGTTAAGTGCGCGGACTCTAATCTGGGAGAACCGGGTTTGATTCCCCACTCCTCCACTTGCACCTGGCTGGATGACCTTGGGCAAGCCATAGCTCTGTACCAGCTGTTCCCTCAAGGACAACTTGGGAAAGAGTTCTCTCAGCCCCACCTACCTCACAGGGTGTCTGTCGTGGAGAGGGGGAGGGAAAAGGAGTTTGTAAGCCGCTCTGAGACTCTTAAGTAAGTGAAGGGCGGGATATAAATCCAATCTCTTCTTCTTCTTCATGGAGGAGGCAAGGCCTGCCTCAGCGATGCTGATTCCCTTTATGCTTTGTTGAGTGCCGAAACCAGTCCCCTGGGGAGTATGTTACGGCCGTCCTGCCAATTCCCTCTCAGCCCTAAGGTTTTCTGGGTAACTGTTATGTATTGGGACTGGAACACTGCAGGGCTGTGCCTCCAGAGACTAGTTGAGCCTGGAGCCAAAGAACAATAGCCCACTAGGATTCTGGCAGGAACCAGTCAAGCAGTAATGTTCTGTAAATAGCCTACCGCTGGGAGTGGGGGGTGTTTGGGTGTGGTAATGGCATGCTATTTAAACAGGGCAGGTGGCCCGGTTCCTCAGACTTGCTCAGACAAATCACCATGGAACCCACTGTTTAACAGTAACCTTGGGCTCCCTCGGACTAATCTACCTTGCTGCATTGGTGTGGGAATGAAACTGGGGAGCAAGAACAATGTCTATGGCCCTGAGCTCTTTGGGTGGTGAAAATGTACTGGGCAGCTGTCGTTTCCAAATGGCTTGGATGTGGATCTCCAGACCCAGCTACTGCTGGCCATCCTGTCGGCTCCCTGCCCGCTCTGGGGCTTGTCCGGGGCATCTTTGCCTCGGTCTTCCGGGAGGCCACTGTACTTCCTCCCTGCCTTGGCTGTGTCTCCATCTGGGGCTGCTTCAGCCTCCCTGGTGTCATTCGACCCTCGATTGCTGTTTGGGGAGTGGAACTCAGAGCGGAGAGCTCCTTCTGTGCCACAGATTAAGCTCCGCTCTGCTCTTCTCTGACACCCGGCAATTCATCCCCACCTTCTTCCCATCTGTCACTCAGCAGCCAGCATAGAGATAGAAAGTTGTCAGGGGTGAGTGATCCCTGGGGCTTTCAAGAAGTTGCGGAAGGCCCTTAGAAACAGACACCAGAAAGACTCACTTGCCCGCTCCAGGACAGCTTCCCAGTTGCCAAATGTCCCTGGAAAGTACTGTTGCCCTGGAAATCGTACCTGCTCAGAAATGCAAAACCAAGCCCAAGGTCCCTCCTCAGGAGGAACATGTGAAGCCCTTGAAGGGAGCCCAGGAAGAGGCGCTCACAATCCCAAAGGGCTGTTGTGCACCTCCCTTGAAAGAGCAGCCCTTCTGCTCAGCAAGGTCCAGTGCCATAGAGTCCACCCTCCAAAGGAGCCATTTTCTCCATGGGACCTGATTCATGGTTGTCTGGAAATCAGTTGTAGAAGTGGGAGATTGCCGCGTGCCTCCTGGAAGCTGGCAACCCTCTCTACCTCACAGGGCTGCTGGGTGGGTGATAAAGCAGGGAGGAGAATTGGGTCCCCATGAGGGAGAGAGGAGGGGGTAGGGTTGTCAGCCTCCAGGTGGGGCCTGGGGATCTCCTGCATTTACAACTCACCTCCAACTGATAGAGATCCACCCCCAAAGTCTCCAGGTATTTTCCAACCCAGACCTTGCAACCCCGGGTGGGGGTACAAATGGGAGTAAACTTATTTCTGCCCCCCTCCCTTTCTTTTTCTGCCTCCTGTGCCCCCCCCCCCGCAATTAACCATGGCAAGGACAAAGCATTTAGGGCATTTTTTAATCTCGTCCATTTTAATTGGTGAGAAAAAGCAATACCCACTCATAAGGCCTCCAAGTCTTAGGGATTTAATTAGATCTAGATAAATTGAGGATTTTGAAGAAGGACCTTCAGGGAGTCTGTTGTGTGAACGAGATGAGGCGGCTACGTTTCCCCTCTCCAGCCTCTCTCCGCTTCTGGGCATGTGTTTCCAGCGGAGGGGCTCCGAGGGAGGAGGAGACGCCCACCGTCTGTAAGGGGCGCGCAAGGGACACCCCCCGATCTAAAGGTCACCTTCACGGTCTCCTCCAGAGAGTGGCAGCTGGGGAGGGTCTGAGGAGCCCCGCCAGGTGGCTTTCTCCTCTTTTTTGACAGAACTGACAGCCACTTTTGAAGAAGGCCTCGAAATGACAGTGCTGGAAAAGGCAATGTCTGGTGGTGTACAAAGATGATGAGAAGGAGACCCTGCAGAGGGCAGCGAGAAGACAATTAGAGAGGGTGGTGAGATCAGCACCTTCTCTCTCCTGTTAAGTGCGTCATCCCTTGTCTGTCTCCAGATTGCTGCTCTCAGGGCAATTCCCCCCTCCTTCTCGGGAGTGCCTTGCCCCCTCTCTCTCAGCTAGAGATGTAGCGAGGAACCCTCTCTCTCTCCTCTTTCCTATCAAGTACGTTAATTCCTAAATAAACCTTTATCGCCTCTTTAATCAGGTTGTGCACCGTTGCTGTGTTAATTACTCTGCCAACAGATAGTCCCATGAAATGCGTGGGTCACCTGCCCGTTAATGTCAGGAACGGTGGCTCCCAAACAGCGTGTGCGCTCTTGACAACTGTGTCGCGCGGCGTGCGTGCAGGATAATTTTTCACATCCTTGTATTGTCATTTTGGACACTTAAAGTGTCACCGAGATTTCACTACCCTAAAAGCTTATCTGTCAGCACCGGTGAGTTATTCTGGTGAAAGGGTATCATCAAGAGAAACAATGGAAAACAAAGGGCCTTGAGGCCTCTGGATGCCACTAGCGCGAGTTCTTAATTTCTCTGCCGGTGTCCCGCCGTCTCCCGGAGGACAAAAATCAACTGGTCTGCGCCACAAATGGACGGGGTTCCAGGCCTGCTGGCAAGACGGCAGCACCCCTGTTAATCTTCACATTTTGCCCACAGCTAATTGGTCAGGATTTTTCCCCCCTCTACCGCTGGACAGCTCTGTTGTTTTTCTGCCTGCCTGTAGCATGGATGGTGTGATTCAAAAGCTCCCAAGCTGCAGATGAGGAATTGAGAGCCAGCTTGATGTAGTTGGTTAAGTGCGCAGACTCTAATCTGGGAGAACCAGGTTTGATTCCCCACTTCTCCACTTGCACCTGCTGGATGACCTTGGGCAAGCCATAGTTCTGGCAGAGCTGTCCTTGAAAAAGAGCAGTTTCTGTCAGAGCTCTCTCAGCCCCACCTACCTCACAGGGTGTCTGTTCTGGGGAGGGGAAGGGGAAGGAGATTGTAAGCTGCTCTGAGACTCCTTCAGGTAGTGAAGGGTGAGGTATAAATCCAATCTCTTCTTCTTCTCCTCTTCTTCATCAGGTCATCCAGCAGGTGCAAGTGGAGGAGTGGGGAATCAAACTGGGTTTTCCCAGATTAGCGTCCGTGCACTTAATCACTACACCAAACTGGCTCGCAAGGATGTAGCCAACCTTGCGAACAACAGCCAATTTGTACCCATTGACCCTGCAAGCAAAGGTTCGGTTGTGTAGGTTCTCTTCAAGAGGCCATCTCAGTAGGCCTCAGAGCAAGCAGGAGAGCAGGAGGGACTCTGTGCTTCTCTTCCAGTCTCCCTGCTAGCAGCCTGCAGCAGTGCAGGGCCTACTAAGAATCTATAGAACCAGGAGAAAAAGCTTTGTAAAGCAGTGTAATTCCTTATTCCAATTGCCAAGTTACCTGCCCTACAGCTACTGTTAATCAAGAGGCCTTCGGCCCAATGGAACTGGGTGTTTTTTTGTTTGCTCCACTCCCCGAAAAACTCAGACACATCGCTTCGGGTCATGATTCTCACCCCGTGAGCCAGAGAAGATGCGGACGCTTGGCAAGGTGAACAGATCCTAACACTCTGTTAACAATATTTCTGCAAAAACTCTGTCCAAGGAGAAGGATTTACATATGTATTAAATGCTTGTCATCCCACGACAAGACTGCCATGTTGTTTTTCATTTACACTGGAAATCTAGTGTCAACTCAGGTCATAAACACAATAAGAACGGGTATGAGGATGCATAAAATATGGACAGCCAGCGCAAAAGGGAAGACGATGGACCGTGAGGCCCATAGCGACCCCAGCTGGGCAGAGTCATCGGGGGGGGGATCTCCTGGAGAATAATTAGCATGCCCCTTTAACAGCAGCTGGATGGGATGGGATGGGATGTCCCCGGGGTCATGATTCGCCTCCATGCCATGAAAAGCTTCAGTTGCTACACATTAAGTCTCCATTAAAAAAAATTTTATCCAGGTTCTTGGCAACCATACAAGGGAGCAATGCTCCCTCTAAGCTGGGGTGTCCTGTGAGCACAAATTCTACTTTGTGAGCTACTGGCATTAAAGTTGTGAGCAGGTGATTTGGCCGCTGCATAAATTAGTTTGCTCTGGAGCCATCCTTCCTGAGCTGAGACAACAATGTGTGAGCTGGAGGCTAAAAGACTGTGAGCTCACTCACACTAACTCAGCTTAGAGGGAACACTGCATGGGAGACCTGCTCTGACCTTCTCGGGAGCCTGGTACAAACCA
The DNA here is from genome assembly GCA_029233225.1 of Lepidodactylus listeri. NCBI lineage: Eukaryota > Metazoa > Chordata > Lepidosauria > Squamata > Gekkonidae > Lepidodactylus > Lepidodactylus listeri. Next base: position 73,000,490 of record JARCFY010000014.1, on the reverse strand, counting down.
CGGAGGAGCTGTGATGTGGGCAATTCATGGTTAACCTGGAGGGGCGGCTCATAAACCCTCTTTGGGGTGGCTTTGGAGGTACTGGATGAGCAACTACCAGATGCCTCGTTCCGGATGAAAAACTCCCCAACAATACAAACCGTTCTTGTCAGCCTCTTCAGGAAGGACGTGAGTTTGTCTGTCAGCCTGCCAGAGAAGGGTCTCTGAGGGTGTCTAGACACTTCCGTGGCGGAGACAACAAAGGTTAGCAAGGCCAAGGGGTGTTCAAAGCCCACCGGACAACCAAGGTGACCTCTCTGTGTTCACACTCTTCTCTCCTGTTAGCTGCCACCGGCAAGTCCCAGACTCCTGCCAATACGTGTTCTCACTTCAGCCAGCAGACTGTCTATGCGATCTGACAAAGGAGTCCCCTCTGAAGCAGGCGGCCGGTTTGCTTAGCTTCGCATCACAGAAAAGAGCAAGCATCCAGGAGCACCCTGAAAACTAACAAAAATTGTGCCAGGGTAGGAGCTTTCATGAGTCACTGCTCACTTCTTCAGATATCTGAAAGTATCTTTAGGTATCTGAAGAAGTGAGCCGTGACTCATGAAAGCTCCTGCCCTGCCACATATTTTTTGTCAGTCTTTAAGGTGCTCCTGGACGTTTGCCCTCTTCTACTGCTACAGACAGACTAACACGGCTGCCCATCTCGATCTTACATCACAGAGAAAGGGTTTACAGTGGCATTCCCAAAGCTGGAATTCAGCACTGAGAAAGGACACACAATCCATGTGGAAGTTCACTTCTAATGCAGGTGCACCCCTGAACCCCACTGTAATGTAGTATACTCTGTATAGCAATCAGCCTGCCATGTGCTCCCAGGTAATGGCGCCCGCCGCATGGCCAGAGCACATGGTCAGGCAGAGAGGGGAGCTTGAATCTGGAGGAACAATAGACATCCGGATTGAAAGCCTTCACCAATGTGGGACCTAGGTTCTCCCTGAGGAGCCAATGCAATCAAAGGCTCCTCCAGGGAACCTATGACAAACATGCGCATATGTTAAGCCCCTATCAGGTCTTTTGGGTGCGGCCGGAGGTGTGGCTCCAGCCAGCATATAATGAGGGCCCTGGAGCCCTGGAAGCATGCTTGTTCTGACCGTCTACTGGGCATGCTGAATCACTAGGGCTGCCAAGTCCCCCGGTAGAGCGGGGGAAACACCGATTTTTAAAGCTTTCCCCCGCTTTTCCAAGATTGGCCACCGGGGGACAAAATGGCTGCCAGCAGGGGAACCTCGGAGCCTGCCCTGGCCAGCCTCTTGAACTTCTTAAAAGGGAAATTTCCCCTTTAAGAGCTGAGCCAGCAAGAGAGCCCCGCCCAGAGATTAAGGCGGGACTAAGCTCTTTCTACTGCGTGCAAGGTTGCTGCTGAGTAAACTGCTTGGGTAAGCTGGGGTCTGCGAGCTCTTTTCCTTCTCTGTCTCTCCCCCTCCCCCTCTTTCTTTTTTCTGTCTGTCTGTCCACTGTGGTTTTGTCAAAGGAATAAACTGTCACTTCCAAAGAGGTAAACATCACAAGGAGAGGTTGCCTGTAGAAGGTCTGGGAGTGGGATTGTTTAAAATGTCTTGTCGTGGCTGTTTGGGTCCCCCCAATCCTCATTTCCCTTCTGCAAATAAAAGTTGGGATTCCTCATTTTTATGCCAATTTTCTGTTTCTTTCAAACGTGTCCCCCCCTCCGGCAGTAAAAATCTGCATTTTTAAAAGCATTTGTACATCAAGTAACCGGTATTTTAAATTAGGGATGGATCCAACTAGCTTTTCTGCTGGCGAAAAGGGGAGGACAAAGGTCCTCTTTAGCCACCAAAAAGCCTATGCTGGGGGGGGGGGGAGTAGTTATGGGACTTACATGGACAACTTCTGGGTGAAACAAGGGCCAGAAATAAAGCCTGGGAATTGGGCAAGAGTAAGTGAAAAAGCTGGCTGTCTGTCTCTCTCTCTCTCTCTGTCCCCATCCAGCAGAGGTCTATCAGTGGCTATTATAGCCACAAGGTCTAAATGGAGCCCTTTGTCTGGGGCAGTGATGCTCTGCATTCTTGGTGCTTGGGGGGCAACAGTGGGAGGGCTTCTGGAGTTCTGGCCCCGCTGCTGGACCTCCTGAGGGCACCTGGTATTTTTGGGCACTGTTGTGACATAGAGTGTTGTACTGGATGGGCTGTACTGGATGGGCCGATCCACTGTGGCTTCTCTCCTGTTCTTATGATATGAAAATCATATTTAGCACTTGTGTAGCACTTAGTGCTTCATATTCTGCCGAGATGAGGAAGGATTCAGTAGGGCCGTTGCTCAGTGATAGAGCATCTGCTTGACATGCAGGAGGTATCAGCCTCTTCAGCTAAAAAAGGATCAGGTAATAGGTGACATTAAAGATCTCAGCCTGAGACCCTGGAGAGCCACTACCAGTCTGAGTAGTCAATACTGACCTTGATGGACCAATGGCCTGATTCAGTATTAGGAAACTTCATGAGTTCATGTGGAAGCATGTGGAAGCAACATCACAGGATGTGACATCACAAAATGATGTCACTTCCTTTCTCCTGGCTCCACCCCCAAAGTCTCCTGGCTCCAACCCCAAAGTCCCCAGATATTTCCCAAGTTGGACTTGGCAGCCCTATGAATCACTCAATAAAGGCTTCATGATTTCACCATTCCTGGTCTCCTGAGTCCAGTACTCTTCACCCACGCAACTGACAGGGCGCACCTGCTGAGACACAGGAGGATGAGGAGGGCTGCCAAGTTCCAAGCGGGGCCTAGGCACCAGAGATCAACTCCCCTGGAGGAAACGGCTGCTTTGGAGGGTGGCCTCTGTGGCACTGTGCCCTGCTGAGGCCCCTCCCCTCCCCAAACCCCACCCTCCCTGGGTTCCACCCCACCAACTCTGTAGGAGCTTCTCCACCCAGAGAAGGCAACTCTAGCAGGCCATGGACTTTGGCACTGACATGACTGCCAGGCCAACTGGCCTTGCTTGATCTTGCCACCAGTCCTACCCGCTGAGCTGTTCATCAGGTTCCTGCAACTTTAGTTGCCAAAGTTCTTGGTGAGCAGCTTCGCATTTGTGTGGCAGCCATTTTGCCATGGGGGCGGTTGTTCAAGCTTACAGCTGCCTAGTCCACCAACCAAACCTTTGCTGCCTTGGGCCCATGTAAGCCGCCCTGAGCCCGCTTGCAGGGAGGGCGGGATATAAATCCCAAAAATAAAATAAATAAATAAATAAGTGATAGAGAAGAGCTATGTATCTCCCAGGGACATGAAGGCGGCTAACTTCTCAAGGGCAGGATCACTCGCTCTCATCCCCTCTTTGCACTTTGCGCCCTAAATGCACACCACTGAATAGACTGCCTGCTTTGCTTTTTGCACCGGTGCGGCCAGGGGCATCTATTCCAGAAGGGATCGCAAGATAAGCTGGCTTCCTGGGCAGACAGTGGAGAAACACAGGAAGCCCCAATGCAAAAACCTCAAACAGATCCCCCTCTCCCAATTTTATGATATGCTTTATAAAAGCTGAAGGAGACGGTGGTGGCAGTAGAGATGGGGGGGGGGGATTTGAGGAGGGTTATAAATCCGAAAAAAATAAATAAATAAAACAAAATAAATAACTGCAGTGGTTTATTTTGTAAACACAGAAAAGCTGGCGCACAAACTTGCCCAACAACTTATCCTTTGGATCTGGGAGCCTGGATCTATGAGAAATGGATATGGGACCCATTCATTTATTTAAAATTTAAAACGTTTTTATGCCACCTTTCCACCCATTCAGGGTCCCCAAGGCAGCAAACAGAAAATATTAAAACACTTGAACTATTAAAAAGAACATTTGTTAAATAATCCAGTAAAAGCACATAAACATGGGGTACATAGGGCAGGAGAAAGGCACTTTGTACATGGTCAGAGACTATTACTTATAATGCAACTTGAGCTGAAGCCAGGGGCCCAAGGATCCCATTTGGTTAGGTGTACTGGCAGTCCTGAATTGTGATTTTAAATTTTGGGTTTTAGGGCTTTTACGTATTTTATCTATGTTGTAAGCCATCTTGAGCTCAATAAGAAAGAAAAGCAGCTAATAAATGGTTGGTTGGTTGGTTGGTTGGTTGGTTGGTTGGTTGGGAGGGAGGGAGGGAGGAAGGAAGGAAGGAAGGAAGGAAGGAAGGAAGGAAGGAAGGAAGTGGGGAGGAGGGAAGGAGGGAGGGAGGGAGGGACAGCTACTTTCCCCATAGAAAGACTGTCATCTTTTGACATCTTGGAAGCTGTTTCTTCCAATTAAGATCCAAATCTCCAAGAATTTATCACCAATTTCACCTACAGAGAAGTTCAAGGGAACTTTAGAGGTTCTTCCTTGATGCAGTAGATGGGGAAGGGGCCGCGGCTCAGTGGCAGAGCCTCTGCTTGGCACGCAGAAGGTCCCAAATTCAATTTCTGTCTTCTCCAGTTAAAGGTCCAGGCAGTGGGTGATGTGAAAGACCTCCACCTGAGACCCTGGAGAGCTGCTGCCAGTCTGAGTAGACGATATTCACCTTGATGGGCCAATGGCCTGATTCAGTAGGAGGCAGCTCCAGGTGTGACTTTCAAGGAGAGGCCCAAAGAGATTCACTGGAGCGGGGTGAGCATATTGCCTGTTCCTAGTTCCTGAATGTCTTTGCTGGCTGAATGTCGCCCACCAGACGCTCCTCCTGCCACACTGACTTGTTCTCTCTCTGGAACCATTTGTGGGAGCGGCACGAAGAGATGTCTTTATTGCTAATTCATTAAAAACACATAAAGAAAAATCTAACAGCAGATTAGCTTATGAGGGCAGTTTTTACAAGTGCACTGCAATTAGAGTATATAGAAAACAATTATTTCCTAGTCAAACCCACCACTTAATCTCCATCTTATTTGCCCTCTCCTGGCTCTTCAATCACTCTCTTGCCTTTCCTTCCTTCATGCCAGCGCAGGGGCCCACCTCTTGGTGAACCCACCTTGGCTCTGGCTTTCGGCTGGCTCAGTTTGCATTGTCCAGCTTCACCTGCACAGAGAGGGTCCATGGCTCAGAGGGGGAGCCTCTGCTTGGCACGCAGGAGGTCCCCGGTTCAATCCCCAGCATTTCCAGGAAGGACCAGGCAGCATGTGATGGGAAAGACCTCTGCCTGAGACACTGGAGAGCTGCTGCTGGTCTGAGTAGACAACGCTGACCTTGACGGACCAAAGGTCTGATTCACTGTCAGGTGGCTCCACGCATTTGTGCATACCTCAGCCCGCTGTGTGTTGGGGGGCAATCATTCCTCTGGCAGTCTTGGAATAAATAATCCTGGAACTAGACAGGCAGTGGACAGGCTCCCTTCACCTCTGGGTTTCCCAAATCAGAGGGTTCAGGCATTGCCTGCTTGAAAAACTTTTGGCTTAGAAGCTAAGCTCCCTGATGAGGGTTGCCAGCCTCCAGGTGGGGCCAGGAGTTCTTCCATAATTTCAGCTGATTTCCAGCCGAAGGGGATCAGTTCCCCTGGAGAAAATGGCAGCTTTGGAGGGCAGGTTCTGTGGTATGCCAGAGGGTCTAGATGAAATCCCTCCCCAGGCTCTTCCCCTCCATAGGCACACCACCCCAAAATCTCCAGGCCAGAGTTGGCAACCCGAATTCTAGATAGAGGGAGGACAGCTGGTGTGACTCTGCAATAAGGAAAAGGCGCTTTATGCACGCCCAGTGTAACTCAGATATCTTTAACCCAGCCTTTTATGGTGCTGAAAGCCCAGCTAATCTCAGCAACTTTGGGCGCTTTTTCCCTTCCCTTGGTTGCGGCAGAAGAGAAAACATTGATGGGAGCGGGGCGAGGAGAGTGAGCCGAGGCATCGTGACTGTCTCGTGGGATTCACTGTCAGCACAATGGCCATCTCCAGCCGGTCCCAGTTGCAGGAACAGGAGAGCAGAGACAACAGAACGGAAGGACAGCAGGAATTCCCGAGCAGCTCAGCATGTTCTTCTAGGTGTGTTAACAGAAATGCTCCTCGGGTTAGCCACCTCCCCACCCAGTCTCAGGAGCCATCTCCACACAGCAAAGGGGAAGGCCAAGGGTGCATGGAAGGAGGGGGCACCTGAGAACTTCCCTTGGAGAACATCGATACGCGCCCCATGACAGGAACTGTGCAGCGGCAAGCAAAGAGAGCCAGAGACCCGCAGTTGTCAGTGAGCTGCAAAAATAACACGCCAAGAAAGTCGGTTTCCATTTCTGAGTAATTAATTGACCTGTGTTTTCCCCAGAAGCTCCCACAGCCAACCATTACTTAGGGTCTGGTCTGCACTTCAGAGCCATTGGCCCTGCTCCAGAAATCCCATACCTTTTAATTAGCCCAAGTCCTCAGGCATAATTAAACTTGATACCAAGCCCTTGAAACGGGGGGGGGGGGGGGGGAAACGTTTCTCGAGACCCAGTTTGAGAACTGGGTCATGGGTAGTTGTGTTTTGTGTGTGTGCGTTTTAATTTGCTCTCTCTGTAAAGTTCCAAAGCACTTGACTTTCAAAAAATATAATGAAAATACTCATGAAAATGTTTAATCAGCTGCAGAAAGAACATCTCAGCTTCATTCAGAAACTGTATTATCTCTCTGGTGAAAAAGTCTTGAATCACATCCACAAGTTGCTCAGGTACTGGCTACTTCAAACCTCTGGAAGAAGACATCTGGGCCACAAAAACCAGGAACACACACACTGGATGAGGGATACACTTCTGGGCAGCAGTGTGTGTGTGAACAAGATTTTGGGATATGGGACCATAAATTAAATATGAGCAGCCAGTGTGAGGCAGTGGCAAAAAAAGGCAAATGCAATATTGGGGTGTATCAACAGAGGCATAACATCTAAATCGCAAGATGTCATAGTCCCGCTGTACACTGCATTGGTCAGGCCGCACCTGGAGAGCAAATTTGGTGTAGTGGTTAAGTGCGCGGACTCTAATCTGGGAGAACTGGGTTTGATTCCCCACTCCTCCACTTGCACCTGGCTGGATGACCTTGGGCAAGCCATAGCTCTGTACCAGCTGTTCCCTCAAGGACAGCTTGGGAAAGAGCACTCTTAGACTCCAAGTGAGAGAAGGGCGCGGTATAAATCCAATCTCTTCTTCTCTTCTTCTTCTTCTAATCTGGGAGAACCGGGTTTGATTCTCCACTCCTCCACTTGCACCTGCTGGATAGCCTTGGGCAAGCCATAGTTCTGTTAGAGCTGTTCTCTCAAAGACAGTCTCAGCCCCACCTACCCCGCAGGGTGTCTGTCTGTTGTGGGGAGGGGAAGGGAAAGGAGTTTGTAAGCCGCTCTGAGACTCTGAGTGAAGGGCAGGGTATAAATCCAGTCTCCTCCTCCTCCTCCTCTTCTTCTTCGTGCAGTTCTAGAGACCTCATTTCAAAAAGGATGTGGCCAGAATGGAGCAGGTGCAGAGGAAAGTGAGGGCCTGGAGACCAAGAAGCCCTATGAGGAAAGGCTGAAGGATTTGGGAATATTAAGTCTGGAGAAGAGGAGATTGAGGGGGGACATGATTGCTCTCTTTAAATATTTGAAAGGCTGTCATTTGGGAGAGGGCAAGGCAGCAGAGGAGAGGACTCACAATCATGGGTTTAAATGAAGGGCAGGAAGGTACCGGCTGGATCTTAGGAAAAACTTGTTGACAGTCAGAGTTGTGCCACAGTGGGATCGGCTGCCTAGGGAGGTGGTGAGCTCCCCTCTCCCTGGCAGTCTTTGAGCAGTGGCTGGACACACACTTGTTAGGGATGCTAGTCTAGGCTGATCCTGCATTGAGCTGGGGGTTGGACTAGATGGCCCGTATGGCCCCTTCCATCTCTGTGATTCTATGATTCTATAAGACTGATCCCAAAGTGGGGAGAAGCCACCAAGAATGCCACCCCCCCCCCCCAAAAAAATGCCTTTTCTGTTCAGATCTGCCACCCGCAAGGCCCCACTTCCTGACTTCTCAGGGAAAGGCTGAGATGAAATATGGGGGTGGAAAAAATCTGGAAGGTTCATTTTCCACAATACATTTCAGGCCATATATATATAACCAAAAAAACAAAAAACCCAGCAGATCAACGTGTCTAGGGTTTCCATCCTCCAGATAGGGCCTGGAGATCTCCTAGAATCCCAGACTACAGAGATCAGTTCCCCTGGAGAAAATGGCTGCTTTGGAGGATAGAGTAGAGGAGAGGACCTGAAGCAACGGGTTTAAATTACATGCAGAAAGACATCGGCTGGATTTTAGGAACAACTTTTTCATGGTCAGAGTTGTTCAAAGGTGGAATCAGCTGCCTAGGGAGGTGGGGAGCTCCTCTTCACTGGCCGCTTTCAAAAAGAGACTGGATGAATATTTATCAGAGATGCTCTAGACTGGTCCTGCATTGGGCAGGGGGTTGGACTAGATGGTCTGTATGGCCCCTTCCAACTCTATGGTTCTATGATTCTATGAGGTTGGATTATATGGAATTAAACCCCTCTGAGGTCCCTTTCGCAAACTCTGCTTTCCCCAGGCTCCCCCCTCCACCTCCAGTAATTTTCTGACCCAAAGTTGGCACCCCTAGACTTGTACTCACAAAACTGCTGGGAGGCAGTGTGGTGGAAGCAATGGCCCAAGGGCCTCCTCCTCCTAGTCGGTCATGTGCAATGCTCCCTCTAAGCTGTGGAGTCTTGTGAGCAAAAATTCTACTTTGTGAGCTCCTGGCATTAAAGTTGTGAGTGAGCGATTTGGCATAAATTAGTTTCCTCTGGAGCCCTCCTTCCTGAGCTAAGACAAAAATGTGTGAGCCAGAGACTAAAAAACTGTGAGCTAGCTCACACTAACTCAGCTTAGACAGAACACTGGTCATTTGCTGGAAAGGAGGCTGCCAAACCCTGCAGCAGCTGGACAGATCCAGCAGACTCAGAGAGGGAGGCACAATGGCTGCTAGCAACATCTGATCCCAAAAGAAAAGATCACAGCTGTGGAACAAGATGCAGTCCAGAGATGGAGACCTTGCCCGGGGTCATCTTAAAAGCTTCCACTGATGAACTGGTCTCCATCAGTGGCATGAAACCCTCTCTCCGTCTCCTGTTTCAAGCACAGCTGAGGCCTGAGTTCCTGGACGTGTAGCTGATCATTTTGCTGCCACTGGGGAAGCTTCAGCAATGAGAAAAGTGGAATTTCAGCAATGAAGGCTCTGGTGATGGTCCTGGCACGTCATCATGAGGGCCTTCATAAGAAGTGACAGAGAGTTGGCTCAGTGACGCAGCAGGAATGTACCTCGACAGGCCGCTTGACGGAGGAATCTGACAACCGCTCAGGCAATTTTACTACCCCATCTGCGCCCCAGAGCAGTGGATCCACACCACTGGCTTCCTGAGCAGCACACGGAAGCAGCCAGCACCTTTCGACAGCCAAGCGCTAATTATTCTGGAATGTGTGCGTCCCATGATGCAACTGGGCAGTTCCACTGATGGATGACGTGAGCCCCTCTCCTTCAGCTTCTGAGGATCTTGGCACCAGATCTGTCTTAGACACCATGTTGGTCCTCCCCCCAAACACCAACATATGACATGACTCATTTCCAGCCAGACAGATGCCATGTCGGGGGGGGGGGGGGGGAGAGACACACATGCTTTGGTTCAAAAACCTGTTTTGACTGCAGCAGAGCCTTGGACACTGACTCATTTCTCTGACTCTTCAGTTGCACTGTCGAGTTGGACTCTCTGCGACCCCATGGACCACATCATGCCAGACCCTCCTATCTTCCGCCATCCCCCGGAGTTTTCTCAATTTCATGTTCATTGCATCGATGACACTGTCCAACCATCTCATCCTTTGCCGTCCCTTTCTTCTTTGACCTCGAATCTTCCCCAGCATCAGGGTCTTCTCCAGCGAGTGCTCCCTTCTCATTTGGTGGCCCAAGTACCTGAGCTGTGACAACACACTCTCCTATTAAAGCATATGCATCAAAAATTTCAAAAACATACAACAATATTGCAAAATATGATTAATTTAATATAATAGGTGATGGGGGTCCAAAGTCATCAACAACGAAACATCCGGTAGGTACATTCGTTTCCAAAAGTCTTCATCAGGTATGGACCAACAATTAGAATATCTTCAAACACAATAAAGGTACTTCTACCATATCTGGCTGATTCAACAATGGCAACTTTCAACTCACAGCATGTCTGGAATACTCCTATGTTAATGCATGTCACTGCAAAGCCTTTGAGTGACATGCATTAACATAGGAGTATTCCAGACATGCTGTGAGTTGAAAGTTGCCATTGTTGAATCAGCCAGATATGGTAGAAGTACCTTTATTATGTTTGAAGATATTCTAATTGTTGGTCCATACCTGATGAAGACTTTTGGAAACGAATGTACCTACCGGATGTTTCGTTGTTGATGACTTTGGACCCCCATCACCTATTATATTAAATTAATCATATTTTGCAATATTGTTGTATGTTTTTGAAATTTTTGATGCATATGCTTTAATAGGAGAGTGTGTTGTCACAGCTGTATGATTCTCTGCTCTTAACTTGTTCCATAGCTGTTGTTCTCATAGATATTGTACCAAGTATCTGAGCTTCAGCTTCACTATCTGGCCTTCCAGGGAACAGTCAGGGTTGATTTCCTTTGGGATTGACTGATTTGATCTCCTTGCAGTCCAAGGGACTCTCAAGAGTCTTCTCCAGCACCATAACTCGAAAGCATCTATCCTTCGGTGCTCGGCCTTCCTTATGGTCCAACTCTCACAGCCATAGAGTACTACTGGGAATATATCATTGCTTTGACCATATGGACTTTTGTTGGCAGGGTGATGCACCTACTTTTTATTATGCTGTCTAGGTTCTCTGTCACATTTGGGTAATTCAGTCGATACTTTGGGGTGTGATTGAGAGAGATGCAGAGTCAACATTCCCTGAAAAGCCCCAGAGATATTACCGATCAGGGGCATCGGAAATGTGGGTCAACTGGCATCCTAGTTTTGAAAGGGCCCTGCTGGGCTACTGTTCTAGGCACACTTGAAATAGCTCCTGGCTTAAGTCTTGCTGGGATCTTTTTGTTGTTGTTGTTTCTACTTAAATGTATTTTATCATACTTTATTATTTTATGTTGAACAATATCTCAGAACAAGATGGGTAACTGTGTTTGTCTGTAGCAGTAGAAAAGAGTAAGAATCTAGAAGCACCTTAAAGACTCACAAAATTTGTGGCAGAGGAAAAGCTTTCGTGAGTCACTGCTCGCTTCTTCAGAAGGTCCGAGATACCTGGTGAGCAGTGACTTCTGAAAGCTGGACTCTTTTCAACACCTCAGAACATTTTACTGAGAAGCAAAATCTAATTGTTAAAGCACTAAGATTTTCAAAATCAAAAAAAAAAGTTTTTGTACATTCTTCTCTCTCCCTTAAGACACCACAATGCAAGACCATCCATAATTTGGAATATTGTGAACACTGAAATTAGGAGACTATCAAGTGCTGCCTCACCCAATACACATACACACACCATGCACATTTATTTATTGAACTATTCACTGCCCTTCTGTCTTGCAGAACTTGGTGGCTTAGGATATAAATAAAATATTATAAAACACACTATAAAAACAACAATTTTATATATATGTATATGTATATATTTAAAAGCCTCAATTTAAAAACTCCAATTAGGGCTGCCAATAAATAAAAACTGAATTGGTCAAATGCAGCCCCTAAATACAGCTATGTCTTCCTGTCTTGCTCCCCTTGGCTTCCCCTCTAACTTACAAACCTCCTTCTGGGCATCAGCAGGTACTTTTTTGCAACCTGTCGGGGCATCCCTGAATGCAAGAGGAAGGCACAGAAAGCCAGGCTTTTTCCAGACCTCTTTAAAGGACCCCACAAGAGAGAGGAAACAGAAAGGGTGCCATCTGCTGACTGTCAAGATTATTTCATTTACTTCCCCAATTAGTGTCTTGCGAAAGGATTTTGGAAGCAGCTCCTCACAGGCGCTGCGCTCTCAGAGGTGCGAGAGGTTGCTGGCTAAGACTCCCCTCCTGCTGATTTCACACATGCTACTCAAAGTGTTTTTGAGCCTCTCTCCCGCTGTGCAGAAAAAGGCAACAATGAAGTTTCGTATCTGGTTTCTAAATGCATTGAAGTCATGGGGGAAGACGGAATTCCAGTCACATTTCAGAGATCCTGCCATTTGTAAGTCACATGCGAACCAATGAGTTCTGTGCGGGAGCAGACAAGACTGCCTCCTATCTCGACAGGTGGTTAACCTAACTTGGCATTGTCTGGTCAGGCTGGCAGCAGCTCTCTAGGTTCCCAGGCAGATATGGGTCTTCCTAACACTGGCTACCTATGCTTCTTTCTGCTGCAGGTGCCGGGGTGACACCTGGGATCTTTGACATGCAAAGTTGATGGAGGTCTAGTCCCTTCTCACATGAGGGGCTGCTTTTTACAACTCCATTATGGACTTTTACCAAGGCCATGGGGAGTTGTGGCTGAGTGGAAGAGCCTCTCCTTGGCATGTAGAAGGTCCCAGCATCTCCACTTAAATAGGACCAGGTAGGAGGGGATGTGAAAGACCTCAGCCCTGAGACCCTGGGGAGCTGCTGCCAGCCAGAGTAAACAATACTGACATTGATGGACCAAGAGTCTGACTCAGTAGAAGGCAGCTTCTTGAGTATTCCCAGGCTATGGCTCAGGGGAAGAGCCTCTGCTTGGCATGCAGAAGGTCCCAGGTTCAATCCCCATTCCCACTGGACTGGCAAGGCCCATTCTGGGGTGCAGACTTTTAGACCTTTTCCACATGCTCCAAGTACTCCTGATTTTGCTGGGGATCGATCCACAAGCATTGGAATCAGTTTGGGCAGGGTTCTCTTACACGTCTACCCATCCTGAGCATTTTTACACCTGCGGAGTCAGTTTATTTTCTTCTACACGTAGCTTAAATAATGAGGATGTTGAAGGGATGGGGCTGTCGTCGCTGATATGATTATCTGCAGCATCAGAGCACCCCCCCCCTTTTTTTTAAAGGCCCTGAAATATCAATATATCACTGCAGTGTTACATCAGGATGGGTGGCCGTGTTAGTCTGCCTGAAGCAGTAGAAAAGAGCAAGAGTCCAGTAGCACCTTAAAGGTTTCCCTTGCTTGAAAGCCAGTCAAATCTGACTCTAGGGGGCGGTGCTCAGCTCCGTTTCCAAGCTGAAGAGCCAGCACTGTCCGAAGACTTCTCCCGTGGTCATGTGGCTGGCATGACTAGACGCCGAGGCACACAGAATGCTGTTACCTTCCCACCGAAGTGGTACCTATTTATCTACTTGCAATTTCTTGCTTTCGAACTGCTAGGCTGGCAGGAGCTGGGGCCAGAGACGGGAGCTCACTCTGTCATGCGGCATTCGGGTCTCGAACTACCGAGCTACTGACCTTCCAGTCTGCAGCTCAGCGTCTTAACCTCTGAACCACCGTGGCCTAGTAACACCTTAAAGACTAACAAAATTTGTGGCAGGAGAGGAGCTTTTGAGAGTCAAGGGAGGAGCTTTTGTGGGCTCTTGCTCTTTTCTACTGCTGAAGTGCTGTAATGATAGTTTAAGCAGGTTCCCTCAATTCACAGCTTTCTTTTTAAAGTAAATATCTAGCTGTTTCCCATGCGGAGATGTGCCTTTTCCCTTTTATCTCCATGAGGAAAGGGAGTAGAGTCTTTAAAAAAAATGAAAGCAGGGAATTCATTAAACTATCTTTACAACATTACAGTGATACAGCAATACTTTAGGGACTGAACCAGTAATCTTTGTGGGAAGGAAGCAGTGGTTTAACAACATTTCAATTATTGAAAAGTAACCTGGAGGTGGGTAAGACAAAGAAAAACAATCATCCAAGCATTACGCACTAGGAGCAAGCCAGTTCAAAATCAGCTTCCAGAAAAACATTGGGGTAAAAGTGGTCTCAAAACAGCTGGAAAAAAAACGGGGAAAAACAACAACAACAACAGAAGAAGTGAAAACTAAAGGCACAAAAAAATGCACGCAGAAATCAGGGGATAAACCGAAACGGTATAGAGCCAGAACTGACAGGGTGTGTGTGTGGAAAACAGTGTTATGTATTGACCATGCGGTCGCCATGTGCTACCAGACTGCTTCAGCCAGGTAGAACAAAGGCCAGGTGGATTCGAACCGGCCACCAATCATGTACCTAGGTTTTCCCCAGGGAACCTATGAGATGTAAATAGACTGATAATAGCCTATCAGGCCAGTTGGGCGAGGTCAGGGGATTGTCCCTGACCAGCATAAAAGGAGGGCTCCGAGCCCTGGGTTGTATGCTTCATCCGGACCAGCAATAAAGATCTAGCTGTTTCACTGTTCCATGGACTCCCGACTCCAATACTTCTCAACAGCTTAGAAAGAAACACTGTGGGATGATTTGTATTGTCACAGACTTAACAAGCATTCCCCCCCCCCCCATTATATGAATGAAGGGCTGTTCCTCATATTTCTCTTATTTGTTTTGTTAATTTCATTTATGACCTCCCTTTCTCCCCTATGGGGCCCCGAACTGACTTATTTTGCTCTCCTTTCCCCCCTTTTTTATCCTAACAACAACCCTGTGAGGTAGGATAGGTGGAGAGTGTGGGACAGGCCCTTGGGTCACCCAGCGAGCTGCCGTGGCACGAGTGGGGATGTGAACCTGCACCGCCCAGATCCTGGTCCGACACTTTGCCTGTTACATCACGCTGCCTCTCCGGCATGTTTCAGAGACGCTAGTAGGATGTGATAAACCTCCAGTGAACTTCTCCAGCCAAGGGGAAAGGCCTCAAAAGTGGGGGAAATAAGCAAACACCAGGAAGGATTACGAAGGGCAAGGACTTTGCTACCCACTTGCATATAAGTAGGGAGCAATGAAGACTGGCACATCCGCCCTACCCCATGGCAAAGCAGCCTCTGCCCTCACCATTCATTCTCAATAAAACGGCCCATAAAGCACAACAGCCTTGCTGGACTGACTCAGGCTGGACCCATGACAAACATTCAGTAGCATGCAACACTCACAGACACACAACACTGAATGCTCACCTAAAAAGTTCGCTACATGATAGAGATACCTACTACAAGAATCCGATCAAAGTCCTCAGAACTGGTCAGTCAAGATAGCTTCCGGACCTGGTCACAGTGTTTTAGTCTCCTCAGCACAAACTTTGCCACAATTTCTGAGGTTCTCTTGTCAGACCCTGGAAGGAGACTTAACAGATGGTAACTGGCAGAGTGGGCCAAAACTCAGCCCTGGTTAGTACTTGGATGGGAGACCACCAAGGAAGCCCCGGGTTGCTAGAGGCAGGCAATGGCAAGCCACCTCCCTTGTCTCTTGCCTTGAAAACCCCACAGGGTTGCCGTAAGTCGAAGAAGAAGAAGAAGAAGAAGAAGAAGAAGAAGAAGAGATACGATTTATACCCCGCCCTTCACTCGGAGTCTCAGAGCGGCTTACAAACTCCTTCCCCTTCCCCTCCCCACAACAGACACCCTGTGAGGTAGGTGGGGCTGGGAGAGCTCTGACAGAAACTGCTCT
Organism: Lepidodactylus listeri; assembly: GCA_029233225.1. Taxonomy (NCBI): domain Eukaryota; kingdom Metazoa; phylum Chordata; class Lepidosauria; order Squamata; family Gekkonidae; genus Lepidodactylus; species Lepidodactylus listeri. Next base: position 72,984,951 of record JARCFY010000014.1, on the reverse strand, counting down.
TTTTCAAGAACTGCTATTTCAAGAACTATGGCTTGCCCAAGGTCATCCAGCCAGGTGCAAGTGGAGGAGTGGAGAATCAAACCCGGTTCTCCCAGATTAGAGTCCGCGCACTTAACCACTACACCAAACTGGCTCTCATAGAGAGCCAAAGAATCATAGAATCATAGAGTTGGAAGGGGACTCCAGGATCATCTAGTCCAACCCCCTGCAAAATACAGGAAATTCACAAATTCACATATACCTGCCCCTTCACACCCCCAGTGACCACTGTTCCACACCCAGAAGTTGACAAAAAAAAAAGAAAGACGCTGAGGCCAGGCACAGGAGGGGGCAGCTTTTTCTTGGCCAGAAAGATCCATCGGTTGCCATGACCACACCGTACAGCAGCAACTTATCCCTAAACCAAGGACAGCTGTATTTATTTGCTAACCAGCATGCCCTGGCAGCTGATGGGAAGAGAAACTCAGGATGCTTGCAGCTGAGCAGAGGCGGTTTTCCAAGTCGGAAGATGGGAACCTCCACATTCAGAGGCAGTCAATCTCTGCATCCCAGAGCCAGGAGCCACCGTCAGGGGAAGGCCACAGCTTCTCTGCCCTGTTGTTGGCTGTCCAGAGGAACTGGTTGGCCACTGTGTGAGACAGGATGCTGGACTAGATGGACCCTCACTGGGCTGACACAGCAGGGCTCTTCATGTGTTCTTATCAGGGGAAGACCTCGGCCTCTCTACCCTGTTGCCGGCCCTCCAGATGAACTGGTTGTGTGAAACAGGATGCTGGACTAGATGGACCTTCACTAGTTTGATCCAGCAGGGCTCTTCTGATGTTCTTATGAAGGCCTCAGCCTCTGTGCCCTGTTGTTGGTCCTCCGGATGAACTGACTGGCCACTGTGTGAGACAGGATGCTAGACTAGATGGACCTTCACTGGTCTGATCCAGCAGGGCTCTTCTGATGTTCTTATGAAGGCCTCTGCCTCTGTTGTTGGCCCTCCAGAGGAACTGGTTGGCCACTGTGTGGGACAGGATGGGCCACTGGTCTGATCCAGCAGGGCTCTTCTGATGTTCTACTGATCCATACAGGCCTAGAGACCTGCCAACTGGGTGTTGCCTTTCTGGGTTTCCAGATCTTCTTGATCTTCTTCCCTAACTGCCATATGCCACTGAAATGGGCATAGCAACGTCCCAGCATACGTGGCCATGTGTCAGAGGCGGAATTTGGACCTGGCCATCTATCTTTACAGCCAAGCACATAATAAATTGTTTCCCCTGCTTATAAGGCCATGAATGTACCTTAGGACAGACTCCTCCCTCTGGCAAAACAAACAGGAAGCAAGAGGTTAACTTGGGGTGCGGCTCTGTGAGTCAGCAGCTTCCAAAACCAATGCTGTTGTTTCCTCCTGGGCATCTTGAGGACTTTATGACCCAAAAAGTGCCAAAGGAGAATCACTGTTCTGTGACTGAAGCGCTTCTGTCCTCGTCTTTTCAGAAGTCGGAACGTCCAGCACTGAAACCAATTCCCAGCACAGGAAACCTTTCGAAGAGGTATGTTCTACAATGCAAATGTATTTAAAGCATAAAGATGTCTGGCTTTCTCTTGGACAGTTATTCACTCGCAATAGAGCTGCAGGGATGCAACATGTGGGGCTGAGAGACAGGTTGTTGTCTTCCGTTTCAGGCACCCAACACAGTGGGGAAAAGGCTCAAGAATATCTGCTGTTATGTGGCAAAAGAGCCAGATGGACCTCTAGCCCCAGTGTGGGTGGCAAGCAAAGTTGGGCAGTCCAGTGGCTCCTCAGAGACCAACCAGCTGGGGGAGGGGGGTGGTTGAGCTTTCAAGAGCCAAATCTCTCGTTGTCAAATACTTTCATCAGATGGCATCTGTTGAAGGAAGCTCGGACTCTCGAAAGCTCATTCCCCGAAAATCTTGCTGGGTCTCTCAGGTGTTACGGGACTTGGAGCTGGCTGTTCGACTGCAGATGAATACAGCTACCCTGGGAAACTTGGTGAGGCTGGGATCAGGAGACAGAAAGGCATTTCCAGCCCGAGCTGGACCCCTCGCCCAAGCAATCTGCATGGTCAGCTGGGATGGTGATATTTTAGAGATGCCAACGAAATGCTGCACAGTCCCAACAGGGGCAAACCCCCGCCCCCCAGCATGCCCTGTGAAACTGCAGGGGAATGGAGGCTCTGCCTTTGCTCCGGGAAGCCTTTGGGTGGCCCCTGCTTACAGATAGATCAGCATGCCAAGCGGTTTTGTGAAGGCAAAGATGGCTTTTGCACACATGCGCAGGCAAGCCCTCACGAGAGAGAGTCCCATTTCTCTTTGCCCACCATTTAATTCCGTGACTGTGGCCTCCAGGCTTCTGAGGGCCTTTCCCCTTCCCTTTGGGCTTCTGGGCAGTCCTTTCCTCAGTGGTAGAGTAAATGGTTGGAGGAAGCCCGTGGCAGAAGCCCGTGCGTGCCGGACTGTTAGCTGGGGGAGAAAAAAGGAGAAGTTATTGTACCTGCGAGGCTTCAGGCGTGTCCAAGCAAGCGTTTCTCAGGCTCTCTCTTGAAGCTATATTTATAGAGCTCCAACAGTGCACAAAATGGCATTTTTGTAAGCCTAACAGTCAGGCTACCACTGCCTAGAGAGAATCTAAATTTAGACTGGGCATGGGGGGAGTTGAGCGCAGGGAAGTGGGAAAGGGAGAAATCGGGGATGATTTTTTAACTCAGGCGTTTAGCTCTTCTCAAGCTGCACTTCAGTAGATTCCAAGTGTCAAGGTGGGCCTTCAGGAGGGGATGAAAGAAGAGAGGGGGACGGTGCCACGGTGGCCGTTCTCGGGGAGGGAGTCACAGCAAGCAGAAGGGACAGTGGAGGAGAATGGGTGGAGTCGTTAAACAAACAAGGAGACTTGCAAATGTCAGGAGAGAAACACTGGAAGTGGGAAGGTCCTGAGCGAAGACATAATGGGTACATCGTGATGATAATGATGATGAGCTCTCCTTCACTGGCAGTTTTCAAGAAGAGGCTGGACGAATATTTGTCAGAGATGATCTAGGCTGGTCCTGCATTGGGCAGGGGGTTAGACTAGGTGGTCTGCATGGCCCCTTCCAATTCAATGATGATGATGATGATGATTTGAATGAATCAGACCCCCCCTTGGTCCATCAAGATTAGTGTGGTCTACTCAGACTGGCAGGGGCTCTCCAGGGTCTTAGGCAGAGGTCTTTCCCATCACCTACTGCCTGATTCTTTTAACTGGAGATGCTGGGGATAGAATCTGAGACCTTCCATGTGCCAAGCAGATTCTCTCCCACTGAGCCATGGCCCTTCCCCATATCAGGGCAGAAACACAGGCCAAGGCAAGTGTGACCAAGAAGATCTGACCTGGCTGTGAAGCAGAATCAGGGCCACTGAAGAGCTGTTTGCTAATACCAATCAAAACCTCTGCTAGAGATCCTCTTCTGGATGTCCCTGGCCACCTTTGGAAGGTAGGCAAGTACAGATTGGAGAAAGGGCCTTCTTGGTGGGGGCACCCAGTTATGGGGGGGAAACCCACATACAAAGATTAGCTTGGTGCTGCCTTGCTGAAATAGATCCTCTTTTCCTGTGCTATTATTCCCACATTAGATCTTCTGTGTTTTGAAATAGATGGCTTTCTAATTAGCTTTTCCGTTAACTTGGTCACTAGCTCTGAGTTGGGAGATACCTGGAGATTTTTGGGGTGGAGCCTGAGCGGTGGGTCTTGCCTTCTGACACACCTCCGGTGATGTCAGGGGGTGTGTCATATGCAAATGAGTTATGCTAATAAGTTATGCTAATGAGCTTCTGCACCTCTGTTTCTACAAAATGACCCCTGTTCCCACTCAACAGTTCCAGGAAGATAAGACGCTCTGGGCCTGGACGCCCAGCAAAAGAGAAATCTATCCTTTTAGTTGTGGATTTTTTCCCTACTTTGTTTTTTTGGTAAGATGAATACCAAATCCGTAGTAGAGACATCAACAGATTTGGAAGGGTGCAAACACCACAGGACATTTTGGTGCCTGAGACTGGAGGCTGAGGGCAAAAAAAATTCTGACGACTACTATATCTCGTTCCCCAGGAAGGTCAGAGCAGGGGAAACTAGCATTACCGCCAGCAGTCAGGGATAAAAACGAAGATGATATATATGTTGATGGAAGCAGGGTTCCTTAATTGCTCAACTCTGGGTTAATAAATTACCTGTAAGTCTGAATGGTGCATTATCATAGTTTTATTTTGAGATGATTGCTACGCATTTTAATTTCTTTTGCGACATATATATTTTTTTTAAATTGTGATGGAATCATTGCAGTGTTGCTATGGCTTATTAGCTGATTTATTTAATGGCTGGTGATGGTGGTGAAATCAGGAATGCTGGGCAGCCTCAGGAGATGCATGTGAGGGCATTGGGAGGAGAAGCAAGAATAAACATCGCTTAAAAATACATCAGTGCAGAAGGCATATTTGTTCAAGAAGGGAAAGAAACCCAGTTAAGGGGGGGGATGTAATCTAACCTTGAAGTGAAAAGAAACTAGGACAGTCTGCATCCCCCCCCCCCACAAAAAAAAAATCAAAATAAATATGAAAAGTAGCAGGAGCAACAATGCAGGATGAAAACAGGGAAAGACAGTACAAGGCACAGCAGCGGCAGCCAAGACATGAAACTAAGGTTTCTTTTATAGGGGCTCTTTAACCCACTTTAACAGGTGGGTTTTTTAAAAAAAAAGTATCATACACCTTCAGGATAAAAAGACAAAACAAAGGGAAACAGTTTCAAAGAGTAGCCACGTGGGTGTGCAGTAGAATTGCGAGATTTGAGGTATCTGACAAAGGGAGATTTGATTCTCGAGGCCTTGGACCCCAAAAAATGTTCTTGGTCTCTAAGGTGCTACTGGACTCCAATCTAACAAAGGGACAAACAATGGAGCAAAGCAGGTTTTGGAAATCCGGGATTAAAGCTTCATTAAAGCCTGGGCGATGCTTTATTCTTAAGGTGCGTGAAGCCTTATAAAAAAAATCTGTTCACCCTCTTGCGGATGTGGGTTAAAGATCCCGTATGAAAGGGAACTAACTTGGAAGGAAATTCTCTTTTTCTGGATATTTGTTGTTCTTTAAAAAGTTCAGATGGTCTGTTTTCAACTTTCCATTTGGTCTCAGGTTTTTCCAGGGCCAGTCTGAGGGCTTTCCACATCTGTGATGGATATATGTGTCTTTACGTCTTTAAGGGAGCCCTCCCAAATAGTTTCTGTTTCTGTCTCCCACATCAAGGCCAGTATGGGAAGGGCCTCACTTCGTTCTAGTTCGAGGTGTGTTGCTTGTAGTTGCTAGCAGGGCTATCTTTGGGCAGGAACACACAGGAACGGAGTTAAGGCTGGCTTCTGAGTTGGCCATGCCTACAGCAGGACCCCCCCCACCCCCCGGTTCCCCAGGCGCCTCGCAAGCCAACCGATCCTGGAGGAAGCTGCTCTGTCAGGGGTGTGGCCTATTGTGCTAATGAGTTTCTGCTGGGTTTTTTCTACAAAAAAAGCCCTGTTTGCCAGTGTGTGTAAGCAGGGGCGTAGAGTTTTGGAAATCCCGGGGGGGGGGGGGCAGGGGTTCTTTAGCGGCGCACGAAGCGTGCACCCTCACTGGGACGATGTTCTTCGCCCCCCTCCGGGAAACCGCCCTGCCTCCCCGGGCCCTTCCGAGGCCCGAAAGCCACTGCTGCCGGTGCCTCTCTCCCCCCCCCCCGCCCCCCCTTCCCTCTCCCTCTCCAGCAGCGGCCGCCGGGCCTCGGAAGGACCCGGGGAGGCGCGGCGGCAGGCGCTCCATTTTCCCGGGGGTGGCTGAGACCCCCCCCCAGGAAATTTCGGGGGTGGCTCAAGCCCTCGAGCCCCCCCCCCCCCCCCCCGTACTCTACGCCTATGCGTGTAAGTGTCTCTTCTTTACTGGAAGCTGCTCATAAGTTTTGTTGATAAAAAGACTGCAATTCTATGCATGCTTACTTGAGAGCAAAACCTACTGGACTCTGTTTACTTCCAAGTAAATAACTATATGACTGGCTTGATGAGTCAAAAGGAGTCCCGGGGGGGGGGGGGGCTCTTTCTGACAAGGCGATCCTATGCAGAATTACTCCAGGGTAAGCCCATTAGGCTGGATAGCCCAGGCTAGTCCAGTCTTTTCAGACCTCAGACCCTGGTGAGAACTTGGATGGGGGACCACTAAGGAAGCGGAGGGTCGCTATCCAGAGCCAGGAAATGGCAAACCACCTCTGAACATCTCTGGGGGTCGCTATAAATTGTTTGAGACACAGCAAGAAGAAGAAGAAAAGTCCACTAACTTCAGTGGACTTGGGCAGGAGCAGTTTTCCAATAGGAGTGCACCGTAAGGATCCTGCGCCTCTTTCTGGCAACACTCCAACTAAAGATATAAGATTCCTTTTTAAAAAGAAAGCCCTTTGTAGATTGTGTATACTTGTGCACACGTTTTCCTACTTTTATACTTGTTTAAGGAAGCCTATAATTTTTATACGCTGATGACAAACTAATATCACGACTGCTACTGAAACCAACAGACGCACATGACACTTGTCAGCGTTCGAGTCAACAGAAAACCCTTAAGAAGTCCGGCCTCTGCCCCAAAAAAACAACAAAGTTCAGATTTCAGTGTGTGCTTGACAGAAATTTAAGACATTACATGTTTTTTTAAAACAACCCCAAAAGCCAAAGCCATGCGTTCATTCATTCATTAATATCAACCAAAATAACCCAGCATGGAATGTGAGCTTTCAAGCTCCTCAGAATTCTTCAACAGGCTGGATGTTAAAAAGCAAATCAAAAGTAGGGCAGGGAGAAAGAGAGAGAGAGAGAGAGAAAGTCTCTCAGTCTAAAGGGCAAAGGGCAGGCAGATTTGCAATGCAGTTCTAAGCATGTTATTGACTCAAAAGTCCAACTAGGGTTGCCATGTCCAGGCTGGGAAATTCCTGGAGATTTGGGGGGTGGAGCCTGGGGAGGGGAGGGACCTCCGTGGGGTACAGTGCCACAGAGTCCACCCTCCAAAGCAGCCATTTGACTCCAGGGGAACTGATCTCTGTCATCTGGAGATCAATTGTAATCCAAGGAAATCTCCAGGCCTCACCTGGAGGCTGGCATCCCTAAGTTCAACTTTCAGTGGAGCTTACTCTCTAGGCAGTGTGCTTAGGGTCAGAGCCTTTGTGTACTGCAGTTGGATGGAGAGTCATGATATAATGGTTCTCATACAGACATCCTTGATAATTTTAAAAAAACTTTTAATCTTTGTTTAATACAAGCAAGTACATATAACAGCAGAAATATAGTTTAACTATATTTAACTGGCAGGGCCAGCAGCTATTCAAATTCCACCCAGGCAATCCAATTACAGTCAAACAACCACCCTTTCACAGTCAAACAATTACCCTTTCTCAAGCAGCCAGGACACTGCCACAACCTAAAACTCACCCCTACACTCCCAAACACAGTCCTCCCATACAGTACCTTCAGCTAAATCTCCTCCACTGAACGTAAATAAAAAAAAACTCACCCCTCTAGCAGCTCTGTCTTCTGCTGCTTCTCAGAGCTCAGCTGGGTCAGCCCAAATGTGATTTGTGAACTGAGGGCACAGGCGTGAAGGAATTCCTATTCCCCCCCACACACCCCAATTTAACCTTGAATGTGCCTCCACGAGCTAGTTCCGATGTCTTGCAGAGTTGCCAAAAAAGGTTCCCCGCTTTCATCATCAACCATGGTTGCGGAACAGGCCTCTGACCAGCCAGCATGACCCAAACGTCCTGAATATGGCCTGAAGTGGCAATGCATTTGCTGGATTCCAGCCCTGAAAGGGAGAGGGGGGCAGGAGAATGCAAGACTGGAATCTAATCAAAGGATGGTCAGGTCTTCAAGTCAGAGGGGGCCTCCAAGGCCATCTGGCCTTAACCTCTGCCCAAGGCAGAAAATCCACAACCAGAGGCAGGGCTGGCGTGGACATGCTTTCGGGCGGGGCGGTTGCCGGGGCCCACTGCTGCTGGTCGACATGCCTGTGAGTGCTGCGCAACTCATGTTCCCTGCCACACACCCCGTCTGGGAACACAGGCAGTTGGGAGGGCTTGTGAGCAGAGAGAGGAAGGGCACTCAAGCAGGTGGGAGGCACACAGGCGGGACAGAAGGAAGCAGGGCAGAGGAGGGGAAGGGGCCGTGGGAACTCTCTGGCAGAGGTCCCCAATAATCTGGAACCAGACCTAGCTAGAGCAGTCCTGACCGATAGCTGGGCAGCCTGGGCTTAAAGCTCTCCAGCACAGGGCACAACACCCGCTCACTCCATGGGCTAGGTTCTGACATCAATCCACCCTCACCCAGAACAAGTTGTTCTGAATGTCCAGTCAAAGCCTGCCAACCTGTCCCTTAAGCCTCTGGAGGAGAAGGGAACAAGCCTTTGCCCTCTGCCATGTGAGGAGAGCTCTCCAGGTATCCCCCAAGCGTGGTGGCTTCTCCCCGCTGTCTTTGCTCGCCCGAGCTAAACAGACCCAGGGCCCCCAGCCTTCCCTCGCAGAACTTGTTCTCCTGGCTATGAGCCTTAAGCATTTGATTCATACAGCACCATGGGAGCAGGAGGCCCTTCACCCAGCTTCACAGGGAAGAGAGGAAAGAGTTCCTGCCATTGGATGATGAAGAGCTCCAAGAGAAAGGGAGCTCCTTAACCTCAGCACAGCTGGCTTTGACTGAGTCCCAAGGAGAGCAAAGGGATCTTTTAAGTCAGCAGAGGTTAGTCTGTGGCAGCAAAAACAAGAAAGAGTCCCTTGATGTCTTAAAGACTAACTAGTTCTTACTGCAGCATCGGTGTTCATCAACTAGAGACACCAAAGGGCGAGACTGCACTGACCGAGTGAGCATACAGAGACCCACTGGCCACACTCCTCTCTTGTGTCTGTGTGAGGTGCCATCAAGTAGCTTCCAGCTAATGGTGACCCTGTGAATTAGTGACCTTCAAAATGTCCTGTCACTAAGAATCCCAGAAACACGGAATCATAGAGTTGGAAGGGATCTCCAGGGTCATCTAGTCCAACCCCCTGCACAATGCAGGAAATTCACAAATACCTACCTGAGACCTAAGAGCCTCGCTAATGTCTCTGCTCCTCTCATTCCTAGGGTTGCCAGTCTCCAGGTGGGATTGAATCATCCCTGACTGAATCTCCCTGACTGAATCATCCTAGAGACTGGCTGAGCTTGGAGCGCAAGAACAATAGCCAACCAGGACTCTGGAGTAAACCAATCAAGTAGCAATGTTTTTTAAATAGCCTATCACAGGGAGTGGGGGGGGGGGAGTTGTTTGCATGCAGATAAGCAGGGCTTCAGCCCTACTAGTGTTGTCTTGTTCTGGCTTTCATCACTTAATAAACTATGAGCTGATCACTCTACGCATCTGAACCCAGTGTTTTACACATGGTGTGCATTTTTCAAAACCTCTCCGACCTTCCCAGGGTGCGAGGGTTGTTTGTCACAGGCCTGGGAGCCCAGGCCTCAGGGACGGCTGTTGTCTCACACAAGGCCGACCGGGAAGCCAATCGGAGCTGAACATGCCTCCCAGGTCTCCAGGCAGGGGACATTTTTTGCTTCACAAAACTGGCATCTGTTTCGGGAGCTGAGCTGGGAGGGAGTCCCCAAAGGTGTGTTTCTTGGAGAGCTGCCCTGGCTTTGTTGAAAGTAGCAGCCTCCCAGCTGTGCAACACAACGCCAGGGCTGGGGAGGCAATCCAGAGTGACCAGAGTGACCAGAGTGACCTCCTCCCCGCACCTGGTTCTGCACTCCGGATCTCAAGGAATCGACTGGTCTGCAGCTCAAGTGAAGAGTTCTTCTGTGACCGGTTAATACCGGCAGCCAGAGTAAGTTTTAGCACAGTGTACGTACGGGGGTAGGATTTGTTTTGCAAAGTCCTCGTTTGGAGTCCCTGTAAATGGAGCTCTGTTCATACAGCAAGGCTTTCCCGCCTCCCGTTCCTGCTGGAGGTCTTGTGCCTACCAAAAATGGTTGCCAGCCTCCAGGTGGTGGCTGGAAATCTCCTGGAATTCCAACTGGATCTCTAGACTACCGAGATCTGTTTCCCTGGAGAAAATAGCTACTTTGGAGGGTGGACTCTCTGGCATTAGACCCTGCTGAGGTCCCTCCCTTCCCCAAGTCCCACCTCCCAGGGTTAGAGTTGCCAACCTCCGGGGGGGGGTCTGCAGGTCTCCCAGAATCCCAATTGATCTCCAGCATGCTGAGATCAGTTCCCCCGGAGAAAACTGGCTGCTTGGGAAGAGTGTACTCTAGAGCATTATACCATGCAGGGGTCCCTCTCCTCTCCAACCCCAACCCCCATCTCCAACCCAGGGCAGGCAAGCCTGCATACCAAGACATTGCTCCAAAGTGTTGGGGGATCTGACAGAATGGTGTGAGATAGGATGCTGATAGGGGCCGCTGTGTGTGGGAAGGAGATGCCTGCAGAAACGGGAGTCCCGCTTATGTGTGTGGAAGTTCCTTATTGTCCGTAAGGACAGACAGACAGACACCACACAAAACAGGCATGGAACAAAGAAGAAAAATTGAATTGTACAATCGAAAGGTGTCCAGCATGCCTTCTAGACTAAGCTATTCTTCTGTGTATGCTTTACTACTCCTACTCTGGACCATGCAACGTATATCAGTAGATAAAAGCAGGATGCACCAAACCATCTCTATTTGTGTCCCCTGTAAATGAACTCTCCCCTTATCTGTAAGTATTTGTACGCGGGGGAAGGGGATAAGTAAAATGTTAAAGGCTGCAAGAGGCAAGCCTGTGAAATCCTTTATGAAGTTTAAATGCAAACCAGATTCGAATAGCAGAAAAGACCATGAGTCCAGAAGGACCTTAAAGACTAACAAAATTTGTGGTAGGGTATGAGCTTTCATGAGTCACTGCTCACTTCTTCGGCTCCTAATAGTAACCATTCATGTTTTGTGATACCACAGTCTCCTGTAGGGATGCCAACCTCTGGGGGGGCTGGGGAACCCCTGGAATTACAGCTCATCTCCAAACTACAGAGATCAGCTTCCCTGGAGAGAATGGATGCTTTGGGGGGGTGGGGGGTGGACTCTATGGCATTGTTACCCCACTGAGGTCCCTGTCCTTCTCAGGTCCCATCCCCAGATCTTCAGAAGTTTCTCAACGTGGATCTGGCAACCCTAGTCTTTTGGCTTTGCTATTCTGATTAATTTATTTATGGCAGCATTTATATCCTGCCTCGTCTCCTCAGACTGAAGGCAACTAACAAACCAGCAACAAGTTGCAGATGCATTCAAACAATGTAGCAGTCCATCGACAACATGAAAACAATGCGCAACCATCTACTATCTGTGGGGGGGGGGGGGTTGCAAAGTGCTGTCAAGTCAGAGGTAACTTATGGTGACGACACGGGGTGATCAAGGCAACAGACGTTCAGAGGGGGTTGGCCATTGCCTGACTCTGCCTAGCGACCCCAGGCATCTTTTAGTGGTCTCCCATCCAAGTGCCAGCCAGGGCTGACCCTGCTTACCTTCTTAGATCTGATGAGATCAGGCTAGCAAGTGGGTCAGGGCATAGTCTACTACAGTGGAAGAGAAATCTACAGCCTCAATCAAGCATGGTCGGCTTCAAGAGGGAATTAGATAAGCATATGGAGCAGAGGTCCATCAGTGGCTCTTAGCCACAAGGTATAGATAGGAATTCTCAGTCTGGGGCAAGGGATGCTCTGTATTCTTGGTGCTTGGGCGGGGGGGGGGGGGCAACAGTGGGAGGAGGGCTTCTAGTGTCCTGGCCCCACTGCTGGACCTCCCTCCTGAGGTCCTAGTTTGGCAGGTTCACAAGAGCTTCTGAAAGTATTTTTCTGAAGACTGGTTACTTTGAGCCAATGGATCACTGCCAGGAACAAATGCACCCTCCAGATATTTTATTTATTTATTAATTAAACTTATACCCCGCTCTCTCCACCCAGAGGCAGACTCAGAGCGGCTCACAACAGAGATTAAAATTACAATCAGTTTAAAATAAACGGTCAGACATTAAAACATCCAGTACATTCTTTACATTCCCCATTGGCGGCATTTCGATACTACCCACAGATCTGGACTGGAGGTCTCCAGAGGGAAGAGGTATGGTTACACACACAAAGCTGCCTTATACTGAATCCCAACCATTGCTCCAGCAAGGTCAGTATTGTTTACTCACACTGGCAGCAGCTCTTCGGGGGATTTAGGTCAAGGTCTTTCAAATCACCGATCACCTGGTTGTTTTAACTGGAAACGCCAGGGGTTGGAACTTAGACCTTAGATGCTCTTGCACTGAGCCACAGCATCTTGGGATGGATGGGCTTGGGGAAGAGATAAGCAAGGGTCAATCCAGGCAGAAAGGCACAGGAAGGAAGGAAGGAAGGAAGGAAGGAAGGAAGGAAGGAAGGAAGGAAGGAAGGAAGGAAGGAAGGAAGGAAGGAAGGAAGGAAGGAAGGAAGGAAGGAAGGAAGGAAGGAAGGAAGGAAGGAAGGAAGGAGAGCCAACTAGAGGAAGGGCAGGTCAAGGGGATGGGCTAAATAATGAGTGTTTCTCCTTGTTACAGTCCGGAAGGTGCAGGGGACCTTGAGATATTGGACAGGAGGCTGGTTTAGGGTTATGGGGAAATAGGTTGAGTCCCTGTGATATAACTGGGGAGCTGGATCTTTAACCAGACATGGAGTGACTCAGTGGAAGGAACACATGAAGCTGCCGTATACAGAATCTGACTAATAGTCTATCAAGATCAGTATTGTCTACTCTGACCAGCACCGGCTTTCCAGGGTTTCAGGTGGAGGTCTTTCACATTACCTACTACCTAATCCTTGCAACTGGAGTTGTCAAGGATTGAACCTGGGTCCTTCTGCATACCAAGCAGATGGTCTACCACTGAACCACAGTCCCTCAGGTCTCTACATTCAGTGTCCATGATAGACTTAAACCAACACTAGGGATGATCATGAATGAAAAAAATGTGGTTCGGTTCATGGTTCATAGCATGCTCCATTCATGAACCATGGACCATGACAAAGTTTTAGCTGCTTCATGAACCAGTTTGGTAGAATGGGAATGCCCCCCTGGCATGCTAGAGAGACCAAACTTGCAGGGGATCTCCATCTGACTCTCCTGTGCCTGCCCTCCAAATTTGGTGAGGATTGGATTTATGAGTTCCAAGTTATCCCCCCCCCCCAAGTAAGTGCCCACAGAAAGCACTTTCTTGAGAGCATCTTATTTGGGGGTCCGTAACTCAGACCCCATTCATCCAATCATCACCAAACTTGGAGGGCAGGAAGGGGAAAGTCAGCTGGACATCATCTGTGAGTTTGGTGTCTTTAGCTTACACAAAATCTATTCTATACACACCTGAACCTCCTGAATCTCCACCTATCAAAATGACTGCCTTTTTGACATGTGCAGGTTCAGGAGGGTCAGGAGTGTATGGAATGGATCCTGTGCAAGCTAGAGCCGCCAAACTCACAGGGAACTTCCCCTGGATGCTTCTCTATATGCCCTCCAAGTTTGGTGTCTCTAGCTTGCACAGTATCCATTCTATACACTCCTGAACCTCCTGAACCAGCACCTGTCAAAATGACTGCTGCTGACAGATGGCTATTGTGACAGGCTCAGGTTCAGGAGGTATGGGAGTATATAGAATGGATAGTACACAAGGTATGGGAGTATATAAAATGGATAGAGACACCAAACTTGCAGCAGGCTTCTCCCGGATGCTGCTCTACATGCCCTCCAAGTTGTTGCTTTGAAGTTATGTACATATTTTGATTGAGCGAAGTCAGTCTGTCTGGAAATGTCTCCACTCATGAACTGGCACAAACCTCCATGAACAGCTTGAAAGTTTGTGGAAAGTTTGTGCTGGCTGACCTTCCACGAACTAGAAGAGGAGGAGGAGGAGGAGGAGGAGGAGGAGAAGAGGAGATTGGATTTATACCCTGCCCTTCACTACCCAAGGGAGTCTCAGAGCAGCTTACAAACTCCTTTCCCTTCCCCTTCCCACAACAGACACCCTGTGAGGCAGGTGGGGCTGAGAGAGCTCTGACAGAAACTGCTCTTTTTCAAGAACAGCTGTGCCAGAACTATGGCATGCCCAAGGTCATCCAGTAGGTGCAAGTGGAAGAGTGGGGAATCAAACCTGGTTCTCCCAGATTAGAGTCCGCGCACTTAACCACTACACCAAACTGGAACTTGACTTCATGAACCATGGACCAGCCAAAATTTATCATGAACTTTAGTTTGTGAGCCACTTCCTGCCCACCTGGTGGGGCTCCATCAAGACTTCTACCCACCCACTATCTACTAGACAACATGCCAGCTGTATGCCTCTCCCTTAGACCCACAGTGGCCTCCCTGGGGCTGATGTGTGGTGGCAAAGGCAGGACTGGAAATGTTGGAAATAGAATCAAGAAGAGCTGCTTTTTCAGCATGATTGTCTCAGTGGTGCTTCCATGAAACCCGTGATCAAGAGAGGCGGCTCTCTGCCCCCACACCTTGGGGAGAGCCCAGCTATTCATCTAAATCACATTTAATTTGACAGGCTGCTGCTTCTTCGAGTTCAAGCAAGGTTCACAGAGTTCAGAGTCTGAAAAAGATGGATGCATCTGGTTTAGGCCCTCCAGGAAAGATTTAGGATGGGTGTATATTGCTACAGCTCCCGGCCAGCCATTTCCTTGGTTGGTGGATTGCTGGTTAATACTCCCACAGGGAGCTAATGGTGAGGACATGGTTGTCTGATAGCTCCCTGGAGAAGGTAACACCCCCCCCCTCCATTTGACTGGAGGAGGCGGAACGATGGCAGAAAAAGAGCAATTTGTAGCTGTGATAGCAGAGAAGTGAAAGCAGAGGGAGAAAGAAGGGTTTTTTTCTGGACCTGGCTGGGCTAGAGCAGTTGCCAGAGATGTTCACTTGGAATCTGATGCCAAATCGGCCGCTGTTTTCTCTGCTTGGGGGAAGAGCATTTACCTCGGCTTTTCACTTTTTGAATAAAGCAAAGGAACCTCAAGTCTCCCATGTGTTTTCATCCAGAGGAAAGGGGACCCATCAAGGCAGCCTATGGAACTTATTTATTTATTTACATAATTTATAGCCCACCTTTCTCTCCTGGACCCTAGGTGGATTACACAGTGTGAGTCAATACAATTGACAAGATGGGATGGGACATTCAATAAACAATGCAATAGGATTAGGGTTGTAGAACCAAATGGAAATCTAAAAACGGAACTGAAGCAAAGAATGAGTTTTCACACAACTCCTTGAATGATACAAAAATTACATAGCAGGATCCTGGTTTTCAGTAAACGAAACACAGTAGTATAGTAGTATAGACCACAGTAGTATAGACCACAATCCCCAATAATTTATCCTAGATATTTTGTGAATTACTTAGTACAGTGCAACTCTATTGCCTATGTGGAAAAACAATTGGGAAGCACATCACAGCAATCTGCTACTCCCAAGGGCTGTCATTCCACTCTGGGAGCTGTCATTTCAGTCCAAGAGCACTGATTCTCTTCCTAGGGACCATCAATCCACTCTGGGAGCTGTCATTCCAGTCCAAGAGCACTGATTCTCTTCCTAGGGACCGTCATTCCACTCTGGGGGCTGTCATTCCAGTCCCAAAGCACTGAGCCTATTCTCAGGGGCTGTCATTCCACTCTGCAAAACTTGACGGGCCGCACACAATGGACAACATCACAGCCACCATCAAGAGACAGTTAGTGGCATGGGTAGGCACTGGCAGGGACCTCACCATGGGCTACATGGTGACCGATGGTGGTTCCAACATGAAGGCAGTGGCCAAGCAATTGGGCCTGACACACATTTACTGTGCAGACCACCTTCTCCACCTCATGGTTAAGCATTCATGTCACCCCTCAACCTTCAAATGGGTGCAGTCAGACAGCCACATCTGTCAGGTGTTCCCCAGCCATACTCATCCCATCACAGAGCGACTTGGAGCCAGGTTAAAGAGGCACCACATCACAAGGGGTGTTTTTGGTTCCCTGCACAGTCATTGCGCATGGCTGGATGTCTGAACACAGGGGAGCACGCGCAGAACAGATTTGGCAGTCAAAACCTGCAGATCCATTCTGCTGCTAGGGAGGCGGGGGGGGGGGGGAGTTAAAAAAATTGTCTATGTGTGCACATGAGCGCATATGCATGCACACTTATGTGCACACATGAATTTTAGATTTTTTTTCTGGTTTGCTCTGTGGCTGAGGCACTGAAATAATGTGGATGCTTTACCACGGGGTGTCTCCCTGGGTAATCCGCAGCAAGGTGTGCTGTGTGGCTGATATGTCCCGCAACGCTTTAAACTGGTTGGATTAGCGGTAGCACCATATCGCACCAAGTTGCCAGTGTGGTCACAGCCTCAGTTGTGGTTCTACTCGTCTCCACACTACTCTGTATAAGAATAACTCTCAGTTATACCTCAGATTCGGAATAACTAATGAGGTAAATTTAAATCTTTGCACTTCTGAATCGGCCTCCTTCTGAATACCTCCTTCATTCCTAGAAACTCTGCCATTCCTCTTTCTCTTTTTTCCTTTCTACAGTTTTACCAAACCTCACAAGATTATGTTTTCTGTAAGAATTCTACTAGTTTCCTTAGGTCTTTCCCCTTTATAACAATTCTGTTTTTCCTCATAAAATTCAATGGAACATTAAATCTCCTCAGCAATCTTTCTCTCAGATTTTTCTTCCCTCCCAGGATATTCTATCCTTCGGGACAAGTCCTTCAACTCAGAATGTTTTATATTCCTTGAGTCTTTTCCCTTCCTCAGAATGTTTTATATCCCGCCGCTAAGCCAACACGTGTGACGGTCTCTCTCTTTTATTCTGTGTGTGGTTAGGTGTGGTGTAGTTTTAAGTTTCTTGTTGCTTCTCTCTCTCAGTCGAAGTATCTCTCGCGGCCACCAGGAATTGAATTCCAGTCTTTCATTAACCTTTCCCACAGTACTGTGCCTGAGCTCCAAGGCTCCTCTGTTGGACGATGTAGTTCTGAGGACGAGACTCTGGGTTAACAACAAACAAAATAAAACTTTATTGGTAAAAGAAGTGTGTTGGTTACAAGGTGTTTTTATTAAGTTGCTCAGTGAAATCTTTCACTTTTGACTCAGGTCTCTGCCAGCTTTCCCCCCCTCACACTCTTATAATACTGACAATATTAGTTTTTTGTCTGAATTGCCCCCTCAAGTATATTTTCTTGCTCCTTTAGGATCTTAGTGCCCTTCACAGCACTTCAATGTGATTCTAATGAGTAGACTGCTTTTCATAGGGTTGCCAGGCCTGGGTTGGAAACCCAGATATTTTGGGGGTGGATCCGGGAGAGGGCGGGGTTTGGGGAGGGGAGGAGCCTCAGCATGGTCGAATGCCATAGACTCCACCCTCCAAAGCAGCCATTTTCTCCAGGGGAGCTGATCTCTGTCAGCTGGAGGTCAGTTGGAAAAGCGGGAGATCCCCAGGCCCCACCTGGAGGCTGGCAACCCTAGCTTCTCAGACTGTGTGGATTGACCACAACTGACAGCTGCTGACTTCTGACATCGGACTTCAGACTGAACCCTCTGCCTTCTCTCTCTCTCTCTCTCTCTCTCTCTCCACGCACACACATTTATCCTAGCTCCGCCCACACTCTCCCAGTCACCAGCCAATCACCTCACTCCCTCATCTCCCTCTCTCACCCCTCTTGTTCTTCTGACACTCACCCACCATTTTAAAGGAACACACACCTATAACTTGGAATCATTACAGAAGGAGATGTCGCGGAGAAATATTTTCTGTTCTAAACACCCCCGGGAATGTATAATAATCTTTGAGATTGATATATATATATATATATATATATATATATATATATATATATATATATATATATATATATATATATATATGTAATTCGTTATATAATCCTTCTTTTTCTTCTGTATCCCTTTGATATTATTATCTTGTTTCCTAAAAATATATATATGTACTAAAAAAAAGAGCTACAAGACTCCTGCTTATTCTTGAAAGCACAAGCTTATGAAGACAGGTTGAAGCGCTTGGGGCTCTTTAGCTTCGAGGAACGACGGCTGAGGGGGGACATGATCAAGGTTTACAAGATAATGCATGGGATAGAGCAGGTAGAGAAAGAAGTCCTTTTCTCCCTTTCTCACAATACAAGAACTCATGGGCACTCCATGAAACTGCTGAGCAGTGGGGTTAGAACTGATAAAAGGAAGTCCTTCTTCACCCTTAGAGGGATTAACACATGGGATTCACTGCCACAGGAGGTGGTGGCAGCTTCAAGCATGGACAGCTTCAAGAGGGACTTGGATAGACATACGGTGCAGAGGTCCATCAGTGGCTATTAGCCACGAAGTATAGATAGGAACTCTCAGTCTGGCGCAAGTGATGCTCTGTATTCTTGGTGCTTTGGGGGGCAGTAGTGGGAGGGCTTCTAGTGTCCCGGCCCCGCTGGTGGACTTCCTGGTGGCACCTGGTGTTTTTGGCCGCTGCGTGACACAGAGTGTTGGACTGGATGGGCCACTGGCCTGATCCAGCATTGGCTTCTCTTATGTTCTTATGTTCTTATGGTGGACTGAGCACTTTGAAGTCATAACATGGCAAGTCTCAGAGGGATTCCTCGTGTGCAATTGTTTCATCTGACAAAATCATCATTCTGCGTCCACCACTTTTTGGGATGGGGGGACAACCACCGCAAAAGCGGCGTGCAGAGTCATCCACGAGAGATTACCGGGTGTGTTCTGTGTCTCCCTGCAGGTGGTTGCCATGCCGTCTGCAGTCACAGCGAGCACTGACAGGGCCTTTTTGGCAGTGGTGCTGGTGGGCCTTACCCTACTCAGCTATATCATGCACAGAACAGAGATCAAGGTAGGAGGGACTTTGCCTGCAAAGGGATCCCATGAGCAATCTGTGTGGCATCTTTATTGGTAAAAGAAGCATATTGGTTACCAGATGTTTTGTTAACTTGCTCAGTAAAATCTTTCACTTTTTACTCCGGTCTCTGCCAGCTTTCCCCCTTCACACTCTTATAATACGCTGGCAAGAACCTGTTGTTTCCACTCACTGTCCTCGAGGTCTGTCAAATGGAACCGTATTTGGGGATGAGGTGGGACTCCCCTTGCAGATGGTGACGTTCCTGGGCAAACTTCTCTTTTTTCTACAATTAACTGAGGAGCAAACACTAACCAGCTTTTGTTAACTTGTTGATTGGGATTCATTTGCACCAGTGAAGCTGTGGATTAAAGGCCCCTGTCCTTTATGTTAAAGGGCTCTTTTGCTTCCAAAAATATACTTCAAATTTTGGCGGCCTACCAATGTGTTTTATCACTTCATCGATTAAATAACTGATGAAAAAGCCACTGGCCAATCAAAACCGTTTCATTGATTGACAGCCCTAGACAGTAGTGGTGGAAAGTGCCATCAAGTCACAGCTGAGATGTGGTGACCCCCGTAGGGTTGTCAAGGCAAGAGACGAACAGAGGTGGGCTAACAAAGGAGGAAAGAAGTATGATATCGTCACTGTTTTCCATTACCTAATGCGGTTTTGTCTGTTCATACAACCTTTAAGTCAGTGTAATCACCATTTATCTTCTTGTAATATTCACTTTGGATCTTTCAACAAAATTGTTCAAAAACACACACACAAAACAGAGGTGGGCTGCCATTCCCTGCCTCTGCTGAGCAACCCTGGACTTCCTCCCATCCAAATACTAGTTACGACTGACCCTCTATGTGGCAGCTGTATACTGAGTCAGACCTCGCCCAGGGCCATCTGCCCCTGTGTCTCCAGTGGAGGTCTTTCTTGCCTCTGCTGCCTGAAATCTGTTTTTAGGAGAGATGCCACACAGGGAATGATTTCATCATGCCAGCGACTTCCAGGTGACGCTCTGGTATCTGGGCAAAAACTGTAGGGCTTCTATCATAGAGTTTGTGCCCAAATACCAGAGCATTACCTGGAAGTTGGTGACGTGATGATGTCACTTCCTGTGCAACACCAGCTGTGTGGACTAGCCCTTCTTTCTACTGGTAATTCCCCCCACCAATCAGCTGATCAGTGGCTGGGCAGCAAGGTCTGGCAGCAGGGGACCCCTGCCTCAGTTGGGGGGGCGGGATCTGGCAACCTTAGGTCACATGCTCTTTCGGTTTGGGCAGTCCCACCAATGGCAATGTAAGGGTGGCTTGCAAGAAGATGCCCCGACAAGGTATAAGCGTCCCAGCTTGCCACTTGAAAAGGCAGGACACCGGAATTGTTAAGATAAGTAGGTATAGAAGAAAGGAGGATTCTGGAAACAGTGAACAACATGCAGTGGAGGCCACGATCAGGAACCAGGCAACTGACATTTCATGGGGCTCATGGAGTTAGGAGAACTTTCCCTAGACCTCTTCTGGGTAGTAAATTTAACCCCTGCCCCACTAAATTTGAACATGTCTTTAAGGTGCCACTGGAATCTG
The DNA here is from genome assembly GCA_029233225.1 of Lepidodactylus listeri. Classification (NCBI taxonomy): domain Eukaryota; kingdom Metazoa; phylum Chordata; class Lepidosauria; order Squamata; family Gekkonidae; genus Lepidodactylus; species Lepidodactylus listeri. Next base: position 72,964,447 of record JARCFY010000014.1, on the reverse strand, counting down.
TTTCATCCTTGCCGTAACCGATGAAGGAGATTCATGGCACTGACCCTGTCTGTTCAAAGGTACTGAGAATGACTAAACAGTTTAGGAAGACTGATTCAAGGCCTTGACTATAGCTACAAATTGATGGCTCTTGCTAAAACTGGCTTGCTTGACGGGCTGGAACTCCTTCCAGGCTGTTTCAGAGGGCGGCTGCAATAGAACAGCTAGATCTGAGTCCAGTAGCAAAGTTCTGGTATTGACTCTCAGAAGGTCATACCCTGAAAAGCCTGTTGGTCTCTCTCAGGTGGTCTGGCACTCAAATCTCACTGCCCTACCAGGCTGAAATCTCTGGGCATCCGCCTTCCTTGTAGAGTATAGCCAGGGAAGGAGATTACCAGACTGGCTCTCAGGGCTACCATTAATATTTTTTGTTTCCAATTGTTTTTTCTTCTTCAAGAGTACTGTTTTTGGGAACCACAAAGACAGTTCCACAAAGCAACCAGAAGGAACAGATAAGGACTTTGGCCGCACATTCACTGTGAGCAGAACTTCTCGAGGGGACAAAAGTATGGCCACAGTGCAGCAGAGAGGAAAGGAGCAAGAAATAGGAGAGATCCTGAAGAGGCTGGACCAGTTGATGCCCAACGTCACTTTCAGGGACCTGGCCACCACCACCAGTGCCAAGAACAGCAAGGCCACTCTGCTCAGCCACAAGGGCTCTTATTGTGTCGGAGACCGCTTGATGGTTCGGCTGGATATGTACGATCGTTTGGGGAAGAGGAAGGCATACGGAGGGGACTTCCTAAGGGCCAGGGTCTATTCATCCGGTCTCAAAGCCGGAGCTTCTGGCCGCATAGAAGACTACCGGAATGGGACGTACCTGGTGAATTTCACTTTATTTTGGGAAGGGGATGTCAGAGTTTCCCTCTTGCTCATCCACCCCAGTGAAGGCGTTTCCGCTATGTGGGCAGCCAGGAAGAAGGGGTATGAGAAAATAGCATTCACGGGCAGGTTTTTGAATGGGACCTCAGCTGTCTCCACCCCGTGTGGCTTTCATATAACCGCCAAGGAGGAGCTGTGTGAGTACCTCGATGAGAGAGACCAAGAGGCCTTCTACTGCGTTAAACCGAAGCACGTGCCGTGTGAAGCTTTCATCCACCTGAAGTCCGACAACAGACCCATATCCTACCTCACGCCCTTGGAAAGTCGTCTTTTTCACAGGTATTCACAGCTCTGTAATTAGGGTCGCCAGCTCTGGGTTGGGAAATTCCTGGAGATTTGGGGATAGAGTATGCGGAGGTTAGAGTGTGGGGAGGGCAGCGGAAGGACCTCAGCAGGCGATAATGCCATAGAGCCCACCCTCCAAAAAAACCCATTTTCTCCAGAGGAACTGATCTCTGTAACACTGTTCCCTTCCCACCGAAGCGGTACCTGTTTATCTACTTGCCATGTCTTGCTTTCGAACTGCTAGGTTGGCAGGAGCTGGGGCCAGAGACGGGAGCTCACTCCGTCACGCGGCACTCGGGTCTCGAACTGGTCTGCAGCTCAGCGTCTTAACCTCTGAGCCGGGAAGGTACACACATTACCTAGGCTCCAGCATGTTCCTCCCAGCATAGGCAGAGCTCCTTGCAGTAACGCGATGCTGGAGGAGTCCTTAACCCTTACCCAACCTCCTGTGGACCCCAGTTTCCACTGAAGGCTGAAGACAAGGGGAAATCCCAAATGTCCAAATATTTTTGTTCAGTGGAATTGAAACTAGGCCAGTCTCCTCTCTAACAGTCATGAGCTGATTTAGCCAATGCCAGGCAAAGCATCACCTCTGACGTCAGATGCTACTGTTAACCAATCAGAAACATACAGAAGATAGGTATCTGGTAACAGCCCTGAACTTCCATGACAAACAGGTGGTCTGGCCAAAACCGGATTGTCCTTTGTCCAAAAAGGGTTAATTCTGTCAGCATGGGCCAACGTGAAATGGAAATGCATGGGTCATTCTAGCATAACCCCCCCTGGGTCCAAGACCCTAGATGCTCTAGGAGGCTCTCTTGAGGTTTTAGGGTTTCTGATACAGCCACCACCAGCAGTCAAAGGAGAGGTGAAGTATGGTCTTCTGGAACTTAGATGCAAGCACCGTCTCCATTTTGGCAACTGTAACCAATCCAGCAGTGCTCTTGCGATCTGCCACAACCGAATGATGACCAGTGCATCCGAGTAAATGCTCTGTTGGGTTGCAACCAAGCGATCGCAACAGGTGATCTCCTTGGAAGCCTGGCATGGGGCTCACCATTTGGCATCGAGAGCAATGGCACCAGCGGCTGCATCGCTCTTTAGCAACCTGGATTGTAGCCTGCTTGCCTGTCTCTCTTCGTGTGCCATCCGGAGACATCCACGCCCCCTGCATCAGGGGATCTGCCACGTGACACACCGGCAAAGGGGTGAAAGATGAGGCTGCCTGCGTGTTTGCCGTGGCTTAGAGGTACAGGTGTGCCTGCTTATTGAGAAGAGATGGATGGACGCCCCCCATTCAGTGTTCCGCTCTACATCTGCCCTCATCTCCCAGCATCATCTCCGTAACAAGTCTGTTCATATCCCAGGCCTAATGGTGCATTGACAATTTGTCATGGGTGGGGAGGAGCTGTTATGTCCTGGTGGCGGCAGCAGCAGCAGGGAAGGAGAAGCACAACCCCGAAGGTTTTGTAATGCTGGATTTGAGCAACCAAAACCAAAATGGGCTATTTTGCAGGCCAAACTGAGAGCTTTGAGTGGTTTCTTGTGAATGTTGTGTCTTGATTTCAGGGGTGCGGGCATGTCTCCGCTTATGCCAAGAGAATGGCAACGGATGCGATGAGTTTCGGTCCCTAGGAATGGCCAGGGTCATGTTTCGAGATGGGCTTTAGGCAGGCATTTCTGCAACTGGCCAAAAGTCAAAGTGGGGCTTTGTAAAACTGGGATTGTTTCCCTCCCTCTTTGAAATTGTAATTGCAACATTTTGAATCTCACCTTTTTTCCCCCAGTGTTGGTGTTTAAAATTTGATTGGAAGACACTTTCATGAAAGTTTTAAGCGGACCTTTCTGATTTTTTTCCAGTCAACTTTCAGTTGCTATATGCAGGACTTCATACCCACCCCCTGATAAAGCTGGTGGCATTAACCTCCATCTGGAACCTGGCTCCCAAGCATCCTGCATTTCCTCAGTGGCACCCCAAACATACTCAGGGATGCTACATGCAATAAAATCCTCATCTCCTCCTACTGGACTCTGCCTTTGGTATTTGGTAACTATCCTGGGTCAGATCCATGCACCTACTGAAGGGGTGATTGGAAAATCCAGGTTTATTGGTCCCAATCAGCTGCTTTGAGGAAGCAGGGGACAAACAGATGATTAGAGTGGAGGGGTGTGGCTTAGTGGTAGAGTCTCTGCTGGGTGTGCAGAAGGTCCCAGGTTCAGTCCCCAGCATCTCCAGTTAAAAGAACCAGGCAGCAGGTGTTTGCGAAAGGCCTCTGCCTGAGACCCTGGAGAGCTGCTGCTAGTCTGAGTAGACAATACGGACTTGGATGGACCAAGGGGGTCCATCAGGTTCAGCATCAGGCAGCTTCACATTTGTGAAATGTGACTGAAATACCTCCGTTCACGTGTGTACTGTCCAAACATCTCTTTAGCATGCACACATCCACAGTTTCCTCCATGTTCACGTGCAGCACAGGGCAAAATAAATGAATTGGGAGAACATATACCTAGGGCAAATAAATGTTGACGTTTTGCAAACAGAATTCACCGTGAGCATTGTGTTTCCAAAATCCCACACCCATATACACAGAAGTTCAGTTCACTTGAAACCTTTTGCATGGCGAAGCACTCTAGGCATTCATTTCCTTTTTTTTTTCTGTCTTCAAAGGAGCAACATTGGGGTTGAGATTCCGCAGACTTTTGGAGACATTCGTGTCTTATCCTGCAACAGTAAGTTGCCATTTCCCCACTGCTATGAATCCACTGATGATGAATATGACACCACTTGATCAAATGTGCTTTCCCCCCACCTATCTTTCAAGGAGCTCTGGGTGAACAATATAGAATCATGGAATCATAGAGTTGGAAGGGACCTCCAGGGTCATCTAGTCCAACTCCCTGCACAATGCAGGAAATCCACAGCTACCTCCCCCCTTACACACCCCCAGTGACCCCTGTTCTATGCCCAGAAGATGACAAAAAACCCTCTAAGATCATCAGCCAGACTGGCCTGGAGAAAAATTGCTTCCTGACCCAAAATGCCGATCAGCATTTCCCTGGGCATGTAAGAAAGCGCCACGAGAACTAAGCAGTGTGGCAACCAACCCTTCCTGCCCTCCCTCTCTCATGATCTGCCTGAGTTCCCTCCATTTTGTCTTCACAACCACGCTGTGAGGTAGGTGGTCCAAGCGCGCCCAGGGAGCTTCATGGCTAAGCAGGTATCTGGACCCAGGCCTCTGTCGGACCCCTGCCCCAAACTGGCTTGCACCGGGAGCCACGCCTCTTCACACAGGGGAGTTCCGTTCCCCAGAGTTGCCTGACTCCAGCTCACCGTGCTCTGGGTGTCGCTCTGGGAGCCTGCCGCACTGGACTGCCTGTCCCAGACTTTGGCAGGATGTTGGTTAGCCAATCGGGAGCATTTAAGAGGGTGCCCCTGCTACTCCCAAGGTGTAGAAAGCGGAGCTGAGCTGACATGGCATTAATGCTCCCTCTAAGCTGTGGAGTCTCGTGAGCAAAAATTCTACTTTGTGAGCTACTGACATTAAAACTGTGAGCGAGCGGTTTGGCTGCTGCATAAATTAGTTTGCTCTGGAGCCATCCTTCCTGGGCTGAGACAAAAAATGTGTGAGCTGGCGGCTAAAAAACTGAGCTAGCTCACACTAACTCAGCTTAGAGGGAACACTGCACGGCCTATTCCAAAGCTCTTTCCTTCCGAAGCTTAATACAAGGTCCCCCAGCATGGTGCCCGTGAATACTACAGTGCCCACCGTTCCAGGTGCCCCCCAACTGTTTTTGGAAAGTGGGTGGGGCCAAGTGGAGGTTTTGCCCAGCACTGCTTCTGATTGGCTGTGCAGGTTAAAAAGCACTCTGTTACAAAGAAGAGAAGAGATTGGATTTATACCCAGCCCTTCACTACCTGAAGGAGTCTCAGAGCGGCCTACAATCCCTTTCCCTTCCCCTCCCCACAACAGACACCTTGTGAGGTAAGTGGGGCTGAGAGAGCTCTGAGAGAACTGCTCTTGAGAGAACAGCTCTGAAAGAACTTGTGACTGACCCAAGGTCACACCAGCAGCTGCATGTGGAGGAGTGGGGAGTCAAACCTGGTTCTCCCAGATAAGAGTCTGCACTCCTAACCACTACACCAAACTGGCTCTCACTTCAAACAGAACTTCTGCTTGAAATGTTGAAGAGTTACTGCGAGAGTTATAATCTTACCCCCTGACACTCCCTGCAAGGGAACAAAGGAGTCCAGTGGCACCTTTAGGACCTACAAAGTTTTATTCAAGATGTGAACTTTCGTGCAACTCCCTGCAAGAGATGATCTCACTCCCCGACATTTGGCGCTCGGCTCCGCTTCCTGTGGCAGCCATTCTGTTGTCTCGCCCATTGCCTTGCATCAAAATCCCAAAGGTGCCCACAGGCTTAGAAAGGTCTGCCCCCGCCCCTGCGTTTAATGAGATCAGCCGTAATTTCTGTAGCTCCTCTTTCCTTTGATCCCGGAACAGCCTTGTTGCCCTTCCCGGTTTACAGACTGAAGCTGGTTTGGTGAATGCTGAACAGCCATGTTCATAGCTGAATTCAGGTTTGAATCCAAGGCCAAAATGCTGTCTACTAGACAGGACACCAGGGGGCTTAGAAACGTCTTCCGACTCGCCCCCCCCCCCCCCAGCTCTGCAGACGCACTCCAGTCATGAATGGAGATCCCAGAGCTTCTTTGTACAGCTGTGCCGTCCCCTTGATAGCAGCCCTATGCGGGAACTTGAGATCCTGGTGTTGTTTAGACGACTGATACCACTATTGCTCGGGAGCCTCAGCCTGTTTTCCGGGTGTGTTATTGCATGTTCCTGGGTCAGAGCTGAGATGTTGCTTCCTTTTGGTTGACACATTCACGGCATCCACGGGGTAGAAATGTTCCAGCAGTCGTTTTCTGACCTTTCCTCTCCCTGACAATACCTTTGTGTGAAACTCAACAATTGGGGATGAATAATTAATTCCAAGAGAAATTGCAGGTCCCAATCCAAAAAGCGGTGCATGTGCTCGAGTGAGATTTCTGTTGCCTCGTGTTTCTGAATCAGCAGCCCCCCAGTCCCAGGACAACCCGCTTCTGAAACTGAAGGGCATTTCAGAAGTGGTGGGTAAGCTCGTAGGGCGAAGGGTGCCCTTCTGTGGAAAAAATGAAACCCCAGATCCGTTGGGCATGCCGAAAGCAGCTCCTGTTCATGACTTAGAAATGAAGGCTTAGTACATGATCAGTCTAGAGAAGGTACTACAGCTGCGTGGCGTCATTGGAGCAGGGAGGGCAACTGCCTTCACAGCAGGACAACAAAGAGTATTATGGTGGGTGTGGGGGTTGGCCAATTTAATTTGTCACTAGGGTTGCCAGCCTCCAGGTGGGGCCTGGGGATCTCCCGCTTTTACAACTGATCTCCAGCTGACAGAGATCAGCTCCCCTGGAGGAAATGGCTGCTTTGAAGGGGGGACTCTATGGCACTGTACCATGCTGAGGCCCCTCCCCTCCCCAAACCCCACCTTCTCCTGGCTCCACCCCCAAAGTCCCCAGGTATTTTCCAACCCGGACTTGGCAACCCTATTTGTCACCCAGGCTGTTATGGTGGGGGTGGAAAATGCCGTCAAGGCACAGCTGACTTCTGGCGATCCCGCAGGGTTTTCAGGGCAAGAGATGTTCAGAAGTGGTTTTCTGTTGGCTGCCTCTCTGGATTTCCTTGGTGTTCTCCCATCCAAATAGTAACCAGGCCCGACCTTGTTTAGTTCCCAAGATCGGTTTAGCCGGGCCATCGAAGTCAGAGCTCAGTCCGTCAGCCCAACACTAAGCACTTTCCCCAAGGCTTTTGCCCACTGGGAAGTTTTTGATGGTAGCCAGAATTCTAAAGATGCTGTGGGGGTTCTAGAAATAACGTCAGTGAACACAGCCAGAAGACGAGCACTTGGCAAGAGACGTAGAGTTGAAGGATGGCATTTTGAAGTGCAGGGAAGACCAAGAGCGTCTGAACAGTTTGTTTTTACTTTGTAAGATTCCCTGTCCCAAGCTGCTTCACCTTCTGCAAGCCAGAGGGCTCATGTCTCCCCCACTCCTGTCTTTAAACATAAAGGAACACACCTGAAACTGCCTGATAGTGTATCAGGCCCTTATTGTCTAGAACTGGCAGCAGCTCTCGGGCAAAGGGATTCCACATCACCTACAGCTTGATCCTTAACTGGAGATGCCTGGGGTTGAACTTGGGGCCTTCTGCACGCCAAGCAGGGGCTCTACCACTGAGCCACAGCCCATCCCTGGGGCATCATCTGAACCATCAGAGGGACAGTCTCCTCAGACATTTGAAGAAGGCTTGAATTAGGCCATGTCCTGAAGACCCTCGTGCTGGGAACAGAAGGCCCTCACCTTGCTCACCTGCAAACATTCCTCTCCTCCTCTCGTTTGCTAGGGAGCCAAACACCGACCCGGGGAAAATGCAAGACAGGAATGGGTTCGCCCCGCCCCAGTGGCTACATTTTGCGGAATACCTGGCACCCGGATTTCTGCTCTCTGTCTGATTTTAGCACCATGGACAAGATCCACGCTTGTCTGAAGAGGAAAATTATTTATCTCCTGGGGGATTCGACCTTACGCCAGTGGATTTACCTCCTTGCTGAGAAGGTGACAAGTACGTTCTTCTGGGCCGTGGACTGCTTTCAGACTCACTCTAGAATATGACTGTGGCTCCTCTTTGGCTTTTGCTTCACAATCCACTCATAAGAGTCCCTTCCCCCCTTCCATTGGCCCGCCTTCTGCCTGCATGCCTATACTTCCATTCTCTTGCTCCGTTGTTTGGGGCAAAATAATGGTGTGAATTCTTGATCCAGCAAAGACAATAGCAAGAGCCCTTCTGGACGGCGATAAGGATCTGCTGTTCTTTCAGTGTGACAAGGGCCTGCCTAGCCTTACCTGTTTCTCACAATGGCTGCCCATTTATCTCCAGAAGGCCTATGAGAGGACAATGAAGGCAATCTCTCTCTCCCATTTGTCAGGTCTCAGGGAATGAGCGTGTGGGTGTGGGTGTCCCGTTCTGTTTTAGCACACCTTGGTGCAGACTCCCCCCCCCCACACACACACACACATTTAGATATCATCACAACAGAATTTAAGGGCAGAATACAAGGAAGAGAGACAAGCTCCACACCGATATATTTAGCCTCCAGCGGGTTTGCTTTGCAGGGTGTGGAGCCTGCGTTTCCCTTCTAGAGTCAAAGACCTGCTCAGTTGCACTGAACGGGAAGGGTTAAATAACGCTCTAGCCCTTGAGCACAGGAAGCGGCCTTCTACTGCATCAGACCCTGAGTTCAGTAAGGTCAGTGGTGCTGACCCCAGAGATCCCCCAAAGTGGTGCCCGCTGCCTCTTTCCTGAGTGCCCCCCAAGTTCTTTGAGAGAGTCGAGCGGGGCCAAGGGGAGCCCTGCACACTGGAGGTCTGATTGGCTATGCAGATTAAAATGATATTGTTTCGGTGGTGGCTGCCACTGCAGTGTTGGTTTTATTCTCTCTCACACTCCTCTTCCTTGATGCATTTCTTTTTTAAAAATTATGTCTCTTGTCCCCTGCACTGGGGCTTGGGTTTGTGTGTGTGTGTGTGTGTGTGTGTGTACCTGTCTCTCCTAGTGACCATTTTGTGGTTGAGCGCCCCCCCCCCCCCCGGTGTCAGAATTTTGAAGGAGACCACTGGCTCAAAAAGGGTTGGGGACAACTGGTCTACTGTGGATGGTAGTTGGTGTCCAAGGTCTCCAGTAGAGGTTTTTCACATCCCCTACTACCCGATTCTTGTAACTGGAGATGCTGGGGATTGAACCTGGGACCGTCTGAGTGCCAGCAGATGCTTATTGCTGAGCCACGACCTCACCCCGACTTGGCTGACAGTCTGAATTAACTGTCGGAGCCGAGAGATGACCAGAGCTCTCCTTTAAACACAACAAGCTGCACAGCCGATCTTCCCCTTTCAAAGCTCTGCTAATTTATTTTTGCCAGCTCTGAAGTTCCTTGACGGCCACGGGAGTGGGCCCTTCCGGGCGCACCTGATTATGGATCCAGAGTGGAACACTTTCGTCCAGTGGAAAAAACACGGGCATCCCTTTGTGACCGCGAAATTCTACTCAGTGAAAGGCAGCGATTACGTCACCCGCGCAATCGATCGAGTGGCCGGCGGCGAAGACACAGCCGTGGCCATCACCCTGGGCCAGCATTTCCGACCCTTCCCCGTGCACATCTTTGTGCGGAGGCTTCTGAATGTTCGGGAAGCCATCCGGCGCTTACACCTGAGGAGCCCAGGCACAAGAGTCATCATCAAAGGAGAGGATACGGGGGAGATGGACATCGACCCGGAGAGGCTGGGCGATGCCAACGGCTACCCCCAAGACCTCATCACAAGGGACCTCTTTCAGGGTCTGAATGTTGGCTTCATTGATGGGTGGGACATGACCATCGCTTGCGGCACAAATGTTGCCCGCCCACCCAGCCATGTCGTCTGGAGCCAAATCCTTATGCTTTTAACGTATATCTGCTAGCTGGTGTGAGGAACTCCCTTATTTCTGAGTATGTGGGGCTTTGGTTCTTTTCACCTTTCACAGGCTGGAGCAGTCTTCTTTCCCACTCACACTGTCTGCCAGCCTCTTTTAACCAGGAACCCACACAGTTCGTCCCTCTGTCACCAATCAAGCCACATCGTCTCTGTGGTTTTTCATGAACACCCCCCTTTTTCAGGGATGAGGCCAGGGGTCCTTTCAGAGAAAAAGAGGTGCAGGAGCTCATTAGCATAACTCATTAGCATAACTCATTAGCATATGCCACGTCCCCTGACATCACCAGAAGTGTGTCAGAAAGGGAATGTCAGTTTCAGCCCCATTATATCCTATGGGCCATTGAAATCAATGGCAAAAACTCATAGGGTATATGAGGGGCTGGAGGAAAGGGGGTTTGAGGGAGAGGCTCCAAACTTGCAGGGTAGCTGCTGGGGCCTCTCCTCGAAATGCCCACCAAGTTTCAAGAAGATTGGACCCCCTGCAAGTTTGGAGCCTCTCCCTCAAACCCCCTCCCCTCCAGTGGCTTTTAAAGTTGCTGCCGAATTTTGGCGGCAATTCAGCGGCAAGCTGAATCAGATTAGAGAATCTGATTCAGCCTGTGGCTGCCCTACTGGCCAGTCCTGAGCTGGCGGAGCTTTGCTCCGCCTTGCTCCGGCCCCAACGGACCCCTGGATGAGGCTTACTGTGACTTTTATCAGATACTGATCTCTGTCAGACACTGAGGCACACGCAGCATTGAACAATAAAACAAACTGAAGATTTTATTTACAAGGATAGGTAGACAGGGAATATATGTACACGGGAATAGCTGATGCTAGTGGATACGTAGTTTCGAATGGTATAGTTTGGCCTTAGGTCAGTTCACTTCAGATTGTTGTTGCTCAGTTGCCCAGTCGAGTCCGACTCTTCGCGACCCCATGGAGCACATCACGGCAGGCCCTCCTGTCTTCTCTCGTGCTCCGTATCACTTCAGATACCACCGTATAAAACATCTTCTCTCTAATCTCCATCCTTGTGCTGTTTTAGATGGCTGGTTTCACAGCACACCTGTGCTGTGCCTGTGACACCCCCTAGTCCACTAAACCCTCCTGGCACATGCTACATCCACTAAACCCAACTCTCTCTCCAGTATAGATCTTATGTGAGAGTCATGTGAATTTTATTTAACCCTAAAAATCTTATTTTCCATTTAAGACTCCCTAGATTTCACTATGGTTTTCACGTTTGGCTTTTCTCAGATTCCCTTAACATCGGAATCGATATAGACATCTCATTTGCTCCAGCATGCCTTGTCAGTCCCCTGGCACAGTACCAACCGGCCAAAAACCAACTGACAGTCTCAACTGCCAAACTCCAACTGTCGAGAGTTTGTTTGTTTGTTTGTTTGTTGCATTCGAACCCCCTCCTGAGATCTGTCTCAGGTCTACATCACCACTGCTAGTCACGTGACTGCAGGTGTCTTTACTCGCAGGCTGATTCCAAGCCCCGGAGTCCGTCACAACCGGTTTTTACACCCTACATTTAAAAAAAAAAAGATTTAGGGCTCTGATCTGCATTGTTCTCCCAGGGAAGATCTCCACGAGCAGCAGGAAGCTACAGGGGGAGGGAAGATGTGGCCACAGTGATTAGTGTTCTCTGATCTTCTAATGTTTTTTTATGTGCTTTTACTTGAACTATCTTATCACCTTAACCGTACTCTTAAGTACTGGTGTTTTTTTAATTTCTTTATATTTGCTGCCTTGTGGACCCTGATCGGGTGGAAAGGCGGCATTCAAATGTTTTCAGCAAACAAACCAGTGCCTGGCCAGAAGACTGCCCCGTGTCAAGAGATTTTGCTCTCCCGGTGAGGGTTTCTGCTCTCTCTTGGAGTTGACACGCAGAGGGACAGAATATAATATTACTGCAATGCTTATGGCTCTGGCCAGCAAGAGTCTTCTGAATCCCAGCCACCCCTTCTCCATCCATCACTGCCACAGGGCTGTAATCGGCTGTGCCAAGTACGGTCCAGTTTATTTTTGCCACACAAACGCAGGCCTGGGAACAGTCAGCAGCAGCACCCGTGTGTAGAAGCCCTCCGCTTTCATAATCCAGCCCTCAATGGTAACGCACAAACATACATAAGCTGAGGCGGGGCCGGCCTGTTATTGTTAAATTTTAGACCATCGCCTAGGGCGACAGCTCGAGGAGGGCGCCATTCTGGCTGCCCATTCTCCAGCGCCCGCCCCTGTCCCATCCCGCCTTGCGGGGGGGGGCAGAATGTTTCCTCACCTAGTGAGCGGGAAAACCTGGGGCTGTCACTGAGCTGAGGTCAAATGTGGCCTTTAAAAGGGATTGTCAGTTTCTGGGCCAACAGCTCTGAACCAAGACAAATGTTTAACTTGAAACAGACCTCCCAGTCACTGTAAGGAGAAGCATTTGCTAGAAGAGTGTTCTGTCCACCAGCCAACTGGCACCGAGGCAAAGAATAATTTTCTGAAATGGTGTGAATACGACAGGAAAAATTGACCTCTGTTTAGTTTTTTCCCCAATTTGTCACTCTCGGCATCAACTATGCAACCACACAATTTGATGCATTTCGCTCCTGAACCAATAGTAGGAATGAGGTAAAACTAGAGAACTGTGTGTACATTTACAGAATTATCAATAAAGCACCTTCCTTTTTTTGACATCTGTTTCAACTCTATTTGTATTGTTTCAATGATGTTCCTCTCAAGGCGAGTTTCCTCCTTTTCAATTTGATCCAGCCAGTTGTGACAACCAGTCAAGGCCGAGTTATCTGTTAGGCCCAGTAGATAAAGTGCCGAGGGCCCATAAAAATGTTTTAATTTCTTTTGGAACCAAAAGAAGAAAAACTTTTAGAGCTGAATAAAATATTTTAATTTTTTCTCTCGCATCAGAAAAAAAATGAAATGTTTAGGGAAATCTACTTTTGCCTAAAACAGAGAAAAATAAAATGTTGAAGTATTGTATAAAATAATTTTTAATCATAGAGTCGGAAGGGACCTCCAGGGTCATCCAGTCCAACCCCCTGCACAATGCAGGGAATTCACAAATACCTCCCCACTCCCAACAGAAGGTTTGGTGAGTGGAACGATTCCCCAGTAGTTGGTTCAGCTGTGTCAGTTATACTGATTTTGAGGTGAATATTGGCATGAGGAAATCTTTGCCACCACTGTGCTAGTGTGTGGTGGTCCAGCAATTTCTAAACTGAAAGGTGCGGGGGCTCAACCTGCCCTGAAAGCCCCAAATGCTGAGTGCAACCGGGCTGCAATTGTCCATCCTTGAAAGAAATGCTTCACGCTGTTTCAAAAATTGTAGGGTTCTGCCTCAGCATCCAAAAACAGGTTGCGGGGCTCATATTAAGTCCCTTCCCTACCCAAAAGCTAGGGTTTTGTTTTTTTTTTAAAAAGGATTCAAAAGCAATGCTTTCCAAAGCAACACAAGTAATGAAAATAATTTCTAGAAAGTGTTGGGGGTGATATAATTAAGATTCCATCTGAACCACACTGCAAAATAGAACTGCAGTGCAATACACGTGACTGAGGAAAATGAAAACCAAAAGGACTTTTACAAAAAAAGTCAGCGAATGGCATTTTTTATTTTTTAAAGAGGGTATTTCACCAGTTCCATAAAAAGAAAACACACACACACACACACACAATCACACATGACTGGGGCGTGGGGGTAAAGTACACATTTTGAAGGAAAAGAAACAGCAGCTGGGAGTCGGGGGCAGATCCTCCAGAGGCTTTTATTGCACTGGTAATTCAGTCCCCTTAAGCGGGAGGCCTCTGTTCTTACACATTCTTAACACCCTGGTGGAAACCAGTCCCTAGGAAGCAGGTACTGGATTAACAAGGTAAACTCTGCTTTTATGACTCCCTCTGTTGGTCAGCTACACAAAGTGCACCTTGCTGGCATTTTCTTTTTCCAGGGATTTCACCAGCAATCTCCTCCCCCCCCCCCCCCCCCCCGCGGACCTCCACGGCCATTCACATCTTTGCAGTCCTCCTCCTAAAAGCAGCAGTCCTGGAATTCTCAGCTGTTGTCTTCTTTTTCCAGGCAATGTGGCAGCACCCACAGAGAGATGCGCTGTCGGGATGAGCTCCCCTACTCCTAGCGGCTTTGTGTGGCAGAGTCGGTGGTACCCTGTCTTCTGCACCATGCTCAGGCTCAACACCTCGGATCAGATGGCCACTTGCTTGAGAAGGAAGCTGGTTTACTTCATGGGAGATTCAACGGTTCGCCAGTGGATGGAGTATCTCACAAAGAGAGTGAGCAGTAAGTTCTCCTCTAGGCCCAGAGAACTTCCGTCGCTTTTTGCTCAGACACACATCAGGTGCCCACCTTGAGATCCTGTTTCCTTCCCCACCAACAGCCAAACACCTGCCTCTCAAATGTCAGGCTGTAGCTTTTTGCCTGTTTGTCCCGGTTTCGGCTCCTGTAGCTGAAGCACGGGAGTCTCCTTGGCCAAAGGGGCAGACTTTGCACCAGGAGCCAGTGCCGGACTCCTGGTCAAGAGAGTCCCAACAACACTCTCTTTGGCAGTGATTTGTTTATTGAGATAGCAACATGATCCAGGTCAGAACAGGACTGTGTCAGAACTGAGGTCCAAACGGGAAACTCCACAGATATAGACAGTTCAGATAAAAGCCCCCACCAATTGCACCAATCATGCATTGCGAACCTCCTGCCTAACTTTCACATGTCTACCCCCCCGGGGGGGGGGATACATGGCTCCCTTATCCATGAAAGCGAGAAAGGCACAGCTTTGGCTTCAAGGTCTTCCCTGGCATTAGGGAGGTATCTTGGAGGAAGAGTTACAGCATCTACAGCCCCGCAGTTCACACTCCAGCACTCGCCCCTTCCCCCAGGAATTTCCCATCCCCCAGACATCATGGCAAACTAGACAGAGTTTGACAGCCAGGCACAGCATCCGTGTACCAAGCTGGCCTACAGCTAGGGCTCTCTGTCTTCCTGAATTCCACGCGAGCAGAAATCTGGGAGGGAGGACCCCGGTACATTTCCCAAGGGCCTCTACTTCCATTTTTGCAGAGAGACATTCCTCGCTCTTATGATGGCAAAGGGAGTTTGTGGGCAACGCTGGCAAAACCTCCAAAGCCAGGATATTGTCTATGGCTGGGGCAAAACTGGCACACAGGCTCCCTTGCCCCTCCACTTGACTTAATTAAATAGAGTAAACAATCCAAAGACTGATGGTTGCAGTTGTTTAAAGTGCTTGGGCTTCAAGGATACAGACAGCCCAAGACTCGGCTGCTCTTTGTACACAATTTGTGCGTCAACTTACAACAAAATTTCTATCTGTGCAGAATCCGTACAGGACCAACTCTCACATTAAATTCTCTTCTGGGAAAGTGCACACAGTCGAGGCCTCTACTTAGCACTATCCACAGAAGGAAGGGTTCAGCCGCTATCTAAATTCAGCCAGAGATGCAAAGGTCCTTTTGTCTGGGATGAACACTGTTTGTAGAAGGAAGACCGTGAGCACCAATGCAGGCGCACAAAGCTGCCGTATACTGAATCATACTATTGGTCCGTCAAGGTCAGTGTTGTCTACTCAGACTGGCAGGGCCTCTAGACTAGAGGTCTTTCACCTCGCCTGTTCCCTGGTCCTTTTAACTGGAGGTGCCAGGGAACGAAACTGGGACCGGGATTTTCCCACTAAGCCAACTGGCTCGTGCCCCCAGAGGTTTGGACTGTGGTCCCACCTGGGCCATCACTCCCAAATTCAGAATATTGAGAAGGGTGGTCAAAGGATATGCTTACGTTATCGGGCCATGAAACAACAAAACCGAGATCAGCGTGCTCAGCAGCGGTCCATTCATGGTCACAGTTTCATGGGCTTGGAGCAAATTAATTTGGAGAACCAGTCTTCCTCACGTGACCTTCACTGCTCAGCCAACAGAGATCTGCCCAGTTTTTGGCTTGGACAGTTGGCTACCTGCTTGGTGTTCCTGCTTCCTCCCAGCTCCCTCACGAATCCTTCTGGTCACCAGACAATTGCTTGTCACTCACCTGTCAGGCATCTGTTTACCCTTTTACAGGAGACGACCGCCCATATGACCACAGGCTGATGGTTTTTTGGAGCTGACTTAAGGCCGGCGTGGTGCCGCAGTCATCAGTGTCTGTCTATGACTGAGATGGGCAGCCGTGTTAGTCGGTCTGTAGCAGCAGAAAAGAGCCAGAGTCCAGGAGCACCTTAAGGACTATCGTTTGCGGCAGGGGAGGAGCTCTCGTGTGTCACGGCTCACTTCTGTGACTGATGAGATCCAGGTTCAAATCCTCACTCTGCCACGGAAGCTCCCTGGGCGACCTCAGGCCGGTCATACGCTCTCAGCCGAACCCAACGCAAAGAATTGTTGAGGGTTAAAAAGGAACGGAGACAGGCAGGCATACCACCCTCCTCCTACGCACCCCCCTTTTCCTGACGGAAAGTACTCGTAGATCTGTCATTACCCTCTAACATGGTTATACTTCCTCTGGCATTGACTCGCACTGATTTTGTGCCTCTTTCCTTGTTAGCCCTGAAGCTCTTTGACACACATGGGTTTGGACAACTCCAGAACTTGTACGCTGTGGATATGGACAGAAACATTCAGATCCAGTGGAAAAAGCATGGCCATCCCATAATCACTGTCCATGACTACTCAGTGAAAGATCACAGGTACGTTTCTGGGGATCTCGACCAGGTGGCAGGCGACAGAGACACGGCTGTGGTCATTTCCCTGGGCCAGCATTTCCGTCCCTTCCCCGTGGAGCTCTTCCTTCGAAGGGTGTTAAATGTCCATGCAGCCGTCCAGCGCCTCCTCCTGAGGAGCCCGCGCATGAAAGTCATAATCAAAGCCGAGAACATCCGGGAGATGAGTGCAGACCCAGAGCGATTTGGAGACATCCACGGCTATGCGCAATACCTTGCGCTAAGGGCTATTTTTCAAGATCTCAAAGTGGGTTTCATTGACGCGTGGGACATGAGTATCGCCTATGGTGTAAACAGTGTTCACCCACAAGAGGAAGTGATTGAGAATCAAATTAATATGTTTTTTACTTATATTTGTTGAAATGGGAGGAGAAGTGGAGCAGGGCGAAAGAGAAAGTTTTAACTTTATAGACAACACATGACCTAGAGCTGGACAGCTTCAAGAGGGAATTGGATAAACACATGGAGCAGAGGTCCATCAGTGGCTGTTAGCCACAAGGTATAGATAGGAACTCTCAGTCTGGGGCAAGTGATGCTCTGGATTCTTGGTGCTTGGGGGGGGCAACAGTGGGAGGGCTTCTGGTGTCCTGGCCCCACCGGTGGACATCCTGAGGGCACCTGGTGTTTTTGGCCACTGTGTGACACAGTGTGTTGGACTGGAGGGGCCACTGGCCTGACCCAACACTGGCTTCTCTTCTGTTCTCATGTCTGGAGCAAGTGATGCTCTGTATTCTCGGTGCTTGAGGGGGGGGGGGCAACAGTGGGAGGGCTTCTAGTGTCCTGGCCCCACTGGTGGACCTCCTGAGGGCCCCTGGTGTTTTTGGCCACTGTGTGACACAGAGTGTTGGACTGCATGGGCCATTGGCCTGATCCAACATCAGCTTCTCTTATGTTCTTATGCTGGGCAGCTGGACTAGTTCCCATAAAGCTCAAAGGAGCTCTGGGCTTGTGTCTTCTGAACGGAAGCCCCCACCCAGACACCCCACGCTGCATGACAAATGTCTTTTGGAAATGAAAAGCGAAATTGATGATATTGAAAGGGAGGGGAGGAAGACAAGTTAACACTAAAAGAGGCTAAACATTAGACGTTCCACTGGGCATGCCTAAAATAGCTCTTTGGATCCTCTGCCACGCTTAAAGAAGAAGAAGAGAATGGATTTATACCCTGCCCTTCACTACCCGGAGGAGTCTCAGAGCAGCTTACAATCCCCTTTCCCTTCCCACAACAGGGGCTGAGAGGTAGACGGGGCTGAGAGAGCTCTCTTGAGAATTGCCCTTGAGAGAACAGCTCTTGAGAGAACTTGTGACTGACCCAAGGTCACACCAGCAGCTGCATGTGGAGGAGTGAAGAATCAATCCCGGTTCTCCCTGATTAGAGTCCGCACCCCTAACCACTACACCAAACTGCTCCTGCAACCTTTCGTGCCTGATGGTGCCATCTTAGACAAGCAAGGGTCACTTTGTGCGGCAACAGAGCAGCTCGAAGCCCTGTGGCATGGGCTCTTGGGGTGATCCTGGCCACATGATTATTTGTCAGATCTCCAAAATGGGGATGACAGCAGGAGCTGGCCTCCCTATCCTGTCATTAGGGGAAAATGTATACACTAAGGAACTTAGCATGCCGCCCAGCAGTAGCCACAGCTGTCTCAAACACACAACTGCTGTGGCAAAAGGGGAAAAGGGCGCAGAAGAGCAAAAGGGAAAGATGACGCCCCAACCAAAAGCAAGGAAGCGCCCATCGCTGTTTGGCAGAGCGGTTTTATTCTGTAGCAAAAGAAAGTGCTTGAATCAAACCAGAAGGGACTTTTCAACCACAAAAGGTTCTCTCAAGGCAAACAACTGTGGAGTCTTCAAGGGCCGCAGCTCAAACACGGAACAACAGTCGTATCCAGGACTCGGTTGCTTTGAACCGCCTCGGGGAAGCCAGGGAGCAGACGGAAGCTGTTGTCTTGGATGGGCCAGGAGGCCGGCCGCCTGGGGTCCCAGACTTTTGCGAAGAAGCTCGGAGGGCGACGAGGTCAACTGGCGGGGTTCTCGTTGTCACCGTTTTCCACCAGCTTCCGTTTCTTTTCATCAGTTTTCCTCTTGAAGATGCTGCCTCTGTAGAACTGAAGCTCTTTGATGCTCTCCCGGATATCGTCAAGCGCTCTAAAGAGAATCACAAAGAGGGGGCACGCATGGCAGAGAATCACAGAGAGATCGGGGGGGGGGGGTGCGCGTGTGTGTGCGCGCAAACTTCATTCACTCTTGAATGCACACACAGGCTAAATGTGGTACCTCAAAGGTGCGGTCTTGGCAAATTTGGACCTGAATACCTGCAGGCTAGCCGCTCTATGTCCTTTCCTGATGAAGGCCTCACTCGAGAGTGGGGAAAGCCAGCATATTAAGTCACCTGGTACTCAGGTTATTATGCTGTCCTTGATACCTCTCAGTGTTTCTTGGGGGTGGGGAGGGAGTTAAATTGGATTGCATTACAGATGCTTTGAATTTAGAATTGTAAGCCACAAGGTAAAGGTGGGGTACAAATATGAGACAGAGAGAGACTGGATTTATACCCCACCATTCACTCAGAGTCTCAGACACAACAGACACCCTGTGAGGTAGGCAGGGCCGAGAGAGCTCTTTCCAGAACTGCCCTTAAGACAACACCTCTGACAGAGCTATGGCTTGCCCAAGGTCATCCGGCAGCTGCAAGTGGAGGAGTGGGGAATCAAACCTGGTTCTCCCAGATTAGAGTCTGCACCCTTAAGAAGAAAAAGAAGACGATATTGGATTTGTACCCCACCCTTCACTACCCAAAGGAGTCTGAGAGTGGCCTACAAACTCCTTCCCCTTCCCCTCCCCACAACAGACACCCTGGGAGGCAGGTGGGGCTGAGAGAGCTCTGGCAGAAACTGCTCTTTTTCAAGAACAGCTGTGCCAGAGCTATGGCTTGCCCAAGGTCATCCAGCAGGTGCAAGTGGAGGGGTGGGGAATCAAACCCGGTTCTCCCGGATCAGAGTCCGCGCACTTAACCACTACACTGATCTGAATCTATTAAAGGGACACTAATAAATGAATGCATCGCCGGGGGGGGGGGGGGGGGAGAGAATGCCACACTGCAATATGCATGCATTCAAATGGGCCTCGTGATCACTGCAGGACCCTTCTGGCAGGGACCCAGAGCTCTGGGGCCTCAAACGCGCATTGTCTGCTCCAACTGACCACACTCTGCAGGGACCCAGGCTGGGAAATCTCTGCCACGGGTCCCTGCATCTCTTTGAGTGCAGAGGCCACGGACTGGACCCGGGACTTTTGGCAGGCAGGCAGAGCAGAGCAGAGCAGAGCAGAGCAGGCAGCCTCCCTGGAATTCCAGTCGAGCCTCCGGGGGGGGGGGGGTGTTGAGATGCCCTGGCTCAGGCAGCAGAAGGCAGAAAAAGAGACGCTTCTCTGTGTCAGAAAAGGACATTCTTGTGTGGGTCGAATCCAGAGATGGAAGCAAAACAATGTTTCCACAATAAAATCTCGGAGGATAAACACGACCACAGAGCAAAAACAAAACCTGCCCCTTTTTTCCACAGAGAGAGAGTTTTCTGAGAGTGAGCCTGGCAATGAAACGGCTCCAGCCAACAAAAAGACCCTTCCATTTCTCAACAGATTAATTTCCTGCCGTTATTTCCGTGTCACCACACGGGGGCGCCTTTGTCAAGAAGGAGGGCCGCCCGTCCTCCACACCGGGGCTCTATTATGGAAGAAACGGATTCTGTCCAGCAACACATATGCCACAAAGGAATTGTTCGGGCACCTTCACCAATGTCATTTCTTTGTAAACAGAGGTGTGCCTCAGCCTTACCAAAGGAACCCTGTGCCTCTAAATTAATTAATTGACTTCATTTATATTCCACCTTTCTCCCTGATGGGGACCCAAAGCATCGTTCTCCTCTTCTCTGTTTTATACTCGCAACAACCCTGGGAGGTGGGCTAGGCTCTGCAGGTGGATGCCATTCGCCCCAGAGAAAACCTTACCTGTGGGAAGCAGCCTTCTTTGGAGCGAACTTGTAATCCTCTGGGAACCAGCGTCTGCACACACACACAAAGAATTCCAGAGCTGTTGGTCAATTCTCAATTATCTGCACTCAAATTATGTGCTAAGCGCAGGGGACTCTGGATTTGAAGACGGCACCACTGTATCGCAATTGTGCCTGTCCCATCCCACAGAAGTCCTGCAGTCCCCGGCTAAACAGCTGAAGTTGCAGATTTTCGTATGAAAACAAATAAAACACAGTTCCAGCCTTTGCAGAAATCTGCACTGATTTATTTACTGCATTGCAGAACCTGAAGTACAGAACAAATTATGCAAAGATAAACAAGTGTGTGGTGATACAGTTGGCATCACTTGTGACGGCAGAATCTGAATCTATTAAAGGAAGTCTCCAGTTCTGACCACAGAAGTTCTGGGAGCATATCCCACAAAACGCCCACAAGACCTGCTGCTGGACCTCCTGGTGGCACCTGGTGTTTTTGGCCACTGTGTGACAGAGTGTTGGACTGGATGGGCCACTGGCCTGATCCAACATTGGCTTCTCTTATGTTCTTATGACCACCTGACCCTCCATTTTCCGGCGCTCTCAGGCAGGCTCGCCAGTCATTTCAAATCATCAAATGTATTCTGCCCCCCACACACACCTTTCCCCATTCCACACTCACAGCACTCAATAAGCATTCTAATGCTCCGCTGTCACTGGGACTGCCAAGCAATGCTCCTTCTAAGCTGTGGGGTCTGGTGAGCAAAATTTCTACTTTGTGAGCTACTAGCATTAAAGATGTGAGCGAGCAATTTGGCTACTGCGTAAATTAGTTTGCTCTGGCGCTATCCTTCCTGAACTGAGACAAAAAAGTGTGAGCCAGAGGCTGAAAAACTGTGGGCTAGCTCACACTAACTCAGCTTAGAGGGAACACTGCCGCCAAGCCACCAACTGGTGTAGAGAATCCCCATCTCCAAGTCATTGTTCCCTGCCAATGCTCCAAGCGGTGGCAGGGGAAAATTAAAATAAAATGAATAAAATTAAAATAAATAAAATATAAATGTTTTTAAAACTCACTGATATCACCTGCACGATGATGTCACTTCTGGGGAATACCTGGAAGTGGCAGCAGTAGATCTGGGAATCTCTGAAAACTCTATGGTAAAGCCACAGAGTATGCAGCCATCCCTAGAGCGACTACCGTCACTTCCAGGTATTCCCCGTGACATCACTGCGCTGCTGAGACAGCTCCCCATGCACACTGCGTCCTCGCCTCCTCGCTCCCTCGCTGTCACTCACCTGCACAGCTCTTTGACGGTGCTCACATCAATGATGCGGTAGTGAAGATGCTTCATGAATTGGGGCATGTGTTTGTCAAGAAACTTCTTGTCCGCGTGAACTGAGTTTCCTAGAACACAAGCAAATACACCAGTTCTGTACCCACGCAGTAGGACTGGATCGCACCATTTTGACCCCAGTCCAGGGGCAGCATCGCCCTCCCACAGGTGAACTCCTGGACGCCGCTCACTGTTTTATTTTATATCTCTGCGGAGCTGCTGGCTTCCAAAGTCCCCTGCCCCAAATTAAACCCTCTAAAGTAGGGAAATCTGAGTGCTGAGATTCTGCAAATCCTGAATGTGAGCTCCTATAAAGAGCCAAACACTTCAGTGGGGTGAAAGACCCTCAAGTTGAGAGAGAGATGCCTTTGCTAGAGAGCAATTGCATTACGGTGCTTGCTTTTGGCAGCTAGTACTCACAGTACTAAAGAGACATTCCCCTGGCAGGCCTGAACAGCTGGGGCACCGGGGCAGGTAGTAAAATGCCCTGCCAGGCTGAGGGGCCCCCAATGCAGTAGACAAAATGGCCATGCTAGTCCAGCCACTGAGCTTCAGGTCAGCGGCTCACGGAGTCCAAGAGGAAGTCTACTTGCCCATCTAATGAACCAGCGTTTATGGCTCTTAATGAATTCACTGTCATTAACCACCACATAATAAACAATATCAGGCATTTATTACATCAATATTCCATGCACTGAAATGCAGTATATGGTATCTCCCAGCTGCATTTGGGGTACGCTGTAGAACGTGGGCCCCCAGACTATGTTTTCCCCCAGGGGACCCCTCTGTGGCACTGCTGGGCACAGAGTCAGAAGCTGAGCTCTCCAAATTGTCCACCTCCAGCTGGTAGTGACTGAAGAGCCGCTTCTCCTAGCTGGCAGCCAGTGTTCCCTCTAAGCTGAGTTAGTGTGAGCTAGCTCAGCTTCTTAACCTCCGGCTCACGCATTTTTGTCCTCGCTCAGGAAGGAGGGCTCCAGAGACCACGAATTTATGCAGCAGCCGAATTGCTGGCTCACAACTTTAATGCCAGCAGCTCACAAAGTAGAATTTTTGCTCACAAGACTCCACAGCTTGGAGGGAGCCGTGTGCCCTGTGAATGGGAGACTTGGCTCTGGTTGCTGCCTCTCTCAGAGCTGCAGCTGTGCCTGGAGACAGACAAACCACCCCCCAGTCATCATGCTTGATCCCTTGCCCTTTTCCCATTCCCCACGCTGAAGTGCTGGAACCTGGCCGAAGCAGCAACTTGCTGACTGTCCAATGTGGGAAACCCTCCAGGCGAAGGCTTCACACAGACCTGCACTCCCCCTAAGCAAGAAGCAAAGGGGGGGGGGGATAGGGACAGACCTCCCCCGCCCATGCCATCTGGACTATAAAACTCATTCCCTAGCGAGGCCTGCATTGAAACACCAGAGGTGCCTCCTAAAGATGCTTGGAGACCCCCACTCTGGGCTCAGAGAGGAAGCATTCTGCATCACTAAAAAGCTCAGCCAGAGCTACTAGAGGTTTCCACAAGTTGGTTAGCCTTCACCAAAAAAGATGACTTATAGATGATTGAGATTCCAGTTTCTACAAGACACCTTGTGTTCTTGAATTATGTGCATTGCAACATACTATGCGTTCCTGCAGATTTCCTTCTATGAATTGCGCCTTCAAGACAATTCACATGGTCCGGTTCAGATGAAGTCTTCCAAAACAAACTTTCATTCCTTTGTGATTTCACAAACTGCTTTATTTTCGTACTCTATATCGCTTAGTTTATCATCTGTATTTAGCGCACTACACGGCTTTTTTGCTGTCTATGTATTTTGGCCAGATGAACCAGCAACACAGAAGAAAACACTGGAAAAAACAAGCATCAGAAAGCTGCAGTCGACTTTTAAAGGAGTTGACCGTCTCCTGACAGACAGTCAGTACTACGCAGGCGTTTCTCTCCAGGGAAGGGCAAGGAGAATTCCAGAAGAGAAGACTGCGAGAGCTGTACGTGAACAAGGAATGTCCCAGGCAGCAAGTGAGAGGCACACTCCAGACTCAGGGAAGAATGCTAAGAACAGTCCAGCGGGACCCAAGAGATTCGGGGAGGAATCCAGCTCTTCAGTTGCGGCGGAGGAGAGAGGGACCAGCCCTGGGCATCAGTCCAAATGAAGCAAATCTGACAGGCCTGGAGAGGAGGAGGTGAGTGGGAGGCTGCATAACCCCCAAGCCACCGTCAAGCAAGGTGGAAGCCACCAGAAGGCCAGCAGAGCAAGCCGCTTTTGCCTGCCACCCAGGCCCACAGAAAACCCAGAAAGCTGCAACTGACACGTCCACGCCATGCCTATGACCAGTGTTCCCTCTAAGCTGAGTTAGTGTGAGCTAGCTCACAGTTTTTTAGCTTCCGGCTCATACATTTGTATCTTAGAGAGCCAGTTTGGTGTAGTGGTTAAGTGCGCGGACTCTAGTCTGGGAGAACCGGGTTTGATTCCCCACGCCTCCACTTGCACCTGGCTGGATGACCTTGGGCAAGCCATAGCTC
This sequence comes from Lepidodactylus listeri, assembly GCA_029233225.1. NCBI lineage: Eukaryota > Metazoa > Chordata > Lepidosauria > Squamata > Gekkonidae > Lepidodactylus > Lepidodactylus listeri. Next base: position 72,940,103 of record JARCFY010000014.1, on the reverse strand, counting down.
TGTACCAGCTGTTCCCTCAAGGACAGCTTGGGAAAGAGCACTCTTAGACTCCAAGTGAGAGAAGGGCGCGGTATAAATCCAATCTCTTCTTCTCTTCTTCTTCTTCTAATCTGGGAGAACTGGGTTTGATTCCCCACTCCTCCACTTGCACCTGGCTGGATGACCTTGGGCAAGCCATAGCTCTGTACCAGCTGTTCCCTCAAGGACAGCTTGGGAAAGAGCTCTCTCAGCCCCACCCGCCTCACAGGGTGTCTGTGGTGGGGAGGGGAAGGGAAAAGGAGTTTGTAAGCCGCTCTGAGACTCCCTTGGGGAGTGGAGGGCGGGGTATAAACCCAATCTCTTCTTCTTCTTCTTCTTAGCTCAGGAAGGATGGCTCCAGAGCAAACTAAGTTACGCAGCAGCCAAACCGCTCACTCACAACTTTCATGTCAGTAGCTCGCAGAGTATAATTTTTGCTCACAAGACTCCCCAGCTGAGAGGAAGCATTGCCTACAACAGGCTTGGCAAGGACTATGCTGATCACATCTCAAATGCAAAGTGTCCTGCTTTGTCACCGATCAGTCCAGGAACCCACAGGGTCACCCTGGTCCTTTGGATCAACATAAGAGGGGCTATTCCTTTCCCTGCAAATACGAAGTGGACAATGGTACTTGACTGGACAAGGAAAAGGGGTTATCGTTATGCAAGCAAAACCATATCTAGAATCCCGGAATGAAACTGCTGGACTAGAATTCATCTCCAGGGCGGAAGTGCAGAATATGAACTCCTCCTTCTTCAGCCAAAGAACTTCTCAGAGATGGAACTCAGCATGAAATTGATGCATAAGAATTCATCGAGGGGGGGTGTCATTTTTGGAAATCTGGGCCTGAGGTTGCTGTGATCCCCTCTCTACTCAGGCACCACCAATTGCTTATTTCCCCACCTCTGCGGAGGAAGACCCCCACTATCCCAGAACTCAGGAGAAACAGAACCCGTGGCCACCTGAGTACTTAGGCACGGCAAGTGCTATATAATCTGGCAAACAGCATTTGGTGGCAGTGCCGCCACAGAAGGACACAGCCAGGAGGGCTCAGCCCTTCGGATAGCTCTTTGCCAATTTGGCTTCGATGAGTAAGCCAGAAGTTATACATTGGTCAGTCTCCCTCAGAGTTTATGGAGATCCATAAACACATGCTCCATTTCCCAGCCGATACTGTGGGCCAAAGCCAAAGCTTATATTTGTGGCTTATTTACCAATACCTCTTCTCACTTTAGAAATACGTATAGTGCCTAAAATTAAGCTATTTCGGAACACGCAGTGGCTTCAAGATGATTGTAAAAAAATCCTCAGATGAAGTGATTTTGCTTGAGAATGACTCCTCCGATGAAGCAAGCTGATCTATCTGGATCACGAAAAATGCTATTCAGAGAAAGTCACAAGACCGACAAACTGCTTGCATGCAAACAAATTGGGGGGGGGAGGGTTCTTTTGCAAATTTGATGGAAGAAGATGCTAAAAACGACAATGAAACAGTAGTGGGATTTAATCTATTTTGTAAGGGCCCTTCCTCTTCTGTGTTAACAGGAAGAATTAGTGCTGAAACTCAGGGCAAAGCTCCCTCACTGGTCCCTGCTCTGGATTCTGACGCAGCTGTCAGACTCTCTGCCATAAATTCATTGTATGTCTTGAACACTGGTTCTTTCATTAGCCGAGAGGTTGGTTTGCTACTTACTCCCACGTCACCTTGCCCTCTCGCTCAAAGCTATCTCCCACTCGCCTCCTCCCCGTCTGGTTCATTCCGGCGCCTCGAGACGCCTAATCTTGCTGGGTAACCTTGAAGACTTCTGAAACTGATTTAGGCCAGGTGCCTGGCCTGTGAAATGCAAGCAGAGTTCACAAAGGGGCCGTGGGGGGGGGGGGGGTGTAGTGCTTCCGTGCCTTTTTTCTGTGAGAACCAAACGGTTAGGGTTTTCGCGCTTCTTTTATTTTACTCTGATTGGTGGTTCACCTGCCTTTACCTTTTGAATCCTATATATGAGTCCCTGCCGCGTGTAGCCTGCTATCACTGACAAACAACGTGTTCCTGAATGACCATTAAGAAATAAAAGGACTTTTTGCTTTCATCAAGGCCTGGCTTATTTGGTTTACTCAGAAGCCTCACAACAACACATCCTTGGCCAATTTCCTTTAGCCTTTCCTCCCTCCACCACATTCTCCTGCCGTCTTCTTCCTTCCCCACCAAACTCCTTCTCATTCCACTTACCCTACATGCGCAGACAACAGCACCTCTAATTGGGGGCATTTAACTCCCCTCCGTTTGTTGAAGGTTTCAGATTTTTCTGCAAACCTGCGGGGGGAAGGGAGTTCCCCCAAGTTTGGAGAAAAATCTCCTTTCGGTCAACGTGTCCCCACTCTGCAGTTTTACATATCTACAGATAGGGCCACACTAGGGAAGTAGAAGATATGATTCCTTTAAAATCAAACTCAATATCCTCAAGTTCTCTGACGAATGTACACACTTTCATTAATGCCCTTAGAAGTCAATCAGTTTATCACAGCCCTGAAACATAACAGTTACCCAGCTGACCCCGGGGGTCCCTTCCAACTCTATGATTCTGTGATTCTATGAGATTTATAAATCATTCCACTGGACTGATTAGTAACTGATTTCTGTAGCTTTCCCTAACGCCTGGAACTATGCCAGAGCATCACTAACATAAAAAGGGAAAAGATGCTTCTCAAGTCGCCTTGCATTGACTAATTTCCTTAGTGTATCAAGACTATGAGATCTGTAAGGCTATTTTATCTAGAAAGCATGATAACTTTATTGCTGATGATGTTCCAAAAGATCATGCAGGCTTCATATGTGGACAAGACATCTCTGATAATATCAATTATTTGATTAGTCATTTTTCCTAATATTTTAACCATGTTTTAAAGATGTTTTATGGTCTGCTCCTAGCCTGAGGACTGTTTAGTTAACATAATTTTGGAACGCTGAATGTATTTTTAATGGTTTCTTACTGACAATTTCTATGCTGCCGCACCCCCATGGTTTTAACTTGGGAGCCACTTCGAGGAGACCTCTGGAGAATGGGTGCACACATTTCCCAAATAAATGTATCTGACTGTGTGCATCCATGTCAGCAGTATATCATAACCTGACCACTACCTGCTGATTATGGGCTTTCTAAACGTGTGGTGTGGGGCTAGACACAGATATCCCGTGCGCCTTGTTCTTCTCTGTCTTTATTGGTTCTTTAGCACTCTTGATAAAATCAAATGGGGAAAACTTCTGTAACTGCTTAAGAATATCCTTGTATGCAGATGGTATCACCCTAATCCTGACAAATCCTGCTAGTTCTATACAAGAAGTACTCAAGTGTCTGACAGCTACAGTGTAGTATCTGGTTATGAGATCACCCACCCACCCAATTTCCTGCCTGTGTTATTTATGGAAACCTCCCTGTTCCCGTTGCAAAGGGCTACTACCAAATTCTGAACCTCAGTATGTGCAGGCATTGGTCCCTAGTTTAATTTTACCTGGACACATGTGGGGCTGCTTTGAGCACTCAAGGGAGGGGGGGACATCTCACATATTGAGGGTCACCCACAGGTAACCATTCGGGTATCAGTTTAATGGGCATCAGTCTTCTCTGACAAAGTTAAAAATATTGTCAACCAGGAACATAATCTGAGATCGGCTGTTTTTCCTGAGTGGTTTTTAGGAGCTGAGGATCTTTTTCAAGCAAACTGAACTCCCTTGATAAATTAAAATTCAGCCTGACTTCCAAGGCGGCAGCATTCAGGTAAAAATCAGCGTTGAAACAACGAGCACAGCACCTTGAGTGCTGTTTTATGTGCATTCAATCTAAATTGTGACTCTCTATGTGTTTTTATCATTGCTGTTTTGTTTATATTGTTTGTAATGTGTTTTTTAAAAATAATTGTTATATTGTAAGTGGCCTTGAGCTCTGCGAGGGATAAAGTTGGGCAATAACTGTTTTAAACAACAAACGAACAAGTAAATAATATTCTCAGCTCTACGGCAGAAAATGCTCATTGACTGACTGTGCACGGGGCCCAGACATGGCAGCCAGCATGGCGAAGTGCATGGCGCTCGAAGAGGGCTGGAGAGACCCAGGTTCCAATGGGCCGTGGAACTTCCCGGGTGACCCTGGCCACTCATTCTGTCCCAGACTGAACCTACACCAGAGAATTTTTGTGAGGATAAAAGGGGAAAGGGGACAATGGCATTCGCGGCGCTGAACACTCTGGAAGAAGGGTGGGTTGAAAACGCACCAAATAAACAAACAAGAAACCCCAGAGTTGCTTTGGCAACCTTGCATACATTTATAAGGAAGGAAGGTAAAAGTACACTACAATCATAACTTCACTACAAAACTTCTGGTCTAAAACGTTTCAGTCAGCAGGGTGCATCTGGGGCCTAGCAGGGTCTGGTGCTCTTCTGAACAAACGTGATCAAAAACCTCGCTGGAACATCCACCTTTGGATTGCTATGTTTCTTGTTAAAAGGTAAGGTCCCTTCTTAGAGACAACCCTTGGAACTACTCAGCATTGAACATTTAGGACAAAAAGAAGTGCATTGCCTCCATTTTAAAGTTAGCTTCCTTTTTAAGTTAGATTCAAAGAGGATGTGGACAGAATGGAGGGGGTGCAGAGGAGAGCGATGAGGATGATCGGGGGCCTGGAGACCAAGAAGCCCTATGGAGGAAAGGCTGAGGGACTTGGGAATAGTCAGTCTGCAGAAGAGGAGGCTGAGGGGGGACAGGATGGCTCTCTTGAAGCATCTGAAGGGCTCTCACTTAGAGGAGGGCAGGGAGCTGTTCCTGTTGGCAGCACAGGAGAGGACTCGCAGGAATGGGTTTCAATTAAGGACGGGAAGGGACCGGCTGGATTATTAGGAAAAAACCTTTTTACAGCAAGAGTTGTGCAACAGTGGAATCGGCTGCCTGGGGAGGTGGTGAGCTCCCCCTCTCTGGCAGTCTTTAAGCAGCAGCTGGACAAACACTTGTCAGAGATGCTCTGGGCTGATCCTGCACTGAGCAGGGGGTTGGACTAGATGGCCTGTAGGTCCCCTCCCAGCTCTGTGGTTCTATCCACAGTAATCCCTTCGCCCCTTTCAGACAGCTATCTGTCTGAGTACAGCATAATCTCTACCCAGTACATGAGTTCAAAAAAGAAATCAAATTATCAGGAATCTTGACTATCTTAGCAGGCCTTGGTAAGGACAATATACTTCTAAAACACAACCTTGCTAAACCTGCTCAGCTAACTGATCGCCTCTTACAGCTGTTGTGAACAGCTACTTTGCTAGCCTTGCATACGCCTGAGCTTTGCAAAAGAAATGACCCAAACTGGACCTATTGCATTTCACTGTCTTTGATCCCCACTGCTTAGATTTTTCTTCCCTCTATGCCCAATGTGTGTGTATGTATATATGCAACTAGAGCCATAACTAGCTAATTTTGGGCCCATGGCAAGAATATAAAGTATATTTTTCCATAGGAGTTATTTTGGTAAAAAAGTAAATACATAAAACAACCAGAGTAATAACAACACAACATTTATTTTAGTCACGACGTACTCTTCCTGCGCCACTCAGCTTCGTGCACCCGAGGCAAGGGCCTCCCTCGCCTTGCTCTTGTCACAGCTCTGTAGTGCAGCCCCGCTGGAATTTGTTTAAGGCATGCTAATCCTGTTAATTTTCAGATTAGCTATGAGTTATTTATGATTTGCAGATTTCAGATCATTTTTACCGTGTTTTTATTTTTATTTGTCTGATCTGTTTCACTGCTTGGAGCACCGGTTGTGGATTTTTTCTTCTTCTTGGTTGTCCAGTTGCAGCCAATTTGTGGCAACCCCTCCTGGGGTTTTCAAGGCAACAGAGGAACAGAGGGGGTCTGCCACTGCCTTCCCCTGCACTGTGACCCTGGACTTCTGTAACCCTGGTGCTGGTTTTGACCTTTAAAGCCCTATATGGTAGGGGGCCTGCCTGCCTGAGGGACCGCCTCTCCCCATACGTTCCCCAGAGAGCACTGAGGTCAGGGTCACAAACCTGCCTGACTCTCCCTGGCCCAAAAGACGCCAGATTGGCTGTTACTAGAACTCGGGCTTTTTCAGTGGTGGCTCCACACTGGTGGAACGAGCTCCCAGAAGACACTGGGGCCCTGCGGCACCTTTTAGAGTTCCGCAGGGCCTGTAAATCAGAGCTCTTCCACCAGACTCTCAACTAGGAGCCGCCACTGTCGAATGAGCCATTGGGAATTGCCCATGCTGTGGCCCTATGCTACAACATTAGATTGCCTTTCTGTACCAGACCATTCACAGAAACCGTCACCTGCACCTGCTAGCACAGTTGTTATGTAATTTTACTGCATTTATTGCATTTTATTGTTTCATCGCATTTGAATTGTTGTACGCCGCCTTGAGCCAGTTCGTCCGGCAAGGAGGGATAGAAGTTGACAGTAATAAATAAATAATTCTTGGGACGTCCCCCCATCCAAGTACTGACCGGGGCTGACCCTGCTTAGCTTACTGGATCAGTTGAGATCCCGCTAGCCTGGCCCACCCGGCTCAGGGCATAGGTGAGGTACACGACGTTATAAATCAATCAACACATCGAGGTCCTTTCTAAAAAAAGAAATGCCTCTTACCTGCGAGAGGGCAGAGTCCCGGGGGCGTCTGCTGCCGGACAAAAGACAGAAATTCATACTCTGCCTGGCGCAGAGATACCGTGCTTTCCTTCACCGCCTTGGTAAGGCCCGACTGCAAGAAGAAATCAGCCAACGTTAGGGCAGTGCCACGCTTCCAGATGCCGCTAGCGGTTTAATAAGAAGGTGCCAATCGAGGGGGAGATCAGTCAATTACCATCCGAGTCCCCCGAGAGATGGACTCCCAAGGGGGCCTGTTCAAGAGGCGACTCTGCCACTCTTATAAATGAGCCCCACACGGAGAAATGACTGAAACCAGGGCAGGGGGAAGAGCACGCCCACAAGCACACAGAGAGAGACATTTAAGGCTGGGGCGAGTCGAATGGCATGCAATTACTGGCATCGGCAAGGGGGGCCAGAAGGGGGCCTGGCTGTACGGCCTGAAGAGCTCCCAAGAGTTTGGGGATGCAGGGATCATCGCAGCCCGGAAAACAGAAGAGAGGAGGGGAACTCCTCAGCCTCCAGGGGGAGCTCCTAGACAAAATGTCTAAAGGTAACAGGATGCTGGTCAGTCGGTCCATCGAGTTCAGCACAAGGAGGGAGCTCCTCTGCTCCATGTGCAGAATGCCCAGTCCCCAGCAACATCTCCAGTTGGAAAGGACCAGGCAGGAGGTGATGGGAAAGGCCTCTGACTGAGTCCCTGGAGGGCAGCTGCCCGTCAGAGTAGGCAAGACTGACCTGGATGGACCGATTCATGCGTGTGTTCACATGTATGTTCAGGGCTTGGGGCAGAGGTCTTTGTTCTCAGTTGGCTTCCCGAGAGCATTTCAGGGAAATGGCGGGGAGGCAGGGAATGGCTTTGCCCTCCCAAGGAGAAAAGCTGGTGTCCCGGCTGGAACACTAGAAAAGGGAAGCCCACGCAACCATGACGTTCCCCAGAGGGCCCTCAGCCACCTCAGCGGAGTTCTGAGAGGCCTACAGGAAGAACAGAATCACCCCTCAGAAAAAAGGGACAGGTAAAAACAGGACAGATGCGTAGGCCGACTGAGCAGGGCCAGCGTCAGCATACCCGGAGGAGGAGCAGCGGCCAGGGCCCAGGGCTTCTGGTGGGGCCAAATTATCACACCGAACCCCTCTCCCATGTCCCTCTCTTGCCACCTGTCCATGTAAGAACCTAAGAGAAGCCACGCTGGGTCAGGCCAATGGCCCCTCCGGTCTAACACTCTGTGTCACACAGTGGCCAAAACCCAGATGCCATCAGGAGGTCCACCACCCTGTGTGCCCTCACCCATTTGCAAGCAAGCGCTCAACCACCCAAGCTTCCAGCTTTCCAGCATGGAGAGGAACATGCATATGGGTAGAGTACAGCCGTAGCACTCTGAGAGCCACAGCGGGCAAGAAAGGGGCACAGACACTGGAAGGGTATATGAGAGGGAGAAGACTACAGAAAGCAGGAGGGGGGAGGGCTGTGGGTGGACAGGAGGGAGACATGGGGAGGGCTGTGGGTGGACAGGAGGGAGACATGAGGGGGACCTGTTGGTGGATCTGTGTTCCCTCTAAGCTGAGTTGGTGTGAGCTGGCTCACAGTTTCTTAGCCTCCAGCTCACAGATTCTTGTCTTAGTGCAGGAAGGATGGCTCCAGAGCAAACGAATTTATGCAGCAGCCAAACTGCTGGCTCACAACTTTAATGCCGGTAGCTCACAAGGTAGAATTTTTGCTCACAGGACTCCACAGCTTAGAGGGAGCATTGGCCCTGAGTGCTGCCTTCCCCCAAACACAGAACCCCCACTGAGACAGACGGATCTATCCACAGCCCCATCCCAACCAGCAAAAGGCCTCACACAGTGACAGAGAGGCAAGAGCGTATCCAAGGCCCACCCCAGGGGCCAAGACAAGTTTTGCCCCCACCGTAACAACGCCCCATCTCTCTGCCCCTTTGGGGGACCCACAGTGCCTTGAGTCCACAAACTCCCGGCTCCTGCGGACACGGCACGCCTGCTTCTGCCCCTCAAGCCCAAGCTGAGGCCTGCAGCTGTTTCTTCAAGACAACAAATTAAAGTTAGGAGTGGGACAAAATGCCTGGATTCTGCCTCTGGAAAACTCAAAGGGGAGGCCAACAAAAATGTTCAGCAGCTGAGCCGGAATTGTGCCAGCCGTTGGCACACTGGCATGAATGCAGTCAAGAAACACACTTGATTTTGCAAAGGGCAATTTGGGAAGGCAAGAGGAAGGAGGAAAGTCAACCAGAAGACAACCCTGGCATTTAGGGGAGTGACAACAGGCATCTACAGGGCTGGCGATGTTAAAATACAAACAGGTGTTTTTAAGGAGTGGGAGGGAAGGAGGGAGGGAGGGGCCAATACCGTAGGCCTCACCCATGATGTGGGCCACACAAACAACAGTGCCACATTCTGGTGTCTCGAGCAATTAAAATTAATATTTTTCTTCCCCAGCTGGACAGTGAAAATATAACTCCGGGACTGGGACAAGTTTCGATCATGGTGTCTTTGCTCCGTGTTCCAGTCCCTGCCCCTCTGACACCAGTGGAGATGTCCTGATCTTACGGTTCAGCCTGCAAATGTCATCTTCCTGCAGCCCTTCCCCTCTTCGCCCATCCCTCAAATCCCCATGCCCAGCTGAAGAATGGGGCAAAGCATCCACAACCACAGCCAACAAGAACCCTCTCTGGCTTGGCCCAAGTTCTGAGCGTGACAGACGCGTCAATCTGGAAACCTCTGACTGAATTTGGCTCCGCATGTGACTTTGCAGTTTTTATTTTAATTCCTGAAAAACATTAAGAAGACATCACGTACTAACTATGAATTTTGGGCTGATGACCAAGGCTTGAAGGGCCCGAGTGCTGCGCTTCTCTTGAGAGCAGGAAAAAAGAGCCCAGTAGGACCTTAAAGACTAATAAAATTTGTGGCAGGGTGTGAGCTCTCGCGAGTCACTGCTCACTTCTTCAGATAGGAAAAAGTTATCTGAAGAAGTGATCAGTGACGCACGAAAGCTCACAGATGTTGTTAAGTCTTTAAGGTGATATTGGACTCTGGCTCTTTTCTACTGCTACAGACGGCTACCCCATCTTGACAAAATCCCACTAACTAGATGTCCAAACATCCACTCGAAAGGACCAAGTTTCCTGACCAAGTGCTGTATTTTGCCAACGAATCCCCACCCCAGTTGAGACATAAAATCTTTAATACAGAACTAAATGAAATAGAGGTGAAGAGTATTTATATTTTTAAAGATCGTATATATATTATCTTTTCCATCTCGGAACAAAATAATATTGGCTCAGTAAGAAAGCGGGGGCTCTAATGAATATTCAACCCCACCCCCCGCCTGAAAAAGGGACCTAAAGAGCAGCCATTTCTCTGAAGAGCCCTAGAACAGGGGTGGGCAATTGTTTTGGCTCGGGGGCCGCTTTATGGGAGCAGAGGTTAGCGGAGGGCAGCACCTTTTAAAATGATTGCATTCATTAGTTAACTTTGCATTTCAGAAAAGGTATAAATTGTATCATAAAAATCAATAAATATAAATTAAATAAAATAATGGTAGTTTTACTCAATTTATTTATTGTGCTAATTTCATATCATCTATAGCTGCAAGCACATTTAATTTTAGAATCAGTTTAATGAGACAAATGTACCCCATCACACTTTTCTACAATTTTTTAAAAATCAGGAGTGAGATTGCTTGTTGAGATTCTCATCACAGCCTGCTAGTTAACATCTGTCAAATGTCTCTTGATGTCTATATTAACTCTTGTTGATCTTCATGCAAGAAAAACTTTGCTCACAAGTACATGTAAACCCAAATATAGAGAACATTTTCCCAGCAAATTTCTTCATACATGGAAACTTTTCAGCAGACAAAGATTTGCAAAAGTCAACTAATGTCACAGCATTAAACATTTCTTTCACAGTGTGATCTGACTGCATGTCAATAAGTTCAGGCTGCAGCTCCTCAGGTGCTGACAGTGGCCAACTGTCTTGGCGGGCTGCAAAAAACTCTGTGGCGGGCCGCATGTGGCCCCCGGGCCGCCATTTGCCCACCCCTGCCCTAGAAGAAGCGACAGCCCCCTTACCTGCCCATGATGCTCTTTGCACCAATCTGACATGCCGTCCAGCAGCTCGACCGGCTGGTTTATGATCAGGTTGGGGCCCTGCCAGCGAGGAAGAGACGAGAACAGGAGACTGGGTCAAGGCTTTGCGGCAAAAGAACTGCAGACTAAACTCACCTTTAAAGCGAACCCCTCGAGTGCCACTTTCCCCCGGGGGCAAAGGAATATCTTGAAGAGCTTCCGAGCATAGCTTGAGGCCATGGCTCAATGGTGGAGCCTCTCTTGGCATGCAGAAGGTCCCAGGTTCAATCCCCGGCATCTCCAGTGAAAAGGACCAGGCAGGAGGGGATGGGAAAGACCTTTCTCTGCCTGAGACCCAGGAGAGCTGCGGCCAGTCTTCGATAGACCAATGACCAATGACTCAGTGTAAGGCAGCTTCCTGGGTTCATGTGTGTGCATGCACAGAGCGTCTTCCTTTGCCCCGGAAGTTCATCGTCCGCAGGGGCAACTGCTCTCTTGCCCAGGGTTCCAGCACCAACCCTAAAATGCAGAGCCCCGATGCCTTCATGCCAGCTCCGTTTTGTCCTGGTGAGCAGAGGATTAATTTCTCCCCCCGCCCCCCCACTGCCATGTCAGAAATCACTCATGCAAATGTAGAACAAAGTTTGAGTCCGGCGACACTTTTAAGACCAGCAATGTTTCATTCAAATGTATAGGCAAGCATGTTGGACTATTTCCAAGCAGGTTACCGGAAGGCCACTTTCTGTTCTGCAAATGACAAAATGGTTAAGTGGTCTAAATATTAATACATCCAGCAAAACAAAACAATTACTGAGTTACCTGAAGAACAACTAACTGAAAGGGCCTGCACACACATGAAAGCTCCTACCCAGAACAAAACTTTGTTGGTCTTAAAGGTGCTGCTGGACTCAAACTTGGTTCTGTTGCTTCAGACCGACACGGCTGCCCACCTGAATTAACTTTCAGTCAGGATCTGATGTGTAAGAACCCCAAATGATAAACATCTGCACACTTACTTACAAGCCACAAAGTACATCGCTAAAAAATATCTGATTGGTCCTGGGCCTCACTGCAACAGCCAGCAGCTGCCATCATTCGAACCTGGGAGTCATCTCCCAGGCTGCAAACATCTGGAGCTGATGTGGCCAGAAGGGGCTTTTAATCAGCCAGCTGTTTCGCCAACCATTCAAATTAGCTTGTGTGCCCCCCACCTGGTGTGAAGGCCAACCCTTCAGTGCCAAGGAACCACCAAGAGAGAGAGAGGGAGGGAGGGAGAGAGAGAGAGAGGGAGGGAGGGAGGGAGGGAGGGAGGGAGGGAGGGAGGGAGGGAGGGAGGGAGGGAGGGAGGGAGGGAGAGGGGGGGAGTTGGTGCTTGGCCGGCACCCATTTGCAAGGCCACCTACTTCAGCCAAGATGTTTAAGTCGGAATCGGTGATGAGGCAGGCCATCTCAATGATCTGGTCTTTCTCAATGTCCAAGCCAGTCATCTGGAGCAAAGGCAGAAAGGGAACAAGCATCACAGGTCAGGGAATCTTTTTGTTCCACCGGTGGGTAAGAGAGTGCATTCTGACACACCTCAATCCCTTAGCTGGAGGGCCCGCGGCTCACAGGTAAACCACCCACTCACAACAGCCCATAAGCAGCGGGGATTCGCAGAGGGGGAACAGCCCACCGAAATGTTACAGGAGACTCACAAAGCGCCCAGAAATTAAGGCAGCGATGCAGCCCCAAAGCCCAGCAACAACTACAGCGAGTGCGACACTTGTGCACCTCACAATCCCAAGAGAGACACTGGAGTATCTGTGTCAGTCCTGTCACCACTGGGAAAACCCATGGGGTAGTGAAGGGCGGGGTATAAATCCAAACTCTTCTTCTTCATCTTGCAGATTTGTCCTCCTCTGACACAGACGTGAGTGTATCATGTCAGAGCAGGCTCCTCCGGTGAGAAGAAGGCCTCACCACTGGCCAAACAGGAACAGGCCAGTGGGATCCCACCCAAGAAGACTCCAACATCTAGCCAAACAAGGAGCCCCTATTCCCCCCCCCCCCCACGGGTGTGTGTGAATATTACAGAGATGTGACAGAGCTCTGGAGCCAGTCCTTTTTCCCTCAAAGGCTGGGTCAAATGTCCAGGGTGTGACTGTATTCATGAGTTGGGCTGTCACAACTTGACAGGCCCCTTGGCCACCAAGGAAGCGACAAAATCCCAGGTCCGTCCCAGCAAGCATGAATGCTGAACAACCCCCCCCCCCCAGTCTAGGTGTCTCCAGCTCCGCCCCGGAGAGCCCCTTCTCCATTTCCCAGAGAAGGCCAGCCTTCTGGGCTCCATCTTCAGCAAGAGCTCCTCGACATTACACTGGAGGAAGCCCTTCCCCATGCTCCACCAAGCAGCTATTATGGGCTGCGGCTTCTCACCCCGCAAGGCCACTCCAAGGCAGGCAGCTTCTGGGTCCAGGCTCCTCCTTGTTCCCCAGACCCTATTCATTTATTGATTTCCTTTGACTTCTTCTTCTTTCATTTATTTTATTTCCTTTGACTTCTAACAATATAAATTACATATTAAAATCAACAACCAATTCATCCCGATTTAATATCCCGCCATCCGTCTCAGGGCGGTTCACGAGATTACTGGAGCAGAGGCGCCTTCCCACTTTCCATGATGCCCGAGTCTATGTTGTATTATGGGATGGGGCTAGGATTACCAACTCCAGGCTGGGAAATTCCTGGAGTTTGGGGGGTGGGAGGCTGGAGAGGGGAGAGACCTCAGCAGGGAAGTGACGCCCTCTAGTCTGCCTTCCAGAGCTGCCATTTCTTCCAGGAGGGGGGATTTATCTCTGCGCTCTGAAGACTGAGTTTAATTCCGGGGGATCTCCCGGGCCGGCCTGGAGGTTGGCAATCCTAGGGGAGCCCCTCCCCTGCATCATTGGACCAAGGCAGGCGGGCCTCCCGGGCTCCATTGTGAGCCTCCCCCGCCCCACCCCCATTACACATCCCATGATGAGGGCAGTACACGTGTCAGCCTGTTCAGCAGCCCTGCACACGTGTCCGCGGGCGGGGACCACGGGGCGGCTACTCCGGGCCGGCCGCCTGCTCACCTCCAGGTCCACCCAGACCATCCTCTGCCCCATCGCGGCGCCAGCCTCCGCCATGGCCGCGCCTCCTCCGGCCCCCGAGCCCCGCCGCCGCCCCAGCAGCTGCACCCACCGCCAGGCCCTCCCGCCGCCGCGCATCTCCGCTGGGCAGGACCGACCGCGCACCACAACTCCCGAAAGGCACCGCGCCGCCTCCGGCTCCGCTGAAACGGAGACCTCGCCGCGTAGCCCGCTGGGAGGTGTAGTTCGTGGGGAGGACAAAGGGGGCGGTCCGCCGAGGAGCCGCGGGGCATGGTGGGGGTTGTGGTCTCTTCGCGAGCAGCTGCTCTCTCTCTCTCCTGCCCGCAGCTGCCCTGGCGCCGGATCCGGGCCGCCCCTCCTAGTCTCGCTTCGTTTTTTGAAGCTCGCGCTGGTGCAGCCCCAACCCCGGAGCGGGGAACAAGCAATGCTCCCTCTGAGCCCTGGAGAGCCTCGTGAGCAGAAATCCTGCTGGGTGAGCGACTGGGGCGGTGTGCGGCGGTAGTTCAGCAAAGACCCACTGAAGTTTACTCCGGCCGGGTGGACCCAGTCGTCCTCGTTGCGAGAACTGAATGGAGGCAGAACCAAATATGCCTCCCCTGAAGAAAAGCAGGAATGAAAATCAGATAAATAAGAAATGGTTGCTTGTTTATTTTTATTACTCCCCTGCCTTTCTCCCAAAGGGGGACCCAAAGCTGCTTACGTCGTTCTCTTCTCCTCCACGGTACCCTCGCATTTATTTATCGCACGGCAGAGTTACACACAGCAAACATATAATAACATGTAACCAAGTTGATACAACTCGGTATGCAAACCCACTGGGCAATCCCTCCTGGATGCTAGTATCTTAATTTTTCAATCCACTCAGTCACAGCTGGGGAGAGTACAAAGAGCTGGGTCACATCTCCCTGGAAAGCAAGATGCTCACATTCTGGTGATAGATGGAGAATAGTTTGGCAGTAGGGTTGCCGGCCTCCAGGTGGGGCCTGGGGATCTCCCGCTTTTACAACTGATCTCCAGCTAACAGAGAGCAGCTCCCCTGGAGAAAATGGCTGCTTTGAAGGGTGGACTCTATGGCATTGTACCATGCTGAGGCCCCTCCTCTCCCCAAACCCCACCTTTTCCTGGCTCCACCCCCAAAGTCTCCAGGTATTTTCCAACCCGGACTTGGCAACCCTATTTGGCAGGCTGCACCACAATCACATTTGGGTCCTCGTATTTTGCACCATTTAAACAGGTCCGCACAACTGCCAAAGCCTGTTTGTATTCTATTAGCCATCTGTTAGTTTGGTGTCGTGATTAGTGTGACCTTGGGTCAGTCACAAGTTCTTTCAGAGCTGTTCTCTCGTGAGCAGTCCTCTCAGCGCTCACTCAGTCCCACCTACCTCACAGGTAGTGTTCCCTCTAAAGTGAGTGAGTGTGAGCTGGCTCACAGTTTTTTAGTCTCTGGCTCACACATTTTTGTCTTAGCTCAGGAAGGCCGGCTTCAGAGCAAACTAATTTATGCAGTCGCCAAATCACTCGCTCACAATTTTAACGCCAGTAGCTCACAGAGTAGAATTTTTGCTCACAAGACTCCACAGCTTAGAGGGCGCATTGCTCACAGGGTGTCCGTTGTGTGGAGGGGAAGGGAAAGGAGATTGTGAGCCGCTCTGAGACTCCTTCGGGTAGTGAAGGGCGGGGTATAAATCCAGTCTCCTCCTCTTCTTACATGGCAAGTCATATCTCGAGGGCCTCTTGTTGGTGTTTATCAGGTTATGGACATATCAGGCAGAATGGATTTCATCCATGTTTGCAACAACCACCCTTTGAGGTAGGTTAAGCAGAGAGGGTGTGACCGGCCCACGGTCCCCCAGAGAGCTTCTGTGGTCCAAGTGGGGATTCAGACCTGGGTATCACAGATATTAGTCCAACACTCTTAACCCCTACAACCACACTGGTTCTCGTCTATGACAAACTGGGGACTCGAACCCGGATCCAATGCTCCCTCTGAGCTGTGGAGTCTTGTGAGCAAAAATCCTACTTTGTGAGCTACAGGCATTAAAGCTGTGAATGGGTGATTTGGCTGCTGCCTAAATTAGTTTGCAGCCCTCCTTCCTGAGCTAGGACAAAAATGTGTGAGCCGGAGGCTAAAAAACTGTGAGCTGGTTCCCATTGACTCGGCTTAGAGGGAACACTGCCAGGGTCTCCCAGATCCTAGTCTGACATTCTAACGACTACATCACGCTGGCTTCAGGCCAGAAAGTTTAGGATCCTGGTTTGTGAGCAAAAACCAAAGTGCTATTCATTAGACTACCCAATTCCAGACATCACCGCAGGCATAAGTGAAACGGAAGCCATCGTCCCCTGGGAATTCTCCAGTCTCAGGACAGTCTGTAACGGGGGGTGGGAGTCTGCCCGAAAACAATCCTCTTTATCTGTGTCACCAAGCATGGCTTGTTTAGAAGCTTGTGGGACATTTTTGTGCAGCCTGCCCTCGGCGGGGCCGTGGACACCGCTTGGAACCAGACATGTTTGGATGCAGGAGCTGAATACTGAAACTGTTTGCCAAGAACATAAGAACACAAGAGAAGCCAGTGTTGGATCAGGCCAGTGGCCCATCCAGTCCAACACTCTGTGTCACACAGTCGCCAAAAACACCAGGTGCCACCAGGAGGTCCAGCAGAGGGGGCAGGAAGCCCTCCCACTGTTACCCCCCCCCCCCCAAGCACCAAGAAGACAGAGCATCCCTTGCCCCAGACTGAGAGTTCCTATCTATACTTTGTGGCTAATAAACTGATGGACCTCTATGCCATATGAGACTACCAGCCATAAATTTAGCCCTTAGGAAACTTTGCTTACTCAAAAATTTGATTTAAGAGTAAGAGTTTATTCTTCGTTGAAATATATACAGCCCAAAGCAAGTGCATTTGTTTAACGCTCTGAACAGTGTTGCTTGGTAAAGGGTTTGAACAGTATAAATATTTTTTGAACAACGTAAACATTTCTAAATTAATCAACATTGTTTTTACCATCGATGCGGTGAGAATAAAACTAAGCAAGTCACAGCGTTGAAAAAATGGTCACACTGGCATCCGCTCAACAAACATACTATAAATCGGGAATAAAGACAACCCATGAGGCACGCAAGGAGAGGGGGCCACGAAACCCCACCCCCCCACCCCCATCAGCAAACCTCACAGCAGAGTCAAGACCAGTGGGGGTGGCAGAAACATGCTGGCCGGAGAGGAAGCGGCTGCCACGTGGGACAGGGAGATTCCCATGAGCCACATTTCAGCACTGCTTGTATCATCCAAACTGGTCTCAACTGACTGAACAAGACTGAATACTTTTGTCCGCTGAAAAATACAACCACAGCATGAAGCCAAAAATGCCCATCAATGCTCATGCTTTTTTGAAGGTAGCAGCTAAAGCCGCTATCCAAACAAGGCATTCATATATTCTAAGTGTTACTGACACAGCTAACGTTCAAAAGAAGGAACGCCTAGCAAAGTACGGTGGAGCCATCAAAAAGATTTCCTCGGGATTTCTTTCTTTTTTTAAAGAAACTGGCACCCTTAGGCTGTGACCCTAGGCACACATGCTAGGAAGTTAATCTAAGTCAACTTGGATCCATCAGCACAGAGACTAAGCAAAGATGTTTCAGGAAAGGTTTGTTTAGCTGTTACTTACACACACAGCTGTGTGTGCACAAACACACATTTTGATTCAACAGACAAACCCCCAAGGGCAGAATGAGTTCCCATAAATCCTGGTTTTGGCCCCATAGTTAGATCAGACCTGAGATCACTACTAAGTCTGTGCTGCGGGCTAAGACTGCGCTGGTCAGGCGGGATAGACATCGAAATAAATAAATAAATAAGTCAAGCTGCCAGTCTGTGTAACAGCGTGATCGTAAGAAAAGTTACTCCAGTCTAAGCCTGTTGGTTTCAATGGGTTTAGACTGGAATAACTCCCCGTCGGATGCACGGCAAATGGCAAAATGCTTGGTCACTGAGGGAGGGAAACGGCCAACAAATACTTACCGTCTCCCTGCTTTCCCTTAAATAAAGATCGTATTTCTCCACTTTGTCTTACAAACAGGTTCTTTTTATTTTAAATATAGAAAAGGGACACACAAGAGGGAAGCAGTCATTTCCTGAGATATTTTTTAAAAATCATTTACATTAGTCGCAAAACGTCTTGTAGGATACTGCAGGCTCGTTCAATTTAAAAGACAAGGGGCTCCGAGAAAGCAGCTGGAAATATGATTTAACACCTCCTCTAGGACAGATTACCAAGTCCTCCCAGGAATCCGCTCCTCCCACCCCTCTGAGCGAGCCACATCTTTCTTTAATACAACAACTGTTCAAAAGCAACATTTTCTTCCAGGAGGAAAACACTGACTCCAGCATTTCGACCGCCCCTGGAACATTTTGCTCCGTGGAGCTCCGTCACAGAATTGCTACCCGCACCACCATGGATGAGCGCTCTGTTCAGAGGCTACAAAAATACCAAAATTAATTTTAAAATGTAGCCTACCAGACAGAGCGGTTTCCCTTTTACTATAAAACTACAATGATTCCTTTTTTACAAATTTAATTTGTCTTTTTTTTTTAAGTGTTGCATACCTTTTCCCCCACCCATAAATCCAGAGGGGAAGGTTAATACAATTGTGACCACGCCACCGCTCTTGAAACCATACTGCAGCTGATATTTGTAGAAAATGATTTTAAAAGGTAACTCCTGAAGTTACTCTCTACAAGCTTTCTGTAAAAGAAAAAAAATCTACTTCTTAAAAGGAAACAAGAACCCAAACTTTCCCCAAGGGAAGTTGTTGAAAATCCACTCTGAATACTAGTTAGTGACGCGAGGGGCGCCACTTCCCATCTCTGCCGCTCTCCCTCCGGTTATCATAGTCATGACTCCAGCCTCCATAGTTCCTGTCGTCATGGCAATACTCCTCCCGGGCGCCCCGGAAATGATGCTCCGAGCCGGAGTCGCTGAGCCGTGGATGCTCCCGGCTGTAATGCCGGCTGTCGGCCTGATACGGGTGGGAGCTGACTCGGTTCTTGCGCTGCGCCGCTATCCCCTCTGGGCGCCATGGCATCGGACTGGATGACGACTGGCTAAAGGTGTAACTCGGCTGGTGCCCGGGCGAAGCAAAGCCCGATGGCTCCAAATGCAGAGAGGTGTGCCTTCCACTGTACTGTGACTGCTGCCACAAAACACTGCTCATCTGGAAGGAGAAGCACTCACATTAGGAGGGGGCGTTCAGCCAGTCGTCTGGCTGCTCGGTCAGCAGCAGCTTCTGCAAAGCTCGGCTCGGGAAGAGACAGGCCGCCCCCCTCAACAAGACCCCCTCTGGTCCCTCCTGTGAAGCACTAAACGCAGGCAAGTCGCCGAAAGACTGCATGCCAAAGCGGATCACAGACATAGCACCTGAACAAAGACTAGGTGATCAACCCCCAGTGTCTTTACAGTGATCCACTGTCAGAACAGAAGATCCCCTTTTGATGCTCACCCTTTCTGTTTGGCGGCCGTTTCCTAGGACACGTTTTATTTTTGGCCAGCAAGAGGTAGCCGACTTGCAGTGACACCATAGGACTATCAAGGCAAGAGACGTTCAGAAGTGGTTTGCCATGGCCTGCCTCTGCATCATGACCCAGGCATTCTTCAGAGGTCTCCCATCCAAACACATACCAGGGCCGACCCTGCTTAGCTTCCAAGATCTGACAAGATCAGGCTCACCTGGGCCGTCCAGGTCAGGGCTGGAGTACAGTGTTCCCTCAAAGCTAAGTTAGTGTGAGCTGGCTCATGGTTTTTTAGCCTCTGGCTCACACATTTTTGTCTTCGCTCAGGAAGGAGAGCTCCAGGGCAAACTAATTTATGCAGTAGCAAAATTGCTCGCTCACAGCCTTAATGCCAGTGGCTTACAAACTCCTTTCCCTTCCCCTCCCCACAACAGACATCCTGGGAGGTAGGTGGGGCTGAGAGAGCTCTGACAGAAACTGCTCTTTTTCAAGAACAGCTGTGCCAGAACTACGGCTTGCCCAAGGTCATCCAGCAGCTGCAAGTGGAGGAGTGGGGAATCAAACCCGGCTCTCCCAGATTAGAGTCTGAGCACTTAACCACTACACCAAACACCCGCTCTGTCAGCTTCTGTAGCTCCCGGCAGCTCTTGCCCGATGCCCCTTTCCCCCCACGTGCCCCATGGCTGCTGATTTAATTGTTCCTGTAGTCACAAAGAGCTCTCACCGCTACTTGCCGCTGGGGGTTGTCGGGAGACGAGAAGGACCTTTGCACCACCGGCACAATGTCCACGCTCCTCTCGTACCTACTAAGCAAAAGCCAGAAATCAGTCCCGCTGGAGCTTCCAAGGGCATACAGGACGGGACAGTGAGCAGTCAAGCCTCACCCATCCACACCCATGTCAGATAAATTCACTCTGGAGGCATTTGGAATGGCATTTTCCTCTGTGTAAGAAGAGCTGCCAATTTCTGCTGATTCCCCTCTCCCACGGCGGACCACCATGCCTGCCCCTACCCTGTGTAGTGATGGCCACAGGAATAAGCAGCTTTAAAAGTGAAGATTGGATAGATTCATGGAGGATAGATCTATCAATGGCTGCTAGCCATGGGGGCTGAGGGGAACCTCCACATTCAGAGGCACCAATCCTCTGAATCCCAGAGCCAGGAGGCAACATCAGGGGAAGGCCTCGGCCTCTCTGCCCTGTTGCTGGCCCTCCAGAGGAACTGGCTGGCCCCCTGTGTGAGACAGGATGCTGGACTAGAGGGACCCTCACTGGTCTGACCCAGCAGGGCTCTTCTGAGGTTCTTATGTTCCTGAGGATCTACTGACACCCAGAAACAAAATTTCAGGAGGCTCTGGTGGGTGGCAACGGGTATGTTACAAGTATTTGTGCATGACTGCTATCCCACCAGAAAAGAGTAGGGAACTATTTTGAAAAATAATCAGAGATAGACACATGGCAAATGCTGGCACAATGAACTACAAAAATATGTATTATAATAAAGAAGGAAGGAAGGGAGTGACTGCTTGCTTCCGCTGTGGAGTTCGAGCCGAAAGGAGAAAAGAAGGGTAAAAGTCCAGGCATGAATATATCAGTACCACCTTTGCACGCAAAATATGGAGTGAAAACTGTAGAACCAGTGAGCTCCTCGGATCCATCTGCGTGCTCCAATTAGATCAAATGTCCAAGCTGTCTCTCAACATTAGCTATGGATTCTAAGACCATCTGAAGAGTCTGTTTTCTGTTTCAGTTCTCTGCTACAATGGCTCACCTTTTGGGAAGTGACCGGGGGTGGGAGTTGTGCCACGTTAGTCGGTTGCAGCCTTAAGAACTAGTTAGTTGCAGCCTTAAGAAACAGCAACTTCATCATTTTTTGTACAGCTCATTTTTATATTTTGCATTTTCTTATTCTTATGAAAGTGCCCCCAAAGCATCTTTCAGTAATATAAAAACGTGAAAAACCAGACAATTCAAATGCCATTACCACTCACAGATGCATGTATGGTAACATGAATGGATGTCTAGGGCTGCCTTCTGGTTTCATTTTGTAACAGCCTTTCTTTCTACCCCCCTCCCCCCGTCTTCCACCCACCCATGTCCTCCTCTTCATGCATCAGATCAAGTGAGCTCAGCCTTACGTGAGCTTTCGCCACAATATTATTTGCTGGTCTTTAAAATGACAACACTCCTGCAGTTTGGTACTATCCTCCCACAGCGTAAGGAAGGTTTCTAATCTGCATGTTGATTTAGCTGGTTTTGAAAAGGGGTCGCAGCTTCCCCCCCCCCCCCTCAACAAGGAAACCAATCTGCCTATCCATGTGCTGTTTGAGAAACAGTTTCCCAAGGGCCATTCTAGAATCCTCTTTACGTTGGCCGACAGAAAACCATCCTCTTTCCTTGCACTTGTATTATTTCCCAGGTCATTTTCACCCCATTTCAGGGCAGAGGGGAACTGCCGAGGAGGAAAAGGTGGCTCACACACACATGATCCTGTCCGGAGGGCAGCCACAGCATGCTAAAATGGCTTATTGTTAACACACACAAAAAAACATACCTGTTGCAACTGGGTGGCAACTGTGATGCACCGGAAGGGCTTCCGTTAGCAGTCCCGTGCTGGGAATAAGGTGAGCTGCCATCCTGAGAGGCATGACTACTCCCTAAAGATGGACATTGGTTAAAAAAAAAACCCAACACACAACTTTCTTATGAAGAAAGCGCTGATGAAGCCAAGGCACGCCACTTAATTGGCTGCAGAAAGGACCACACCAGAGATCCTCTATACAGCAACACCAGCAGCGTTCCAAAACAAGTGCGGAACCACCCGGAATACCCAGTGGTGAAGATGCAATCGAGATGCAACACCGCTGGACAGAAAGCCCAGCAGTTAATTACAATCGTGTGCCAGAGGAATGAGAAAACTGAGTATTCCCAACACACCGTCTAAATAATCCCAGCGCAGCAGTGACAACGGGTGTTGCAAAGAGACGAAACCTGGCCATTTGCAGGGGGCCACTCATGAGCTCAACGTAAACCAGTGCTCAGCCTTAGACCCTGCTCCAGTCCTGAGGTTCAGTTCAGAAACCACTCGAGTAACACAGAATTATCTGGGCCATGCACAGAGTGCGTTTCTTTATCATCAGGGAATTTCAGAATTCGCTCTCTCTTGCTTCTAAGCAAACAGGGTGGGACAACTTCCCCCAAAACAGGTTGCTTTGTCCCAAGCGATTTGAGAATGCTTCTCCTTGAGGGCATTTCAGCACAGCCGCCCAGTATGTCAGAGCTGATGATCTAGTCAGCAAAAACTGAAGATGGTTTTAATTAGGACTGCATTTGGCTAAGTCTAGGAGCATTCTTGAGTAAGCGATTTGTAATTGCGTTTTTTTTTTAGAGTTAATGTATTTTATCTTAGGTATTTTTGAATTTCGTGTGTGTGTCCCTGTGCCTGAAGTCATGGAGACCTCTGGCAACTCCGACTGGGGCATGGAGGACGTTCAGGGAACAGGCTTGATAGCCTGCCTCTGCCTCCTAGCCCTGGTATTCTCTGGAGGTCTCCCATCCAAATACTTGCCAGGGTCGGCCCTGCTTAGCTTCCGAGATCGGATGAGATCCAGCTTGCCTGGGCTATCCAGGTCAGGGCTATTTTACATATTTTATCAATGTTTCTAAGCCACCTTGAGCTCCAGAAGGAGGAAAGATGGCTAAACAGGTGTTTTAAATAAATAAATAAGAAGAATCCGCACTGGTAGCCCACAGACCACAACTCTAAACGTAAGACAGCAAGTTCTGCCCTTTGCCAAGTTCAGCTAGGCTGCTTTAAGCATCCCACAGATACCTGATCGGAACTGAATTTTGAGAGGTCTTCCAAAAAGCTTGATCCCATTGAGCAGACTCATGCCATAGGGGACAGACTCTTCGTGCTTGAAATTGACAAACGCAAACATCTTTGGCTTCCCATCCCTGTCCTTCGGGATCTTGACTTTAATAACCGGGCCTCCCTGCAAGCCAAGGAAGAAAACACAGGGTTTAAAAAAAAAGGGGGAAAAAAGAGGCTGTGTGGTACGGTGGTGAAGAATGTTGGACTAGTATCTGGGAGACCTGGGCTTGAGTCCCCACTTGTGCCACGGAAGCTGGCTGGATGATCTTAGGCCAGACACACCCTTGCAGCCTAATCCACTTCATAAGAACATAAGAGAAGCCAATATTGTATCAGGCCAGTGGCCCATGCAGTGGCCAAAAACACCAGGGGCCCTCAGAAGGTCCACCAGTGGGGCCAGGACACAAGAAGCCTTCCCACTGTTGTGTCCCCTTCCCCCAAGGACCAAGAATACAGGGCATCCCTTGCCCCAGACTGAGAGTTCCTATCTATACCTTGTGGCTAACAGCCACTGATGGACCTCTGCTCCATATGTTTATCTAATTCCCTCTTGAAGCCATCCATGCGTGTAGCTGCCGCCACCTCTTGTGGCAGTGAATTCCATGTGTTAATCACAGTTTGGGTGAAGAAGTAGTTCCTTTTATCTGTTCTCTCCCGACTGCTCAGCAATTTCATGGAGTGCCCACGAGTTCTTGGTCGCGGTCACACGACCCTTTAATGCGGGAGGAAGAGCTGTCTCCTCCTGCATTTAAAGGGACCGTTCAGAACGGTCGGGACAACTCCCGCGCCGAAGCCGGCTCAAATGTGGGTTCCTCCTGCATTTTCCGACCCCGGGAAAATCGACTGTTTTCCCGGGAGTCACACAAGGAGCCCACATCTGAGCTATCTGGACAGCCCTCTTTCACAATCATTGCCAGAGCAGGGCTGTCCAGATGGTCCCGTCCGCCATTTTTTTTTCCCCTTTTACACTTGGTGCCCATGTGTAAAAGGGGGGGAACCCCCAAACTTACCAGGCGGTCGGCGGGGCTCGAGGAAGGGTGCCTCCCCTGGCCGCCGCACACCGGAGAACGCCGCTGCCGCCGCTTCTTCCGCCTCCACCGCCGCCAAACGGCCGAGAACGCTGCTGCAGCCATTTCTTCCCCGCCACCTCCTTCACCGCCTCCTCTGTCTGCTGCCTCCTCCTCCTCCAACTGCCACCGCAGGGGTTAGGATGTGCAAACATCCCAATCCGAGGTAAAAAAAAACGGCCCCTTTAATCCGGGAGGGCTCCCGGATTTAAAGGGGCCGTGTGACCACAGCCCCAGTCTTGTGAGAAAGGGAGAAAAGTGCCTGACCTGCTCTGTCCCATGCAAGATCTTGTAAACCTCGATCATGTCACCCCTCAGCCATCGTTTCCCCAAGCTAAAGAGCCCCAAACGCTTCAACCTTTCTTCATAGGGAAAGTGTTCCAACCCTTTTACCATTCTAGTTGCCCTTTTCTGCACTTTTCCCAATGCTATAATATCTTTTTTGAGGTGTGGCAACCAGAACTGTACACAGTACTCCAAATGAGGTTGCACCATCAATTTATACAGGGGCATTATGATACTGGCTGATTGTTGTTGTGAGGATAAAATGGAGGAGATGGATGGAAGCCACCTTGGGGAGAAAATCAGGGTATAAATGAATCAAATAAACAGATTTATGTGTTGAAAAAGACAACCAGCTGCTTGCAACGGAGGCAGACCATCACAACTTAATGGTGATTTCAGTGTCACTGCTCAGGGCTTGGTGTTTAATGAACCTTCTCCTCAAACCTGGAGAAAACAGCCCTGCCCTCCCCACTGGGGCAGAAGAGATGCTGTGACAGACAACACAGGCAAAAGGGCATCACCTGAAGGGGGCACATGGAGGACAGAAAAGTCCATGGCTAAGTTATGACTGCAAGCAGAAGGAAGCACAGCTTTGTTCATGGGGAATGAACAGAAGGGTGATAAGCGGAAGAAGAGACTGGATTTATACCCCACCCTTCACTAACAGAAGGCGTCTCAGAGCGGCTTACAATCTCCTTTTCCCCTCCCCACAACAGACGCCCTGTGAGGTAGGTGGGGCCGAGAGAGCTCTCTCGAGAACTGCCCTTGAGTGAACAGCTCTGAAAGAACTTGTGATTCACCCAAGATCACACCAGCAGCTTCATGTGGAAGAGTGGGGAATCAAACCTGGTTCTCCCAGATTACAGTCTGTGCTCCAAACCACTACACCAAACTGGCTCACAAGAACATAAGAGTAGCCGTGCTGGGTCACGCCAACGGACCATCTAATCCAACACTGTGTCACACAGTGGCCAAAACCCAGGTCCAGCAGCAGCATAGCCAAATACTGGGGTGGTCACACACACAATGCCCAAAACGCACTGCAAAGCTCCCCCCACTCATGTCAGGTCCCCCCCCCAAAAAAAAAATAAATAAGGGGAAACCTGGCTCCCACTACAGCTGCCCGCATTCCAATTTCAACAGTGAAAACCCAGGAGGAGATGCAAGTGTTCGCAGTGGCAAAGCAGCCTCAGTGCTCAGATGCTTCCCGTGTCCAGTCTGTGGCAATCACACGGGAAGGGGGGCAGACAGGGGTCAGGTCCAGCGCGAGCCAGCTCACAGCTTTTTCGCCTCCGGCTCACACCTTTTTGTCTTCGCTCAGGAAGGGGGGCTCCAGAGCATAGTAACTGATGCGGCAGCCCAATCGCTCGCTCACAGCTTTCGTGCTCAGTAGCTCACCGGACTCCGCAGCTGAGAGGGAGCATTGGCCCTGGTCAGTCCTTGGAGGGGTCCGTGGATCCCCACGGAAGCCCCGGGTCGCTGCGCAGAGGCAGGCAGGCAGGCAAGGGAGCCAACCCTCCGCGGAGGCTCTCATCCATTCCCACCCCCCTTAAGGCCGCCGCCTCGTGGCCGGGAGTTCCGCGGGCGAATCGGGCGCAGCAGGGCCTCCGGCGGATCCCACTTCCTCCTCCTCCATCCTCCCCGCCGCCGCCCCCCCCCGGCCGGGGCACCTGGTGGAAGAGCTCGAAGAGGAGCTCCTCGGTGACGCGCGGGTCCAGGTTGCCCACGAAGAGGGTCCGGTCCGCCTCGGCCGCCGCCGCCCCCATCGCCTCCTTCCCTCCCCGGCCAGCCGTCTCGCGCGGCGCATGCGCGGCGGAAGCGCCGCGGGGGTCTGGCGGGCCGCTTTATGCCCTCACAGGCGCGACGGCGCAAGCGCCGGCCGGCTCCGTCGTCAGGCCCTCGCGCGTCGGGGAGGCGCGCGCGCAGCTGCCAGTCCTGCGCCCGCGTCTCCGTGGCCTCAACCGCCGGTCCGCGCAGGCGCGTCCGCTTCGTCGCCCACAATGGATCGTCGCTCCCGCTGCCTCGGCGCGGAGTTGCAGGAAACATCGCGTTATTATTGTTTTTTCCCTATATTTCTTTCTCCTCCCCCCCCCCCGGTGTTTTTGTTAGAGAAGGACTTCTCTGGACCATAGACCAGAATTTAGTTTCCATCAAGAACAAAGTGAGACGGCGAGCGAGAAGCGTCAAAACCCCAAAGGCGCCCCTGGACTCAGACTTCGAGTTACCCCTCGCGGTCTTTTTGCACCTTTAAGAACCTTTGCATGGAAACGACTTGCGCCTCTCCCAATCAGCTGCCTTTGTACCCCCCCCCCCACTTTTTTTTTTGCATTGCCCTTCGCTGAGCCAGGTTTACAGTCGGCATTAAAACTGGAGAAACTCTGGCGGCTTGACCCCCCCCCTCCCCCCTCCCCCCGTTTGCTTTAGGTTATGTAAGAACCCACTTGTAGGAATGGAGGAGGAGATTGGATTTATAGCCCACCCTTCCCTACCCGAAGGCGTCTCAGAGCGGCTTAGGCTGCGGCCACACGGGCCTTAAATGCGGGAGGAAGGGCAATTTCCTCCCGCATTTAAAGGGGCCGACCAGACGGCCGGCCCCCTAGTCCCGTGCCGAAGCGGGATCCAATGCGGGTTCCTCCCGCATTTTCAGACCCCGGGAAAATCAAGTATTTTCCCGGGTGCTGCAGGAGGAACCCGCATTGGAGATATCTGGACAGCCCTCTCTTGCATGCATTGCGAGAGCAGGGCTGTCCAGATAGCCCCGCCGGCCATTTTTTTTTCACTCTTTTACACTTGGGCGCATGGCTATCCATGCGCCCAAGTGTAAAAGAGTGGGGGGGGAAAAGCCCGACTTACCCTGGCGGATGGCGGGTCAGAGGCTGCCTCCACGGCTTCCAGCGCCTCCGCCGCCTCAGCTGAAGTCTCTTCGGCGGCCGCAACCGCCGCCACCCTTTCCGCCGCGGCTTCCTCAGCTGCCCCCACTTCCACCGCAGCCGCCTCCGCCACAGCCACTATTCCCGCCGCGGCCGTTGTTTAGACATCCCAATCCGCTGTTGAAAAAAGCGGCCCCTTTAAATCCGGGAGCCCTCCCGGATTTAAAGGGGCCGTGTGACCGCAGCCTTACAAACTCCTTTCCCTTCTCCTCCCCTCCCCACAACAGACACCCTGGGAGGTAGGTGGGGCTGAGAGAGCTCTGACAGAAACTGCTCTTTTTCAAGGACAGCTGTGCCAGAACTATGGCTTGCCCAAGGTCATCCAGCAGGTGCAAGTGGAGGAGTGGGGAATTAAACCCGGCTTTCCCAGATTAGTGGGGAATTAAACCCGGGCACTTAACCACGACACCAAACTGGCTCTGCGTGAGTCCCAATTCTGTGAGAGGTGAGACCAGAAACTTGGGCAGAGATGCGCAGTGAACCTCCTTGGATAATAGGCAGTCCTGGTGTGTCTCTGCATATTGGTATCTGAGTGAATGCTCCAGCCTTAGCCTCAGTGCGCGTGCATGCAAAGTGCCGATAACGGGCTTCCAAGGCAAGGGAGAAACAGAGGTGGTTTTGCTGTTGCCTGCCTCTTCAGAGTCTTCGCTGGCAGTCTCACTTCCAAGTCCTGCCCCTGCTTAGCTTCCAGTATCTGATGAGACCAGGCTACACTATGCTGCCTTGCTTTCTGTCCCGCGAAATTTCCTTCCTGTCCCCTCCCAATGCATAGAGGAGGCAAAATGTCCTTCCTGTCCCCAAAGTGAACCTGACGGGGGGGGGGGGGGAGAGGGTCTGGCAAAAACAGTGACTCCTGCAAAGAGTGCGTGGTCTGACAGTTCCCAGTCCTTTGAGTCCTTAATTACACTTCACACTCTTTGGGGGATGGCTCCCCTTAGGTGGCTCTCCTTAGCTTCACTGGGTGATGCTGATTATGAAAGTCTGCAAAATGGCACACGGGCAGGGAAAGCAAGCACAGCCATGACGCCAAGGGGCGGGGAATAAATACTTGCTATGGTTTCTCAGCAGCGCAAGGCACTCACCATCTGTGTGTGTGCTCGCCAGCAATTGGCTGTGGGTAAGCCGCCAAAAGTCTTCTGTGTCCCCTGAGCTGATTCCTCTGGCTCTAACTTGCTGCTGACTCCGAGGGCCTTTACCTGTGAGGAAGCGGCACACGGCCCCCACTGACCTCTATGGCACTTGGGCCTGATTTAAATAAATTGCTGCTTCCCAAGCTATAATGCAGGGGCCCTGCACCCTGGCAATTGGCACGACAACCCCAAGATCTCGCTCAGCCTCAGCCTCACGCAGTTCATAGCCCATCAGCATATATTTAAAGTTAAGATTTCTTGTTCCGTTATCCATCCCCCCTGCTGAACTTCCTTTGCCATTTTGTAGCCCACTCGCCCAATTTAGAGAGATCCTCCTGTAGCTCTTCACAATCCACCTTGTTTCTCATCATCCTGAGCAATTGGGTATCATCCACAAAAATGGCCTCTACACTGTTCAGCCCTACATTCCAAATAATCTGCGAACAAATTAAGTCCCAACATGAACCCTTATAGGACCCCACTGCTCACTTTCCTCCGTTGTTAGAACTGTCCATTTATTCCTGCTCTCAGCTTCCTGTAATTTAAATACAACATTCATAAATATTCATTCACTTGTTTGTCATTGTGTGTAACTGTCTCATTATTTCTAGGAGCAGAAGGCTCTTCAGTTCCAAAAGCAAAAAGCTTCACCATGTAAAAAGAAACTTCCATTAGTTCTAGGAGCAGAAAGCTCTTCAGTTCCAAAAGCAAAAAGCTTCACCGTTTATTTTCCATTGTTTGAACATCCGTTTCCAGTTTGCTTGATTCAGAGACCGCCTGCTCAATTATTACAAGCATTAAGTCATAGGCACACTTATTTAATATAGATATCCACTTATTTTTAAATTAATCATTATTCAAAGACATAGTGAGGATGCATGTAATCCCATTCTAATATGTTTCTTTTTAAAATATTCTAACTATGTCCAGTCTAGTCATGAGGTAAACCTTGCACCAATTTAGGAATATTGGACAAAATCCTATCACAGTCCTGATCCGTGAATGCAAATGTGTTAACATTGTGTGTCATTGTCAAACACTACAAAGAAACAATTGGAGACCCCTCAGCTAATAACAGCACAAAATTAAACAAAGTGGCTGAGAGTAAGACGCTAAATATAGTTGGATTTTACTTGCTTTCTATGAGGTAGTTGTCACTTTATGTAGTGCAGCTATCTATAAGGTGGAGTTTCACTTTAAGTGGTGAGGCCTTGATTCTGCATGTAGTATTTTAGCTATTACTGATAATGATTCACTCAGGGCACATATCAGTAATATAGTACTGAGTTACTTTAAATGGAGTATGCCTCAAGGGATTCCTAAGTGAAGTTTTATACATAGTGATTGGTGAGTATATAGTGTGGTAGTGTATGCAGTGGCGCCGGCCACGTGGCCACCTGACAGTAGCCCCAGCCTGGCAAAGTCCCTCGGGTTGTGGCATTTCCCCCATGCTCCGGAGGGCGTGGCTCTGTCGGCAGCGCTCTGCACAGGCTGGAAGGCAGCTCAGTCCACACAAACTAGCCTGTTGCTCTGGCAGCGAGAACAGCCCAATGACCTCCTGACACCAAATGAACACTGTGCCATCCATCAAAGCTCGGCTGTCTGCCCAGCTAATAATTCCCAAGGCGAAGCCCTTCTCCTCTGCAACAGAGAAATTAAACAGAAGCCCAGCGGGACATCGGGTGTGGTCACCAGGGTTCATTTCAAGTAGGAATACGCAGGAACGCCGTTCCAGGAGTAGCAAGCCCAGGAGCGGGCACGTGTGGTAACGTGCTGTGGAAAAAAGCAAAAGCATACTAACTTGATCTGTATTTTCATGCTTGTTGTAGGGTAGCTTCCCTGCAAGAGCAAAGGAAACTTAAAGTGTCTTTAGTCAAGGTGTAAAGCTGGCTCGCCAGCTCTGAGTTGAGAAATACCTGGAGATTTTTGGGGTGGAGCCTGAGTGGTGGGTGTTGCCTTCCGACACACTTCCAGTGATGTCAGGGGGAGTGGCATATGGAAATAAGTTATGCTAATGAGTTATGCTAATGAGCTCCTGCGCCTCTTTTTCTACGAGATGACCCCTGGGTAAAACAATGTGCTGAGAGAGACTTGATGCCTTTCCTGTGGACGGACAAAGACCGAAGGAAACTCATGACTGTTTGGATGTGAGTGGCTCTTGATACTTGATAAGATTGTCAGGTGTAGATTGAAAGTGTTAATGTTTTCTGATGAAATTGCTGAATGTAAATTAAAGGCGCTACTGTTTCTCTGATGACCCCTGGATACGGGATGGGAGAGGTGATTGCTCTATGACTAGCCCATTAATTAAGGTGCATGAGTAAGGGAAAGCAAGGCGCAGGGAGGGGTTCTCAGGAAACCCATTACTGAGACTGAGTATCTTGTTTAGGGTGGGGAGAGATCCATTAGCAAGTCAGCGACCCTGAGTCACCTACCCAAGGTAGTTTCCCAGGCTTGTCCCTGGCCACGGTCCATTTTGTTCGCTCCAGCTCCATCTTGGCTCCATTTCTAGGCCAGACTGTACAGTACACGAGTGATTTGGGGGTGATAATAAAGAGAGGCATCTGCTTACAAACCGCCCTTCTTCAGGAGGGGTCTGGCTGCAGACAGGAGGGTGGGCTTGGTGGCATTGTACCTCACTGGGGTCTTTCCCAGGCTCCACACCCAAATCTCCAGAAGTTTTCCAATCTGAAGCTGGCAACCCTATTCCCCTTACCCCAGTGGTCCGGGGTGGGAGGGAGATCTGGCGAGCCTAGTACGGTCTAAAGTCTTTGTGGAGATTTTGTCTCATGTGAATTGTTGCATTCAGGTGTCCATTTCTTACTTCTTCCAAGGTCTCCTCATTTTTGAACCTTGCAATAGCCTCCTTCCAGGGTGGCTTCTGGAAATTTCGTCTGGCTCCCGTGTTTTGCAGGAGAAAGTCCCACTCTTGGACTTCCTGGGATTAGAACCAAGCCACTGAAGACATGGGACTGAAATGGGAGAAATGTCAGGGTAGAAGGTCTGAGCTGGGTGCCATCCAGTGTGCCCTCTAAGCTGAGTTAGTGTGAGCTAGGTCACAGTTTTTTAGCCTCCGGCTCATGCATTTTTGTCTTCGCTCAGGAAGGACAGCTCCAGAGCAGACTAATTTATGCAGCAGCCAAATCGCCCGTTCACAACTTGAACGCCAGCAGCTCACAAAGCAGAATGTTTGCTCACAAGACTCCACAGCTTAGAGGGAGCATTGGTGCCATCGTATAGCCAGTGCTGAACATCAGGGCCTTGGATGAGGTCCCCCAAGGACAGCAAGCAGAGAGAGGACAGAAGGCTGGGGACAGATACCGGGGGGGGGGGGCAACAGAGAGGGGGAAGCAGAGAAAGAGTCTCCCCCATCTGCAGAAGACTGGAGAGGTAGGAAGAGGACCAGCTCAGTCCTGGAAGGCAAACCTGATAAGGCAAGATTTCGGAAAAAGGAAAAGCAACCTGACCACTGTAGGTTTGGGGGAGAAGTGTGTGGGAATTGTAGAGTTTCCCACCAGACAGAAGCTGCCTTCTACTGAATCAGCCCCTTGGTCCAGCAAGGTCAACGCTGTCTGCAGGACTCCCACGAGAGCAAGCCCCCTGGAAGACGGCAGAGACTCGTTCGGTGAACCCAAGCCCCGAGGACGGAAGCGCCTCTTGAGGACTTTTCCAAGAAACAAGATAAAGTGCAACCTGAATACTAATTTACTTTGCTTGTAGTCTAGCTAGATGTAAGCTGAATAGATATTTCAAGATC
This sequence comes from Lepidodactylus listeri, assembly GCA_029233225.1. Lineage (NCBI taxonomy): Eukaryota > Metazoa > Chordata > Lepidosauria > Squamata > Gekkonidae > Lepidodactylus > Lepidodactylus listeri. The sequence continues at coordinate 72,907,696 of JARCFY010000014.1, read as the reverse complement.
TTAGTTAAAGTTTAATGGTTTATAATAGTTTGAATATTAAAAGATAAGTGAAATGATTGTGTTGAAAGCCACGGAGGGAGAAAACCTCAAGAAGAAAATGGATAGAGTTACAGTCTTTCCAAGCCCATAGTAAAAGAAATATCAGTGTTCACAAGATTGGGATTTGCCAAAACAATGGGTTTGGCCTGCCTGTAATAATTAAAGGGAAAGTGTTTAATGAAAGGATTTTCTTTTAATTTATAAAATCTATAATTGTTTCTTGTGCATGGAAAACAACAATTTTTTAAAAAAGGGGTCAATACTAACTAGCAGCAGCTCTCCATGGGGTCACTTAGAAATCTTTCATATCACCCACTACTTGGTCCTTTTAAGTGGAGGTGCTGGAGACTGAACCTGGGACCTTCTGCATACATAGGTGGGGGGAGGAGTGTGGGAGACAAGTGTCAGAAGTTTGAGAAAAGGAGAAGAGAAACTGGACAACAATCCTGACATAAATTAAAGAGGAGGAAGTTCCAGGAACCACTGAAAGCTGGCTCTGATTTTCCATAGTGCAGTGAAATGTTGCATGCAAACCTCTCTGCCCAGGCTTCCTCAAACACTGTGTCACATCACTTCTCACCTCCCATTTATTCTCTGCCACTTCCTATGCCACTCTTGGTGTCTCTTTTTACCAGATTTGTTACAGATTCTCTGCCAATCAAGTAGCTTTTCCTCACGTATACTTAAGAAGGCCTTTTGGATTACAAGCATTAATTTTGGCAGCAAAATAATTTTTAACGTATTCTGTCTAAGGAGGAACAGATGCAGGATTTTCCATATAGCTATGGGAGGGGCTGTGGCTCAGTGGTAGAGCCTCTGCTTGGCATGCAGAAGGTCCCAGGTAGGTCCCGCACATCTCCAGTTAAAAAGAACAGGAAGTAGGTGGACTGTAGGACCTCCACCTGAGACCCCGGAGAGCTGCTGCCGGCCTGAGTAGACAATACTGACCATGATGGACTGAGGGTCAGATTCAATGTAAGGCAGCTTCTTGTGTTCTGGGGAGGGTCCGTGGCTCAGTGGGAGGGCATCTGCTTGGCATGCAGAAGGTCCCAGGTTCTATCCCCGGCATCTCCAGTTAAAAGGACTAGGAAGGAGGCAATGGGAAAGACTTTTCTCAGTCCGAGACCCTGGAGAGCTGCTGCCAGTCTGAGTAGACAATACTGACCTTGATGGACCAATGTTCTGATTCAGTACAAGACAGCTTCATGCGTTCATATGCTTGCTTTAGTTTTTCCTAGTGGTGAGTTCCAATTTGCACCAAATGCTTTATTCAATGTTTGTTTATTTATTCATTTATTTATTTGATTTATACCCTGCCTTCCCTGCTAAAGCAGGCTCAGGATGGCTTACACAAAAAGTTAAAACACATAAAGCAGTTATAAAAACAATCAAAAACAATCATAAAGTGCTGCTGACAGTAATAACATTGCCTAGTGGTGGCGGAAACATGACAACAGATCATGATGGAATAGTCATAGTCATAGTGTTCATGTTCAGCATTTATCTTAATCCATTTCTTCTGGCAGGCACAGGGTGCTGGTGGTGAGTCCGGGGGTACAGGGGCTACTATTCAGTTATTAGATACAGCTCCTTGATTAAAAGCCTGGTGGAAGAGCTTTCTCTGACAGGCCCTGCGGAACTGTAGAAGGTTATGTTGCATAAATCCTAGACATGTTACTGGGCCAAAACTCTTGTTTTACCTGTGTTATCTGACAACTTCCATCTTTCTTATCTGGCGTCAGATTTACTAACATAGCTTCTGATTTTTATTACTCATTTTATTTATTTACAAAACTTATATCCCAACTGTCTCCCCTTACAAGAGCTGCTGAGGCCAAACATTATTTCTATCCAGAGACCTTTGAATAAGCATCTTGTCACTCATCCCAGAGCTTTCCATGATGAAACTATATCTGTTACAAAGAGTACTATACCTTCCGCATAAAACCCTATCTTAAATTGAATTGAGCCAACTTTTGGCACAGGAGTATCTCTGGTAAGGATAACTAGAGGTTCTAATACCTGATCCGGAATAGCCCAGGTTAGCCCAGTGTCAGAATCTGCTGATTCAGACAAAGTCTTTCTATTGCTTACAGCTATGTCTTCTGTTTTATTGCCATAGTTCTCCCTTTCATGTCTGTATGCCTTTCTATATTCATATTGCCATGTATGTATGCTAGCTGCTTCCATAACACCTGCCATGTAACTACCCCTCCTTTAGGTGAACCCCCTATCTTTGGCCAGCATGTATGTAGAATGTGTGACCCCAGGTTTATGACCCTGACCAGGCCTGGTCTGTGTAACTGTCAGAGCGGGAGGATGACAACTTCAAAGCATGGGAACAATGGGCCTCTCACACTCCTGCCTCCGCATTCCATTCGTCTCGGCTGAGACTCCAAGGGAGGACGAGTCTCATCTCTTATCAACGTGCGAAAGCCTCGAGGCCATGGATTGTTATGTGAACTGGTAACATCTGAAGGGTCTGGTTTGGGAAGGGAAATTTACAACTTGACACCTCACTTTCTTTCCTGTGGGAAGCAAACGGCCAGAGCCCCTTTTGCCCGCCGTTTTTTCCCTTGTAGTGATTGGCTACCTATGGGTAATTCAAACTGCCTAGAAAGGTATAATAGACCTGCTTCTGTCATATGTGTTATCTCTGACAATAATCCGAGAAGCTGTACCAATGTAGAGATTGGAAATAAAGAACTGTGTTTCATCAACAAAGATCTGATCCTTGACTACTTTGAGCAGAAGTCTCACAGATTGTCAGAGATCTGTGACTGGGACTTGGCCGTTCCTGACCATGTCGGACGACGGTACTCTTCCCATCCCTACTACTCCCGAAGACACGCCGACCACCCCTGGGGATCAGGGGGCCAGTGGTGGAGGCGGCGGAGGGGAGCCCGAAGTGCCAGTGACTACGATTCAAGGGGCTCATTACATCCCGCGCCCACCTCCTCTTCAGAGCGTGACCCCGAGGTACTCATGGAGCAATTTCGGTCGCGGGACCGTGGACTCCTGGGTGCACGATCGGAAAGGGGCACGAGTTTCGTTCCAGGGAGATCACCTCGACCGCGGGAAGCCGAGCTTCCTGGGAGACGATCGCGAGATGACCTACGTAGGAGATTCGCGTCTCCAGTCCCTGGAAGGAGAGAGACCGGGATCGTACGGGCCCGATCCCTACCGAGAAGACCAGACGCAAGCCCTCGACCGGATGATGGGAGATTTGCGGTTCCAGCTTACTACCGAGTTGCGAGAACTGGCCCTCGATCTCCAGTATCAGTACCGAGACGCCATCACGGCTATGCAGGCGGCTCAGCCAACACCAGCCATGGGAGGACCTCCCGCAATCGGAGTCCAGCAGCCGGCGGTGCCTCCAGGGGGAATCCCCGCCACGGTGCCGCCGCCAGTGCAGCCGCAAGTGCCGCAGCAGGTTCCCCCGGTCATTCCCCGCCAAGTGCCCGCACCCATACCTGCGCCGGCCCCCGTGCAGGCAGGGCCGGTGGTTCGCCCGGCCCCCACCGATCCGTTGACGGCTACTTTCGATGGGGACCCCGAGAAGTTGCGCTTCTTCCTGCTAGAGATCGAGCAGTTCCTAGACACTTGGGGACACCTCTACCCCACCGAGAGGGACCGGATTGGCTACATCGGGTCCAAGCTGAGGGACACCGCCAGCGATTGGTATGTGAGCCTGCACAACGCCCCCGGGCCTGAGCTACGTTCGCTGAACAACTTCATGTGGGCCCTCTGACACCACTCTGAGGACCCCTTGGGAGAAGAAAAAGCCCGGAACCAACTGCGGAGATTGACCCAAGGGCGGTTCTCGGTGAGGGACTACACCGATAAGTTCCGGCGCATCTCAGCCAAGATTCGCGGCTGGACGCAAGACCTGTTCATGGAGAAGTATCGAGAGGGCTTAAATCACGAGGTGTACGAGGCAATATTGCGGGCGGGAAGGCCAGGATCGTTGGCCCCTTGGATGAGGGCAGCCACGGACGTGGAAGAACGCTTTACCCTCATCAAGATGGGAGCTTCATCAACGGCCCCAAGCAAAGCAACGCAGAAGGCGAAACCCAAGCCCAATGTGCAAGAAATTCGGGATGCCCGTTTTAAACAGGGGCTCTGCATGAGATGCGGGGAGAGTGGCCACTTCGCCTCGGCGTGTCCGAGAGGAGGGGGAAAAGTTCCGAAGTCCTCCACCCTGGTGGCCGGGAGCACCCCCAGCAGAGGAAAGACCTCGTTCAAACCCCGGGCTCTACAGCTGGAAGGGGCCGCGAGCTGGAAGGGGCCGCGAGCGAGGGAGAGCTGGAGCTGACGGAAGCGCAGATGTCGGGAAACTCCAACGGCCTGCAGTGAGCGGTGCAGAACTGCAGGTCCCCAGCCACGACGCGCCATCTCCGGTGAGCATCCCTGGCCCCTTGTTGTATCTGGTAGTGACTGTAATGACCCCTGGAACTGGGACTCATGTCCGAGTCCGTGCCCTAATTGACTCTGGGTGTGCTCGGGACTTAATTAGCCCATTAGTGGTAGAAGGGCTGGGACCCAAGGTCACCCCGTTGGGGGAGCCACTCAAGTTCACGCAAATGGACGGTTCAGAAATGAAGGAAGCGTGCGTGGCAGAGACCGAGGGGCTAATTGTGGGAACGGGGGAGCATTGGGAGAAGAGAGCCTTCGTCATCACCCCGAATACCCAATTCCCCATGGTGTTGGGGAGCCCCTGGCTAAGCACCCACGATCCCTATATCAAATGGAGTGAGGGGAAGATTTCCTGGGTGGACGAAAAGTGCCTGGGTCATAAATGGGACACGGGGTGGGGACCAGGACCTCCGATGCCCCTACGGGCAGCGGCCCTCACCCTGGCACCCTCAGCGGTCCCCCGGGAGTATCGGGACTTGATGGGAGTGTTCAGTGAGACCGAGGCGGACGAGCTACCCCCCCACAGACTGTCGGGTTGTGCCATAGAACTGATCCCGGGCGAGAAACTTCCAAAGGGAAAGCTTTACTCCATGAGCCCTCCGGAGCGGGAGGAGCTAAGGAAGTTCCTAGACAAGAACTTGGAGCGTGGGTTCATCCGCCCCGCTAAATCCCCCTTTGCAGCCCCCGTCTTGTTCCGGAAAAAGAAAGATGGGGGGTTGCGGTTGTGCACGGACTACAGAGGATTAAATGCGGTGTTTGCCTCCAACGCCTACCCCCTCCCCCTTATTAAAGACTTACTAACGGAGGTGGCCAAAGGAAAAGTGTTCACTAAGTTGGATCTCCGAGACGCTTATTTCCGGGTGCGCATAAGGGAGGGGGACGAATTCAAGACTGCCTTTAATACACCGTTGGGACAGTTTGAGTACCTGGTGATGCCGTTCGGTTTGAGTGGCGCGCCAGGGGTCTTTATGAGCTTAATAAATGAAGTGTTGCACAAGCATTTATTCAAGGGGGTGTTATGTTACTTAGATGATATCTTGATCTACTCTGCTGATAAGAAAGAACACGTGAAATTGGTCCGGGAGGTCCTCTCCACCCTGTTAAAAAATCAGTTGTATGCAAAACTGTCTAAATGCGAGTTCCATCGAGATTCCGTAGACTTCCTGGGGTACCGCATTTCACAGAAGGGACTGGAGATGGACCCAGCCAAGGTAGAGGCGGTGGTCCAGTGGGAAGCCCCCAGAACAAGGAAGCAACTCCAAAGCCTATTAGGATTTTGTAACTTCTACCGCACCTTCATAAAAGACTTTGCCACGGTCACCCTCCCATTGACTGAGTTGTTAAAAACCAAAGGGAGGGGCCCAGAAGCGGGGAAGCCCGGGGAGAAAATTGCCTGGAGTGGGGAATGCCAGAAGGCGTTCGAGACTCTTAAGACTCTTTTCACCTCAGAGCCCATTCTGGCCCACCCGGATGAAACTAAGGAGTTTGTGATCCATGTAGATGCATCCGATGTGGCCATGGGGGGGGGCCATTCTACAGCAAGGGTCAGACGGAAAGCTGCACCCCCTTGCTTACATCTCGAAAAAATTTAATGAGACGGAAAGGAACTGGTCAGTTTGGGATAAAGAGGCTGCGGCTATCCGGCTAGCCCTCACTACGTGGCGGCACTGGCTAGAGGGGGCGGAACCCCCCTTTGAAATATGGACAGACCACAAGAATCTAGAAGCGCTGCGCACCCAGAGGTCTCTGAATGCGAAGCAGCTCCGTTGGGCAGGTTTCTTCTCAAAGTTTAATTTTGTGCTCAAACATCTCCCTGGGAAAGCCAATTCGTTAGCAGACGCGCTCTCCCGATTGCCCCAGCACGAGAGTTTAAAGGAGGAGGTGTTTGACTCCATGTTCTCCCCCCAGCAATTGGGAGGTGCAGTAACCACCAGGAGTCAAAGTAAGCGAACAACAGTGGAGACGTGCGACTGGGGGGGGGATTATTCACCCGAAGAAATCGAGGAGTTAGAGGCGTTGGCAGACTGCTCCCTCAAGGAAAATAAATGCTGGTATCATGGCGATAAATTGGTGGTGCCCCGAAGCAAGAGGAAAGACATATTATTGGCTTGTCACTCCTCTAAACTAGCAGGACATTTTGGATTTCTAAAGACGCTCAATTTAATTCAGAGGCAGTTCTGGTGGCCACGCATGCGCCGGGACGTCTTGGACTTCGTTTCTGCTTGCCAGACCTGCTTGATGTGCAAAAGAAGGGGGGGGAGTCCCGGGGCTCCTACACCCCCTACCCACTCCCTCTCGCCCTTGGGAGGCGATAGCTATGGACTTTATTACAAACTTGCCACCCACTAAAGGAAAAACTGTAATTTGGGTGGTGGTTGACATGTTTTCTAAGCAAGCCCACTTCACTCCTTTCAAACAGCTACCAACGGCAAAGGGGATGGCCAAGGTTTTCTTTAACCACGTGATCAAATTACACGCTTTTCCCAAACGTGTGGTATCCGACAGGGGCAGTCAGTTCGTTGCCAACTTCTGGCGGGAGCTCCTGAGATTTATGGACATAGAGCCCGCCCTGAGCTCGGGTTACCACCCAGAGACTGATGGACAGTCCGAATGAACTAATCAAATTTTGGAACAATTTTTAAGGTGTTATACTAACTATCACCAGGACAACTGGGTGGAGTTGCTGCCGTTCACCGAATATAGCTACAACAATGCAGTGCATTCTTCTACTGGCGTTTCCCCGTTTATGGCAGTAGGAGGTTTTGAGGGAAAACCTCTGCCCACGATTGAAAACGCCTCGGATGCCCCCCCCCACAGACTTTAAACGATGGTGGGCGACCCTGCAGGAGTCATGGCCTCTAATAGCAAAAACTTTAGACCACGCTAAAGAGGACTACAAGAAATATGCAGATCGTGGTCGAGCTGAGGGTTGGGACCTTCAGCCTGGGGACTCTGTTTACCTATCCACAAAAAATATACACGGCTTGCAACCCAGCAGGAAATTGGGGTGGAAATATGTGGGCCCTTACAGGGTGTTGCGCAAAATCTCTGAGGTGTCTTTTGAGTTAGAATTGCCTAAGTCACTGAGTTCTGTGCATCCTGTTTTTCATTTCAGCTTAGTGAAGAAGAATCCTGGGCCGAATGCATGACATCCAGTTCCTCCAACACCTCCCCCACTGATGAAGGGGGAGGCACCCCATTTTGAAATATCTGAAATCCTTGATTCTAAGCTGCGTAGGGGTCACTTGTATTATTTAGTTAGATGGCTTGATTTTGGCCCTGAGCAAAACGAGTGGGTTCGTTCTGAACATGTGTACGCTCCTAAATTAGTGAAAGCTTTTCATAGAAGATTCCCGGACAAGCCCGGGTAGGTTTATTTTCGGGGTGCCAGTGTGTCAGAATCTGCTGATTCAGACAAAGTCTTTCTATTGCTTACAGCTATGTCTTCTGTTTTATTGCCATGGTTCTCCCTTTCATGTCTGTATGCCTTTCTATATTCATATTGCCATGTATGTATGCTAGCTGCTTCCATAACACCTGCCATGTAACTACCCCTCCTTTAGGTGAACCCCCTATCTTTGGCCAGCATGTATTTAGAATATGTGACCCCAGGTTTATGACCCTGACCAGGCCTGGTGTGTGTGACTGTCAGAGCGGGAGGATGACAACTTCAAAGTATGGGAACAATGGGCCTCTCACACTCCTGCCTCCGCATTCCATTCGTCCCGGCTGGGACTCCAAGGGAGGACGAGTCTCATCTCTTATCAACGTGCGAAAGCCTCGAGGCCATTGATTGTTATGTGAAATGGTAACATCTGAAGGGTCTGGTTTGGGAAGGGAAATTTACAACTTGACACCTCACTTTCTTTCCTGTGGGAAGCAAACAGCCAGAGCCCCTTTTGCCCGCCGTTTTTTCCCTTGTAGTGATTGGCTACCTATGGGTAATTCAAACTGCCTAGAAAGGTATAATAGACCTGCTTCTGTCATATGTGTTATCTCTGACAATAATCCGAGAAGCTGTACCAATGTAGAGATTGGAAATAAAGAACTGTGTTTCATCAACAAAGATCTGATCCTTGACTACTTTGAGCAGAAGTCTCACACCCAGTCTCGTTAGGTCTTGGAAGCTAAGCAAGGTTGGCTCTGGAAAGAAGAAGAAGAAGAGGAGGAGCAGGAGGAGGAGGAGGAGGAGATTGGATTTATACCCCAAGGGAGTCTCAGAGCAGTTTACAAACTCCTTTTCCCTTCCCCTCCCCACCACAGACACCCTGTGAGGTAGGTGGGGCTGAGAGAACTCTTTCCCGAGCTGTCCTTGAGGGAACAGCTGGTACAGAGCTATGGCTTGCCCAAGGTCATCCAGCCAGGTGCAAGTGGAGGAGTGGGGAATCAAACCCGGTTCTCCCAGATTAGAGCCCGCGCACTTAACCACTACACCAAACTGGCTCTCTAGGACTTGGATGGGAGACCTCCAAGGAAGTCTAGGGTCATAACATGGAGGCAGACAATAGAAACCACCTCTGAACGTCTCTTGCCTTGAAAACCTTGCAGGGTTGTCATAAGTCGGCTGTGACTTCACGGCACTTTCCACCATCACCACCAATGCAAAGGAAAATAAGAGTGCAGAAAGAGGACAACATTGTCTTACACACACACACACACACACACATATCTCAAAAGCAAACCTAATAAATTCAGTCTTACTTGCGGAGAGGCCTGTACAGTTCCAGCCCAACGTATAAAGTTCTGCACAGCATCCAAAAGCGTTAAAATGAGCGAACTGAAAGGTGCTGACCTATCAAAGACTCACAAAGTAGAATTTTTGCTCACAAAGTAGAATTTTTGCTCACAAGACTCCACAGCTTAGAGGGAGCATTGCTCAAAAGCAACCCTGGGGAGAGGGGAAGGCTCGTCTGGCGAACCCTTCAGGAGCAAGCCTGGCTGAAGAGAAACAGAACACAACTAAAGGGCAGCAAGTGTCAAGATGGAAGGTGTTCTGGGACCATTTAATAATGGAGAAAATCACGGATCGCCTTAAACAATCAGAACTGTATCCCAAACCTTCCACATTTGCATGGAAATGGTCACCGTTCATGGAATTCATCTCAGCAACAGACATCCAACCACGAAACACCACATATCAAGCCATACTACATAGCTAAATTACACAACCCTAAAAAACTCAAGGCAGACAAAAACTCGCAAACACTCCATACTTAGGAAGACTAACAAATTCACTAACCTAATAGCTATAGTCTCAGAAATCTAGATACCACCATCATAACATATAGATTGGTTTAGAGTGTATTAATACTGTACTACACAACCTTTCAATTTATCATTGTACTGTTACCAAACTATGTAAGATGTTAAAAATATATATGTATTTTTGAAAACCAAATAAAAATATTTGATTAAAAAAAGATGGAAGGTGTTCCAAAGGCGAGGTGCCGCCACTGAGGAAGCCCCGTCTGTAGTCATCACCTGCTTTTTATATGCCGCCGAGCTTTACAGAGAAATGTCATGGGATGGACTGTGTCCATTTCACTGTCTTTTGACCCCCAACTAGCCATTCATCCATCCATCTCTTCCCTCCCTCCCTCTCTATCAACTAAATTTACACATCTTAGAAAATGGATTCTAGTCCACAAAATCTCTTTATATAATTCCCATCTGTTACCTGTTAAAGTGCTACACAGGTTTTTTATTTGTTTCTTTGTTCTCGTGCTAACAGTCCAATGCGGATACCTCCTCTGGAATTTTCTAATTTTCACAAACAGCTGACATAGGGATAATAAGCTATTTGCTCAACCAGCCCTTCGACATCCTACGCATGGAAATACTTGGAGCCTCCCTGTTACATCCATCCCTTTCAGGCATTTTCTTTTGATGCTCGAAAGCATATAATGGGTACTACATCATCCTCCCAAAATGCCTGGTCACCATTGTCTGTGCATGTCTTTTCCACTTATGTGCAGCTTTGGCACACTGACAGACCCACCAATTTTGGAAGGAATGCATGGTGGCTTGCCAAAGATGTGCAGACATGAAAAATGTGCAGTCACACAAATGGCAAGCACACATATGGGACGGAATGCAGCATAAGCTTCTGTTATATGTGACCAGAGTGCCAATATCCACTGTCTTAAAAGGGCCTTCGAGTACAAACACTGTGGGAAGCTTTTCCCCACCTACTGCATTCGTTCCTTTACTAAGTACATAAATGTCAAATGATAGAAATAACACCTCTGTGTCCATTTAACAAAACTATTTATACAGTGCTAGTCTACTGGTTAACAAATCCCTTTAAATTACTAAATTCTTACAAATACATAGTAAAGGTAAAGGTTTCCCTTCCTTGAAAGCCAGTTGAATCTGACTCTTGGGGGTGGTGCTCATCTCTGTTTCCAAGCTGAAGAGTCAGCGCTGTCTGAAAATGTTTTCGTGGCCTTGTGGCCGGCATGACTAGACACCAAGGCACACGGAACATTGTTCCCTTCCCACCGAAGCGGTACCTATTTATCTACTTTCAATTTCTTGCTTTCAAACTGCTAGGTTGGCAGGAGCTGGGGCCAGAGATGGGAGCTCACTCTGTCACACGGCACTCGGGTCTCGAACTGCTGATCTTCCGGTCTGCAGTTCAGTGTCTTAACCACTGAGCCACCACGGCCCCTTACAAATACATAGAAAAGCTAAATACTAATAAACAGCACAATAAAACTAAGAAGTATCCTTTTAAAAATATTATAGTGCTGTAAACTTTGATGTGCATGCATACTTTTATCCCTATAAGCTTTCTGAGAAATGAATCATGACGACAAAATTTGCTCAGATGATGCTGAGAGGCGTCTTCTCCATACAAAGGCAGTCTCCAGTCTTACAGGAGGACTCGTTTCATAGAAATTCCTCAAAGATGGATCTGCTTGTTAGAAGTCAAATAAAAAAAACCCCTTCAGTCTCTTATCCCTTTAATCGCTGGCATTTGTCTTACAAAAACATCTTCACTCCCTCATTCCTGGTAAAAAGCCTTATAGTCTTATCTTCCTACAAATGGTTTTTTCCTCTCCCAGATGATATCTAGCATTTTTATTAAGCATACATATATCCAGATATTTTATACGTATCTTACCACTTCATTTTCCTTAAGTTCTACTCTTACAAGAAATCATATTAAACATTAAAAGTATATAGATAATCTCCATCCTTGTTATCATATTCCCTTTCTTTACCCGTTCAACCCATACAACTTCCTCCAGTTCATGATCTAAACATTATTAAATTCTTCCTTAATTTATCTCAAAATCCTTCTCTTCTTTAACTGGACTCCCTCCATATGCACTTATTTTATACTTATAATACGTCTTCTTCCAAACCTAAAAAAGAAAGTTGAACAGGGTTGCCTCTGAAAACTGGGTGCTGCAGAGAAATCTCTGCAACTGAAGAATACTCTCCTCCCTCTAATTGGAGGTCTTGGGGGGACACACCCTTCCCCTCCTTGCTTTACCATTGATTTGACAATTCCATTCCTATTATCCACTTGTCCTATCTATTGGCTCTAACTTGCTCTATATTCTAACATACTAATATACTAACTGTATCTTACTTTATGAATTACTTTCCATCACTCTGCTACCAAACATGATATCGCATTTCAGGCACTTCCATTCCTTAATTTGGTTACTGCTTCTATTAAGTTTTTCCCTGTAATCTCGTTAAACACTGTAAAGGTTTTGTTTTCCATGAGATCAATTAAATGCCCCAAAGGTAGCCATCTATAAAGAATTCCTTTATCTCTGAGGATTTTCGCTGCTTCCCTGAGACATCTTCTTGCATTTATTACCTCCGCTGGAACGTCAGGGGACAGATATACAATCGTATCCTCCAAACTCAGTCCTTGCTTGTCTCTCGCAATTGCAAAAAGTTTATTTCTCATCTGTAGTTATTTAAACTCAACAATAATGTCTGGTGAGGAATTATCAGGAGTGTTTTTGGAGATGTTTAGCCTAAAAGCAGAGCTGATGATCCCTTCAGGGGACACTGCTTCTCCTGCTGCAAGAAGGATTTGGGTCAGCCATTTATTTAAAGCTGCAGTGAGATTTTCTTTTTCACCAAAGTTTACTGATACTCCACGTGTTTTGGCTTTCTTTTCGCTCAGTTTTGTTTCCTGGAATATAATCTTATTCTTAGCCCATATTTCAGAGTTCATAAGCTCTTTGACATCTTCTGCATTCTTTTTTGCCAAATGCTGCACTGATTCAGCTTTTCTCTCTGTCGTTTTCAAAGCTGTGGTAAACTCGTCTGGTTTCTTATTTATTGTCTGTTTAAGCAATCCAAATTCCTTCTTTAATTGCCCAACCTCTCAGCTCAGCAGCTTCATATCAGTCTTAATTTCATTCCTTATCTATGTTAGGGCACGCAATATCACAGTCTGTTCGCTCTGGTCAGGGATACTTCCTCCCATTGCCATTTCCTGTAACAGAGAAGCCTCTAAATCTGAATCATCCGAGAGTTCTCTATCAATATTGCTCTTTTTAGGAGGTCTGTAAGGAAGGTTTTTAACACCTTTCCTTGTCCTAGTTCTTCCCATACCTGGCATTGATATTTATTCCAGTCAAGGCTGTGTTTTCGGTGAGCAGAGCTCTAATTTTTCACGGGGATAGCAGAAGCTGGAAGGGATGCAGCCAGCCACATGGTCAGCTGGCACGCCCCCTTGAGCAGCAAGTAGAAATTCAACAGGCAAAGCCAAAAGCTGGGTTTTCTCTTTTTAAAACTATTTTATAACTTCCAGGGGTCTTTTCGTAGAAAAAGAGGTGCAGGAGCTCATTAGCATAACTCATTTCCATAACTCATTTGCATATGCCACACACCCTAACATACCGGAAGTGTGTCAGAAGGCAACATCCACCCCTCAGGCTCCACTTCACAGGTGAGTGAAACTGACCTGCTCTTCCTCCATCCCCTTCCCCATCCAATACTTTGTGCAATAAAAATAAGTGTAAAGAACACACCCTCATTCTCTTCCTGCTCCCTTGAAACCACCAGGTTTCAAGTAGACTTGAGATACCCAGGACATGTGCACCACCCATCCCTTCCCCTTCCCACAACAAGACACCCTGTGAGGTAGGTGGGGCTGAGAGAGGTCTTTTGAGAACTGCTCATGAGAGAACAGCTCTGAAAGAACTTGTGACTGGCCCAAGGTCACACCAGCAGCTGCATGTGGAGGAGTGGGGAATCAAACCCGGTTCTCCCAGATTAGAGTCCAACTCCTGACCACTACACCAAACTGATGGGGTGGAAGCTGCTGAAGGGTTGGTGAAATTTCTCCAGTACTTATGTGCCATGTGCCCAGACAAAAAATGGTATACTTAGAAAATTTATATGCCACCTTGAGCAAGTCTCTGGAAAAGCAGCACACAGTCATAAAAGGAACAATGATAAAATTATCAATATTAAAACAAAACATTGAAAACAATAAAGACCCTAGCAGGGCTTTCCCCGGGGCGCTGCGCCTCTGCACTGCTCGGGGGAGCTGAGGAGGGGGCGGGGCTTGGTCATATGCCCGCGCCCTGGGCTCCTCACACCCGAAGCTGTGCTCCTGTGTGCTCCCGCTCCAACGGACCCCTGATAATGTCTGAAAATCAAACACACTGAGAACCTGGTCATACTATGGTCTCCAGGGGACAAGTAATCAAAAGTATACTTAAATTGTTGCACATGTTTTGCCACAGCTGCCCCTTCAAGCCAGTTTCTCCTCAGACTCATTCAGCTTGCCCCTCCACAGCTTTATTCGACCTGCAGGGGGCATAATACAGCACCAACAACTACGCAGAGATCTTTGCACACAGCATGCCGAAAACTAGCATGCCAGGGAAAAGACTAAACTGGAGCTCTTCTCTCAGCCATCTAGCTTTCTTTGAGCAGCAAAAAAATGTTTCACTCCAATGGCACCTTTAAGACCAACAAAGTTTAAGTCTGGGTGTAAGTTTCTGTGTGCCCATGCACAGGAAAGCTTATACCCAGAATTAAACTTTGCTAGTCTTAACAGTGCCATTGGACTCAAACTTTTGCTCTGTGGCTTCAGACCAATACAGCTACCCCGCTTAATCTTTCAGCAGAAGAGTTTCCATTTTATTTCCACAGCAACCCTATGAGGTTGGTTGAGACCATGTAATTGGCCCAAGTTCACCCAGCAACTTTCTGTGGGAAGGAAGAGACTGGCTCATGAGCAAAACAGCAACTTTAAAGAACTCAGTGAGGGCCAGAGGGGGAGGATCAACCTTGCAAGTCATCCCAGGAATCACCCTGTTTTGATCTTGCCCAGAGCTGCACAGCTGAAATATCTTAATTAACAGCTGGACCAGAGAGAGGGAGGGATAGTGTGTTAATAGGTTCCCCGGAGGATGAAAGCCAAAGGTGGGGGGAAGGGGAAAACACAGCATGCATCTTTTGGGCAGGATTTCCCCTTACTTTTTGAGTAAGTTTCGCCTGATTTTACTGACTGTTTGTATTTTGGTAACCATCAATAGATGTTGAATTTTCCTTTTGTCTAGTTAGTTACTGTTAATTGAAGTTGCCTTGCCTTTTCTTTGATAATAAAAGAATTTTCACTGAACTTGAGTGCAGAGCCTGAAACTGAGCATCTTGGCAGGGATCCCAAAGCTGGGATCATACATGGGGGCTTGAAGCTGGGTGTCCCAGATGCTTGTCCTAACCATCCTAACCACTAGGCCACACTGGCTGTCTTGCTTTGTTGTTTCTTTTTAAACACGAGTGTTCAGGATTGAATCTGAAAGTGGTACAATCCAGACCCATGTTCACCATATCTGTGAGAACTAGTACAGAGAATTCTGTGGCACCTTATAACCTAACAAACCTATTGTAAGTTTGTAGTTGCACATTTCTGAATGTTAAAAAAAGATCTAAAATTTCAAACGTCATGATTAATATAACAAAACTTCAACCCTATGCAGCTGCTTTCAGTCTAAGCCCACTGCAATCAATGCAGTAATTAGAAAGGAGTAAATCTTCATAGGATTACTCAGATAGTCTAGCAAATTATTTTATACAGTATTAAATGGACACAATCAGAGACACAATCTAGAGAAAGTTTAGGATATGCTTAACTCTCTCACAAGAATCCCTGGGGAAATTGCCATGAACTTCTAAGCATCTTTACTCGGAAGTAACCTTCAGCGAGCTCAGTGGTGCTTACTCTCTGGTAAACAAGCATTGTCTTGCAGCCTTAAAGTATTTAAAAACAATAAATTGCCTGTAGTCACTGTGCAAAAGATACAAATGCAAGGCAGATACCCCGTCCCTATACCACCCATAGCAGGACTTGCTGCCTCCAAATTCTCCACCCTTTCCCTCACACACACACCTTGGACCCCCCCCCCCCATCTCCTTTTCCCTTTTCTTTAGAAGATTCAGTCCTGTCACCACCACGCCCCCCCCCCCCCCCCAAAAAAAAGGTGGCTGGAACTAATATGGGAAGCTGATTGCTCGGCTACAAAAGTCTCTCCAGCTTTCTTCAGTTGAGCCCTTGGGATTTCTCCAAGAGAGCCCTGTCTGCATGATAGGGGTGGGTCTGGTTCTTGTCAAATCTTGTTGGCTGTAATAGAGGAGAAGCAGGCGGGAGTATGGCCACTTTATCACACTGCAGGGGGAAAGAACGAGTGCGTGCCTGGAGCTGGGCTGCAGCGGCTACAGGCGTATTTAATTAGAAAATACCAGTCATTTATGCATCCTGTATTTTCTCGGTTTATTTACTGGACTGTCCTGTTCAAAACTGGATGCCTGGTGATCCTACCCATGAGTATTGGCCTCCATCAAGATATCTTAGAGCAGGGGTGGGCAATTGTTTTGGCTCGGGGGCCACTTTGTGGGAGCGGAGGTTAGCAGAGGGCCACACCTTTTAAAATGATTGCATTCATTAGTTAACTTTGCATTTCAGAAAAGGTATAAATTGTATCATAAAAATCAATAAATATAAATTAAATAAAATAGTGGTAGTTTAGGGGTAAAATAGTGGTAAGCCAGGAGAAAGCGGAAGCCTTCCTGACCTTCTCAGACGGAGGCCTGACTGAAACCACCTGGCCGACTGTCTTGGTGGGCCACAAAATCTCTGTGGCGGGCCGCATGTGGCCCCCGGGCCGCAATTTGCCCACCCCTGTCTTAGAGAGATGCTTGGACCAGAAATTTCCTCCATGGTTCCTCCATGGAAGAAAGATTCAAATATTGGTGGGGGTCTTCTTTTAAGTTAAATGTCTTCCTAACCTTTTGCAGCTTCGAAGAAAATCAGTAGTAGATTTTGAGTATAACAAATGTCCAGCACAGGACTGACGTAGATTCATTTCAATATACAGAATATGAAACACTGCAGATATGAAAAGATATAGGGTGGTTTGTCTTTTTTTATCTTTCTTGGAGCTCTTTTTCTCTTTGGTAATAGTGAAGAAATGCCTTTTCCTCCCCTTTAAAATGAGCAAAACCTCCACTCGGAGTTTTAAAAGTTTCCCCTCCCCCCTCTGGGAAGAGAACAGGCAGAGAGACAGTCTAATTGTTTTCCAGCTTACCTTCATACAAATGCTAATAGATCTAGCCAGAGAAATAATGGGTGGGTCAAGTTCTCCCTCCCTTCTCCAAGCAGGGAACAGAGATTTGGAGGACTTTATACTAGAATGGATCCAGTAATAATCTCCAGGAATAAGTCCAGGAAACACTTCTCTGACCTGGTCAGTAGTTGGGGGAAAGAGTGATGATAAAACACAGAGGAACAAGGAGGAAACTTTCTTTGGTTGGTGTGGAGTCCATGAGAACAGACAGAACTCTCAACTAAGGAGGCAGCTTTTTTGACCATGGGCTGCCCCAGAGATCTACAGAAAGCTTCAAGGTAAGGAAGCCTGTAGAGATATGTAACTTCCTAAGCTTTAGGGGCCTATTCTATTTTAACATCTGGTAGGGCATGTATAGAGAGGGGGACAGAGGATTTCTGTTTTATCAGTTTCTTTTGGAATCCCTAGCTGAATCTGGTGCTATGCTACAAGTATACTTGTGAACATTTTCCTTTTAATAAATACTTTATAACTTCAGGTGCTGGCAGTGGTTCTCTGTACCACATAGACCTCCACCATCTTGTACATGCTATTTTAAAAGGAGCACCAGGGGGAAGGCAGGCAGTTGGCAAGTGGCTATTCCTCCATGGGTGCACAAGATAGCAAACTGCCCCTGTGGTGATCCAGCGCTGGGCAAGGCCTCAGATCTTGGAAGGGAAGCTGGGAGCCCTAACCCTCCCAGAGCGCAATTCCTTACAAAGATCAGGCGGTGGTGGCAGGTTACCAGAAAGAAAGAAAAACCTCTCCATGTGCTGGCAAAACCATGGAAGGCAGGGTGGAATGGGTCCTGCAGGCCAGAGCAAGTCTGTTCCACCCCAGGGATAATGGCTAAAACTAAATTTAAAATTCTTTTTTCCCCATTCAGCCCTGATCCTATTAAGAAACTAAGATCTGATTATACCCTCTAACAGGAAACACATGGCTGGAAAAGGTTAGAATGATTCCTGTATCAGATGAGATTTTGGACAGTCTTTGTTGCATGCAACAGTGGTGAGAGCCAGAGCATTGCTATTATCTTGAGATCTAACTCTTTCGATGAATTGTTAACAATACTCAGGGATTCTGTGTGTGGTCCAGAGGGCACTGTTATGTGTATTGATGGTCCAAACCAGAGACAGTAATTCAGATTTTCTTCTTATAGCAGCTGCTTGTTGTTTTACTTCCATCCCACTTGCGAGACAGCTTCCGATAAATACAACCATTAAGAAGACATTAACAAATTGAACAAATGGGTTCAACATTTGAGAAATGGCAGGACTCCCTTGGAAATGCTAAACAGGCCCCAGACTTGCCCTGAGCAGCTATTGGGTGTCTCTACGGTGAATGCTAATGCACAATCAGGGTCTCCTAGGGACAACGAGTTACTCAGGAGCAGCGTTCCCTCTAAGCTGAGTTAGTGTGAGCTAGCTGACCATTTTTTAGCCTCCGGCTAACACATTTTTGTCTTAGCTCAGGCAAGGATGGCTCCAGAGCAAACTCATTTTTGCAGAAGCCAAATTCCTCGCCCACCACTTTAATGCCAGCAGCTCACAAAGTAGAATTTTTGCTCACAGGTCTCCACAGCTTAGAGGGAGTATTGCTCAGGAGGGGTGGGGTGCAAGTACATGGGACAGATTCCACAGGCACAAGGCAGTCGAATGGTCACATCTTGTCCAGTTTAGCCTTGCGAGTTCTCTCTGTGAAAGGAGGCCACCCAAACATGCAGGAATACTGGGGATCCAGTACAGTGAAGGGTCCCCAAGGGACAGGGCTCAGGTTGGCAACCTCCAGGTAGGGCCTGGAGACCCCCTGCAATTACACTTACCCTGAGCTCTTAGGAAAGGGGGTGGGATAAAAACGTGGAAACTGAATAGCTAAGGAGGTCTATCCACATCTCCTGCCCAAATAGCAAGAGGGTTGCCAGCTCCCCGGTAGGGCCTGGGGATCCCCTGAAATCACAACTGATCTCTGGATGACAGAGATCGGTTCCCCTGGAGAAAATGGCGGCTTCCAGGTGGAGTCAATGACACTGTACCCCACTAAAGTCCCTCCCCAAGCCACACCTTCCCCAGGCTCCACCCCCCCATCTCCAGGAATTTCCAAACCTGGAGTTGGCAGCCCTAGACTGGGGAGTGGTGTGGTGGCAGTGGGGAGGACAACATCTCCTCTAGCACTGAGTGGGGATCTGGCATGCCTTCCTAATGTCAGGCCTCTTGCTTAGGGTTGCCAACTCTGGGTTGGGAAATTCCTGGAACTTTGGGGGGTGGAGCCTGGGGAGGGTGGGGTTTGGGGAGGGGACAGATCTCAGCCAGGGTACAATGCCCTAGAGTCCGCTTTCCAAAGCAGCCATTGTGTCCAGGGAAACTGGTGTCTCTTGCCTGGAGTTCAGTTGTAAATTCCAGGCGACAGAAATACAGAAACATAGGGTTGGAACGGACCTCAAGGGACATCTAGTCCAATCCCCGGCACAGCTCAGGAAATTCAAACGAACCCCTCCTCACTCCTCCCAGTGACCCCTGTTCCATGCCCAGAAGATGGCAAAAAAACCTCCAGGATCCCAGCCAACCTGTCCTGGAGGAAAATTCCTTCCTGACCCCAAAGTGACCATCGGCATTTCCCTGGGCGTGTAAGAGAGGGCCATGAGAACTAAGCACTGAGGCAACCTTCCTGCCCTCCCTCTCATGATCTGCCAAAGTTCACACAATCAGCATAGCTGTTAGATGGCCGTCCAGCCTCTGTCTGAAAACCTCCCAAGGAGGGGCGCCCACCACCTCCCGAGGAAGCCCATTCCACTGAGGAACCACTGGGCTCTTCCGCATTGCCATTTTTGTCACTCGTTTGCCTGTATTGCTTTGGGTTTCCTTCCCTTTTCCGCATGTGCTTTGCTCCCTCTGGGACTACTAGAGAGAGGAAAACACACCGGGGTAGAAAAACCCTGAAGCAACAGGGACAAACTGAGGGACAGAAAAAGACAATGTGGAAGAGACCAATGTCAGAAAGTTCTTCCTGATGTTTAGCCAAGAACTCTTTTGGTTTAATTTCAACCTCCTGGTCTGACCTTCTAGAGCAACAAAAAATACCTCTGCTCCATCCTCTACCTGACAGTCCTTCAAGTACTTGAAGGTGGTTCTCCTATCACCTCTCAATCGTCTCCTCTCCAGGCTGAACATCCCCAGCTCCTTCCACCTTTCCTCATAGGACTTGCATGCTCTGCAACCATCAAGCAGAGCAGGATACCTGGGTTCTGATGACCCAGCTGGAGCTTAATGGATAAATGGGCAATGCATTTCTAAATGGCAGACAATCATACCAAGACAGTACAATTTTATGGGGAAAAATGGTTTTTATTTTTTCAGTAGATCACAACAAATGAAACAGTACAGAATTCTTTACCCAAGATATATATTGACTTTGCTTTATGTTAAATGCATACGTCAGATTTATATACTTTAATACAATGTTGTTTATTTTTATTTTTTTATTTTTTTATTGATTCAATTTATACCTTGCCCTCCCCGCAAAGGCGAGCTCAGGGCGGCTTACGCAACATTTCATAAATACAATTAAAACCTATATAAACATATAACATCAATCAATTAAAATGCAGTTAAAAGCTGGAACATTATCAAATAAAACAAGAGCAAAAATTATTTCTAATATAGCTTAGGTGTCTGTATGATTCCCATAACTTTCATACCAGCTCAGTCTGCTCACTTATTATGGATGACAGTGGGCACAGGCTACAGACAGCGATGGTTGGCCAGGGCACAGGCTGGAAGTAAAAGATGGCAAAGCCAGGACACAGGGACACTCCTCAGTGTATGATGAGGATCCCTGGTCGAACGCCTGGTGGAAGAGCTCTGTTTTGCATGCCCTGTGGAACTGTAAGAAGTCCCACAGGGCCCTGGTCTTTCCCGGGAGCCCATTCCACCAGGATGGAGCCGCCACCGAGAAGGCCCTGGTTGTTGCCAGCCTGGCCAATCGATTTTGCGTCCCTGACTGCAGTGCTCTCCGGCAAACACGTGGGGAAAGGCGTCCCTCAGGTATGCCGGATCCTGACCATGTTAACACATTAGTTCCTAGAGACCTGTTGACATTTCTTTATTGTTGACTGCTACAATTTATATTGTTAATTAACTTTTTTTGTTTTTTTAATTAAAAATTTCATACATAGATAGTTACACACACAAAAAAAAATCTGCACAGTCAATCAATTGGCCAGTCAGAAGACTTGCTGGGCAAAAGCCCCACCTGGCCCCGCCCACTTTCTAAAAACATTTGGGGGGCGCCAGGAAAGAACCACAGTCTCTGCAGCAGGGTTCCCCTGACACGGTACCCATGGGCAGACTGTAGGTGGGATGAGCCTCTAAAATAAAAAAAAGCAGATCTTGAATGGAAATTAAACCGTCCCCTTCCATGGTTCCTATACTTACAACTTAACCATATGGCCTCACAGATACGTCTATGAAATATCTTGGCTGCTCCTCAAATGGAATTTGAATGTTTACTAGATGGCTTGTCTTCTGGGGGAAAGGGTCTGATCACTAAAATTTATGATATATTACTGAGGCTTGCTAAACCTAAATTGCTCACCTACCAGAATTTGTGGCATCAAGACTGCAATACAATCTTTACCGAAGACCAGGGGTCTGAAATTTGGTCAGATTCTCTTTCTCACCCCAAAACAGCGATGATAAGATTACAAAACTTCAAGATTATAACTAAGTGGTACCTAACACCCCATACACTGTCACTCATCTCATCTTCTCAGTCGTCGTTATGCTGGAAAGGTTGTGGTGAAATGGGATCTTATATCCATTGCTGGTTAGAATGCGACAAAATTAAGGCATTCTGGAAAGATGTTATCAATCAAATTACTCTAGTAACTGGTCACACAATTCCTTTGATTCCAGAAGCACTTTTGCTAAATCTTTGGAATGACAATTCTATTCCTTATTCTTGTAAAGAGCTTATTCTGAGTCTGATTACTGCAGCTAAAACAGCGATTGCGCAATCCTGGAAGCTGTTTCAACCACCTTCAAGATCCCTATGGTTAACAAAAGTATGGGATCAATTTCTGATGTAAAAGATTACTCATAAATTATACCAAACAGATTTTTTTCCAAAATCTACTAATTTTGTAGAAAAAGGGTATCCCTTCTATGAGTTTGCCACGTTGACTAACATCTTGCCGCAAAATAGATTTTATAGAGACCTAGTGTTAATCTAAACAATTTCACTTTTTTCTCCTTTTTCTGTCTCTTTCTTGATTTCTACTTTGCTCTATTCTTGGAAGAGTTTTTTGAAACTTTTACTTATTAGCATAGAGATACACGATCATTTACAATGTATTGACGAACAAGGAAAACAGATTATTGCTCTTAAAGCTTACCAGTCTTTCATGGATGCATTACTTACTCGTTTATCTCTTTAAGTGGTATTATTAATGTTTAATGAATTGTTAATTAGAATTATGCAATTAAAAAATCATTAAAAAAAATAAATAAAACAAACTGTTTTTTAGCTGCCAATGTACATGACTGGGATTTGTTACCCGCATTATATTAAATGGTTTTTGATATACGTCGACTAAATACCTGTTGCCACTTCTAGGGCTAATCTAGGAATAGCCGTAGAAATCTGGATTGCCGGGAGCCACTCCAAATCACAGGAGACGGGGCTTCCATGAGCGCCCTTTCCAGAAGCTGGCAAGCTGAGCGGAAATGATAACCGAATGGAAAGGGACATCCCCGTCATCTGCCTTTGTTCCAGGACTTCCTTTCCCAGAGACAGGTTGTTTACAAACACTCCAGGCAGGCTGCAAACCATCCGGATGGAGTCTTCCATCCTGTGCTTTTGTCTGGCCAATAAATGTCCTTCCAAAGTCTCAACTCCAGTTGGATTGAGAGCATTTTACTCATCCACCCACCCACCCTCATACATGAAGCTGCCTCACTGGACACCATCAGTTCATCAAAGTCAGTATTGCCTACATGGACTGGCAGCGGCTCTCCAGGATCACAGGCAGAGGCCTTTCACATCCCATAATGCCCAATTCATTCGAAATGTCGTGCTGGACAGTTTTACAGACACCGTTGACTGGCAAAAAGACAAATCAGGGGTTCTAGATCAAATCCAGCCTGAACTCTCCCCTAGAAGCTGAAATAACTAAACTGCGGCTAGCATACTTTGGTCACATTCTGAGGAGACAAGAGTCACTGGGAAAGACAATCATGCTCGGAGAAGTGGAAGGCAGCCAGAAAAGAGGAAGCCCCAACTTGAGATGGACGGACTCAGTCAAGGAAGCCACAAAGGCCCTCAGTTTGCAGGACCTGAGCAAGGCTATCAATGACAGGACGTTTTGGAGGTC
The DNA here is from genome assembly GCA_029233225.1 of Lepidodactylus listeri. Lineage (NCBI taxonomy): Eukaryota > Metazoa > Chordata > Lepidosauria > Squamata > Gekkonidae > Lepidodactylus > Lepidodactylus listeri. Next base: position 72,884,281 of record JARCFY010000014.1, on the reverse strand, counting down.
ATTAATTCTTTTCTCCTTTTTTGCCATCAAGTCACAAAGGACTTTTGGAGACCCCATGTGGTTTTCAAGGCAAGTGAGGTGGTTTGCCAATGCACTGCGTAGTGACCCTGGCCTCTCATCCAAATGCTGACCAGGGCTAATCCTGCTTGGGATCAAATGAGATCAGGCTGTTTTGGGATATCCTGGTCTGGGCATTAATTCCTAGAGCCACGATAAGACGGAAGCGACTTTAACACACACAGTGCTCAATTCCCTTTAGCTGGGGGTGCCGGGGATTGAACCTGGGACCTTCTGCATGCCAAGCGGATGCTCTACCACTGAGCCACAGCTCCTCCCCCATGTCCTTTGCACCTTGCATGGTGAGCGCTGGGTGCAAAGAACCTCCTGATTGTGGAGAAATCATACATTTAACAGGTCTTCCTTTGGAGGGAAGTGTGAATGGGCAGCACTGTAAGTATGCCAACCCCCTTCTATCAGGAGGGGTCGTTTCGACCAGAATGGACTCCATAGGGGTACCCCAGGAGTCCATATACCAGGTATCTTGACACAAGTGTACACGAAGATGGAAGCCAGGACGGGCAGGCCCCATAATCATGCCTAGGATGTAACCCTGGAAAGCACATGTGATCTTGCTTTGACAGCTGTGACTCCCCCACCCTGCCAACATCTGCATACTCAAGACAATGGACTTGCCTCGCCTAGAGTAACTTCTTTCAATCTCAATTGCTAATCTTGTCAATCTGATCTCATCTTCCCTTCTCTCATTTCCTTGATCCTGACAAGCTCTGATTTACACCACTTTCCCACACCCCAAGACCAGGTGGCTGTGAGGCTTCTGCTCAAAGTAGTCAAGGATCAGATCTTTGTTGATGAAACACAGTTCTTTATTTCCAATTTCTACATTGGTACAGGTCCTCGGATTATTGTCAGAGATAACGCATACAATAGAAGCAGGTCTAATATACCCTTCAGTACAATTTGCATTGCCCATAGGTAACCAATCACCAAGGGGGAAAAACCGCGGGCAAAAAGGGTCTCTGGCCGTTTGCTTCCCACAGGAAAGAAAGCTAGGTGTGAAGCTGTAAATTTCCCTTCCCAAACCAGACCCCTCAGATGTAACCATATTTGCATAACAAATGCTTTCCTCAAGGCTTTCGCACGTTGATAAGAAATGGTCCCTGTCCTCCCCTTGTCTTTCCAGCCGGGATGAATGGAATGCGGAGGCAGGAGTGTGAGAGGCCCATTGTTCCCATGCTTTGAAGTTGTCATTCTCCCGGGCAAACAGTTACATAGACCAGGCCTGGTCAAAGCCATAAACCTGGGGTCACTTAGCATACATTCACAATGGTCAAGCAAATGGCAATAGGCAAGATTACATAGTGGGCATAGGAGCAACTGATAGCAATAGGCATGAGTACAAAATGGGTACAGGAACAGGTTATAATATATAGTAGGAGATCCCAAAAACCTTGTCTGAATCTGCAGATTCTGACAGTGGCTCATCAAGCAATATCGTTTCCGTTTTGATTAGTTTAAATTAGCATCCCATTAGTCCTCCAACTACCAGAGAACTAATCAGGAACCCAGCCCAAATTCTACTTTGCATCTAGAAGGGAATCTCTGGCCTCTTTTGTTCATTCCTGTGAACTCTATACCGAGTTTCCAAGCTACATTGCTCTAGCCCTGAATTAATCCTATCAATTCTTTGTTCTTAGCAAGCCCTCTGGGCACATTTTTGGGTTTAACTAGCTTAGCACAGCCCCAGTCTCTGTGTCTGCCCAGGCGTCGGTTGGCAGGTCACCCCCAAATTCATTTGGGTCATTTCCCATCTTTCCAGTCTCTGCTCCTGGACAGGAAAAGTATATCTCCACCCAACACCCTCCTTTTATCCCCACTCACCTCTGTTCTTCCATTACTTGTGTGTATGATTTAACATGTGTTTTATTTCTGTATATGGGCATTTTACTAGGATTTCCTTCTGTTTAATAAAAATAACCCTTTTAGTTAAGCAACGGTCTGGTTAGTAAGAGCTCTCATAAAGGGAAAGATCCCCATAGACATAGGTAGGATGATCAGAGTTCCCATACTCCAGGTGGGGCCTGGAGAGCTCCCGCTTTTACAATTGATCCCCAGCTGACAGAGATCAGCTCCCCTGGAGAAAATGACTACATTGACGGGTGGACTCTGTGACATTGTACCATGCTGAGGCCCCTCCCCTCCCCAAACCCCACCCTCTCCTGGATCCACCCCCAAAGTCCCCAGGTATTTTCCAACCCGGACTTGGCAACCCTAAGGATGATCCTCACTATTACCCCAACTCTCACTGAGGCCTACCATTTAGCTAATTTCCTCCCAGAAACTGAAGTCAGCGATTCTTAAATCAGAGCTGGTAGCATAGGCATCAATTTCTGGGGAGCTGGAGCCTCCCCTGAACTTTTCCAGGAAGTGCTGAGCCTCCCCCGGAGACAATGGCCTGTGATGTCTCTGGCCCAGCCCCGGGAAATTGGAAAGTCTACGCCCTTGGCTGGTAGGGGTAACAGCGGCACCCAGCTCTCTTGCTGGCTGAGGTTCCTTGAAATCTGGGCCAGCCAGAAACAGGCTTCAGACATCCTTTGGCCTCCTCTCTTCTAGGTGCCTGCTGTGGGAACAGTCACTCTTTTTTGGGGGGAGAGGGATATCTGATGTCATGGCCTTTTTTAAATAGCAAGAAACTGAACTTTGTTTTCACTTTCTGTCTTCTGTTTTTTACCACTTAGATTTTCCCATTGGCTTATTTGTGTGTGTTTAGAAGAAAAGAAAAAAGCTCCCCCCCCCACCCCATTTGTTCTTTATCTCTGATGTTTCTGGCCATGTGCTGGGATCAGGCAAAGTTAGCGCTCAAACAGAGCATAATGGACATGGAGAGGAAGGCAGATCTTGGTAAATACCCCAACTTTAGAGTGCCTGAGCAAATTTGATACCGCCCAGTCCCCATGGACTACTTATCACATTTAGACACCTATAAGTTTAGGAAAGCCTTCACATTAGCCAGATGTGAGGCTCTCCCCTCCGCAGTGCTTGCGGGTAGATATAGAAGGGTCCTGTTTGACCAGAGACTCTGCCAGTGTGATTCTAGGGAGGTAGAAACCATTGAACATATGATGTTTAGATGCAACTGGTACAATAAGGTCTGAGATAAACATATCACAACTTTTGTAAAAGAAACATGTGGACAGACAGACTGGGAGTGTTGTAACCGATTGTTATCTGACGAAAATTGGACTATTACTGAATCTGTGGCTAAATTTTGGGTGGCATGCTATCGCATTAGAAATGTACGGCTAAATTTATAAAACTGTTTTTGCCTGTTATATTTCTTACTGGATTTGTCAAACCCTTTTAGGGTTTTATATATATTTTTAATTGCATTTTACCCAGATTTTTATAACTCTGTATCTTCACTTGTTATGGTTATGTTGGCTCCATGCTGTAATAAATGTTCTGTACTGAGAGACTTTCTGGATTATTTTCCCTTCATGACCCCTGTGTGTGGGTGTGTATGCATATAAGCGTGTGCACATGAGAGAGACAGAGAGAGGAAAAGAGAGAGAGAGCGCTGTGAATGGTGGCTGAAGCTGAGAAACTCAAGCTGCAGTTCTTCTTCTAGAGGGCCTGGAGAAGAAAAGATGTTGCTGATGCATCCGTGTCATGTTTGGCTGAGACCTGGAAGTTATGTCACCAATGCACTAGGATTCTGCCCAATCTTGATGGTAAAAACCATAGCATAGCGATTGGGATCATCCCTAAATCATTGTCGATGTCACTTCCATGTTCCAAAGAGATGTGACATTGATACATTGCTGACATCCTTTCCCCAGCCATGGACATCAACTTCAGGGGGGCTGGGGAGCTGGAGCCCCTCCAACTTTTCCAGAAAGTGCTGAGCCTCCCCCGGAGACAATGGCCTGTGATGTCTCTGGCCCAGCCCCAGCCCCAGCCCCCCCCCCCCCGGGAAATTGGAAAGTCTACGCCCCATTTTGCTCCACAAGAGCACTGTTTGGGATGGAGGAGCATTAGCAGAATGGAATACCTAAAAGCACAGTGGAAGTTCGGCACTGGTGCAAAACAGCATTCACAGAGCCTCATTTTAGTAGGCACACTGATGAACAAAATCTACTGAGGAAGACTGAGCATGGGTTCTGTAAGGGAAGATCTTGTCTCACTAACCTGTTAGTGTTCTTTGAGGGAGTAAACAAACATGTGGACAAGGGGGACCCAATAGATGTTGTTTACCTTGACTTCCAGAAAGCTTTTGATAAAGTTCCTCATCAAAGGCTCCTAAGTAAGCTCACTAGTCATGGGATAAAAGGACAAGTCCTTTTGTGGATCAAAAACTGGCTAATTAAAAGGAAACAGAGAGTGAGTATAAATGGGCAATTTTCTCAGTGGAGGGAGGTAAGCAGTGGGGTGCCGCAGGGATCAGTACTCGGTCCGATGCTTTTTAACTTGTTTGTTAATGATTTGGAGTTGGGAGTAAGCAGTGAAGTGGCTAAATTTGCAGATGACATGAAGTTGTTCAGGGTGGTGAGAACCAGGGAGGATTGTGAGGCACTCCAAAGGGATCTGTCGAGGATGGGCGAGTGGGCATCAATGTGGCAAATGGGGTTTAATGTGGCCAAGTGCAAAGTGATGCACATTGGAGCCAAAAATCCTAACTATAAATACATGTTGATGGGGTCCGAACTGGCGGAGACTGACCAAGAGAGAAATCTTGGAGTCATAGTAGATAACTCAATGAAAATGTTGAGACAGTGTGCGACTACAATGAAAAAGTCCAATGCTATGCTGGGGGTTATTAGGAAGGGAATAGATAACAAATCAGCCAGTATCATAATGCCCCTGTATAAATCGATGGTGCGACCTCATTTGGAGTACCGTGTACAGTTCTGGTAGCCACACCTCAAGAAAGATATTATAGCATTGGAAAAAGTGCAGAAAAGGGCAACTAGAATGATAAAAGCATTGGAACACTTGACAGAATGTTGGACTGGATGGGCCATTGGCCTGATCCTACATTGGCTTTTCTTATGTTATGTTCTGGGCTGAAATTCACCCCATTAATTCCACAACGGAATTTCCAGGTGGTTATCTATTGCTCCCATGCCTGGTTCTGGATCCAGGTGGGCAGCCGTGTTGGGGTTGGTCTGAAAACAGCAGAACAAAGTTTGAGTCCAGTGGCACCTTTAAGACCAACGAAGTTTCATTCAAGGTATGAGCTTTCGTGTGCAGGCACACTTCTTCAGTTACAATGAACCAAACCGTTAACTTCCATTTCCGTGTCTCTGAGGAAGTATGCTTGCACACAAAAGCTCATACCTTGAATGAAACTTCGTTGGTCTTAAAGGTGCCACACTGGACTCAAACTTTTTTCTGGGTTGTTGTGCAAAAACAGAGGAGGGGAGAAGAGCATTCTACGTTGCTTTGAGTCCCCCAACCCAGCTGAGGAGCAAAGTGGGGTACCAGTAATATATGCCCGTCCTTCTAAGAGGCCGACAGCCAGACACCCACTGGCCCCAGTGGGGCATATTTTGCTCATCTTAAAACGCTGTCTCTTCCTACAGAGTAACAGGGTTGCTGATGGAGAACAGTACAGACCACAGCTCTTTCACAAGACGGGATCCCATTACAGTTAAGTGATAAAGTTTGAAACACAGGATCATCTTCCAGAAGTCAAGAGCTCTCAGGCCAGATTCCAAGGCCCTGAAGACTAACCTGGGCCCTGGGGAAGTGGTAGTGGAAGGTACAATTGCCTAGAGGAAATTTTGGAATAGATGAGGGCTCCAGAGCAAACTAATTGATGCAGTAGCCAAATGCAGTAGCCCAGTCGCTCACTCATAACTTTAATGCCAGCAGCGCGCTAAGTCGAGGTTTTGCTCACAAGACTCCACAGCTTAGAGGGAGCATTGGCTGGGATGGTCCTGAAGTATTACAAGCCAGGTGTAGAGAAAAGAAAACTGTGAGCAAATCCATAAGAATCAGGAATGCACGGTGGCGCACAATTATCGGGGTAGCGAAGGGCACTCTGCAACAACTGCATTCTCTGCAAGCCTGTTTCCAGCAGCCAAGGACCCCAGAGGAGAAGAAGGGGCTCAGAAGTGGATGGCATGGCTGGCCAGCTGTGTCCAGGTAGAGGTGCCAGCCCCCAGAGGGGACCGAGGGATCCCCCCAGAATTACAGCTCATCTCCGGACTGCCGAGATCAGCTCACCCAGAGGAAAATAGATGCTTTGGAGTGTGGACTCTATGGCATTGCACCCCACTGAGGTCCCAACCTGGAGCTGGCAGCCCTGCGCCATCCACCAGTGGCCGGGGGGGGGGGGGGGGGGGGAACCTGGCAACCCTATTTCCAGGCCTGAGATTTTTTTCCCTAGGCAGGGGCCCCCAGATAAAAAAAAAAAAAGCGAGCCAAGCCAGGAGAGCAAAAGTTCCAGGAGCTGAGCTGGCGCACTCTCGCCTCTCCCCTTCTTTCCCTACTCCCACTCCCCCGGCCAAATCCTGCCCGATTCATCCTACCAGTGTGACGGTTTTCGACCAGCCGGGTCATCGGAGCCTGCGCCAGCCGTGGGCCGGGAAGCGAAGAGGCGGGTGTGGCCAGGGCTACTCCCCCTCGGGTGTGCTCCGGCCGAAGCCAAGCCTGCCTCCAGTCCTCTCTCCGCCGGGCGCCGCCGAGAACTCTCGCTGGAGCCAGAGATGGAGACGTCCCCGAGAAACGTCCCGACCTACCTGGGCCTGTCCATCTTCAACATGCTCTGCTGCTGCTTCCCCGTGGGGATCGCGGCCTTGATCTACTCGCTGCGCGTGAGTCGGCCGCTGGTCTCCGGGCCTTCGTGGGGAGGGAGAGGGCGGCTGGGGCCCTCGCCGGGGCGCGCGTCGCGGGGGGCCAGGGGGCGCAGCGCCCTGCACGGAGCGGCCCCGCCACGGGTGGGTGGCCTCCTGCCGAGCTGACGGCCACTGGGCGGGGGCGGGGGGGGGGGGGGCAATGCTCCCCCTAAGCTGTGGAGTCTCATGAGCAAAAGTTCTACTTTGTGAGTTACTGACATTCAAGTGGTGAGCGAGCGATTGGGCTGCCACACCAATTAGTTGGCCCTGGAGCCCTCCTTCCTGAGCGGAGACAAAAAGGTGTGAGCCAGAGGCTAAAAGACGGCGAGCTAACTCACGCCGACTCAGCTTAGAGGGAACACCGGGGGGGGGGGGGGCTTCTGCGGAGAGCCCTGAATGGGCGCCGCCTCTTTCTCCGCCGCCGCTCCTGCCTGCCGCCCCCCCCTCCCCCCCCACTCCTCTTTCCCTCCTCCTGCCTGCAGAACAGCTGAGGGCGCCTGGCACACGACAGACAGACGGGGCAGGGCTGGGGCGGCGGGTTGGAGGGGGTCTTGGGCTCTCTCCTACACTGAACAGCTCCGCTCTTAATTGTTTCTCTACGGGGCATAAGAATAATTTTAAAAAACCCAAACCCAACAACCATGAATAACAGGTGCCTGCTGTGACCCAGCTGATGCTGGCATGGGAAGAGACGGGCAGGCTGAGGGGTGCCAGCCTCCAGGCGGGACCTGGGGATCCCCCGGAATGGCACCTCCTCTTCAGACTCAAGAGAGATCAGTTCCACTGGAGGAAACGGAGGATGGGGAGGATGGGCTTTGGGCCTCGTACCCCAGGGAGGTCCTCCTCCTCCCCGGGCTCCATCCCCAAATCTCCCAGAGTCTCCCCACCTGGAGCTGGGAACTCCACCCCGGCATCTCCCACTGGTGGCCGTGGGAAGGCAGGGAGACCTGGGGCTGGGGGGAGTGCAGCGGGGAGAGTGCCCGTCCTCTCAGAGGGCATTGGCTGACTGTCCCCCTCCGGTGTGATTTCTGCCTTTCTCTTCCCTGCTGCCTCCCTCCGAGCAGCCACGGGGCGGTGCCGGGCAAGGACTGGGGAAGGATGCAAGGCTCGACTGGCAGCTGCTCTCTACCCACTGGCCACTTTTGCTGGGGAAGGGGGGGGGGAGAAACTGCATTCGGCCGCTGCACCGCAGGCAGCCCCCCCCCCCCCCGACCTGGTCTCCATTCCCCTTTTCTGTGCATTTTTGTTCGGGTGGGATCGGGGGGGGGGGGGCAGGATCAGAAACATACCCAGGCTGAGAAGCCTGAGAACAAGAAAGAACAGGAGCCCAGCTTTCCTCGCTCTGCCCAGGCACTCCTCTCCACGCAGGGCTCCCTCTGAGCTGTGGCGTCTTTTGAGCAAAAATTCAGCTTTGTGAGCCGCTGGCACTAAAGTGGTGAGCGAGCGACTTGCCTGCTACATGAATTAGTTGGCTCTGGAGCCAGCCTTCCCGAGCTAAGACAAAAATCTGTGAGCCGGAGGCTAAAAAGCAGTGAGCTAGCTCACACTAACTCAGCTTAGAGGGAACACTTATCGGGAGAATGGGCGGGGGAACAGCCTATAGGACAGAAGGGGACTGGTGGAGTCCAGCCACCCCTGGGATGCACATTTTGAAACGGCAGAACCGAGGAAGTATCGACTGCTGTGCGCGGTTATGCAGCCTTTTCAGATCAACACGCCACAGACTTCTTTTTTTTGAATCAAAAAAGCAGGAGGCTGACCTCTCCTTAGTGTGTAAATAAAGGATTACGGCACCTCCAGGAGCTTTAAAGCTGCACTGGTAACAAGAATGGGATGTGTGTGAATATAGCATTTGACAGAATGCCCACTGGAATGACAAATGTCTATCTTCTGTTTCGGTTGAACCAACAACGCCTGGACGTAAACAGTCAAATTAAGCTTCCAGTGCAAAAATGCCATCAATTAAGACAACCATAGCTGATGAAGTGCTAAATATAGGGTTGCCAACTCTGGGTTTAGAAATACCTGGAGATTTGAGGGTAGAACCTGGAGAAGTGTTATTTAGGGAGGAGAAGGGACTTGATAGGATAGAGCAGGGGTGGCCAACCTGTGGCTCGGGAGCCACATGCGGCTCTTTCACACATATTGTGCGGCTCCTGGCAGGGCGGCTGGGGAAGCAAAGGGGAGGCATGCTTTTTCTCTCTTTCTCCCTTCCTTCCTTCCTTCCCTCCTCCCTCCCATCTATTTGCTTTCCTAGTTTCTCTCTCTCTCTTTCTTATAACCGGTTTTCCTCGTTTGTTTTTATTTTTGGCAGTCCCATTTAACGTTAATAAAAAGCAAATTTGCATATTTTAAAAAATAAAAACGTGTGTGTGATATTTGTTCCTGTCTTGCGGCTCTCAGACATCTCTATGTGGCTCTGACGTTTATTCTATGTGACTCTTACGTTAAGCAAGGTTGGCCACCCCTGGGATAGAGTGTTGTGCAGTCCACCTTCCAAAGCAGCTGTTGTCTCCAGTGAGGGGCCCAGGTTTTTCCGCCCACTAGGTGAGGATACATTTTGGTGCCCGCCACCCCCCTGTGCGGGGTGGGCCAGGCTGGGGGCGGGCACCGGAGCCACAGGGGGTGGGCCGAGGGGGGCGAGCTGCAAATGCATGGGGGGGGGGGATCGCTCAAGGGGAGGGGGAGGGAGCCTGTGCCCCAAAAGGAGCCCCAAAGAGACCGTGGGGGCAGGGTGGCAGAGGGCGAACGGCACTTTTCCATCATCCCGGGCTGTCCCCCACGCCTGTCCCCCCCTTCTTCTCTTTCTGTCTGGGGGGCTGCAAAGTCTCTTGCCGGGACGGAGCAAGAAGCCAGCAAGGGAGGCTTCCTGTGCGGGACAAGGAAGGGACGAGGCCAGCCAGAATGGCGCTCTCCTCGAGCCGGCGCCCTAGGCGAGGGTCTGAAATTTAACAATAATGGGCCCGCCCTGGTTGTCTCCAGGAGAAGGGGAACAAATGTTCTAAAAACAAACAAGTGATTTGCATAATCTGGAGATCAGTTGTCATTCTGGGAGATCCCCAGCCCTCTCCTATGGCAAATAGGGCTCAGAAAGAGAGAGAGAGAGAGAGAGAGAGAGAGAGAGCGCACAGGATTAGCTCAAGACATACGATCCCCCCCCCCCCATTTGAGATGTGCTGTTTGTACTAACCCCAGAGGCACAGGGGAGAGACCCATCGGAAGATTCAGCTTGTTTGACATCTCTGGTCGAGACAGAATCAGAATCATAGAGCTGGAAGGGACATCCAGGGTCATCTAGTCCAACCCCCTGCACAATGCAGGAAATTCACAAATACCTCCCCCCTTCACACACCCACAGTGACCCCTGTTCCATGTCCAGAAGATGACAAAAAACCTTCAGGATCCCCAGCCAAACTGGCCTGGAGAAAAATGGCTTCCTGACCCCAAAGTGGCGATCAGCATTTCCCTGGGCGTGTAAGAAAGGGCCACGAGAACTAAGCCCTGAGGCCGCCCTTCTCTCCTAAGGTCACAGAATCAGCATGTCTGTCAGGTGGCCATTTAGCCTCTCTTTGGAAACCTCCAAAGAAGGAGAGCCCAGTCCTTCTGCCCAGCTGCTCAAGAGGTAGCCTCCCTCAACCCCTGCTTCCTGATGCAGAAAACAGAAAGCAGTCAGAGATTCCCTGGGAATTTCCTGAGCCAGAGTTGGCAACCCTACTTTCTTGAATGTTTGTTGGCAGATCAGAGTTGCTCGTTGTGTGAGATTGCTTTTTCTTCTGTTGCTCAAAAGTTAATTAGGGCTATTTTAACTTATTCTGTTGCAAGCAACACAAAAAGACTGTGTGTGTGTGTGTGGGCGCGCGCATACACACATATGCGGGTGCATACCAGCATTCAATGCCCAGGCATAAGGGAGTGATAGGGTGGCCAACCTCCAGGTGGGGCCTGGAGATCTTCCAGAATTGCAGCTGATCTCCATCCTGTAGTGGTCTGTCCCCATGGGGGGGGGGGGGGAAATGGCTGCTGTGGAAGGTGGATTCTTTGACATTATACCCCACTGAGGTTCCTCCCCTCCCCAAACCCCACCCTCTCTAGGCTCCACCCCAAAATCTCCAAAAATCTGTAAATCAGGCACTGGTAACTCTAGAATGGGGCCAGGGTAGAGACTTCATAGCAGGCAAGGATCGTGATGGGTTATCTATCACGTGCAATGGTCACCTTGAGATTGGATTACTGCAATGCTCTCTACATGGGGCTGCCCTTGTCCCCAATCCGGAAGCTGCAGCTGGTGCAGAAGGCTGCTGTTGTGTCTTTTTGTGTGGGAGCACATCCAGCCTGCCTTAAAAGCACTGCACTGGCTGCCTATAGCACACTGGATTCGGTTCAAGATGCTGTTTCTTACCTTTAAAGTCCTATATCAGGGGTGGCCAACCTGTGGCTCGGGAGCCACATGCGGCTCTTTCACACATATTGTGCGGCTCCTGGCAGGGCGGCTGGGGAAGCAAAGGGGAGGCATGCTTTTTCTCTCTTTCTCCCTTCCTTCCTTCCCTCCTCCCTCCCATCTATTTGCTTTCCTAGTTTCTCTCTCTCTCTTTCTTTCCACTTCTTTAATTCTTTCTTTCCATCTCTCTCTTTTTCTCTCTCTCTCTCAATATCATTAGCAAACAAGTAATATCATTATCAATAACCAGTTTTCCTCGTTTGTTTTTATTTTTGGCAGTCCCATTTAACGTTAATAAAAAGCACATTTGCATATTTTTAAAAATAAAAACGTGTGTGTGATATTTGTTCCTGTCTTGCGGCTCTCAGACATCTGACGTTTATTCTATGTGGCTCTTACGTTAAGCAAGGTTGGCCACCCCTGTCCTATATGGTCAGGGACCAATCTACCCAAGGGACCGCCTTTTCTCATATGTTCCCCAGAGAGCACTAAGATTGGGGTCCCAAAACTGTCTGGTCCTCCCAGGCCCTAAAGAAGATTTATGAACCGAGACTTATGAACCCGAATTGACCATCTGGATGTTGAGTGAACGCCGCCATCTTTGTTGATATTTATGCTTATTAACACTTATGATTTTACATGTTGTGGTTTTAACTTAAATCTTATGTTTTAACATATCCTGTTGGTCTGATATCCTGTTGGTCTGATATGCAGATATTCTGTAAGCTGCCCCGAGCCTGCCATGGCAGGGAGGGTGGGAAATAAATTAAACAAATAAAATAAAATAATAATAAATAATTTGCATCCTTCTTTTCCTCTAAGTGGCTCAGGGCAGCTTACATGCTTCTCTTCTTCCCATTTTATCCTCACAACAACTCTGCGAGGTAGATTAGGTTGGCAGAGAGTAACAGACCCACAGCCACCCAGGGGGCTGCTTGGCAGAGTCGGGCAGAGTCCCAGATCACTGTCCAAAACAACCCCACGTTAACTGTCAGCACAGAAGCTGAAAGACCTGGCTTGCCCCAGACTGATGTCACCAAGACCAAAAAAGACAGCTGAGGAAGCAGCGCAGAAACCTCAGGCAGGAAGCAGGGAGGGAAGTGCTAGGCCAGCGGCCAGTTGGAAAGCTTTGGGAAGGATCTTGGATGAGGCGTGCTGAGAGATAAGACTCCCCGGCAGCTTCCTTTCCCGGTTTTTCCCATGGCCTCTAGGCAAGGTTATCAGCATCTACCCCTTCCCTGGCAGTGGGCGCATGTTTTCGTTTGATGCACTCTGGAGAGGCCGAGTGTAGGAGAGACGCCTCTCTGCCCTCATTTCTTACTCCTGGTTGGGAAATTCCCCGGGGGGGGGGGGGGGTTGCGGGAGGGGAGGGGCCTCATTGGGGTCTAAGGGGATCCTCACTCCGAAGTTGCCATTCCCTTCAGGGAAACTGATCTGTGATGCCTGGAGATGAATTGTAATTCTAAGAGGTCTCCATGTGAGGAAATACACGTCAAGAGGGCCAAGAATCACCCAAGGCTCAGAATCACACAATTTGCTAACAATTCCAGAAAGGCAGCTGTATTTGTCTGTTGTCGTGACACCGAACCGTGGTACCTTAAGGACTGCAAACATTCATTCCAGCAGAAGCTTTTGTCAGGTAGAGCTCTCTTCATCAGGTGCATGGAGTGAACATCCCTGGAGGGGATATATATATGGCGTTAAAATTGCAAGCAACGGAAAGGTGAGAGTGGGGAGATGTTCCCGACAGAGGCTTGTTTGAAACAATAACCTCTCGCTGTAACATCTCTCAACTCCCACTTTTCTATTGCTTGTAACGAATGGCACCATTCATTCTGCTGGTAAAATGAGTTCAGACTCTTGAAAGCTTATGCTGAGATAAATATTGTAAGTCATCAAAGGCTGCGGTCACAGACACCAAATAACGCCCTTTCAATCCACTTTCCAACTGGGTTTTTACTGTGTGAACTGGCAAAATCCAATTCGAAAGAGTATTAAAAGTGGATTGAAAGTGGATTACAGCCTATGTCCCTCTGGGCTTCTGTTTAATTTCTCTGTTGCAGAGGAGAAGGGAATTATTATCTGGGCAGACAGCCGAGCTTTGGTGGATGGCACAGTGTTCATTTGGTGCCAGGAGGTCGTTGGGCTGTTCTCGCTGCCAGAGCGACAGGCTGGTTTGTGCCGACTGAGCTGCCTTCCAGCCCATGCAGGGCACTGCTGACAGGACCAGGCCTTCCGGAGCACGGGGGAAACACCACAAACCGAGGGATTTTGCCAGGCTGGGGCTACTGGCATAGCCAGAGTTTTGCAGACTTTCCTGAATGCAATCAAAAGCACCAATAACACAGAGGAGGGGAAAGACAGAAACTAATGGTAGGAATGGAAAACAGTAGCCAGTTGTGAATACACAATTTTCAGTTTTAAAAAAAATGGAAGTGAGAAATTTGGATTAGGCAAGTTTTGAGAAATCCCTGCTGTGACTTCTTGGTTGCCCTTCTGTCTGCATGGCAGTGCTGCTCTTTGGTTACTCAGGGCCTGAGCCTGCGCTGGGCGGAGCAGTTGCCCAGATTCCTCAGCACAACCTGGGGGGGGGGGGGGGCTCCGGTCCCAGTTTCTGCCTAGGGTTGCCAGTCTCTATGGTTGCCAGCTCCCCCCGGGGGGGGGGGGGCTGGAGATCTCCCACTTTAATTACTGATCTCCAGCTGACAGAGTTCAGCCCCCCTGGAGAAAATGGCTGCTTTGGAGGGTGAACTCTGTGGCATCGTACCATGCTGAGTCCCCTCCACTCCCCAAACCCCACCCTCTCCTGGATCCACCCCCAAAGTCTCCAGGTATTTTCCAAGCCAGACCTGGCAACCCTACCAGTCTCCAGGTGGGGCCTGGAGTTCTTCCTGAATTGTAACTGATCTCCAGACTACAGAGATCAGTTCTCCTGGGGAAGCAGCTCTTGTGGAGGGTAGACTCTGTGGCATTCAGCCTTGCTGAAGTCTTTCTGCTCCCCAAACCCTGCCCTTCCCAGACTCCACCTCCCAGCTTTCCAGGAGTTTCCCAACTTGGAGCTGGCAACTCTTATGTTTTGCCTCCCCCCATGACCACCGTCTTGAGGAGGTGGCCCCATTTGTATCATTAGCCCCCCTGCCCCGGTTACGTTATAACCCTCTGGCTTCTTTCTACTCCACAGGTGGAAAATGCCACTAGCACTGGCGATATGGATCGGGCCTCCAGATCTTCTCGCACAGCTCGCAAGCTGAACATCGTTGGGATTGTCCTTGGAGTAATCGGCATCATCTTTATCATTGTGATTTACGTGGTTGTACTGAGTAAGAGGCAATGAGCGCTCTGGCCCATGCCCCCGGAAAGTGGCGCCCTGATGGCCCTCCTGGGTGGATCGAATATCCCCCGGTGAGAGTCTCCAGGGCATCCAAACCACCTGCCAGGAAGACAGCCACTGCCGAGCGTCAATTTTGAGAGCTGCTGGGCACCCCCGGTGGGCACAGGGACCCCCGGTGTTTTGTATCAAGAGATTAATTGCTTTGCCTTTTTTTAAAAAAAAAAAATACTCCGTTGCCTATTGTGTGCTATCAGAGTGTGATTATTTGTACCCCAATAAAGCCAACTTGTCACACAGCTGTCGTTGCGTGTAACCCTGTTCCCGGGATTATAAGCAGAGCTGGAAATATTTGCTTTCTGCTATTTGGGCATCACTTCTTTTCTTTTTTAAAGGGATCTTAAAAAATATTCTAGCCTGCTTTGCGGGGGAAGTGGATTCCACAGTGCAGTAATGCTTTCTTTAGGGCAGCTGCCCCATTAAAGAAATCTTGAAAGATGGTAGATTTTATCAAAGGAATCCAGATATTTAGAATTACAAAAGGGGCAATCAACAGACACAGCCACTGAGCTGAGAAAGCCTGCCATGCCCAGCCGCCAGGTCATGGAATTCCAGGGTAGGGTTGCCAGCCTCCAGGTGGGGCCTGGAGATCTCCCACTTTTACAGCTGACCTCCAGCTGACAGATCAGCTCCCCAGGAGAAAATGGCTGCTTTGGTGGACTCTATAATATCTATGAGAACAACAGCTATGGAACAAGTTAAGAGCACAGAATCATACAGCTGTGACAACACACTCTCCTATTAAAGCATATGCATCAAAAATTTCAAAAATATACAAAAATATGATTAATTTAATATAGTAGGTGATGGGGGTCCAAAGTCATCAACAACGAAACATCCGGTAGATACATTCGTTTCTAAAACTCTTTATCAGGTGTGGACCAACAATTAGAATGTCTTCAAATGTAATAAAAGTACCTCTACTATATCTGTTGATTCAACAATGGCATTTTTTCAACTCACATCATGTCTGGAATACTCCTAAGTTAACACTGTAAAGCCTTTGAGTGACATGCATTAACTTAGGAGTATTCCAGACATGATGTGAGTTGAAAAAATGCCATTGTTGAATCAACCAGATATAGTAGAGGTACTTTTATTACATTTGAAGACATTCTAATAATTGGTGGACTCTATGGCATTGTACCATGCTGAGGTCCCTCCCCTTCCCAAACCCACCTTCTCCCACATCCACCCCCAAAGTCTCCAGGTATTTTTCAACCCAGACCTGGCAACCCTATTCCAGAGCCTCATTTATACACCACACATTAGGATGAAAAGAGCCGGAGTCCAGCAGCACCTGAAAGACTAACAACGCCTTAAAAACTAACAACCTGAAAGGCCAACAACCTTTCAGATAGGAAAAGTGAGCTGCGACTCCCGAAAGCTCCTCCCCTGCCACAAATCTTGTTAGTCTTTCTGGGGCTCCTGGACTCTGGCTCTTCGCTGCTGCTGTAGAAAGACTAATGCCGCTGCTCAGGGGTCATTTCGTAGAAAAAGAGGTGCAGGAGCTCATTAGCATAACTCATTTGCATATGCCACACCCCCTAACATACCGGAAGTGTGTCAGAAGGCAACACCCACCCCACAGGCTCCACTCCACAGGTGAGTGAAACTGACCTGCTCTTCCTCCATTCCCTTCCCCATCCAATACTTTGTGCAATAAAAATAAGTGTCAAGAACACACCCTCATTCTCTTCCTGCTCCCTTGAAACCACCCGGTTTCCAGTAGACTTGAGATACCCAGGACATGTGCACCACCCATCCCTTCCCCTTCCCCTCCCCACAACAAGACACCCTGTGAGGTAGGTGGGGCTGAGAGAGGTCTTTTGAGAACTGCTCATGAGAGAACAGCTCTGAAAGAACTTGTGACTGGCCCAAGGTCACACCAGCAGCTGCATGTGGAGGAGTGGGGAATCAGACCCGGTTCTCCCAGATTAGAGTCCAACTCCTGACCACTACACCAAACTGATGGGGTGGATGTTGCTGAAGGGTGGGTGAAATTTCTCCAGTACTTATGTGCCATGTGCCCAGATAAAAAATGGTATATTTAGAAAAATTATATGCCACCTTGAGCAAGTCTCTGGAAAAGCAGCACACAGTCATAAAAGGAACAATGATAAAATTATCAATATTAAAACAAAACATTAAAAACAGTAAAGACCCTAGCAGGGCTTTCCCCGGGGCGCTGCGCCTCTGCACTGCTCGGGGGAGCCGAGGAGGGGGCGGGGCTTGGTCATGTGCCCGCCCCCTGGGCTCCTCACTCCTGGAGCTGCGCTCCTGTGCGCTCCCGCTCCAACGGACCCCTACCGCTGCTCATCTTGATCTGCCTCCACATTAGGATGATTTATTCTCATGACAAGAAACAAATCTGGGGTGGCGTCACTTATTCCATGTAAAACTGAAGGGCATGTCCCCCCTCTTTTTTAAAAAAATAAAAGCATTTCTTCAGTTTCTTCTGCTCCGCCCTCGCCCTCCCGAGAAGCAAGAAAGAGGTCTTTGAAGGGGCATCCAGGGCCCCTCCCCCCCCCAGGAGATCGGGGGCTGCCAGTCCGGTTCTCCCCAGGGGTTGTGGCTGCCAGAGTGGGTGGCTTCGGTGAAGGGCTGGAGATGCTCTTGGGGCTGGCCAGCAACACCCTGGGCCTCTGGACACAAGATGGGAGGGGGAGAGCTGACCGGGAAGGGGGCTGTTGCCTTCCAAGGCTGGGGGGCGGGGCGAGGGGCTCCTCAACATGGGCCTGGGAACAAAGGAGGTGGCTGGTGGAGCTCCACAGAGGGTCTGCCAAGGTTCCTAAAGCCACTCACTCAGGGTAGAGAGACACACGGGTATTAAGGTGGCGAAAGGTTGCTTCAAACCAGCCCTTTCCTGCTACAGTTAAGTTAGCTTGCTGCTTTCAAATGCAGTGCCTTTTCTGGGCTTCCTTGTACATTTCCACCCCCCCCCCCCCGAAAGCAAAACATTCCGGCAGTGCAAAGGGGCCCCTTGTGTCTCTATTAATATCTCTGCCACTTCTGACTCCCACGGCTGCCAGGAAGCCGGCAGATTTTTCCCCTTCTTATGTCCCCACCAATGCTCCCTCTAAGCAGTGGAGTCCTGTGAGCACAAATTCTACTTGGTGAGCTACTGACATTAAAGTTCGTGAGTGAGCGATTTGGCTGCTCCATAAGTTAGTCTGCTCTGGAGTCATCCTTCCTGAGCTAGGACAAAAATGTGTGAGCCGGAGGCTAAAAAACAGTGAGCTAGCGCACTCTAACTCAGCTTAGAGGGAACACTGGACTCCCCACCCACTGTTTATCTTACCGGGTGTGGCTAGGATCTGCTCTCCCTGCCCCTCCTGACACCCAGCTTTGCAAGTCAAGGGTGCCAGCTTGGGTTCCCAACCTCCAGGTGGGGCATTGACAATCTCCCAGAATTATATAACGGACCCCTGGACTACAGAGATCAGTTCCCCTGGAGAGAGTGGCTGTTCCAGAGAATGAATTCCATGATGTTATACCCCACAGAGGTCCCTCCCCTCCCCCCACCCCCTCTGTCCCCAGGCTGCATCCCCAACCCTCAAGGAATCCCCCACCTTCGAGATGGCAACCCTAGGGCTGGCCCATGGGGCCCACATGCTCGGTGGAGGGGGGGGACGACGACGGTGGAAGGCTGCTGTGCGAGGGACGCTTGATTCGGAAGCAGGGTCTAATGCCACAGAGCCCCCCCCCCCCTCCAGAGCATCCATTTCCTCCAGGGAAGCTGATCTCTGTAGTCTGGATATGAGCAGCAATACCATGAGATCTCCAGGCTAGGCTTGCCAACTCCAGGGTAGGAAATTCCTGGACATTTGGCTGGTAGAGGCTGGAGGCAAGAGGGACCTAAGCGGAATACAAGGCCACAGAGTCCACTCTCCAAAGCCGCCATTTTCTTTAGGGGAGCTGATCTCTGTAGCCTGGAGATGGGCTGTAATTCCAGGCCCACCTAGAGGCTGGCAACCCTGCGAGTTGACCAGTTGTCCAAAAAGCAGACGTTCAACAACAGATCATGCTGTTTCTTCCCACGCCCGAAAAGCTTCACTTGCTTCTCTGATGCCAAAGAGACTCTGGTTCAAGGCCCAGGAGGTGGGCCAGTTGCAGAGCTGGGGGAATGCCCCCCCTCCGCCCACCACTTTTGGGCAGAACTCAATGTCCTGTCTGTGGCTAACCGCCGGCCAGCCCTCCAAGTCACCCCAGACAGGCAGGGTTATTGTTCATTTTTTTAGACTGGTTTCATTCTCAAGCGTCTCTACATGTAAAACAACGAAAGAAAAAGTTGGACTAGTACAAAAGAACTTGTGTCGGGAACAGGCGGTCAGTGAGCCTGAGGGGTTTGCTGCTCCCTAGCCCTTTTGTGTGTGCCTACAACAGTTTGGCGTATAGTGGTTAAGTGTGCGGACTCTACTCTGGGAGAACCGAGTTTGATTCCCCACTCCTCCACTTGCAGCTGCTGGATGACCTTGGGCAAGCCCTAGTTCTGGCACAGCTGTTCTTGAAAAAGAGCAGTTTCTGTCAGAGCTCTCTCAGCCCCACCTACCTCACAGGGTGTCTGTTGTGGGGAGGGGAAGGGAAAGGAGTTTGTAAGCCTCTCTGAGACTCTTTCAGGTAGTGAAGGGCGAGGTATAAATCCAATCTCTTCCTCCTCCTCCTTCCTTCCTTCCCTAGCAGCTCAGGGCACTGTGGACACTTCTGCCTGCCAGCTCTTTCTTTGCTGGATTCCTTTGGTGACGGGCCGGGGGGGGGGGGAGGGAGCGTCTGGGCCTTGCTGCCCCTTCCCTTCCTTTCAGTAACAAAGATGAGCCCCATCCCACTCCAAGCTCATTAAACGGATTCCAGTGAGCTCCACCAGATACAGCTAACGAGAAGCAGATGGCGTGGCTGAGACCAGGGCTTCTTCCCCCTGCGCCACTTGGGGGCCTCAGCTGGAAACAGCAATGCTGATCTGTTGCGCGCTGCAAGTAAGGCTACCGGCCACCTTTGGGAGGTGGACTCAATGGTATAGCGTAGATTTCAGGTGAAATCTCTTCCCAAGTCCCCCCTACACAGGCGCTGCCCCCAAATCTCCAGGAATCATCCAGGCTGTAATTGGCAACTCAGGAAGCGTCCAGCCTCAGCACCTGTCCTCAGAGCCTGCTCAGGCGGGGCTTCCGGCACTCTGCGGCTTTCCGTGCCAACACAGGGCGATTCCGCATTGGCTTTTCCCTCCGCTGTTTTACCAAAAGTGCAGCTCACAACCACAGTCAAATATCCCAGGGCAACGCTGTACTGACTGTGAAGTCACCCCTAAACGGTCATAAATCTATTTATTTATTTGATTTATATCCCGCCCTCCCCGCCTCTCGGCAGGCTCAGGTGGAAAATCTATGCAGAAGGTACCCTAAAATCCGATGATCAAAGAAAGTGAAAATGGCATGCAGTGTGGAGGGTAGCCTAAAATCCAATGCTCAAAGGAAGCGAAAGCGGCATGCAGTGTGGAGGGGACCCTAAAATCCGATGATCAAAGGAAGCGAAAGTGGCATGCATCCTCCTGGGTGATCTATTGGCAGCCAGCCAGTGCAGCGCCTTCAGCACAGGCTGGATGTGCTCCCGTCTAGGGAGAAGAAGAAGAAGAAGAAGAGATTGGATTTATACCCCGCCCTCCACTCCCCAAGGGAGTCTCAGAGCGGCTTACAAACTCCTTTTCCCTTCCCCTCCCCACAACAGACACCCTGTGAGGTAGGTGGGGCTGAGAGAGCTCTTTTCCAAGCTATCCTTGAGGGAACAGCTGGTACAGAGCTATGGCTTGCCCAAGGTCATCCAGCCAGAGACACATCCAGCAAGGTCATCCAGCCAGAGACACATCAGAAGCCTAGCCGCAGCATTCTGCACTAGCCGTAGCTTCCAGATTTGCGACAAGGGCAGCCCCATGTAGAGAGTGTTACAGTAGTCCAATCTGGAGGTGGATCACTGTGGCCAGGTCATCGCGGTCGAGGAAGGGAATCAACTGCCGGATCAGCCGAAGATAGTAAAAGGCCGCCTCGGCAGTGGCTGCTACCTGGGCCTCCATTGTTAAGGAGGAATCCAGGAGCACTCCCAAACTCCTAACGTCCGTCGCGGGCACTAGTGGTGCCGCGTCAAAGGGAGCAGGGTCCCCATCCCCAGACCACTCCGCCTCATGACCTCCGTCTTCGCCGGAGTTAGCTTCAGCCGACTCAGTCGAAGCCAACCAGCCACGATGTGCAATGCCTGGTCTGGAGTCCGACTGGCCACCCAACATCAGATAGAGCTGGGTGTCATCTGCATACTGGTGCTTAGAGGGAGCATGGAGTATTACAAGCCACATGTAGTGAAAACGGCGAGCAAATCCATACGAATCAGGAATGCACGGTGGCACACAATTATCCGGGTAGTGAAGGGCACTCTGCAACAACTGCATTCTCTGCAAGCCTATTCCCAGCAGCCGAGGACACTAGAGAAGGAGGGACTCGGAAGAGGATGGCATGGCTGGCCAGGTGTGTCCAGGTAGAGGTGCCAGCCCCCAGGAAGGACCTCGGGATCCCCCCCCCCCGTTTCCAAGCCTGTATTTTTTCCCCAAGGCAAGGGTTGCCTGATCAGGATCAACTCGTTTTTTTTGCATACTAGGTGAGGATACCTCCCCCCCCCCCCCCCCGTGCGCTTATCAATTTTCAAACATAAATGCATTTCAGGAAGAATGAAAAGTTCAGAGCAGCTTGAAGGCACTTCACACTCACCCCCCCCCCACACACACAGCTAATGCAAATGCAGCACCTGTGGCCTTCTCCCTTGCCAGCCCCCTGTAAAGAAACCCTGCTGCTAGTTGCCTTCTTCATGAAATCCAGATTGCTGGAGAAGAGAAGCAGGTTTTTCTGAGCAGTAGCATCTTCTCTTTGAAAATTATCCCCAGGAAAACCACCAGGCTGGCTCCAGAAATCAGTTTCGGTGAAGCGAGGCAAATGCTATTTTAGAAGATCAAAAGGCATAGTGTGTGTGTGTGTGGGGGGGGGGGGGTAATAGAAAAGCTGCTGGGGGTGGGGGGTGGGGAAGGAAGCGAGCCTGAATATGCAGTGCAATGCAGGGGGGGGGGAGAAGGGGAAGAGAGAGCAGGGAAAGCCCAGGAGGATCCCCCGCTCCACGACCACCCTCTTCCCCCCTCCCACAACAGGGGGCGCCTTCCCGTTCACGCAAGGCATGCTGAAGGGGGAGGGGTCAGCAGCATCAAGAGAGGAGACGACCGGGCGGGGGGAGGGGCCGGAGGGACACGAGTGGGCGGAGTCGAAGCGCCCCCCCCTCCTCCCCGGAGAGCGCGATTCCAATGGCCCCGCCTCCTCCTCCTCCTCCTCTCCCTCCCACCGCCAGAAGAAGGGGCGGGGCGGGGCGGGGGCGGAGTCAGAACGCGCCGCGGCCCGATTCAAAGCGGAGCCGCCCCGGGAGGCGCGCCAAGGGCTCGCAAGAGCTGCCTGTCCCCGCAGCTGGGCTGGCGCGCTCTCGTCTCTCTGCCGCCCCGGGCCCACGCCGGCCAGAGCCCTCCTCCTGCAGCTGCGACGGCGGCTTCCGACCAGGCGGGGCCGGGAAAAGGGGGCTCCCCGTCCCTCGGGGGCGCTCCGGCCGAGGCCCAGCCCGCCTGCAGCCGTCCCTCCCTCCCTCCCTCCCTCCCTTCCTTCCTCCGGCGCCCGGGGGCGCAGCGCCCTGCCTGGAGGGGTCCCGCCGCGGGTGGGTGACCTCTTGTCGGGCTGACGGCCGCACGGTCCGGCACGGGGCCTCCCGGCACACAGGCGCGTGTGGCGAGGGGGAGCCAGAGGCTGGCCCCGCTCCCTCCTCCGGAAGCCGACCTGGGGGACCTGTCTGCGGGGGCGGGCGGCGTGGGGAAGCGCGGCCCTCCGTCGCCCTGGCGCCGCACCTGTGCCGCAGGAGTCGTGGCGGGGGGGTGGGGTGGGGGGCGCAGTCTTCCCTCTAAGTTGCGTGAGCGTGAGCCGGCTTACAGCCTCTGGCTCACCCGTTTCTGTCTTCGCTCGGGAAGGAGGGCTCCAGAAGAGCAAACTAACGGATGCGGGCGGAAGCCCAATCGCTGGCTCGCACGCCGGTAGCTCGCCCAGTGGAATTTTTGCTCGCAAGAAGACTCCACGGCTCGGAGGGAGCGTTGGTGGTGATCCACAGATCTGGGCCTGCATGACCCCTTGGCCCAGCTGGAGTCACACAGTCGGACTCGGGACAAGTTAGATGAATATCCCCGCGGGGCCCAGCCCCTTCACGTTTCTTCCAGGGCCCCAACCTGAGCCTGGGGGGGGGGGGGAGGGGGGGAATGCCCGTAGCGCCATACAGACATAAAATGGCTGGCCCCCTGAGCAAAAAATTGCCCCCCCCCAGCAAAAAAATTGCAAGCTATGGGGTCTCTTGATTGTTTCTCTAAGGGGCATAAGAATACTTCTTTAAAAAAAAAAAACCACAACCATGAATAACAGGTGCCTGCTGTGACCCAGTTGATGCTGGCATGGGAAGAGACGGGCAGGGTGAGGGGTGCCAGCCTCCAGGTGGGACCTGGGGATCACCCGGAATGGCAGCTCCTCTCCAGACTCAAGAGAGATCAGTTCCCCTGGAGGAAACGGCAGCTGGGGAGGGTGGGTTCTCTGGCCTTGTACCCCAGGGAAGTCCTTCTCCTCCCCGGGCTCCATCCCCAAATCTCCCGGAGTCTCCCCACTTGGAGCTGGGATCTCCACCCCGGCACCTTCTGCTGGTGGCTGGGGGAGGGGGGGAGACGTGGGGCTGAGGGGAGGGCAGAGGGGAGAGTGCCCGTCCTCTCAGAGGGCATCGGCTGACTGCTGTGAGGTTGTCCCAAAAGATGCAGTTTGCAACAGTCCTTTATTTGCAAAGAGATTCTTATTGGAATAGTTGCACTTTTCCTGTTAGTAATGGCCTTATTGTAAACAAACAGTATTATACTAAGTAACTGGTGTAGAGGCAGTGAGGGGGATTCCAATCATAAAACGTAAAAAGTTGTTCTGGCCCCTAAACAGGTTTCACACAGAAATAGCGGCAAGCAGGTTATTGTGATTTTTGTTCCCGGGGAACTTCTGCTCTAATGTTTTTGAGACCAGCTGTAGAAAGAACAACATGGTAAGGGAGGATTTATCCCAGACCTTGAGCAAGCTGGGAGCGGAGCAGGCGGAAGCTGGGAGCAGAGCAAAAGCGAAGCGTGATAAGGAAGCCCGACATCTAAACAGCACATGAGCACATTCCAGAGGGTGGGGGTCACTGGTCAAGTCCTAACCTCCGGCTGGGAAATGGCAGCATAGCTGACATTCTGCCCTCTCCAAAGAAAACCCCCTACCTCTTAGGTTTTAATGGGTACAGTTTGTGGAAGGCACGAATTTTGGCAGGTGCATGGACATGAGGAGCCTGAACCCATTCATTTCCTTCAGGACCAAAATGCAACCACTTTATAAGATAAAATAATCAACCCTGATTTATTTTGGAGTCCAGAATGTGGTCTATTTCATAATGAGGCTCATCATTCTTTGTCAGAGGAAGAGGAGGGTCTCCACTGGTTTGGTCCCGGATCTTGCTTCAACAGACTGTAATGAAAAACAGGGTGAACAAATCTTAGTGATTTCAGCAATTTAAGTTCAAAAGTCACATCGTTAATGCATCGGATCACCAGAAAAGGACCGACATACTTCCAACCTAATTTTCTACCAGGTTGCAGCCCTTTAATGTTTTTGGTGGAGAGGTAGACCAAGTCCCCAGGAGAAAGTTCCCATCCCGGCGTTCTACCCTTGTCTGCATATTTTTTGTAGTCTGCCTTGGCAGCTTCTAATGTTTTTGCAATCAGTGGCCAGGATTCTCGGCGAGAGTTCCACCAGCTAGCAAATTCAGTGGAGGGGTTTGCAGTCGGTGCCAAACTTGGTAAAGAAACTCCCTCAAAGATGGGAAGCGAGAAGGCGAAGCAATCTGAAGGGGAAAACCAAGCGGGCAACCAACTGCGGAGTTTGGCTCTCCATCTCATGGATTTCGGCAGTTTCTGAAATTAAGAAATTGGTCAGCATCTGAAGGACGCATGTTTGATTCTGTTCCACCATTGCTTTGCTTGCATTCTCAGAATAAGAAAAGATTTGTAGCTGTAATAATGTCTGCCAATCCGAAAAGCTACAATCCTTTTGATGATGACGAAGATGAGGACTTCAAGCCAGTGAAGTGGAATGAGAGGAATGATGATTATGATGACCCTGTCGAAAGGCAGCGCAGGGAAGCTGCGGATAAGCAGAGGTGTCTGCAGCAAGAGGTTCTGCGGTGATCCCAGGCCACCATGGACAGCACTCATCGGTCACTCTCCCTCATTTATGAGTCTGAACATGTTGGAATCGACACGGCAGAGGAGCTTACATGGCAGGGTGAGGCTCTGAAACTTAGTGAGCAAATGGTGGACAAGATGGAGCAAGATTTAAAAACCAGCCAGAGACACATCAACAGCATTAAGAGTGTGTTTGGTGGCTTTGTAAATTACTTCAAAGCCAAACCAGCAGAGAGCAAGCTCGAGCAGAATGGACCATCTGATTATCAAGCACGTAACAGATTAAAAGAAGCTTTGGCAGCCAGCAAGAGTCAAAGTCCCAGGAGAGTCATCCAAACTTAAGGAAGCGGGATAATTCAGATTGCAGTTCCACAGAAGCCAGTTCAAATTCGTCTGTCCCAACAGATAATTATCCCAAGAATCAGTATCTCCGATTTTACCACCGAAAATTGACAACAATTTAGATGAAATGTCCTCTGGGCTGGGCCGCCTGAAGAATCTAGCCCTCGGCTTGCAGACTGAAATCGAAGAGCAAGACGAGATCCTTGGCCACCTCACCACAAAAGTTGATACTCTAGACATCAATATTAAAAGCACAGACAAAAAAGTCAGACAGCTTTAAAGAGTTCCGGTCTCTGACTTCTGTACGAGACCTGCTGGATCTTTATATAGACAGACATTTTCCTGCTGTTTGCGAAAATGTCCATTGTTAATGCTGGTATATGCTTGGTATGCCTTGTGATTAAAACTACATCACTTAAAGTACAATATGAGAGATTTAAACGATCTTCTTTGAAGTACATATGCCTAAGGGCATCCTTAAGTGGTATATCTTTGAGCCTTGGAGTGAAAAAGCTGTAAACAAACTCATGCATCTGATGTGCTGCTTCCCCCTCCCTCTTTTTGATCATTAATTTAGTTTTGCCAGCATTCAGTAGAGTAAGAGTGCTTGTGTGGCCTCTTTCAAGCAAGTGTTGCTCAATTTTTGTTGTTCTTATAAAATGTAAGATTTATTACTCATCAGTATTTCAAAGTCTGGGCACATTCAATGGGACTGTGCCCCCCAAAGCAACGCAATAATAAGACGTGGTGGTTCCAGGGGCATACTTGATTGGTTACTTATATGATCAAGCCTGGAGTTAGAAAATGAGATTTAGACCAAAAGGCATGGTAAGGTGTGTGTTTTTCATTTTTTGTTTTAAGCTTGTAGTATTTTTAAACAGATCCCCCGGGGGCGGTGACAAAGTTGTTCCACCTGTCCAGTCAATATGTAGGCCTTGTGTTATCCAACAAGACGGTGGACACCGTGGCAAACCACTTTTGCAACTGAGTTAGTTTCTAAAGCAGTCGTGAATTTGGAATTTAAGTCTGCCCTGGGCATGGATCCTTGCTGATATCTTTAGTCGCCTACTTGATGACTCCCTATCCCAATAGTTCTAGGAAGCATTTCTGATAATGGTCACATTGTTGAACTATGCATCATACTTCCCAGCACCTGCTTTGTGAGCAGATTCTGCAATAAACCGGGTCTTCCTCCCTCCCTTCCACTTCTACATAATGGCCTCAGTGTTCATGTGACACAGCGTTTAAAACCATCCATGCTTCATGGGAACACAACGCGTAGTGGCAGATACCATCTCTCAGGTCCCTGCAGTGAATCATAGTATAGTAACCTCTGGTAATTGCAATCTATATATCTAATTCCCAAGTGCCCCCCCCCCCGTGTGCGGATACCTAAATCCGTGCAGGGGGGGCACTTGGGGGGGAGGGTTTTTTTTCTACACATGGGGGGGCACTCCCCCCGTGTGCAGAAAAATCCTAAATGTTAAAAAAAAAACTTTTGGGGGGATATTTAAATCCCCTCAAAAGTAAAAGCATTCTCTGCGCAGGCGCAGAGAACGCTTTGGCTGGGGGGAGGGCTCGGTGGGCGGTGGGCCTCGCCGCCACTGTTTTCAGGGAGGGGGGGGGAGGAGGCTCGGCACACAGCTGCTGCTGCTGCCAGTTTTTGGGGAGGGAGGGAGGAGGCTCGGTGCGTGGCTGCCACTGATTTTTGGGGAGGGAGGAGAGGAGGCTTGGTGCGCAGCTGCCGCCGCCAATTTTTGGGAAGGGAGGGGGGAGGAGGCTCGGCACACAGCCGCCGCTGTTTTCAGGGAGGGAGGAGAGAGAGGCTTACCTGTCCCCCGCAAGTATCCTACTGCTGGGAGCCCATGGGGGGGGGGGGCGAGCGGCGGGCCCAGCAAGATGAAGGAAATGCCCCCTCCCCGCAAGTTTCTTGCGGGCCTCCCCTTGTAATTAGTATAATTGCTGCTGTCACAAATGTCACTAGTTATCTGCTACCAGCTGGGCATTTTGAAGTCTCATTGCTAAGAGTACATTGCTAAGAACCTTTACATTGACTTATTTTTTTAACCCCTTATTAGTTCCTCGGAAACTTGGCAGAAGTCTCAGTGGTACAGTATCAAAACATCAGTTCCCTCCGCTCTGTTACTATAGTTACTTTCTTTGTCCGCCTTTCTCGTCGTGGTCAAGATTAAATCTCAGTGACTTGCCTCCGGTAGGAGATCTACGTGCTGTCTGTCAAAGACGTGTACTTGGGAAGGGTGAGGGGAGGGGGTGAGTAACTTTTTTTTTTTAATTTTATTGATTTTTTCTATTACTACTTCTACATCACTACTTTCTAAGCTACATTTACCTTATACAGAGTGTGCTTTAGCATTTGCTTAATATTACCTTACCACTAACACATATGAAGCATTTTAAACCTTGGTTAATTTTCAATTAACATTGTTACTGATGATATAAGAAAAATAAAAAAAGCTATTTGACAGACATGTTCTTTTAAAGGAATGCTTAATTATACAAATTATATAAAATATATAAGTGCAATTTTCAATAAAAACAGTTCAGCCCTTATTTCTTCTTTCGTCCTCTTCTTGTCTTAACAGTCTTCTTGTACCTTTGGAGCTGCTGCTCCTTTTTCTGAGTCAGAAATCTCTTCTTCACTCTTTGAGCTATCAAATCCACACATACTTTCTTGCGATGCCAGCGAACCATCTGAGTCTCTCTCTTTTTTCTTTTCTTTGCTTTTTTCCAAAAAACGTTTTGCCTGTTGAACAGAGTCAATCTTATATTTTTTATCTTTGATGCTGAAGCTCAGTCCTTCCGGAACGTTCCACCTGTAGATAATAGATTCAGACTGTAGCCAAGATGTCAGTTTTCCATAGGCCTTCCTTCTTTTCCTTATTTCAAATGGAATATCTTTCATCACTTTAACTTCTTTTCCTTTGATCTTCAGAACCGCTTTATTTGTGGTCCTAAGCACCACATCCCTTGTTGACTTTTTGGAGAACCTTATCAGAATCTCACTAGGCAGGCTATTCTTTTTGGTATAATCTGGATAGGTTCTGTAAACCATATCCATGTCGCTTTTTATTTCCGCTGCTTTTAAGCCTGTTACTGGTTCAAGCGCTTCACTTAGCAGATTTTTAAGGTCTTCTCCTTTATCCTCTGGCACATTCTGAAGTCTTAGGAAAAAATTCGATCTTTCCATCTGTAGTTTCAAGAGCTGATCAGAATGGAAGGCCTTTTCTTTCTCCGCTTTTTGTAGCCTTGAATCATGATTTTTTACTGAAGTCTTAACTTCCAGAAGTTCTCACTGCAGCTTCTCTGTGGTTTTATTCGACTCCTTCAGTTCCAGCTGCATTTTATCCATCTTGACGTTGAGAGCTGTCATTTGGTCCACTAGAGGTCGCAATAACGAGGAGAACACAGTGCTCATCTCTGTGGTATCAACCTTTGAACTCGGAGCTGTACTTCCTAGTTTGGGGGAAGGTTTCGGTTTCCCCACCATTGTTGAGGCTGCGCTTTTTGTTGATAGTTAGATAAGATGGACGAAAGAAGCAAATTCTACGACTGTGCTTATAACTTTTTAAAGTTCATATCCTCTAAAGCGCGATGCTGCCATCTAGCAAGCCGAACATACTTTTTTTCATGCAGTAACGCCACATAAAGAGTCCCGTAAGTACGCCGATCTCGAGGGGGGGGGTTTCACTCCACCCGCCTTTCCCGCTGTGTTCTGTTTGTTTTTACTTCAGACTCACGTTTTCTCCATGCGTAACTATAAGTTCAAGCTTCAAAGCTTCGCACTCTCTGCTGCTTCACGGATTTGCGCTTCTAGCCATACGGCTCCCACGGACGGCGGAACCTATGGGGGTGATGAAAAGGGACCTCGATCCCTCGGTCGCCACCGTAGGGAGAGATCCCCTTCGGGCCACCCCAGGCAGAGCCCCCTCACTGGGGTCTCTGGGGGCTCGGCACCGGTCCGGAGCCCCTTCTTCCCACCGGGTATGGATCGCGCTCCCCGCAGATGCGGAGGAGCACGTCCGCCATGATCGCAAGTTGTGCCGGAAGTCTGACTTTTCTTTTCTTTTTTTCAGGTATGCTAGTTTACTTGATTCTGCTTTCTTGCCATAGGAATTTCAAAACAACACTGGTGACTTTGTAGAAGATTTGTGTACCCACGTCCTTTCCAGCAGCCCAGGAAAGCTATAGCATGTCCAGTGAATGAACCACAATTAGAGTAGTGGGGCTTGTTTTATGTGTCGATTTCTGTTGGTTGGCAGCAGAAAGCGGCGGTTAAGTGCTAGAGGCACTTTTTTCAGGAAAAGGAAAAAGAGAAGACCAGCTGGAGTTTGACTTTCGAGCCACTAAGAGGCCCCTTTAGTTATTTCATACTGTAGAAATAGAACTTCCGACCAGACAAAGTTGCCCTTTCGAGTTAGCTTGTATGTGCGTGTGAAATTGGTGGGGCAGGAATTCTGCTAGACTGGGCAAGTGACAATTACTGTAGCTTTGGATTTTTCAGCATCGTGTGAGGGAGAGATAAGGGCAAAGGGGGGAAAGGAAGCCTACCTTCTCCCCTCCCCCCCCCATGTGCCAATTAAATTTGGTTTCTTTCGCCAACAGACAGGCTGAGAAAGCTACACTTTGTTCTTGGCATCATAATGGGCTCTATAGAGTGTAAAGTCTCTCTCTCTTCCCTTTTGGAACTTCCTATGCTTAACAACCTTCTTAGCTTTGTCCCCTTTTCCATTTTTTTTTTACAATAAATTTTATTGAGTTTTCAAGAAAGTATTAACATTAAAGTACAGTCAAATGTAACATATCTTTGAAGATGAGGCAGAACAGTATATATAACCTTAAAATACATATATTGTGTGATCAACATAGTTTGCGAAAGAGATTTGCAGCAGATTTGAGTCATGAGTACAATGTTTAATCAAATCTTATAAGCAGTTTAAGCATATTTCAGTTGAACAGAAGATAAATAATTACCATAACCATCGGTCGTTTATTTCTTTAGGTGTATCAGATGGTTTGGATAGGTACTCTAATATGGGAAACCAGGTGGCAACAAAATTAGTGTGAGCTGAACCCTTTGTCAAGTCACGTAAGATTATCCGAGAGTTTCGCCATGATGTATAAATCCCACACCTTTTTATGCCATTGTGAAAGGGTGGGTGTCATTGTCATTTTCCATTGAGTGGCAATGACCGTTTTGGCCGCAAATAATAATGAGGAGGCCCTTTCTTTAACGGAGAGGCTGTCAGAATCCATAGCCCAACTGTTCAAAAAGAGGTGTTCTGGAGAGAGCTCTAAGTCTAAGCCAGTAATTATTCAGATTTGGGTCAGTACTTCCTTCCAAAAAGGAACTAATTTAAGACAAGTGGCCCAAAAATGAATGTAATCACCCACATTTCCACAGGTTTTCCAACATTTTGGACTATAGGTAGGATTGATGTGATTTAGTTTGCTAGGAGTTAGATACCAGTGTGATAATATTTTAAAGGATTGTAACTTCATAGATGAAATTTTGGTTCGGAAAGAAGGAGAGGCCCATAGTTCATTCCAGGAATCCTCAGATAAATTAGTGGTGCATGCTTTATTCCATAATTTTTGGTATGATAGAGTGTCATTATTTTTTAGAGAAGCCAACACTCCTATGTGTTTTAGATATAAGACCCTTTTGAGAGGTTTTTGCACTTTCAGTCACCAATTCAAGAGCAGTGGACGGTTTTTTTCATAATCGTTTCCAGCTGGATTTGCCTATACATATTTGAGATCTGGAGATATTGTAACCACGGAATTTGTGTTTGTAATTTGGTTTCTAAATCTACTTTAGACATGGTTAAGGCAGGGAGTGCCTGGAACTTGCTGTAGCAAATTTTACAGTCCATTCGGATGGCTCAGGAGCCTCTAAGCTTTTTGTTTAACTCCGAATCACAACAACCCCTCCCAGCTATGTTGGTGTGGACATAGTCTCTACCCCCTCATCTTTTCAGGAATCATGTTGAGGTAGTCGAGAGAGAGCATCGGCTAAAAAATTGGATTTCCCGGGAAAATGGCGTAACGCAAAATTGAACTTAGAAAAGAAATCCGCCCATCTGATTTGCTTTGCATTTAAAGTTTTCTAAGTACGTAAGGCCTCAAGGTTCTTATGATCAGTCCAGATTTCAAATTGGAGTCTAGCCCCCTGTAGCCAGTGCCTCCATGTTGTTAGAGCAAGGCGGATGGCTGCGGCTTCTTTATCCCAGACAGCCCAATTGCATTCAGTGTCCCCAAATTTCTTTTAGACATATGCTAAAGGGTGGAGTTTGCCATCAGAACCTTCTTGCAGTATTGCTCCCCCCATTGATGCATCGGAAGCATCCACTTGCACAATGATTTTTTTACTTTCATCAGGGTTTGCCAAAATGGGCTCTGAAGTAAATAACTGTCTCAGCCCATCAAAAGCTTGCTGGCACTCTGGGGTCCAATGTAGCCGGGCATCCAGCTTCGTGGCGTCAGGACCCTTCCCCTTAGTTTTTAACAGATTAGTAAGCAGCAAGCTATATTGAGTGAAGTTATTGATGAATGAGCGGTAAAAACTGGCGAATCCTAAGAAACTCTGTAGTTGTCTCCTGGTGCGAGGGACTTCCCAGCCCACCACCGCGGCTATTTAAGCAGGATCCATTTCCAAGCCCCGGGGGGAAATGCCCAGGAAGTCAATTTCAGTCTCATGAAAATCGCATTTGGAAAGTTTGGCGAAAAGTTTATTATCTCGTAATGTAGCCAACACTTCCCTTACTAATTTAACATGCGATTGTTCATCCGGTGAATACAACAAGATATCATCTAGATAACAAAGAACTCCTTTGAACAGGTGCTTATGAAGCACCTCATTAATTAAATTCGTGAAGACCCCTGGAGCCCCCTGAAGGCTGATGGGCATAACAAGGTACTCAAATTGCCCCAAGGGGGTATTGGTATTGAAGGTAGTCTTGTATTCATCCCCCTCCTGGATGTGTACTCTAAAGTAGGCAGCCCGCAAATCAAGTTTGGAAAAAATCTTCCCCTTGGAGGCTTCAGTTAAGAGATCTTTAATCAAGGGGAGGGGGTAGGTGCTGGAAGTAGACACCGCATTCAGGCCCCGATAATCCATGCATAATCACAACCCTCTGTCTGTCTTTTTCCGGAAAAATACAGGGGCGGCAAAAGAAGTGGCCAGGTGGATGAAACCACGCTCCAAGTTTTTATCAATAAACTTGCGCAGTTCTAGTCTCTCATCAGGGGACATAGAATACAATTTTCCCTTGGACAATTTATGTCCGGGTAAAAGCTCAATTGCACAATCGGTATTCCGGTAGGGGGGGAAGCTCGTCAACTTCAACTTCCTCAAAAACCTCTGCTAGATCCCTGTATGCGGGAGGTATGGATAAAAGTTCCTCACGAGCCAGGCAAACAGGAACAAGATCCGGCCGACTGCCCCAATCCTTTAAAAATATATATATATATATTGCATTTTTTTTACCCTACACCTTGTGAGGCTTCTGCTCAAAGTAGTCAAGGATCAGATCTTTGTTGATGAAACACAGTTCTTTATTTCCAATTTCTACATTGGTACAGGTCCTCGGATTATTGTCAGAGATAACGCATACAATAGAAGCAGGTCTAATATACCCTTCAGTACAATTTGAATTGCCCATAGGTAACCAATCACCAAAGGAGAAAAACCGCGGGCAAAAGGGGTCTCTGGCCGTTTGCTTCCCACAGGAAAGAAAGCTAGGTGTGAAGCTGTAAATTTCCCTTCCCAAACCAGACCCCTCAGATGTAACCATATTCACATAACAAATGCTTTCCTCAAGGCTTTCGCACGTTGATAAGAAATAGTCCCTGTCCTCCCCTTGTCTTCCCAGCCGGGATGAATGGAATGCGGAGGCAGGAGTGTGAGAGGCCCATTGTTCCCATGCTTGGAAGTTGTCATTCTCCCGGGCAAACAGTTACATAGACCAGGCCTGGTCAAAGCCATAAACCTGGGGTCACATAGCATACCTTCACAATGGCCAATCAAATGGCAATAGGCATGATTACATAGTGGGCATAGGAGCAACTGATAGCAATAGGCATGAGTACAAAATGGGTACAGGAACAGGTCACAATACATAGCAACAGGTTATAATATATAGCAGAAGACCCCAGAAATCCTTGTCTGAATCTGCAGATTCTGACACACTGCCACCCTAAAAATAAATCTACCCGGGTTTGTCTGGGAATCTTTTATGAAAAGCTTTAACTAACATAGGAGCATGCACATTTTCAGAACGGACCCACTCATTTTGTTCCGGGCCAAAGTCTACCCATCTAACTAGATATAGTAAGTGGCCCCTACGCATTTTTGAATCAAGGATTTCAGAAATTTCAAAATGGGGTGCCTCCCCCTTCATCAGTGGATGAGGAGTCGGAGGAACTGGATGCCATGCATTCGGCCCAGGATTCTTCTTCAGCAAGCTGAAATGAAAAACAGGGTGCACAGAACTCAGTGATTTGGGTAATTCCAGTTCAAAAGACACATCAGAAATCTTGCGCAACACTTTGTAGGGCCCAACATATTTCCACCCTAATTTCCTACTGGGTTGTAATCCATGTATATTTTTGGTGGACAAGTAGACTGAATCCCCTGGCTGTAAGTCCCAGCCCTCTGCTCTGCCACGGTCCGCATACTTCTTGTAATCCTCTTTAGCCTTGTCCAGTGTTTTAGCTATCAGTGGCCATGAGTCTTGCAGGGTTGCCCACCAACGTTTAAAGTCTGTGGGAGAGGTATTTGGCGTTTCCTCTATGGTGGGCAGAGGTTTTCCTTCAAAGCCGCCCACCGCCATGAACGGGGATACGCCCGTAGACGAATGAATAGCATTGTTGTAACTGTACTCTGCAAATGGCAGTAGTTCAACCCAATTGTCCTGATGGTAGTTAGTATAACACCTCAGGAATTGTTCCAGGATTTGATTAGTTCGTTCGGACTGGCCATCGGTCTCTGGATGGTACTCCGAGCTTAAGGCTGGTTCGATGTCCATTAGCGTCAAAAGCTCCCGCCAGAAGTTGGCAACGAACTGACTGCCCCGATCGGATACTACGCGCTTGGGAAAAGCATGCAACTTTATCACGTGGTTGAAAAAAGCCTTAGCCATCCCCTTTGCAGTGGGTAGCTGTTTAAATGGGGTAAAATGGGCTTGTTTCGAAAACATGTCCACCACCACCCAAATTACGGTTTTTCCTTTTGAGGGTGGCAGGTTGGTGATGAAGTCCATTGCTATCGCTTCCCATGGGCGAGAGGGGGTGGGCAGCGGATGCAACAGTCCTGGGACCTTCCCTCCCCTCCTTTTGCACATCAAACATGTCTGGCAGGCAGTTACAAAGTCCGAGACATCCTTGCGCATGCGCGGCCACCAGAACTGCCGTTGGACTAAATTAAGCGTTTTTAAGAACCCAAAATGCCCTGCCAATTTTGATGAATGACAAGTCAGCAATATGTCCTTTCATCTGGTTCGAGGTACCACGAGTTTGTCCCCATGGTACCAGCACTTGTTTTCCCGGAGGGAACAGTCCTCTAGGTTTCCCAACTCTTTGGCCTCTTCCAGGGAGTAGTCCCCCCCCAGTCATTCCCCCACGTCCACTGCCGCTTGCTTACTCTGGCTTCTGGTGGTGACAGCTCCTCCCAACTGCTGGGGGGAGAACATGGAGTCGAACACTTCTTCCTTTTGGCTCAATCGGGATAGCGCGTCTGCTAACGAATTGGCTCTCCCGGGGAAGTGTTTAAGCACAAAATTGAATTTTGAGAAAAAATCGGCCCATCGGAGCTGTTTCGCATTCAGGGACCTCTGGGTGCGCAAGGCTTCCAGATTTTTGTGATCCGTCCAAATTTCAAAAGGGGTCTGCGCTCCTTCTAGCCAATGCCGCCAGGTGGTGAGGGCCAGTCGGATGGCTGCTGCCTCTTTATCCCACACTGACCAATTTCTCTCTGTCTCATTAAACTTTTTTGAGATGTATGCAAGAGGGTGCAGCTTCTCATCCGACCCCTTCTGTAGGATGGCTCCCCCCCATGGCCACATCCGACGCGTCTACATGCACCACAAATTCCTTGGTTTCATCGGGGTGAGCCAGGATGGGCTTCGAGGTGAAAAGGGTCTTGAGGGTGTCAAACGCCCTTTGGCAATCTTTCGTCCAGGCTATTCTCTCCCCGGGCTTCCCTGCTTCCGGGCCCCTCCCCTTGGTTTTAAGGAGTTCAGTTAGCGGGAGAGTGACCGTGGCGAAGTCTTTTATGAAGGTGCGGTAGAAATTACAAAATCCTAAAAGACTCTGAAGCTGTTTTCTCGTTCGGGGGGCTTCCCACTGCACTACTGCCTCTACCTTGGCAGGGTCCATTTCTAGCCCTTTCTGGGAAATGCGGTACCCCAGGAAGTCCACTGAATCCCTATGGAATTCGCATTTCGACAACTTTGCATACAACTGGTTTTTTAACAGGGTTGACAGCACTTCCCGGACCAACTGTACATGTTCTTTCTTATCAGCAGAGTAGATCAAGATATCATCTAAGAAACATAATACCCCCTTGAATAAATGCTTGTGCAACACTTCATTTATTAAGCTCATAAAGACCCCTGGCGCGCCACTTAAGCCGAACGGCATCACCAGGTACTTGAATTGCCCCAATGGTGTGTTAAACGCAGTCTTAAATTCGTCCCCCTCCCTGATGCGCACCCGGAAATATGCGTCTCGGAGATCCAACTTAGTAAACAGCTTTCCTTTGGCCGCTTCTGTTAACGAGTCCTTAATAAGGGGAAGGGGGTAGGCATTGGAGGCTGACACTGCATTTAATCCTCTGTAGTCCGTACACAGCCGTAGCCCCCGTCCTCCTTCTTCCTGAACAGAACAGGGGCAGCGAATGGGGACTTAGCGGGGCGGATGAAACCTCTCTCCAAGTTCTTGTCTAGAAATTTCCTTAGCTCCTCCCGCTCCGGAGGGCTCATGGAATAGAGCTTCCCCTTTGGTAGCTTCTCTCCCGGGATCAGCTCTATGGCACAATCCGACAGTCTGTGGGGGGGTAGTTCATCGGCCTCGGTTTCACTGAACACTCCCATTAAGTCTCGATATTCCCGGGGAACTGCGGAGGGCACCAGAGTGAGCGCCGCCGCTCGGAGAGGTGCCGGAGGCCCCGCTCCCCACCCTGCGTCCCACTTATGGTTTTGACACTTCTCATCCACCCAGGAGATTTTCCCTTCGCTCCATTTGATATAGGGGTCGTGGGAGCTTAACCAGGGACTCCCCAACACCATGGGGAACTGGGTATTTGGGGTGATGACGAAAGCTCTCCTCTCCCAGTGATCCCCCGTCCCTACTATCAGTCTCTCGGTCTCTGCCACACACGCCTCTTTCATTTCCGATCCGTCCATTTGAGTAAACGTGAGTGGCTCCCCCAACGGGGCGACCTTAGGTCCTAATCCCTCCACTACTAGAGGGCTAATCAAGTCCCGGGCACACCCTGAGTCAATTAAGGCTCGGACCCGGACGTGGGTCCCGGTCCTGGGGGCTATCACAGTCACTACCATATACAGTAAAGGGCCAGGGATGCTCACCAGGGATGGCGCGTCATGGATGGGGACCTGCAGTTCTGCGCCACTCACTGCAGGCCGTTGGAGTTTCCCGACATCTGTGCTTCCGTCAGCTCCAGCTCTCGTTGCTCGCTCGCGGCCCCTTCCAGCTGTAATGCCTGGGGCTTGAATGAGGTTTTCCCTTTACTAGGGGTGCTCCCGGCTACCGGGGTGGAGGTCTTGGGGACTTTTCCCCCGCCACGGGGGCACGCCGAGGCGAAGTGACCGCTCTCCCTGCACCTCATACAGAGCCCCTGCTTGAAACGGGCGTCCCGGATCTCTTGGAGGTTCGGCTTGGGTTTCACCTTCTGAGCCGCTTTGGCCTGGGCAGTTGCTGAAGTTCCCATTTTGATGAGGGTGAAGCGTTCTTCCACGTCCGCAGCCGCTCTCATCCATGTGGCTAGCGAGCCCGGTCTTCCCCCTCGCAGCACCGTCTCGTACACCTCGGGATTCAGACCTTCCCTGTACTTTTCTATGAAAAGATCTTGGGTCCAGCCGCGAATCTTGGCTGCTATGCGCCGGAACTTGTCTGTGTACTCCCTCACCGAGGACCGCCCCTGGGTCAGCTTCCGCAACTGGTTCCGAGCCTTTTCTTCTCCCAATGGGTCCTCGTAGTGGTGTCGGAGAGCCCACATGAAGTTATGCACGGAGCGTAACTCAGGCCCGGGGGCGTTGTGCAGGCTCACGTACCAGTCGCTGGCGGTGTCCCTCAGCTTGGACCCGATGTAGCCAATCCGGTCCCTCTCGGTGGGGTAGAGGTGTCCCCAGGTGTCTAGGAACCGCTCTATCTCTATGAGAAAGAACCGCAGCTTCTCGGGGTCCCCATCGAAAGTAGCCGTCAACGGATCGGCGGGGGCCGGGCGAACCATCGGCCCTGCCGGCACTGGGGCCGGCGCAGGTACGGGTGCGGGAACCGGGCGGGGAACGGGCTGTGGGACCTGCGGCGGCACTTGCAGCGGGACGACTCCCGCGGGAACTCCTCTGGGGGGAACCGGCGGCTGCGGGACTCCCCCTCCTGGGGGTCCTACCCCTCCCGGGGCTGGGCGAACTGCTTGCATAGCCGTCAGGGCGTCTCGAAACTGGTACTGCAGGTCGAGGGCTAGCTCGCGCAATTCTGCGGTGAGTTGGAACCGTAAATCTCCCATCATACGGTCCAGGGCTTGGGTTTGGTCTTCCCCGTAGAGATCAGGCCCCTACGGCCCGCCCCTCTCCTCTTCCAGAGGCGGGGGATGCCACTCTCCTCCGTAGGTCGTCTCTCTCTCGTCTCCCAGAAAGCTCGGCTTCCCGCGTTCGGTGTGATCTGCCTGGATCGACACCCGTGCCCCCTTCCGATCGTGCACCCAGGAGTCGACGGTCCCACGACCGAAATTGCTCCATGAGTACCTCGGGGTCACGCTCTGATGAGGAGGTGGTCGCGGGATGTAGTGAGCCCCCTGAACCGTAGTCACTGGCACTTCGGGCTCCCCGCCGCCTCCTCTACCACCGGCACCCTGGTCCCCCGGGGTCACCGGCTGATCTTCGGTAGTAGGGATGGGAAGAGTACCGTCGTCCGACATGGTCAGGAACGGCCAAGTCCCAGTCACAGATCTCTGACAATCTGTGAGGCTTCTGCTCAAAGTAGTCAAGGATCAGATCTTTGTTGATGAAACACAGTTCTTTATTTCCAATTTCTACATTGGTACAGGTCCTTGGATTATTGTCAGAGATAACGCATACAATAGAAGCAGGTC
The DNA here is from genome assembly GCA_029233225.1 of Lepidodactylus listeri. Lineage (NCBI taxonomy): Eukaryota > Metazoa > Chordata > Lepidosauria > Squamata > Gekkonidae > Lepidodactylus > Lepidodactylus listeri. The sequence goes on along the minus strand of JARCFY010000014.1, from coordinate 72,845,605 downwards.
TAATATACCTTTCAGTACAATTTGAATTGCCCATAGGTAACCAATCACCAAGGGGGAAAAACCGCGGGCAAAAAGGGTCTCTGGCCGTTTGCTTCCCACAGGAAAGAAAGCTAGGTGTGAAGCTGTAAATTTCCCTTCCCAAACCAGACCCCTCAGATGTAACCATATTCACATAACAAATGCTTTCCTCAAGGCTTTCGCACGTTGATAAGAAATAGTCCCTGTCCTCCCCTTGTCTTCCCAGCCGGGATGAATGGAATGCGGAGGCAGGAGTGTGAGAGGCCCATTGTTCCCATGCTTTGAAGTTGTCATTCTCCCGGGCAAACAGTTACATAGACCAGGCCTGGTCAAAGCCATAAACCTGGGGTCACATAGCATACATTCACAATGGTTAAGCAAATGGCAATAGGCATGATTACATAGTGGGCATAGGAGCAACTGATAGCAATAGGCATGAGTACAAAATGGGTACATGAACAGGTTATAATATATAGCAGGAGACCCCAAAAATCCTTGTCTGAATCTGCAGATTCTGACACACCTACACTAAAAAACTACATACTATCCTACCCTAAGGTATACAGAAAATGCATTCGTAATGCTAATAATACTAACATCATTAGTTGCTGAAAAGCTAAATTATTTCTTGGCATACATTGTTAATTCATTCTTGCTGTTTACAAACAAAAATTTAACGTTAGACCTTTGAACCACATACAGCAGAGGAAACCAATCCTCGTTCAAATAGGTGCTCTTTACACATGGGAGATACCCAGGTGATCCTCCCTTCACTCCAAGTAATGTGCGGGTCATGTGCCCATAACCAGGGGCTCCACAAGACCGTGGGAAACTGGGCATGAGGCGTGATTACAAAAGCCTGTTCTTCCCAATGGTCCCCTGTACCTAATATAAAGGGTTCAGTCTCAAAGGTACAGGACTCTTTAATTTTGGAGCCATCCATCTGAGTAAACCATAAGGGCTCTTCCAACTTATTCACCCCCAACCCCATGCCATCCACCACCAGAGGGCTAACCAAGTCTCTGGCACACCCTGAATCAATGAGAGCCCGGACTCTCATGTGTGTGCCCAGAAGGGGATGCATAACAGTCATTAGAATATACAGGAGAGGCCCGGGAGAGCTCACTGTTTTGGGCACCGTGGGAGGAGAGACCTGCTGCATCGCACTGTTCAGAGCACATCCTGGTCGTTTCCCTGCGGCTTAGTGGGGTTTGTATTTTGCTTATATTCTTTGGATATTTATATACTATACGTTTACTAAATATTATTGCATATATTGTATGTTGTATGCAGTGCTTTTCTTTTGATTGATTTTCTTTCCTCTTTTTTTGATGCTTAAAAATATATACACATCGACAGGGTTTTAACTAGGTTATTTTTCTATATGATTTGTAATCTGAATCAGTCACATCCTAGGAGAACCTGTCAGCTTAGGCCAGGCTGTGACTATCTACCTCTGCTCTTGCCCTTAAGTGTTTCCGCGCCACCAGAACACAAATCTCCTTGGCATCATGCAAAGTCCTTAAGAAGTTGAGCCCGGCCACATCCAGCTGCTCGATATCAAAGCCAGCCTCTTTCACAGCTGCTTCAACAGATTTCTGATCCAAGGAAAGGCAAGAGAACTGGCGCTGGCCAACCATGTAGAAAGTTTCTTCCAGGGTGGTCATTAAGACCAAATGCCCTCCAGGTTTTAGGAGGGAGCTGATGTTCTTCAGGGCGGAGCGGAAGGTCGGCAGGTCTTTGCAGGCCACTTCTAGGCAGAAGATGGAGAGGAGGCAGTCAGCTGGAGGGGGAGAGCGCGGGGCCAAAGGGTTGGGCTGGGTCACATCACACTTCAGGACTTGCTTGATGGTTCTTCGGACCTTCTCCTCCTTTTGGGCCCACTTTTCCCTGGAACAGAACAAAAGGTGAGTGGGGCAAGCTCTCTGCCCTAAACCTCCATTAGATGTCCTCCCCTTCAGAGGCTACTTCTCACAGTCGTGGATATCACAGCTGCCCCTCAGGCCTAACTGCTACCGCTTGCTTCAAAGCACACCAGTGGCATTTTCCCTCCTGAGGTCACCTGGCACAGCTGTTCACTCAAGGACAGCTCTGGAAAGAGCTCTCTCAGCCCCGCCTACCTCACAGGATGTCTGTTGTGGGGAGGAGAAGGGAAAGGAGTTTGTAAACCACTCTGAGACTACAAATGAAGGGCAGGATATAAATTCAATCTCTCTTCTTCCTCCTCTTCCTCCTCCTCCTCTTCTCTTACTTCCTGGGATGAAATGTTAGGATTTTACTGCTCACTGACAAGTGGGTGTGTATTAACCTGAAGGACCTCCCACTCCTTATGAACTTGCCTGACCACTACAGTAATTTTTGGAGGCCCTGCTTTGGTTGCCTCTACCTTCTGAGGTCAGGTGAGTGGCAACCCGGGACAGGGCCTTCTCGGTCGTGGCACCAAACCTCTGGAACTCCCTCCCCAGGGAGATTCGTCTGTCCCCCTTCTGTTGTCTTCTTCCAGTGAGAAGACTTTCTTGTTTCGTTTGGCATTGCCTCAGTTATCCCCCCTCCCAAAGAATATTTTAATTGCTGTTCTATGTATTTTAAATCTGTTTATACATTGTTTCATGATATGTGTGGTTGATTTTAATGGTTTTAAAATGTGATTTTTATCATGTGTGTTTTGCTGGTTGCCTTGCTGGCCCTTGTGAGGGCAGAAAGGCAGGATATGAATTTTGTTAATGTGAGAAATAAAAATAAAATCTAAGAGCGCATTTTATCCTTTCGCAATATGGACAAGGTGCAGACCTCCTCTAGAGTCAAGGCCTTCTTGTAGGCCAAGAGCACCTGGGAGCAGGTGCGGCCTGAAGGAGGTGGATAAAAGGCCAGACGAGGCAGAAGGGAGGCAGGAAAGACTAATGAGTGATAAGACAAGAAGGCGGATAGCTTGCAAGCTCCTGATTGGGAAATTTGGAGGTGGAGTCTAGGGTGGGTGGCATTTGGGGAGGTGAGGGGCTCAACATGGTATAATGCCATTCAGTCCACCTTCCAAACCAGCCAGTTTTCTCTAGAAGAACTGATTTCTATATTCTGGAGACCAATTTCAATTCTGGGAGAACTCCAGTTCCTATCTGGAGGTTTGGAACCCTACAGCTCCACCTACATACCTGTCCCCTTCCAGCTGGCAGACATATTTCACCACTGGGCTCCAGTCGAAAGCTCCCGGCTCCTTCTTCAGCCACTGCTGTATCTCCTCCCGATTCTGGTCGGCATAATCGGTGGCGATGATCTCTCGGAAGGACTCGCAGGCTGAGAGGAACTGGGCGATGGAGGGTCCGCTGCCGATGTCAATCAGGGTGTCTCCTTTAAGGCCACCTGCACGGTATCACACATTCGGTCATGCTAGCTGACCCTTCAGAGATTATCTTTGCTCAGCTGTGCTTCTTAGGCAGCCAGAACTAATCCACACTTCTCTGACAGCCCAAGGAAAAGCTTCCTGGTCAGCAGATGTGGTCTCCCATCAAGGCCCTTCTAGAACTGCCAGCTCTGGATCATAGGATGTCATAGGGTTGCCAACTCCAGGTTGAAAAATTCCTGGAGATTTGGTGATGGCCAGAGGGTTGTCAGGTTCTACCTGGCTGCCGACAAGAGGTCTCCTGGGCACAGTTGGGATATCTTCATCATCACATTGCCGATGTTAGGGGTGATGCTCTAGGTTTTGGGCAAAGCTTTGTGGGTTTTTTGCCCTCAAAACCATGGCATTTCCCCAAAACCTAGAGCATTGCCCCTGACATTGGCAACATGATGATGTCACTTCCGGGTGATGTCATCACACTGGTGCCAGCACTGCAGGAGGGGGCTTTTTGCGGGGTGCTTTCCCTGCCAGCCAGCTGGCTGCTGGCGGATTGAAGCCCCCAAGATTAGGGGGAAACCCACTGTGACTGGGGGGATGGCAACCCTAGTGATGGGAGGGGGTTTGGGAGGGGAGGGACCTCAGGGGGGGTATAATGCCTGGAGTCCACTGTCCAAAGCAGCCATTTTATCCAGGGAAGCTGATCTCTGTAGTCTGGAGATCAGTTGTAATTCTGGGAGATCTCCAGGCCCCACCTGGAGGCTGGAAATGCTACATGAGGTTAGAGACTGATACCTTGATCTACAGTTTTGTAAGCATTTTCTCAATCGTTTGTACCAAGCAACTGCTAGAGCCCGTCTCAGTATGTGTCGTTCAGAGACCTCCGGAATGTTTAAGAGTGTCATCTGAGGCACGCTTTTTAAAAAACTGGTCCTAGTTAAAGGGGTAAAGGGCTTGCTTCTTCACTAAATTAGGACTGGACTTTAAAGTTGCAGTCCTATTCCGGCTTCATTTGGGGAGAAAGGCAGGTTGTAAATGGAGAAAACAAATGAGCTGATACCATATTTCATGGAAACCAGTGAAACCTTTCAGAAATCAATAAGAAGTCAGTAGACACTGAACAGCAGCCCAAATGTGACTCCTGCTGACCATGAAGACCAGCAGTCTCTATTCTACCCTGCCCTCCAAGGTTGTCCCAACACCTGGAGAGGCTTTTCTTTCTCTCTCAGGTAACCACTGCCACCACCTGATCTTTGCAGGTACTTGCCCTCTGGGAGCATCAGGAGGACTCTCAGCTTCCCTTCCAAGCTCTTACCTCTGTGTCTCCTGCGGCCCAGTGCCTGGTCCCCATGGGTACAGTTTACTGCCTTTTGCACTTCTGGAGGAATAGCTGCTTGCTGCCTGCCTGCCTTCCCCCTGACACTCCTTTTAAAATAGTGTTTCCAAGATGATGGAGGTCTATGTGGTACAGAGAACCACTACCAGCATCAAAAAATATAAATTATTTAAAAGAAAGTGTTCACAAGTGTACTTTTAGCACAGCAGCAGACTGAGTAAGGGCTTCAAAGAAATGGGCAAAATGCAATTCCTTTGTCCCTTTCTCTATACATGCCCTATCAGCAATGCTCCCTCTAAGCTGTGGAGTCTTGTGAGCAAAAATTCTACTTTGTGAGCTACTGGCATTAAAATTGTGAGCAAGCGATGCGGCTACTGCATAAATTAGTTGGCTCTGCAGCCATCCTTCCTGAGCTAAGACAAAAATCTGTGAGCTGGAGGCTAAAAAACTGTGAGTTAACTCACACTAACTCAGCTTAGAAGGAACACTTCCTATCAGATGTTAAAATATAGGACAGGTGCCTAAAGCTTAGTAAGTTACAGATCTCTGTGAGTGACCATTACCTTTCAGCTTTCTCCATCTCTTTAGGCCAGCACATAGTCAATGGCTGCCTCCTCAGTTGAGAGTTCTGTCTGCTCTCATGGACTCAGCACCCAAAGGAAGATAACTTCCTCCTGGCTCCCCTGAGTTTTATCACCTCTCTTTCCCCCTCCTACTGACCTGGTCAGGCCAGGTCAAGGAAGCTTTTCTTGATGCCTCCAGAAATTTCTTCCTGAAGTCTCTAGTATTTAACTCCTCCAAGTCTCTTCCCTGCTTAGCGGGGAGCAGGGGTGGGGGGGAGACTTGACCATCCCATTGTCTAGATCTATTAGCATTTCTATGAAGGTGGGCTAAGGTAAGTTTGGAAAACAATTTCCCTCTTCCTGCCTGTTCTCTGCTGGGTGGTAGTGGGCTTTAAAACTCAGAGCAAGGGTTTTGCTCTTTTCCAACCTCCAAAAAATGCATTTCTTCACAGGGTGCTTAGTACATATATTTTTATAAAGTGTAAAAAACCAGATTCAAATATTTGTTGGACACTTTGTTAAGAGAAGGCATTTGTGCCTGTTTGGGAGGAGCTGTGGCTCAGGGGGAAAGCCTCTGCTTGGCATGCAGAAGGTCCCCAGGTTCAATCCCTGGCATCTCCAGGTAAAGGATCTGAAAGCAGGTGATGTGAAACATCTCCACATGCCAGCCTGAGCCACTGCCAGTCTGAGTAGACAATACTGACCTTGATGGACCAAGGGTCTGATCCGGGATAAGGCAGCTTCATGTGTGTTCAGGTGTTCTCTATAGGTACAGTTTGAAGTATAATTTGAGCTAAGACCTGTCCAACGGTACGTGTGTTTATGATGCGACTGGAGTTAACCTGTGTGCTTTCTGAATGGAACTATTACAGAACCATCATCTTTTTAATACTCTTTTAATAATATTCTTCTTCCAAGGAGCTTACATCAGTATAAGTAAAAAACTATGCTGTTCTTAGCTCTTTGGAGGAAGAATATTATAAAAAGACAAGTGAGGAATGTGTAAGGACTTGGGGGGGGGGGCTGCCACTTCCCCACTCCCTCTTTCCATCGTGCTTTCCCTCTTTCCCTCCCCTGGCACTGCTTGTAGCCCCCCCCCCTCCACTGGACTCTTTCTGTCTCCCCCATATCCAGCTTTTCTTCTCCCAGCAGCTCCATCCCTTTCCTCCTCTCCTGTTTGGCTTATCTGTTGACAGCAGGCAGAGCGTTGCTGAGTGATGACATCACTTTCACGTCTCCACCCAGAAGGGACATCCGGCCAGGTTGCACAACACTCCCCTTCCCCCAGAAGCTCCTGGCCGCAGCCAGCACAGGCCTGGAAATCCTGTCTCCTCCCGGTCACCCACCTACTTTTGCCTTTTTCGCCCTCTGGCCCCTTCGAATATGAAAATAAGATCACTTGGATTTGAGATCTAAAGCAAACAAAAGCTGTCGAAATTTACCAGAGTGAAATGCCTTGTGCAGAGCTTTCAGACAAAATACGATCAAGGACCTTTCGTCTTCTTTCTCAGGATGACAGGAATAATACGTTTCCAGCTAATCTTTTGGGACAAAATGCCGAGCATAAGAGTCTTTCTCAGTGAAGGCAGCCTCCATAATTCCGGTACCCTTGCAAAATTCTTCACGGCCTGGGTCCTACGCTTTTCTCTCTCCTGCCTCGGCAGCTCCTGTCACTGAACCAAAGGCTTTTCTCTCCTCCGGCTGTGTCCTGTTTGTCTTCCCTCCCCCCAGCTCCCACTGGCTACTTTCCCTAAAGTCCTGCCTTCCCAATTTTTAACTAAATTTAATTCTCAAAGAACAGGGAAAGCGATCCTGTCCCTATAAAGTTGGACATTTCTTGCTGGGGTGCTTTCCGGCTTCAGCACACACACAGACACCCCCCCGCCAGTGCCAGGACAAGGGTTGCGCTGTGTAGGCGGATGGCACCATGCCAGGGGAGGCAGTTCAGGGAGGTGGGACCCTGGCCTCCCCAGGCACTGCTTGTAGCTCCCCCCTCCACTGGCCTCTTTCTGTCTCCCCCATCTCCAGCTTTCCTTCCTCCTAGGGCTGCCAAGTCCCCCGGTAGGGCGGGGGAAACACCGATTTTTCATGCTTCCCCCCCCCCGCTTTTTCAAAACTGGCCACCGGGGGGAGGCAATGGCTGCCAACAGGAGGGGAACATCGGAGCCTGCTGGGCCCTCTCCCTTCCAGGCCTCTTAAAGGGAAATGTCTGAAGAGCCTGCAGTGAAAAGCCTCACCAGACATTTCCCCTTTAAGAGTTAGCAAGAGAGCCCCGCCCAGAGATTAACGAGGGACTAAGCTCTTACTGAAGGGCCTGCTTTTGCATGCGGCTGGGGTAAGATTGAAAGCTTGCTGCTGCTGCTGGGCCTGGGGTAAGTCCATCTGCCAGCTCTTTTCCTTCTCTCTCTCTCCCCCTCCCCCTTTCTTTCTTTTCTCTCTCTCTCTCTCTCTCTCTCTCTGTCCCCATCCAGCAGAGGTCTATCAGTGGCTATTATTAGCCACAAGGTCTAAATGGAAGTAAGTGCCTGTGCCAGCTCTTTTCCTTCTCTCTCTCGCCTTCTTTCTTTTTTCTGTCTGTCTGTCTGTCTGTCTCTCTCTCTCTGTCCCCATCCAGCAGAGGTCTGTCAGTGGCTATTATTAGCCACAAGGTCTAAATGGAACACTTTGTCTGGGGCAGTGATGCTCTGTATTCTTGGTGCTTGGGGGGGCAACAGTGGGAGGGCTTCTGGAGTTCTGGCCCCGCTGCTGGACCTCCTGAGGGCACCTGGTATTTTTGGCCACTGTTGTGACACAGAGTGTTGTACTGGATGGGCTGTACTGGATGGGCCAATCCACTGTGGCTTCTCTCCTGTTCTTATGATATGAAAATCATATTCTGCCGAGATGAGGAAGGATTCAGTAGGGCCGTTGCTCAGTGATAGAGCATCTGCTTGACATGCAGGAGGTATCAGCCTCTTCAGCTAAAAAAGGATCAGGTAATAGGTGATATTAAAGATCTCAGCCTGAGACCCTGGAGAGCCACTACCAGTCTGAGTAGTCAGTACTGACCTTGATGGACCAATGGCCTGATTCAGTATTAGGAAACTTCATGAGTTCATGTGGAAGCATGTGGAAGCAACATCACAGGATGTGACATCACAAAATGATGTCACTTCCTTTCTCCTGGCTCCACCCCCAAAGTCTCCTGGCTCCACCCCCAAAGTCCCCAGATATTTCCCAAGTTGGACTTGGCAGCCCTACTTCCTCCCGGCAGCCCCATCCCTTTCCTCCTCTCCCATTTGGCTTATTTGTTGACAGCAGGCAGAGCGTTGCTGAGTGATGACATCACTTTCACATCTCCACCCAGAAGGGACATCAGCCAGGTTGCACAACACTCCCCTTCCCCTAGAAGCTCCTGGCCGCAGCCAGCACAGGCCTGGAAATCCTGTCTCCTCCCGGTCACCCACATACTTTTGCCTTTTTCGCCCTCTGGCCCCTTTGAATATGAAAATAAGATCACTTGGATTTGAGAGACTGGAGTGTGGTGATTTGAATCACAGGTTACAGACTCAGTCTCTTGGGCAGGAGGTTACCAACTGGCCAGGAGACCCCAACCGGCTGGTCTGCTCTGGTGCCTTTGGAAGCAAGCTGCTGCAATGGAATTAGCAGTTGGTGCGTTTTGTGAGTCGGGTTGCCAGTCGGCCTCCAGAAAAAGTGCCCTGTCCCTTTAACAGCGTCTTAATGGGACTTTATTTTCTAGATGGTATGATGTTATTTTACCTCCATGGCATGAAAAGCCTCACTTGCCCCCTTCCCAACATAGCTAAGGGACAGAATGTTTGCCTCCAGACTTGCCAGCAACCATGTTTGGGGCACAGATCTTCAGTCTCTTAATGACCCAGAGGTCAGAGCTCAACAACGAAATTGGCAGCCCTTCACATAACGAACTGGAGCAGTCAAACTAATCGGAGATGCCGGTTGTACCAGAGCTCTATAGCAAACAAAAGCTGTCAAAACTTACCGGAGTGAAAAGCCTTGTGCAGAGCTTTCAGACGAAATACAATCATGGACCTTTCGTCTTCTTTCTCAGGATGACAGGAATAATACGTTTCCAGGAAATCTTTTGGGACAAAATGCCAAGCATAAGAGTCTTTCTCAGTGAAGGCCGCCTCCATAATTCCTGTACACTTGCAAAATTGTCACGGCCTGGGTCCTACGCTTTTCTCTCTCCTGCCTCGGCAGCTCCTGTCACTGAACCAAAGGCTTTTCCCTCCTCCAGTTGTGTCCTTTTTGTCTTCCCTCCTCCAGCTCCCACTGGCTACCTTCCCTAAAGTCCTGCCTTCCCAATTTCAGGGAGGTGGGACCCTGGCCTCCCATTTCACAACTCTCTCCGCTGTCACAGCTTGGCTTGGTCCGTCCAGTCTTGGCTGGAGCAAGCTGCTCATGATCGCCCAGTCCTCCCCTCCTTCCCTAGCTGGGCAAAACTGAGGATCACAGTTCTATGGGCATTAGAGGTAGTGAGGGCGTCCCTCCTCCCTGCTTCCCAGAGTACCTGACCAGCCAGCTCCTGCCGTGGTAATCTCTTCCTGCATGGCTGAACTGAAGCTCCTCAGTCCTGATCCCAGGGTAGCAAGCGTGGCAGTTGCACCGTGGTGTCAGGTCAGGCTAGGGACAACGAAAGCACCTTAGGGGGAGCATTGCTCTGCAGATCTCCTGCCTCTCAGTCCCCTCTTCTCTGCCCTGTAGGACTCTTAGACACACAAATGGTTTCCTATTTATGTAGAAGAAGAACAAAAATGTGGAGAAGGACATTGCCAAAGACTATCTGATGAATATACCCAACTGGGCACTTCCACCCCAAGACTGCAGCCAGGCCAGGAAGAGGCAGCAACCGACGAGCCAACCTACAGCATGAGGCAGCCGCACGGAAGAGCAGAACCTGTTTGAAAATGTCTATTCTGTGGATCTGTAAGCTGCTGTAGATCTGTGACATGCTGGTTCTTGGTACGTGGAGCCGTTTACAGGGCTTTTAGTCTCCTAGCTCATTTGCATATTTTGCAGACTTATTGGGAGATTACTTATTCCTTTAAGTGTTGGGTCCGGTCCGGTAGAAGCTCCCTTGGGAAGTATTTGAGGGACGTTGCATTACCCTTAGCGAACCCCTTTTGCACTGCACGGGCCAGAATGGGAAAGTGCCAGACTGCCTAGGGAAAGGCAGGGAGGGCTGTTGGGTTCATTTGGCTTCATGTTTTTCCTGGAATGCGACAGGACCTTGATCAGTCGCCCAGCCCCACTGCCACCAGCTGCACACATGTCCTTCCCTGAGGTTGGGGGAGCTGGGCAGCAGCCAGTCCTGGCACCAAGCAAGAAAGTTGTTTACAGCTGTATCGGTCCAACAGTCAAAGCCAGAGAAGCCAAGAATACAGTCCATGGAATACCTCTTGCTGGGACCAACCCAATGAGATCTGGCAGTGTGCAAACTTTTGAATCCCCCAGAACGCTTCGTCAGGCCGAATGTCACAGAATTCAGAAAGAGAGGAGAACAGCTCAGGTTCTGGTTCTAAGACTTTTTCAGGCCAGGATACGGTGGGATTTCTGGCAGGCAAAGAGGGTACATCAAGCCGTTGAAGGCCAGGGGCCTATAAAAGCAACAGGCAATCAAACCAGAGCGACCGTTCCCCTGCCCAGCTGGATTCAAGCCCAGTGGCATCTTGGAGGCCTACAAGATTTTGCAGGCAGAAGCCTTTGAGAGTCAAAGTTCCCTTTGCGAGTATCTGACGGAGGGAAACTTTGTCTCTTTGAAGGCTCCTGCCCTGAAAACCTTGTTGGTCTCTAAGGCTCTGCTGGACTGGAATCTAGTTGTTCTCCTGAAGACCAATGTGGCTGCCTCTGACACATCCCCCGGCCCAGTGACTTGATTCTCTCCTTCGCCAGCGCCACTCTGAATTGCTCAGGGGTGTTGATATTTTTTGGTATTGGTGTGTGTGCGTGTCTGCACCTGGAAGTCACCAGGGATCATTTCGTAGAAAAAGAGATGCAGGAGCTCATTAGCATACCTATTAGCATAACTCGTTAGCATCATGCCACTCCCCCTGACATCACCGGACGCGTGTCAGAAAGGGAAGCAAAAGGGGGGGCATCTTCAAAAGCCTCCCCTCCCCTTCCCCAGTTGGCCTGCCAAGACCCTAAGAAAAAGGATTCCCTGTCGCCTTTTGTTGTTGTTGTTGTTCAGTCGCACAGTCCAGTGTGACTCTTCGACACCCCATGGACCACATCACGCCAGGCCCTCCTGTCTTCTGTCGTGTTCCAGAGTTTGCTTAATTTCATGTTTGTTGCGTCGATGACACTGTCTGACCATCTCATCCTTTGCCGTCCCCTCCTTCTTTGACCTTCAGTCTTTCCCAGCATCAGGGTCTTCTCCAGGGAGTGCTCCCTTCTCATCTGGTGGCCAAAGTATTTGAGCTTCAGCTTCAGGATCTGGCCTTCCAGGGAACAGTCAGGGTTGATTTCTTTTAGGATTGGCTGATTTGATCTCCTTGCAGTCCAAGGGACTCTCAAGAGTCTTCTCCAGCACCATAATTCAAAAGCTCAGCCTTCCTTATAGTCCAACTCTCGCAGCCATACATCACTACTGGGAATACCATGGCTTTGACCATATGGACCCTGTAGCCTGATTTTCCTCAAAGGCTTGTTGTGAGGGAAGGGTCAAAGGAGAACCATGCATGCCACTCGGGGGGGGGGGCAAGTGGAAGTTATGGCAACCTGGCTGTCACAAAGATCCTGTCATGTTTAGTTTGGCCCTGAGATACAAAGAGATAAGGACAGAAGCAAATAGTTGGGATGGACCAACGTAGAAAAGCCTCTACTTTGTGAGCTCCTGGCATTAAAGTTGTGAGTGAGCGATTTGGCTACTGCATAAATTAATTTGCTCTGGAGCCCTCCTTCCTGAGCTAAGACAGAAATGTGTGAGCCGGAGGCTAAAAAACTGTGAGCTGGCTCACACTCACTCAGCTTGGAGGGAACCTTGCCTGGGACCTTCTGCATGCCCAGCAGAGACTTTTCCATTAAGCCATGTTCCTCCCCAATCTACACGTGAAGCTGCCTTATATTAACTCCGGCCACTGGTCTATCAGGGTCATTATTGTCTGGGTAGACAGACTACCAGATAGTAGACAGACAAGTCTTCCCTGGGAGCTTAGGGAACATGACTCCTCACTACGGAAGGAAGAGGTCCTTCACATCATCTACTGCCTGGTCCTATAAACTGGGGATGCCGGGGATTGAACCTGGGACCTTCTGCATGCCAAGCAGAGTCTCTGCTGCTGAGCCATGGACCCTCTACCCAATCTGCCTCCAGTCTCCGCAAGAAAGATAGGGTATAAAAGAACTAAATCAATAAAACAAATGAATAAATTATAATTTTCTCGGCTTTTTGGACTTTTTCTGGGTAACAGTGATGCTGAAACTAAGCAAGTGTGGAGCGCCAGCAGTGCGTTAAGGGGAGACCCTGTAACCGACCCAGTCCCCCCTCCCCCATGCAGAGGGAAGAAAATAGGGAAGTTGTGTTTTCTGCTTCAGTCCCCCCCCCCCCCCCCATATCTTGGGCCAGCCCCAGAGAGTACATCTATATTTAAACCATTTTAACGGGAGACGATATTCATCTTTTTGCAGTTTTGCTGCAAAACTGAAGCCAAAACAGAGCCGTGAGGCAGATCTATTAAGGGCTTGTGAGAGGCTCCTTATAGGCACATATATGGGACAGAACATGGAGTCTATCCAGCTGGCAGGCAAAGAGAGATGACACAGAGGGGTTGCCACATCGGCCCCCAGAAACTCCTGAAGATTTGGAGGTGGAGCCTGGGGAGGGGGGGGGGTTGAGGAGGGGAAGGGCCTCAGCAGGGTATAATACCACTAGGGCTGCCAAGGCCAACTTGGGAAATATCTGGGGACTTTGGGGGTGGAGCCAGGAGACTTTGGGGGGTGGAGCCAGGAGAAAGGAAGTGACATCATTTTGTGATGTCACATCCTGTGATGTTGCTTCCACATGCTGACACATGAACTCATGAAGTTTCCTAATACTGAATCAGGCCATTGGTCCATCAAGGTCAGTATTGACTACTCAGACTGGTAGTGGCTCTCCAGGGTCTCAGGCTGAGATCTTTAATGTCACCTATGACCTGATCCTTTTTTAGCTGAAGAGGCTGATACCTCCTGCATGTCAAGCAGATGCTCTATCACTGAGCAACGGCCCTACTGAATCCTTCCTCATCTCGGCAGAATATGAAGCACTAAGTGCTACACAAGTGCTAAATATGATTTTCATATCATAAGAACAGGAGAGAAGCCACAGTGGATCGGCCCATCCAGTACAGCCCATCCAGTACAACACTCGGTGTCACAACAGTGGCCAAAAATACCAGGTGCCCTCAGGAGGTCCAGCAGCGGGGCCAGAACTCCAGAAGCCCTCCCACTGTTGCCCCCCAAGCACCAAGAATTCAGAGCCTCACTGCCCCAGACAAAGGGTTCCATTTAGACCTTGTGGCTATAATAGCCACTGATAGACCTCTGCTGCAGGGGGACAGAGAGAGAGACAGACAGACAGAAAAAAAAAAGAAAGAGGGAGAGAGAATGAAAAGAGCTGGAAGAGAAACTCACCTTGCCAGCCACATGCAAAAGCAGTTCCTTCAGTCCCTCCTTAATCTCTGGGCAGACCTCTCTTGCTGTGGAAGCTCTCTTGCTGACTTCTTAAAGGGGAAATGTCTGGCGAGGCTTTTTACTGCAGGGCAGGCTCTCTGCAGACATTTCCCTTTTAAGGCAGCCATTTTGTCCCCCCGGTGGCCAACTTTGGAAAAGCGGGAGATAAGCACTAAAAATCAGTGTTTCCCCTGCCCTACCGGGGGACTTGGCAGCCCTAAATACCATCAAGTCCACCTTCTACAGCAACCATTTTCTCCCAGGGAGCTGATCTCTGTAGTCTGGAGTCCAGTTGCAATCCCAGGAGAACTCCATGCCCCACTTGGAGGCTGGCAACCCTATACTCAGCTTTGGATACCTTTTTGTGCAGCGTCTTGAGTCTTTTACCCCTTCTGAGCAAATGAGAATACTGCTGTGGGTTTGCCTCTCTGGCAACTATGAATGGGTCCGCCCCTCCAGGGTTTGCCTAGAGTGGCACTCGATGGGCACAAGAAGGTTGTCTGGGCATGAGGGGAGCTCTTCTTGGGAGAGCCAGTTTGGTGTAGTGGTTAGGTGCACGGACTCTAACCTGGGAGAACTGGGTATGTTTCCCCACTCCTCCACTTGCAGCTGCTGGATGACCTTGGGCGAGCCATCGTTCTGACAAGAGCTGTCCTTGGAAGGGCAGTTCTGGAAAGAGCTCTCTCAGCCCCACCTACCTCACAGGGTGTCTGTTGTGGGGAGGGGAAGGGAAAGGAGTTTGTAAGCCGCTCTGAGACTACAAGTGAAGTGTGGTGTATAAATCCAATCTCCTCCTCCTCCTCCTCCTCTCCCACTTCTTCTTCTTCTCCTCCTCCTCCTCCTCCTCCTCCTTGCTCAGGTCTTCCCTGGGAGCTTAGGGGAGATGACTCCTGAAGAAAGGGGACAGGGATTTTGGAGTCTGAAGGAGGGGGAGAGAGCACACTGGGAGATCGCTGAAGGTGGTGCTGCCCATATGGGGAGTGAGGTCTCTTTCTGGGATATGGGTTGGTATACTGATTGCCTTGCATTAAGGTCTCTCTCCTTCCACCTGTACCTGCATGTTTACTTGTGAACAAAGCCAACAGTACAGGATCCCAAGACTCCAGTATTCTCTTCCCCAAAGGGAACCAAAGTCAGATAGCCTTGTCCTTGCCTAGAACTGTTCACAGTGTGGGAAACTGGGAAGCCAGTTTGGTGTAGTGATTAAGAGCATGAACTCTAATCTGGGAGAACCAGGTTTGATTTCCCACTCCTCCACTTGCAGCTGCTGGATGACCTTGGGCAAGCCGTAGTTCTGGCACAGCTGTTCTTGAAAAAGAGCAGTTTCTGTCAGAGCTCTCTCAGCCCCACCTACCTCCCAGGGTGCCTGTTGAGGGGAAGGGGAAGGGAAAGGAGTTTGTAAGCCGCTCTGAGACTCCCTTGGGTAGTGAAGGGTGGGGTATAAATCCAATCTCCTCCTCCTCCTCCTTGAAAGAGAGCTGTGAGTTGTCCGAAGGTGAATTCCTTGGGGTGTAGGGTCTATTTCTCTGGGGATCTATTGCACAGTAGCAAATGTGCTGTGTTTTCAGTGCACCTCCGCGTGCCCAGCTTGCATGGTCATACTTAAGGAAAATTTATTGCTCACAATAAAGCTGCTATTTCAAAGACACTTCCATAACGTCCACTTCTGTTTCACCAAATGGAGCCTCAACAAGGATGCTCCTAGAACTCTCTGCCGCTCAGGAAAGTGAGGCTCGTGTAACAATCACATCAGAGATGAAAGGCGTCATGTTCCCTCCCCCTTCTCCCCACTCCCCAGCAAAGGTTGCTTCAGTGTTTCAGGGCGACCACCACACAGGCTCCCTTAGCATCAAACAAAGACAGCGGAAAGCTTGTCCCGGTCGCTTCCAGCCACTCGATGCCAAAGCCAGCCTCTGTCACAGCTTCCTCGATGGATCTCTGATCCAAATAGAGGCAAGAAAACTGGTGCCGGCCATTCATGTAGAAGGTTTCTCCCAGGACGGCAAGTAAAACAAGGTGCCCTCCGGGCTTCACAAGCGAACTGATGTTCTTCAAAGCGGAGCGGAAGGCCGGCAGGTCTTTGCAAGCCAGTTCCAAGCAGTAGGTGGAGAGGAGGCAGTCAGCCGGAGGGAGGCAGAGTGGGGCCAAGGGGCGAGGCTGGGTCACGTCACACTGCAGGACCTGCTTGACGCTGCTGCGCACCTTCTCCTCCTTCCTGGGCCACTTTTCCCTGGGGAAGAATGCACGGTGGGTAAGAGCAGCTCCCCACTCAAAAGCTCCACCAGATGTCTCTATCTTCTGGGCTGCTTCACACACGCAGACACACCACAGTTGGTTGTTGTAGGTTTTCCAGGCTGGATGGCCGTGGTCTTGGCGTTGTAGTACCTGACGTTTCGCCGGCAGCTGTGACTGGCATCCTCAGAGGTATAACACAGAAAGAGGGAGTACTCTCCTGTGTCAGTGTGAGAAGAAGAAAAATGGTAGGCAGGTAATTTATATCTACTCAGGCAGGGGGCTGGGGTAGGGTAGATATCCTGAGTAGATATAAATTACCTGCCTACCATTTTTCTTCTTCTCACACTGACACAGGAGAGTACTCCCTCTTTCTGTGTTAGACCTCTGAGGATGCCAGTCACAGCTGCCGGCGAAACGTCAGGTACTACAACGCCAAGACCACGGCCATCCAGCCCGGAAAATCTACAACAGCTAATGAACTCTGGCCGTGAAAGCCTTCGACGACGTATATCTCAGTTGCTCAACAATTAGAAAGAGACATGAAGGGACTCAAACCAGGAATCCTAGCAATCTGGACCCAGCATCTCAGGGATCTAGTTGGGAAGCCTGAGGATGTATAAAGCCAAGGCTTTCAGAAATTGCCCAGAGCTCGGACCTGTGGCCTCATCCTGACCCTATGTCTCATCTCTGACCTAGCGCTTCCAACAGCACCCAGGCCCCTGACTGACCAGCAGGATGCATGTATTGCTGCTTAATTCTGTGGACCCATAACGGGTGCTGGTCAGTAGATGTCCACCAAGGAGATGGAAGGTTTCTCCTTCCTGGTTCTCCACTCTCCACCGCTACAAGTTTCACTGTTTGCCCTTGAATACCTTATCTGGTTTTTGCTAAGTGGGTCACAAAAATAGAAGAACAGGTCGTGTTCTCTTTTCCCTTTCTGTGGGATGTTCGAATTCTGGATGCCCTTTGCAGCTTGAAGCGGAAGCCAGCAATATCGTTGGGGGGTGGAAAGAGCTTGCCTGCAAAAAGCTAGACTCCTGTCAGCAGCAGCTAGACACAGGCAAACATCATTTGGGCATGTCTTAACTGAGTGGGGCACAGACAGGGGTTTGGGTGCTCAACTAGGGCCGGGTGCCAGCGCAGCCCCCTTACCGGTCCCCCTCCAGCTCGCATGCATATTTCACCACTGGGCTCCAGTCAAAAGCGCCGGGATCCTTCCTCAGCCACCGCTGCATCTCCTCCCGGCTCTGCCTGGTGTAATCGGTGGCGATGATTTCTCGGAAGGACTCGCAGGCGAACAGCAATTGGTAGATGGTGGGCCCGCTTCCGATATCAATCAGGACGTCTCCCTTAATGCCGTCTGCATTACACGAGACAAGGAAACAAGAACACGATGGAGTTGGTTTTCTCTCGGCCACGTCCCTCGGGTGACCGCGGCTCCGGAAGTCCAGAGCAGAGCTGAGCTTCCAGGTCAGGAGATCTGAATGCCATTGAAACTTGAGCTTTACTAAATCTGTGTGCATTTCAAACAACTATGAATTCCAGGGCAGGATACCCCTGCCAAATCTGTCCTTTTTTTCAGTGCCTGCATATGCACAGACAACACCCGTTTTTTAAATAGATTTTCTATCATGCTTAGGAATTCTGTGAGTGTGTCTCTGGGTCAAACACCCAAGGGAGGAGGGGCCCTGTCTGTCATTTCCTTTCCTCACCGTTCCCCCTTGGTGAGTAACAAGGCCAGACACCATGACCAGTGTTCCCTTTAAGCTGTGGAGTCTGTGAGCAAAAATTCTACTTTGTGGGCTACTGACCTTAAAGTTGTAAGTGAGCGATTTGGCTACTGCACAAATTAGTTTGTTCTGGAGCCATCCTTCCTGAGCTAAGACAAAAATGAGTGAGCTGGAGGCAAAAAAACCTGTGAGCTAGCTCACACTAACTCAGCTTAGAGGGAACACTGACCATGACTATATGAACCCGGTCATAAGAGAGGTGGGTCCAGGAGGCGACCCTAAGACGGAGCTGGGAAAATCCCTCCCGGCACCGACAAACCAAGAATTTGCAGAACTCTAATTTGTAGCTGCCCTGAGCTTAGATAGCCCACGTTAGCCCGATCTCATCAAACCTGAGAAGCTAAGGAAAGTCAGCCCTAGGTAGTCACTGGATGGGAGACCCCCAAGGCAGTCCAGGGTTCCTACTCAGAGGCAGGCAAGGGCAACCCACTTCTGTTCGTCGCTTGCCTGGGAAACCGTCTGGGGTTACTATAAATTAGCCACAGCCTGACAGCACTTTTGGCCTCCAAGCTATAGGAGATTTCAGGGCCAAGCATCAAGAGCTTTTTTCAGAAAAGGAGGCTGGATTATTTATTTATTTATTATGTATTTATTATTTCATATTTCTATCGTCAGCCCCTCAACAGAAGGAATAAACCTGGGCCCTTCCCTGACCCAGTCATGATCCAGCTCTATAAACGGTCGGCCACTTTCTTCCTAGAAAGCAGAGCTGAAATTCCGCAGGAGGAGAAGGGGGCCCTTTCGGAAGTCTACAAGCCTTACTCCCTAACTCACCTCAATGTTCACCTTTCCCCACTGGTTTCTGTAAACCACTCCCCAAGGTGTGGTCTTACAGGAGATGAAGAATACGTTCTCTGGTGGCTCATGGGGGTGCCAGCCTCCAGGTGGTACCTGGTATTCCCCTGGAATCACAAGTCATATCCAGGTGGCAGAGATCAGTTCCCCCAGAGAAAACTGGCTACTGTGCAGGGTGGACTGTATGGCATTGCACCCCACTGAGATCCCTGTCCTCCCCAGGCTCAACCCCCCCAAATCTCCAGGAGCTTCTCAGTGTGAATCTGCCCACCCTGCGCCCTAGGGGACCTGGCAATCCTAGATGGGTGGCAGAAGGGAGTCGTTTACCAGTTGGCTCAGGGGCAATCCTACCACGCAGTCATGACACGGCCAGCCCTGGACGGAGAAGAAAGCAGTGAAGTTCTGGAAGTCGAGTGCCCTCCTCGTGCACAGAAGTGTTGAGATGTGCTGCAGAGATCCAGGTAGGGGGATCATGAGATCCTCAGAAACAGGTAAGGATAAAAGGAAGGGGGTCCTGACTCAGTGGCAGAACAACTGCTCTGGATGCAGAAGGGCCCAAGTTCAATCCTCAGAATCTCCAGTTAAAGAGGCTCGGGTACCAGGACCTCCACCGGAGACCCCAGCAAACAGCTGCACATTGGTGAGACAGTATTGACCCTGACAAACCAGTGGACTGACTCCATTGCAGGCACCTTCATGTCCATCCTCCTCCCGTACATTCATCATCTGCCCTGTGGTGATGGAACATGTCATCAGATCGCAGCTGACTTTGGAGTAACCCTATACAGTTTGCCAGGCAAGAGACATTCAGAGGTGGCTTGCCATTGCCTGCCTCTGCATAGCAACCCTGGACTTCCTTGGTGGTCTCCCATCCTAACACTGACCCTGCTTGGCGTCAAAGATCTGATGAGATCAGGCTAGCCTGGGCCATCCTCCCTGCAGAACTTTGCAAAACCATCGCCGACTGGGTTTGGCTCTTGCTGTAGCTTGGGCTTCACCTCGCAAAGTTGGTTGGGGGAACAGCAAGGACAGGACAGAACTGCCACCATCAGAAGTTGCACAGGACGGAGGAACTGTCCACACCTGCAGCACAGACTGCATCTGGAATGTGAGCAGCTCCATCCATGACACAAGGGAGCCACCCCCCCTCCAGACTGATGAGAGAGAGAGAGAGAGAGAGAGAGAGAGAGTCGGCTGTCCCAGGAAAGCCATTCCAAAAGGGCTGTGGAGCAGACAACTTGGACTGGCACTTACCCAAAATGAAGGCCTTATGCAGAGCTTTCAACGAAAAGGTGATAAAGGCCCTTTCTGCTTCTTTCTGAGGACTAAAGGAATAATATGTTTCCAAGTAGTCTCTTGGGTCGAAATGCTGGACATAGAAGTCTTTTTCAGTGAAGGCCACTTCCATGATACCTCGACATTGGCAGAATGCATCCCACACCTTTGCCTGGGCTGGGCTTTATACAAGTTTTGCTCAGCCCTCTTGGTTGCCCCTGTCCAACTGGGTGCTTCCCCCTCAGCTGGCCACGTGTCCTCTTTATTTGCCTTTCTCTCATGCTCTGTCCAGGATATTTTGTCGCCCTAAGCAAGCTCCCTCCAGCTAGTTCCTAAACAGCACAACACACCTTCCTGTGGAAATCGCCTTCAGTTTCCTCCTGGGATATAATCATCTTTCATTAATGTTATCTATCGGACACTTCTTAACTCCCCGAAAAGGAGCCTATGTGGGTTGCCAACTTCAGGCTGGGAAATTCCTAGTGAGACCACTCCCAGAGTCCTGTGACCTGTAACTAGGTCTCACACTTTAAGGAATGGGAATGGGTTCCCAGGAGGGTGAGAAAGATGGTTAGGGGTCTAGGTGACAAGTCCTATGAAGAAAGGATGGTTGAAGGAACTGTGAATATTTAGCAGGGTTGCCAACCTCCAGGTAAGGCCTGGAGTTCTCCTGAAATAACAGAGATCAGTTGCCCTGGATGAAATGACAACTTTGGAGGACAGGTTCTGGAGTTTAGAAGAAACTGAAATCCTAGAGTGACATCTCATCACCCCTTGGGCTCCCTTCTCCTCCCTCCAAACTCCACTCTCCCCAGGCATGGGTCCCAAACCTCCAGGACTTTTCCAAGCTGAAGGTGGCCACCCTAATATTTAGCCTAGAGATGAGAAGACTGGGGGCAGGGCATGACTGTGCTGTTCAAATACCCAGAGTGCTGCCACATGGAAGAGGGCAAAGACTTGTTATCTGCCGCTCCAGAGGGCAAGGCTAGATCTGAAGGGCTTACAGGACAGGAATGTAGATTATGGCTGGCAAAGCTTTCTGATGGTAAGACCAGTTCAACAAAGGGACTGATTACCTGGGGGTGGGGGAGGCTCTCCCTCCATGGAGGTCTTCAGGCAGAGACCTGGAAGCAGTTAGACTTGCCAGCTGCTGGAGATTGGAGGGGTGGAGACAGCCAATTTAGGGAGGGGAGTGTCTTCAGCAGGCTATCCACCATCCAAAGCAGCCATCCCCCCCCCTCCCCCAGTGGGAACTGATCTCTGTAATCTGGAGATCAGTTGCAATTCCTGGAGATCTCCAGACCCCACCTGGAGGGTGGCATCACTAATCCTATGCTCCATGGCAGAATGTATTTTAATGGGTATTTACAACTGCTCCCCTTCCTCATAGACAAAAGAAAGTTCTGTGGCATCTCACAGATAAACAGATCAATTTTAACATAAATAAATAATCTGCTGAATTTGGGCAATAAATTCGGGTGTAAAAATGAAGCTAAACAGTCACAGCTGTTGTGAATACAGATACTGTGCTTTTCAGTTCTGCACGGAAATGTCACATTCTGTTCCTCACGCATCTCTTGCCGTTTTAACTCCACTGTTTGCCCCCTCTGTGTGCAAACGGAGAGGGGCTGTGGCTCAGTGATACAGAATCTCACTGCCCTCCCCAGGCTCCACCCCCAAATCTCCAGGAGTTTCCCAGCCTGGACCAGACAATCCTACCACCACCCCCATTCCCGGCGGGGGGGGGGGGAGAGGGGAGACGGGGGACAGACACACCTGGAAACCTTAGGCTTAATGGAATGTTATTTACTAGGTAATGTTATCAACTTCCATGCTGTGAAAAGCATTAGCTACCTATTTCCACGCATGAAGCCTCTATTAAAAGGACTAGACATTTTTCTTCAGGCCTGTTGGGCTATTCCTTTCCCTTTTCTGGTAAGTTATTTTACAAAACACACCTTTTCTCTTTAATGTGGCCAGAGATTGGTAAAAGAGGGTGGAAAGAGAAAATTGGGGGGGGGGGGGGGAGTGGTTGTGGACTCCACACTTTTATTTGAAAATCCCGTCCAAGACATTGCGCAGAAGCAATCTGCAGTTATTCACTGGACAGGAAAGGAATTCTGTGCATGCTCAGGGATACTGCGTCTACCAGAATTCAGACTTAGAGGAGGAAATCAACTTCTAGGTTGAGGAGGCTAATTTCAGCTCTGTAGTCTGGAGATGAGCCGTAATTCTGGGGTGTCCCCAGGTCCCACCTGGAGGCTGGTGATCCTTAAGCCTTTAGGACATTTTTCTCCATGCCAATTAGGAACCTTGTGAATGAATCAGGTTTTTAAAAAAATATATATTGATTGCGATACTTCATCAATAAACTAAAATGTTTGTAGAAGTTTGAAATAGCCCTTTCATTACACAGTCTCCTTTCCCCCTCTCTTTCATGTCCCTAGAAATGTCTGCTGAAGCACTTGGCTCGCTTCCTTATTCTAAATGGCACTGGGATTTAGGGTTGCCAGCCTCCAGATTTTACAACTGACCTCCTGCAGACAGAAATCAGCTCCCCTGGAGAAAACAGCTGCTTTGAAGGGTGGACTAGATCTATGGCATTGTACCAGGCTGAGGCCCCTCCCCTCCCCAAACCCCTCCCTCTCCTGGATCCACCTGCAAAGTCTCCAGGTATTTCCCAACCCAGACCTGGCAACCCTACTGGAATCAGAAGTGACCAGTAGAAAGTGAATCTAATTTTCATTTAACATTCAAATTCTTGAAAAAAGTATTTGGGGGATGGGAACCATCTGTACCACTGGGGAAAGCCAGCTATTTCGAACCCTCTTGACTTTAACTTTCTAGAGACAGGAGGCAAAAAGGAGTGATAGGCAGAAGACGGGCCTAGAGCAGTCTTCCGCTTCATAGCATCCAATGGAAGAGAAAGCAAAGCAGGAAAAACAAGCAGAAAGAACTACGTACAGAAACAATACCCTCCTCCCATAACCTCCAAACTCACTGCGTATATTCCTTATACACAGAACAGACCCTCTTCACATATCTTCCCTCCTCCTCTTACATTTTTATCTCCCCCGTTCTCCATGCAGCTCCAAGCGGCGTATAGGTTCCTTTCGCCATCCTATCCTCATAACAGGTTCGGCAGGTTCGGTTGATAAAAAGATTAGCTCAGGGTCTCCCAGTAAGCTTTATGGCTGAATGGGGACTCGAACCCAAACCTTCCAAAGCCAAGCCAACACTTCCCCTGCTACCTGCTACCTGCCAGCGGTTCCCACACTTTTGGAAATGCTTTTACTAAAAATTTAGTAGCACAAGCTGCTAAGAGTTGTCCTTCTGGGTTCAGCTGCCTCTCCATTGGGATGGATGCAACAATACTCCAAGTCGCTTTTCTCCACCCTAGGAAGCGTTCCTCCAACTTAAGCTGCTCTTCCTCCAATGGAAGAGCAGCTTCATCTGGAAGGAGGGCAAGATTCGAGTCCAGCACCCATGCTGCCACATTCTGCACTAGCAGCACTTTCCATAGCAGGGTCTACCATAGTCTAGTCTGTGCCATAGATGGTTGCCAACCTCCAGATTGGGCCTGGAGACCTCCTGGAATTAAACTGATCTCCAGCCTATACAGATCAGTTCCCCTGGAGAGAATGGCTGCTCTGGAGGGTGGATTTTATCACAGCATACCCCACTGAGGTCCCTCCCTGGACTCCAGCTCCAAATTTCCAGGAACTTCTCAGCCTGTAGACAGCAACCCTGGTGCCATATACTATCACACATAGGACAAAGCCCTTCCCTACAACCAGGGCAATAGATAGCCATTCTTCCCCATTCATGGTCTCCTTGCTACATTGCAAGAACCGATGGGTGTTTGAATGTTTTCTCCACAAGGGTACAGGGCCCATTCTAAGTGTCGTGGAATGTGGAATGTATGTATTTTGATAGACCTTGCTTCTCTAGTTAGCCTGAGTTGGCCTGCATCAGACATGTCGCATTGAACCAGCTTGCGACTTCCTGTAACAACTGCAGACTGTGAGATTGTGCCAATAGATATAGTCCACAACAGGTCTCCTTAAGCAGAAAGTCCTTTATTTGCAGAAAAGATCTTGTTGGTCAAACACGTGTTCTGTTAGTAATACCCAAGCACTGAAATACAACTACAATTATACTTGATACAAAATATGGCCCCTCTGCCAGCCACCAATCAATAGTGAGAATTATTGGCACCCAAATATACTGGCCCACTGTTGCCAAGGAAAGTGCGGCAAACTGGGTTCTCAGGGGAAAACACTGTTGAGTTTTTTTGGAGAAAATGTGCCCAAGGAAAACTAAGCAAAGGAATACATAACACCTGCGGTTCTTGTAACACATAACAGGCGACTTCACTGTTCAAGGCCGTTAGCCAGGGAATAGCCAGCTAGAGATAAGAGAGGAGGAAAAGTGAATGAGTAATGAGCATGCGCAAAGCGAAGCAGGCAAGCAAGGCTCGCATTCCAAAGGTGGGAGTCGGGTCACCGATGCTATCTCCCGGGAGGGACCTAGAGGAGTCAAAAGAAGGCTTGTAATAAAAAGCAATGTTAGCTAGATGGTGAAACAGTAGGCATTGATATATGTAAAACACTCAGCAACCTTATTGATCATGAGAAGACAGTCAACCAAACATATGGCAGTGCTAACTGACACAGACAAGCATTTTCCATTTTCATTGTTCCAAAGCACAGTTAGCATCCTGGAGGACTTCATTCAGCTAGCACCAGCTAGTTATGATAATACTGAAAGCTGCTTCTTATGAATAGTGCTTGGTCTGCCAGGAGAACTCGCAGGAAACAGAACACTGGCACAGAAATTGGCAACCTGCACTAAGCCCTCACAGTTTGCCAATCATCAATTCACTGAGAATTCACTGAGCATGGAGTACATTTATTGGTACGTGCCAATTAGTGGTGGCCAACTGTCTTTGTTCAATGAGCACCTGCTTGCTTGCTCGCTCTATCTATCTGTCTGTCTGTCTTCCATCCATCCATCCATCCGTCCATCATCTATCTACACACTGAAAACTGTAAGTTGTTTATTAATGATTTGGAGTTGGGAGTAAGCAGTGAAGTGGCTAAATTTGCAGATGACACGAAGTTGTTCAGGGTGGTGAGAACCAGGGAAGATTGTGAGGCACTCCAAAGGGATCTGTCGAGGATGGGTGAGTGGGCATCAACGTGGCAAATGGGGTTCAGTGTGGCCAAGTGCAAAGTGATGCACATTGGAGCCAAAAATCCGAACTATAAATACACATTGATGGGGTCTGAACTGGCGGAGACTGACCAAGAGAGAGATCTTGGAGTCATAGTAGATAACTCAATGAAAATGTCGAGACAGTGTGTGACTGCAATGAAAAAGGCCCACACTATGCTGGGGGTTATTAGGAAGGGTAAACAAATCAGCCAGTATCATAATGCCCCTGTATAAATCGATGGTGCGACTTCATTTGGAGTACTGTGTACGGTTCTGGTCGCCAAACCTCAAAAAAGATATTATAGCACTGGAAAAGGTGCAGATGAGGGCAATTAGAATGATAAAAGGGTTGGAATACTTTCCCTATGAAGAAAGGTTACAGCACTTGGGGCTCTTTAGCTTGGAGAAACGACGGCTGAGGGGTGACATGATCGAGGTTTATAAGATTATGCATGGGAGAGAGCAGGTAGAGAAAGAAGTCCTTTTCTCCCTTTCTCACAAGACAAGAATTCGTGGGCACTCCATGAAATTGCTG
This sequence comes from Lepidodactylus listeri, assembly GCA_029233225.1. Lineage (NCBI taxonomy): Eukaryota > Metazoa > Chordata > Lepidosauria > Squamata > Gekkonidae > Lepidodactylus > Lepidodactylus listeri. The sequence goes on along the minus strand of JARCFY010000014.1, from coordinate 72,819,834 downwards.
AGCAGTCGGGTTAGAACAGATAAAAGGATCTGTTAGAGTGATTAACATGTGGAATTCACTGCCACAGGAGGTGGTGGCAGCTACATGCATGGACAGCTTCAAGAGGGAATTGGATAAACATATGGAGCAGAGGTACATCACTGGCTATTAGCCCCCAAGTTATTGATAGGAACTCTCAGTCTGGGGCAAGTGATGCTCTGTATTCTTGATTTTTTTTGGGGGGGGGTGCAACAGTGAGAGGGCTTCTAGTGTCCTGGCCCCACTGGTGGACCACCTGAGGGCACCTGGTATTTTGGGCCACTGTGTGACAGAGGGGCATTTCACACAGCACCCCGTAGCGCTTCAGAACCAGTACAAGAACTGAAGAATGCTTGGGAGGAGGTTTCAAGGTAAACCGGCTCAGGAACGCTTCCCCAACAGGAGAGGCACATGTCTATGTGAAAGGGCCAATATGTTCCGTTAGGGAACCGGTACTAATACGGTTCTGTGTGAAATGCCTGACAGAAACCGTTACTGAAGAGTTCCTGAAATGGAACATATTGGCTGTGTGAAATTCCTCAGAGTGTTGGACTGGATGGGCCACTGGCCTGATGCAACACTGGCTTCTCTTATGTTCTAAAGCTTTGGGAATGTTTCCTTTGACATTCAGGAACGAGTGCTCTGGTGGTTCCCTGTTGACAATGTGGTCATTATTGGTTCCAGGGGTCATTTCGAGGGGGAACAAGCAGGAACCGTCCAAGAAGAAAGTACACAGACACCAGGAATAGGAAAAGCCAAGTTTTTGTGGTACCATAAGTCTCAGCCTGAATAAAAGCTTCAGAATCAAAAGCTGAGCCCCGATTTTACTTGGGCGTGGCGTTTTATCCCAGGGGGTGGGGATGCACAGGAAGGAAGGGGACAGTGTCATACAGCATCATATTTGTCAACAAATCATACGATATAACTCCGCCTAACTAGCTGCTCAAGTGTTAGGAATGTCTCTATCTAAATGTTGCTAATTGCTGAAGCTTCTTATGGTTTCTTAGCTGGGCTAAAGAATGATACAGTTACGTGTTGAACAATGGAAGCTTGTCTGTTAGATGTTGTTAACATCCCATGTAACATTAGGGAATCTTTCCCTTTGACCTTGCGTTTTATAGCTTTGGCTAACTAAGCAATTATGCAGAGTTTGTATATATATATATATATATATATATAATTATTAATTAAAAATCTATAGCTTCAACTTCAGAGCCCAGTTCTCTCTATGGTGGGTGCTGGCACACGGCAATAATTTCCCCTGCTGCCGGCGCAGCTCCAGCGCACCCAGGTCTCCAGCTCTGAGTCTGAGGAGTGAGTGCTGGTCTCGGGCAGCAGCCCCGCCCCCTCCTTAGTAGCCTCCCTCCTTAGAAGTCTCCCGGCTCCCAGCAGCCCTCACTTCTGGCGATGCATGGGGGTCTGCTGCCTGTTCTTGCTGTCGTCTGCGTCGTCCCTCCATGCCTATTTTCTTTGTGCTTTTGAAGCAGTTTTTCTCCAGGTAGGCTCGCCAGCTCAGAGTTAGGAAAAAATACCTGGAGATTTTTGGGGTGGAGCCTGAGCAGTGGGTCTTGCCTTCTGACACACTTCCGGTGATGTCAGGGGGTGTGGCATGTGCAAATAAGTTATGCCTCTGAGTTATGCTAATGAGCTCCTGCACCTCTTTTTTGACGAAATGACCCCGGATCGGTACCACTATAATTTGGAACACTGGATCTCCCTTATTATTGTGTCCTGATTGTCCACTGCATTGCACCCTTTTAATTAATTAATTGATTGATTCCTTCAACATACTCACACACCCCTTTCTCCCTAAAGCAGCCCTCTTTGAAAGAGACGAGAGAGAGTTACTGAGCAGGGAAACGCTTGTTTGAAGATGGGTTTTTGTTGCCTTTCAGGCCCAGTCGAACATCTCTATCGGACCAAAACTTTTGCAACTGTTGTGCCCACAGTGGTGCCCAGCTGCGCCATAAATTCTACAAAGTGCCTCTTTCTATTATTGGTGCCACAAAACTGACACGGAGCAATTTCCGTGAGTCTGAAAGCTCCCCGTCAGGGCTGCTAAATCACCCTCTGTATCTATCGCAGCAGGCACAAAGTCTGCATTGTATCTTTGCCCCACATCGTCGAGTTTCTCAGAAATGGAGAGTTGTTTGTTCCAACTGACCTCAAATGACCACGCAGTGCATACTGATGGCAAAGTTGGATGAGTCACTCTTGAGCAATTATTAATTGAACTTTTGGAAGGAAATAATGTGTGCATTGTGCAGGCAGTCAAGGCAGTTTTTATTTTCAGCAGCCTTACAACTTGGATAATTATGCAGATATGGCTTGATGGCAGAGCTTCTGACATGCCTGCAAAAGGTCCCAGCTTCAGTCTCTGGCATTTCCAACTTCCATGCTCAGAGGCAATCAACCTCGAAATCGCAGCGCCAGGAGGCAACATCAAGGGAAGGTCTTAGCGTTTGTGCCCTGTTGTTGGCCCCCCAGAGGAACTGGCTAGCCACTGTGTGAGACAGGATGCTGGTCTAGATGGACCTTCACTGGTCTGATCCAGCAGGGCTCTTCTGAGGTTCTTATATGAAGACCTAGGCCTCTCTGCCCTGTTGTTGGCCCTCCAGAGGAACTGGCTGGCCACTGTGTGAGACAGGATGCTGGTCTAGATGGACCTTCACTGGTCTGATCCAGCAGGGCTCTTCTGAGGTTCTTATATGAAGACCTAGGCCTCTCTGCCCTGTTGTTGGCCCTCCAGAGGGACTGGCTGGCCACTGTGTGAGATGCGATGCTGGTCTAGATGGACCTTCACTGGTCTGATCCAGCAGGGCTCTTCTGAGGTTCTTATATGAAGACCCAGGCCTCTCTGCCCTGTTGTTGGCCCTCCAGAGGAACTGGCTGGCCACTGTGTGAGACAGGATGCTGGACTAGATGGACCCTCACTGGTCTGATCCAGCAGGGCTCTTCTGAGGTTCTTATATGAAGACCTAGGCCTCTCTGCCCTGTTGTTGGCCCTCCAGAGGAACTGGCTGGCCACTGTGTGAGACAGGATGCTGGACTAGATGGACCCTCACTGGTCTGATCCAGCCGGGCTCTTCTGAGGTTCTTATATGAAGACCTAGGCCTCTCTGCCCTGTTGTTGGCCCTCCAGAGGAACTGGCTGGCCACTGTGTGAGACAGGATGCTGGTCTATATGGACCTTCACTGGTCTGATCCAGCCGGGCTCTTCTGAGGTTCTTATCAGGGGAAGGCCTCGGCCTCTGTGCCCTCTTGTTGGCCCTCCAGAGGAACTGGTTGGCCACTGTGTGAGACAGGACAAGAGGTGGGACCTGTGTAGGGCTGCCAAGTCCTCCGGTAGGGCGGGGGAAACACCGATTTTTTATACTTACCCCCGCTTTTTCAAAATTGGCCCCCGGGGGACAAAATGGCTGCTGCCCTACCTTAAAAGGGAAATGTCTGCAGAGAGCCTGCCCTGCAGTAAAAAGCCTCACCAGACATTTCCCCTTTAAGAAGTCAGCAAGAGAGCTTCCACAGCAAGAGAGGTCCGCCCAGAGATTAAGGAGGGACTGAAGGGACTGCTTTTGCATGTGGCTTGCAAAGGTTGCTGTGGTAAGTTTCTCTTACAGCTCTTTTCCTTCTCTCTCTCTCTCTCCCTCTTTCTTTCTTTTTTCTGTCCGTCTGTCTCTCTCTCTGTCCCCATCCAGCAGAGGTCTATCAGTGGCTATTATTAGCCACAAGGTCTAAATGGAACCCTTTGTCTGGGGCAGTGATGCTCTGCATTCTTGGTGCTTGGGGGGCAACAGTGGGAGGGCTTCTGGAGTTCTGGCCCCGCTGCTGGACCTCCTGAGGGCACCTGGTATTTTTGGCCACTGTTGTGACACAGAGTGTTGTACTGGATGGGCTGATCCACTGTGGCTTCTCTCCTGTTCTCATGATATGAAAATCATATTTAGCCCTTGTGTAGCACTTAGTGCTTCATATTCTGCCGAGATGAGGAAGGATTCAGTAGGGCTGTTGCTCAGTGATAGAGCATCTGCTTGACATGCAGGAGGTATCAGCTTCTTCAGCTAAAAAAGGATCAGGTAATAGGTGACATTAAAGATCTCAGCCTGAGACCCTGGAGAGCCACTACCAGTCTGAGTAGTCAATACTGACCTTGATGGACCAATGGCCTGATTCAGTATTAGGAAACTTCATGAGTTCATGTGTCAGCATGTGGGAGCAACATCATAGGATGTGACATCACAAAATGATGTCACTTCCTTTCTCCTGGTTCCACCCCCAAAGTCTCCTGGCTCCACCCCAAAGTCCCCAGATATTTCCCAAGTTGGACTTGGCAGCCCTAGACCTGTGACACTTGCAAGGGTGGGGGGAGAGAAGGAGCTCCACGTGGAGGAGGAGGAGGAGGAGGAGGAGGAAGCAGCCACAGGTGAGCCTTCTCCCTCCTTGGCAATGACGGCAAGCCCCAGGCCTGCCAATCCTCCCCCCCTGCACCAACAGTGAGGCCCTCCAGGCCTGCCAGCCTTCCTGCCCCGAGTACTGACGGCGAGGCCTGGACCTGCCAATTCCTCCCCCATGGGCACCAGACGGCCGAAAGTTGTATTGCTGCTGCCTTCCCAGGTTAGGGAGGGGTGGCGTGATCTAGTACAGGGCAGGATATTTCTCTACATAGGAGTTTTTAAAATCAGTTACCAAAAAAACCCCACCCCATTCTGACATCGAGTATCATCATGGCGAAGGAAAGCTTGGCGTCAAGACTTAAAGTCAGGGATCCCCGACGAGGGGTCACAGGAATTCTCAGCTGTACTTAAAAAGACATTGGCCTGAGCAGAAAGCTGAACCATGCAGGCCTGTGACCAGGGTGGGGCATTTGGGGGCAGAACCCCACCACCCATGAGCCCTGCCCCACCACCTGATGATGTCAGACGCCCCCACCCCGTGTGCGCCTAGAAGCCCCTCTGCAGCTTCTGGTGAGTTTCACTTCCCACCAATCAGCTGTTAGGTTAGCTGAAAGGAGGGGAGTGAAACTGACCAGAAGTGGCATGGTGGCTTCCCTTTCCTTCCCCAGCCTCCCCACTGCTGGAAGGGGGGGGGGGGCTGGGGAAGGGGGGAGAGAGAGAGAGGGCATCGTGGTGGTGGTGGGGAAGCCAATTTCTCTCTCTCCCATAACTTTCCATGGAAGGTGGAGTGGGGGGTTGGTGATGATGGGGAAGCCAGTCCCTTTCCCATAACTTTTCATGGCAGCGGGTGTGGGAGGGTTGGCGATGGTGGGGGGGGGGAGCCAATCTCTTTCCTGGGGTTGCCAATCTCCAGGTGGTGACCAGAGATCCCCTAGCATTACAACTGATCTCCAGGTGGACTCTATGACATTATATCCCATTGAAGTCCATCCTCTCCCCAAACCCCGTGCTTCTCAGGCTCCACTCCCAAAATCTCCAGTTATTTATTATATTTAAGTATAAGCATAATGGACACCCCACAAGGAAAAAATTGCCCCACAATATGAAAAACTCTGGCTGCGGCCCTGGTGCCCTGAGTCTCCTAGTTCCAACACCCTGATCCCAGTGCCACTGACTCAACAGCCCAAGGCGCCTTTAATAGGATGGGAGCAATCCTGGTTTGATAAGGAACGTAGAGAACCTGTCTTATGAGAATCCCTGTTGACCTTTTGAAAGAGAGCAGGATATCGGAATGGTTTCTGGCATGGACCGTGGAGGTAGGAATTCTGTTTGCTTTTAGTAGCTGCTAGCAGGTGGTTTTCTTCAGAATAATGGCACAATTCTAACCTCAAATGACACTAGCTGGACAAGCCTGGGCACTCTAACAGCTCAGGCAAGCTGTTATGTTGTTGCGACACCGTTTCCAGTTTCAAACCCATGTCATTCCTCCTGCAATTTAAAGATTAGCAGATTGGCAGAGCAGTCCTGAAACAGAATTACATCCTTCTGACTCCATTGAAGTCAATGGGTACAGAAAAGTGTAGCACTGTTTAGGATGACGAGAAGAAGAGCTGGTTTTTATACCTCACTTTTCTCTACCCAAGGTCACATGGCATTGTTATGGTAGCATAAACTTTGGTGGGGTGGAGTCCACTAACTGATGCATGAAGGAAAACCTCTGTCCGTAAACTCAGTATACACAGGGAAGGTGATGTTAGGGGGTTGAACAGTAAGCCTACAGATAAACATAGTAATCATTCAAACTAGATGTAACCGGTGATTTTTTTACTCTTTTATTTTCCCCCATAACATTCTTCAGTACAACCTGACAGACAATAATGACATCCCTCAGTCTCAATGCTGAATGTGACAATATAGCAGTAGAAGCACAATTTAAACAGTTCTATAAAATGTAGCAAGAAGCAGATAATGTGCAGTTCATCTCTTTAAAGCTGTACATTAATCAAGGAGATCTAAAAAAGATAATCAGTGCAGAAACAAGACTTTGCAGCATGCATATAAAAGGTATAGGTTCTTCGGTTTGGATGAAGTTATCTAAACGCATCCAACAGGTGGTTTTCTTGTGGTTGCTCTCTAAATAGTTTGGGGAATTAATTATGCGTGTTCTCCCCAGAGTATCAGAAGTAATATCAAACATACTATTAAAATCTCCTGCAAGGAATATCTTCCAATCTGCTCAGTTGTCTAGCAGTTTCATCATTTGTTTAAAGGAACATGTTTTGATCTTAACTGGGACCATATACTGAGTCAAATGTTAAGGCAATTCAGTCTTCCTTTAACAAATAAGTATCTCCCTTGTCAGTCTTTAATTATTGTTCTATTCAAATTGTTATTTTAGTGTTGAATACAAGTAAAACACTTATTTTATTTGAAAATGCCACACTAAATACTGCAGACTCATGTTCCAATTTGACATGAGTCTCTGGCGTAAACAAAACGCCTAGCTTCTTATTAAATATAACTGTAATTCTTTGTCTTTTTATAGGACTATTCAGTCCACTCATATTCACTAATAGACCTTTAAAATTGTCCAGGCTTTATTAATTCAATCTCAGAGAGAGAGAGAGAGAAGAGATGAGAAAAAATTCTTCTATGAAATGTATACCCCTTTCCTCAAATAATTCTCTCTACATATTCTTCCTCCTTCCTGCTTTCCTGAACCAGCATATCCTTAAATGCAACTGAATACTTTGATTCTGTTTGTTTTCTACCACACTACTCTTGTTCAATGGAATGGTCTAGTTTTTAATGTTTTTTTTTCTTTATTTCTAACACTGGCACCTCCATTTCACTGCTGTTTCTGGGCTACCAAGGCATACATGCCTCGATTGTCACACACATCAAGTGAATAAGCCATTTGTTCCAACTTAGCCCAAACAATATCAAAGCCCGCCCCTTTCACAGCATCATCAACTGTCTTCTGTTCCAGGTAGACGTTGAAGAACCGATTCTTGCCAACCATGTAGAAGGAGGCTCCGAGGCATGTCACTAAGATGAGATGCCCTCCAGGCTTCACAAGAGAACCAATGTTCTTCATGGCTGAGCTGTAGGTGGGCAGGTCTTCACAAGCTGCTTCCAGACAGAGGAGAGAGAGCACACAGTCGGCTGGAGGCACCACCAAGGGAGCAAGAGGGTTGGCTTGAGTCACGTCACATTTGAGGACCTGCTTGATGGTTCTTCTGACCTTCTCTTCCTTTTTTAGCCATTTCTCCCTTGGGAAACAAGAGGCGAGGTTGGCACAACAATCCACCAGGAACCCTTCCTTCCTTGTGTACAAGCAAGCCTTCCTCCTGCTCTAGCATATCAGATTCAGGTAGAAGAAGAAGAAGAAAAGAAGGGATTGGATATCCTGCCCTTCACTTGTAGTCTCAGAGCGGCTTACAAACTCCTTTCCCGTCCCCTTCCTGCAATAGACACCCTGTGAGGTAGCCGGGGCTGAGAGAGCTCTTTCACAAGCTGTCCTTGAGAGAACAGCTGTGCCAGAACTATGGCTTGCCCAAGGTCATCCAGCAGCTGCAAGTGGAGGAGTGGGGAATCCAACCCGGTTCTCCCAGATTAGAGTCCGCACACTTAACCACTACACCAAACAGGTCCACGCTGGACACTGGCAGGGGATGGGGGGGGGGTAGGGTGGGAGACTCCTAGAGATTTGGGGGTGGAGCCAGGGGAGGACAGGGACCTCAGTGAGGTACAAGCAATGCTCTCTCTAAACTGTGGAGTCTTGTGAGCAAAAATTCTGCTTTGGGAGCTACTGACATTAAAGTTGTGAGTGAGCGATTTGGCTACTGTGTAACTTGGTTTGCTCTGCAGCCGTCCTTCCTGAGCTAAGACAAAGATGTGTGAGCTGGAGGCTAAAGAACTGGGAGCTAGGTCCCACTAACTGGACAAGCCTTCTATAGAGCTGTTGACTTATGCGCTGTAGCATTATGAGCTTGGGTTCCAGGAAAAATTATTTCTGCCTGAAGAAGATTCTGTCAAAACATGCCATTTTTGCCCTTTGATGCTTGCTGAATCACTTTTGTGGGAAATATATATTTTGTAAACAGCTGCTTCGTAAGGTTTATGTGAGTTGGGGGGGGGTTGTATTTGTTTAATGTTTTAACTTGGAAGCCACCCTGAGTACTGAGTCTCTCTGGGCGGATGAGATACATAGAAATTAAAGATTCTGAAGATTGTGGGATGTAAATCTTTGAATAAATAAATAATCTTCCCCGGGCTCCACTTCCCTGGCTGAAAATGCCCTCCCCGCCCCAGCCAGTTTTAGCTCCTATAGAGAAACAAACAGGTGTCCCCACACTGCGCCAGATGCCAGCTGATGCCAATACCTGTCCCCTTCCAGCTCGCATGCGTATTTCACCACTGGGCTCCAGTCGAAAGCTCCCGACTCCTTCCTCAGCCACCGCTGCATCTCCTCCCGGTTCTGGTCGGTATAGTCGGTGGCGATGATCTCTCGGAAGGACTCGCAGGCTGAGAGGAACTGGTAGATGGTCGGTCCGCTGCCGATGTCGATCAGGGTGTCTCCTTTGAGGCCATCTGCATTTTAACACGAGAGTGAGATTCCCCCCCACCCCCATACCCTCCTCCTTTCCTCCCCGCATTATGCTTCCTTATTGATGTTATTTTTGGAAGAGGGGGTTAATGGGAAGAGTACGGAGGTGGCACCCTGGGCTTATTTTCTTCTCCTGAGTTAACACTGTGCTTCTCCACATTGCCAAGTTCTGTGATCCAGGGACTGACACCCTGATACCCCCTCAATTTGGCTCCCATAGTGGGCTGCTATTTATTTGCTTCATTTATAACCCCACCTTTCTCCATAATGGGGACCCAAGGCAGCTGATGTCATGCTTCTCTCCTCCATTTTATCCTCACAACAGCCCTGTGAGGTTGGTTAGGCTAAGAGGATGGCATTGGCCCACGGTCACTGCCCAGGCTTCCAGTGAAGACTGGGGATTTGAACCTGGGTTTCCCAGATACTAGTCTGACACTTTGGCCACTACACCAGACTGGCAAGCAAGACTCATCAGAGAATCATCATCATCATAGATTGGATTTATACCCTGCCCTTCGCTACCCGAAGGAGTCTCAGAGTGGCTTACAAACTCCTTTCCTTTCCCCTCCCCACAACAGACACCCTGTGAGCAATGCTCCCTCTAAGCTGTGGAGTCTTGAGAGCAAAAATTCTACTTTGTGAGCTCCTGGCATTAAAGTTGTGAGCAAGCAGTTTGGCTACTGCATAAATTGGTTTGCCCTGGAGCCATCCGTCTTGAGCCAAGACAAGAATATGTGAGCCAGAGGCTAAAAAACTGCGAGCTGCCTCACACTAACTCAGCTTAGAGGGAACACTGCCTGTGAGGTAGGTGAGGGGCTGAGAGAGCTCTGACAGAGACTGCTCTTTTTCAAGAACAACTGTGCCAGAACTATGGCTTGCCCAAGGTCACCCAGCAACTGCAAGTGGAGGAGTGGGGAATCAAACTCCGTTCTCCCAGATTAGAGTCCACACACTTAACCACTACACCAAACTAGCTTTTGAGAGCAAGAGGGGAAGGCAAGACTGTTACAGGAAATAGCCTTGGTTAGCAGGCTGCAGGCCCACAGTCGGTGTATCAGCCATCATCCAGGGCTGCTTGTCTTGCTTCGTGGCTGGCTTGGTGGGTGGGCTTCACATGAACTGTCAGGCAACAGAAAACTATACACAGACTTTCCCAGTTTGGTGTAGTGGTTAAGTGTGCGGACTCTAATCTGGGAGAACCGGGTTTGATTCCCCACTCCTCCACTTGCAGCTGCTGGATGACCTTGGGCAAGCCATAGCTCTGTACCAGCTGTTCTCTGAAGGACAATTGTTTCAGAGCTCTCTCAGCCCCACCTACCTCACAGGGTGTCTGTTGTGGGGAGGGGAAGGGAAAGGAGTTTGTAAGCCGCTCTGAGACTACAAGTGAAGGGCAGGGTATACATCCAATCTCTTCTTCTTCTTCTTCTTCTTCTCTTCCCGAGCCCCTAGTGGCTGAAGCCAGAACAGCATTAAAATAAATAGAAAGATGTTCAGCTGGATGCAGCACTGAGGCTGGCTTCAAGGGCCCTCCAGCTGACTCCTCTCCCCACAAATTTCCCTCTCCCCAGTTGCCTTCAGCAGGGGCATGTGACACCCCATCCCTACCCTGCACCCAAGCACGTGTGAGAGATGGCAGAATCACTCCGGCTGGAGGCATGCATGTGGGCCTTTGGATAAGACAACGTCCGATGGAAAGGAGGGCATGTTATTTATTTGTTCGTTTGTTTGTGGATGGAGGAGGGGGAGGGGCTGTGGCTCAGTGGAAGAGCCAAGGTCCCAGGTTCAGTCCCTAGCATCTGGAGAGAGGCTGCCATTCAGAACAGACAATGCTGACCTTGAGGGACTGGTGGTCTGGCTCAGGGTAAGGCGGCTCCGTGTCTTCATGTGAGAAGCAGGAAGCCAGAGAGCACCACTGCGTCCTTAGCTGGCTTTAGTTCCTCTGGGTCCAGGCACCCACTGGTCATTGGCCCTGACTGTTTATCTTCCCTGCTCTTTGCCAGTCTTGGGTGACAAGTCCAACGGTTAGCATGAGGGCTTTCCATCTCTGGGTGGAACCTGGAGATCTCCCAGAATTACAACTGATCTCCAGACTACAGCCATCAGTTTCCCTGGAGCAAATGATAGCTTTGGAGGATGGATTCTATGTCACTCTGCCCTGCTGAGGTCCCTGTCCCCCCCAAACCTTGACCCCAGGGTCTATCCCCAAACCGGCAGGAATTTCCCAACCCAGTGTTGGCAAATCCTAGTTAACACTCCTGAGCCCACTCCCAGCTCCCATCGTTACGTATCCCTGGGCCCCCCTCCAATGCTCCCCCTAAGCTGTGGAGTCTTGTGAGCAAAAATTCTACTTCGTGAGCTACTGGCATTAAAGTTTTGAGGGAGCGATTTGGCTGCTGCATAAATCAGTTTGCTCAGGAGCCATCCTTCCTGAGTGGAGACAGAAATGTGTGAACTGTGAGCTACGGTAGTAACTCAGCTTAGAGGGAACACTGCCCCTCTCCAAAGGCGCACATTGGGACCACTTCAGCAATTGTTTGCCAGTGGATTTTTCTGTTTCACACTGCAAATTCCAGTTTCAAAATGCATTGAAAGTGGATCGAAAGTGCGTTATTCCATATGTGTGAAAGCAGCTCTTAAGCTTGTTACATAAGAAACTAATACAGAAGCCCTGGCCTCTTTGGCACCGGGTCTTCCCAGCAGCAACCTCTCCAGACAACTGAAAGTGGACACCAAAGACAAGGGAAGGGAGACCTCGGCTTCCCTCTGCTCTGGAGGGGGTCGTGGGTGGAGGAAGCCGAGTTCTCCCTTCCCCTCTGACTACGATTGATGGGGGATTTTTCAGTTTTGGAAATAAAGTGGGAAAATCCTCCGCATCATGTACAGCCAAGTAGATGTCAAATATTCTGGACAGTCCACCACAGCCGTGGCTGTGGCTAGGTTGCAAACCCCAGATTAGAACATTCCTGGAGATTTGGGGGTGGGGAGGGTGGCCATTGCAGAGGGACTTCAGCAGAGCATCATTCTATAGATTCTACCCTCTGAAGCTGCTGGGGTTTTTTTCTCCAGGGGAACTGATCTCTGTCATCCGGAGAACAGCTGTAATTCCAGGAGAGCCCCAGGCCCCACCTGGAGACTGGCTACGACAGACTCACCCAAAATGAAGGCCTTGTGAAGGTTTTTCAGGCAGAACGTTAAAATGGTGTTTTCTGAGCAGGTGTCTGGGGTCAGAGAGTAGTAGGTTTTTGCGTAGTCTTGGGGGTCAAAGTGCTGCAAATAATCTTCTTTGCCAATTAAGATCCTCTCCATGGTTGCCTTCTGGCCTGCAGAAAAGTCCAAATGACACTTGTGCCCGTTCAGCACCAGGTTTCATAGCTTCTCGTCTCCCAACCCTGTCTTGTCAATCCCAAGAACCTTACCTCCCAGCCAGGGCCGGTGCCAGGGGTTGTTTTTTTTTTGCACACTAGGCAAGGCTACCTTCTGCTTCCCCCCCCCCCCCCCCCCTTTTGACTCACCTTCAAATGAGAACTGGACTTTTTGGTTGCCTTTAAAAAATCATGAATTGTTTACCGCAGCAATACATGAATTGTAGCTCCTCCTCTCCCCCTTCCCCTTCCTCTACCCGTCTTTCCAGGCTGCCTGCAAAACTGCTGGGCGTAGCAGAGAGGCCCCGCCCCCTTTTTCCCCGGGACTGGCTGGCTGGCATTTTCCCGCTCCCTGCTTTGTTTCCACTGCAAAGGAAGCCAGGCAGACTACATTGCCCAGCATGCCCTTGCGGCTCCTTGCTAAGTGCAGGAGACTTCCCTCCCCTCTTTTGCAGCAGGTTGAAATTTTTAGCAAGCATTCCAAACCAGCTGGGGAGAGCTCGCTCTTTAAAGGGGCTGTGTGCTGCTGCTGCTTCTGAGTTCCAGGCTTGGCAGCCGCTGCAGCAACAATACTTTCTCCCTGGAACTGGGAACCCTACATAGAGGTTGGGGGGGGGGGGGGGCAGGGTCGGAGATGGGCCAGCCATCCCATCTGTTTGTTCGGCTCCTTTGGGCAACTAGGTGGCTATTAGATGCTGGACTAGATGAGCCCACATTGGTGTAACAGGGCAGAAGCTCTTCTTGTGATCTTACCGCCGGGGCTGGGGGTGGGGGGCTGGGTAACATCAGTGGTAATATATTTGCTTTGCGCTAGTCTTTGACCATAATAAACAGTTCCTTCGTCACCCTAGTGGGAAGACACAGACTCACCAGCTTGAATGGAGGTGCTTTATTAGGCATAACAGACCGACCAAATACATACATAATAAATGAAGAAAGGCAATAAAAACAAGAAAAATACAAATATCAATAATATAGAATAAAATATTCTATAGAACAGCACGTGGTCTATGGCTAGGGAAGGCAATTTGGCTCCAGCTCTGTTAGCATGCTGCAGTAGAAGACACTGGTTCGGGCCCCACTGGTGGACCTTCTGATGGCACCTGGCTACAAACATAGACAGGTCCATGAGTGGCTATTGGCCACAATGTATAGATGGAACACTGTATCTGGGCCAGTGATGCTCTGTATTCTTGCTGCTTGGGGGGCAATAGTGGGAGGGCTTTTGGAGTTCTGGCTGCACTGGCAGACCTCCTGATGGCCTCATGGATTCATGTTATGGTGAACTTGAGGCTAGACTACTGTAAAGCACTCTACATGGGTCTGCCCTTAAAGACAGCTCAGAAACTATGCAGCCGTGTTGGAATCATTCAGCTAGCTCTTGCCTCCCTCAAACTCCTCTGAGTTAAAGCAAAGTGTCTGCATTCAAAATGTGGCAAAGTGTTGTGCGGGGGGGGGGGGGGGTGGAGTCCAGAGCACTTGCTTCAAGTCTCTTGCTCATTGCTACATTCTCCCTGCTTTGTTCCGACAGTGCACATTTCCTGGAAGCAGAATAGTTGTTGAACTGTGTGAACCCACTCTTCCACTTTTCAAGCAAGGTAAGCACCCCTTTCTAAGCCTGCATCCCCAATGTGATTAATTTCTGGATTCTTTCCATTGTTGCCATGAATCCACAAGCAATTGGCAGCGGCCATGGAGCATCTACCCAGAAGGTGCCTCCATATGTTCCTTGCCCCTCCCCTTGGCTGCCCTCCAACACACCACTGGAAGTTTTTTCAGGCTTTAAAAAAACAATAATTGCCCTTGACTTGGATAGCCCAGGCAAGCCTGATCTTGTCAGATCTCGAAAGCTAAGTAGGGTCAACTCTGGCAAGTACTTGGATGGGAGCTCTCCTTGGAATACCAGCAGTCAGGAGGTGGGGGCAGGCTTTATCCAGCCACTTCTCTGACTATCCTCCAGGCCCCCAGCAGGGGTCAGTCACCAGAGGTCGCCGTGACTTCCAGGTGCACACACTCCCTCACACACGAAAAATACAAAAATAATCCAAAAACAGAACAATAATTGAGGTTGCTTCAACAATATGTCTATTAACCAATTTTTAGGATAGAGAAGGCAGAGAAAGAAGTCCTTTTCTCCCTTTCTCATAGTACAAGAACTTGTGGATACTCAATGAGCAGTAGGCTTAAAACGGATAAAAGATAGTACTTCTTCACCCAAAGAGTCTTTAATTCACTACTGCAGGAAGTGGTGGCGGCTACAAGCATAGACAGCTTCAAGAGGGGATTGGATAAACATATGGAACAGGGGTCCATCAGTGGCTATTAGCCACATGGAACACTCCGTCAGGGGCACTGATGCTCTGCTTGGGGGGTTACAGTGGGAGGGCTTCTGGAGTTCTAGCCTCATTGGTGGACCTCCTGATGGTACCTGGGTTTTGACCTCTGTGTGACACAATGTCTTGGACTCAATGGGCCATTGGCCTGATCCGACATGGCTTCTCTTACTTACCTATGCTTAACAATATGCCGTTTGCATTTGGTAATCAACATGTCTCTGTAGTTCAAAATCACTCTATAGTTTAAAATCACTAATTGGTATATCAGTGATGGTTAGCACAAGAGCAACATGTCAGTTATTGATTTTTCCCCTCCCCAAATGTCTTTTGGTGGGGGGGGGGGGGAAGGTGGCCACAAAAAGAAGAGCGGTGTGCAATGCTCTCTTCTAAGCTGTGGAGTCTGGTGAGCAAAAATTCTACCTTGTGAGCGAGCACTTTGGCTACTGCATAAATTAGTTTGCTCTGCAGCCCTCCTTCCTGAGCGAAGACAAAAATGTGTGAGCCGGAGGCTAAAAAACTGTGTGCTAGCTCACACTGACTCAGCTCAGAGGGAACACTGGTGGTGTGTGCTTCTGATGGTGACAGACCTTCCTGTCCAGACCACATACAAAGTTGTTTTGGCAATGATCTTTCCCAAAAGACTGTACCAACCTAATGGAGTCTGGGAAAGATCATAGCAAAGCTGGAGGAAACAACATAAAGGGAGGATTCAGAGATGACGTCATGTAGGCGCTCAAAAAAAGCTGGCTGCAACTTAGCTGCAGAACTGGTCCCAAACCTCCTTTTGGAAGCAACCTACGTAACCCCAGTCCCTTGGCCTCGGGGTTTAAACTATTTAAGTCCCATGAAAAAGCACGTGATGATTTTCTATGTGGAAAGAGATGAACAGTTATTAGAAATCTGGGCACATGCTAAGATTTCCAACCAAAGAGGTTTTATTAATTCTATGGCAGGTAATCGGTCCCAATGTGCTACTTGCGTCAGATGTAAAATAGCTTTGCTGATGTGGATCTGTGGTGAGACCACCTCTAGTCCTCTGAAGTGATCTCTACAGGCTTTTTTTCTTCTTTCCTTCCCAGCAACCCTCGCTATGATTCTCATTCTACAGGTTAGAGAACTGAGGCTGAAAGGTAAGCAATTTAGCCAAGACCACATGATGAGACAACGGCAGAGACAGGAGTGGATCTCGGGCTTCTAAGGCCGATTCCGCACAAGGGCTTTGCTTCCCTTTCCTCCCGGGTTTAATTGGTCCGAATCAGTGTGCGCGTTTCCGCATTACATGAATCTGACCCGGGTTGATGCCGGTTCTTCATTTCCGCATCTGTCCTTGCCCTGAATCTTGAGCCCCCGCCTGTCTCCCTCCTTTTTTAATGTAGGCGGAGTTGCGTTATGACGTCGTGACGCAACAAAGCCGTGATTGGCCATCTGAGCTTCCAAGCCCACGAAAATCATCCGTGTAACAAAAAAAAAAGCTTGCACCAGAGTTGGAGGGGAAATGGAGGGTGGGAAAGGGATGGGAAATGGAGAGGGAACATGCAACACTAACACATGTAACCCCTGCAAAAATTGTGCAACACACACAATTTTTGGTCCCGCAAAAAATGTTAACCACACAACGATGGATCAATGTCATGTCGTGTTGTTGTAATGCAATGGGGGGGGGGGGGACAGCTCGCACTGTGCCTCAAAGCCATCAATACATATTTTTATAGTGGCATGACTCCGGCACTACTTTTGTGCAGAAGATGCAACACAGAAATGTGCAGACATCAACAACAAAAGTAAATTTTTAAAAAGACATTTAAATGCCAGTCAACGGTGGATCAAGGTTGTGTCATGCTGTTGTAACGCAACAAAGCGGGGAACAAAAAAAAAAAACCCCGCTTGCACCAGGGCGGGGAAGGGGGAGAGAAAGAAGCAGAGGGGTATTAAAGGGGTGGAGCAAGAAACCCCGATTTCGGAGTTCCCCACTTGAATGCCCCGACTTCACTCCCGTGGCAAAAACCCTCCCCCCTGAAAATCCTGGAAACGGAAGATCTGGGGGAAACGATGATTACATTCGGGCCAACTGCAGACCTGGAGCAACAAGTGGGGAACTGTTGCTCTGCCCTGGATTTTATCGGGGAGTGACGCCGGGGCAACAACTAGTGCGGAATCGGTCTAAGGTTTACGTGGGCACCCCCCCCCCCCCTTTGCTCTCTCACCGCTTTAGGCCTCTTTCTCCTTGCGGGCAAGGAGAAAATATTTACGTGGGCACCCCCCCCCCCTTTGCTCTCTCACCGCTTTAGGCCTCTTTCTCCTTGCGGGCAAGGAGAAAATATTTATGCGAGAAATCACAGGCGTCAAACATATCCTTGGAAAACCTGGGCTCTGCCTCGTACTCAACAACAGCAAACCCGGCTGCATGGATAGCATCTCTCAGGGACTTCTCCGTCAGGACCAAGCTGGAGAACTTACGGGGGCCAACCATGTAGAAACTGCACCCCAGAATCCCCTCGAGCACTAGGGCCCCCCCGAGCTTCAGCAGGGAGCTGATGTTCTTCAGGGTGGCTTGCATGGTGCTGAGATCTTTGCAAGCCGCCTCCAGGCACTCCACGGCCAGCACGCAGTCCGCCGGAGGCAAGCTGACTGGTGCCAGTGGGTTGCTCTGCAGGACGTCGCAGTAGAGGACCTGCTGGAGGGTTCTTCTCACCTTGGCCTCTTTCTCGACCCAGCTGTCCCTGCAGGGCATTAAAAGCAAACAGATGACTTGGCGAGCCTGCAGGCAGTCTCTGGCATCACAGGAAGGGAGATGGGGTAAGAACTGACTTTGGAGAGAAAACACAGTCCAACCACTTCAACCTACTTGGAGCCCTTGGCCTCAGCCTTCCAGTTCTTGCTTTGGATTCCCTTTGGGATTTGCACTGGGAGTTCCAGCGGGCTGTTTTTCCCAGTGGCAGAACAAGACTGGCGTTTGAAAGCTCGCCAAGGCTTGCTGGGACAGAGGGCAACGGGCAGGAGATAGACAAAGGGCTCAGATGTGAGCAAAGGTCACCATGAGCCAACTTTTCAGCTAGCTGCTCCCACTGGGCTTTTCAGAGATGCTTGACGCACAGCCAGGGATAGGACGGGGAGTGGGGTTGTGTTGCCAGCTCCAGGTTGGGAGACTCCTGGAGACTTGGGTATGGAGCCTGGGGAGGACAGGGACCTTAGTGGGGTACAGTGCCATAGAGTCCACCTTCCAAAGCAGCCATTTTCTCCAGGGGGATTTATCTCCGCTGTCTGGAGATGAGCTGTACATAAGAACATAAGAGAAGCCAGTGTTGGATCAGGCCAGTGGCCCATCCAGTCCAACACTCTGTGTCGCACAGTGGCCAAAAACACCCAGGTGCCCTCAGGAGGTCCAGCAGTGGGGGCAGGACACTAGAAGCCCTCCCACTCTTGCCCCCCCCCCCCCAAGCACCAGGAATACAGAGCATCACTTGCCCCAGACTGAGGGTCCCTATCTGTACTTTGTGGCTAAAGCCGCTGATGGACCTCTGCTCCATATGTTCATCCAATTCCCTTTTGAAGCCGCCCATGCTTGTAGCCGCCACCACCTCCTGTGGCAGTGAATTCCACGTGTTAATTCCAGGGGATCCCCCTGTCCCACCTGGAGGCTGGTATCCCTAGTGGAGGGGTGAACCAATGTGGTGTTCTGGGGAGGGTGTCGAACTATGCCAAGAGAGGCTTGGGTTCTAATCCCCTTTCAGCCATGACCTTGGGTCACTGCACCCACCTGACCTCCCTCACAGGGCTGTTGGGAGAACAAAGGGAAGGGAAAGAACCATGCAGGCGGCTCCCAGCTACTTGGGGGAAAGGCGGGATAAAAACTTATTTTAAAGATTATTTATTGATTTGATTAAATTTCTTGACTGCCCTTTTCTGCTTGCGCGGGGCTCAGGGTAGTTTACAACCAATTAATCCAGTGCATTATACAATCAATTAAAAGCACAAAAATTCAATATTAAAAACATTCGAAGCATTTCAGTATTTAAAGACATTTTAAAAACAAAATGGCATTCAGTCCCTGGGGTGGGGGGCAGGCAGATGGAAAAGCCTGGCGCTGGCCTCAGCCAAAGAAGAAGAGAGAAGAGATTGGATTTATACCCCACCCTTCACTTGGAAGTCTCAGAGTGGCTTACAAACTCCGTTCCCTTACCCTCCCCACAACAGAACACCCTGAGAGGTAGGTGGGGCTGAGAGAGCTCTTCCCAGAACTGCCCGTGAGAGAACAGCTCTGAAAGGACTTGTGACTGGCCCAAGGTCACACCAGCAGCTGCCTCTGGAGGAGTGGGGAATCAAACCCGGTTCTCCCGGTATAGAGTCTGCACACTTAACCACTACACCCAACTGGCTCTCTGTATCTAGGTCAGGCAGGGCACGGATGTCATTCGGCAGAGAGTTCCACCAGGCCGGGGCCAGGGCGGAAAAGGCCCTGTTCCTGGTTCAGGCCAGCTGGAGTAGCTGACGGTGGATCCGAGTGAATGATAGCAGGGGGTGGGGGGGATGCGGGGGGAGGCAGGGTTGGGAACGCACCGTCATTGAGCTGCCATACCTGTTTCCTTCCAGCTCACACACATACTTCACAACTGGGGTCCAGTCAAAGGCTCCCGGTTTGTTCTTCAGCCACATCTCGATTTCCTGGCGGTTCCTGTTGACGGGATCGGAGGCAATGATGCTCCCAAAGGACTCACAGGCGGAGAGGAACTGGTAGATAGTGGGGCCACTGGCCAGGTCAAGCAGGGTGTCCCCTTTCAGGCGCCCTGGTGCGAAAGAAGGGCAGGTCAGGGGAACTCCCTCGAGGGCAAGAGGGAGGCCCCAGCCAAGGAAAGCCCCTCTCAGCGTTGCCTCTTCACCCCTGGAACTGGAAGTGAGCCCCCTCCAGGCATTTCAAGGCATTTCGCAGGTCCCACCCCAGGGAAAGCAACCAGTCAGGGTTGCCAACGGACCTAGAGAAAAATATCCTGTTCCTTTTATAGAGGCTTGATGTGTGGAAGTGGGCAGCTGAAACCTTTCATGGCATGGAAGCCAGGAACGTCACCGGGTAAACGACATCCCGTTAGGGGGAGGGGCCATGGCTCAGGGGTGGAGCATCTGATCCATCATGCAGAAGGCCTCAGGTTGAATCTCCCACATCTCCAGTTTAAAGAACAGGCTGTGAAACTGCTGAGCAGTCGGGTGAGAACGGATAAAAGGAAGTCCTTCTTCACCCAAAGGGTGATTAACACGTGGAATTCACTGCCACAGGAGGTGGTGGCGGCTAAAAGCATGGACGGCTTCAAGAGGGAACTGGATAAACATCTGGAGCAGAGGTCCATCAGTGGCTGTTAGCCACAAGGTATAGACAGGAACTCTGAGTCTGGGGCAAGTGGTGCTCTGTATTCTTGGTGCTTGGGGGGAAGGCAATAGTGAGCGAGGGGCTTCCAGTGTCATGGCCCCACGGCTGATGGCACTTCCTGAAGGCACCTGCTATTTTTGGCCACTGTGTAACACAGAGCGTTGGACTGGCTGGGCCACTGGCCTGATTCAACATCGGCTTCTCTTATGTCTGGGGCAGTGATGCTCTGCATTCTTGGTGCCTGGGGGGGGGGCAAGAGTGGGAGGGCTTCTAGTGTCCTGGCCCCACTGCTGGACCTCCTGATGGCCCCAGGTATTTATGGCCACTGTGCGAGACACAGTGTTGGAGTGGATGGGCCATTGGCCTGATCCAAAATTGGTTCCTCTTATGTTCTTAAGCACCGGGCAGGAGGTGATGTGAAGGACCTCTGGCTGAGACCCCGGAGAGCTGCTGCCAGTCTGAGTAGACAATACTGACCTTGATGGACCCCAAGGGTCTGGTTCAGTAGAACGCAGCTTCATGTGTAGTCAGCCTCTGTTAAAGGAGCAAGACATATTTTTTTCCCGGGCTGCTAGCAACCCACTGTTACTGGACATGCAACTTCACACTGTTGCTATATACTATGATCTGAGTTCTTAATAGTACCTTATGCATGTCATTTTTAATCCTAACATTCTGTGCACTGTGTAATAAATAGTTGTGTTTTATTTTATTTGCTAGTTGCTCAACCTTTTGGTTCCTGAAAAGCCTGAAAGATTGGCAGGTGTGAGTGCCTTCTACTGATGGAGTGCGGGATCCCACGTCTCCACTGCAACACCTCTCCGCTCCTGCATTTGATCCTGAGCTGGAACCATTTTTCATTATGGCTCATACAGCAGAGGGACAGGACCAGCTAGAGACACCAGGGTCAATTCCTCAGCCAATTTCTGAATGAAATCATACCCATCCCTCCCTTCAAAATGCCCTCGCTGAATCTCCTTCACGCATCGGGAAGAGCGGCGCATGCATGTCTCACGGCTGTGATGACGTACCTGAAGCAAAGGTCTTGCAAAGGTGTTTCAGGTAAAATTCAGTGGCTTCATCACCCAAGGTGCCTGCTCCAAACTGGAAATATTCCAGATAGCTTCTGGGATCAAACTCTGCCTGATAAACCTCCCGTCCGGTGAATTCCGCCATGGTGCTCTCTCTGCAGGCCTTGGAGTATGTGGAGAGGATTTCCCTCCCTGGGCCTCTCTGTCAACACAAGAAGTGTTCAAAGAGCGGAACATCCAGAAATTGGCCATCAGCCATTAACCCTTCCCCGTTCCCAAGAGCAGCAGAATCAGCGTAATGAGGACACTGAAGCTTCTATCATTGACTTTTCAATATGCTTCCCCAAGCCGGTACAGAAGAAGAAGAAGAAGAGGAGGAGGAGGAGGAGGAGGAGGAAGAGGAGATTGGATTTATACCCCACCCTTCACTACCTGAAGGAGTCTCAGAGCAGTTTACAGTCTCCTTTCCCTTCCCCTCCCCACAACAGCTGTGACGTAGGCGGGGCTGAGAGAGCTCTGACAGAGACTGCTCTTTTTCAAGAACAGCTGAGCCAGAACTATGGCTTGCCCAAGGTCATCCAGCAGCTGCAAACCCTGCCCTCTCCAGGCTCCATCCCCAAATCTCCAGGAATTTCCATCACAGAGTTGGCAAGCTTATCTGCAACCACAGCCAATGCCATTTAAACCGAAGGATGAGGAAAACCCTTTTTTGGCCGGGGGGGGGGTTAATGCAGAGTTCAGCTGTAGCTACAGAGAGTAACGGAGCGCCTTTATGCTCCACACACAAGCACATTCCTTTCTAGGCGTCCTCCACTGAAAGCCGCCCATTCCATGACCAGCAGCAAATCCACAGGAATCTTCTGTCTCAGAGAGTGCCAGGAGGCCCCTAGACTTCTGTCTCCAGTCCCACCTCTTTCTCCATCCCAGGCCCGGCTCGGCTCTGCCCTCTGCCGTCAGTTATCTGACTTCAGCTTCTCCCCAGGAGCCCGTCCTGAGCACCCCTTGGTCCCTTCCCCCTTCTTCACAGGCTGAGCTCCCCCACCAAGAGCTGTAGAATTTTTAAAAAACCACTTTCCTTTGGCAGGATTGTGAACTTCGGGCATGATTCAGCCAAGCGTAAGCACTGTGAAGTCCCATTGATTTCAAAGAGAAAATTAAGTAAGCATTTACATCTCCCCCACAGGAGCGAATAGGGCTCCAAAGAGTTTCTCTGTGGCTACTTCGTGGCCAGAGACTTTAAACCTGTCCATTAACCCTGCATTTTCGATTTTTTACTTAATATTTTATTGGCCCGAAACCAGTGTTCCCTCTAAGCCGAGTTAGTGTGAGCCAGCTCACAGTTTTTTTAGCCTCCGGCTCACTCATTTCTGTCTCAGCTCAGGAAGAATGGCTCCAGAGAGCAAACTAATGGATGCAGGAGCCAAATCGCTCACTCACAACTTTAATGCCAGTCGCTCACAAAGTAGAATTTTTGCTCCCAAGACTCCACAGCTTAGAGGGAGCGTTGCCTGAAACCTTCTGTTGGCAGCTCCACAGATATAATTTTGAACCATATTAATTTGATTCATAGCTACATCCTTTGGTGAGTGAGCATTGCTTGTCCCAGATAAGAACGTAAGAGAAGCCAATGTTGGATCAGGCCAATGGCCCATCCAGTCTAATCCTCTGTCACACAGTGTCAAAAAAAACCCAGGTGCCCTCAGGAGGTCCACCAGTGGGGCCAGGACACCAGAAGCCCTCCCACTGTTGCCCCCCCCCCCCAAAATAACACCAAGAATGCAGAGCATCACTTGCCGCAGACTGAGAGTTCCTATTGATAACTTGTGGCTAATAGGGGCCACTGACGGACCTCTGCTCCATATGTTTATCCACGCTGAGACCCTGAAACTTGTCCTTTAGAGGTAGGTGTAAACTTGGAAGCCAGCCAGTCACTCTAGGTGTGTGTACATTTCCCAGACGGGATGGAAGGGCAGGTCCGCTGGAATGTCAACAGCCACGTCTCTGTCACCCCATAGAGCTGCCACATCTGGCTTAGGAAATCCCTGGAGGTGTGGGGTAGTACCCGGGGAGAGCGGAGTTTGGGGAGGGACCTCAGCAGGGACATTTCAGAGTCCGTCCTCCAAAGCAGCCGGTTTCCTCCAGGGGGAACTGATCTCTAAGGTCTGGAGATTCATTGTAATTCCAGGGGATCTCCAGGCCCCACCTGGAGGTTGGCAATCCTAGTTGTTTTTATCTCTATAAAGCATTTCCCCCCCCTGTGCTGCTTATTGGCCACAGGGGGGTGGTAAGGGCCTCCTAATGAGCCTTCAAACACTTTTTTAAAAAGTTGTGCACCAGGTACTTATACGACACCAGAAGGCTGAGGCCCGACTCACAGTTCTGCTTGAATCCTGACTCCTCAAGAGGAGGGCTTCTGGAAAGGTTTAGCACCTTATCCCAAGTCCCCATCCCAGCCTGCCTCTCACTAAAGGGCTGCATAGGCAGAGTTTAGGATCCTTTCACCTGATGCGGCTGATGATTCCCTGTTGTGCTTTCACGGCTACGGCGAAGGTGGAAAGTAATGACAGGGGAGAGAGCTCAGTGTACCGCCCCCTCACGGCTGCTATTCCTTGCCCCCTTGCAGCTGGTATGCTTTTTACCAGTTTTCTAAATTGGTACAAGGTAGTTGTCAGGGATGCTCTAGGCTGATCCCGCATTGAGCGAGGGCAGGGTGGGGGTTGGGATCATCATACCCCACCTTTCACTACCCCAAGGAGTCTCAGAATGGCTTACAATCTCCTTTCCCTTCCCCTCCCCACAACAGACACCCGGTGAGGTAGGTGGGGCCGAGAGAGCTCTCTTGAGAACTGCCCTTGAGAGAACAGCTCCGACAGAATTATGGCTTGCCCAAGGTCACTCCAGCAGCTGCACATGGAGGAGGAGTGGGGAATCAAACCCAGTTCTCCCAGATTAGAGCCCACGCGCCTAACCACTACACCAAACTAGCTCTCTGCTTGCATATATAGTTTTATCCACTTAAAGCAGTTAGAATGTAAGGAGGAGAAGCATGAGCAGTTTATTAAATTGCTCTATTTATTTGCTGCAATGTGTACCCCTGGGGTTGCCTGTTCCAAGTTGGGAAACACCTGGAGATTTGGGGAGTGGAACCTGAGGAGGATGCAGTTGGGAAGAGGATAGACAAGAAGCGGGCATACTGCCATACAACCCACCCTCCAGACCAGCCCTTTTCTCCGTGGGCACTGATCTCTGCTGCCTGGAGATCAGTTGTAATCCCAGGAGATTTCCAGCCACCACCTGGATGCTGGCAACCCTCCCTCAGTCAATCTGGCCATCATCAGGAAGGGTTAGAATTCAACTGGAATTCAACTCAAGGGAACTGTTCATTTCTTTGCAGGTCCAAGAGCCAGATGCCATTTCATCAAGTGCTTTAGCAAGAAAGAGAAGGGGATCTGCCTCTGTTCAGAGCCCAGTTGCTGAAGGGTGCCAGCCACGTGGCATTTACGAGGACTCCACTGTTTGTATCATTGGTGTCTGAATTATACCTCTGTTTGTAAGCTGTCAGATTTCAAGTTTTCGATAAGCTATTTCACCTTGAGAAATTTCCTCTCGGATATTTTTCTTGAAGCAATTTCAAAACTGCCTGACAAGCTGTAAGGGTTCTGCTGAGTTAGATGTGTCCTGGGCAGAGGTACTGAGAGAGATCCCAAAGCCTTTGCTTGAATTACACCTTCAGTTGATACAGCCAAGAAAAATTTTCTCTCCTGTCTCCTCGACGGTGCTAGATGAACGATGCTTTGCTGATCTAGGCGGTGGTGATGTGTGAAGAGAGGGGCCCAGTTGGCCTATATTATACACTCTTGTAGAAGGCTTTGTGGGTTTTGGTCTGAGATGTCTTGGGGGTACTTTGAACTATACAGGGGGATTATCACCTCCAGACTGGGGACATATTGATTTGAACACTTATATCAAGGGTTGTATTCGACTGGCTTTTGAGCAGGGGAAACCTTTACCTATCATGGGTCTTTAGACATTGCTTAAGCGATGACATGACTTATTGACAAAAATGTATGGTTTATATATTTATATACTAATTCCCAACTGTCCCTTCTGCATGTGGATACTTATTTCTGCCGATAGGGGGCTCACTGTCTCCCAATAGGTTTCTCTACAAACTCCAGGGACTCTGTGGTCTGCAGAAAAATCCAAAAAGTTTAAAAAAAAATAATGAATTCAGTATGATTTATTTCAAATTCAATGTGGGTAGTTTCTGGTTGCCTGACACAAAGCATTAATTCATTTCCATATTATGAATACATCAAAATCCAGGGCTATTTTTGGGCAGGAATGCACAGGAACAGAGTTCCGGCTGGCTTCCAAGCTGGCCACACCTACAGCCCCCCACCCCAGTAGTTGTTAAAAGAGCCAGACTGCTTTAGTGGTCAAGAGTGGTGTACTCTAATCTCGAGTGCCGCATTTGATTCCCCACTCTTCCTCCCCATGAAGCCTGTTGGGTGACCTTGGGCCAGTCACCATTCTCCCAGAACTCTCTCTGTCCCTTCATCCTCACAAGCTGTCTGTTGTGGGGAGAGGAAGGGAAAGGTGATTTTAAGGTGCTTTGAGACTCCATCAGCTGGAGAAAAGCAGGGTATAAAGACCTACTCATCTTCCTTTTCTACTGCCCGTGTTGTCTGGCTGTTTCCCACAAACTCATGTTTGCTTTCTGTCCCTGTAAGAGGGGCAAGTCTCCCTCCCCTCCCAAAAAACCCCCAAAGAAGCAAAAAACTGAAATTGCAACTAATTCTGAAGCAGAGACAGGAAATCCAGATCCTTCACTTTCTACTTGTCCTTGACTAAACTGGTTTGAAGGGACAAGAGAGTCCACCTTCCAAAGTGGCCATTTTCTCCATGTGAACTGACCTCTGTCACCTGGAGATCAGTTGTAATAGCGGAGACCTCCAGCCACCGCCTGGAAGTTGGCCACCCTAGGAATGAAACGAGACATGAATGCTACCACCAGAAGGTCATATCATCCCCCCACCCCACCCTTAGCATGTGCAGAAGTGATTTCCACTCAGTGGGATCCTCTCCTCTCTGTTCTAGTTGATAACTTTGGAAGCAGCCATAGCAAACGCCTGGGGGCCTCTTCCTCCATTATTAACAGGAGAATGAAAGACTGAAGACACGTCAGATAATGGCTCACAGACTGCATTCAATATTTTAATAAGTCATAAATCACAAACCAATCGCACGCTGAGGAGGGCTGTGTGATGACCTCAGAAGGTAAAATCGTGGCTTACTCGTTGTCCTTCGCAAAAAAAAAAAAAAAAAGTAGACAAGAAGCCGTCCGAACAAGTCAGCCTTTGTGCCTTGGCGATGCCTCTCCATTGCCAGCAGCCATTAGGTGGGAACGGGCCATTGTCATTCTGGCTGGTTCACTCAATTGACTCTTGCAGTCACGGTGAACATAACAAGTTGCTACTTACAGGAGAAGCAGCTACCTTGAACAGCTTATTAGTATGAGTTCTGTAATGTCCTAATATCCCTACAGCTCTCTCTTGCACAGCCTGACCTTTTGATTATATTGGAAAACATTTCTTCACTGTGTGAAGAAATACGCACCTGATGAAGATAGGATTTTTCAGCCCGAAGTAGAACAAAATCCTAGTTTGGTAGGACCTTAAAGACCAACAATTCCCCCCCCCCCCCCGGGTATGAGTCAAAGCTCCCTTCTGTGCTAAAGTGACCTTTGACCTAGGGAAATCTTAGAACCCCCCTCCCCCTGGGGGACTTTATCATTAAGGTGAAGAGATTGAAGAGAAGAGATTGGATTTATACCCCACCCTTCACTACCCAAAGGAGTCTCAGAGCGGCTTACAAACTCCTTTCCCTTTCCCTCCCCACAACAGACACCCTGTGAGGTAGGCGGGGCTGAAAGAGCTCTTTTGAGAACTGCTGCTGAGAGAACAGCTTTGAGAGAACTTGTGGCTGACCCAAGGTCACACCAGCAGCTGCATGTGGAGGACCGGGGAGTCAAACTCGGTTCTCCCAGACTAGAGTCCATGCTCCTAACCACTACACCAAACTGGCCTTCTCGGGACATGAATTTAGTTCTGCTACTGGACTCTGATTTGGTTCTGCTGCTACAGACTAACCCAGCTGCCCACGTTAAGCTACCACCCCCAAATACATCACTTCATGCTTACATTCAACTTTGATTGCTGTGTGGTCAGCCAGCTTCTTCATAAAGCTTTACTCTTCACTCACCAGTCCAGATCCTTTATGAAGAAGCTCCATAGCACCAGTTCCTGAGGAACCCCATGACTTGCTTCTGGATTTTGCAAGGTCTACTTACTCTCTTTCCTGCCATTTAACCAAACCCTGAAGCTACCTTATAACTGAGTTAGGCCTTCAGCCTACTGAGGTGAGGTCCATTGGTATCATCCACTCTGACTAACAGCCCCTCTCCAGGGTCCCAGGCAGAAGTCTTTTCTATCAGCTGCTACCTGAAACTTTTACCTGGAGATGCTGGGAACTGAACCTGGGACTTCTACATACAAAGCAGACACGAACACCCATGAAGCTGTTTTATACCGAATCAGACCACTGGTCCCCTGAGATCAGTCTTGTCTACTCAGACTGGCAGCAGCTCTCCAAGGTCTCAGTCAGAGGTCTTTCAAATCACCTACTGCCTGGTCCTTTCAAGTGGAGATGCTGGGGATTGAACTTGGTGCCTTCTGCGTGCAGAACAGAAGCTCTGCCACTGATTGCGTTTCCTCCCCAGGGATCTGCCCTCTGATTCCATGACTGCTAAGTTTACTCAGGAACCTCTGGTGCGGAAATTTGTTCTAAAGCTATAATGTCTATGGATCACTGTTTTCCATGTGTTTCAGTTTAGAAAAAAAGATTACTAAGGAGAGACATGATAGAGGTTTGTAATATTATTCCTCAGTAAGGGTTGTTCATTTATGTGCTGAAAAGTTCTTTCCTTAATAACGGTTTCCACTGGTGTCCTGGGAACAGAGGTTAAGTTAACTGGCCTATAATTTCCTATATTTTCTTTGGACACCCCCCCCCCCCCCACTTTTAACAGCATTACATTTGTGACCTTCTAATTATCAAGGAAGCTGATTTTAGCAACTGCATGTATAATTCTGTTACAAGATTAGCAATTTTGCTTTCATATTTCCTAACAGCTTTTGGGCATAGGTCATTCGGATTGGGTGGATTTTTTAGTTTTTAATTTGTCCCTCAGCCCTAGAACTTCATCTTTCATCACCTTTATTGGACTTTGCTCTGTTCTGACACCTTCCCCCCAAACATGCTGATGAGTTCTTGTATTTATTTGATTGGATGTTGCTCTCACATTAAAGATAACCGCGTCTATTCCTTGCAGCAAGAGAGTTATCTTGAACTGCTTATTAGTATGTTGGGCTGAGCAGAGCTGTGATACACCCTCCACTCTCCGTGGCATTGCCTGACCTTTGGACTTCATTGGGAAACGTTTCTTCCCCCAGGACAGACAAACCCACCTACTGGGGAAAGTTCTCCAAGTGTCTTTGGCCCAGGGAAGTTTATGTCACTGTAAATGTGTTAGGCCCTTTCTGCACAATCCTTTTAATCCATGTTCACCGTGGTGTCCCCCAAGCAATTCTGCACTAAAATCGAGTTCAGCCTTCTCCCTCCCCCCTCCCATTCTACACTACATTACCTCCCTTCAGTGGTCAGCATTCCTTTAAGGATGTGAGTGGCTGGCTCTTTAAATCTAGCAACGCCACGCTTGTTGTTAGCTCACAATGGCCATAAAATGGCTAGGAGAGACTTTGGTCCGTGATCAATGTATATTTGTGGTGATTTGAGACTGTGAGAGGCTGTGGCACTCGATAAGTTATATTTCTGGTTTATGTAATTACCAAAGGGGTGTTTCAAGTATTTCCATATGGTTTTGCTTGTATATTTTCCTTCAGTTTCAAGTTCTTTTGATAAAGCATCGGCGATACGCAATACCTTCAAGTTGGTGAACGCATGAAGCGCTATTGGAACCTGCTAGGAAAGCACCATTGGAATCTACTAGGATTTACTGGTTCTTTTTTCATATGTGGTGGACCTGTAAGGTAACTAAGAAATATTAGATATGGATCCATGAAATGTTGCAAAAAATGATGCATACCATTATACCATTCATACCAGAATTGTTTTTATTGAATATTATTCCAGAATCATTTAATAAACCAGATACATATATGATTGTACATGTAGTTATTATGGCAAGGATTTTGTATGCAAAGTACTGGAAGAAGGAAGAAGTCCCATCAAAAGAAGAAATAATTTAAAAATCATTAGAAACAGCTGAAATGGACAAACTAACTCTACGATTACAAGATAAAAAAGAAGAAACCTTTGAAAAAAACTGATCAAGATTGTATAAATGGTTGGAGGTATATCTTAAGAACTAAGACCTGAAATTTGAACTCATGGCTTCGGTACTTTAAATTGTTATACGTGCATACAAGATATTTAGATAAACTTAGTAATCTGAAGTACAGACTCTGTGTATGTTGTATGTTCTATTTTGTTTTATTTTTTCTGTGTATGTATTGTTTATTCTTTTTTCTCTTAAAAACTAATAAAAATTCTCAAAAAAAAGGAATCTACTAGAATTTTAAAAGCCCTTTATGATGATTTTTCTACTTTTTTCTACAATAGAACTTTGAAGTGACTTGAAAAGTAGCAGTTTTTGTCGGGAAAAGCCTGTTTGCTGTTACAATTTCAATCAGTGTTCTTGTGTAACTTTGTGGTTCTCATGGTGTTTATGCACTTCATAGTCTATTTTTATATTCTTTAATTATAGTAGTATTTGCATATTGGTTTGTATTTTTTACACCGTTTTTGTTTTGGGATTGTGTTCCTACTGCGTTTCCTCCTGTTGTGTGTTGAACAAAATAATTGTGGCAGAGGTTCCATGGGCCACAAGAGCACTTTGGCTCCCTGCCTGGAATTCCTCCCCCAACATCATGCAATTGTGGGATGTTCCTCAGTCCCACAGATGCACCGTTTTGGATCCGAAATCCATTTCAGAAGTGGGTTTTCCTTGTCTGAGATGAAACTGTAGCTGCCCTTCCCCTGGCCTTACTAACAGCATTCAACAGAACCAAGTCTGAGTCCAGTGGCCCCTGTAAGACCAACAATGTTTAATTCTGGATATAAGCTTTCATGTGCATGCACACTTCTTCAGATATCAGTTGCACAGAAACATTATTTAAATTAATGCCTCTTGGAGTGTCAGTGATATATAAACAGGATTTAGATAGGATCTCATCATGACAACAGCAATGGACATCAGCAAAATGGGAAAAAGTTCACAGTGACCAATGTGTGAAAATGCAACAGAAAAGGACATCTGTTGTGCCACGGTGGTCACTGCAAACGGACTGGCAGAGGCTGGCGATTGGGAAGCTCTACTCCTTGCATGGGGGAATTAGCTGCTATCTGCGCTTTACCTGGAAATAATTCCCAGTTGTTTTCACTAGATGGCACTCAAGCATCAGGATTGCTTGGCAGGATGACTGTTTGTTGTGTCCTGCTGGAATAGCAGAAGTGTGGAGACCAGCCTGAGGTGCAGGTGAGCAGGCGCAGGTGAGCTGGCAGGCTGTGATGATAAAAGAATCCAGCCGTTACTGACACCAACGATTGTCTTACTTCCTACAAGGAGGCTGCACCGCACCCAGTTTCCCTTTGGGCATGGATGTTCTCCAACTGTATCTTAATTGGGGTGACCTGAAAAGTTTCTAATGCTTGTTTAGGCGTCCAGGTAGGAAAATCTGGCATCAAGGACAAGATAGCCATTCTGGCTGGAAATGACTGGGGATAACAAGTCCTTCCAAGAAATGGCAAAACAGTGGACAAGACCTCTGCGGCAAGCCCCTTCCGTCTCCTTCAAGAAGAGTTGTCAGGTTCCCTCTGGCCACCAGCAGAGCATGGGGCGGTGGGGTCGCCAGATCCAGACTGGGACCTTTGGGGTGGAACAAACAAAAGGGGAAGGGGGAAACAAATTCCCCCCGAAATATACTGAGAATGCCTCAAGGGTCAAGCTACAGCAAATAAAATTCATATCAAAGGGAATGTATTTATTATATGGTGTACACTGTAGCATAATTAAAAACACAGGGCCTGAATATCAGGCTACATGAAGAATTATCAATTAAGAAATCAAGTAAAAGCTTTACATAAGCTGCCAGTTTGGTATAGTGGTTAGGAGCACAGAGTCTAATCTGGGAGGACCGGGTTTGATTTCCCGCTCCTTCATATGCAGCTGCTGGTGTGAGCTTGGGTCTGTCATAAATTCTTTCAGAGCTGTTCTCTCAGGAGCAGTCCTCGAAAGAGCTCTCTCAGCCCCACCTACCTCACAGGGTGTTTTGTTATGGGGGCAGGAAAGGGTATGGAGATTGCAAGCTGCTCTGAGTCTCCTTTGGGTAATGAAGGGCAGGGTAGAAATCCAATTTCCTCCCCTCCTCCTCCTCCTCTACAAAGGTGATGAAAATATCAAATGTCCAACATAAGACCATATGTGTTCTGGCCTCAAAGGCTTTCCTCGGTGTTCAATAGTACACAACACAGTTTTTAGAAACACATCTGGGGAATAAATAATATAAACCAACCCTGACATGTGATGGTATCTCACATATTGTGTGGTTATACAGCAGACAGTGGATCCTTTCACATGGTAACTGTACTCCAATAGAAATCATCTGTGGCTATTATAATCTGGTGTAAAGTTTCAAGTATTTCTGGACGTGTGTGTCAGGGGTCATTTAAAGCAGGAACGCACAGGAATGCCGTTCCGGGAGTAGCAAGGCCAGGAGCGGGCACATATGGTGATGCGCTGTGGAAAAAGGCAAAAGTGTACTAACTAGATCTGTATTTTCATGCTTGTTGTGGGGTAGTATCCCTACAAGAGCAAAGGAAATCCAAAGAGTCTTTAGTCAAAGGGTAAAGCAGGCTTGCCAGCTCTAAGTCGGGAAATCCCTGGAGATTTTTGGGGTGGAGCCAGAGCGGTGGGTGTTGCCTTCTGACACTTCCGGTGGTGTCAGGGTGTGTGGCATATGCAAATAAGTTGTGCTAAAGAGTTATGCTAATGAGCGCCTGCACAAAATGACCCCTGCGTGTCA
Source organism: Lepidodactylus listeri (assembly GCA_029233225.1). Lineage (NCBI taxonomy): Eukaryota > Metazoa > Chordata > Lepidosauria > Squamata > Gekkonidae > Lepidodactylus > Lepidodactylus listeri. The sequence continues at coordinate 72,787,563 of JARCFY010000014.1, read as the reverse complement.
TCAACTAGCAAAGGAACTCCAATGGCACATTATACGGTATATACAATAATTATATCATTGTGTACACCATATAATAAATATAATTCCTTTGATATAAATTTTACTTGCTGTAGCTTGATTTGGGGATGGAACCTGGGGAGGACAGGAACCTCGGTGGGTTACAATGCCATAGAGTCCACCCTCCAAAGCATCCATTTCCTCCAGGGGACTTGATCTCCATAGGCTAGGGAACAACTGCAATCCTGAGGGATCCCCAGGCCCCACTGGAGGCTGGCATCCCGGCATTCAGGAGCCAGTCCCAGCCATGACACACGACTTTCTTCTAGGTAAACACACCTGGATTTGGCTGCATAGAAAGGGGTGGCAGGAGAGATGCTTGGCAAAGTCCAGAGACCTGGTGCCCGGAACAAATGTCTCATGACTGCCCCAAAGGTAGGCCCACCTTCCGGAAGCTTCCTGAAAACTCCCAAGGTTCCTTTGGTTGTTTCCCCGCCCCCCTTCCATACGAAAAAAGCACCACAAAGCAAACTGCCACCATACTGCAAAAAGGAAACAACAGTCTGAAGTCACAGACAAAGACTATCTTTAGCATTACAAGAATAACAACACTGAATGCAGTTGAGGGAGTACTTAATTCTTGTAAGCAACGCTAAAAGTTTCTTAAAAGCAAATATTCCCACTAACTCGGTCTCTGGGGATGCAGAAGACTAACATTCCTGTAGCTGAGAATTCACCCTGCCTTGTTATGAAATACAGCGAGACAACAGAGCTTTTAAGGGCTAAAATCCACTTTATCTTCTCATTCTTGAATTTGTCCTCTGGGATTCCTCTGAAAGCTTGCGGGGTATCACAATATGATCTGTTGAAAAGCTGCATTCCCTTTTCATTTGTGGTAGGATATCAGTCACACAGGTGATGTCTTTCGGTACTCACCAGGGGTCATTTTGAGCAGGAACGCGCAGGAACGCCATTCCGGGAGTAGCAAGCCCAGGAGCGGGCACATGTGATGATGCGTTGTGGAAAAAAAGCAAAAGCATATTAACTTGATCTGTTTTTTCATGCTTGTTGTAAGAGCAAAGGAAACCTAAAGTGTCTTCAGTCAAAGTGTAAAGCTGGCTCGCCAGCTCTGAGTCGGGAAATCCCTGGAGATTTTTGGGGTGGAGCCTGAGCAGTGGGTGTTGCCTTCTGACACACTTCCGGTGGTGTCAGGGGGTGTGGCATATGCAGATAAATTATGCTAAAGAGTTATGCTAATAAGCTCCTGCACCTCTTTTTCTACAAAATGACCCCTGGTCACCCTGTGGAACTTCTACGAGTTCCTGTCTCCTTTGCTTGATTCTCTCTGGAGCCAGGCTAAATAATAGTAATATGTTGTTTGAAAATGGCATGCTGGAGGCCAAAACTGAATATTTGAAAATATTCTAAATTTCAAAATCATTTCCAGTTCCTAACTAAAGTTTCAAGCTGGAAACTGGACTTTTTAATAGGGTTTTTTTTTGTCTTTTAAAAAACTTAATTCTTAAAGGTGTCAGATATGAAATCCAGGGTAGGGTCAAATACAAAAGGCTGGTACATGGCATGGCAGCAATGCTAAGTGTATAATTTAGTCTCAGAGCATGCACAAGCACAGCAAGAACAGGGACTCACCAGTTTGGTGTCATGGTTAGGAGTGCAGACTCTAATAATCTGGAAGAACCAGGTCTGATTCCCCACGCAGCCACATGCAGCTGCTGGTGTGACTTTGGGTCAGTCACAAGTTCTTTTGGAGCTGTTCACTCAGAAGCAGTTCTTGAAAGAGCTCTCTCAGCCCCACCCATGGCACAGGGTGTCTGTTGTGGGGAGGGGGAGGGAAAGGAGATTGTAAGCCGTTCTGAGACTCCTTTGGGTCGTGAAGGATGGAGTATAAATCCAATCTCTTCCTCTTCTTCCTCCTCTTCTTCTCCAAGTGACTCAAACCTGAAGCTGCCGGCTTAATCCGATGGCTGTTTTCTGACTCCTGCTTTAACTTCAGAACGAAGCAGCAAACAAGTTTCTTTTTCTTTTTTATTAAAGATTTTATTAATTTGCTACATAAAGAAAGGGGGAAAAAAACAGAACAACACCTAAAAAGATAGAAAATCTATCACATAACAACAATGAAGCACGTACTCTTTTTTTTAAACCACTTCGATTTTACAAAAAAGGAATCATACTTTTATGCACCTAAATCAGTTTAACCATTCAAAATATAAAGTTTGTAACTGAATAATTATGTTGTACAACTTTTAAGATATTCTTCAGTCTATTTATAAAGTCTCGACCAAGTTTTCTCGAAAATTTCTTCTTTTTTATCTTGTAGTTGTAAGGTTAATTGGTTGATTTCTACTGTTTCCAAAAGTTTATATATTATTTCTTCTTTTGATGGGACTTCTTCTTTGTTCAATATTATTTCTTCTTCTTCTTCTTCTTCTTTTTCTGGAATTTCTCAGCCCAGAGTTGGCAACGGCAACTCTAGGTGAGCGGCCTGCAAGCACCCTGGCCAGCTATCTTGCTGTGTCATTTTGGTCTTGCACAGGGCTTTGTCTGTCCACGTTAGCTCTCTGAATTGTGCTCAGAGGGAACCTGCCAGCCTGAGAAAATTGTGGACAGTTCCCCGTCCACTGCTTGTGTCTCGGAGCAGCCTCACAGGCCGCCTTTGCGAACAGGGCCTCCTCCCGGGTGGCCTCTGGTAAAGCGTGTTGCCGCAGCACAGCCTGGCTTGTAACCAGAGTATGTACTGCTGGGGCTGAATCTAGACCAGTCCAAGAGCCACGGCGTGTCGGCCATCTTTTGCCCTCAACTACCAAATCCCGTTGTGGGCCAAGATGAGCCTTCTGGCTCTGCTGGGCTCCCTTCCTGGGCCACCTCTCCAGCCGAGCTCCCTGAGGAACTGCTGGCAACTGCACCATGAGGAGGGCACCGATCCACTACAGGGGCTTGGCTTCCTCCCCTGGAGGAAATGGTGGCTCTGGAGGGTGGCCTCTATGGCACGGTGCCCCTCTGAGGGCTCTCCCCTCCCCAAACCCTGCCCTCCCCAGGCTCCACCTCCAACGTCTCCAGGATTTCCCAGTCTGGAGCTGGCAACCCTAAACCTGGGGCATTGCCAGTGGCAGCAGGAGCCCAGGTTGGGATAGACGTACCGTTCTTATGGCCAACAGCACACCCCTAACCGGCCTGAGGACCCTATTTTGCATTCCTCTTCCTCTTTTTCTCCCTCGGAGCCTTGCAAAGGGTCCTGCTCCGCTTCTGTTGTCCCTCGGCTTCAATCTCTGCTGAAGGAAGAAGCCAGCGGTTAACTCTTTGCGAGACAGCGGAGATTAGAAAGCCCCCTTTTACCCACTTTGTTTATAATGGTGATATCTTTTATTCCTAGTTTTCAGGAATATAAAACTTTACTGCCAACCTTCATACTTTGTGTTGCCTTTTTACAGCTCCCTCTGCAGATATTCCTGACGTATAAATAAGGCCGCTCCCCCCTAAGAACCCGCAGTGGCTCGGAGCTGTTTCCTTAATGGGCCTTCGCCTGTAAACTTTCCTGTCGCTCATATCAAGCCAAGAGATGGGCTCAGCTGTGTGGCATCCATGGAACTTCACAGCAGAAGCTGCAGTCATGGGGGGGGGGGGGGGCTCTAGAGCCAACAAAGCACAGCAGTGAAGAGCGTGAGCTGTGGTCCCAATCCACGAGAGCCCCAGTTCACTACTACTCTCTGCCACAAGATCTGTGAGTGGCTCTTTCTGTCAGCCTCAGGTTAGTATTTGGAAGGGACACCTCCAAGGAAGGCCATGGCCATCCTCCTCTGTTTCTCACTTGCCTTGGAAGCCCCTTGCTGGGGTCACCAGAAGTTGGCTGCAACTAACCGGCACTTTACACACAAACACACTCTCTCATTTCTGTAATTTCTGTACCCCTTAATGTGTCATGTTAATAACAATGCTGTGCTTCTGTTTCTTTTTGGTGGCTCCAGACTTCTGAATCTCCTAATGCATTAGCTACTGAATGTCTCATTTTGTTGACTGTACTTACACACGATGTATAACCCAGCTTGAGTTCCTGTGAGAAAGGTGGATGATAATAAGTAATGTAAATGTAAATAAATATAACAAGTAAGTAAACAAACCAATAAATGTGTGTGCCTGAACTAGCCATGGCCCATCCCTAAGGATGTGGTACTGTCTGTTTCTCCACCTCTGCTCTCTGCCACTCCATTCTGCTTCATGGGTAGACATCAGCTAATGCTGCCATCTCCTGCCCGGGAGGTGGGATGGGTGAACCCTTGACCTCGGGTCTGTGGAATGTTATGTTGTACTTCTCATGGCATGCTTATCGCTCTCCGAGCTGCTCTGACCTTGGGTGACTGTTGGTGCCTGCCCATGTATCTCTTCTCCTGTCTGACTCTAATTCTTCCCGCTTTTTCCCTGGGAACTGTAAACCAGTATTTTAAGTGCCTTTTCTTTGGCTTGGTGATTCGTTGTGATTCCTTACCTGACCCCTTTTCGAATTCTGTATAATGGTCCTGCTTGGGGCTGTGTCAGCCATTACTAACACGAGAAGTGCAGATGACCATAGCAGACCTTTCTCAATAAAGCATTCCTGCTGAAGGACACTTGTTGGTGACTGACTCTGCAGGACTCTCACAGAAGACCAGGGGTAACTCACTGGCTGCTGCACCCTGGGCCATCAGTCCCACAAGCAGTGCGAAGACTCACTGCAATTACTGTATCCTGAATCCACTGTCCATTAACTGTATGGGATGAGCCTGAGCTTTCTCTCTCTGCCTGCTTCACTCCATGCGTAGTTTTACAAACATCTATCATGTAGGGATGCCAACTCTGGGTTGGGAAATACCTGGAGATTATGGGGGGTGGAGCCTGCAGAGGGAGGAGTTTCGGGTGGTGGACCGCAGTGGGGTAAAATGCCATGAAGTACACCCTCCAAAGCAGCCATTTTCTCCAGGGAAACTGATCTATGTTGCCGGGAGATAAGTCCTAATTCTGGAAGAGCTCCAGGCCCCACCTAGGAGCTGGCAACCCTGAATCTGATCTTAAATTATCCCTTTTCTAAACTGAAAACCCCATACTCCTTTGCCTTTCCTTACAGGGAAGGTGCTCCAGGAGCCAGTTTGGTGTAGTGGTTAAGTGCGTGGACTCTAATCTGGGAGAACCGGGTTTGATTCCCCACTCCTCCACTTGCACCTGCTGGATGACCTTGGGCAAGCCATAGCTCTGTACCAGCTGTTCTCTCAAGGACAGTTGTCTGAGAGCTCTCTCAGCCCCACCTGCCTCCCAGGGTGTCTGTTGTGGGGAGGGGAAGGGAAAGGAGTTTGTGAGCCGCTCTGAAACTCCAAGTGAGTGAAGAGCGGGGTATAAATCCAATCTCTTCTTCTTCTTCTTCCAATCCCTTAATCATCTTGGTTGCCCGGTTCTGCACCTTTTCCTGATCTACGATACTTTTCTGAGTAGGAGACCATCAGTACTGTATACCGTTGGCCAACTCAGACACACCACAGAGCTACATGAGAGCACTGGAGTCATGAGCATTTTATGGTTAGGAGGACGGGCTCTAATCTGGGAGAACCGGGTTTGATTCCCCACTCCTTCACATGCAGCTGCTGGTGTGACCTTGGGCCAGTCACAAGTTCTCTCAGAGCTGTTCTCTCAAGGGCAGCTCTCAAGAGAGCTCTCTCAGCCCCACCTACCTCGCAGGGTGTCTGTTGTGGGGAGGGGAAAGGAAAGGAGATTGTAAACTGCTCTGAGACTCCTTCGGGTAGTAAAGGGCAGGGTATAAATCGAATCTCCTCCTCCTCCTCCTCCTTCCACATCATTCCCAACCCTCTGCCAGCATCTCCCCCTATGCTCCTAGGGCTTCAATAATCTCTCAGTGCTTGGGCCATGTGCCAAGAGAGCCAATTCCTGGATGCTGCATCGGCACATCGCTGTGTGCAGAGGTGTTTCTCCAGCCCCATGAGGAGTTGGAACATGTCTTATGCCTGCCCTTTTTTTTGCATAAGGCCCGTGACCCAGCCCTGACAAAGATGTTCCAACATGCTTTCGGCTTCGTTTGCCGAGACGCAGCCTTGCCTCCCTCTCGTCGGCACAAGACTGCCGTTGGAATCCGCAGGGATGCCTGATAGCCAGGTCCAGCTGTGAGACTCTGTGTGATTGGCTGCAGCCGGGAGTCTTGACCCCAACCAGTGTTCCCTCTAAGCTGAGTTAGTGTGAGCTGGCTCATAGTTTTTTAGTCTCCGGCTCACACATTTTTGTCTTGGCTCAGGAAGAATAGCTCAGGAAGAATGCAGTAGCCAAATTGCTCACTCACAACTTTAATGCCAGTAACTCACAAAGCAGGATTTTTGCTCACAAGCTCCCTCACTTAGAGGGAGAATTGGATGGGGCCACCGTCATGGCGTGACAGACAGGGGAGAGTCTTGCAGAGCTGCCAGCCCCAGAAGCATCAGAACAGACCCATCAAGGCTTGCACTGTGGCTAAACTGCTTGCTTCTAAGGCCTGACCTTGACACCAATTCACTTATGCAGTTGCCAAATTCCAGGTGGTGGCTGGAGATCTCCTGGGATGACAACTGTTCTCCAGGCAACAGAGATCATAGAATCATAGAATGTTGGAGTTGGAAGGGACCTTGCAGGTCATCTAGTCCAACCCCCTGCACTCTGCAGGAGCACAGCCAGAAGATAGTCTTACAACATACCCGAAAGATGGTTGTCCATCCTCCACTTGAAAACATCCAGCAAAGGAGCACCCACCACCTCCCGAGGCAGTCTTGTTCCACTGCTCAACCACTCTTACAGTTAGGGAGTTCCTCCTGATATTTAGCCGGTATCGACTCCCTTGTAATTCCCACCCATTCGATCTAGTCTTGCAACCCAGAGCAAGAGAGAATAGATCTGCTCCATCTTCTACATGACAGCCCTTCAGATATTTGAAGGCTGCAATCATGTCCCCTCTAAGCCTTCTCTTTCCCAGGCTAAACAGACCCAGCTCTTCCAGCCTTTCCTCATAAGACGTGGATTCCAGCCCTCTCACCATCCTGGTTGCCCTCTTCTGGTGAGATCAGTTCACCTGGAGCAGATGGCTGCTTTGGAAGTCGGGCTCGATGACGTTATACCCCACTGAAGCCCCTCCACCCCCTCCATTGCCCCTTTCTCAGACTTCATCCCCCCCCCCCTCAAAAAAAATCTCCAGCTATTTCCCAACCCAGAGCTGGCAGTCCCAGTTCCACAGAGGATAATGGTGCTAAGGCAGACTTTGAACTGACTGGGCAGGATGAAGCCCACGGCCTTTGCCACTGATACTCGGGGCCTTTGCCAAAGGTTTTCATCAGGGCTAAATAGCCAACAGCCCGGTGTTACGTTTCCCATCTGCATAAACTGTGCTCCCCCACCCCCGCACTGGTCCCTGCTGTGTTTCTGTAGCTTCAGGCGTTGAATGACTGTAAGATGTTTCACATTAGCTTAGAGAAACGATGGCTGAGGGGTGACATGATCGAGGTTTATAAGATTATGCATGGGATAGAGCAGGCAGAGAAAGAAGTCCTTTTCTCCCTTTCTCACAAGACAAGAACTCGTGGGCACTCCATGAAATTGCTGAGCAGTCGGGCTAGAACGGATAAAAGGAAGTCCTTCTTCACCCAAAGAGTGACTAACACGTGGAATTCACTGCCCCAGGAGGTGGTGGCGGCTACAAGCATGGACGGCTTCAAGAGGGAATTAGAGACACATACAGAGCAGAGGACCATCAGTGGCTATTAGCCACAACTCACAAGGTATAGATTGGAACTCTCAGTCTGGGGCAAGTGATGCTCTGTATTCCTGGTGCTTGGGGGGGGGGCAACAGTGGGAGGGCTTCTAGTCTCATGTCACCTTTCCTTATAGGTGACCAGATGCCAGCTTAGGTGGGCTAAACTGATCTGGCTAGCTGTTCATCTGACGACTGGGGACATTCTTGACAAGGATTTTTTTTCTAGTATTCACACATATATGAAGCTGCCTTCTACTGAGTCAGAAGAGGAGGAGGAGGAGATTGGATTTATACCCCGCCGTTCACTTGGAGTCTCAGAGCAGCTTACAAACTCCTTTCCCTTCCCCGCCCCACAACAGACACCCTGTGAGGTAGGCGGGGCTGAAAGAGCTCTTTCCAGAGCTGTCCTTGAGAGAACAGCTGTGCCAGAACTATGGCTTGCTCAAGGTCATCCAGCAGCTGCAAGTGGAGGATGTTAAGTGCGTCATTCCTTGTCTGTCTCCAAATTGCTGCTCTCAGGGCAATTCCTCCCTCCCTCTCGGGAGTGCCACACTCAGCCTTGCCCCCTCTCCCTCAGCTAGAGATGTAGTTAGGAACCCTCTCTCTCCTCTTTCCTATCAAGTATGTTTGTTCCTAAATGAACTTTTACCTACTCTTTAATCAGGACATGCACCATTGCTGTTGTAATTACTCTGCCAACACTTTCAAGGGCAGAGTAATTACAAGTCCTTCTCTGAAGAGCATTCTCTGATCTGGTGTGATTAACTAGTTCGCTGTTTTCATCTGGACATTTGAACTCTGTTGAAATGTGTTTTGTATTCATTGTGGCATTAACTTTTTCCTCGTGGACTGTAAGCCATTGTGAGCTTTGGGATAAGCTTTGGGATGCAATAAATAAAGGTGAATGCTCTGGGCATCGTGGAGAGGGAGAGGCAGAAGTTCTAATGGGCAGTGAGTTGACCGCAACAGCAACCAGCTCTGATAAAACTCCAGACCGGGAAAGCAGGCAACTGGCCTTGGTAACACCAGGGCTGGGAAGGGAGGCATCTTTGCAAACGGCCTCGGCTCCGCTCTCAAGCAAGCCACAAAACAGGCCTGTGAAATAAAACTTTCTTCGCGCAGGATGTTGCCACCAGGCCAAATGATCCCGCGCAGATGGTGGAGAGATAAACGACACCATCTTTTTACTGTAGCTCTTGGGCCATAATTTCTACCAGACATTTATTAGATGCAGTCTTCCCCTTTTTTTGTGGGCCTCGGCAGCTCCAGACAACTGCAGCGGACGAGGTAGGAAGCAGAACTGGGCGTTAATAATGTGGCCGGCACTTCAGCCCCTCTCCATTTCTCTCCTCCAATTTTCTCCTGTGACAATTTATAGGTTAGTTTGATGCTTGAATAGCTGTGTCTCTCTAGTAATATGTATTCTCCGTAAGTATTCCCTGCTGTGGCGTATCCTAAGAGAACTCCATCAAATAATTATCTTCTCTCTCTTTTTTTTTTATTCACAGCCTTTTCACTCGATCTGCATCACTATAAAATATTCCAATGGGCTTTCCCCCCACCCCTCTTTGCACACAGCCTTTCTGTGATTGTAAAGTGTATTTATGTACAATATTAAATCCACCCGATGCAGTTCTCTATCTTGGCACTTTTCTCCTTTGACGCTCCAGCCAGCATGAGCCCAGTGCAGCCACTTTCTGTCTTGGCAACAATACCCAGCATCATTAGCAAAGGGAGGAAATCAGCTCTGGCCACACCAAGACTGACGCCACAGGCTTGGGTTTTTCAGAGAGGACCTGCCGCAAATATGTCCGATGGCCTGATCCTGTTGGTGCACCATGCCAGGGGGAAAGGGGACAGAATCACAGGCCACGGTCTTTGAAACAGGGCCATCGATCCAGAACTTTGCACCGGTCGAGCAGCTCAACTGCACTGCTAAAATCTGGTTCCATCGAGATCACATTCTGCTTCAGTGGAAGTCAAAATCAACTGGGAAGAAGGTTTTCCAAAACCCCTTGGTGGTTCAGGGCCATTCTGGAACAAGCTTAAGCCACTCTAACTCCCTTACCAGCATAAGAACATAAGAGAAGCCACTGTTGGATCAGGCCAGTGGCCAGTGGCCAACACTCTGTTACACAGTGGCCAGAAACACCAGGTGCCCTCAGGAGGTCTGTGGCAGTGAATTCCACATGTTGATCACTCTTTGGGTGAAGAAGGACTTCCTTTTATCTGTTCTAACCCGACTGCTCAGCAATTCCATGGAGTGCCCAGTCAATCAACCTTTATTGGCATAACATACAGAACATACGGCTCAGTTTGCAAAGAATACTGAACACCTTCTTGAAGCTTATTTTGATTGATTGATTGATTGATTGATTGATTTTTTCCCCATTTATATCCTGCCTTGCCGGATGAACTGGCTCAAGGTGACGTACAGACATAAAATGCAATAAAACAATAAATAGAATCTTAAAACCAAAGTCACATATACATCAAAATGCTGATAAAACAGTATAAATGGTGGCAGCATTCAGAATACAATCCAGTGGTAAAAAGCAGCATCCAATGGCGTGTCGTAGGCCAGAAGATGTTCCTATGGCGCATTTGTCAGTGGTGGCTCATAATTGAAAGCCTGGTGGAAGAGCTCCGTCTTGCAGGCCCTGTGGAACTGCAAAAGGTCCTGCAGGGCCCTGATGTCCTCCGGGAGCTCATTCCACCAGAATGGAGCCACCACTGAAAGGGCCCTGGCTCTAGTAATGGCCAACCTGGCTTCTTTCGGGCCAGGGTGGGTCAGGCGATTTTGCAACCCTGACCTCTGTGCTTGCTGGGGCATATATGGAGAAAGGCAGTCCCTCAGGTAGGCAGGCCCCTGACCATATAGGGCTCTAAAAGTCAAAACCAGCACCTTGAACCAAATCCGGTATGCTATTGGCAGCCAGTGCAATGCCTTCAGTGCAGACTGGATGTGGTCCCGTATAGAATGTGGTCCCATACAGAAATTTTGCAACTATTTTAATTATTACATGATTTTGGGTTGTCAGCAAGAAGTAAATCTTACATTTATCAGGTTTCCCTGAATACTTTCTCAACCATGGCTCAATGAATGTAAGCTGCAAGTCTGAGTAGAATGAAAGAAACACATGTTCCAGAGTTTCTATCTCCCGCTTAGTGCAGGAACACAATCTACTGTCGAATGGGATTTTTTGGGATCTCCCATATAATACTGCTGATGGCAGCACATCAAACCTGGCGAGCATCTATGCTCTGCATTGCCCCGGGATCGTTAAACAAGTTAGAGACTCAACTCTGTTCTCAAAAGGTAAAAGCCCCAAATTAAGGGGGAAAGCAGACTATAAATGAAAATAGATTAATTAATTAATATAATTTTAAGAAAATAGAGATGGCAGTGGGTAACATTTCACCACAGTGCCAAATGATGTATTGGTGACCTGATCTGGAGCACACGAGCCCTTGAAACCCAGTCTGGAGCACAACCCCTGAACAGAAACAAATCGTGGGCGGATGAAAGTACAGTGAAGTAGGCTCCCTTTTGTATAAGACACAGAAGTTTCTGCTTGTCACATGCAGTCTTCCTCCGTGGATTGCCTCTTGTCACTGCTCCCATTGGCTTCTGATTTCTCAACAGCTGTTATGACTGCTCAGGGGAAGCCTTATCAATAAGAACTTGCTTGCATGTGCAGAAGAGGTTGCCTGCTAAGAAACCACCCCCTGGCTCAGCAGCGACACACCCAGCAAGCCAGCGAAAGTGCTCCGTGTTAGCCGGCTGCGGTGGACTTCCCCGTGACCTAATTAGCACTGTTATTTATACTGTGCCATGTGGCACTTTATGGAGTTCCAGTGAAGGGAGAGGTCCCAGCCCTGAGGAGTATACAGTATCCAAATCTTCAAGCCTGGTGAAGGCATCTGTCCTGCCCCATGAAACCAGACTGCTTAAAGGAGTCCTCGCCTCAAACCCTTCCCTGCTCCCACAACAGTCAGGCTCCCCGGCATTTGGTCTCCAGCACGCAGGCTGAGGGTTTCAATTCCGTGGAGTATTTGGTAAGGTAAGAAACCAGTCCGAGCTACACACCCCAAGGGGGCTTCTGCCTGGCCCTGCATCCCATCAAAGGGAGACCATCCTAAGGGAGCTAGATTCCAGCCCAGCAGCCCCTCAGAGCCCAACAAGATCTTGGGGGGTGTCAGCTTTAGAGCAGGGCCCCCTGACCTCTTTCAGTTTTTGGCCACCTTTGGAATTCTGACCCAGGCTGGTGTGCCCAGCCACAAAATGGCTGCTGCAGGAGGAGTAAAAGGTAAAGATAAAGGTTTCCCTTGCTTGAAAGCCAGTCGAAACCGACTCTAGGGGGTGGTGCTCATCTCCGTTTCCAAGCTGAAGAGCCAGCGCTGTCCAAAGATGTCTCCGTGGTCATATGGCCAGAATGACTAAACGCTGAGGTGCACAGAATGCTGTTACCTTCCCACCAAAGTGGTACCTATGTATCTACTTGCAATGTCTTGCTTTCGAACTGCTAGGCTGGCAGGAGCTGGGGCCAGAGACGGGAGCTCACTCTGTCATGCGGCACTTGGATCTCGAACTGCTGAGCTACCGACTTTCTGGTCTGCAGCTCAGCATCTTAACCTCTGAGCCACTGCAGTCAGCCACAAAATGGCTGCCCCAGCTTACCATCAGACGCATAGGGAAGATCCTTGTGCTCTGGTGGCAGCTGCTGCTAAAGCAATGCTTTCAAAAACCTACACAGTCAATCAGATCTCCAATGGCCAACTGGAAGCCCTGCTGGGCAAAAGCTCCTCTTGGCTGCTCCCAAGGTCAACCAGGAAGACACACTGGGAGCTCGTAGACTGCTAACTTGACCACATAATGGAGACTCACTGGTTTTACTGGGGATGCTACCTGTCCTCTGCATCCCATCCATATGTCTACTGAACTGTCTCAAAGGATGCTGGGAGTCAGAGGTCAGGCGTGACAAGGTTCACGATAGCTAACCTTGTGCAATTTGGAAAGGTGCTGTGCTTTAGGGGTAGCACATTGGCTTTGCACGCCGAAGGTCTCAGATTCAACCCCTGGCACCTCCAGTTCAGAGGATCAGAGAGTACGTGAAGTGAGACCCTGAGCGACTGCCAATCAGAGCAGACGAAACTGACCTTGACAGATGGAGAGTCTGACAAGGGATTGCTGCTCCCCGGGTTTGTACACGCATGGGTTCGTATGCTTTGAGAGATGAAGCAATCCATTCTCAATCTCTCCCTTCCCTTCAGGAGGAGAGATACATGGCAAGCCGCCCGCCCACCTCTGGGAACATTCCTAAACCTTTGCACACTCCTTTGCTGATTCCCATTCCTGGGCTGGGTCCTGTACCCGAGAGCTGCTTCGTACGAACACCCTGAAGCTAGGTCAGAGTCACACCTCCGTATGCGCTGGAGCATGTTCCCAATAGCAGGTGTGTCTGAGGAGGTCAGGAATTCGCTGCACGTGAGAGACCCATTGGCCTGGCGGGGCCTCTGCAGTGAGTCCTGGATCTGTTTGCAAGACAGAGGGCAGCGATCCTGAGCTGTGCACAGACATGCTACATCCCCCCACAGGGGGAGGCGCGATGCCAGTGAGAGTCACTGCTCGCCCACTGAAGAGTGGCTGAGCTCTCCTCTGCAGTGGCAGCTCAGCACCAATCCAATTGCCAGCCCCCGGGACTTCTACAGCCACCCCGCCATTTGCCACAAGGCCATGCCCAGCATTTCACTGTCTATGGAGAGGAGAAGAAGAAGAGGAGGAGGAGGAGGAGATTGGCTTTATAACCCACCCTTCACTACCCAAAGGAGTCTCAGAGCAGCTTACAAACTCCTTTCCCTTCCCCTCCCCACAACAGACACCCTGTGAGGCAGGTGGGGCTGAGAGAGCTCTGACAGAAACTGCTCTTTTTCAAGAACAGCTGTGCCACAGTTATGGCTCGCCCAAGGTCATCCAGCAGGTGCATGCGGAGGAATGGAGAATCAAACCTGGTTCTCCCAGATTAGAGTCCGTGCTCTTAATCGCTATACCAAACTGATCTGCCCCCTTGGTCTCTCCACTCTCAGAGTTGCCCCTGCCAAGCTGCCAGTGGCCTAGTAGGGGGCTAGGTGCTTCTCTGGTTGCACCATCCAGTCGCCTGGCATGGAGTCCTCCAGCGATGCCCCCTGTCACTAAGGCCAGGCCTTGGCCAGCTCTGGCTCCCAGCTCCCCTGGGATCTTGCTTGGCAGGAAGAATAGAAGCACCAGGGGGGGGGGGGAACTGGGGAGGGAACTGGGGAGGGGCGTCTACCTGGCGCTTCTTTCTTCCTGCCTCCCCAAGACTTGATTTGAAACGGCTGAATCGCCAGTTGCCCGGAGGGGAACGCCCTGGCAAGGGTTAACTGCGTGTATAAAATTGATTGCGATTTTTAGTAATTCAGTATAATCACAGCCTAGCAGCAGGTTGCTTCTCCAGCAGGAGGGTTTGGAATTATTTTCTGGAGTTTGCAATATAGAACTTAAATTAAGCCTCAGAAGTCAGGGGAGCTCCACTGCATCCCTAATGCGGTGCTAAATTCTCAGCGGCACCGTCTTTGTATTAAAGCCTTTGCTAGCAATTAGGTTCATTAACTATCACAATACCTTATTTATTACTCGGCGTGCCATATGGTTTCCCAGCGAAAGAATGGCACCCGCTCTCGCACAGACCATTTGGCGTCATAAAAATGTTAACAAATAATGTTACGGCTCTCGGGGGCAAAAGGGCTGCCTAGGTTGGCGGGTCAGGAGCGGTGGGAGAGAATATGAAAACATTTTTTTTCCTTCTGGGGAGGGGATAAAGAGTTCCTCCAGACAAACGGGATCCCAAGAATGCAATAGGTGCATAAGCCAGAAGAGACCTTTCTGCATGCGCTCCGGGGGTGTGTGTGTGTGTGTGTGTCTCCGTTCTGATTTGTGCCAGGCCATGCTTTCCCTCTTTGCCCCCTTCTCCCACTAACCCCCATGTGCACACACACCGAGTAGAACCGCTCCTGCTCCACTGGAAGCCGCCCAAAATAAACAAACCCAGAGAATTTTCAGCAGAAGGAGCAGAAGGTGGAAGGCAGAGGTGCCCTGGATATCCGCTGGAATTCAGAATCCTGCAAAACCTCTGCGTTCCTCGGCTTCACTCCAGCAACTGACAATTTGGACAAGGCATTTTAGTTATCATTTCTGGGAAGCTCTTTGCCACGCAGTTCTTATTCCGTGGTGGGTGGACTGGGTGGAGTGATCCACCCAGCACCTTCCCACTGAGAATCTCTTGGCTCAGCAGACCACTAAATGAGGGGCTGTGGCTCAGTGGTAGAGCATCTGCTTGGCATGCAGAAGGTCCCAGGTTCAGTCTCCAACATCTCCAGTTAAAAGATCTGGCACCAGGTGATGTGAATGATGTGAAAGACCTCTGCCTGAGAACTTGGAGAGCTGCTGCCAATCTGAGTAGGCCATACTGACCTTGATGGGTCAAAGGTCTTATTCAGTGTATGGCAGTTTCATGTGTCCTGGATCCAGACCCATTTGAGGCAATGCGCTCACTCCCAATTGGAATCCTAACCACACATGAACATGCACGAAGGTGTCTTCTACTGAATCATGCCCTTAGGGTCCATCAAGGACAGTATTGTCTATTCAGCCTTGCAGCAGCTCTCCAAGGTCTCATGTAGACGCCTTCCAGATCACCTACTGCCGTGTCTTTTTTAACTGGCGATGCCGGGGATTGAACCTGGGACTTTCTGCATGCCCAGCAGAGGCTCTCTCACTGAGCCACAGACCCAGCCCTCCATTCTTGGCTCTGATACAAAACTCATTAGCCGCCTGGGTGATCCAACCGCTGTTTCTCAATCTCGCCTACCTGGCAAGGTTTTTAGGGTGACCTCTGTGCACACCCGCCCTGAGCTCCTTGGCACAACAGAAAACCCTCCTGGAAGTAGTCTTTGGAGAGCACAAAGAGAAAACCAAGTGGCTTGTCCTGCTCCAGGGCTGCAGGAGTGAGAGAAGCTGCATTAGCCAAAATTCTCCCTTTACATCTCTGCATCCTTCTGAAAGGTAAAGGTGAGCAGGCATCCTCCTTCGAGTCTGGTCCTTACCTGGATGACCACTGGTTCTATTTCAAGTAAGGTTGCCAACTCAGGACTGGGAAATTCCTGGAGCATTGGGGGCAGAACCTTGGAAGGGCAGAGATGACAGCAGGGTATAATGCTATATACCCACCCCAGGGTTTAATGCCATATCATATTATAGCATTGGGAAAAGTGCAGAAAAGGGCCACTAGAACGATGAAAGGGTTGGAACACTTTCCCTATGAAGAAAGGTTGAAGTGCTTGGGGCTCTTTAGCTTGGAGAAAACGATGGCTGAGGGGTGACATGATCAAGGTTTACAAGATTATGCATGGGATAGAGCAGGTAGAAAAAGGGGTACTTTCCCCCCTTTCTCACAATACAAGAACTCGTGGGCACGCCATGAAATTGCTGAGCAGTCAGGTTAGAACGGATAAAAGGAAGTCCTTCTTCACCCAAAGAGTGATTAACACGTGGAATTCACTGCCACAGGAGGTGGTGGGGGCTACAAACATGGACGGCTTCAAGAGGGAATTGGATAAACACATGGAGCAGAGGTCCACCGGTGGCTATTAGCCACAAGGTATAGATAGGATATCTCGGTCTGGGGCAAGTGATGCTCTGTATTCTTGGTGCTTGGGGGGGGGGGGCGCAACAGTGGGAAGGCTTCTAGTGTCCTGGCCCTACTGGTGGACCTCCTGGTGGCATCTAGTATTTTTGGCCACCATGTAGCAGAGTGTTGGACTGGATGGGCCACTGGCCTGGTCCAGCATTGGCTTCCCTCATGTTCATCCAAAGCGGCTCCATGGGAACTGATTTCTGTCATCTGGAGAGCGATTGTCATTTCCAGGAGTTCTCCAGGCCCGACCTGGAAGTTGGTAACCCTAATTTCTCAGAGATCCCCCTCGAAGCACGGGCAGGCGTCAGGTGGCCAGAGCGAGGCCTGTTTCCCCCTACCGCGGGGGAAAGCTAGTGAGAAAACGCCCTCCGTCTTTCTCCCTTGAGACTGGAGGCAGATTGCTCAATGCAAGCCAGGGCAATCGCCAGGATGAGACATCCCATAAGCAGTGCAAGAGTAACTGGGCGGCCGCAGCCCGAAACCAATCAGAAATCTGAAACAGCCCTGAAACAAAGCACTAAGCATTACTTATGACATGTTAAACAATGCATAAATTATCAACAGGTAGTGCATACTATATACAGTAGTAGTAGTGTCTACTTTGACTTGGTTTTACTCTTTGATTTTACCTGCTGGTTGTGTGGATAGCTTCTTCTCTTAGCCACCGATGTTTATTGTAAGCTGCTTTGGGTACTAAACCAAAAGGCAAGACTTTTAAAACAAACACACACAAATTGTGTGTACCAGAAGGCCCAGCCCAGTATGCTTGAGGCTAATCCACCTTGTGAGCCAGCAGGCATTTTTTCTAGAACAAGCCCAGCAGGAACTCATTAGCATAACAGGCCACACCCCTGATGGCGCAGCTCTCTCCCAGGATCGGCTTCCCCAGGTGCCTCAAGGCTTGCGGGGCGCATGGGGAACTTGAAGGGAAGGGAGGCCGTTTCTGGATCGGCAGCTTGCAAGGCACCTGGGTAACCGGGGGGGAGGGGGAGGCTGTAGGCGTGGCCAACTTGGAAGCCAGCCGGAACTGCGTTCCTGTGCGTTCCTGCCCAAACAATAGCCCTGTGAGCCAGCATGGTGTAACGGTTAAGCGTTTTGGATTATTATATGGAAGACACAGGTTCAAATCCCCACTTGTGCCATGGAAGCTCACTGGACCAGTCCCACCTTGGACCAGTCCCACCCCCTCACCCTACGCTTCCTCACAGGGTTGTTGCGAGGATAAAGGGGAGGAGAGGAGAATGACACAGGCTGCTTTGGGTTCCTGTTGGGGAGAAAGGCAGGGCATAACTGAATTAAATCAGTGAATCCACGAGAAAGATGCGCCTTTGAATCCACTCCTTTGTCCAGGTTTTCGGCCAACCCGTTGGGCCTTCTTAAATACCTTAAAGCCCAGCTGAAGTTGGTAAAGGCAAAAGAATTTGTTATCTGGTTTCTCAGAGACAACCTGGGCTGTAGCATTGGTTGACAGCATAAGCAAACAGATCACAGCCAAAGGGGCTAGCGGTGTGATTGGGCTGCAAAGCAGCAGTCATGAGACAGCGAGTTACTGTACTCGGGGCGTGGGGGAAGTCAGCGGTTTGATCAGTCATGTGAGTGGCTTTCCCAGAGGCCGCTGCCCAGCCAGGAATTAAACTGAGCCCCAAAAGAGCATATGGTGTGCCTTCAGTTCTAAAGCCGAGCAGGTCAGCTCCTGTCTGGAATCTGAACATGGAGACTACCAAGGAACACTTTCTGCATATTCCATTGTCCCCTTGGAGATAGGTCAAGATGGGTAGCCGTGTTAAACAGTCTGTAGCAGTAGAAAAGAGCACGGTCCAATAGCACCCGAAAGACTAACGAAACACGTGGCAGGGGAGGAGCTTTCGTGAGTGAGCAGTGACACCCGAACGCTCCTCCCCTGCCACATATTTTGTTAGTCTTTAAGGTGCTCCTGGACTCTTTGCTCTTTTCTGTTGCCCCCTTGAAAGCAACAGGAGATGGGGAAAGGGATGGAACTCCCCTTCATCTCAAGGAGGCTTAAGGGAGGGGGCTCTGGCTCAGAGGTGGAACATCTGCTTTGCCTACAGACAGCCCCAGGTCCAATTGCTGATATCGCCCGTTAAAAGGACCAGGCAGCGGGTGATGTGAAAGGCCTCCACCTGAGACCCTGGAGAGCCGCTGCCAGTCTGAATAAACAATACAGGCCTTTATTTATTTATTTATTTATTTATTATTTTTGATTTCTAGGCTGCCCTCCCCGCTATTGCAGGCCCAGAGCGGCTAACAAGACTTGGCCGAACCAAGATTTATAAATACAATAAAAGTTAAAACGGTTAAAACATTATAAAATTCACAGTTAAACATGACAATTTACGTACAGTGTAGCACAAGACAATTAGGTGGCGTACCGTCTGTCCCAGCGTTTTCAAGCCCCAGTGTCTAATAGCGCTGGAGCTAATTGGTATTGTCTGAGGATCCCTCGTTGGTAAGCATAACATGGGGGGAGAGGATGGGCCAAGGATCTGAATCAGTATAAGGCAATTTCATGTGGTCGTATGTGGGGGGACCGTGGCTCAGTGGTACAGCCTCTGCTTGGCAGACAGAAGGTCCCAAGTTTAATCCCCAGCATCTCCAGTTAAAGCATCTGGCAGCAGGTGATGTGAAAGACCTCTTCCAGGGATTCCGGAGAGCCGCTGGCAGTCGGTGTGGACAAGACTGACCTTGATGGACTGAGGGTCTGATTAAGTATAAGGCAGCTTCATGTCTTCATGTGTCTAAAGTAGGGGAGCTTCGTAACGGATAGTGCCCTGTGGGGGCCCTTTCAGTTTTCTTGAGGGGCCACCCCCCCCCCCCCAATTTCTACTAGGTGGGTGAAGCTATGGAGACAACTTTTCAGAATGCTTCTCCCAACCTGGAAGAGTTGTCCATAAATCTCTCTTCAAAAATAAAGTCTGGAGAATTTGCCGACTGTCTTGGCCCACCGCTGTTATCAGAAGTCCCAGCAGCTTTGGAATTCCCGGGGAGATAAGATACGGAGCGCTTGCTTGTTGTATCTCCTGCAAATATGACAGGAATAAAATTGGTTAATGAATACCTTGGCAACTAGCCTGTACCTTCTGGGTGTGGTTCTTTAATCAGATGTATGCTATCTCTGGGAGCTGTTTGTAGCTTTCTGGGCAGAGAGCTGTTTGTAGCTCTCTGGGCCATGCCTTGCTCACGTGAGATGACTTAATTTCAGCCATGTAGGTCAATTCGGAATGGGCTGGTGTGAAGGGAACCCAACTGTGGATGTGAATTGAGTATGTTTGTTTCCTGAGGTTTGCTGACCAGACCTGGATGTCCTGGGCTAGCTTGAGCTCATCAGATCTCGGAAGGGGGACCACAGATGGGAGACCACTAAGAAAGTCCAGGGTTGCTATGCAGAAGAAGGCAATGGCAAACCACCACTGATAAATCTCTTGCCTTGGCCTGGGTGGCCCAGGCCAGCCTGATCTCATCAGATTTTGGAAGTTAAGCAGGATCAGTCCTGGTTAGTACTTGGATGGGAGACCACCCAGGAAGTCCAGGGTTGCTATGCAGAGGCAGGCGAGGGGAAACAACTTCTGAATGTCCCTTGCCTTGAAAACCCTACAGGGCCACCATAAGTTGACTGCAACTTGACAGCTTAGCTAAGGCCCACCAGTGGAACTTGACTGGGAAGTTTCTTCCTCTTTAGATCCTGGTGGACCTCAGATCGCTGTTTGAATCCACCCATCCTCCTGAAAGTCACGAAGAACCGTTTTTGCTTGTAAGCAGATGAACCTCTTACTATCCGCCCTCCGTTTCTACCTGGAGAATGGAATGTGCAGCTGGATTTTTCTACTTGGGCATCTCAGTTTGGGGGATCCCCCCCCCAAGGGGCTACCAACATGTTCCAAGGGAGTCAGTCTACAGACGTTTGACTGATTTGTGTACTTTGTTGAATGTATGTTTGAGGGAGAGTTGGTGTCCCCCCACCCCCCGGCTCCTCCCTGACTTAATATTGGGGGTGGCTTTTGTTCCCCAGGGTCAACGGCTATTGTGCGGAGTGTCATGAACGGAGAATTAATGCAGTCTAGCAGCAGCCCTGGAAGAGAGGTGGGACAGAGATCTTTCCAGTCATCAATTAAGGAAGGGATGGAAACCATGGGAGAGGCACAGCATTCTCACTCCTTCAGCGTGGGCTGTCTTTGACCCTGGCGTGCCGCAACGTATGTCTTGCTTGAAGGCCACTTCCAAGGTCTGGAACACCCCACCCCCACCCCCCACAATATGGGCAAGTGGAATGCTAAAAGCTGGTGGGCCCACAGGGCTGCCAACTCTGGTTGTGGAATTCCTGGAGTTTTGGAAGTGGAGCTTGGGGAAGGCTGGGTTTAGGGAGAAGAGGAAACCCAGTGGGGTACAATGTCATAGAGTCCACCCTCCAAAGCAGCTGTTTTCTCCAAGGGAACTGGTCTGTGTAGTCTGGAGATCAGTTGTAATTCTGGGACATCCCCAGGCCCTACCTGGAAGCTCAGAGCAGCCCTGCCAGTTCTTATTACGACTCAAGGAATACCACATTGGTGGTCCATTAATAGTTTCCAGGTAGGATAATTGCTGGCGGCAGCACCACACCAATGAAGGATGGGCCACGTGGTCAACTCCAGGCACATGGCCTTCTGGGGTCCCATCATGCGCTCTGACAATTTACCATCCCCAGCATTTGGTCATGCAAAATCAATGATTTGATCCAAGCATGAAGATCCTTTCAGAGGGCAGCTGCATTGGTCTGCAGTGGAAGGACTAGATTTGAGCCCCCCAGCACCTGAGAGACCAGCAAGGCTTGGCGGGGGGCATGTAGTATGAGCTTTTGAGAGTCAACACTGGTATCTGAGATGCATGGAGCTTTGACTCTCAAAAGCTTATACAACCCCCCCCCCCCAAATCTTAAGAACATAAGAGAAGCCAGTGTTGGATCAGGCCAGTGGCCCATCCAGTCCAACACTCTGTGTCACACAGTGGCCAAAAACACCAGGTGCCCTCTGGTGGTCCAGCAGTGGGGCCAGGACACTAGAAGCCCTCCCACTGTTGCCCACCCCAGCACCAAGAAGACATAGCATCACTGCCCCAGACATAAGAACATAAAGAGAAGCCAATGTTGGATCAGGCCAGTGGCCCATCCAGTTCAACACTCTGTCACACAGTGGCCAAAAACACCAGGTGCCATCAGGAGGTCCACCAACGGGGCCACTGGGCTCGAATCTAATCGATCCAAAGCACACACTCCTTTGCCCTTTTGGCACGATCTGGACTGCTCCATCTTTCTGTCTTTTAGAGCTATTTGTGATTTGTCTATTATATCTGATTAGCTTATACCATTTCCATTTGCCAATTTCACATCAGAGGCAGGCCCGAGAAACGTCTACAAAACGAAACAACAATCTGACTCCTGATCTCGCCCCGTTTGCAAACTGCTGGGCCTTTTAGGCTCGAGAGGTGAAAAGGAAAATGTGGCGGAGGGGCCAGAAAATGAAATAATTCTGCAGCCTTCTGCAAACCATCTCTGTGTGGATGAGAAGGTATGGAGAGCTGTGCTTGTTACTTCTGGCTTCGGTTCTCCGGCATACAAAAGAGGCTTTCTAAATATAGGCATCATGGAGATGATTAGGTCATCAGCTGCTAGAGGAGACATTTTAATGCAATTACAAACCAAACCGTGCATTGTCAGGGAGAGACGCAAAAAAAAGGCAAACATGACAGCTCAGGGTCTCGGTGTGCCTATGCCACAGAGCTGCCATAGCCGCCTTCCTGCAGTGAGTCACTTCTGATAACGTGCCCGAGCCGGGGGGATCAGGCCTTGGACTGGGGGCTGCCTGGCCTTGGTCATCAAACTGCTGCCTCACAGCAGCTTATGAAGGGTTTCCAAGTGTTTGCGGGATTAGGGCCCTAAGCCTCTAATGGGTCTGCTGCTGTTGCGTATTCTTGTTCTTCTCCTGTAAAATGGAAAGAACTGGTTTTTATCTGGAAGCTGGGAAATGGCCTGTCGTTTCATGGGAGTGCCGGCTCCGGGTTGGGAAATCCTTGGAGATTTTGGGGGGGTGGAGCCTGGGGAGGGTGGGGTTTGGGGAGGGGAGGGGCCTCAGCAGGGAACCATGGCACAGAGAGTCCACCTTCTGAAGCAGCCGTTTTCCCCAGGGGAACTGGTCTCTGTCATCTGGAGATTAGCTGTAATTCCAAGAGATCTCTGGGACTCCCCTGGAGGTTGGCAAGTCCAGGCAAGATGTACCTGTTCCCTCTTCCCTTTTGCCACCTGTTATGTCCTAACCGTTAAGCCGCACACACGGTCAGCCATACACGTGGCCAGACGAAGCCGCCGAGCCTCGGTCCCAGGACAATAGACCCGGAGGATCCTAGTCGAGGACCAATGGGGAAGCCCACATCCGTAGGTAGTCCTATAGGTGACAAGGGTGATGTGAATAACCAATCATGGGTGTTGGGTGTGTGCATGGGTGCGGCCAAGAACAGGAATATAAGCGGACCTGTGAGTCCGGCTTAGTAGCCTTGTTCCAGCCTCTAAATAAACTATGAGCTTTAATCGCTCAACGCATCTCCGAAGTCAGTACCACCCCTGGATGAATTCTGAAGACAATGCTTGCTACTTCCACCTTCAGTGTCTGTGAGCCAGTGGAGCCTCTGGTGAGGGACCTCACTAGGTTCTGCCACAGAGTCCACCCCAAAGTAGCCATTTCCTCCAGGGGAACTGATCTCTGTAGGCTGGAGGTCAGTTGTGATTTTAGGAGATCACAGAGCCAGACATATCCAGGGTCTCAAGTTAAATCCTCAAGTTAAATTCCTGGCATCTGCAGCTGAAAAGGGATCTCATCTGCCTGAGACTCTGGGGACTCTCTGCCCATCAAAACAGACAATATCAAGCTCGTTTGCCCAGTGGCTGGACTCTGTGTGAAGCTGCTTCATATGTCAAGTTGAGCTGCTCGCCCCCAAGACCAGCTCTTCCCTTCTCCCCTAGGAGTGCAAAGGCACCCCTCATTTGGATGGGAGGAAGGGGAGAGGGGAACGCGTACAGAGACACCTAGAATTACAACTGACATCCAGACAACAGAGATCAGTTCCGCTGCTTCGGAGGGTGGACTCGATGGCACTGTACCCTGCTGAGGCCCCTCCCATTCCCAATCCCCGTCTTCCCCAGGCTCCACCCTCAAATCGCGAGATATTTCTCAAGCAGGAGCTGGCAGCACTAGCAGGCACGGACACCAAACCCAGCCATGACTAGTCTCGCCCACCCCTTTGTTGGCTTGGTTCCCTGCTGTGGTGAGATGCTGGAAGGAGGGTGTTCTATATTGGGACTGAAGCACTGCAGGGCTGTGCCTCCAGAGACTTGTTGAGCTTGGAGCCTAAGAACAATAGCCCACGAGGATTCTGGCAGGAACCAGTCAAGCAGTAATGTTCTGTAGATAGCCTATCGCTGGGAGTGGGGTGTGTTTGGGTGTGGCAGTGGCATGCAATTTAAACAGGGCGTTTGGCCCTGCTCTTCAGACTTGCTCAGGCTGAAATCACAAATGAAGTTGAGCTGATCACTAGCAGTGAGTCTGCCAATCCATGGAACCCACTGTTTAACAGAGACAGAATTCAAGAGCATGAGTGAGAGAAATAATGGAGGAAATAGGCTGGGATGTACCTTGATATTCCAGGAAGGAGGTCTTTTGCAGAAATGCTGCTCTCATTCTGGGGGGGGGGGAACCCCAACTAGTTCCTAGGACAAAGACAGTGATGAAAACACCTCCTTCAGGGTTCAAGGATGGCAAGGCTCAATCGTCATCCCACCCCCCACCCCTTTTTGCTAGCTTCACTCTTGGGTGTTTACCTTGCAGAAATCCTTGCAGCACACGGATCTTTTCCCCAGTAGAAAGACAAAATACAGAGGAAAGCTCCATTTGCTGGGTTTCTGTGTGCCAAACTGCCGGTAGAGGCCGGTGGCGACAGCAGCCCTAACAACCCCCCTCCCCCAAATTCTCCCCACCTCATTGCCCCCACATCTGGTCGGGAGACTCGCTTGCCAGTCAATTGCAGGACAGAAGAAAAATGGCCTCAATCATTTGGAATAATGGCACGTGAGATGCCATGTTCCTCGCACATGGCCCGTTCGGCCTCATTTCCTGTGCCGCTTCCTTCCTAATAAACACGTTACACTCCAAGGCCAGGATTAAGGTTGGAGAACGCAAAGAAGCGGAAGCAGTCAGCCTCCAAAACCACTCGGACAAAGCAGCCGGGTTTTGCAAACTGAACATCATGCTCACAGTCCATTGTTTCGCTTGGGCTTGTTCGACCCCATGCTGAAAAGGAAGGAAGGAAGGAAGGAAGGAAGGAAGGAAGGAAGGAAGGAAGGAAGGAAGGAAGGAAGGACTAGATTTATTCCCCGCCCTTCTTCACTACCCAAAGGAGTCTCAGACCAGTTTACAATCTCCTTTCCCTTCCTCACAACAGACACCCTGTGAGGTAGGTGGGGCTGAGAGAGCTCTCTCGAGAACTGCCCTTGAAAGGACAGCTCTGAATGAACTTGTGACTGATCCAAGGTCACACCAGCAGCTGCATGTGGAGGAGTGGGGAATCAAACCCAGTTCTCACAGATTACAATCTGTGCTCCTAACCACTACACCAAACAAGCTCCCAATGACTCAATAGTTCCACAGTATGGAAAACGGTGGTAGGGAAGGCGGTTGGTTTCAAAAAGGCACTGTAGTCTAAGATGTCTGTGGGGGGAGGGGGGAACAGTGTAAATAAATGCACCTTGATCCAAGCATCTGTTTCTTCGAGCTTGACTACTGCCCTATGGGTAGGTGCTGCTTTACATCTCCTGGTAGGAAACTGTGGGTATATACAGCCTCATCTGGACAAATAGATTGGTTATGTATTAGTCACCAAACATGGTTCAGGCGAGGGCCATCAGCCACCAGGTAGTGGCTGGAGATCTCCTGGAATTATGACTCATCTCCAGGCCAGAGATCAGCTCCCCTGGAGAAAATGGCTGCTTTGGAGGAAGACTCAGTGGCATTACACCCTGCTGAGGTCCCTCCCCTCCCCTCCCCAACCCCCCCCTCCCCAGGCTCCACCCCCCCCCCCCAAATCTCCAGGAATTTCCCAACCCAGAGCTGGCAACCCTAATCCAGGCTTGTATTTATAGTGTATTTCTGACTCTTGATTATTGTCTGATTTCTTGCTAGTCCGTCTGAGTAATCGGGACAGTGACCCATAAACATTTCAAAAATCAAAGAGAGAGTTTTCCAGCCTATCAGCCAGCTTCCTTTGTGACTTGCACAGAAAGAAAGAAAGAAAGCTAAAGAAATGTAGTGTTGCACTTTATGACAAAGGTTAAATGCACCAGTAACTTAAGTTTCAGCAGACTGTGCAGGGCCTGAGCGATGGGGTTTCCATTACTGCTAATGGGACTCATGCAGTTTAATTTCATGCGTGCAGCCGTAAAAATGGCCCCCCCAGCTACAAAATTTCAGCTCTGAGTTCCAGCCTCTTGGAAGTTAGAAGGTAAACAGAACTCTTCACCATGGTGTTACTCGCTTTCTTCACTTTTTTTTTTAATGATGGAATCTGCAGCAAGCCCCTCCAGCATGTGTTTAGTCTACACTAAGTCCTCCTGAATTCAATGGGACTTCCTCCCCAGGAAAGTATGTCGAGGAGGCCAATTGCAAGCTAATGTCTAGCTTGCTGTTATTTGCAAACCCTTTCTACTGGTTAAGCTTCTGTGATGTCACGGAAAGTTCAAAAACATTCTAAAACCACAGGAGGGAAAAAATGGTATCAACAGAATAGTAACGGTGCCTCTCCTATACGGAAGGTAAAAGGTTGAGTTGGATGGAGAGTCTACAGATTGGGGAGGGGGGGGGGGCACCGTCAGTAAGAAGAGTGTTGGGGGGTGTCATAAGAGCTCTGGCCTCTGACTCCGATGCCTCTGAGGAGCCAGAGACGTGGCCTGGAGGAGAGCTGGAAACGCCGCAAGACCCCTGCAGGGTAGATGCTCCTGGCCTGTCTGCTCCAGAAATGGCCCCTAAGGAGCCTGCAGTGGGAATTCTCTGGAACTTGCCCCCAAGGAGCCTGCGTCACCTCAGCTTGTGAGTTCTGTGGGGCAGAACTTGGAATGAATTTTGCAGTCATTCAGAGAGGATAAAGCATTTTTGACTTTTCAATTAACATCACGTAACAACCCCCCCCCCCCCGAGAACTTAGTAACACAACTGAACGGGGATCTTTCGAAGTCTAAACAGTGAACTTCTCCCTCCCTCACAGCCTGCTGCCCCCAAAGTCCATCCTTTCCCTCTTGTAGGTAGGTCAAGAAGTCTCCAGCTGAACACAGTCTGTGCAATGGCGTCCGAAAGGAGGGTCCCAGTTGAACTCCCCACCAGAGGACACAGCCCTGGAACAATAATTCTAAAATTTACAGTTTAAAACAAAACCACCAGTGCCCATCTGTAAATCACCAGTTACCTTTAACAAGGTGTTCAGAGCCTGTGATTAAGGTTTAAGCCCCCCAGCAGGGCAGTCTGGCTTCCCTCTTCAGCTCTCCACAAGGTCTGCACCCGTCTGCCGCTAGAGGCTCTGCCCCTTCCTAGCTCATTCCATTCCCAGCTAGGGAGTTACACCTGCGGAAGGAGCTCCTCTGCCAGAACTTCCCTCTGCCCCCCCCCCCAGTCAACTAAGCACCAGTCTCTGAGTCAGTCCCAAAGCCCACCAGAATCTACCTCCACCCAGCAGGACAGGAAGACGGACCAGTATTCTGGCCCCGGTTAGGCCTGGCTAGATGAGTCCCAGGGGTTCTGTGCAGCTCGGCCTGGCACCTGCTCAGTGCTTGGACAGCGATCTCCACATCTGCTGGCTGCCAGGAGGTCTTTCTCACAAGACGTTTGTATTCCATCATCATCTGCAGGTCCCTGCACACATTAAATCCCATCAGAATTATCGGCACACTTTCCCTTTCTCTGCACATTGGATCTGCCTCGCCGTTGGGCCGGAGGGCATCTCTCTTCTGAATGCCGTTCTTCTCTTGCTGTTTTAACAGGTCGTAATACCCAGTTATGGCCTATTTGGAATATGGGAGGGGAGCAAGAAGAGGAGGCCGGCGGCCCAAAACCAGACAGCAGTATTCATTTCTGTGCCTTCGTTTCAGAAGGCAGCGAAAAGGGCCACACCAATGCAGAATCGAGGCAGAAAAGGGGGTTGGGGTGGTGAAGTGGGGAAAGAAAATTTCTTTCACTTAAGCCCTGTCCACACTAGACCTTTAATCCTGGTTCAACACTGTATCTAACTAGCCATTCTGCACTACACTCTAGTTCACCCCTCTTTTATCCCATTTTTTTGGTCAATTCCACATTACATTGTAGTCACCCCAGGTTCAGACCACTGTTGCCCCGGGGTATCTGGGTCCTGTTTTGCCGTGGGCTTTCCCTCAATTGGCCGTGGGCTTTCTCGTGGGCCCCAGTGCAGATTTAAGTGCAGGATTTTAAACTCGGTTTCGACCCTCCCCATCCCTTTCTCGCCATATCTAGGACAAACACCCTTGTTCTCAGTGCAGAATTTATAACCCGGGGCAGGCAAGCAAATTGGAGTGGGACATAATTAGTGCAGAAGACAACGGATAAACAGAGATAACTGCAAGGGAAATGACCATGAGCTGAACACAGAGAAAACCTGGGGTGAGGTCCAAATGTGGGAAGGGCCCAGTACAGCGTCCCATTTTCCCCTTCTCTGCCTTCTATCCTCTGACCATTGGCTGCTTTCTCTTTGAACCATGGCAAGGAGGTGAACTTGAAATTCACGGAAGTCCCATAACGTCACGGGAAAACACGGAGATCAGGGAGTAATCTGTTTACTGACTGCCCAAAAAGTTTATTTATTTTTATTTTATTTTATTTACATTATTTATAGACCGCCTCTCTCCCTAGGGCCCCAGATGGATCACGCAGAGTGAGTCAGTCCCATCGACAGGACAGTGCCACAGGAATGAGGGTTGTAGAACCCACTGGGATCCTAGAAACAGAACCGAAGCAAGGAATAAGAGTGAACATGACACATTAAATGATGCAAAAATGACACAGTAGGATCCTGGCTTCAGCAAGCTATACAATAGTATAGACCACAGATCCTTAATAATTTATCTGAGTAATTTTGTGGATCATTTTGTACAGTGCCTACACCGAAAAGCCCTCATGAATAATTCGGTTTTGCATAGTCTGCAGAAAACCAGGACAGCCGGAGCCTTTGACCTCCCCAGGCAGGCCATTCCACAAGATGGGGGCCACAGTGGAGAAGGCACCTGTACGGGCAGTTGTTGGCTTTGCCCATTTTCAGGTTGGCACCTGCAGAAGTCCCTGCTCTGATGAGTGAAGCGGTCATGGTGGAGCACAGGGGGAGAGGTGGTCTTGAAGATGAGAGGGCCCAAGGCCATGAAGGGCATGTGATCACCAAGACCTTAAATTCAGCCTGGTAACTGATGGGCAGCCAGTGGAGGGACTGCTTGTAATCTTCCTCAAGTCCTAGTGAGAAAGGTGGACGATAACTGAAAATAATAAGAAACAGTCTTCAAAAGAGATGTCTTCTCTTGTGTAATTTGGAGGCCTACTTTTTCGTGGGATAAGAATGGAAGTTTGTTTCCTGCTCACATCTTTCAGAAGTCTCTGTGTGTGTGTGTGTGTGGGGGGGGGGGGGTGTTGAAGGATGCAGTTATCAAAAGGCAAAGTCATGGGGCACACAATCCAGATGTCAAACTAACGGGAGGCATTTAACGGCAGTACTGCGCTCTCTTGTTCCTTTCAAACGGGGTGCGTGTAGGGGCACCACTGCCTCTCCTTCCCTCCCTGTCCCGTCCCACCTGTGGGAGTAGGGGGAGGGGGAAAAGCCTTCCTGTGCATGCTCAGAGGCATTCTCCCATTGCTCAGTCTGTTCCAGCCCTGAGATCTGGGACTCACTTCTTTGCACCGAGCCCGCAAAAGCCGATAGCGCAGTAAATGTATTAGCGCTTGGGAAACCACAGAACTTTCTTGCCATTTCCCCAGGCAATGAAACTAGCCCCTGCTTGATTCCTAGGCCAGGGTTGTCAGTCCAGGAGCTTAAAATGCCTGCACCACCTCTGTCTCTTTCCATTCCAAGGAGCAGCACTGTAAGCAGAGGGGTGTGTGTCTGTGTCTATGCGTGTGCATGCACAAGAGCTGCCCTGCGAATGTGCCACAGTCCTCCGCACCCCTCCTGCAAAGTTGCAATTTCCCATCCTTGCCCCTCTTTCCTATAGAGGTGCGCAGTCAATCTTTGTCCCCAGCCTTTCATCGCCTTTCTAGCAGCCTGGACGTTCCTGCCTAAACTGTGCCCGCTTGGCTGGGGCTGGCTTTGCAGAACTGCGCCAGCTTCTCTCACTGCCTTTCCCCCTCCAGTCTCTAACCGGCCCTTGTGGCGCGTGCCAGGCAGCCTGAGAGCAGAGGGAGGCCCAGAGGGGTTGCTGAAGATGGCAGTGGGCACTGGCTTGTTGAAGTGGTGCCCAGCAGTGTTCCCTCTAAGCTGAGTTAGTGTGAGCTAGCTCACAGTTTTTTTTAGCCTCTGGCTCACACCTTTTTGTCTTAGCTCAGGAAGGATGGCTCCAGAAGAGCAAACTAATTTATGCAGTGGCCAAATCGCCAGGAGCTCACAAAGTAGAATTTTTGCTCACAAGACTCCGCAGCTTAGAGGGAGCATTGGTGCCCAGTACCTTTGGCTTGTAGGGAGAGGCCCCTTGGGGTGGTCTTGGGCACCGATAAAATCCAAGTGCCGAGGCAGGGTTGCCAGCCTCCAGGTGGTGGTTGGAGATCCCCTAGAATTACAGCTGATCTCCAGCCCTGGAGCAAAGGGCAGCATTGGAGGGGGGACTCCAATCATACCTCCCCCCAAGCTGCCTCTCTTCCCCACATTCTGCCCTACCCAGGCTCTGTCCCCAAATCTCCAGGAATTTCCCAAGTCGAAGCTGGCAACCCAATGACCTGAGGTCACATGCTTTTAGATTTCTGTTCATTGACGCTGAGCTGCAGAAGATCAGTAGTTCGGCAGTTCGAGACCCGACTGCCTCATGACGGAGTGAGCTCCCGTCTCTGGCCGCAGCTCCTGCCAACCTAGCAGTTCGAAAGCAAGAAATTGCAAGTAGATAAATAGGTACCGCTTCGGTGGGAAGGTAACAGTGCTCCGTGCGCCTCAGCATCTAGTCATGCTGGCCACATGACCATGGAAACATCTTCGGACAGCGCTGGCTCTTCGGCTTGGCAACGGAGATGAGCACCGCCCCCTAGAGTCAGATTCTACTAGCTTTTGAGCAAGGGGCACCTTTACCTTTACCTTGAGTCCAAACCGCAGTGTTCACTGGATGTCCCACCCTGTTGATGGTACTTGACTCGTGCTACGCAATCCGCCTTGGGTCTCGATGAAAAAGGCTGTAAGTAACCAAAATACATAAATTTGGCTCCGGCGTATTGGCACAAGCACCGCTGAAATGAAGGCGAGGAGGACCTGGGGATTGTGCCCCTCCTGGATTTGGTTCTGTTTGGCACCGGGGGGGGGGGGGCTCCCACGCTGGAAGGGCAGCAGAAACTCTGATCCTCCCTTCAGCATTTGCTATCCGGAGGCTGTTCCAGAGGCCCCAGTCCACAGAAAGGCAGTGAGGCTTAAGGCCCATAGAAACGGATCTTGGTGTTCATGTGGGTGTCCCATTTTAAAAGCAAAAGGAAGCACCAGGAAGGTGCGGGGAACTGCATGCCTGCTACTTGCAAGGTGGCATTCTTTCATCCTCACAACAGCCCTGCAGAGTAGGATATGGTGGAAATCACTGACACAAACTCACTCGGCAAGCTTTGTGGCCGAGCAGGGGTTTAAGCATAGGTCCCTCCAGCCCTGCTCATGTGCTGCAACTCTTCCCCCCACTCCGTGCATGGCTGACTTTCAGTACGAGGACAGGTGAGAGGAAATCGTGGAATCATAGAAGTGGAAGGGGTCGCAGAGACCATCTAGTCCAACCCCGTGCTTGATGCAGGATCAGCCTAAAGCGGCACTGACAAGTGTTTGTCCAGCTGCTGGTTGAAGACTGCCAGTGTGTTGGGGGGGGGGGGGCTCACCACCTCCTCAGGCAGCCAATTCCACTGCTAAACTACCCATACTGTAAAAATATTTCCCCTTAACATCCAGTCGGTACCTTCCCACCCATAATTTAAACCCACCATTGCGAGACCTCTCCTCTGCCGCCAACAGGAATAGCTCCCTACCCTCCAGTTTGGCGAAGTGGTTGAGAGCGTGGACTCTCATATGTGAGAACTGGGTTTGATTCCCCACTTCTCCACATGCAGCTGCTGGTGTGACCTTGGGCCAGTCACAAGTTCTCTCAGAGCTGTTCTCTCAAGAGCAGTCCTTGGAAGAGCTCTCTCAGCCCGACCTACTTCACAGGGTGCCTGTTGTGGGGAGGGGGAGGGAAAGGAAATTGTAAGCTGCTCTGAGTGAGTGAAGGGTGGAGTATAAATCCAATCTCCTCCTCCTTCTCCAAGCGACAGCCCTTCAAAGACTTCAAGAGAGCCATCATGTCCCCCCTCGACCTCCTCTCCTCCACACTGAACATTCCCAGGTCCTTCGGCTTTTCCTTGGTGAGCTTGGTCTCCAGGCAAGTACCGCTGGCACGCAGACTCCAGGGCAGGAGGGGAGTGGGGAGTCTGCAGCCCCCTCCCCCACAACCTCCTTTTGCTTCTAATATCACAGGGGTGGCCAACCTTGCTTAACGTAAGAGCCACATAGAATAAACGTCAGATGTCTGAGAGCCGCAAGACAGGAACAAATATCACACACACGTTTTTATTTTTAAAAATATGCAAATTTGCTTTTTATTAACATTAAATGGGACTGCCAAAAATAAAAACAAACGAGGAAAACCGGTTATTGATAATGATATTACTTGTTTGCTAATGATATTGAGAGAGAGAGAGAAAGATGGAAAGAAAGAATTAAAGAAGTGGAAAGAAAGAGAGAGAGAGAAACTAGGAAAGCAAATAGATGGGAGGGAGGAGGGAAGGAAGGAAGGAAGGAAGGAAGGAAGGAAGGAAGGAAGGAAGGAAGGAAGGAAAGAAGAGAGAAAAAGCATGCCTCCCCTTTGCTTCCCCAGCCGCCCTGCCAGGAGCTGCACAATATGTGTGAAAGAGCCGCATGTGGCTCCTGAGCCACAGGTTGGCCACCCCTGTAATATCAGATTGTGTCTTGAGCTTCCCCTGCTGCCTCTGACCTGGGGCCACCTCATGGGCTAGCGAGAAAGCCGGAAGCTGGCAAAGCGACTGGGGGGCTCCCCCCACCCACTTGTTTCCCCGTGTCAGGGTTTTTCTCTCCCTCTCTCTGACTAATTGGAAACTAATTGGAGTGTCTCTTTTCCTGGTTTAGTGAGTAACTGCTGCCCCCCCCCCCCCACCTCCTCTGGCTGCCTTTGCTGCTTTTCAGCTTCTTGAAACTTTTGAACAAGCCAAAAATTCTCTTTTTTAAAAGTGCTGTGTGAAGTTTATGTGTGGTTGTCACATGTTTTCTTGAGTTCTGGAAGCCGGGGCACTCCCTCCCCAGTGTTTAACTGGAGGCACACCGCAGTCTGACACTGGAGCAGTTTGGCTTTTAAGGGGAAGAATGACTCAGCCTCTTGGGAAAAGAGACCCTGCGTCTCTGTGTCACTCACCCTTCTGAGGAGGAGACAGGAGTGGAAGGGAGGCAGGCAGAGCAGGGACTCGCACAGGGAAGCACCGGCAGCCTCCTGTCAGCTGGTCCCTTGGGCCTGCAGGAGACATCTGTTTCCATTAGGATGTTGTTGAAATAATGAGGTGGGACACAGCTGTTGGAATGTGGGTTTGGACACTGTTACCCCTAGGGAATTGCTTCACTTTTCAACTCCTGGGGTAACAAGGTAAAAGTTTCCCTTGCTCTAAAGCCAGTCGAATCCGACTCCGTTTCGAAGCCGAAGAGCCAGCGCTGTCCGAAGATGTTTCAGTGGTCATGTGGCCGGCATGACTAGACGCCCAGGCGCACGGAACGCGGTTACCTTCCTACTCCGGTCTGCAGCTTAGCGTCTTAACCGCGGAGCCACGGTACCAAGCTGCAAAGCGGACTTTATCCTCCCCCCCCCCGGTTTTGTAGCGCACAAACTTTTGGTTGCTCGTTGTTCTTTGAAGGGCGAGCAAGAGCCGGCCGCCCCACCAGCCCCGCCTCCAGAAGGTGCCGCGCAAGGAAAGCACGCAGGGGGGTTAAAAAAGCTCGCAGCCCGGAGCCAACCAACTGGGGGGCGGGGGCTCTTCAGCCGGCGGGCTGTGCGCCTCCCGTCCCGTCTTTCCGCGGGGAGTCGGAGCGGCGGCGGCAGCAGGTGCCAAGAGGAGGCGGAGCGCAGGGGGAGGGCAGGGGGGAGGGTCCCTGCGTCCGGCTCCCCCCCCCGGCGGCCGCCGCCGCCTCCATCTTTGATGCGGGCACAGTCGGGGAAAGCGCTGTCCAGCAGCGACGGCGGCAGACCTCGGGAGGCGCTCGCCTTCGCCCGCGTTCCAGGGCGGCCGCGAATGAAGGGGGGGGGGGGGTGAAGCGTGGTCCCAAATGACACCAGCCAGTTTTTCTGGGCCGCTCCTCTTTGACCCCCCCCCCCCCCGCAAAGACCCGTCTCCTGCTGACGGAGGCTGGGCTCCCCCGAGAAGCGGTCCCGTCCCCCCCCCCCCCCCCCGCGCGTGGCAGCTGCCTGCTGATGAACCGGCGGCGAAGCTGAGCCCCGGAGGGTAGGCGATCGCGCCTCTGAGCACGTGCAGAGCCCCTCTCCGCCGGATCGACATCTCAGACCCCGAGAGCGCCTCTGGGCGTATGCAAGGCGCCCCTCCCTCTCTGCTGGATCGACCCCTCGGCCCCCGAAAGCGCCTCTGAGCATGTGCAGAGCGCCTCTTCCTCTCCGCCGGATCGACGCCTCGGCCCCGGAGAGCGCCTCTGAGGACGTGCAGAGGGCCGTTCCCTCTCCGGCGGCTCCTCAGCGTCTGAGCACGTGCAGAGCGCCTCGACAGCTCAGCCCCTGAGTATGTGCAGAGCGCTTCTCCGCCGGACCGCCCCCGAGAGCGCCTTTGAGCACTTGTAGTCTACAATTAGTACAGCGCCTTTCCGTCTGATCGACAGCTAGGCCCCTGAAAGGGCTTCTGAGCATGTGCAGAGCGCCGTTCCCTCTCCGGAGGCTCCAGAGCCTCCTGAGCACGTTCAGATCGCCTCCACAGCTCGGCCCCTGAAAGCGTCTCTGAACACGTGCAGAGCGCCTCTCCTTCTCTGCCGGATCACCCCAGAGGGCGCCTCTGAGCACATGCAGAGCGCCTTTCCCTCTCCGGCTGATCGACAGCTCGGCCTCTGAAAGCGCCCCTGAGCACGTGCAGAGCGCCGTTCCCTCTTCGGCGGCCCCACAGCCTCTGAGCACGTGCAGAGCGCCTCTCCTCCGCCGGATCACCCCAGAGAGCGCCTCTGAGCACGGACAAAGCGTCGTTCGCTCTCCGGTGCCTGGACACTTCGGCGCCTGCGAGCGCCTCTGAGCACGTGCAGAGCGTCTGGTCACCCCCCCCCCGAGCGCCTTTCCCAGTCTGCGGCGTCCCCCCCTCCCCCCCCCCCCCCCGCGGTGGGTTCCCGGGCCGGCCTGGGGCCCTGGCGCCGTCGGTGCCAGCAGTCAAGATGGAGCCGGGCGGGGGCTTCGAGGGGGCGGCCCTGACGCGCCTCGCCACCGGCGCAACGTCAGGCAGCGGCTGGTGATTTGCTGGGCGAGCCGCCGAGCCCCGCTAGAGAGGCAGAAGCGGGCGCTGCGAACTGCCCGGCCGGCGATGCCGCTCCGACGCCGCCGACGCCGCTCGCCCCGCAGCCCGCCCGGTGAGTGGCCCCGCGCCCCGCGCCGGAGACGAGACCCCCCCCCCAGGGCGCCCGCGGGCGACACGGACAGCGGAGGGGAGACGGGGGCGGGCGGGGGTCGCCTGGCGGGGTTTGGGTCCCCCCTCCGCGTTCGGCTGCTGCGCTGCCCGGGAGCCTCGCCTTTTGCGCGCCCGCTTAGCCGGCTTCGGGGGGGGGGGGGCGCAGCCTCGCGGCGGGCGGGCGGGCGGACAAAGAGCCGCGGACGAGCGGGGGCACCGGCCGGGAGCTCGGCGGAGACCAATGGGGAAAGGCCGGGGGCATTTTTGGGGGGAGGGGGGGTGCAAGCAGGGATTCCGCTTTGTGGAGCGCCCACACCCCCCGCCCCGCCCCCGGACCAACTCCGAGCCCGACTTTGGGACCAGCCCGCGTCTTCGAGAAGGCGCATCTCTTCCGAAAAGAAGAGTTTTTGGTCCCAACCAACCAACCGCCCCCCAACCCCGAAGTGCTCGCTTCAGCTCCGGGAGCGCCGTCCGGGGCCTCCGGAGTCCAGGGGTCGCTGGCTTACGACCGCGGAAGCGCGCGCTGGCTTTTGCGCGGCAGCTTTGGTGGGGTGTGTGTGTGTGTGGGGGGGTGTTTGCGTGTGCCCCTCTTCCCCTCCCTCCCGTCGAGGGGCTTCGCTTTCCCTTCCCTCGGGTCCCCCAAAGCGCGCCGGGCTCTGCTTGTCTTTAACCCGAGGCGCCCGATCCCCGCGCTTGGCACCTCCGCGCGCGGGCTTCTCTCTCGCTCTTTCTCCCTCTCCCTCTCCGGGGCGGGGGGCTCCGCGGCGCGGCTTCCCCTCGCGCAACAAGCGCCCTGCTGCCCGAAGGAGCCCCTCGCCAAAGGAAACGGAAGAAAGTGCAGCTTTCGGGCGCTCCCGTCGCTTTGCAAAAAGAGCCGACCGCCTCCCCACCCCCGAACCAGGCGCTGCACGTGCTGGATCGAGGCCTCTCTCTTCTTCCCCAGGCACGGAAGGGGTGCTTTCCCTCATGCTTGGCTTGGATCGCGAGCAGGAGAAGACCGAGAGCTGCGGGGGGGGGGGGGGAGAGAGTGGGGAGGAGATCCCGGGCGGCTTAGAGGACAAGGTCAGCCCCGCAGAACTGGGGGGGGGGGGGGCTCTCCGCGGAGAGTTGGGGCGTGTGCGTGGCCCTGGCTCCCTTCCACAGCTGTTGCATGAATGGCAGAAAACGGGGAGGGGGGGGGTCTTCAGAGTCCGGCAGGGAGGGATTGAGGGTAGGAGGGTGCACGAAGCTTTGCAGCTTGCTATCAGTCTTCCCTTTGGCACCTTTCCGTGTCAAACTTGCTGGGCCCAGGAAACCAAGGAGCTGTTTAACACCCCCCCCCCCAGCTGAGTAGGGCTGGGGGCTGGAACTGAAGGCTTCTGTGCCTCTCCGGAGCCGGAGGCAACTTCTGCCCCCAAGCCTGGCCATTTGCCTCCGGGCCCTGTTGGGGCATGCTGGGGATTGAGAAGGTGGGGCGGCAGATTTTTTGGGTGGCCGAATTGGGTTCTTTGGGTGTCTGGATCAGTGCAAAACCCCCCCCCCCCATCATCCGTGGCACGCCAGCTGTGCTCTGTATGCTGCTTGGCTGCACCCTTGGGAGGCGTGTGCACTGAAAGGGAGGCTGCTGTAAGCTGTGGGTCGGGTTGGGACTGGGACTCTTCTGAGGGGGCCTGCTCCCTCCTGCAGAGCAGTACTGGGGTGGGGTGGGGGGTCAGGCTGCCTTTCTTCTTCACCTCTCTGCCAAACAGTGGTTTGTTGGGCAGAGGAGAAAGCAAAGCCAGGCTGGGCATTCTGCCCCCCTCTGTTGACACCCCCCCTGCCCCCTTTCCCCCTCTTTTTTAATTGTTGTGATTTTTTTAAAAAAAGAAATTGGCATTGACTTTTTAAAATATCCTTTGCTCCGCTTCCTGGGTTTCTCCCTTCAGTTTCTCAGAGATGCATGGCTCCTGATAGATTTATGTTTCAAGGTGTCTTTTCTCTCCCTCTCCTGCAGATATCTGAACCGCAAAGACGCCTGCTCCAGCCGGTCCAGTGGCGGGACTCCCTGATGCCTAGACCCTGGGGAGCGTGATGGATTTGACGAAAATGGGCCTGATACAGCTCCAGAACCCCCGCCACGCCACGGGCCTCCTGCAGAAAGCCAACCAGATGCGCCTGGCGGGGACCTTGTGCGACGTGGTGATCCTGGTGGACAGCCAGGAGTTCCATGCTCACCGGACCGTGTTGGCTTGCACTAGTAAGATGTTTGAGATCCTGTTCCACCGCAACAGTCAGCATTACACCTTGGACTTTCTCTCGCCAAAGACTTTCCAGCAGATCCTGGAGTATGCCTACACGGCCACCTTGCAGGCGAAAGTGGAGGACTTGGACGACCTTCTGTACGCCGCTGAGATCCTGGAGATTGAGTACCTAGAGGAGCAGTGCTTGAAGATCTTGGAGACCATCCAGGCCTCCGAAGACAACGACACGGAGGTCAACATGGCCGACGGCACCGCCGAAGAGGAGGAAGACCGGAAGCCGAAGTACGTGAAGAATATCCTCATCTCGAAGCATTCCAGTGAAGAGAGCGGCTACTCCAGTCTGGCCAGCCAGAGCCTGGCGGGGACGATGGTGGAGCAGAGCTCTTCCGTCTCCACCTCCTTCGGGCTGTCCGCCATGAGTCCCACGAAGGCGGCTGTGGACAGCTTGATGTCCATTGGCCAGTCGTTGCTGCAAGGGGCTTTGCAGCAGAATGCCCTTGAGGACTGCCACGCGGCCAGCGGCCGCCGCCCCAGCATGTCTGAAGTGAAAACCGAAGCCATGCAGGTGGAGGAGGCCTTGAGCCACGAGAGCCCCCAGACAGGCGACTTGAGCACTTCCGCCGGGGACAAGGCTGACGACAAAGGGAAGCAGGGGCCCGGCACCCCGACCCGCAGCAGCGTCATCACCAGCGCCCGCGAGCTTCATTATGCCCGGGACGACAATGCAGAGCAACCCCCTGAGGCTGTCCCGGGCACACCGGTTGCGCCGGAGCTGATGGTGTCTCACGGCGAGAAGCCGATGGGCCTCTATTCTGTGCTCCCCAACCACAAAAGTGACTCCATGCTCAGCATCCCCACCTCCATGGCACCTGCGCTGCACATGCAACCGGCCCTGGCCGTGTCCATGGACTTCAGTGCCTATGGGGGCCTTCTGCCCCAGGGCTTCATTCAGAGGGAGCTGTTCAGCAAGCTCGGGGAACTGGCGGTGGGGATCAAGACCGAGAACCGAGCCCTGGGCGAGCACTGCAGCGTCTGTGGGGCGGAGCTGCCGGACAACGAGACGGTGGAACAACACAGGTACGCGCGCTCTCCGCTTGCTCGTCCCAGCCCCTGACCTTGCTTTCAGACAGACCTTTTTTTTTTTTTAAACGGTGGTCTCATCCATTGGCTGCCTCCCCCAGTCTTTCAAAGACTTTCTTCCTTTTCTGTTAGTCCTCAGTGGGCAAAACCAGGTTTCCCCTCAGCAGGTCTGTTCGTGCCACAGATATTGCGTCGGGTTGCCGAATTGCACTGAATGCGTCTTGGGAAGGTGGTCTTTTGAGTGGGAGACAAAAGCTAGAAAGAGGATGCCTGGGTTGGTGGCAGCAGACTTCGGGGGGGGGGGGGTAGGAGGGCCTGTGTGGCATTTGATGCCCAAATGTGTCCGTGTGGCCTCTGGCTGGGGAAGGGCTGCCAGATGAATTCTTCCCTGGTGATCGGGACTCAGCTGCTGCCTCAAAAGCTGCTCCTTTTGGCCTCTTGCTTTTCTGTCAGTCAGGCTCCCAACTGTGAGCTTTTTGGAACCCCTTGCAGTATGCAAGAGCACATTTCTTCCAAGTCGAAAAGGCTTGCGTGCAGGGATGTGGCTACCAACCCAGGCTGTGTTTACACCACCAGCGTTTGCCAAACAGGCCTCTGTTATCTTCATGACAGTTTTCGATGGAGCACCTCCCTCCGAAGGCCTGGTTTCAGGGTGATGCAGGTCAGGCAAAAGATCTGGACCATGGGACTCAGTGCTCGCGTGGCATCTCCCTGCGGCATGCCTTGCGTTGCCTTATGTGGGTAGCAGCCCCGTTCCAGCCGAATGCCATTGACTACAGAGTCCCCTGGGCGAATTCTTGAGCTGCCGGTTTGGTATCTGTGATTTCACCCCCCTGTATGCACATGCGTGCGCTGTTCATGACTTACAGTAAGTGCATGTACAGTCTCTGTACAGTATACACTCGAAGGTTTTTTTTACTAAGTGTGTTCAGTAGTTCTTATGGGATCAGAGCACAGCTGGTCTGTAGTGGAACTGCCAGATTGAAGTCCAGAAGACCAACAAGATTTTGAGGGTATCTGGCGATACTTGTTGGTCTCACAGGGGGTACTGGTCTTGAATCAAGTAACTCTCATGTTATGTTCAATGCCTGTTTTACTAAACTATCCAGGTACTGATTCTTGTTTTCATTCGTCAAGGGACTCTGCATTGGTTCTTTCTTACAACAAATGAACGGGACTATTGTCTCGATCGGTTTGTCCCCAGCATACAAGCACATGGCGCATTGTGTTTGTGGAGCTATTCTGTTTGGGTTGTTCACACCAATGCACTCTTTCCACTGTGTCTTGGATACCCAGTTCGAATCTCCATCTTTCAGACCTGTTGCTCCTACTCTCGCCCTGGAAAGTGATGCTGCAGTTCACTCAGGCGGTCTGCTGATATCGGCCTCTTCCGCTCTCCCCTCCACAATGAGTTAATCTATTCAGTATTTCTGTGATTCTGTGCAGGGCAGAATTTTGGTGATTTCCCCTGGCATGTCTGAGCATTGTTTTGAACTGTACTGGTTTAATTGAGAGACGTATATAGATTTCTAGTTTTTATTTGGTAACCAAAACGTGGTTGACAGAGGGCAGCACTCTAAAATATTGGGATGAAAGATCTCCACATCAGATTAGCGAAGAAATGATTTCCGGTCCTGGATGAAATCAGTCTCTGTGCTGTTGTTGTTTTGAACTTTGGGGACAAACTCAGAATAATCCCAGAAAAGCTTTGCCTTATGACAAACGGATCATTTTTTTAAATGTGAGAGGTTGCTTTGGGAGTCTGTTTCTAATGGCTTTGCTTGTCTGAGCTAGGAGGGGCCGGCCTTGTAAATTGATCTGGGGGATCTTTGGTTCTATCTTGTAAGTGAAAAAGGTCCCCCCTCCCCCGCCAGCTGCTTAACTCTGCCTGCAAGAACTGAAAACCAAAACTACTTCTTGTGTGTCAGAGAGAGCATTGGTTTAGCCGTGTGCAAACATTTGCTTTGGATATATAGAGTTAAGAAATATTTCTCGTGTGTCTAATACTGTGCAAACATATTAGGAGGCAGGCTGCTAATCGGGATGCAAAGCAAGCGTGTCAGAGATGCTCTGAAGTGTTTTAATGAACCAACACGTTTAATTACGGTGGTGCTGTTGTGCATAGTATACACAGGCAGCTTGCGGGTGTGCGTGAGATGGAGAATTGTATATTCTGTCAGAAGTCTGGCGGCTGGTTTTGACTGGCAGCTTCTAGGAACAATACATGTGGCTGATGAGCGATGTTCCTTCTGCCCGGATGTAGGCTGGCCTGAATACCCCCTCCCAAATACAATACCAGTGGTTTACTCTAGCAGTTGAGTAATTTTTGTTACTGGTTTAAAAATGGGGCACCTCATTGGAGTCTCTGGATTGTTCCAAATCTTGTTCTGCCAAAGAGGAGCAGAGAGGAAGCTGTGTGCTGTGCTTTGCTCAAGTGTCTTCAGACATTGCAGCCGGGCAACTCACACAGCCAAACGCTCCTCCACAACGAGAGCAAAACTCCTTGCTTGTAGAAAGTCAGCGTGCGAAGGAGAAGCGCTCTGGCATTGCCCTTTCCCTGGCTCGGTGGTTTTCCACACGCAAATATCTGTCAGATCTGTCTTGGAGAATCATTCCGTCTCCTGCTTCATTAGAGAAAAGGCTGGACTGCCTCTTTTGTTTGTTCGAAAGAATGTGGCACACCAAGGGGGGGGGGAGGTTTGGAGTGTGTGTCACAGAATCGTTTAGGGAAAGTTACCTGGTTTGCCTGGAAAGAATTTAGGGGACATTGAACCCAACGAGTGCTGTGAAAGATTTGCTGAATGCAAGCCAGGTGACAAGGGTTACACTGTCTACAGGGTTGAGCCCACTCCTATAATCCGCAAGCACTGTAAGGGGGTGCACGAGATCATCTGGCCCTGTCGTGTTTGTGAGTTCGGAAAGAATCCTACTCCAGTGTATTCAGAGAGATAGGAAGTTTGGCCAGTTGGGTGACTGTTTCCACATGTGGTGGTCTTGCCCAGTCATCGTGTCCTTTTGAAAACAGGTCCATCAACATATATATATATATATATTAATTACGGGTGTAAAATTAATTTTTCTACCTGAGATCTTCTTATTAGAATATCAAAATCCCCTCACAGGTAACAACAGATATGATGAGTTAATTTCCATTTTACTTTCCACAGCAAGAAATACTGTTGCCGCTTAGTGGAAAAATCCTTTGCCACCCCGCATCGATTCTTGGTTTAACCGTCCAGGGTCTTTTTTAAAATTATGCCAAAGATTACTGTTTGCACTATCCAACCATACTTGGAAAAAGTCCACGATAATTTTGTGGCAACTTGGTTCCCACCAATCCAATTTCTGCCTGGACAGGACATTGCTTTGAATAATCCAGTTGATAAAGACATGGGTTTTTTTTTTCTAATCTTGGCCAAACCCTGTATTTTCTTTCCTCCTCCTCCTTTTTTTTGGGATAAAATTTGGAGGTTCTGATGGTGTACTTACACTTGCGTAATGAATTTGT
This sequence comes from Lepidodactylus listeri, assembly GCA_029233225.1. Lineage (NCBI taxonomy): Eukaryota > Metazoa > Chordata > Lepidosauria > Squamata > Gekkonidae > Lepidodactylus > Lepidodactylus listeri. The sequence goes on along the minus strand of JARCFY010000014.1, from coordinate 72,745,330 downwards.
ATGTATTACCAAGCAAAGTGGGGGGGAAATTGTATTCAGAGGGGCTTATTCCTAAAAAAACGTTTTTAGGATTAGAACAATGTTAGAGACCAGGGGCACCTTTAAGACCAACAAAGTTTTATTCAGGGTGTGAGCTTTCGTGTGCAAGGCACACTCCGTCAGACAATGCTGACTGCATTTAAGTGAGATAGTTTGAGAGGGGAGGCAACTAGCTTTGAATCCAGCAGTGCCTTAGAGACCAAGAAGATTTTTAGAGGATGCGCTTTCGAGAGTCAACGCTCCCATTGTCCCTTAAGTGAGATGGAGGGTGAACAAGGATGTGGGATTGCTTTAGCTGTTTTTAAGCTGGCCTCATCCCAAAGAAGCCAGGTATTGATCCCTTTTACATGCAAGTGTATGAAGCCCTTCTCAGGTCAGAACAACCAGTCTCCAAATGGTGCCTGGAGGGCAGAGAAGAACGAATTTTGTTCCTTGATTTTGACATTTCTCTTTGAGCAGCGTTTCATTCCGGATGAATTCTGGAGCTGGAGATGGAGAAGGGATGGTTTGCCGCTGCTTTGGGTTCACCTGCATCTCGGCCCGCCATTACATTACTACCGCTCTCGCGTGCAATGATAACACACTGCAGCAAAGCAGTCTGGATGCCAGATAAAGCGTGGTGGTGTCCAGATTCATTGTGTGCTGTGTTTTGCTGATGAGGACATGCAGTCTCTGTGTTGTTAAAACCTTGCAGCAAAATAGTCGCAATGTGGCCATCTCTTGAGTAGCATCCAGCCCACTTTTTGCAGTGTTTTATCAGTGGGAAAGTGCGACCTGGTGCCCGTGGCAAAGGGCAGGAGACCTGGGGCGCTGTGTGCAGTTGAACAAGTTTGAAAACGAAAGAGCGTTGCAATGCTGGCTTCAGAAGGCATTGGGTCAGAAACTTGGCAAGACAAGACCTTGTGATTCAACCCTCCGAAATTTCGGGGAGAAAGCTGGATGAATTTTGGCAGCCTCCCTAGCAGCTCTGCTTTGTCGCCCTCTCAGGCGTGCATCTGATGAAAAGTACTGAGTTTTTTTTTGATGCGTTGGGAAACTGCTCTGGGCCCCCAAGGTGTTTTGAAGAACGGATTGGTGGAGAGGTGTGTGTCTTGTGGCAAGCAGGCATTAAGTGGGATGCATCAGGTGTTGGTCTAGGGCAGGGGTGGCCAAACTGTGGCTCAGGAGCCACATGCGGCTCTTTCACACACATTATGTGGCTCCCAGCCAGGGCGGCTGGGGAGCCTAAACAACATTAGCAAAGAAATATCTTTGGACAAATAAATATCATTATCAATATCTGCTTTTACTTTTGTTACTATTTTGGCAGTCTCATTTAATGTTTTTTTTTTCATGTTATCCAATAAAAACGTGATATTTGTTCATGTCTTGCGGCTCTCAAACATCTGATGTTTATTTTATGTGGCTCTTACATTAAGCAAGTTTGGCCACCCCTGGTCTAGGGTGTTCTTGGGCCAGTGGCTATTTCCTAGCCTCTGTTTTCCACCAGTACAATGGGAATACTCTCAACTGACTTCAATGGGTGCTTTTGGAAGCAAGAAAGAATGGCGCACACACACACACACACACACGCACACACACTGGAGGCTGCAGAGGGTAGCCACATGAGTCTGTCATAGCAGAACGAGAGCTGGCATGGCATAGTGGACTGGGTGTCAGAACAGGATTCTGAGAGACCCGGGTTTGAATGTCACTTCCACTGTAGTAGCTTGCTGGGTGACCTTGGGCCAGTCACAACCTCTCAGCCGAACTTGGCTTCGCGGGGTGGTGGTTGTGAGAAAATGGAGGAGGGGAAAACAATGTTCTTAAGCCACTTCAAGTCCCCAGGAAAAAAGTGGGGTATAAATCAATAAATGTAAATGCCTGCATGCAACATAAAACAGACCCCAAATACAGGATGGCGTTTTGCATGTCTCAAGTTTTGCAGGAATTATGAATCATATTCTGGCTATTGGAAAGTTGCAGCGCAATGTGTGATCTTGAACTTTCAGTGTGGTTGCTAATCCCACACACACTCTCAGTGTGGAGGGATAAACTCTGACCCACGTTTGTTGCGGGGGCTGATTCTAGCCAGGAGTGCAACATGGCAGAGATTGTGTGGGATTTTTTTTTTTTTTTAGCACTGAACCAGTTGGATCTTGGCAGAGTTGATCAATATAATCTTGTCATTGCAGCTGATTTTTTGTCCAGTTAGAATTTTCCCTGATTGTTCCAAATTATGAGTATGGAGGTGGAAACTTGAATTGTGTGTGTGTGTGTGTGTGTCTTTATAAATGGCTGTCATGTTTTCTCCCTTGTCAGACCTGAAACAACACCTGTGGCAATCATAAATAAGTAATTCTGGTGTTTTTAATGCAATCTAGTTCAATGCTCCCTCTATGTTGTGGAGTCTTGTGAGCAAAAATTCTACTTTGGAGCTACTGGCATTAAAATTGGGAGCGAATGAATTGGCTAGTGCAGAAATCAGTTTGCTCTGGAGCCCTCCTTCCTGAGCGGAGACAAAAAGGTGTGAGCCGGAGGCTGAAAAGATGTGAGCCAGCTCACACTAACTCAGCTTCTAGTTACTATTCTCGAGGGGGGAAAAGTTGGCTCTCGGGAATAAGCCTACAAACAGGGCCTATCTAAGAAATGGCCTGGCTTACCGTTGGTGGGCACAGCCTGGCACTAATTCCTCATGGCAGAGGCCGATGGAAACAGAGGGGGTGGTGACTGTCCGGAGCCCCATATGCCTGAGCGGGCCTTAGACTTGGCCTAGACAAACAGCCAGGTGAGGTGGGCAAGCGATGACTGAGGGCTAAGGTGGTGGACACTGCAGTTCCACGTCAGGGATGATACATTTGCATTTGTGTTTATTTATATCCTGTTTTTCTCCCTGGTTGGGACTCGAGCAGTTTTTAGAACATTGCTCTCCCTGCCTCCATTCCCCCCCCCCCACAACAGCCTTGCGAGGTAGGCCAGGGTGAGAGTTTGTGATGGGCCCAAGGTCACCCAGCAAGCTTCCATGTTAGAAGTGGAGATTCAGACCTGGGTCACCGAGAGTCCTTGCCTGCCCCTCTATCCATGACACCACACTTGGACCATTGCCGGCGTTCCTCTAGATCAGCAGTTCCCTGTAAAATGGGCCCTTTCCGCACTTGGATCTCATCCCTGGTTTTATCAGAGTTGAACTCGCGACGCAATACCTTGCCTTTATCCCTGGTTATAACAGCATCCGTTTATCCCGGGACAAGTGTGGGGCGAAACCGGGGTGACCTCAGTGTAATGTGGAAACAAAAAATACCCTGAGATAATTACAGGGGTGAACTCGCGTGTAGTGTAGAATGTAAAGTTCGGGGACAGGGCTGAACCAGGATTTAAAGTCTAGTGCGGAAAGGACCTAGGAGAGCACCTGAACGGCTGGGCTGGACTCTCTCTCTCTCTCTCTCTCTCTCCATGAAAGGCCATTTGGGTTTTTTTATATGGGAACCCATAAAAAAAGGTAACCCATGTGGCAGCTGCCTGCAGTGGGCCAGCCCCTTCTCCCTCTGCATTCTTCTGTCTGAGCCGCTAACCTTTGATGTGTTTTGCCCGGTGTAATTACCCCCCACCCCCAGGGGGCTGTGTGCACAGGCTCCTGAACCACAGTTAGCAATTGTCCAGTGGGCTTCTGGGTGAAACCAAAGAGTCTTCCACCCAGATATCAATTGTTGGAAAAGATCGGAAGCATCAAAACATAGCTGCAGGGCTCGATCCTGACGCCATCTGACCCGAAGCTCTTCTTGGTAAAATGCCACATGGTTAAGTATTATTATCAGGGTAGTCTGTGTTCGAGTAAACTTTAGAAACTTGGTGAATCTTAACATTTACTGGTAATTCTCAGCATCTTCAGAAGCGAAGGGAAATGACGCTTGCGACCTGATTTCATCTTCATGGGCTTGAAAACGTTGCCTTGGGTAAATAAGCACCTTGGGTGAATACAATTGATGGCGTTGCTTTTGTTTGGGGGCATTTTTGTGACGTTTGTTAATCAGCCACGGGACTGTCCAGATTCCTCCAATTAATGGTCCAGTGTTTTCCTCCTTTCCGTAACTTCCTGGTAAATGTTAAGCTTATTTCTCAAAGGCGGCTGATGAATGCCAGGAACGGAGAAGAAATTAGTGGAAAATATGGTGAGGATTTAATTTGGGCTTCAGCCAAAGGTGGATGATAGTTTTTGACACTTCACACTGGCCTTAGAAAAATGACATTTAGAGTTATTGGTAAATGTCAGTGCTAACTGTTATTTACTGTATGCAAGATGTAGTTTCTAAGGCTACAGCGGGCAAAGGAAAGGCTTAGTGGGGCGAATGGAAGAGAGTGAGGGACTTGCTTTATTTTCCTATGGATGTTGCAGGGAGAGCTCTTCAGAGTGGAAGTCTGTCTCTGCGGAAGCTTTCTTGTCAACCGTTTTTTGCCTTTTGAAACGAGAGCTGCTGTTCTTGACCTTCTGCAAAGCAAAAAGCTCTCTATATTAATACAGGTTTAACATTCCAGCTGAGCTGCGTTTTGATTAGGAGCGCTGACACGCCTAAGGAAGTTCAGTCCCCCACCCCCCGTTTTAATTTTTTTTTAACGGCACTTAAGTTTTTGAATAATTGCGTGTGCATTGAGTTTGCAACTGTACATTTGCTTAAAACAGGAGGTTTCCTTCTGGGTTCAGGAAGTTCATACTTAATCTGATGTCGGTATTGATTTTAGCCTCTAATTGCGCGTTGGGAGGGGTGGGTGGGAAGGCCCGCCGTCCAAACATGCTTAAACACGGCGACATTAACGAGAGTGTTGCCCACCATTCAGGAAATGGGGACCCCGTCTTTCCCCACCTTCAGCACTTTGCATTACTTGGGGGAGAATGAAGTCTCTTCTGTTGAAATCAACGGTGCCGGGGTGCCTGACTCGTGGGCAGTTGCTCTTTTGGTCCACTCACCTCCACTCCTAGTTTTGAAGTTAATTTAACTCTTTCCCCCCCGCCCGGTGCTGCATATATGCTGCCTGGATCTTCTCAATCATTTTTCAGTGGATGAGATGAATGCAGCTGTCGCTGGCCTCTTGCGCTTTTAGTGGTGGTGTTCCAGTAGATTTCTGGTTTCGACAGCTCCGTTAACCGTGATGTCCTTTCTCTGTACTTTGGGATTTGCTGCAGCCTGAGCGTCCCCATTTCTCTCTTCCCTTTTTCCTACCACTCCGCTCCCCCCCCCCCCCCCGGTCTTGACAATGATTGCTTCCAGAGTTAGCAGGCCAGCGTTGGGGTCTCTTGTTTCTTGCTGATGGACCTTATTAGTGGCACCTGGCATCGTAACCCGTTAATGGAAACCAGCGTTCCCCCACTCGGCCATCACGGACAAGTAGCTCTGTCAATCGGGCCTCGCCATGCGAGGAAGTTCTTATTAGCTTTATGGCCGAGAGAACTCGCCTCATTCAGGAAATGAAGGCTGCCGCTGAGGTCCCTCGCTCTGACCCCGATCATGTAACCTGGGAGCACCAGCGGAGACCCCTCCTCAGGAAGTTTGGCGGCCGTGTAGGGGAGGGGGGGCCCCTCTCTGGTTCTTGTCACCGGGGAGAGAGGGGGCGCATTGTGGAGTGGGACGGCCCTGAACTCTGCGATTTGCCCTTAACTGTTACCATGCGTGGAATGTGGGAAGGATGCAAGGTCCATCTAGCTGGTGGTGACTTCTGTTTGATCTCTATGCCACTGTTCTTGAAATAGTGCTTTTCTCAATTAGGGTTGCCAACCTCCAGGTGGCACCTGGAGATCTCCCGCGATTAGAATTAATCTCCATCTGACCAAGATCTGTTCCCCTGGAGAAAATGGCTGCTTTGGAAGGTGGACTCTATGGCATTGTGCCCTGCTGAGGCCCCTCCCCTCCCCAAACCCCACCCTCCCCAGGCTCTGCCTCTAAAATATCCAAGTATTTCCCAACGCAGCGCTGGCATCCCTACTCATCTTGGGGATTTCATATCAGTTCTTGTACTTGGAAGCCTGAGCGTGCGATCCCAAACAGAGTCATTCCAATCTGGGCCCACTGAAACTGAGGGGCTTGGATTGAAGTAACTCTCCTTAGGGTAGCAGAACAAATGTAGAGTTCAGAGCAGTGTTCCCTCTAAGCTGAGTTAGTGTGAGCTAGCTCATAGTTTTTTAGCCTCCAGCTCACACATTTTTGTCTTCGCTCAGGAAGGATGGCTCCAGAGCAAACTAAATTATGCAGGAGCCAAGTCGCTCGCTCACAACTTTCATGCCAGTAGCTCACAAAGTAGAAATTTTGCTCCCAAGACTCCACAGCTTAGAGGGAGCATTGGTCCAGAGGCACCTTTAAGACCAAGTTTTATTCAAGGTTGATCTTCAAGGTGTTGCTGGACTCTAAATTTGTTCTACTGCTTCAGACCAACATTGTCGGCCACCTGGATCTATCTTTTTAGGGTAGGACTGTCGATCCACCAGTTTCTTATTCAACCTAAAGTGCTCTGGGACATTTTGCGCTGAACTTGGCTGGATAAAAGGTTATATTTAAAGATCTCCCCCAAAGGGAAATAGTGATCCTGCAGTGAGCTTGCTTGGCTGTGGAGGTCCCTGGAGGGAGGGTCCCAGAAAAGCGGAACAGGTTGTTTGAGCCCCACCTTCCCTTCCAGAAGACCAACAATTCCTTTGCAAAGAGTTCCGGCGCTGACCTCAGGAATGTCTCGGTTGAACTGAATTGAGAAAAATTAGAATGCATGCTGTCATTTGGACTTGACGTGAACGTTCAGGAATACCACGCCCTCTTCTCAAACCTTGTTGAGACCCAGGGCCAGATCCCATGTTGGAGTTCCTGTCATTCATCTGAGCTGCTTTTTTTGGGGGGGGGGTTAAAGTCTGGCTGGTGCTCAGTCATGAAGGTCATGCATGTTTTGACAGAGCCTGCTTGGCAACTGAGAGCTGCAGGGGAGGGCTTTGTTTTAGCCTCCCTCCATTCCGCTGGAAGGCAGGCGGCCATTGTGGAGAGGTCCTTCTTAGGAGTGCCTTCCCTGCAGCTCCTCCGCTTCCACAGAATCTACTTTTAGGGGCAGGGTGAAGACTTTTCAACCAGGTTTTGGACAGAGTTGCCTGCTCTGGGTTGGGAAATACCTGGAGATTTGGGGGGTGGAGCCTGGGGAGGGGAGAGTCCTCAGCAGGGTACAATGACAGGATGCAATGACTGTGTACAGTTCTGGTTGCCACACTCCAAAAAAGACATTACAACACTGGAAAAAGTGCAGAAAAGTGCAACTAGAATGATAAAAGGGTTGGAACACTTTCCCTATGAAGAAAGGTTGAAGCGTTTGGGGCTCTTTAGCTTGGAGAAACAATGGCTGAGGGGTGACATGGTCGAGGTTTACAAGATTATGCATGGGATAGAGCAGGTAGAGAAAGAGGTACTTTTCTCCCTTTCTCACAAAACAAGAACTCGTGGGCACTCCATGAAATTGCTGAGCAGTTGGGTTAGAACAGATAAAAGGAAGTCCTTCTTCACCCAAAGAGTGATGAACACGTGGAATTCACTGCCACAGGAGGTGGTGGCAGCTACAAGCATGGATGGCTTCAAGAGGGAAGTGGATAAACATATGGAGCAGAGGTCCATCAGTGGCTATGAGCCACAAAGTATAGATAGGAACTCTCAGTCTGGGGCAAGTGATGCTCTGTATTCTTGGTGCTTGACGGGGGGCAACACTGGGAGGGCTTCTAGTGTCCTGGCCCCACTGCTGGACCTCCTGAGGGCACCTGGTACTTTTGGCCATTGTATGTGACACAGAGTGCTGGACTGGATGGGCCACTGGCCTGATCCAACACTGGCTTCTCTTATGCTCTTATGACAAAGAGTCCACCCTCCAAAGCAGCCATTTTCCTCAAGGGCCTGATCTTGGCTGACTGAAGATCCATTGTAATATTGGAAGATCTTCAGATGCCACCTAGAAGTTGTCAACCCAAGTTTTGGATGATTTGGTGGGTTGGGTCTCTCCCCCCCCCCCCGAACCTTTGGCCTTCTCCATTCTGGTGAATATTTGATTCTGTGCCCTTTCTGCTTGTCTTCCAATAAGCATTTCCTGGTTTTACTATAATTTTGGATTATAGTACAGTGAGATCTGAGTCCAGGAGGATCTTAGAAACCAGCCCGATTTCCAGGGTGCGAAAGATTCCAAGCTCCCTTTATTGAAAGCGTCTGCCTTGGAAATCTTGTTGGTCTTCCTGTTCTGCTGTGGACCAGGACAGCCACCCTCTGAAATGATCTAGTTTTGCATGCACTCTGTTCTCACCTTCTCTTCACAAATATGGCTTCACGCTAAATGTTAAATAAACGCTAAATGTTAAATAAAGATCCAGGTGGTCAGCCGTGTTGGTCTGAAGCAGTAGAACAAATATAGAGTCCAGTAGCACCTTTAAGACCAACAAAGCTTTATTCAAGGTGCGAGCTTTCGTGTGCATGCACACGAAAGCTCACACCTTGAATAAAGCTTTGTCGGTCTTAAAGGTGCCACTGGATTCTACATTTGTTCGCCTGCTAGGAAATTCATTCTTTGCACCATCCTACATTGCCCTAAGTGATGATGAATGCAGGAGGGGAGGAATCGGTGCAGCGGTCACCCCCCCCCGTGCCCAGAGATGCCGCAGAACAGCTTGCGAGGAAGTCTTGCAATGATGCCGAACTTCTTAGAAGTCTGAGTAAGTCTGCGTAATCCTCCCCGTTTCTCTTCCTGTGAGTGTCGCCGATTTCATTTGCTCCTCCCGGTGTTGTGTGAGTGGTGCCTTTCACTTTGCATGAGGCATGATCGGTGATGTTTCTCTCTTTCATTCATGGCCAGCGAGGGCTTCACCTGCCTGGACGATTTCAAGGAATGACTTCTGAAAAACCCGAGAGATTACTGAACATTTCCCATCAGTCCAGCACGGGGGCTGCAGCGTCGGCCTCTTGGCAAAGTGGAAAAAAACACACACACAACAAAAACTATTTCTGTTAGCAGTTAATTTTAGTGGCAGGCTGATCATGTTAACTGGCTGTAATTGCTTCCAGAGATGGCCGAGGTTTTTGTGTGTCGGGATGAAGGGTCTGGTAAGTGCACACTTCCTGTGTAAATTAGCTTGTCCTATTCATACTGGCCAGACCTGGATTCTGTCACTCTGGCCGACAGTGCTTCTCTCCTGCCCCTGGTGTTCGGCAGCCCCGTGCTTTGTGGAGCCGGCATTCTTCCCTGAGCATGACTCTCTGCGCGGGCGGGGTCCCCTCCTGGGTCTGCACAGGGCTTCAGCCAAGCAAGGACCCAGGGCCAGAGGGGCTTGACTTTGGACCAGGCTGGTGTTGGGGTTGCCATCCCCCAGGTGGGGTCTGGAGATCTCCTGGTTTTACAACTGATCTCCAGATGATCGAAATCAGTTCCCCTGGAGAAGATGGCTGCTTTGGAGGGTGGAGTCTATGGCATCGCACCATGCTGAGGTCCTCCATTCCCTCTCCAGTCTCCACCCCCCAAATCTCCAGGTATTGCCCAACCCAGAGCTGGCAACCCTACCTGGTGACGTTGCAGGCCCAAATCCGGGAGGCGATGCCCATTCCCTCCACACAGCTAGGCTTGCCTGCACAGCAGATTTAGAGATCCCTGCAGATCCTGGGGGTGGAGCCTTGGGAATAGCAGGACTGAGGTCGGGAAGGGATCTCAGCAGGGTCGGGTGCCAGGGGATCCAGTGTTCCCTCTAAGCTGAGTTAGTGTGAGCTAGCTCGCAGCTTTTTGACCTCCAGCTCACACATTTTGGTCTTAGCTCAGGGAGGATGGCTCCAGAGCACACTAATTTATGCCCTAGCCAAATCACTCACTCACAACTTTAATGCCAGTAGCTCAGAAAGTAGAATTTTTGCTCACAGGACTCCATGGCTTAGAGGGAGCATTGGGATCTATCCCCTAAAGCAGCCGTTCCCCCAGGGGAACCGATCTCTGTCATCTGGAGACCAGTTGTAATCCCAGGAGTTCTCCAGCCCCCACCTGGAAGTTGGCAGCCCTATCCATACTGCTGATGGTTGGGAATGACTTGAGAGACCAGCACCCTCCTTAGGGTTGCCACCCTCCAGGTGGGGCCTGGAGATCTCCTGCTTTTACAACTGATCTCCAGCTGACAGAGATCAGCTCCCCTGGAGAAAATGGCTGTTGTGGAGGGTGGGCTCGATGGCGCTGTACCATGCTGAGGCCCCTCCCCTCCCCAAACCCCCCCCCTTCTCCAGGATCCACCCCCAAATTCTCTGGGTATTTCCCAACCCAGACCTGGCAACCCTAACCCTCCTCCTCGTGTTACCTGGGGGGGGGCATGGCCAGAGGACCCTCCCTACTGGCCTCTGTCGACAGGTTTGTCTTTAAAAAAAATGTCTGGCTGCCCTAAGAGGTGGAGCCAGTCACAAAATGGCTGCAGCAGCTTGCCTTCAGTCACACAGCCAATAGCCTGGCTCCGTGGTGGCAGCTAATCAGATCTCCAGTGGCCAAATAGGGTTGCCACTGGTCCCTTACCTTTTGCGGCGATGGGGGGGGGGGGAGTTGGTCCCGGTTCAGGACATTTGCACATGTGCGCTGTGATGACATCACCCGGAAGTGATGCTATCATGCTAGGCATGCCACCGGTGGATGCTCTTTCAGGCTGAAAGCTAGAGCATCCCCTTGGTGATGTGCTCAGCACGATAATGTCACCTCTGGGTGACGTCATCGTGCCGGGCATATTGGCGTGGGGTTCAGGAACCCTTTAAGCAGGCAAGTCGTCCCCCCCCCCCCCCGGAGGACCTGGCAGCGCTATGGCCAATCAAGAAGCCTTGCTGGGCAAATGTGCCCCTGGCTCCACCCGCTTTCTAAAAACACTCGGCAGGCACCAGGAACGGAGTTGTTGGGCACCAGGCCACCCGCCGGCCCCTCGTTGAGGACCCCTGGCCAAAACGCTTAAATATTGCTCAAGGCTCCCCAGGACTTGTTTGTCGTTTCTGTGCGCAACAAGAAGCGATGAGACGTTTCACTTGCCGCGGGCAGGAAGGCATGAGTTGCCGCCGGAGAAGCAGTTGTTTCTGGACCGTGTCGGTACAAAAGATTTGTCGTTTTTATCTGAGTACATATCAGGCGCGCTGATAACCCTCAGGGTCCGCTTAGCTATGTATGAGCAGCCGGATTACCTGTTTAAATGCCACGTTTTGCCGATAAACAAAGAGAAGCCCCGCCGAGGTGGCAATAACTTCAGATTGACAGAAAGATCTAAGGAATGATGGACGGGTGACGACTGGGTGCCAAGCAGCTGAATTATAAATAGTTTGATTCTTGTTTGCGAATCTGGCGGCAGCAACGGACGTGTAATTATATATTCAGATGCAGGGTTGTATGCCTGTGCTATGTCCCCCAAAGGGTTTCTTAATGTATAACCTGGAATATTATTAGAATTTAATGCATTTAATCTGCTGCACACTTACTGTATTTAAATTACTTAAATATGTGAAAATTGCAGAAAGTTATAAAGAGGATCTATCTATCTATCTATCTATCTATCTATCTATCTATCTATCTATCTATCTATCTATCTATCTATCTATCTACACCTTTAAAAAATGCAATATCTTTTTCTGTATTGTTTGTCTTTGCCTGCTTTTTATCCTTTTAAATAAGCATTCTTCTCCCCCCCCCCCCCCCACTACAGAGGTATCCAAAATTTCAGTTGAATTTCAGGGAAGGGCCCCTTGTCGCCTGCCTGCAAGGCCATCTCATTTAGGTGCTGCACAATAACTTTGCTGCCCGATGTTTGCAGAATCCTCTTTCAACTATTTGAAGAGCTCCAGTATCTCCTTGAGGAGTTTATTGTACCGGGAAGCAAACAAAAAACAATACAAAGTCTGCTGTCTTGTTCTTTGTGATCTTTGTTGGGCAAACAACAACAACAACCATCCGCAAGTGCAACTTTTGCATGTATAACATTGTTGCATTTCTGGATCCTGGGCCTTGTAGGGAAAAGGTGACCAGCCCCTCCGCATAGTTAGTAAGCATGCAGTAGTTTGCATCGGTTATTGACATCAAAACCGGATGTCATATGAAAATGCAGGTAGGTGAGGACTACATGGGGTCCATCTGTCTAGCGCTGGACTCTTTCTCTGGCAAGATTGCGTCCGAGACAAAGTTGTGTTTCAGTTTTGGTTGGAATTCAGCCAGCCCGCCGTGCCTCCGATTAATGAGTGGCTTGTCATGAATGGCTCTTCCAGTTCTCAGCTCACCCCCCCCCCCCCCCGCGCACCAACCTCTGTGCTTTTCTACACCGTGTAGGCCATCCCCTAAGACATCTGGCACCACTTTTAGGTCAGAGGAGTTTTACCTAATCGGCTGTTTTGTTCATTGTGTGGACCAAACGGCCCCGTTCTAGGAACTTGGGAAGTATTCTGATCCAGAGATGTGCGCCAAAAAATGTGTCTTGAAAACCAGAGTGCAGCAGAGAGGGCTTCTGAATATCTCCAAAGCTGCGGCCACTTGCGCTCAGAATGCAGTTGAGGGCCTTCAAGACATCCCCCCCCCCCAAGTCTGTCAGGGCCCCAGGTTAATACCAGTTTGATACAGGGCTGTAGAAGTTATGAGCTTTTGGCTCCCCGTGGTTTGCTCTGAGTTAGCATAGCTACCAAATGAGAGTGTCATGGCACATTCCGCTGCTGGGGTTGTCAACCTCCAGGTGAAACCTAGAGATGTCATGGAATCACAGCTGATCTCTCGTTCAGGTTCCCCAGAGAAAATGGCTGCTTTGGAGGGTGGACTCTGTGACACAATATTCCACTGAGGTCCCCCCCCCCAAACCCTGCCCTTCCTAAGCATTACCCCCAAATCTCCAGGAATTTCCCTACTCAGGTTGGCAGCCCTATTCTGTTCCTTGTGAGAGGGTGCTGACCTCGTTCCAAAGCAAGGTTGCTGTCTGTATTTGTGGCCGCTTGTCCACGGCCTTCCCCCCCTGCAAATTATTCATAGCCGATCACAGGAGGGAGGAGTGTTGGGAAGGAAGCTGTGAGTCACCCCTCCTTGAAACCACAGGTGACATCAATAGCCAGGCGCATGCGTGGAACCGATGAGTCTGCTTCTCAAACGTGACTCTTTTTAAGGACAGGTTCTGCTAATCTGGGAGTGTGAAAGTTGAAACTTGTGAAATGGCAGATATTCGGAGAACTGATTTAACCACCGGGCACGTTTCGGTTCTAAAATGATTCAGCCTCCTTCTCTCTGCCCTCCCCTTGGAAAGAGTGCGTGAATGATAAAAGTGGAAGTTTCCTGCTGGCACTTTTGCCGTACTCACGAACTTGGTTCCTGTCTACACCAGGCAGGGATGCCAACTGACAGGCTGGGAAATTCCTGAAGAGCCTGTAGAGATCAGAGTTTGGGGAGGGGAGGGACCTCCGCAGGGGTGTGATGCTGTAGAGCCCACCTCCACAGTGGCCCTTTCTCCAGGAAAACTGATCTCAATAGTATGGAGATCAGCTGTAATTCTGGGAGGTCTCCAGGCCACATTGGGAGATTGGCAACCCTAAAACCAGGTGTGTGTGTGTGTGTGTGTGTGTGTGTGGCAGGGAGCATTTATTTTTTTGCACCGTTCCTGGGACAGGGACAGCTAGGGGGAGGGGGCACCTCTCTGTTTGCTTAGATTAAAGCTCTCCCACGTTCTGGGCCCTCAGGCAGCCACTGTCAGCCTGCCCCCTTTATTTGTAGTGGATTCGGTGGGAAGCGAGCACGTCTTCTTATCAACAGAAGGACCGAACGGCCTGCACTGGAGGCAGCTCTCGTTCAGTTGAGGCTGCGGTGTCACTTGGAGCAGGTTCTCGCTCGGCTGCGGCCTTTGTGGCTTCAGCACGGCAGAGGCGAAAGGGGTGACAACTGACAGGCGCTGCCTGCGATGAAAGGCTGCGCTTTGCCAACCGCACTGCCCGCATCACACGTTGCCACAAACGAAAAGTTCATCCTGCTGCAGTTCTTTGTACCCGAGGAAGAGGACGACAAACAGAATGGATGATCCTATCTCAGTGTTGTTTTTCCCTTTATGACCCGTTCCGGTTAGCTGCTGAGGGGGTTGCGAGACCTCCTTCCTCCTTGGCCGGGGTACCAAAGGCTTGTGGTTGTGGTGCAGGCTTTGGGATGCCAACCTTCAGGTGAGACCTGGAGTTCTCCTGGAGTTACAACTGCCCTCCAGACAATGGTGATCAGCTACTGGTGTGACCTTGGGTCCGTTACAAGTTCTTTCAGAGCTGTTCTCTCAGGGGCAGAGCTCTCAGAGCTCTCAGCCCCACCTACCTCACTGGATGTCTGTTGTGGGGAGGGGAATGGAAAGGAGATTGTAATCCGCTCTGAGACTCCTTCGGGTAGTGAAGGGCAGGGTATAAATCCAATCTCTTCCTCCTCCTCCTCTTCTCCTTCCTCCCTCCCTCCCTCCCTCCCTCCCTCCCTCCCTTCTTCCCCTGGAAAAAAGGGGTTGCCCACTCTAGGTTGGGAAATTCCTGAAGATTTGGGGGTGCAGACTGGGGAGGGAAGATTTGGGGAAAGGAGGGAGGGATCTATGTGTTGTGTCACGCCCTAGAGGCCACCTTCCAAAGCCACCATTTTCTCCTGAGCAACTGGTCCATGCAATCTAAAGATCCATGTAATTCCTGGACATCCCCAGACCCTGCCTGGAGACTGGCAACAGTAGACATGTGGCTCCTTGCAACTAATCTGGGTTATGCTAGATTGATAACAGTGGCCTTGTATGACCTTCTTCTTGAGACAGGATGGCACCACTGGTCTGTTTCATTCTTTGTTGCCCTTCTTGGTGCCTTCAATGTGCTTGGCTTGGCACATGTAAACACATGAAGCTGCCTTAGACCGTCTCATGACCCTTGCTCCACCAAGATCAGTCTTGTCTACTCAGACTGGCAGCAGCTCTCCAAGCTCTCAGGTGGAGGTCTTTCACATCACCTAATGCCTGTTCTTTCTGGAGATGTGAGGGCTTGAACTTGTGACCTTTTACACTCAAATCAGAGGCTCTTCCACTGAAGCAGGGTCCCATGGCTGCTTCATGTTGCCTCAGGGTAGAGCAGGACTATGGAAACATGGTCTCTCCCTGTTATGTATTAGGGCTGGAACATTCCAGGACTGTCTACCAGAGACGGGCTGAGCTTGGAGCTCCAGAACAATAGCCCACCTGGACTTTGGAAGTGGCCAATGAGAAACTAAAGTTATGTAAATAGCCTATCATTGGGAGTGGGCTGGGTGCGGTTTTTGCATGCTATTTAAACAGGGCTGTTGCCCTGGTGTTTCAGTCTTGTTCCTGAAATCACTTAATAAGGTAGAGCTGCTCACTGCAATGCATCTTGAACCCAGTATTTAACACTCCCCCTGACCCTCAGTTCAAGTTGGACATGGGCAACTTGCTATCCAGCAAGTAATTTCAAGGGAATATCAAAGATAGTGGTGAAAGTCCAGTCTAAAGCTTGCTGACGGGCCAATGGCAAACTTTCCCCTGTCTGGTCGTCCCAGTGCGCAATCAGCCCGTGGGGATGGTCTGACTCCAAACCTCCCTGAACGGCTGCCATTTAAAAAAAAATTCTCAGTGGTATGCACATAAACGCGTAAATGAGCGATGGCCACAGAGCTCTGCTCAAACGTTCTGGACAATTTCATGTTTCGGAAGGGCCCGTGAAACCTGTGAACTTTGTTATTTCAAATGGTACCCAGAGGAAGGCACCACTGGCAGTGCTTTTAACATCCAAGTCCGCGCATGCACGGAAAAACAAGTAGATGGTGAGGCACATGTGCGCATGCGCAGACAGATATTTTTTTTTAAAAAAGAAAAACCTCGACCGCCTGGCTCCTTCAGGTGGATGCTGTCTAGACCATCCACTACAGAGTCCGCACGCGGTAAGGCGATTCACGGGGGAGCTGTCTGGTCATGCAACACTGGATTAAAAAGAGTGGGATCAAAGTAGAGCTGGGCCAATGGCGGGATTAGCTGCCCATCTGAGCGGGACCTAGGGGAACCTTCCTTGCATGTTCACCCAGACTTGGCCATTCAGGGTCATCGCTGCCACCCCCTCTGCTCTTCCGAGTGTGGCACCCGGTGCGAGAAGAGCTTGTCCGTCTGAGTAGTCTACAAGGAGGATTTCCGTAGACAGGGCGCTGATAGATGGGCGGCTTTTTCTGTGCTTCTCTCCTCCCTTCCGTCTTGCTGGAGGGAGAGTTTGGAAGGCAGGGCCTCCTGATTTAAAGGATTCTCAGCCCGTTGCTCATATTGATTTTTAGCTTATCTGACCCTTTAGCTGGAGGCTTCTCCTCTCTCAGTGTCTAACCAGATGTAACTTAAAGCAATGGAGAAATGTATATCATCCTTTTTCTCGCATTAATTAGGGCCTGAAAATGCATTATTTAGCGGAGTAAAAGCCGCAGCAGCCTCCCCTGGAGATAATTTAGAGACGGGCTGGAACGTGCCGCTTGCATGGCAGGTGTTACGCGGCTGGGTTGCAGGCACATGCCGCGGTGCCGTGAGCAGCAAGGGAGCCCGAGGAAGGAGATGGCCGAGAAGGCCTCCGGGGCTGGAGATGAGGAATGGGACACGGAGGACCTCTGAGGCGCAGGGCTTGATTCCTGAACATGAAAGGCGCATGGCCTAAGGTAATGTGTGTGCTACATCCTCTCTGCTGGAACTGGGTGGTCACAAGTGTGTGAGTGAGATTTGCTGTTACTCAGTAGGCTTGCCAATGCCCAGGTGGTGCCTGGAGATCTCAGAAAATTGAACCTGATCTCCAAAGGATAAAGATCCATTTCCTTGGAGAAAATGGCTGCTTTGGAAAGTGGGCTCCATGGCATCACATCCCACTGAGGTCCCTCACAAGAACATAAGAGAAGCCAATGTTGGATCAGGCCAGTGGCCCATCCAGCCCAACACTGTCACACAGTGGCCAAAAACACCAGGTGCCCTCAGGAGGTCCAGGAGTGGGGCCAGGACACTAGAAGCTCTCCCACTGTTGCCCCCCCTCAAGCACCAAGAAGACAGAGCATCACTTGCCCCAGACCGAGAGTTCCCATCTATACCTTGTGGCTAAGAGCCCCTGATGGACCCTCTCCAAACTGCACCCTCCGCTGACTGCAGCCCCCCTCCCAAGCTCCAGGAATTTCCCAACCAGGATTTGGCAACTCTGTTATTTAGGGCTCCTTCACACCTGTGTGTTCACTTGATGAACACTCCCCCCCCCCCCCCCAAGTGAGGGCTCACATTGTGTGACTGACCGGCCCCAAGGACCAAGCACCAAATGTTTACGTCCCCTAAAACATGGACTTGGCCGAAGGAGCTGGTTCACACCTTCAGCTGCTGACATTCAAGCCATAGACATTCATGTATGTAGACTAACCCTCGTCTTGAGAGCAAGGTACTCTGCACATGCTCAGAGACTCTTTTTGGTGGATTGTTTCATGTTTTGGGGCTGAGTCATGGCCCTGGAAATGGACGTTGGAGTTGCACCCAGCTCCTCAGTCACTGTCCCTTCTTGATTTGCAATAACTGCCTGAATTATCCCTCTGACTCCACTCTCCAGAACACTGACCAAAGGGGTGAGGGGAGAAAACATGTCATTTTTTTGCTCTTCCGTTTTCTGTGCCTTTTGTGCGGCTGATAGGAATTCTCTTTCTCAGCCATTCAAGTGTCCGGCTGCACTATGCCCCACTGGCTCTACCCCACTGCTCCTTCCTTCAGAAAGCCAGTCTGGGTCTTGCCTACGGTTGCTAACCACAGTTTCCTGGAGATTTGGGGTGGTGGTGCCTGGGAAGGGCAGAGTTTGGGGTGGGAGGGCACCTCAGAGGTGATGTGATGCCACTCTAGGACTTGTGTTTCTTCTAGACTCTATGGTAAACCATAGAGTCTGCTTTCCAAAGCTGCCATTTCCTACAGGGGAACTGATCTGCATAGCCTGGACATCAGCTGAAATTCCAGGAGAACTCCAGCGCCCTCCTGGAGCTCGGTAGCCCTAGTCCTGCCCAGCAGGTTGGCAAGTCGTGATCATTTTCATTAGGCTGAATCTTCCGATCATCCAGAAAGGTCAGTTATGGGAACAGCCAAAGGCAAACCTTTTGTCGAGGTCAAGCCCACAAGAAGCTGGGTGTGTCTTGGCTACTTTGGGGCGCTTTCTACAGGTATGCCGCTGTTTGGCCTCCAACGCAGTGCCAAGGAAGGATGCTGGATGCTTCACAGCTGCCTTCAATGCTGCGTCTCCTGGCAGCGTGGCTTTTCCCCACGCGGGCCTCGCTCTCCGAGGTGTCCCTGAAGGGGGCCTTTGTGCAGGGCTGGCTCTTACAGTAGCCCGAATGCCCGGGGTCGGGCTGGGAGACAATGGGCAGGTCAGCGAGGCCCCTTTTATTTACAGTAGTTCCTTTCATGGGCCCAGGGAAAGGGGAGTCCCGAGAGGCCATCTTGAAAGGCAGCTGTGTCTGTTCAGTCAGGCCTGCCCGGGCTGGAGAGGATGGGGCACAAAGGTTGGGGGTAGGGGGTGGGGAGATGGTTGGACACACATAACTGGAGCCGAAAGGGGGCCATATTGTCAGTCACTGCCAGGCTTGAAAGAGAAAAGGGAGGACGGCGGCGTGAGACTTTTGCAAAGTTTGAGGGCTGCTTCAGCCCTTGCGCGCTGCCTTCCGAAGCTAACGGAGAGTCTGGAGAGGGTAGCACCGGGTTCCGTCCTGTCTTTTCAAATGCATTAAGCTGGACGGGGTCTGATCCATTCCCGGGGGCTCCCGGTATTTCTTCATTTTGCGAAGGGGACCTTGGCTGTTCAGCAAACTCAATTCTCTCTCTCTCTCTTTTTTTGGTACCCTTTATTGTATGTTTTGTTTTGTTTTTCATTTGTGGGATTGTTTGTAAAAAAGAAAAGAAAAGAATCCTTCGTCTCCTTTGTCAAAGGCCCACCTGTTCTATTTTCTCATATCACTGCTGTCTCCTTTTTAATGATCTCCTGGATCAATGTCGCCCCCCCCCCCCCCCCCACTCTCTGCTGAACCGAACCATTAATTTAATGGAAAGTTCTGATCCTCCCCTTGCTGAAGAAAATGGAAAGTGAAACCAGGTTGGTTTGTTTTTAAATCGTGCAAAAGAGACTTCCCGGTCTCTGGACTGTATGGGACCTCCATGTCCACAAGGAAGCTCAATGCAAGCGCCATCCCTTTGGGACCAAATAGGCGTGCCAACCTCCAGGTGGGGCCTGGAGACCTCCCAGAAGTACAGCTGAGCTCCAGAATACAGAGACCTGTTAGATGGCCATCTGACAGCAATGCTGATTCTGGGAACTTGGGCAGATCACGAGAGGGCGGGCGGGAAGGGTTGCCCCAGTGCCTAGTTCTTGTGGCCCTTTCTGACACGCCCAGGGAAATGCTGATCGCCACTTTGGGGTCCGGAAGCAATCCTGGAGGGTTTTGTTGTCATCTTCTGGGCATGGAACGGGGGGCACTGGGTGTCTGTGGAGGGGGAGGTCTTTGTGAACTTCCTGCATTGTGCAGGGGGTTGGACTAGATGACCCAGGAGGTCCCTTCTAACTCTATGATTCTCTGGAGAAAAGGATAACCTCAGAGGGTCTGTCCCAGTTTATGCCGTGTGGATGGCTGAAGCACAACGAGAAGGGATGGCTTCTCTGCCCCACTTTCAACCCGTTTCCAGCCCTTGGTTACTCACGTGTGAGCCCTCACCTGAGCTGGCTAAAAACGGCTTCCGAGTGGCCAGACTGCCAGTGAGTAAGAGTTACAGACCTGGCAGACAGGCTTTTAAAAACTGTGATCTCTGTTTACCTAGATGCGAATTTGCAGCTCAACCCCTTGACCTGAGGGTGCCAAATTGATTTATTTTTAAATTTGCGTGTCTATATTTATATATCTATATCGCTCTTTGGCATCTGGAGTCGCTGCTTGTCTGTTAGCTCGGAGAGATTTCTGTTTGTCTCTGCTCCAATAGCAGCTCTGAGAAGGTGAGGGCCAGAGTTGGACTGCTTCAAGGTACAGCTGCTGTGGGTCTCCCTGTCTGAGATGGTCCCATCGCCTCTTTTTCAGACCTCTACCTCCCCACCTCCCTTTCCACATTGTGCAGAGAATGTTTATTACTTTATGGGGACTGTAATGTTCAAATAAAGTTTCGCTGGTCCTTGCACAGGCCTGCCCCCTAAAACTGACAAAAGAAGATAAGTTTTGAGAGATGTGTGTGTGTGTGGGGGGGCTTTATTTCTCCCATCTTGGCTCCCCTCCCCGAACGTCTTCACATGTGTGCAAAGCAGTGCTTGTGGAGAATGCGCGAGTGGCTCACACTTCCAGTGTACCGCGTAAAGTGGAGACCCGCAGCAAGAGGTGGAAATTCCAAGTGTTGGTGGAAGTTTGTTCGGTTCATGGTGGAAGAGATTTTCACCAATTTCCTCTTTGAATATTAGCTGGTAAGAACAGCTGGTTTTGAGTCCAGGAGCACCTTGGTGACCTACAAGATTATGGGGGAGATGAGTGTTTGAGACATATTTGATGAAGGGAGCTTTGGGTCTTGGAAGCCCATACCTCTCCAAAATGTCTTTGGTCTCCAAGGTGCTTCAGGACTTGAACCCAGCTCTACTACTGCAAATTGACATAGCTACCCTCTAAAACCAGCTGGCAAGAATGAGGTCTGAATAAAGCATGGATCGCTTTTCTGATAAATGTCTGATGCTCTGGTGGTGGTCTTGGAGACGCCTCTTCACTTTCTTCCTTGTAAACACTGGAATTCATTAAACATTTATTCCCCCCCCCCTGTCTTTCTACTTCATCTGGTCCTCTAAAGCACCTCACCCCCAAAGTTAAAAAGAATACCCCATGACAGTCTCTGTACGAACACTGACAAGCTGATGGAGGAGCTTCTAAAAACAGAATTCAAATGCTGCCAAAAGCCTGGAGGGAATTCTGTGCTTAGAATACTTCCCATCAACTGCTTTATAAGTGGAACTCTCAGTCTGGGGCAAGGGATGCTCTGTATTCTTGGTGCTTGGGGGCAGGGGCAACAGTGGGAGGGCTTCTAGTGTCCTGCCCCCACTGCTGGACCTCCTGATGGCACCTGGTATTTTTGGTCACTGTGTGACACAGAGTGTTGGACTGGATGGGCCATTGGCCTGACCCAACGCTGGCTTCTCTTAGGTTCGTATGTTCTTACGAACCTAAAAGAGCACAAAATTGGGGTCTGACAAAAATGACTGGGGAGTGAGTTCCAACTAGGGTAGCCACGTCATCTCTCACCACCAGCAGGGTATGGAGGGGGTAGGGTTGGCAGATCCAGATTAGGAACTCCTAGAGATTTGGGGTTGGAGCCTGGGGAAGACAGGGACCTCAGTGGGGTACAATGCCATACAGTCCACCATCGAAAGCATCCGTTTGCTCCAGGGGAACTGATCTCTTTAGTCTGGAAATGAGTAGTAATTCCGGGGGTTCCCCAGGTCCCACCTGGAGCCTGGCATCGCTACTTCCAACATTTGGGTGCTGCCACAGGAAACACCCTCCCCACCCACCCCCAGTACACCACATTTCTGAAGGTGTCACTGCTTTTTTACTGATGGTTTATTTCAGGTATGTGCAACTTTGTCTAACTGTAGCCCGGCACCTGGCACTCGGCTGAAACAGAGCCTTTCAACTGTTCTATCTTAAACTGGTCCCTGCTGGACTCAAACTTTGTTCTGCTGCTTCAGGCCGACATGGCTACCCACCTGAATCTAGCTTTTTGTAGAATGGGTGAGCAAGCCTCTGTGGTCCGTGGGTCCAAGGTTCTCCCTCGTCCAGATGGCTCGCCAGATGCTTCTGTTGAGTTTCCAAGCAAGACGTGAAGGTACACAGCCTTTGCACATGGACACTCATTGTGGTGATCTTGGCCAAGAGCCTCTTGTACTGCTTGAAGGCAAGGAGGAGGAGAAGGTCCTGTCTTGTGGTTAAAGTTTGGAGGCCTCCTTTTCTCCCTCCTTCGGCCGGGGCAGCGTGAAAGAGATCAGCAAACCCCAACAGAGCACTCTCCGAGGCCTTGATAAGATTACCCGGCTGCACGTGTGAGAACGGGGCACGGGGAATAATTTTCACTTAACAAATTACAGTCCTTACGAGGGTGGCTTTGAAATCTATTTAACTTTTCAGCATCTCCTACCCTTTTAAGTGTTCCAAGCGTACTTGCTCTGATAGGCTACCTTTTTCATTCCCCTGCAGGCTATAATTAGTGTCCCTTACACGGAATTGGCTTAGAATTGGATTTAAAGGAGATAAGAATCAAATTACCAGTATTTATCTTGTAAATTCCAAAAGATCTACTTAAGATGCTGTATAAAAAAGGGTTTTTTAAAAAAAAAAAAAAGTGGGGGGACGTTTATGCTGTAAAAATGTAAACTCTTAATGACTTTAAACATCTAAAGGCATCTAAATTTAAACATCTAAATCTAAATTTAATATTGTGCTTCTGTCACTGTCTCTGAAGAAGGCAGAGCGGTCCTTGCATCTTGGTTTGTTAAGCCCCTTCTCTCTGCGTGTGTCAGTTTCAGATGAGAAAAAGGGGTCGGTGTCATTATTTGACGTGGAAACCTGATTTTCATTTCTCAAGATCTGAGGCTGCACGAAGTTAGTGTGATGGAAAGTCTCTCTGTGCATGCTCAGAGGATGTTTCTTCTGTCCTGGTGGATTCCAGGACTGAGATGTAAGCACCAGTTCTCCCCTCCCCTCCCGTGAAAAGCTCCAAACCGTAAGGCCCTTGTTTGGGGAAGGGTATTTCTAAATCTTGAAAGCTTCACTGGGCAAACATCTTGGTCACGAAGTTTCGAGATGCTGAGGTCCTAGACAGCTTATTCCAAGTGGACAGGTTTTCATTTGGGTTTATTTTAATGTGAACGATAAAAAAAAACTCACAAGCGGCTGTGCTACATTTTTATTAGGAGAATAAATAATCTCTCTGTTTCGAAGGCCGCAGCAGCTGAGAAGTAGTTTATCCTCTTTGATCTGTGTGTTCTTGGAGTGGCAGAATTTTAACTTTCCCCAAAGAAGCCAACGATGCCCGAACATCAGTGGCGCAGTCTTGTAACACTCCGGCCTCCTAAGGGGCCCAGGCTTGGTTGAAACATTAATTTCACCGTTAAACTGCTTGGCAAGGTTTACCCTAGCTACGAATCATTTATTACGGCACGCTTCTGATGTGGAACTCCGGTGACCTCCGGCTCCGGTGAGGGGCTTCCCACTACATTGGTGGCTGTTCGACACAAGTACTTTTGTCTGTGCCGGGTGTGTTTTCTCTGGCGGGCTGCAGTCCCTGCGGGCTTTATTTTCCTAACCTGAGGAATTGCCGTGTGTTTCCTCTTCTTTTTATTTTGGTTTTCTTTTCGTTTTGGGTGACTGTGGTACAGATGGTGGTGATCTTCAGAGCTAAGATGAAAGAGCGAAACTGTTCGTTGAACTGTTTTTGGGGGCTGGTTCGAGGATCTTGAGGATTTTTCACATCTGAGGGCATGCGTGGAGTCAGTCAATTGCTCTTGTAGCATCTCACTGGCACTGGGATCTTTTCTGGCCTTGGCGACCAAGATCCCTTTTCAAGTAGAGACGCTCAGGGGCAGAGGATCTAGAACAGGGGTGGCCAACCTGTGGCTCGGGAGCCACATGCGGCTCTTTCACACATATTGTGCGGCTCCTGGCAGGGCGGCTGGGGAAGCAAAGGGGAGGCATGCTTTTTCTCCCTTTCTCCCTTCCTTCCTTCCTTCCCTCCTCCCTCCCATCTATTTGCTTTCCTAGTTTCTCTCTCTCTCTTTCTTTCCACTTCTTTAATTCTTTCTTTCCATCTCTCTCTCTTTCTCTCTCTCTCTCAGTATCATTAGCAAACAAGTAATATCATTATCAATAACCGGTTTTCCTCGTTTGTTTTTATTTTTGGCAGTCCCATTTAATGTTAATAAAAAGCAAATTTGCATATTTTTAAAAATAAAAACGTGTGTGTGATATTTGTTCCTGTCTTGCGGCTCTCAGACATCTGACGTTTATTCTATGTGGCTCTTACATTAAGCAAGGTTGGCCACCCCTGATCTAGAAGGTCTCCAGCATCTCCAGTTAGAAGGATCTCAAGTAGTCAGAGTGTGGATGGACCCTTCTCTCTCTCTCTCTCTCTCTCTCTCTCTCTCTCTCTCTCTCTCTCTCATCCTGGAGAAAAGATTGCTCTGGGCTCCCAGAGGACCAAATATAAGGCAGCCTCATGTGTCAATAACGGAACCTGAGACCTTCCATAATCAAATAATGTGCTCAGGTTTTACACTTCGGCCTTTCAAAATTCACCACTTTGATTCATCTTCTAGTTCAGCGTTGTCTCTTCTGCCTGGCAGTGGCCCTCGGAGGTCTTCCCCAGAGACCCTTTGACTTTAAGAGGCCATAGATTGGACCTAAGCCTAAGCTGTTTCCAACTTTGACTCTGTGGGGCTTCTAGGAAAGATAAGAACATAGGAAGAGCCCTGCTGGATCAGACCAATGGTGCATCTAGTCTATCATCCTGTCTTATGTAGCAGCCAAACAGTTCCTCTGGAGGGCCAACAACAGGGCAGAGAGGCTGAGGCCTTCCCCTGAGAAGAACCTCAGAAGAAGAAGAGAAGAAGAAGACATTGGATTTATATCCCGCCCTTCACTCACTTAAGAGTCTCAGAGCGGCTTACAAACTCCTTTTCCCTTCCCCTCCCCACAACAGACACCCTGTGAGGTAGGTGGGGCTGAGAGAGCTCTTTCCCAAGCTGTCCTTGAGGGAACAGCTGGTATGGAGCTATGGCTTGCCCAAGGTCATCCAGCCAGGTGCAAGTGGAGGAGTGGGGAATCAAACCCAGTTCTCCCAGATTAGAGTCCACGCACTTAACCACTACACCAGAATGGCTCTCCAGAAAAGCCCTGCTGGATCAGACCAGTCGTCCATCTAGTCCAGCACCCTGTCTCACACAGGGGCCAGCCAGCCAGTTCCTCTGGAGGGCCAACAACAGGGCAGAGAGGCCGAGGCCTTCCCCTGATGTTCCCTCATGGCCCTGGGATTCAGGCGTTGACTGCCTCTGAACATGGAGGTTCCCTTTGGTCACTATGGCTAGTAGCCACTGTGGAGTGGGAAGATAATTTTTCTGCCCTCTGTTTTGGGCTAATATTGACTTCCCCAGTAAAATGTAAAGCATTTATACCATCTCGGCTGATATTTCCTCAAAGGAAAAGGTTACAGTGGATGAACGGTGTTTGGTTCAACATTAGGTGAGACCAGTGCTCCCTCTAAGCTGTGGAGTCTTGTGAGCAGCGATTTGGCTACTGCATAAATTTGTTTGCTCTGGAGCTGTCCTTCCTGAGCTAAGACAAAATGTGTGAGCTGTAGGCTAAAAAACTGTGAGCTAGCTCACACTATCTCAGCTTAGAGGAAACACAAGGGGCGACTTCCTGATAGGCAGAGTGATTTGCCAGTGGTGTGCACTTGCTTGGGAGGTGGATGGATTTTCCTTCACTTGAAGAAGAAGAAGAGATTGGATTTATACCCTGCCCTTCACTTGGAGTCTCAGAGCGGCTTACAAACTCCTTCCCCTTCCCCTCCCCACAACAGACACCCTGTGAGGTAGGTGGGGCTGAGAGAGCTCTGATAGAAACTGCTCTTTAAAGAACAGCTCTGAGAGAACTTGTGACTGATGCAAGGTCATCCAGCAGGGGCAAGTGGAGGAGTAGGGAATCAAACCCGGTTCTCCCAGATCAAAGTCCGTGCACTTAACCCACTATACCAAACTGGCTTGGATGTCTTTGTGCAGGCACTGGCCAGCCCTTTGCTGGGATTCCTCTAGCTGTGGGTTTCCACACAGTGGGAGTCTGTGATTCTCTTCTTTCCCCTACCTTCTGACTTTGGGAGCCTTACCGTGGGGAAGCAAGCCCTCCTTCCCCTTTGCTCAGAGTGCCTCGGGAGCCGAGCCCCCTCACAGAGAGAGGTGGCTCAGCCTTTCCCTGTCGGTTTCTACAGTAAATATCGCAGACACCCTCCCGTCTTGTTCTCTCTCCTTGCAGTAAATTACATATTAAAGTAGCTTGGTAACTGAGCAGTGGTTGCCGTGCGATAAGGTTGAGGAAATCAATATGTTTGCCATGTGCTCCCTTGTTTATGACACTCGCCTCTCCAACGGTTGAGCAATGTTCTCTTTGCAAAGGCTACATTTCAGAAAGGCCGCCTCCTCTGAAAACAGAGTCGTGATCTTACCGGGAAAAGGTGCCACGGCGATCAATTTCCTCGCCTTCCTAAGTACGGCATTATGTTCTTTGAACACTGATGCCTCCTTGTCGGAGCCAAAACATACAGATTGGAGGAGGGCAGGAGCAGGGAGATTGGAGTGGGGCGCGCAGCCGGGATTTGGGGGGGGGTGGCATCTGGATGAAGGCAGCAGATCCCTGTGTGGCGTCTTCTCTCTCTCCCCCCCCCCATTTCTCTCTGGCTTTGATTTCTTCTCCAGCTGCAGAACTTTCCCTTTCCTTCCCAAAGAAGCATTCGATTTCTTGTCGCACATTTCTGCAAAAGGGGTGTCGTCCATTTATGGGAGGACCTGTGAATGGAAAGCATCTTGGATGCAGATCCGTGGTCAGCCTGAGATGTCGTCTCGTAGATAGGGATCTTTTCGGGAGGGGGCTTCAGGGGGTCTGGAGCCAGTTTGGTGTAGTAATTAGGAGCGCGGACTCTAATCTGGGAGAACCGGGTTTAATTCCCCACTCCTCCACATACAGCTGCTGGTGTGACCTTGGGCCAGTCACAAGTTCTCTCAGAGCTGTTCTCTCAAGGGCAGTCTTTGAGAGAGCTCTCTCAGCCCCGCCTACCTCACAGGGTGTCTCTTGTGGGGAGGGGAAGAGAAAGGGATTGTAAGCCACTCTGAGACTCCTTCAGGTAGTGAAGGGCGGGGTATAAATCCAATCTCTTTTCTTCTATTTCAGAGTTAATTACATTAATTCATTTTGGGGCCAGCCTGGGAGGGAGGGGGCCCAGAAGAAACGCTAGGAGGCCGGGCCTCGTGGGCCTGCTGGGATGTGATTTGTCCTGGGATGAAGTCCGTTCCTGGGGCAGTCAGCTTCGGGCGTGTGTGTGTGTGTGTGGCAGAAACAGGCACAAGGGAGAGCTCCTTGGAAGCACACAGACTGCTCGGATGGATTGGCCGGAAGGGCCCCTGAGGTCAGCATCCAGCACAGTGGCCTGCCAGTGGGAGCTCACAAGCCACGCCAGGGCCTGACCTTTGGAGGTACACTGTCCCCACAGATTTAGGTTTGACTGGGATTTCTGTTTAAAAGCATTAGGCCCTGCTGGCCACACATGGCTCCTCACGTGTGCGTTTCCCCACCCATGTTTCTGCTCCATCTCGGAGAAAGGGAAACTCCTCCCACCAGGCCTGTCTTTATACCCCTCCCTGTTGAAGCCACAATGGGAAGGAACTCGGCGGGGCTGGTGTGCTGGCTGCATCGGTTAGTCACCGGGGCTCAGAGGTTGGACCCTTTTGAAGGCGTGCTTCAGTGCCGGTCTGATACGTTGCATTTTCAGTCGTTCATGAAGTCGCCCTCAAAGACTGTGCTGAAGAAGGGGAAACCCCCTCTGGAGGAATCCTGTGAGTCGTATCAAAAGTTCTCCGCTAACGTCCTTATAAATTTCCTGCAGGCTGTTCTGCCCGAACAGAAGCACAGCCATGTCTGCCTCAAGGTTCACTTCAGGCAGAATCCACTGGCAGTTCAAGTGGCGGTAGGGTTGCCAGCTGGGGGGGGATACCTACAGATTTGGAGGGTGGAGCCTGGGGAGGGCGGGGTTTGAGGTGGGGCGGGACCTTAAGAGGGTATAATGCCACAGGGTCCACCCTCCAAAGCAGCCATTTTCTCCAGGGGAACTCATCTTGGTCATCTGGAGATCAGTTATGGAATTTGAAGATGTTGTGTCCTGCTGAAAGCCAAGCGTTGATGTAAGGCTGTCTTCTATGTTCCCACCAGGGAAGTCTCCTGGGAGAGTGAGGTGGCCATTCTGGTTTCTGCCAATTTGACCATTACCACAAGGGCAGCTGTGGATCCCTCTCCATTTCTGGTTTTGTAGTTTGTGTTAAAAACAACAACAACACAGTGCTGTTTATGTGTTTAAGCCCCCTTAGAGTTGCCAACCTCCAGGTGGTACCTGGAGATTTCGTGCTGTTACAGTTGACCTCCAGACAACCAAGATCAGTTCCCCTGGAGAAAATGGCTGCTTTAGTGGGTGGCTTTGTTGGACTGAGTGACTCAGCATGCCTGCACATTTTTTTTTTGGGGGGGGGGGGAGGCGACATCACTCTAAGAGTGTATGAGTGTTATCTCCTTGAATGGAATGCCTTTTTCGTCTTAACCTGGGAGCTGTCCTCTGACCCGCCCTCCCTCTCCCCTCTCTCCCACTTTGTCCTCTCCCGCTCTTCACATGGCCTTCCATGGAGACACAGGTCTCTGCAGGTCTCTCCTGTAAGGACAACGCCCTCATACTCCCACACACATGGTGCCGGATAAGCTGGCCATTTGTGACGAGGAAAGCACTCTTTAGATTAGGTTCTCTCTCTCCTTTTGGCTGCAGCCTGAATGTGAACTGGATCTACTTGAAAAAATATTTTTTTTACCATTTTTGCAAGATGCTTCTTGGGAGATTTATTTACTGCACTCAGTTTCGGGTGTCTATGACTGGGCAAACCTCTGCTATTTATTAACCAAATATCCCAGTAGGCTTCTCTGGCATCGTACCCTGCTGAGGTCCCCCCCTTTCCCTCCCCAGGTTTCATCCCTCAAATCTCCAGGTATTTCCCAACCCAGAGCTGGCAACCCTACTACCCCCTGTGTATTTGAAGAACGGGATCAAACATGGGTGTGCATTGGTCCAGTCCTTCATGAAGCTCTCTGGGCGACCTTGGGAGAGTCCTCCTCTCTCAGCCTACCTCAGAGGATTGTTGTGTTGCTAAAGTGGAGGCAGAATAACTGTGTAGGCAGCCCTGAGGCTCTCTGGAAGGAGGATGAAACCGAGATAGGTAAATGCGTATGTGCTGGAGAGGCTCTCGTTCTTTCCCTAAACCCGGCTGTGTGTCATGAAATGGGAGTGATGAAATGAGACCAGCGAGAAGTCATTGAGGAAATCCTGAGATTAGATAAAAAGCCGTGTTGACTTGCCTTGAGACTTACAGATCGGAGCGGGCTGTAAATCCAAATCAAAGATGAGGAAGGCCTCTTGCGCTTTGAGGGGGCCACGCTTGGAGAGATCTTGGCCTTGTGTTTTTATGTGTGTTTGTGCAGGTAATTTGGGCCAATAATTAACCCAGTTCTTGAAAGGAACACCTCTGGTCCGTTGGTGCGGCTTCCCTGGTCTGCCCAGTGTCAGGGTACCGGAGTATGCTGGTCCATGGACATCAGTGGGAGTGCTGTGCCCCACATTGTTGCAGCAGGAATGGAAGAACTCAGAGCATTGGTTCTGTAGAGCAAGGAACCTTTTCCGGATCAAGAGGATTAGCCTGATCCCGGCCCAATACCCCGTGCTGCGAGAGTTCAGGGGTAGGGGTTACCAGCTCCAGAACGGAAAAGGTCTTGGAGATTTGTGGGAGGAGCCTGGAGAGGGAGGGATCTGGGGAGGAGAGGGACCTCAGAAGGGCATAACACTATACAGTATATTCCTCAAATCATTTTCTCTCCAGGAGAATGGACCTCTGTGGTCTGGAGATTAGATGTAATATCAGGAGATCCCCAGGCCCCATCTGGAGGTTGGCAACCCTAGTCATCGAGTTACAGAGTTGGAAGGGACCTCCAGGGTCATCTAGTCCAACCCCCTGCACAATGCAGGAAATTCACAAATACCTCCCCCTACACCCACAGGGACCGCTGTTCCATGCCCAGAAGGTGATTAAAAAAAACCCTCCAGGATCCCTAGCCAAACCGGCCTGGAGAAAAATTGCTCCCTGATCCCAAAGTGGCAATTGGCATTTCCGTGGGCTTATAAGAAAGGGCCACAAGAACTAAGCCCTGAGGCAGCCCTTCCTGCCCTCCCTCTCATGATCTGCCTGAGTTCACAGAATCAGCAGTGCTGTCAGATGGCCATCTAGCCTCTGCTTGAAAACCTCCCACCCACCCCACCCTCAAGGGCGCCTGCCAGGGGGCACACTCAAGCACAAGCATGGATACACGCCGAGTGGTTCTTATGAACACTCTGGTCAGCCTGGCCCCACGCGTTCCTCTCCTTAACTTCAGCGTTGTATCGTCTCGGGGACTGAGGGATAAAGCAAAATCAAATGTAATGACTGTTAACCTCTCTCTCTCTTTCCCTTTTAAAAAGGACCCAATAAAATTAGCCCTCCAAGGAGGCTGACCTTTGGGCCTAAATATGAATCTGGCAGGCGAACGGCGTGGCTTGTGAGATCTCTGTAAAATTGTCCTGGCCTCTTAACAAGATGAAGTTGGTGAGATAATAGTAATTATAAGCAGATCATTGGATGGCCAATCAATACTGAACTTTACCTCTTTCCCTAAACCAAAGGTCATGTTTTATTGGGTTAAGATAGCAGGCACTCCTTCTTGCGCCCTTGTGAGAGCGGCTTGAATACTTCTGGCGGAATGTGGGGTGGGGGTGGGGGTGGTACCCTTGCAGGATTTTATTGACACAGAGATGGGCTTCCATCTTTTTGTTGTGGCCCAGATAAGGGGAGAAAACAGAGCTCTTGCAAAGGGCTGCAAGGTAGTCTTACTGCAGGGACACATTGCTCCATCTGGAAAAATCCCACTGGATCACTGGTGGTTGCAGCTGGAAACGATCCAAAGGACCAAAGAGCCCAAGAGGCAACTGACTCAGCCAGTGCCAGGTCCTGGGATAGGTTTTTTTTTTGGGGGGGGGGATCCTTGCACGGAATACTAGAACCCGAGGGCATCCACTGAAGCCGAGGGGCAGTAGATTCAGGACAGACAGAAGAAAAATACTTCTTCAGTCAGCGAGTGATTAAAATGTGGAATTCACTGCCGGAGGATGCAGTGATGGCCACCAGCACAGACAGCTTTAAAAGAAGATTAGATGGATTCATAGAGGAGAGGTCTGTCAGGGGCTACTCGCTAAGGTCTTATGGACTTCCTGGATCAGGAATCTCGAAGGAGCTGTTTCTTAATCTCTTGATGGCCTGGACCATGGGGAGGGCAAACTGTGGCTCGGGAGCCGCATGCGGCTCTTTCACGTATTTTATGTGGCTCCCGGCAGGGCGGCTGGGGAAGCTAAATATCATTAGCAAACAAATATCATTGGACAAATCAATATCATTATCAATATCTGCTTTTACCCCTTTTGTTATTATTTTTGGCAGTCTCATTTAATGTTAATAAAAAGCAAATCTGCTTATTTTCCAAGAAAAGCAGGTAATATTTGTTCATGTCTTGTGGCTCTCAAACATCTGATGTTTATTCTATGTGGCTCTTACGCTGAGCAAGTTTGGCCACCCCTGGCCTGGATCATCGGGGAGGGCCCACAGCCCTGCTTCTCCCTCTCTTCTGTGTTAGGCATTTCCTGATTTAAGGTCACGTCGTCTGCTTGATTCTCCCCAAGAGTGCGTTTCCCACAGTGGTGAGGCAGTTCCTGCACCGAGAGTATGACACATGGTGCATGACACAGATGTGGTGGAAACATTCTAATACCACTAGTTTTGAGTAGGTGGGGGAGAGCTGGGGGGCAAAAGAGAGGGAGGGGTGGAGGGAACAGGGCGGGACTGTGAGCAGTTATTTAAACGAATACCACGGGGGGGCACATCTTTCCTTCTTCTTTTCAGTGCACCCACCGCCTTTTCTTGGGTGCTGGAAGTGCTCTCCTGGTGTTAGCAACAGTGGTGGTGGAAAGTATGGTTAAGTCGCAGCCATCTTGTGGTGACCCCGTGGGGTTTTCAAGGCAAGAGATGTCTAGAGGTGGTTTGCCATTGCCTGCCTCTGCGTCCAGACCCTGGTATTCCTTGGAGGTCTCCCTTTCAAATACTGACCGGAGCCAGCCCTGCTTAGCTTCTGAGGTCTGATGACCAGGGACATCCAGGCCAGGGCAAAAGATGGGCAGAGGTGGTTTGCCATTGCCTGCCTCTACGTAGCAACCCTGGACTTCCTTGCAGGTCTCCCATCCAAGTCCTAAGCAGGGCTGACCCTGCTTCCCTTCAGAGATCTGATGAAATGCGGCTAGTGTGGGCCATTCAGGCCAGGCCTATGGAGTTAATCCCTGGCAAAATGAAAAGTTCATCTGAAAAATCTTGGAAAAAATCCCCTGTACTCAGGCTTCCTTTGTTGGTGTGGCCCCGCCTCTGACCACAGACATTTTGTGGTTGGCTCCTCCTCTTACAGCAGCCATTTTGTGCCTGCACCCACCACCCCGTGTCAGAATTCCAAAGGTGGCCACGACCTCAAATATGTTGGGGACCTCTGCGTTCCAGGCATCCGTAACCCCTGTTCTCTTCCAGGTTGGTGTTAGTGTGCTGGGAGCTGTGCTGTGTGTAAGTGGCCTGACATTCCTTCCATAGTGCCCTGGGAAGCCATCCAGCCTGTCCGCCACTGTGCCACCTTGCCCCTTTGTCTTGTACTCCCCGAATAGGAATGTGGGCAGTGTTCCCTCTAAGCTGAGTTAGTGTGAGCTGGCTCATAGTTTCTTAGCCTCCGGCTCACACATTTTTGTCTCAGCTCAGGAAGGAGGGCTCCAGAGCAAACTAATTTTTTTTATTACTTCTTTATTAAGTTTCACATCAACAAGCAAAACACATAAACACAACTAATCACAAAAAAAAACATAAAACAGGACTCTAACTCTCCATTTTCCTTTTTTGTAGATCTTCCTCTCCTAATTTTGCACCTCTCATCTACAAATATAATTGTCTTATCTTATTGTCGTGGTTCTTATTTCACAAAGTTCTCCATCCACTTATAAAATCTTGACCACGATTCTTCAAAACAGTTGTCATCTCTTCCTTGTAGTAACAAAGTTAGTTTGTCCATTTTCAGCTGTTTTCATTAGTTTGCAAATCAAGCCTTGTTTTGATGGTATATCTTCTTTTTTCCATAATCCTGCATATACAAATCTAGCTGCAGTTACAACATGTGTAATCATATAACAGTCTGGTTTTTTAAACTGCTCTGGTATTACACTCAAAATAAATATTTCTGGTCGGAAAGGGATTTCTATTATTTGCTGCAACATTCTGTATACTTCAATCCAGTACTTTCTAGCTTTATCACCACCAAGCATGAAAAAAGGATCCAGTGAATTTATGCAGCAGATGAATTGTTTGCTCACAACTTTAATGCCAGTAGCTCACAAGGTAGAATTTTTGCTCACCAGACTCCACAGCTTAGAGGGAGCACTGGGGGAGCTGCTTTGGGGAAGAGCTGTGCTTCTGTCTAAGCCAGGGTTCTTCAGCGGCACAAAGTCTCTGGGGTAAACTTTGGAGGGAAATAAGAGCCAGCAGAACTGTCACCGAGGGTGCTGTTAAGAGCCACGTTTGGACAGTACTGGCACCGCCGAGGCCGGCGTTTTTCAGGAAGCCGCCACAGAAGGGATTGTGCGTAGCGGGGTAGAGCACCATGCACTGCAAACAGCATTTCCCCCTGTTTAGCTTTTAATTGCTTTCTTTCACTTTTTATGTGTAAAAGATTGTCCATTTAATTAACTCCAAGAATGCAATTTCAAAAACACTAACGTTTTTACACATGGTGGCTTTTAAAATAAAAATAGCATTCTGATATTGCGAGATGCTTGCTTCGTGTGTTGCATTAACCTTTTAGTTGGCAGTTCTGGAGAGAACAGTGGTGCACACAGAGTGGGAAAGACTGTGGTTGTCGGCTCCACTGGTGGGTGCTCAGCTCTTCCGCTGGTCTTTTGACTGGCAGAAGATTTTTTAAAAGATCATCCTAATTGTTCCCTGTGTAGGGTTGGACTTGGTTTTTAGCTCTGTCAGGACTTTCCCCTCTTCCACTGTGGTCTTAATATTGTCCAGTGGTCTTCATGTTATTGGCTGGTGGCATTTTGGTAGTAGGCCAGGAATGGATGGTGAGCCTTCAGGAAGAAGAAGAAGAAGAAGAGGAAAAGGAGGAGATTGGATTTATACCCTGCCCTTCACTACCCGAAGGAGTCTCAGTGTGGCTTACAAACTCCTTTCCTTCCCCCTCCCCACAACAGACAACCTATGAGGTAGGTGGGGCTGAGAGAGCTCTGACAGAAACTGCTCTTTTTTCAAGAACAGCTGTGCCAGAACTATGGCTTGCCCAAGATCATCCAGCAGGTGCAAGTGGCGGAGTGGGGAATCAAACCCAGTTCTCCCAGATTAGAGTCCGCACACTTAACTATTACACCAAACTGGCTCTCAAAATCTAGGTGCTCCCAGAAGAAGGATAATAGTATACGGACCCACATGAACCTGCCTACTGCTGAATCAGACCCTGGGTTCATCAAGGACAGTCTTGTCCACTCAGACTGGCAGCAGCTCTCCAGGGTTTCTGGTAGAGGTCTTTCACATCGCCTCCTACCTGGTCCTTTCAACTGAAGATGCCGAGTATTGAACCTGGGATCGTTTGCATGGCAAACAGATGCTCTACAGGTGAGCCATGGCCCCACTTCGTAGATGAACACAACACACCTGAAGCTGCCTTCTACTGAATCAGACCCTTGGGGTCCGTCAAGGTCAGTATTGTCTACTCAGACTGGCAGCAGCATCTGTCCAGAGTCTTAGTTAGAGGA
This sequence comes from Lepidodactylus listeri, assembly GCA_029233225.1. Classification (NCBI taxonomy): domain Eukaryota; kingdom Metazoa; phylum Chordata; class Lepidosauria; order Squamata; family Gekkonidae; genus Lepidodactylus; species Lepidodactylus listeri. Next base: position 72,710,565 of record JARCFY010000014.1, on the reverse strand, counting down.
CTTTCACATCACCTGTGGGATGGGATTTGAAATGGGAGTCCAGTATTAGAACATTCACACAGTGTGGTGGTTGGACTGCTGGGCATATTTGTGTAAGTTTTCTCCCTCTGCCTTGTTTTGGACAAGGAAATTAAATTTGAAGTGGTTGTCTGTAGAAGGAAAGACAGGTGACAGGGAAGGTGGCCACAAGGAAACTCACTTGGAGTGGGCAATAACTGTCAACCAGTGGCAGGAGGTGAAAGTATAACTTCAGTAGGAGAGAGGCTGATTCCAGGCAGCTGGTCAGGACCCCGGACAGTTCCTAGCAAGAGCAGAAGTTGCTCCAGAGAAACTCCAAACCAACAGAGTCGAATTTAAGGGGACCTCAGTCTAGTTCAGAGGCTTCATTTACTTCCTCATGTTTTAAATACACCTGTTGAGAACCAGCCAGAACATGACTGACATGATATCTTTGTAATATCGGAAGAGTCCAATTAGACCCAGGTTACCACTGGGTTCCCAGTAATATCTGCGGCATTCCAGTGCCTTGTACTTGAATTTGGTCTTTCCTGCCTTTATAGAAGAATATTCATCTTTCTCTTGCTTTTGTGGCTGGATGCTCTGTGTGCAAGGCATGAGACATGAAAGGAAGTAGACAAAACTCTGTGTGCATCATGACAGAGGCACTTCAGAGGAGGCCCATCGGAAGCCTGGCTGGTGAGATGAAATGCTGCAGTGACATTTTTAAGTGCAGACATTTTGGGTTTGAATGCCTTGGAAAAGTGCAGCACAGTTCTGTGCTCATTTTTCGGTTCTATGAGATCTCTGATTAATTGGGCATAAATCCAAGGGCAAAGCCCCGTCTTCTGGATTTCCTTGCCGGGTGGATGGCAGTTCTGAACTCTGGAGGGCTCCCCCCCCCCCAAATTTCACCTCTAATTTGGGATTGAAATGTGCCTTTCTCTGACGTACATTAAGCGGCTTAATCTTGTGGGAACTCTGCCACAAGTTGCTGTCTTTATTCTTTATGCCTGTGAGTTAAATCTCTCTCCCTCTTTCTCTCTCTCGCTCTCTCTCTCCCTTTTTGTACCTTAGAAACCCCCTCATTGTAGCGGAAGGCTGAGGAGGGGGGGGGGCGTTGAATGCCACATGTGAGTCTGTGCAGCTGAGTGGGACCATACGGCTTCGTCATTCATTAATTGCTGTGTTCATTCATCCTTCTATTTAAACTTCTCTGTAAAGACGGTGGCTACAGATGGTCTTTTGGTACCCGCTTTAGCTCGGAGACCCGGCCTTTGACAAAGGGGCTACAGAGGGAGCAGCAGAGTGTACAAAATATTTCCAGCCATTAGAAAACCGGGCCTTATTCACCCACCAGTCATTCCAGTCTTAGAGAAGGGGGGGGGGGGTAACCTTAAGATGATATTTAATGAAAGTTAAGGGGCAAGTCAATATTGCGACGCTCTTGTCCTTTGTGCCCTGCAGATTTCTGTGATGACCCCACATAGATAAAGGGAATATGCCTGCGGAATTTTATAGCAGTGACTTGTGCTCACGTCTGCCCCACGTGTGGAGTTGCACATTGTCTTAGAGGAGGGTGTTTGGGTACATTCAAATGAAGCCAAGTTCTTTGCTGTTGGTGCAGCGGGTCCAGAATGCACACTGTACTCTCTCCATTCACTTCAGTGCAAGGGACTGTTTCCCATGCACGGGGAAAAAGGGTCTTCTTGAAGCAGTTCATGCACACCAGGGCGCTGTGAATTCATTGGAGAAGGCATGCAGTTTGAGCTTGGAGCAACTGAGTCTAATTAAATGGTGTGCTTGTGTTTTTTGATCAGCCTCAGTTTTCCAGAGTTTTTTTCTTTTAAATAGAGACTTTTAAAAATTGGGCAATGTAGGTAGAAACTGACAGCTATGTAGAAGAAAGTATCTCCATCTGAGGTCAGGTGGGCTGGGATCGTGGACCTTGTCCCACTAAAAGGCACAGAAAGAGCTTGTTGGATGTCTTATCAAAGTCTTGTAGAGCCCAATTCTCACAGCCTGAGTACATGAGGCAAGGTGTGTGTGAGGGACTGGTGGAGTTGGAGATCCCTTGAAGTCTGACTCATATGAACAGGCTTGCTGGAAGAGGTGTTTTTGTGTGTATTAAATTCTTCTCCTTCTAGCAAGTGCAACCAAATATCTGAGTGATGCAGACCCTAATTCTGTGATTTAGCATGCCATCTCTAAAGATATTCTGAAATAGAATTCCAGAATGGGTTTCTGTATACTCCTCCCCAGTTTGGGCTCTTCACATTTAAACACCCAATGTTTACAGGTTTTTCATAAAGTGTCCTCACTTTCTACATTCCCGTTTCTTTCTGAATTTCAAAATTGCTTGTGCGAGAGCAGAATTTGCATTCAGTTCCCCAGTCAGGCTGCAATCACACCCACTAATAATCCGCTTTCAATCCACTTTCAGTGCACTGTCCAGCTGGATTTTATTGTGTGAACTGGCAAAATCCAGTTGCAAAGTGCATTTAAAGTGGATTGAAAGTGGGTTATTTAGTGTGTGTGACCGCAGCCTAAGAGAGGCAAAGTGCTCTCTGCATTTTCAGAAGGGAGATGGAGGGTGAGTTTCTTGGTAGAATATTTAATTTTGACATATTTATTTCCTTCACCATGTTCTCCCCCAGAATTATACCCAAACTAATGGTAACCCTATAAACGAAGCTTGTTATTTCTGTTTGGTCCTTGAATCTGTTAAACATCTTCATTACGCTGTATGCTAATTTACTGTTCACCCTTCACCTATATGTATGGACTGGTAGCTTCCATTTCATTGTCTCTGAAGGAGTGTGGGTGCCCACAGAAGCTTGGACCTCGAATAAAACTCTGTTGGTCTTAAAGGTGTTTCTGGACTCCATCTTTCATCTGCTGCTTCAGACCAACCTGGTGACCCCACCTGAATCTATCTATGTAACTTAAAAATATACTCCTTTCAAAGCAGGCACTGGCAGACTTGTTGTTTGTAATAATGTCCCGGGCCTCTATGCATTTTTTCCTTCCCCCTTCACTGTGAAACCAGTCTGTTCTAATGTCCCTATCCTGTGGACAGAGTTGTTAGCCTGCCATAGCCTGCAGCAGCTGGACACTGAATTGTCCACTGTGTGAGACAGGATGATGGACGAGATGGACCACTGGTCTGGTGCAGCAGGGCTCTTCTGATGTTCATACGCATTCAGCCTGACTGGCAGGAACAGTGCCTTAGAGCATGAGAAAGTGCCCCCCCCCCAGTCCCGCCTGCTTCCCATGAGCTGAGCCTGATGGACAAGGAAGGCGGTCTGGACTTAGTGTTCAGATAAGAGCCCCCCTCAGCAGGGGTACCTGTTCCCCAAAGGGGACTGTGGAGTGAATTGCACCCGGTTATTGCTCTCCCCAAGACCAGATGGCTCACATACCTTGTGCCCTGCCATCGGGCAGGAATGTGCTCCCCCAGGGTGGGTTCCAGCCTGGAAATTACGCCAACGTAAACATCCTTTTTTGCCTGGTTCCTGTTAATTGAATGCAAGTGGTGCAGGAGCTGGAGGGTGGGATCCACCTCCCCAAACCCTGTGGGTCTCCTCTTCCCACAAACAGCCGAGTCTGTGTGCAGAAGAACCTTGTTTCCTGGCCGGCTTCTCTGAGCCCTCGGGCTGCGTAGCCTCTGCATATGCTGGTGGCATTCTGTAAGCAATGAATAACAGCCACACTTTCCTGCTTGTGTATTTACTTCTGGCTCTCCGTGGAGTGTTTTGTTCAGGATTCTTCAGGCTTCGCAGCCTGTAGGCGCTGCATGTGCATCGTGTGTGTTCCAAGTCCAGGTCTCCCTTGCCCGGATTGTCATTTATTGAAATGAAAGGTGCTGGGTAGAATTGGGAGCTTTGGGTTTGGTGTCTGTGTTAATCAGGCCTGGAGCTCGAGCTGGTGCCAAGGATCAGCAGCAGAGAGAGACTTGTGTACATGCGTTAGTTATTTAGTTAATTATTTTTAAATAAATCAGTTCAGTATTTATTCAAAAGCAACAGTAGGTTTATTTGTCACAGCTGTGCCATAAAAAAGTGGATCATCTTGCATATACATACAGGTTACAGTCATGTCCCTGTGCATGACATTTTTAAAGGTTGTTGTTTCACGTTTTGGGTTGTCTCCCTTCTGAATAAATATGGTCATGTGCGTGCATAAATTTAGGGAGTGCTTGGTTCTGTAGTTTTGCAACCTCCCATCCCTACCGAAGGAGGCTGCAGTGGCTCAAGGGGTTAAGACGCTGAACTGTAGCCTGGAAGGTCGGTAGCTCAGCAGTTCGAGACCTGAGTGCCGCAGGACGGAGTGAGCTCCCGTCTCTGGCCCCAGCTCCTGCCAACCTAGCAGTTCGAAAGCAAGAAATGGCAAGTTGATAAATAGGTACCAGTTTGGTGGGAAGGTAACAGCGCTCCATGTGCTTCGGCCTCTAGTCATGCCGGCCACATGACCACAGAAATGTCTTTGGACAGCGCTGGCTCTTCGGCTTGGAAATGGAGATGAGCACCGCATCCCTAGAGTCAGATTCGACTGGCTTTCGAGCAAGGGAAACCTTTACCTTTACCTTTATCCCTACCAAAGATTTGTCATGTTCTCTCACTTAGTGCCTCTTTTCCTGTGCGGGGTTTTGCTGCTCCCATGGCTTCTGAGATCTTTGATCCAGTTGCCCTCCTGAATCCTGGCAAAGCAGTGGGCAGTTGGGGTTAGGTGGTTGCACCAGGCATCATTAGGGACCCCAAAAGCCATGGGCTAAAAGCCTTGCCAGATGCCAGCACCAGCTGTGAGCTGAAACAAATTTACCACACATGACCTTACCCAGAAAGTAGCAGCGTGGGACTGAAAAGATTCACCCCAACTTCAAGGGACTGCTTCTTCAAGAAGAATTCACTCTTTCAGTTGAGAAAAGAAACAACTGAAGGAAGACGTGATAGAGATTCAGTGAGGGCTTCCTTGGAGTAGTGCCATCAGACCTGGGTAGGAGTCGCAGCTCATCTCCTGACTACAGAGATCAGTTCCCCTGGAGAAAATGGCTGCTTTAGAGGAGGGACTCTGCGGCATGGTACCCTGCTGAGGTCCCTCCCCTCCCCAAACCCCACCCACCTCAGGCTCCACCCCCAGAATCTCCAGGAATCTCCCAACTCAGAGTTGGCAATCCTAGGAAGAAGGGGATTTTTTTGGAGGGGAGGAAGGGACCCTCACCATCTCTGGTCCCTCCAATGGGGTGCTTGAGTTTCCCAGGAAGGATGAGGCATCCGATTTGCTTTGCCTTTAGGAAGTGGCATCGGAATGTGATTAAGCTGATTTTTTGTTTGTTTGATACTTTGTGATTTCTACGTGATAGAAACAGATGAGGTTAATGTGAGAAAATGCAGTGTAATAAAAAGCCTCATTACCTGGGAGGTGGGGGGGGGAACACACACACAACTCCAAACGCACTTGATATATATATTTTGTTTTCTTTCAGACCGGGGCTACCAGTTTTTACCTCGGGCGGCGAGGGGGGGGGGGGAGAGTCTCCCTGAATTCTGTGATCTTGTCTTTGCACATGCTGTGCTTAAATATTAACACCAATTGAGCAAATTGCCTTTTAACTGCCTTTATTTGCTTTCATTAACAGTATAATTTAAAAGCTCCCGAATTTGCATGGAACCTGTTGTGCGGGACAAGGGGGGGGTGCTGGGGTGCGGTTGTGCGTGCACATGGGGGACATTAAAAAAATAATTGCAGGGGAACGGGCCTTTAAAAGGAGGCCGCCAAGCAAGCAGGCAATGACAGATAGTCTAGTTGTGTGTTATCACGCTCCCTTCCCCCAGAATTCGTGTCTGGGATATTGGAAAGTTTCACAAAAATTCCACAAGTGCTAAGCAGGAAAGTGCAGCTGGGGGATGGAGACCATTTGGTGCTATTGTTGTAAGGAAAATGGGAATTTGATTGGGCTGGTGGCAAGGCCCGACTGGCGGCCACAAGGGCCAGGGCTTTTTCGGTGGCGGCCCCGTCCTGGTGGAATGAGCTCCCGGAGAACATCAGGGCCCTGCGGAACCTACTACAGTTCCGCAGGGCCTGCAAGACGGAGCTCTTCTGCTGGTCTACAAGTAGGGACCACTGCCATGAGTTTACAGCCTTGGCTCGAACATCGCTGTCCAGACCATCGGCACCTGTTGACGCTGTTGGGATGGGGTGAAGTAGCGCCATCCAGTGGGAAGGACACTGTATAATGTGTTGTATGTCATGTTTTTTAAACTGTATTTTATGGTTTTAATGTTCACGACATGTTGTTAGCTGCCCTGAGCCTGCCGAGAGGAGCAGCAAGGCTTAGTGTTGCCAACTCCTGGTAGGCCATTTCTTGGAGATTTAGGGGGTGGAGGCCAGAGAGGGCGGGGTTTTGGGAGGGGAGGAACCACAGTAGGATATAATGCCACAGAGTCCACCCTTCATAGCAGCCGTGCTCTCCTGGGGAACCAGTCTCTGTTGTCTGGAAACCAGTTGTAATTCTGGGAGATCTCCAGGCCCCACCTGGAGGTTGGAAACCCTAGCAAGGCTTTGTGCTCTGGTGAACTGGAACTGGGCCCCGACGGTTGCCAACTGTGGCTTCGGGAATTCCCGAAGATTTGGGGGCAGTGCCTGGGGGAGGGGGTGGAGCTTGGGAGGGGAATTTAGCTGGGATGTGATGTCTTGGAATCTGCCCTTGGACCAATGCCCTTTCCTCCAGAAGCACTTGCCTCTGTTGTCTGGAGAGTAGCTGTAATTCCAAGAGAACTCCAGGCCCTTCCTCGAGACTGATATCACACCTGGGCTCTTGAGCACGGGGACAAAAGGTTTGGGATTTGGAGGGGCTGCAGCACCCGAAGATGTGGAGGAGGATGAGCCCCATATAGAGCTGAGGGATGGGAGATCAATGCTCCCTCTAAGCTGCGGAGTCTTGTGAGCAAAAATTCTGCTTTTGTGAGCTCTCGGCATTAAAGTTGTGAGCGAGCGATTTGGCTACTGCATTGCTCTGCAGCCCTCCTTCCTGAGCTAGGACAAAAATGTGTGAGCCAGAGGCTAAAAAACTGTGAGCTAGCTCACACTAACTCAGTTTAGAGGGAACACTGGAGAGGCTATGTAAGAAGTCTGGGGATATGAAGGCATCTGAATTTCATGTAGTTGATCTGAAGTCAGAAGCCAAATCTTTGGTTTCAGGTTTCTGATCAAATACTTGAATGGATTTTAGCCCTGTGTTTGCAGTTTGCACAATACTGCTGTTTTCCATTTCAAGACTGGGAAATATTTCAGATTCCTGTTAAGCAACAGAAATGTTTTAGGACACGGTCTTCTGGGAAGCCCTTCAAACAAAGAGAGTCATGCGAGAGCACAGAAGTGTGTTTGCGCATCCCCCATTCATTTAAAATGGGGCTTGTGCTGGATTGGTTCTCAGCCCATGGGGCCTTTAGCATCCCAACTTCTTTGCAGTCAGTTGTTAAATTAGTGAATCTCCCAGGTACCTGGGATTTTGCATCTCCTGTCTTGGCGCGCTGCCAAAAAATGCACATGTGGTGCAGAATTTGCACCCTTCAGAAGTTGCCACATTTGCACCGTATCACACAGTCCCTTGCTGGTTCATGCGCATTGTGCCTTGTTGTGACCCTTTCTTCCGTTCCCTGCTGCTTCCTCTTGTTCAGAGCAAAAAAAAAAAAGCCTGAAATGGAGAGAGCCTGTTTATTCAGTGTACATTTTTGAGGGCAAAGTTGTTGGCCTTTCAAACGGCAGCTTCTAAAAATGCAAGCGATCCCCGAGCCACTGGCCTTGCTTCTTAAATGCTTTCCTCCCCCCATCTGTGAAAGGCTTTGGCACGGTTTCCTAACCGCAATGTCCTTCCAGGCAGTAACATTAACGGTATTGTTTGGATCCTGAGATTACTCTCGATTAACATTAAAAAAAAGTTTCCAGAATTGTTTTGCTTGAGCTGGTTGCGTCTTTCTGTACAGATTTTTTTAAATAAAATGTGGTTTTGGAATTGGAGCCAAATCAAACATTATGAATGAGCTTTAGAGAGACCACCGTGTAATATTGAAAAGTCCTATGGGAGCGAGGCTACACATGCTTTTTTGACACCTCCTCTTCTGACAGCTCTTTGCCCAGAAGCCATATTTGGGGGGGGGGGGGGTTCAGTTTATCCCCTGACTTTCTAGTGGTGTTCAGCATCAGCCAGGGGTAAACGGATCCCCCTCCCCGTTTTAACAGGAAAGTAGTTTGAGAAGGGCTCTTTCAGTGATTAATCACAAGCAATTTGTTTCTTTCTTCTTGCAATCCAAGAACTTGTTCCGAAGGGCTGGGGGGAGAACGTGAGGATCCTGTTTATTCCAAGAGGGATGCCGATAGTTGTGCTCTAGAAGTCCTGGTGACTTGTCAGAATTAAGTGACTGGACTGCTTCTGAAATCTCGGTGCAGTTCTTATGAAAATCGGGTCTCTTATTTACAAGGGCAGCCACGTGAGTCTATAGTAGCAAAATAAATCAGCAAGTAAATAAAGCAGAAGTGCGGGTTGGTTCAGCAGTGGAATCTGCTGCCTGAGGGGAGGTGGTGAGCTCCCCCTCCCTGGCAGTCTTTAGGCAGTGTCTGGACAGACCCTTGCCAGGGATGCTCTAGGCTGATCTTTCATTGAGCTGGGGTTGGGCTAGATGTCCTCTATGGCCCCTTCCGATTCTGTGATTTTATGAAGTCAGGCTCCCCTTCAAAGACTGACAGCAGTTATTCCAGGGTGAGCTTCCACCCCTCAGAGCTCGCTTCCTCAGATGCTGTCCCAAGGAAATCATTTTGCAGCTTTATGGTTAAGTTTTTGGCAAACTGTCCCATCAGATTAAAGAAAGGGCCTCCGGAGCATGCGGGGGCTGCAGTTTGCATTCGGAAGAACGAAGCCAACGGAAAGGACTGATCTGAGCTTTCGCGGTCTCTGCCTCTCTGCAGCATGGCTGGCTTAATGGAGATGTCCCAAGCCTGGGGGGAGGGGGGGGCTTTTTCACAGTGCACCTGCTTTCTGCTTGGAATCAATTGGTGATCCTCCCTCTTAGTAATGGGGAATGCCTGTTTGGGCCAGAGCAGAACCGGGCTGTGAGTGTTCACCGTCTAAGTCCTCGAGTTCAGAGAGGGCCAGCGGCAAGCACACAGCTAGGTCTTGGGCTGGAATCCAAAGTGCAGCAGGCAGGAAAGTCCCCCTGTGTTGAGCAAGGAAGGCCCGGCTGTGCCATTGGTACTAAGTCTGGCCACGCCCAGTGTCTGGTAATGAGGTAGACTGCTCCTGAATATGGGGGCCATGGAAAGACCGGGAGGGGAGATTTTGCTCAGTGGCAACGGAATTGCTGGTGAAGGTCTTCCCATATCAGTGCTTGTCGATGGTGTCAAAGCACCGTTGGGATCAAGCTCATGGATGTGTCAGTGCTGAAGGGAAGTGAGAAACTCTGGAATCTTCTCGGGCTGTGAGAAATTCCAGCCTGTTGGTGCATAACGTGATGTAATTCCAAGGAGGAAAGGCCGTTCCTGCCAGTAGCCCCTCTTCCTTCTGCACCCTTGCTCCAGCAGCAATGATCAGGGATTGTCTGTCCGGGCCTGGTATTTTTTTGTATTTTTCGTGTGTGTGTGTGTGTGAGAGAGAGTGAGTGCATGTGAGTGTCATGGTGGAAGTCATGGTGACCTGTGGTGACTGACCCCTACTGTGGGCCTGGAGGATATTTAGAGAGGTGGCTGAGTAAAGCCTGCCCCCACCTCCCGGCTTCTGGTATTCCAAGGAGGTCTCCCAACCAAGTACTTGCCAGCAATGCTCCCTCTAAGCCGCAGAGTCTTGTGAGTAAAAATTCTACTTTTTGAGCTTGGGGCATTAAAGCTGTGAGCGAGTGATCTGGCTGCTGCATAAATTAGTTTGCTCTGGAGCCAATCCTTCCTGAGCTAAGACAAAACTGTGTGAGCCGGAGGCTAAGAAACTGTGAGCTAGCTCACACTCACTCAGCTTAGAGGGAACACTGCACCCTTTCCTGCTTGAATGTAACACATCGCACTCGCAGATGACATTCTCTTCTTAAGCACCCGCTGGAAAGCCGAATACAATCATAGCAAGCAAATGTAGCGCTCTCTTTCTCCGAGCACGGAAGCATTTTGGAGGGGCATGAGTTGGCTGTTGGCAACTGGGGGTCCTTCTGAGGAATTCTGACGAATCCCTCCTTTCCAGCTAACTCGGGCTGAAGAGCTGCATCACTTGGACAATGGGAGTTGTGGCCAGTCACTTGGGAGGGGCACCCTGTCCTCAAAGAGCCAGTCTGGTGGAGTGGTTAAGTGCGGCGGACTCTAATCTGGGAGAACCGGGTTTGATTCCCCACTCCTCCACATGCAGCCAGCTGGGTGACCTTGGGCCAGTCACAAGTTTTTTCAGAGCTGTTCTCTCAACAGCAGTCCTTGAAAGAGCTCTCTCGGCCACTCTGAGACTCCTCCTCTGATGTGATGTGCGATGCCCAGCAGCTTTTCCAATAAGGCTTCTGTACGCATGTCGTGCTACCTTCTTCCTTTGCCTTTTGAGGCACGGTCGAGGCGGGAAGTTCCCTCTTGGCATCTGGAGAGCGCAAAGATTAGAGCGCCAAAGATGCCTGGGCTCAGATCCACATTCTTTTCTTTCTTTTTTTTAACTTCTGTTTATTCCGTTTTTTTGAGATTTTATATTCCAAACAATATTTACAAACATATCTAATACAAAGGATAACAGCCATTTTCTATAAACCATTTTCTTTGCCCATCCAATTAATATCTATTTTCATACCAATCGTAGAATTGTTCCCAAGTGTTATAAAAAAAACATTTTCTCGTTTCTCTTTTAACTTCATGGTTAAGATATCCATTTCCGCGACTTCACACATCTTTTTAATGTATTCCTCCATTTCTGGAATTTTATCAGACTGCCAGTATTTAGCGTAAAGCAAACGAGCTGCAGTAATACCATGTATAATCAGTTTTTTCCGTTCTTTTATAATTTCTTTGGGGATCATATTAAGTAAGTATATTTCTGGTTTCAATGGAATTTCAATTTTCGTAATATCTTGGAGTATTTTTTGAATCATATACCAAAATTTTTTTGCTCTCAGGCACTTCCACCACATATGGTAGAACGTACCAGTATTTTCTTTACACTTCCAACATGCCTTGGAACCAGTTTTAGAATAATTAAAAAGTCTGTCTGGTGATAAATACCACATGTAAAACATTTTAAATAGATTTTCCTTGTAGGTGGTAGCTCTGGTTATTTTCATATTCTCTGCCCAAATAGATAGCCATTTGTCCAGTTCAATACTATAACCAATATTTTGGGCCCATTTCACCATGTTTGGTTTTACCCATTCGTCCTGCATTTTATGCTCCAAAAGACATTCATAAACTTTTTAAATTATCTTTTCATTTGAGATTAGCCAAGCTTTATCTAAATCTGTGGGTTCACTATAAAATCCTTGTCTTTTATCTATGTTGTATCTTGAATATAGCTGATTTTGTTCCCACCAAGTTAAATTTATCTCCTGTTCTTGCAGTCTTGCTTTCGATTTAAGTTCTAATTTTTTATCCAGGAGGTCCTCATATGTTGCTCTTTTTTCTTTTGTTAACAAGGTGGGCTTTATAAAAGCCTCTAATGGGGAGACCCATTGTGGTATTTTTTGGTAAAATCTATATTTTATTTCTTCCCATATTTTTAAAAGTGAGTCTCGTATTACATGTTGTTTGAATATTTTGTTCTTTTCCCCATACCACAATATTCTATGCCATCCTGTTTGAAGATCATGGCCTTCCAATGTCAGTATCCTTGTATTTTCTAATTTGGCCCATTCTCTTATCCACCCCATTCCTGCTGCTAAGTAATAATTGTACCAGTCTGGCATTCCACAGCCTCCTCGTGTTTTCTTATCTTGTAAATATTTTAACTTAACTCTTGGCTTCTTGGATTGCCAAACGAATTTTGTTATAATTTTTTGTAGATCCTTAAAAAATACCTGATTTTTCAGTACAGGAATGGTTTGGAATAAAAAGATTAATCGCGGTAGAATGTTCATCTTCGTTAAGGCTATACGTCCGAATAAGGAAATTTGTAATTTTCCCCACAATTCAAGATCTTTTTGAATTTCCGATAATATTTTCATATAGTTATCCCTGTATATAGAACTGCATCTCTTTGTAAGATAGATTCCCAGATATTTAATTTTTTTTACTACCTCAAACTTTGTCATTTCCTCCAGGTATTTTTCATCCTCCTTTGTACAATTTTTAGTTATCATCTTAGTTTTTTTTCCTATTTATCCTATATCCTGATACTTGACTGTATTCTTCCAGTATATTGAGTAGTTTTACCATTGAATTGAGGGGATCCTCTATTATGAAAACTACATCATCCGCGAATGCTAAAACCTTAAAACATTCTCCTTTTATCTTTAAACCTCTAATATTACTTTCTTTTCTAACTACTTCACACATGCTTTCTAAAGCAAAAATAAAAAGAAGTGGGGAAAGAGGACATCCCTGTCTAACTCCTTTTTCTATTGGGAAACTCGTTGTAACCGTTCCATTGAACATAACCCTTGCTTCTTGTTGTGCATAAATTGTTGTAATCATTCTATAAAAATTTTCTCCACAGTTCCAAACTTTCAATTGGGACAACATAAATTCCCAGTTTAACCTATCAAACGCCTTTTCTGCGTCTACAAAACATAACCCTACCTTTTTTTCAGGGTGCATTTCATAAAATTCTAGAGTATTCAAAATTGTACGTATGTTTTGCCTCATATATCTCCCTGGTAAAAATCCCGATTGATCAGCTTGGATTGTCTCACTTAAGACTTTTTTAAATCTATTGGCAAGAATTGTGGTATATATCTTGTAGTCTGAGTTTAATAGGGATATTGGCCTATAATTTTTTATCTCTGCTGGATCTGTTTCTTGTTTTGGAATCAGGGTTATAATTGCTTCTTTCCATGATGTCGGCATCTCCCCCTTTTCATACGTCTGTTGTAGTATCATTTTCAACGGATCTACTATCTGTTCTAGGAATATCCGGTAAATTTCCCCTGGTATTCCATCCGGGCCCGGAGCTTTTTTAGGTTTTAATTTTTTGATTGCCTCTGTTATTTCTGTCACTGAGAAGGGGTCGTTTAGTATTTTTTTTTGTTCTTCTGTAAATTTCTTTTTAGTGTATTTTATTAAGTACTTATCTATATCTATTTTATCAATATTTTCCCGTTTATACAAATCTTTGTAAAAGGCTTCTATAATTTTCTTTTGTTCCTTTACAGTCATATGCTCCTTGCCCTGTTTGTCCTTCAACATTTTGATATTTCTATCTACTCTTTCTTTTTTGATTTTGTACGCTAACCAACGTGAGGGCTTATTTGCATTTTCAAAACTGTTCTGTTTCATGTATAACATTTTTTTCGCCACTTCATCCGTTAAGTTACAATTTAATTTGTGCTGTAATAGCCTCAAATTTTCTTTACTCTTTACATTTAATGGATTTTCTTTCAATTTGGCCTCTTCTACTTTAATTTGTTGCACTAACGTTTGATAATTCAATCTCTGCTTTTTTCGCAACCAACTTTCCTGACTTATCATTTTCCCCCTGAAATAGGCCTTGAAGGCATCCCATACCACCTGAATTTTTGTTTCTGTATTTATGTTCCTATTAAAAAATTCTACTAAGTCTGTTTTACAATTTTTTACAAATTCCTCATCCTTTAATGTCCACATCTTTATTGACCATCTGGCAGCTTTTGGTGTGTCTTGTAATGTCAGTGTTATTGGACTGTGGTCCGCGAAAGTTGCTGGAAGAATTTCTGTTTCCACGATACCTACCAACATCGACCCTGATGACCAAATCATGTCCAAACGAGACCAGGATTTATGACTATGTGAATAAAAGGTATAATCTCTTTTCTCACCATTTTTAAGTCTCCATATATCTGCAATACAAAATTCCTCTGCAAGTTGTAAATATGATTTCGGTAGAGTATTACTTCTTGTATGTTTAGCATCCAATGTTTTCCTATCTATTTTTGGGTTTGAAACTGCATTAAAGTCACCTGCTATTATCAAATCATCAAAAGACTGTTCTGCAATAATATTTCGCAATTTGTCATAGAATTTTTCTTGTACCTGGTTAGGAGCATATATATTTACCACTAAGGTGGTCTTTGCTTGTCTCTTGATTTTAACCATTAATATTCGACCTTCCTCCTCTTCATATACTATTTCAGGATACAAATATTGCTTCACATATATTGCAACACCCGCTTTTTTTCTTAATTTATCAGCCGCTACAAAATTTAGTCCTAATTTCTTTGCAGTCAATAAATGTTTATCTTTTTGTTTAATATGGGTCTCTTGAACACAAATAATATCCACTTTCAACTTTGCCAATTGCACAAAAATTTTTTTCCTCTTCTGAGGTACATTTAGTCCATTAACATTAACAGACAATATTTTGGTAACGTTTTTATTCATGACTCGTATTTTTCTCCTCCCCCTTCTTCAATTGCAATCTTGTTATGACTCTTGGTAGGGGGTATTTCCTACTTTTTCTCCCTTTTTCAGTTTTCTTAATTTCTTGATCTTTCCTTTTTGAGATTTCTCCCTCTCCAGTTTCTCCTTCCGATATAATTTGATTTTCTTCCTCAGAGTTTGAAAACTCCTCATCTGAAATACCTAGGTCCCTGCCAAATTTTTTAACAAAATCTTCCAGTTTGAATACTGATGTAATACTATGTCTTGTTCCTTTATAATAAAATGATATACCTTCCGGTGAGAGCCATCTATAAACAACCTCATTTGCTCGAAGAGCTGTGGCGAGTAGCTGATAATCCTGCCTTTTTTGTCTCACCCGCCATGGAGTATCTTTTAAAATACGGATCTCATTTCCTGATATTTTCAATACTTCCATTTTTGCTTTTTCAATAATTCTCTCCCTTATAGATCTCCTGTAAAATCTCATGTGCACTTCTCTAGGTAGATTATTACGTTTAGCATATGCCGTATTCCTCCTAAAAATTAGTTCTACATCCCTGTCAAGTTCGTCTCCTGATTCCAAACCCAACCATGCCATTAATGCTGAAACCATTAGTTCCCTTAAATCCTCCTCCTTTTTCTCTGGTATATTTTGAAATCTTAATAGGAATGCAGACTTTTCTACTTCGAGTGTCATTAAGGAGTTTTCTACTAATTCATATTTCTGATTAAGTTCTTCAAACCGTTGATCCACCACCTCAAATTTTTCCTCTGTCTTTTTGTTTGCCTTTTTCAAATCTGTTATATCCTGTCTATTTTCTAATATTTGCGTCTTAAAGCCCTCCATTTGAGTCGTTACCTGTTGTGTAACCTGTTGCGTAACTGTATCCAATTTTTCCTGTATGGATTCTAGGGCTTTGTCTATTAAGTTTGGTATTGTATTTTGTATGACCTGATTCATTGCTTCAGAAATGTTTTCATAGATTTGTGCATTTATCTCTTTGGCACTCATTTGGCTTGTACCAGTAGGTCCTGAAATGGACATTTTCCTACCACCCGTTGCCATATTGTTTCATATATCCTTTAATTATGTTGGGTTACACTCTGCCTTATTCTTTCTTTGTTCTGGTCTATCTAAACCTTTCTAATCTATATAATTATGTTCTATTTCTCCTTATCTTATCTTACCTTATTTTATTCTATCTATTTATCCTAATCTTCCTTATCTTGCCACCTACTTCACTCTTAACTGTAGATACACTATACTATACTACAATATATCTAAACTAAGCTACCCTACTTTACCCTACCTTACACCATGCTAATTATACTATACTAAATCCCCTACAAGTTGTTCTGCACTATGCCATACTATGCTATACTATGCTATGTTATTATTGTGGTACTATAGTATAGTATATACTAAACTACTACTACTATACTATCCTATATTTCTATGTTTCTTTACAACACTATTTTATATTCCTTTCAATTAACTGTTTCCAACTACCACACCTATTTCATACCAATACACCAATACACTCCCGTATATAGTTACAATTAAACAAGTTGGTCATTAATCCATTAATGTTATAATCACATTAATCACATTAATTTAATTCCAAAACTGACTGTCCAAAGTCTTGTCTCCTAACTTAGTTCCTTCAGCTGTTGACGTCTTCTCATCACACGCTCCGATTCTTGTTTCTTACTCCGCTCCGTTTTTTTTTTTTTTAAAGTTTCATTCCAGTTCTTATAGTACTTTACGCCATCTCTTGAAGCCCCGGCGGTGCTGGGAGTTAGTTGTAAAAGTATGTGTGTGTGTATGTCTCTTTCCCTTCTTGCCAGACCGTCCTAATCAATTGCAGGGTAACCGATCACTAATTTTGTCTCTCGTTACTTTACCCGGAAATATATTAAAGTACCAACAAATATGTTCTACAGCACGGGCAAACTATCTCGCCCCCAACTTTTCTTCTCTTCTCTTAATACAATTTAAATAGTCTTTATAAGGTTTTCTATTCACGAAACCTCCGCTGTTGTTCTCGCGAGCCGATTTTCTTTTGCAGCCATCTCCTTACTCGGCAATCAGCTCGTCGGGTCTCTCCACCTCCCAGCCTCACCCCGCCCTCTCGTCGTCGTCGAATACAGACGCTATCCTTCCTCTTTACTGAAAAAGTCGGTACTACTTCAGAGGTAGAATAATATTCAAGTTTTTAGTTCTTTATGTAAGTCAGTCTTATCTTTTTAAGATCTATTAAAGTTTGCTTACGGGCATTTCTCTCTGGTTGCTTCCTCTGTGGGTTTACGGGACGCGGCTATGCTTCTGCGCTTGCCGCGAAGCTCCTTGTCTTCCTCAACTGCTCTCGGCCCGCACAGACGGGTGGAGTGGACTGCCGTCTCAAACTTCCACCCCCTGGCTATGGCCACGCTTTCAGACTCTCTTCAGGAGTCCTTTTCGGGAGTTACACTCCCCTATTTTGAGGAAGAATTCTGCTCAGGTTTGCGAGCTAAGCTCCGCACCACTTGCAGCCGCCGCGACCGGAACCGGATCTCCGGCTCAGATCCACATTCTGACTTGAAGCTGGCAGGGTGACCTTGGGCCAGTCATGTGCTCGGCCTGACCTACATTACAGGGTTGTTCTGAAGGTCAAACAAGGCTGGGAAGAGCGAGGTAATAGAGGGAAGCCAGTGCGGCTTCTAGGAGGACACCTTGGGGAAAGAATTTAAGGGTCGCCACCTTTTCGCCAAAGAAATGCAGTGCAAAGAGTGGTCTCCTTTTGCCCTTAAAGGAATTAGAGTAGTAGTCCTCGTCGTCATCCCCCCCCGCCCCCCACTGCCAGCACGCTTGCCTATCTTGTCAACTCCCTTCTGTTGGACTAGAATCCTGGGGAATCTTGACTGGTTTTTAAGGCCTGTTTGCCTGGAAGGGATCTGTCTTCCGTGGCCTGTCTGGAAAAAAAGCCTTCCTAACGACCAAGTATTAAGGTTTCATTAATCAAAGACACTTCCACTGCCCCTTTACAGAAACACAACTGCTCAGGCTGTCTTCTGCTGACAGCTTGTTAATTTATCTTCCCGGGGATGAGACGGAGAGGCCGAGTCCGTCTCTTGACCACTCGCGCACGCTGTGCAAACTTCCGCAGGCCTTGCTCCTTGGCTGCTGCCGCCTTGCTCGGGGAGGTTTCCCTCCGGGGGCTTTAACCCATCTGGCTCCCATGAATGTAGTCTGGACTCAAAGCTAGGCCCCATCACTCGCTTCACCTCTACCCCACCCAGCACAGTTTTCCCACTGCATCTTCCTCTGTTTATGAGCTCAGTTTTGTACCCACTCTTTGGGCCATGGTCCAAACAAATGCGGCTGGCTGCAGAGGAGGTTGCTTTCTTTGGCTCCATTTTGCCTGGTCATGGGGACCGTAGGTGGCCGAGGGTCTTGAGAACTCCCAGGCCCCCTCCCTTGCAGACCTGTGGCTCCCTGAGGGGAAACCAGTTTAGTTACATCGTAAGGTTGCTTTGCCCCCACCTGATGCTCAATCCTAAGGGGCTGGATCCAGCCAGATTTTTTGCTCAGCCTGGACAAGTTCCCCTCCTTATGATCATGCCCCTCCCCATTCCATATGATGTAGGTCCATGTAGACCCCATGAATTAGGGTTGCCAGCAGTGTTCCCTCTAAGCTGAGGTAATGTGAGCTAGCACACAGTTTTTCAGCCTCCGACTCACACATTTCTGTCTTGGCTCAGGAAGGATGGCACCAGAGCCAACTAATTTATGCAGCAGCCAAATCGTTCGCTCACAACTTTAATGCCAGGAACTCACAAATTAGAATGTTTGCGCACAAGACTCCACAGCTTAGAGGGAGCATTGGTTGCCAGCCTCCAGGTGGGTCCTGGAAGTCTCTGGGAATTACAACTGATCGCCAGACTACAGAGATCAGTTCCCGAGGGGGGGGGATAATGGCTGCTTTGGGGGTGGACTCGATGGCATTGTACTCCACTAAGCTCCCTCCCCCTCACCAACCTGCCCCTTCCCCAGGCTCCATGCCCAAATCTCCAGGGATGTCCCAACCCGGACTTGTCAACCCTCCCCACGATTCATAGAGCAGCTTTGTCGGTGGTCAAAGGGGACATCTTCTTCCACTTCTCATGCATGGAAAATCCGGTTGGATCCAATTCTCAATTTTTCATGGTTGTCATGAAACAGTGAAGATTTCCTCTCTCCTCCCTCTTTGCTTGGAAGCCTCTAAAAAGCTAAACGTAGCCAGTTGCTTTGATCCTCTTTGGAACTGAAGTTGTTGGTCTTGTGGATGTGGCGTTGGCCTTGGGCATGCATCAGATAACCTGTAACAGGTCCAAAGTCCTGTGATATCCTGCCTTTTATAAGAGACATCCCATCAAAGGAAGCTTTGCCACGTTCACGAAACCTTCCTGAAATCGGTTTGGGAGGAATGGGATCCGAGTGTTTTCCTGGTAGAAGGGCCCCAGGGCCTTCAGGTGCCTTGCCTCTGAACAAGGAGTCTTAAAAAATTAGCTGCAGAAAGAATGCCCGTTTGAACCTTTACTGGTGCGGGGAGGGCTGTGTTCTCCTCCGAGCCCCCCTTCCCCTCGGTGTGCATTGACATCTGGAGAGCCAAGATAGATTTATTTTTCTTATAAGACTGTACTTTCAGCACATGAGCTCTTCTCTTCCCGTTAATTAATCCTTTGTAGTTTCGCGGCTGATGAAATCATAGTTCTATGAAATTTTAATCCATGGGTGGTAGAGACAGAACTGACGTTATCAGAAGACCCCAGGTGTTGACTCAAAAATAAGTTTGTGGAATCTATTGCATATTTGAATACCTTGTTTTTTTTAAAAAACAAAACAAAAAAACAACACACCCCATATCTGGGCCCTGCGCGCTTGCTCCTGGATGTTTGGGGAGTGTTTGCTGAACGTTCCAAGGAGGCGACTGCGGGGAGGAGTCCGTGCTTGTGTGCATACAGAAGAAAATGTTCAGAATTTGGGCACTACTGGGAGAAATGATGGGTGCCAGGCGGGGGTGGGGGTACAGGGGTGCGGAGGGAGCAGGGGAGATGCAGGAACTTCTCTAGGCAGAGTCACTTGTGCAGGATCGATTTGTTGCGGACCAGTAGAACAGTTCCAAATGGGTCCTGGCAACCCTGCTCTCCCCATAAGCTTCCTGGAGGCCTCTTGGGCTGGTTGCGGTGGGAAGCGACACGAGCCCGGCTGAGCCTTGGTTCTGATCCAGCAGAGCCACTCTTCTCTTTCGCTCTTCTAAGAGTGGCTCCCGGATTTCTCTTGTTTATGGCTAAATCGATTAGGGCGATGATGCAGTTCCTCGCTGTGCAAAATGTGGAAAATGTTGGCCAACCAGTGGGGTAACGTGCTGCTAAGACCAGACGTTGGGTATATTTTTAAACTTGGAACGGGTGAACTGCTTATTATTTCTGAATCGGGAATAATTGTCTCATGCCCCTGGCAAGGGAGGAGCCACGCTTGAGGTCAGGTTTTGCCTTTTCAAAATAGCTTCTTCTGTTTAGTTCATTTTTGTCCTTGATTTTTTCAGGTCCTGTTGTGTGTATGCAACATTATTTTATTTGCTTCATTTATACCCTGCATTTCTCCAAAATTGCTTCCTTCCTTTTCCTCTCCTCCATTTTATCCTAACAACAACAACAACAACCATGTAAGGTAGGCTAGGCTGACTGTCTGTGACTGGCCCAAGGTCAGCCTGTAAGCTTCCATGGCTGAGTAGGGATTGGAATTTTGGATCTCTTGTACCACACTGGCTCCGTGTTAAGATTTCTGAATTTGCCAGGCAAAGCAAATATTGGCTCTTAGGAGTCAGTGTGCTTTCATAAAATATGCACACAGTGTGTGTGTGTGTGTGTCTGTAAAATTATTATATCTGTGTTGCAAGATCATATAGTCATAGAGTTGGAAGGGACTTCCAGGGTCATCTAGTCCAACCCCCTGCACAATACAGGAAATTCACAAGTACCTCCTCCACCACACGTCTAGTGACCCCTGCTCCATGCCCAGAAGATGGCAAAAACCCTCCAGGATCTCCAGCCAAACTAGCCTGAAGAAAAATTGTCTCCTGACCCCAAAGTGGCGATTAGCATTTCCCTTGGCGTGTAAGAAAGGGCCATGAGAACTAAACACCAATGCAACCTTTCCTGCCCTCCCTCTCATCAGCATTGCTGTCAGATGGCCATCCAAAGATGGAGAGCCCACCACCTCCCAAGGAAGCCTGTTCCACTGTGGAACCGCTCTAACTGTCAGGAAGCTCTTCCTAACGTTTAGTGAAAAAACTCTTCTGATTTAATTTCAACCCTTTGGTTCTGGTCCAACCTTCTGGGGCAACTCCGCACCATCCTCTATAATGACAGCCCTTCAAGGTTATCCCATCACCTCTCAATCGTCTCCTCTCTAGGCTAAACAGACCCAGCTCCTTCAAACCTTTCCTCATCAGACTTGGTCTCCAAAAAACCTCAGGGATACTCCCATAGACAACGGAATCAGCACTGGTTGTTCCATGCAAGGTGCTACCTTTTCTCTGCAAATGTACTGGAAACTACGGACCCTTTCCTGTTTGCACGTGCTGAGCTCCTGCTGAAAGCCATTCGCACTTTGAGCACTGTGGAGGAGACTCAACGTCCCTAGCCCAGGGCTCTCTTTGAGGACCCCCTTCTGGCAGCAAGTCCATCCAGCAAGCAGAGGTGAAAGGAAGCCTTCGAAAAGGTGGCTAGATTCAAGTCCTGTAGCACCGCAGAGGTACAAGTAGATCTGAATCCAGTAGCACCCTGGAGACCAGCAAGATTTGGGGAGTATGATCTTTCAAGAGTCCGAGCTGCCCTCCTCAGATTGGGGCTGCCAAGTCCCGCCGGGGGGCGGGGATTCCCCCACTAAATGGGTCCCCAATCCACCGGTCGGGATCCGGCTGGTGGGGGGAACCCCACCCTTGAAGTGGCTCGATCAGGCCAACGTGCCTGGCGTGATGACGTCACCCGGAAGTGCCGTCCTCACGCTGGGCACATCACCAGGCGACACTCTGGCAATCGCCCTGAAAACTCGCCCTGAAAGCTTGGCGCACATGCAGGACTCCCGGAGAGGGACCAGGACTCCCCCGCTGTTATGAAGGTAAGACTGGGCAACCCTACCATAGATATAAGCAGGAATGGAGATCCCCTGAGTCCTTCTGTCCCACTCTGAAGGCGGGGGGGGGGGGGTGGTGCCAAGGAAGGAGTCAGGAGTCAGGGGCACCGTGCAAAACAGAATCAGTTTTGCAGGGATGGGAAGCAGGCAGTTACCCGCGGAAGTCTGCAGGTGTCCTTTTGGCTGTTCGGAGCTTCCCAAACGTATCTTGAGAACGGTCACTGGGAAATCTGACTCTGGAGTTGGAAAGCAAAAGTGGGATTTTTGCCCATGTCCTAGTGGAGGGGGAATAACATGTAGGAATAACATATAGGAAGAAGAATAACATGTAGCTTATGCATGGGATAGAGCAGGTGGAGAAAGAGGTCCTTTTCTCCCTTTCTCACAAGACAAGAACTTGAGGGCACTCCCATGAAATTGCTGAGCAGTCGGGTGAGAACGGAGAAAAGGAAGTCCTTCTTCACCCAAAGAGTGATTAACATGTGGAATTCACTGCCACAGGAGGTGGTGGCGGCTACAAGCATGGACGGCTTCAAGAGGGAATTGGATAAACATACGGAGCAGAGGTCCATCAGTGGCTGTTAGCCACAAAGTATAGATAGGAACTCTCGGTCTGGGGCAAGTGATGCTCTGTACTCTTGGTGCTTTGGGGGGGGGCAACAGTGGGAGGGCTTCTAGTGTCCTGGCCCCACTGCTGGACCTCCTGAGGGCACTTGGTATTTTTGGCCACTGTGTGACACAGAGTGTTGGACTGGATGGGCCACTGGCCTGATCCAACATTGGCTTCTCTTATGTTCTTATGTCTGGGGCAAATGATGCTCTGTATTCTTGGTGTTTGGGGGGGGCAACAGTGGGAGGGCTTCTAGTGTCCTGGCCCCACTGCTGGACCTCCTGAGGGCACTTGGTATTTTTGGCCACTGTGTGACACAGAGTGTTGGACTGGATGGGCCACTGGCCTGATCCAACACTGGCTTCTCTGATGTTCTTTTATGTTCTTAGGATGACAAAGGTGTTCCTTTGGTGCCAGAGGAGGAACACCAGGCCCCCTTTCAACTGGCATTTTGCCTTGGGAAAGGCTGCTTGCTCCTTTCGTGTCCCTTTCTCTTGTTCTCCAGGAAATGTCAGACTACTAGAAAAGGTTTCTTCCACTCCTCTTTGACCTCACTTCCTGGGAAAGGTGATGGCTGCTCTGGAATGGAGCATTCTCTGTCCAACTGGCCAAGCCCCTTAAGTTGGCTTTTGTACCCCTGCAAGACTGCTCTGTGTGTGTGTTTGTGTGTGTGTGTGTGTTTGATTCCCTTCTGGATTGTGAAGATTTTCAGTCCCCCACTGATTCAACCCATAACGTGCTCCTGTGAGCTCTTAAAAATTCTCATTTCAAGGCGAGTGAGCAATTAATGAATATTGAACAAAGAAATTTGTTTTGGAACCAGGACATTAGAATACATTAGTAGTTGAGAAATCTGGGCAGTCCTATCTACACCTGCCAACGTTCCCTTTCTTGGTGAATGAGGTTACAGTCCGTGGGACTAAGCTTCTCCTGGCAAGTTGGCTTTTAAACTGCTGCTGTGCGCTTGATGCTGGCCGCAAGGCGAATATGGCAGCCGCCCTCCAGGGCCAAATTCTGGCTATTCACCCCCCACAAGCTTATGGAAGATTGCAGAATCCTCTCATCCTGTCACAAGGGTCAAGATTAATCTTTCAGCTCATTTCCTTGCCTGTTTGGAAGGCTGTCATGCATCCCAAATGGGGATGTGCAGTGTTCCCTCTAAGCTGAGTTAGTGTGAGCGAGCTCACAGTTTTTTAGCCTCTGGCTCACACATTTTTGTCTTAGTTCCGGAAGGAGGGCTCCGGAGCAAACTGATTGATGCAGCGGCCAAATCACTGGCTCACAACTTTAATGCCAGTAGCTCACAAAGCGGAATTTTTGCTCACAAGACTCTGCGGCTTAGAGGGAGCACTGAATGTGGCTGTCAGCAAAACGTTTTCAGGGTTTTGCTGTATTCTTCTGCCTCCTCCCCCCCCCCCCCGCCAACCTGCAGCTGACTTCGCTCCTGTCAGGAGCTCTATTTTAATCATCTATGTTTAGAAGTGAGAAAGCAACAGTGACGGTGCAGCTACAGATTATATTTGATGCGTGGCCATGCCTGGCAAAGCTATTTGAGGCTCATGATAGCTGATGTCACTGCTTGGTAGTAAAGGAGTGTTTTTTGAGTTCACTGGGGGGGGGGGGGAGAGAGGGAGAAACGGCTGCCCTGGGTGCTGGCATTTAAAGACATCTGATCTGCGTGATGAGCAAGCAGGGTTCCCACTGGCCTCTTTCTCTCCCCAGGCCCAGCACAAACCTGTAACATGCCCTCTGCATCCCAGGATCCCGCACATATCGGGTTCCCAGCTCCCGGCTGGGAAATACCTGGAGGTTTGGGGGGTAGAACCTGGGGAGGGCAGGCTTTGGGGAAGAGGGACCTCAGTAGGGTCTAATGCCATACAATCCACCCTCCAAAGCAGCCATTTTCTCGAGGGAAACTGACCTCTGCAGTCTAGGAATCAGATGTAATTCTGGGAGATCTCCAGGCCCGACCTGAAGGTTGGCAGCCCTCATGTACCCTCATAATCCACCAGACTCTTCCTTGGCTCTGCCTCCGAATGCACCAGTCAGCCCTCCTTCTGGAACAGGGGTGGCCAACCTTGCTTAACGTAAGAGCCACATAGAATAAACGTCAGATGTCTGAGAGCCGCAAGACAGGAACAAATATCACACACACGTTTTTGTTTTTAAAAATATGCAAATTTGCTTTTTATTAACATTAAATGGGACTGCCAAAAATAAAAACAAACGAGGAAAACCGGTTATTGATAATGATATTACTTGTTTGCTAATGATATTGAGAGAGAGAGAGAAAGAGAGAGATGGAAAGAAAGAATTAAAGAAGTGGAAAGAAAGAGAGAGAGAGAAACTAGGAAAGCAAATAGATGGGAGGGAGGAGGGAAGGAAGGAAGGAAGGAAGGGAGAAAGAGAGAAAAAGCATGCCTCCCCTTTGCTTCCCCAGCCGCCCTGCCAGGAGCCGCACAATATGTGTGAAAGAGCCGCATGTGGCTCCCGAGCCACAGGTTGGCCACCCCTGTTCTGGAATCTTCTCTCTTCTCTCTGCTTGTGTTTTCTATCTCCTCCCCAGGGACAGGGACAGGGTACTGGCAGTGCTCCCTCTAAGCTGTGGAGTCTCGTGAGCAAAAATCCTGGTTTGGAGCTTCTGGCATTAGAGTTGTGAGTGAGTGAGTTGGCTACTGCATCAACTAGTTTGCTCTGGAGCCCTCCTTCCTGTGTGAGTTAGAGGCTAAAAAACTGTGAGCTAGCTCATGCTAACTAAGCTTAGAGGGAACCCTGGGTCCTGGCAGTTTTATAGTTGACTGCCCTCACATCTGGTAAATGAAGGAGAGAAATGTCCAAGATCTTGTGCCGGGGGGCTGGAGTTATCTGGACCCTGGCCTTAAAATTCCGCCTTCCCAGAAACGTCTCCCAGTGACTCTCTTTGAGGGGTGCTGGTGACATTGGCACAGGGAAAGTGCCCTCGATTTGGAGCGTTCCAGCTCCTTCACGTTTTGGATGAGCGGAGCAAGGGGGGGGCCTCCCCCTCCCCCTCCCGGCCAGTCCAGTAATTGCTGCCTCCCCAGACTAGTTTTTCTCTCCCGGCTCCCGATTCCATTCGCTTTTTTGATTTGCAAGCAATCTATAAGATGGGTTTTCTTTTTCGTCAGACTGTTTTTCTGTCTGATGACCTTGGGCGTCCACAGCATCTGCACTGTAAATGAGATGTGGCATCGCCGCATGTATCTTGATAAAATATATCAGTGGATGAATTGATTTTCATATTGATTTACCGGGGCGCGGAACAGCGTTTGTGGAGAAGAGAGAGCAAGAAGAAAACCAGGCCCTCGACTTCTTAATGGCATGTATTGAAGGTGCCTCGGGACGGGAGGAGGCCTTCGCTGTGACTGGCCAAGTGAAGAGGGCTTCCGTCCTGCGGAGTTTGCTCTTGCTTTGGGATGCACGAGCCCTGGCGGCACCAGTGGGCGTCAGGAAGGCAGGATTCAGACTAAAGTCACCAGCATTGTTCCAAAGGAGAACAACAAGACCTTACTGTTGTACATTTCGGAGAAGCACCATTCAGTGAGACAATTCCATTTCTCTACCAATCAGCACTAAGATTTGTGGTCCAAACTTGGTCCTGTGGAATGCTTGGTCAGTCTGGATCTATGAGCTTGGGTTGCCAACCTCCAGGTGGTTACTGGAGTTCTCCCAGAATTACAACTGTTCTCCAGGCAATGTAGAAAATGGCCACTTTGGGAGGAGGACTCTATGGCAGTGTACCCCACTGGAGTCCCTCTTCTACCCAAAGCCCGCCTTTCTCTGGCTCCACCCCCAAAATCTCTAGGTATTTCCCAACCCTGTTCTGAGCCCTGTCATGTTTCCAAAAGGTAGTTGAAGGAACATCTAAAATATCTGGCTTTTCTCCCCACCTCCAGACCCCTGAATCCCAGAATATAGAAATCCATTATCTATACCTCCCTCTGAAATAATGTAGCGGATTTAACTCAGGTGTTAATATAAGTGTATTGCTTTTGAAACCAGGCTTTAATTCTTCCCCAAACCAGGACTTTAAGCTCTAATGAAGCTCTTGCTGATATGTGTTCTTATTTGAAATGTTGGTTTATGGGGGGGGGGGGTCTTTGGCTCCACAAGGTCACTAGGTTCTATGAGCTCCAGGTGGATTTCAGATCTCAAAATCCTCATTTTGCATCATGGCAATGTTGCAAAATAGCAACCAAAGGAGGCCTCAGTTTCTGTTGGGAAGGGGAGAGTGACCTCTTTCTTCTGGACCATTTCCCAATCTCAGATGACCCCCCCCCCCCAGCTCTGCAGTCCACCCACTTGGGGAAATATATGAGCACCATAAAGGTACCCAGTATGTCTCTGGGACTTTGGGGCAAAGACCACCTCCAGTGGGCTGTCTGAGGTCAACAACACGATGCAAGAGAAAGTGTTTTTTGGGGGGAAACCCATCCGGCTTGTACTGCAATAGCAGCTATTTATAAAGGAAGAACATGTCCCAGGTCTGAAAGTGTTTGGTGTCGGTTTGCTCTTTGTTCTGGTTGTTGTGGGAGAAATTTAATTCTGTCCTTCAGGAAAGTTGCGCCTTGAATACTTCTTCCACCTGGGACCAAGAGGTCTCTCAGGAGGTCAGGCTGACTTGCCCAGTTGCCACAAGCTGTGATGCTTCCATGAACGGCTCCACCTTTTGAACTGTGAATATTCCATGTTGATTTTGGGGTAGCTTTTACGGATAACTCCCAAGTCCCTGACCCCCTGGGAGCGGCATTGGTCTTTTGGCGCCTGTCTCTAGCAAAAGCGCTACTGAGTTACCTGTATTAAACATGGAACTTTTTGCCGTATCGTTGCCTTTGAAATTTGCTTGGCATGCAGAAGGTCCCAGGCTCAATCCCCGCCATCTCCAGTTAAGAGGACCAGGCAGTGGGTGATATGAAAGACCTCCGCCTGAGACCCTGGAGAGCAGCTGCCAGTCTGAGTAGACAAGACGGACCTTGATGGAACCCAAGGGTTTGATTAATTAGAAGGCAGCTTCATGTGTTCAAGGTGTGTGGTTTGCTTGTACCTCCCAGAGGTGAGTTCAGCCTTTTGTTAGTCAGTCAGTACAGGCTGACCCAGAGCTCCCCTTTTTCTCCTCTTCCATTCAAGACCCGAACTCCGACTTATGCTCCAAAGTCAAGAAGCAAGTGGGCACCAAGAAATGCATCGGCAGCCATCATGGCGCCCCCGAATGCCACATTGGAGATCACTGTTCTTATCACTTCCTTTCTCTTTGCCCATATTTGACATTACAAACTATTCATGCAAAACTGAAATAACCACATCTAGGAAAACAAGGGTGTTGTGGCCGTGATTTCCTGGTTCTGGTACCTTTGTAGGCCTGGTCTTCCCGCCCTGGGTCCCTAAGTGATGGAGATGTTGTGTTTGCTCGGCACAACATCTTGGCTGACAGTTGATTTGCTTTTATTAAGATAAGTGAGATTAAGTTTCAGAATCTCTTTATTTACATACTGTGTGTGTACAAATCATCATAAAGGATCCGAGACATGTGTGGTGTGCCTATTTTAAAATGTTATCAGGGAGTTTTTGTTCTCCGGCAGATTATTTTATCCATTTTTCATTTTTTAAATGCGAGCCTGAAGCCAGCATACATAATGTTGCTGGTTTTCCGGTGTTACGCGTGGGCCCTACCAAAACTCTGATAGAGCAACGTATTTATAGCCCGATATAAATAAAATCAGAAGGTTCCTATAAAACTCTGTTATTACTGCAGTACCAAGTTAGCCAAAGCTTGAGATTTCAGCTCTCTGGCACTTGCACGCCGCAATGAATATTTTATAGGGAAGGAAATACTTAGTGTCGGACTCTTTTTATAGTGCTGCTGTTTGCCCGGTTGGTTAACTTCCAGATCCGACAGGCTGCCCCCCTTTTGGTATCTGCATCAGGGGTCTGCAGCAAGGTGCCCGCTGACATTTATTCTGACACCCACAAAAGATTTTTTTAGAAGAGGGTGGGGGGACTGAGGGTTCTTGCCCTAGCAGGACTTCTGATTGGCTGTGTAGATTGGTGTAGTGGTTAAGTGCACGGACTCTAATCTGGGAGAACAGAGTTGGATTCCCCACTCCTCCACTTGCACCTGGCTGGATGACCTTGGGCAAGCCATAGTTCTGTCAGAGCCATAGGCGTCAACTACGGGGGGCTCAGGGGCTCGGGCCTCCCCTGAAATTTCCCGGGGGGGACTGAGCCCCCCCCCCCAGCAAAATGGAGCACCCGCCGGGCTGGCCACCCACCCGCCATTGCCACCGCTGTGGCGTCTTTCAGGCCCCTTTCCTTCCCAGGCCGGCAGGCCGGCCCGCTCGCCCGTCTGCCGCCACCTCTCCCCATCTCTTGGTCACTCCTTCCTCCCCCTCCCTCCTGGGCGAATGCCCAGCGTGATTGTGTCCCCTGGAAGTGACGCCATCACGCTGGGCATGTTGCCGGGGCAACGCTCTGGCAACTGCCCCAAAACTCTATGGCACCATAGAGTTTCAGGGTGATTCCCAGAGCGTTGCCCTTGCAACATCCCCAGCGTGATGGCGTCACTTCCAGGGGACACAATCACGCTGGGCATTCGCCCAGGAGGGAGGGGGAGGGAGGAGTGACCAGGTGGTGGGGAGAGGCGGTGGTGGCGGCGGTGGGGACATTGTCCTGGGGCGCGTGCACGCTTTGTGCGTGCACAGGAGCCCCTGCCCCCCCCCGAGAAATGGACAACTCAATGCTCCTGGTTATCTCAAGGACAGTTCTGGGAAGAGCTCTCTCAGCCCCACCTACCTCACAGGCAGTGTTCCCTCTAAGCTGAGTTAGTGTGAGCTAGCTCACCGTTTTTCAGCCTCTTGCTCACACATTTTTGTCTTAGCTCAGGAAGGATGGCTCCAGAGCAAACTAATTTATACAGTGGCCAGATAACACGCTCACAACTTTAATGCCAGTAGCTCACAAAGTAGAATTTTTGCTCACAAGACTCCACAGCTTAGAAGGAACACTGCCAGGCTGTCTGTTGTGGGGAGGGGAAGGGAAAGGAGATTGTAAGCCACTCTGCGATTCGAAGTGAAGGGCGGGGTATAAATGCAATCTCTTCTTCTCGGCTTCTCTTTTAGATTAAAATAATTTTGTTTCAGTAGCTTTCCCAATGTATTTTTTTTTTAAATCCCCCCTCTTTCCCCTTGTACTTGGGCTTCCTCTGTGGGTGTGGGGCCACCTCCTAACCAATGGTCCCTTCTAAGCTGTGAAGTCCTGTGAGAAAAAATTCTGCTTTGTGAGCTACTGGCATTAAAGTTGTGAGCGAGTTATCTGGCCGCTGCATAAATTAGTTTGCTCTGGAGCCATCCTTCCTGAGCTAAGACAAAAAAAACTGTGAGCCGGAGGCTAAAAAACTGTGGGCTTGCTCACACTAACTCAGGTTAGAGGGAACACTGCTGTCCTGAGACAGCCATCTTGTGGCCGGCTCCTCCTTTAGCAGCAGCCATTTTGTGGCTGTGCCCGTCACCCTGTCTCAAGAATGTCGGGGACCCCCTGATCGGCATGTCTCTCTTCTGGGGCGAGCACTGCGCTGCGTCCTGGGGTCTTGATCCACAGTTCTGCCACCGGCTGCCCAATCTCACTGCCTGCTGCCTCCTTAATATCGCACTGGGTGCTTTATCGCTCATCCGGCACTGAGTGAGTGCGGCATCCTAGGCATTTTCCCCAGGGCACCTCTCAACAATGTGTCAAGATCTAGGAGGAGCACATTTCAGTACTGAATTGCAATAGAAGGCAGCTTTTCTGCGGACCGGGCTCGCCACGGTAGGGTCTGACTGGCAGTGTGAGGGCTCTGTTGGCAAGGGTCCTGTTCTGGTGCCATCGGAACAACCTACTTCCTCTTGGGAGGGGGGGCATTCTGCACCATCTAATATCCCTTGAGGCTGACAAGGACTGGCAGGAGGTGAGCTGAAAACTGCTGGTCTGGAGCCCAAGTAGAGAGGAGCTGTCTTTGCCAGTCTTCTGAAGGAGAGCAGTCTGGGAGAACCTTGAGGGGTGGCAAGAAGGCAGGGGGGTGACTGGCCAAGGTATTCGTGTAAGCAAAGAAGAAGAGATGCCTCAGCTAAAACAGAGCGGACATGGACAAAGTGACAGCTTTGACAAAGTTATTGTGAACGAAACAAAGAGAAATAATCCGGGTTCTTTGTTGGCTGATTACTGGCAGTTGCTGCAAGAACAATTTCTGCTGCTGTTTTTTTGATTTATGCTTGTATATTAATTATTGCAAAATTGTTATAGTGTTTTTTGGAATGCCTCTTTAGTAATATACTCTAAAATGGTTAGTGTCATTTGTACTCAGCCGTTTTCATTGTTTGCTCTCAAGGTATTCGTGTTGCATGATTATTCGCCCATTTCATAATTTGGTTTTTGAGGGTGCGCTGCTGAAACTCCTTTCTATTCCCTAAAACTGAGCACCACGGCTTGACGTGCAGCCATATTTCCAGCCTTAAACGTGGCTCAGGGCAGAACCGTTGCATCCCCAACGCGGTGCCCGTGGGTGCCGTGGTGCCTCCCCCAGCACTTTACTTGGCGGCTACCAAGTGTTTACAGAAAGTGGGTGGGACTAGGCAGGGATCTTATTTATTTATTTATTTATTTATTTATTTATTTATTTATTTCATTTGTATCCCGCCTTGCCAGCGAACCAGCTCAAGGCGGCTAACATACACAAATTACCGTAAAGGTTTACAACATCAAACCATTAAAACATTAAAATACGATTACAAATTTACGAATTGCGACAGATGGCGACTTCTGAGTTTCCCGGCAGACAAGGCTGCAGGGGAGCACCAACAGGACCAGGGCGATGGTACAAATCAGTTCTCCGTCCGATGGCGGCTCCTATTTGAAAGCCTGGCGGAAGAGCTCCGTCTTACAGGCCCTGCGGAACTGCAATAAGTCCCGCAGGGCCCTGATGTTATTCGGGAGCTCGTTCCACCAGTAAGGAGCCGCCACCGAGAAAGCCCTGGCCCTAGTACAAGTTAAACGGGCGTCTTTCGGACCGGGGCAAATCAGGCGATTTTGAGTACCTGACCTCAGTGATCTTGCCCAGCACACCTTCTGATGGGCTGCTTAAGATCCCCGCCTGGTCCCACCCACTTTCTGTTAGCAGCAGCAGCAGGGGCTAAGTAGGACAAGGATGCCCAATTTTCTTTGACCCTGTGGGCACCTTTGGAATTCTGGCATGGGGTGGTGGGCACATCCAAGCAATTGCTGGGCAACCACTGTCCATCTTGCCCTGCTGGGTTGGCTTTTAGCTAATGTTTAAGGCAAAGCTTGGAAGTTCTATTTCTCCCCTCCTCCTCCTCTTCCATGAACAGCAAATGCTGGAAAAGATTAGTGAGTTGGCTGTAAAATTAACTGGTCCAACAGGTATTTAGCAAATCTGCAGAGCACCAAATCAGTCAGTTGCCAAATAAACTTTTCCTCCCCCCCCCCCCTCCAATCTTTCTCCCAGTAGCCGTCTATCTGGCCAAGTCTGTGCGCAAGCCTTGGAATGACAAAGGACCCTTTAGTTAATTGCGCGACGGATCGCCCAGAGTTAAAAGTTCTGATTTATATGACTGTAGCTCTAACTGCTCAATAACCCGGGCCTGTAATCTACTTTCATTTCAAACAGAACGGTGATTTATGGGGCGGCTTGCCGTTTTAGCTCAGAAATGAGGTGTTCAACATATGCTCTGTTGACATAAATTTGGAATTTATGGCTCTTGTCAAAACTGCCTGTTGGACAAAGGTGCGTATTAAGGCAATAAATGACTGGGAATAGTATTCTGTCAAATTTCCTAACCGTTGTATTCAGTCTGCTTAGGGGTGGGGGGAGGAGGGGATATGTTCATGCACGCACACACACGCTTGCTCAAACTTAAAACAAAATAAAAATAAAATACCCTGAACTGTTCAACTCTTTTTGGCTTCAAGGCTTTCTAGAGGAAGAAGACCTCGTGCAAAGTTAGAGACCAGTTTTCTGCCTCCTCCTCCATTGTTTTGTTCTCATTAAATGTGAAAAAGGGAGCTCGGCATGGGAGGGGTGGGAATGAAAGCTCATTAAATAAATATAGAGGGCATTTTTTAATGTGCCATTTTAAGTAGGGGATTTGGAACCCGGAGCTGTAGGCAAATACAGTTTTGTTTGTAATGGGATAAAATGTATGTGCCCCCTTGTTTTGTTGTGGGAGGGCAAGAAGAGGAAATTAAATGAGGCAAAACAGTGCCCATGGGGCAATAACCACAGAGCCAAATTTTACGGCCAAAAAGTCCATAGATGTCTCTCCTGGGTTGCTTTGAAGTCATCAGCACCAAACCTTTCCAGCTCTCTGTGGTACTGGGAAAAAATGATAAATTCTGAGAAGTTAACATCATACCTCTAGGTCCTGTGTGACCAGGTAGCCTGGATTTGTTCCATTCCTGCAAAAAAATATTATTTGATAAAGACCAACTAAAAAACAACAGTAACAATCCATGGTTCTAGATGGGGACTTCACAAAGAAAAAACCAAAACAAACACAATGCTGGCATGCTGGTATTACCTAATTGGTTGGGTAAGCCAGGAAGCAGGAACTGGTGCTACACCAGCTTGCTGTGTGATACCCAAGGATGACTTTCCAACTCTTCCAACTCTTAAAAGTAACCTCCAAGCCAGCCCATGTCATCCTGTGCCAATGGTCTATGAATAAATTTTGTAGCTTATTGAACAGAACAAGACGCATGTCTTCCTTCCTTCCTTCCTTCCTTCCTTCCTTCCTTCCTTCCTTTCTCTCTCTCTCCTTCCTTCCTTCCTTCCTTCCTTCCTTCCTTCCTTCCTTCCTTCCTCAATGTAAATGAATGCAATCAGTATACAGAATTATCTAAGCAGTGTGATAGAACTGGGATTGCAGAAATCTGAGCAAAGCTTAAATATTAAAAATGGCATGTTAAAAACAAACAAACAGTAAATGTAGGATTATCCCCTGGCAACCGGGGTGGGCGTGGAGCACTTACCAGGAGCTAAGAGAGGCCTAGGTCTGCACCTGATGTGACGTCATCATGCCACTGATGATGCAGGGACACTCTGGTCTTTGGGCAAAAACTGCCTGATACGAGTCATTTGTACCATAGAGTCCCCCCCCCCCCCAATACCAGAGTGTCCTTGCATCTCTGGCAACGTGATGATGTCACTTCCAGTGTGCACATCACTGCACTGCTGGCAATGCAGGCCTAGATCTCCTTTGTTGACCAGTGGATCACCACTGAGGGGAGGGGCCCTGGATCAATGGATCCCCGCCCCCAGCAGGGGCTGGGCAAGCCCATGTAGACGGCATTTGCACCGGCCTGTTACGTTCACTGAAACTCTTCCTGAGCCGTTGATGTAATATGGCCGGATTACCTTTATAAAACGTCCTCCTGAACAATTCTGTTTTGCATCGTTTGTGGGATGCTAGAAGCATGGGAGCCTTCTGGCATTTGAGACTCTCAAACGGAAAGGCACAAACTTTTCAGCCAGGCTTGTCAGTCACCTGAACGAAGGGATAGCCTCTGAAAACTATCGTATAACATTTGCATTTTGGGAAGGCTAACAAACCTGTTATGCGTATCTGCAAATGAAGCATGAAATTATGATAGAACTCATAGATGTTAACAAGAAAATGAAACCTGTAAAGCCATTTATGTCTGTAATATATAGCTCACATTAAACCTACGCTTACGCCCAGCAACAACCACCTTACTCATTCTAAATCCGGAAAATCTGATTGATATTTCAGGGGGAGACCAGCTCTTCTCCCCCCCCCCCCCCTAAAATGCAGTCCAGACCATAATTTAGCATCTACCGTGTTAATAAGGAACAGGAGCCTTTAGCTTTCACTGCGTAAGATGGCATCATATCAGTAACCCATTGTGGGTTTTTAATATAATTGGCAACATGATTGAAGAATTTGCTACCTTTTATGCGGAGTTCAGTTTTATTGGGGCTGAAATGGCGTGGAAAGTGTTGGGCGAAATCCTCTTCCGTCTCTTTCAAACCTCGGAGCTCTGCAACGTTCAGTGACTAACAGGCTCCAGATGGACAAAAGCAAAGGACTTCTTCACAATCTGCGTAGCTTGTGGAGTTCACTATCATAGGTGGCAGTGATGGTTTAGATGGTGTTGAAAAGGGGTAAGGCAAATTCATTTATTCATTCATTCTGTGTTGCCTTTCCACCCAAATAAGGTCCGCAAGGCGGTGAACGCCCAACCATTAAAACATTTAAAACATTAAAGTGGCACTTAAAATATTTATATAATTTGATAAAAGCATGCAAACATGCAAACACAGCACAGTCTGGGAGGAGGGCCAGTAAATGCTGTGTATAGCTTGCTGAAACGAGGATCCTGCTATGGAATTTTGCATCATTTCATGTGCCACGTTAATGACTTCTGCCATGCTTTACTTCTGTTTCTGTTGCGTTGTTTATTGAACGTCCCCATCCGCCAATCGGGTGGATGCACGCTGTGTAATCCACCCTCAGCCCAAGTGAGAAAGGCAGACTATAGATAATGGAAATAAATACATAACATAACATAACTAGATGCATGTCAGGGAGCTCTTATTGCTGGTGATTTGCCAAGCTCACTCAGAGGTGGCAGATGCTTGGCACAAATAATGGAGGGGGCTGTTCACTTCATGCCCCACTTTCAGACTTTGCCAGGGAACTTGTGCAGCCGCTGTTGCAAACGGGTGCTAGAGTAGATGGGGCTTTAATTTGACCCAGAGGGGCCGTTCTTCTCTCCCATGGACCAGCTTTACAGGCTGGCAGCTCTACCTCTGGCTGGGCCAGGCCAGTGTCCTAGGAGCCATGATTTCTCCGGCTTGCTTGGAACAAAGAGCCCAGTGAGAGAGAGGGCCCTGCGTGTGATGCTTTCTCCTCCCCCCCCCCCCCACTGT
Organism: Lepidodactylus listeri; assembly: GCA_029233225.1. Taxonomy (NCBI): domain Eukaryota; kingdom Metazoa; phylum Chordata; class Lepidosauria; order Squamata; family Gekkonidae; genus Lepidodactylus; species Lepidodactylus listeri. Next base: position 72,675,330 of record JARCFY010000014.1, on the reverse strand, counting down.
TCCTGTGTACGGGTGGATTCGGTCTGCGTTGATAAATGCCCGTGCACACCCATTGTGTACGCACAAACATAAAAATCTCCCGAATGGTGCCAAATCACTTGCCACCAATCCAGCCGCTCTTTCACACAAAGCCCCCCATTGGGAAAACTCATAATTTTTACACCACACAGTCTTGACTGGTCAGTGCTGGAATTACTGTCTCTTTGAAGTGCTCTCTCTTTTTTTTGCCGGAGATTTTACAGGCCTTTCTAATTACCTACAGCTTGCAAGAGGACGGCTTCCAGCCCGGCTTTTGATGGCTTGTTCTCTCCCCAGTCTGCCTGTTCAGAAGTGCAGCCGTTCTTCCCCCTTCCACCCTGCCCTGGCTGTCCCCGGCATCGAAAAGAGAGTCCTGCTCCACACTTCTGGCTGACAACAGAGCATCTTCAGGGCTCTGGCTGTGAGGCCTCCCAGTTCCTGGAATTCTGGACTGTGAGAGGGGTAGATACAGGACTGGAGAAAATGAGATCTGATTCCTAGTAGCCAAGTAAAAAAAGGAGCCCACGTACTATTTCTAGGCACTGCTAGTGCTGCCAACCCCTGCTTAGGAAATTCCTGGAGATTTTTTTTTGGGGTGGTGGTGGAGCCTGGAGAGGTGGGGTGTGTGGGGGAGGGGCCTCAGCAAGATATGATACTTATATGGAGTCTATTTTCCAAAGCAGCCATTTCCCCCAGGGGACTTGATCTCTGTGGTCTGGAGAGCAACCAGAATTCCAGGAGATCTCTAGGCTCCACCTGGAGGTTGGCAACTGTACCACTGACTGGTTCCATGTGGCACTCAAAAGAAAATATTAACATTAATGTTTTCATTAAACATTGAGGTGTTTCCATGTGTAACACTGGGATTTGGGTTGCTGGGCTCCTCCAACTTTCCTGGTATGGTTGCCAGCTTCCAGGTGGGGCCTGAAGATCTCGCAGAATTACGACTGATCTCCAGAGACCATTGACCTTGGAGAAAACATCTCCTGCAGATGGTCGACTGTGGCATTATACCCCACTGAGCTCCCTCCCCTCCAGAAACTATAGCAGCCCTAAGCTCCGCCCCCAAATCTCCAGGAGTTCACTCAGCCTGGAGTTGGCAACCCTGTTTCCTTGGGCAGATGACTTGTTTGTTTTGTCGGCCATGTGTCCAGTTAGTGCAGCTGGGGAGGAACTGTGGCTTTATGGTAGAGCAACTGCTTGGCATGCAGAAGGCCCCAGGTTCAATCCCCGTCACCTCCAGTCAAAAAGGACCAGGCAGGAGGTTGATGGGAAAGACCTCAGCCTGTGACCCTGGAGAGCCCCTGCCAATCTGAGTAATCATAACTGATCTTGATGGACCAAGGTTCTGATTCAGTAGAAGGCAGCTTCGTGTGAAAGCTTGGCATCTACAGTCTCTATGAAAGTTCATACACCTCTAAAAGATGCCGTCTGGTGCATTGTTTCTAATAGGGCTCAAGTGCAAAGTATGTTGTGGATGCATTGCGATTGCCTGCAAGGGAAAGTGCCAGCTTCAGACTGCCATGAATATGTCAAGTGCAGTCTTATTTTGTTGCAGGTGATAGCACTTGCCCAATCACAAGAGCCGTGTGCCGGAATCTACTGGAAAGGTCAACTCTGTGCCACTGTCACATGGCCGTTCTTAACATATCGGTCGACTTCTGTGAAGGTAGCCTTGAACCAAAGTCGTTCTGCACCTCTCCTTGCGACAGAAACCTTTGGGGGTGATCCACAGCCCTCTCCCGTGCAATCCAACTGTTGTGGCCATTCAGGTTCACTGAAGGAGACATTAGCTTCTTCCAGTGCATTTGGAAACATTTCCTCAGTTTGATCCAACTCTGTTAAAACCAGCTTTTAATTTGGATGCAGGCCCCTCACGAATCCCTTTCTAATATGAAAGAGATGAGGGTGTGCCTAATATGGAGACTAGTCTGGTCTGCTTGGGCTGTCCAGGACAGACAGAAGTTCTCCACAGGACAGTCCTCATACTTGAGACTTGCCCGGTATCTCCTTTACTGGCTTTTATGGGGCAGGCCAAAACCCTGTTGTTTGCGAGGACTGCCAGCTCTGGGTTGGGAAATACCTGGAGATTTGGGGGGGGGGGGGGGGTGGAGCCTGGGGAAGGCAGGATTTGGGGAGGGGAAGGACTCCAATGGGGTATAATGCTATGGAGTCTACCGTCTGAAGTAGCCATTTTCTCTAGGGGAACTGATGTCTGCTGTCTGGAGATCAGTTGTAATTATAGGGGATCTCCAGGCCCCACATGGAGGTTGATGCAAACCAAGAGGAGAGATCCTGGGATGGGCAGCAGAAATAAGCAGAACGACCATGATGTATTATGCCAAAGGAAAATAGCCAAAGACTATTAAGTTATTGTCCAATATCCAGTCTACTTGAAGCAAATCAGTTCCTCAAAATTCATTCACAATGACGCCACCAACACAATGGACTATGCCAGGGATGGCCAAACTTGTTCAATGTAAGAGCCACATAGAATAAATGACAGATGTTTTAGAGCCGCAAGACACAAACAAATATCACACACACGTTTTTATTTTAAAATATGCAAATTGGCTTTGCATTAACATTAAACGAGACAGCCAAAAATAAAAGCAGAAGGGGTAAAAACAGATATTGATAGTATTTATTTGTCCAGTGATATTTATTTGTTTGCTAATGATATTTATTTGTCTGAGAGAGAGAGAGAGGTAAAAAGAAAGAAGGAAAGAAGTGGAAAGAGAGAGAGAGAGAGAAAGTAATCAAATAGATGAGAGGGAGGAAGGGAGGAGGGAAGGGAGGAAGACAGACAGAAAAAGCATGGCTCCCCTTCACTTTCCCAGCCAGCCTGCTGGGAGCCGCACAATATGTGTGAAAGAGCCGCACAATATGTGTGAAAGAGCCGCATGTGGCTCCCGAGCCACAGTTTGACCACCCCTATGCATATCAAGTCTTGTTCCATTCACAAACTTGGTCAGAGTGTGTAGCTTTGAAATTTCTATATAGTTAATTCATTTAAAAGCAATATGGCCATTTCTCATAGTAACTTTTAATAAATTTTGTTGGTACACAGAAATGTATGTGTGCTATAATTTATTGTTTCACTTTATATTAGCTTCATGAGGCCGGCTCCGGAGACTGTGGGATACAAATCTTTTAAAGAAATAAATGTTCAGGGCTAAAAGAATTTTTTTGAATTTCTAGACTTTAGCATGCCTCTTCCATGGAGGTTGACTGGCCAGAACCTGGGATGTCCAGCCCAGGTTGTATCTTGGCTTGGATTTGTACCAGACTCTTTTTATTCGGTCAAGCAGAACAGATGATACTTTCATGTTGACTGGGGGCACACATGCATTCAGAAAGATGGCTTTCATGCTTTTTATGGTGAAAAATGCTTGTGACTCTCTCTAATCTGTCAACATCACTTTTTGGTGCTTTAATTTGCTTAGAGGCACTTTTTTAAAAAAAGAATGTATGAAAGGGTTGGAATTTATTATGTTGAATATTAAAAGTACGGTTCATCTTTCTGTACTTCTGCATTTTGGAGAGTATAATTGGGAATCAATATGTGTGTGCTTTTAACTTTTTTGGGTTGTTTTTCTTCTTAGAAGTACAACTTCCGTGAAAACTGCGGGCTTGTCTATTGATCTTTCTCTTTCAGATCTTAACAGCACGAGTGGCTATAAAACCTTGCTTACATCTGCTAGATTCCACCCCCCCCCCTTTTTTTTCACAACATCGCGTTAATCCAGTCAGCATAAATAGAACATTTCAATCATATTTTGCTTCCAGGAGCCTGGGAGATAAAGTGGTTTAAGACCTTGCTGAAAGAGACTGTATGAGATAGAGTGTGATAACATCATCCTATAAGCAGCCGCCAAATGGAAAACTTTTGTCCCTGCTGAAATTTGTTGATAGAGATATTTCAAATAAATTACTTGCCGAAAGCCAGAGCATTGTGATTCTTAAAAACAGTGGGTCAGTTATGTAATCGCTGGCAGTGCCGAGGCTGGAGATCTGATTGCCATGTAGATCTCAAGGTGAGGTGTTGGGTGCAGTAAGATTAATGTATTCCTTTGTCATTTCTGACACCCTGTTGCAACGCCTCGTTTGGGGTGACGGGGCAGGAGGAAGGAGGTGTCTTATCTGGAGACGACTGGCTAAGGCAGTGGCTCGCCTCCAATGCTCCTGCGTGTCCATACAGTTATCAGGATCCCAGTGAATGGATGCATTTCATAAAGCAAACATAGACTTCCATAGCTTTGGGGGCTGACAAAGATCTATGTGTCTGTCTTCTGAAAAATGACACAGGTAAAGCTGGGCATCCCAGATCCATTTGCTCGCATTGGCAATAAAAGGATTTCAAGAGATTTAAACCAGGGGTGTCAAACTCATTTGTTATGAGGGCCAAATCGGACATAAATGAGACCTTGTTGGGCTGGGCCTTGTGTGGCATAAAATGTAATGCCAGGTAGCAGAGATATAAACTTTATAGAGGACAGAAACACAAAGTTTTCTTTTTATTTAAAATAAACACATGCTTAAAACATCAGCACTCTTGCAATATTTTGTTTATTTAATAGTGTCTGATAACTGACTCCTCTTGCTCTGAATTATTGCATCAAAATGTCTGTGCTGTTGCAGTGTTCAAGTGTGTATGTGTAAGCTGCAAACCTACTTTTGATTTATTGACATTCACCACCGAAATCTCATGCTCAGAGTTCTGAGTCTAGGACCTAGGGGAAAACATGAAATGGCTGAGCGATTGAGAGAATCTGGTGAAGCAAGCTATGATGCAGCAGCAGCAACAGAACTGGAAGCAGGAGGTGGGCAGTTCCAGTGTGGGCCTGATAGAAGCCCTCCGGGGGCCTGATTTAGCCCCTGAGCCACATGTTTGACACCCCCCCCCCCAAATGCTAGAACTTGAGGGCACCCAGTGAAGCCAATGGGTGGTAGATTCGGTACGAATCAAAGGAAATGCTTCTTTACACAGAGAATGATTAAAATGTGGGATTCACTGCCAAAGTATGTAGTGAAGGCCACAGGCATAGGTGGAAGGGGAAGGCTTCGGTCTTTATGCCCTGCTTTTGGCCACTCTGTGCGACAGGGTGCTGGACTAGATGGACCACTGATCCAGCAGGGTTTCTTTTATGTCCTAAAGCCATTTGGCATGGAAGATTGTTAAATCTGTTACAGATTTTAAAACTGCCTTGGTGTGTTTTATTCCATGACACTTAATCCTTCCAGTAGGAAGCAGCAAATGCAGAACTGGTTTTTGCAAACTATGGTATGAGACCTCATGCAACCAGGCAATTAAATGGGCTTGAGTTTCCTTCCATATGCAGTGATGTCCACCACCTTCTAGGGAAATTGCGGCTCTTTCCACTATTGAGAGAGTCAGTTTGGTGTAGTGGTTAAGTGCGCGGACTCTAATCTGGGAGAACCGGGTTTGATTCCCCACTCCTCCACTTGCACCTGGCTGGATAACCTTGGGCAAGCCATAGCTCTGTACTAGCTGTTCTCTCAAGGACAGCTTGGGAAAGAGCTCTCTCAGCCCCACCTACCTCACAGGGTGTCTGTTGTGGGGAGGGGAGGGGAAAGGAGTTTGTAAGCCGCTCTGAGACTCCCTTGGGTAGTGAAGGGCGGAATATAAATCCAATCTCTTCTTCTCTATTGTATAGGAGGAGTTATGGGCCATGTGGAAGTTGTATGATCTCCACGAGTATAGCCTCTTGCCTGGAGCATTGTTCCAGGCAAGTGGAAGTGTACAGAATGGATTGTCACGAGAGGTTAAGATAAGCAGATGAAGAGATAGAGTGGGACAGGGAACTGGAGGGACTAGAAAACGTGGTGGCCAGCAGAATGCAAACTGTGGGTCTTGGGGAGGTGCTGGGTTTGGGAAAGGTGCCTGGCGAGAAGGACAGGAGGAGCGAGCGATTTGCCCGCTGCATAAAATCAGTTTGCTCAATTTCCTGAGCTGGAGACAAAAATGTTGTGAGCCGGAGGCTAAAAAAAACTGTGAGCTGGCTCACACTAACTCACCTTAGAGGGAACACTGGTACGGATGCATGTTTGTGGTTTTTTTAGAATCGCCATCAGAATCTGCCCTTGGACTGGGAACTCATTCTCTGCCTATATCCACCAGTGGTTTTTCCAGTGGCTAATTCAGGAATGTGGAGAATCCGTGGCTAATTCAGGAATGTGCAGGGCTCATTTCGTAGCAGGAGCTCCTTTGCATATTAGGCCACGCACCCCCTATTGTAGCCAATCCTCCAAGAGCTTACAGAGTTCTTCTTACAGGGGCTACTGTAAGGTCTTGGAGGATTGGCTACATCAGGAGTGTGTGGCCTAATATGCAGAGGAGCTCCTGCTACGAAATGAGCCCTGGGAACGTGACACTTTTTTAAAAAAAATGATTTTGTCCTCTTTGTGTCTTGGCCTTCCTTCCAAGAAGCTTCGGAGAGTGTCACTAGAAGTTGCCTTTTTTTCTCCTGGCAACCACCCAATGGGGAGAGGAGCGGCTGCTGGCCCACGGTCACCCAGCAAGCTTCTTGTTTGGGACTTCTCTCACCCCGTCCTCTCCTCCTTGGGCCACTTGGCTGTCCTGTGCCGCTGTGGGGAGGGCAGGCCGCCCTGCTGCCCTGGGACAGTTCTTTGCAGTTTGTGGCAGTTCTGTGCAACCCCTTCCCTGGTGGGGCTGTGTGCCATGCACGGTTAGGTCACTGGGAACGAGGCACCCTCAGACTGGGGAGGGAGTGGGGGAAGGTGTCATGCCAACTGGAGCAGGGAGACGTCTCCGAGGACCAGCTGGAGTGCCTTGGTGCCCTTGCTTGCTTCTTCCCAAAGAGAAAGGGATCTCCTGATTAGAATTCTGGCTTGCCTCAGGATTTCAGTCAAGCAGGAACCTGGAAACACCCACTGACATTTCCCTTGAGGTGAAATTCTGCATTGCCTCTAGATACGACTCTGCTACTGCTGGACTGGGGACAAGTGGGTTTCCCTGGCCCCCTTTCACCTAGAAATCTAAAAATAAGGGTCAAAGAAGTATCACTTACAGCAGGGGGGCCCCAGCCCTTTTGAGCCCGGGGGCACCTTTGGAATCCTGACTTGGCATAGTGAGCGCAGCAACAAAATGGCTGCCACAAAATGGCTGCCACATGAGGCGGAGCCAGCCACAAAATGAATACCACAGCTTAACTCGAGTCACACCGTGTAGATCCTTGTGTGCTGTGGTGGCAGCTGCTGCCATGTGGTGGCAGCTGCTGCCCAAGCGACGCTACAAAAATCTGCACAGCCAGTCAGATCTCTGCTAGGAAATCAGATGCTGTGGTGGGCCAAAGACCTATCTGCCTTCCCACTTCCTAAAAACACTTAGCAGGTGCCAGAAAAGTTGCTAGAGGTCACCATGGCATCCACAGCGGCCATATCGGGGGTCCCTGAATTACAGATTCCAGGATTCTGGGGGGCAGGGTTTGCCAGCCATTGGATAAAGTGTGTGTTGGGTGGCAGTCAGTGATGTGTGGAGCAGCCTTTGTTGGCCCTCCTTGGGTCTCCCTCTTTTGGGCAGGGTATGTATCAAGCTGTACTGAAAGGCCAAGCCAAGCCATTAGGATGTTTTGTTGCTGAAAGTGTCCCTGGGGAGATATCTGGGATTATTCTCATTCCAGCCCCACAGCCTTCCCTGTTGCCCAGTAAGGAACAAGCATGGTCTGAGGTGCCGTCATCTCCCAGAGGAGACCCCCATTCCTTGACGCCCTGCCCTGTGCCGGGGGACTGGATGGTGTTTGTGTCTTATGATCTGATCTCTCTTCTTAGAAACTCTGGCAGACTTGGCTGGCGGGCCCTCCTTAAATCCTCGTGCCAGCTTCAGAGCCTGCTGCGTTCTTCCTAAGAAATGATAAATGTATCATCCTCTGACATTATGAAATAATCCAAGAACAGGAATACTTGTTTTTTGTTGATGAATGTGTTTTTCCCCCCTCATAAGTCTGGCTGGCCAAACAACTGCTCATGTGTGGTTTGGGTTTGCTTTTTTAAAGGGAAGCCAGGTTTTTTGTTTTTTTTAATGGCTGTTCTCTCTGCTGCTGGAGCGTACATCTCTGCTCACTTTTTAAAATAGCAATGTTTGATGCCCTTCAACAAAGCAGTTTTCTCCCAACCATTATGCGGGGACAGGAGATGTAGAGCTCTTTCTATAGACACGGGGATCTCCTCCTCAGAATTCTGGCCCATCTTGGACTTTCTTGAACCTTTCATTCAAGCAGGAACCTGGAAATTCGCACTGAAATTTCACTTACGGTGAAATTCTGTGTCCCATCTCTAGATGTTCCTCTGCTGCTGCTGGATTGGAGATGTCTGTTCATCATGTTTAAACCCATCTGGAAACATAAGAATAAGGGTTCAAGAAGTATCAGATTCCAGGATTCTTTCTGCCAGTCATTGGATTCTATGCTATGAGCCATTTGACGCTTCGAGAATGATTCATCCAAAGCGGAACATTCTTAAATCCTACGGATCTCAAGGGACAAGTTACCATTTGCACAGTTTTTTTCACTGCAAAGTAAGGCTGAAAAGTGCTTCAATTGGCTGGAGCGTGCCCATTAGAATTTTTAAAGCATATGTTAGAAAATGTAAAATGTGTGCGCAACATACAATTTTGCAAACATGGATTCACTGGCTAGTTCGGTGTGCCCAGATTTCCACTAAGTAATGAGTGAAATGACCTTTTACGTTCTGGTTTGCCAGGGCTTACGGTTTTAACATGGGGAGTCTGTATAAATATGAGATGATACCCCCTTGTGCGCTTCCATGCCAGCAAAGTGGCTAGCTTAAGAAGGATAGCAATGACAGACAATTGGTGTGAGCTACGAGACTCATAAGAACATAAGAGAACATAAGAGAAGCCAGTGTTGGATCAGGCCAATGGCCCATCCAGTCCAACACTCAGTCACACAGTGGCCAAAAACACCAGATGCCATCAGGAGGTCCACCAGTGGGACCAGGGCCTCCTCCTCATCTCAGTCTCTGATTCCCTGTGCTCGGAATATGAACTTCAATGGCTTGTAATGGCTGCCTTCACTATGCGAGCATCATACTACCCATTTTTCTCTAGCTCGCATTGTATGGGGACCACGGCTCAGTGGTATAGCATCTGTCTGGCATTCTGAAAGTCTCAGGTTCAAGCCCTAGCACCTCCCTCTAAAATGATCAGGTGGAAGACCCTGAAATGCCAATCTGAGAAGACAATTCTGACCTTGAGGGACCAAGTGTCTGACTTAGCAGAAGGTGGCTTCATCTGGACTCTTGGGCTGTGGCACTGGAAGAGCTACAGGCGGAAGGTCCTGGGCTCAATCCTCAACTCCTCCAGTTAAAAGCTGATGGAGAAGGCAATAGGAATGACCTCTGCCTGCGACCCTGGAGAGCCCCTGCCCGTCTGAGTAAATAAAACTGAGGTTGATGGACCAAGGGGTCTGGGAAACCCATGGCATTTTTGGGTGTTCTAAGAGCCTAAATTTGAAGTCAGCATTGGACTAAACAAAAACCTGAAGAATGTGCTCATTTGGGTGGCTCTCTCCCCCACCCCAGCCCAAACCCAAAGCAAGGTAGCAGCCGCTGCCAAGGCAGCCTTTTACAATCTACGGCTGATTAGGCAGTTGATTCCCTTCCTCAAATGCAATGACCTGGCAATGGTGATCCATGCTATGGTTGCCTTGAGATTGGACTACTGCAATGCTCTCTACATGGGGCTGCCCTTGTCTCAAATCTGGAAGCTGCAGTTAGTGCAAAATGCAGCAGCCAGGCTGTTGATGGGTCTCTCTATATTAGAACACATCCGGCCTGTGTTGAAGGCATTGCACTGGCTGCTAATAGCGTACCGGATTCGCTTTAAGGTGCTGGTTTTGACCTTTAAAGCCCTATATGGTCAGAGACCTGCCTACCTGAGAGACCGCCTTTCCCCATATGTCCCCCAAAGAGCACTGAGGTCAGGGTCGCAAAATCACCTGACTCTCTCTGGTCTGAAAGATGCCAGATTGCCTGCTACCAGAGCTAGGGCTGCCTTGGTGGTGGCTCCACACTGGTGGAACGAGCTCCCGGAAGACATCGGGGCCCTGTGGAACCTTTTGCAGTTCCACAGGGCCCTTAAAACAGGGCTCTTCCACCAGGCCTATGATTAGGGGCCGCCACCGAGGAATTGAGCTATTAAAAACTAATTGCTACGGCCTTAAAGCTATTGACATCACAAACAGCTAAGGATAACATCATACAGCAGCTGCCACCTGCACTTAATTGCACTTTGTATGTATATCTGTTATTTCAGTTTTATAGAACTGTATTTATGTATTTGTGTTTTATTGTATTTTAAAGTGTTGTTCCACCTTGAGCCTGCCCGTGCGGGAAAGGCAGGTTTCAAATAGAAAATAATAAATAATTTCAGAACAGCTGGGCATGTCCCTAGTCTAGACACTGGTGTGTCTCCACCATTTTGAGGCTGGTTATTAATAATATTTGAAGGGATGCTTGGGTTGTGCTGTTCCGTATGCTCTGAGTGTCACGAGGTCTGCGCGCCTGCTAGTTTGTAGACTTTTGACATGGGAGGATGTCTGCGTGTGGAGGGATGAGCGGGTGGATTTCACTGGCAGGTATTAGGGATGACAGAGTTGGATATTTCTTCCTCTTTCCGATCCAGGCAATTCGGCTGCCCATCTTGGTGCCGAGTGGAGTCTGCTAAATATCATTTGGGCCTGACAAATGGTGGGAGGACTTGCCAAATCACTCTTGCGCGGGCAGCTGCTTTATAAAGGGGAGGGTGCACCTCCCCAGCCAGAAGGGCCTTCCATCACTTGGCTTGGGAAGTGTCTAGAGTTGCAGCCTGGGGTGAGGTGCAGAGATGGACGCAGGGGAATCAATCTTGCGATGTGTTGATCCCTATCGTTCTGTTTACATCTCTGCCTTCCTCCTCCTTGCTGGCTTGGGTTCCCGCCTGCCAGTCAGTCCCACGATGCTTTACAAATGTGCAAAAGCACTTCGGAGTTCGGCTCACGGCTGTCACTGCCCGTAGGGTTGCCAGGCTCTAGGTGGGGCCTGGAGATCTTCCACCATTACAACTAATCTCCAAACAATAGGTCAGCTCCCTTGGAGAAAGTGGCTGCTCTGGCGGGTGGATTCCATGGCCTTGTACAAGCTTTTCTGTAGTACAAGATTTCCCATAGTATGTAGCTCTGTGCAGAGTGCTTGGAAAATACTGGAATTGTTGGAAATGTCTTGGAAATGACTGTCGTCGTTGGAGTAGCCTGAATCTGAGACTTTTCTTGTGTGGTGGTACAGAATCGATGGTCCCAACCTGAAGAAGATTCGTAGAAAAAGAAATGAAAACCGGATATCTCGTTGTATGATATGGACCTTCAATTAGCGCTATATTTGTATGTTTTGTACACATATTTTTGTATTAGTAAAAAGCTGACACTGTTATATATTTCCCTAGTGCGCAGTCAGCTATAAGTTTTTTGTATGGCCTGGTACCCTGCCAAGGTCCCTCCCCTCCCCTGGCTCTACCCCCCCCAAGCTCCACCCACCAAATCTCCAGGTATTCGCCCGCCCAGAAATGGCAGGCCCCCCCCCCCCCCCGCCAGCCATCCAGAAAGGCAGGGCACCAACAGGCCGGGAAGGTCCAGCATCTGCCTGCCTGAGGTTTCTCCTGCTCTGGTCACTAAAGTTCCCAGGCTGTAAGCAAGGCTACAGAAACAAGCATGGCAGGGATTTGAACTCGAGGGATTTGAACTCGAGTCCAGCCCCATCTGCTAGACAGACCTTCTCTCCAGAGCTGTGGGTTAAAAATCTTCCCTGGCTTTTTTAGGTGCTTTTTCAGGGAGCAGGTGAATTGGTTAAAATCTTGACCTGCAGTACCAGGATCTTGTTCCTGCCGTCATTTTCCTCTCCTCATGGCCATTGCTCTTCTGTAAGCGCCCCCCCCCCCAGCAGAGTGGGGGGGGGGCTGTTGAAATAATCCAGCTAATCCCCTTCAGCACTTCCTTTAAGTCTTCATCCCCACCCCCCACCCCGGCCTTCTGCCTTGGCACTTGGCACGTGAGCTGGTGAGCGCATCGGAGAAAAAGTATCACCAGGGCCAAAACATGGGCATCTTAAACTTGTCCCTGCCACCCTGTCCCATTCCTGGCCCAGTCACTGCAAGAGCCTCACTGACTCTCTCTCTCTCTCTTTGTCGTTTGCCTTTCCACAGAAAACTGCACAGTGGGATGAAGACATATGGGTGTGAATTATGTGGGAAAAGGTTCCTGGACAGTCTGCGCCTCCGGATGCACTTATTGGCTCATTCAAGTAAGTCTGGAAAGGTTGGGGAGGGGGTGGAGGGGTCTCTCTTCTAATGCTCCCTCTAAGCTGCGGAGTCCTGTGTGTGAAAATTCTACTTTGAGAGCTCCTGGCGTTAAAGTTGTGAGCGAGCCATTGGGCTGCTGCAGAAATCAGTTTGCTCTGGAGCCATCCTTCCTGAGCTGAGACGAAAATATGTGAACTGGAGGCTAAAAAACTGGGAGCTGGCTCACACTAGCCCAGTTTTGAGGGAACACTGGTCTCTTCTTGCCTCCACCCTCCCTGCTTTAAGGCTGTTATGACTTGGCCAGAAAATGGAATTTCACCGAAACCCTGGCCGAGGAGCTGGCCATAGGTGTGCCATCGTGCGCATCAGAAGACGGGGCATGATGCTGGCCAAACCAGGCCTGCGTGCAGATCCCATAGAAACGAGCCCATTTAAAGATCTTGACAGGATGAAATGGCTTTGCTTGTTTTGCATAGATCCTTCTTCTTCCAATCTTCAAAATGTGGGCAGTCTAGGGTGGGAAATGAGGAGGGAAGGGTCTTTGCCTTCAGTTGTGTCTGAATCTGTGTTATGTTGCAATCGGTACAACAGCCCTGCAAAGTAGGCCAAAGTATGATTATCCCCATATTGCAAGTCAGGGTGCAGTCTGCAAAAGAGACGCTTAACCCAGGCCTCTCAAGAGATCCAAGGCCAAGGCAAGATTTGAACCAAGAGTGGTCCTCTAAGCTGTGAGGCTGTACTGGCTCTCGTGCTGGAGAAGAACAGCCAGAAAAGATCGTGGAACGGTTACCGGGATGGTAGGAGAAGGGTTCATTCAGGATATGGGAGCTCCATCCTCTGCAGGTCTGTCCTGCCCTGCTGTGAGAGTTCTCTGGGAACAGTTCACATGCCATCAAACTCCTCACTATCATAAGGACTAGAAACTTGGCTTTCAGAAACACACTGGTGTTCTCATAGTGCAAAACCATGAGACGCACTTCAGGCCTTGCGGTGCAGGTGCACAAAATTCAGTATCCCCCTGTCCTTTCACCTTGTCTTCTAGGAATCGACTTAACTGATTGCCCTTATTCTAGATGGCCAGGTGGTTTCCAAGCCTGCTCTTGTCATTTCTGGGGGTTGTCCTTAGCTCCCAAGTTGTGCAGATGCTAAAGCACATCCCTGGATTGCAGACTTTGACTCCTCAGCAATGCTCCGTCTAAGCTGTGGAGTCTTGTGAGCAAAAATTCTACTTTGTGAGCTACTGGCATCAATGTTGTGAGCGAGCAATTTGGCTCCTGCGTCAATGAGTTTGCTCCAGAGCTGTCCTTTCCTGAGCTACAACAAAAATGTGTGAGCCGTAGGCTAAAAAACTGTGAGCTAGCTCACACTAACTCAGCTTAGAGGGAACACTGATCCTCAGTGGCTGATAATTGTTCAATGCTGTCCTTCAACTTCCAGGGCGTTTAGATGCTGTTATCCCCCCCCCCCCCCGGTTGTCTTCTCCCGCAATGTGTTTTGCATTTTCGCATGTGTCCCAAAGACTCTGTTATCCACCTTTGAGCAGCCCTTGAAGTTTCATTAGCAAAACTGTTGCAGAATTAGTAGCGCTCGCTACCTTTAATGAATCTCACTATTGGGTCCAAATTATGCAGGGTCCTTTAATTAAGCAGACATAGAGGGGGTTGGAATGCAAAGCTGGTGAGCAGGCTTGGTACGCCTCTGCAAGTTAATTCCATCTCAAGACTTTCGTTGCATGTGCAGCTCCATGCACAATTAGTTTTGGGTTCGGGCGCTTCTCTCTCCTTCTCAGGAACTTACGGAAGAGCCAGCAGTTGCTAGATTTCCACAGAATCGTAGGAACACAGAATTATGGAGGAAGGAGTGCCCTGCTGGATTGGGCTAAAGGTCCATTTAACCCAGTATCCTGTTTCACACAGTGGCCAGTCAGATTTCTCAGAAAGCCACCAGCAGGGCATGGAGGCTAATGTTTGCCTTTGTTGCTGCAGTGCCTCTGAACATGGAGGTTCATTTTAGCCATCATCACTAATGGTCATTGATAGACCTCTCCTCCGTGAATGAGTCTAATCTCCTCTTAAAGACATGCTAGTGGCTGTCATTGTGTCCACTGGCAGGGAGTACCACAAGTTAATCATGCACCTTTTGTTCCTGCATGTTCTTCACTGAGTTGTAGTATCTGGGAAGAAGGAAGGGAAAAAATCTCTCTCCTAACCCAATTGTGACAGACTTTCAGAAGTTTAGAAAGTGACTGTACCAGAAAGGAGTTGTATTTTCCCCTTCCTTGGAAAGGTTTTTATTTGCACCCAGGGGGAATTTCTCTATAAAAGTTTAACATGTAAGCCTCAGCCATTGCAGGTTCCATGCAGGTAGCCAATTATGTTGAGTTGTTCCCTCAAGGGCAGTTCTGGAAAGAGCTCTCTCAGCCCCACCTACCTCACAGGGTGTCTGTTGTGGGGAGGGGAAGGGAGAAGAGTTTGTAAGCCTCTCTGACACTCCCTCGGGTGGTGAAGGGTGGGGTATAAATCCAATCTCTTCTTCTTCTTCTTCAAAATTGTAGGGAATGAGAACATGGGAGACCCAGCACTGACATATTTGCTGTGTATATCTGTGTGTGCATGTTGTTGAGAGCCAGCTTGGTGTAGTGGCTAAAACTGGTGGACTAGGATCTGGGAGACACAGGTTCGAGTCCCCAGTTTGCTGTGGGAGCTCAGTGGGTGACCTTGGGCCAGTCACACAGCCTCAGCCAGGCCTACCTCAACAGGGTTGTTGTGAGGATAAAATGGAGGAAAAGAGAGCGGTGTAAGGTGCTTTGGGCCCCATTGAGGACAAAGGCGGGGTCTAAATAAAGAAGATAAATAAATAAGTCACTTTGGGGTGGTCATAAAGAAAGGCTTCCTAGCCTGCCGTTGCGCTGAATACCAGTTCGGTCTGGTGTGGTGATTATAGAGTGCTGGACTCAGATCTGGATCACACCTCAAAAAAAAATATTATAGCATTGGAAAAAGTACAGAAAAGGGCACCAAGAATGATAAAAGGGTTGGAACACTTTCCCCGTGAAGAAAGGTTGAGGCGCTTGGGGCTCTTTAGCTTGGAGAAATGATGGCTGAGGGGTGCCATGATCAAGGTTTATAAGATGATGCATGGGATAGAGCAGGTAGAGAAAGAAGTCCTTTTCTCCCTTTCTCACAATACAAGAACTCATGGGCACTCCATGAAATTGCTGAGCAGTCGAGTTAGAACGGATAAAAGGAAGTCCTTCTTCACCCAAAGAGTGATGAACACGTGGAATTCACTGCCACAGGAGGTGGCGGCG
Organism: Lepidodactylus listeri; assembly: GCA_029233225.1. Taxonomy (NCBI): domain Eukaryota; kingdom Metazoa; phylum Chordata; class Lepidosauria; order Squamata; family Gekkonidae; genus Lepidodactylus; species Lepidodactylus listeri. Next base: position 72,659,671 of record JARCFY010000014.1, on the reverse strand, counting down.
GCTACAAGCATGGACGGCTTCAAGAGGGAATTGGATAAACACATGGAGCAGAGGTCCATCAGTGGCTATGACCCACAAGGTCTAGATAGGAACTCTCGGTCTGGAGCAAGGGATGCTCTGTATTCTTGGTGCTTGGGGGGGGGGGCAACAGTGGGAGGGCTTCTAGTGTCCTGGCCCCACTGCTGGACCTCCTGAGGGCACCTGGTGGTTTTGGCCACTGTGTGACACAGAGTGTTGGACTGGATGGGCCATTGGCCTGATTCTACATTAGCGTCTCTTATGTTCTTATCTGGAAGACCCAGGTTCGAATCTCCACTCGTGCCATGGGAGCTCGCTGGGTGACCCTGGGCCAGTCACACAATCTTAGCCTAGTCTACCTGGCAGGGTTGTTGTGAGGCTAAAACAGGGGAGAGGAGAATAGTGTAAGCTGCTTTGGGTCTCCATTGGGGAGAAAGCGGGGTATAAATGAAGTAAAAACAATAAATGTGTGAGGAGATGGCATCTCCTCACCTCCAGCATAAGAAATCAAAAACCCGGCTGGGGAAACCACCCTCCCCCCCCCCCAGCAATTTCCAAAGAAACACTCAGCCACGTTGTGCTTTTTTGTCTCTTCGGAGGGCTGCAGGCCGCGTGTCGAGCACTCTCTTGCCTCTCAGCTGTGTTTTCCCTCCTCTCCCCCCCCCCTTCTCTGGCGCACGCTGGCTGTGTTTGTTGTAGTCGTCTTGGCCGGGTGCCAAGGCCTTGCTGGCTGCCTGCCTGCTTTGCGGGTACAGTATGTACAGTGAGCGTTGAGCCAAGTTTGTCATCATGAAAGATTTCTCTCTCTCTCTCTTCCTGCTCGGGTTGGAGGGAGGGAGGAACGGCCGTGATGCTCGAAAACAGGCGAGTGAAATTCCAGCGCTCTTGTTTACCGGGGTTCTTTGGCCGGATCCTTCCCTGCCCCCTCCTCCTTCCCTCCTCCGGCACATGAGCCTTGTGAGCCCTTCTGCCCTGGCTGGACGGGCGCCTCCACGCCATGCTCCAAGACTGGTCTTTGTTTTCTTGATAATGGTGGTCTGGGGGTTCGTAGTGCTCCCTCTAAGCTAAGTTAGTATGAGCTAGCTCACAGTTTTTCAGCCTCTGGCTCACACATTTTTTGACTTAGCTCAGGAAGGATTGGCTCCAGAGCAAACTAATTTATGCAGTGGCCAAATCCTTGCTCACAACTTTAATGCCAGTGGCTCACAAAGCAGAATTTTTGCTCACAAGACTCCGCAGCTTAGAGGGAACCTTGGCTGAGCTCATTCTATGGCTGTCAATCTCCAGGTGGGGCCCAAAGCTCTCCCAGAATTACAGCTGACCTCCAGACTGTAGAGATGGGTTCCCCTGGAGAAGACCACTGCTTTGAAGGGTTTCATGGTATTATACCCAGCTGAGGTCCCTCCCCTCCCTAAATCCCAGTTTGGTGTAGTGGTTAAGTGCACGGACTCCAGTCTGGGAGAGCCGGGTTTGATTCCCCACTCCTCCACTTGCACCTGCTGGATGACCTTGGGCAAGCCATAGTTCTGGCACAGCTGTTCTTGAAAAAGAGCAGCTTCTGTCAAAGCTCTCTCAGCCCCACCTGCCTCCCAGGGTGTCTGTTATGGGGAGGGGAAGGGACAGGGGTTTGTAAGGCACTCTGAGACTCTCTTGAGTAGTGAAGGGTGGGGTATAAATCCAATCTTCTCTTCCTCTTCTTCTTCTTTCTCCTCTGGCTGCACCCCCAAATCTCTAGGAATTTCTTGAGGCAGAGCTGGGAGTGCAAAAAGATCCATGGCTTGTGGAATGAGACCTCAGCTCCCTCGGAGGGCCACTCCGCCCCCTGCCTCCCCCTCGCCCCACTCCATCCTCCCATGTTTGGGTACTTGTTCTAATAGTTGCTGTAAAACATGGAGCTTAATTGACCCTTTGTTTTTAGTTCCTTTTGATGCGCATTAAATAATCAGGTGCTTACAAGCGAGGCCTGCTATAAGGATATGGGTTTTTTTCCAATTAATGAAGGGTACGGCCCCAAATTAAGCAACAGGATCGATCAGGGGCCGTTGCAGTTGCCACATACCCTGTTGAGGTCACTACACTGTAAAAAGAAGCACAGGGGGAGGGTGTGTACGGGGCGGGGGCACCTGGGGCGAGAACTGAATCGATGCTTGGCTTTGTGACTTTGGAGGGCAGAAGTCCCTGTTGGGCTCCAAAGGGCACTAGCCCCAGGGGCAAAGAGAGAGAGAAGAACTGGAGCTTGGCCTGGCTTCTGGGTGCCACAGAGTTGCTCCCGGCTCACCTTCTCTTTGGAATCATGGGGGAAATGCTTTTTGTTTGGCATGTTTTCAGGTAGGGAAGACTCCCCCCACCCCCCAAACCTGATGCATGATTAGTCTGCAGGTTTTCCTGTTTTACAAAAAACAGGAAAATCAGTAGAACAAATGTAGAGTCCAGTGGCACCTATGAAGAAAGGTTGAAGCACTTGGGGCTCTTTAGCTTGGAGAAACGATGGCTGAGGGGTGACATGATCGAGGTTTATGCATGGGATAGAGCAGTTAGAGAAAGAAGTACTTTTCTCCCTTTCTCACAAGACAAGAACTCGTGGGCACTCCATGAAATTGCTGAGCAGTTGGGTTAGAACAGATAAAAGGAAGTCCTTCTTCACCCAAAAAGTGATTAACACGTGGAATTCACTGCCACAGGAGGTGGCAGTGGCTACAAGCATGAGCGGCTTCAAGTGGGAACTGGATAAATATATGGAGCAGAAGTCCATCAGTGGCTTTTAGCCACAAGGTATAGATAGGAGCCCTCAGTCTGGGGCAAGTGATGCTCTGTATTCTTGGTGCTTGGGAGGAAGGACAACAGTGGGAGGGCTTCTAGTGTCCTGGCCCCACTGCTGGACCTCCTGAGGGCTCCTGGTGTTTTTGGCCACTGTGTGACAGAGTGTTGGACTGGATGGGCCACTGGCGTGATCCAACATTGGCTTCTCTTATGTTCTTTAAGACCAACAGAATTTTATTCGAGGTATGAGCTTTCGTGTGCCTGCGCACTTTTCCAAAGACTGCTTCAGACCAGCACGGCTATCCATCTGGATCTGGATTCATGAAAAATCAGCAGTCACCATAGAGGGCTAGGAGAGAATTTCCCAGAGTAGGGAGAGAGGGCACGGTCTAAGAGGAAGATCTTTTCAGAGTGCAGCCATGTTCGTGTCCAGCACAGCAGATTTGAATCCAGCAGCTCCGCAGAGCCCAGCAGGAGTTTCAAGATATCAGCTTCCAAGAGGCAAAGCTCCTGCTGTCAAGAGTCAGACTCTTGTTGGTCTGTAAGGTGCCACTGGACTCAAATCTAACCATGCAAGAGGAAGATCGATTTCATCCTTGCCACTCCGGCTGATCTCCGGAAGCCAACTGGGTGCCCACCCACCTCCACCTCCGAGAGCAGCTCTCTGTCTGAACTGTGTTGCTTTCTGTGGGACATCCGCTCAGATACACTACTCAGTTGCACTATGATCAGGCTCCCAGAGTCGCCTGGTTCTTCCAGGGCCAAAGGAGGCCCAATTGGTGGTGTCGATGGCCAGGGCTTTTTCGGTGGTGGCCCCGTCCTGGTGGAATGAGCTCCCGGAGAACATCGGGGCCCTGCAGGACCTTTTACAGTTCTGCAGGGCCTGCAAGGTGGAGCTCTTCCACCAGGCTTTCAAGTAGGGGCCGCCTCGACTTCATAGCCCTGGCCTGGCTGCTGTAAGCCACCAATGGACCAACAGCACCAATTGGAATGCCTGAAGAATTGCGACAACGCTGCTGGATAAAGGTGCTGAATGTCGCCATTATGTGTAGTATTTTTAAACTTGTATAGTATTTTATTGTATTTTATGGGAACTGTTTGTTAGCCACCCTGAGCCCACCGAGAGGTGAGGAGGGTGGGATAAAAATCAAATAAATAAATAAATAAATAAGCTACACACCCAGAGGCATCTGTAGGGATCTTCTCATTGTTTTTCTCGGCAAGCCCATTTCCTCCCGGGGGCCTGTTCTGGTACATAGCGGCTGCTTGGGTGCATGTCAGTGTGCTAGAGAGACCGCACATGGATGGTGGAGGCTGCCTGGCTCAGAGTGAGGCCGTGGATCTATCCAGCCCAGTAGGGTCTACTCCGAGAGCAGCTCTCCAAGGTCCTCCTCAACTGTGCCACCTGAAGCCCTTGACGTTCCATGCTGGTGCATGAATCTTGCAACAGGTTATCCTCCAACTTGCAATGAAAGTCCAAGCGGTTGCACATGACGCTCCTGTATGTGCACACCCTTCCTTTTAGCATCAGCGCAGGCAGCCAGTATCTGTCTCCTTCTGACCTGTCCTCAGACTCCTGATTAGTTAATGGACATCGACAAGGAACTAAAAACAAACTGTCAATTAAGCTCCCTTCCTCCAGCAAGCTCTGACATGGGTCACTTCTCTCTTTTATCCTCACGGCATGTCTTTATCCTTGCCTTTACATTTACAACATCCCTGTGAGGTCGTTCAGGCTGACCCAAGGTCACCTGCTGAGAAATTTAACCCCTGGACTGGGCTGTGCAGAAACTGCAGGTCAGGGAGTTGTCATAAGCAAAGAGGGACAAAGACCCCCCCCCCCCTAAGATGGGCTGATGCGTGGGAGCATTCTCTGGCGAATGGCAGGTCACCACAATGAGAACATCAGAACACCAGAAGAGCCCTGCTGGGTCAGACCAGTGAGGGTCCACCTAGTCTAGCATCCTGTCTCACACAGGGGCCAACCAGTTCCTCTGGAGGGCCAACAACAGGGCAGAGAGGCCGAGGCCTTCCCCTGAGGAAAACATTAGAAGAGCCCTGCTGGGTCAGACCAGTGAGGGTCCATCTAGTCCAGCCTCCTGCCTCACACAGGGGCCAGCCAGTTCCTCTAGAAGGCCAACAACAGGGCAGAGAGGCCAAGGCCTTCCCCTGAGAAGAACATTAGAAGAGCCCTGCTGGGTCAGACCAGTGAGGGTACACCTAGTCCAGCCTCCCGTCTCACACAGGGGCCAGTCAGTTCCTCTAGAAGGCCAACAACAGGGCACAGAGACTGAGGCCTTCATAAGAACACCAGAAGAGCCCTGCTGGATCAGACCAGTGAGGGTCCATCCAGTCCAGCATCCTGTCTCACACAGGGGCCAACCAGTTCCTCTGGAGGGCCAAAGACGGGGCTTAGAGGCCGAGGCCTTCCCCTGAGGAGAACCTCAGAAGAGCCCTGCTGGGTCAGACCAGTGAGGGTCCATCTAGTTCAGCATCCTGCCTCACACAGGGGCCAACCAGTTCCTCTGGAGGGCCAACAACAGGGCAGAGAGACAGAGGCCTTCCCCTGATGTTGCCTCCTGGCTCTGGGATTCAGAGTATTAGTGCTTCTGAAGGTGGAGTTTCCCCTCAGTCCCCATGGCTAGAAGCCACTGACAGACCCATCCTCCAGGAATCTGTCTAATCCCTGTTTAAAGCTGTTGTACCTGTGACTGTCACTACATCCTCTAATGGCAAATTCCACATTTCAGTCATTCAGTGGAGTCTCTCATTTGTGAAGTGTGTGGTTTATTATCTGACATAGGAAACACTCACAGGTGGTAACAGATGAAGCTGCCTTCTACTGGATCAGACCCTGGGTCCATCAAGGTCAGTGTTGTCTACTCAGACTGGCAGCTCTCCAGGGTCTCAGGCAGAGAGGTCTTTCACATCAACTACTGCCCGGTCCTTCATCACTGGAGAAGCCAGGGACTGAACCTGAAACCTTCTGCATACAAATATCTAGTAGCCATGAAACAGTTTTCCTGATCCCAGGACCCCTTAGGTCTCGGTCTGGGGCATGCTGGGGCTTTCCCATGATATTTCAGCATCACCAGCAGCAGGGCTTTCTTGGTGCTTGCACCTGATGTGGTGTTCACTGGCAAGAGCTTTGCTGGTGCAGAGACGGAGCTTTGGATCAGCAGCATTGAGCACATGCTGCTGTGACCTGCAGAAGGAAGCCCGTCCCCAGTTTCCTTGCACCCTGTAGAGTAAGATTCCACATTTGTGTGGGTTGTGTACCTATGATGCTTTTCTCTTTAGATTCTGAGCATTTGGAGAGTCAGGCGACGGCCCCATGATTCTTGCGGCTCACAAGAGCTTCACCTGGCACACAGCAATGCCTTTGAGGCAGGGGTTTGCCTAGCCGGTCCCTTGCAAGCCATGCGCTCTGCACTTAGCGCATTTGCCAGTCTGTGGGGCAAGCTGTAGCAACATGTGCTGAGGCCGGGTTATGAAACGTGTTCCCATAGGAGGAGCAAGTGGAGAAATTCCTTGGAACGGGGCCTCTTGCCAATAAAATTGTTGCCTTTACATCTGAAGCCTGTGTGGGTGTTTTCTCATGGCGGGGTTTAAGGCGGCTCTTTCATCTGCACATGGGATAATTATGGGCATCTGAAGAAGGGCGCACACACCCCTGTTTGTGAACCTGGGCACATGGCAGGTGGGGAACAGTGTCCTGGAAAGGCAGAATTCCCACGAGACCTCAGAAGGCAGGGAGCCCTCTGGAGCCGGAGCTGGCCTTGCAGTTTGGCCTGTTAATCCAGATATGCGTCTCTGCTGACCATCTTTTTGCCTCTGTCTGCCTTCAAACAGCAGCTGAATTCCAGCAAGAGGAAGCCGGCTGTCGAGCGACAAAGATGCCCCTTCATGCCCGGGAGGAGAAAAGGGCCGTTTGGCCATTGCTGACCAGAATGGAGGGGCTTGATTTGTTTGGCCTGAAGGAGAGATGTCAGCAGTCAAGCTGCAGACGAATGGCAGTGGCATTTGGCAATATTGCGTGACTGCACACGTATAGCCGTGCTGGCCTTATGCTGTGGTTTCTGCTCCGAGAGCTGGGACTCAGAGGCAAAATTTGCCGTTCGGGCTGAGTTAGCAGCTTGCCACCCAAAGCAAGGGGCTGGACTTCACTGGCCCCTGAAATGATTCTCGCGGCCATTTTCTTCTGTATATGTCACCATCTGTGAGCACGGCACTTTAACTGGAGACGCCGGGGATTGAACCTGGGGCCTTCTGCATGCCAAGCAGATGCTCTTAGCACTGAGCCACGACCCCTTCCTCCCCTTTGCAGAGTAACATTGGCCCAAACGATTGGTCCCTGCCCCATGGAGTTCACAGTCGAACTGTGGCTACAAGGAAAGCTTCCAGCCCGGGCATTTCTTCCCATGATGGCTTGGATCTGTAGCAGAATCCAGGGCTCTGCACACTTCCTCCAGGGCTTGGGTTCAAGGTGTGCTTTGGAAATTCTGAGCTTTTCCCCTGCTCTCCTTTTGACCTTCTCGGGCTGCTACGACCACGGTAGAGGCAGCCTGCTTCCACGCCTTGGCTTCCTTTTCTTCCATCTGACGTGCGATCTGGATGGCAGGAAGGCGAGGTATTGCCGGCTTTCTGACTTCAGCCGTTTGTGTGACAAGAATAGAGAAGCGCCCCGCTAGACAGACGGCTGGATTCCAGGGGTCTGGCACAGGCGAGGATGCAAGAGTGGGGGGCAAGCGGCAGCTATGTGCCTCGGCCAACAAAAGAAGGGCCGGAGAGTCACTCGGCTGGCTCATTTGGATGCAAGACCCTTCCCCAAATCTTATGTGTCCCGGGATAATTGTAGGGGCCGCCTTCCTCCCACCCAGCAACAGGCACCTGCTTTCTTTTTTTGCTGAAGAGTTAACAAAAATAAAGATGGGGAGCGTTCATTCAGGCTCCTTTCCTTCTCCACCATCTCACCCCCTGACCCTCCGGCTGCTTCACTCCTCTGCCCTACCTCTGTGTAGAGGATATAACCCTCTCGCCCTCCAAAGCCTGTGACAGATTTCTCCCCCATCTCCAGTCTAGCTGGCTGTTTACTTCACTTACAGGAGCTGCACTGGATGTCAGCATTCTGGGGTTTTTTTCCCCCCCAGCTCCCCACCTGGAGCAGTAGGAATGTGTGTGAATATTCCATGTCGCCTACCTTGCTACCTTTAAAATGATTCATTTGCTACCATGCTGTCTTTTTTTGTTGTTTTTCTGTTCACTTCCCTCTTGTCTGGTTCTCCAGAAATCTATTCTCAGTTAATTTGAGATTAATTTACCAACCACACATGACCCCTCATCTGAAAACCTATTTTTTTCTCTCTCCAAGTCAGGGGTGGCACCAAAGTTTTTAAGAGGAAAGGGAAGTGCTCGTATTGTATTGGGTGTCCCCCCTCCCCATCCGCCCTCCCCTTCTCGCTGCCTCCAATTCTGGCCGCTGTCCCGAATTTATTCCCAGAGTGATGTCATCGGCTTGCCGGCAGGTCTGGATGTTCTGCCAGCATTCCAGAGAGTTTATGATCACTCGCAGATGTGCCTCCAAGAACACACTGTACCCAGAGCAGAAATTAATGCGGCTTGAGCGCCGTCCAACCCTCATACACAGGAGAGAAGACAGAAAGAAAACACAAACTGTTTAATACTGTTTATAAATTATACACTTGCTGATGAAAAATACATTTCTCTCTCCCACCCTACCCCACTCCCCTTCCTTCTTCTTCCCCCCCCCCCTGCCTTGAGAGTTTAAGCTGACTGGAATAATGCTTTTTTTTTCTTTTTTGCTCCTGTTCTGGCACAGCTCTTAGCTCCTGTTGTTGTTGCGCAGCCAGCATATTTCTTGGGCTGTCTCCCCCCCCCCCCTTTTTACCTGATGAAATATATTTTATTTTGCGGTGCTCCCGTTGGCTGTTAATTGTTCTTTTTAAAGCTCCCTTCCTTTTTTGGATGCTTTCTGCCCTTGCTGGCGCCCTGAAGAGCCAAAGGCAAAGCCAAGGAAACAAATAAATCGCAGATCCATCTGTCTGGTGCCCATAGCTGATGTTAAACCTCCCGACTAGATCTGGTTTATAGGTTGTAGCCCTTCATTCAAGAGAGAGGAAGTAACGCACAAACACGCACACAAAGCTGCCTTGTACTGAATCAGGCCCTCGGTCCATCAAGGCCAGTATTGTCTACTCAGACTGGCAGCAGCTGTCCGAGGTTTTCGGCAGAGGCCTTTCCCATCACCTCCTGCCTGGTCCTTTTAACTGGAGATGCCAGAGATTGAACCTGGGACCTTCGGCATGCCCAGCAGATGCTCTACCATTGAGCCACAGTCTCTCCCCACAAGAGGTTTAGGGGATTGAAGAGAGGGCCTTCTACATGCTGAACTGATGCTCTGCCACTGAGCCATGGCCCCCTTAAAGTTCTCAAAGTTCAGGTCACTGTAAAACATTCCCCCCACCCAACCTCTTGTGGGTGGTGGGGGGAGAGAGATGAGTATTCAGACATGTCTGTGGCCACCAGCTGTAGCTCCAGCAAGCTGATTTATCCCAAAACTCTGCCCTGTTTCCCCACGTGCCCTTTTGATTTACGCTATCCAAAATGCTCTCTCCGTTTTTGCATGGCTTTTGTAGTGTTTTTTTCTTTCTTTCAAAAATGCACCAAAAGGGGGGGGGAAACCTGCTAATGTTTATCATTTGCCCAACAGGCTCGACAGATTTCTGTTTCCTGTCGCGCATCTCGGCTTTAAAGCCCCCTCGGTTGCTAAGTAGCAGCCTCCCCTGTACTGTAATGGGCTGATTGTGTATTCCATTCGACACTGGATCTTATTTTTGTATGCAAGGCAAAGTGTTTTGATGGAGGAGGATTGCAGAAGTGTCTGGAGGCTGTTTGGGGAGGTTTATAGGCCGTACAGTACACTGTGTGCCTTTCGAAACAGAACACAGGCGGTTGGGTTTTTGGATTCGGTTTGTCATCCCATCCCCTCCCCCCCCACCCAGCGCAAACTCTGCAATAGAACATTGGGGGAGGGGGGGAGCAATTATGTAATCGCCCTTTATTTTTCTCTTCTCCCCCCACCTCACTTGTGTGTGTGTTTTGATAAAACCGTGATGATAAATGGACCCCAAACAGAAACTCTCCCCCTTCCCCTCCCCATCTCTCTTTTCCCTGCTCCCTCTGAGCCGGCATACAGTTGTGATTTCTTTTTTTAAGCACCCGTGTTGGGTTCCTTCATTGTGGAGTCTCTTGGGCCAGGTTGGGCCTCGTCCTGTAGGGCTGCCAACTCCAGACTGGGAAATTCCTGGATATTTAGGGGTGGAGCCTGGGGAGGGCAAAATTTGGGGAGGGGTGGGATCTCAGCAGGGTCTAATGCCACTGAGCCCACCCTCCAAAGCAGCCATTTCCTCCAGGGGAGCTGATCTCTGCAGTGTGGCGGCCAGTTGTAATTCCAGGAGATGTCCAGGCCCCGCCTGGAGTTTGGCCACCCTGAAACTCTACCTGCGACCTCTCTTTGTGTTTCCCTTTCCTTGTTCTGTTGGATAGAATGTTTGTTTAAATAGGACAGCCGTGTGTGTGTGTGTGTGTGTGTGTGTGCGTGTGCGTGTGTGTGTGTGTGAGAGAGAGAGAGTGGACAGGCACGCTCTCTCATTTGTCTGAAAGGCGTCAAGAAGCAGAATTGATGCCTCGCTGTTCTGCTGGAAAAGCTCTCCAGCTTCCCTGGCTGTCTGCGCCGGGAGAGGCGGGCGGGCTGAGAGGCTGCAGCCAGATTGCCCGTGACACTGGAGCGTTCATCCATCTTTGGGCCCAGATTAGTGTAGGGCTGGAGGAGATAGTGGGGCGGTAGCCTGGCTACATGGGTGGAACAAGGCCGGGCCAGCCAAGAAGCCCAGGAGGTGGCAAAAAGCATCCTGCCCATCCCAGCCCAGAGATGGTGTCCTGCAAAGTCCCCGGTTCAAATCCCCGCCCCGCTCACCCCATGCAGACAACCTGCCATTTCCCATTTTCTGCTCTCATGCACCCCTGTGAGGAGGAGGGAGGTGGCCTACCTTACGGGGCTGTTTCGGAGCAGACTGCGTATTCTGGGGACAATGCATTCTAGACAAGACGCTACGGGCAGGATCCAAAGGAGAACCAGATTCGAATCCCCGCTCTGCCATGGAAGCTCGCTGGGTGACCTTGGGTCGGTCACGTTCTCTCAGCCTAACCTACTTCACAGGGTTGTTGTGAGGATAAAACGGAGGTGAGAAGAATGATGTAAGTCACTTTGGATCCCCATCTGGCAGAAGAAGAGCTGGGTATAGTTGAGCTAAATCAAATGAGAGAAGTGCATCGCCCCGAAGTCCCCCTGGCCCTGTTCTGCTGAATGAACGGGTTTTGCTCAACAGCAGCAGTCCAGGTGTTTTGTCTCATGGCTGTGCTTCCAAGCAGATTTCCTGTTTGCAAGTGCAGATCTCCCACTCTTTCTAATGGGGGGACATCCTCAGTGGCTTTCAGCAGCTGCCACATGTGACGGCTGGCTTGGGTGGGAGAGGAAAGCAGGATGACATGGAAGTTGGGAGGGGCTCTGGCTTAAGTGGCAGAGCATTGGCTCGGCATGCAGAAGGTCCCAGGTTCAATCCCCGGCATCTCCAGTTAAAGGACCTGGCAGCGGCTGATGTGGAAGACCTCTGCCTGAGACCCCGGAGAGCTGCTGCCAGTCTGAGTAGACAGTACTGACCTTGACAAACCGATTAATGTGTCCATGAGGTTCTCTTAGCCTAGCACAGGTCTTACAGACTTAAAAATGAACCCAGAGAGCCAAAAGATGACCTCATCCACACACTGGAGTTACCAACCTCCAGGTAGGACCTGGAGATCTCCCGGAATCCCAGGTGGTCTCCAGACGGGAGAGATCAGTTCCCCTGGAGAAAATGGCTGCTTTGGAGGGTGGACTCTGTGCCAGTACATACAGGTGAGATCTCTGCCCTCTCCAAATTCTGCCACCTGAGATCTTCAGGAGTTTCACAGCCCAGATCTGGCAACCCTGATGATTGTCCACGCCCCATATAAAAGCTGGTCTCTCGTCCAGTCTGTATGTTCAATGGGAAGGGCTGTGTGTTTATATATATATTTTACCCCCTGTACTTTAAATCACAAGGGGAAAGTCTTCTTGTCTTGAGAAATGCAAAAACAGGGAGGGGAGTGGTATTTCATCTCAGCTCTTTCTTTATAAAATGGTATTTTAATAAGTTATCTCTTCTACTTGAGGTGAATTGGGGGGGGGGGGGAGGGAGAGAGAAAGAGAGAGAAAGAAAGAAAACCAGACCAAACCCAGTGGCTTTTTGTGGGCAACAGAAGAAAACAAGGAATGGGGGGGAGAGAACAGGCTAAATTTAAAATTGTAATTGGCTGACTTCCACAAGCTTGCGGGTGTTTTAATGACTCATAATAACTTCATTTAAAACCAGCTGAGCAGAAAATAGATTGGAGAGGAGCCTCGGGCCATTATGGATTTCTGTGGGTTTTTTTCTCTCTCTTTCTCTCTCTCTCTCTCTCTTTCTTTTCCTCCTCTTATTTTATTTTTTTTGACAAGCACCGTTTTTCGGCAGCCGGGAAGGGCGCTCCAAAAACTTGGCTCTTTGCTCTCTCCTGGGGTTGGTGATCTGCCCGTGAGAGATTGTCTCGAATCCAGGGTTTTTCGGTAAAGGTTTATTGTTTTTTTTAAAGACTGATTAAAAATAGATGCCTTGAGGTATTATTTCAGCATTGGTGTGTGGAGAGCATCATCCCCCCCCCCCCCCCTTCTTCTTTGCACTTTTTGATGTGGTAAATGGTACATAAATAAAATTGTTTTTGAAATTACTGAATTAATTAGGTAGTAAACTGACAGCAGTGCATAAATTTCCCTTCCCACTTTTATTTTTGCAAATCTATATTCCTCCCCCCCCCCCCTTTTTTGTATCGGTTGCAACACTCACGTCATAACGCTGGAGCCCACATTTTGTTTTAATTAATCGCACCCGAGCGGTCCACCGGCTAGCAGAAGGAGCTGCGTGGAGCGGGTGACATATCTGAGAATTGCAGCGTCAGAAATATGTGAGTTATGAGACTGTGCTTGGAAGGGAACGGAGCGGAGAGTCATGGCTGGCGGTAACTCGACAGCGGGGCCGCTGCCAAAAACGTGACTGTTCGATTCATGTCTCTCTTAATGTAAACAGGCGAAATATGTTGGAAGGCTCCGTGTTTGTGTGTGTGTGTGATGAAGAGAGCGCTTAGCCCCTGATCTGTTTTTATGGTACAGGCAGTCCATATTTTATGCTAGCAAAATGGCCCACACAGAATGCTAGGTGATGGGTGGCAAAAGGAAGGCTGGCAATTGCACACACCCTGGTTCCAAAATGGGACCCAACCAGTGTTCCCTCTAAGCTGAGTTAGTGTGAGCCAGCTCACAGTTTTTTAGCCTCCAGCTCACACATTTTTGTCTTGGCTCAGGAGGGATGGCTCCAGCGCGTGCAGCAGCCAAATGGCTCGCTCACAACTTTAATGCCAGGAGCTCACAAAGTAGAATTTTTGCTCACAGCTTAGAGGGAGCATTGGACCCAACCCCCTGCTCTGTACAGAGAGCCCCAAACTAGAGATTCCTGGACAGATCCCTAGGGTTGCCAAACTCCAAATGAGACCTACAGAGCTCCCTGAATTGCAACTGATCTCCAAACTACAGAGGTAATTTCCCCTAGAGAAAAAGGTATGCTTTGGAGGGCCGACTCTATGGCACTGTGCCCCACTGAGATCCCTCCCCAAACCCCAGTCACCACCCTCCAAAACCCCCAATTGCTTCCCGGTCTCTGCCTGAAGACCTCCATGGAGGGAGAGCCTCCCCCACCCCTGGATAATTAGTCCCTTTGTTGAACTGGTCTTACCTTCAGGAAGCTTTGGCTCCTGTCCTGTAGGCCCTCCAGGGGCATCAGACTCATTCGTTACGAGGGCCGGATCTGACAAAAATGTAATGCCAGGTGCCAAAGATATAAAGCTTATAAAGGACACAGGCGCAAACCCAATTAACATCATTTTTTGCTCAAAATACAAACATGCTTAAAACATTAACACTCTTGAGGTATTTCCTTAAAGTATCTCCATAATGCCCACCTTCCCATTTCTACAGCCCCATTACTCATTAGCCACTGGGACAGTATCCGTGGACACAATGCACAGGCTGTGTCATCTGGCAAGAAAGGTAATGACCAGTGGCTTGTGGGCTGGATAAGAGCCCTGGACAGGCCAGTTCCAGCCCATGGGCCATATGTTGGACACCCCTGCTTTAGATATAGCCTTGCCCCCTGGAGCAGGGGATAACAAGTCTTTGCCCTCTTCCGTATGGCAGCCCTTTAGGTGTCTGAACAGCACAGTCACATAAACATATGAAGCTGCTTTCTACTGAATCAGACCCTTGCTTGGTCCATCATGGTCAGTCTTGTTCACTCAGACTGGCAGTGGCTCTCCAGGGTCTCAGGGGGAGGTCTTTCACATCACCTCCTACCTCATCCTTTTAACTGGAGATGCCAGGGATTGAACCAGGGACCTTCTGCATCCCAAGCAGAGGCCATGGCCCCTCCCCAAAAAGTCATGCCTCCCCCCCCCCCAGTATTTTCTTCCCTAGGCTAAATGTGCACAGTTCCTTCAACCATTCCTCATAGGACTTCTCATTGAGACCCCACACGATCTTTCCTACTCTCCTGGGAACCCATTCCAGTGTGTTTACATCTTTTGTAAAGCGTGAGACCTAGTTACGGAACACGGGACTTCAGGAGAAGTCTCACTAGTGTGGGGTAGAGTGGGATTCTGTGTGAGCCTGTGCATGTATTGTACCTGCTGTGGGATCGTAGTTGGTGGAGGCCAGGTTGCCCCTCGTCAGTGCCGAAGGCCTCCCAGTAACAGCCTCCTCTCGACCCAGCACATTTGAGTGAGAGTATGCCCCCCTCCCCAATGACACCAGATTACATGGCTTGTAGGAAACCCCTGGAAGTGTGATGGTACCCAGAAGAAGAAGAAGAGATTGGATTTATACTCCACCCTTCACCATCCAAGGGAGTCTCAGAGCGGCTTACAAACTCTGTTCCCTTCCCCTCCCCACAACAGACACCCTGTGAGGTAGATGGGGTTGAGAGAACTCTGACAGAAAAGTCTTATCCTTTTCTGCTGACTTCATGGCCAGGAAGGCACCACTTCTTCTGATCTTTTTGAAGAGGATGAGGGGCCATGGCTTAGTGGCAGAATATCTGCTTTGATCACAGAAGGTCCCAGGTTCAGTCCCCACCATCTCTAGTTCATGGACCTGGTAGGAAGGTGATGTGAAAGACCTGTATATAAGACCCTGGAGAGCAGTTGCCAGTCTGAGTAGACAATGCTGATCTTGATGGACCAAAGATCTGACTCAGGATGAGGCAGCATCATGGGGGGGGGGGGGGGCGGTGGCTCAGTGGCAGAACACCTGTTTGGCATGCAGAAGGTCCCAGGTTCAATCCCCGGCATCTCCAGTTAAAAGGACCAGGCAGTAGGTGATGTGGAAGACCTCTTCCTGAGGCCCTAGAGAGCCACTGACAGTCTGAGGAGACAGTACTGACTTTGATAGACGGAGGGTCTGGTTCAGTTTAAGGCAGCTCCATGTGTTTCTGTGTATATGTTCAAGAGATCTGGGACAGTCCTCTGCCAGGGAGCATTTCCCTGCGGATCCAGGACTGGTCTTGTGAACATTGGTGGGCATTTCTGGGTGTAACATAGGCCGAATGCGTCTTCTGGGGGAAAGGCAGGATAGACGTATTTTGAATCAATCATCCTGTTCGTTTCATAGAATCATAGAGTTGGAAGGGGCCACACAGACCACTTAGTCCTAAAAGGGCTTGTGCAAGACCAGCTCCCTGGCAGGTCATGCCCATAAGTTCCCAGAACAAATCACGTCAGGTCTGAATCAGACCTTTGGTCCTTCAGAGTCAGTACTGTCTACTGAGACTGGCAGTGGTTTCCCAGGGTCTCAGGCTGAGGTTTTTCACATCACCTACTGTTAGGTCCTTTAACTGGAGATGCCGGGGATTGAACCTGGGACCTCCTGCATGCTAAGCAGAAGCTCTAGTACTGAGCTGAAGCCCTTCCTCACATCCCAGGGAACATCAGATATCAGTCAGACCTGCAGGGTGAGGGGATGCCACCCCTACGGCCTCCTGGAAGCTAACCACCTGCTGAACCTCATCACCATCATCAGTCAACTTGTTTGGTTGCTTTTAGTTGATCTGAGCTGGTCGTGTAATCAGTTGGTCCTATAGGATGCTCCATTTACTCATAACTTACTCAACACACAATAATAAAATAACAGGGGAAAGGAGTTTGGACCAGGACAGATTTGCTAATCTGAGCACCAGAACTTCAGACATAGTAACCTGTTGCAGATGATGGTCAGTGTTCCAGTGTTCCCTCTAAGCTGAGTTAGTGTGAGCTAGCTCACAGTTCTTTAGCCTCCAGCTCACACATTTCTGTCTTTGCTCAGGAAGGATGGCTCCAGAGCAAACTAATTTATGCAGAAGCCCAATTGCTGGCTCACAACTTTAATGCCAGTAGGTCACAAAGCAGAATTTTTGCTCACATGACTCCACAGCTTAGAGGGAGCACTGGTGTTGGCTGTGATGTAACACCTACAAAATGGCTGCATAGACTGGCCCCATTATTGGTTTGAGATTAACCTTGGCCCAAGCTGGGAGCATATGGCTACTCCTACCATTAGATGTTGCAAGGAGATCAAAGCAGGCAATCCTAAAAGAAATCAACCCTGACTGTTCCCTGGAAGGCCAGATCCTGAAGCTGAAATACTTTGGCCACCTGATGAGAAGGGAGCACTCCCTGGAGAAGACCCTGATGCTGGGAAAGACTGAAGGTTAAAGAAGGAGGGGACGGCAAAGGATGAGATGGTTAGACAGTGTTATCGATGCAATGAACATGAGGTTGAGCAAACTCCAGAGCACAATGGAAGACAAGAGGGCCTGGTGTGATGTGGTCCATGAGGTTCAGACTCGACTGTGCGATTGAATGACAACAGCCGTTAGATGTTGGTGGGTCTCTGCTCTTGTGACTGGCAAGGACGTCCTAGAAACATAAGCCACCCTGCATGTTTTTCTTTTGGTATCCATCCGAGGGCAGAGATCCTTGCTCATGCTGGTTCGTTCCAGAAGCCTGAAGGCCAACGGGTCATCCTTTGCTGGCACTCATGGAAGACCCTGGAAGATGACCGAAATGCAGATCTTGCCGTTTTCCCAAACGTGCCAAAGCCAGCAGGAGCCATGAATATTTATTTTCATAGAGCTGTCTTGGCAAGCGAGGTGCGAAGTGGCCTTATTGCTGTGTGTGGGAGGTGATAGGCTTTGTACTGCAGTATGTCTCACTTGAGACTTCGCCGCCTATTATCCTTGCCCTTAATCCCTCACTGCTGATGCACCTGCTAGTTGCTGGAGTCGCAGCCAATCACATTCTTACCAAGTTTCTCCCACTTCCGTCAAAAGCGACAACCTGCTGGTTTGGGAGGCTGTAACCTCCCCATTCCTTCCATCCCTTTCAGTCTATCGTCACAACTCTCTTTCGCTCTCCTCGCGTGCCGTTCTCCTCACAGAAGTCTGCCGCAGTTGGGAACAGTTAAAGTTGAGTCCAAGAAAATGGTGTCTTGTGACATTTAAAAATTAGTTGCTGGGGGTAGTTAATGAGCCACCCTTTATCTGGGGAAAGCCGGTTTATGGACGGCATCGGGCACACCTAGTCAGAGGGGGGTGGGAGGGCACACCAAGGCCCTTCCACTGTTTCAACAGATGCTCTTCTGGATAACAGGGTAAATTGAGATTGCCAAGGGGGGGATGGAGGTGTTTGGAGTAGAAATTGTCTTTTGGCATCACGGTGCTGGGTTTTCTGTGGCAAGGGAGGGTGGGTTCAGAGCATGGTACCCAGCGCCACCTTCCTCTGTCATTCAGCACTGCTTGTCACTCCCCCCCCCCCCCGAAAATTAAATGAATGGTGGTCAGAGAGCAGTGGCAGTGCTGGGTGGATTGAGCCTACTCTTCCCCCCCCCCCAAGCTTTTGAATGGAAAGAGTTGTAAATCATTGGTTCTATTTTCTCTGTATTACCCATTTCAGGTCCTCTATTATAGTCCAAACCTTTCCCCTTTCCCAGGCAGCAATTCAGATGTCATTTTAGTTGTCAGGTGCGCTTTAATAATGCTCAGGTAATAATACAGTAAAAGCCATTCCGTACACTGCCTTCTTGTGTGGCCTAAAATGAAGCTGGGAGGGGGGGCGGGGAGAATTGGGAGGAGGGGAGGAGGCGAAGACAAATCATTAATGCCGATCGGTAAAGTTTCCAGGGTGTGTGTGTGTGTGCGTGTCTGTGTTTCTGTGTGTGAGAAGCTCCTTGGCTTCAAAACATAGGGGGTGGGTGGGGAGGTGGCTCACCCCCTCTCTGAAATGTCAGCTTCAGCCCTGTGTAACACAACACCTCAATTATGGAGAGAAGAAGGTAGAAATCAAAGCTATGGGGTGGAAGGGGGGGAAACCCCAGCTAGGATCTTTACATCCAGCAGCCGGAGTGACAATTAAAGTCTTAGACACGCCAAAGGCAATTGGAAAAAGTGTCATTTTTAACCAGTTAGAACATTTTTACTACTTCCTAACATCTGAAGTGCTAAAAAGGAGAGAGCCTCACTCTGTGTCCTCAATAAAGCCATTAAACCGGCTGGGTATTGGGGAGGATTCCTGGTCTGGCCAGTGTCTAATAATAGCCAAGCTCTGGAAGGGGGGGGGGTGTTTCCAGAAGGACCGGAGTGGGACAGGAGAGGCGGCCGCAGTTGGCTTTTCCTTTTGGTACCCGCTTGTGTGTTTGTGACTCTTTGGGTGTTTTGGGGGAGGTGCGGAGGGATATGAAAGGCTCCGTGTCAGTCCTGCTTTATTCCGAGGAGCTGGAGCTGGCAGCTGATCAATGACTTCTGCATTTTTCAGTGCAGAAGCCCAGGGGAGGTGGAGAGAATCTATTTTTCCTGTTAAGCTAATGCAAAATAGAGCAGGATTTGTGGATGTCCAGGTGCTAACCTTTTCCTAGAAAGGCGTGGGAGATGGAGTGGGGAAACTTGATGCTCAAGACCAGGAAGGGCCTTCTTCTGGTCTGGAAGGTGGCCCCTGCTCAGAGGCAAAGAGGAGGTTTCCATCTAGGGTGGACCGCTCTGGGCTGGGAAATACCCGGATATTTGGGGGTGGAGCCTGGGGAGGGTGGGGTTTGGGGAAGGGAGGGACCTCAGTGGGGTGTAATGCCAAAGAACCCACCTTCCAAAGCAGCCATTTTCTCCAGGGGGACTGACGTCTGTAACCTGGAGATGAGCTATAATTCTGGAAGATCTCCAGCCACCACCTGGAGAGGGGCAACTCTATTTATACCCCACCTTTCTCCCCAATGAGAAGTTAAAGCGGTCTACATTGCTCTCCTTTCCTCCATTGTATTCTCACAACACAACAGCCCTGTGAGGTAGGTTAGGATGAGAGCATGTGACTGGCCCACGGTCGCCCAGCAGGCTTCTAGAGTGGGGATTCAAGCGATATTCCATGTGGTTGCCCCACATATTTCTGGAACTTGCATGTAAAGACCCCCAAAGGCCAAACATGTCTTTTGGAAAGGCCGAGCTGGGCAAGTGAGACATCTGCTTATGTTCCCATCTGGGCTCTGTTCTGATCAAAAGCAGGCAGCTGTGAGGGTCCGGTTTTGTTTGACCCACAGCATGAGGTGGGCCCTTCTACCTTCCTGCCTCGCCTCTCTCCTCTCTCCTCTCTCCTCTCTCTCTCTCTCTCAGAGGTGGGCTTGGAAGTAAAGAGTTGTTGACGCCAGGACAATGGGAAGAAGGGGAGGAGCTTCTGCTGACTCCATACTTCTTTTAATTTTAAAAATCAGCCTCAGTCCAATGAGGAAGCTGGGATGGAACCCGGGGGCATCTCACTTGGCCTTTCGGGTTAGGGCTGGTCAGTTGGGGCCAGGGGTCATTTCGTAGAAAAAGAGGTGCAGGAGCTCGTTAGCATAACTTATTTGCATATGCTACACCACCTGACATCACCAGAAGTATGTCAGAAGGCAAGAAAGAAGAGAGAGAGAGAGAGAGGAAAGGAAGGAAGGAAGGAAGGAAGGAAGGAAGGAAGGAAGGAAGGAAAGAGAGAGAGAGAGAGCTGGCAGAGAGGGGACAGCTACTAATCCAAGCCTCAGAAATACCACTCTTCTGGGAGGATAGCTTCAGTGGTGGCTGAAGCCTTTAGAAGGCTGGTTGGACCTTTCCATTTTGCTGCAGCCATGACACAAGCAGTCATTCCCCTGCGGGGGTGGGGGGGGGGCTGGCACCAACTCCTGGAGCTGCACTCCCCCAAGCTCCTGCTTGAAACGACCCCTGGTTGGGGCCAAGGTGGTTTGGTGCTGGTTCAGCCTTCCTCTCAGGCCCTTTGAGAGGGTCAGCATCCAGATGTTCTTCTGGCCTTCTTGCTTTCTGGGTCAAAGCCTTGGGTCCTGTGACTTGGGATTGCCAACCTCCAGGGGGTCATAGAGACCTCCCAGAATTACAGCTGATCTCCAGACAATAAAAGTCACTCACTTCCCCTGGAGAAAATGGCCGCTTTGGGAGGTGGACTGTATGGCATTATGCCCTGCTGAGGTCCCCCCAAGCTCAGCCCTCCTTGAGCTCCAACCCCCAAATCTCTAGGTAGTTCCCAATGCAAAGCTGGCAACCCTTCAGTTGAGTTTCTAGGTCTCCCTCCCTGAGCTGACTGCCCAGTCGCTCTGCCTTAGAGGGCAGCCATGTTGGCCCTGCAGTAAGAACATAAGAGAAGCCCATGTTGGATCAGGCCAGTGGCCCATCCAGTCCAACACTCTCTGTGTCACACAGTGGCCAAAAACACCAGGTGCCCTCAGGAGGTCCACCAGTGGGGCAGCTGAATCCAGCAGCATGTTGGAGAACAACAAGATTTTCAGCTCTTGAGGGACAAAGCTGCCTTGGTCAAGTCTCTTGAGAAGGGTATGGTGGAGTTTCTCTCTTCCCATTTCCCATCACCTCTGCTGCCTCCTGCTCTCCATTCTCACACTGCCCCTGTAGGAGCTCTGGGGCTGCCTCCTGTCCCACTTGCCTGGTCTCCTGGGTCTGGGACATGGGCCGTCAGTGTGACTCCTTTCAGATACAAAATGGTGTCTGGGTGAGGCTGCTCTTGTTTCTTCCGGATGGTTCAGCAGTGAGAGGGCTGGTCAGTGAAAAAAGAGCATTCTCCGTGGTTGTTCTCTGACTCATGTGGCCACCCTCCAGGGCTCTTGGTCTAGCCTCCAGTTGTATGGTCATTGCAGGCCCAGCTTAGATATCGAGTGTGCACATGAATCCCTGGCACCTCCGGTTAAAAGGACCAGGCAGTAGGTGATAAAAGGAAATACTTCTTCACCCAAAGAGTGATTAACACATGGAACTCACTGCCACAGGAGCTACAAGCATGGATGGCTTCAAGAGGGAATTAGATAAAGATATGGAGCAGAGGTCCATCAGTGGCTATCAGCCACAAAGTATAGATAGGAACTCTTGGTCTGGGGCAAGTGATGCTCTGTATTCTTGGTGCTTGATAGGGGGGCAACAGTAGGAGGGCTTCTGGTGTCCTGGCCCCACTGGTGGACCTCCTGAGGGCGCCTGGTGTTTTTGGCCACTGTGTGACACAGAGAGTGTTGGACTGGATGGGCCACTGGCCTAATCCAACATTGGCTTCTGTTATGTTCTTATGTGATGTGGAAGCACCTCTCCCCAGGTCCCAGAGAGCTGCTGCCGGTCTGAGTAGACAATACTGACCTTGATAGACCAAAGGTCTGAGTCAGTATATAGCAGCTCCATGTATATGTTCATCTACTAATTGGGGCCATGGCTCAGTGGAAGTGCATCAGCTTGGCATGCAGAAGGTCCCAGGTTCGATCCCCAGCGTCTCCAGTTAAAAAGGATCATGTAGTAGGTGATGTAAAAGACCTCTGCCTGAGACCCTGGAAAGCTGTAAAGAGGGGCCATGGCTCCGTGGGAGAGCCTCTGCTTGGCATGCAGAAGGTCCCAGGTTCAATCCCTAGCATCTCCAGTAAAAAAGGATCATGTAGTAGGTGATGTGAAAGACCTTCGCCTGAGACCCTGGAGAGCTGTAAAGAGGGGCCGTAGCTCAGTGGCAGAGCATCTGCTTGAGATGCAGAAGGTCCCAGGTTCGATCCCCAGCGTCTCCAGTTAAAAAGGATCAGGTAGCAGGTGATGCAAAAGACCTCAGCCTGAGACCCTGGAGAGCTGCTGCCCGTCTGAGTAGACAACACTGACCCTGATGGATTCAGTATCAGCCAGCTTCGTGTGTTCACATGGCATCTAGCACCGTTCTTCCTGGCAAAGCGAGAGGCAGGTGAGGCGGTGGGTGTTAAGCGAGCCTTCCTACGGGCAGCGAGTTGCAGAAAGGGACGTCTGGCTTTGAGAGTGCCAGGCACAGTGTCTTGGGGTTTTAGTGAAGGGGTGTCACAAGGCAAAGTGGGGGGGGGTGCATGCCCTGCATTTCAAGAGGGGCCGAGGGATGGAGACTTGGGAGGAGCTCCGGAAGCGGGCAGCCTTTCCTGTCATTCCAGGACTGGAATGACTCTGCAGAACCCTGAAGGCCTGTTTTTCCCAGCTGTCTCAAGAAAGTATCTTTATTGGGGGGGGGGGGGGGGGCTATAAATTTTGCTTGTACAAACAGCAGCGGCCTGGCTGCGGTGCCAATGATGAGGCATGTTTTCGAACATGCGGCTGACTCTTGGCAGCACACAGGGTCCCGTCCGTCCCTCCAGGGTCGGTCATCGGAAGATATCTTTATACTGTAGGCGAGCTGAGGCGGCTGGCTAAAAATATCGATGTTCGTCCTTCCCTTCCTTCTGCCATGCCGGTTTTTTTCCCAAATTCCTGTTTACATTCAAGCTGCTGGCTTCAATGGGTAGATTCTTTTTCATCCCCCCCACCCCGCTTCTCCGGAACCTAAATAACCACCCCTTGATGTCTTGCTGTGGAGCGCTCCATCCCCGATGTTCTCTTGCTGGGTGTTTTTTTTAAAAAATAATAATAATAAATATCTCTCCTTGTTTTTCTAAAAACCTTGGCTTAATAAGCGCTGATCCTGGCTGACATTTTCCCGGTGACTCACATAGTAAAATTAACCTTGAACTATTTGCATATTCAATCGCTGTGTGCCTTGCTTTGCCTTTTCAACCCCCCCCCCCCCTCCCCTTTTATGCTTGTGTACATTACAAGATTCCTGGCTCAGGTTCACTTTTTGTTTTGCTGATTTGATGTAAGGGGGGGGGGGGGAAATAATCTGCCTGCCTGAAGTACACATCTACTTGAGCGAAAGAAAGAACACCCAGTTCTAGCCTTTGGAAATTGGCAGGCCGTGCGTTGTTCCCTGTCTGATAAGAGGTACTGTAAATAAAACTGTACCGCGAAGGCTGTCGTAAGATGCCCTGCGTCTGCACTGATTGTTCTGACAGCTTTTGCTTTTCTCGGGTCGGCTGTTTTGGTACACTCTGTACTTCCCTTATGTAACCAAGCATGCATATCTCATTGGAACATTCAAGATGTTTATTTTAAAATCACTACACTCCTCCCCCCCCCCCCCGGCAACCCCGTTCTAAAAACCTCCTCGGTCCGTGGTGGCAAAACTCGGCTGGTCTTTGTTTATCCTTCATAGCCACCTTCCCCTCCCTAATGTTTGCCGGACTGTTACAGTTTATGGATTCCGAAGGCGATCTGAGGGCCTTCTGCTCAATTTGGCAAGGCAGAATTCTCCACCTCAGGCCTCATTGGGTCAAAGCGGCTCTTGAAGGAGATGAGCACAGTAGTCTCGTGGGTGGAGCCTCTGGGAGACCCAGGTTCAAATCACACTCAGAAAATGAAGCTGCCTTATCCTGTGGCAGACCCTTGGCCCATCGAGATCAGCACTTTATCATCTACCCAGACTCCCAGCAGCTCTCCAGGGTCTCAGACAGAGGTCTTTCCCAGCATATACCACCTGATCCTTTTAGTCAGAAATGCTGGGGATTGAACCTGGGATCTTTTGCATGCAAAGGAGAGGCTCTACCACTGAGCCACAGCCCCTCCCCTTTAACAGACATGAAGCTGCCTTGTGCTGAATCTGATTTTGGTCCATCAAGGTCAGTTTTATCTACTTAGACTGGCAGCAGCTCCCCAGGGTCCCTGGTAGAAGTCGTAATATCATCTCCTACCTGGTCCTTTCCACTCGAGACTTCAGGGACTTTCTGAATGGAAAGCAGAGGCTCTTCCACTGATCCAGAGCCCCTCTCGTTTAACAGACATGAAGCTGCCGTGCACTGAACCAGACCCTTGCTCCATCAAAGTCAGTATTGCCTACTCAGACTGGCAGCGGCTCTCCAGGGTCTCAAGCTGAGGTCTTTTACAGCCACCCTCTACTTGGTCCTTTTAACTGGTGATGCTGGGGATTGAACCTGGGACCTTCTGCATGCCAAGCAGATGCTCTGCCACTGAGCCATGGCCCCTCTTTACAGCTCTCCAGGGTCTCAGGCAGAGGTCTTTCACATCACCTCCTGCCTGGTCCTTTTTAACTGGAGATGACGGGAATTGAACCTGGGACCTTCTGCAAGTTTGAGTCCAGTGGCACCTTTAAGACCAACAAGTTTAATTCTGGGTATAAGCATGTACACGAAAGCTTATACCCAGAATTAAACTTTGTTGGTCTTAAAGGTGCCACTGGACTCAGATTTCCTTCTGTTGCTTCAGACCAGCATGGCTGCCCACCAGTGCTCCCTCTAAGCTCTGGAGTCTTGTGAGCAAAAATTCTACTTTGTGAGCTACTGGCATTAAAGCTGTGAGCGAGCAATTTGGCTACTGCATAAATTACTTTCCCCTGGAGCCATCCTTCCTGATCTAAGACAAAGATGTGTGAGCCGGAGGCTGAAAAACTGTGAGCCAGCTCACACTAACTTAGAACATAAGAACATCAGAGAAGCCAGTGTTGGATCAGGCCGATGGCCCATTAGGTCCAACACTCTGAGTCACACAGTGGCCAAAAACACCAGATGCCCTCAGGAGGTCCAGCAGTGGGGCCAGGACACTAGAAGCCCTCCCACTGTTGCCCCCACCCCCTTCAAGCACCAAGAATACAGAGCATCCCTTGCCCCAGACTGAGATATCCTATCTATACCTTGTGGTTAATAGCCACTGATGGACCTCTGCTCCAGATGTTTATCTAATTCCCTCCTGAAGCCATCCATGCTTGTAGCCGCCACCACCTCCTGTGGCAGTGAATTCCACGTGTTAATCCCTCTGTGGGTGAAGAAGGACATCCTTAGAGGGAAACTCAGCTTAGAGGGAACACTGCGGTCCACCTAATCCCGTCATCATTGACTTGATACCCTGCTTCTGATTTTCAAATGCAGCTCTCTATAATCCGTGAACGCACGCACATGAGCCAGAAGGTCAGGCTGTGGCCGGGGAATTCACAGGGCTGTGGTCACCCGGGTGACTAAAAATCTGGGCGTCGTTGCCCGAGGTTAGTGCTGATAAACTCGATGATGACTCATGAGAACTGGGGATGTTTTTCCAGCATACTTCGTGTCTTCTGAGTATTTTGGAGGGAGGGAAGTCCAACAATCTAGCCAAGGATCCTTCACAGCTGACTTATGTATCCTGTGACTGGTGCAAATGCCCAGAAGCCCGAGTGCTGCCGCCCTGACATTTAATTGGAGCCATCGAGCTTCTCCTAGGTCATCTTTGCCACCAGACCTGTCTTAGATGCCAGGTTGTTCCTAGTCCAAGGTAGGCTTGCCAACCTCCAGGTGTGGCCTAGAGATCCCCTGCTTTTACAACTGATCTCCAGACGACAGAGATCAGTTCCCTGGAAGGAAATGGCTGCTTTGGAGGGTGGAGTCTGTGGCACTGTGCCCTGCTGAGGTCCCTCCCCGAGCCCCACCCTCGCCAGGCACCACCAGGCCTGTAGCTATGGTGGGGCATTTCGGGGCTTGGCCCCCTGACTTCCATGCAGCCCCCAGGTCTCCTGGCTCTCCAGGCCACTCAGAGGACTCCCCATCGCCACCCCTTGCCCAAACATGGCTTTCCCGCATGGGCAAGCAGAGTCTGAATGCCGCAAAAGTGAGTTTTTAAAATTGTATTTGTGTTTTATTTTTTTATTTTGTGATGTCCATGCCCCCTGACTTATTTAAAGACCCCCTGAATTACAAAATCCTGGGCGCCACCCCCCAAAATCTCCGGGTGTTTCCCAATCCAGGACTGGCAGCCCTGGTCCACTGCTGCTGAGACCTTTTCTGTCATCAGAGCAGCTCAGCCAATGTCGGACAAGAGGTCCTCCAACCATGCGTTTCCAGAGGCAGAGCCTGGTCCCCCGAGGTCGGCTCAGATCCCGGCATCTCTTCTCTGGGAAATGAAGCTCTGCTTTGCCGCTGTCGGCGCTCATTTCCCCACATGGCTGGTGTTTAGTCAACAGAAGCGCCTTTCGTGGGGGAGCTCAGGGCCAGGCCTTCATCCTGACCCCCCAGCTCCTCCCAATCAGCCTCCGGAGCTCCGGAGCAGCACCCGGGAACGTGCCAGAGAGCCTTTTGGATCATGGAGAAAGCACTGCCTTCCTCTTCCCACTACGGGCCAAACCAGGGGAGTTCCCGGTCCTGGTGAGAGGTTGATTTTCAGGTATGAACAGGGGCTGATTCGGATAGGTGGGCCACGACGAGCTGGGGGGCAGAATCCTCCCTCCGCCGGAAAGTCAAGCTTAAAAAAAAACCAGTCTAGGAGCTCTGAACACAGAACTCTATTTGGCCTGCTTCAGAAACCGGGGGGGGGGGGGCGGTGTCAGTGCCTTGGAAGATCTCTGCCCTTCTCAGAGCTCCCTAGCCTCTTCCACCCCCCACCCCGGGCCTTCTAGGACCCAACCGACACTGTCCCAGCCTTTTAGGTCAGCGATTCTGGAACAAAACATTCCCCGAACAGCCTCTGGCACGAGGGGCTGTAATAGTTCTCAGATAGAACTGACCTTTCTAATTATGTTGGTCATAAAGCGGTGTTTATTATTTAAGCAGGGCTGGGTTGCAGGAGGGGAGGGGGGAAAGAGATGGGAGGGGGTGTAATTTGGCATCTTCGCCTGCCTCTCTCTCTCCCCCCCCCCTCCCTCTCCCTCTCTCCCCCCCTCTTGAACTGTGCACTGCAGTTTTGGATGGGCTTCAAATTGGCCTGTCTTTGTTACGCTCAACCACTGCCTTTTGCAAAACTGGCACCGACAAAATTAAAAGCTTTAGGCGTCGATCAAACAGAATACAGTAAAATGCACGCGACGAAGGCAGGTCAGGGTGTGCAAACTGTCCTCTCTAATGTATTAGGGGTCATGTGACGCCATTGTCCTGCCTGTTCTCCCATCCCTCCGCACTTTTTTCCCTTCCCTGGGACTGGCCATTTGGTTTAGGCACACTTGAGTCGTTTTGAATGCAAACTTGACGTCGCCCCAAAGCAGCCGGGAGAACACCGTATGCACAGTAAACAGGCAGACTGTCTTATTGATTAACAGATGAGACCTCTATTATCGATCAAAGCTTGGCGAGAAAATTTATCACTTTTAATTTCACTGCTGCCAAATATTTCTGCCTGTGAGCCAGCCGTTACTGAGACAATTTAAAGGCAGAGGAATTCTTTTTTAATGGGGGAAAAAAGAGGGGCAGCTCTGTTCATTTCCATGTTTCCTTTGGCGATGCCACCCAATTTTTCAGGGTGACAGGATAATATTTGGAGGCTACCCTTTGGACAAACAACATAGGATGGGGGAAAGCAATTGGCACCTTGAAGGATCGTTTTATTGGGGCGTGGGTTTTTTGTGAGCTTCAGCCCCAGGGCTCTTTGTTGTGTTGGCTGTACCAGACTGACGTGGCTCCTCCTGTGGGGCTGGGGCTGGGAGGCAGAACCTTCAACAGTTTGTTGGTGTTAGATCAAAAGATGGGCTTATCTGCTTCTGACCTGCAGAGTTTGCTCTTCAGACCATGTTTGTGAACCGTCTTAGCAGTGTCATCTACAGGAACCGGGCCACGGTGAGCTGAAGGAACAGACAGAAACACGTTGTACACACAGGCAATACACAGATTTACTCACTGAGCTTTTAGACCTTCTGGAGAGGCCCCGTTGAGAGGGTCCCCTTTATCACCTGAGCTTCAGCAGGTGGCACCCAAGTCCAAGTCCTCTTTTGCAGGGGTGCCTTACTAGAAGACATGAAGCTGCCTTATACTGAAGCAGACTCTTGAACCATCAAGACGAGTATTGGTGACTCAGACTGGCAGCAGCTCTCCAGGGTCTCAGGTTGAGGTCTTTCACATAACCCGCTGCCTGGTCCTTTTAACTGGAGATGCCGGGGATTGAACCTGGGTCCTTCTGCATGCCAAGCAGAGGCTCTGCCACTGAGCCACAGCCCCTCTTTACAGCTCTCCAGGGTCTCAGGCAGAGGGTCTTTCCCATCACCTACTACTTGATCCTTTTAACTGGAGATGCCGGGGATTGAACCTGGGACCTTCTGCCTGCCACGCAGATGTTTGGACACTGAGCCACAGCCCCTCCCCTTCTGGATTCTAGGCCCAGGCAACTTCCAGATACCTTCCAACTTCTCTTGTTCTTGAAAGCTGGAGCTTTCCAAGAGGTTTTCTTTTTCCTTCTGGGTAAGAGAGATATTGGGCAATCTTGAGTGTGGACTGATTCTGTGGTGCATTTTTTAAAAATGGAGTTTTAACCCTTTCTGCTATTTGGAAGGTACTTCAAAGGATTTTACCAAGACCCCCATTGTGTTTGCCGTGGGGTGTCAGGGTCCCCAGCTGGCCCACCTTTCCAGGACTTTTGTGCCTCTGCACCTTTGTCTGCCATTCTCCAAGACTGCTGGTACCCCATCAAGCTTCCTGGTGAAGCTGTGCATGAAGAGCAAATTATACTTTTTAAAAAAATGCTGAAGCCTGGTGTTCTGCCAACCAGCATCAACATCCCAGGGCAAGGGGAAGGAGATGAGCTTAAAGCTACAGGCCGGGCAGTCTTCCTCCCAGGAATCTGACCGCTCTTTTCAGAGGTCCAAAGCAATGTTCCCTCTAAGCTGAGTTAATGTGAGCTAGCTCACAGTTCTTTAGCCTCTGGCTCACACATTTTTGTCTCCGCTCAGGAAGGATGGCTCCAGAGCAAACCAATTTATGCAGCAGCCAAATCATTTGCTCACAACTTTAATGCCAGTAGCTCACAAAGGAGAATTTGTGCTCATAAGACTCCACAGCTTAGAGAGAGCATTGGTTCCAACGCAAGGAGCCCCTTAGCAGAAAAGTGAAGTCTTTCCACCCAGGAGTTTTAAAGGGGCATGCTGTTTCCCAGTAGGGTTGCCAGCTGTGGGTTGGGAAATTCCTGGAGATTTGGGAGTGGATCCTGGGAAGGGTGGGTTTTGGGGAGAGAGGAAACCTCAGGTAGGCATAATGCTATGGAGTCCACCCTTCTCAAGCAGCTGTTTTTTCACCAGGGAAACCAGTACTTGTAGTCTGGAAATCAGTTGTAATTCTGAGAGATCTCCAGGCCCCACCTGGAGGTTGGCAACATCATTATTTATTTATTTATTTATTTATTTATTACATTCGACTTGCTAGGCAGCCCTTTCCCGCAAGCAGGGCTCAGGGTGGCTTGCATCAAGTAAACATAGTGACACTCCATTAAATAACAAAACTACTGAAAACAATATACTTCAAACTTCATTATTTAAGATGGTGAAAATTTTCTGTTCCCACCAGCCCCCTAAGTGAAGGGGTGCGGAGGGCTGGGTGGGAGGGTCGGAGAGTGCCAACTGTCGCTGTCCTCAACCGAAGGCCGGGCGGAACATCTCTGCCTTGCAGGCCCTACAGAAAGGTGGTAAATCCCGCAGGGCCTGGATATGTTCCAGGTTGAATGCAGCAAGTCCAAGAAATAAACTTATAAAATGTTAATGAGCAGTGTTTATTAGTTATCGTTCCCTTTTCTTCTTCCCTTTCTTTTTCCCCTTCTCCTTTTCTCTCCCCTCTTTCTAAAATCGCGTTCAAGGTTGCTGGTTGGCAGTGAGATCCAGACTAGGCTTCCTTGGAACAGATGAATCAAACCTCCCCATCTAACAATTGTGTTCACAGCTTTGGCCTAACGGCATATGCTTCGAAGGCTGTGTCTATGTCGCGGGCTCTATTTTTATCGGTTAAGTTACTTATCTGTTCTGAGGCATCCTGTGTGCTCACACACACACACACACACCCCCGGTGCTGCCATTATAGTGAGAGCCTGTGACCCAACAGACACCGCCTGTGTTGGTAACCATTTTCTAAGAAAGACCACAAATACCACACCTTACTGATAGTTGTGGAAATAGCTGTCGCTTGCAGGGCGCTCTGTTGTTCCTGCCACTTTCCTTATCTGATCAGCCGTAGACTTTCTTCCTCAGTTGCACAGACGGTATGTATGACAATTAGGGAATGTGGTATAGAGGGGGTGGGGAGGCAATTAAAATAAGATTAGTTACCGCTCTGATAAGGCCCTGACGGTTGTAGTGATCTTTCAGCAAACACCCAGTTTCTCACTGATGTGCAACATTTTAAAGAAAGAAACTTGGTATATAATAACTCAGTTCTTTCCCTGGCGCATAACATTAGATCAGAGCCCCCCCCCCCCCCAATGCCAGCCTCCCAATAATGGCCAGATAGATGCCTCCAGGTGAGGGTTGCCAACCTCCAGGTGAGATCTGGAGACCTCCCAGAATTATATCTGGTCTCCAGTCTGCAGAGATCAGTTCCCCTGGAAAACATGGATGCTTGGGAGGGTGGATTCTATGGCATTTTGCCCTGTGGAGGTCTCTCTCCTCCCCAAACCCTGCTCTTCCCAGGATCTACCCCCAGATCTCCAGGAATTTCCCAACCCAGAGTTGGCAACCCTGTACCAGGCACCTCCAAGGATGGTGCAAAGGAGAGTGCTTTGCCCTGTCCTCTGCCTGCTCCAAGTCTGGTACTCCAAGGTATGCTGTGTGCTCTCATAGAACCAGCCCTGCCTCTGAATCCCTGCTGGCGGTCTTGAGCAGCCTTCTCGATCCCTGTCTCTTTCTGCATCTTTTGAGCCACACTTTGACCCGGCTGACTCCAGTGGCCACCAGTTCCAGCCACATGTTGCTGTGCATATCCCCTGCCTGGCACATGGGAGGAAGAAGAAAAAGTAGAAGTAGTTCCACAGGGCCTGCAAAACGGAGCTCTTCCACCATACGTTCAATTAGGAGCCGCCCACGCTATGACCACCAATGTCTAGGGTTAGCCGGCCCAGCTTTGAGATCAAGTTACACCAGCGTTGACGTCTGAAGATCATCGAGTCGGAAATTGTTTGCAGCTATATCATATAATACGCCATCCTATTTCATGATGGAACTACTACTATCACTAGCACTTTAGGATTTAATTGAATGTTTTGAAATGTTTTAAATGTGTGGTTTTATGGTATTTGTACCAACTAATGTAAGCCACCTTGAGCCTGTTCGTGCGGAGGGCAGGATATAAATGGGATGAACAAATAAACAAACAAACAAACAAACAAACAAACAAATAAGAGGAGGAGGAGGAGTTTGGATTTATACCCTGCCCTTCACTTGGAGTCTCAGAACAGCTTACAATCTTCTTTCCCTTCCCCTCCCCACAACAGACACCCTGGGAGGTAGGTGGGGCTGAGAGAGCTCTCTCGAGAACTGCTTGTGAGAGAACAGCTCCAAGAGAACTTGTGACTGACCCAAGGTCACACCAGCAGCTGCACATGGAGGAGTGCTTCTCCCAGATTAGAGTCCGCACTCCTAACCGCTACACCAAGTCGTGACTACAGCTATAAGGCAGCAAATCTAGAAGAACGTATTTGAATCTGAGTTTTCAAAAGCCATTTGCATGCTCGGAACATGCTTGGCTACAGTTGTCACTCGCAGAGACTTCCCAGTGATAAGAACAATTAGAACCTGAAGTGTTTGGGTGACAGGCTTCCTCAGCTCTAGAGTAAGGCTCTGACCTTTTCATCCAGTTGTGGGTAACAATTTCCTGCACAAAGAGGGTCTTTCGAGAGCCATTCCTCCGAGGAGCTCAGAGCAGCAAACATCTCTCCCTCATTTCGTCCTGACATCGACCCCATGAGACAGGCTAGGCTTTAGAAGAACGATCAGCCCAGAGTCACCCAGCAAGCTTCGTCGTGAGGAGAGGGAGGCAACTTTTGGGCATTTTTAAGAGGGGGGGGGTTGTCCTGTTTTCTCTTTGGGCACTTTCACAGATGCTGGACAATGCCCTTCCTGTCCCCTTCCAATGCACTTTAGGGATGGTTTGCAAATGGAGTTTGCCATTCCACACAGTGAAATCCAGTTGCAGAGCATCATTTTGGGCCAATGCCACCAGACTTCCTGGGTCCTGGCAGTAGGATGCATTGTAGGAAGTCTCCTGCAAATAGAGTTGTTGTCTCTTTTTGTATAAAACCTCGCTAGGGGCCAAGCGCTGAAGAATAGATTATTTTGAATTATGGTGCTGGAGAAGACCCTCGAGAGTCCCTTGGGCTGCAAGGAGGTCAAATCAGTCACTCCTAAAAGAAATCAGCCCTGACTGTTCCCTGGAAGGCCAGATCCTGAAGCTGAAGCTCAAATACTTTAGCCACCAAATGAGAAGGGAGCACTCACCGGAGAAGACCCTGATGCTGGGAAAGATCGAAGGTTATAAAAGGAGGGGATGGCAAAGGATGAGATGGTTAGATAATGTCACTGATGCAACGAACATGAAGTTAAGCAGACTCTGGAGGACAGCAGAGGACAGGAGGGCCTGCCGTGATGTGGTCCATGGGGTCGCAAAGAGTCGGACTCAACTGTTCGACTGAACAACAACAACAAAGTGGTCTGATGCTAAGAAGAAGAAGAAGAGATTGGATTTATACCCCGCCCTTCACTTGTAGCCTCAGAGCAGTTTACAAACTCCTCTCCCTTCCCCTCCCCACAACAGACACCCTGTGAGGCAGGTAGGGCTGAGAGAGCTCTTTCCCAAGCTGTCCTTGAGAGAACAGCTGTGCCAGAACTACGGCTTGCCCAGGGTCATCCAGCCAGGTGCAAGTGGAGGAGTGGGGAACCAAACCCGGTTCTCCCAGATTAGAGTCCGCGCACTTAAACACTACACCAGACTGGCTCCAGCCTTATCCAGTGAGGGATCTGACAGCTTCCTTGTTTTTAAAGCCCACCAGGTCTTGCCAGATCGGTTTGTTTGAGCACAGGCTTCAGAGGTCTTGGAAGAGGTGGTCCAGGAGAGGCTGCCTTCCGTCACCCAGACTGCAGTGGCGTTTGCTGCCTCTGTAGCTCTTCGTGGGGCTGGTTGCCTGCAGAGGCATTGGCTGGTGTGCTGGTACAGCAAAGCGGCGGTGTGCCTGAATTCTGAAGTCCCTGGCTCAAATCCTGCTTTTGCCATGATTTCCTGGGCAGCCTTAAGTTTGCCTCCGTTCACCATCTCCCATCAGCAATATGAGAATAGCAATACTGAACTACCTTACAGGCTGCTGTAAAATGATTGAGATGACTGAACTGCTCTGAAATGTTCTGATGTGTCAGTTGGCTACTCATTATGGTTCCTGTGACTGGGAAATGGCAGAAGGAATGCCGCCTTTGTTACTTAAGCCACTCTTCTTTTTAAAGCGCTCCTGTGGTCTCCCACAGCTCTCGTGCATTTCAAAAGTATGCAACTTATATGTGATTTACATGCAGTGTTCCCTCTAAGCTGAGTTAGTGTGAGCTGGCACACAGTTTTTTTAGCCTTCGGCTCACACATTTTTTGTCTCTGCTCGGGAAGGCTGGCTCCAGAGCAAACTAATTTATGCAGTAGGCCAATCGCTTGCTCACAACTGTAATGCCAGGAGTTCACAGAGTAGAATTTTTGCTCCCAAGACTCCACAGCTTAGAGGGAGCATTGCATGTATTAATTTCTTGAATATGCATGCAAAATGACTTTGGGGCTGAGTTTTGTGTTGATCTCCTTTGGCTGTGAGGATACTCAGTTCCGTATTCTGAGACTGTTCTTCCAGAGTGGTCAACAGGATCAGTTTCATGCTAGAGATGTTTAGATCTGAAGTGTTTTTTTGTTTGTTTGTGAATAGCTTTTCATAATGCTCTCTCTCTCTCTCTCTCTCTCTGTTTCCAGCGGGTGCCAAAGCCTTTGTTTGTGATCACTGTGGTGCACAGTTCTCTAAAGAAGATGCTCTGGAGAGTCACAGGCAAACACACACCGGTAGGTTTCGGTTGCTCCCCACCCCACCCCCGTCTCCTAAAATGATAGCAAATCTGCTGTGCTGCAATGTCGTTCCAGGATTTCTGGAAAGGCCCGGTTGTTAAGGAGATGGTTCCTCTTTGCACTGACCCTGCGCTTGCTCTGGCGGTGGCCAAACCACTTGCGTCCAAACCACTGGCTTGGCGTTGGTCTCCGAGGTCCGAGTGGCAGGCGAGTGAGAGAAGGAAAGCCTGCTGCTCCAGGATCGTCTCCTGGCCTTCAGTGTAGTGCCTGAGCTTGGCCAGGAGTCGAGCAGGAAGCTCTAGATAGATGGTGGGAAACTAGTGGTGGGGTGGGATGAGCCTGTGGCACAGAGAGATCCTCTCCTGCACCAAGCACCAGTGAACATCGGCTGCAGAAAGTTAGATTCAGGTGGGTACCTGTGTCGGTTTGAAGCGGCAGAACACAGTTTGAGTCCAGGGGCACCCTGAAGACCCACAAAGTTTTATTCAAGGTATGAGTTTTTTTGTGCATGCACACCCTTTAAGGTCCGTGTATCTGAAGAAGTGCTCATGCATACGAAACTTATACCTTGAATAACATTTTTGTGGGTCTTCAAGGTGCCCCTGGACTCAGACTGTGTTCTGCAAAAACGTAGGCACTCGTGATGACACTGGAAGATCACCTCCAAGTGCTTGCGCCATCCTTTCTGAACTGGTTGCCAGTCGACAGGTGGGATCTTTCAGTATCCTTAATCCAGCCTCAAGCTTCATGCAGGGCCCCCAGTCTTCTTCAGCCTTCAGACACCTCCGGAATTCTGACCCAGTATCCTGCCCACTTAGCAGTTCGAAAGCAAGAAAGTGCAAGTAGATAAATAGGTACTGCTGTGGTGGGAAGGTAACAGCGTTCTGTGCGCCTTGGCGTCTAGTCATGCCGGCCACATGACCACGGAAAAAGTCTTTGGACAGCGCTGGCTCTTCAGCTTGGAAATGGAGGTGAGCACCACCCCCTAGAGTCGGATTTGACTGACTTTCGAGCAAGGGAAACCTTTGCCTTTACCTTTACAGTGAATTTAGCCACAAAAAGGCTGCCACAGGAGGTGGGACCAGCCACGTGGTATGGTGGCAGCTGTTGCCAAAGCAACGCTCTGCACAGCCGGTCAGATCTCCAGGGGCCATTCAGAAGCCCTGCTGGACAAAAGCCCCGCCTCACCCTACCCACTTTTCCAGGACAATTAAGTGGGCGCCAGGAAAGGTGTTTGGGGGGCGCACCGTGGTGCCTGCTGGGATTCCCCGGCTTAATGCCCATCTGGCAGCTGAGTGGGAGAGCTCTTCAGATTTCGGTCAGGAGGGAAGGGTCTCGCCAGGTCCCCATCCAACATCCCCCTGAAGGGCAGCGGGTCATTTTGATCTCTTCTGTTTTGCTACTTTAAATTTGAGAGTTCGTGTGAGCTGCAGACAGTATTTGCTGTCAGCCCTCTGCTGGCAACCCCACGATGTGTGTGGATGTGTGTGTGTCTCATCTGCATTGGCTCGTTGTGGCGCATGGAACTTTCTCGTTGGAGTGGGAAGTGTATGTGGGCCGCAGCCACGCTAATTACACACGCACACACAGAATATCAGTCGTCTTATTGGGTGATAGCTGCTGGACCTCTGATCATCCAGGTGGAGAGGGAAACCCTTTCGATAAACAGCTTGCTCAACACCCGCTTGCTCAACGTCACTTGCTCAATTGCTGGTTTCAGTCCTGATCAGTGTCTTCGATTATGCTCACCTGACCTGGGACGTGCGAGATCCAGAAATTCTCCCGCCACAAGGAGACACCTGGAGAGCTGCTTCACAGCAGATACCCACACAGAGCCTCATATTGCCCCTCCCATATGCCCCAGCCCCCGTGTTCAATGAAGCCTACTTTGAAGAAGAGAAGGATTGATCATGTTATTGAAATATTGGAAGGACTGTCACTTAGAACAGGGCAAAGATTTGTTCTAGAGGGCAGGATTAGATCTACCAATGGGCTGATGGCACAGGAGGCCAGATTTTGGCTGAATGTTAACAGTGACACAATGTGACATGTGGACCAATAGCCTGGCTAGGGGTGGAGGGATCTCTGGAGGTCTTTGAGCAGAGCCATCTGTCAGGGGCACTCATTTCCTGTACTGAACAGGGCGTTGAGTGAGACAGCATCAAAAGACCGGTCCGTATCAATGCAATCCTGAGCGGAGTTAGACCCTTCTAAGCCCACTGACCTTGATATGGACTTCAAATGGTGTAACTCTGCTTAGGTGTGAGGCTGCACAGCGTGCGTGTAAAGCTGCACAGTTTGAGTGTGGATGGACCCGTCGCTCCATAGGGATGGTTATCTTTGAGGGCAACGTACACTTGAGACTGTCCAGCTTTGGAACGCCCCTAGTATCTCTTGCTCAAAGCTGTTCTAACCATCAGTTCTTGTGATACTGGTGGGTGGACACTGAATTAGGGGCAGGGTCTGAACTGGTGGTTGACGAGCTTGGAAGGGGGCTCGTGGGGAAGCAGCAGGCGGCTTTGCATCATGTTTTTCAAGGTAGGGGCTGGTGCGGCGAGAGGCCTTGGGAACTGTGGCAGAGAGTCTTCAGGCTGCAAGAATCTCCCCCCTGCCCCTTTTTGCTGAATGGTTCCTTCAAACGATTTAGCAGGCCGGCAGCCTGGCGGAGGCAGGAGCGTCATTCACACTTTGAGTGCCGCCCTGCAGTTCCGCAAAGTGAAACTGAAGCAGGAGAGACTTCCTTCCGTCCTGGACTGTGCGTTAGGCCAGCAGGTCTTTTTAGCACTGATAAAGCAGTGAAAGTCCTCGAGGGTGGAACATATAAATCAGCCGACGGAAATTTAACACATTGGATTCTCTTTTGGTTTTCTACCCCGTGGTCCATTTTCAGAGCTGAGGATTTTGACGATCCGGAGTCATGTTAATGTGCCTCTTAGGGGGCAGGATGGATGATGGGCTGTTATTTGACACCAGAACATTATTGGTGAAGTAATAGCGGATACATTTTGGGGGAAATTGTGCTTCTCCTTCAAAGAAGAGAAGACGAGATTGGCTTTATACCCCGCCCTTCACTTGGAGTCTCAGAGCGGCTTGCAAACTCCTTTCCCTTCCCCTCCCCATAACAGACACCCTGGGAGGTAGGCAGGGCTGAGAGAGCTCAGAGACAACTGTCTTTGAGAGAACAGCTGGTACAGAGCTATGGTTTGCCCAAGGTCATCCAGCCAGGTGCAAGTGGAGGAGTGGGGAATCAATCCCGGTTCTCCCAGATTAGAGTCCACTGACTTAACTACTACACCAAACTGGACAAGTAGTGAGATGGTTGAGTTTTGCAAGTGGCAGTATTGTTTGTAATGGATGCTGTTGAGAGCTTTCGAGCTCTGGGGGGGGTGGGGGGGCGGGAGCGTGTTCAGATCAGCTACAGTGCAAAGAGGTCAAACTGTTGGAACGGATAAAAGGAAGTACTTCTTCACCCAAAGAGTGATTAACACGTGGAATTCACTGCCACAGGAGGTGGCGGCAGCTACAAGCATGGATGGCTTCAAGAGGGAATTGGATAAACACATGGAGCGGAGGTCCATCAGTGGCTGTTAGCCACAAGGTATAGACAGGAACTCTCAGTCTGGGGCAAGTGATGCTCTGTATTCTTGGTGCTTGGGGGGGGGGCAACAGTGGGAGGGCTTCTAGTGTCCTGGCCCCACTGCTGGACCTCCTGGTGGCACCCGGTGTTTTTGGCCACTGTGTGACAGAGTGTTGAACTAGATGGGCCACTGGCCTGATCCAACATTCACTTCTCTTATGCTCTTATGTAGTGCTTGTGTATGCACTCTCAATTGTATTAGTGCATTTCCCCCAAAAATCTGGGTGGGAATCCTATTCTTATTTTTCTATTTTTTTCGTAGGAATGAATGGGGTCTAGCTTTTTCTATATTTTAGTAATCTGCTTAAAACTAATAAGTCAAGAAGCAGTATGCAGTAGAAATAATAGGAATTACTGTGCTGGAAGTGATATACCCTTTACTAGTTATCCTGTTAGATTGTCATCATCATATTTATCGAACTCGTTTAAGAATCTTCCCCTCCATCCAGAGTATGCCAAAAAAAACCCTTTAAATCTGGTGCTAAGTGTCTATAAGGGAAATCTCAGCACCTGTGGCTCTTCTTTGGGGCAGACATTGCACTGGTAGATAGCAGCCATACATTCATATAAGTTTTGATCTTATGAAATGGGCATCCCTTACAGCCGGAGAGTGGTTCAGCCATAAACCCGGGCTTTAATATCTTTGGTTTTCTTTGGGCCAGAAGTCCATGGTCCTGACTTACAGCCCATCAGAGCCCCCCAAAAGCAGACTGTAGCTTTGCACTGGAAGTATACATTAGCATCTAAAGCTTCGCTCACTACGACCATGAAGTCCAGAATCTAAAATTACGAAAGTACACCAGAGGGCTTCAGGAGTCCTAATGAAGTCCTTGTAATGGGAAGGGAAGGAACGGGGCACTAAGGGGAGGCGGTGGCTCTGGGATGTGACATTGTCATGTACCGCCATTGCTGGTCAGCATGCAAAAGCGTTGGTCGCAACACGGCATCCCGTGGGAATGAGCCGTAAGGGAATGGCTTTGGGTGTGCATAAGGTATGAGGGCCAGGGGAGGGGAGGGAACAGAAAGGGGGAGCATTTTCCCCTGAAGACACCCCCCCCCCCCATTTTCCAGTAGAAAAATCAGAAGTTGTGGGGAGCAGTTAAATAAAGCCCTTATGAAATATTTTCTCTTTTACACAAAATGCTTCTTAAGAAAAGTGGGTTTCCACTGCAAATGCATAGTATGACAAAGCTGAGGACTCTTTTCAGTTTCTCTAATTGACATTTTGGAGAACATTTAAAAAACTGCCCCCCCCCCCTTTTGGGATCAAGATTTTTGTTGTTGTTGTTTAAAGGTAAATAATGTTGGCAACAATTAATATGCAATAGAATTATAGAGCTGGAATGGACCTCCGTTACTAATGTGTTTAATGATGGTACGTTATTTAAAAGTGTTGTGTTTTCAAAGTGATGAAGTTTGACTTAAAAGCCAACTCTGCTTGCAATCCCACCTAGTGGTTTTCTGTCCAAATCCAGGCCCTGTATTATGAGAGGGTGCAGTAGTTTGCAGTTCTTTCTCGAGCATTCTGTACACTGACAACATAAATACAACTGTGTCTCAGTGGTAAAGCATCTGCTTGGTGTGCAGAAGGTCCCAGGTTCAATCCCCGGCATCTCCAGTAAAAGGACCAGGCAGGAGGTGATGGGAAAGACCTCTGCCTGAGACCCTGGAGAGCCACTGCCAGTCTGAGTAGACTACATTTACCTTGATAGACCAATGGTTTGATTCGGTTGGAGGCAGCTTTGTGTGTGAGGAGGGGCTGTGGCTAAGTGGCAGAGCCTCTGCTTGGCGTGCAGAAGGTCCCAGGTTCAATCCCCAAGGACCAGGCAGGAGGTGATGGGAGAGACCTCCGCCTGAGACCCTGGAGAGCCACTGCCCGTCTGAGTAGACAATACCGACTTTGATGGAACCTAAGGGTCTGATCCAGTAGAAGTCAGCTTCCTGTGTTTATGTGTACCTGTTGTGGCCCACGCTGGACAGGAATAATTTTCATGATGAAGCATCAGGGAGCAACACCATTGGTGAAGTCTTCCCGAATGAAACAATTTATCTTCGGTCATTTGTACCTCTTCAATTCTTCCCCCCCAACCCCGCCCACCTTCTCTGTCTGCTGATGAAATGCTTTTCACAGAGGGGAATTTGTGTTTTTCTAAGGTGGTTGTTGGTGAAGTCTCTTTCTGGCCCTTGGAAATGGAGGAGAATAGAGTTGCCGGTTACCAGGTTTCAGTGGTGACCTTGGGATGGGGGAGGGGGGTTCCTCTGGGGACAGATTAAGTGTGTTTTGATTTAAAGCCTTGGGATGAGAACATCCCTGGCTGCCAAGAAGGGCTGCGTCCATGCCAGAGCTTAGATGGTGACATGAAAACTTAGAATGGAAGAACACAAATAGGCAGCTCTGGGTCAGCGCGACCCGAGCGGAGAGGGTTTATCATCACCTCCTTTCGCTGTAAACAAGTGCTTCTCGGTTACATGTCAGAAGCCGGCTTTATGGCCAGAGAGGGCCTCCTCTTGCCAAGAAATTGATAGTTTCCTCTGGGTGAGAATCGCTGCCTGGAGGATGGAAATTTTTTGCTTCTCGGCCGTTGTCTTAAGTGAACGCTCCCAGCAAAAGGGACTCTTCTGGCAATAGGGCAGGGATCCAGCGAAGCTTGGGCTCTGCTTTGGGCTCTGCTTTCACTGAATCGGTCAACCAAGTTGCCTCTCTTGTGTTTTAGCTTCAGCACAGGGCAGTTTCCATGAGTGCTGGACTGTGTGGTAATTCAACTGCCCCATATTCTGCTGAACATTTCAGGAGAGCAGCCGGGTTGGAATCCATCTATATGCGATGCCAGTCCCGTGGAGGCCGGCTGAAACAACGTTGATGATTACTCTCCCACATCTCGGCATGATGCCAGAGCCATTTGCCATTTGCGTTCCTCCCATCCCATGGTGAAACTCCTCCACCCCATGGCTGGATGCGACTTGTAGCTGCCGGGAGTGGTGTGGGGATGCTCTGTGCCTTTTGTCTTCACCAGTGGGTCGTAGTCCACAGCTGGGCGTATGCCGAGCCCAACAAGTTGACGCCGTCATTGTTGCATGGAGTCCTGGAACTGGACGGAGCCTTCTAGTCCAGTCCTGGACCCTCTGCAGGAAAGCCATACTAGAGCATTGCTGACAGATGGTTGTTCAGCCAAGGCTTAAAGACCTCCAGGAAGGGAGACTCCTAGAGAATTGGTTCCATTGGTAAACTGCTTTCATCATCACTAGGACGTTTCTCCTAATGCTGAACCAAAATGTATCCTCCTGTAATTTAAACCTGTTAGAGCTTGTTTTTGCCCAGCAGAGAACAAGTCTTTGCCCTCATCCTTGTGGGAGTTAGAACTTGAAGAGAGTAATCTCACCCACCATCCACCCCAGTCTTCTCTTCTGCTGGGTAAAACATAACACAGTTTGATCAACCTTTCCACACAGGACTTATTTTGCAGACATTTGACTGTACTGGTTGACCTTCTTTCTGGTTTTTCCCCCATCTTCCCAATTAGGAAGGAGAAACAAGTCTACAGTCATAACATTAAGAGTGGGTCTTAGTCTGAAATTAAAAATGGCAGCCAGTATTTCGATCTTGGAAGATGCTTCAGTAGCATGGCCACCTTAAAGTCCTTGGCTTATTGGGTGATGGTCTGCACATGAAGTTAGGGTTGCTTGGTCCCCCCTGGCCACCGGTGGGTGATGAGGTTGCCATGGGGTAATTTTGAGCAGGAGCTCGGGGGAGCGCAGCTCCAGGAGTTGGTGCCAGCCCCCCCACACACACCACCCTGGCAGGGAAATGCCTGCTTGTGTCCTGGCTGCAGCAAAATGATCCCATCCCCTGGAAAGGTCCTTGCTCCTCCGACCAGCCTTCTGAAGGCTTCAGCCACCACTGAAGCTCTCCTCCCAGAATAGTGGCATTTCTGAGGCTTGGATTAGTAGCTGTCCCCTCTCTGCCAGCTTTCTTTCTTTCTTTCTTTCTTTCTTTCTTTCTTTCTTTCTTTCTTTCTTTCTTTCTTTCTTTCTTTCTTTCTTTCTTTCTTTCTTCTTCTTCCTTCCTTCCTTCCTTCCTTCCTTCCTTCCTTCCTTCCTTCCTTCCTTCCTTCCTTCCTTCCTTCCTTCCTTCCTTCCTTCCTTCCGCAAATAAGTTATGCTAATGAGCTATGCTAATGAACTCCTGCACCTCTTTTCCTATGAAATGACCCCTGGGGTTGCCAGATCCAGGTTGGAAAACTCCTGGAGATTTGGGGGGGGTTGAGCCTGGGGAGGACAGGGACCTCAGTGGGGTGCAATGCCATGGAATCCACCCTCCAAAGCATCTGTTTGCTCCAGGGGATCTGATTTTGGTAGTCTGGAGATGAGCTGTAATTCCGGGGGGTCCCCAGGTCCCACCTGGAGGTTGGCATCTCTACATAGAGGTGGATACCTCTACAGTGGATACCTACAGTAGATGAGCTTCTTTGAACAACCTCTTTCTCAAAGTTGTCCAATCAGGTGTGTGTCACCAAATGGAGACAGCTGCCAACCAGACCTTCTCTTCTTTTCATGACAGATCAGATTTCTGCTCAGGCCACGACAAACTACATTTTCCCCTTAAAAAGAAGTCTCTATAAATGTTTAGGAGGAGTTTCAGCACTGCCAGTTTCTTGCTAGGTGTTCACATCACTTGGTCTGGCTTTTGCATCAATAAGAAAAAAGGTTTTGGCATCCTTCCATACCTGGGGGAGAAAGGGAGGGGACCTTTCCTTTGCAAATTAAAAAAAGAGGAATTATATCTCTACCAGCCACTTGTAGCTGCCCCCTGGAATCCAGGTCGTACAGGGATTGTGTGAGCCAGCTCTTTCCTTTCTAAAAAACTGTAATAGCTGTTGACTTTTCTAAATATCAGAGGTGATTCGTATAGGATTTCCAGGGCCCTGCCAAAGTATTTCACATGAGTGAAGGGCTGATCGCAAAGTGCTGCGTAACGTCATCCCCACTTGGGAAACAGTGCCATGCGCTTCTGTTCCTACAGTCAATGCTCTGGCATGGATTCACCCCTGACCTAATTTCATTCTCGGCTACTACAGGGACATGTTTGGTACCTAATATAGAGTGGATTTTCTTAGCATTTGGGCTTCTCTGGTCTGATAGCAAGCGTTTCGCAGTCTTGATTAATGAGTCAAGTGGTACGCTTTACTCTGGAACAGACCAGTTCCCAGAGACTGTTTTGCCTCCTATGGGGGTAAAAGCTACTTCTAGGCAATGTTCCCTCTAAGCTGTGGAGTCTTGTGAGCAAAAATTCTACCTTGTGAGCCACTGGGCATTAAAGCGGTGAGTGAGCGATTTGGCTCCTGCATAAATTAGTTTGCTCTGGAGCCATCCTTCCTGAGCTAAGCCGGAGGCTAAAAAACTGTGAGCTAGCTCACACTAACTCAGCTTAGAGGGAACACTGCTTCTGGGTACAGCAGTCCTGCGTGAACTTTGCCCGGCTGTCTGAAGACATGCCTTGATTCCTTCTTGAGAAAAGAAACAAGAAAGGTCCGGTTAAAAGTCCATGCTCCAGCTCTTTTGCCTGAGGTAGAGCTTGTGATGTAGAGTTACCTTCAGGAGAGCCATCCTGTCCCCCCTCAGCCTCCTCTTCTCCAGACTGAACATTCCCAAGTCCCTCAGCCTTTCCTCAGAGGGCTTCTTAGTCTCCAGGCCCCCGGTCATCCTTGTCGCTCTCCTCTGCACCTGCCCCATCCTGTCCTTTTTGAAGTGAGGCCTCCAGAACTGTAGACAATACTCCAGGTGCAGCCTGACCAATGCAGTGTGCAGCGGGACTAGGACATCTTGTGATTTGGATTTTATACCTCTGTCGATACACCCCAAGATCTCATTAGTCTTTTTTGTCACTGCATCACACTGGCTGTTCATGTTTAACTTACGGTCCACCCATACCCCAAGACCTTGTTCACACACACACTGTTACCCAGAACTGTATTTCCCCCATCCAGTACGTGTGTTCCTCATTTTTGTTACCCAGATGTAGAACTCGGCACTTGTTAAATTGAGAGCCAGTTTGGTGTAGTGGTTAAGTGCGCGGACTCTAATCTGGGAGAACCGGGTTTGATTCCCCACTCCTCCACTTGCACCTGGCTGGATGACCTTGGGCAAGCCATAGCTCTGTACCAGCTGTTCCCTCAAGGACAGCTTGGGAAAGAGCTCTCTCAGCCCCACCTACCTCACAGGGTGTCTGTTGTGGGGAGGGGAAGGGAAAGGAGTTTGTAAGCCGCTCTGAGACTCTTAAGTGAGTGAAGGGCGGGTTATAAATCCAATCTCTTCTTCTTCTTCTTCTTAAATTGCATCTTGTTCACATCCGCCCACTTTTCCAGTGTGTTCAGATCTCGTTGAATTCTATATCTTCTGGTGTGTTCGCTGCTCCTCCCAATTTGGTGTCATCTGCAGATTTAATGAGTAGCCCCTCCACACCCTTATCCGGATAATTTATAAAAATATTGGAAAGTACTGGGCCCAGAACCGAGCCCTGTGGCACCCCACTGGACGCCTCCCTCCTTTCAGATGAAATGCCATGGACAACTACTCTATGAGTGCGGTTCTCCAAGCAGTGCCCTATCCACCTAACTATCCTAGAGTCTAGTCAATAGCCCTCCAGTTTACCCATCAGAACATCATAGGGAACCCTGTCAAAAGCTTTACTGAAATCCAGGTAAACA
The DNA here is from genome assembly GCA_029233225.1 of Lepidodactylus listeri. NCBI lineage: Eukaryota > Metazoa > Chordata > Lepidosauria > Squamata > Gekkonidae > Lepidodactylus > Lepidodactylus listeri. Next base: position 72,615,192 of record JARCFY010000014.1, on the reverse strand, counting down.
GCATCAACAGCATTCCCTCGATCCAGTAAGCTCATCACTCCGTCAAAGAAGGAAATGAGCTTGTCTGGCAGGACCTGTTGGGTACAAATCCATGCTGACTTCCCCAATCACCAAGTTGTCCTTTAGATGCTCACAGATCGATCTCTTTAAAATCTGCTCCAGTATCTTCCCAGGGACAGAGGTCAGACTGACTGGCCTGTAGTTTCCTGGGTCATCCCTCCTCCCTTTATTGACAACTGGGATAACATCTCCTCTCCTCCAGTCTTGTGGCACATCTCCCATCCTCCAAGAGGTCTGGAAGATGATGGACAGAGGCTCTGCAAGCTCTCTAGGAAGTTCTTTGAGCACTCTTGGATGCGTACCATCTGGCCCGGGGGATTTGTACTCATTCAATGTAGCCAGGTGCTTCTCAAGTACCTCTCTGTCCATGTCAACCAGCAGCCCGGACGCAGTGCCTAGCCTACTACCATCTCTAGATGAGCCTGTTCTCTTTTTCAGGGGAAAAACTGAGGCAAAATAGGCATTAAGCCTTTCTGCTTTCTCTCTGTCCTCTGTCAGAGTTTCTCCATTTTAGCCCAACAGTGGGCCCATCGCCTCTTTCACCTTGTGTTTGCTCATCACATATCTGAAGAAGAGTTTCTTGTTGTGGTGAGCCTCCCTGGCCAGCTTTAGGTCACTGTGAGCTTTGGCCTCTCTGATGGCCATCTGGTTGTCTTCACCATGGATTTGCTGGCATCGGAATCGGAAGTAAGAACATAAGAGAAGCCAGTGTTGGATCAGGCCAAAGGCCCATCCAGTCCAACACTCTGTGCACATAGTGGCCAAAACCCAGGTGGCATCAGGAAGTCCACCAGCAGGGCTGGTACTCCAGAAACCCTCTCACTGTTGCCCCCCAAGGACCAAGAAGACAGGGCATCCCTTGCCCCAGACAGAGTGTTCCATCTATACCTTGTGGCTCATAGCCACTGATGGACCTCTGCTCCATATGTTTATCCAATCCCCTCTTGAAGCTGTCTATGCCTGTAGCCGCTGCCAACTCCTGTGGCAGTGAATTCCATGTGTTAATGACTCTTTGGGTGAAGAAGGACTTCCTTTTATCTGTTGGGAGCCTGCTGCTTGGAACAGACTGTGAGTGGGATCTGCCTGCCGTTCCACCTGCTGAGCAGAGATCTGGTCTGCGCTGGTTTTCCTAACCTGCAAACGCCGTCTCGCCTTCTCCACCCAGTTAATCAGTAAGTGTGTTGGAGTGTCGTCGTTGCTGGCAGAAGATGGGTTTGCGCCCCTTGCTGTCGCTCGAAGTTTCGCGTTGGCCTCAGTCCGGCAATGCTGGGCTCCCTGTTGTTGCCCTGCGCTCCCTCCCAACTTCTCTGGCAAACTGCACAGCTGCACCCAACCCACCCAGGGCAGTTAATAAAACCAACGTGTGGCTGAACCATGAAAAGCCATAAATTGTCTTGTTCCCCCCCCCCCCTCCCTTCTCTAGGATGTTGGTAGCGTTTTGATTTAATAGTTGGACAAACACAAGGGTCTGTTTTATTCAGCGTTTACAGGCCTCGGGGCTGTTATTCCTCCAAATTTAATAGCACTGAAATTGCAGGGTTTGTGATAATTTGCCCATCACTTTCGGCGCTCCCACTGATGTTTATTGTCAGCGGGATGAAATCTCGATCCGATTCACTTAGATAACATGTCTGTTAAACATTTAGATAATTGTGCCATCATTAAGTTGTCACATTATTTTAGAGATTCAAAACAGTATTGTGGTAAGTGGAGAGGTGCGAGGAGGAGGAGGAGGGAAGGGGGAGTCGTCCCCGAGTGCAGCAGTCGCAGCGGATGAGGAAAGGTTGGCCGTGGTGCTAGCTTTCCACTTGCGGGGTTAGTGCCGGTTTTGGCTCGAGCCAGTTTGCCAGTGATCGGGAGCCAATGAAAAAGGCCAGTGGGTGTCTCTGGATTAAAAAGGAGCTTTGACTCTCGAAAACGTATACCTCGAAAATCTGATTGGTCTGGAAGGGGCTACTGCGGGCCGACACAGCTACCCTCTGAAGGTATCCTAATAGAGTGAAATTGCAGTGTGTGGGAAAAGTTGCGCTCTTCGGGGCGCCCACCCCTCCTGTTTTCTAAACATCTTCAAAGCTGGGAAAATCAGATTTCCTTTTTGCACAGCGTACATCGCAATCCACTTTGTAGAAATGCACTGATGTTTCAGACCATGGTGGATACCCATTCATTCATACCGATTTTTATTTATTTATTTATTACATTTTTATCCCGCCTATCCAGCAAGCTGGCTCAAGGCGGCTACCAACCATAAAATACCATAAAATGGTTTACAAACTTAAATAAGCAACATCAACAATAAAACAATATTTTTGCTGTCATTGGCGGTGGGCCGCTTCCCATGCAGCCGTCTCCTCACGTGAGGTCCATCTGCAGTGGAAGGGGACACAGGCAGTCTGTCTTGAGAGAGAGAGTATTTCTGCTTTCAGTTTTTGAGTCGGAAGTTGTGCCTCCAAAGAGAGTTGTGCTTCCTTCTTTTTCTTGTCGCCTGCTATTTCCCCCCTTCTCTCTGCTGCTTCCCTGGTGTCATTCCCCCTTTTCAATCACACTGTCGCCTTCCGAGATGGGCTGGGATGGCTGACACGGCCAATCAGCGATCCCGTAGTAAACAGGATGACATTTGCAGCTCTATTTAGCCAGTGGGATTTCGATCTATGCTGATGTCATGGAGGGAAAATGAAGGGGATTCAAAGTGAGGGCAACGCATAAACAGACCATCATTTTCAAGCAGTGACTGGAAACATCTCCAAAGAGCGAGGGCGATGCTCGGAGCTTCAGGAAACATTCACAACAATATTTTGAGTGCGGCTTTGTTCATAGCCAAGCGCATTGGTCCCATTACCACCAAGAGGGAGGAATGATGAGATTGGGGAAGAGAAGGGATCCACGAAGACCCGTCTCTCAGGAAGGCTAGGCATTTGGATGTGCTTCTAAATTTTAAGAGAAGAGTTCGGGAGCATTCTTTTTAAACAGGTGCAGCGACGAGTGCATTGAGTGTACTTTTAACCTGTAACCTGCCCTGTGTTTTATATTAGCTTGGAGAGGAGACTATTGAGAGCAGATACCATAGCCGGCTTCATATATTTGAAGGGTTCAGAGGTTAAGATGCTGAGCTGCAGACCGGAAGGTCAGTAGCTTGGCAGTTTGAGACCCGAGTGCTGTGACAGAGTGAGCTTCCGTCCCTGGCCCCAGCTCCTGCCAACCTAGCAGTTTGAAAGCAAGAAATTGCGAGTAGATAAATAGGCACCACTTCAGTGGGAAGGTAACAGCGTTCCATGTGCCTTGGCGTTTAGTCATGCTGGCTACATGACCACGGAAAAAGTCTTTGGACAGCACTGGCTCTTCGGTATGGAAACGGATATGAGCACCGCCCCTTAGAGTCAGATTCGAGTGGCTTTTGAGCAAGGGCAACCTTTACCTTTTACCTACAGAGGATGGAGCAGAATTGTTTTTCTGTTGCCTCAAAAGGTTGGACCAGAACCAATGGACTGAAACTATCTCAAAAGAGTTTCCAGTTAAACGTTAGGAAGAATGTTCTGACAGGGTGGTTCCTCAATGGAACAGGCTTCCTCAGGAAGGGGTGGGCTCTCCTCCCTTGGAGGTTTTTAAGTGGATGCTAGACGGCCACCCCACGGCAATGCTGATTCTATTACTTGCTCTGACTTTAGGCAGATTGTGAGAGGAGGGCAGGAAGGAATGAGCCAGTGTTTGGCTCTCGTGGTCTGTTCTCATGTGCCCTGGGTAATGCTGATCGCCATTTTGGGGTCAGGAAGGCATTTCCCTCCAGGCCAGATTGGCCCAGGGATCCTGGGGGGGTGGGGGTGTTGCTTTCCTCTGGGCGTAGAACTGGGGTCACCGAGGGGGCTGGGGGGAGGTAGTTGAGAATTCCCTGCATTGTGCAGGGGGTTGGACTAGATGACCTTTGAGATCCCTTCCAGCTCTCTGTTTCTGACTTTTAGAATGCAGTCTACAGATAGGTAAAGAAACCTCTCAGTTTGGGTCTTGCTGGCTACATCTCTAGTCCAGTGAACACGATGACGTGAAAGTTAACTGCCGGGTGGAATGAAATGGGTTGGATTGTTCGTGCTTTTTGAGTTTCGGAACATAAATGCTAGCAGCACCCCAGGGAAAGGACAGGCGAAGAACAGCAGGCAAAGTGGAGGCTTTTGTGTTCCAGTTACATGTTCACTTCATTTCCTTTGTGAGCCTCGCCATCCTCTTTTCTTGATGGTTTCCACGGGAATCTGAAACTGACTAAGACTGTTGGGGTCACTTTCTTGAAAGGTTGTTCTTCAAAGCGAGGTTATAAGACTTGATTCGGACTGGCTGGTGGGGCTCCAGGTACTGTAGCGGGACTGCTCTGCAGGAGGAAGTTGAGAGGGCGTGGGCACTGGGAGGGCTGGTGTGGTCCAGCAGCCGACCTCACCGAACATGGGCATGGGTGCGAATCCCATCTTGGCTGCGGATGCAGACCGGCTGGCGGGAAACAAGTGGAAACGTCTTGTAAAACGTAGTGGTGAAGGGCGTGCGGAATTTAGTATCCAGTTTTTAAAGTTATTTGAAGCTCCCCCAGCTGTAAAACGCCCCCCTCCCTCCATTAGTCGATATTCTTTGTTTCTGAGGGTTTCCACCTTGGTATGCCTTACCCTAGTAGAGGCAGGGAGGAGGACATGGAGCTTTCATTGAGATCCCTTGGCTTTCTCTGACACTTCCTCTTTTGACACCCATACAGACGTCTTCAGTACAGCTGGCCTTCACCTTTGCCTGACAGAATGATGACTCTCCTATTTTTGGAAATATTAAAAGGGGGGGAGACATAATGTGTGTGTGTAAAGTGCCATCGAGTCACAGCCGACTTGTGGTGACCCCAGCAAGGGGCTTTCAAGACAGGTGGGAAGCTAGGGTTGCCAGGTCTGGGATGGTAAATACCTGGAGACTTTGGGGATGGATCCAGGAGAGGGTGAGGCTTGGGGAGGGGAGGGGCCTCAGCATGGTCCAATGCCATAGAGTCCACCCTTCAAAGCAGCCATTTCCTCCAGGGGAGGGGATCTCTGATCTCTGTTGTAAAAGCGGGAGATCCCCAGGCCCCACCTGGAGGCTGGCAACCCTATGAGAGCAGAGGTGGATGGCCATCGCCTTCCTCTGCAGAGTCTTCCTTAGTGATTTCCCTTCCAAGTACTGACTCTGCTTAGCTTCCAAGATCCGATGAGAACAGGCTATACCAAGATCCAATGAGAACAGGCTATACCAGGCTATACGCCCCAAAAGACATCACGGGTAAGGAGCAGTCTTCACAAATCTGCTTTGGGGTTGTGTTCTGTCTGCTCTTGTTTTTGTGGCAGCAAGTAACCTATCTGGACTCTGGTTCCATTGCAGTGGCACCCATTCCATGAGACAGGAGACCCTCTTTGAGGCTTGGTGTTCAAACAACCGGTGTGGGGTTTCTCCCCCCCCCCCCCCCCAGCAAAACAAATGAAAATTTCTTCCTCAAACGGCATACAACTTCCTATTACTGTTTCACAGCACTCTGGAGAGTTTTAAGATAGCAGCTTGATTAAGCTTGTGGGGAAAATACTATCAGCATGCCTCTCCACAGATAGCGATAATGTACTGTTGGCATTAAGTATGTTTAAGGGTAATTATCTCCCCCCCCCCCAATTCGTATGGGTTTCATGAGACGCACTGGGTGCAGGAGTGTGGGTGTTGCGCTAGACTGGTCCCCAGACAAAGAGGGTGGCGCTCCTCAGCTGCGCTGGAATCTTGTCCTCCTTCACTGGAGTTTGTTCAGAGAGTCCAGGAAGGATGCTCATTCAGTGGGGGGAGACGGGAGGTTGAAATTGTCCTTTGAGTTTGGCGATACAGGTCTGTCTGAGGTGTTTTGTTTGGAAGGACCTTTCAGAAACATGTGGTGCCCCGTTTTCTCACTGCTGTAACCGCACGCCAGCCCACTTTGCTTCTGAAATGTGTTGGTCGGGATCATTTCGTAGAAAAAGAGGTGCAGGAGTTCATTAGCATAACTCATTAGCATAAACGTATTTGCATATGCTACACCACCCGACATCACTAGAAGTATGTCAGAAGGCAAGAAAGAAAGGAGAGAGAGCTGGCAGAGAGGGGACAGCTACTAATCCAAGGCCTCAGAAATGCCCCTATTCTGGGAGGAGAGCTTCAGTGGTGGCCGAAGCCTTCAGAAGGCTGGTCGGAGGAACAAGGACCTTTCCAGGGGACGGGGTCATTTTGCTGCAGCCAGGACAGAAGCAGGCATTCCCCCGCGGGGGGGGGGGGAGCTGGCACCAGCTCCTGGAGCTGCAGTCCCCTGAGCTCCTGCTCAAAATGACCCCTGGTGTTGGTCATTTGAAATGTGGTGTTGGAGGAGAGTTTTACCAATACCATGGACCACCAAAAAGACCAATAAGGGGATTCTAGATCAAGCCTGAACTTTCCCCTGGAAGCTAACATGACCAAACTGAGACTATTGTACATTGGCACATCCTGAGAAGACAAGAGTCACTGGAGAAGGCAATAATGCTAGGCAAAGTTGAAGGCAGCAGGAAAAGAGGAAGAACCAATAGAATGAGGAGGAGGAGGAGGAGGAGGAGGAGGAGGAGGAACAGATTGGATTTATACCCTGCCCTTCACTCGGAGTCTCAGAACAGCTTACAGACTCCCTTCCCTTCTCCTCCCCGCAACAGACGGCCTGTGAGGTAGGTGGGGCTGAGAGAGCTCTCTCGAGAACAGCTCTTTCAAGGACAGCTCTGACAGAACTAACGGCTTACCTAAGGTCATCCAGCAGCTGCATGTGGAGGAGTGGGGAATCAAACCCGGTTCTCCTAGATTAGAGTCCGCGCACTTAACCACTGCACCAAACTGGCTCTCAGGAGATGGACTGACTCAATCAAGGAAGCCACGGCATTCAGTATGGAGGAGAAGGAGGAGATTGGATTTATACCCCGCCCTTCACTCCCCAAGGGAGTCTCAGAGAGGCTTACAATCTCCTGTCCTTTCCCCTCCCCACAACAGACACCCTGGGAGGCAGGTGGGGCTGAGAGAGCTCTGACAGAAGCTGCTCTTTTTCAGGAACAGCTGTGCCAAACTATGGCTTGCCCAAGGTCATCCAGCAGGTGTATATGGGGGAGTGGGGAATCAAACCTGGTTCTCCCAGATTAGAGTCTGGTGCATCTTCTTCTTCTTTTTTACCTGAACTTCGTGAAAAGAAACGGTGTGGGAAACCTCTGGAGGGACTCATTCCACAGTGGTGGGGTAGCTGTGGAAAGAGCCCAGCCTGGGTCAAGCCCCATGGGAGTTTGCCTCCAGCTGTGAAGTCAGGTGTCTCCAGCCCATCTTTGAGAGGGTCTTATGGGTGGAAATGCTCCACCAGACACGTTGGGCCTGGGTCTCAAAAGGCCATGTCCAGTAACTGAGCTTGGTAAAATATAGATTGCCGGGGAGGTGCTGTCAAGCCACAGTCAGCTTATGTCGACCCCTCATGGAGTTTTCAAGGTAACAGGTACACAGAGGTGGTACTGCCATCGCCTCCCTCTGCACAGCAATCCTGGACTTCCTTGGTGGTCCCCCATCCAAACTTGAAGGCTTAAAAAGAATTCCTTGTGGGCTTCTACAATTTAGCCCTCAAATTACTCCCATTTCAGATGTAAACATGGTCAAAAGCATAATAAACGTCCTTGTTTTCAGGGCCCGCATGTGGGCTTTTTTGGAAACCCTTCTTGTTTTTCCATAAGAGTGGAGAACTTTCCTTCAGATGTGGCAGCAGTGTCCACCACTGAGTAGAAAGTGTGCCTCTGCTTTTGCTGCTTCATTTTTCCTAGCATTGCCTTTTGGCATAAACTCCAGTGCTCTGACTCTGGAGGTTGGATCCAGCCCACTGATTGACCAGGAGATTGGTGGACAGAGGTTCTCCAGAAGGAGGGAGGTGATGGAGTTAAATCTGGCTGAAGGCACAGCCCTCTGTTGGCAAAACCCGAAGTGCCTCCATCTTGAATTTACGGATTTTTCAGGCAAAAGATGAAGTGAAGATGAAATCCATGCAAAGTGAAGTGATCGATCATTCAAGTATGGGAAAGCTGCACTTCAGCTTCAGCCTAGCCCGTGCAGGGTTCTGTGAGTGCCTTCCTTCAGTGTTAAACGGAAGCACAGGCAGAATTCTAGCATTTTCCATAGGCATCTTTTATAAGATATATTGAAAGGTATTTTATTTATTTATGTGTTTGCTTCACGATCCTCTCTCGGCAGCTGAAACAGTTTAAATTAAGTATTTTGGTGGTGAAAGTCTCAGTGAATTAGGATAAAAGGCTCCAGTTTCTTCTGTTCCACAGGCCAGGTTTGGAATCTTTCACGTATATATGGATAGCTGTTTTGTTTCTTGCAGGATGCTCATGTCGATTAGGCAGACTTAACCAACTTGGGCTGAGAAGTGCATAGAATGGGAAGGCCACTGATGTTGCTCAGGATTTGTTTGCTGGATTACAGAGATGTACATTGCGCTTGTCACAAAGAGGAGCTGCTAGAATAGACATTTGCCTCCAGGAGATGCTTGTGTTTCAGTATCATAGGCAGTCTCTGAGAGTCAGGCTGCGGCCACACGGGCCTTAAATGCGGGAGGAAGGGCAATTTCCTCCCGCATTTAAAGGGGCCGACCAGACGGCCGGCCCCTAGTCCCGTGCCGAAGCGGGATCCAATGCGGGTTCCTCCCGCATTTTCCGACCCCGGGAAAATCAAGTATTTTCCCGGGTGTTGCGGGAGGAACCCGCATTGGGAGGTATCTGGACAGCCCTCTCTCGCAGGGCTGCAGGGCTGTCCAGATAGCCCCGCCGGCCATTTTTTTCCCCCCTTTTACACTTGGGCGCATGGCTATCCATGCGCCCAAGTGTAAAAGGGGGAAAAAAACAACAACCCCGACTTACCAAGGCGGATGGCGGGTCGGAGGCCGCCACCACCACTTGCTGTTCTGCTGGGGCCGCCTCCGCTGCCTCCACCGCCTGCGCCGACGTCTGTGGTTGCCGCCGCGGCGGCTTCCGCCGCCACCGCCACCTCTTCCCCCGTGGCCTCCGCCGCCTCCGCCTCTTCCCCCGTGGCCTCCGCCGGGGCCGCGGCCGCTGTTCCCCCGCCCGCGGCCACCTGTTCAGCGGCCGCGGCCGACGATCTTGGTGACGCAGGGGTTGGGATGTTTAGACATCCCAACCCGCTGTTTAAAAATGCGGCCCCTTTAAATCCGGGAGCCCTCCCGGATTTAAAGGGGCCGTGTGACCGCAGCCTCAGAGATGCCAGTTGTAACAGTTAGCAGCAATGAAGTAAGTCGCAGCCTTTGTTGCTGCCCTTGTCCATGTGGCTCTTCTGTGGCTCTCTTGGCCCTGGAGATACCCTTTGGGGAGCCCTTCTATCCCCCCTACACACCCACAGATTTGTAAATGTTTCTCCATGGCTTGGGACCACTCCAGAAATGCACACACAGTCTAAAATATTTTTTTTTCTGCTTAGGCAAGAAGAAAGAAAGAAAGAATTAAGGCCACATTTTGACTTAGCACAAGAACCAGAAAGATGTCATTCTAGCTCTTTGGGGTGGGGGGAGCTCACTGGTATTTGGTTAGCCTCTGGAAAGACCTTGCTGTTGATAAATGCGGAACGGATATTTGGAGGGCTCAGTGTCTCAAGACAATGCAATTTGCCACCGTCGCCATCACAGAAAATTTAGATGGATAGGTGGACAGACGGACTCACATATGTACATGACATTGTATGGAAATGTCTGTCCTCTGCTGCAGAGCGAAGCCAGAACATCCTGCATTGCATAGAAGAAACAGAAGAACTATGACAGGGAGGGGAAAGATATTCACCTCTTTTACACTTGGCATTTGTGGTGGTCAGAATATCTCAAATGATGAGGGGGGGGGGGAAATTAGCAGAACCCTTCTGATCTATCCGATACATTAGAATTCGCCTTTGCTACTGACTCTACTGGTTGGTTCCCCCAGTGCACATTTAAAGTTGGGGAAACGGCATGTAGCTGTGCCACAACCTCAGTTCAAAATGGGGGCCTTGAAGCTGCCACCTACCTATAAAAGTGCTCCTAACAGATCGTCCAGTGTCTTGTCTGGAGCAACTGGTGGTCAGAAATAAACATGAGAGAAGAACTAATCCTGATTATCATGGCTGCTTGCTGGGCAATTCCAAGCACAGGTAGCCCCTTCCAAGCCCTTTGGCTTCTGTGGACTTAAAAGGGTAAAATTCTGCTTAGGGTTCCACTGACGGAAACCTTCTTAAAGTTGAAAGTAATAAATAAATAACCTTCTTAAAGTTGAAAGTAATAAATAAATAATATGTGAACGAACAGAGTGGCCTTGGACTAAATCAAACCATTTGATCCTCTTCGCCGCTGTCTGCCTGGCAGTGCTACGTGTCCCAGCAATGCTGTGCTCCCACATGCTGTGCTGTGAGCTTTGGTCCTTCCATGCAGTTTTGTCGTCCCTGTTAAGAAAGCCATTGGTCCTTATGGCTATTGCACCACTGCAAAATAACATTTCAGAGGGGAGCCATGTTGTCCTGCAGTGGAAGAGCTGGATTCAAATCCAGGAGCACCTTAGAGACCAACAAGATTTTTTTTGGGGGGGGGGGGGGGTGAGCGGTTGAGAGTCACAGCTCTCTGATGAAGGGGGCTTTGACTCTCAGAAGCTAATATCCTGCAGATCTTGTTAGTTTCTAAGGTGCTACTAGAACTTGAACTCCACAGAACAATGAACTCCTAGTCCAGTTGGGACGGTAAGGGGAGAAAGTTGGGCAGGAGTTCTTCTTTTTTCTCTTAAGTCTGCTGCCCATCTCTTCCAGGAGACTGCTTCAGCATGCCTTTTCCCACACAACATGACTTTATTCATTTCAGTCATGTCCACATTCACCACGTTGTCCACCCCAACTCCACAGTGCCTTGGTTCAAGCAAACAGCCAAGATGGTGTCCACAAATTGGGGGTTATTCGCCTGGCCACCCTTTCACGTTTTAGCCAAGTGATAAGCTTTTGACCTCAACCTTGCATTTGGCTATGGAAGCTGTTTTGGGAAATCAGCCCTTCACAGAAGTCACACCAGTTATTTCTGGTGCCTAAATATGGATTTGGCAGCCTAACTTTAGACGTTTATTCTTGTCAGCGTTGGCTCCCGGCCATCCTTCGGTGTTGTTTTCGAAACGGGTGCTATGCCATGCAAGCCTGGTCTCCTTGTAACAGAATCTTCCGGGCCTTCTTGAAAAGGGGCCATCGATGTGTTTACAGAGGAACAGAAAGTACAGAGCTGGTGTCTCTTTTTGGAAAGGCTCCGTTCCATAATCGGAACCTTATGACTTGCAGCTGAAATATTTTGCTGTGTGTCTTGGCTCATAGATTGAAAACAAAATGCCTAGCGCGCCTTCGCCTCACAAAAACATCTCTCTCTCTCTCTCTCTCTCTGTTCTGAGGCTGCCTCAGCTAGTTGAGCTTCAGATGAAACATATGTTAAAAGGGAGTTGGTGGCCGAACAGCAGGCTCAAGATTGGGTTCCAGATCTTGCCGTTGCAGACTGTAAAACTTTCCAAAGCATCTATAGGAGGGTGAAGAGCAATTGGAGCACTGTGCACTGAGTTGGAGTTGAGTTGCTCTAGCTCAGTGTGTTTCCCAACCAGTGGGTCACGAAGCCTCTGAAAAGTAGGTCATGGGCCAGGCCTCCCCAATGATCGCCCTTGGCCTTTCCATTGCTCTCCTTTGGATTTTGGAAACTAAGATCTGACCCTGGAAACCATATCTTCTATGTCATCTATTAGTTGGTATTCTGATGGTTACTAGAGTGAGTTTCTTAGAATCTTGGGGGGGGGGGTTAGAGGATGTAATGGAGAAGAAGAAGTTGGTCAAAGGCTGGAATGTCACCTCCAGATGCAAAGGTGGTGTCTGCCAGAAGGTCACTTGCTTGGAGGCAGCGTTGTCCTTTGTGCAGTGTTTGTTGGTTTCTCAAAAACATCTGGTTGGCCACTGTATGAGATGGAATGATGAACTAGAGGGGTTCCAAGGTCATAGTTTGCCTAGGGCACCAAAAAAAACTTGGGTCAGCCTTGGATGGGTCACCATACCAAGTAAAGAGAGCCAGTGTGGTGTGGTGGTTAAGAGTGTGGACTCTAATCTGGAAGAACTGGGTTTGATTCCCCATCCCCACTCTTTCACATGCAGCTTCTGGTATGACCTTGGGTCAGTCATAAGTTCTTTCAAAGCTATTCTCTCAAGGGTAGTTCTCAAGAGAGCTCTCTCAGCCCCACCTACCTCACATGGTGTCTGTTGTGGGAAGGGAAAGGGATTGTAAGCCACTCTGAGACTCCTTTGGGTAGTGAAGGGTGGGGTATAAATCCAATCTCCTCCTCCTCCTTAATTTGGACTTGTAGGTCACCATACCAAAAAGGTTGACAACCGCTGCTGTAGCTCACAGGCTCGCTCTCCATCTCACATGCTCGCTCTCCATCTCCCACATACACAACCTTCCCTCCTTCCCTCCCACCGAGTAACCAGCATGGCTGTTCATGTCTGTAAGCCACAGGCAGTGAAGGTTGTTGAGGATATCATTTCTCCCTTCCCTAGTTCAGGAGAACTTCAAATTCCCCAGCCAGATTCCGTCTGGATGAGATTAAATTTACCATATCCAGGCACCACAGCCTGCATGTGAGTCCCTCTAGGGTTCTGCCAGTGGGTGGCATCCTTTCTTGTTGTCCCTGTTAGGAAAACACCTGTTGATGCTGACCATGAGCTGAAAGGATGTGAAGCTGTGCAGAGTAGCAAAAGTGGCGTACAAGTCTGCCTGAGTGGGAAGGTCCTTGATGGAGCTCCTGCTCCTGGGTCCTCCCTCTATCAGAGGTGAGATGAGCAACCACCAGAGAAAAGATCTTCTGGATGGTGGCCCCTCACTTTCCCCCTCCCTCCTGTTGTATGCACAGTTTATGAAACAGTTATACGCTCTGTACTCTGCCCCTGACTTAGCATGGTTAATCTTAGTGAGCCCACTTAGCACCTTTCCGATATAGATAGACATACATATATGCTAAGTGTCATTGATGATCCTAATCACAGAAACAGAGATCAATCATGAATACATATTCAGAAGTGAACTTTGGTTCATTGCTTAAATGCATTCTGGGAAATAGCTAAGTGCTGACAAGTCGCTATTCAGCCAAGACTTGTCGCCTTGTTCTGGCCAGCTACAACTGTGCATGTTTCTGATTTCAGTTAGCCTAGTTAAATGAAGAACATCAGCACTCGGTACCTATATTAGCTACAATAGATACTTTTTAGAGCTTCGTAGCCTGGGAAGAAGAAGGCCCATTGTTTAACTAAAAAAAGAAACATCTCTGCTTGAGAAAGCCCAACCCTCAGGTCTAAGCCCAATCAGAAAGTTATGACAGAGGTTTAATGAAGTTTGATGGAACCAAAGCTATGCCTCGTCTGTGTGATATCATACTGAGCAGGTATCGTAGAAAAAGAGGTGCAGGAGCTCATTAGCATAACTCATTAGCATAACTCATTAGCATATGCCACGTCCCCTGACATCACCAGAAGTGTGTCAGAAAGGGAATGTTAGTTTCAGCCCCATTATATCCTATGGGCCATTGAAATCAATGGCAAAAACTCATAGGGTATATGAGGGGCTGGAGGAAAGGGGGTTTGAGGGAGAGGCTCCAAACTTGCAGGGTAGCTGCTGGGGCCTCTCCTCGAAATACCCACCAAGTTTCAAGAAGATTGGACCAGGGGGTCCAATTCTACGGGCCCCCAAACAGGTTGTCCCATCCCCTCCCTTGTTCTCTATGGTGGGAAAAAATGTTAACTTTTTTCCTCCCGTAGAAAACAATGGAGGGAATGGGGGCAACTTGTTTGGGGGCCCTCCAGTTGCTTTTAAAGTTGCCACCGAATTTCGGTGGCAATTCGGCAGCAGACTGAATCAGATTAGAGAATCTGATTCAGCCCGTGGCTGCCCTAGTGGCCACTCTGCCTTGCTCCTGTCCCAACGGACCCCTGATACTGAGTATAAAATCCTATGTGTCCCATTATAACTTCGGGAGAGCCGGTGGGTATTCAAGGGTTCAAAGCTCTGTTGTACCTGTGCTTCCCCCTTTATTAATAAAGTTCTTGGAATTTTCTTCTCTACAGGACTGAGCCGTGTGTTTTCTCAAATTGGGTTGGGTAAACCCAACCAGAGACAGCATTTCTGTCTTCCATCCTTCTGGTTCCTGCCTTGATGAATTTGGGGCAGCAAGAAAACATTCTTGCCCGTCTTCTCCATCCGATTAGCCTGTGAACCAATCGATCAACTTGCGCTGCAGTTAGCGTTAGGTGGATCACATTGCATCACATTTGAGTATTGATTACTCGTTTTACTACGCCTTAAATATGTTGCAAGTCACCATGCAAACTTCAATTAGGCGGGGGAATAAGCATGTAATTATTTAAAAGTTAAAACACTCCAACCTTGCCTGCCAAGCAGTGGCTCTCCAGACACCTTGCGGCATATTTTAAAAAAAACAAATGGAGAACAACCCCAGAACTGGAAAACAGAATAGACAGCAGAGTTAAAAGGACAGAATGGTTTTCTGCATCATCAGATGCTCAAGTGAGTTGTCCTCTGGCCATCAGAGCCCCCCCCCCCTCGCTTTTCAACATGTACCTGACGCCACTGGGAAGGGTCATCCTGAGGTTTGGGCTGACTTGCCGCCAAGATACAGATGACACCCATCTCTGTCTTGTGCTTCCAGCAGATCCCAGGGAGGTGGTGGAAACTGTGGACAGGTGCCTGGAGGCAGTTTTTTGAATGGATGAGGGTAACAAACTGAAACTTAAATCTAGACAAAATGAGGGGGGCTGCAGTGGCTCAAGTGGTTAAGACACTGAACTGCAGACCAGTAGTCCAGCAGTTCGAGACCCGAGTGCCACACGACAGAGTGAGCTCCCGTCTCTGGCCCCAGCTCCTGCCAGCCTAGCAGTTCGAAAGCAAGAAATTGCAAGTAGATAAACAGGTACCGCTTTGGTGGGAAGGGAACAGTGTTCCGTGCGCCTCAGCATCTAGTCATGCCGGCCACGTGACCATGGAAACATCTTTGGACAGCGCTGGCTCTTTGGCTTGGAAATGGAGATGAGCACCGCATCCCTAAAGTCATATTCAACTGGCTTTCGAGCAAGGGAAACCTTTACCTTTACCTTACTGGTGGGGGAAGGCTTGACCCAGGAATTGGGATATCACCTCTTCTGGATGGAGTTGCACTCCCACTAAAGGAGCAGGTTCATTGAGTTGGGGGGGGTGCTGCTGGACCCAGAACTCCTGTTGGATAAACAGCAGCAGTGGCCAGGGGTGCCTTTCAGCAACTTCATCTAGTGCAGGGGTGGGCAATTGTTTTGGCTCGGGGGGCCGCTTTGTGGGAGCGGAGGTTAGCGGAGGGCCGCACCTTTTAAAATGATTGCATTCATTAGTTAACTTTGCATTTCAGAAAAGGTATAAATTGTATCATAGAAATCAATCAATATAAATTAAATAAAATAGTGGTAGTTTTATTCAATTTATTTATTGTGCTAATTTCATATCATCTATAGCTGCAAGCACATTTAATTTTAGAATCCGTTTAATGAGACAAATGTACCCTATCACACTTTTCTACAATTTTTTGGAAATCAGGAGTGAGATGGCTTGTTGAGATTCTCATCATAGCCTGCAAGTTAATGTCTGTCAAATGTCTGTTAATGTCCATATTTACTCTTGTTGATCTTCATGCAAGAAAAACTTTGCTCACAAATATATGTAGACCCAAATACAGAGAACATTTTCCCAGCAAATTTCTTCATACATGGAAACTTTTCAGCAGACAAAGATTTGTAAAAGTCAACTAATGTCACAGCATTAAACATTTCTTTCACAGTGTGATCTGACTGCATGTCAAAAAGTTCAAGCTGCAGCTCCTCAGGTGCTGAAAGTGGCCAACTGTCTTGGCGGGCCGCAAAAAACTCTGTGGCGGGCCGCATGTGGCCCCCGGGCCGCCATTTGCCCACCCCTGATCTAGTGAGTCACCTGCATGTCTTCCTAGGCAGGAAAAATCTCACCACTGTGGGGCATGCTCTGGTAACATCTAGATTAGATTACTGCAGTGCTCTCAGTGTGGGTCTGCCCTTGAAGACTGTATGGAAGCTACAGTTGGTACAGAATAGCATGGGCAGAATGTTGAGTGGAGAGGGTCATAGGGCCCTTACTTGGTTCCATTTATACTGGCTCCCTATTTGCTTCTAGGCCCAATTCAAGGTGCCAGTAATGACTTTAAAAGTCCCATGTAGCTATAAAGAATAACAAAAAGGGGGGGGGGGGAGAAAGCTAACGAGGGATGAAGCCTTTGAGCTTCATTTCCTTTGTGGGATGAGGACTGAGGTTAAGCCAAAGACCTCTTGGGAATGGTAGATTTAGAGCCGGGGTTTGAAGGAAGTAGAAAATGTTTGTCTTCAGTGAAGGGATGAGGAGGGCCTGTGGCTCAGTGGTGGAGCCTCTGTTTGGCATGCAGAAAGTCTCAGATTCAATCCCCGGCATCTCCAAGTAAAAGATATGGCAGTAGTTGATGTGAAAGACCTCTGCCTGAGACCCTGGAGAACTGCTGCCAGTCTGAGTAGACAATACTGACTTTGATAAACTGATGGTCTGATTCAGTAGAAGGCAGTTTCTCTCTCTCTCTCTCTCTCTCTCTCACACACACACACACACACACACACACACACACACATTCTAAATTTATAGGACCGAGCCAGTGTTCCCTCTTTTTATTTGTTATGGTCCTCTGCTTTTTCACTGTTGGTTTTATAGGTTTGTTTGTATTGTGTATGCACATTGTATAGTTTTTATATGCAATTTATGGATCTATCATCTCTAAGTTTACCATCTGTATAACGTTTTATTGATGAGCCAATAATGTTGGAAAATATGTATATTTTAAGGGAACACTGGATTCAACAAAGAGAAAATAGGATGAAAGTTAAAAATCACTAGTCCGGCTCACGCAAGGGTGGAGCAAAATTAAAATGAAGACTTTGAGGGTGAAAAGATCAGAGACAGGAAGCATCAAATGAGTCTGTTCTTGAACTGGAAAGCGAAAGGCATCTCTCCATTCGTTCTGACACAAAATGTGGTCCAGTGAGCAAAGAGGTTTGGGGGACTGAGTGGAAGTCCCTTTGGTTTGGTGTAGTGGTTAAGTGCGCAGACTCTAATCTGGAAGAACCAGGTTTGATTCCCCACTCCTCCACTTGTACCTACTGGATGACCTTGGGCAAGCCATAGTTCTGGCACAGCTGTTCTTGAAAAAGAGCAGTTTCTGTCAGAGCTCTCTCAGCCCCACCTGCCTCACAGGGTGTCTGTTGTGGGGAGGGGGAGGGAAAGGAGTTTGTCAGCCACTCTTGAGACTCCTCTGGGTAGTGAAGGGCAGGGTATAAATCCAATCTCCTCTTCATCTTCTACTTTCCTCCCTTGCCTTGGGTGCAAATCAGCCTCTGCCGCAGTTTACACATAAGAATAATAATGACTTGGCTTGGTGGGATATTGGATCAGTTGACCTGGGTTCAGACCCCTACTCGGCTGTGAAACTCCCCCGGTGACCTTGGGACTGTCTCTCTCTCAACCAGCTTCACATGCTCAATTGTGATAGTAAGACCGGGAGGAAGAGCCAGGCAGGCCTCCCAGATCTCCTTCGGTGGAAAGGCAGGGTAAAAATGGAAGCAGGAAATACAACGAAAGCTGTTTGGTGAGAGCCAGTTTGGTGTAGTGGTTAAGTGTGCGGACTCTAATCTGGGAGAACCGGGTTTGATTCCCCACTCCTCCACTTGCACCTGGCTGGATGAACTTGGGCAAGCCATAGCTCTGTACCAGCTGTTCCCTCAAGGACAGCTTGGGAAAGAGCTCTCTCAGCCCCACTTACCTCACAGGGTGTCTGTTGTGGGGAGGGGAAGGGAAAGGAGTTTGTAAGCCGCTCTGAGACTCCAAGTGAGTGAAGGGTGGGGTATAAATCCAATCTCTTCTTCACTTCTTCTTCTTCTTCTGTTGAATAAATTTTATTTATTTAATTAATTCTATTCGTAACCCACCCTCCCCTGTACAGCAGGGCTTAGAGTGGGGGACAGCATTTCCAGTTGGACAACATTACAGTCCAGTTCAACAGTTTAAAAGACCTTAAAATTCAGTAATAATTTACAGCTTACAGGGGGCACATAGGGGTACACCAATTTGTGCCCACACCTCAGTGGGGGGGAAGGAAGGGGGAAGCGAGGCTAGATGGAAACCGACTGCTGTCCTCAACCATAGGCCTGGCAGAACATCTCTGTCTTGCAAGCCCTGTGGAACTGCATGAGATCCCGCAGGACATGGATCTCATTTGGCAGAGAGTTCCACCCGGTCTGCACCAGGGCACCGATGACTGACAAGAAATAAAGAAGCTTGGAACCATACTCAGATGTTTTGCTAGCCATGTTGAAACTCTCTCTCTTTGGTCCCTCAGAGGTGTTTTCCCAAGTATTAGCCTTCAAATTCAACTTGAAATTTCCTTGTTGCTGAAATCCAGGGAGGGGGCCTGGCTCAGTGGTAGAGCATTTGCTTGGCATGTAGAAGGTCCCAGGTTCAATCCCTTGGATCTCCAGTTGAAAGGACCAGGTAGAAGGTGATATGGAAGACCGCCACCTGAGCTGCTGCTGCCAGTTGTAAAAACAGAAAAAGAGCCCTGCTGGATCAGACCAGGGAGGGTCCATCTAGTCCAGCATCCTGTCTCACACACTGGCTGATCAGTTCCTCTGGATGGCCAACGACAGGGCACGGAGGCCGAAGCCTGATGTTGCTTCCTGGCATTGCAGTTCAGAGGATTAGTGCCTCTCACAGTACTAACCTTGACGGACCAAAGGTCTGACTCAGTATAAGACAGCTTCATCTGTGACTGTTCCAGCAGTAGCTATTAGAATCCTCGATCTGGATGAACCAGGCCAGCCTGACCTTGTCAGATCTTGGAAGTTAAGCAGGGTCAGCCCTGGTTGGTCCCTGGATGGGAGACCACCAAGGAAGCCCAGGGTTCCTACGCAGAGGCAGGCAATGGCAAACCACCTCTGAACGTCTCTTGCCTTGAAAACCTTACAGGGTCGCCTTAAATAGATGGCAGCTTGGTGGCAGTTTCCACCCCCACCCCCCAGGTATTACCATAGCTGATGGAAGGGGAACCCAGACTGGAGAACCAAGGGTTAAGCTTTTCAGAGTGGTGCCTTGGATACTATCCTATCAACATTTTAACCTTTGTGATACTATCAAAATGTAAATTTTGCTAAAATCTCTCTCACACATGGACTTTCTCCCAGCTGGCGGTCTACCACCCCATGGCTAGAGCAGGAAATGCCGGTGTGTTGTCTAAGATGGGAATCTTTACAGTTCTTTTGGAACGCCTTCCGAATCTGGATGTTTCATCTTTCCGACCATGGGGTATATCAAAGAACAGAACTGCAAAAGTTGCATATCTCAGCTACGTTTGCACTGGGGTTAGTTAAGGTTAGAAGCAAACCCCTTTCAAATGTCTTGGCTCTTGTGGGTTTGAAACGTCTCCCCCCCCCCCCCCCCCCCCCCCGGATTCTGGGACATATAAACACAGACTTTCTTTGTGTGACTGTAATGTTGTGTGACAGCATTTGAAATCTGAGGCTGCGCACACATTCCAAAAAAAAAACTTGGGTAACCTCCCTGGCTTATGGTACAGAAAGGAAGAGAGAAACGAACAGCCTTACACGTTGTTTGTAAGTTCAAGGTAGAACATTACTTGCCTGCCATAACTTCTGTGGGAGTGCAACAAGAATGGAATCCCTCCATAACGGCACATTTTTTCCAAACACAAGTGAGCAAGATAAGCAAGATCTTGGAATCTGTATTTAAAAATGAACAGCCAAAGGCCCAATTTAATTTTCACTTCTGCAAATACTATTTAGACAGTGATGAGAAAAGCCCTCTTGCTAAGCTAGAGAAACCCTTCGCTGTCCTTTAATTCTAGATGAAGGGGATTAGTGTGAACATATTTAGCCTCTGACCTTCAGACAAAAGCATTATCAAATTTAGTGGCCAAGTGGATCTCCATTTAACTGAACTGGCTCAGTATCCTGGCAAACTTTTTTTGTTACGGAGGGGGAGAGGACGGAGTTCAAAAATCCATTGTTCAGTTGGATGCCTCTGCAGTTCTTTTTTTTTTTTCCCCTTTCACGTTTAGATTTCAAATGGTTGTTGGGATGTAGACAGGGAGAGAGGAGCAAATTTCGACACTATTTAAGGAGCAGGGAAATGCCAGAGGGCTGTGGAAAATAAACAGAAAAACACACCAAAACAAACAATCCCACGGTGGCTTTGTGAGAGCTGACTCTTGTATTGGGATGCGCCTTTCACCCGCTCAAAGTAGATGTTTAAAATGGTTTGTCCTGGTTGCTCCCCCCCCCCCAATCTCTTTGCAATTTCGGTTTGGCAAAAAAAACACACCCCAACTTTGTTTTGGAATCTTGATTTCTACCACCTGGGGAAAGTGAGCGATCTACGGTATTGATATTGTGTGTGCTTTTTGCGTTGGATCCACCAGAAGATTGACAGGTCGAGTTGGGCCATCTGCATTCAGATTATGACTTTGTCCGCTCACTCCTAGCAATGACCGTTGGCTAACTCTTTCTCCTTCTCCCTCATGCTTTAACTTTTCTGTTTATGAAGACTGGGGAAAGAGGGGGAGGTTGATCGCTGGAGCAGCGGGATCATCGGACATACTGGAGTTTCCAGAGCCAGCTCCCCCTCTCTATAAATTAGCACTGAAATGTGTAAAACTAGATGGTCAAGAGGCGCCCTCTCTCTCCCCCCTCCTTCTGTCCACCATAAAATATTCCAGCCTGCCCGTGGAATGCCAGAAGGGGCCTCCCTTAAGCCGGTGTCCATTTACAGTTCATCTCTCATAAACTCGACCACTGGGCTAAGGGCAGGGTGACCAGGCCTCCTGGTATGTGATTGATTATCTGGTATTTATGCCATTGAAGAGTTTTCAGCGGCTGAGGGTCAAAGGGTCATCTCGTGTGTCCTGCTGCAAATCCGTTTCCTTTTGTACAGTGAGGGCTGGTTGAACAGGCGCACAAAACCCACCTTTTTTCTTTTCCTTGGGAAAAGGGGGAGGGGGAATGGGGTGAGTGTCAATGATTTTTTTTTCAGCCGTTCCTGAATAGTGTCCTTTTTAATTCTAAAGAACTTTAATTAAAGTAGCAGGAAAAAATTCATCCTGACAAGGTTTAGCTTACCTTAACAGTTAGTTGCGTGTCCTGAGAACTCTGGAAACCCAAGGTGGGGGGACGGCTCAGTTTTGTCTTTTTTCTCTTTCCCTCTCCAGTAACTAATTAGTGTGTCTGTTTGTTTTTTTTTAAAAAATCTCAAATAAATAAAATTATGCAGCTGGAAATTAAAAAAAAAAAAAAAACAGGAAAAGACAAGCAAATCACGCATTCTCGAACAACAATCTGTCACCGAAGGAGCTCATTTGTGACCAAAGTGAAATTTCGCTTCGTTTTCAAAACTGAATTCTCACTTGCAATCTGCGAAACCTCTCAGGTTCGGGTTACTGTAGTCCGACGACAATCTATAGCAAGTGCAGTTTAGCAGGGTGAGTTTGCCTGCCAGCAACATTATTATGTTGGCGATTTATGTACAACTGCACACGTTCCAAATAACACTGTTTCTTCACACGTTACATTAAAATTAAAGGCGGAACAATATGTCTGTGAGTGTAATATACTCTTTTGAACTACTTTTGAGATGTAACTTGGGCATCTGGCCACAAGCAGAAACAGTTCCTAAATAGTTATCATGAAAATGCTTCCTTCTCTGATGAGGAACGCGTCAGTTATTTATCAGCCAGGGGTTCACCCTCCTGCTTCCCGTGGAAATAGTCCTGTAATAGGGGCACTGGTCAGAGTGCAGGTTGGGGAAGTGAAGACAACTCCTCTAAAAAGTTCCAGATGGTGGCAGTGGTGCTTTTTCTTCTTCTTCTTCATTTTAATTGTGTTTATTCTGGCATCCACATTGCAGAAGACATGACTTGTGCCTGTACGATGGGCTGGGTGGTCAGGTGTTATACACCTTGATGGAAGCAGAAGTCAAGAACTTTACCATGGGGATGGTCTCTCTGAGTAGTCCAGAAAAATGGACTCTGCAGTTCTCAGAACTTCATGTTTTAAAAGAGGACCAGCATCTGGTTGCCAAGAAAACGCCAGTGTGCAGGCCTTCTCTGCCTTAGACTCTGAGTTCCAAGAGAGCATGTTGTGTCTGAGAGAGATTCTGGTTGTAGAGTCCAATCTCCTGTGAATTTCCAGCTGGGTCCTGTCTCTTACCTCTCTGGTTCTTTAAGAGACAACTTACAAACCATGCACAAAGAGGAACTTCTCTAACTGCCACCGCTCCGTCTGCTTTCTCTGTCTCCCCCAGAGATCATCAGAGTCTCAGAGGTGATTTCCACATCTTGCTCTGCCCTTTCTTCCCTGGTCTACACATGCAGCAGAACTGAGGTGAGGGCTAGTGTTATGCAGTGATTCGAGTATTAGACTCAGACTGGAAGCCCTGGATGCAGTTTCCCCTCTCTCACTGGGTGACTGTGGTGACCCATTTCTCAGCCTAACCCATCGCTCTGGGTTGTTGTGAGGATAAATTGGGGGAGTCAAACCTCTCACCTCACTCTGTGTGTTACGTTGGTTGGCTTTCGGGATTGGTGCATGACGTCCATCCCCAGATCTCCCAGTAGTAGTCATCATCTTCGTCCAATGGGGGGGGGGGGACTGAATCAGATCTCAGAAATGGCAATGAGGGGTTTTTAAAACCCCTTTTATCTTCCTGCTTTTTCTAATATAAATCTGCTCTCCTACTGCCCAGAAGCTCTTGTTTTGTATACTGGGGGGGCATGTATTCTTGTGATCCCTGTTTTCCTTTGAAAACAGCCATTTTTGGGAGGGATGGCATTTAGATGAGGAAAACGGCAGAGGAGGGGGTTAACCTCTCCTCTCCACTGCCACTTCTCCAATCCAGCTCCCGGCCCCCACCCAGGCCAGTGCATCCCCTAAAAATCCCGGCCACTGATCTCCTGCAGCGTCTCTACGTAGACCCTCAACTGAGTCAAGATTCTGAGATCAATGAATGGAAATCCTGAGCAGTTTCTGCCAGCAAGTGCCACCCGTGGGAGGGAGGCTGATTCCAACAAGGGCTGAACAGTTGGCCTGGGACTCTTTTCATGGCCTCAAGCAGCCTGCTTGGAACGCTTGTTTTACAGACAAGCTGCATGTTTCTCCAGGCTTGCCAGGTAACAACTGCAGGAGGGGGGATCCACGTCAGGAAACAGCATGGGGAAATGGGTTAAACCCCTCGCTTCATTCACTCATTCAGTAGAAAAGAACCAGAGTCCGGGAGCACCCAAAAGATTAACTAAATATGTGGCAGGGAAGGAGCTTCCATGGGTCACTGCTCACTTCTTCAGATAGCTGAAGAAGTGAGCCGTGACCCACAGAAGCTCCACCCCTGCCACATATTTCGTTAGTCTTTCAGGCGCTACTGGACTCTTGCTGTTTTCTACTGCTACAGATAAAGACACCAACCCATCTTCATCCATCCATCCATCCAGTCAAACATTTACATCCCACCTTTCTTCATAGCTCAAGGTGACTTACAATGACAGTTAAAAACATTCTCCGTTAAAAATAAAATGGCAAATCCCAAATCTCCTCCCCCATTAAAAGATGTCTTCCCTGACACAGGCCGGCCTTGCAGGGCCTCCTGAAGATCTCCAAGGAGGGGCCCCCTCTCACCTCTTCGGGGAGCTCCCTCCACAAGACTCAGAATCACAATGCAAAAGGTCTGAGCTGTGGTCGATGCCAAATGGGCCTCCGTAATGATGGGATAGCAAGCAGACAGCTGCCTGGTGACTGCGGTTGACGCACGGGGACATAAGGAAGGAGACAGTCCTTCAAATATTAGAATCACAGAGTTGGAAGGGTCCATAGAGGCCATCCAGTCCAGCCCCCTGCTCAATGCAGGACCAGCCTCGAGCATCCCTGAGAAGGGTTTGTCCAGACACTACTTAAAGACGGCCAGTGAGGGGGAGCTCACCACCTCCCTAGGTAGCTGTTTCCACTGTTGCACAACTCTGACTAAAAAAAGTTTTTCCTAATATCCACCTGGTACCTTCCTGCCCGTAATTTAAACCCATTCTTGCGAGTCCTGTCTTCTACTGCCAACAGGAACAGCTCCCTGCCCTCCTTGAAGTGACAGCCTTCCAAATACTTAAAGAGAACAATCGTGTTCCCCCTCAACCTCCTCTTCTCCGGACTGAACATTCCCAAGTCCCTCAGCTTTTCCTTGTAGGGCTTTGGTCTTGATCCGCATTAGAAGGGGGCCCCTTCTGGTGTTTCCCTATGAAAAACTGCTCTGGAAGTCCATTCACAGGTTCCTTCCAACTATCTTTCTCATTTGGCTTTGCCTCCTGATCTTTGTTTTCCCTTGTGATTCTTCAGGCTGGCTGCATGCAATAGACAATAAAATAAATATCAGGCTGCTACACGTCCCTTCATTTATCAGCCAAGCATTTCAGTTCCATTTTCTTGTGTCCTCTCTCTCTCTCTCTCTTTGCATTCTTCTCCCCCCCCCTTGTTGAAATGGTTCACTTCTTGAAAAAAAATCATTTGTAATTCTGGAAGGGGGGGGGGGGAATGGTGCCGTAATTGAATCTGGCCTTTTCAGCAGCATGAGGGCAGATTTTTATGAATGGGCCTTTAGTTGACGGAGGGGAGAAGGGCTAGAGAGGCATCGGCAATGTGTTAAGGTTTTTTTTTATTATTATTAAACCAGAGTCTAGACCAGGAGCTGATAAAGAAGGTGATAAGGCCCCTTTGGTTTACATTAGTTCCCACCTCACATTTGGTTTTATCTAGAGTGGGAAACAGGAAATTTACGGGGAAGATTCATCACGATACACCAAAGTTGTTAGACACGCTGGCCGGGATGTAGAGGTCTGTTTGATTGTTGGCTCTGCCTGGAAAATCGCCCAGAGAAATGGTCATTCTGAGGGGAGAAAAATAAAATAAGAATCATTTTCTGCCACTGTTGTGTTGTTAACTCGACTGAGTGTCTCTGCCTCCTTCTTTGGAGATAATAGCTTCTTTTGGCACGAGCTCTCTTGGCCTTCTCCATCTTTCATATCGGTTTAAAGATTGAAATATCAGCGCTGTCTCTTTGTACATCTAAATATAGGCTTGTTTGTGATTATAGTGTAGTATCACTAAGCTTTTCCATTTCAGCTGTTTGGCCAGATGGGACTCTTTGTTCCCATTTTACTCCTGGTACAGATGATTTAAGTCAACTTTTCAGAGGATTTTTTTTTAATTGAATAGCTGGTTTACTCATATCTATGTGACTGGCTGAGATTCAGAAAGACAAAAACATGTTAAAATGTATATGATCACAAGAGGCTTACAATCCTGGCTCTTTCTGTCCCAGTTTCCTCTTTGGTACCTGTGGCCCCAACCACTGCTGGAGGCCCAAATGTCATTATTCCAAGTCAAGTGCAATGTTTTAAGAAACACCTCCCCCCAACACAGAGACCCACACAACCTATTTATTTTTTATTGTTATTATTAGGGGGGGGTTAGTCGCCGCTCACTCAAAGGGTCTCGTGTCAACTTACAGCATTGAAACCCATAAAATAAAAAACAACATACAAACAAATGACAAATATAAAATATTAACGAAATATTAGAACAACCTATGAAAACAAACACTGGAAGGGCTGTCGTGTAGAAGATGGAGCAGACCTATTCTCTCTTGCTCTGGATTGCAAGACTAGATCAAATGGGTGGGAATTACAAGGGAGTCGATACCGGCTAAATATCAGGAAAAACTTCCTGACTGTAAGAGTGGTTGAGCAGTGGAACAGGCTGCCTCAGGAGGTGGTGGATGCTCCTCCGCTGGACGTTTTCAAGTGGAGAAGAAGAAGAAGAGAAGAGATTGGATTTATACCCCGCCCTTCACTACCCAAAGGAGTCTCAGAGCAGCTTACAATCTCCTGTCCCTTCTTCTCCCCACAACAGACACCCTGTGAGGTAGGTGGGGCTGAGAGAGCTCTGACAGAAACTGCTCTTTTTCAAGAACTGCTCTGACAGAATTATGGCTTGCCCAAGATCATCCAGCAGCTGCAAGTGGAGGAGTGGGGAATCAAACCCGGTTCTCCCAGATTAGAGTTCGCACACTTAACCACTACACCTAACAGGCTGGACAACCATCTTTCGGGTATGTTGTAGGGCTATCTTTCAGCTATGCTCCTGCAGAGTGCAGGGGGTTGGACTAGATGACCTGCAAGGTCCCTTCCAACTCTAACATTCTATGAACCCAAAGATGTGGTTACCCTACAAAGGTCAACCTAAACAATTCAGCTTTGCGTGCCCTGCAGAAACTGAACATGGGCATGGGTGTCATCCGAGAGTGAATTCCATGGGAAAGGGGCCACAACTGAGAAGGCCCTTCCCCTGGTGACAGTGAACTGAGCCATCCTCAGGCTGGACACCTCTAGACAATGACCGAAGGGAGTGCAGGAGGCTGTGACAGGAGAGGTGGTCCCATAGGGATAAGTGTCCCAAACCGTTAAGGGCTTTAAGCCTACCCTATGTGTACAATCTCATAAGCTGTGAAAGACAAATGTCTTATTTTTCTTCTGGATACATGAAGCTGCCATGTACTAAATCAGACCCTCGGTCCCTCAAGGCCAGTATTGTGTACTCAGACTGATGGAAGCTCTCCAGAGTCTCGTGCAGAGGTCTTTCATATCCCCTACCACCTGGTCCTTGTGGCTGGAGATGCCAGGGATTGAACCTGGGACCTTCTGCGTGCAAAGCAGATGCTCTGCTACTGAGCCACAGCCCCTCCCCAGATTTCTGAAATGGCCTAAATAGAGCATATCAGATACTGGAGGTGCTGGCCGTGCTTCCAACTAGATGTGGAGTCTCCATCATGCAAACACACCCTCCCTCCCTGCATCAGGATCAGTGGATCAGGCCCATGCTTGTTACTTCACTGCAGGAGAGGTCGGCTCTTTACACTTGATCGTGCATCATCGGCATCCCCTGGTGGACCTTAAAAGGGTCCACTTTGAACACACGCGAGCCTGGAGGAGGGACGTGCTTCTGTCAGAGCGACCTGTGCCTCCTCCCTGGCTTAGCAATGGTGTCTCTTGTTTTGTCCCACTGGCCACATTTGACAGGCTCCGAACAGTCTAAACACAAGTAGTGTCATTGATGTCGGGGGAAGAATCTTTATGAAATGCGTTCTGCCGTTTGCCGGCTTGTCTCCTGCTGAGCCCAGGGACCCTCGTCTAGGGTGCCCAGAACACACGGACATTTGGTCCTCATTCAGAATGTATCTCCCCACACCTCCTCTTCCCCCCAAATTTAACCGTAAATTAATGCCGAATCCCTGCCCCTCCCCCTTCCCGTGACTTTCACCCGTCCAGCTGCCATGGTGATTGACACAAAGCCAATATCTAAATAAAGTCTCCCCCCCCCCTCCTCCCCGGTCTCCCCTCTCATAAAGACTTTGCGTTTCATTTTCCCTTCAAGGTCAAGATCAGACCTTTTTAAATAAACACATATCAAAGGATCATTAGTGGAGCAGCACTGTTAAATTGAGATATTAACTTCTGTCAAGCCGGCTTTTCAGGGCTGGATGTGCATGGGGTTTTTTCCCCCCTCTTTTTTTTGGGGGGGGGGGGGGGGTTTGTTGTTCTGTAACTCACGATTGCAGTAGCTGGCTTTATTATTTTGGCCCAAGGCAGTAGCATCTGGCCGCTGTAGAGACTGTAAAAATTAAAAAGCAACACAAATCATTGGGAGAGAAAAGCAGTAAATTCAATGATAAGAATTTAAAATTAAAATGTTTCGGGGGCTTTTATATTCCACTGAACATGAAAGGAATGAGCCGGCGTGCCTGTTGCAATAAAGCGGCCGCCGCTAATAGCCTCTTGATTCTTTCCCCCGCTCTGCTCCTTCCTCGGCATAATCGCGCTTCCTTCCTTGGGCAATTGCTGCAAAAAGTGTAATAAAGTATGAATAAACCGATGATGGCAGCGGATGATGACGGAAAGGCGGGGAAGAGTTTGCACAGAGATTTCCAAATGCGCGTTGCTACTGGGATGGATGACACAGGTCTTGCATCCCAGAGAGAAATGATTAAAATGTAGAGCCTCTAGAGCAGTCTTTTGGGGGTGCATGGTCTAGTTCTTATCTTGACAGACTAAGATAGGGACATCTTTCCCATAAGAACATAGGGAATGAAAGATTTCCACTCAAGTCTCATTTTGCATTGTGGCACAAACAGGTCAAGCCTTCTCTGAAATATTTTATTCATTCATCTATTCATTCACTTAACTTCTATCCCGCCCTCCCCGCCAAAGCAGCCACATAGCCACACTGGTGATCTCCTGCTGAAATAGCAGCTCTACCGAAACTTTGCCTAAAACAAAACCCAAGGCGAATTCGTGTTTTCCTCCCCAGGGGATATTGGAGAATTTTGTGGTCACACTAAGGGAGTCTCAGTAAGAATTGTGGATTTTTTCTGGGGATTGAGGTTTTGTTCAGTACACCCCTAAACTGACTCTTAGATGGTGCCCAAAACGATGGGAATTCTTTCTCAGGCAATCAGAGCAGAGGCATTCGCAGGGGAGCCAGAGGAGTTTTGATATCTTCCAAAATTTCTTGGAGAGAGGCGCGTGTGTGTGTGCGGGGGGGGGGGGGGGGGGGGACACGTATCCAGGACTACTTTGAGAGGTAGGCAGGATAACTCTTGTGTCTTCTGATAGGAAGAGGAGAGGGGTTTTTTTCTGGGAACTGGGCAGGCTCACTCCAGGCAAATTGGGGGTTTTGGGGGTTTTTTTAACCACATATGTCATTTTTATGCTGACTGTCTCATTGATGTGTGGAGAGGCAGGGCCTTTTGTCTCCTCTGAACTTCGGCAGCGAAAGGAGAGGTGAAAAACGGATCTGGTCATTTTGCCTGGCTCAAAGGGTCTGAGGGAGAGTGGGAAGATTAGGGATGCAGGGGTCGAGGGAAGGGGGTGTGACTAACGTGGCCGGTCATTCAGATATGGGACCACATTGTTTCCAAGGTCCAGATGGCCTTTGGAATAAATCAGAGGAGGCAGAAACACACTTCTAGTAAGAGAGGATGTTTGTTCAGTTTCTTAGGATAATTCCAGAGGGGTAGCTGCATTAGCCTGTCGTATCAAAATAAAACCAGAAGTCCAATGGCACCATAAGGACCAGCAGGGTCAATGTTAGAACAAAGTTTGTGTCCAGGGGCACCTTTAAAACCAACAAAGTTTTATTCAAGGTAGAAGCTTTCATGTGCAAGGCACACTTCTTCAGATACATGTCCAGCTAAATACTGTTGGTCTTTAAGGTGCCCCTAGACTTCTGTTTAGTTTTGTCTCATTTGAGAGCCAGTTTGGTGTAGTGGTTTGGTGTAGTGGTTAAGTGCACGGACTCTAATCTGGGAGAACCGGGTTGGATTCCCCACTCCTCCACTTGCAGCTGCTGGATGACCTTGGGCAAGCCATAGTTCTGGCACAGCTGTTCTTGAAAAAGAGCCGTTTCTGTCCGAGCTCTCTCAGCCCCCCGCCAACCTCACAGGGTGTCTGTTGTGGGGAAGGGAACTGTAAGCCGCTCTAAGACTCCTCCGGGTAGTGAAGGGCAGGGTATAAATCCAATCTCTTCTTTTTCTTCTTCTTCTTGTATAGTGCAACGCCGCAACATATCCCAGTGGCTGCTCCTGAGCAATGACCATTCAGACTGCAGAGTATTTTCTGCACAGGGGTCTGTCCAAAACACACTGCCCTCCCCACCTCTGTGTTGACTCCTCAGTCATTCTACTTTCACTGCAGTGCAACTTAAATGCAAGAATGCTTTTTCATCCTACACTGTCAGTATAGATTGAGGTGAGAAAGTGCAGCCTTTGGGGTGTCAAAGGACTCTTCATCACGCACATTTCAAGCGTACGGCGGCAGCCTCGTGTTGTTGGGCTATAGCAGCTGTCTGCAACTGGGTTTTCAGAGGCAGGCTACTCCAGTAGCAAAAGATTGCCGTAGTACACAGGCACAAAATGTCTGACAGTGTTTCAAAAACTTGGTGCGAGTGACTGAGAACATTTGAATTGCGAAGGGTGGACGGTTTGCTGAGCTCAGGTTGTATCCTCCCACCCCTGGATATCGCGTTGGCGTTGCACTGCAGCAGTTCTTTGCTCCTGGATCCTCTTGCCTGTGCAGGGAAACCCCTCTGTGAATGACTGTTGTCACCAGCGTCCAACCATGTGGGGGTCCAGCCCAAGCAACACGGACCAGGAGCATCGTCTGTGCCACGAGCTCCCATGCCACACGGCTGTGGCTTTACAAATTAAGGGAGACCTCCCCGCCACATCAGGAATCCTTATTAAAAAGGCTGTCATGGGGCATTCCTGAGCGAGGCAGCTCTCACTTCAGGCTACTTTAATCTAGTTGCTGCTGCTGTTACTCCTTCCCTCCCCACCCCACCTCCGAAATCAATGCCCGAGTGCCCGTTTCAATATATTCTCAGGAGATTTTCTGGGTCTTCTAAGGAGGGTCTTCCATCCTCCTCTGGAGGGGAGGAAAACGTTTCTCCTGTAAAAGGCCCTCTTCCCCATCTCCTGCCTAGTTAGGCCAGCTTCGAACTGCGAAGCTGGCTGAGGCACAAGTGCTCTCTGGAGGGACTTTCAGCCACGAGGCGTCTCCTCAGAGCCACTTTGCATGGCTGGCTGCCCCGTTTCAGTAAGAGGTGCGGTGAGTGCAGCACCCCACAGGGAGGGTGTGGGCCCGCTCAGTTCCTTTGTGATGATGGCAGCTCGTTCAAAATGTCCCGCGGAAACTGCTTGGGGTGGGTAGCCATTTAAACGAGAAGCGCTGCCGCCAGCGAGTGACTTTGCCTCAGCCAGTTCCACTTTTCAAGCAAACCTGAGGAAGAAGCAAAGAGGCGCTGGGATGGGAGGTGCCCTCGCCTCACCTGGTGAGCCCTGCCTTGGTTTTCGGTGTCCCCCCCCCCCCATCTCGCCATTACAGATGTCTGTGAAAGCGCATAAAAGTGGCATGGGAGATTTCCGGCCTGGAACCCAGCAGGGATTTGTTGCAGTTCCGCAGGGCCTGTAAGACGGAGCTCTTCCGCCAGGCTTTCAAATAGGAGCCGCCACCGGGGAGAAGGCTGATTATACCATCTCCTGGCCCTGTTGATCGCTCCCTGCTGCCTTTACCCACCGGAGCGCTAGAAAGCTGCCATCTTGAGGAGTTAATGTAGCTTTGTTTTTAAATGTTTTAAATGTTTTAAATGCTTATATTGTTAACCTATTATATGTTTTATATGTTGTTGTTAGCCGCCTTGAGCCGGTTGAATTACTGGCAAGGCGGGATATAAATGAAACAAACAAACAAATAAATAAATAAATAAGTTTAGTGTGGAAATGTGAGTGTGTTATAGGTGAAAACTTGTCCAACTTGGTACGAAGGCACCACAACTGCTAACGGGGAACAGTTTTAAAAGCTTTGTGCTCCAAACCCTTTTGACTCCACCCAAAGGATTCTGCATAATGCATTTTTTAAAATAAATAAATAAATAAAACATGGGGTCTTTGTCAGTTTGGCGTAGTGGTTAAGTGCACGGACTCTAATCTGGGAGAACCGGGTTTGATTCCCCACTCCTCCCCTTGCAGCTGCTGGTGTGACCTTGGGTCAGTCACAAGTTCTCTCAAGCTGTTCTCTCAAGGGCAATTCTCAAAAGAGCTCTCTCAGCCCCACCTACTTCACCGAGTGTCTGTTGTGGGGAGGGAAAGGGAAAGGAGATTGTAAGCCGCTCTGAGACTCCTTCAGGTAGTGAAGGGCAGGGTATAAATCCAATCTCCTCCTCCTCCTCCTCCTCTTCTTCTTCTTCTTCCACCTCCCATTGAAAGCTGTGCATTTCTGAGTAAATACTAACAAGCAAATGCCCCCCTTGGGAGAATCGGCATTCTCTAAAGCTGCTAATTACTCCCCAGCACTTCTGAGGCAGACTTTGAAGCTGGTTGGGAGAGATGAGTGTGGCCACCACAGCCGTGTCGACACCAGCTGTGTTTATGCCAGTATTTTCCCTTTACTCTCCACCCCTCCTGTGTCTTTCTCCCATTTTCTTCACCACTCTGGCCTTCTAATGTTTCTGCACATGCTTCGTTCTCCCAGAGCTGTGGGGCAGAGTCCTCAGCTCTGAGACAGAGGACATGCTCGAGAGCAGCAGGTCCAAGGTTCAGTCTCTTCCATTTCTATCCCACCCTTTCTCCAGGGAGCTCAAGCTTGCCCCCTCCTCAACTATATCCTCACATCACCCCTGTGAGGTAGATTAGACTGGCTGGCCCAGGGGGACCCACTGAGCCGCATGGCTGAGGAGGGAATTGAACCCAGTCTCTCCCACACACTAAGCTGCCGTAGACTGAATCAGAGCGTTGGTGCATCCCAGCCAGTGGTCTAATTCCCTTTGAAAGCTGTACTCTGTACCTGCGGCCATCACTACATCCTATGCCAGCGAATTCCGCACTTTCATCACTCTCTGTGGAAAGAAGTAATACTGCCAGATTCTTTAAATGGAAATCCCAGGGACCAAACCAGTATTTACTCAAAGAGCCAGTTTGGTGTAGTGGTTAAGTGCGCGGACTCTAATCTGGGAGAACCTGGTTTGATTCCCCACTCCTCCACTTGCAGCTGCTGGATGACCTTGGGCAAGCCCAGGCTCGTAGCCAGGATTTTGTAATTTGGGGGGGGGGGCTGAAATAAGTCAGGGGGCACTGATGTCACAAAATACATGGGGGAGCAAGCTGTGCTTGGGGAAGGGGCGGCAGTGAGGAGTCCTCTGGGCATCCCATAGAGCCGGGGGCCTGGGGGCTGGATGGACGTTGGGGGGGCTTTGCAGGAAGTTGGGGGGCAGGCCCCAAAATGCTCCACTGTAACCATGGGCCTGGGCAAGCCATAGTTCTGTCAGAGCTGTCCTTGAAAGAGGAGTTATTTCAGAGCTCTCTCAGCCCCACCCACCTCACAGGGTGTCTGTTGTGGGGAGGGGAAGGGAAAGGAGTTTGTAAGCTGCTCTGAGGCTCCCAGTGAAGGGCAGAGTATAAATCCAATCTCTTCTTCTTCTTCTTCTTCTTCTGCATGCCAAGCAGATGCTCTGCTATGGAGCCAGGGCCCTTTCCGTCCCAATCCGGTGCTTTCATTGTTTGGTGGCCTGGGCAAGAAGGGCTGGGTAGCTGAACAAGTGTACTGACCCACCCATGTCATGGGGGAGCAGAACCTGAGCATGCTGTTGAGGTCAACATGAACACACAAAGGTGAATCCATGGGTTAGTCTTGTCTACTCAGACTGGCAGGGGCTCTCCAGGGTCTCAGGCAGAGGTCTGTCCCATCTCCTACTGCCTGGTCCTCTTGACTGGAGATGGCAGGGACTGAATCTGGGACCTTCTGCATCCCAGCAGGTGCTCTGCCACTGTGGTTAAAGAAAGGTTAAAGCGATCGGGGCTCTTTAGGACAGTGCTGGGAGGGGGGCTGTGGCTCAGTGGTAGAGCCTCTCCTTGGCACGCAGAAGGTCCCAGGTTCAGTCCCCGCCATCTCCAGTTAAGAAGACCAGGCAGTAGGTGATGTGAAAGACCTCAGCCTGAGGCCCTAGAGAGCTGCTGCCAGTCTGAGTAGACAATACTGATCTTGACGGACCCCAAGGGTCTGAGTCAGTCTAAGGTAGATTCATGGATTCACGTATCCAGAAGACCCCCATTTCTGTCACAGCTACTTTACCAGCAAAAATCTTCTGGTAAACCATCTCCCTTTTTTCTGCTGCTGGGTAGCTGAAGCGTGGCCGTGGTAACTTTGTTTTTCCCTTTCACACTATATCGCACAACCCAGCACTGGATAGATGTGCGGGTTGCCTCTTCCCCTGTGAAAAATGCCTTTAAATACAGTGTCCTTTAAAAAACAATGTGCTTTTAGCATTCCAAAGCTGCCGTATTAGCGGCACGGTGCAATCATCTCTCAATGGCAGCTTTGTTTCGTGCAGCCATGCGGCAGCCGAGTGACATGAGATGGGAGGAAATGTAAAAAAGTATGGGTGACAGATGCTCTCTCTCTCTCTGTGTGTGCGTGTTCGTGTGTGTGTGTGTGTGTACAGGGCATGCCTGAAAGAGCCTTTGGAAGACAGCACTGTTAAAAGGTTCCCTTTTGAGTGTTTTGGAGGGGCATGCTCGAGGGGGTGCCATGCAAGGGAGGGCTTGTTGTTTCAGCCCGAGTCATCAGAGTCCATGTGGCCATGGCAACTGATGCTAAAGCCAGGTCCATTTGCTTATGGGTAGCCATGTGGATGCATGGACACGTGAGCCTGCCTGATACTGAATCAGACCATCGGTCCATCAAAGTCAGTATTGTCTATTCAGACTGACAGTGCTGTTCCAAGGTCTTCAGTCAAGGTCTTTCACTTCACCTGTTGTTGAGTGTGTGTAAAAGGCCATCAAGTCTCAGCCAGCTTATGGCCAACCCAGCAAGGGGCTTCCAAGGCAAGGGAGAAGCAGAGGTGGTTTGCCATTTCCTTCCTCTGCAGAGCCTTCCCTGGCAATCTCCCTTCCAAGTACCGACCCTGCTCAGCTTCCAACTTATGGCCACCCCAGCAAGGGCTCCCAAGGCAAGGGAGAAGCAGAGGTGGTTGGCCATTGCCTTCCTCTGCAGAGCCTTCCTTGGTGGTCTCCCTTCCAAGTACCGACCCTGCTCAGCTTCCAACTTATGGCCACTCCAGCAAGGGGCTCCCAAGGCAAGGGAGAAGCAGAGGTGGTTGGCCATTGCCTTCCTCTGCAGAGCCCTCCTTGGTGGTCTCCCTTCCAAGTACTGACCCTGCTCAGCTTCCAACTTATGGCCACCCCAGCAAGGGGCTTCCAAGGCAAGGGAGAAGCAGAGGTGGTTGGCCATTGCCTTCCTCTGCAGAGCCCTCCTTGGTGGTCTCCCTTCCAAGTACTGACCCTGCTTAGCTTCCAACTTCTGGCCACCCCAGCAAGGGGCTTGTAAGGCAAGGGAGAAGCAGAGGTGGTTTGCCGTTGCCTTCCTCTGCAGGGTCTTCCTTGGCGGTCTCCCTTCCAAGTACCGACCCAGCTTAGCTTCCAACTTCTGGCCACTGAGCCACGTCCCCTCTTTACAGCTCTCCAGGGTCTCAGGCAGAGAGGTCTTTCCCATCACCTCCTGCCTGGTCCTTTTTAGCTGGAGATGCCGGGAATTGAACCTGGGACCTTCTGCATTGCCAAGCAGAGGCTCTTGCACTGAGCCACGGCCACTCTCCTGGCACTGCTCTTGTGGGGCAACCTGATGTGCCCATGTAGCGGCTTCCAAGGGCACCAAGCTCAAAGGAGCCTTTTGTAGAGACCATGCAAGCCCTGCTTTTGGCTGCATCCTCTTGTTTGCCTTACAGATTGCCTCCTTTGATGCACGTTGGATGCAAGGCAACTGTAGCACTTCTCTTTGTGATGTCCCCACCTCCCTTTTCTGTTGTCTTAAATAATTAATGGTCGCCAGGAAACCAGTGTAAGAATGTAGGTAGCTGAGAGCGACTTATGACCCTGTGGACTAGTGATGACGTCTGATTCAACACTCACAATAAGCCGATGCCTATCATAAGAACATAGCAACATCAGAAGAGCCCAGCTGGGTCAGACCAGGACCCTTATCCCTTTTACCAGTGGGACATACCCAACGGTCCGCTGCAGTGGCCTTGGCCACTTCGGGCCTCTGCCCTGCACTTCAGATGAGCTCTCCAGCATTTGGAAGAAGGCCTGCGACAATCCTTTCTTTACATTTCATGCGCTCTCTGGGAAGGAAGCAAGAGGGGAAACGTTGAGGAATCAGATGCTTAAGCCTCATAATCTCCAACTGCTATTGTTAATTTGGTGGAGCATTTCCCATGCTAATTTGTTCTGTGTTGTACCATTAAGAGCCGCCCGCCCTGAGCCTGCTGTTTCATCAACCTCCATCAAGACTTCCATAGCAGAAGCCATGGCAGAACCCGCCCAGCAGGGCCTAGAACTGGATGGCGCCCTGCCCAAGGTGGCTCTAAGGCACTCCCATGCATCTGGCAACTGGGGGAAGGCTTGGCTCTGAATACTCAATAGCTCAATCTCCTTTTTGTGCTGAGAATGAAAGGCGCAGGTGTCTGAGCCCGATGACCTCTTCCTTGGCAAAGTCAAACAGGGTGCTCTGCACCCAGCCTTTTTGAGCCTGTGGGCACCTTTGGAATCATGACACAGGGCACAAAATGGCTGCCACACACAGGAAGTGGAGCCACACATACAAATAGGTCAAGATGGGTAGCCATGTTAGTCTGTGTGTAGCAGCAGAAAAGAGCAAGGCTGACAAAACTTGTGGCAGGGTAGGAGCTCTTATGAGGATCTGAAGAAGTGAGCAGTGACTCACGAGAGCTCCCACCTTGCCACAAATTCTGTGCTCCTGGACTCTTGCTCTTTTCATGAGCAGTGATTCACAAGAGCTCCGACCCTTTCGCAAATTCAGTTGGTCTTTCTGGTGCTACGGGAGTCTTGCTCTTCTCATGAGCAGTCACTCATGAGAGCTCCTATCCTGCCACAAATTCCGTTAGTCTTTGAAGTACTCCTGGACACTTATTCTTTTCATGAGCAGTGACTCACAAAAGCCCCTACCCTGCCACAAATTCTGTTGGTCTTTAAGGTGCTCCTAGACTCTTGCTCTTTTCATGAGCAGTGATTCATGAGAGCTCCTACCCTGCCACAAATTCTGTTAGTCTTTGAGGTGCCACTGGACTCTTGCTGTTCTCATGAGCAGTGACTCACGAAAGCTCCTACCTTGCCACAAATTGTTTCAGTCTTTGTGGTGCTACTGGACTCTTTCTCTTTTCCACTGTGGCGCATCCAGGACCCAATGAAGGGCATTCAACAAGTTTGCAGTTGACAGAAATGGCTTCCTAGGAGTTACAGTAATATAACAGATACCACAACATAACGACACTGGCCTTCTTGAGGTCTTCTGGTTAGCCATCGGTTGTTGGAATCTGGAAGTGTAACAAAAGAATGAACAGCTTTGTCTCCATGGCCATCCCTGGAACAGCAGCCACCCATGCTAATTCAAAGCCCTCTGGAACTCTAGAATGCCACAAACTCTTGCTGAGGTTGCCTCTCATCTCAGAACTTTTAACAACTTTATGGGAACATGTTATACTTGTACGGTGAGTGATGGCTTTTTGTTCTGGCATCTCTCGCTGTAACAGCTCTGCTGCTTCATTTCCTTATTGGCTGTCCTAGTTTTCTTTAAACAATCATAAGAACATAAGAAGAGTCCAGGGCAGCTTGGTGTAGTGGTTAGGAGCGCGGACTCTAATCTAGGAGAAACAGGTTTGTTTCCCCACTCCTCCACATGCAGCTGCTGGCGTGACCTTGGGTCAGTTACAAGTCTTTCCCAGGAGATTTTGAACCCAGCCAAGCTGCAGCATAAGAACGATGCTTTCAGAACTGGTGGGCAAGCCCACAAAGTCAGTGGCAGGCGACTTTATTAATCATTAATTAATCATTAATCATTAATCAGGGGCACGAGAGAGTGAAG
Source organism: Lepidodactylus listeri (assembly GCA_029233225.1). Lineage (NCBI taxonomy): Eukaryota > Metazoa > Chordata > Lepidosauria > Squamata > Gekkonidae > Lepidodactylus > Lepidodactylus listeri. The sequence goes on along the minus strand of JARCFY010000014.1, from coordinate 72,577,417 downwards.
AAGCCCCAACAGGTGGAGCAGGAGACTGTTGGCCAAGCAATGAATGTTCTGTAACTTCTAGGACTTCTCGTGGGACAGAGTGATACATGATGAAGCTGCCTTCTACTGGATCAGACTATTGGTTCATCAAGGACACTATTGTCTACTTAGACTGGCAGCAGCTCTCCAGGGTCTCAGATTGAGGTCTTTCACATCATCTCCTGCCCTATCTATGGCCTCTTCTGGGCATAGAGTAGAAGTCACTGGGGGTGGGGGGGGAGGTATTTGTAAATTTCCTGCATTGTGCAGGGGGCTAGATGAGATGACCCTAAAGGTCCCTTCCAACTCTATGATTCTTTGACTCTATGATCCTCTTAACTGCAGGTGTTGAGGATTGGACCCGGGACCTTCTACATGCCAAGCACTACCACTGAGCCATGGCCCCTCCCCAAATCCCTTATACTGAATCAGAGCATTGGTCCATCAGGGACAGTATTGTCTACTAGACTGGCAGCAGGTCTTTGGCCGAGGTTTTTCACATCACCTACTGCCAGATCCTTTAACTGGTGATGCTGGGGATTGAACCTGGGCCCTTCTGCTTGCCAAGCAGATGCTCTACCGCTGAGCCACCTTCCTTCCCCCTGGACAGAAGAGAATTTAGAAGTGCTGGGTCCACTTTGAGAATTATGACCCCCATAGCCAGGCCCGTAGCCCAGATTTTTTAATTGAGGGGGGCTTTAAATAAGTCAGGGGGTACCCGCACACACCCCTGCACTCATCCCCAAGGGTTCGATTAGGAACCGCCACCGGGGGACTGAGGACAACTAGGTCCCTGGAACTTGCTGGCTGAGACCCTGCCAGAGGCGGCTTGATCGGATGCTGCCCCTCTCACCATGCAACTCTGATTGCCGCCATCTTTACCTGTTGTTTTAGTTGCAAATTATGCTGTGTTTTAAATCTTTGTAAACTATTGTTTTATAGTATTTTAAATGTTGGAAGCCACCTTGAGCCAGCTTGCCTTGAGCCAGCTTGCCCAGCAAGGCGGGGTAGAAATATAAGTAATAAATAACTAAATAAATGTAAATAAATCTTACAGTGTGTCAGTCTAGATAACAATATAGGGAGTGGAGAAATTGGGGGGGGGGGGGGAATACAAGTTTTCCAGTCGATGCTCATGGATTAATGGAGCGGCATATGCTTCCTCTTGCCCTCACTTGCGTGGTCCAGGCTAGCCTGATCTCATCCGATCTCAGAAGCTAAGCAGGGTCAGCCCTGGTTAGTATTTGGATGGGAGACCACCACGATTGCTCTACCTTGTCCTGAGACTCTAGGGAGCAGCTACTGGCCTGGGTGGACAATACTGACCTGGATGGACCAGGGGTCTTCTTCCATGTAGGGCAGCTTCATGTGTCCGTGTGTTCCCTCTTTCTTTCCTTTCTCAGATTTCTAGTCCTCAGATGTGGAGGTTACAGGTGGTGGCTACAGGCATAGACAGCTTCAAGAGGGGACTGGATAATCATATGGAGCAGAGTTCTATCAGTGGCTGTTAGCCACAAGCCACTGCCTGGGGCTGTGATGCTCTGTCTTCTTGGTGCTTGGGGGGACCACAGTGGGAGGGCTTCTGGAGTTCTGGCCTCGCTGGTGGACCTCCTGATGGCACCTGGTGCTTTTGGCCACTGTGTGACACAGACTGTTGGACTGGGTGGGCCATTGGCTTTATTAATAATCCAACATGGCTTCTCTGGTGTTCTTAACTCTTCCCACCCACCATACTTACTCTTCGTTCCCATGGGTGATGAGGACTGACTTGCATTGAGGCAAACTTTTCATGGACAAGGAGGGGGGAGAGGGAGAGAGATGGTCAACATGGAGATGTTCTGAGAGGGAGTTCCAAGCTTGGAAGAAGGGGAAGAGTCACTTCAGGCTTTTCCAGGCTTGGACCTTTCTTTGTCTCCTGCTAGGACGGACAGGGGAAATGGTTCTCTGACCATCAGGGCGTTTCAGAGGGTCACTGCACCAGAAGAGCTTGATTCAAGTCCAGCAGCACCTTAGAGGCCAAGCAGATTTGGGGGGTATAAGCTTTTGTGAGTCAAAGCTTGTCTCTGACGAAGGGAGCTCAATTTGGGGTGGGTAGCACCTTAGAGGCCAACAAGAATTAAGTGTGTTTGGGGCGTAAGCTTTCGAGAGTCAAAGCTCTGACACAGGTATCTGAGGAAGGGAGATTCACCTCTGAAAAGCTTATGCCCCAAATATCTGGTTGGCCTCTGGACTCGAACCTAGCTGACCAGAAGGGCGTGACCCACGGGCCTTGCTTTCTTGCGAATGCAGCTCTGGGTGCCCGAACACAGAACCCACAAATGTGTGAACACACATGATAGAGTGTGCATATATATATTTTTGGGAGAGTAAGGGGGCCGGGTGGGCGGGGGGGGGGGTGGGGTAGAGAAAAGACTTGAAGTCAAATGTCTCAAAGTCAGATCCCTTTTTAGTATGAATTTGCTGTATCTCATTCTGAGCACTAATTCCAATTTAATTGCAAGTGGCCTGGAGCCTCTTCAATAGGAGTAACAAATGGTTTGATTTTGTAAACTTCATCAGACTGCATTTTAAATGCGACACAGTCGCCCGGCTCGAATGCCAATGAAGCGCTGGAGTAGCTCTCTGTTTACTAATTATCCGTTTTTACTTCAAGCCACGCTGGCTGGCTTGTCTGATTAAATCGGATTTGTGGGATACAGAGCAGCTAGCCGCGTTTTCTCTATAGTAAACGAGATTGAAACTATGGAGCGGCTGGCTGCACACTGTAAATTATATTTCCTTTTAAAGGGGACGTGTCTCTTTTATTTCTCTGGCCTACCTTCTGCATATTAAATGGGGCGCCGCGGCAGAGAACGCTCCTGGCTTCACTTTTAATGGGATGTGTGTTCCCTGACACATTTATCACCCCCCACCCACCCACCCTTATACACCCCACACACACACTGTAGTTTTCTCTGCACATTTGGGAGCAATGGTGCTCTCTTGCCCCCTTAACTTTTTTTTTCTGGTGCAAAAGATGGAGAAGCGAAAGGGCAACTGGAAATACCCTCCATCCTTCACCAAAGTCTGTCTGCTTCCCCCCCCCCCCCCAAATCTGGAAAGAGGGGCTGGGGGAAGCCGTTCTGATGGCCTCGTTTGTCTTTCAAAAGCCCAATGGCAGAGGAACAGATCTACGATTTGTAAGGGAGGTCAGGGAGGAATTTGGACTGTCGAAGTGCTCCCATTTTGTTTTAGAACACTTTTATTTTCCCACCTTCTTTTGATTGTGCATTAAGGCAGTCAAAATTGCTTTTCCAAATCACCTGTTATTTAAAGCAGTCGTGCATGAATCAAACGGAGCGGTGGTTTTAGCTCTCTCGCTCTCTCCCCCACCCGCACGCACGCACACACAGATCCCAGGGCCAGGCGGTGGCTTTTATCCCTAGAAAGTTAGGAGCCTTCCTCGTGGACATGCCGTATTAATTGTTTTCTCCTGCCGGCTTTAAGAAAACACCCCAGAGGGTGCGTGTGATCCCCCCCTCCTCGTTTCCCTGTTTGTCATCTCGATGCCATCCCCCCCCCCACTGCCACCCCCCAAAAAGAAGGCCTGGAAGATGAGAAAGCAGGCCTATTGAAAGCACCGTCAGAAGGGCTGCGCTTAAACCTCGACTGCTGTTAAGACTTTAATTCCACAAGCTTGACCTGTCCTGCCCCCTCTCTCCATATCTATCTTTGTGCCGCGAGCTTTTTATATTTTAATTTGCTTTTGAATGTCCTACAAAATTAATGGTGTACTTTCCTCCCTCTTTGGGCCATTGTGTGGCGTACAGTACAGGCAAAGCCCCCTTGGCGCGCTCTGATAGCACCGTTACCGTGGAAATGAATGGGCCGCGGCACTCTCCCGTTCCATATTCTCCTTTTTTAATTGTTGACAGTAAAAAGCATTTAAATGCTGCTTAATTTGTAATCATCTTCTGGAGGGAGGGAGGGAGGGCGGGAAAGAACACGGCACGGAAACTGTCCACAAAATGCAGAAGTCCACCCCTCCCTCTCATCGTGCCTTCGTTCTTTGGCCCCCCAGCAATTGCAGCATCTGGGGCTGTTTGTTTATCTGGGGCAATTTCCCCACCCCACAACGTTCAGGTATCTAAGTGCTTCTTAAAACAATACCAACGTGTTTTGTGTTTCCAAGAAGAGCGTCTTCTTGCTGGGGAAGTGCAAAGAGAAGAAAGTGTGTGCTGTGGGGGGCATAATTAAGACCAGGGTTGTATGAAAGGCGTCATCAAAGACAGAATATTCCCATTTGGATGGGAGCAGAACTAGATACTAAACAGTGCAGACAACATACAGGGCAACCTCCATTCCAGGAATTCTGTTTCATGCACGTTGGGGGAGAACAGTTGGTGAAAATTTGCACCGTGTCCGTGCAGGTTTTTGAAGGGAATGAATTAAACAACTTTAAAAGTAGAGGAGGCCTGTTCACATTCATTCCCCCCGAACCCCCACCCCATCTTTGGCCTTTTAGTGCTGCGGAGGAAATTCTCAAGCGTTTGAGTGAAATCTGATACATTTCAGATTCTCAGATCTAAATTGGGCAGTGCTGACAATTTGTTACTTTGACAGTTATTTTGGAAGGTGGCCTTTCTTTGTTCCGGGAGCAGTCCCCCCCCCCCCTCGCCCATTCCTAAAAATGTATTTCTGGTGTTTCAGGACAACAGATCTTTTTTTTTAACAAACAACCACCCAGAACTCAGGTGCATTAAAACTGCATAAAGGAGGTAAGAATTGCTTCACTCTTGGTGTGATACAGAAATTCGCCAACATAACTAAAAATTGTATTTTCAAATTTGGGGATACACTGCCCATCTGAGTAGACAATACTAGATGGATGGATGGATGGATAAGTTTTATTCACAGTCATTGACCAAAACATAGACAAAGGAGCTGGTTCAGTACAAGGCAACTTCCTGACCCTCCAGTCTGGGAAGAATATGGGGAGGCTTTTCCAGATGTTGACTGTGTATCTTTAAACTTCTTGCCTGGGTTACACAGACTTCCTTTTCTCCTTTCAAACTCTTAATGGCCGGTAGAGGGATGTGTCTCTCCTCTCTGCCACGTGGCAGGGCTAGCGTTGGCCTTGGAGGATGCGGCCGTGAAGGGCGTTGTGCCAGCAGTTGGCAAGATGGAGAGAGTCTAGACAAACAGTCTTGGCAGTTGCCATAAATTGGGTCAAGTCCCTCATGTCACCTCCACATGGCTTTGGCTTACAAAAAAGCTTTTTATTTCTTGGAGCCATGCCAGCCACCCCCTTCAGTCTCTCTCTCTCTCTGCTGAACATCTGCCAAAGTTGGGTAAGGGTAGCCAGCAGAAGCTGTTCCCAAATTATGTCACCTTTTGTCCTTTTCACACCACTCAATCTCCTGGAAAGCCCACCTCTTTGGTCTCCCCGGCTTTCTCCTTTTCCACGAGGCCTAGAAAATGTAGCTTTCCCTACTAGTGAAACAAAGCACGTCCCCCCCCCCCCCAAAACTGATAACAGGACATCTGCAAAAGTTCTCAGGATCTGGGAAGAATTCAGCTGCCTTTCCAAACCCCAGCCCCTGCATCCATCCAAGATTGTGTCTTCAGAAGTCTGCCGATCTTCGAGAATGGGAAGGTATGGCTTGAAGCAGACATTCCTGTAGGTCCAAACTGCTAAGGGCTTTTCAGGTTAAAAAAAAAAAAACATCTTAAATTGTGTCTCAAAGTAAATTGGTAGACAAGGAAGTCCACCAAACATAGGTATCACATGCTCCCTCCAGTTTGTGAGTGATGATGAATGAGCAGCGGCCTTTTGGACAGAGCAAAGTTTCTAGATAAGTCTACAAGGGCAGTACCATTTAAAAATGCATTGCAGTAGTCTAATGTAGAGATCGCCAAAGCACGAGTGACTGTGGCAATGAGCAATACATGCTGGTGCAAAGATATGTGTGAACATTAGAGTTCTGAAAATCTTTGTTGAATGGCCCAAGAGTTCATCATCAGCTTCAGGCAAAGAAAGCCCCCTAGTCTTTCTTTGGTTGGAAGCAGTGTTCCCTCTAAGCTGAGTTAGTATGAGCCAGCTCACAGTTTTTTAGCCTCCCGCTCACAGATTTTTGTCTTGGCTCGGGAAAGATGGCTCCAGAGCAAAATAATTTATGTAGTAGCCTAATCGCTCGCTCACCACTGTAATGCCAGTCGCTCACAAACTAGAGTTTTTGCTCACAAGACTCCACAGCTTAGAGGGAGCATTGGTTGGAAGGACAATGAAACTAAACAAGCAAAGCTGTAGTCTGTTGTCGGCCACTTCGTTTTGTTCTTCTGCATGTTTCCTGGGAAGATATTTTCTCACCACTGAGGTCCAATCGGGGGGGGGGTGGGGGGCGCTCCAACTGGTTGCTTGCCCTGGACCACCTAGGGCTGTTACTAGGAGGAGAAACATGTAGAGGTAGTTTATACCTGGACAGTATTACTGCAGCCCAGAAGGCTTCTGGTTATGGAAATGGGGTTGCCCACCTCCAGGTGGGGGCTGGAGCCTCCTGGAATGACAATTTATCTCCAGGAGACAGAGATCAGTTCTGGAGAAAATGGCTGCTTCCGAGTGGAAACTCTATGGCATCCCATCCCTGCTAAGCTCACTCCCCAGGCTCCACCCACCAGTCTCCAGGAATCACCCATTCCAGAGCTAGCAACCCTATCTGGGAATCAGGTGACACACGACAGCCAATCCAGTGTCTCTGCCTGCTATAAAGGTTCCCAGCTCCAGTGCTTGTTGCCATTCACTGCCAGAGGGAAGCCACGGAAAGACCTGGGAGTCCCCTCTAAGCTGAGCTAGTGCAGTTTTTTTTAGCCTCCAGCTCACATATTTTTGTCTCAGCTCAGGAAGGATGGCTCCAGAGCAAACCAGTTTATGCAGCAGTCCAGTGCACTCACCACTTTAATGCCAGCAGCTCACAAAGTAGGATTTTTGCTCCCAGGACTCCACAGCTTAGAGGGAGCATTGGGACTTAAGCCCATCTTGGGGGCAGATTTCCAGGCGGGGACTTTCTCAGAGATCACGTTCTTCCCATTTCACTCTTTCTGTCCTCGTATGTGCAAAGTTTGCCTTGGAGGAGCTTGGTTTTGGGGGGCCGTTTGGGGGTTGGGGTTCTTTTGCTCGGACATGGCAACTGCTCTCCAGCACTCCTGGGCCACTGACATGAGTCCAGGGTCTCTCTCTTTTTTCCGTTGGGGGGGGGCCAATTAGTTTCACAAATGAGGGCCCCACAGTGCCACCGTAGATTTGTTCCAGGCCTGCGCGCTGGCCCCGGGGCATTGTCCTGCCTTCCACTCCCGCTGGCAGCTTTTCTTCTCGGCCTCAGCGGGTGCTGCTGAGGGGCGACTTCCCTGGCCAGGCATCCTGCTGGCCAGGGGCCTCCACACCACAGCTGGCCGAGGGGCTGAGGGCTTGGACCCCCTGACCTTTGCCCCCCATCCTGCTGTCATTTGGAAAGTTACAGACTGGAGGGCTGCATACCTCCTGGGATTTACTCCCTTTGTGGGTGCGGCCACTTTTGTTTCAGGGCAGGGGGTGGATTTGGGAGCACCATTGCGCGGTCGCCATTGGTTGTGTGTGGCGGGGCGCTCTTCCCCCTCCTGCCTGGCAAAGCTGGGGAGGGGGGGATTCAGCTTGGCATTAAGAGCTCCTCTTGAAGTGTGGAGGTTTTTTTAAAAAAAAAATAATCTTTGCCTCATTAGTTCTTCCCCAAATGCTGCCATTGCCTGCCATTCAGGTCTGGGGTCCACCAGAGAGAGAGAGAGAGAGAGAACCATGCAGCTTTCCCATTCTGGGATATTTGGGTCTCTAGAAATGACACATGAACCAGCCGACATTACGGACCCTCCTGTTTCAGCTGGGGGGGGGGGCGATAGAGAGCGAAAATCATTTGGGAATGAATGCTGATGTCATTTTTTGCATTCTGCTTGCAGTCCAAAACCTCTTCTCGGGAACTTTGCATCCCCCCCCCCCCCCCCGCGGCTTCATCCCTTGAAGTGATTGACAAAATTAGTAACTCAGTTCATGTTACTTTTACGGTCCAAGTACCAATAAATCCTTCCAGTACGGGGGAGGGAAGAGAAAACGCAAGCTAATGAGGGAGCGAGCTGACAAATGTGTTTACTGTAGGTGGAGGTGTCGTCTGAGGAAATGCATTTGTGTCTGCTCCTGCCTAAGCCCCCCGCCCAAGGCTTTTCTGAAGCCTGTGGTGGGATATAAATTGGAAGGACAAGAGGCAACAAAGTTGTATTCCTCCTCTTACGCCTCCCCCCCCCCCCCCAACCCAGCGAGGAACAGTTTGGGATTATCTTTGCCTTTAAACAAAACACGGAATCTGTCCCTCTGTTTCCTCCGGAATCAAAGGAGGCAACTTTTGGGAGAGATGCAAAGGATTTGCTGGGAGTGCTTTAGTTTAAGGTGTGCTGGGAGGCTGCAAGCGGCCATGGCTCTACTCTGTAGGTTAAAATTTTGCATTGTTTTCTGACTTTGCATAGGGTTTCCAACTCCGGGTTGAGAAATTTAGGGTAGTTAGGCAAATAATAGGGAACTGTTTGAAGAACCGCACTCAGAGAGTAGCGGTCAAAATGGCATTCCATCTGAATGGAGGGAGGGGTCCAGTGGGGTGCCAGCAGGGCTCAGTTCTGGCCCAGTACTTTCCAATATTTTTATAAATGATCTGGATGAGGGTGTGGAGGGGCTACTCATTAAATTTGCAGATGACACCAAATTGGGAGGAGCAGCGAACACACCAGAAGATAAGAGACAGAATTCAACAAGATCTGAACACGCTGGAAAAGTGGGCGGATGTGAACAAGATGCAGTTTAACAAGGATAAGTGCCGAGTTCTACATCTGGGTAACGAAAAATGAGAAACACGCATACTGGATGGGTAGCAGTCAGTGTTCCCTCTAAGCTGAGTCAGTGTGAACTAGCTCACAGTTTTTTTTAGCTTCCAGCTCAGACCTTTTTGTCTCCGCTCAGGAAGGAGGGCTCCAGAGCAAACTGACTTATGCAGTAGCCAAATTACTCACTCACAACTTTAATGCCAGAAGCTCACAAAGTAGAATTTTTGCTCACAAGAATCCACAGCTTAGAGGGAACATTGGTGTGTGTGAACAAGATCTTGATGTAAGGATGGACCTAAAGTTAAATAGGAGCAGCCAGTGTGATGCGGTGACCAGAAGGGCTAATGCAAACTTGGGGTGTACCAACAGCAGCATAACATCCAAATCACAAGATGTCAGAGTCCTGCTGTACACTACATTGGTCAGGCTGCACCTGGAGTATTGTGTGCAGTTCTGGAGGCCTCACTTCAGAAAGGACCGAATGGAGGGGAGAGCAATGAGGATGATCGAGGGCCTGGAGACCCAGCCCAGTGAGGAAAGGCTGAGGGACTTGGGAATGTTCAGTCTGGAGAAGAGGAGGCGAAGAGGGGACAAGCTTGCTCTCTTGAAGTATCTGAAGGGCTCTCACTTCCAGGAGGGCTGGGAGCTGTTCCTGCTGGCAGCAGAGGAGAGGACTCACAAGAATGGCTTTAAATTAAGGGTAGGAAGGTACCGGCTGGATCTTAGGAAACACGTTTTTACAGTAAGAGTAGTTCAACGGTGGAATGGGCTGGCTAGGGAGGTGGTGAGCTCTCCCTCCAAAGCAGCCATTTCCTCCAGGAAAACTGATCTCTGTAGTCTGGAAATGAGCTGTAGCTCCAACAGATCTGCAGGCCCCACCTGGACATTGGCAATTCTACATCACCTGTCTTGCAGGACCAACAGTGGCTGCCCACGCAGCTCTCTGTGCAGGGTCGTTTTTTTAGAAGAAGAAGAGAAGAGATTGGATTTATACCCCGCCCTTCACTTGGAGTCTCAGAGCGGCTTACAAACTCCTTTCCCTTCCCCTCCCCACAACAGACACCCTGTGAGGTAGGTGGGGCTGAGAGAGCTCTGACAGAAACTGCCCCCTTTCAGGAATCGCTGTGCCAGAACTACGGCTTGCCCAAGGTCATCCAGCAGGTGCAAGTTGAGGAGTGGGGAATCAAACCCGGTTCTCCCAGATTAGAGTCCGCGCACTTAACCACTATACCAACCTGAGATGTTGAGGGTGGAGCCTTGGGAGGGGAGGGCCTTGGTGGGGTACAGTGCCTTGGATCCCCCCCCCCAGCAGCCATTTCCTCCCAGGGGACTGATCTTGGTCATCTGAGGATCAGTTGATCTTCAGGTGCCACTTGGGCAACCCTGCCCTTTTCCGGTTCGGCCCCGGTCTCCAGGAGAAAGGAGGGCTGCGAATGAAGTTCATAAGAGCAGCAGCAACATAGGCCTGCTGGCGCATGAGTGTATCAACAGAAGGCGGGAGGCAGCTGGGCCGAGGTCCAAAGCCAGCCACTCGGAAGGGGCGTGGCAGGGCCATCCAGAGAGGCCAGGAGGAGAGAGCGCCAGCGATGGATCAGGGAGAAAAAGCGGATGTTGGGAGAAGGGGCTGTGCCGTGTGTGCTGCTGTCAACTCGACTTCTTTTGCATCCTCTTAAGATGCAGACAGAAACCCGTCTCCCACGGAGCCGGCGTGCTGCAGGGTTTTATATCGGAGCGCAGGCAGGCACATTCCTGAATGAAAAAGGAGGTTTGAGCAAAGGCACTGATGGCTGCCAGGGCGCAGAGAAGTCGTTTGCATTAATGAAAACTCTTCCCTAAGCACAGAACTATGGTGCGTGGGGGAGGGGTCGTGGAGCATCACGGCTCGCAGTTTGGACTTGGTGCATCTGTTGGGATAGGATGAGGAGACGGGGGGGGGGGGGGTCACTGTAAAAGGGGAGGGGTTTCTTTAGAGTTTCTTAGGGTTACCACTGTCCAGGTGGTGGGGGGAGGGTGAAGTTCTCCTGGAATTACTACTCATCTCCAAATTACAGAGATGCAGGGGTCATTTTGTGCAGGAACACGCAGGAACACCGTTCCGGGAGGAACAAGCCCAGGAGCGGGCACATATGGTGATGCGCTGTGGAAAAAAGCAAAAGCATGCTGGCTTGATCTGCATTTTCATGCTCAGTTGTAGGGTAGCTTCCCTGCAAGAGCAAAGGAAACGTAACATGTCAAAGTGTAAAGCTGACTCGCCAGCTCTGGGTTGGGAAAGACCTGGAGATGTTTGGGGCAGAGCCTGAGCGGTGGGTGTTGCCTTCTGACACACTTCCGGTGATGTCAGAGGGTGTGACATATGCAAATGAGTTCTGCAAATGAGTTATGCTAATGAGCTCCAGCACCTCTTTTTCTATGAAATGACCCCTGCAGAGATGATTTCCCTGGAGAAAATGGCAGCTTTAGAAGATGGACTCTGTGGCATGATGCCCTGCTGAGGTCCCGCCCCTCCCCAAACCCCGCCCTCCCCAAGGCTCCACCTCTGTCTCAGTCTCCAGCTCTATTTCGGTCTGTGTGTGCCGTCAGCCAGGTCGATGATGACTATAGAGGAACTGATCTCAAAGGGCTGCCATATAGAGGATGGTGCAGAGTGGTTTTCTGTTGCCCCAGAAGGTCGGACCAGAACCAATGGGTGGAAATTAAATTGGAAGAGTTTTTGGCTACACATCAGGAAGAACTTCCTGACAGTTAGAGCAGTTTCTCGGTGGAACAGGCTTCCTCGGGAGGTGGTGGGCTCTCCTTCTTGGGAGGTTCTCAAGCAGAGGCTGGACGGCCATCTGACAGCGATGCTGATTCTGTGAACTTAGGCAGATCAGGAGAGGGAGGGCAGGAAGGGTTGCCTCAGTGCTTAGTTCTCATGGTCCTTTCTTACACACCCAGGGAAATGCTGATCGCCACTTTGGGGTCTGGAAGCAGTTTTTCTCCAGGCCAGTTTGGCCAGGGATCCTGGAAGTTCTTTGCCATCTTCTGGGCATGGAACAGGGGTCACTACAACTATGGGGGGGAGGTGATTGTCAATTTCCTGCATTGTGCAGGGGGTTGGACTAGATGTCCCTTCCAACTCTGTGATTCTGTGATCTGTATAGTCTGGAGAACAGTTGTAATTCCAGGCGCTCTCCAGACCCCACCTGGAGCTGGTAACCATCGATCGAGACACCGCTGTGCCTTTGCAAAGGGAAGACACCCAACCATTGCCAGCTCCTGGCTGCCTCCTGCCTTATTTTGCAAGCGTCTGTGACAGGTGGGGTCTGTTTCTGGGCTATGAAAGCCTTCACCTTTCAGTCTTTTTCATATCAAACTGAAGTTAAGGTGGAAGAGTGGTCCAGGGCAGGTTTTTTCCTGGGCCAGAAACAGGACAAGATCCTGGACTCCTGGTATCTAAGGTGCTTGGTGCAAAAATCAACATCTGGTCTGGCTTCTCTTTTAACTAGTGTGGGAACTCAAAGTTCAGTTGCTTGTAAAGTAAATGAGCATCACTAGCCGGGTCCTGCAACACCTTAGAGACCAAAAAGATTTGCAGGATATGAGCTCCTGAGAGTCAAAACTCCTGTCATCAGATATGAACGTCAACTCTCAAAAGCTTACCCCCACAAAATCGTGTTGTTCTGTAAGGCACAACTAGAGAGAGAGGGTTGGATTTACACCCCACCCTTCACCTCCTGAAGGAGTCGCAGAGCGGCTGACAATCTCCTTTCCCTTCCCCACAACAGACTCCCTGTGAGGGAGGTGGGGCTGAGAGAGCTCCTGCTCCTGAGAGAACAGCTCTGAGAGAACTTGTGACTGACCCCAGGTGACACCAGCAGCTCCATGTGGAGGAGAAGTGGGGAATCAAACCTGGTTCTCCCAGATTAGCGTCTGCACTCCTAATCACTATGCCAGACTGGCTCTCACTAGCGGTTCTGCTGCAGCCCAACTACCGTCGCCAACTCTAGGTTTGGAAATAACTTGAGATTTGGGGGTGGAGCCTGGGAGGGTGGGGCTTAGGAAGGGGAGGGACCTTGGTAGGGTATGATGCCATATAGTCCACCTTCCAGAGCACCCACTTCCTCCACGAGAAGTGGAGCAAATTTTTAAAATAAAGAAATAATAAAGCAATGAGCAATCTGTGTTGTCTGGAGATCAGCTGTAATTCCAGGCAGTCTCCAGCCACCACCTGGAGGCTGGCAGCCCAAAGACCAGCAGTTACCCTCTGAAACTAGCAGGATTTCTTTGCACCCCACCCTTTCTCTGAGAGGCAGGAAAACACAGTGGCCCTCTCTCGGCCCACGGGAGCACCCTTGGCAACATTTGGGTCTCACTAACTCCAGTAGCGATTCACCAGTTTCTTCCCCGACACTGACATGTTCCTGTTTAGCAATTTGTTGCCCAAAAAAGCCGGTGTATATTTAGAGGTCCCTCTCCCTGATTAAGCCAGCATTTCAGATGCAGGGTAATAACAGCCTTCCTCTTGGAAGGTAGAGCACCTGCAACGTTCTCCAGCTGTGTGTTCGGCGCCTGCCGCACTCCCCTAGTTTCTCTTAAAGTTCTCTTTTGGAGGGAAGCCAGCTCAGGTGTAAACAGAGAGGGGTTGTGGGTTTTGTTTTGTTTTTGTAACTTCCTCAAGTGCACAACTCTCTCTCTTGGCACGGAGAGGACTGAGATCTCTGGCTTTATTCTGGTGTTGTGTTTGTCTGTCTGTATTTTTAATTGCACTGTGGAAAGATTTTACGTGTATGTTTGAAATGCTGCTTCAAATGTTTCAAAGCCTCAGTGTTTGCCGCCTCGGGGACCTGGTTTGGGTAGAAAGGCGGCATTAAAACATTGTTAAGGAAATAAATTCTGGGCTCCTGGCTCTGCCATAAGATTTTGGAAGTTGTAATAACAACCAGAGGGTCGCGGTGGCTCCGAGGTTAAGACTCTGAGCTGCAGACCAGAAGGTCGGTAGCTCGGCAGTTCAAGACCCGAGTGCCGCATGACAGAGTGAGCTCCCATCTCTGGCCCAGCTCCTGCCAACCTAGAAGTCTGAAAGCAAGAAATTGCAAGTAGACAAATAGGTACTGCTTCGGTGGGAAGGTAACAGCATTCTGTGCACCTCGGTATCTAGTCACGCTGGCCACATGACCAAAGAGAAGTCTTCGGACAGTGCTGGCTCTTTGGCTTGGAAACGGAGATGAGCATTGCCCCCTAGAGTCGGATTCAACTGGCTTTCAAGCAAAGGAAACCTTTACCTTTACTTTCACAACAACCAGTTTTGTGTTGCAAGCAGTTTCTCCTCTGCTGTGATCGCACTGATCAGGATGTGCCTTGTACCGCCACATCCTGAGTTCTTTCTTTGCAACACCTCTTTCCCCCTTCTGACTGGGAGGTAGGGACTCCGGGATCTCCATTCCAACTCATATCTGATGAAGGGAGCATTGACTCTTGAAAGTGCAATCCCCTTGAAGGCCTGTAGGTCTGTAAGGTGCTCCTGGACTCAAATCAGTCTCGCCAACCTCTTTGCTTATACAGGTCCCAAGAAAGTTGGAGCTTTGGGTTGTAGATTACGGTTGCCAACCTCCAGGTGGGGCCCAGAGATCTGGAATTACAACTGCTCTCCAGATAACAGAGATCAGTTCCCCAGGAGAAAACAGCTTCTCTGGAGGGTGAATTCTATGACCCGATGTCCTGCTGAGGTCCCTCCCCTCCACAAACCCCGGCTTCCTCAGGCGCCCCCCCCCCCCGAAATGTCCAGGAATTTCCCAACCCAGAGTTGGCTACCCTGCTGCAAGCAGAAGATGCCATGTGTAATTGCCATCAGAATAACGTGAGAAGGGTTGATCCTGGTGGTCGGCCGTGTTGATCTGAAGCAGTAGAGCAAAGTTTGAGTCCAGGGGCACCTCTAAGACCAAGAAAGTTTGATGCAAGGTGTGAGCTTTCGTGTGCACGCACACACTTCCTCAGAAGTATTTCTAATGGAAACTTTGGGCTGCTCTCGAAATCCTTCTGGAGTACAAAACCCCCCAATTTATTCAGAGAATTCAGAAGCAGCCCCAGCCTCAGCTGTCTCTTTCTGTCCACCAGGACAGGAGGCCAAACCGGTTGCAGCTTGGCCATTTGCATGCCTTCCCTCCGTGCCCCCCATGTGCTGTGTTCAGCCCAACTGGACCTTTGTGACTGAGGCTGTTTGCGGCTCTATGCCATGCAGATGTACTTCTGGGTGGGTCGTTTCTGTGTACAAAATAAAGTGGAAATTGTGTCCCAATTTTTGTCTTAAAAACAACAACAACAACCAAGAGAGGGCCGCCGATAACAGTGCTTACCTTGATCGCACTGTGACACCGTTATTGAATTGCTAATACAATTTCAGACACCGCTTTATTCCTGTCCTCCTCTCCCATTCAACTGTGCCTCCCAAAAGCCAGATTTCCCCCCCTTACTTTAATCTTCCCAGCACAATGCCATTTGCATTGACTCATGCATTTTGAAACAATCGACTTGGCATAAGCCAAAGGAAATTGTTTTAGTAGCACAGAGGTGATTCATTGGGTATGTGTTATCGTCGGCATGTAAATATAAATATGGGAATTGGGGTGGAGAAAGATTTACCAGCTCTGGAGGCAGTGGATAAGGAGTGTTTTTGATGCCTCTTCGATCTGCATTTGCCCCAGGTGGTTCTGCACAGCGCAGGGAAGCCAAGGGCAGAGCATTCTTTCCCCAGTAGTGAGCGAGCGTGTTCAGGCGCCACTTGCGCTGTCGATGTGTAGAGTGTCAGAGGTCATGTTTGCCTGCCAATGAGCATGAAGAACACTTCCTGTTCAGACCAAAAGGTGCACTTTGGTGTAGGAACTGGAACACAATTGAGCATTCACAGATGAAACCTCGGTATAAAAAGGGACTGTCTAATTCCCATCTATGAGAACTTCTGCAACTGAGTTTGGGTCGATCGCCTGTTAGACAAGGAGGGAAGCCTTCTGACGCTGCTTGTCAAGATGCAAGTGTTGACTCAAGTAAGCCAAGGGCCAGATGCACCTTGAACCAAAGCTTGTTTTTCAAAGTAGCCCCTGCCTAGAACCAAACTCTCCTCCTATGAGGCTGTTTCTCAAAGTTCCTGCATTTCCAGTTCCTTGTGATAATATAAAATGCTTTGCTATTACTGCTGGCCATCAGATGCAATTGGAGGCCTTCCGCCCTTCCTCTCTGCAACCTACATCAAGGCAGTTTGTAGAGCGACAGTTAATATTTTTAATTTTATCCCTTCAAAATTGCCTCTTGCCGATGGATCTTGCAGGAATGCATTAGGAAACACATTCTCTTCCCAATTTCAACTGATGGAATTTCAGAGCGCCTGCCGACACATCATAACACTCCCCCCACTTTTAATCTGCCTTTTTATTTTATTTTTTTTATTTTAATTTGTTTCCTAACTAGTTTAATCAGGTTTCATTAGAGAAGATGTTATTTTTTGCTAATATGCTCTCTGATAACAGCTTTCGATGTAACTGTCTCAAAGTCGGATCAGCACGTGGCACGAAGGAAGGGGTCCTTGCGATTGTGTGGCCATCTTGTCACGGGCAAATGGAGCAGGCTTCACAAAACTCTGGGTTCTTCTGCGATCCAAATACATGTATTTTAGATGTTTTCTTTAATGTCTGCTAGAAACAGGAAGAGCCACTGTCCTAGTTAGGGCTGTGTTTGTGATCAGTATTCTTTAGGAGGGCAAAAGAATGCAGATAAGATAAAAACACCTCCCATTTCTTTTCTTTCATTTCCGTTCCTTTTACTTTGATCTAAGCGAGTTTTTTGTCCTCTCGACTACCAAAATACGCCAGTGTGGTTGTTCTGGTTCAAGTGTCAGCCGAGGGTCTGGGAAATTCAGGTTCGGACATTGTTGTGAAGGTAAAATAGAGGAGAGGAGGATGTTTTCAGCCCTGTTGGGGAGAAAGGTGGGGTTCAAATAAAGGAAATAAATAAAAATGTGCATCTGACAGACTCTCCAAAGTTGGGGGGGGGGGGGGGCTGGCTAAGGTGGCTGTGACCAGAGGGGTGCTGCCGGATTCTCTCTCTGTGTGTGAAGTGCCATCAGGTAACTTCCAACATATGGCGACCCCATGAATTAATATTTTCTGAAACGGGCTGGCATTAACTGCCTTGCTCAGGTTTTGCAGACAGAGGGCCTTTGTGGCTTCCTTGACGGAGTCTGTCCATCTCATGTTGGGTCTTCCTCTTTTCAGTTTGGTGTAGTGGTTCAGTGCGCGGACTCTAATCTGGGAGAACCGGGTTTGATTCCCCACTCCTCCATATACACCTGCTGGATGACCTTGGGCAAGCCATAGTTCTGGCACAGCTGTTCTTGAAAAAAAGAGCAGTTTCTGTCAGAGCTCTCTCAGCCCCCACCTGCCTCACAGGGTGTCTGTTGTGGGGAGGGGAAGGGAAAGGAGTTTGTAAGCCACTCTGAGACTCTCTTGGGTAGCGAAGGGCAGGGTATAAATCCAATCTCCTCCTCCTCCTCCTCTTCTTCTTTTCCTGCTGCCTTCAACTTTTCCCTAGCACAATTGTCTTTTCCAGGGACTCTTGTCTTCTCGTCATGTGGCCAAAGTATGATCGCCTCAGTTTGGCCATTTCAGCTTCTAGGAGACTCCAGGCTTGATTTGGTGGCGAAACCCCCTGATGTGTCTTCTTTGGTGGTCCACAGTTATCACACAAAGGAGGGTGGGGTTTTCAAGAATGCCTGGACTGGAGCAGGGCCGTGTTCCGGGGTGGGAAGCGCGCTGAGACAGTGATCCAGGCTGCTGACCGGCACTTTCCCTCCTCCTTGTCCTCTCCACAGGCTCCGACATGGCTGTCTTCTGCCTCCTCTGTGGGAAACGGTTCCAGACTCAAACCGCTCTCCAGCAGCACATGGAAGTCCACGCAGGGGTGCGCAGCTACATCTGCAGCGAGTGCAACCGTACCTTCCCCAGCCACACAGCCCTCAAGAGGCACCTGCGCTCCCATACGGGTAAGTCGGGTCAGGGAGAGACAGAACACCAGCCAAGGCCCACCCAAAGGGGCTTCTGTGCCCCACAGGGAGAAAGGTGGCTTCCATTTTGGAGGAATGCTGGGAGTCCCCTCTTTTAGAAGATGTCACATGTGTGCTTAAGAACATAAAGAGAAGCCAGTGTTGGATCAGGCCAGTGGCCCCTCCAGTCCCACACTCTTGTGTCATACAGTGGCCAAAAACACCAGGGGCCCCCAGGAGGTCCAGCAGTGGGGCCAGGACACTAGAAGACCTCCCACTGTTGCCCCCCCCACCTCAAGCACCAAGAATACAGAGCATCACTTGCCCCAACCGTGAAGGCTTGCTTCCAACAATTTGGGCTCGGGGTGGGGGCGAGGTTTCCCTGTGTTGTGCCCCGGGGGGCTGCTGGTGGCGGAAAGTGCCATCAAGTCGCAATGGTGACCCCATAACCAGGGTTGCTGGGCAGAGGCAGGCAATGGCCAACCCCCTCTGTCGGTCTTTTGCCTAGAACACCCAATGGTTGGGCTCCCCATGAGCCAGTTGCAATTTGAGGGCAAAAAGGAAAAAAAAAAAAAACAACTTGGAAGTAAAACGTGTGACCCAGCCTGTAGCAGCAAAAATCCCAAAGATGTCTCATGAGCTGTGGGGCTCTGCCTAACCGGCTGCTGCTGCTTCCAGAGAGACCCACACGGGTGTCGGCAAGCCTGCCCCTCTCCCCTCTGCAGCGCTCCAGCCTTGGTGGGGATTGGTGCTCTGGCGCGGTGCACACTCTCCGCTGTGCCTCATTACTATTCCATCCTCTCCGGTTCCATTTGCCTCCAGCGCTGCGTGTTTAGCATCCGCAGCTGCGTTGGGTAAACGGGCCAGCCGAGCTCCCAGCAGTGACAGATCCCTGATTTACTTGGCCAGCTAGAGAATAAAGCCTTAAGCTGGGCTGGCCGGCCAGGCGGTTTACAAGGACACTCCCCCCCTCCCATTGGCCGTCCTGCTTGCTAAGGACCATGCCAGGTAATGCGACGGAGGCCGGGTCACAGCTGCAGCCGGCTGGCCGGAGGGGGCTCTAATTAGTCCCGTTAGTCCTAGACTTAATGTCAGCCTCATTAAGACGCTCCACAACGTTAATCAACATGCCATAAATTGGATTGTGTGTGCGTGGGTAATGACTGGCGGCCCTCTTCGCTGTGATGTGGCTCTGGTTTGCTCCCTCCGTACAGAGAACAAGGCCGTGGTGGTCATTGACCAGACACCCTGATGATCGAGACTTTGACTCCTTTAATGTCAGACGGCTGATCGTTCAATTTGCCAAGACCTCTTGGAAAAAGGCTTCTGGGTTCAAAACTCCAGTTTTCTGGGCAACAGAAAAGGAACAAACGCATGTGCTAAAGGAATCACTGAGGACTTCAGAGAGAAGGCTGGTCGTCAGGGGTGCAAATTAAGAGGCTGATCCCTGTTAAGATCCGTGTTTTGTTTCTCTTGAAAAATTCACCCAAATGCTGGGACTGCAGAAGGTCCTCCCACCGTGGTGTAGGATCTCTGCCATGGAAGGGCTTTGACTCAGTGGCAAAGCGTCTGGTAGGCATGCAGAAGGTCCCCGGTTCAGTCCCTGGCACCTCCAGTTAAGGGCTACACATGAACGGACATAAGAACATAAGAGAAGCCAATGTTGGATCAGGCCAGTGGCTCATCCAGTCCAACACTCTGTGTCACACAGTGGCCAAAAACACCAGGTGCCCGCAGGAGGTCCAGCAGTGGGGCCAGGACACTAGAAGCCCTCCCACTGTTGCCCCCCCCCATCAAGCACCAAGAATACAGAGCATCACTTGCCCCAGACATATGAACGTAAGAGAAGCCAATGTTGGGTCAGGCCAATGGCCCATCCAGTCCAACACTCTGTCACACAGTGGCCAACAATACCAGGTGTCCTCAGGAGGTCCAGCAGTGGGGCCAGGACACTAGAAGCCCTCCCACACACTGCGTTATCCTGGATCAGACCCTTGGTCCATCAAAGTCAGCATTGCCTACTCAGACTGGCAGCGGCCCTCCAAGTTCTCAAGAATAGGCCTTACATAGAAACATAGAGCTGGAAGGGAAACAGTGCTTTCACATCACCTGCTGCCCGATCCTTTAACTGGAGGTGCCGGGGATTGAACCTGGGACCTCCTGCATGCCAAGCAGAGGCTTTACTGCTGAGCCACGGTCCCTGCCCATAGGAGAAGACTGGGGAAGCTCTTGTCTGCCTGAGGTTCTGGACAACTGCTACCAGCCAGAGTAAACCATTCCGGACCAATGTCCTGACCTGGAATAAGATTGCTGTGTATGTTTCAGAGTCCCAAAAATACGACACAAGGGACTTGCTGCATGCACAGCTTTTTAGAAAAAACAGCTCGGCAATGCCTGCAGAACTTTACTGCAAGATTGGAATTGATGAGTCCGGGGTCCTAATTTAGGAGCGGAGGGTGCAGTGAGGTGGGGGGGATGCAGGGGGAGACAAATAAGCTGGAGAGAGTAAAATATCATTGTAAGGAGGAAGTGGAGGCGGCAGCCGCCCGAGTCTATAACGAGGAGGACAATTTATGCTCAGGCACGAGTTGGGTTTGACATGGAGATAATGAAAAAGCGTAGGTCATTGTGGATGACTTAAGCCTTCAGCAGCTGAGGAAAATGTATGAAATGCGGGGAGCATTACACGCTTGGTGGCTCCGCACATCTGCAGCGGGGCAAGTGAAATACGGTGGCCCATTCTTTACCATAAACTTGTGGTCGGCGGATATGCGGGCCCAGAGAAAATTGTAATTACACTGACAAGACAAATCAGTGATATTTAAATATTCATGAACAAAGTCTGGGGCGATCAATCTATCTTTATTGTCCTTGCGTCGGCTTCTGTAATAAATAAGGAGGAGCGGGGTGGGGGGAGGTCTCACCTTTTTCCCTTCCTTGGGAAAGAAGGAACCCTGGGGGTCTGGAGCTGGGAGGGCAGAACAATTCATTTATCCAGGGGGATCAAGGTGGAGCTTCTTAGTGCCTCACCCCTATCCACTCCCCCACCCACCCACCCAGAAAAGCAAAAAGCAAGAGGCACCACAGTGCAGGAGGAAGTTCTGTGGCACAGTCGCAGTTGGAATAAAAGAAAAGATGCACATGAGCGCTGTTCTCCTTTGTTTCCATGAGAACTCCCCGGTGGATCGTGCCCCGGGCTCCTGTGTAGGGTTCAGTTTCCAAATGGAGGCAGTAGAGATTTGAGGCATAACAAGCCATTTGATCTCTACAGTGCTACAAAATGTATTACCTTGATTCAGTGAGGACGAGGATGAGAGTTGTTGTTTTTTAGCCTGCCCATCCCACAAGCGGGCTCAGGCCGGGTAACATCATAAAACAATACAATAAATACAGTTAAAAATCTAAACAATTTCAAACAGTAATACACATTAAAACCCAATCACAATTTATTTATTTATTTATTTATTTTTGAGATTTGTATCCCGCCCTCCCCACGAACGGGCTCAGGGCGGCTTACATGGGCCCAAGGCCTAGTCAAACATTAAAACCATTAAAATCAATAAAACATTCAATAAATACAATTCATACATGTAAAACTTCCATAAATATCCCTTCTGATGGCAGGTTCAAACCCCCCCCCCCCCCGTGCCGGGGCCAAACAGGACCAGGGTTACATCACTGATGTCAGGTGGTAGATGGTATCGGCGGCGGCGGCTCCTATTCAAAAGCCTGGTGGAAGAGCTCCGTCTTACAGGCCCTGCGGAACAGCCTCAGATCCCGCAGGGCCCTGATCTCTTCCGGGAGCTCATTCCACCAGATAGGAGCCGCCACCAAAAACGCCCTGGTCCTTGTTCTGGCTAGCTTTGCATCCCTGGGGCCAGGGACACATAGTCGATGTTTTGACCCCGGCCACAGTGCTCTCTGGGGTACATACGGAGAAAGGCAGTCCCTAAGGTATGTTGGACAATTCAGACAAGTCAACTGGTGTGGGAGGTTCCCTGGCATACTATTTGGGTTGGTAGGTGGGTGGCAACAACTTCAGGGAGGCCAGATAGGATGGGGACCGTCCACTGCCTCAGCCAAAAGCCTGGCAGAACAGCTCCGTCTTGCAAGCCCTGCGGAATTGAAGAAGATCCCACAGGGAGGGCCCTGACCTCGACTGGGAGCATATTCCACCTGGCAGGTGGCCCTGGTCAAGGCAAGACAGACACCCTTAGGGCCAGGAGACGTTGATCCATAGAGCGTCACGCTCTTTGGGGCATATATGGGAAGAGGCGGTCCCTCAGATATGTGGGTCCCAGTCCATAGAAGGCTTTAAAGGTTATTACCAACACCTTGGAGCGAATCCAGAAGTCAACTGGCAACCAGTGCAGTTGGTTAATCATCATCGCCATCATCTTTCGGCCACCGTGGGGTCCAAGGCAGCTGACAATCGAAATAACAGATCAGGGGAAAATAATAAAAACCTAAAATGTGGGCGTAAAACTAAAGAGCCACTACAGTTTTCTCTGGCTGGACGAGAACAGGAGAGGGGGAAGGGGAAGGGGCTTACGTTGGGGAAGGGGCTGTGGCTCAGTGGAAGAACCTCTGCTTGGCTTACAGAAGGTCCCAGGTCCAGTCCTCGGCATCTCCAGTGGAAAGGATATCTGTCGGTAGGAGATAGGAAAGACCTCTCTCTGCCCGAGGCCCTGGAGAGCCACTGCCAGTCTGACTAGACAGCACTGATGTTGACGGACCGAGGGTCTGATTCTGAATAAGGCAGTGCCCTGTGTTCATCTGCGCAGCTGGGCAGGCTTTGCCTGGTGCCTAGAACGGTGCCAAGGGGGATCACTCCTGGGAGAGAGTTCCCCACGTGGGGTGCCAAAGTCGAAAAGGCCTTGCCATTTTCCCACCCCACACTTCATTTGGGCCCCAGATAGTTCAAGAGGACAGCAAGAGGAGACGGAATGACGGATGTTACAGAACATGCGTTGGATGTGTCTCTAGTGAGCATCCAACTGCCTTTCTCCTTAGTAGCTGAGTTTCTACCACCCCTGTCTTTTCCCCCTAAGTCCTGTGTTGCCAGTGGGAGGGTACAAGGACATGATGCATGCATTTCCTGTACTGCACATCCTTTCCCATAATGGCTTGTGGCTTCAGCAATAAAAATAAACATGGCAGACTCCTCTGTCCTTGGCACAAACTTTCTCCTAATTAACTCAGTTGTTTAACCCACAAGCAGAGAGCAGTAAGTTGCACTAGCCAGAGGGGGTTCCAGAGCAGAAAGGCCTCGGAAGACTTGAGCAACTGAGCCAAGCTGTCCACGGGCTCTGGGAAATGTAGCCTATGCAGGGGTGTGGGGGGTGGTCATTAGCCCGGGAGGAAATCCTTCCTAATCATGGGTCACTTACATCGGGGTTGTTGCCCTGACTAGGATGCTTTGGGAAGTGCAGGGTTTCCACCTCCCAGGTTTTCCCCATCTTTCCTGTGGTCTTTCCCAAACCTGATTTGTTCTTATGTATTGGGAAAGCTTCCTGTGAAGCCAGGGTGGGACCCCTGTGGATGGGAAAGTCCTTCCCAACCCACCCAAAGTAGCCCTCTTTTCCCATCCACGTTCTCCCACAGCAGCCATTTCTCCACACTCACCAGAGGCCTTTTAAAAATGGCAAATGAGATGTTGTTATAGCATTATTACACTGCAGCTAGCTGTCTGTCAGTTTCTCTGAATTCCCAACTTCCATTTACAAGACAGTAAGTCTCCAGCCTGTTCAGTTGTGGCGATAGGCCTTTCTCCTTATATCACAGCAGCAGAAGGGGCTATAGACTTGCTTTTTAAAAAAAAAGAAAGGTAGGAATTCAATTCAATTACCTTTATTGGCATTGACATTAAAAAGAGTAATATACAGAAGATAAGGCATAAAACAAATACCAATAATAATTTTTAAAAACGTACTAAGATAGTGTAAGATCAATGTAAAAGAAGTCTCAGATTCGTATCTCCCAAATACAAGTTTTGTATTGCAATACTGTACGACGAATAAAAAGAGCAGCCGGCAGGAACTTCGCCACAGAAATGGTTATATTTTCATCATCGCTATTTAGCAAATGTAGCCATTTGTGTGAGTTAGGAAGCTCGATGAAACCACCAAGTAGTGACAATAGAATGCAGTGCTGAATATTGGCATAGTAATGGCATTCCAATAACACATTTCTCCACAATCTTCAGAGGCCTTTTAAAAACGGCAAACGAGATGTGTCTGTCAGTTTCTCTGAATTCCTAACTTTCATTTACAAAAAGAAAGTAAGTCTCTGGCCTGTTCTGTTGTGGAGATGCACCTTTCTCCTTATATCACAGCAGCAGAAAGGGCTACAGACTTGTTTTTTAAAAAAAAATAAGAAAGAAAGAAAGGTAGGAATTCAGAGGATGTATATCAGGGAGGAAGTGGAGGCCACCTCCACCCGGATACACCTGTATTCAGTTGAATTTATGTAGGAGCCTTATGTAATTTTTCCTATAGGATTGGGAGCCCTGAAAAAGGAGGCCTCCCAACGGCATGGAGAGAGCCTAAGGGTATCAGCTCAGCTCCTGCAAACAGCTGGAGCTTTCAAGGGGGGAAATCCTGGAAAAACAGGATTCTGTTCACCATGACTTTACTTTCTGTGAAAACCTGGAAATGACATCATGACCGCAATGCAACTCTCTGGGAATTCCTCAAGTCTCTATGGTAAAGGCCACAGAGATTTGGGGCATTCCTGGAGCATCACGGTATGCCTGTGACAACTTTAGGGGGGCGGGGTTCAGAGAAAGTGATGTTGCGATGCACGCAACGCTGTCCTCCCTGCCCTTCACATTTCTCTCCCGCTGCTCAGAGTAACAGCAAATGTGAGAGAGTGCTTACCAGAACTAGGTAAGGGACAACCCTAAGAGAGCTACATGTAAGCTATTTACATAATCAAAACCACGCCTATCTATCTATACTTCTAAAGGTAAAGGTAAAGGTAAAGGTGTCCCTTGCTCGGAAGCCAGTCGAATACGACTCTAGGGATGCGGTGCTCATCTCCGTTTTCAAGCTGAAGAGCCAGCACTGTCCAAAGACATCTCCATGGTCATGTGGCCAGCATGACTAGATGCTCTCTGTTGTCCTCTGCTTCCATAGCTGTGGTTGCTTGTTCTCGACCTGGAAGCCAACTTCCCTGTAGAAAATAACAGCCCTGCTGGGTCAGACCAGTGAGGGTCCATCTAGTCCAGCATCCCATCTCACACAGTGGCCAACCAGTTCCTCTGGAGGTCCAACAACAGGGCAGAGAGGCCAAGGCCTTCCCCTAATAAGAACCTAAGAAGAGCCCTGCTGGATCAGATTAGTGACCCACCAAGTCAAGTTTCCTGTCTCAAACAGTGGCCAACTAGTTCCTCTGGAAGGCCAACAACAGGGCAGAGAGGCCGAGGTCCTTTCTTGATGTTGCCTCCAGGAAGTGGGATTCAGAGGTTGACTGCCTCGGAGCATGGAGGTTCCCTTTAGTCACCGTGGCTGGTAGCCACTTATAGGCTGATCCTCCATGAATCTTTTCAAATCCCCTTTGAAAGCTGTCTATTCCTGTGGCCATCCCTACATCCTCTGGCAGCAAATTCTTTCCTTTTGCCCCTCCTGAATCTGCTGCCCATCACCTTCATTGGATGCTCTCAAGTCTACCGTTTTGGGAGAGGCAGAAAGCATCGTCTTTGTCTACGGTCTCCACCCCGTGGATCATTTCGTAAGCCTCTGTGGTGTTCCCTCTAACTTCCCCTCTTGGTTGCAGGGGACCACCCTTACGAGTGCGAATTCTGTGGCAGCTGCTTCCGGGACGAGAGCACTCTGAAAGGCCACAAGCGCATCCACACTGGAGAGAAGCCCTACGAATGCAACGGCTGCGGGAAGAAGTTTAGCCTCAAGCATCAGCTGGAGACCCACTACAGGGTCCACACAGGTACCAGCCCTCCCTTGAGCCTCCTGGCCCTGGTATTCCTTGGAGGTCTCCCATCCAAATGCTAGCCATGGCCAGCCCTGCTTAGCTTCCAAGATCTGACAAGATCAGGCTAGCCTGGGCTACCCAGACCGGGGATGTGGAGAGGGGAGGCATGCACGTGGGGACGTCCCCACGGAGTGGAGGAAAGGGGCCCAGCAGCTTGCTCTGGCCGTGCTCCTGCTCTGGAGCCATTGTGCAAGCAGCCCCATCCCGCGGTTCCAGCCAGGAGGGACTGCAGCAGGCCGGGCAGCCTCCCTTCTTCCCCGCCTCCCAGCGGCGGCCCGTCTCCTTGGACCCAATCTCTACCTCCTCCTCTCCTTCCCGGAGCACCCCCCCCACTCCCCCGCCTTTGTTGTGCCCCTGAAACCAGACCACTAGTGCTCGTGAGGGGGCAGGCGCCAGAAAATTGGTGGGCACGTGGGGGGGGGGGGTGCCTAGTGTGCAAAAAAACCTTGGGCCAGCCCTGGTAACGCTCCTTGCTATCCCCCCACCCAGTGCCATGCAGGTGACTCTCCTTTGCCCCCCTTCCCCCGTTGCAGGCGAGAAGCCGTTTGAGTGCAAGCTGTGCCACCAGCGGTCCCGAGACTACTCCGCCATGATCAAGCACCTCAGGACCCACAACGGAGCTTCGCCGTACCAGTGCACAATCTGCTTGGAATACTGCCCCAGCCTCTCCGCCATGCAGAAGCACATGAAGGGCCACAAGCCGGAGGAGATCCCCACCGACTGGAGGATAGAGAAGACCTACCTGTACCTTTGCTATGTCTAAAGGAAGGGACACGAGGAGGGACGAAGGACTGGGCAAAACCCCGAATCGACCTCGCCCTCCCTCTTCCCTTCTTTCCCCTTTCCTCTTCTCCTTTTCCCTGCCTGGTTTCTGTCCCCTTAGGGTTTAGTCGTCTTCTCTCTAGCTTGCTGGTGCCGTGGGGAGAAGGGAAGGATAAGAGGAAGGGTTCAGGAGAAGGAGAAAGCAGTCTGAGTCCAGCCCTCGCCGGTGGTTCACGTGGTCCCACTGGGGTTTGGTGTCCCCGTGCGCCGAAGGGTCTGGGATGCTGGCCAGGAGGGTTGTCAGATGTCACTCAAGGCTCTGTCTGTGAAGCAACTGAGCCATCCTGTCTTGTCATCAAATGATGGGGGGAGTTGTGTTGCAACAGGGTTGGGGGTCCACTGTTAAATACGTCTTGCCCGTTCCCGCAAGGCCAGGGGAAGGCACGCCAGTGTGAGAGGCTCTGTTTTCCGGGGAAGGAGTCCCCAGAGGCCGTTGTCTGTGGGCATTCCTTTATGGAGCTGGGGCATGGCCATTTCGGTGCCCCCAAACCTGTTAGTCACCCAGTGCCTGAGCACACCAGCTTTCCGGCCTGTCCGCTCTGGCGGGTCCCAAGCTGGGCTAGCTGCCCTGTTGAGCGGAGAGCTGTGGGTCAACTGGATTTCTTTGCCTCAACAGTCCAGGTGAAAAGTACTTGTATTTCGTGGGATTTGGCCCCCTGCTTCTTGCAGAAGTGGGAAGGAGACCAGAGACAGCCCCATGTGTGCATTATTCTAGCAGTCTTCCCCTTCTCTCCTGGGGTCAGCGTGGAGGGATGTCTCTCTCTCCTCTCTTCTCTCTCTCTCTCACCCACCTTCCAGCTCAACCCGCACCCCAGTCCCACGCCACACATGTCCCTCCTTGTCCCTTGAGTCTTGACAGTTGACCAGATCTTCCCAAAGGGGCTGTCCCTCCCCGCCCGCCACCCCCAGGCTGGTGAAGCATGCCAGCCCCCCCCCCCCCAGTTGTTCTGCCCAGTCTTCTGTTGGTGGAGGAGTGCACCATCAAGATGGCTTTCCTTTCTCTCAGTGTTCGTAACATGTTTTGTTTTTTTAACAATGATTTCCGCATTTAGCACATTGTACTTGAAATTACCTCGGTTTCTTGTGACCTCATGAGCTTATTTGTTTTCGCTTGGGGGGGCGTGTTTGGGGTTGATTGTCGAAAAGGCTGCGCGGAGTAGCCCGCGGAGGGAGCGTTGGGACAAGGCCGCCAAAGTGCCGCTGGGCAGCCGCAAAAGCGCCATCAACTCTGGTTTCCGTCTCAGCCTTACGAATTTTTTGTGTGTGTGCATTATTGTTACCAAAATTGGTATTTTGTTTTTAATGACCCGCTTGGTGTAAACGGGGGGGTCATATTATCCTGAAAGCTACCTCTTTTTGTGGGTTTCTGTTTTGTTTGTTTTTTTATTTTTCAGTTACAAAGCACATATTGCAATATTTGTCTTCTTCCCCCCCCCTTTTTTTTGCTTTGTGATGTTCATTTCAATCTTCATCTCATGCTTTATATTTGCAAATGTATATTTTATTTTGTAATTTAGCTGCATTTATATATGGGAAAAAAGAGTTTTTAGGGAAGCATTGTGTAGATGGGAGAAAAGGGAATGGTCCGGGGGTGTCTGTGTACTGCTGTCCTCCCCCCTCCCCCTTCTCCATCCCCCAAGACTGTCTCAACTGCTGACAGACATTGAAGGCCTTAAATTGTGGGAGTGGAGAGAGCGCATACTTCATTGTAACCATTCAGAGAGTTGAAACAGTTTAGTGAAAAATTAGCGATTTGGAAAAGGAATTTTTAAAAAAACCAGTTAAACTTGAATATGTGAATAGTTTTAAGTAGAGCTTTGTTTATAATGTGAAAAGCAAATTTTGGCATCTCTCAAAGCAGATGATGTTCAAGCAAAATATGCAGTAAATTGACCAATGTCACATGTTTGCCAGAGATGGCCCCCAGCACCTCTCTGCGCACCCCCAACTTTCCCCCCAGTCTGTCCATCTCCCCTTTCACTCACCATTCACCAAGCTGAAAGTGTTGGACAGATAAATTATTTGCAAAATGTAATATTTTTGTAACGTTTGTTAGTCCTCTTGTGTCGTTTTTTGGCAAGATATTGTCCCCCTCCCCCTTCCTTTTGTAATGTGAACAGGAATTGGTTGTGGGCATGTGTGTGTGGGTGTGCGTGGGTGTGAGTGGGCGGGACCTAGTATTAAATAAATCATGCAGTATTGGTGTTGTCTAGTGTTGCCAGATCGGATGGTACTGAATCAGGGTGAAATCGCAGCTTCCAAAGCACACTTGGGGAAACGCACTTGAGTGAGCCTTCAGGCTGGCCATCTGAACATCTTCCCACGTTCAGGAGTAAGGATTGGAGGTCAGGGGATGGCGCTTGTTGCGATTGTGAAGTTGTGTGTCTGTACTGCAACCACCGTTTCTGCGTCTGGCGGGTCTGTGGGACAATGCAATTTTCCTCTGCATTTTTTTCCTTCTTTTTTTTGGGGGGGGGGGGCAAGAATGTCTGCTCCTGCCCCATGGTGATCATTGATGGAGTGTGAGTGAAGTTGGGTCTGAACAGCAGAGATCAAAGTTAATTCCAAAAGAGGAAGCGACTGGTTGGGCCTGATGAGTGGGATTGCATGCACTGGGTTAGAATCTAAAGGGAACGCTTCCTCCCACACACACTTTAAAGGACAGTCCATTTAATGAGGCCAACCTCTTGGGGTTGCCGTTTTTCTTGGCGTCACTGGCCACAGTGGAACACAGAGGAACTCCCATATTTAGCCACTTTGTTGAGTACTGCTTAGGGTACTGAGTTACACATGCCTTACAGATTTCCAGATTTTTAATTCAAATTTTCCCCACCTGCCAATCCAGAAACCTGGTCTGTCTAATGTATACACCTTTTATGTTCTACACAATCCCTTTGCAAGTATATATCTATTCCTGGCTGTCTGTGCTTGCTGCTTTGGGAATAAGCTTCAGAAATGAAAGCATTAAGAAGTATTGTATACATATGTGTGTGAGTGTGTGCTGGTGCGCATCTGTGTGAGAGAAATGTTAACTCTTTGCTGCTTTGTGGCGGGAAGTGAGGCCGGCTTTGCCTGAGTGCCATCCTCCAAGCGGCTTTTGAGAAATGGCTCATTGGATCTTTGTGCCTGAAACAGGTGTGTGTTTTTCCCACGTTTAAAAGAAGGGAAATGCTGCAATGTCTCACTGTTGTTTGGGTAGGACTTTCCTTGCTAAGGGATGTCATGGTATACTAGAGGATCCTAAATTGTGCAAGGGGGCATTTGTGTCTCCCCCCCTTCACCCAAGTTCCAAACTTCCTTTCAGTTTCCACTCTCTCATGCCTGAAAGTTTCTCCGTTGTGTGGAACTCCTGCAGGTTAAAAAAGAAAGAGAGAAGCTTGCTGAATTGTACTAACAAAGACAAGAATTTTTTTCAGGTGATGGGCTGTCAGGCAAGTTTTCTATTCATTTCCACTCCACTTGCCTTGCAGTTAATCTGCCATGTCTGCCTCCAGTCCCCTCCCAAACCTCCTGTTGTGTTTTGCTGCGAGCGTGTTCTGCTCAGTCATCTACCACCCCAAAGGAGGCCTGTAGGTGGTGGAGAGAAGACCCCCAAAAAACTTCCCTGGGCCCATAACCTGTTCTGCATAGTGATTAAGTGCTCACCTGCTACCATGACATCCTTCAGCACTCGGGTGCCATTTTCTTGGTGTGCATCTTTGTATATGTACTGCATAGTGTTGACGTGTGCATGATCTCTGGAGGCTAAGAAGCCAGGGTAAGTCTCCATGGCATTTATGTTAATGTCTGTTATAGCACTGAGGACCAAGTTCGTCCTTTTGGACCAAGCAAAATGTAAGGCTTCTTCTTAATATTTTTTTTCCTGCTTGTCTCTTGACGTCGTGACAGCACAAGTGTTTTGAGTCGCTGTCCTGGCTCTGTCTACCTCAGCACCTCCTCTTAGCCTAATTTCAGAAGGTGCCCATTTTTTTTTGTTCTTTGTGGGGGTTTTTCCCAGATTCTTGGTTATGTATTTTTGCCCTGTACAAAGTTTTCTTCTGTTTGTTTCTTTGCAGTACCGCTTGTGAGTCCCTGTTATGTGTTACTCTAGAATCACAGATGCAGTTAGCTAAGAAAAAAATAAAAATAAAAAACCCGCGCGACATAACTCAGATTTTTCCCCCATCCCAAGGAACGTTGTGCCGTCTTCTCCTAGTTGCTGTTCTCCACCTTTGCATCTGTTCTGTGTAGGGGGCAGGTGCAGCTCTTTGTAAAACTTCAGTGTTTCTGGCAGAGGGAAAAAAGAGAAAAAAAAGGTTTTAAAAAAAGAATTTGACTGCTGCAGGTTTTTTTTTCTCTCCATTTGTCACTAAGTGAAGTTTGTGCCTTCTATAGCAAAGAGAATATTTTTTACATCCTACTAATGGTAGATTTTTTTGTAGTGGACATTTTTTGTATTTTTATTTATAAGTCTCATAAGGAAAATAGCAAATGTTCAGTTGTATACCTTGAATCTGCAGTTAGAAAAAAAAGAAATAATAAAGCTAATTCAGTCATTGATGCGTCATGTCTCGTTATTGTCTTTCCTTTTTTTCTTGACAGCAGAACAAGGGACTGTAATTGGCCAGGTGCAATAAATGAACCTTGCCCTGTCCCCAAGGCCCTCTGCGGCAGCAAGCAGGGTGCAGACAGAGGAGCTGTTTGAATGGACCATTTTGGGGATCAAGAAGGTGAGATCCCCTGCTCTGCTCTTCGCCTTTTAAAGGAGACAGCACCTCTTTTCCCCTTCAAAATGCTTATAGGAGAGCAGATTGCAGATAATAAAGCCAAGTGGAGGTTGAAGAGATAAACCCTTCTCCCTTTCTTTTCTTGCCCCAAGTCATACTGAAGCTGCAGGAACCTGCTGTTTCCATGCTACTGAGATACCCGATCTTTGTCTCATGTGCTCGATCCCTGAGACTCCAGAAATGTTTGACGTCCCAGAGGCTTCGCCAAAAACCTGGGAGCAGATTATGGAACCTGCAGCGGACTCTATAATCTGCTTCAGTCCTAAACTGAAGCGAACACCCACCTCAGCATGGAGAGGACAGTTAACTTTTGCAGGTGAACGTCAATCATCTCCAGAGTGTACCTTTCACCTTGATTATAAAATAAATGACTCGATGATTTGGGTGAGGTGAATTTTCAAAGTGCATCTTTTCCATACAGAATGATTCTCCTGAGAAATGAACAAGGTAAAGGTTTCCCTTGCTCGAAAGCCAGTCAAATACGACTCTAGGGATGTGGTGCTCATCTACGTTTCCCAGCCGAAGAGTCACCGCTGTCCGAAGACTTTTCCATGATCATGTGGCTGGCATGACTAGACGGCGAGGCGCATGGAATGCTGTTACCTTCCCACCAAAGCAGTACCTATTTATCTACTTGTAATTTCTTGCTTTCAAACTGCTAGGTTGGCAGGAGCTGGGATCAGAGATGGGAGCTCACTCGGTCATGCAGCACTTGGGTCTCGAACTGCTGAACTACTGATCTTCCAGTCTGCAGCTCAGCGTCTTAACCACTTGAGCCACTGCAGCCCCAAACAAACAAACAAACAAACAAACAAATAAGGAGCCGTGACCTTCCTGATGCATCAGAGTCAGAGGTGACATCCACACCACTAGGGGTCCTGCCCTTCAAAAGCCCCAGTTACACAGATGTGCAAAATAGCAAAGAACCTTCCCCAACTGGCTGCTGATATTTCCAAGAGCCAGAAGGAAGTGGATACTTGAAAAGTTGGAGACCCCCGTGGAGTCTCCTGTCCTCTCCAGGCCCCTCATGTCCTCAGGCCTGGAAGGGTTAATTTTACCTCTTTGACTGCAAGCCTCCTGCACACTTACTTGGAAGTAAATCCCATAGCAACTTGGAGGAGCCTGCTTGGAGGAGGAAACATATACAACACAAGATCATCTCTTTCTTGCCCCAGCCGTGGGAGAGCCTCACGTATCCCCAAGGGCTGCTTCCTTTGCAGAACAAACGTCTCCATGAACAAACTGGCCCCCCTCCCTGCATGAAGCTCAGGAGTTCCCTGGGAGCCCTTTCCTTCCTCACCTCACTGGCCAACCTTCCGTCTTCAGGCCTGCTCCTTGCTTCGATGGCTCCGATCTGAGCTGTACTCCAGGCCTCCTCTGGAAAACATTTAATCGTAGCCTTCTGCTAAGTGACATCAAAAGGTACCGGCTTAGGCCGGGGAGTGGGCAGGGGGAGAGGTCATGTGACTCTGGCTGCGATGGGGAGAAGGCGTAAGTGAATAGCAGCCGGGCTTGAATAGACGTTGTGCGGGGGGGGGGGTGTCCCCTCCTTGCGTGCTCTTTGACCCAGATATGATCTAATGGCTAGAAGGGGGGGGCTGGGACCCTGTGAGCTCAGAACAGCATGGGGCCTGCTTCAGATCGTGGACTGGTTCAGCTGCCGATTCAGGAAAGCTGTTTCAGGGGTTCTTGCCAAGAACGAGGAAGGCTTTTCTTGCCGGGTGTCTATAGCGAGGAGCGAGCAGTGAATTTCCCAGTGTGAAGTTCGCAACTCTCCAGAAAGTGGCCTTTTTGTTCCTGGATGAAACATTCAGATTTTTTAAATCTGAATGTGTCATCGCTGCTGACGTTGCAAAATATGGCTTTCATCCTTGTCTTGCTTAAACGCTGACTTGTGGTGGTCCCAGCATTAAACCTGAGCAAATTTGGAATGTCAGAAAGTATATTTTTGCAGAAATAGAAATTTTGCAGAAAGAGAATTGTTTGTATTGCAAAAAAAACAAAAACAAAGAGGAGATTTGTCTCGGGAGAATTCTCTCCCCCCTCCCCAGAAGTTCCGCTTGTCTTACTGACCTACCAGGACATTTGTCAGAACAAGTCAGACCCTCAAATCCACCTCGAGGTGGGCTTCCTTCTCCACCCACCCCCGAGAAATTTTCCTGGCCTTAGGGGAACTGCCCCCAACACCTTGAAACGTCTTGAATGTTTTCAGGAACCTCTAGAGCGGCATCCAAGTTCAGCTGCAGGCAAAATGGATTGGCAGCTTTTGCTCTGTCCTACGGGAAGCAAGAAAGCAATTTCTGTCAAAAACAGTCCCTGAGGCTTTCACCCCGAGAGAGCCAAGCTCAAGTGGCCCTCCTTCTTCAGGTGGAGAGAGCTGGCTTTCCACAGCGGGCTGGCAGGGTCGCTGGCTCCTTGCGGACCCTGATAAGAGATCTGCAGTGCAAGAAGGGACACAGAGAGAGCCAGCAGGGTGTGGTGGTTAAGAGTGCCAGACTAGTACCTGGGAGACCCGGGTTCGAATGTCTCATGGAAGCTCTTGGTGATCTTGAGCCACTTCCACTCTGTCGGTCTAACCGACCTCACAGGGCTGTTGTGAGGATAAAATGGAGGAGAGGAGAATGATCTAAGCCACTTGGTGGTCTCCAACAGGGAGAAAGGTGTGGTACAAATGAATCAAGTAAACTAAAGAGATTGTTTCTACGTGGAATAGATGGCCAGGATGGACCCCCACGCCGCAAGACAGTGCTCTTGGCTCCTCACAGTTTCTCAGCTTGAGATTTAGTTCGTCCCTTGAGTTGGCGGGCTCAAAGAAGCCGTCTACTCTGATGAATGGTATTGTGGGAGCCACAGATTCGGAAGAGGGGGGCCCTTCTCGGAGGCGCGATCTCACAGGAGTTTGTCCCTCTGTCGTCACGTAGCTCACTTGGGTGGACCGCTGACCTGAGTGAAATCAGCTGTGCTCCCTCTAAGCTGTGGAATCTTGTGAGCAAAAATTCTACCTTGTGAGCTACTGGCATTAAAGTTATGAGCAAGCAATTTGGCTACTGCATCAATCAGTTTGCTCTGGAGCCCTCCCTCCTGAGCTAAGACAAAAATGTGTGAGCTGGAGGCTAAAAAACTGTGAGCTAGCTCACACTAACTCAGCTTAGAGGGAACACTGGCTGTAGCAATCAAATACGGGGGCTGTCCTTTACACTCTGGGCAAAAATATGAGTTTAAGGGTCTGCCCCCCCTCTTGGAAATGGCCGTCAGCACTGGACATTCATGTGCTTCTAGGTGTGGCACAACTGCCGAACATAGGAAGGGCTGAGGATTCTATCTTATTTACTTCGTTAATACCCCCTCCCTTTCTCCCTGGCGGAGACCCAAAGCAGCTTACACCATTTTCTTCTCCATTTTGTCCCCACTACAACCCTGTGAGGTCGGTTAGGCAGAGAGCATGTGACCAGCCCAAGGTCACCCAGCAAATTTCCATGGCACAAGTAGGGATTCAAACCCAGGACTCACAGATCCTGGTTGGAGTCTGTACCCACTACGGCACCACACTGGCCCTTGTGAGGGTCATCCACTGCAGGGAAACCTGAACCTGGGGCTTTGGCAAGAGCTGGACTCGAGTCTGCATCCGTGAGCCACCAGTTTCTCACACACCTCCTGGTCCCCCAATGCTTCACCGCGTGTGCTGGGCAACTGGCGTTCCCTGATGGAGGTGTTTGGCAAACGGAGCTCTGACTCTCGAAAGCTCATACCCCCTCCAGAAAAGATTGTTGTTCTCTAAGGTGCTACTGGCCTCGGATCTGTTTGTTGTACCACAGACCAACATGTCTGAAACTGGCTTTCCCTGGGCCTTTCCCTGCCAGCAAACTGCTTGCCCAAAGAGAAGAAAAGAGAAGAAATTGGATTTATACCCCTGCCCTTCACTCCCCAATGGAGTCTCAGAGCAGCTTACAATCTCCTTTCCCTTCCCTTCCCTTCCCCACAACAGTCACCCTGTGAGGTAGGTGGGGGTGAGAGAGCTCTTTCAAGGACTGCCAGCTCTGAAAGAACTTATGACTGACCCTAGGTCACACCAGTAGCTGCATGTGGAGGAGTGGGGAATCAGACCCGATTCTCCCAGACTAGAGTCCACGCTCCTAACCACTAAACCTTCCATGTGAAGCTTGCTGGGATCTTTTTGATCTAACTTTTGAATAAATGGATTCTTTAAATTGGACGCCCACTGTCATAGCCTGCTTTGATACGCAAGTCTAGCTGTTTTCCCTTTCTGAAGCTCCCCTAAAACACCAGCTGTGCTGCTGAGACATTGCGGAACTGGCTGCAGGTGTTGCAGCTCCTGGGAGGGGAAGGCCCAGCCATGTAATGTTGACCAAGGTAGCAGCTGATGTCATCGGAGAAGGCTGACTTGCTCGGGTGGTGGGCAGGGCTGCCAACCTCCAGTTGGTGGCTGGAGATCTCCTGGGATTACAACTCATCTCCATCCAGCAGAGATCAGTTCCCCTGGAAAAAATGGCCACTTTAAAAGGCAGCATTAGATCCCATTAAAGCCCCTCCCCTCCCCAACCCCCCCCTTGCCTCGCCCCTCACCCAAAATTTCCAGGTATTTCTCAGCTCAGAGCTGGCAACCCTCGACTGGTGGAGGGGGATAGCAGAGTTCTAGTTGCAGGGAAAGAGTGTTGGGGATGCAACTGGGTCTTAGGAGCTGCTTCTAGCTCAGCGTGTTTAAGGAGGAGGGGAAAGAGCCCTTCTGGGTTTGGGAGCCTGGCGGGGGGGGAGCAGTCTGGGGGCCCTGCTGCGTGCCCGTGCGTGCCTCCCCTCGGCGCCTCTCCCCCACTCTTCTCGGGTGTATTTTTATCCTCCCCGGGGAACCGAGCAAGTTTGCCTCAATGAAAGTGAACTCGTTCATTTAAACCTGACTATATGCTGCTCCAGCCCCCTGCTGGGTTAATTATCCTGTAGTTCTAAACTGATTGCTGTACACTAAGCTTAAGCCCTCCTTTATTTATTTACTGACTACATTAACCGCAGTGCTTCTGCTCCTTTTATTTAGAGGCAGAACTGTACGGCCCACGCCTGGAGTGCGGAGGTTTTTGTGCCGGAGCTCGGGGGGCCTCTCCGGTGGGTGAAAAGAAAGCTGCTGGGGTCCCTGCCAGACTCCAATTCATGGTGATGAGGCCGGGGAGGTATAAAGGGGGCTCGCACAGCAGGGAAACTTCCCACTGGGTTGTGCCCCCACATTAGTCGGTGCGCAAGGAAGGGGCCTCCTCCCTTGCCCACAGTCTGGCAGTTTGCTGGATGAGCTGGATGAGGGTTGCCAACTCCAGGTTTGGAAATAGCTGAGGGTTTGAGGGTGGACCCTGGGGGAGTGGGGCTTAAGAAGGGGAGGGACCTTGGCAGGGTGTAATGCCATACAGCCCACCTTCCAAAGCAGCCATTTGCGCCAGGCTTTGGCTCACTGGCAGAGCATCTGCTCGGCACGCAGGAGGCCCTGGGTTCAATCCATGCCATCTCCAGTTAAAAGGATCGGGTAGGAGGTGATGTGTCCAAGTGTCTTAAATGAATAAATAATAAACAAACTAGGTTGTCTGGAGACCAGCCGGTATTCCTGGAGACCAGCCCAACAGGTCAGCAGCCCTTAGCTGAACCCCCTCCAGTCTTGGAATTGCCATCCTGGAGGCCACTTCTCCCCGACCCAAGAGGGACTCCAGAAAAGAAGAAGAAGAGAAGAGATTGGATTTATACCCCGCCCTCCACTCCCCAAGGGAGTCTCAGAGCAGCTTACAAACTCCTTTTCCCTTCCCGTCCCCTCAATAGACACCCTGTGAGGTAGGTGGGGCTGAGAGAACTCTTTCCCAAGCTGTCCTTGAGAGAACAGCTGGTCCAGAGCTATGGCTTGCCCAAGGTCATCCAGCAGGTGCAAGTGGAAGAGTGGGGAATCAAACCCGGTTCTCCCAGATTAGAGTCCACACACTTAACCACTACACCAATCTGGGATCCCTCCCGCCCTCCCTTCTCTCCCGAGATGCTCCCAGGGGAAAAACATAAACCCAGGGAGCATTATTGGGGTTTTTTGCCACACTGGGCTACATCATGCCATAAAAATCAAAAGGTAGTTAAAACGTGTAATTACATGGTGTCGAGGGGGGCAATTAGCGTCACTTAATGTAAAGTGTTGTTTATACTTTACATTATTGATGAGCTATCTAAACCCTCTCCCTTTACTCCATCCGGCAAAAATTGCTCGGCACTTGGGAAACCCCCCCCCCCCCCAAGAGATTTAGCTGAACTGACACAGGACGCAAAGGTGCTCTCAGATGGGGTGAAAAAGCCCCTTCCTTGGCTACATTTCTGGTCAGTTCTTGAATCTCCAAAAGGACATGGCAGAGCTGGGGAAAGTCTAGAGGAGGGCAACCAAGATGAGGAGGGGGCTGGAACATCTCCCCTGGGAGGAAAGGCTGGAGAGTCTGAGACTTTTCAGTTTAAAAAAGAGATGACTAAGGAGGGGACATGACAGGGATTTATAAAATTATGCCTGGGGTAGAGACAGTTGACAAAGAGAAATGTTTCTCCCTCTCCCAAAAGACTAGAACGTGAGGGCATCCAGTGGAGCTGAGGGGCAGTAGGTTCAGAACAGACAAAAGGAAATACTACTTTACACAGAGAGTGATTAAAATGTGGGATTTGCTGCCAGAGGATGTCGTGAGGGCCACAGGAATAAACAGCTTTAAAGGGGGATTTGATAGGTTCATGGAGGATAAGTCTATCAGTGGCGAGCCACAAACAAAGTTTGAGTCCAGAGGCACCTCTAAGACCAACAAAGTTTTATGCACAGTATAAGCTTTTGTGTGCAGGAACACTTCTTCAGATACAGACATGGCGGCTAAGTGGAACCCCCATATTCAAAAGCAATCAACCTCTGAATCTCAGAGCCAAATGGCAACATCAAGGGAAGGCCTCAGCCTCTGTGCCCTGTTGTTGGCCATCCACAGGAACTGGCTGGCCACTGTGTGAGACGGGAGGCTGGACAAGGTGGACCTTCACTGGCTTGAGCCATCAGGGCTCTTCTGATGTTCTCCAAGAAAAGAATGTAAATGGATGCATGCACTCATACACACCGAGTCATGAGCACACCTCAGATCCTTGCTGGACACCATGGAAGGGCTGGGAGGGGCTGTGGCTCAGTGAAAGAGCCTCTGCTTAGCATGCAGAGGGTCCCAGGTTCAATCCCCGGCATTTCCAGTAAAAAGGACCAGGTGGGAGCGGATGGGAAAGACCTCAGCCCAAGACCCTGGCGAGCTGCTGCCAGCCTGAATAGGCAATACTGACCTTGATGGACGGATGGTCTGGTTCAGTATACAGCAGCTTCATGTGCTGGTTCTCTCTGTACGTTAACATTGCCCTCCAACACCCTTCTCTGTGTGCCCTGTTGGGTGGGTTGGCCGTGTGGGTTAGGACCCTCGGTACAGTAGCCCTGAGATTATGTGATCCCTGCCACCTGGGCAGCCTTGCCCTGGTCTGTTCCTGATGGCATTACGATACCAAAATCTGTGTGAATTTCTGCAGTGATCTTTATTTTACTTGTCTGGTTCCTCCTGTGGCCTTTCTGCCTTTTCTTCCGACGTTTTCTTCACCTTGTTCGTGTACAGGAGAAGCTTATGGGATTAATGCCTTTGCACTAACCGCCTTGTGAAACCTGCTAGCTCAAAACGGCAAGATGGAAACATGGCAATCAAACAACCGACAAGCCACGATGACCCAAAATGTTGCAGGGTTCAGTATACGGAACAGGAGGGAGTAAACTCAATAGTGCCCGTGAAGACTTCCTTCAGGATAAACAAGGGCTGGACTGAAACTGCTAGTCACTTTCCCCCCCAAAAAATTGGGGGGACCGGTGACTCAGAATAAATGCTTCCTCTTTTTAGTAATTTTAGTAACTGCTCGCTCAAATGTTGACTTACATGTCTGAAGTCACCTTACCTTACCTACGTGACGATATACAGCCAGATCTGAGACACTCCAACATGATTTTATTTACGGAGACCTTCTAAGGACGTGACTTCAGATGTCCCAGTGTGGTCATCTTGCACTGCATGATCCTCGATGGAATGGGGTCATCTGTAGGTCTACTTTGGGAAGGGGGACGGAACAGCAGCCCCAGTAAGCAAGGGATCCAGATGGCATGAAGTCAAGCTGAATGTTGGTACCG
This sequence comes from Lepidodactylus listeri, assembly GCA_029233225.1. Classification (NCBI taxonomy): domain Eukaryota; kingdom Metazoa; phylum Chordata; class Lepidosauria; order Squamata; family Gekkonidae; genus Lepidodactylus; species Lepidodactylus listeri. The sequence goes on along the minus strand of JARCFY010000014.1, from coordinate 72,537,732 downwards.
TCTAAACATTTGGGCAGGGTATCCATCTCATGTACAGTTCCCATCCCCATTAGTGAATAGTATTTTATTATTTGCAAAGCACCATCAAGGTATGTGGTGCTTTCCAGAGTCCAGCAAGGCAAGTCTCTGCTCCAAGGAGCTTGCAATAAGGGAGGGGGTGGGCAGGGAAGACAGACATCGACAGCAGGTGGCGCCAGGTTTGTTCCAGTTGCACCTGCTCTGGCTTAATCTATGTCTAGAGAGTGTGCCAAAGGTATGATGGAAAAGGGGTCCAAAGGGTCTGAGAGATGTGCCCTCACAAAGGTGTCCTGGGGGGCAGGCCCATGCTCGAGGGGACAGCGATCCCTAGCTGGAAACAGCTTGTGATCAAGATTTCATCTTGATCAGCCGTAAGCCTTTGAGAAGGGGCCAGTCATGTGCATATTTTCTTCCTTGCACATCTGCACACAGCAGCTTCCAAGTCCCACCACCAAAACACTCCTTCCCTTCAATTGCTATGATCATTTTGCCCCTCTCAAATCCGTCTCCCAGCTATTCTTTGGTGTCAAATCCTTTGGTCAGAGAGTTGCACATGTACAAATATGCCCTTTTTCTGTTGCTCAGTTCTTTTTGTATGTAGTTGCTGTGACCTCCCCACCCCACTGCTGTCGTTTGCTCCTTTTATGCCAAAGCAATGATGCTTCTGCTGAACTTCTTTTGTACGGTTGGGACACGGGGGGGGGGGGTTCCTGCAGGTTCCTCCGGACTAGGAAGAACATAAGAACATAAGAGAAGCCAGTGTTGGGTCAGGCCAATGACCTGAGATGCTGGAACTTCTGCATCAAAAGATGTTCATACAATGTGGTGGCATCCCATGTTCCACCCTGGTTCCAACAGATCTCAGAAGCTAGGCAGGGCTAGCCCTAGTTGGTATTTGGATGGGAAACCACTAAGGAATAGCATGGCTCCTACACAAAGTCATGCAATCATGCAATGGCACAAGAACATCAGAAGAGCCCTGCTGGATCAGACTAGTGGTCCATCTAGTTCAGTATCCTGCCTCATTCAGTGGCTAACCAGTTCCTCTGGAGGTCCCACAACTGGGCATAGAGACCGAGCCTGTCATAAGAACACCAGAAGAGCCCTGCTGGATCAGATCAGTGGTCCATCTAGTCCAGCATCCTGCCTCATTCAATGGCCAACCAGTTTCTCTGGAGGTCCCATAACTAGGCATAGAGACCAAGCCCTCCATAAGAACATCAGAAGAGCCCTGCTGGATGAGACCAGTGGTCCATCTAGTCCAGCATCCTGCCTCACACAGTGGCCAACCAGCTCCCCCGGAGGGCCAGCAACAGGACATAGAGGCCAAGGGCTTCCCCTGATGTTGCCTCTTGGCACTGGGATTCAGAGGCTGATTGCCTCTGAATGTGGAGGTTCAACAGGTAAAGCTTATCCTAGCATAGCAAAAACATCAGAAGAGCCCTGCTGGATCAGACCCGAGAGGGTCCATCTAGTCCAGCATCCTGTCTCACACAGTGGCCAGCCAGTTCCTCTGGAGGACCAACAATAGGGCACAGAGGCCGAGGCCTTCCCCTGATAAGAACACCAGAAGAGCCCTGCTGGATCAGGCCAGTGAGGGTCCTTCTAGTCCAGCATCCTGTCTTACACAGCAGCTAACAAGTTCCTCTGGAGGGCAGAGAGGCCAAGGCATTCCCCTGATAAGGACATCAGAAGAGCCTTGCTGGATCAGACCAGTGAAGGTCCCTCTAGTCCAGCCTCCTGTCTCACACAGGGGCCAACCAGTTCCTCTGGAGGGCCAACAACAGGGCAGAGAGGCCGAGGCCTTCCCCTGATGTTGCCTCCTGGCTCTGGGATTCAGAGGGTTGGTGCTTCTAAATGTGGAGGTTCCCCCTCAGCCACTATGACTAGCCACTGATAGACTTATCCTCCACAAATCTATTGCTGTTCAAGCTGTTTATTCCTGTGGCCATCACTACCTCCTCTGGCAGCAAATCCCACATTCTAATCCCTCTCTGTGTAAAGTAGTATTTCTTTTTTTTCCATCCTGAGCCTACTGCCCATCAGCTTCGCTGGACGCCCTCAAGTTCTAGTCTTTTGGGAGAGGGAGAAAATTTTCTCTTTGCCAGGTCTCTTCACCCCAGGCATCATTTTACAAACTTCTTTCACATCCCCCCTTGCGAGTCTCTTTTCTAAACTGTAAAGTCCCAGGCTCTTCATCATAGGGATGGTGCTCCAGCCCTCTAATCATCTGGGTTGCCCGCCTCTGAACTTTTTCTGACACACCATCTCTGAACGCCTCTTGCCTTGAAAACCCGGCAGGGTCACTGTAAATTGGCTGAGTCTCCACCACCCCTGGGAATATGGTGATGGCGCCCCCAGTGAAAATGACTGGCACCCCTCGACCCGATTTCAGCAAGGCAAGGCAGACTTAGCAGAGCCCTATCAGTGGCCCTGGAAGATTTGTACAGGGACAAGAGTCCCCCCCCTTTTAATAATAATGAATATAATTTCAGCTTTGGACCAGCCAAGCAGTGCCTGGTGGCTTAAGCCATGGGACAGATCCTTCCAACACCTGTTCCTACATGTCCTTGTCCACAAAACCTATTTCTGGTCCTCTGTTCAGCTTCTGTGCTAACCTTCTCTGTCCCTCTTCAGTCCAGTGCCTCTCCATGGGACGTGGGCAGGGTGAGGTGGGGAAGGGTCACCTGCCAGCTCTGTGTGGCACATTGGGTGCCACGCAATCACTGGGCTACGCTGCCATCGTGTGGACAGCCTGGGAAATGTTCCCTGTTTGCTCCATCTTGCCACCTCGCCTGCTCCCAAGCAAAGGAGGTTTTTGTGGAATCCAGCAGCTATGAAATCTCCTGAAGGTGACGCAGAAGCACATTTTACATGGAGAATGGCCTGTACTGCCCTATTGGCCAGTAATGTCTGGCAGTGATTTTTGCAACTTCTACGGATATGGGGGGTTTGGCTGGGGAGATGAAGAAGAAGAAGAAGAGAAGAGACTGGATTTATACCCCACCCTTCACCACCCAAGGGAGTCTCAGAGCAGCTTACAAACTCCTTTCCCTTCCCCTCCCCACAACAGATACCCTGCGAGGTAGGTGGGGCTGAGAGAGCTCTGACAGAAACTGCTCGTTTTCAAGAACAGCTGTGCCAGAACTATGGCTTGCCCAAGGTCATCCAGCCAGGTGCATGTGGAGGAGTGGGGAATCAAACCTGGCTCTCCCAGATTAGAGTCCGCGCTCCTAACCACTACACCAAACTGCCAAGTCCCACCTTTCTTCCACCCCATCAATGCATTTTCAAGGACAGACGAGGTGCAGGCCATGCAGGAGAATCGGAGCATGCAAAAAGGGCCACAGAAGGCACCAGCAAGCCATGCTGCCCATCTGCCCGCCCACTCTTCAGAGCTCAGCCTGCCCAGGGCATAACCAGGTGGGCATGAACAGTGGGCCAGAGGGGAGCTGCTGGAAGGCTGGTCCCAGGACTGCAGGTGTGGTTGGGCACAGCCCGCCTCTTCCTCCCAAAGCCACAAGAGAGGCTCAGCTTCTAGCCTCCGGGCTGCCTTCTCAACCCCCAGACCCTTCCACCACCCTCCTCTCTCCTGTACTTCTGGCTGCAGAAGGCTGCTTTGTCCTCTCCCCACAAACACACACTCTGCCATAGGATAAGAGGACTGGCAAAAAGACAAGTGGGGTGGGAGGAGACCCATTGGAAAACACCACGTTTATTTCTTCTCTTTCTGCCCAAAGTACTTATGGGCTGGGCTGAACTTGACAACGGAGCCCTGAAGCTGCAGAAGGCAAAAAGGTGCTCATCCTCTCTGACCAGTCCATCAAGGGGGGGGGAGTTCTGCTGGCCCCACATCCACAGAGGCAATCTCCCCGTGCCACCCCCCACCCCCCACCGCCTTTCCCACTCAGGGCCAAGCTTTAATGGGTCTGCAACAAATACAGCATCTAGCAAGATGCCCATCTTCAAAACTTTGTTCTAAAACCCTGAACTTTGGTTATTTAAACTCAAAAGAGATTCTTCATCTAAAGTCACCTTATCAGGGAACAGCCACAGTGTCAATCACTCACCAAAAGTGGCAGCCCTTTACTTTTAATGGGGAAATTTACCACCTGCTCCAAATTTACTTGCGCAGCACTACACGCGCTGCCCAGTCAAGACCGCCAGGGTGGTGTAATGGTTAAGAGTGCTGGACTAGTAGACCCAAGTTCGAATCCCCACTTGGGCCATGGAAGTTCACTGGGCCAGTCACATCGTCTCAACCTAAGCTACCTCATAGGGTTGTTGTGAGGATAAAATGGAGGAGAGAAGAATGATGTCAATAGACATGCAATCACTTCTGCTCCAGTTCTGACCTTGCATCCTGAACCTCTTAGCGGCTGGGGTCTGAGCTTCACCCACAGCCCAGAGAGGATGAGCATCTCAGAACAAGAGCCCCACCAAACTGGATTACTTTTGGCAGTGTACACCACCGCGAGTGGCCCCGATCCAGAGACAAACCAAGCAGCAGGCTGGCACACAGCGCAGGACTGGATTGGCTGCCCAGTCAAGGTCCTGGAAGCACACAGAAGTAAGAGGAGGCCCATGGGGTCATCTTGGTTAGCGTTCCTGCATTTACCTTCACCTCAAGGAAATGTAAACAGATGGATAAAGGAGAAGCGATGAGGCCAAGCCTGGACTTTTCACCCCAAATCAGGAATGGAACAGAGGAGAGCTGAAAAGTTAAATCTCTGGCTTTGGTTCTCTGCTATTATACACCCAGTGGAAGGGCCTGGCTCAGCCAGTCGACATGGAGGCCCACAGATGGGATGAGACGCAGTGCCCCTTGCACCCGAGGTGTCCACGCACCCCTGCTCATGCATGTGCTTCCTGCATGCCCATGCGGAACAGGCAGACACACAGCCCTGCTGTGCCACCAGGAAGGGCCTGATCGAAGGTGCAGATTGGATTTGTCTGTTGAAGCATTTGATGTTACATGAAGGCAGCTCATTCCAGCAGTTGTTAATTGCCCGTTGCAGTGATCAGGTCTGTAGCACCATCGATCTCTCCGGGATCAATGGGGCTGATTTAGTGTCTTACTAAGTCTTTAGCTGGACACCTCATCAATAGCCAGCCACTTACAGATCATCAGCGCTTTATTGCTGGCCCGGGTGCCAGGATCCCACGCTGGCCTCTGCCCAGGGCCCGCCTGCTGGTCATCCCAAAGTTTTCCTGCGGGGGAAGCCCCTGGTGAGATAATCACCACTGCGGCACCAGCCGTCTTGAGACGGGCTTCAATTTGGCAGGGCTGCCATTTAAACCCACCCCGAGATCATCTTGAATTTGCCATGCATGGATGTCCAGTTAGAATGAAGACCGTGTCAGAGGGCAGATGTGTCAGTCTGCAGTAGGACAGCTAAATTCCAGCCTAGGAGCCCCTTTGAGACCAACAAAGTTTAAGGGAGGGATGAGCTTTCGAGAGTCAGAGCTCCCTCCATCAGCTGCCTGGTCTCTGAGGTACTTCTGGAAAGGAATCTAGTGGTTCAGATGAGTCCATCTCGAGGGGTTGCACAAACCCTCTAGTCGGAAACTGACCTTGTTTGGTTTATGTCATCTGTGGAGCAGACTCCTTCAGACTTGGTGTCCATTCATGGAGAATTAATAGGGCCAAAGACCAGGTCAGCTGAGCTCGCTTTTAAGCAACTTGGCCACTGGGCAGCTTGCTGAGACGCAAAGGTTGTTTCATTTTCCCAGTGCCAAAAAGAAAAAGCTCTTCACCCAGTTTGGTGTAGTGGTTAAGTGCATGAACTGTAATCTGGGAGAACCAGGTTTGATTCCCCACTCCTCCACTTGCAGCTGCTGGATGACCTGGGGCAAGCCATAGTTCTGTCCCAGTTGTTCTCTCAAGGACAGCTCTGGAAAGAGCTCTCTCAGCCCCGCCTACCTCCCAGGGTGTCTGTTGTGGGGAGGGGAAGGGAAAGGAGTTTGTAAGTTGCTCTGAGACTCCAAGTGAAGGGCAGGGTATAAATCCAATCTCTTCTTCTCCTCTTCTTCTTCTTCTGCTGCACTGTCTGTTGGTAACCTGGCAATGGTCAGATTCACACCATGTCTAGATACAGAGGCTGCAATTTTCTCTATGAGGCTTCTTGTCTGTGGACATCTAGTTCCCTTTAAAAATGTATGCAAACTTTCCATGCGGCAGCAAAAAAAGTTCCATGTCAAGAACTTTCCTGATAAACGTACGCCAGCCATGTAGAAGCCACAGGCCTCTTGGGGCTTGTTCTGAGTTTGGCGTGGGACCGGTCTCCATCTCGGCAGTTCAGGCAAATATGAGCATGCTTGACTTTCCAGCTGCCGCATGATTCTGTTGTGCTCCTGGGCTAATAGTCCACAAGCAGAAGAAATTGCTAAAGGTCAGCTGTGGGACCCTGGAAACAGATGGAGGCTTGGACACCTGACTGTATAAGGCTTTAATTAGTCTTCTGGGAGTTATTTGGTTTATTATTTTGTGTCACGTTTTACATGATAACCAACACCTCTAGTAATATTCCCCCGACCAGACCAGTGTGTTTCCCCAGTGCTTCCTTGTTGGCAGTACCAGCAAACAGCTCCCTTTGGGTCTACTAAACAAGGGACGCCACACCTGGCCCTCCCCTGAACCCACCCCAAGAGGAATCGGGGGGCTGGACGGACGTTCTGCCCCACTCCAGTTTCTTCTGAATGGATGGTTCAAAGGTGTGCCCCATTTTGCAGCCATGGGAAGAGATGGAAACGGTAGAGTGGGGCAGAATAAGGCCGTAACAGATACTTGCCAGATGACAGATGGACAGAAAGGTGGGTGGTTGTGGCACTGTTCGTAGCAGCTACGCTTCAGCATTTTTTACCTCGGTGCAAATTAATTTCCTGTTGTGTTTCGTTCCTGTGGGCGTTGTTGTGGCCTGAAGCACCCTGACTGCCATTATGTCCTCACTCATCAGCACCTGACAAAAATGCTTTGAGAACTCCTCTTGGCTCTCGGGTCTAGTGGATACAAGAGAAAGGACAGAGAAGCCTTTCCGTCTGTTCCCTGCTCTGTCCATGGTGCTGAAAATCCCCTCAAAACACGATTTTCTTTGGCTTTCGAGTTTGGTGGGAAAGGTACATTGATATTTTCTGGCTCATTAGGTCTAGGCCCATGTGAAAATGTGGAAATTTTCTGGTTAAGCACACAACCTTGGTGAATATTATGAAAAAATCAACTAAGTTTCAGATACATACAGAAGGAGATTGCTGTAATGACCAAGGAACCTAAAAGATCTGTGTTTTACTAAAACTGCACTTCAGATTCAATCCGTGACTTCATTTTAACTCTCCAGAACAAATGCAGACTCCAAACGCTTTGGGGTGGAGCCATACACATTGTTTGTTTGCGCCTAGAATGCTTTGCTGCTGATAAATAATTATTAATAGTTTTGAGTGTATGACAAACAAGGGGTATAGAAACATCCTAGATAAATAGATTTCTTTTCAGGACAAGAGAAGGAGGAAAAAGAAGTCAGGAGAAGAGAGGTCTCAAGTTAAGTCAAAGCCAAAGCTAATACAGACAAATTTAGTCTTTTTAAAATCTCACTGAAACGTATGGGAGCAATCAGTCGCTAACTTCTCTCCTTAATTCCTATGGAGCTGAAGTACACCCACTTTTCTCAAGACTGGGGCCAAAACTTCCACATTTCTGCATCAGCAGAAGTTGGCCCAATGGAAGATACCATCTTATCTCCTTTAGAAGAGAATTTTCTTCCCAACCGAATCAATTCTCCCGCCCTTTGAAATAAATCTGGTCTGAGCACCGTGGCTGCTTCAAACACCCTCCCAGCTTTCAGTTCCTCTTTTCTCAACACGGAGCTATTCCAACACATTCAGTTGAAGTCGAGAAGCATCCTCTTTATTTCACAACAAGCCAAGGAAGCACCCAGAGAAAAATAGCTTGCTTGACTCGACAGTGCAGGGGGCAAGATCTGCGCCAGTCACACACACACACCCTGTACAGGTGGCGTAGAATCCTATTTACAAAATGGGCAAACAGTCTCTGTATCTTCCCCTCTGGGGAATGCATGACTGGAAAACGTTTCTAGTTGACTAAAAAGTACAGACCCCCCAACAAGAAAGGATTTGAAGAGCAAGGAAGATAGAGAGAAGTCTGGTGGGACATGAGCCATGGGAATGCCACGCACAAAATCGAGAAAGCAGAACATCTAGCAGGGGGAGAGTTGGCGTCAAGTGTGTAGACATGAGCCCCACCCCCCCAGTCACTGAGTCTGGCATTGAGTCTGCACAAAGGAACCCTCTTTCCCTAGCACCCAGAGACTGAACGGCCTCAGGTGGAGAGACTTCCGTTGCAGGATTGCAACCTTGCAATATGTATGGACAGGGTAAAATCACTTAGGGACCAGAAAATGGCCAGGATTTGACTCTAGGCTCAGAGATGAAGACAGGAAAAGTACTGTTCCAAAATGGAAGGCTGTCAAGGAAGGAGCGTGGCAGGAAAGACTAAACGAGGGGATAATTGGTCACTTCCTCTCCTTCGGGTGGAAGTTTACTCCTCCTCTGCTCTGCCCAGCTGGCCTGGAGCCCTGAAACAGAGATCCCCCCAGGAAGGTTTCTCCTAGCTGCTTTTGAGTGGCATGCATCTTCAGACACGTATTTTAGATGTCATTTAGGAGCCATGATAGGTCCTCCTGCCACATATCTGGACAATTGTGAATGGGGGTGACAACCCAGTCTGGAGATCCTCACTAATGTGGGCATTGAAACAGATAACACATTGACCGGTTTTAAGAGTCACTGGAGGCCCCCAGTCTTAAGAGGAGAGGAACCTCAAAGCCCATATTTTCATTGTTAAATGGATACCGAGGAGTCAGAGCATCGCCAAAAGGACTCATGGAGTGTGAGAGTCATCTGCAGGCTGCCTACATGGTGCTGGGCTCAGGAGAGTCTCAGGCGTACTGCCAGATGGACCACAGAGTGCCCAGGGTGATGCTGTAGGCCAGCACAGCAACCAGGTAGGCCCGGAAGAGCAGCACATCCAAGACGTAGCCCACCTGCAGCCATTCGCGGGCGATGTCGCGGAATTCATCACGCTTCTCCAGGAACTGGCGGATGGCTGCGATCTCCTGCAGGATGCTCTCAAAGACGTGGGAGCCCCCTCCCTGGGCCTGGGGCACCGCCCCACTCACTGCTCCGTCATAGTCACTGCTGTAGTGGTTCAGTTTGGCTGCAGGAGGAGAGGAAGACAGAACAGCTCCTCAGCAAAGCTGGAATCAAAGCAGGCAACCCAGCTGGGGAGCTGCACTCAAGCGGAGTGCTAGAGTTGAGCGCCAACTGATGTCAACACTTGGCTTTGCTCATTACAAGCCTTTTTGGAGAAGGGTTCCCTCGGTGCCATGACAGAGAAGGCCCTTTCCTGGATTGCCACCCATCTAGCCTCAGTGACCTTAGTTAGATCCAGGCAGGGAAAGAATCACCCACCTCCTCCTGTGTTGGCTCTGGCCAGTCACCATGAAGACAAGATACTAAGCTAGGTACAAAATCAAGCAAAGAACTAGTGCCAGGGGTCGGAATGCTGGGAGACCAATCAGAGTTCCCAGGAGCAAGGAGCAGAGGCTGGCAGCTGGAACAAGGTCCAAGACTGCACGGTTGCATCCGCACTGAGGCAGGTGAGTGTGGTTGCTTATAACCAGATCCTCCCTTCCCTGGGGGGTGACCTGCAAAGACTCACAGCCCCTCACTTTTTCTTTGCAACAGCTGAAGTCTGGCACTCCTCCTTCTCTCCAGCACATCCAGACGCTGGCGTGCCCTGCGCCTGGGACATTCAGGTGAGCTAGGTGGGGACTCTGGCCTCAAGGTGTCTCCAGCCCGGCTCTTCCTCCAACTGCACCTCAGGCTCTTCGCCTTGCTGCACCTCAGATGCTGGAGCCTCTCCTTCCTCAGGTGCTGGCAAAGGTTCCTCTACGGGGATGACTCCGGAGGAGGCTGGGTTGCTCTGTGTCTCTTCCTCGTCTGAGGAATAGTCAGCCTTGGCTGAGCCAGGACCCCCATGACACCTTCCATATGAACCTACCCATCTGGTCACCTTTGGCGGCCCTGCGTTAGTGTCTCTGCTCCCTCTGAAGCTAGATGAGTGGCAGCTCAAGAAAAGGTTTTCCCTCTCATGGCACCAAAACTTTGGAACTTCTCAGTCATGGCACCAAAACACTACAGTCTTGTTCTACCAACACTGGCTTCCAGTTTGCTTCTGGTCTCAGTTTGCGAGTGTTGAGCTATAAATCCCTGTACAGCCTGGGACCAGCTGGTCACCAACATACCTTAAGGATGGCCTTCTCCCAGATGAACCTACCTCCCCCCAGTCATACACAGAGGCCCTTCTTCAGTTGCCCCCTCCCACCATCTGAGACTAGATTGGTGGCGACCCAAGTAAGGGCCTTCTGTGTCGTGACTCCAGCACTTTGGAACTCTCTCACTCTAGGGAGGCTGGCCTGTCTCCCTCTCTTAGTGCCTTCCACTAGCAGATGAATACTCTTTTTTTTTGTTTCATCTGCATACCCCCCATAACAATTACTGACCCTCCTGCTAGCATTCATGCATCTTTCATTGAATTCTTCATACTTTTAACTGTATCTTTCACTGCTCTAATGTTTGAACAGTTTTTATGTTCACGGCCTTATAGGCCCTGGCTGGGTGCTTTATGCTTAAAGGAATGAATGAAACATATCATCGTCGTCGTCAGCTTGCCCACTCACCTGTGCTGCCATTATTCTCCACGTTCCGGGAGATGTCAGAGCTCTGGGTGCGGACCGGGCAGAAGGCCTTCCTGTCCCTGATGCAGAGCAGGACGACAGCGCGCTCCAGCACCCAGCGCTTCACCCAGCTGGGGACGTGAGGCTGCAGGTCCTGTTTGTGGACCAGCCGCACGATGAGGATGGTCTCCGTCAGGCTGATCACCAGCAAGGCCATGCAGACCACGAAATAGACTCCTGCGGGAGGGGGACGGAATCACAGAATTGTAGAGCTGGAAGGGGCCGGTGAGGCCATCCAGTCCAACCCCCTGGCTCAATGTGGGATCAGCCTGGAGCATCCCTGAGAAGTGTTTGTCCAGCTGCTACTTGAAGATGGCCCGGGGGGGGGGGAGCTCACCACCTCCCTAGGTGGCCTATTCCACTGCTGAACTACTCTGACTGTACATTTCCCCCCTAAGATCCAGCCAGAACCTTCCCGCCCTGAATTGAAACCCGTGATTGCGAGTCCTCTCCTCTGCTGCCCACAGTACCAGCTCCCTGCCCTCCTCTAAGTGACAGCCCTTCAGATGCTTCAAGAGAGCCATCATGTCCCCCCCCCCCCAGCCTCCGCTTCTCCAGACTGAACCTTCCCGAGTCCCTCAGCCTTTCCTCCTAGGGCTTCTTGGTCTCCAGGCCCCCAATCATCCTCGTTGCTCTCCTCTGCACCCGCTCCATTCTGTCCACATCCTTTTTGAAGTGAGGCCTCCAGAACTGCACACAATACTCCAGATGCGGCCTGACCAATCAAATGCACAGCAGGACTATGGCATCTGACAATTTAGATGTTCTGCCTCTGTTGATACACCCCAAGATTTCATTAGCCCTTTTTGTCGCTGCATCACGCTGGCTGCTCCTATTTAACTTACAGTCCTCCCGTACCCCTAGTTCTTGTTCATACACTATGCTACCAAGAAGTTTGTCCCCATTCAGTATGCATGCTTCACATTTTTATTACCTAAGTGCAGAACTGTGCATTTATCCTTGTTGAACTGCAACAACCGAGGCCCTTTCTTTGCTGACTCCAGACCGAGAAGGATGTGGACAATCCTACCTCCGCTTCTTCAGGTCTCACCACAGGTCAGAACTCCCAGTTGCTCCTGCCCAATGAGCTCTCTTCCAGCCCTCCAGCTGAAGCTCTCCTGAGCTGGCATTCAGTCCTACTTTGGCACGCCTCCAATGGCCCTCAGGTAGCTTTTATGTCATCCCACCTGTGCCAAAATTTTGGTGGCTCCAACAACCATCCAAGCAGCACTTCCATGACCAAGTCAGCAGCTGCTCTCAGCAGTCGCACATGCACGCGCGCGCACACACACACACACAGAGAAGTGCCTTCTACCAAATCAGACCCTTGATCCATCAATGTCAGTATTGTCTACTCAGACTGGCAGCGGCTCTCCAGGGTTTTAAACAGAAGTCTTTCATGTCACCTACTGCTTGGTCCTTTCTAACTGGAGAGGCCGAGGATCGAACCTGGAACCTTCTGCATGCCAGGCAGAGGCTCTTCCACTGAGCCATACTTCCTCCCCGCTCAGCAGGCTTGCCCCCTGTCCCCGCATGGTGTGTCTGATCTCACAAACCCAGCTGAGATGATGGCTTAACCTTCTGCATCTGCCCAGGGATGATGTGCCACCTACTTTTGGTCATCTTAATACATTAGCACCTTTCCGTTCGTGTCAGACCTCGCTGGCATGCTCGCGATCTTACCGATCAGTGGGGTCCCAATCGCAGTGGCCGGCAAGGTGTCGGACACGATGATCAGGAAGACGGAGTAGCCCAGCAGCAGCGTGATCTTGAAGGAGACCCTCTCCCCACTGTCTGGGGGCAGGTAGAAGCCCACGATGTCCATCACCATCAGGAAGATGCTGGGGAGCAGCAGGCTGACGGCGTAGAAGAGCGGGCGTCTCCGGATGACCACCTGCCGGCACAGAGAGACGGGGAGGCCTTTGGCCAGGGCAGGAGCAAGGCCCATCTTGGGACAAAGGCTAGTGGCTGCCTGGCTCTCCCCCAAGCCCATGAAAGCCCATGCCCTGCTGTGTGTGCCCGTCCAAAGCGACATGAGCCAAAAGCTTCACGTCACCTGGGCGCCTGGCTAAGCGGAGAGGAGGCAGAGCTGTTCCCACTTCTCTCTTCCTGCTGAAATATTTATCCAACAAAACAAAAAAACCCCTGCAGCCTAGCTGGACTGACCCTCTTCCTTTTGCAAGGGGGCCTTTCTGCTTCCCTTCCGACACTTCCCTGTTTACCTTCTGGCACCACAGAAATGGGCAGAAAATGGAAAGTGACATCTCCCTTTGTATAGAAGAACAGGAGGAGGGGGAGGAGAAGAAGAAGAGTTGGATTTATACCCTGCCCTTCATTTGGCGTTTCAGAGTGGCTTACAAACTCCTTTTCCTTCCCCTCCCCACAACAGACACCCTGTGAGGTAGGTGGGGCTGAGAGAGCTCTCTCCAGGACTGCCCTTGAGAGAATAGCTCTGTAAGAACTTGTGACTGACCCATGGTCACACCAGTAGCTGCATGTGGAAGAGTGGGGAAGAAGAAGAGGAGGAGGAGACAGGATTTATACCCTGTCCTACATGTGGAGTCTCAGAGTGGCTTACAAACTCCTTTCCCTCCCCCTCCCCACAACAGACACCCTATGAGGTAGGTGGGGCTGAGAGAGCTCTGACAGAAACTGCTCATTTTCAAGAACAGCTCTGACAGAGCTATGGCTTGCCCAAGGTCATCCAGCAGCTGCAAGGGGAGGAGTGGGGAAATCAAACCCAGCTCTACCAGATTAGAGTCCGTGCACTTAACCACTATGAGAAGCTGGCACTACACCGAACAGGAAGAGGCATACACAGGATGCCGGATGAATGCACCCCAAGCAAGAGTCCTGGCCTTTGGCATCTCTCCTCGCCCAGGGAAAATCTCCAGCTACTCATGGCTAGTTGGCTAAACATAAAAGAAATGCCCTGTTTGAAGAGTCTCAAAGTAGATCTACTTTCCTTTGGGCTTGCATTTAGTGAGGTTGCTATTAGAAGGAATTTGGGGAAGCAGATCTATGGCACGTGGCCACGCCACCTTCTAAATGGCAGTTTCCGCAACGGAGACATCTCTCACCCTCAGCCACCGCCTTGAAAACTCGGTCCCTCTCTCCCGACCCCTCCCAGCTCCTCCCACAGAGACCAGCCCCCCCCCCCCCCCCAGTTCCTTACGAAGAACTTCATCTCTGCATAACTCTCGCTGGAGGCGTCCTCCACTCTGAACTCTCGGAAGTGGCTCAGCACGTGCAGAAGTTCCCATTCCCCCTGGTTCATGAAGACACTCTTGTCGGTTTTCACGGCTTCTTGGGACCGCCACAAAGAGATGTTGATGTCTCGGACTGAGGGGCAGAGGAGAGGAAGGAGAGAAGCAAAGATGTCACCCGCCTCCTCCTGGAAACCCCTCCCCTCTTCGTGCCACAGCTACTGCCATGAGACTGGTTGACTGGCACCTTTGGATCACGGCTGGTCCGAACTAAATAGCAGCAGGGGGCTGGGCACAAATCCAGCCAGAATTAGATCTTCTTTAGCCTGGTGATTTCCAGCAGCCTAGATAGCCCAGCCTGATCTTGCTGGAGCTTGGAAGCTAAGCAGGGTCAGCCATGGCTAGTCCTTGGATGGGAGACCCCCAAGGGAGAGGGGGGTTGCTGTGCAGAGGAAGGCCATGGCAAACCCCCCTCTGTAAGTCTCTTGCCTCGAAAGCCCCCATGAGGAAGTCATCGTTCAGTCAATTGCAACTTGACAGCTCACTTTCTCCCTGGGTGATTTCTCCGGGCCTGGGAAGGTGAAAGTCAAGAACACCGCAAGGGTAATGAGGACCACAAAAACAATCTACGTAGGACCGTGCCAAGCTATCCCTGCCGGCAACAGTGGCCCCAGCTGCCCTGTACAATCAGAATGTCTGCAGCCTCTTCTATCCAAAGGCAGACTGCCGCTGAAGAAGGAGCTTGCATTTAGTTTGCAAAGCAAGCAGCCATCGATCAGCCTCTCCCATGAGCAGTAAGGGAGTTCTGAGCCCGCCAAAAAGTGGGGAGGGCGGGATACAAATCGAATAAATAAATAATATTTTATTGTCTTTACTGTTTTTGCAACTGGAGTCACAAACCGCCAACCCTCCTCCCAGGAAAAAAACAACAACCGTTCCACAGGGAAACATGGAAAAATTTAAAGGTTGCTATGGTGGTTCAAGTGGTTAAGATGCTGAACTGCAGACCGGAAGGTCGGTAGTTCAGCAGTTCGAGACCCGAGTGCCGCATGATGGAGTGAGCTCCCATCTCTGGCCCCAGTTCCTGCCAACCTAGCAATTCGAAAGCAAGAAATTGCAAGTAGATAAATAGGTGCCGCTTCGGTGGGAAGGTAACAGCATTCCATGCACCTCGGTGTCTAGTCATGCTGGCCACATGACCATGGAGATGTCTTCAGACAGCGCTGGCTCTACGGCTTGGAAATGGAGATGATCACCACATCCCTAGAGTCGGATTCGACTGGCTTTTGAGCAAGGGAAACCTTTACCTTTACCTTACTGCAAAAGTTGCCATGTGATCTGACAACAGCTGCTAGAAATTTTGCCACACGCAGGGTAGTTTGTTTGTCTTCGTCTCTAAGTAACCAGGATGATTTTGCCTCTGGAGAGAGGAACCCTTACAACATGACAGGGGTATGACGTCCTCCCCCATTTAGATGCTCTCACTCCTTCTCCCCACGATGGACAACATGCAAGAACCTTCCAAGGTGAAACCAACACAATCCACAACCTACTGTTATGCAGCCAGCTGGTGAAGGTTAGAGAGCAGTTCTGCACGTCGAACGGGAAGTTGTAGATGTCCAGGCTGCAGGCAGTCACCACCTGGACTGGCTTGAGGTTCTGCACCTCCCCCGTGTGGAGAATGTAGACGTAGGGGATGTCGGGGGACTTGCCCACATCCACGCTGCCACACAAAGGAAAATGCTCAGACAGGAAAAGTTACACTGCTGCAGGATTTTGGCTACAGGTTGCTCCAATGCCACCCATGGATGCCGGCGATGGTACACAGCAGTTCTGAATTCCCAAAATGTGAGAACTTTTTGAAAGTTTGCAAAAGCTTCTCAGCACCTTGGAACAGAAGATCCAGCATTGTGCTGCAACTAGGGATGGGCACAGACAGGCGATCATTTCCCCAGAAAGCACTTTCCTGGGGGCACCTTCCTTGGGGGGCTGTAACTCGGACACCATAAATCCAATCCTCACCAAACTGGGCGGGCAGGTAGAGGAGAGAAGGTTAGAAAAGCTCTGTGAGTTTGGTGTCTCTAGCTTGCACGAGATCCATTCTATAGAGTCACAAACCTCCCGAACTGAACTGGTTCTTTTAGCCCCTAAAAGTTCATGACAGTTCATGGTTCAGGAACCGGGCATGCCATCAGCCACGAACAAAACCAAACCACCTTTTCCCAGTTTGTGCCCATCCCTAGTTGCAACACAACTGCTTATGATCCTCAGCACCATCCCTCCACATTTTTCATTTTAATTCTTGACAGTTCTATGGCAAAAACCTCTTTCCTAAACTATGGTTTTTCAGGGAAATATTAATCGCATTTCAAAATGGCCCAGGTGCCATAATTCCATTGGACAAATTGCCTTTGCCATCTTTGCCAAATGGACAGACCTCTTGCCCAATGGCTGCTGGTGCCTCTGATCGGTTGCCATGGTTATTGAAGCACCTCTCCACTGAACGAAGGGAACCAAGCAGTGGCAGGGCTTCCTGCCCCCACTGCTGGACCTCTTGAGGGCGCCTGGTGTTTTTGGCCACTGTGTGACAGAGTGTTCGACTGGATGGGCCTCTGGCCTGATCCAACATTGGCTTCTCTTCTGTTCTTATTTATGAATGAAGTATCCCTCCCATAGGCTGGTTGGGTAGACACCTGCTCAGTCTGCAAGGGAGAGCTTTAGCACTCAGTACTTTTTTCCCTTGAAGACCTTGGTTCTTTGCTTGTAATCCCAGGAGATCTCCAGCCACCCTCTGGAGGTTGGCAACACCAGTGCCATAGGAAGGAATACCACACCCCCAAGCGCTGCGTGGGAGAGAACTGATCTGCAGTAACAGGTGGGAAGAAGTAAAAATCACGCTCATCCCTTCGGTCCCTCACGTGGCGAATAGTGTGAAACTGACTGATGCAATCAGGGCAAATGAGAGCCAGTCTGGTGTAGTGGTTAAGTGTGCGGACTCTAATCTGGGAGAACCAGGTTTGATTCCCCACTCCTCCACTTGCACCTGGCTGGATGACCTTAGGCAAGCCATAGCTCTGTACCAGCTGTTCCCTCAAGGACAGCTTGGGAAAGAGCTCTCTCAGCCCCACCTACCTCACAGGGTGTCTGTTGTGGGGAGGGGAAGGGGAAGGAGTTTGTAAGCCGCTCTGAGACTCTTAAGTGAGTGAAGGGCGGGATATAAATCCAATCTCTTCTTCTCTTCTACTTCTTCTTCAAATGGAAGAGCGAGGGCAGCACAGCTGCTTGTGGGAAACAGGTCTCAGACTTTCGTGTTTTATTTGCTGAACGCAAGCAAGGGTGCTTCTGGGGGGGGGGGGAGCACTCTGGTCCATCATAACGGTATGGACAGTCCCTAATTTGCCTTCATTTCTCACTCCTTCAACCCCAGATCTGATATTTTTCCTTCCTTCCTTCTGAAGTGGCAGCAGTCTTCTGATGTACCCCAGAGGGCCCGCCATGAGGTCTGGTGGCTTCAGAAAAAGAATCTGGAAAGAGTCCCCCCCGGCAAAAAAACCCCGACTTTCTCCTCATAGTAGCAACAGAAGGATGGTTGTAACAATAGCTCTTCCCTCCCCCCCCCCCCCCCCCGCGTCTCTCTCTCTCCCAAGTACGGGTTGACGGTTCTGCAGCTGCCCCTGTATTGTTCCTCTCTCCTCAACAAAGAATTCCTCAGAATATTTGAATCCCACGCCCAAACCGGCAAGGGTAATTATGAGTGTTTATCGTTTGCTACAACTGGAACCGTCCCAATTGCTCAGCCTTCTCCCCATCTGCAGTAGACAGCACACAGAGGACGGTGCCAGCTTGGAGCCAGCCGAGGAGCCTGGCCAAGAATACCAAGTGGGAAGAGAGGAAGGCAAAGTGGGACGGGGGCTGAACCCCGCAGGCCTCACTCCAGCCAGCCGACCACCCTCCCCCAAACCCTCCCCAGAAGGTCCTGAAGCTTTGCTCCACTTACAATTCGTTGATCAGGATATCGGGAACCCAAATGGCATCCGTGCGGATGGACATCTGGGTGAGGTTGTCGAAGTCCTCCGGGTTCCACGTCAGAAACTCATCGGTCCAGCACTGTAGGGGGGGAAAAAAGGGTTTGGCCTATAGGCAGGTGGAAAGACACGCGGTGGGGTGGGGTGGGCCTCTTAAATGTGGCAAGGAGATGGCCACACATCTCACACTGCAAACCAGTGGATTACTGAACCCTTGCACTGCAGCGTACTAAGCATGACAGTGACTGCAGCCCTGCATACGTATAGAGCCCAGAGATTTTTCTAGGTAGGGGGACCGAGTAGAAAAATCACTTAATGTGGTGCACAGAACATTAAGGAAAGACCCATAAGAGTTTGGAGCCTCAGCCTGGGGACGTGACTATGCTGCCTCCAGCCCTGGTGCAAGGGAGGGCCAGCTGCTCTGCTGGCAGGCAATCACACCTCCTTACCTGTCGGTACCAGATGTACGTGGTCAGAACTTGGTTCTTTTCATCCTGTTCAAAGCAGAGAAGAGGTTAGTAATGCAGAAGGCTGCCTACCCTGCTTGCCCACCTGGCTGGAAGGGAGGGAGGGGGCCGTGGCTCAGTGGCAGAGCATCTGCTTGGCATGCAGACAGCACAGGTTCAGTCCCCAGCATCTCCAGTTGAAACCATCAGGCAGCAAGTGATGTAAAGGATCTCTGCCTGGGATCCTGGAGAGCTGCTGGCAGTTTGAGTAAACAGTACTGATCTTGATGGGCCAAGGGTCTGAGACTGCAGTCACGCACAATGAATAATCCACTTTCAGTGCACTTTCCAACTGGATTCTGCCAGTTCACACAGTAAAATCCAGTTGGAAAGTGTATTGAAAGTGGATTATTTAGTGTGTGTGTGATCGCAGCCTTATTCAGGATGTGGCAGTGTCATTTAGGCTCAGTGGAAGAGACTCTGCTTGGTACGCAGAAGTTCCCAGGTTCAATCCCCAGCATCTCCAGTCAAGGACCAGGTAGTGGGTGACGTGAAAGATTTCTGCCTGAGACCCTGGAGAGCAGCTGCCCAACCAAGTAGATAATATTGACCCTGGTGGCCCAGTGGCCTGACTCAGGAGAAGGCAGCTTCTTCTGTGTGACCTGGGCTGTGCCCCCCAAGGCCATGGCTCCACCCTGGACATCTCCTGGAGCAGCAGGACTAGGAAAGCCCTTTCTCCTCCCAATGCCTCGGAGAGTTGCCGGCAGCAAGAGTGGACAGCATTGGGCCAGAGAGATAAGGGGCTGACTCCCCATGAGGAGGCGTAAGGTCAAAATTACACAGCAACACCCTCAAGTTTCCTGTTGGGTCTACTCAATGGGGAAGCAGCTGCCACGCCCCGCTTTCCAGAGCGTGCGTCTGGATTCTCTTTCCAAGCACCTCTCTGTTACGTTTGCACATTTGATTTTAAGTAGACACCTAAAGTCATAGGTGGACATCTTTTTTTAAAAAAAATATATAATGTGTGCTCCAAGTCATACTTAGAACTGGTTGATGGTGGCACCTTAAATGGAAAAAAGTCAGTGAGGACTGGGGGGGGGGGGGGGGGGGGGGGGAGCAGACCAGCCAAAAATCGGGGGGGGCGGGGGGGCTGACAGTAAACCAGCTATTTCTTTCTTTCTTTCTTCCCATTCACAGCCCGCCCTTCCCAGAAGTGGGTTCAGGGCGGGTAAAAACATGTGATTTATACAAAACATATCAATTAATATAATAACATTAAAATGTAAAACATCGTCGTAAATATTAAAATGGCGGTCACGGCTAATAACAACAAAAAAAAAAAATTCTGGTTGTGGGAGGTTCATGGCCACGGCCAGTAGTTGTTAACAGAGGGACAGATACCTCTGGGAGGCCGTATATGGACGTCCATTTCCTCAGCCAAAGGCCTGGCAGAACAGCTCCCTCTTGCAGGCCCTGCGGAGTTGAAGTAGATCCTGCAAGGCCCAGATTTCGATGGGGAGCCTGTTCCACCAGGTAGGGGACAGGACGGAGAAAGCCCTTGCCCTGGTCAAGGCAAGACTTGGACCAGGGACTACAAGGAGGTGTTGATCCATAAGAGCATAGTGTTCTTCGGGGCATAGATCCAAGTCCAGTAATACCTTAGAGACCAACAAGATTTGGGGGGTATAAGCTTTCGAGAGTCAAAGCTCCTGTTGTCAGATATCTGGAGTTCTGGCCCACTGCTGGACCTCCTGATGGCCCCTGGGTTTTGGCCACTGTGTGACACAGAGTGTTGGACTGGACGGCCCTTTGGCCTGGTCCAACATGACTCCTCTTCTGTCCTTATGACTTTTGAAAGCTTGTACCCTGAAAACCTTGTTGGTCTCTAAGGTGCTACTGGACTCAAATCTAGCTCTTGTACTGCAGACGAACACAACTGCCCTCTGAAAACAAATTCAAATCCTAGTCACGATGCTCACTAAACGTTGGCAATGGATTCCTTTTAATGCCCCCAAACAAGTCCCCCAGTCCCGATGGGTTGGGTCTGTGGTCTCACTCCCACTTCAAGTGGGCCATGAGTGGGTGGGGCTCAGGGGTCTTGGAGCAGGGCCAACGGACCTACCACACTGAGGATGGCGTAGACCATGATGTCGATCGCCACGTTGGTGGTCCTCCTCCAGTCCTTCACAGGCCGGACCCCTTTCTTGTAGCTGGTCAACAGGTAATCGTACAGCTGGTGGAAGGTGGCCTTGCTGGAGCTCGCTGTTCTGTTGGCGACTTTCTGAGAAGCTGCAAAACAAAATGTGGCATACGGCCGGGCAGGCCTCCTTGGCATTCACTCTCTTCTTGGGCAACTCAGGTTTTTATTTTCCCGAATTGACCTTTCAGGGGAGGTAAAAAGGATATTGTGGTATAAAAGTCTGAGATGATTGGAAGGTTTTTTGCCCGGCAAAAATCGATACCTTTCGGCCCCAGCCCTGGGGAGAGCTCATAAGACTGCCAACTTTTCAACAGGCCACAATCCTGTGCTTTTTCACAACTGCCAAAAATCTGAGAATGAGAATACCAGACCAGGGAAGTTTGCCAAGGCTGGCCAACCCCAGGGGGATAAATTCCTGGAGATTTGGGGGGTGGGGCCTGGGGAGGGGAGGATTTGGGAAGGTTGGCAAAGCACTGGAGTGCCCGTCCCGTCCAGGTTTCTCAAGTAAAGTGATAGGAACGGTGTCGGCGGGGGGGGGGGGGGGGAGATTCTCCTGACTTGGCCTCAGGTCCTCCTTTGATGATCCCTTGGGAGAGAGTCTCAACTCTCTGCCTTGGAAGGCCCATCTTTGTGGTCCACACTCAGCTAGGAGAAGATGGAGGAACTCCTACTGGAGGCCACTGTTCCCAAACCCTTTCTAACCACCTTGTACGGTGTTGCCAGCCTCCATGCTTCGATTCCTGAGCAGCCCTCAAGGGCAGCCCCACCTAGAGTACACTGCAGTAATCTATC
Source organism: Lepidodactylus listeri (assembly GCA_029233225.1). Lineage (NCBI taxonomy): Eukaryota > Metazoa > Chordata > Lepidosauria > Squamata > Gekkonidae > Lepidodactylus > Lepidodactylus listeri. The sequence goes on along the minus strand of JARCFY010000014.1, from coordinate 72,516,234 downwards.
CAGAAAATGACCAGAGTGTTTATAGCTGTGGGCAGATCCTGCCTTTCAAGGGTATCTGTAGAAATAAATTAATATCACTGGATAAACGCTGAGAATTTTTCATCTACGTTGAATCTTCCTGAACAGCACAGGGCAGAACCTCTCCCCAAACACAAGACTGCTTCAGTGTGTGCCACCAGGATGGTGTTTCCATTGCAATCCATGGACTTTTTTGCTGACATCTTGAATGCTGCATCCCCCACATGCTCCGGCCACTCTTAATCGCCCGGCAACTTTGCCTTCAAAAGCAACCTTTTCTCGCAAGGCAACTCAGGAGAAAAAAGGAAAGAAAATGAGAGCGAGAGAGCCCAGTCAAAACAACCGGTCGGCTGCCTGCAATCTGGCTCCCTGAACATGACTTCCTAACACCAGAGCCCAATTCACACTTTCCAACGCGGCAGCTAATTGGAATAGATCTGCCGGTACTTGGGGGGAAGCAGACGTGGAGGCGGCTTTTCAAGCAACCCCTCTGCCTTTTCATACCAACTATAATTCCTCTCAGCTTGCAGGTCTCACGAGCCGCAGGCAGCTGGAGGAGGAACAGGGGGGAAGGAGAGGAGAGAGAGGGAGGAAAACAAATTAGGGGAGTCAGAGAAAAGCAGGCCGGCCAAGCGTTCTCCCTTTGTCTCGCCCAAACGACCCTTCAAGAGCCAACTGGCATCTGGCGAGATCTACAGCTGGCCAGGAGTGGCCGGCTTACGGACTGTTTGCCCCTCCAAGTGCATAGCTCTCTCTGGTGACAAAGACAGAGGGTACTTGAGCCGGGCTGCCAACCTCCAGGTGGGGTCTGGCAATCTCCCAGAAGAACAACTGACCTCCAGGTGACAGAGATCCGGTTCCCTGGAGGAAACAGCAACTTGGGCAGGTGGATTGTTTGGCAGGGCTGCAAGTTTCCAGCTGATGGCTGCAGACCTCCTAGTATTACAGCTGATTTCTCAGCTCCAGAAATCAGCTTTCCTGGGGGAAATGGCTACTTTGGAGGGCATTAAATAGTGGGTTCCAGGGATGAACAGACCCCTGGTCTAGTGAATAGTTCTACTTTATTAGTTATTTCAGCAAGGAGCAGACAGACTAAAATCCCAGGCAGAAGCCTGGTTTTTAAGCATGCACAAACCACACCCTGAACACACCCCACTCCCAGCAATAGGCTATTTACATAATACTGTTTCTCTATTGGTCCATTCTAGGATCCTAGCCAACTACTGTTTGTGGATGCAAGCTCAAGCTGACCCCAGGGCTGGTTTAGAGTTGACTTAGATAGGAACCCTCAGCCTGGGGCAAGTGATGCTCTGTATTCTTGGTGGTTGGGGTGGGGGGGTAACAGTGGGAGGGCTTCTAGTGTCCTGGCCCCACTGCTGGACCTCCTGAGGGCACCTGGTGTTTTTGGCCACTGTGTGACACCGAGTGTTGGAGTGGATGGGCCATTGGCTTGATCCAGCATTGGCTTCTCTTATGTTCTTATAGGAACACTCGGTCTGGGGCAAGTGATGCTCTGCATTCTTGGTGCTTGGGGGGGGGGGGCAACAGCGGGAGGGCTTCTAGTGCCCTGGCCCCACTGCTGGACCTCCTGAGGGCACCTGGTGTTTCTGGCCACTGTGTGACACAGAGTGTTGGACTGGATGGGCCATTGGCCTGATCCAACATTGGCTTCTCTTATGTTCTTATGTTCATCCTTAGTATGAAACACAGGGTAAACTCCATGGCATCACGCCCTGCTGAGGTCTCTCCCCTCCCCAAACCTTACCCTCCCCAGGCTCCACCCCCAAAATATCCAGGAATTTCCCCACCCAGAGTTGGCAGCCCTAGCCATACTCTAAGTCTCCATTGAGAGGACTCCTCGAGTCGCAAGGTCAACTTTCCCAGAAGCTCTGAGCCTTGATGGCTATGTAAAACCTCCATGCTTAGAGGCAGTGTACCTTTGAGGGCCAGTTGCTGGTGGGGGGGGGGGGGGTGGCACAGCACTGGGGGGGGGGAGGCTATTGTCTCCTCTCTTGCACTTGATGGTTCCCTGGAGGTATCTGGTGGTGACCACAAAGGGAAAAATAATTTTCGGCAAGATGCACCTGGCTTCCTAATGTTCTTAGAAAGATCTTGAGAATTGCCCAGTAGCAGAGGGGGGACAGCAATGGTGAAGGATTGCCCTAGAGCCCCACAAGGACAGAGGTCCCCAGCATCTTGACTCGTATTGGCTAAGGTTAGCCAACAAGAAGGCCATGCCCACCCAACCGCTGATCTTCAGGGCAGTGGCTCACAGAGTCACACACATGAAGCTGACTCATCCTGAATCAGACCAGGGGTCCATCTCGGTCAGTATTGCCCACTCAGACTGGCAGCAGTTCTCCAGGGTCCCAGGCTGAGGTCTTTCACATCACCCACTGCCTGGTCCTCTTAACTGGAGATGCTGCTGGGGATTGGACCTGGGACCTTCTGCCTGCCAAGCAGATGCTCTGCCACTGAGCCACGGCCCCTCTCTGAACACATGAAACTCTTACACTGAATCATACCCTTAGTCCATCGTGGTCCTTTCCACACTAGACCTTAAATCCTGGTTCAACCCTGTCCCCAAATTTCCATTCTACACTACACATGAGTTCACCCCTGTAATTATCTTGGAGTATTTTTTGTTTCCGCATTGCATTGAGGTCACCCCGCTTTCGCCCCACACTTGTCCCGGGATAAGCGGATGCTGTTATAACCAGGGGTAAAGGCAAGGTATTGTGTCGCTAACTGAACCCTGATAAAACCAGGGATGAGATCCAAGTGCGGAAAGGACCAGGGTCAGTCTTGTATACTCAAACTGGCAGCGGCTCTCCAGGGTCTCCGGCAGAGGGTCTCTCACATCACCTGCTACTTTGTCCTTCCAGCTGGAGACGCCAGGGATCGAACCTGGGACCTTCTGCATGCCAAGGAGAGGCTCTGCCACTGATCCACAGCCCCCTCCCCTCTGTCCAAGAGGAAGTCTGCTTCGTGCTTGCCTGTTGAGTGAGCCAGTGTTTGTGGTTCTTAAGGAATTTATCACCCTTACCCCCGCACAAGAAGTGATCTCGTGCATTTATTATGTCACTATCCCATGCCCTTAAATACACTGCAGCTGGCATCTCAGGAGACCTGGGGATCGCTGCCTGTGCAGCACAGCTCCCCGCACACACCCAGCAACCCCAGATGCCCCTGGGATCCTGTTCTTTTGGGAGAGGGAAGAACAGGGGAGGGGCAATTGGGGTTGCCACGGGAAGAAGGAATTGTGCTCCGTAAGTAAAAATCCTTTAGCCTTTGGAATCAACCCTGTGATGTCTACTGATAGCATTTGGAGGGGAGGGGGTGACGAGGGTTGCCAGCTCTGGGTTGGGAAAGACCGGGAGATTTGGAGGGGAGAGCCTGGGGTGGGGAGGGTTTGGGGAGGGGAGAGACCTCAGTGGGGTATAATGCCATAGAGCCCTCCTTCTAAAGCAGCCATTTTCTCCAGGGGAACGGATCTCGGTCAGCTGAAGATCAGTTGTCGTTCTGGGAAAACTTCAGCTACACGCCCAGGGAAATGCTGATCACCACTTTGGGGTCAGGAAGCAATTTTTCTCCAGGCCAGTTGGGCCAGGGATCCTGGAGGGTTTTGGTCACCTTCTGGGCATGGAACAGCGGGCACTGGGTGGGTGTGTGGGGAGATAGTTGTGAATTTCCTGCCTTGTGCAAGGGGTTGGACTAGATGGCCCTGGAGGACCCTTCCAACCAGGCCGGTAGCTACAATGGGGCATCTCGGGGCCAGGCCCCCTGACTTCCCACCCGCCCCCCCTGACTTCCCATCCAGCTGGTCTATTTTATTTTTCCCGTGTGCCAGGCCGTGCTGTGCCAAACTGCCACCCTGCCTTGCCTGCCGTCAGCGTACCTCTGGCTGGCTGCGGGCAAGGCATGCCAATGGGCACATCTGCTCCCTGCTCCAGCCCTCTCCCTCTCTTGCCGCTTTAGAAAAACTTTCACTCTCTCGTTGCACCTGACACAGTGCCCCCCAACTTATTCAAATGCCCCCTGAAGTCAAAGATCCTGTCGTTTGTCAGCAAGGAAGGGCAAGGGGGAAGCTCACAAGTCTATACGGAGCTGAATGGGGCAGGAGCGGGATCCAGGTCCCAAAAAGCACCGCAGCAACTGGCCGTGCTGGGTGGGTCTGACTTGGAGGGGGCTTCTCTCTGCTGCTGCCGTCTGGACCGTCTTTTCCTGGGGTGGGCTGTCTCCATCCACCACATGGAGGGGGGGGGGGTTCTTTGCATGCGTCATTTGGGGCATCTGTAGTGCCCTCCTGGTCATGTGGAACCTCCACATTCAGAGGCAGTCAACCTCTGAATCCCAGCACCAGGAGGCAACATCAGGAGAAAGCCTGTTGCTGGGGCCCCAGAGGAACTGGTCGGCCACTGTGTGAAACAGGAGGCTGGACTAGATGGGCCGCTGGTCTGATCCAGGAGGGCTCTTCTGGTGTTCTTACGTTCTAATGTACTGGCGTGACAATGCTAGCTCATGTCTTCAAGCAGTGGGGAAATGTTGGGTAGCGTTTACTGTTTGCCACACCTCCTGCAGTGCTGTGGTGTCTGGAGAGCAAAGGAGGCCCCTGCTGTTGCAGTCTCTTCTGAAGCACGCTGGATTCCTGCAAGTTTGCAGGACATGTTTGATCCTCGGGGAGAGGAAGGGCTTGTGGCTTAGTGGTGAAGCACAGGCTTTGTGTGGCGAAGGTCGTGGGAACACACTCTGTCTCCTGCCCCCCCCCCCCGCCAGCCTGCTTTTTAATAAAGCTTTTCAATAAAGCAATAAAGTACAGCGCATCTGTTGGACCACCCATTGCTGAGTCACTTTTTAATACGTTTTTATATCTCTCTTCCAGGATGGTAATTTGAGATGGTTGTCCTTAGAGGGGAAGAGAACCCTGCAACGTCTTCTGAGTGAAAGACGATTTCCCACCTGCCTTGAGATGGCAACAGAACCCTAAGAGAACCCCACCCCACTTGTCAACATTTCCCAGCGACTCAAAATCCTACTCCCACCACTTAGCAATCCAAATTACTCCTAATAAACAGATGATCATTCGTTTGCCCAGTGTGTTGTGTTATCAGGGACAGGAAGTATGAACATCAACACGCTCATCTGTTCTCGGCACTGTTGGCGTCGTCCAAGAATTCCAGCCCCCGCCACACTCCGCTATCAAGCCTTCTGCACGAGCCACCATTCCAGGCTGCCGCCGCTCACGCAACGGGCTCCCAACCTGGATTTAAAAATGGGGGCTTCTTCTTTCTTTTTTTAAATTGCTTTCTTTCTTCAAACAATTTTCACTTTTCCAAGCCTGTGATCTCTTTTTTTGCCCCCTACTTAGTTTGAACTATAAGGAACCAGAAACTTGAAGGGCCAAGCGGACATCCTTGACCAAGTTGCCGTGTGGAAAAACAGCCCCTCTCAAGCACAGCATTCTTAATGTTAGCAGTAGAGCAGCCAACAAGGGTTGCCAGCCTCCAGGTAGTAGCTGGAGATCTCCTGGGATTACGACTGATCCCTGGGTGACAATTCCCCTGGAGAAAATGGCGGCTTTGGAAGGTGGACTCTGTGGCATTATGCCCTATTGAAGACCTTCCCCTCCCCAAACCTTGCCTCCTCTCACTACATCTTCAGAATCTCCAGGAAGTTCCCAACCTGGAGCTGGCAACCCTATTGCCAGGGGTCCGTTGGAGCGGGAGCGCACAGGAGCGCAGCTCCGGGAGTGAGGAGCCCAGTGGGCGGGCACAGGACCAAGCCCCGCCCCCGCCCCGGCTTCCCCGAGCAGTGCAGAGGCGCAGCGCCCCGGGGAAAGCCCTGCTAGGGTCTTTATTGTTTTTAATGTTTTGTTTCAATATTGATAATTTTATCATTGTTCCTTTTATGACTGTGTGCTGCTTTTCCAGAGACTTGCTCAAGGTGGCATATAAATTTTCTAAGTATACCATTTTTTATCTGGGCACATGGCACATAAGTACTGGAGGAATTTCACCAATCCTTCAGCAGCTTCCACCCCATCAGTTTGGTGTAGTGGTTAAGTGCGCGGACTCTAATCTGGGAGAACCGGGTTTGATTCCCCACGCCTCCACATGCAGCTGCTGGTGTGACCTTGGGCTAGCCACAAGTTCTCTCAGAGCTGTTCTCTCATGAGCAGTTCTCAAGAGACCTCTCTCAGCCCCACCTACCTCACAGGGTGTCTTGTTGTGGGGAGGGGAAGGGAAAGGGATGGGTGGTGCACATGTCCTGGGTATCTCAAGTCTACTTGAAACCTGGTGATTTCAAGGGAGCAGGAAGAGAATGAGGGTGTGTTCTTTACGCTTATTTTTATTGCACAAAGTATTGGATGGGGAAGGGACTGGAGGAAGAGCAGGTCAGTTTCACTCACCTGTGGAGTGGAGCCTGAGGGGTGGGTGTTGCCTTCTGACACACTTCCGGCATGTTAGGGGGTGTGGCATATGCAAATGAGTTATGCTAATGAGTTATGTTAATGAGCTCCTGCACCTCTTTTTCTACGAAATGACCCCTGCCTATTGCCAACTCTGGAATTGGAAATACCTGGAGATTAGAGGGCGGAGCCTGGGGAGGTGGAGTTTAGGGAGGGGACCTCGGACAGGATACAATGCCCATGCAGTCCCCCTTCCAAAGCAGCCATTTTCCCCAGGGGAAGTGGAATAAAGATTTCAAATAAATACATGATTTATGTAGTCTGGAGATCAGTTGTGATTCCAGGAGATCTCTCACTCCCACCTGGAGGGTGGCAACTTTAGTCACTGACCTCTGTTGGGTTTTCAGACCTGCCCCTGGTTTTGTGAAAAGAATCTCCCCTGAAACTGTGTTGGTGACTGTTCTCAACGTGCCTCATGAAATGCTTTCTTTCAGAAGGTGAGCATGTCGGTCTGCAGCAGGAAAGCAAGACACAAGCCCAGGAGCCTTGAGACCAGTGCTCCCTCTAAGCTGAGTTAGTGTGAGCTGGCTCACAGTTTTTTTAGCCTCCGGTTCACACATTTTTGTCTCGGCTCAGGAAGGAGGGCTCCAGAGCAAACTAATATATGCAGCAGCCAAATCGGCTCGGCTCACAACTTGAATGCCAGTAGCTCAAAAACTGGAATCTTTGCTCAGAAGGCCCCACAGCTTAGAGGGAGCATTGCTTCTGAGACCAACCCTTTTAAGTTCAGAAGCTTTCAAGAGTCCAAGCAGCCCCTTTGTCAGATACCAGATCTGAGGAATCACAGAATCATAGAGTTGGAAGGGACCCCCAGTGTCATCTAGCCTAACCCCCTGCACAGTGCAGGAAATTCACAAATACCTCCCCCTCCACACCCCTAGTGACCGCTGTTCCATCCCCAGAAGATGACAAAAAACCTCCAGGATCCCTGGCCAAACCTACCTGGAGAAAAATTGCTTCCTGACCCCCAAGTGGTGATCAGCATTTCCCTGGGTGTGTAAGAAAGGGCCACGGGAACTAAGCACTGAGGCAACCCTTCTCGTGATCTGTTTGCAGAATCCGCATTGCTGTCAGATGGCCATCTAGCCTCTGTTTGAAAAACTCCCAAGAAGGAGAGCCCACCGCCTCCCGAGGAAGCCTCTTCCACTGAGGGACCCCTCTAACTGTCGGGAAGTTCTTCCTAATGTTTAGCCGAAAACAATTCTGATTTAATTTCAACCCGTTGGTTCTGGTCCGACCTTCTGGGGCAACAGAAAACAACAGGAAACGAAAGGAAGCTTTGACCCTCAGAAGCTCATACCCCACGAAATCTTGTTGGTCTCTAAGGTGCCACTAGACTGGACTCTAACATCAAATGCGAACAATGCTTCCATACCTGCTAGGCTGCTGATTCAAGAATTGGGTTCCCACCTGCTGAATTTCTATCGTCACATAAGCAGCCCAGCTCAGTCAGTCCAGCGCTGCATCTAGACCAGCATCTCGTCTCTGGCTACAAGCCAGCCAACTGCCCCAGAGAAACTCACAAGCACAGGAAGACGACAATAGGCTGCCTTGGCTGTTTGTTTCTTGCATCTGATACAGATACTCTGTGCCCAGGCCTGGAGGTTCTCTGTAGCTACTAGCCACGGAAAGCCCAAACTGAAAGGAATGAGTCTGGAACCTACTTAAAGCCCCTAAGGCAGTGGCCACCACCACAGTTCATGGCAGCAAATTCTAGGGTCATCTTCTGCAAGGGGGGGGCGGCTGTTCTTTCATCTCAACTATCTTAGCCCTCCTGAGTGATGGTGGGAAGTGCTGTCAATTCACAGCCAACTTATAGTGACCCTGTAGGGTTTTCAAGGCAAGAGACGTTTAGGAGTAATTTGCCATTGCCTGCCTCTGTGTAGAGACCCTGGGCTTCCTTGGTGGTCTCCCATCCAAGTACTAACCACGGCTGACCCTGCTTAGCTTCCGAGATCTGAGGAGATCAGGCTATCCATTGACCCCACCGTGCAGATGCCGGATACCGAATCAGACCTTTGGTCCAGCAAGGTCAGTATTCTCTAGTCAGATTGGCAGTGGGTCCCCAAGGTCTCAGGCGGAGGTCTTTCCCTTCACCTACTACCTGATCCTTTAACTGGAGATGCCGGGGATCGAACCTGGGACCTTCTGCATGCCAAGGAGATGCTCTGACAAAGAGCCACATCTCCTCCCCAATGGCCACCTCAACAACTATCTATCGATGCTCTTCCAGCACCAGCAGCCTCAGACATCCTGCCGATCTGAACAGAACTTGATCCACCTCTCCCAGTGGAACCCGCCGAAGATCTCCTCGCAAGATCTCTTGACCCAGACATGCACAACGAAAACAGTTTGGCGAAAACTTCCGTCCAGGTTGCCTTACCTTTGCTCGGCAGCACGAAGGGGAACGGGAGGCCGAGGAGACAGAGCAGCAGAGCTGGGGGAGCCATGGGTGCCTTTGGGAGGGGGGCAAGAGTTGCCACAGCCGCCGGATGCCCAGAAGGAAGCCTTGTGGTTCTCCCTCACACCCTTTCCCCCCTTCCCTGTTCTTGCCTCTGTGGAGAAATTAAATGCAATTAAGGAGCCAAAGGGCACTTTCCGCCTTCCCTCGCCTGCTTCCCCCGAACTGTCGGATTTTTTGAAAATGCATAATTAATGTTGCAATCAGTCTCTCTCTCTCTCTCTCTCTCTCTCTCTCTCTCTCTCTGCTGCTGCTGCTGCTGCCTCAAGTTTCAGGCAGGGAGGATTCCAAGATCTCGCCCACCCACCCAAGCTGATGTCATGCAAAATGATCACGGACTGCTCGTTGCCGCTCCTCATCCGACAGGGAGGGCCACGGCTGAGCCGTCCATGTGAGCTTAACGCGGGGAGGCAATGAGATGCTGGCTGAGAGACCTCCTGGAAACACGGTCCTGACAAACTGATGGGAACGTTTTGGCGATAATTTTTGCATTAATGTATCAAATGTGATCAGATGCAGCCAGGGTCATACAGTGTTGGCTTCACCCCACTCAAGGCTGAAACACCAGGAGCCCGGGCTGCATTTGATGGGACCAGGAACGGGTTTGCGATCCAGCAGAGAAGGGCACTCCAAGATGACTGCTCCTCACAAGACACATCACAAGACACATGGTACCTATGGGCACCACACCTCCTGCCAACCCCTTCCCTGGCACCTGGGAGGTGTTTTTAGACAGGGGGCAAGTCCAGGCGGGGCTTTTGTCCAGCAAGGCTTCTGATTGGCTACTGGAGATTCAATTGGCTGCACAGACTTTTTAAAAAAACATCAGGATCATCACTGTGCTTCTGAAGGTAAGCGGAGGCAGCCATTTTGTGGCTGGCTCTGTCTCCTGTGGCAGCCATTTTGTGGCAGCCATTTTGTGACTGTACCCACTGCAGGCTCAAAAAAGCTGAGTACCTCCTGATTTACAGCCTCTTGGCAGCACAGTCTGACTTGCACCCACAGATGAGTGGGGTTCACACAAACAAGAGCCAGCCAGCATGTAACATCTGGCCCTCTGTGCTGTTCTTACTGTAGAGCTGAGGGGGGAAGGGGGGGGAACTGAACCCAAAATCTAGGAGGGTCAAAGCTAACAAAATAAGTTCTTATAAAAATACAAATATTTATTATGGTGTACACATTAATAAAAGATAAAATAGGTTAAAAGAAATGGTCCAAATATCAGACTCTTAAAACTTCTGACACACAGAGCTGATAGTTGTACATATACAATTGATGGGTATATCTTATAACCAATGTTCCCTCTAAGGTGAGTTAGTGTGAGCTAGCTCACAGTTTTTTAGCCTCTGGCTCACACATTTTTTGTCTCAGCTCAGGAAGGATGGCTCCAGAGCAAACTAATTTATGCAGTAGCCAAAATGCTCACTCACAACTTTAATGTCAGTAGCTCACAAAGTAAAATTGTTGCTCACAAGAGTCCACAGCTTAGAGGGAGCATTGCTTATGACCAATCGACCATATGCGTTTCGGCCCCTTAGGGCCTCCCTCAGTGGTCAGTATTACTATTGTAAGACAACACACATCCAGAAATAAATATATGAAAAAAGATTTTCTTTAGAGCCAGGTGTTGTTTTCTCATGTAATGTGCAGTTGCTAAAAGTTTACACAGATAATCTCTCATGGGAACTGCACACACTCTCCAAATTGTTCTGGTAACTAATATCCAGTATGTCTGGATGTGTGTCTCTTCCGTCAAAGGTAGAAATCAAGAGGCAGAGATCAGTCCCCCTGGAGGAAATGGCTGCTTTGGAGGGTGGACTCTGTGGCATTATACCTTGCTGAGGTCCTTCCCCAAGATCCACCGCCAAATCTCCAGGAACTTCTATACCCAGAGTCAGCAACCCTATCTGAGTGCTACAAGGAGTGCCTGTCAGTTGAGTTCTTCTGCGACACCTCCAGGTTCAGGGGCGAGGCAGGGGCCTACCAGGGGACGGGGCCTCATTGCGTGTGGCACCCAGCAGAAGGTTGCCAATCTCAAGGTGCTTAAAGTAGCCAGAGAGGTCACGGGATTGGTAAATGAAAAATAAACAATAACAACCATGATATGATTGTGAAAAGTCTATTCAGTTTTTCAAGTGTTTGATAAATATTAATGCATTTCTGTGACATCACATGGACATAAAGATCCTTCACAGTAAGAACAGTCCAAGCTCTTCACTATTGGCTGGTCCTCTTCACCTCAAGTGCCATCCAATGCAAATAAAGTGCAATAGCCAATAAAATGTTCTTTGTGTCTTTCCTATTCTTGTATTCAGGTAGTCCAAAAAGTCACAATTCCGCAGACTGGCTTGCCCAAACACCTGTTTCAATAAGCTTCCTCAGAGCAGAATACATGTAGCTACAAACAATACCCAGTAATTAATCACTGAATATACGCAAGGGATTATAATCAGTGTTCCCTCTAAAACGAGTTAGTGTGAGCTAGCTGACAGTTTTTTAGCCTCTGGTTCACACATTTTTGTCTTAGCTCAGGGAAGATGGCTCCAGATCAAACCAAGTAATGCAGCAGCGAAATTGCTCCCTCACAACTTTAATGCCAGCAGCTCACCGAGCAGAATTTTTGCTCATGAGACTACACAGTTTAGAGGGAACATTGATTATAATATACCTCAGCAGCATCCAATCTGATGGTGGACTCTGTGGCCTTATGCCACACTGAAGTCCCTCCACCCCAAATCCCCCCTCCTCAGGGTCCACCACCACCACCACCCCTCCAAATGTCCAGGTATTTCCAAACATGGAGCTGGCAACCCTAAATCCCAGCGGTACATCTTCTCTGTACTGATATGCCTTGCACCCTCGGGATGAGCTCTCAGAAGCCAAGCTATGCCTGTCCTGTTGGCCCATGATTTTAAGAGCATTTTATTTTAATTGGCTGTAATCGGCTTCTTATGAATTATTTATCAAGGTTTCTTTCTTTTTTTAATTGCTCTTGGGGGGTTTTTTGCCTCTGCACGGAGTTTATGGCTGTATATTATCTTAACATTTGAGAGCTGCCTTGGGGGTCATTGCAGCAGGGAGGCTGCATAACAAAGCCTTTTGAATAAACTACTCTGGTTTTGCGGACTCTGGCTCCCTTTCGTGTTGGGTTGCCAACGGCCAGGTGGGGCTTGGAGAGCTCTTGGAACCATGGCAGATCTCCAGACTACAGAGATCAGTTCCCCAGGAGGAAATGGATGCTTCGGAGGGTGGGTGCCACGGTGTCACATCTCTGCTGAGCACCCTCCTCTCCCAAAGCTTGGCCCTCCCCCAGACTGGCAGCCCTCCTTTCCCAAGGAGAGACTGGGGGGAAGGGCCCCGATCTTATGGAGAACCTTTTTTTGCTCCACCTGTGGGATTGAACCTGGGTTTATGGGCAAAGCTTTTTTATTGCAATACCTCAGACATTCTTGGCCATGTTCCCCTGGAGAAAATGGCTGCTTTGGAAGGCAGACTCCATGAGATCAATGTTCCCTCTAAGCTGAGTTAATGTGAGCTAGCTCACATTTTTTTTAGCCTCCGGCTCACACATTTTTGTCTTAGCTCAGGAAGGATGGCTCCAGAGCACACTAATTTATGCAGCAGCCAAACAGCTCGCTCACAACTTTAATACCGGTAGCTCACAAAGTTGAATTTTTGCTCACGAGACTCCACAGCTTAGCGGGAGCATTGCATGACATTATGCCCCATTTAAACCCCTCCCCTCCCCAAACCCTGCCCACCTCAGGCTCCACCCCCAAAATGTCCCGGTGTTTCCCAATCCCCGGCATCTCCAGTTAAAAAGACCCGTTAGTGTGGTGATGTGAAAGGCTTCTGCCTGAGACTCCTTCAGGCAGTAAAGGATGGGGTACAAAGCAAATCTCTTCTTCTTCAGCATCTCTGGATTAAAGGTTCAGGTGGGAAGTGATATGAAAGACCTCCGCCTGAGACTCTGGTGTCCTGCGGCCGGTCTGAGGAGACAAGTCTGACCTTGAGGGACTGAGGGTCTGATTCAGGATAAAGCAGTTGCACGCATTCATGTACTGCATGGCTTCATGTAAATGGCTGGTAACATCTGGATGGTAGCATTTCAGCTGGGGAGACCCGGGAAGTGTGTGCCCAGCTCCAGGGCCGGTCCCCCTGAAAGAAACCGGCTCTTTGCGCTCCACGGCTGCCTGCAGCCCAAGAACCGGCCACTCAGACTTCACAGTGTGCCATAAAATGTTCTGTCATTCGGAAATAATCCAGGCGGGACCAAGCGAGAAGCTGCTGCCCTCTGGGGAAGAAGCTGACTGTGGCCCTCTTCAGCTTCCAGGCAGAGCTGCAGTCTAGCTTCTTCCTCCCTCCCAGCAACTTCCTGTTAATGGGGCCGATGGTGGCACCGGCAGGAACTGGAACCCCTGGCCACCCAGCGCAGGGGTAAATTGCATCAGAGGGCTACCACCAAGAGTCGCTTAAACAAGAGACAGAATTAGTGCCAAACCCCGAGGAGCTCACCCCCTGGCTGCCGATAGCGCCATCGCGGAGAAAGCGAGGGGAAAGGCGGCGCTAATGTGATTCCTTGACTCTATTAGTAGGCCTTGCAGGGAAGGAGAAGCGGCTCAGAGAGGTTTGCGCTTATTGAATCTCGATAATAAAAAGCGGGGAGTGGCTGAGCTGAAAGTCAAGCCTAGTGAGGCCACAAACTGCAGGCTCCAAAAGACACACAACTCCACTAACGCTTGCAGCAGCGACTCTGCACATCTCTCAGTGTGTTCGCCTTGTTTCCAGGAGCTGGGGATGTGCGCAGTGGTTTCCCAGGAGCAGCTCTCCACCTGCCAATCCACTGTGCTCTATGAGGTGGATGGTTTGGGATGTTGGTGGGGAAAGGGGCCCCAGAAAGAAGGGGCGTGGAAGCTGCACCATACACCTGGCATGCTGTCATGGCTCTGTGAGTCTTCTCAGAGGACCAATGGCAAAGGGTGGGGAAAGGCACAATGCTCTCCCTCTTAAGGGATGTCATGGGGAGACACTGGAGGGCTGCCAACTCTGGACATTCCTGGAGATTTGGGGATGGAGTCTTGGGAGGCCGAGGTTTAGGGAGGGAAGAATACCTCAGTGGGGTACAATGCCATAGAGCCCACTCTCCAACGCAGTAGGTTGCCAACTCTGGGTTAGGAAATTCCCGGAGATTTGGGTGTGGAGCCTAGGAAGGGCAAGGAGGGACCTCAGCAAGGATGTGATGCCGTACAGTTCACCTTCCAAAACAGACATTCCCTCCAGGAGAACTGATGTCTGTCATCCGGAGACCAGTTGTGATAGCTAGCGTTTCCCAGGCCCCTCCTGGAGGCCGGCAGCCCTCCAAAGCATCCATTTCCTCCAGGGAATGCTGTGTGTCGTCTTGAGATCAGTTGTGATTCGAGGGGTGTGATCATACGCACCCATTTGCGACACAAGAAGGACGATTCCCCGCCGGCTCAAAGTGGCGTGATCACACAAGCACATCTGGGAAGCATCCTGCAACTGGTGTCAAAGTGTCGCAAACCACTTTGAGCCGGTGGGGAATTGACTTATTTAGCTACCAGTGAAAGGGCAGTCTCAAATGGTTTGCAACGGCCCAGAACTGACCTTTCCTGGTGTGATCACACCAGAGCAAACAAGTGGCATTGGGGAGCGGGCTTTTTGGGGTTTTTCCCCCCTCCCATCCCGGTATGCGCATCATCGGATGATCCCAAGGGTGGACAGGCAAGTCATCAATCCCTTGTAGAAGCAGATAAGCGCACTGACAACGGCCGGAAAAAAAACCCCAACTCGCCCACGGCTGTGTGTGATCACGCAGAGGCGGTTCGCCCTCACAGGTCCATGGACCTGTGTGATCCTGCAAAAGCGGCGCAAATTGAGCCGGCTCAAATTTGAGTCACTTCCCGTCTGGCTTATCTTGCTCGTGTGCACGGGGCCCAGGAGATTTCCAGGCTCCACCTAAAGGTTGGCAACTGTTGGGGGCTTCAAACTGCCCTTTCCTGAGACAGAAACCCTGCCCTGAGTTAAGAGGCCTATGTCTTGAATGCTGAGCAGGTGCTTTGCAATTCTTAAAACAGTTTTATTTTTTCCTTCCCCCACCCCTGCTTGTTTTGGATACCTAATTAGCCCAACAGATTGTGATTTTGCATTACTCTCGCATCGTCCGGGCCTCTGCCCCATCCATCGAGAGCTGTTAACAGGACGCCCACAGGAGTGGAGGCATTCTTTGCGGGTCATCTAAGATAAATTGGCAGCATCTCCAATCAGATTTACTTTCTGAAAATGGCATAATGGGATTTTATTAGCTCTGTAATCTGCTGCTCAGTAATTGGTTTTCTGGGAAATCAAAGGAACTCGGCATCCGGAGGCCGGCCGGCTGGGAAAGAGGAGTCCTCGTTGGAGCCACCAGGGACCCTTGCTCTCTTAGCGCCAACAACCAGTCCCCCCAAGCATCATGCCGCAGGAAGAAATCCGCACAGCCCTGTTTCCCATGTTGTGTAGGGTGAGTCAGTCCCACCATTGTATTTCGGCTTGACAACTCCAGGTTGGAAAATTCGTGGAGTATAGCCTGGGATTGGTAGGGTCTGGAGAGGGGAGGGATCTTGGGAAGGCATAATGCCACTTGGAAGCTGCCATTTTCTCTGGGGGAACTGATCTCTGCAGTCCTGAGACTGGCTGGAACTCCAGATGTGCAGGCCCCACTTGGAGGTTGGCAACAGTGTTTTGCCCCTCCCCAATCCTTCCTGCTTGCAATGACTTCTGTCCTGAGCTGGATTAAGGATGGCCCTCCTGGAAGAACCAGGCGCCAGAGCTGCTCATTCAGCAGGGGCCGCACAAGACAACTTCTCATGGGGTCCTGCCCGGGTGCTGTTTGAACTCCACCGCGAACAGAGCCTTCGGTGATGAGGTACGCATAGCCGCAATGAACTGCTGTCTGAAAGATCCAGGGCCAACCAAAGCACTTATAGGCACTTTCTTCCCACAGCTTTGGGAACTCAGGATTGACTGGGTCCTTCCAAGGTAGGCTTGCCAATCTTCAGGTGGGGTCTGAAGATTCCCTGTAATTATAACTGATGTTTAGATGACAGAGATAAGTTTCCCTGGAAGGAATGGCAGCTTTGGAGGGTGGACTCTATGGCATTATACCCCACTGAGGGGCTCCCTCCCCTCTTTAAACCCCACACTTCCGAGACTGTACCCCAAAATCTCCAGGAATGTCCCAACCTGGACTTGGCAACCCTAAACAGCCAACTGTCTGCTACTGAAAGCCGTCTGTCTCTGCTGACTCTGACTGCTGCAAAGTTCCCATAAAGCAACTGCCGAAAATGCAGGAAGCGTCTCCATTGCCACTAAAGATCCATTCATTTGGGGGGGGGGGGGCACGGGGAGGCCGAGGCATCTCTGATTGAGTATATATGGTCTTACTATTTATTGTGGTTTATATTATATAGTTTGACAATAGATGGCTTACCCGCGAGGGAGAGGCTCTTTGCATTTGGATGGCCCCCACTTTAGAAACGCTAGTACCCCCCTGGCCACCAGTGGGGGATGGGGTACAGGTTAGGAAACTCCTGGAGATTTGGGGATGGAGCCTGGGGAGGACAGGGACCTCAGTGAGGTACAATACCATAGAGTCCACCCTCCAAAGCTGCCATTTTCTCCAAGGAACTGACCTCTGCAGTCTGGAAAAGAGCTGGAATTCCAGGGGACCCCCAGGTCCCACCTTGAGGCTGGCATCTCTGTCAAACTTCCATGTCTGGCATCTCCAGCTAAAACTCCTTGGGCACACCTGTTAGGCCCCACCTCCACCTGAGATCTGGAGAGCGGCTGCCCATCCCGCTAGGAGGTACTGAGGATGGGGAAGCAACAGACAAACTTGTCAGAAGGTGGCTTCGTTTTGGTTCCGCTGCAAGGTCAGATCAGGCCAGAGTCTTGGTAGCCACGTTGTCAAAAAAGCAGATGCTTTATTTATAAAATCCTTATGCCACTTCTCCAGAGACGTGTTTCAGGCAGCTCACAAAATAAAACGGTAAAAACAATATTAAAGGGATGAATCATAAAGAGGCATAAAAACAAGCCATTCAAAATGAGCCACTGTGTGAACATCTTAAAATGAGAGGCAACACCGTGTAGTGCTTAAAATGTCAGCCTAGGGTTTGGAAAACCCAGGTTCAAATCCCCACTCTCAGCCTGACCTACCTCACAGGGAGGAAAGGAGGAACAATGGAGGAAAGGAGAACAATGCAAACTGCTTTGGCTACCCATTAGAAAGGAAGGTGGGATATCAATAAAATACCAATAATATTTTAAAAACCAGCATATCCACCAAAGAGTCCTCAAGAGGGAAGGAGACCCTATACACAGCTTAAAAAAGGGAGAACCCTTTGGTTAAAAGTCTGAGTAAAAAGTAGCATTTGGCCTGATGCCTAAAGGGCAGTGACGTAGGTGAGGGGCCATCACCAAGAAAGCTCTCCCTCCAGATGCCACCCACCTCGCCTCTGTAGGCTCGCAAGGAGGATCTCGGCTGGTGGGCTAGACAGGGTGGGAGGAGGCCTCTCAGAACCACCAACGTGAAATTAGCTGCAAAGAGCGGGAGGGAGCGACGATGGGTTTGGCTTTGATGTCCTTCCCTTCACCCCCACCCTATTATTTTCTCCGGGATTCATTAAAGCATTTCGCTTGGATTCAGGCTCTCACGAGGCGTGAACACGAGGGAAGGTGGGTGAACATACAGCTCACTCAGAATATTTCAGCACTAACCTGATTTTTTTTTAAAAAAAATCCTGTTTGAAATTCAGGCTCCAATTAGCGCTTCTGAGAGAGGCAAAAATGAGCACTCGAAGAGTATCAGAAGCACTTGCCAAAATCTGCTGGCATCATCACCTTCCCCTCACTGTTGTTCTGCAAATTTCCTTGTCCAGCAGCCAAAACAAGGTTCGGCAGCATCTACTCCCTGGTGAAATATGGGGGGGGGGGGGGAGTCCCACTGTGATCTCCAGGGTCACCAGAGAAGGATTGGGTAATCAGGGGTCATTTCGTAGAAGAAGAGGTGCAGGAGCTCATTAGCATAACTCATTATGATAACTCATTTGCATATGCCACACACCCCTTGACATCACCGGAAGTGTGTCAGAAGGCAACACCCACCACTTAGGCTCCACCCCAAAAATCTCCAGGTCTTTCCCAACTCAGAGCTGACGTGCTGGCTTTACACTTGGACTAAGACACTTTAGGTTTCCTTTGCTCTTGCAGGGAAGCGACCCTACAGCAAGCATGAAAATACAGATCAAGTCAGTCAGTATGCATTTGCTTTTTTCCACTGCACATCACCATATGTGCCTGCTCCTGGGCTTGTTACTCCCAGAATGGCATTCCTGCGTTTTCCTGCTCGAAATGACCCCTGGATAGGATTATCAGCCTCCAAGTGGCACCTGGAGAGCTCTCAGAATTGTAAACTGATTTTCCTACTACAGAGAACAGTCTCCCTGGAGAAAATGGCTGCTTTGGTGGACTGACGGCATGGTGTTATATCCCGCTGAGGTCCCTGCCCTCCCCGAACCCCTCATTCCCCAGGCTTCGCCCCCAAATCTCCAGGAAATCCCCAGCCTGGAACTGGCAGCCCCCAAGCGAGGCTCTTTGTCGGCCAGCAAAAGCAGGCCTTGTTGAGGTGTGTCTTCCCAGCCCCGTCCATTACGAATCTGACGTGCAGCAACAGAGATTTGTAAATGGCGGCCGGGTGAGCCATTTCTCTCTTCGATGGAGACAAGCTCCCCATAAAGGCTAATGGGTTTTTGAAGGATAACAGGCAAGACAGGAAATGTTGGGCTGGAAGCGTCTTTAATTTGGCATCATTTCACAAGGCCTTGGCTGTCCTCCCGTGGCCCGCAGGGATCGTTCCACGGCTCCTGGAAGCAAAAGTGCCTCAAACGAGAGGCCCAAGCTACAGTTGCCAACCTCCAGGTGGTGCAAACAAATAACTAGAACATTCTGTCGTGCCGCACAAATCACCCTCGAGACTTTCATCTCCAGCTTGTCAACATCCTTCCTCAAATGTGGTGCCCAAAACTGGACACAGGACTCCAGGTGAGGCCTGACCATAGCGAAACAGAGTGGAATGGCCACCTCCCATGATCTGGACACAATGCTTCTGTTGATGCATCCTCAGACTGAATTAGCTTTTTGTCCAGATGAACAATCGCCCTGTTGCCTGGCGATGAGCTGCAATCCCAGGAGGAATCCAGCCAGGAGATTCGGGCCTCGTGGATGAGCAGGGGCAAAGGCAGCTCCCCCAGCGCAGCTGCGAATGGTCTTGGAAGAAGAAGAAGAAGAAGAAGAGATTGGATTTATACCCCACCCTCCACTCCCCAAGGGAGTCTCAGAGCGGCTTACAAACTCCTTTTCCCTTCCCCTCCCCACAACAGACACCCTGTGAGGTAGGTGGGGCTGAGAGAGCTCTGAGACAATTGTCCTTGAGGGAACAGCTGGTACAGAGCTATGGCTTGGCCAAGGTCATCCAGCCAGGTGCAAGTGGAGGAGTGGGGAATCAAACCCGGTTCTCCCAGATTAGAGTCCGCGCACTTGGAGATGTCATTTAGTCCTCCAGGCTGAATGAACCCAGCTGACTTCTGAGCAAGAATGGCTGGCAGTTGAGATGGAGTTGCCAACCTCCAGGTGGTGCCTGGAGATGTCCCACTATCACAAGTGATCTCCATACCACCAAGATCGGTTCCCCCAAGGGAAATGGCTGCTTTGGAGGGT
This sequence comes from Lepidodactylus listeri, assembly GCA_029233225.1. Lineage (NCBI taxonomy): Eukaryota > Metazoa > Chordata > Lepidosauria > Squamata > Gekkonidae > Lepidodactylus > Lepidodactylus listeri. Next base: position 72,496,510 of record JARCFY010000014.1, on the reverse strand, counting down.
GGATTCTAGTCCTTTGCAGCCGCCTCCCAGCCCATGGAGCCTTGCAGAGGGGATGCAACAACTCGGAGCCTACCAGCTGCTGTCCTTCATACAGTGTATATCTCCCCTACCTGGCTGGCATCACGTTTCATGGCACACACAGCCTGGCCTGACCAAGTGCCATTTATGTCAGATCTGGCCCTCATTACAAAGGAGTTTGACACCTCTGCCCTAAGGCATATTAACATCATGGACCATGTGACATGCTCGTTTACAAATGTAACAGAAAGGGCCAATATTCCACCTGTATGTCTAGCCCTCTTTGCAGCTCAAAATATGCAAAAAAGTAAATATTCCTAAACCACGGTCATCAGGGGCTGCAGTGGCTCAAGTGGTTAAGACGCTGAAACTGCAGACCGGAAGGTCGGTAGTTCAGTGGTTCCAGACCCGAGTGCCGCCATGGCAGAGTGATCTCCCCTCTCTGGCCCCAGCTCCTGACAACCTAGCAGTTCGACAGCAAGGAACTGCAAGTAGATAAAGCTTCGCTTGGGTGGGAAGGTCACAGCGTGCAGTGCGCCTGGGCGTCTAGCCATGCCGGCCACATGACCACGGAGACGTCTTCGGACAGCGCCGGCTCTTCGGCTTGGAAACGGAGATGAGCGCCGCATCCCTAGAGCCGGATCCGACTGGCTTTCGAGCAAGGGAACCCTTTACCTTTACCTGACCCCCCCCCCTCCCCACCGGACGCTGGAAGTGGATTCTGCCGCAGCCAGCGAGACTCTCCGCCTGGCGCGCGTCATTAGCTGCGTTCCCTTGCCCGGAGGGGCCGGCGCGACACTTCTCCGCGCTCCCGTGCCTCTTAATCCTGCGCTGCCGTCTTCCCGCTGCTGCGGCGCGCTCTTTAATGCGCCTCCTTCGGGGCGGCTAGAGCAGCTCTCGGCGGGCTATTAATGCGGCGCCGGATCGACGCTGGGCAATCGAGGGGAAACGCTGGCGTCCCCTTTGCGCGCCGGAGCGCTCGCCCGCCCTCTCTCTCCCGGGCCCCGGCGGCGGCGCTGCCTTCCAGTCACTTTTGACGGGGCTGCCCAACGAGGCGCAGCGCAGGAGCTGAAGTGCGTCGCCCCCGATCCACTCAGCGGGCAGCCGGGAGGGAGCCCTTGGGCCGGTGGGGGGCGCAGCCGGGGAACGCCGCGCCAACCAGGTGGCTAAGCGAACGGCTGCCGCGGGTCGTTGCGGGCGCTGCTAAGTTCGGGCTCGGCCTCCCTCCCTCCCTCCCTCCCTCCGCTGGCTGGTTCTGGAGCCATACATGTCTCTTGAGGCCACGAACTCACCCTAAGCAGCAGGCCACGGGCGCGGGCGAGGAGAGGCCTCTGCCTGGCTGCTTGGAGCCCAAGGAACGGCCGGCAGAGCCCGGAGGAGGCGGGGATGCTGTCTTAGGGAGTGGGAAACCTTTTGCTCCACCTTGCCAGTCGTGACCAACGCGCCCTCTAAGCTGTGGAGTCCTGTGAGCGAAACTTCTCATTTGTGAGCACCTGGCATTCAAGCTGTGAGCCAGCGATTTGGCTACTGCATCAATTAGTTTGCTCTGGAGCCCTCCTTCCTGAGCGAAGGCAAAAAAATCTGTGCGCCGGAGGCTAAAGAACGGTGAGCTCGCTCACACTAACTCAGCTTAGCGGGGACACTGCTGGGGACCCTTCCGGCGGGCGGGCAAAGCAAGCCAAGCCAGGGCCCGAAGGTTCACTCTCTCAGGTCGCCAGCTCTGGGCTGGGAAATACCTGGAGATTGGGGGGGGGGGGGAGGGGATGGACCTCTCAGTAGGGCAGAAGGCCCAGACACCACCTTCCAAAGTGGCCCTTTGCTCCAGGGGAAGGGATCCATTGTTGCCTGGAGCTCAGCTGGAATCCAGCTGCCCCCTGGAGGTTGGCAGCCCTGCCCTGGAGACTGGAGGTGGTGTGGGGAAAGACGACTGGTGAATGGACACCTGGTGCCGTTTCTGATGAAGTAGGGCTGCCAACCTCCAGGCAGGGCCTGGAGATCTCTGGGGATTACAACAGGTCTCCAGATGACACTGATGAAGACTTTTATAGAAACCGAAATTCCTTTCTTATCAAAAAGGAACTTTATTTTATTTTAGTTCCCCATTCTGAGGGAAATCAGGGGTCTTCCTTTAGAACTCTTTTTAAAAGTTTGCCATCTCTCTCTGCTGGCAAAGGTTTCTCTCTCTCTCTCTCTCTGGCCCAGTTCCTGGTGCTCAGGTAAGTTGGCATCATGAATCCGGGTAATCATTCACCTGTTCTTGCTTCCCAGAGAGCCCGTCTGATTTCTGCTAGGAAAATTAAGCTGCAGGTAAGCTATTATGATGGCTTACGTGCAGTTCCTTTTTCCTCCTACATTTCTCTGTCCATCTCCTCAAGGTGCTTGTTGAACTCTTTCCAGTGCATTAGAAATGTGTGTGCATTCCCATTATTCCCAGCCTCACCTCCCCCCTCCCTTGTTAGGGGCTTTTGGCAGTGATCTCTGTTGTTTGCTTATCTCACAGTGGTTTGTTTCAAGAGCTCTAGACTTCAGACTTCATGGTCATCTTGATCTTGAGTCCTAGCCAGTATCGATATTGTTTTTTGACTGGATGGAACAGTGGAAAGTTTCACTCTGTTTTGAAAATTGCTTTTCTTTTTTAAAAAATGGCTTTAGGGCTTTCTTGGTGGTTTTAGGGGTTTTTTTAGTCCAACAAGGTGATAGAACTCCAAAAGGCTGGTGAGGCAGGACTTCCCTTTGCAAAAGCCATGCTGATTTTCCCTCAGCGGGCTTTGTCCCTCTATGTGCTTGACAATTCTATCTTGGATTACAGTTTCTACTCATTTGCCTGGGACAGACATTAGGCTGACTGACCTGTAATTACCTGGTTACCCTCTGGATCCCTTTTTGAAAACTGGTGTAATATTTGCTACTCCAGTTTTCTGGTACAGTGGCTGAATTTAGTGATAGGTTACATATATGGGTTAGTAGATCAATGATCTCACATCTGAGTTCCCTAAGAATCCTCAGGACCTGCAGACTTATCAGTTTTTAATTTCCCCAGTAGGTCCAGAACTTCATCTCTGGTCACCTCAAATTGGGTCAGCTCTTCAGACTCCCTTCCTGAAAATAGGAGCTGTGGCATAGGGACATGCCCAGCCCCACACTTTCCATGGGGAGCACAAAAGAAAAAAGTCATTGAGCTTCTCTGCCATCTCCCCATCTTCCTTTAGCAATCCCCTTATTCCTTGGTCATCCAAAGGCCCCACTGCTTCTCTGGCTGGTTGCCTGCTCTGGATATATATATTTTTAAAATGCCCTAGTAGTTGCATATATGATCTCCCGTTGACTTTTTGAAGAGACCGGCTGGATCAGTCTAAGAGTCCCTTCAATCCAGCATCCCCTTTCCAGAGTAGCCAGCCAGAAGATTCTTCTCAGAAGCCCGTGGTCAGAACATGAAGCAGGTTTTGCTCTTATGGAAATCTCTCCTCATAGCATGCCCTGCTGCAACAAACCTGGGCTCCTGTGCACACACTTTGTGCTTGGAGTCACATTCCATGGCATACAGAAGCCTGCGTGGAGTGGGACACTCTGGTGCCATCTGGCCCCCTTAACTTTTAATGGACATCTCATGAGCTAAGATAGGTCTCCAGTTCTCACCAGCTGAAGATACAATAGGGTGGGAGGGAGGGTTACCAACTCCGAGCTGGGAAATACTTAGAGATTAAGGGGGTTTGGGGAGGGGAGGGCCTTCAGTGGGGTATAATGCCATAAATCCCTCCTTCCAAAGTGGCCATTTTCTCCAGGTGAACTGATCTCTGTTGCCCGGAGATCAGTTGTAATCCCATGAGATCTCCAGCCACCATCTGTTTGGTGTAGTGTTAAGAGCGCGGACTCTGATCTGGGAGAACCGGGTTTGATTCCCCACTCCTCCACATGCAGCTTCTGGTGTGACCTTGGGACAGTCTCAAGTTCTCTCAGAGCTGTTCTCTCAAGGGCAGTTCTCAAGAGAGCTCTCTCGGCCCCACCTACCTCACAGGGTGTCTGTTGTGGGGATGGGAAGGGAAAGGGATTGTAAGCCGCTCTGCGACTCCTTCGGGTAGTGAAGGGCCCGGTATAAATCCAGTCTCTTCTTCTTCTTCTTCTTCTTCTTCTTCTACTAATGGGAGAAACCTTCTCCTGCGCCTCTTTCTCCTGGTCTTTCCTTCTCAATTGTCAGTAATAGCTAAAAGGAGGAAGAACGCCTGGTTGTTTCCCAAGGGTCCTTTTCTTTAGGAGAAGTCTTCAACAATGCAGCCTTTTTGTCCCAGTCTGTAATTTCTCAAGATTTCTTAGGCTTTACGAGTGAGCGTGATTATGAAAAGAGGTGCATAATGGCCTCCAAATTTATTTCCATGCCACTTTGGAAATCAGAATTTATTAGCACGATAAGAAAACTTTCCCCAAGTTGTGTTCACATACTTAATAATAAAAGTTAGCGAGGCCGATAAATAACCGGCTGGGGGGATGAGCCGCTACGGCAGGCGGGGCGGATCTGACTGTATTTCATCGTTTAATTGTCGGCTGCAGCAGAGCCAAGACTTAGGGGAGGGGGAGCTTGAAAGCCCTTCTCTGTGAACAGCGCTCCAGAGTGACGAGCGTAATGGTGAGCAGCTTCGGGTCAAACCGGATGCCGTGCTAGAAGGTCCAAGAATAGATGTCTGGTGCATCTCTTATTGCAGAATAGAAGCTGGAGACTCTCGGACTGGATCAGGGTGCGTTTGTGTGGCAGGGAGGATAACTCACCCCTTGTGTTGTTTTCCTTCACTCAAAGGCCTCCAAATGCTGTTATTTTCCCCACTGGGAGAAGATCACATTGCTGTGTTGTCTAGGCATCTCCCCTAATGGTGCAGATATGATTTTATTATATTTATTTGGTGCCTTTTATCCCACCTGTCTTCTGTAGAGCTTTCTTCCTCTGTTTTATCCTCACGACAACCCTGTGAGGTAGCTGAGGCTGAGAGGGGAGGGGCCATGGCTCAGTGGTAGAGCATCTGCTCGGCATGCAGGAGGTCCCAGGTTCAGTGCAGTCTCTCGCAGCTCCTGGTCAAAAAGGACCAGCCAGCTGATGACACGAAAGGCCAGAGAGACCCACTGCCAGTCTGAGCAGACAGTACTGACTTCGATGGACCAGTGGTCAGTGTTCCCTCTAAGCTGAGTTAGTGTGAGCCAGCTCGCAGTTTTTTAGCCTCTGGCTCACACATTCTTGCCTTCACTCAGGAAGGAGGGCTCCAGAGCAAACTGAGGTCCGATTTCGTATAGGGCAGCTTCGTGAGTTCCACGGTCCTGAGAGAGCAACTGGCTGGTCAAGATCACCCCGTCAGTTTCTTGACAGAGCAAGGACTCAGACCCAGGTCTCCCCAATTCTACTCCAACTCTCTAGAGATGATAGCACGCTAGTTCTCAAACAGCTCTGGGACTCAGATAATGGAAAGTGTTAATCTTCCTGCCTGCAGTCAACACCACAGCTCTGACAAAACTCTGGCCTGCCATACTTTCTATTTTGAATTTTAATCAAAACAACCACCACTGAATTATTATTCTAATATCTTCCATTATCTCATCTATTTTGACCTGAAGCTTTGGCAGGGCAACGATTAGAGTTCCAATACTAGATTCTGCTTCAAATCATTGTACAGCCCTGAACGCCACTGTGTGACCTGCATGACTCTGGGGCACTCACACCCTTTCTAGGAGGATGAGGGGGGACATGATGACTCTCTTGAAGTACTTGAAAGGCCGTCCCTTGGAGGTGGGCAGGGAGCCTTTCCTGCTGGCAGCAGAGGGTAGGACTCGCAATCGTGTGTTTAAATTCCTGGTGGAACAGTATCGGCTGGAGATTAGAGGGAAATGTACAGTAAGAGTAGCTCATCAGTGGGATCGGCTGCTGGGGAGGTGGTGAGCTCCCCCTCACTGTCAGTCTTCCAGCAGCAGCTGGACAAACCCTTGTCAGGGATGCTCGAGGCTGATCCTGCATTGAGCAGGGGGTTGGACTAGACGGCCTGTAGAGCCCCTTCCCACTCTGGTTCTGTAATCTATCCCACAAAGTCTTTGCTGTGAGGACAAAATGGGGGAGGGACTATTTTCACTGCCCAGAGCTCCTTGGAGGAAAGGTAGGATGAAACTGGATGGAGGGATAGACAGTTAAGGCTTCTGTGACTGTGACTGTGAAAACCAGTCTGGTGTAGTGGTTAAGTGCACGGACTCTAATCTAGGAGAACCAGGTTTGATTCCCCACTACTCCACTTGCAGCTGCTGGATGACATTGGGCAAGCCGTAGTTTTGGCACAGCTGTTCTTGAAAAAGAGCAGTTTCTGTCAGAGCTCTCTCAGCCCCACCTACCTCACAGGGTGTCTGTTGTGGGGAGGGGAAGGGAGAAGGAGTTTGTAAGTCGCTCTGAGACTCCCTTGGGTAGTGAAAGGTGGGTTATAAATCCACTCTCCTCTTCTTCTCCTTCTCCGAGGGCTGTGCAAGAGGGGATTTCGGTTGATGTGGCTTGCATTGCAGGAATGAGAGAAGCGACAGCAAAAAAAATCCTTTGCTCTCGGTGGGGCTTTGCTAGGTCAGTTTGATGGTCCCAGCTGAAGAGTCGACGGCATTTTGCAAATGGTCAGAGGGACCGCATCACTCTAGTCTTGCTCCACTGACACTGGCTTCCAATTTGCTTCTGGGCTCAGTTCAAGGTGCTGGTACTGACCCTGAAAGCTCTGTACAGGCTGGGACCAATGTACCTTAAGGAGCTTCCTTCTCTTATATGAACCTACTCGTACGCTGCAGTCATCTTCAGAAGCCCTGCTTTGGCAACCCTCGAAAGGGCCTTCTTGGTGCTGGCACCAAAACTTTGGAACTCCCTCTCCAGGGAGATTTGCCTCTCTTCCTCTATCAGTGTCTTTCCCCAGGAGGTGAAGACTTTTCTTGTTTCCTTTGACATATCCCCAATAACGGTGACTTGCCCTCCTTCCTGGTTCTGGGGTTATGTATTTTTATTGGGTTATTTTATACTTTTCAATGTGTTTTTAATTGCTCTAATGTTTTAATGTTTTAGATGTTCCCTGCCTGGGGACCATGAGTGGGGGGCAAGGTGGCATAACAATGTTAGGTAAAGGTAAAGGTTTCCCTTGCTTGAAAGCCAGTCGAATACAACTCTAGGAATGCGGTGCTCATCTCCGTTTCCAAGCTGCAGAGCCAGCACTGTCCGAAGATGTTTCCGTAATCATGTGGCCAGCATGACTAGATGCCAAGGCACACAGAATGCTGTTACCTTCCCACCAAAGCGGTACCTATTTATCTACTTGCAATTTCTTGCTTTTGAACTGCTAGGTTGGCAGGAACTGGGACCAGAGACAGGAGCTCACTCCATCATGCGGAGGAGTGGGGAATCAAACCCGGTTCTCCCAGATTGGAGTCCGTGCACTTAACCATTACACCAAACTGGCTCTAGGATGCTTCCTTCCCCTCTGGGTGCTTTCTTCCCCCTCAACTTACCTCAACCTGTCCAGAGACAGCTGTGCCTGAGGGCTCTCTGGCGACTGGACTGCCCATTGACATTCATAGGATGGCTCCAAGGCTCGGGGGGGGGGGGGGAGATGTCCTGCCAGCCATGGGGGCTGTCGCCATGGCCTCCCCAATGGGATGCAATTTGGTCACTGTGGATTCCTCTGGGTAGGAGCTCAGGTAGGGCAATAAGCTCGAATATCCGGCATGCTTGATAAACTGGCAACTTCCCATTTCCCATGAGTGTCAAATAACAAAGCTTTTACTGTAATAAGTTTACAGTAAGCTCACCAGTTAGAAATCAATGAGACTTCGGCTGTTCAGGACTAATTTGCCTCCTCCAGTTGCAATGGGAACTCGAGCATGACCAGCTTTCTCTGGATTGGGGCCAGTTTCCACCTTTTGTTCTGAACCCTGACATGTGATTACGGTGAAAAGAGGAGTCCGTATGAGACCAGCAGCTAGAAAGGGGCTCAGGGGCCTTCGGGAGGGAGAGGACGTGTTTTGAGCCAGGAGGTACCCCTGAATTCAGGAGGGCCTGCAGAAACTGTGCTCCTTGAACATGGAAAGGATTTGAATGGGGAACGGAACGTAATAACGTAAGAACATGAGAGAAGCCAATGTTGGATCAGGCCAGTGGCCCATCCAGGCCAACACTCTGTCACACAGTGGCCAAAAACACCAGGTGCCCTCAGGAGGTCCAGCAGAGGGGGGGCCGGGAAAGCCATGTATGCCACCCTGGGCACCTTGGAAGAAGGGTGCGATAAAAATGCATCAGGTAGGTCGATGGGAGGGCTGCAGTGGCTCAAGTGGTTAAGACCCTGACCTGCAGGCCGGAAGAGACCCGAGTGCTGCATGACAGAGTGAGCTCCCATCTCCGGCCCCAGCTCCTGCCAGCCTAGCAGATCGAAAGCAAGATATTGCTAGAAGATAAATAGGTACCACCTTGGTGGGAAACAGTGTTCCGTGCACCTCGGGAACGTCTTTGGACAGTGCTGGCTCTACGGCTTGGAAACCGAGATGAGCACCACATCCATAGAGTCGTATTCAGCTGGCTTTCGAGCAAGGGAAAACTTTACCTCGCTCGATGGGAGAGTAGGCCTACCTACTTTTCAGACATATTTCAACCACAGCGTGGGGTACAAACATGGATTTGATTTTCTTTAAAGCTGCCTTTCTTAAGGATCTTGTACTTCTATCCTCTGTATTCTAATACCACAGGGGATCTCCACGCAGAGGACAATTATCCAAGCCATGTGCATTGCAAAGGGCTGATAAGGAGAGTGCGTTACTGACTTGCCAAACATCTGGGGGTTCCCGCTGTTCTGGGCATTGTGACTCCTACAAGGTGGAGCACAAGAATCAGCTGCCCCAGTGTCACCAGGCCGTGTGTGTGTGTGTGTGTGTGTGTGCAGAGCGGGGGGGGGGGGAGGTGCTGTGGTGAGATTCCCTTCCCCGTTTCCCTGAAGGGGTCAAAAAGGGAGGGGTGGAGGGACTCTGTTGAGGAAGAGATTTCAAAACTGCCTGACGCTCCTCATTTCATTAGCTGCGGCAGGAGTGTTTCATGGGCAATTAGAGCTAAGCACCAGCAGAGGCAACGGGTAGCAGGTAGAAAGAGTCTCTCTGGGCCGGCCGTTTTGCCAAGTGAATGGATTTAGCTGTGGAAAAGGTGGGGATTGGGCAGGTCTGGGCGCTAAACCTTGGAGACGAAGAATGGCCAGAACCGTTGCCAGTCCTGAAGACAGTTTCAGAGGGTGGCCCTCTTGGTCTGCAGCAGAACAGCCGGATTCGAGTCCCATCAGTGGGGCTGAGAGAGCTCCCTCCAGGACTGCCCTTGAGAGAACAGCTCTGGGAGAACTTGTGACTGACCCAAGGTCACACCAGCAGCTGCATGCAGAGGAGTGGGGACTCAGACCCGGCTGTCCCACATTAGAGTCCGCGCGCGTAACCACGACACCAGACTAGGCACTAGACTCCCTAGTTGGGGGTATTAAATCTGTTGCCAATGTTTCGTGAGCATCATAACAGGGTCGGAATTTGGCTTAGCCTTTCCAAAGGTGGCCCAGTTGGTCTTGTGCAGAACAGCTGGGTCTGAGGCCAGTAACACCTCAGAGAACCACAAGGTTTTCGAGGACACCCTGACAAAGGGAACTTTTACTCCAGAAAGGTTGTACCATGAAACCTTGCCAGTCTCCAAAATGTTGTTGGAGTCGAATCTAGCTGTGCCAGTCCTGGGTTTGTCAGTCGTGGTGGACACTGGCAAGTTCCACTGAGCAAGAACAGGTAAGATGCTTACTAAGCTGCCCCAGCCCCTGTGGGGGGCCACTCTGACTCATGTGCAATGCTTCCTCCCACCCTCCTGGCCTTCCAACCCCCCCCCCCAATTCCTGTTCTCAGAGGTTGATGGGACTTCAGTTCTGTATCCCATAGCTTCATATTTATTGTGCATGCACAACATAAAAAGAAAAGGTCATCCGACTTTGTCAGGGACACTTTAGGTCAGTGATGGCGAACCTTTTAGAGACCAAGTGCCCAAACTGCAACCCAAAACCCACTTATTTATCGCAAAGTGCCAGCACGACAATTTAACCTGAATACTGAGGTTTTAGTTTAGAAAAAAGAACTCATTAACATCTTTTGTCTTAAAAGAAAAACACAATAACAGAGCTTTCAATTATACAAACAACTTTTTATTGAAAGGTAAAATTTTGCATTTGGCATGCTTTTGAACAATTAATGTGATTTTTGCTGTTGTATGCATGCTGATAATTTGTCTAACCTTGGCTCATACTTTGTAAGTTTGAGAGCAGCCCAGCCTCGAGTCTGTGTCGTCTTTTTCCTTTTAGAGACTGAGTGCCCAAACTGCGTGCATGCCCACAGAGAGGGCTCTGAGTGCCGCCTCTGGCACGCGTGCCATAGGTTTGCCACCACTGCTTTAGGTCATCCTGCATGGCACAGGGAGCTTGACTTGAAGGGGAGGGTCCATGACTCCATGGTAGAGCCTCTGCTTGGCATGCAGAAGGTCCCAGGTTCAATCCCTGGCATCCCCAGTTCAAAGGACGAGGGAGGAGGTGATGTGGAAGACTTCCGTCTGGGACCCTGGAGACCCACTGCCAGTCTGAGTAGACAATAGTATACCTTGATGGACCAATGCTCTGATTCAGTGTGAGACATTTTCATGTGTTCATGTATGTCCTTTAGGACTCTTCCATCTTTTCAGTTCTATGATTTTATGACTTATACATGCCATATGGAAGTGCACGGGCTCTCTCCAGACGGTGAGTGTGTGCCCAGCATCATAAGAATATGGCAGGCGTGACCGGGATGCTACAAGCACAAAAAGAAGAGCAGAAGATGCTCGGGCTGCTGGACAATTAAACCCCCCACCCCCACCACCCAACATGTTAGGGCAACAGGAGACCACCAGTCATTCATTCTCTCTCTCTCTCTCTCTCTCTCTCTCTGATGGTCGAAGGATCTACAAGGCCTCAGAGCTGAAAACAGGAATGAAGCATGAGATGGTGCTTGGGGATCAAAGCAGCACCCGCATTTTCAAACTGGGCTGTGCAGAATTAAAAGTGAGCTGGTGGAACAGAACAGCACGGCTGGAGATACCACCCACGATGTCTCAGATTAGCCTTCCACCGTTGCCCTGACGGAGAGATCCAGACCATCCTGGGGGAACTCAGGATGAACGCCTGCACCACCGGCATGAAGAGTTCAGCCCAAAATAGCAGTCTGTCCCGTTTGTATGAGGGAGTGACCCAGTCAGCTTCCACCCCGGTAGTCCCATCCGGAACACAGAGGCAGCAGCAGCTGGGGCGTGGGGAGGGGGCTTTCAAGCTCTTTTCCGGTGAGACTGCGGCAGCCCCGTCCCTTTCTCCTCTCACCAGCAGGATCCCTGCAGAAGAAGAAAAAGCCCCCTCAGTGTCGTGGCATGCTCGAGAAGGATGGGGTGAGGAAGTCTTCATGTCCAACCCAGGAGTGGGCAATTGTTTTGGCTCGGGGGCCACTTTGTGGGAGCGGAGGTTAGCGGAAGGCCGCATCTTTTAAAATGATTGCATTCATTAGTTAACTTTGCATTTCAGAGAAGGTATAAATTGTATCATAAAAATCAATAAATATAAATTAAATAAAATAGTGGTAGTTTTATTCAATTTATTTATTGTGCTAATTTCGTATCGTCTATAGCTGCAAGCACATTTAATTTTAGAATCAGTTTAATGAGACAAATGTACCCTATCGCACTTTTCTACAATTTTTTTGAAATCAGGCGTGAGATGGCTTGTTGAGATTCTCATCACAGCCTGCAAGTTAATGTCTGTTAAATGTCTGTTAATGTCTATATTTACTCTTGTTGATCTTCATGCAAGAAAAACTTTGCTCACAAATATATGTAGACCCAAATATAGAGAACATTTTCCCAGCAAATTTCTTCATACATGGAAACCTTTCAGCAGACAAAGATTTGTAAAAGTCAACTAATGTCACAGCATTAAACATTTCTTTCGCAGTGTGATCTGACTGCATGTCAGTAAGTTCAGGCTGCAGCTCCTCAGGTGCTGACAGTGGCCAACTGTCTTGGCCGGCCGCAAAAAACTCTGTGGCGGGCCGCATGTGGGCTGCAATTTGCCCACCCCTGCTCTAACCCATTCCATCCTTAGATTAAAGGGGGCAGCTGTGTTGGTCTGAAGCAGCAGAACAAAGTTTAAATCCAGTGGCACCTTTAAGACCAATGAAGTTTTACTCAGGGCATAAGCTTTCATCTTAAAGGTGCCATTGGACTCAGACTTTGTTGCATTCCGTCCTTGTAGCCCACTACAGGGCTGGTATTGCTCCTCATCTTCCACGGGTACCATGGCCTCCTATCCCCATTCAACTTGCTTCAGTTGCTTAGTGCTTGGTTTCCAAATGCTGTCATATGTTTGGCTATTTCTATGGCAGACTTTGGCAGCCGGGGAACTCTCTCACCCACTGTCAACAGCACGAAGCAGAGGGGCTGTGGCTCAGTGGTACTGCTTGGTATGCAGAAGATCCCAGGTTCAATCCCCATCATCTCCAGTTGAAAGGATCAGGCAGTGGGTGATGGGAAAGGCCTTAATCTGGAACACTGGAGAGCTGCTGCCAGTCTGAGCAGGCAATACTGACCTTGATGGACCGAGGGTCTGATTCAGTAGAAGGCAGCTTCTTGTGAGCTTCTCCCATGACTGGTCTTTCCCCAAGTGCATGAACTGAGCAATCAAGATGGATTTGGATCAAGGTGGGTAGCCATGTTAGTCTGTCTGTAGCAGTAGAAAGGAGCAAGAGTCCAATAGTGCCTTAAAGACTAACAAAATTTGTGGCAGGGGATGAGCTTTCACGAGTCAGTGCTCATTTCTTCAGCTAGAGCTTGAATGTGAGTCCATCTGTCCTAAATATTGGAAAGTGAGGTGATTTCAGATGCCAAATGACAACAGCAGGCAAATGACAATAACAGGTGAATGACATGATTGGATTAGGTATGACTGTGATATGCAGAGAGATAGTAGGCATGGAGAAATCAGCATTGGTAATGAGACAGGTAACCTAAGTCTCAATTAAGTCCAGGAGGATGCATTGCCTTGTGCTCATTATCAGTCGCAATTCAGCAGTCTCTCTCGGTAATCTCCCCCTGAAATTACTTTGTAAGAGAACTGCTACCCTTAGATCAGCAACTGAATGTCCTGGAAGGTTAAAATGTGCTAATGTGGGTTTAATGGTAGATTTTTTTAATGGTATCAGTAAAATCACAGTCACTCACCTGTATTTTTTTTTTAATAGGCACTGGTGTTGTGAATTTTCCCAGGATGGAAAATAAAATGAACGAATGGTAATGCAATGCTGGCCATTTGGGTCAGAGTTCCCTTGCCAGATTTACAAGTGAAGATGAACTCTTTGTAATCTTTGCTTCGTCAGTGAAGAGGATGATTGAACAGACAGCCTGTGATGGACATTCACCAAGCTCTTCACTCCTGGCGGCTGCCTGCCCCACAGTCCACCCTGGCTACCCAGCTTGTACTCATTGATCAGTGTTGACTGCAGTTCATCTGACCTGTTCATTCTGAAGATGGTGGCCCCAAGCGACCCGCTCTTCTGGGAAGTAATTCTCGTGCCCAAGTCTGGAGGCAAACAGAAACTACCCAGATCCACAATCACAAGGAAGGCCCTGGAGACCAGCAAACTGCCCACGTAGAGGAGGAGACTGCAGAGATTATGATCTGAGGAAAGTGGATGGGAAACAATTAACCTGAGCTCTGCTATGAGGAACCAACCTGCAGATCTGGACCACTGACCCGTATAATGCAGATCCACCTGTTCTGACCCATTTGGACATGGGGGCAGCGCTGCATGTTTTCAGTGCAGGTAAATCCAACATACCTTCCACACAGCCCTATAGCCAGGATCTTGTGGTTTGTGGGACAATTTTTTTTTCTGGTGGGGCTGCCATTATTTCCCATAATGAAGTGTGTGTGGGGGGGGTGCGACCCCCTTCCTCCCTCCTGCAAGATTTAAAGGGACCTCCAGCTGATCAGTGGGCCACGTACTGGTCAGCTGGAGGGCCCTTTAAATCTTGCAGGAGGGAGGAAGAGGGTTGCACACCACCCCCTTCTTTTCAAAAGGGATCCTTTAAATGATGTTGAGAAGGAGCAGAAGGGGGGGGCTTTGAGGAAGGGGGCTGGCCCTTTCAGGAAGGGGGCAGAGTCCCCAATAGCCCAATAGTCCATAGCTACAGGCCAGCTTCCACAGCAGAAGATGCAGCACATTATAATTTGGCCCTGTCACAGGGGTCAGTTGCTTATGGAGATTTTCCAAAGCTGCCAGTGGAACAACTCCAGATGGAAGTGCCTCTGCATCTCCAAGGCAGATTCAGGTGGGCAGTCGTGTTGGTCTGAAGCAACAGAACAAAACTGGAGTCCAGGGGCACCTTGAAGACCATCCCGGGTGCAAGCTTTTGTGTGCATGCAACACTTCATCAGCTTATACCCAGAATTAAACTTTGTTGGTCTTAAAGGTGTCCCTGGACTCAAACTTTCTTCTTCTGCACCTCCTGAGAGTCTTTCTGAGCCGGCTTCTCGGGGAGCTCTCCGTGGTCCTGAAACGCCACCTGCGACCCTCGGAACAACCAGCTCTCATCCCTTCTGAGAAGAGCACAGACTGGTCGCTTTTATCTCCCAGCAGAAGGAAGGCGAGCAAGGAAGGGGAGCGGTTTCGATTTAGCCGTGTTTGCCATTAGACACCCTTCAGGTGTTAGCAATATTATGCCACCATTTCATTATCCATTAGCGCCAGGTAATAAGAAGGACGCCAAAGGTATTTGCAGCCCATTGGCGCTAATGAAGGGAATCAATCTCATCCGATGCCCGTTCAGCGGCTGCGGGCTGGAGGTAGGATATTCCCCAAGGTTAGGTGCCAATCGGCCCTTTCGGCGGAGGGCCCCACCATCACTCCATCTTGCACGGCTGCCTTCGTGACACAAGGGGAGGCTGATCTTCAGCTGTGGACTTCTTGCTGATTTCTTGCTCCTGACCTACTTCTTAAATTAACAAAAAGGCTCCAAGGGATGCGTCTTTCTGGGCTGTTTCTCCCAATCTCTTGGACCGGGGGGGGGGGCATTCAGTGAAGCTGATGGGCAGTAGAGTCAGGATGGACAAAAGCAGAGGCTTCTTTGCATAGTGATTGGTTAAAAGGTGGAATTCGCTGCCAGAGGATGTAGTGATGATCACAGGAATAAACAGCTGTAAAAGGGGATTAGACAGATTAATGGAGGATAAAGTTTTTCAAGTGGCCACTAACCATGGTGACTAAAGGGAACCTCCAGGTTCAGGGGCAGTCAACCTCTGAATCCCAGGGCCACGAGGCAACATCAGGAGAAAGCATCGGCCTCTGTGCCTTGTTGTTGGCCCTCCAAAGGAACTGGTTGGCCACTGTGTGAGACAGGATGCTGGACTAGAGGGATCCTCACTGGTCTGACCCAGCAGGGCTCCTCTGATGTTCTTATGAAGGCTTCGGCCTCTCTGCCCTGTTGCTGGCCCTCCAGAGGAACTGGTTGGCCACTGTGTGAGACAGAATGCTGGACTAGATGGACCTTCACTGGTCTGATGCAACAGGTTCCTGTGTTCTCATACACGAGAGGTGCCTTGCCTCATGTTTGTTAGCTAGATGATCCCTTTCATAGCCTCCATAGATAATGCAAATATCACGTGTGGTTGTGTTGTGTGTACATCGGGATCCTTGACAGATCTGCGAATTGTGAGAGTCAGGAATTCTGGCTTTCAGTTCATGCCCATCTCAAGGAGCTGGGTGTGTGTCTTACACATTCAGATGAGATATTTGCTTGCACCGGCTGCACACAACTGAATTGCAAGTTCTCCCAGACATACAGCAACAGCAGCTTTTCGATCTAGCTGCAAAGTGCCTGTGCTAGAAGGAGGCTTGGCATGCCTGGCTGAGAATCTTTACTTTCATACTTCCCCTTTCTCTGCCTGCCAAAGGCCAGAGACGAGAGCTCTCTGTGGCTTGCTGGGAAGCCCAGTTCATCCCTGCAAAGGGAGACAGAAGTGGCTGCTTCCCCACCTGGATGTCTGGAGTCCAGCTCAGCTCTAGAGGGGGCCAAAGGAGATGCCAGAGCAGCCGGCAAGCCTCAGAACTGTGGATTGGTGCCTTCTCCATGCGCACGCTCCCTCTGCATTGCCTCCCAGAGATGCTGCTTTTGGCAGACTTCCCATTAAGTGCTCTTCGTTATTCGCTGTGGCATTAATAAAGTTTGAGGGCTGATATCTTTAAAATTAATGAGGTGTTTGCTCTCAGTCAAGAAGCTTATCAAAACAAAAAGCACATTTTGCCCCCCCCCCCCCGTGAATGGCATGGACAAATTAGCTCCCTCCCTCCCGCGTGCCTCGAGAGGAACCTGATAAAGCTTTTTAAAGGTCTGCACAAGCTGCGGATATGGTGGAAATGGATTTGTTTGCCTCGCTGTTTTTCTAACTCTTACCTGACAAACAAATGAGTTTCCTCTGCACTAACTAGTTGGATCTTGACCTGGGGGGGGGGGAGGGGAGGGGGCGGTTAAGGAGAGGATGAAGACAGTCTTTGTCTGGCCTGCCCCGGCATTTTCATTAAGGTCCATCTCTGTGCTAGTCCGAGGGCAATTTTAAATTGGCATGCATATACATTAATTAAAATATGGAAAATGGCTGGTTTTCTCCTCATTCCTGGAGGAGAATGCTAAAACTAACACAGGCAGTCTAGGCAATTGTTCTTTTAGAGATCAACAATAAGTAGATTTCATAATAATTGTTATAGTAATATATAGAGAGAAGTCAGCATGTGTAGATATATGAAAGTCTTCTACTAAATTAGATGACTGGTCCATCAAGCCCAGTATTGTCTATCCCGACTGAGGGTGGTTGTTCAAAGTATGATGCAGAGAAAGGCCTCTCCTGCTACTGGAGATACTTTAGTGGTTAAGTGCACAGACTCTAATCTGGGAGAACCGGGTTTGATTCCCCTCTCCTCCACTTGCACCTGGCTGGATGACCTTGGGCGAGTCGTAGTTCTGGCACAGCTGTTCTCTCAAGGACAGTTCTGGAAAGAGCTCTCTCAGCCCCACCTACCTCACAGGGTGTCTGTTGTGGGGAGGGGAAGGGAAAGGAGTTTGTAAGCCACTCTGAGACTCCAAGTGAGTGAAGGGCGGGGTATAAATCCAATCTCTTCTTCTTCTTCTTCTTCTCTTGGTCTGATACCCACAGCCCTAGCCATGACCCGGGCAGGATCATAGCTCTGGCTCCCCCTCTTCCTGTCACCTGACTCTGATGTCACATGCATGCCTCTCAGTGGGTCTCAGGTTTGGAAAGGTTCTCGTCACGTTTGCTGTGTGCTTGAACCCTGAGAGTGGTTCCTGATCCAGAAGTTGAGTCCAACATCCAAGATGATAAGAAAGGTATTGGTATGAAACAGAAGAATCTCCACAGTTCCACCTTGTCACTGTCTCCCCTCCCTCTTCTTGTTTCCCTGACCCGCAGCTCTCAGGGCTCCAACCCTGTCCAAAGCTCCTTACAGTAAATGGCCTTTGATGAAATAGTTCTCTGCTGGCACTTGACACTCTAAACGAATCTCCTGTCTCTCTCCCTCTCCCACCTTAATTAGTTACTCTGACATTAATCAGGTTGCTAAGAATAATGCATCTCCATTGCAAATGCAAGTCTCGAAAACAGGACGGTGTGTCTGATGCTCCCCCTTTGGAATGCACAAAATTTGGACGCCTTCCCGCTCCTCACAGAGAACGAGCAACTAATTCGATGTACGTATTTTGTACAAATATGATTTCTTTCTGCATAGAGTGAATTGTGGTTTGGGTTGAGAAAAATCTCCAGTGACTATTAATGGTTTCAGATTGATTTTTAACTTAATGTTATATTGCAGATCTGCTCGTTCAAAATGAATATTGTCAACCTCTTTGAGAGACTTTCTGGCTGAAAGATGGGATTTAAAAAAAAAAATCAATAAAGAAAGCCATACTCTTGTTCCCTTCTTTTGCAGAAATGTTTTGTAGCAATTAGGAATATTGAGGGGCAAAGATTACCGCTTACCACCCCGATTTTGTGGGGGAGGAAGGAATCAAACATCAACTTGCCTATACAGATTCGGTGCTACATGTGTGTCCCCTGCACATTTTGGCAAAGATCCATTTTAAAAAATTTGATTGCACGTCAAATTTCTGGTCACCTTGGACTTGTACTTACTGTCTGAAATACAATTCAACATTGTACGGTCTCGGCTTATTAGTTTTACACTCAGAACTTCGTGACCTAACAGAAGAGCTGTTGTGTGGTGCCAGCATGCCTGCTAGAATCCTGGGAGAGGACGAGGAGACTGAGATCCCCTGGGAAAAGAAAGCAGGAAGAAAAGATGCAACTGGGGTGCTTCAGCCCTGTTTTCCTTATACCTACAAGTTTCCTCTTCTCATCTACAACCTGTTGCTGACTATATGTCAGCAAGATGAGGAGGGGGTTGGAGCGCCTTCCCTAGGAGGAAAGGCTGAGGAGACTGGGACTTTTCAGTTTAAAAAACAGATGACTTGGGGGGGGGAGAGACAGACAGACTGAATAGCGGTTGATAAAATTGTGCATGGGATGGAGAGAGTTGCCAAAGATAACCTTCTCTCCCCCTCTCCCAAAATACTAGAACTGGAGGGCATTCAATGAAGCTGATGCACAGTTGACTCAGGATGGACCAGAGGAAATATCCTTCTTAACACAGAGAGTGATTTAGATGTGGAATTTGCTGCCAGAGGATGCAGTGATGGCCACAGACATGGACAGCTTGAAAAGGGCATTAGACAGACTGGTGGAGGAGAGGTCTATCAGTAGCTACCAGCCATGGTGACTAAAGGGAACCTCCACATTCAGAGGCAGTAAACCTCTGAATATCGTTGCCAGGAGCCAACACCAGGAAGAGGCCTCGGCCTCTCTGCCCTATTGTTGGCTGTCCAGAGGAACTGGTTGTCCACTATATGAGATGGGATGCTGGAAAAGATGGACCACTGGTATGATCCAGCAGGGCTCTTCTTATGTTCTAATATTTTGTTGTTGTTCAGTCGCACAGTCGAGTCCGACTCTTCACGGCCCCACGGACCACATCACACCAGGCCCTCCTGTCTTCTGTCATGTTCCGAAGTTTACTTAATTTCATATTTTTTGCATCGATAACACTGTCCAGCCATCTCATCCTTTGCCGTCCCCTTCTTCTTTGACCTTCAGTCTTCCCCAGCATCAGGGTCTTCTCCAGGGAGCGCTCCCTTTTCATTTGGTGGCCAAAGCATTTGAGCTTCAGCTTCTATTTCTGGCCTTCCAGGGAACAGTCAGGGTTGATTTCCTTTAGGATTGACTGATTTGATCTCCTTGCAGTCCAAGGGACTCTCAGGAGTCTTCTCCAGCACCATAATTCAAAAGCATCTATTCTTCAGTGCTCAGCCTTCCTTATAGTCCAGTTCTTGCAGCCACACATCACTACTGGGAATACCATGGCATTGACCATGCAGACTTTTGTTGGCAGGGTGATGTCCCTACTTTTTATTATGCTGCCTAGGTTTGCCATCACTTCCCTCCCAAGGAGCAGGCGTCTTTTGATTTCATGGCTGCAGTCACTGTCTTATATATGCCCCACCATTTCCTGTCCGTATCCTTCAGCGCTGTGGCTGCCATGCAGGCATGCTCTTTGCTTCTGAGACCCCTGTCCTCGTGGTAGGCTCCTCTGTTCACCTTCGTACTCCTGATACCAGGCCAGAGGATGGGGCGGGGAGTCTAAAAGTGAAACTCAGATCCATCTTGTCTTTCTCTTCGTGCCAGCTGGCCAGCGTAATTGCTTCTCTGGCTGTGTTGTTCTCAACTCTTCCCATGTTCCTGTTTTTCTCCCTCTGTGCATGTGTAGATCCCTTCCATCTTGCTTGTTAAAAGCAAACGGGTATTTGGGAGAATTGGAATTCATTAGTTTTCCTAACATAGGGAGCCCACTTAGTCTTAAATTGGTGGTTAGCAAACATACAGATAATTCCTCCCCATTCTTATTTATCTTCCCCCCAGTTCGGCATCCTGTTGGAACAGATGCCTTGGCGTCTGTTGGGGAGGCTCTAGTCAGTGGAGTGGAATACGAAGGTGCGTGGAACTCGGCATTGACAAAACTCAATCTAAACAAATGGTAGCTCTTTCTCTGTTGACTAGATTATCTGTCTAATCAGATTTCCCCAAGGCCCTCCTAATAACTGGAGACTCGCAGTTTGCTCCCGCCTTTAATGTCTGTGGAACAGGAGGCAAAAGATCAACAAAGAAGTTGCAGGCGGTGACAAAGGCAGGGCGAGAGTTCGGCACGTGCCGCAATGGCTGCGGAATGGCTCCTCTATTAGCGCATGCACCTGCCGAGGACTTGGTGAAGTCACTAGTCCTCTAGAGCCTATGGCTTCAGGCGGAGGAGGTATGCATCGCCAGATCTCTCTCCTGATCGCTGAGTGGTGCAAATATGTCTATCTTCAGTTTATGTTCATTATATTAGAGGAAATTAAGAAGAGACACACACAAGAGACGAGGCAGAGAGATGTACTAGAAAGGCACTCTTGTTCCCTTCTGTCTGGCTTTGTAGACCCACTATACATCTGCATACTTTGTAGAGTGTATTAAGTCTGAAGCGGAACCATGGCGTAGCGCTCTTGGAAGTGCCAGGAGTCAAACTTCTAGATTCAAGCCCAGCAGCCCCCGAAAGGCCAACAAGATTTGGGGGATATGAGCTTTTGAGGCTAAACACTACTCATATCTATTGACAGGAGCTTTGACTCTTGGGAATCTGTGCCAGCTACACTGGCTTCCAGTGGAGTGCCAAGTCAGGTTTAAGGTTTTGGTATTGACCTTCTACCATATGTGGTAGGCACGTAAAAAGGTTCATAAATATTGGACTGAAGTACATGCTTTCTTGCAGTCAGTCTTGAGTATTACAATACCTTTTAAACCAGAGATATTTCTGTTAAACTGTTTATCAGATGTCTTAGATAAGAACCATAGATACGTCCTTTTACATGTTATAACAGCTGCCAGAATTTTATTTGCAACGGCATGGAGGACATTGAAGATTCCAAAGCTACATGAGTTGATACTGAAGATTATGGAATGTGCTGAAATGGACAGATTGACAAATATATTAAAAGGAAAAATGGAAGAAGAATTTATGGGAGGGTGTTTTATGACTGGTTAAAACTTAAGTACTGAGAAAATAAGATTAAATGAAGAATAATAAGAATGATAGATGTAGTAGTTGTGAAGTTGTAATGAGAAGATTTGCATGCAGAATATAAAATTAGGTTTTTTTATATATATATACTTCTGTATCTTTCCTTTATCCCCTTCTATCCCTTTTCCCTTCCTCTGTGCATAAACTAATAAAATTCTTTTTTTAAAAAGGTTTTTGTATTGACCTTTAAGGCCTTGAGCGGTCTGGGACCAACGTGGCTACGAGACTGTCTCCTCTGGTATGTCCCCGAGAGAGCATTACACTCTTTGAACAAAAACGGTACACTCTTTGGCTTCTCTTATGTTCTTATATTCTTATGCCTTTCCCAGATACCTTTGCCCCTTGAAAGCTCATGCCTCCAAAAATCTGGTTGGTCTCTAATGTGCTACAGGCCTTGAATCTAGCTCTGGAACCAAGCTGGATTTCAATCCCTCACACTCAGATATCTGACGAAGGGAGCGTTGACTCTGGAAAGCCCAAACCCTGGAAATCTTGTTGGTCTTCAAGGTGCTCCTGGACTGGAATTGAGCTCTTCTGAAGACCAACATGGCTGCCCGCCTGAAACTAAGTTAAAAGAAACTCACTTTACCACATTTAAGACATCAGCAACAAAGAGGCCAAGGTAAATGGTGGTGGCCCCAGCCCAGCTGCAGACTAGCCTCACATTCTCGTGTTAGTTCTTCAGAACACATCAGGTCAGATGCAGTGCTCCCTCTAAGCTGTGGAGTTTTGTGAGCAAAAAAATCTACTTTGTGAGCTACTGGCATTAAAGTTGTGAGCCAGCAATTTAAAAACATAAGAGAAGCCAATGTTGGATCAGGCCAATGGGCCATCCAGTCCAACACTCTGTGTCACACAGTGGCCAAAGACACCAGGTGCACTCAGGAGGTCCAGCAGTGGGGCCAGGACACCAGAAGCCCTCCCACTGTTCCCACCCCCCCAAAGCACCAAGAATACAGAGCATCCCTTGCCCCAGACTGAGAGTTCCTATCTATACCTTGTGGCTAATAGCCACTGATGGACCTCTGCTCTTAAGAACATAAGAGAAGTCAATGTTGGATCAGGCCAATGGCCCATCCAGTCCAACACTCTGTGTCACACAGTGGCCAAAAACACCAGGTGCCTTCAGGAGGTCCAGCAGTGGGGCCAGGACACTAGAAGCCCTCCCACTGTTGCCCCCCCCAGCACCAAGAATACAGAGCATCACTTGCCCCAGACTGAGGGTTCCTATCTATACCTTGTAGCTAATAGCCACTGATGGCTACTGCATACATTAGTTTGCTCTGGAGCCTTCCTGAGCTAAGACAAAAATGTGTGAGCTGGAGGCTAAAAATCTGTGAGCTAGCTCACGCTAACTCAGCTTAGAGGGAACACCAGTCAGATGATCATTTTCCGGGTCGATGCTTGACTGTAGCTGACAAGCAAACAAACTCATGTAATTTGTCCTGACTCAAGCGTGACCTGTTCACCCTTTCTTGGATGTTGTGGTTCTTCTTCCTAGATGGGCTGGCTGGATAAGGTGGGGATACATAGCTTTACACCTGCAAGACTGAAACCAAGAGGACACTATTCTGTCTCTTGACCTCTTGCCGTAAAAACGTGTCCTTCTCCCAGTGGCTGCGAATGCTCAGTCTTGCTTCCTTCAGCTACCAGCCTTGAGCATGTAGCACCAGATTATTCCTGTCTGTCTTCCAAGAACCCTCCTGTTTCATAGGGTTGGCAACCTCCAGGTGGGGCCCAGAGCTCTCCCACAATTACAAGTCATCTCTAGGCTGCAGAGATCAGCTCCGCTGGAGGAAATGGCAGCTGAGGAGGGTGGACCCAAAATAGGTCCCTCTCTCCCCCAAACCACACCCTCCCCAGGGTGGGTCCACCCCCAAATCTTCAGGAATTGGTAACCTTACCTCATTTCCTCCCATTCCCACTTCCTGAAGTGTCTGTTCTTGCCAAGGAATGGAGACAGTTGGGTGGGAGAGCTTGGGCAGATTTGACTTGGAGGTTTTCTCCTTGCTGACCCACAGCTGCTACTGTGGCTTGTGGGTAGCAGAGACAACAAGAATTGGCTGTGCTTCTTTCTCCCACTTTGCACAACAACTTATCTGCCGTTTTATTTTTACTAACCTCCAAAGTCACTTTAATTCTGGGTAATAGACTCGGTTTGCTATTAATGGGCTTTCCCTCCCGTGTTTTGTGCATCTCATTCAAGAACCTAGACCAAGAAGCTGAATATGGAGTAGGAATTAGTGAACCCAGAAATCCAGGCGGTTTGAGAGATAATGAGATTTTGTCTGATCTTGTATATATAAACTTCAGTTCGCTCTCCTCCCTTCCATTTCTTTTTTTATATGAACTAGAACTCGGGGAAAAAATCTGTTCGCATTGTGGAAAGTCTATGGGGGGAGGGAGAGAGAGAAAAAGAACAGTTTGCAGATAGATTCAGGGATGCTGGGTCTTTGGAGAAGCAGACAGAGAGAGATATGGAGACCCCAAATTGCAAGTGACATATTCCCGCGTGCCCCCTCAGAGATGCAAAAAGATTCTTTTTTCTTGCTCACTATTTCGGGAGGCCCCTGGGGAATTTGGCCTCACCGAGTCATTGCACTGAAGCAAATTGCCAATGTGTGTGAACAAAATCTAATCTGCAGCGTCCAACGCCTACATCGGCTCCTTCTCGCAGTGCCTGTGATAGCTGTTTTGATGAGCTGCTGAAGGTACAAGAGTTCCTGCAGGAAACTGTAAATGAGATGTCCTCTCTCGGCACGCTAGGCCTCCTTATGCCCGTTTCTTTTATGAAGGATGCCACATCAGCGGTTCGGTCAGGAAGCAATTCCTATCTTTTATCCTTGTCACAGTAAAGAAAATGCTAAGGACGGCGCTGCAGGTCGAGGAATAGCCAACCTTGAGCTCATCTTCTCAAACAAACATCCCCCTCCTTAACCACCATCAAAATAAGGAGAAGAGAGCTCTCTGGCAATATTCTGCAGGCAAACCCGGGACTGCTGCAGACCAAAGAATTTCAAACGTGAACCACAGCCACTAGAAACGTGGCTATTTAATTTTAAATGACGGGACCTGGCTGGCCTGAACTTCTCTGATCTGAGAAGCTAAGCAGGGTTGGCCTGAGTTAGTTCTTGGATGGGAGACCACCAAGGAAGTCCAAGATCGGTGTGCAGAGGCAGGCAACGGCAACCCCACCTCATCTCTTGCCTTGAAAAGGGGGTCACCATAAGTCGCCGGCAATAGACAACACTGTCTTTCGCCACCATTTTTAAAGAACTCTGCACTGTTCCATATTAGTGTTAGTGGGTGACTCAGAATTATGGCATTCCATAAACATGTGCAGATACTGCAAGAGGGATCACACATGAACATGTGAAGCAGCCTTATACTGAATCAGATTCATTGATCCATCAAGGTGAGTATTGTCTACTCAGACTGGGAAAGGGATTCCAGGGTCTTGGGCAGAGGTCTTCCCAATCAACTACTGCCGCGGCCTTTTAACTGGAGACGCCAGGGATTGAACCCGGGACCTTCTGCATGCAAAACAGCTGCTGTATCTCTGAGCCAGGGCATTTCCCAAATAAACTAGCTTCTCTGTTGGGAAAGCAAACCCTGCATACCCACATGAGCAGAGGTCCATCTGTGGCTATTAGCTACAAGGTATTGATAGGAACTCTCAGCCTGGGGCAAGTGATGCTCTGTATTCTTGGTGCTTGGGGGGGGGGGGCAACAGATGGAGGGCTTCTAGTGTCCTGGCCCCACTGCTGGACCTCCTGATGGCACCTGGTACTTTTGGCCACTGTGTGACAGAGTGTTGGACTGGATGGGCCACTGGCCTGATCCAACATTGGCTTCTCTTATGTTCTAATTAGAACCCCTGCTTTTAACCATTGCACCAAACTGGCTCAAAGTCAAAGTCTGCTGGACGGGCCCATACAGTCCTATCAAATGCCACTGTACCCTTGGCAAAGGGCAGAGGAACTCCACCAGCACCTCGGAGACTGAACCTGTCGCATGGAATCAGGAGTCCAAACTGGACGTTTCCATGGGGACAGCAACGCTCAATGGAGTTAATGATGGGCCTAAAAATAGGCCTAATGATGATCAATTGTAAGCTGTGGTGCAACATGATTTCAGGCTCTCTGCCCACCTGTCCCCATTGTGGCGGCCGCGGAGGAAAGTGATGCTTCTGGGCTCCATTCCAACAAGAGCTGTGGTGGAAGCGCACAACGGGCCGGCTGATGCTGCGGAGGACAGAGACGGCGTAGCGCTCGCCGGGAGCAGCTGCGTATCTTTCTTCCTGCTTCCTGGAATCCTTGCAGTCAAGAAAGACAGCTAGGACTCGACGGCTACAGCACTAGAGAGACTTTAAAATAGTAACCACATTGACAACGACGCCCATCCTGGTTTACGCAGGAAACAGATGACTGTGTTTCAGACCTGCGGATCATCTCCAAGTATTGCGTCAAGCCTTCGCATTCCTATCTGCATCGTCTGACGATTGTGAGAAACTTTCTAAATTTGGGGACCATGTGCACTTTCCATTTGTTTCCACGGGGCTTCAGGTTGCCACAGCAAAGGGAAGTGTGCCAGGCCATGCAGGACAGGGCTACCCAGTTGGGGAGGGGCTGTGGCTCAGTGGCAGAGCCTCTGCTTGGCCTGTCGAAAGTCCCACATTGATCAGTCCCCAGCATCTCCAGCTAAAAGGACCAGGCAGTAGATGATGTGAAAGACTTCTGCCTCGGAGGGCTGCGGCCAGTCTGAGTAGACAACACTCTCCTTGATGGACCAAGGGTCGGGTTCAGTATGAGACAGCTTCGTGTGTGGGCAGAGTCTCGGTATGAGCTAGGATCACCAGAAGGACTTAACTCCAGAACAAAGAGTCCCCTTCCATCAAGAATCGGGGGTATCTTTATTGCTTTTCAGTACTTATGCTGGACAATGCATGTGAGGAGTACAGATTACACACAATCCTCCCGGTATGTGCAACTGACACTTTGTTTGAAGGGGGTAACATGTATATTCCAGATCTGGAACATATATAAGAAGAGCCCTGCTGGATCAAACCAGTGGCCCATCTAGTCCAGCATCCTGTTTCAACAGTGGCCAGTCAGTTCCTCTGCATGGCCAAACAAACAGGGCAGAGAGGCTGAGGCCTTCCCCTGATGTTTCCCCCGGCACTGGGATTCAGCGGCTGACTGCCTCTGAACATGGAGGTTCCCTTTAGTCACCATTGCTAGTAGCCCCTGATAGACCCGTCCTCCATGAATGTGTCTAGTCCCCTTTTAGAGGGAGAAAAAGATATCTCAGTTTCCACAGTTCTGGTATGCATGTTCTGACTGAACATATGTGCCTTGCCCCTTTTAGACAAAAAAGGGGGTGGCACCTGCTGGGAGAGTGGTATGCACTTGTTCTCCCCATATATATGACAGCAAGCTTTCAGTATGTGTGACCAAAGGGACCTGTGAATGCGTTTTGTTACAGGCAGCTCAGCTTCGCAGGTTCTTGAATTCTGTGTTCAAGACTCGATGTTTCTGTCTCTTTGCACTTGCCCAGACTTAATGGTTACATATGCAACCACCCACAGTGGGTATTCATTCCTTAATGGTACAGACCATCTGTACTCTGTGTAATATCATAATATAAGCTGTTGTGCAGATTTCTATTAGCTAAAAGCCAGAGAGTAAATATTTTTAAATAAAACAAATAATGCCCGTGCTGCTTAAGAACGCAAAGAACGTACTTATTTTGGGTGCAACTAGATATGATCTTGGCAGGCCCAGGAATGGATCCCCCCCACCCCCCGCTCTTGAAACTGTAAATGGCAGCCAAGGGGAAGGGGGTGATTTGGACCGAGGCACCATTGAGTAGGTTTCAATCCCTCCCTGTGTAGCAGTTTCGTGAGCAGAAGAACTGAAACTGCAAAAAGGGCCTAAGAGAAAGGTGAAATCTTCTGCCCCATGGCCCTGATTCAAAGCAGAGGAGCCCACCGGCTCTCCGATCATTGAATTTGCTCTTTAGCGACAGCAACCTCAAGGGGAAGCAAAGGGACGACTTGGTGACCGTGGAGAAAGTTTTAATCTCGGCGTAAGCATCACACCTGGCAGCTCCCAAGCTGAGCTGAAAGGATAGTTTATTGATGAACAGATGGGTATGAATCTGCCCGACCGTCTCCCTTTTCCCCTCTTCTCTCTTGGCTCTGTCTTCTGTTGTTGAAATCCCATTGTAAACTCTCCAGGGCAAAGACTTGCCTCTTCTGTTTCCCTCTGCAAAGTGCCAGTAAATAGAGGATGCTGTGTACATAACAATATCTGGATTCTCGCCTGAAATAAAACGAAACATGAGAAGATCCTTCCACATAACTGCTACTCGATCAGTCCCAGAACCTGATTCTGTCCGGAAGACGATTGCTTATCTAGCATCTTGTCGGACAAGGTAATTCTGAAGGGGGTAATTCTCCCACCCTCCCTCCCTGTTTCTCTGCCACGCATCCACGTGACTCTCTTGAACTGTCCGACACTGTCCGCAGCCACCCCTCTCTGCTGAGCTCCCACCCAATCTGATGCCAACTGATAGCGGATAAGATTCTAATTTCACTGATGTGTTAAGTGGCTAATGGACTTCAAGGCAGCAGCAGCTTCTGGGGACAAGAGGTTGCTTTGGTGGGCAGGATACTTTTCCTTAATGTGATTTCCATTGGCGCTCGTACCCCTGGCGCTCTTTCGTTATGGTATTTGCGAATAATATTTACAACGCAAATGGCTACTCTCAGGCCTTGACAGATGTTAACGGCACTCTCTCAGATTACCTTGGGTAATGGAAACTTTCAGTTGTCTAATGAAGAACCGTCACTGGCAGCGTATGGCAGAGATGGGCCGCTGGGATATTCAGCCCGCGTGTCATCTTTCCGTCTCCACCCCCTGTAATTAAAAGGTATGTCATGCTGTGATTAATGGCAGCCTTGGCACATCTCAGGAGGGAAACGGAAGAGCCCCTTCTCCAGCATGGACATTCTAAGGGATCTAGCCCTTACCAGACTGGAGATGTGAGCTGGCAACAACGTTTTCACAGGTGCTTTGACTTGAGCAACAATTGATGGACTGAGCGAAAATTGACGGCTTTACCAACCAACACTCCCCCACGTGAAACAACATATAGGCAAGAGCTCAATACTGGCTTTCCGCTTCTGTGAACAGCAGCAGAGACCCTGGGAAAGAATCTTCCGGCTGTTCATTCCCCTGACTGCGCTGAATCACACGCCGAGGTGAACGGGCAACGGAGGAGTGTGAGGGAGTCTCTCGGGAGAGTGGGGGTTCGCTCAAGGGTCTTTTGAGCGCAGAAGGAGGTGCAAGAGGAAGGATGGGGCACCTCGGCTTGGCTTTGAGGAAGACGTGGGGGTGGGGGGCAGACAGGAAGCCCTGTGAATTATTTCTTTTACTTATTTATTTTGCAAAATGTACATCCTGCCTTTCTGACCTCATAAGGGCCACCAGGGGAACTGGACTGAACTCCTAGCAGTTGGCTAGCCCTATACCAGGCATTTGCTTGGCTTTTATCAAGAGCTAGATGGAGCATGCATATCACTCCAATCAAGGAGGAGGAGGGGAAGAAGCAGAAACAGAAGAAGAAGAAGAAGAAGAAGAGTTGGATTTATACTCCACCCTTCATTTATAGTCTCAGAGCGGCTTAAGAACATAAGAGAAGCCCATATTGGATCAGGCCAGTGGCCCATCCAGTCCAACACTCTGTGTCACACAGTGGCCAAAAACACCAGGTGCCCTCAGGAGGTCCACCAGTGGGGCCAGGACACCAGAAGCCCTCCCACTGTCGCCCCCACCCCAAGCACCAAGAATACAGAGCATCACTTGCCCCAGATTGATGGACCTATCTATACCTTGTGGCTAATGGCCACTGATGGACCTCTGCTCCATGTGTTTATCCAATTCCCTCTTGAAGCCATCCGTGCTTGTAGCCGCCTCTGCCTCCTGTGGCAGTGAATTGACTACGGCTCCATTTCTGGCAGCAGAGCCTTCTGTGCAAGGATGAAAATAAAGAGCAGCATTGGTAAGACTGGGTCTGTCCAAGAACACTGGGTCATTGGATTGTTGGAGAAAGAAAGACCCCATGCTGATTCAGAACTGTTGCCTGGCCTAATTCTGTGTCACTCTGGCACGCACTGGTGTTGTTCTAGTTAAACAATGCTCCTCGTCAACAATGCTGTGTAGGGCACATTAACAAGGAGAGAGGCCCTAGCAAGTTGTTCTGATGACTCCAAGAAGCTGGCAAAGCTCATAACAGGATGAGATGCCCAGAGTGGGAGGGCCCAGCTGGTCCCAAAGACCAAGGTATCGGCTGGGAGCTGAGACCTCACCCACCCACCTTATTGGTGGAAATGGGCTTTGGTGTTTGCCTCTGAGCCATTTCTGCTCAAAATATAGACCAAAAGAAGCTAAAAGAAGCAACTGGGCCCAGCTTAAAAGGAAATAGAAAAGAGCATGCACAAATAAATATTGCATTGACATTCAGAACTGGCATGTGAAATACTGAATTTGAAATCGTAAATTTCCCCCATGGGCTTGTTAGTGACCTGGGACACAGCTTCCAAAGCTTGAGTTGTCAGCTCCAGGTTGGGAAATTCCTGAAGATTTGGTGGTTGATCCTGAGGAAGGCGGGGTTTGGAGAGGGGAGGGACCTCAGCAGGGATATGATGCCTCAGACTTTACCTTTCAAAGCAGCTATTTTCTCCAGAAGAATGGACCTTTGTCTTCTGGAGATCAGTTGTAATTACAGGAGATCCTAGGGTTGCCAGGTCCCTCCTCTATGGTAAAACTGGCTTCTACCATAGAGTTTTTGTACGAATATCAGAGTGTTGCCCAGAAGTCACTGGTGTGATGATGACATCACTTCCTGTGTGACACCAGTGATGTGGCCTAGGCCTTCTTCTTTCCAGGGGTAAGTCCTCTCCTGCCAGCCAACTGATAGGGGGCTGGGGAGCAGGGTCTGACAGGGGCGACCCCCTCCTCCATCAGGGGGTCTGGTAACCCTAGGAGATCTCCAGGACCCACCTGGAAATTTAACAACGGAGAATATCACTGAAAGAAGGTGAACCAAAATTAAGAAACAACAGTGAAAGTGTGAAACAATAACTGTGAAATACTTCAATATTTCATAGTTATTGTTTCATGGTTGTTTCTTAATTTTGGTTCACACACCTGGAGACTCGTAACCCTGTGTGCTGCAAGCTGCGCTGAGATGCAAGTCTGTTTGCAAGTCTTTTATTTTTCATCTCTTCAGTTGTCAAAAGTAATGGCAGGCCAATAAAAGCCTCATCCAAATCTCGAAATTGGTGCTACTGGGAGCATGCGTGGATCTGAGATGGCTCTTTCCTGTTCCTTCTAAAATCTTGACAGTTCTTGTCACTGCGGCTGAACTTAAACATAGATAGTGTACCTCCTTCCCACCCCTTCTGCCTGAGCTCAGCAACATCCCCGCCCCCCCTTTTCTTGCCGGAAATATAGCCATGGCCCCTCCAGAATGGCCGTCTGAATTATCGAGATGGTGAAAGGTTTATTATGCAAACATAATAAAAGTAATAAGGGACGTGTTTATTATGCAAACAGCAACTGAGTTATGTGTCCTTTAAGACTACTAAATAGTTTTTAATTACTGCTATATCAGTAAATCCCATAAATATGCAAATGCAATTAGTTCACAAAATAGGCCCTAAATATCTTTATTCCTCTCCAACAAAGTTCTTTGAAGTTAATCGCCAGCTTCCTTTGTTCACTCCCTTGGCAGTGGAGCTGAAAATGATGGGAATTATGACAGATGTACAAATTCAGGGGGAGAAGCAGGGTTCCCCCCTCCCTCACCCAAGCACCACATCTGGAGAAGCAAAGATGGGATGTGGAGGGGGGGGCAGGAGTCTCAAACGAAGCGCCACCCCCTCCCAAATATCAAGCGATATTGTTTTGCCTGCCGCAACAATCACAAGCTCTGTAGTCGTACATGACCAACATACCAAGATGTCTTCTTCTCAGAACTTGGGCTCTGTGGACCCTGCATTCGCAAAGACGTTCTTGGGAAGAGCACTTCCCTACAGGGCTGGGACAGGTTGAACGAAGGCAAAATGGTGAGTCAGCCTGTGCTTCTTAGTAAATGATTTCAAAAGCGCCGTTCAAAAGACAGAGGGTGTTGCCAGACTTTGCAGTCCCTCAAAGGAACCGCTAGAAGGAGCTTCTCTGGGAATTTTATTTGGCCCGTTCTGTGAAGATGTGTCCTCTTGATCCCATTAGCATGAGAGAAGGAAGGCTTCTCAGAGCTCACAGGGGGATTTCTGCTGCGCTAACTGGAACGGGCTGCTTTATCATTTAGAGACACTACTAAAGCCCATCTGATCTTGGTGCTCTCAAGACAGCGCCAGATGGAATGGAGATGTTTTTCTACGAGAGAATGGGGCACGTCAGTGTTCTTTTAGACCACAAGAGTCTCCCAGAAATGCTAGACATATGCAAAAGAAATTATACAAATTATGTTGTTGGAGAGAAAGGCTAGGATACAGTGTGGGCTGGGAAACTGGCAGCACAAGGGTTTGCACAAAGGCACCCACAGGCTTAAAAAGGCTAGGGACCCCTGGCCTAAGTAGTCTAAGATTACCCATCGAGCTTCCAGGCAGCGTGGAAATTTGAACCCAGGCCTCCCTGTCCCTAGCCCAGCACTCTAACCAATGCCTGATCACAGAGACAAAGCATATATTTCTTATGGACATAAAATCTTTGCTCATGAACTGGTGGCTGCAAATCAGTAGAGGCCAGGGCACTCTGATTTTGTCACCTGTTCGGATCCCACCCACTCTGTCATGACGCTCACTGGGTGGGTGACCTTAGACCGATTGCTCTCTCACACCCTACCTTGCCTCACAAGGCTGTTGTAACACGGAGACAGGGAGAAGCGAGAATGCTGCCCTGAGCTTCTAATAATAGATAAATACATCTCACTGCATTGCATGGGTAGCAGCCCAGTTAAAACAGCACGCCATTCAAAGTCACACAGTTATGTTTTATCTCCTTAAGGGCATAAGAATGTAAGAAGACCTGTGGTCCATCTAGTCCAGCCTCCCGTCTCACACAGTGGCCAGCCAGTTCCTCTGGAGGGCCAATAAGAGGGCATGGAGGCCGAGGCCTTCCTCTGATAAGAATGTCAGAAGAGCCCTGCTGGGTCAGACCAATGAGGGTCCCTCTAGTCTAGCACCCTGTCTCACACAATGGCCAGCCAGTTCCTCTGGAGGGCCACCAACAGGGCAGAGAGGCCGAGGCCTTTCTGTGATGTTTCCTCCTGGCCCTGGGATTCAGAGGCTGATTGCCTCTGAATGTGGAGGTTCAACAGGTAAAGTTTATCATAGCATAGCCCTGTAAGCCGCCCTGGGCCCACTTGTGGGGAGGGTGGGGTATAAATATAAACAAGCAAACAAATAGCAAAAACACCAGAAGAGCCCTGCTGGATCAGACCAGTGAGGGTCCATCTAGTCCAGCCTCCCGTCTCACAAAGCGGTCAGCCAGTTCCTCTGGAGGGCCAACAACAGGGCACAGAGGCTGAGGCCTTCTCCTGAAGTTGCCTCCTGGCACTGGGATTTAGAGCTTGACTGCCTCTGAACATGGAGGTTCCCCTCAGTCACCATGGCCAGTGGCCACTCACAGACCTCTCCTCCACGAATTTGTCTAATCTCCTTTGAAAGCCATTCATGCCTGTGGCCATCACTTCAGTTCATCCTGAATCTACAGCCCATCAGCTTCATTAGACACCCCTGAGTTCTCCAGTGAAGCTGACCGGCAGTAGATGCAGGACGGATAAAAGGAAATACTTCTTTACACAAGGAATGATTAAGATGTGGAATTCTCATGACTCTTATATTTAATTCAAGTCTGAGAAGAGGCCAAGACCCCCCCACACCAAAGGGTGAACAGGTTTTCTCCTTTTTGTATATCAGTTGTTTGTTTCCATTTCTACTGTGAGCCGCTGAGGTGTATACAGAGAGGACTTTGCCAAAATACCTGTTCAGGCTGGCAAGAAGGAAGTTAAAAGCCCTTTCCCTGCATAGAACCCATTCGCAGCATTTCCTCCTTTCAAAGTATCTTCGAAATCCTGGAAAACTCTCAAAAACTTCTTGCAGAACTGTTGTTCTTGCATTTCATGTAGTCAGACTGCCACCTGGGGGCCAAGGCAGGTATTCCTAACTTGGGATGGTTGGTTTGAATTCTGATCAGTGCCAGAGGAAAGTGTGATGGTTCCCCTGATTTAACAGCCTTAGCAGCTGGATTGGGAGCCAATGCTCCCTCTAAGCCGTGGAGTCTTGTGAGCAAAAGTTCTACTAGGTGAGCTACTGGCGTTAAAGTTGTGAGTGAGCGATTTGGCTGCTGCATAAATTAGTTGGCTCTGGAGCCCTCCTTCCTGAGCCAAGACAAAAATGTGTGAGCTGGAGGCTTAAAAACTGGGAGCTAGCTCAGTCTAACTCAGCTTAGAGGAAACACTGGTTGGGATAATATAACTTTCAGGTTGCATTTCCATGCATTGGCCAAGGTTACAAAAGCACATGTGACCCAGCAAGAGAACGCTGGGAAGATTCATGCAAGATGAATAAGAGGATAGGTGGCTGGCCGTAGGCCTGGCAGTCAAAAATAGGATGGCACATTGAGCCAAATTGATTATGTGGTCAGTTTAGGCTCTCTCAGCTAGGCTTTGATGGGCAGGAGTTGCAAAAAAAGTTACTAGCTCGGGCCACCAGGTCCAGGTTGGGGAAATTCCTGAGGATCTGGAGGTTGAATTAGATATACGTCACAAGCATACATAAACAAAATGTATCTTTAATATTACGGAGGAGGAGGAGATTGGAGTCTCAGGGTGGCTTACAATCTCATTTCTCTTCCCCTCCCCATAACTGCTGGACCTCTTGAGGGCACCTGGGGTTTTTGGCCATAGTGTTGCACAGAGTGTTGGACTGGATGGGCCACTCCCCTGATCCCACTTTGGCTTCTCTTAGGTTCTTATATGGAGCAGAGGTCCATCAGTGGCCTGAAATGTAGCCGTAGCCAATTCACTGCCACAGGAGGCGGAGGTGGCTACAAGCACAGATGGCTTCAAGAGGGAATTGGATAAACATATGGAGCAGAGGTCCATCAGTGGCCATTAGCCACAAGGTATAGATAGGAACCCTCAGTCTGGGGCAAGGGATGCTCTGTATTCTTGGATCTTGGGGGGGGGGGCAACAGTGGGAGGGCTTCTAGTGTCCTGGCCCCACTGCTGGACCTCCTGAAGGCACCTGGTGTTTCTGGCCACTGTGTGACACAGAGTGTTGGACTGGATGGGCCACTGCCCTGATCCCACTTTGGCTTCTCTTAGGTTCTTATATGGAGCAGAGGTCCATCAGTGGCTATGAGCCACAAGGTATAGATAGGAACACTCAGTCTGGGGCAAGGGATGCTCTGTCTTCTTGGATCTGGGGCGGGGAGGGCAACAGTGGGAGGGCTTCTGGAGCTCTGGCCCCACTGCTGGACCTCCTGAGGGCACCTGGTGTTTTTGGCCACTGTGTGACACAGAGTGCTGGACTGGATGGGCCATTGGCCTGATCCAACACTGGCTTTTCTTATGTTCTTATGTCTGGGGCAAGGGATGCTCTGTATTCTTGGTGCTTGGGGGGTGGGGGGGCAACAGTGGGAGGGCTTCTAGTGTCCTGGCCCCACTGCTGGACCTCCTGAAGGCACCTGGTGTTTCTGGCCACTGTGTGACACAGAGTGTTGGACTGGATGGGCCACTGGCCTGATCCAACACTGGCTTCTCTTAGATTCTTATATGGAGCAGAGGTCCATCAGTGGCTATGAGCCACAAGGCATAGATAGGAACACTCAGTCTGGGGCAAGTGATGCTCTGTATTCTTGGATCTGGGGCGGGGAGGGCAACAGTGGGGGGGCTTCTAGTGTCCTGGCTCCACTGCTGGACCTCCTGGGGGCCCCTGGTGTTTTTGGCCACTGTGCGACACAGAGAGTGTTGGACTGGAGGGGCCACTGGCCTGATCCAACATTTGACTTCTCTTGTGTTCTTATGTACTTTGTGAGCGACTGGCATTAAAGTTGTAAGCCAGCAATTTGGCTACTGGAGCCCTCCTTCCTGAGCTAAGGCAAAAACGTGGGAGCCGGAGGCTAAAAGTCTGTGAGCTGGCTCACACTGACTCAGCTTAGAGGGCGCCCCGCTGGCAACCCGAACCTTACGGGGCAAGTTAGGCTGAGCGCCTGTGACTGGCCAGAGGTCACCCGGCAAGCTTCCACGGCGGAATGTGAGGATTCGAACCTGGGGCTCCCGGGGCCTCGTCTGAGACCGGGGCGGGGGCTCTGGTTGGAGGGCTTCCCTGGCCTTCCCGGGATGCCGCCTGAGATACTGCGGTCACCCTTTCACATCGCCTAGAGCCGCACATCGCAGAGGACAAGCGCTTCACAAATCGAAATAATAACAGGAACAATAAAATAATAAGAAAATAATAATAAGAAGAAGATATCGCGTGCAATTTATTTTTATTCATCTTTCCTTCTTGATTTACACTTAACGTTGTTTTATTTGTTCCCGCTTATTTCTCCCTGAGGAGAACGGGCACGCGCCGCCGCACCCCCCCCCCCCCCCAGAAAAGAGGAGGCGGCCAACGGGAACGCCCACGGGCCGCGTGCGGGGGCGGGGCGGGAGGAAGAGGAGGTGGGCGTGGCCTCCTTCAAGTGCCCAGCCTTTTCCCGCCCAGCCTCCGGGAGGGGAGGGGAGGGGCGTGTGTGTGTACCCGTTAAAAAGCGGGCACCGCCTCCCGCGGGCGTGATTGGCCGGCGTCCTGTCCGGGCGGGCGCAGGCAGAAGAAGGGGGCGTGGCGCCGTGGCCCTCGTGCTGCCGGGCGGGGGGGCGGGGCTTCCGCGGGCGCTCGTGGACGGGCGGTCGGTCGGGCGCCGGGCGGGCGTGAGGGACGGAGGGGCCATGACGGCCGAACAGCAGCCGCCGCCTCAGGCCCAGGAGGGGGGCGCCGCCTCCGCCTCCTCCAGCACCACCACGGCCGCCGCCGAAAGCCAGGCGAGGGTGAGGAGTGGGGGGGGGGGGGCGGGGGGGGGCTCGTCTCTCGCTTGTCTCTGGCTTGAGTTCGAATTCGCCTCCCTTTTGCCGCGGGGGGAGGGGGGAGTTTGGGGGGGTGCAGCAGAATTCTTGGAAGTCCTTCAGGCGCCGGCAGAGGCATTTTCTCTTGCTGGGGACCAGCTGGGCGGCCTCAATGGAGGGCTGGGCTCTTTAAAAGGGGGGGGGGGGCGGGAGGGGAAGCTCCGCGTCCAAGTCCGCCTCCCCCCCCCCCCCCGGTCCCCAGCCAGCGCTCCCTCTAAGCCGGCGAGCAAAAAAATCCACTTTTGAGAGCTACTACTGGCATTAAAGTTCTCAGCGACCGATTGGGCTGCTGCATAAATCAGTTTGCTCTGGAGCCGTCGGTCCTGAGCTGGAGACGAGAAGTGTGTGAGCTGGAGGCTAAAAGAACTGTGAGCTGGCTCACACTGACGCAGGCTTAGAGGGGACACTGCTCCCGAGCCCAATTTAAGGAGTTGGCTTTGTACTTTAAAGCCCTACATGGCTTCCAGTGCTCCCGCTAAGATGTGGAGCCTGGTGAGCAAAATTCTGCTTTGTGAGCTCCTGGCATTAAAGTTGTGAGCAGTGTTCCCTCTAAGCTGAGTTAGTGTGAGCTAGCTCACAGTTTTTTAGCCTCCGGCTCACACATTTTTGTCTTAGCTCAGGAAGAATGGCTCCAGAGCAAACGAATGTATGCAATAGCCAAATCGCTTGCTCACATCTTTAATGCCAGTAGCTCATAAAGTAGAATTTTTGCTCACAAGACTCCACAGCTTAGAGGGAGCATTGGTTGTGAGCCAGCGATTTGGCTGCTGTATAAATCAGTTTGCTCTGGAGCCCCATCCTTCCTGAGCCAAGACAGAAATGGGTGAGCCGGAGGCTAAAAGAACTGTGAGCTGGCTCACACTAACTCAGCTTAGAGGGAACACTGTGCCTCCACCCGCCCCGCCCCTGAAATGAGCAGACAAGAAACTGGAGAATGAAGACCAGTGTTCTCCCTAATATGAGTTAGCGTGAGCTAGCTCACAGTTTTTTAGCCTCTAGCTCACACATTTTTGTCTTAGCTCAGGAAGGATGGCTCCAGAGCAAAGTAATTTATGCAGGAGCCAAACTGCTTGCTCACAAGACTCCACTGTTTAGAGGGAGCATTGATGAAGACCCATTTCTCTTCCTCCAATGCCAGTGCAATGTTCTGTTGTGGAAAAGGGTGCAGAGGATTGGGGGGCGGGGAAGCAATGAAGCTCTCTCACGATTGGGTTCTGATGATTTTAGACATTAGGGCATGGAGGGGAGGCTTTGTGGTGTTGTGGTCTGAGACCCAGCTGTACTCTTACAGGAAGAGGAGAAAAGGGAGGAGCCCTCTTGATTTAAGGTGTATCCAATAGGGGGGGGACTTGCAGTCATTCTGTAGCTCCCATCCCCACCGTTTGTGCATGCACTCACGTGCATGTACATGTTTGGAAATGTTATCCCATGCTTGTGTGTTGGAAGTGTATGACTCGTTCTGTCTTGTCTGAAAGGTTTTACATTTCATTC
Source organism: Lepidodactylus listeri (assembly GCA_029233225.1). Classification (NCBI taxonomy): domain Eukaryota; kingdom Metazoa; phylum Chordata; class Lepidosauria; order Squamata; family Gekkonidae; genus Lepidodactylus; species Lepidodactylus listeri. The sequence goes on along the minus strand of JARCFY010000014.1, from coordinate 72,458,521 downwards.
GTGCCTTTGACTGTTTGAACAACTTCAAAGGGGAAGCTCTCATAGATGTGGGCCCTCCAGTTGGGGGTGGTTATCCAGACTTTCTCTTTTCTGCAATGCTTCCACAGTGTATAGGGATGTACTGAAACTGATCCAGCGGTTGTCAGTTTCAAGTGTCTGTCACAAGTCAACAAGGGAAGGTCCTGGGACATGGAACCAGAGAAAATGGGGGAAATCAGCTTTGGGGTTTTTTCCCTTCTGAGGCATAAGTGCATTGCAAATCTGTTGTTTCTGACTTTTAGTTTCAGTTGACTTATTTGTTGGCAAAATAACATCCTTTCCTTTTGTAGGCTGAATGTTCTTCTGTTTTTAGCAATTTTGCTTTTAGGAAGCATTTTATTTTGATATATGGCAAAATGTTCAAATTGCATTTCTGTAATTAAGAAGAACAGAGGGCATTCTGTGCTCTGTCCAGTCCTGTCTCCCTCATGCTTAATACATGCTTAATACTGCCAAGGGAAGGTGCTATGTGTAGAAGATCTCCTGCATGGTCCACACATCTTCATTAATTTGCCTAAGAGGTAGTGAGGCAATCAGACTGAGGGCATATCCAGCAAGAGAGATGTTGTTTCTTCTGCTAGTAATTATTGAGGTGCTTCTGGTATCTGGTTAGCACTAAGCCCTCGTGGATCAAAATGCTTATAGGTGCTATAGCTTACCTTCAGCACCTTTTATGTCAGGGCAGAAGTTGGCCTAGCACCTGCATAGAGCACAGCAACCATTCACCAGGATGGTCCTGGTAATTCTACCCTCTTCACCTGGAGAATCTTCTCCAGGTGAATAGGTAGAAAAGTCCCATCTGGGAAACAGTTTGTTGATCATTTTCCGGCTGTTGGTGCACCACACTAAGTCCTGGCTGTGGTGGCGCCCTTACTCAATGCACAGAAATGTGAATTGCCCGCTTCCAGTGGGAGCAAAACTATTGCCACCACAGTGACACTGAGAATCAAATAGCAGGGAAGTAAAATACTATACAGGTGAAGTTAATATGGAGTACGCTATTTCTGATTGGAAAAATAGTTATGAAAGTCCTTGAAGCATTTGGTGGTGCCTTGGGCAACACAGCCATTCTGTTCATTGATGAAACATGTTGGGCTTGCACATCATTTCCAGAGGAGCTTCTTCCTTGTGTTGTGAACTTCCTTCCCATGCTGACTGCCAGGTTTCTTGTTCTTCAGTTCAAGAGGTGGGATGGGTATAAATGAGGAGCGAGGCCACTCTTGATAGTGGAAACCCAGTTGTGGAATTGGCATTGAAAAGAGTCTGTCCAGAAGACATTTTTAAAGAAAAGATACAAAATGGAAAGCTTTTCCTAAAGGAATTAATATTATGGATTTGATTTTCATACGGTGAGAGATGTGTTTATAAAAGTGAAGTACATAATGTGCGAGGTTTGAGCCTGTTGTGTTCTGAATTCAGGGATCTCATTTTCATGCATGCCGTTTTTTTTGTTTCAAAGCAGACATTCAAAGTGACTTGCCGTGGTATTTCTGTGTTGTGACCAACTGGTACTGAAGCTCTTCGTTACTGCTATGTGTCACTTAATCTTATTTAAGGGGACTAACATTGTGCCATACCACTGTGTAGTGGAAATCTTTTCCTTTTTAGTGGCCTGTTTCAGTGATTGGTAAGCATGGTCCAATACTGATTTTAATTATGTCATTCAAGATGAGGTCAAATGATTTTGTGGGGAGCAGACAACTTTTTGGCAGACCTGAAGCATTGTTGAGGAGTGATAGTGTTCCTGTTATTACAGAAAGTGGTTTGCAGCTTGCCTACAGATGCTGATCCTAGTTATATGTTGCTTTTGTAGTCATACCCCTGCAATCGGGGCTAGATCTGTGAAGGCCTCAAAAGAAGCTTTCCTCCTCACTCAGTGTAAAACAGCAAGATGCAATTCCTATTCAAGTTATGGTCTCCCGACCTTTAAAGCCCTTAACTGCCTAGTATACCCATGTCTAGGAGGCTGTCTCCTACCCTTTGGGGCACCTGCAGTGTTCAAGCTGCCATCTGGTGGCTGTTCCCCCACTTAAGGTAGCCCAGACCTTTTCTGCTGGAGCTCCTGCTTTACAGAACAAGATCTCTGTGTAGGTGAGGGGCGGGAAGGCTGTCTTCAGAATATTTCAAGAGGTCGTGCAGTCATTTAGTTTGCTCTGGCCTATAATGGAGTGTAAAGTGCAAGGAACTCTTTTGGGGGAAGGGGTTTATTTGGGATTTTATTTTATTGATGTTAAATTATGCGTAAACTGCCTTGGGCAATGAGTACAACTGTGTATGTTATGCTTGTGTGTGTATATATACACCTGAATGTATAAATATATATGTACCTGAGTTGCGCCAATGAAGCTTAGTCATTTCTAGATCAAGACATTAAATTGGGTGCTCTCTTCACGTTTCTGAAAAAACAATTGTTGGCAGTTCTCTTTTTAGCACCTTGGGAATTAATGGGACCTGGTTGCTGACCAAGGAAGCTTCATGCACGAACTGAATGGAATCCTTGAGACAGCTGCTTGAAATAAATCTTCATGTTGGTCGCAGTATAGTTTTGGTTCTACTGTGCCATAAAACGCCTTTATCTACCGACTTTTTGGACCGTTAAAATGGTCAAGAAAGACAATCATAGCTCTAGTAACCAGGTGATTGTTGGGCAGCTTGATAGAGCAGGTCTGGAGTGCTGTGCATATCTGGCACCTTGTTGTAAGTGAGATATGACAAACTGAAATGGCATGTGCAGGCAGCTTAAAATAGCTCTGGAGCCCCTGCAAATTCCACGGGCTCCTTATATGTCCCACCGTAAGTGCTACTGCTTTTGGGTGGAAATAAACACGTGGGCCGCTAGCCTTCTGCCCTCCTGCCCTTTTGCTTTGGTACTGTGGCATTTGAAATGGTCTTTAAAGAGCACCCAAACCTATTAAAAAGGAAAATTCTTACGAGCATACTTTTAGCACAGCACCAGAACTGAGCAAGAGAATCTGAAAGAAATTGGTATTTATTTATTTATTTATTCATTCATTTTATATCCTGCCTCCCCTGCAAGCAGGCTCAGGGCGGCTTACAGTAATCAGTACAAAATAACATAAAACCCACATAAAAACATTTTAAACAGTCAGATACATCGTAAGTGCTAGTAATAGTTCTTCATTGGTTAAGATGGTGTGGTAGGAAGTAAACAAGCAGTCAGTTCCCAACTCGGTAATCTTCTTATGTCGCGTAATGGTATGGCTCAATCTCAGAGCTGGTAAAATGCAAATCGGCTGTCCTTCTCCCTATACATGCCAGATCAGCTGTTGAAATACGACAGGCCTCTTTAGCTTAGGTGGTTACAGACCCTTACAAAGTTGCCATTAGCTTGAAGGTTGTTCTGACTCTTGAGTTGACCACATGCTCAATGGCCACAGCACCCAAGAAGAAGAGAGAGCGCCTTCCTGTGGCGAGGGGTTTTTGTCACCTCTCCCTATACCCCACCCCCTGACCAGGTCACAACCGGTCAAAGAGGTGCTTCCTTGCAGATCTCCAGGAATCCCTTTCTTGAATTCTATTCCTCCAAACCACAGTTCTCTGCCGGGGGTGGGGGGGAGAAGGGGGAAGCTTGACTATTCCTTTTGTCTATTTTAATTTTTAAAAATTTGCACTTATATTTAAATCTAGACCCCTTAATATTTGTATGAAGGTGGGCTGAGGCACAAGCCAACTGACACTCACCTCTACCTAGAGAAAAAAACTTGTTAAAATGCAACATGGAGGCTTCCCTGCTTGCCAGCCTCCCAGGACAAAATGCATCTCTTTACAGTTAAAGTGAGACCAGGAAGGTACAGTGTGGGACAGGTGGGATTTTCTTTTATTAATGCCTGTAAGGGGTGGGTGGTGGATCTTGGAAACTAAGGAGGGTGGGCCCTGGTTAGTGTTTGGATGGGAGACCACCAAGGAAGTCCAGGGTTGCCATGCAGAGGAAGGTATCTGTTGCGTCTCTTTGCCTTGGAAACCCTATGAGGTTGCCGTGAGTTGCCTGCCTGTGACTTGACGAGTGCTCACAACACACAGGTGCTGGAGTCTGCAAGCTTTTGAGTTGGGCAGAGTGAGCTCTTACTTTGGTCCAGAGCAGGTGTATAACATTGGTGCTGACAGCACGACAATGAGAAAAAGTTTGTAGGTGCAAGAGATCCCTGCTGTGTACAAGAACAGTTGAGTAGGACAGAAATAAAGTGCACCCCACCCACCCGAGTGGTACTTATTTTTAGTTTAGGAGCCTTAAAGCGAACTTGTAATAACTGGAGACTTCTTTTAAACATACAAAATACACAGGCCCACTCACACATTCTTTTGGAACATCTTTTAAAAATTCTTTAACAGTCCTAAGGGGCCTCCAGTGAAATCATATTTATTAGGCCTTGTTTTCCCATTAAGATTATCTTTTTGATGTTCTCTTTCTTGGGCTTGTTTTAATGTAGAACTCCAGCATGCTTTTAAACCAGCTGAGAGAAATAACGGGGATTCAGGATCCTTTAGTTCTCCGTGAAACCCTGAAGGTGAGTACTCTTTGTCTAATGTAGACATTAGTTGTTTTGCAGGAATTCCTGCCACAGTGTCTGCTAGTTCAGGATTAAATATACAGTGCAAATGTGTAAATCAGGCCTGTTTGATCGCTCTTAAATGGATGTCTCCTTGCATTGCTGCATCCCAACTTCCCTTACTCCCCCCCCCCCATTTCTCCACTGCTACCTGCCTTCTCGTTTTGCTGTCAGTGCAGTTATGACTGTCCTTTTGCCTCTTTAAAGCTGATGGGGCAGATGGGTTATCCCACAGGTGGTGTCCCAAGCCAGGAGAGGGGACAGCAAGATGACAGCTTTGCATGCTGCCTCTCCTGACCTTGAAGAGCATCTTCAAACATATTATCCTTATGGTGTTAGAACAACAGTGGCATGTCCTTCTTACTGATTGTTCCTCAGAAGTTCCATTTTTCCCTCCCAGGACTTGCAACAGTGTGTTCTGGCTGTGATGTCAATTCTAGACTGGTGGTGTTTTGTTAAAGATGTGAAAGTTCCAGAAACTTTGAAGCCATTGAGAAAACTCCCCTCTCCCCCCAAACTGGACATTTGAGGAAAACTTGAAATTTATGCAATACTTACTTTCCTTTCAGAATTGCTTTTCTGCTTTAACACATAAAAGGCATCATTTAAAACTTGGCCAGTTATGCAATTATACTAATTGATATTTTATGGAAACTGTTGAATCCTGTGCTCCCTTGGCATTTGCATCACAATTTTTGCCATCTGAAAGTTAGGAATAAAGGAAAAATTGAAAACAAATTCTCTAAAAAGGGAAGGGTTTTTTTTAACAGAAAAAAAATCTCAGATGGTCACAAATCAGAACTGTCAACATGCTTAGGTTTCATGGTAAACTTCATAATGATGAAAACACAAAACTCTTCAACATATCATAACACTATGGCTTGTTTTGTTTTTAATGGCTTGGGATTTTTTATGGCTGGCTTTTTAAAATGGCTTGTTCTTTTTATACTGTGTCTTTTAATCGTAAGCCACCTCAAGCAGGATTCTGAAGAGGCAGCATAGGAATATTCTAAACAAATTATAGCATATTGATCGCTGCCAAAATGGTTTGCATTTAAGCAAATGTATCCATGAAAATACATTGCATAGGGATTATTACTGAATGCTGTAGACCGTCGTGCACCAGTTTCTTCATGTTGTACATCTTGACTGTGTAACTTATTCAGCCCAACAGTTGTGACCTGAAATACTTGTTGTCTGATGTGATGCAAACATTATTAGGGGTGTAAATATGAAATGTCTACCAGACTGGATATGTTTCCTATTTATGTTTCTGTAAACATTGAAACAATTGTCCCTCCCCAAAACACACTGTTTGTGGATGTTATGGTGCCCGCCACTTGTGCCAAGAAAACAGGCAGGGCCATTGCCCAGCAAGGCTTCTAGCTGGCTGGTGGTTCCCACCTTGATCTCTTTTTGGCAGGCACTGCAGCAGCTGTTGGAAGGTCTCCAGGATGAGTTGGTAGGCTGCCCCCACCATGGTCCTTTACCCCCCTCCCACACCCATTCCGTCTTCCTCCTTTGGCTCTGGCATGGGGTGCCCCTCTTGGCCATCTTTCTCTCCCTCTGGCATAAAGGGAACCACTTTGTCTCCCGGTGGCATGCTGTGCTGTAGTGGGAAAGAGAACGAGGCACTAGGGGGAAAGAGCCACCCTCTCCAGCAGCTTTTCTTTCACCACACTGCAAGAGGGGGGAGTAAAAGGCTCCCTTTTCACCAAGCCCAGCTCATGCCTCTCACCAGCTGCTGCCCAGCAGAAAAGCGGGCGGGGCTCTGTCGAGGAGGAGGAGGGGATTAGGAGCCCACCACCACTTTCACTGAGCGTAACTTGATCTTGAGGAAGTGGCAGCAGGCTTGTGATATCTCTGAATACATCCAGGATTTGCAAACCTTGATTTTCAGTGAGCAAAGCAGATGATAAACAAATTAATCTGTGTAGCTGCCACACAGTTCAGTGAGATAAGTTGACTATTAATGAAGCGGTACATGACATTTAAAAAAGATTCACTGAGATAAGCTGACTATAAATACATACTGAATAATATCTTGAGCTGTATATGCATAAACTCTCAGATTCACTGGCTCTCTCAATCATACTAAAGATGGTAACAGCGGTTATTGTCAAAGACCTGAACGACATTACCGTGACAGTAATCTGTAATGCTTTGCATTCTGTCACAATTTATCAGGATGCTTCTGCTCCCCCTTCTCCTTCCTTATTAACAAGAGCCAGTGTCCAAGTGGTCAACCTTTCTTGTAGTTTAAATGGATGTGTTATTAAACAATGTTTACATTTCCAGCGTGATCTTTCTGTCACTAGGCTGCTGATGGGGACTTGACGGAGGCTGTTGAGATTCTCACTGAGGGTCAGCCGAAAGAGTCAGTCGAAGAACCGTCTGACTGTGCTGCAGAACCGTCTGACTGTGAAGGGAGTGTCGTTGGCAGAAAGCAGACAACGAGTAGGTGACCATCTCTGGGGCAGGGTGTATCTCTGGCGCATTTAATCCAGAAAGTTAGATGCAGGATGTAGAACCCCAGTCTCAGAAGCTCAGTTCTGTTATACAAGGAGACTGCTCTGGAGGGAGCTAATTGGAAACAGCTCAATTTATTGATTGATTAAAACATTTGTATCCTATCTTTCCTCTAGGTTCAAGGCAGCTTACAGTAAAGACCTGCATGTTGATTGTTGCCGAAATGATTAATGGGTTGATCTTCTTGGCTTCTACACTGTGTAATCCGCCTTGAGTCTCAGTGGGAAAGGATAGACTATTAATAACCTAAACAAATGTTGGAAAGGAACCTCACAATCACCATGTTTTTTGTAGCTGTTCAGTTATGTGGACAAGAGCAGAGCAGTTGCATTACATGAGGAAAATGAGCTTGTGTGTGCTGGGTTACAGGTCAGTTATTTTACTGGCTGCATGCGCGGTCCTAATCCAACACTCCACAGACATTCAAGCATGCCCATGTGTTCTCTATGGATCATCTGCTTCCCTTGGCTAGTTTTGTGGCGGAGGGGAGCCACGTGGAAATAAGTTACAATGCTTTACCATAATTAACTCTATTTTAAAGGAAACTTTTGTCTAAGATAGATGAGAAACTCTACTATAAGTTCCTTGTGTAGCTTTGTTTTACTGTAGTGTTTACTGTTTGTAGTGTTGTAGAGTTTTGTTAGTGTCTAGTGTTTGTAGAAGAAAAATGATTAAAAAATCTTTCAAAAAAATAGTTACAGAGCAAATCAGTGTTTGACTACAGTTTCTGTCTGCGAGAACCTGTGTTAGGGAAAAGGTGGGTTTGCTTTGAGGGATCACCTTAATCGCCCCTAGATACTGATGGCTGCATTTGTTTCCAGGTACAGTTGATTCAGTACCACATAATCAAGCTGATCTGCAGAAATGCATCCCATTGAGAATCCAGACATTTCCAGCTATTTCCACCTTCCTAGTGGATTCTGCGACAGTGAATGTGTATGCTATGCTTCTTTTGGTATTATCTCACTGTGCTTCAAGTAAAGGACTTTCAATTATAAGGCAGTTTTATTTACTATCAGGAAAAACCATCTGCATGGTCTTTTTTTTTTTAACTCAAGTTTTGTTTGTCAACAGTCTGTTCACCCCTAATGCCTCTCTTACACAGCCTGGTCCACTTTCCATGTAGCCATTTCAGATAACTTGGAATGTATGTATTGCAGTAAACTCTCCCGTGTGTATGGGTGGATGATGGAAAGTGCTGTCAAATTGCAGCCAACTGATGGCGACCTTGCAGCGCTTTCCAGGCAAGAGATGTTCAGAGGTGGTTTTGCCATTGCCTGCCTCTGCATAGCAACCCTGTTATTCTTTGGTGGTTTCCCATCAAAGGACTAATCAGGGCTGGATTTGCTTAGCTTCTGAGATCTCATGATGATCCAGGATGTGCGTGTACTCCGGGTGACTCATGCTAAGTGAACGCTGCTGGTCTTCCCTCCGCACACACACCCTGCGTTGTCGATCATGGCAGTCTTATGTACTGACCATTGTTGGTTTCCTGCTCTAAAGGCAGGAGTGGGGGGAGAGAGCCATCTTTACCAGAGACACTTTTGCCTTTCCAAATGTTTGGTAATGTCCCATCGGGAGCAAGGGAAGTTACATTGTGGTCTTGACTGAAGCAAAATGAGTTTGAACCCCTTGGTTATACAGTACAATTCCTTAATTTTGATGCGCTGTGTTTCCTGCAGAGCTCAGGAGTCAAGTGTGGCGGAAAGTAAAAATCGTTCCAAAAGAAAACGATGTGAAGTGTGGGGGGAGAGCCTCAACCAGAATGGGTGGAGGAGAACACATGGCTGGCCTGTAGGAATGAAAAACATCGGAAACACTTGCTGGTTCAGTGCAGTCATTCAGGTATGTTTGCGCTGATATTTCAGAGTGGCTTTTGGGTTTATGGCAGTACCTAGCCTGTGCTTTTTAAGGTTGGTTCAGTGACTCTAGTAGCATGTAATTCCCCTTGGAGTGCTTTTGTTACAGTGAACGAAAGATGTATGCAAAAAGTGCAGCTGATATTGTGGCTCTCACTTGCAATGTGCATATGAGAGCCATATGTCACCCAGATACGATAAATCAACAAGGGCCCATGGTGAAAAGTTTTGGTGAGACTTTGGTACCATCTTTCTGCCTTTTGTGAGATGGGGAGTGAGAGAAAGGACCTAGGGGTCCCATTCATGGTGGACAGAGGAGAGGAGATTGGAAGCATTGGAGAGGGCAGGTGTAGCAGGGCAGGGTTCTCTGCTAGGAAGCATTGGAGAGGGCAGGTGTAGAGGGCAGGGTTCTCTGCTAGGATGAAAGCACCCTAATGTCCCATCGATAATAGTGGGAGAGCTGAGCATCTGAGTGATCTGCTGCAGGTTTTCATGCCGCAGCTGCCATGATAGTTGACCTCTTTCGAAGGGTGGTGTCTGTACAGAACTGAGATCAGGTTGCTTTGGTCAGAAAAGGCAGTGATCTAATTTAAAACATTTTTTTGTCAGTCTCTTTTCCACTTGCCAGAATTTCGACATCTGGTCCTCGGCTACTCCCTTCCAGAAAGTGTCATTGAAAATTGTCAAAGCCGCAGTGTAAGTGCTCTTTGAGTAACGGCAGGGTACTTTCCTTTCTAGATCTTTGCATTGCAGTTGACTTTGTGTAAAATTAGATTGCAGGTGGCTGGAGTTTGGTGGCATGTGTTGATGACTACAGGAAGTATAAAGGTTGAAGCTGGGTTCAGATTTACCTCTAGAAACAAGGATAGCTTCATCATATTCTTATCCATCAGTGGTCAGTCATGCAAAGGATGGGTCCAGTTCTGTCCCTCTGAGTGCAGCCAATCAGAGCAGAGAGCTATGGGAGGGGGAGATGGGTTTGAGTCTGAGTGAAAGATCATGACTGTAAGAAAGAGAGTTTGTCATTGTCCCTCGGAAAGAGTATGGGAACCTAGTGGGTTAAAGGGTCAGGGCTCTCCTAAAAATAGAGGCAGCACAGGTGGTGAAGCTGTGACTTCATACCATACCTGCAACCCTGAGTCTGAGAGAGGTTGCCCTGGGTTGTGGGTTTGGGGGTCGCAAGGTACTTGAACCAGGGACCCTCATGACTGAAATTGTAAACAATACCAAATAAATGGTTGATACCGTGAATACCACCTAGGTATTTGGAGATTATGCCCTGGTGGGAATATCGGCTGTGAGGATCGGAGGGCCTCGCTCAGTGGGTCTTATGCACCAAGGGAGCACCTTGCAGATGCTCTTCCTCAGGTGCCAGCAGACTGGCCTTCCCATAATGGGTTTTGTAAACCAGCCCTCGGTCACAACGTGTTGCCACAGGCCTGGCCTGCTCTGCCTCTCCTTTTCTCTGAGATGAGCTGTGTTTCTTCTCTTGCAGAAGAAGAGGAACATTGCGTTCATGCAGGAGCTTCAGTGTCTGTTTGCCTTAATGCTAGGAACAGTCCATAAATTTGTAGACCCTACGGCAGCGCTGGAACTTCTGAGGGGTGCATTCAGATCTCCTGATGAGCAGCAGGTGAACGATCACTCCTTTGCCTGTCTGTGTGCTCCTATATTGCCCACAGCTGTCCCACACCCTTGCTTCCTTGGGATGCAATCAGATAAGTTCACATCGCCATCATACCTGGCCTGTGCCAGGTTTCTGTCAACACGGGGAGAGGGGTCAAAACTCAGCATGAGTGGAGTGGGGAGGGGGGGGGAGAACTCTCCTGCACTTTTCAGCCTGATACCAGATGGCCATTTTTTTCTCTCTGCAGAGTTTTCTTCCAGTCCCCAAACTCTGCTTGAGGGGTGTGTGTGTGTGGTGGTGGTGGGGGGGGGTTCTGCCAGTTCTGTGTTCCTCTGTTGGTGGTGTTTGACTCTCTGATCCTTGCTTCTTTCTAGCAAGATGTGAGCGAGTTCACGCACAAACTCTTGGACTGGCTGGAGGATGCTTTCCAGTTGGCTGTGAATGTCAAGTGAGTCCCAGCGCCCTTACCATTTGCTGGATGGGAGGGCACTGAACTGTGGGCTTAATCTTTTCACTGGGCAGGCCATTGCTAGATTATGCCAGTTGCTTCTCATCAGGGAAGTATCTGTCTTCAGTGCTATAACAGGTTTCTTGGCTGCCTCTCTTGCAATCTGCTCATGGCCGTTATGGAGAGAGGGGGAGAAGACTTCTGGGGTTGAACCTCTTAATAAAAAATTCCAGCTTGTTTCATGCACGATAAAGCTCATTTTCTGGGGAAATGTGGGCAGTTTCCAAACTGAATAACATGCCGGTTTTGAATGCTTCCTGTTCACTTGCTAACGGTGGTACCTTCTTCCTAGCACAAGGCCTCTTCTTGTTTATTTTAAACATTTTAATGCTTCCTTTCCTCTTGATCAGGGCCCCCAAAGTGGTGCACGTAAAAAACATTAAAATAGTTGAGCGGTTAAAAATAATATTGAAAATTAGAAAATTCCTCCCCTCAGTGAAAGAGGAAAGTGGCCCTGTTGGTGGAGCGGAGCCTTGGGCTTCAGTGCCATCCAGAGTGCTTGACAAATTCCTGAAGTTTTAAACATTTTGGGTCTCATGGGGGGGGGGGGGCACTGTGTCTGGACCGTGCCGCTTGAAAGGTCAGATGAGATGGGCCGCTTGAAGTTCAGCACACGGCCCACTAGCATGTCTGTGTTGCTGAACAGCAGGTGTGGGAGGATGTGATGGTGTGTCAGTCAGGTCCCTTCTGACTTCCAGCAGCCCTGTGAATTAATGCCCTCCAAAATATCCTATTGTTAACAGCCTTGCTCAGGCCTTGCAGATCTTGGGCTCTGGCTTCCTTCATTGGGTCAGTCCATCTCATGCCAGGTCGTCCTCTTTTCCTGCTGCCTTCAGCTTTTTCCTAGCATGATTGGCTTTTCCAGGGACTCCTTGTCTTCCCATAATGTGACCAGAGTACAATAGCCTCAGTTTGGTCATTAGATATGATTGGGGGGTGCATAACGTTCTGCCCCACTTTAAAGGGGCTCAGAAGCTCCTGTTTGCCCTCTTGGGGGTATAGATACAGATCATTTTGGTGCCTTTGCTGTCCCCTAACAGGACTAATTTTAGCTCTGGGGAGAGTTTTGAGGTCCAGAAAGCATATGGGGTGGTGGGGGGGGAAGACACCAACCGCCCCCAAGCAGCTTTTCTTTGTGGCTCTTCCAGTGTCTTGTCCGGGGGTCAAACCAGACTGCAGGTGAGGACTGATGTGACTGGGTGGAGAAGGGTTCTAGCCTCGTCTTCACAGCTTGTTTGTTTTGCTTTCTCCAAGCAAGGAGTCCTTTTCATGAGGAGCCTCATCCTGCAGTCCAGGCAATAGCCCAGACACAGCTTACAGCCTCGGTGGGCATTTGCATTAAGGCTTCGTTTTTTTCTCATAAATGAGAAAGCAGAATTAAGTACACTTCCTCTGTCCTGTATTTATACTGCTGTGACTTTCTTAGTTGCATTTAAAAATGGACTCCTGAATACTCTTTTAAATGAGCCTTCAGAGTCTTCATTGTGCAATCCATATTCCTGCTTATGTTGAACTTCTTGCGTCTTCAGCAGCAGCCTCCAGGACAAGACTGAAAACCCAATGGTTCAGCTTTTTTATGGGACTTTTTTAACTGAGGGGATTCACGAAGGTAAGCTAGAGCAATGTGTTTATTAACACCTCCGTTGTGTATTCGCTGCTAACCTTAAAACAATAGATACTTGAAAACAATTGCTGAAGCAAATTGTTAAAATTGCAGTTAAAATCATTTCATGTTGACAGCACTGCAGTATATGCAAAATGCTTGCTGCCATTTCTTGAATACAACATGGGACCGGTGTGTTCCTAACTCTGTCTTCCAGATGTCTTAATGGGCTTTTAAAGAAGTTCCCATCTCATCTTACATTTTGATTGGATATCCGTTATTAAGCATACCTTCATTTTAAAATGGCATGTGTGTTGTACATACTGGGATGAAAATTTTGTAGACTTAACCTTCCTACAGACAGGAGGCTTAAAACATGAGTGTTTTTAATTTAACAGGTAGCTGAGTCAAATAACAAGTTTTGGGGACAGTCGCTTTCTGAAACTGTACAGAGTTGCTGCCAATAAAGACTAGGCTTTACTGAGCTATGCGGATCAATGTTCTGTCAAACCGCTGCACCTTCCAGAGGAAGCAGCTGTCTTAGACTGCTGTTCTGGCTGCAGCCGGGAGTCTTACGCGCCTTCAGGACTAACAAAATAAGCTTTCGTCTAATGAAACAGGCTGTGGCCCACAGCAACAGGTGCCATGATACATTCTTCAGACTCATTCTTCAGTCCATGAAGACTTTGCTATTTGGCCGCAGCTTCAAGTGTTCCTAAGTCGCACTTGATTAGTTCATGAAGTGTCACTTAGCCTCAACTCCAAGGCAAATAAGGAGCAAGAATTAAATCAAGGGAACAGGAAACAGTCTTGAAGACTTGTATTAAAGATACTGTTTTTCACAGCCTGCTTGGGAAAGGACTTGTTTGATTTAGTTCTAATAAGAAATTGCTGTTGTAGTATCTGAACATCTTCAGAGCGTAAGAGAAGCCATGTTGGATCAGGCAAGTAGCCCATCCAGTCCAACACTGTGCGTCACGCAGTGGCCAGAACCACCAGGTGCCATAATCTTTAAAGAGACCTGCTTTTTGCAGACTGGCTTATGACTCTCTTCCCTCTGTCTAGGCAAGACCTTTTCCAAAATCGAGACCTTTGGCCAGTATCCCCTGCAGGTAAACGGTTATAAGAACTTGAACGAGTGCTTGGAAGGAGCCATGGTAGAGGGGGAGACTGAATCGCCGCCTTCTGATCAATCAGTGAAATACGGGCAAGAGGTCAGTGGCACACGTTGCTGGCTTCCCCCCTCAGCAGCGTAGTATGAAGGCAAAGTTGGACTTTGCAGATGTTAGAGTGTGAAGAGTCCAGTTAAGCCCATGTAGTGTTGTGAAATACATTAAATGTACATTTGCTTTGAGATCCACTGTTGAGGCGTTATATAAAACTAGTGTGCTTCTATTGCAGAATCGCTGTTGTCTAGCATAGCTTGCATTGGGAAGCTCAGCTTGTGAAGGAGCCTGCTTGCATTTTTAAATGTGATTTAAGTCTCTCTCTTTTTATTGAAGCCTACCTGTACCTGAGTAGGGGGAGAACTACTGCCTCCATATTTTTGGAGGGTAAAAGTACAGTGCTTAGCTTTATGGTATGCCTTTTTCATAATTTATATTTTTCCCTCTTAGTGTATGCTTCATTTTCATTCTGATTTTTTCATTCTTCCTTTGATCTGCCTTTCTAATTTTAAATCATGCCTCAATCACATTCTGCTTTTCTCTGACGTTTTCAAGTGATATTATTTTGGGGTTTATAGATGCACGGTTAAGAGTGCATTGGGAGACTGTTCTCCCCGTCTCCTCCCCCAAATCCTTCCTTGCATCTAGCAAAAGGTTGAGAGCATTTCACACATGAGATCTTTGAATGGGGAATTCGAAATAGAGGCAAAGATATTGGGCTCCTTCGCAGTTCTTAAAGCCTTTATGGTGCAGTACTAGTGGTGGTGGTTGGTTTGCTCTTAGATAAAGTTGGTTGGGTCTTGTATATTGGAGAACACTAGCTAAAGAGATGGGAATATAACTAATTGTTGTTGTCTTGATTGTCTCATGGTTTAATACCACTCTTCCTCCAAGGAGTTTAATACAGCATACATAGATTCCCCCCCTACCTTTATCCTCGCAAGAGCTCTGTGAGTTAGGCTGGGGGAGAGTTGATTGGCCCAAGGTCACCTGGAAACCTTCATAGTAGAACAGAGATCTGAAGCAAAGTTTTCATTATGTTTAGACTAACCACCGCGCAGTGCTGGTTCTCACAGACCACAGGAAAGCCATCTCTGTGCATATATACATCGTAGAGTTCAGCTTTTGAGATCACTTTCTTAGATTGCTGCAGAAAATACCTATGGGGCTAGCAAATGAGGATTAATCTAACTTCCCAGAACCCCAGGCTAGGGAAGATGAATTTTAAGCAGCCCCACAATGTTCATGATGTTGGAGTGTGACCATTGTTTTAATTAATCAGAGTTAGCTCTGTTTCCTCTTCCATATTCCGTGTGGTGGTGGAAAGTGCCGTCAAGTCAGTGCTGACTTATGGGGACCCCCTGCGGTTTTCAAGGCAAGAGATGTTCAGAGGTGGTTTGCCAATGCCTGCATCAGGACCCTAGTATTTCTTGGAGGTCTCCCATCCAAGTGCTAACCAGGGCAGACCCTGCTTAGCTTCTGAGATCTGATGAGATCGGGCTGGCCTGGGCTATCCAGGTCAGGGCCATATTATGTACATCACTGCTTTTGCTAAGGATTTCCTAAGAGGATGTATTTAAGAGGTGCATTTGAACTTGGCCCTTTCTCAAAATATGCACCTTTATAGTGAACGAAAACCAGGAATATTTATGGTTCTGAGGATTTTTTAGTCCACTCTCAGACATAGAATGTACTGATTGTTTTGTTGGGGTCAAACAGACCCTGAAGTCAGTCTCAGAAGCTTGTGGGGGGGGAGAACCTTTTGGGGTTTCATTGAGCAGGACACCAGCTGCAAAGGGGCCTCAAACACCACAAGGTGGTAGATAGGTTGAGGAATAGTAAAAGGTTGAAAATATCCCCCCCCCCCTTTTCCAGATCAATTTGACCCCACCTTACTGTCTAGGATTTTAAGAGCACAGTGGGCCAGCTGGCTACAAATAGCTCCCAAGGAGGGTGTGTTCTGTCGTCATGCGAGGCTTTCTTGGCAGTTGATGGTGGAGGTTTATTAAAAGCCTGGAAGTCAGAAGTGTTGGCTGGGTTTCTCCAGTGCAGCTTTTAGAGCAGCTGTTGAAAGACTTTCCAAATAGGTGGCAGTGATTACTGGGGGACTCTTAAACCTTGCAGGTGGTGATTGTGGGAAGTAAGCTTTTAAGCCTTCAATACACACATACCAAAGGTAGACCAAATCAGCTCTGAAATAAGGACTTACTGATGCTCTCCCTACACATGATAACATTGATTTGTCGTTTCCCCCCCCCCCCCCCCCCCCCGGGGGACTGGGCTTTACTTTCTGAGATGAACATTGCGAATGGATATAGTGTAAATGTTTCCCATATCTGCATGTGTATATGTGTACTGTGTTAAGGGCTTGTAATCTACCATCGTCCTGTCTACTCAAAGCCCCTCTGTATCTGCTTGTGTTCCAGCGCTGGTTTACAAAGCTCCCTCCCGTGCTGACCTTTGAGCTTTCCCGGTTTGAGTTCAATCAGTCACTTGGACAGCCAGAGAAGATACACAGCAAGTTAGAATTCTCACAAGTAATTTATATGGACAGGTAAGCAGTGGTATAGTACATAAAATGACCCTCTCGGGTCCTTTTGCCCATCACAGAGAATGAAAGGTTATCTTCTGGGTGGCTTCAGATGTCCTGCCTGCGGGATTGTGACATGACTGAGTTGATCCTGCACAACTGAGTTGTGATGGGGGGGGCACTGAGGAGGGATCCTGCCCCTTCCTCTGTGCGCACTTCATGCAGTGGAGGTTCCTCCTTTAGGTTCCTGTACAGCAACAAAGAACTTATCCAGGCCAGAAGAGAAGAGATCAAGAAGCTGAAGGGTCAGATAGTACTTCTGCAGCAGAAACTGGAAAGGTAGGTAGCTGGTTTTTGGAATGGAGTCTATATACAGAGCGCAGTATTTTTATGTGTGGGGAGCAGCCATTGACCTAGACCAGCAATATCCCTTGTTCCTTTCTTATGCTTACTTTACATCCCACTCTTTTCACCCAAATCAGGACTGAACGTGGCTTATCACATCTTTTCCCCCTTCTGCAGCTTATCCTCAAACAGCAAACTTGTGATGTCGGTTAGGTGAGGGGTTGCGATGAGTTTTTGTGGCAGAGTGGGGGATTCAGACCCAGGTTTTGCAGGTCCTAATCCGTCACACCACACTGATTCTTTTCATCACAGAACAAGTGTGACCTAGCTAGGTTTGCCTGTTTCCCCCTTCATGGTGTTCTGTCAGAGAAAATATGGCAGCAGTCTCCCCCTCTGTACAGTCACTTTGATATTTTGCAGCGTAAGGGACCGATAAAGGCATGCCATTTGAGTTCTTTTGGAGAATGACACCCTGGTGTAATCACCAGAGATGCTTGAGGACTGTTTCAGATCACTGTATCTCTTAGCCCAGCAGCAGGGGCCTTATCTATAGGGAGATTTTGACCTGGAAGTGGGTTTGGGTGGGGTTGCACAGTCCTAGTGTATATTTTTGGGGAGGGTGCTTTTGTCCCGCACTGTGCACACAGCAAGCTGTGGTGTTCAAATTGCTGGGGATTCTTTCGATGGGGCAGGAGACCCAGATAAATTGGACCTAGAGTCCAGAATTCCCAGCTGAGCATGTCTATGGCCCATCCAAATTATTCCCACTGAAGTTTGTTTCATATGGAAATTTGGGCGGTGTGGATGCAATTCCATTGGTTCCCCCCCCCCCCCCCTTACTGGTCCATTTGAGTTTTACTTTGTGCTGGTGGTACCCTGGTTGACAGGTTTAATTTCAAAATATAGATTGGAGCTCTGTCTCTTCAGAGTACTTACCTGAGGTTTTAAAAGGCAGAGGCTTTTAAATGGCCCATGATGTGATCCTTGTTCGCATCTTCCAGTGCTAAACAAAATAAATCATGCTGTAAAGCAGTGCCAGCATTGGGCATGTGACTAACAAAGCATGTGAACTTATGGATACGCCAAAGGTGCAGAGGAAGATCTGTCACTAACTAAACTTCTGCCTCCATTCCTGTTTACCTGATTCCAAGAATATAGGGATTCACTTAGCTAATCTCTCATGCTCTCTTTAGATACATGAAATACGGATCTGGTGAAGGCCGCTTCCCCTTACGGGACATGCTGTTGTATGTTCTTGAATTTGCAAGTACAAAGACCACACCAGCAGAACCCCAGGTCAAAGGCCGCACTTCAGGCACGCCTCCCATGCATAGCAGGTAAAAATGGGGTTGTCCATTCAAATACCATATTTATATTCATTTAAAGTCTGCCTTTCTCACTGGGACCCAAGGCAGATTACAGGTATGATAAAAACTCTTCAGTCAGTACAGTTTCTCTCCCACTCCAACTCTGAAATGTTTTAGGTCCTATGATGCCATAAAACTGGTTATTTCACTGTTTACTTTACTTTGCTCCTTCATAGGGGGGTAGTGACACAAACCACTGAGAATGGTGATGACGCTGTAGCCACCTCTTACCCAGAACTAGTGGATAGACCTCTCCAGTTCTGGGACCCTGTGGAGATGCCAGAGCATCCAGCTCCTCGTGTGGTCACAAAGGATGAGATGAGTCTTGTTATGACCTGCCTGCAGCGGTGGAGGAAAGAGGTTGAGCAAGACATACAAGGTCTGTGTCCTTCATTTAACAAGTTTCTGCTTGTGGATTTAGAGTTCGATTATGGCATACTCTGATTGTGCCCCAAGAAAATGCCAAATGTACTTACATCCATACAATTTATAGGAACCGTCTTATTTTAACTTTGCACGTTTTATTTCAAGTCCCTGGATCTGAGAACTTTGCAAGGTATTGTATAATAGCAGGAAGAATTCTGTGAGTGTTGGGCGCCTAGGAATGAAGGGGAGGCAGGAGTGGAGGCTGTGGAGGCAGGGGAAATGGCCATCCGGGGTGCAAGCAGTCGGTGGACAGGGCTGAACAGAACTGCTAACAGATTTTGCCTGCGTATGTCTCTCTACCTGTGATGGGCAGAAGCTTGTTTAAGATTAAAATTGCTTTTGGCCAATATCCGTTTGTGCAAACAGTTCCACGCTGGTGAAATCAGATTCAACAGCCTTTGTATTTTCTTGTTTCCTTTTCTGTGTGATTCACACTATCACAAGTGCAGGTAAACATTTTATTTCCTCTGTTCTGGAGGCTGCTGTCCTTGAGCACAAGACAAAGCCATAACTGTGGGGTCATGCAATATACTACACGTGCATTGCCCACATGCCCCTGGCAGGAAGAGTGTGTGTGTGCAAATTGTAACCAAGTGTAGAATTGGGAGAAGTGTGCAAGGGAGGGATGCAGCTGCGTCTGACATAAGTACTGAGAGCTGTCTTTTGGCTGGTAGGCCTGCAGAACTCCATCGCCCTGCTTGCAGAGACCATTGAGCTAATGTACACTGATCCGTCCCTCGATCAGGTAAGTGGTCTGACATCTCACTGAGAGAACCTGCTATTTGTGCATGGGGTGGAAGAGAACTGCGCCTGTTTGGGCCAAAATCTATTTGTATGTTCTTCTGTCCTGCAAAATCTATTTGTATGATCTTCTGTCCTGCACTCCAGTCCAGGAGGGACCCCCCCCCCCCCAAAGTGACTTACGTAGAATAACAAAATGCCGTTCGATTTCCCTCCCTCCCAACCTAGCTGTGTTCTGGGCTGCCTCCTCCTTAGGCTGGGCCCTATTGGGCTAGATGGCCTCGGTTGCTGACAAATGGACATTTAGGTGTCTGGCTGCATCTCTTTAATCCTCCTCTCTACCCCCTACCCGAAAATAAGGTCTCTTCTGTCTGCCAAATAGAATGAAAGAGGGAGGGGTGCAGTGGCTTTCAACAAAGTGCCGTGCAGAGGAAGCAGTCTGTCCGTCGCCCAGCTGCTCAGTTCTTGAGCCAAAGCCATTTGTGTTTTGTCCTCTGGGCAAAGTTAGCCGTGCACATGCGATTAAAGGCAAGGTTGTATTAATTAGGACTTCAGATTCCATATAATACCATGCAAATGGCACACAGTCGTTGCTTTGCGATGAGATTGGATATGGCTTTATAGTTTTATGCCTTGCACTAATTCCCCTTCTTGCCACTCGTATCATTGCTCTTCTCCGGATGAATCTGCTGGGGCTCTGCGGCCTGTTAGTTGAAAGACACACCGCTGCATCCCCCAGGTCCTGTCCTGACAGTTTCCTGCCCTTCTTCTCCTTTATGTCTCGAGTTGCACACTGGGTGGATTCTGAACTGTGCAGAACCTGCCTCTCGGCTCCCCTCCTCAGCAAGGCTTAAGTTTAAAGAGTCTGGTTTTATTTGTGGAGTCCAGTGACTTCCTCCTTTCCCAGTGACTGGTGGCTTGCACTTGATTGCTGTCGCACAAGTTGATTGGCTTCGATCCTCAAATTTTGTGCTGTTGTGACAGCTCTGAAGTGCTGCTTGCCAGCCTCTCGAGACAGGTTGCTGCAGCAGGGAAGGGAATCAGCCTGGCAAGCCAGGGCTGTCTGAACGGGGAGCTGTTATAGGCAGAACAGCTGGGAATGTCTCTGGTTGAATTTCTCTTGAGGTCGTGTTACATCACCTGCTCAAAACGAGCCTGAAAGCCTGTGTTTGTGGGTGGGTGGGTGTTGCCTCTTCTGCAGGTCCCCTACCATTTGCACGCCGTCCTCATCCACGAAGGCCAGGCCAGCGCTGGCCACTACTGGGCCTACGTCTACAACCAGCCCCGAAGGAGCTGGCTGAAGTATAACGACATCTCTGTGACAGAAGCCTCCTGGGAAGAGCTGGAGAGGGATTCGTTTGGCGGCCTGAAGAATGCAAGCGCCTACTGCCTGATGTACATCAATGAAACGCTCTTCTGCTCTGCCGCAGGTAATGGCGCTGCAGTGCTTGCTGGAGTAGCATCTGGCTCTCTGGTTGGTCATCAGTGCTTAGCAAGGTACCTGGCCTTGGCTTCCTTTGTAGAAGGACCATCTCGGCTGGCTGGCTGAGAATAGGTTGCCCTGTCTCTCGTGGAAGTTTGGGCAAAGTCCTGTCTCGGAACTCTCCAGCTCCATGATTCTCATGGGACACAGTGCGTGTGTATCTTCCCCCTCACACACACACCAAGCACATGGTGTGGTGTGTGTAAATAAAAACTGCAGAGCGGCTTTTGTCACTGCCGTTAAGTCCTATCCAATCTTCTCAAGTAACCGGAGAGAGCCCCCAAGTCCCAATAAGCAAAGAGTAACAATGTTCCCTCTAAGCTGTGGAGTCTTGTGAGCAAAAATTCTACTTTGTGAGCTACCTGCATTAAAGTTGTGAGCAGGCAGTTTGGCTCCTGCAGAGATTAGTTTGCTCTGGAGCCCTCCTTCCTGAGCTAAGACAAAAAGGTGTGAGCCGGAGGCTAAAGAGCTGTGAGCTAGCCCATGCTAACTCAGCTTGGAGGGAAGACTGCTTGCGACAGTCTCTCTGCTGTCGGGTAGGGCGTGAGAGCAGATGAGCACCTTCTGGCAACTTGTTTTCCCCGCAGATGAGGTCAACAGCGGGCACCTCCGGAGGGAAGTGGAAGCTCTGAACGCACAGCTGCAGCGCTACATTCAAGAGAACAACTGGCGGGTCGAACAGGAAATGGCGGAGTGGGCGGAGGAGCAGTCCTGCAAGGTGGCGCAGATTGAGGAGTCGGAGTCATCGGTTGAGTCCCAGTATCTCTCTACAGACTCTGGACAGGGTGAGAGGCGCTTTCTCTTCAGGCCGGGCTCTCTGCCCTCCCACTTGAGCTGTTGACTGCCGGCCAGGAACTGCTTGGTGTGAGCCCTTCCTTCCAAGTTTTGATATGCCCACCCCCGTGTGCATCCTTTCCGAGAGCTTACCATAGGCCCCATCTCTTTTCCTTAGACGCACTTTCACCCGCTGAACAGGAGGTGTGCGCTCTGTCTTCTGAGCATGCCATGATCTCCAAGGACCAGACAGCTCGAGCCATTGCCAGCACAGCTGATGCTTATGAGAAGAACGGTGTGGAGGCAGCTCTCGTGAAGGTGAGAACCGCCTGCTACTCGTGGCTGGTCCCGCCTGTCGCCGCCTTCCTCCCCTCTTCTTCCTTGTGCCTCTGCTCCTGCCACCTCTAATTTCAGACTTCCCGTTTTACTTGTCTGTGTCTTCTGTTCTGTCCTTTGACTTGTTGCTCCCTTCCCCCCACTTGCCGTGCTGCTGCAGTCCAAGGGGGCAGAACCAGCAACGGAGTTCCTGGAAGAAGCCAACCTCACAAGCCAGGCAGAGGAGCAGCAGGACACTGGGGGGGTGGCCCCTGCTGCTGCTCCTGCCCCGCCCAGCTCTCAGGTCTCTGAAGTGGAGATCCCCAGTGTGGGCAAGATTCTAGTGAGGGCGGAT
The DNA here is from genome assembly GCA_029233225.1 of Lepidodactylus listeri. Lineage (NCBI taxonomy): Eukaryota > Metazoa > Chordata > Lepidosauria > Squamata > Gekkonidae > Lepidodactylus > Lepidodactylus listeri. The sequence goes on along the minus strand of JARCFY010000014.1, from coordinate 72,436,286 downwards.
GCTGACGGTTATAACGAGGAGGTAGGTGGCTGAGTGCAGCCAGCACCTCGGTGTGTGTGGAGTGGCACGTGGAGTGTTCCGGCCCAGCTGTTTTGTGCTTCTGTGTGCTGTGTGGAATCCACTGCAGTCCCTGTAATCTGCTCTGAACTGGCACATCCTCTTTCCACAAGGGTATGGCCAGGAGGCCAGTGAACCGCAGCACATGGGAAAGTCACCCACTAGCCTTGTGTGGCAACGAATCACGCTTCAGACTTGCCTTACCGTAGACCATCTTGTGGTGCATGCACACACAGTTCGATTGCGGTCAGTAGTGTTGTGGTGTTGCTGCCTGAAATCTGCATGTGTGGAAGCCCAGAGTGATGCATCCCGGAAATGAGTCCCCTAAATAGACCTTGGCTGTTCTGCCTGCTCTGGATAGCTTGCCCTTTAAACTCACAGCTGTTCAACCTTCTCTCCCCTCCTCCCCCCCCCCCCCTCATACCTTGCTTACAGCCATTTCCCCCATATCCACCTCTTTCTGTTCTTTGTGGCAGGTGATGCTTAGTCCCGCCATGCAGGGTGTGATCCTGGCCATAGCTAAAGCCCGCCAGACCTTTGACCGGGATGGGTCTGAAGCAGGGCTAGTTAAGGTACCTGCCGTTTTGAACCTGGGCGTGCAAGTCTGTCTGTCTCAGTGGGGGAACTTCCGGTGCTTTCGTGCCAGATGCCAGCAAGCCGTCTTCCTTGTTCTCCCCTGGAAGGTTATGCTTACGCAGAATGTTGTCAGTTTGAGTCGTGGGAGGGCAATGTCCTCTGATGGGTAACATCAAGGCAGCTGGAGTTTAGATGGGTTTTTTTGTGTTCCCCCCCCAGAGTTCCCAACTTTTCTTATTTGGGAAGAAACAAGTAAATGTGGCTTGACCCTCTTAGATCACAGCCATATTTTGGGTTTCTCAGTTTTTATCAGGAATCAGGCCTGCACTCTATACAAAGGGGAATTTCCATCTAGCCCTCCTCTCAAATAAAATTTAGGGTTACTCTCCTGTCTTTGCAAGGGAATTTATACAGCTGATTGTGTAAGTCCAGAGAGTTTCTTTGGCATAGCTGAGTTTGCATGGGGGCATTCCCCTATGTCAGCGCCGGGGGTTTACAGTTCTCTAAGTCCTGCCTTGGAGTAGATGGAAGAGTGTCCATTGTGCTTTCCTTTCCATGACCAGGAGAGGCTCTTACGGGCAGTCATTAGTCTTTTTGCACACTCACGCTGATTCCGCATCCCATCCACAATTAGAGGTGCAAAAGGTGCCATCAGAACAACAGCTTCAAGTGAACGGAGGGCCTCGCTGATGTTTGTTCCTGTTCTGCATTCAGAAATTCCCTTGGTGCATCAGAAGGGTCTTGCCACGCTGGTTGTGGCAGGTCTGTTCTTCCCACTGCAGTGGCAGGGCCCAGTTGTGACCTGCTCAGCAAGGGCCTTGGGGCTCAAGCTGTATCCACACAGTGACAGTTTTCTGTGCAGATGCATTCACGTGGTTTCACCCTGCTTTCCTTAGATCAGTCCTTTCCTACTGCTATTTCTTTTCATGCCATTGGAAGACTTTTTCAGGCTTTTAAAAAGGCATGGAAATTGACAAACCACTACAGATCAGCCGTTTATGTACTGCTTTCTAGTCTGCCTTTCTCACCAAGACTCAAAGTGGATTACGAAACTCAAAAAACTGTAGGAATGCGTTGTGACAGTGCAGTGAGACTGGATTGCAGAATTAGAAAACAAGCAGTAAAACAGAATGATGCATATAAAATGTAGCGAAAACTAGATTACAGTGATTAGAAAGCAGTGTGATAAGAATAAACTAATGAAATTTTTAAAAATGCATTAAAAAAACCACCTGCAGATTTTTCATAGACAGTAAGCTATACCCTTGTTCCTTTATGGGAAGGGGTGTGGCTCAGCTTGGCATGCAGAAGGCCCCAGGTTCAGTCCCTGGCATCCTCTCCAGTTTAAAGGACCAGGCAGGAGGTGATGGGAAAGACCTCTGCCTGAGACCCTAGAGAGCTGCTGCCAGTCGGGGTAGACAAGACTGACTTTGATGGACCAGGGGTCTGATTCAGTAGAAGGCAGCTTTGTGTGTGACCCTGTGTGTTTATAAAAGGCCTTCCTGAACAGTTCTACTTTATATATTCTGCAGCATGACAAAGGTGCCAGAGCCCCCTTGACTTCCTCGAGCTTGCTGTTCCACTGGGTGGGAGCCACAACAGAAAATGCTAGCGTGTGAGCAGCTGTTGACCGTAACACCTGTGGTGTGACAGCTGCAGAGGCTGAACAGAGCTGTCATAATGGGGCATATTGGGAGAGGAAGTCCCAGCAATATAGCAATATATCGCTATAGTGGGATGACAGTTGTATTTGGTAATTGGCATAATGCTGTGTCTTAAAATTGGTAATTGACCCCCCCATAGCAATAGGCCAGTTATCAGGGTGTGTTTGATTTCTAAAGCAGAAGGGGCGGGGAGTGGCAGCCACAGGAAATTAAGGCCAAAAAATGATACTGGTGTCCAATGCTCCCTCTAAGTTGTGGAGTCTTGTGAGCAAAAATTCTACTTTGTGAGCTACTGGCATTAAAGTTGCGAGTGAGCGATTTGGCTGCTGCATAAATTAGTTTACTTTGGAGCCATCCTTCCTGAGCGGAGACAGAAATGTGTGAGCTGGAGGCTAAAAATCTGTGAGCTAGCTCACACTGACTCAGCTTAGAGGGAACACTGCCGATGTCTGCGGCATCTTTCCCAAAAGATCGTACAAAACCAGGCGTAGGGAGGACTGTAGCGAAGCTGGGGAAATCGCAGGAAGTGGGATGCTTAAGGTATAATTTCATCTGGGTTCTTCAGTTCAGACCCAAAACGTCCACGTGGAAGCAGCTTCAGTCAGACTCTGTATAGGACTAGGATTCCTACGCATAACAGACCTTGAACTGAAGGAGCTTTTTTCAATGAGCGCGTGCTTCAGTGGGTTAGAGCTGCTCTTTGGTAGCTGCATGACCAACCGAGTTGGTAACTGTGGTCTGTCTCTCTGTCTCTCGGCTTCCCTAGGCATTCCATGAAGAATACTCCCGGCTATATCAGCTCTCCAGAGAGAGGCCCACACCTCAGAGCGACCCCCGGCTTCAGCACGTCCTGGTTTACCTTTTGCAGAACGAAGCTCCTCAGCGGGTGGTGGAGCGGACTCTTCTGGAGCAGTTTGCCGACAGAAACCTCAGCTTCGACGAAAGGTTTGTTCGATGCAGATCTCCGAAGCGTGGGGTAGCCTAGCAGAGTCGTGTGGTAGGATCGGCGTACGGAGAGAGGGCCCGTTGCATCTTTTCCCTTTGAAACTTGTTTAGGCTTTTATTTGGGGGTTAATTTTGGCAGCTACAGTTAAAAAAAAGGGGGCAAGAGTCCCAAGACCATGATCGGTAAGGTCCAGTAAAGATACTGAAATGTTGTTTAAACAAACGCTTCTTCCATGTTTCCTGACAACGACAAAGCATGGTTGTCTCATAATAACACATTGCAAAAGCCACACATTGCAGTGCTTTGCGCTCATGGGCAGGGCAAGTTAAGCATCTAGATATCTGCCTGATTTGTTCCTTCCTTTGCTGTCAAGTTGCAGCTGATTTATGGCCACCCTGTAGGGTTTTCAAGGCAAGAGATACTCAGAGGTGGTTTGCCCTTGCCTGCCTCTGCATAGTGACCCTAGTATTTCTTGGTGGTCTCCCATCCAAGCACTAACCAGGGCTGGCCCTGCTTAGCTCCTGAGATCTGGGGCAGTCAGGCTAGCCTGGAACATCTAGGTCAGGGCAATAAAGTATTTCAGCCTTTAGGTGCAGTCGGTTGAGTGCCATTAAGTTGCAGCCCCACACATGGCAACCCCAGGACCATGGGGTTTTCACGGCAAGAGGCGTTCAGATCTGGTTTCCCATTGCCTGCCTCCGTGTAGCAAATATGGACTTACTTGGATGGGAGACCACCAAAGACTGAACGAGGGCAACCCTGCTTACCTTCTGAGATCCCAGGCTAGTTAAGCTTTCTGGGTCAGAGCAGGTTCTTGGCTGGAGCATCTAGTTCTCTACAGTCATTTGTTTCTGTATCTCTCCCCCCTGCTGCCTTTCCCCCCTGTGAACAGATCGATTAGCATCATGAAAGTTGCACGAGCCAAGCTGAAAGACATCGGACCTGATGACATCGACATGGATGAGTACCGGGTAAAAGGCTTGTTGGCCCCGGCCTGCGGCTGGGTAGTTTGATGCTGATATGTGAAAACGGCATCTGGGGTTTTGGTGTTCTGATTGTCATGGCAACAGATGTTGCTGCTAATGGGACTAATTGGCCGCAAGTGTGAGGTCCTGGGATCTGTGCCCATTTTTTTTTTAAAAGAAGAGCGCTTCTGTGTGTGTGTGCTCTGGATCTCTCTTGATTGTGAGGGTGTCCGTGCGCAGACATTCTCTGGTGTGCAGCACTGGAGCAAATGGTATTCCGGTCCACATCCAGAGCACAACGGAAAGGGGAGGGAGCGTCAGTGAGGCAGGAGGTCTAAAGTGAGCCCGATGCCTCCATCTAGGTCTTCTGCTCTCCGTCTGCAGTGCAGGGCTGTTCGGCGAGACTGGCCTGGTGCTCTGCATGGAGCTTCGCCTCTCTGTCTATCTCGTGAGAAGGGGCTGAGCTTGGGCAGGTTTATCCAGCCTGGTCTGAGGCACCCGCAGTCAGCTGGGAGTTGTGGCCGGCTGGAAATAGTGGCAGTGTGAGAACGACCGTGATTGAGAAAGATCTTGACGTGAGTCAGGGTGCGACATTGTCTGAGAGCAGGAGGAAAGCAGCCAGATAAGAACGCGGTAGTGGGGGGCAGGTTATAAGAAAACGTGTGTCATGGCGGGTTTTGACTGCTTGCTGTTTCCGGACAGAAATGGCATGAAGACTACAGTCTGTTCCGCAAAGTGTCTGTTTACCTGCTGACGGGCTTGGAGCTGTACCAGAATGAAAAGTAAGATTGTGTAAATTATTTCCAAATGGGGGTGCTGAAGGTATCCAGGAGTAACAGAGAGCGTAGTTGTAATGATTTCATGTTTTGGTGTGTGTGTGTGTTCCTTTAAATGTTTAGGTTGACTGAAGTACTGTAAGGAGGGTGATAGAGGGAGACAAGTGTGATTTTGATTGGCTGATGACTGAAAGTATGGGAGGAGATGTTCCAAGAGGAATCTGTGGGGGGGTGTCTGTGAAGGATTCAGTGTGTGAGGTCTGAAGAGTGAGCATAGTCTGTGTGACTGTGGGATCTTGAGTCTTTTTCTGAGTGATTTGGACCAACAATTCAGTTTGTGTGACTAAGAGAGATGATTCTATTCTGTGTGAATAAAACAAAGAGGCTAGCCTGTGTGGCTATATATATAAAAGAGAGAGAGAGAGATAAGCCTGTCAGAGTGGAATTTGAGAGACTGTTTGTAGCACCAAGCATTGCCAGTTGTCTTTACAAGTTCCTTTCTTCAGCACCTGTTCAAAAAAACCAGAAACCTGTTTTGTTCTTTATTAAATAAATCAATTTTTGTTTAAACTTATCTCAAAAATCAGTACAGTACTTCCTCAGGGCCACATAGTTCTCTGAAGTGCCCAGACCCTAGGTCATACTACCAAAAGAGAGAGATTTGGAGTTTTTAATTCCTGGTGGCAGCAGAAAACTACCAAGTTTATATACACAGAGAGTGTTTAAAGGTAAACCCATTCCCCCAAATAACAAGAACCTCACAGTAATCTGTTGTGTAGTTGTATCATCAGACTGTGCACGGAGTGCTGGGAGCAAAGAGGTTGTCCCTCTGTGCTGGGGATGACCACTTGTCTGGGCGCTTGAAAAATTGGCATGCGTACAAGCAGTGATAACGCTGAAGAACTGGTGTTCTCTCCCTCTTTTCCTTTCTGTAAGGTACTGTGAGGCCCTGACCTACCTCGTGTATGCCTATCAGAGCAACATGACCCTGCTGAGCAAGGGACCCAACAGAGGTGTGGATGAAGCTTTGATCGCTCTCTACAGAAGAAAATGCCTCTTGGTTGGTATCGGGCAGTGATGCCCTTCCCCGACTTCCTCCCCTCTTTGTGGGCAGGTTATCAGCTTCTAGCTCACCCCTGCATTTCAGTTTCCCTTTCTTTGCGTAAGCATTTGTGTGCTTCCAATGTGATCTGATAGTTGCGTGAAGGTGGCACTTTCCACTGTTGATGCTTCAAAAATGCCCATTGCAAATATCATCCCCCTAGGTCTGATATTTCTGCTTGTCACTTCCCCCTGTACTCTGTAAGAAACAAGATTGGTTATTTTAATCATTTTTGTGAGTATTGTGGCTTTTAAGGTTGTATCCTAGTCTGCTCCACTAACACCACTGCCTGCCTTTAACACAAAGTGGTAGGATACATCCATCATATTTACTTACTGTTAGGGCTTTCGTAGTCTCTGAGGTTCGGAGTTCGTAGCATAAATGTGCTTGTAAAAAGTTGGCTATGCCTATTCAGGCCGGGTAAATGACCATGTCCCTGCCTGAAAGTTCACTGTCAATCTAAAAAAATTGCAAGAGTACTATAGTTCATCATCGTGGCTTCTGTGCAGTCCCATGTGTGCCTGCACAGAAGACCACTCAATGAACAACAGTTCCAGGAAAGTGCAGCCTTGTTATTTGTCACGAACACTGGGGCTACTGTTTCTCATCTGGCTTTTCCATAGAAGTTGAACGATGCTGCGGCAACACTTTTTGAAAGCCACAATGAAGTGAACGTGGCCGAAGGCATAAACCACTTGAATGAGTTGATCATCCCTTGCATGCACCTCATCGTAAGCAACGACATCTCCAAGGATGACCTGGACGCTATTGAGGTCATGAGAAGTCGTTGGTGCTCTTACCTGGGAAAAGACATGGACGGTAAGGAGCCTCTCTCTGTTGCTCTCCTAACTTCCTGTTATATGCCCCAAGTCTTCCCTCCCTCTTGACTTAGTATTTTCCCCCTCTCCCCAACATGGCTTGCTCCCGCGTTTCTTTGGCCAGTGGTCTCAGCAAAAGGCCAGTCAGGGTGAGTCCTTCAGAGGCAGTGGCGACGTCATCAGGAAAGGTTCAGTTTGTTTCAGAACTACTGTTTAACAACAGTATTTACTTATTAAAATGTTTATGTCGCATATTTCCTTGTGGCTCGCCCTGGCTAGGCAGCACTTTTGGGGCAAGCCTGCGCAGAAGGGGTGGACTTGGCTCGAGCCAAAATGAAACCAGATTGTGGTAACAAGCTTGCAAAATAGTTTTTAAACCGTCGAGAGAGGAAGAGCTTCTGGTTTGGCAAAACTCAGTCTCTTGGAGATGGAGAAAAATTGTCAGATTTGTCTGAGTGGGGCAGAGTAGAAACTGTGTGTTCACGGTACTCACTGTTAAGAAGGGACTGCAGATGTGCTGTTCTCTTCATCCCCAGCCCCCTGTGAAAGTACTTGGATGTGCAATGCATGTTGAAGGTGTTCAGAAAGCTCTGCCTGGTATACACTGCATTGTTACAGATGCCTATCCTCCCAGATGCCCCCTCACCCCACTGTCTTGGGGTCCCAGCTGTGCTCACTAGGGTGGCCAGAGTGCAATCCGTTTTAAAAACACACTTTCCTTTACTTTCTTTTATCGTGGAGGTAAGGGTGGTCTGTCACCACCCGGAGAACCCAGTTGGGTTTGTATCAGTACTGGTCTGAGGCCTGGTTGCTTGCTTCTGGTCAGCCCCTTACAATTCCATAATAGGAATGTCGCATGAGTGTGCGTACACATGTGCTAGTGGGGGTGATAGGTGTGAGTTCCCCCCCCCTCCCCTTTTTTCTGGCTGAGCTCTGACACCGCTTTCCCTGGAAGAATCATGGCAAAAGAGTAGAGGGCCTGTAAATAGTTTTATTCTAGCTCTCCAAAAGCAGAGAGCAGTTTTTAAAAGCTTTATTGGCTAAACATCAGTTCTAGGAAGAAGAAATATTTGGGAATGATCTATAGGCAGGTAGTTTCACTTTGGATTAATCCATTCAGTTCAGAAGTGTGGATTAAAGGGTATGTGTGAGAGAGAGAAAGATGCCATCAAGCTGCTCCTGAATTCCAGCAACCCCATGAATTAATGACCTCCCAAACATCCCATCATTAACAGCCTTGCTCAGGTCTTGCAAACTGAGGGCCTTTGTGGCTTCCTTGACGGAGTCCGTCCATCTCATGTTGGGTCTTCTTCCTCTTCTCCTGCTGCCTTCAACATTTCCTAGCGTTATGGTCTTTTCCAGTGATTCTTGTCTTCTCATGGTGTGGCCACAGTGCAATAGCCTCAGTTTGGCCGTTTTAGCTTCTGGGGGAGAGTTCAGGCTTGGTTTGATCTCAAACCCCACTGATTTGTCTTTTTGGCAGTCCTCAGTATCCATAAAATTCTCCCGTTTCACCGCATTTCAAACAAATCAACTTTCTTTCTGTCCCTTCACCAAACTCAATTATGGACAGAACTGAAGTACCAGTTGCAAAGGGGCGAAGGCCAGGAATACTTCATCAGGACAACGACCAGTTGGCCAAACAGGGTGAATTGGTGTGTTGATTCTACTTGTGCACTGAAAGACAGGGGAGGGACAACGGTCAGCCCTCGCTCTGGGAATGTACTTTCGAGACCTTATTGCCCACTTCAGACAGATAAGCTTGTGTTATCCCAAAATCATGTTACTCCAGCCATAACACACGTGAACTTTGGAAAAAGTGAACCATAAGATTTACTGACTTGAGTTCTGTTTGTAACCTATTGGGAGATCCAGAGGGGCGGAAGAGGAAGTTGTGTGAGCTGTTGTCATTGTAACATCTGAGTTTAAAAGTGCACTGTGATCAGAAGTGAAAGGGCGGGTGAGTGTGGATGAAGTTTTTTGCCAGAAAAAGTGTAAAGTGATGAACATGGGAACAAAACCTTCTAATGTGCTCTGGTGGGGTCTGAAGTGGCAGAAATGGAGGAGGAAAGATCTTGGGGTTGTAGTGGATAGCTCAGTTCTCAATTTAATGGTGAAGAAGGCAAAGTACATGCTGGGGATTATTATGAAGAGACAGCTAATAAAGCATCCAGTACTATAATGCTTTTATATAGAGCTTAAGCGAAATAGGAAGGGTTGTGGTTCAGTGGTAAAGCACCTGCTTTGGCTGCAGAAGATCCCAGGTTCAGTCTCCAGCATGACTGGTTTTTGCCGTGACCGGGATGGCCCAGGCAATCCTGATCTCATCAGATCTTGGAAGCAGGGTCATCCCTGGCTAGTGTTTGAATGGGAGACCACCAAGAAATATCAGGGTTGCTATGCAGAGGCAGGCAATGGCAAACCACCTCTGAATGTCTCTTGTCTTAAAAACCCTATGGGGTCGTCATAGCAGTGGCTTGTCGGCAAAAAAAATGGTGAAATACCATGTACAGCTCTGGTCACTCTATCTCAAAAAGGATATTGCAGAGCTGGAGAAGGCAGAGAAGAGGACAGAGCTGGAAAAAGTATAGAAGGGGGCAACTGAAATGTTTGATGGGTTGGTGCATGTGTACTTTGAGAAGAGGCTAAAGGGTCTGGGTCTTCTAAGTTTAGAAAAGAGACAAAGGGGGGGGGTTCATGATAGATATTTATAAACTTAAAATCAGGGTGGAGCAAAGGGGTTAGAGAGGATTCTTTGCCCTTCATCATAACACTAGAACTTAGGGGCACCCAATGAAGTTGGTGAGCAATAGATTTGGTACAGACAAAAATAAATGTTTCTTTATTCAACGAGTAGTTAAATTGAGGAGTTTGCTGCCAGTGTAGGCCATAGGCCTCGAGCACAGATGTCTTTGTGATGAATTGAGACAGATACATGGAGGAGAGAGAGGTCCATCAGTGGCTACTAGCCACGGTGACTAAAGGGAGCGTCAGGATTCAGAAGCTCTGAATACCAGCGCTAGGAGGCAACATCAGGGGGAGTTGTTGGCCCCCATGCCCTGTTTTTGGGCCCTCCCTCCAGGGCAACTTGCTGGCTGCTGCATGAAGGAGATGCTGGACTAAGTGGAGCGCTGGTCCGATTCAGTGGAGTTGCTGTCATGTTCTTGTGTGTGCGTGTGTGTTGTGAATGGAGCTGATGGGTGCTGCTCGCTTCAACCAGCAGAGGGTGAAACAGCATCAAGCAAAGGGCAAAGCTAGTGGCATTGGCTCATAACGGCTGCTGTCCTTGACGTCAGCTGTTCCAGGCTGCGTGTGGTGTCTGCGCCTTGTGCTTCAGAGGAGTAGGTCTCAGCCTGGGATCAAAGTACAGGCTTTGAAGCTAGTTAGTTCAGACCTTTTTTCCCCCCCTTTTTAATTGTTGGGCCCGTTCTTTCCTTTTTAGAGGACTTGCAGTTGAAGCTGGGTGAGTTGCTGCCCCGTCTGCTGGACTGCTCTGCAGAGGGAGTCGTCCTGAAAGAGCCCCCCAAGATCCGCCCCAACTCGCCCTATGACCTCTGCAGCCGATTTGCAGCTGTGATGGAGTCCATCCACAGGGCCTCCACTGTGACGGTCAGCTAAATTTGCAGATTCGGACTGTACAGAGAGCCGGAGGCTGTGGATCACCGGCGCATGAAGGTCAGCTACTGCCCATCTTCAGGATTGCGCAGGGAGGGAAGCGACGACACCGATCCGGACAACTCACATCTGAATGGAACTGATAAATCTGTCTAGAAAGGGGCTGAGAAGATCATGGTGCTTTTTCTTTTAAATGTGCACTAAGTGAGGGCATGCACTGATGCTTCACAGCATGTGTTTGCCTGGAACAACGTTTGCCTTTTTTATTACTACAAGAACGCACGGGCACTGTGCAAATTTTAAATGAAATAGTGCTCACATTTTATTTTTATTTCCATTTGTGCACAATGTACATCGTAAGTAAAATACTCCCCTGTCAGCATTCCACCCACACTCCACCCCATTTCAGTGAACGTGGCACATGCACTGGTTGGTTTTGCGTGCACCGTTCACACGTTAACACGGTGCCTGACTGGAACACTTGACCGGTGGCGTGCGAACACTGCCTGCAGGTGGTCCAGCGTGTGTGGCGTGTGCATTGTCAGAGAGATGGAGCGCATGTGGAATGTGGGTAAGAGTTCTACCCATGACTCGCCTTGCATACATGTTGATGCTCAGTGACAACAGGACTTGGGTCTGCAAAGGTCATGGGGGGACGTTCATTGAAATTTCTTTTTTCAAGGGGGAGTTCAGACACTGTCGATTATAGCTGGAAGCACTGCCTGCGTTTCGTTTGACGGAGCTTAGACAGTGTGGGGATGGAACTAGCCGCCTGTGTGGTGAGCAGTGCAGGTGTTCAGGCATGTCAGTGTGTGTCTAAACCAGGTGCCGTCAGCCAGACACGGTGTTTGGTTGCTGTGGCCCCAGGGGAATCGGCAGCGGTGCCAAGATTGTGCACTGGCAAAAGCATTGAAGTCATTCCAGTGCAGAGGGTTGAGGTGGAAAGCCACCGCTCAAAAGAAAATGGTCTTTCTTCCCGGCATCCCAAAATATTTCCTTCAGTGCCAATCCCAGCATTTAATGACCAGGGTAGAATCTGAGATGCACGGTGTGTAGAAGTCCAAGATGAACCCCTTTTTTTAACAGTATGCACATTCTGAAGGAAAGCATCTGCCAGTCTGTTTTTAAATGGGCTTCGTTTTATTGGAATACTGACAAATCAGGGTGTAAATGGAAGCCTTTGTATTTGATAAACCTTTTCAGTAATTAAAATGCAATAAATATTTTTCTGCCCTATTTAAATGCTGAAATAGTTTGCTTTGGTTCTTTTGAGGTCTGAGCCCAGAAGTTGGTGGATGGGGTGGGCAGGAAGAGCGGGCGCTGGCTCAGGCTTGATTTAAACAGCAGCACAACCTGCTGTTGTGGTGATGGAAAGTGTTGTCAAGTCGCAGCCGACTTTGGTGACCCTGCAGGGTTTTCAAGGTAAGAGATGTTCAGAGGCGGTTTGCCATTGCCTTGCCTCTGCATTGCAACCCTGGACTTCCTTGGTAGTTTCCCATCCAAGCATGAACTAGGGCTAATCCTGCTTGGCTTCTAAGATCGGATGAGCCTGGTCCCTCCAGGTCAGAACACCTGTTGTTGTAGGAACAGAAATCTTTTCAGCCCTTGTGCTTGAGAAGATGGACCTCATGTTTCTGCCAGGGCGCTGGTGGTCTTCCTGTCTCAGGAACTGGTGGGTCAGCATGGGGGGGGGGGGAGGCACTGTGCTCATGGCAGCTGGGGCAGTGAGTGTTAAGGGGCCAAAATGGTGTGTCTTTCCCAAGATGCTTTTGGCAGTCCTCACTTGGGTATTGCAGTGTATACGGGGCATTTAGTACTCTGATTTGGCTTTGGGCATGTTAACTGAGTAAGCACTTGTGCCACATTTTGCACCAATGGGCTTCAGATTAATTTCTCGGAAGAAAATAGAACCCCCACCATAAACCAACAGAACATCTGGATGTCATAAAGTTAAACATACAATCCTACCTTTCCTTGAAATCTGTCCAAAGGAAGCATTTACATGTGCTGTTGATGAGCAGAGCATAGATTTATAAAAGATTATGCTAATATTTCCTCCTGGCTCTACTCTCAGTATTTAAAACCAGAGCTTGCTCATCTTCTCTGCGGCTATCGGCGGGGAACAATAGGATAGCCTGTTGGTTGCCATTCAAGACAGTTGCATTGACAGAGTCGTGGTGGCCAGTGGAGAGGACCCCTCTGTGTAGTTGTGATTGCAGAACACGGGAGGTCTGTCTTCTGTTTAGTCAGGCTTAGGACTTGGATGCTTTTGGGAAGCCTCAGGCGGCTTTCACTGTAGGTTGCTCTTGCACTGATCTTTGTCTGCAAAGGGCTGTAAGTGGAATTGAAACGAGAGCGCCGCATAGCACTTACTACAGGGTTAGCATCCCCATAAAAGTCCAGACACAGCCTCCTGAGCAAGACTTTGCAGGATGAAATGGGACCTTTGTTTACTTCTGAGTAAACATAGAAGTTTCCTTTTCATTTAGATTATGGAATGGTTTACTTCCTGTTCTCTTTGCAGCTGCACACCATTCATGAGTCTATAATCAGAATGGTGCCCTGTTTGAGGTTCCCGGGGGGGGGGGGGGGCGGTTGAGAAAAAACTCAGCACTGCTTTTCATTTTGTGGGTGAAACTGCCTCTCATTTCTGGGTTTTTTTTATTACACTTAATGGTTGGGTTTGCATTCAAAATGAAAAACAGGGCTTATTAGTTATTTGCAGGGGATGAGGGATTAATGATAATCATGCTATAATTAACATCTGGAATTTGCTAACTTGTAATAGACTTTATCTGGCTGTTCAATTTCCCCTTTCAGGGTCACAAAATTCTATGCAACTCAGCTTAAAGATGACAGTTATTGTTGCTAAACAATTGTGCTAATAGTTAATGCCACGAATGCCCTGGTCACCTGAGGGAGAAAACAGGAAATAATTATGTGGGAAGCCCAAGGAAAGGAAGACATATTTTGAAGGGACAGTAGCCCTGAGAAATCTCAGTAGTGCTTTATCCATGCTGGACACTCTGCCACTCCAATGGCAGATTTATTAAGACGAATAGCCATGTTGGTCTGTCTGTAGCAATAGAAAAGAGCAAGAGTCCAGTAGCACCTTCAAGACTATCAAAATTTGTGGCAGTGTATGATCTTTTGTGAGTCAATGCTCACTTCAGATATCTGAAGAAGTGCTAGTCTTTAAGATACTACTGGATTCTTGCTCTTTCCTACAAAAGCAGATTTGTTTTATTTAATTTTTAAAAGTTTCCACAAATCAGACCTTGAAACAAATGGGAGGACAGGGTGGGAAACACTGGAATGCAATGATTTGCTGATGACATCTGATTCTGAGTTAACTTGCTATGCATTCATATACTTACGAATTCTGGCTTGTTTGCTTCTTGCTTCCCAGCAGGGTGGACATCCTCCCAATGCTGTGGCCAGGTGGCTGCAGTAGATGACCATGTCTGAATTCAAAGGTCACCACAAACCAGTTAGAGCAAGCTGTGGTTGATGACCCTAGTTACCAATCTAGCTTCAAACCCCGATTTCGTATTGACCAACAACTCCTAATTTGTTGACCTGTCTGCATTTAGACTTCATCGCTCACTCGTGTTTGATCAAATAATGGTTTATTGTGATGTCTGAATGCCGCCCCGGTGAATGAATGGTGGCCATTCCAGATGGAGCTGCTGGTATGGAAGCAACTTTTATTTTGCATCCCTTAGCTGTTGCCAGCAAGTCTTAAGCAGCAAGTTTTTATCCACGTCTTGTGAAAAGCAAACACAGAGTTCCAGTTTTTTAAGTGCTTAATCACCTTTTTAAGCTCTGACAATAGCTGCTGAATGATACCTGGCTGTTGACACTGGATCCAACCCTACTGAGGCTCCAAATCACATTTGAAATTCTCTGCAGTGCCTGGTCGTGCCTTTTTTTCTTTAGGATTCATGTTTATGTTCCTTTGGGTTCTACAGGCAATCCTGTTAATCGTTGAGAACCCAGCGTAATAGTGCCGTCGTCTTGCTTCAGAGCACAGGTGTCCAAAGGGATTCAGAAGCATAGCGCAGCCAGTGAGCTAAACAAACCATTCCGACAGTCTGGAATCTTTGTCAGAAACGTTGCAGTACATGGAGCTCAGATGACAAGGTCAGCATTTTTGGTTGCTGTGTACTGATGCCGATTTGGCAGCCTGGGTTGATTTGGTGCCTCCCGCCGAGGATAGGCTGGCAGCAACTGGGATGGCTCTTGAGTCTCCTGCCAGCAGGTGGAGCAGATGAAAAGGAGCCCACCGACCAGAAGGAAAAAGCCCGCAAACCAGCCCAAAAACAAAGCATCCCCAAATTCCCACCTTGGAACAATCTCGGGCACCGTTTCATCCCAGAATTCCTGCACCGTGTTGTAGGCCACCCAGGAGACTGGCACCAGGGTGACTATTCCAGAGAGGCAGAAGAAAATTCCCCCAGCCACTCCCAGCTGCCTCTTCAGTTCCGTGTTCTTGTTGCTCGTCTTCAGACAGTTCATCCCCCAAAGAGACAGGAAGAATGCAAGAAATCCCAGGCCGTTGGCAGCAATCATTAAAATCCTTGCTAATCTAAATACGAGAGGCAAGGCCAGCAGAGAGTCGTAGGCTTTGCACTCCGTGGCGCCCTCATCTTGAATGACACAGGCGTGCCACAGGCCCATGTTCCACACTTCCAACTCGTTTAAGTCCAGGTTCAAGTTTTTCCAGAGAGGCACGATGGTTGTCACGCAAGAGGAGACCCATCCGAAGAGGGCGAGAAGGATTCCACCCAGCTGAGCTCTGGCGCTGGGAGGCCAAGCCATGTTCAAGCCCCTTGAGGGTGTCAACGGTGCAACTTGTTCCTTGAGGCGGCCCTGGAGGCTTCGGTGAGAAGTGCGCCGCAGCAGTCCCTTTAGGGGAGCATGAGTGTGCTGCAGGTACCAGTGCAGCCGCTTTGATTTGGCACTCGCTTTCGCAGCGGAGGTGCAGGGGGAGGAATCGAAGCTAATGACTTAATTCCTGGGCGTAGCCAGGATCCTTTTTCATGTTGTGTTAGTTTGGCTCTCCTTTTGTAGACTGCCAAGGCTGACGCGGCTGGAAATCCTTCGTGTGCACGGAGGACAGAAGTTTCTGGGCTCATCAGACGGGAGCAATTGGCTCACCCTTTCCCAGCACATGACTGGGCATGAATGTGGCAGACACAGAAACTTCCAAAACAGCCACCAAACCACAGCACAGATTATATGTTGTGTGTAGATTATATAATGCCCTTGAACGTGCTGTGTGAAACTCCAATATACTGAGGATGGTGGTTGCTCTCTGCCTTTCTGTGCACTCCAGCCACACCTGTCAGCCTTTGTCCAGTGACAGGTAAGAGAATCAAACTCCCCCCTTCCCCAGTGCCTTCTCCAGGACTTTCTGGATGAGCAAGTTGACCTTCTTAACCAGGGGGGTGAGTGTTCTCCACTCATTCCTTGTTCCCATTCCGTCCTAGGCAGCTGAAGCACTGAACAGGCCAGAAGCTCAGGTCCACCGTAACCAACAATGAAACAAAGATCCCTGTGGAAGGAGATGAACAGAAGAGTGAAGAAGGAAGGAATGGCCCCAGCAAGAAGCCTAAATCCACAAGAAGAGAGGAGTACCGTGGGGAGGGTGAGCCGTCCTTGCTGAAACCCGAGACTCCGACAGGTGACATTCCAGGCACAACCTGAGAAATTGCTCCCTACCACAATGTCTTTAATCGGGTCCCTTGAAACTTACTTCATCCAGACTCTTCCGTCCTCGGCTCTGACCTCAGGGCTGGCATCCATCGGTTCCCAAGGGCTTCCAAATCCCTGGCTCTTCGCCAGGCGTGCCATGCTGCAAGGAGTCTTGAGAAAGGAGCTGCACCTGCGGCTGTTGCTGAAATGTCCAGGTTGGGAGATCAGAGGGGGGATGCACCCAGTTTGCTCAAGGTGTGGCCGCCTGGACATTTCAGCACAGGACAGCTTGTGCAACTGGCATAATGGGGCAGATAAACACCAAGGCTCTTGGTCCCATGCCAACCTCTCGAGTAGCTGTTGGAGCCTGGGTAGTCGTGCACGAGTCCAAGGGGGGTGGTGCCGCAGGTCTTTGCGGGAAGCCACCATCGACCCCGATATTCTCTCTCCTTTGACTTGGGGTGTGAACCTCAGTGTTGCTAGCCTCCAGGTGGTGGCTGGAGATCTCCTTGGATTACAGCTGATCGCTTGGCAACGGAGATGGTTTCCTCTGGAGAAGATGGCTGCCTTGGAAGGTGGACTCCGTGGCATTATATCCCATTGGAGTCCCCACCCTCCCCAGGCTCCACCCCCCAAAAATCTCCAGGTATTTTTCATCCCGCAACCGGCGACCGTAGGTGGGGCAGTAGTGGTGAATGCACAGAATAACGTTCGCCATTTTTTTTACAAGGCCTAAAAAACACTGAAGGTTCCCCCCTTCCCCGTGATGGCTTCCCTTTTGGTGTGCCATAAGCCAGTTCCATTAACAATCTGCCCATTTACTGACTTCATTGAGTCCTGCTTTCCTCCCCAATGGAGAGAACATTGGTTTCTGCTCCTCTGTTTCGCCATCACAACAACCCCAGGAGGTAGGCTAGGCTGAGAGACTGTGAGTGGCCGAAAGTCACCCGGCGAACCTTCGTGACAGAGTGAGGATTCGAACCTGGGGTTCCAGCCTGGAGACTAGCCTGTCATTTCAACCATTCCCTCCGCGCTGGCTGTCATCTCACGACTGCAGAAAAACGTTTCTTCACTGCCACTTGAATGTTTCCTCACTGTTTCTTCACTGCCCCAGTTAGCACTGCTGCAGAATGGTGGTGGGGCCTCCCTCCCAGCGTCTGTGGGTCTTCAGCACCCCCTTTCTAGCCCCCTCCCCACACCTCTCAATCTCCCGTGTATAGAAGAAGAAAAGAAGAAGAAAAATAGCTAACTTTGGGGGTACCCCCCCCCCAGCAGTTTACTTGGAGATTAAATGGGCTCCAAGCTGGCACATTTTTGCATCTCCTGAGTCCTAAAGAAGTTCCAGTGTCTCTCCCCTGTGCTTCTGGGCTCTTCCCTGTGATATGTGAGCACATCTGAACCAGATCTCCCTTCTCTGCAGGGCATGTATGAAGCTGCCTTCTACCGAGTCTAGCTCCATATTGTCCACTCTGACTGGCAGCGGCTCTCCAGAGTCTCAGGCAGAGGTCTTTCCTATCACCGAGACACCTGAGCTCCTGGGGTCTGGCCCTCCGGCACACCAGGCAGGTGTCCTACCTGGGGAATCACCCTGGCCCAGTACGCCTGGCAATCCTCGTGCTCAGGAGGCGAAACCAGGGTCCAAATCTGGGGGTCTGGAGGAGACTTAAGGCACCAGGTACATTCAAGGGCCAAGTAATGGGCTTGCCAACCTCCAGGTAGCACCTGGAGATCTCCTGCTATTACAATTGGTCTCCAGGTGGCCAAGATCACTTCCCCTGGATAAAACGGCTGCTTTGGAGGGTGGAGTCGATGTCACTATACCCTGCTGAGGTCCCTCCCGTCCCCAAACCCTGCCGTCGCCAGGATCCACCCCCCCCCCCAAATCTCCAGGTATCTCCCAACTCAGAGCTGGCAACCCTAGGAGCTTTTCCTCACTGGGGTGGTCTGTTCCCTGGCACGAGACCAAGGCATTCTCTTAAGTGGTTTTTGGGTGGCATGAAGATGTTTGTTTAATGTCAGTCGGTGTGAATACAGAAGTGGGGTGGGCGGGCGGCCATTCCAATATAATCTGCTAGGAGATTTAAGAGGTTTCCCAGCAAAGGGTGTGTGTGTGTGTGCTGCGAACCAGGAAGTCCCTGGGTCCAGTTTCTTCTCAGCCATGAGATAAAATTCACCTTAGGTAAACTGCAAGCTCACTGTTTCAGCTTGGCTCACCCCCCACCCCCAATCTACAGCATCCCTGTGATATTGTGCTGTATTTGTTAGCAATGAAGCCTCTGCTTGTTTGGGGGGGCTAGGAAATGACCAGTCCAGCTTCAAAGGGGCGTTAGCAGTTTGGCTGGGCTTAAAACCTCATGACTCTGAAATGGCCCTGGGAAATTAAAAAAAAAAACCTGGGCTGCTTCTGTCTTAGCAAATAACACGTTTGAAAAAAGAATTGAACTCTGCTCACAATGATGCTTTCTTTTGAGTCCAGAACCCCTACGCTCATGTTTATTTATGCTTTTAAATGAGTATTTATTGTATGGCAGAGTTACACACAGGAAGTATATAATAATATAAAATATGTAACCAAGTGGATACAACTCGGTATGCAGACGGATTGGGCAATCTCCCTAAAGGCTAATATCTAAATTTTCATTCATAAGAACATTAGAGAAGCCAAGGTTGGATCAGGCCAGTGGCCCATCCAGTCCAACACTCTGCTACGCAGTGGCCAAAAATACCAGGTGCCCTCAGAAGGTCCAGCAGTGGGGGCAGGACACTAGAAACCCTCCCATTGTTGATCCCCACTGCCCAAGCACCAAGAATACAGAGCATCACTTGCCCCAGACTGAGAATCCACTCAGTCGCAGCTGGGGAGAGTGCAGAGAGCTCTGTCACATCTCCCTGGAAAGCACGATGCTCACATTCCTGTGATAATGGGAAATAGTCTGTCGGGCTGCACCACAGTCGCACTGGTCTTTTGCCCCATTTAAATAACAGGTCTGTACAACTGCCAAAGCCAGTTTGTATGCTGTTAGCTGTCTTCCATACTTCAGGTGGCAAGTCAGATCTTGAGGGCCTCTCGTTGGTGCTTATCGGGTGATGGATATGAGTAGCATTTTGAGAGCTGGTGTGGGGTGGTGGTTCGGAGTGTCAGACTAGTATCTGGGCAGACCCAGGTTCAGATCCGCCCCACCCCTGCCATGGAAGCTCGCTGATTGACCTTGGGCCTGTTGAACTCTCAGCCTCACCTTCTTCACAGGGTTGTTGTGAAGATAAAATGAAGGAGAGGAGAACGATGTAAGCTCCTTCGAGTCCCTGTTGGAGAGAAATGAATTAAATAAATAGACTGTTGTTGGTGCTTGCCTCATGCTCAGAAACGTGTCCTGACTTGCTGTTTCATGATAACTATCATTTTCTCAGCTTTCTGACCCAGTTTGGGAGCAGCGATAATATGCCAGAAGACACTTAGAGGATAACTTACGGTCAAGAGTGGTCCTAGTCAGTGTTCCCTCTAAGCTGAGTTAGCGTGAGCTAGCTCACAGTTCGTTAGCCTCCGGCTCACACACTTTTGTCTTAGCTCAGGAAGGAGGGCTCCAGAGCAAACTGATTGATGCAGCAGCCCAATCGCTCGCTCACAACTTTAATGCCAGGCGCTCACAAAGTGGAATCTTTGCTCACAAGACTCCACAGCTTAGAGGGGGCATTGGTCCTCATACAAGCCTGTTCTATGTTCAGAGGGCCATTCCCTCATCCCCAAATTTGGAAAGGTCAGTTTTATGGTAGAACTGGTGAGAGAACAGGCCCAGGTGTGTTCAAAGCCTTGAGAAATCCCTGCTGGATGTTTTTGAGTTTGGGGGGGATGCTCAGATTCAAGTTGAGCATAAGGTGGCCACCTGTCCCCAGGGCTGGAGATTTGGGAGTGGAGCCTGGGGCAGGCACAGAGAGTTGCCCATCTCCAGATGGTGCCTGGAGAGCTCCCAGGATTACAGCTGATTACAACCCTGTGACAGAGATCAGTTCCCCAGGAGAAAACGGCCACTTTGGAAGGTGGATTCTATGGCATTGTACCCCACTGAAGTCCCTCCCCAAACCCCCTCCTCCTCAGGCACCCCCCCCCCCAAATCTCTAGGTATTTCCCAACTGACAACCCCAATTTAAAGAAACTAAACATAGATCCTAAAGGTAGAGAGGCATGAAAAAACACAGAGAGACCTGAAAGTAGAACAGGAGAGGGGCGACTGAGACACCAAGGCCTTAATAACATGAAGGCGGGGAGGGATGGGGGAGTGCTAGGAGCTTCCCAGCCTCCAGGTGGGGCCTGGAGATCGCCTGAAATTACAACTGGTCTCCGAACCTTCTTGATGGCCTTGTGGTACCTGTTCACAAGCCAGGGAAAGCAAGAGCTGTGCTTTGGTCCTTCAGATCCAAGAATTGGGAATGCAATTTTGCGATGCTACCGAATTGTGCAGCTTGATTGTTTCTGCGCCAAAATCCCAGTTTCCTGCACTGAATTTTTCTGGACGAATTCGTGTAATCCTTTAACATTCTTTCCCCCATCAATTGCTTAGAAAAAGGCATAAAAGAAACCAACAAATCAGTAAAGCTGCAACAAAAAAGTTTTTTTTAAAAAACTGTCAAAAGGGAAAAGGACCTCTATGTACATCCCTTCTTCCATTTACCTGAATTCTGGCAGCAGCGCCTGTCTAAGCACTTAAAGGCTCCTGCCTGTATTAATAAACCTCGAGCTGTTTAAGAGCCAGGCCGAGCAGCTATTTATAAAGCGCAGGTTAACTGTTACTATTTTTACGTCTCCCCCTCCCTCCCTGGCGTGGAGTTCAGTTTAAATGCTGCCTGCCGCTGTCCCCAGCCGTCTTCCTCGGCCTGCACTCTTGACGC
Organism: Lepidodactylus listeri; assembly: GCA_029233225.1. Classification (NCBI taxonomy): domain Eukaryota; kingdom Metazoa; phylum Chordata; class Lepidosauria; order Squamata; family Gekkonidae; genus Lepidodactylus; species Lepidodactylus listeri. The sequence goes on along the minus strand of JARCFY010000014.1, from coordinate 72,415,186 downwards.
TGCCTTCGCTTTTTGCGCACTGAAAGCCCCTTAAGGTTCAAACCAGGCCCTCTGGAATCTCCGGGGGGAGGAGGGTTTGCACAAGTCTTCCGAATGCTCAGGGGTCAGGCCTGCTTTTCGAGGTAGGATCCTGCGCCCATTTGGTTTTCTAGAAGGAAAAGACGAAATGGTGCAGAAGGAAAAGGAATCGTTAATAACTGTACAGTCCCTATGCGTTTCGTGTGCAGCTTCGTCAGGAGGAATTGTTCCGGTTCTTTTTAGTATTGTTCCCCTGCAGACACACGTAGGTTCAAGCCCTGGGAATGGAACGAAAAAGAATCAGAAAGATTCCCCCTGGCAAAGCTGCACGTGAAATGCGTAGGGACTGTACAGTTATTAAAGACTCCTTTTCCTTATGCACCATTTTGTCTTTTTCTTCTCCATTTGTCTCGGTGCAGCCTCTTTTCTTCGGACATTTGGTTTCCTCAAAATAAAAGACGCTCTTCTCCAGAAAGTGATGGGCAGCCCCAGCGGCTTCAGTGAGGGAATGAGGAAATCCCAGGCAACGGAAATCCCAATTAGAGCCGGGAAATCCCTTCCAGTCCCTGCCCGGCAGAAGGGAAGCCTGTGAGCTGCAGAAGGGCTTTAATATGTGGGCTCTCCGAAAGGTCACCAGAGTTCTGGTGGACTGGCATGGGGGTGGGGGAGGCCAGGCTCAAATTCTGCTCCCGCCTGGAAGGGCGCTGGGGGACCGCAAGTCAATGGTGTTCTCTCTCTCAGGCTGTCTTTGGCTCTGGGCCGTGCAGAAGAGGGTTTGGCACGACTTCTGTCATGGCATCCCGTTGGCCAAAGAAGCGGCAGTTACGGTAGTGTTGCCGACCTCCAGGTGGGGCCTGGGGATTTCCTGGAATTATAGCTAATTTCCAGATTACAGGGATCAGTCCCCCTGGAGAAAATGGCTACTTTGGAGGGTGGGCTTTGTGGTGGTATACCCTACTGAGGTACCTCCACTTCTCAAACCCTCCCGTCCTCAGGCTTCAGCCCCAAATTTCCAGGAATTTCCCAACACAGAATTGGCAACCCTCGATCACAGTGTCTGTGGGGACAAGGCTTCACCTGTTGCTTCTATTCCCTCATCTGGAAGGCGCCTGTCAGGAACAATTGGTCTCCCTCCCCTGCCAGTTTGGTGTAGTGGTTAAGTGCGCGGACTCTAATCTGGGAGAACCGGGTTTGATTCCCCACTCCTCCACTTGCACCTGGCTGGATGACCTTGGGCAAGCCATAGCTCTGTACCAGCTGTTCTCTCAAGGACAGCTTGGGAAAGAGCTCTCTCAGCCCCACCTGCCTCACAGGGTGTCTGTTGTGGGGAGGGGAAGGGAAAGGAGTTGGTAAGCCACTCCAAGTGAAGGGCGCGGTATAAATCCACCTGTCTAATAAATGTTTAAAATAAATTTCTAACACCAGACACAATCTGGATAAAACAGTCCAGTTGCACCTTAGAGACCATCAAGAGTTTCAGGGTAAGAGCCGGAGTGATTTTTATGCTCAGATGCTTTCCCCAACTTACAAGGATCTCCTCTGGTTTAGAAGAACTTCTTCGGGTTCTCCATGACCACAGTCGCCCCGCATAAAAGCCGGGAGGGCCGCACAGGTCAAGGGTTGGCTGTAGGCGCTCCTGAGCCTCTCGGGTCACAGCAGTTGCCCGGCGCAACCAACCTCTGATGCCTGCCCTCTTTCCCAACCACAAGGAGGTGCCCGCCTAGATAGGAAGACTGCTCTGCCCACGGCAGCAGGAATGCGTGGGATGAGAAGGTTCTTTTTCTAGGGCATGGAGGATTTTGCAAGTAGCAGGCGTTGCTGTGCTGCAGGCCCTTTCCCCCGGAACTGGTCGGGGCTGCTTCCGAGCACCCCAATGAGGCCTACCCTGGTGGGTAAGTCCAGAGCCCAGAGGTCCAATTCCCACCATGCTGTTGAGGGCTGAATGTCTTCTTGCAATGTTCCCTGCTCACGCAGCTTTCTCCACCATTTCCAGTAGGGTTGTCAGTTTCCAGGTGGGGGCTTAACCCCGCTGCTGCTGGCCAGGGGGAACCTGGCATCCCTAGGTGGGGTCTGGAAATGGAGCTCACCGAGAGAAACTTGCTTGGAGAAAATGGCTGCTTTGTCGGGCGAACTGCATGGTGTTATAACCCACTGAGGTCCCACCCGTCCTCACATCTTGCATACCCTGCGCTCTGTCCCCAAGTCTCCAGGAATCTCCAGGCCTGGGGTTGGCAAACCTGCGCGCAGCCCCTTGCTGTGGGCCTTCTTTCCCAGAAGCGGACTTCCCCCGCATCCTCCTGGCCTGTTCCATGTGCCTGGCTCCTCCTCGGGTTTTCATAAAGTGGCTGTAAATTTAGCCTTTTAATCTCCCTGCCCGGTAGGTGCAGCCGGTGCAGCCTCGGCCCTTGTCCAGATGGAGGAAGCAAAGCTCGGGGCGTGGGGCAGCCGACACTTTGCCATTCCCCAAAGCAGAGCCGTCTCTTGCACCCTCCCCCCACACTTAGGTCTTTCAGTTGACTTAGGATTCCAGCAGCGTTTCTGTGACACCACCCCCCCCCCGGCTGCCCTGCATACAGTAGAACTGGATCCCTTGGAGGGTTAGAGGGGGGCATGCTGGCTGATGCAGCCGGGGGGCTTCCAGGGACCCCCTCCCCACCCAGTGTGCCCTGAGCTATCTGGGGCAGCAGAAACTCTTTTGAAACTGGAAGATTAACCCTGCGAGCCCCAGAATCTCCCGGCCAGCATCTCTCCTCCTTGCCCAGGCCTGATTAAATCATCTTGAGGTAATTCTGCGTGCCATTGAGACAGATTAGCGAGTGACCTTCTTCTCCCAGAGCAGGATTGGAAGGCAGCCGCCAAGCTCCCTGGGTCTCCCCCACGAGCTTGGGAAAGGCACAGGCCGGGAAAGAAGGGCTTTTGCCTCCTCTGGAATGGACAGGGACGTGCCTGGAAGCGCCATGCACTGCAAGCCCAGGTCCCGGCCTTGAGCCTCCAGGGGGGCTGACTCTCTGTTGCTGGCAACTGTGGAGGGCCGGCTGGCCGGAGCCGCAGGGGGAAGGCGAGGGATTTGCGGCAGCTGCTCGGAGGGTCCAGCCCTGGCAGCGCACTCCATCGGAGAGATGAGGTAAGCGCACTGCTTCTGGCCGGCAAAAAGGCAATGCGGAGCTGCCTGTGTTTGGAACTGGATAGTACAGCGCTATCCCGATCTCATCAGGTCTCCGAAGCTGAGCAGGGTCAGCCCTCGTTAGAGCCCATCAAGGAACTCCAGGGCTGCTAAGCAGAGGCAGGCAGCGGCCGACCACCTCTGCGTGTCTTTTGCCGTGACCTGGCTGGCCCAGGCTAGCCCAAGCCCTTCAGATCTCAGAAGCCAAGCAGGGGCGGCCCAGGTTAGTCCTTGGAGGGGAGGCCACCTAGGAAGTCCAGGGCTGCTATGCAGAGGCAGGCCATGGCAAGACCACCTCTGGACGCCTCTGGCCCTGAAAACCCTGCAGGGTTGCCCCAGCCAAGCTGGCCATGAAGTCTTTGGCCTGGGCTTGAAGCCCGGGCTTGAAGCCCAACGAGGAGTGGTCACACCATCCAAAGCGGAAGTCCTACCTGAGGACTCTGGGGAACAGCAGGTGCGGTCTTCCAGCTCCCTGTTCTCTAGAGACAGGGTTGGTCCCCTCTCAGCAGGCTGTCAGTCCGTCCACCCCCCCGCCTCAGGCTGTTTACCCCTCACAGAGGGACAAAATGGAGCGAGTGCCTCGTGAGCCTGGTTCTAGGGTTGCCAACTCTGGGTTGGGAAATCCCTGGAGATTTGGGGGTGGTGTTTGAAGAGGGGACCTCTCTGGGGTATAATGCCAGAGAATACTCCCCCGGAAGCTGCCATTTGCTCCAGGGGAACTGATCTCTGTCGCCTGGAGACCAGCTGTGCTTCCAGGAGTCTCCGGGCCCTACAGGAAGGTTAAGGAGCCCGCCCCCCCACCCCGGCGCAGTGTTTTTTCGGCCCACATGAGGCTCTTCCTGGGGCCTGCCATCTCACTGGGTCTCAGGAGGGATGAAAAACGGCCACAGATGCTCTTGGGATGAGCTGCCGTTTTTTTTTTTTTCAATTTAATCACGGAGCGACGGGAAGGGGCGCCTTGGAGCCTTGATGGGAGTTTTGCCCCGCTCTCCCCTTCGACCGAATCACGAAACGGGAGACTGTCCCGGCTGCGGACTGCCAGGTTGCCTGAGGTGAAGTGGCCTTTGGAGCGCATTGTGCTCTCCCGGCTCGTGAAACCGCAAAGTGAGAGGAAACCTTCCCCCTGCATTCCTCTCATTCTCTCCTCCTCAAAAAAAAAAAACTTGGAAGGGGCACCCCTGGCATTTAAGCACCTACACCTTTGGGTGAGTAGAAAACCACGCTGAATGGCTTGCGTCTTGCCAGGATCGGGGTTGTGGGGAGGGAAGCAGAAAAGACCTACAGGAGATGCAGGAGCCGGTGAAAGGGGGGATTCTCCAGCAGACTTCTTGGCTGCTGCCTCCACGGCCCAGGGTTGTTCAGGCTGGCTCTTCTAGAAGCTTGCTCCTGCCAACTCCAAGTTGGGGGGTTCCTGGAGATTTGGAGGTGGAGATGGGAGAAGGTGATGGCTGGGGGGAGGGACATCTGCGGGGTATAATGCCACAAAGTCCTCCTTTCCTACTGATTTTTCAACCTACTCAGCAACCCCCCCCCAGACGCCCCCCTTTCCATTGGGGTTGCCAGCCTCCAGGTGGTGGCTGGAGATCTGGAATTACAGCATATTTTTCTAGCCAACAGAGATCAGTTCCCCTGCAGAAAATGGCTGCTTTGGAGGGCAGACTCTTATGACATTGTACCCCACTGAAGTCCCTCCCCTCCCCAACCCCCTCCCCTCACTAGGCTCCACCTTAAAAATCTCCAGGAATTTCCCACCCCAGAGCTGGCAACTTTACCTGGGTATCCTACTTAACTGGATGTCTCCCGATGTCTCTATCTTGGCCAGCAGCTTCCTCAAATCCCAAGGGCGGTGGGGAGAGGGGACATCTCTTCCTCCCTCCAAGTGGTCAGCCATGTTGGTCTGAAGCAGTAGAACAAACTTTGAGTCCAGTGGCACCTTTAAGACCAACAAAGTTTTATCCAAGGTGTGAGCTTTCGTGTGCAAGGTACACCTGAAAAACATCACATGCACACAAAAGCTCATACCTTGAATAAAACTTTTTTTGGTCTTAAAGGTGCCACTGAACTTTAAATTTGTTCCTCTGTGTATCTGTTATCGACACTTTCTTGGTTGGACAGATTTATGGCGGATGAGGTCTCCTGTAAGCTACGAGCTCTGAGAGTCAAGTGGGTCCTCTGTGTTCAAAACAGATGTTGGGGGCAGCTAGCAAAGGAGGTCTGTTGCCAGTGAGACCCGGTTTGCGGGCTTTCCTGTAGCATCTCACTGGTCACTCTCAGAAACAGGATGCTGGCCCTGAGGGACCACTGGTCAGATCCAGCATGCTTGCTCTTATATGGCTAAGGAGCCATATTCCTCCCCAGTTGGGATGCCTAGAACACATTTCTCTGATTCTTACTACCTGCACAGACTCTTGTGAGTTCTCGGGCCCAATTCAAAATGCTGGTTTGGGACTGGAGTCCACGGCCTGGAGTCCCACTCTCCAGGGCGAATGTATTCTGCTGTGTACATCCTCTTCGGGGGTCCTCCTTTGTGTGCCTCCATGATCTGATGTCCAGAGGGGCTTCATTTCACCCCCTGACCCTTCATCCGCCAGTGGAGGAAAGGCAGGCCTCTTCAGAGGGTTTTTGGGCAGCAGATTGCTTAGGTGACTTCTCCAGCCCGAGACCGCCAGCTTTCCCAGGGGCTGTTGCCTTATTTGATTTTGTGGACTGGGGGGTGGGGGTGGATGGTATTTAAGCATTTATTACAAGCTGTGCTGTGCTGTGGCTCCATATTTAGGGTTGCCAGCTCCAGGTTGGAGATTTGGGGGGGGGGGGGAGCCCGAGGAAGGTGGGGTTCAGGGAGGGGAAGAATAAGAATAAGAAGAATAAGAAGAGTTTGGATTTATACCCTGCCCTTCACTTGTAGTCTCAGAGTGGCTTACAAGTTCCTTTCCCTTCCCCTCCCCACAACAGGCACCTTGTGAGGTAGGTGGGGCTGAGAGAGCTCTGAGAGAAACTGCTCTTTTCAAGAACAACTCTGAGAGAACTGTGGCTCCCCAAGGTCATCCAGCAGCTGCACATGGAGGCGTGGGGAATCAAACCCGGTTCTCCCAGATTAGAGTTTGTGCACTTATCCACTACACCAAACTGGCTCTTGGGACTGTCAAAGCTTCCAAAGCAGCCATTTTCTCCAGATGAACTGATCCCTGTCACCTGGAGATCTGTTGTAATCCCAGGTTATCTCTGGCTACCACCTGGAGGCTGGCAACCCTGTCTTTTTTTGGGTGCTGGGTACGATGGGAATGTTTTAAAGGTATAAAAGACAAGCGGTGTGAAGGTGGCTTGTGACTCCGTCTCTTGACTGAGAAGCCAGGTGTCTGTGGGTGGGGCAGGGTGAGGTGATGGAATGGAGGCAGAGTTGCCAAATTTGGGTTGGGAAATTCCTGGAGATTTTGGGGACAGTCTGGGCAGGGTGGGTTTATGGGGTACCTCAGCAGGGTATGGTGGCATAGAACCCACCCTCCAAAGCAGCCATTTTCTCCAGGGGAACTGGTCTCTCTAACCTGGGGACTATTTGTGATTCTGGGAGGTCTCCAGGCCCCTCCTGGAGGCTGTAGCAACCTGAGCTGAGTTGGGAGAGTCAAGTAACAAAAAATACACTGCAAGAAACTTTTGTAAATTAATGTGTTCTATGTGTAACTTATCATTCTATAAAGTGCATTATGTGCTGTTTATCACATCCTTGTCAGGTACATATCACTGGTTTCCTCCAGACTAGGATCATGTCTGGCAGCTTTCTCTGTCTTCTGTTTATTCTGGCCAGCCTTGGACTTTCAAAAACCCAAGGGCTGAGCTTGTGGCGTGACAGCAACCCACGTGTGTCCCCTTCGGCTCATTTGGGCTCCAGCCCTGCCCAAACACGCTCTCTGGGCTGCTGCTGCTGTGCCCTTTGTAGCCGAACCGGCCGTGTGCTTCCTCGGCCAGCACGCCCTGCCTACAGTGGGGCGCTGAGAGACTGCCCAGCTACCTCCCCCATCGACAGGGGGTGGAAAAGGCGGCTCCAGAGGGGACCCCTCACAGGACACCTGCTATGAGAATAAAGCAGTTTTGGGCAGCCACATTAATAAGACTTCCCTTTTTCTTCTGTTTTTCTTGTGAAAGAACCAGCGGACTCACTGCACTGGAGACCCTGTATATTAAGACTTCCAAGAGGGGGCGGAGAGAGACTTAGGTTCTGTTATTTTATTCTGGTTTAATTGGAAATGTTTTTTAGCTGTTATTGTAAACTGCCTTGAACCATGAGGAGAGAAGGGATAGAAATGTTTTGGCATGTAATATCACCGCCCTTAGTATCTGCATTTGGAGTTCCAACAGGTGTTACGACTTCAGAGCCTTTAACTCAGTTTCAGGTGGGTAGCTGTGTTCGCCCTGACCTGGATGGATGGCCCAGGCTGGCCTGATCTCATCAGGATCTCAGAAGCTCATCAGGATCGGCCCTGGCGAGTCCTTAGATGGGAGGCCGCCAAGGAAGCCCAGGGTTGCCGTGCAGAGGAGGGCAATGGCCAACCACCTCTGTCCGTCTCTTGCCTTGAAAACCCTGCTGGGTTACCGTTAAGTCACCTGCAACCTAACCAGCGCTTTCTATCACCAGCAGCTGTGTTAGTCAGTAGCAGCAAAATAATACCAACTGGATCTTAGGAAAAACTTCTTTACAGTAATTGTTGTGCAGCAGTGGAATCGGCTGCCTGGGGAGGTGGCGAGCTCCCCCTCCCTGGCAGTCTTTAAGCAGCAGCTGGACAAACACTTGTCAGGGATGCTCTAGGCTGGTCCTGCGTTGAGCAGGGGGTCGGACTAGATGCCCTCTGTGGCCTCTTCCCACTCTGTGATTCTTTCATTCTAATCCAGGAGTCCAATGGCACTTCAGAGACTAGCAGAATTTATTCCAGCAGAATCTATTGTGAGTCCAAAGTGTCTTCATCAGATGCATGATGTGTACGTTCATTTAGAGAATGCATTTGCTTACAGCACAGAAAGTAGTGCATGTTGTGTGTGTGTGTGTTGGTGGGGAGAGATGTTACAAAGAGAAGCCGGTTTAAAACAAAATCCAATCCAAAGAGTAATCAATTCACTCAGAGTGGGTGAAGGCCATCCCCAACTGTTGTTAGATGGGCAAAGTAGGATTAACGTAGAATCTAATCTAGGGAAGTGCAGGATGAAACAAGATAAGCAGATCCAAACGGAAGTTACTGAAGTATAGTTGAACTAACATCTGTAAGGGATGGGATATACAAGATATTAGCACCTACAGTGACTGAGAAGTCCAAATTCCTTGCTAAGACCTCTGTGTGTGTGAGAAGACAACATCAAACTTGCTGATGGATCCTAATTCAAAAACGCTGCTTTCAGTTTGAAGTTCTTTTTGGGGGGAGAATAGCGTTTCTCAGATCAGCAACAGAACGCCACGGAAATTTAAAACGTTCGCCCTCTGGTTTCTGAATGTTGCTGTTTGCAATGTCAGGTTTGTGCCCATTTATTCTTCCGCCTAGGGACTGGTCTGTGTGTTGACACTGGAATGGCATATATATCGTGTTGGAAGATGAGCCAAAGATGGCACACAGCTGATGCTTGTAGGTTGTGTTGTTTGAGTGTATCTGAGGACAAAGTTGGCATCTAGGTTAGCCGTGGGGTCTGCTTCCTGGGATGGTCTCTCTGTCGAGTAGCTCATTGTGGCAGGTGAGAAGTTGTTCTCGGCTATGGCACTGTCTGTGAGGGAAGAGAGGATGACTGCTGGTCACTGATGGAGCTGTCGGGGTGGGGGTGCCAGCTCCAGGCAAGGAAACCCCAGAGATTTAGGGGTGGAGTCTGGGGAGAGCAGGGTGAGGGAAAGGGAAGCGGATAAAGTCCTACATGAGATGCAGGTGGGAATCAAACAAGTTTCTCCAGCAGATTTCTTGGCTGCTCCCTCCTCAGCCCAGACTTGACTTGGCTGACTCTTCTAGAAGCTTGCTCCTGCTAGGGTTGCCAACTCCAAGCTTGTATATTCCTGGAGACTGGGGGGGGGGCGGCACCTGGAGAAGGTGAGGGTTGAGGGGGCAGGGACCTTTGCAGGGTATCATGCCACCGGAGTCCATGCGCCAAAGCAGACATTTTCTCCAGGGGAACTGACCTCTGTCATCTGGAGTTCGGTTGTCATACTAGATCTCCAGACCCCTCCTGAACTTTGGCAACCCAAGGCAGATGACAGCCGGAGGTGTTCTGCTGCCGCACGCTTGTTCTGCTTCTTCGCCTCATTGGGTGGGTATTTGAGTCCCAGGAACACCTGCTGAAAACCCTTCAGGGGAGAGTCTGTGTCCGGGGAGCTTGGAACAAATGTGGCTGTAGGATGAGACCTGAAAGTAGGGGCTGGATTGTTTGGGCTCCTCGTGGGGGGGGGGGCTAGCAGGAGGCTGGATTAGATCGCCTGAAGACCCTCTTGAATCTGGCTGTGGTGGGAAGTGCCATCAAGTTGCCTCCAACTTATGGAGGCCCTGTAGGGTTTTCAAGGCAAGAGACGTCCAGAGTTGGTTTGCCCTCTGTGTCTTGACCCTGGGCTTCTCTGGTCTCCCATCCAAGGGCCAACCAGGGCTGACCTCGCTGAGCTTCTGAGATCGGACGGGACTGGAACAGACTGGGGCACCCACCCCTTCCCACTGTTGGGCTCCCCCAATAGGAGCTTTGCCTTCCGCAACTAGTCTGCTCATACAGTGAGCACCTGCAGCAGAATCCTGGAGAACTAAGACGGCACAAAGCGATGGAGGGGCACAACAGACAACGCTGTTGGCCCATTTTGTGCTGAGAACAGGGTCCCCTGCATTAGGTAGTGTTCCACAGCAGGAGAGATCCTGAAGCGACAATATTTGCAAGCCACTGTGCCGAGACAATTTTACCTCGCCCTTGCATCAGATTCAAACTGGCAACTTTGGGGGCTGTGCGCACCTCTCTTTGTCCCTGAGCATGCCACAGCCTGGTTAGATGCAGCAAATTGTGTTTGGGGACCAGGACTTCTTCCCCTTGGGCTTGGGCCCCTGCATCCATCTCTTCCATTGTCCAATCTGGCACACGGACGCTCCTGGCTTCTCTTTCAGTTGGGAGCAGTGTTCCCTCTAAGCTGAGTTAGTGTGAGCGAGCTCACAGTTTTTTAGACTCGGCTCTCACACATTTTTGTCTTCGCTCAGGAAGGATGGCTCCAGAGCCAACTTATTTATGCAGCAGCCAAATCGCTCGCTCACAACTTTAATGCCAGGAGCTCACAAAGTAGAATTTTTGCTCAGAAGACTCCACAGCTTAGAGGGAGCATTGGTTGGGAAGGTAACATGCCGAACCTTTCAGACGGGTGCATTTGAGCACAAAAGGCCAACCGTATCTTGCACGAGGCACCCTTCATTGCTTTTGTCCCACCATCATCATGGCTGATATCAATGCCTCAGCCACGACAGGAGAGACAACATGATTTTCAGTTTCTTGCTTTGATAAGGCAACTTGAAAGGGCCTTACTGGAAAACCCACAGAAACTTCACATGTGCAAAACCACATGCCTGTTCTTTTTAACGGAGGAAGTTTGCATGTTCAGGGCCTTCCATGGGGAGACTGAACGTGGATGCAAGGATTGGGAAATCTGTCTGTAGTTGCCCATCAGCCGAGAAGGCCCTGTTCTACAGAACTTAGGTGTGTGGTACTCAGGGCCTTTTCCGTTGTGGCACCGCCAAACATGGAGCTGTCTCCACCGTGGCTATGTACCTAGCTTGGCCAGTCATAGAGACCAGGTGAAAAAAGCCTTTTATGTTTATGTTATGTTTGGTACTTGGAAGTTTCTTCTCTTATGTTTGGCTGCTGCGTATCCTTTTAATCATTTTAACTGCTAGTTAGAATTTTGGTCTTTCCCCTGGTTGCACTGTGGTTTTACTATCAATTTTTGAAACCATCTGTTAAATTGCCTGGGAAGCTCTGAGCTAAGAATATCCAGGTTGTACTAATTTTAAAGTAATAGACAATGAACATTTCGTGCCTGACTCTTGGCCTATCAAGGCCAGTCCGGTCTGCTGTGACTGGCAGTGGCTTCCCATGGTCAGTTGACTTTCCCTTCACCCCACTACCTGAGCTTTTTAAAAACTGGAAATGCTGGAGGATTGAACCTGGGATCTGTTGCATGCAGAGCAGAGGCTCTGCCATAGAGCCACGGATTGCCTCTAGGTATAAATATGCTCCTTTGTGATTGCCACTATCTGCTTTTAACACCATCCTCGCATTCCCCTCCTCCCCTGAGCTAGTCACAACAAAATCAGGACCTGTTTTCTTTGATGTCTGGGTATAGCTGAAGCTAACTTTTAATTGCAATCTGACAATAGTGGTCACACTGTTGTCAGATTGCAATTAAAAGTTAGCTTCAGCTATACCCAGACATCAAAGAAAACAGGTCCTGATTTTGTTGGTCTTCTGGATCAGAGTAGTGCAATGGTCCAAAGCAAAATCCAACCCCAGAAACGATGTGAAAATAAACCAACCCCTCCTCATTACTTCCTATCCATAAATTGGCATTGAGAGACCGCACTGCCTTTGAACTTGGCAGTGTGTCAGAACTTGAAAAGTTAGAACTTTGGGCTTAGGTTTGGGAAGCCTGGGTCCCTCCTATTTTCCAACCGTGAAGCTTGCTAGATGACCTGGGTCTAATCACATCCTCGTGCCTACTTCACAGGATGGTCATGAGTTTAAAACTTGGAAGGGAGATCCATGCAGGCCCCTTCCAGGAAGGGTGGGATAAGTATTATTTTATCTCTTCATTTATAACCCCACCATTCTCTGCAGCCGGGTTAGAACAGATAAAAGAAAGTTCTTCTGCACCCAAAGGGTAATTAACACGTGAAACTCTCTGCCACAGGAGGTGGTGGTGGCTACAAGCATGGACGGCTTCAAGAGGGAATTGGATAAACATGGAGCAGAGGTCCATCAGTGGCTATTAGCCACAAAGTATAGATAGGAACTCTCAGTCTGGAGCAAGTGATGCTCTGTACTCTTGGTGCTTGAAGAGGGGGCAACAGTGGGAGGGCTCCTGGCCCAACTGCTGGATCTCCTGAGGGCACCTGGTGTTTTTGGCCACTGTGTGACACAGAGTGTTGGACTGGATGGGCCACTGGCCTGATCCAACACTGGCTTCTCTTAGGATCTTATATGGAGTAGAGATCCATCAGTGGCTATTAGCCACAAGGTATAGATAGGAACTCTCAGTCTGGGGCAAGTGATGCCCTGTATTCTTGGTGCTTGATGGGGGGGGCAACACTGGGAGGGCTTCTAGTGTCCTGGCTCCACTGGTGGACCTCCTGAGGGCATCTGGTGTTTTTGGCCACTGTGTGACACAGAGTGTTGGACTGGACGGGCCATTGGCCTGATCCAACATTGGCTTCTCTTATGTTCTTATGACACCAAGTAAGTTATATTGTTCTCTCCTCCATTTTATCCTCACAGCAACCCTGTGAGGGTGAGAGGATGTGACCAGCCCAAGATCACTCAGCAAAATGGTATGGCAGGGTGGGAATTTGAACCTGGGTCTCCCAGCTCCCAGCCCAACATTGTACCCATGACCCCACACTGGCTGTCAGTATGGAGTTGGACCTTTTATCTGAATTCCCTCCTCCCTCCAATGCTCATCAAAGGCCACCGGGCCAGCTTCATGGTTACAGTTGCCGTCCTCCAGGTGGGGCCCGGAGACCGCTCAGAATTAAAATCTCCAGACTACAGAGATCGGTTCCCCTGGAGAAAATGGCTGCTTTGGAGGGTGGACTCGATGGCATGGTACTCCACAGAGCTCCCTCTCTTCCCCAAACCCCACCCTCCTCAGGCTCCACCCCCCCCCCCAAATCTCCAGGAATTTCCCACTGTGGAGTTGGCAACCCTATTCATGGCAGAAAAGAGACTGGAACCTGTTTACGTATCTCAGATCCGAAAAGCTTTCCCATAGCATCTTTTTGATCATTGGTGCGATACATTTGGTTAACATAGTAGAATTTTGCCCAGTCATAGAAGCGTGGTACGGAGTGCAGTAAATAGATCTCCCAAGAACTATATTGCAAAAAAGGTAAACTTGCATTTATTCAAGTAGATCCAGAACAAAGTTTGAGTCCAGTGGCACTTTTAAGACCAACGAAGTTTAATTCCGGGTATAAGGTTTCGTGTGCATGCATACGAAAGCTGATACCCAGAATTAAACTTCATTGATCTTAAAGGTGCCACTGGACTCAAACTCTGTTCTGTTGCTTCAGACCAACACAGCTACCCCCCTGAATCTATTTCCAGGTAGATCCAGTTCACATTCAGGTTGGAGTCAAAAGGTGAGAGAGATGCCTAATCCAGAGAGTCCTTTCCCCGTCACAAAGGGCCAGAGCTAATCCAGCATCCTGTGTGTGGGAGTATGGGGGCGGTGTCTCTACAGGAGAGACCTGTGTCTCCATGGAAGGCCATGTGCAGAGAGTGAGAGGACAAAGCGAGAGAGGAGGGGTCAGAGGACAGGTCCCAGGTTAAGACCAAGTGAGGCATCCCATTCAGGGAGATAACACCTAGACACCCTTAGAGTGATGTAGCGCCCCTCAATGTCCAGGCACGCTCAGTCGCTCACGCCAACAAAATAATCCCACGCTCTCTTGTTGTCTCCCGCGGAAGGTCCCCCCACCGAAGACAGTGTAAAGCCTGGAGCTAGGCCTCGCTTTGGCCTGCTGCAGCCACGGCGCTTCCCGCCTCCAGCGGCGACATGGAGGACTTGCAGCCGGATGACGAGATCAGCGTCCACAACAACGCCGGCGACCGGTGGCTGACGTGCGAAGACTCGCGGAGCCGCAGAAACTCCATCCCCCCGGCAAAGACTCCCACGGCTAAGCACATGTTGGCTTATCTCCCTCGCCCCCCTACAGACACCAGCAGATACGGGACCTTTCCCCAGAAGGTGGGTGCATCGGGCAGCGGGGCCTCTTTGCCTCCTGGCGGTGGCTGTCCAGACTTTTGGGGGGTGGGGTGGGGATGGGAGAAGGGCTGGTTCATCCGTTTGCTGGAGTAGATCAAAACGGTCCCTGTCTGCAAGAGAAACCACAGTACTTATGCGCTACGGGCATTTTACCTGGACCTGCACGTCCACCAAGGACTTACAGGGTTGCTACGCAGAGCAGGGTTGCCAACCTCCAGGTGGTTGTAACCAAATATGTTAAACTCCGAAAATGAGCTGTATCTCAGAGACTCCCAAATCGTATAAAAGTCCCACCGATAAGAATTCCCAAAATGTTACTCTATTGAAAACAATACAACACTGTAGTCAAATACAACATCAGTACCAATGAACACACAAAAATTACAAGAGTCTGGTTGCCAACTGATCAAGTAGGATGTAGTTAAACAGTCAAACTAACCAATGGCGGAAACAGCCTATAAACTTGGGAACAGTAACATTCCAAAATTACAATAACAATGCAGAGTAATTACATTCAGAAATAACAGCAACAGCAATACAAGGTCCCAGTATAGTTCCCTGGTTTCCATAAGAGTTCTTCTTCAGTTGCTATTACAGTGAGAATGATCCTATATTGAATGAAACAGTGAGGAAAACTTTTCAAGCCTCCCACAGGAGTGACCGTGGTGATAACCTCCCGGTCTCCCGTCCAGGATAAGAAGCTGACACGTTCATCAACAAGGAACATATACTCTTCATTTCACCTGGAGAAAATGGCTGCATTGGACGCCACTGAAATCTGCCCCCTCCTTGCATCCTGCCCTCCTGAGGCCCCGCCCCCCCCCTTTCCCAGCTTGGAGCTGGCAGCGCTACTGAGCCGGTTCGCCTGGAAAGGCGGGATATAAATACAAATAACAGTAAATAAATAATAAATGCTGCAGAGGCAGGCAATGGCAGACCCCCTCTGTTTATCTCTGGCATTGAAAGCCCCACGAGGGGTCACCATCACTTGGCCACGACTTGATGGCCCTTGATGCCGGATTTGAACAGGAGACGTTTTAATGGGCCAACTTTCTGCCCCAGACAGCAGAAAACTTATATGTCGTCCACACCATTGTCTTGTTAACTTCTTTCTTCTCCTGACGTTCCTCAAATCCAATGGTGCTATGTAGCAATTAAGTGCACTGAATTAAATGCTCCTCTTGGGTACCGATGGTGGATGCTTGCATTCTAACCATGTCTCCTTTCTGCCTCTGAGACCCCACTGTAATGCCAAATGCTTTGGCTTCATTCTGGCTAAGGGGAGGCCCTGGTAATTATTTGATCCCGCCTCCCCTTTGAATAGTATCTACCTCACAGGTAGTCCTGACTGAGGGAAAACGCTTTCCTCAGAACAGCCCAGGGGGGTGGACTAGATAACTCTGGAGGTCCCTTCCAACTCCATGATTCTATTGCACTGCATACAAATCATGTTGATTCTCAATGAGCTAATTCAACACTCCCCCCCGCAACAAACTGCAACATCCCCAGAGCCCCACCCTTGAAAACAGATCGTATGGCTACAGAAATCTTTCTGCTTTCTTGGGGAGGGGGGAGAGTGGTCTTTTAGCTGGTTTTTCAGGATTATAGCTGGGGTGATTTTCAGAAGTGAGGACCAGAGAGTTCTAAACGCTGGTCTTGTTTCTAATTGGCCTGTTTTGGAACATACCTTAATCGATAACCTGTTTAACTGGAAGCCTTCCTTTTGGCTGATGAATCAGTATTCCAGAGACCCTCTCCCCACCTGTCCAGCTGCTTATCTTTGCTCCCTGCTGTCAGCTTGGGGTGAGAAGACCAGGCTCACTCAGCCAGAGTGCATACATGTTTCCCTCTGGAAAGAATCCGCCTCCCCCTGAAGGCATTCCTCCAGGGAAGAGTCTGGGGGCAAGGTGAGCCCCTCCGTTCCCCCGCCCCTGAAAACCATTTCTCCAAGGGATCAAACAGATGCTGAGGATCCGACGAACGGCACTCCCAGAGGCTCCCTGATCGAAAACTCAGGTGTGCAGGGGCCCAAGAGTGGGACCTTTGCACAAAGAGAAGGGAAGTCAAGCCCATCCCATGCTGTTACCCATCCAAAAGTGGTCCACGGAGCCACTATCTGCCCCTAATTGGTACCCGTATTAGATCAGCACCTTTCAAGCAGCAGGAAGAGCATCCCACCAGGAAAACTGGCATCCCATTCAACCTGCTAATTTATGGATCATGACAGCCCCAGATTAGAGGTTGCCATCTCCACTCTCTTGGATGAAGGAACAGAGGAGATGCTCGTTAAATCTGCAGATGACACTAAATTGGGAGGGGTAGCAAATGCAGTAGAAGACCGAGTCAAGATCCAGGATGATCTTGACAGACTGGAAAACTGACAAAATGAATTTTAACAGTGATAAATGTAAAGTCTGGCATTTAGGTAGGAAAAATCAAAGGCATCATTATAGGATGGGGGAGACTTGTCTTGGCAGTAGGGCACGCAAGAAGGATCTAAGGGTCTTAGCAGACCATACACTGAACATGATGCGGTAGCTTTAAAAAAGGCTAATGCAGTTTTGGGCTGCGTCACCAGAAGTACAGTGTCGAGATGGTATCAGTTTACTCTGCTCTGGTTAGACTTCGCTTGACACAGTGTTTTGGGCGCCATGGCTTAAGAGGGATGTTGACAAGTTGGAAGGTGTCCAAGGGAAGGCAACAGAGATGGCGAGGGGTCTGGAGACCAAGTCCTGTGAGGAAAGGATGAAGGAGCTGGGTGTGTTTAGCCTGGAGAAGAAGAAGTTGGAAGAGATTGGATTGATACCCCACCCTTCACTCGGAGCCTCAGAGCGGCTTACAATCTCCTTCCCTTCTCCACAACAGACACCCTGTGAGGTAGGTGGGGCTGTGAGAGCTCTGACTGAAACTGCTCTTTTTCAAGAGCAGCTGCACCAGAACTATGGCTTGCCGAAGGTCACCCAGCAGGTGCAAGCGGAGGAGTGGGGAATCAAACCCGGTTCTCCCAGATTAGAGTCCGTGCACTTAACCACTACACCAAACTGACTCTCTTCAAGTATTTGAGGGGGTTCCACATAGAGAATGGAGTTGTTTTCTATTGCCCCAGAAGGTGGGATAAGAACAGTTTGAAATGAAATCAGAAAGAGTTTTGGGCAAAACATCAGAAAGAACTTCCTGACAGTCAGCGTGGTTCCTCGGTGGAACAGGCTTCCTCGGGAGCTGGTAAGCTCTCCTTCTTTGGAGGTTTTCAAGCAGAGGCTAGATGGCCATCTGACTGCAATGCTGATTCTGTGAACTTAGGCAGATCATGAGAGGGAGGGCAGGAAGGGTTGCCTCAGTGCTTAGTTCTCATGGCCCTTTCTGACACACCCAGGGAAATGGCTATCACTGCTTCAGGGTGATGAAAGAATTTTCCTCAGGCCAGACTGGCCAGATATCCTGGAGATCTTTTGCCTTCCTCCGGGCATAGAGAGGGGATCACTGGGGGAATAGGGATTAATTGTGAATTCCTCACATTGTGCAGGAGTACAGGACTAGATGACCCTTGTGATTCTTTCCAGCATTGTTTCTATGTTTCTGTCTCAAGACTAAGGTGCTATTGGACTCAAATCTAGCCTCTCAAGACTGTATCCTCCTAAAATGAGAACTGCTGTGTACATCTGAGATGGCCAGATCCAGTATTCTCAAGCGGCCCTCTTGATCGTAGCCGGAGGTCTGACTGAGGCAGTTGCCTTGCAGATGGGGCTGGATCTTCAACAGAGCTGGCACTGCCCGCCTGGGAGGGGTCTGCAAGCATGGGACCCAAGCACTCCAGTTATATGAGATCACTGACCGACGGCCACGATGGTGGTGAAGGATCCTTGCAAGATCCTCTCAGGGGGACTGACTGGCAGTGAAACAAACAGCCAAGACCACTCTTCTTTATTTACCCTGACTAAAATTTGGTGGGGCCACCACAGTCTGGGTAAAGCTCCTTCAGGGGGAAAATCCAGGCCAAGGGCAACCAACTGGCAGACACTGCTCTACGCACACACATGGAATTTCAGTCTGGTTGGAGAACACGGGCTTGTAGACAGTTTGGGGTCTCTGACTTTTAGTTAGAAAGGCTGGAACCTCTAACAACAGAAACATCCATGATTGTCCCCATGCAGGTGGCTCAGCCGTTCATTGGGGAACGGGGGGGGGGGGGGTGAGGGTTTGCATGCATACTGACGCACTCGTTTTCTCTTGCAGCCTGAAATGGTGGCCATTCCTATGGGTCTCCTAGATGACAGCCACCCGCAAATGGAAGCCACAACTGCAAAGAAAAGTGCCCTGACCTGCAACTACGTCTCACACATCCCCAACAACCGGTCGGTCCTTCTCCAGAGGGCACAAAGCACAGTGGAGCCAACCACTTACGGGACAGTTGTGCCAACCAAACACCGCCCCAGCGTCTCCATCAATACAGACGAGTTGCCTAAATACCACCGGCCCTCCAAAACTGAGCCAGCAACATCTACGCTCTGGCGGGACTTCAACACCCAGTTCTATCCACAGCACGCTCTCAGCGCACCGAACATTATCAGCTCTTCGCGGAGCAAAACCCCAACCCGCAGTGTTGTCTCTGTAGCCAACTCGGACAAAGGGCAGAGTCGGCGCTGCAAGCTCATGGATGATGATCGGCAGTTTAGTCTGGGCAACAAGCAGCAGCGGCAGCGCTACGTCACCAAAGTGGGCAAGTGCCAGGTGAATTTGGGCAACATTCAGGAAAAGAAGAGGTTCCTGTCGGACATCTTCACCACCATTGTGGATCTCAAGTACCGCTGGTTCCTCTTTGTCTTCAGCATGTGCTACATCATCACCTGGGTGGTCTTTGGCATTATCTATTTCTTGGACGCCTGGGTAAGGGATGACGTCAACCACATCGGGGACACCGAGTGGAAGGCTTGCATCGAGAACATCGATAGCTTCATTTCTGCCTTACTGTTCTCCGTGGAAAGTCAACGGACTATTGGCTATGGCTCTCGGATCGTGACGGCCAACTGCACGGAGGGGGTCATCTTGCTCATGGCTCAGTCCATCATCGGCTCCATGATCGACGCCCTCATGGTGGGCTGCATGTTTGTGAAGATCTCCAGACCCAAGAAGCGCGCCCAGACCTTAATATTCAGCAAGAAATGCGTCATCTCCCACCGGGACGAGAAGCTCTGCCTGATGTTCCGCATCGGCGACCTGCGGGACAGTCACATGGTGGATGCCAAAATCAGAGCCAAGCTGATTAAGTCCAGGCAGACGAAGGAAGGGGAATTCATCCCACTGGAGCAGTCGGAGCTGAACCTGGGCTACGACACGGGAGAGGACCGCCTCTTCCTCGTGGAGCCACAGATAATATGCCACACCATCAATGATCTCAGCCCCTTCTGGGAGATGTCCGCAGAAGCACTGAAGAGGGAGCAGTTTGAAATCATCGTCATTCTTGAAGGCATTGTGGAAGCCACAGGTGAGCACCCTGTCCATCACTGGGGGAGGGCTGCAGGAATCCTTTGGCAGGGTTCCGAAACCAATCTGTGCAGCATTTTCTTATTCTATCTCTGTACATGAGACTACATAATAGCATTTAATGCAGTATCTGAAAGATTTGACAATCTAAGCAAGGTTCCATCTCTCTTTTTCACACTTGATCCTGGCCAAAAAGGCCAAGAAGTGACAAGTTCAATATCTCTTTTTTGACTATATTTTTAAAAATTCATTTCTGTTCCAGAAAGTAACAGAGACCAGACTTGTACAAACTTATCTTGTGTGCATCTGTCTCCATCCCAGAACTTCCTCTACACAGATCTTTTCCCTCTTAACATAGTGTACCATACTTTCCTTTGCCATTTCTCAATATCTGCTGCTTTCTCCTGTCTCCATGCTGCAGCTATTAGCATTAGCAAATATGAAGAAATAAATTCTGACTCTGGCGAATAAATTTCCTATCAACCACATCTTGTCCACTGAGATCCCTCTGGGCATAATGTTCAGAAGATCTACTTATTTATTCAGTATGATCTTATCCTGCCCTTCTCCCGGGGGAGATCAGGGTGGCCCACAAGAGTCTTCTCTCTTCCGTTTTATCCTCACAAGAGCCCTGCGATCAAGGCTAGCCTGAAGGAGTGATCGGTCCAAGGTTACCAAGTGTTTCCATGGAACAGGGCGGGTTCAAACCTGGATGTCCCAGATCTTAGTCAGAAACTTGAACTGCTACAGCATGTGGGGTCTCCTCCCCGCTGCCAACCCCCCCCCCCCCCCCCCGCATCACACTCAGAAGTAAATGATCTCAGAGAAACTAGACTTAACTCTGGGGCCCGAATCCAGTTGCTGCCATCACATATTTGGTGTATGTGTGTGGGTGGGTCTTGGCAATTTGGGTACAACCAAGAGGTATGAGTCTGTGTAGACTTGCCCTCCTGATCAGGCTCCTGTGGAGGTCGTGCATTTCAAGGGCCCCCAGAAGGCTTTTATTCTTTTTACCAGACAAAAGAGGGTCTGTGCAAGAGAAAGATAAGACATTTGCTATGGGAGAACATAATACAAACTCCTTCCCTGGTGAATCTAGTCGACAGCCTGGTAGTGTGTGTGTGTGTGCATGGGAAAAAATGCCCCACAACGGGAAGAAGAAGAGATTGGATTTATACCCCGCCCTCCACTCCCCAAGGGAGTCTCAGAGCGGCTTACAAACTCCTTTCCCCTCCCCTCCCCACAACAGACACCCTGTGAGGTAGGTGGGGCTGAGAGAGCTCTTTCCCAAGCTGTCCTTGAGAGAACAGCTGGTCCAGAGCTATGGCTTGCCCAAGGTCATCCAGCCAGGTGCAAGCGGAGGAGTGGGGAATCAAACCCGGTTCTCCCAGATTAGAGTCCGCGCACTTAACCACTACACCAAACTGGAAGATGGGGAATACTCATTGCAAACACTCAGGGACCAGACCAAATCCCAAAGAGCTGGGATTCCAGGAGGTTTGGTGCCATCTGGTGGTCCTTGGGATCTGTGTCTTCTTTCAGTCTGGAATCGTTGGAAGAGGGAAAAGTTAATCCGGTTGAAGAGCAGCTTGAATAACTTGATTAATTCGTTGCAGGCAGGATGGGCAACTTAAGACACTTTAAACATTTTTTTTGAAGTCCAGAGCCTACACCACAGAAACGGTTTCTAGGACAGTCCACAAGATTACAAAGACCAGCTGCTTTCATATCCTTAAAACGCAGGTTCCGTGTGCCAGTTCTTTGCCGGTTCCCTACCTGAAGATGGGTCTGGACTCTGCCGGGCCTCTGTGGTAGGGGTGGAGCACCACAACAAACTAGCGGGGTATCTTTAGCTCTTCCGCCTCTAAAGGCCCTTCCTGATTTATCCAGTCGCGAAAAATGCTGTGCCACTCCAGAGTTAACTGGGCATAGTACTGTGAGTTTATTTAAAAGATTTTCCACCCTGCTCTTCCAAATAGCTGCCATTGGTTTAGGACAGCAAGTTGGCATTTTTACTAGAGCAAGTGCCACGTAGGGTGTATTCTCAAGTAGCAACAGATGGGAGGTTTGAAAGAAAGACACCTACCAATCCAAACGGCTCCGGATAGGTCCCTTCCTGGTTCTGCAACAAGCTCTTGCCTTGGACAGAACTTCCTTAAAGTGCATTAGACGCACTCGGTCGATCCAGTTTTAGAGCACCTCTTGTTCATAATCCTACACTGGCTTCTTTTACAAGGATCCCAAGCAAGGAGCTCTGGGACCTGCAGTTCTACAAGAAGGAAAAGAGAATCCTGAAGCGGAGAGTTCTCAATCTCACGCTCAAGAGGGGCTTAACACCACGGAGAAGTGGTCGGTTGAGACTCATTCCTGAGGCACGGAGCCAGGATTTTACAGCAAAGCCTGGGAACTTTCTGAATCCCATTGTCCTTGAGGGCTAATGTGGCCCTTCCTCGTTCTGATCCCATAAAGCTGATACACCAACATAGAAACTTGGTTGTTGTTTTAAAAAAATAATCTATGTCACCTAAACTCTGTTCAAACATTGACAGGAATCTTGTGGCACCTCTAGAATTTTTACCATGGAAAGTTTGTTCAGAGGGTAAATCAGAGGTTTAATCCCCCTCCCTGGCAGTCTTCAAGCAGCAGCTGGACAAACACTTGTCTGGGATGCTCTAGGCTGATCCTGCACTGAGCAGGGGGTTGGACTAGATGACCCATATGACCCCTTCCAACTCCAGGATCCCATGATTCTATGAAAGAGGATCTGTGGTTAGGGGATGCTAAGCTTAGTCCAGGGAGGAGGGCCTGTGTCTGAATCATGAAGGCTGACCTTGGGCCAGGCACCCACAGTTGGCCTAATCCACCTTGCAGGGCTGTTGTGAGGGGAAAATGGGATGACCCATCCGTGCCAAAGCACTGAAATTGACACAGATCCCATACTACTAAATAACACAAATCTTTGTTTATTGTTTAAATTTAAATTTGCAATCGTAGAACATGGGCAGTGAAGCCATACATAATATACAATCAGTTATTCCCACTCAGGTAATTTGCATATTCTCCAAATATGTAGACAAAGGCTCTAGATTCTGCTCTTCGTTTCGTGCCCTTCTTCGAACAACAACTATACTGAAGACATCTCATATGGATGATGCAGATTGATTATTCAGCCCTCCCCGATTTCTGGGGCGTTCTTTCCTTAATGCAAATCTTAATACAATAGCCGGCTCGCCTTTTGAGAATAGTTCCGTTACAAGTGACCGGTTGCCCATCAACAAGGACCTCGGACTCTCTAGGATTTGTATTAAGAAAAGAACGCCCCAGAAATTGCATCATCCCTATGAGATGTCTTCAGTATAGTTGTTGTTTGAAGGGCACGAAACCAAGAGCAGAATCTAGAGCCTTCGTCTAAATATTTGGGGAATATGCAAATTACCTGAGTGGGAATAACTGACTGTATATTATGTACGGCTTCACTGCCCATGTTCTACGACTGTTTCTTGTTTACATTTAAATTTGCATAAAGTTGTGTTATTTAGTAGTTTGGGATCTGTATCAATTTCAGTGCTTAGGTGTGACTATATGGCATACTGACTTATCGCTTCCTTTGTCTTGTTCATGACCCATCCATGCACACCGCTTTGGGCTCCTTGGTGGGATATGAATACATGGATTAATTGATGCATGGCGAGGCTGGTGCTCTTGACATCTACTTTTCTGTTTTCGGAAAGGCAACAGTCTCAGTATAACCAGGTGGCAGGGAGCAACGCTGCTCCAAAGTAAACTTCAAACGCAAAAGCCACGCAGTATCTTTTATTCTGCATCGTAAAGTGGCGTGGTGGCTCAGTGGTTAAGATGCTGAACTGCAGACTGGAAGGTCGGTAGTGCAGCAGTTTGAGGGCCGCGTGACGGAGTGAGCTCCCGTCTCTGGCCCCAGCTCCTGCCAACCTAGCGGTTCAAAAGCAAGAAATTGCAAGTAGATACCTTCGGTGGGAAGGTAACAGCGTTCCGTGCCTTGGCGTCTAGTCATGCCGGCCACATGACCACGGAAACGTCTTCGGGCAGCGCTGGCTCTTCGGCTTGGAAATGGGGATGAGCACCGCCCCCTAGAGTCGGATTTGACTAGCTTTCGAGCAAGGGAAACCTTTACCTTTAAAGTGCCGTCAAGTTACAGTTGACTTACAGTGGCCCCCTCAAACCATTTTCAAGGCCAGAGATGTTCAGAGGTGGTTTTGCCATTGCCTGCCTCTGCGTAGCAGCCCTGGCCTTCCTTGGTGGTCTCCCCTCCAAGCACTTACCATGGCTGACCCTGCTTGCCTTCAGAGACCCCATGAGGCAGGACTAGCCTGTGCCATTCAGGTCAGGGCATCTTATTAGGACTAGCTAAAATGACACAAAAGGATATAAATCTCAGCAGTCAATTAAACGTCTCTGAGACATGTTACTTTGGCGGGTGAAGTTCACAGTATGAGAGAGGTGAAAGAACAAATGTGAACCGCCCACAATAGTTGACAAGGGGCAGGGGGTGCTTCCAAAACCCTTAAAGCGCCTCCTCGGGAAGTCAGTACTGAATTCTAGGTGGATTTAAGCCTGTGTCATGCTTGTCCAGTTTTCTGTGAGCCCCCCAACCTTCTTTTCTTGCAGGAATGACGTGTCAAGCCCGGACGTCATACACCGAAGACGAGATCCTCTGGGGCCACCGCTTCGAGCCCTGCATGTCCCTGGAGAAAGGAGCCTTCCGGGTTGACTACTCTCGCTTTGAGAAGACCTTCGAGGTCCAGACACCGGTGGCCAGCGCACGAGAAATGCACGAGATGAAGGCGATGGAGACGCAGAACCAATCAACGCTCAGCTTGTACTGGGACCATCTCGTGCAGCCTTGCCTTTCATCGGAGCTCAACAATGACACCCGGCATGGGGATGGCCCCAACGAGGAGGGCTTCTCCAAGCTCTACTTCCCCAACATCACGGAGGAGGAGAGGAGCAATGAGTTCCAGTACCAGGAGGCTAACGTTTGAGCAACCTCCAGCAAACACGGCAGGTTTCTGCCCAACTCAACAGCAATAAGGAAGAGCCGGATAAGCGTGAGGTTGGCGAAAAGGCGCGCGTCCTTTTAAAGGATCCTATTTCCTCACGCAGCGGGCATATTAAGCTCCCTGTTGGTGCTGCACGGGAAGGTAAGGTAGCCAACAAGTTATCTTGCTCACGTGGGACTTAGGAATCCAAAGCACAAAAAAAGGTCCCTTGTCCTACCACGGAAGGCTTTGGGTGATCCTTCTTGACACCTCTTTCCTTCCAAGCCGAGTTCCGTTCCGAACCAAAACCAGCCGCCCCTCTAGTGTTGGAGCAGAGCTCTCTCTGGAGGGTGGAATCCTCGTCAGGAGCCACGAAGCACATTCTCAGACCGATGGCTGACAAACACCTGGGTTTCTGAGCACAGGAGTTGGAGATGGCATTAGTTATGTTTGTCACCCTTTCCCAAAACAGTTTTCCAAATGCATACCAGGCCTGGGAGCTCGTGGACTGACCTGAAACGTCTGCTTCTGAGAGAAGCCGGTGGAAGACAAATAGGGGGGCCCACGCCAGCCTTCTGGAGCCCACCAAGTCCTCTGGCTGCCCCTGTCACACTATGCCATGTACTGACGGTGCCTGGAGCCTCTGTGCCCCCTGCCCCACCACAGCTTCAGGCACGAATGTGAAAGTGTCTCGTCTTACTACAGTGCCATACAGAACTCTGGGTGGATGATGCCCCCTGTCCCCCCCCTTTCCCTGTGTATAGCCTTCCTTCCCTTTAGCTCCCGAACTCACCTCCCGGTCTCTGTGCTGTGGTTGCAGCCAAGTGGAATTATGTCCACATAAAGCCATGTGACAAAAACATGGGGGGGGGGGGGCGGGGAAAGGCATCCACATGCAAATAAAGATCCTTCTTGAAGAGCCCTTTCTTGTGCAACTTCGTGATTTGCGGGTACGTGCAGGAGTATGAAAAGGGCTCCAGCAGTCTCTCCTTCCGTCCCCCAAAGTGCAGACTGCAGGCCCTCGGCTTGGGGGCCATGCAAGGATGGCAGACATGGATTTAGCTCCTTCAGCTTCTACTTAGTTTTGCTATTCGTAACTGGCTCTCCCACTCTGCCGTTAGCTTTTGCAAGGACAAAATACAGGCTGAGTTTCGCCCAGACAAAACCTTATGAAAGCACTGATTACGGGCCACGGCTCAGTCACAGACCCCCAGCTTGGCGTGCGGAAGGCCCAAGGCTTGCTCTCCAGTTATAAAAGGTTCCGGCAGCAGATCTCCATGAAAGACCTCAGCATGAAACCCTGGAGAGCTGCTGCCTGTCAGAGTGGATAATACTGAGCTTTACAGACTCAGGGTCTCACTCAGTAGAAGGCAGCTTCATGCGTTCTGCTGGTGCCAGGAGGACCTTTTCCCTAAAGTGGGAGGAAGGAGGAGAAAACCTGGAAAGGTAGAAAAAAATTGGACTGTTTCCAGGACTTTTCTATCCATATGCCGAATGGGGATTAGGTGTGTAGTTCTAGCAGAAGAGCCTCTCGTGCCAAGAGAGCGTGGCCTGGGCTAGAGGAAGGGGCTGTCATTAGAGGAACGGATCCAATCCGATGTCTCCAAAGTCAGGTACAAGGAAGATACTGAAACAATCACACTGCACACAGTCTGTGAACGTCTGCAGTAGAAAGCTTGATCAATCATTTAAATTCAGCGCTGTCAAGCTGCAAACAATGTTTGGGGTTTCCAAGGCAAGAGACGAAAGGAAAGGGGTTGCATTGCCTTCCTCTGTGTAGCAACCCTGGTCTTACTTGCTGGTCTCCCATCCCAGGTCTGGCCCTGCTTAGGTTCCCAGCTCCGATGAACCCAGGCTAACCTGGGTTATTCAGGCTGCAAGTCTATTATTACCTAATCTGTATACCTACCACCTGAGCAAACACCAGATTTTGAAGGGCTGCCGTTCCGTAAGGATGAAGCCCTACAGAAGCTAGGCACGTTATTGGTGCTCCCATCTAGTGTGAGTGCCGGTTACTCCAATCCAGCAAGAAGCCCCCCGTAACTGTGCACGCAGGCTCCATCCCACTGGCTGATTTTAATTCAAGGTTGTGCCACGGAGGCTCTGCACACACATCTCTCTCTCTCAGGGTAGCTTGACATGGCAGCGGGGGGCGAGAAGCCGGAGCAGGTGGGAAGCTGTTATTTATAAGGCTGGAATGCAGCTACTCCTGGGCGCGTTGAGAAGATCATCTCAACCGTGCAGCCGGCCCCGGAAGAATCCTCATTCACTCTGCCTGGATTGAGTCTGTGAACTATTTTTAGATTAACTGTACAACAGTCTTGGCCAGAAGAGAGGCTCTGCCAGGAAGATACAGCTCTGCTCAGGGTCACAAATGCCCTAGTGGGTCGGCTTTAGGGAGCACAGGGCAAGGACTGAAGTGTGAGCACCCTGGACAAAAGAGAATCTGAGAAGTGTGGCCCTGGAGAAATTAACTACTGTGAGGAAATAAGGTCTTCTTTTTTTAAAAAAAGTTTACATTTCTTAAAAGTGGGCTTGTTGTTTGAAGCCCGTAAACTAGGGTTGCCAGGTCTGGGTTGGGAAATATCTGGAGGCTTTGGGGGTGGAGCCGGGAGAGGGCAGAGTTTGGGGGGGGGGGGGGTTCAGCCTGGTCCAATGCCACAGAGTCCACCCTTCGATGCAGCCATTTCCTTCAGGGGAGGGGAGCAGTTGTAAAAGCGGGAGATCCCCAGGCCCCACCTGGAGGATGGCAACCCAACCGTAAGCATTGCCACCATGGGAAGGGGAGAAACCTGTCAGGGGGGTTGTGTTTTTCAAGGTGCTCCTGGACTTGAATCTTGCTCTTCTACTGCAGATCACTCTTGTCTACCTTTGTGGAAACACAACCCCAGCCCAGCCCTGCATGACTCCTCTCCGCCTGGAAGCTGGAGCCTGGGGGCAGGTCCCTCCCCACTCCCCCACTGGGTCCTTGCTGCGCTTTGTCGGATCTATATGCATCTCGTGCCTTGAAAACCCCACCAGGGGTCGCCATGACTCAGCTGCGACTTGATGGCCAGTCTTTACAACAGCCTTGTTGGGTAGGTCAGTATTATCCTTATCGTGCAGTTGGGGAGACTGAGGATGAGAGGGGTTCACCTAAGGCTACTGTTGAAGCAGGGAAGCTCAACGCCTCTTACGTTTCCCCCACAACTTCTAAAATCCAGGAAGAAGGCCGCCTGCTTAATCCCGCCCGGTTCTTCACGGGTTAACAGACACCGCGCTCTAAAGCCACCTCCCTCCCCCCCTCCCCCTCCCCCTCCCCCTCCAGCCGTCCCTGTGGCGCCGGGCCTTATGGGGGTTGTAGTTCTGAGCGCCGCCTACCGGCCTTGAAATGGGCTGCCGGCGCTCTAGCTCCCGCAGTGTCTATGGCGAAACACTTCTATCCTTTGCATGGGGAAGTCGCCAAGGAAGCCAGTTCCGCCCGATACGGTTACGTCACCGCAGCATCTCCCTCCCCTTTCGATGGCGGAGCCGCTGCGATGGACGCTGGGAGTCGTAGTCCCGAGTGGGCGGGAAAAGCCCGACGCGCCTCCGCCTTCCCGTGGTGCCTCGCGCGGCTGAGGAGGCGAAGGCGGCTGACGGGCGACTCCATGGCGGAGACCGAGGCGGCGAGCTCGTCGCTGGTGGCGGCCGTGCTGGAGGCCGTGCAGGGCTCCTCGGGTCGCCTGGAGAAGGAGGCCCTCGGCGGGCGCATCTCCCGCCTCTCCGACCGGGTGGAGGAGCTCAAGGTGCTCGGGGGCGGGGCCGACGGCCCTAGTGGGGCGGGGCTTCGCTGTGCCACGCCCCCTTCACGCCTTCCATTTCCGTCCCCCTCCCGCCTTTAGGCTAACTGTTAATGAGCATGCGCAGACTGCTGTTCTGGGGGGGCGTGGGGTTGACGGCGTGGTTGCCAAACTCCAGGTCGGGGGATTCCTGGAGATTTGGAGGTGGAGGCTGGGGAGGGAGGGATCTCCCCTGGATGCCGTCCCATAGAGTCCAACTGGCAAAGCACTCGTTTCCCGCAGGGCAGCTGATCTCTGTGGCCTGGAAATCAATTGTCTAGTCCCATTAGATTCCCAGGCAGGTGGGCAACCTGGACTGCGGGGTTTAATAGGCAGAGGTGTTTAGGGCTGAGCCCGGGCGTGTGATATTTAATGGTGCTTCTGAGCGTGTGCAAAGTTGCCAATCCAATTACCTTTATTGGCATGTAACCCTTGTAGACTCCTGTACAGGATAAAGTAATACTTCCAAAAAAACAGATGTAAGTAATTACCATGCAAGGTTCTTGCATGCTCTCCCCAAACCGGCTGTAGAGATGGAGCTTGTGTGTAGAAGGGCAATTTGAGATCCTGAAACTGGTTATTCTCAGCCCTGGCCCTGGTATGGGTCTGCTCCCCACTTTCTCTCCTTCCCCACTTTGGAAGGAGAGAGGGGTCTGGGGTGTGTACTCACATGTCCTTCCTATGGGGCTGTGTCGGTACTCGGAGGCTGGCTGTTGGCCACGCACTTTGGAGGTAGTTCTGCTGGGATTCCAGATGGGCTTGTGGTGATTCCCCTTCCTGTCATTCCAGGGTGAGGTTTGCCGCATGATCAACGAACGATATGTGGAGTTCCTGCCCAGCATGCAGAATGCCAAAGAGTTGGAGTCTGAAGCAGCGAAGCTGTCCAGCAGCATCGATCAGTTGAAGTCCATGATCGAAACAGAGGTGATACCGTCTTTGCAGACATGGAATGATGAGAACGTTTGAGAGTGGTTACCTCTACTACGTAGCCCCAGTAAAATAATGTGATGGCCTTTGGAAATCATGAGATTTCCAAAAACGGGATTTGTCTTCCCATTTGTTCCACGCACGGGATTTGTTCCATGCACCACAGCACGTGACTGTTGCTGTTCTGACGGTTTGTTTCTTTGCCAGCAAAAGGTTTCTGCTTTGCTTTTTGAAATACTGGCCTCCAAGAAACACCCCACAGGGGTCCACTTCTTCATTATTTGCTTCTGAAGGGAGCGGTGACTCGCGAAAGCTCCTCCCCTGCCACAAATGTTGTGAATCTTCCAGGTGCTCCTGGATTCTGGCTCTTTTCTGGTGCTACAGACAGATTCACACGGCCACTTATCTTGCATCATTTGCTATGTTCTCATAAGCCACAAAGTGTTTGCAAAACATTGATATTAAATTACTGAAGTAACTTGGAACTTAACAGAAAATGAACGCTCTTTGTGAAAGGTGGGGAGTGGCTCTGACCTGCATGGCCCTTGCTAGATCTTGGAAGCTAAGCAGGGTCAGCCCTGGTCAGTATTTGGATGGGAGACTTCCAAGAAATCCCAGGGTCCCCATGCGGAGGCGGGCCATGGCATGCCGCCTCTGAACATCTCTTGCCTTGAATATGCTGCAGGTGGGCATGAGTCGTTGTCAGCTTATTTGTTATTTATTTGTTTGTTTGTTCAATTTATACCCTGTTCTCTCTGCGAAAGCAGGATCAGGGCAGCTTGAGGGCACTTTCTACCACCACCACCACCAGTTGGAATTGGGTAGGCAGCTTTCTGCTGCCCCCCGCTCCCCCCAGAAGGAGTGTGTGCATTAAAAGTGTTCCCCTTGCCGTGATGATTCACGTTTGGGTTTGCGACTCTTCCCCAGGTTCAGGAGGACCTGAATGTGGCCATTGCGGAATTCACAGAGCTGAAGCAACAGCTGGAGAGAGACACCCTCATCCTGAGTGTGCTGAAGCAGCTGCAGCAGGTGAAAGAGAGGGGTGCTCGCCTCGCCCCCTGCCTCCTTTGAGGGAAGGCCCTCTTGTGTTTGTCCGTAACGCTCGTTCCTTTTCCTTCCAAAAGTTTGATGCTGCCTTGCAGCAGTCCAGTGCCAGGCTGACAGAGAAGAAGTATGTCCCTGCAGCCCACCACTTGAAAAAGGTAAGTCCTGGTTCCTTGGACTCTGTGTGTTCACATTTCCCTTGTGGGATCTGGCAACTCTTGGAGTGGATTTGCTTGACTTCCCGTGTTGAGTTTGCACGGAGAGTGTCCTGTCGTTGGAAGGGGCCATTCAGTCCAGCCCTTCCTTGGTGCAGGGAATCCAGATCCAGAGCATTCCTTACTGATGTGCTGTGGTGGGGAGAGCCTCCGACTAGGATCCGGGAGACCCAAGTTTCAGTCCCCGCTCTGCTGGGGAAGCTCGCTGGGTGACCTTGGGCCAGTCACAAACTCTTCTGTTTATTTGTTTATTAAAACATTACCATCCCACGTTCCCCATTGGTTCAGGGCAGCTTACGGGCGTAGTTAAAACGTTCCCAGCTAAAACCAAAGACAAAATGGCACGCCCCAGATCCTTTCCTCCCTTAAAAGACGTCTGCCAGTCGGACTCCCTCGAAAGGTCTGGCAAACAGGCAGGCCTCACAGCGCCTCCTGGAGATCTCCAAGGAGGGAGCCCCTCTCACTGCTTCTGGGAGACCACGGCACAGCGCTGGAGGCACGATGGAAAAGGCCAGGGCTCTGGTCGATGCCGGATGGGCCGCCCTAAGTAGGGGAGAGCCAACAGATGGTTGCCTAATGTCCATAGTCAGTGCACAGGGACAGACGGAAGGAGACGGTCCTTCAGGTAGCCTAAGCCACGTCACAGGGTTGTCCTGAGGATCAAAAGGAGGCTGTTTGTGGTCCCCATTGGGGAGTGAGGTGGGGTAAATAAATACATGTCCATCTGGTGTCTGCTGGAAGAGCTCCAGCATCCCCCTCGGTCACTGAGATCTCTCTTCCTTCCAGGCCCAGAGGTGTCTGAAGCTGATGGAGTCCCGCCGGGGCTTTGAGCTGAAGATTCTGAAGGCGTTCCACATCGAACTTGTTACACAAACTGAGAACCTCCTCGGTGTTTTGGGAGAGGAGTGGAAGCAGCTGGCTGTGTGGAGGCTTCCTCAGTCAAAAGGTTTGGGGGCTTTTTGCTGCTTGTGTGTCTAGTTTGGTGTAGTGGTTAAGTGCGCAGACTCTAATCTGGGAGAAACGGGTTTGATTCCCCACTCCTTCACATGCAGCTGCTGGTGTGACCTTGGGTCAGTCACAAGTTTTTTCAGAGCTGTTCTCTCACGGGCAGTTCTCAGAAGAGTTCTCTCTCAGTCCCCCCTACCTCACAGGGTGTCTGTTGTGGGGAGGGGAAGGGAAAGGAGTTTGTAATGCTGCTCTGAGACTCTGGGTAGTGAAGGGCAGGGTATAAATCCAGTCTCTTCTTCGTAGGGAGCTTTCATTTCACTAATGGAAATGGTAGTCTTGCAAATGCTGCCTTTCCATACTGTCATTTTGGCACGTATATCTTTGCAGGCTCAAGGCCTTAATGCATGAATAGCTGTGGAGTCTTTGTTTTTGCTTATTGCTTGGGCAAAACTGGCAAGTGAGTGGTACTATGTTTTGTGGTTGTCCCACCAGCCAGCACGTCACTGTGGAAAAGAAGGAAGCACCAA
This sequence comes from Lepidodactylus listeri, assembly GCA_029233225.1. NCBI lineage: Eukaryota > Metazoa > Chordata > Lepidosauria > Squamata > Gekkonidae > Lepidodactylus > Lepidodactylus listeri. The sequence continues at coordinate 72,383,082 of JARCFY010000014.1, read as the reverse complement.
GGGAGGAAAAAGCTGCTCGGGAACTGCAACTCCTAAGGTTTATTTGCAGACATGTTAGGATTTTATGCCATAGTTTATCGTGGCCAGACTGCTGGGCTCAGATCTAGGTTGAAATCCCTGTGGTTTCGTTGCCTTGGACAAAGAAGAAGAGAAGAGATTGGATTTATACCCCGCCCTTCACTCAGAGTCTCAGAGCGGCTTACAAACTCCTTTTCCTCCCCCTCCCCACAACAGACACCCTGTGAGGTAGGTGGGGCTGAGAGAGCTCTGACAGAAACTGCTCTCTTTCAAGGACAGCTCTGACAGAACTATGGCTTGCCCAAGGTCATCCAGCATCTGCAAGCGGAGGAGTGGGGAATCAAACCCGGTTCTTCCAGATTAGAGTCCACACACTTAACCACTACACGAAAGTGGCAGGTGATGGGAACAATCTCTGCCTAAGAGCAGCTGCCAGACTGATCAGGAAACGCTGACGCTGAAAAACCAAGGGTCCGAGTTAGTGTGAGACACAGTTTTACGGGTTTGTTGTGTCGGTGTCAACCCTTGGTTTTCATCCTTGCTGTGAATGTTGGGAGCTGCTTGTTAGAACTGGGAAACGATTTCTCATTTCCAGGCACCAAAATAAGATTTAGGAACCAGTGTGGATTTCAAGGCATCTTGAATTCTGAGGCTCTCTGAATTTCAGACTCGGTGCCTGGCACAGCAAGAGCACTTGGTGGGCCTCAGTCCACGGTGGGTAAGCGTAATTCACTTGATGAGTCACCAATTGTGCCCAGCCAAAGGGCTAACAGTAAATCTCCGACCCTTGCATTGTTTGATTCATCATGGCGCTGTTACCTCTCTCACAGCCGGACGGGCTTTTTGCAGCCGCTGGAGGGGAGCTGTTTGGGACCGCCGGTTCCGGATTTGCTGGGGCACACTCTGCCAGTTGCCTTCTTTAGCTTTGGCGTCCCCTGGTGCTTTCCCTGCCCTTGCAGGCCGATGAGCTGTCTGGCGTGACAGCAGGGGAGCATAACCGGGAAGAAGACTGGCAAATTAGCTGCAGGAAATAGGAGTCCTCCCTTGCCGGTGAAAGGTTTTGTGCTGGTTTTATCCTGAGTGGGCAGAGCGGGTGACAGTGAATAGCTGCTGAGAAATGGGGTTTGCATCCTGTCTGCTGCTGTTGGACAGACTCTGGAGGCTTCTTCTTTTGGAACTGGTTGTGGGCTGCAGTTGTGGCTGGAGGGGCCCACGAGGGCCAAGGCGTGAGTGGCTGCGGTTCATCTGCCTTCGCTGTCTCGAAAGCCTCCCTAGCTTGACACACCCATTGACGGGAGCCGGTCTGTGCCTTTTGTTGCTTAGAACCTGGCAGCCTGGAGTCGGCCTTGCAGACGGAGCTTCGCCTGCACAGAGCGCTCCCCGGGGGGGACGTGGGGATCGGCCCATCCACTTCGTCGGTGCTGCGAGGGTTTGCAATCTTGGGCGAGCTCCGCTACAGGTTTAAGGTCTTTGGTAAGTCAGTCTCGGTCACAGCGGCCGTTTCTCAACTGTGGGTCTGTGTCTGATTGTTTGCTAAGCACCCGACCTCTGAACCCGCACCGCGTTCTGTAGAGCCATGCCTCGCTCAGCTGCTGGCGTTTTCTTGGTCTCCTCTGAAAGCGGCAGGTGGGAGCCCCCTTCTTGCTGCTTGCAGGATGTCTGCTGGCATTTCCACCCTCCCCTTTTTGCCCTGCCGCTCAGAGCTGGCACTGGGTTTTCTGGGCCATGGTGAGGCTTCTGGGATTCTGCCGTGGCTGCCCATTGTAGCATCTTTGACCCCCCCCCCTTGGGATGGTACCCTTGGCCACAAGTTGGATGGGGGAGGGAAGCCAGTGCTGCATGGCGTTTCTGCTTGGAAGGGTGTGTGAAGGTGGATGAAGCCCACCTGGTGGTTTAAGGTGTTGGTGGTGTCCTTCAGAGCCTTTCTTGGCTTGGGACCGGGGGTGTCTGAGGGACCGTCTTCTCCCGTCTGTTCCTGCCCAGGAATGAAGAGCCCCAGGAGAGGCCTTCCTCACTGTCCCACCAATCAATCAAAGACACTCGTCTGGAAGGCCCATGAGAGAGGGCCTTTTCGGTGGCAGCCCCACCGTTACGGAACAACCTCCCCAGGGAGGTGCACCTGGCCCCCTCACTTCCGATTTCTAGGAGGCAGCTGAAGGCAGTTTTATCTAGGGCTGCATTTGACTAACTTGGCTTTTACTTATTGGCAGTCCTAATCGGAGCTGTCGATCTGTAGTCTTTTAGGTGTTTTTTTTTATCATTGTTGTTTTAGTCATCTTGAGTTCTACAAAGGAGAATAGGCGGCTAACAGATGTTTTAAATAAATGAAGCACGAGGGACTGGAGCCAGGCCAGTTCAGAGGGGGGCCCCCAGCACCCCGAGGGCAATGCCACCCACAGGCCTCCTTGCGTGCATGCCCCTCTCGTACCATCTGGGCTCTGACCGCTGTCTCCCCCCACCCCAATTTCTTGTGCCAGGCCAGCTCCTGCTGAGCTATATCCTCAAGCCATTGGTCTGCCACCCGTCGCTGCAGCCCCTCCTGGAGGAGCAGTCTGATGCTGCCACGCTGTGGTTAGAGTCCGTGGGCACTCCGCCTGGACCCCCGTCCCCCGTGGAGGTGTTCGTGAAGCTCCGGCTCGTGTTCGAGATTCTCCACAAGCACCTGTTGGGTACGGAGCATCAGGCTCTTTGGAGCGCTGGTCCGGGATGGGTCACGAGAGCGACTCGCAAGGAAGATGTGCTGGAGGCTTCTCCAGTGGAGCCGTCTGGCGGGGGGGGGGGGGGGATGACAGCGCCTCCGACTGCCGGTGGACGGGGTTATTCGGGGGGTGGGGGGAACAGCAGGCTCCCTCCTGCTTGCCTTCACCGGAGCGGCCGTGGGTGTTCAGAGGCCGGGCGCTCTGAGTCACCCGCTCTTCTGTTTGCCCCAGCTGATCCCGACCCCTGTTCCGAAGACGATGGTGACGCCGGGCCTGTCTTGGCGGAGGTGCTGGGCGAGGCCATCTGGAAGGAGCTCTCCGACTGCCTCACGTACCACTGCTTGGTGCATTCAATCCCAGACAGCAGCAGCAAACTGGGGCAGTACGTCGAGGTGAGTCCGGCGGCCTCTCCCCCTATCGCTCCGTGCTGGGGGTGGCCAGACCTCTGGGCCAGGGTGTGGTCAGGGTGGCCACGGTGTGAACCTCCCCATGTCCTACACTGTCCCCGTCTGGGGCAGTGACCCCTGCTGTCCTGAAGTTCCAAAGGCCATGTTAGGGTACAGGCAGGCCTTTGACGGTCCAGGGGCAAGAATCCTTGCTTGAAGCAGAGAGGGAGCCTGGCTCAGTGGAAGAGCCTCTGCTCTGCATACAGACGGCCCCAGGTTCAATCCCTGGCAGCATCTCCAGTTAAAAAGGATCTGGCAGTAGGAGGTGGGAAAGACCTCTGCCTGAGGCCCTGGAGAGCTGTAAAGAGGGGCTGTGGCTCAGTGGGAGAGCCTCTGCTTTGCATACAGAAGGTCCCGAGTTCAATCCCTGGCAGCATCTCCAGTTAAAAAGGATCTGGCAGTAGGAGGTGGGAAAGACCTCTGCCTGAGACCCTGGAGAGCTGTAAAGAGGGGCTGTGGCTCAGTGGAAGAGCCTCTGCTTTGCATACAGAAGGTCCCGAGTTCAATCCCCAGCATCTCCAGTTAAAGAGGATCTGGCATTCGGTGATGTGAAAGACCTGGAGAGCTGTGGCCAATCAGAGTAGGTAATAACTGGCCTTGGTGAGCCAAAGGTCTGACTCAGTATAAGACAGCTTCAGAAGCCTGTATTCGAGTTGCGGGGAGACTCGTAACTGGCTTTTAAAGTGTGCATCCCAAACCCAAAGGGTAAGGACACCCCCTGCCCCCCTGAGCCCTCCGTTCTCTGCCTCCCCCACCAGTAGCACTCCTTGGCTGACCGCGTCTGCCCCCTCCAGGTTATTAACACCACAGAGCAGTTTGAGCGAGCCTTGAAGGACATGCGGTTTTTAAAGGAGGATTCCACCGACCTGCTGACATATGCCCGCAACGTCGACCGCCACTTCGCCGATAAGAAGTGCCAGGATGTGATCGTGACAGCGAGGCATTTGATGATGGCGGAAATACACAACACCGTCCAGGTAGGGGAGAGGCGGAACTTCTTGCTCTTTCCAAACCCTTGGTTCCCCTGGATCAGATCTCGCTTTCCTCTTTTAATATGAAGAATGTTTTTCTTTCACTCTTCCAAAGATCATGGATGAGGCTGTGTTTTGGGAGATAAGTCTCCATGTTCTAAGATTAGGAAATGTCTGATCTCTGGATGGCATAAAGTAGCATACTTTTGTGGAGGTTGGCTTAGCCTGCCTGTGGTCATCAGTGCAGATTATAAGAATTTAAGAGCCCTTCTGGAGCAGACCGCTGGTCCATCTAGTCCAGCATCCTGTCTTACGCAGTGGTCAAACAGTTCCTCTGGAAGACCAACAACAGGGCACAGAGGCTGAGGCCTTCCCCTGATTTTGTGTTCTGGCTTGGGATTCAGAGGTTGACTGCCACTGAATGTGGAGGTTCCCTTCAGTCACCATGACTAGTAGCTATTGATTGACTTATCCTCCATGAATCTATCTAATCCCCTTTTAAAGCTGTTTATTCCTGTGGCCATCACGACATCCTCTGGCAGCGAATTCCACATTTTAATCACTCTCTGTGTAAAGTAGTGTTTCCTTTTATCCGTCCTGAACCTACTGCCCATCAGCTTCATTGGACGTCCTCAAGTTCTAGTCTTTTGGGAGAGGGAGACAAATTCCTCTTTGTCAATTCTCTCCACCCTATGCATAATTTTATAAACTTCTGTCATGTCCCCCCTTAGTCGTCCCTTTTCTAAACGGAAATTGTTGAAGCGACAGTCCTGGGAGTTCCCAGACCCCTGGCAATCTACGAGCCCTGTAATGGTCCATTTCCTGTGGTAAGCCAAAGCTATGCAAGCCAAACTGGTTGGAAACACTAAAAAGTCCTCATGGCATCCTGAAGAGCGACAGTTTGACTATAGCATCAATTTTTATTTCTCAAGGTTTTTATAGTCTGCCTTTCTCCCTGGGACTGAAGGCGGATGGCACAGAGTGAGTCAGTACAATCTACAGGATGGGACGCCCAATAAAGTATCCAGTAGGATTAGGTTGTGGAACCAACCAGAAATCTAAAGAGAGAGAACTGAAGCAAAGCATAAGTATTAACATGATGCCTTAAATGATGCCAAAATTACATAGTTGCATCCCATTTACAGCAAGCTATGCACAGTAGGGGCTGCGGTGGCTCAGAGGTTAAGACGCTGAGCTGCAGACCGGAAGGTCTGTAAATCGGCAGTTCGAGACCTGAGTGCCACATGATGGAGTGAGCTCCCATCTCTGGTCCCAGCTCCTGCCAGCCTAGCAGTTCGAAAGCAAGAAATTGCAAGTAGATAATTAGGCTCCGCTTTGGTGGGAAGGGAACAGCGTTCCGTGTGCCTCGCTGTCTAGTCATGCTGGCCACATGACCATGGAAAAGTCTTCGGACAGCACTGGTTCTTCAGCTTGGAAACGGAGATGAGCACCGCATCCCTAGAGTCAGATTCGACTGGCTTTCAAGCAAGGGAAACCTTTACCTTTATACACAGTAGTCTGGGCCTCAGTCCCATTTACCGAAGTAACTGTGAATCATTTTGTACAGGGCAGCCCTGTTGCCTGCATAGAAAAGCCCTCTCGGACCATTCAGGGTTGCATCGTTTGCAGGAAGCCAAGAGAGGGGGAGCCTTCCTGATGTCCTTGGGTGGGCCATTCTGGGGAGGGGGGCACCACAGAGAAGGCACCTGCCCTAGACTCCGAGGAAGCTTGGGCCAGAACGACTTGGTAGTCTTTGCGATGCTGAACAGCATTCTTTCTCTCCCCCTCTGGGATTTGTCACTGTGGTGTAAATATGCATGTCCCCACATTCCTTGTTCTCTCTCTGCTGCCCTTCGTTCTGTCACGGAGGTGCTGAACAGGGCAACAACCTCCCTTTCCTTTCCCCTCTCAGGTCACCCCAGAGTCCTCGGTGGCTCTGCCCAAACTGACGGACCCTGCAGCAGGCGACCGCTCCGACGCACTGGTGCCCTCCAAGGCACTTCCTATCCAAGGAGGGGACCTGGAGACCAAAGCCCGGCTCAGCCCCCACACCCTTTCCTTCCCCACCTGCTGCATCAGCGAATCCACACAGGAACTGGTGGCGCTGGCTTACCAGACACTCGAGGAGGCCTCGGCCAGCACGGATCAGTAGTAAGGCCACTGGATAGTTTGGGGCTGAGTGGGGGGGGGGGGGGGGGAAGGGGTTGGGGGGGGGCAAAAGGCTTCTTTCTTGGGCCTCAGAGTTCCAAAGAACGAGTACTTAGACCAGTGCAGAGCGGGCAGAGCGGCGGACTAGAATCCCGTCTTTGAATTCCCACTTCTCCCGTAGAAGCTCGCTGGGCGACCTTGGGCCCATCACAAACTCAACCCAGCCTGCCTCGCAGGGTTGTTGTGAGAAAACAGAGAAGGGGGGAATGACGTGGTGAGCCATCTTGAGTCCCAGTTGTGGGGAGAGAAGCAGGAGACGAATGAAGAAATGCAGAAGCCGTGCGGCGGCATTGAGCTCCCCGACCGGTTCCTGCGGTCTGCTGCAATCCCTGTCTGATGTTCTTAGAAGGAACAGGACATTTAGACAGGAGTGCTGTGATTCTGACTCCATGGGAGATTTCCCTTCTTTGAGTTGAGGAGGACCTTGGGCACAGGGAACCATGAAAACGGCGGGGAGCGCTGGCATTCGGAGTGTGCCGTGTTGGGCAGGTGGAGCACCAGGATAAGGCCGCGTAGAGGGGCCGTGGCTGATGGAGCTCCTGCGCTGTATGCCGAAGGCCCCCAGTTCATTTTCAGCCGGGAGAGACGGCTGCTGTTGACCCTGAGAAGCTCTTTATGCACTGCATGGGCATGGTATGGCGCCCTTGGCGGCCCAGAAGGCTGTAGCTCGTAAGACCATTGTGGGGCAGGCTGAAGAAAACCTGTCTGTACCTGGACGGGGACAGACTTAGCGCCTGGGCAAGCACGCCTCTACCGTCTTCTCTGCTCCTTGCAGAAGACATGGGATTATGTGCCGCAGGTGGATTCTGTTGAGGGGCGATAAACAGATATTCACTTAACTCTCTGGACTCTGACTGTGTGTTTCCAATCTGGCCATGGGAGCACGCAGGTACAGATTTGTGCATCGGTGCCAGTGACTTCCTTCCGTTTCCCTCCCATAGCAGCGCCCAGCTCTTCTACCTGGTGCGGAACATCTTCTATCTGTTCTGGGACGTCGTGCCGATGTACCACAAGTGAGTGGAGCCCTGCTAGGCCGTGCTTCTCTCCTCCAGTGGTTTGGGGTTCCTTGATCTGTTCTGAGTTTCTCCCCTTGTCTGCTTCGGCCGCCTGAGGCTCTCCTGTGTGCTCCAGGAGCTGGGCAAAATAGTGGGGACGAGGGACTTGCCAAGGTCTTTTGGTGACTGCGTTGCCCAGGTGAAATTTGAACCGAGGACTTCATGCTTCCAGTAGGAGGTGGTTTCAGAGGGTAGATGTGTTGGTCTGCTGTAGAAGAGCCTGTTTTGAATCCAGTGGCACCTTAGAGCCCAGCAATATTTTCCTGGGCGTGAGCTTTCGAGAGGTCGAACCTTGCTTTCAGACCATTTGAGAGTCGAAGCTTCATATCTGACGAAGGGAACTTCGACTCTTGAAAGCCCAGATCCCTAGAAATATTGTTGGTCTCGAAGGCTTTCTGGGACTCAGATTTAGTGGAATGGGGTAGTGGTGGTTCTAGAGATGGAAGAGTTCCAGAAATTTTGAAACCGCAGGAGAAAAAACGGGCCCCTTCATATTCTTTTTGGGGGGTGTAGACATTTTGGGGGGAAATCGGGGGGAAACCGAGCCAGACCGACCTTTTTGTTAAACCTCAGTCTGTTTTGCTGTTTGAACATCAGTTATAACTTGGCATTTAAAAAATTGTGCGAGTTGGCATACTTAACGAAATCCGAAAGTTTAAATGTCTTTTTCTGCAACTGAAATTGCAAGTAATAAAGCAAGGGAGAGATACAAAGTGCTAATTCCTATGGGAGAGGTATTTCACAGGAGTTATTCCCCCCCCCCCCCCCCAATGCTTCCTCAAATTTCCCAGTCTGTCTAGAGATGAAATGGATTGGTCTACACTGGACTGAGTCACACCTTGTTTGTCATATAAAGCATTCCACATATTTGGGGGGGGGGGGGGGGGGAATCATAGCAGTTGTTCAAAGCACTCCCTAACATTTCCCAGGTTTTCCACTGCAAATAAAGAACACCTGGGGAAAGAAAATGGGAAAACCTCATCGTCCACCCCACCCTCCCAATTTGTTCCATGTCTCTATGTCCTACTATGCCATGGGGGCTGGGTCATTCCCCCCCCCCCCATGGCACCATGAAGCTCAGTGGCTTACCGTGGGCCAGTCATCCCGCCTCTCCCCGTGTGGTGTAGTGGGCTAGAGTGTCGGACGAGGGTCTGGGAGCCCCAGGTTCGAATCCCTGCTTCTGCTGTAAAAGCTTGCTGGGTGGCCTTGAGCCACTCACACTTCCTCAGCCTAACCTACCTCACAGGGTTGTTTTGAGGCTAAAACGGAGGAGGGGGGAATGAAGTAGGCTGCTTTGGGAAAGGCGGGGCACAAGTGAAGTAAATAAAATTATCCCACCTCATAAGGCTATTGTGACAGTCAGATGGCAGGGAGGAGAACAAGGTATTCCACTCTGAGGCCCTTGGGGGGTGAGATTCAAATGAACTTGATCGATAGACTCTTGTGATTCTGCCACCTTCAAAAGATCTGGCGGGTGTGTCTTCCGGGTGCCACCACTCGCCTTTGAGTGGGTTTTTCTGGACGCAGAGGTCCATGAGTGGCTCTTAGCCGCAGGGTGTAGAGGGAACGCTCTGTCTGGGGCAAGGGATGCTCTGTATTCTTGGTGCTTGGGGGGGGGGGCATTACAGTGGGAGGGGCTTCTGGTGTCCTGGCCCCAATGGTGGACCTCCCGGTGGCCCCTGGTGTTTTTGGCCACTGTGTGACACAGAGTGTTGGACTGAAGGGGCCACTGGCCCGATCCAACATGGCTTCTCTCCTGTTCTTATGTACCTCTGGCTGAGGGAGCCGTTTCCTTCGGCTTCTTTTAACCCCAAGGAAAATGCGGTGGCTGCTTTTGTGACCTTCCTGGTCTCCTCTTCCTCTCCCCCGCCTAGGGAGAAACTGCAGAAGCTCCCCCAGCTGGCCGCGATCTATCACAACAGCTGCATGTACATCGCCCACCATCTCCTGACCCTGGGCCACCAGTTCCAGGGGCGCCTCAGCAGCCTCCTGTGCGACGGGACGGCCACCTTTGTCGACTTGGTGCCGGTCTTCAGGCGGCTCGGTGAGTCTGGAGCCCTGCCTGCCTGGGTCTCCCCTTGGCCTGGAGCTCACCCGTAGGGGGGAGGGACCGCCTTGGGGCCCACGGAAATCCTTTCGGGGGGTGATTTGAATTCCAGAAAGTAAATTTGGGGTAGATCAGCAGCTCTCACCTTGGTATTGTGGACCCCGGAGAATCTCCAAAGGGGGAGTCAAACCCTCGGTGTTCCCCAGGCCACCCCGTCCCCTCTCTGCCCCCCCAGGCACAGAATGTTTCCTGGCCCAGATGCAGGTGCAAAAGGGGGAACTCCTGGAGAGGCTGTCGAGCGCCAGGGATTTCTCCACCCTGGATGATGAGAACAGCTACGCTGCGGCAAACAAAGCTGTGCGCCAGGTGAGTGGGGGCAGAGCTGGGGCGGGGGGGGGGGGAGTGCTGTGTGCTGTCTCGGAGCCCGGTGCCTTATCAGTTGTGTCCTGTGTCCCTCTGTGCAGAGCTCACAATACAACAGGAGGGTGAGAGCAACGAGAATGATCCGGGGTCTGGAGACTGAGCCCTACGAGGAAAGGCTGAGGGCCTTGGGGAAGTTTAGTTTGGAGAAGAGGAGATTGGGGGAGGGGGGGGGACAGGATTGCTCTCTTTCAATATTCGAAAGGCTGTCACTTGGAGGAGGGCAGGGAGCTGTTCCTGCTGGCAGCAGAGGAGAGGACTCGCCGGAATGGGTTTAAATGAAGGGTGGGAAGGTACCAGCTGGATCTTAGGGAAAACTTTTTCACGGTCCGAGTGGTTCAAAGGTAGAATCAGCTGCCTAGGGAGGTGGTGGGCTCCCCTTCACTGGCAGCTTTCAAGAAGAGGCCGGAGGAATATTTGTCGGAGATGCTTGAGGCTGGTCTTGCGTTGGGCCGGGGGTTGGACTGGATGGTCTGTATGGCCCCTTCCGACTCTGTGATTCTATCCGGCGTGCATGTCTCCTGTCAAGGCGATGCTCTTCCTTTCCAGGTCCTGCATCAGCTGAAGAGACTGGGCAAGATCTGGCAGGGCATCCTTCCCGTGAACGTCTACTGCAGGGCCATGGGGACTCTGCTGAACACCGCCCTGGCCGAGATCATCCACCGAATCCTCGCCTTGGAGGTGAGGGCGGTACGGCTCACAGGGAGCGGCTCCGTGCGGCAGGGGAAGGGGCCGCGGCTGAGTGGTGGAGCCTCTGCTCGTCACACAGAAAGTCCCGGGTTCAGTCCCAAGTATCCCCAGTTAAAAGGACCGGCCACTAGGTGATGGGAAAGGCCTCTCTGCCTGAGTCCCTGGAGAGCTGCCGCCAGCCTGAGTCGATGGTACTGGTCTTGATGGACCGAGGGTCTGATGCAGCACAAGGCAGCTCCTTCCGCGAGAGCAGCTGCCTCCCTCAGAGCATGCCACTTGCCCTTTGCTGCCCTGGTCCCAGCTTGCGTGGGAGAGCAGCCCCCCCAGGGCCCTCGGGGAAGCCCTCCAGCTGCGGCTCATGCCGTCCTGATGCTTGTTAAGACCAGGGGCCCTTAAGTTGGAGCTGACCAAGGTGTGGTTTCGCACAAAACCGAGTCTGCATCCTTGGTGTTAAAAGTGCCTGCTTGTGAATTGCGTCCTTGGCATTGGTCACTTTACAAAAAAGGGGAAAGGTTGCACCTGAACCAGGAGTCCGTATGGCTCCCTGGAGGGGCTGGGCAGGAGTCTCTCAGCTGGCCAGGCAAGGCCTCCTTGGGTACAGGCGCATGAACACTTGGACTGCCATGGAAGCAGGCAGACTCCCGGGGCTGCAGCGTCTCCTCAGAGAAGGCCTTTTGGTGGTAAGGATGAAGAATATGGAAAAGCGGTGCAGGAGCATTGTCCAGGCGTTTGGGGAGGAGCGGCTGCAGCTCAGCTTTCCGCATTGCTGGAGGAAGCAGCTTAAGGGCGGGGACGCGGGACAGTTTGATTCTGGTCTGTTGACAGACAGTTTGATGAGGAAAGACCTTTGGGTTTCTGGGAAGTGGATCGGGAGGGGAGCATAAGCGCATCAGAGCAGCGGTTCTGGAGGTCCAACCGACAGGGTGTGACATAAGAACAGACAAAGAGCCCTGCTGGATCAGACCGGTGGTCCATCTAGCCCAGCATCCCTTCTCGCACGCCGGCCAGCCCCCACCCAGCACAGAGCCCAGGGCCTCCCCGTGATGCTGCCTGCCCCCCAGCACTCATAACCAGCCTCCAGCTCCATTTAGTCCCCTGGGCGAGCAGCCGTGGGGGGACCCGATCGCCCCTGCATCCAGGAGGTTCTTTCCAGCAAGCGGCCAGGTGTCTTGTCCCTGGGGTCCCCTGTCCCACTGGCTTGCTCTGCGTCACGTTGCAGGACATCTCAGCCGAGAATGCGGACAGGCTGTATGCGCTCTGCCAGATGATGGTGGCGGAAGGGCCCCAGATGTTCGTGCCTGGGCCTGAAGAAGAGCAGAACAGGCGCCTCCAGGAAGAAGTCCCGCTCTACGTCCCCAGATGGATGATGTTCAGAGAGCTCATGCGGGTGCTGCAGGCCAGTCTCCAAGAGATCACGGACCGGTGAGTGTGGCGTGGACTCCGGCTAGCTGCTCAGGGTGGCCGAACGGGAGCAGAGGGAACACGCAAGGACAACCTGGGCAAGAAATTAGGAAGACCTTCTCCCACCCCCTTTTGAAGCTCCGAACTCTCCCCCCTCCCCTCTTGAGCTGAAGCTTGCTCAGCCCCTCCCATCCAGTGAGGTTCCAGAGGCTCCGACCAGTTGGCAATCCCTGGGGTTTGGGCGAGACCAAATTCAAGGCCTGGTTCAGAGCCCTGGAGGAGAGGCGGGACTTTGGGGGACGACTGCATGTCCAAAATGGTAGCGTCCTTTGAGAAAATACCACCTTTGAGTAGGCCAGTGGTCTGGTTTCAGTATAAAGCTGAATCGAGCAAACAGCTCTGATTGGCATTTCTGCTGCTTCTCCTTTCAGACACAGGTTTTGAAAGGAATTGATTTGTTCCTTCTCTGTGTGTGTGTGTGTGTGTCTCCTGTTTAGGAAGGTTTTAGAAAGAGAGCAAGAACTGGGGTGTGTGTGCAGGAGGGTGTTGTGGGTTAAGGGCTAATGCCTTGCAGAAATGGTCCATGCCTCTGGCCCCTTCTCGCCCCACCCCTGCTGTTCTGAGTGCCCCCTCCCTTTCTCTGTTTTGCTTCTCAGGTGGGCAGACAGCAAAGGACCCCTCGCAGCCGAATTCTCCCCAAGCGAGGTGAAGAATCTGATCCGAGCCCTGTTCCAGAACACAGAGCGGAGGGCAGCGGCCCTGGCAAAAATCAAATAGCTTCAGCGTCACTTCCGCACCCGAAAAAGTCTTCCAGGAAGCGTGGTGGGCAGCCTGGGCCACAGCCCCCCCCTCCGGATTTGACCTTAACCCCCCCCACACACACACACTTGAAGACCTCTCCTGGCTTTGCGTGCAGGAACTTTCTGGAGACCCAAAGAAAGGGGGGGTCTCGCCGTTTCATGCAGTGACGGGGGTCCTGTGGCGACTGCACCTCCCGGGTCCCGATCCGTTTGCTACTCGGAGGAAAATCTGACTTGTCACATTTGAACTCGTGTTTTAAGCGTTCGTAGATCTTCCCAATGCTGTCCTGCTTTTTGGGTATTTGGAGAACTGCTTTGGGTCCAGGAGGACTGTGGTCCTGGGAGCTGCGGCTCTCCCTCTGCCTGGGGGGCTCAGGTGTCCCTCGGTTGAGGGTCCGGATGACAAGCCTCTATGCAGCTTCTTTCGAGGGGATGCAGCCTTTGCATTCCGTACCTCATTTCTCTCTCTCTCTCTTTTGCAACTGGCTTCCAGAGCCCTCCCGAGACTTGAAGAATCCCTCAAGCAGCCTTTTAAAGGCCCCTAAAGTGCCAAATGGATCAAAGTTTACCAGCTGTTTCCAGACAGCAGCTTTGTTCCCCTTACGGGCTGGGCCATTCATCCAAAGTGGCCACGGTGGCTGAACCCAGCTTTATCCAGTTGCATTGGGCAGCCCCCCCCCCCCCCCCAAGCCACATGCGCTTCATGTACCGAACGTGAGATCAGCTCTCTTTTGTTGTAAGGGAAATCTTTTGTCTGTGGGGGTATGGATGACATTTTTTACATAATAAAAAAACAAAAAGTCGTGTGGCACCTTAAAGACTTAACAGCGTTTATTTCCCCGAGAGTCACAGCTCGCCTCTTCTCGTCGATGTGCTGGGGGGTGGGGGTGGGGGTGGCTCAAGGGTGGAGCCTCTGCTTTTCTTGCAGACGGTTCTGGATTCAGTTTCCAGCATCTCCAGCTGAAAGCAACAGGTGCAGGGGATGTTCAGGACCTCTGCCTGAGAACCTGGAGAGCTGCTGCCAGTCTTAGACAGTCTGACTTCGATGGACCAAGGGGCTGATTCAGTATAAGGCAGCTCCATGTGTGTCTGGGTCTGTGTCTGAGAAAGAGAAAACCGTACTGGGAAATTCTTACGGGGGAGGCTTGTGGGGGAGGAGTCAAGGCTTGGTGTAAATCACAGACGTGAGTCTTGCAAGTGCAAATTGTCAGTGTTAAGGGGGAAAGAGAGGGGCTTAGGGTCACCATCAATGCTCCCTCTAAGCTGGGGAGTCTTGTGAGCAAAAATTCTGCTTTGTGAGCTGCTGGCATGAAAGTGGTGAGCGAGCGATTTGGCTGCTGCATAAATTAGTTTGCTCTGGAGCCCTCCCTTCCTGAGCGAAGCCAAAAAGGTGTGAGCCGGAGGCTCAAAAACGGAGCTGGCTTACACTAACTCAGCTTAGAGGGAACACTGGTCACCAGCTCCAGAAGTGGCCCCTCGATCTGCCCCTCTATCATCCGCTGGGCTAAACAGAAGGTACTCGATCAGCTTGTAAAAGGGGGACAGGGTGGTGTGGGAGAACGCTCCTTCAGAACCGGACTGGCACGCTATCTGGTTTTGTGTTTGGTTTCCTTAAGTGTTGCTTCTAGTGTGCATATGAGAGAGCTTGGAGCAGATGCGCACTTGTGCCCGTGGCTCTGAACCAGTCGAGAGTCGCAGGATACCTGCAAGGGGACCTTCCCCTGCCCTGAGGCGTTTGCAGCTTTTGTGCAAAAACACCTTAAAACGCAAAGAGGAGGGATCCGGCAGCCCGGCCGTGTACACAGTTCTGCCCTGTGGCACAGACAGTCGCCTGGGTCCTGACAGTGGGCCATTGTGGACATTCATCCTCCCATGAAACGTTTGGCTTCTCACCGTGTTTATCTGCATCGGAGAGGTGTTTTGTTAACATTTCCTTGTTCAGTACGTTAATTTATACGGCAGAAGGAAGACTTCTTGTGGGATTTATATCCAGTGTTTACGTTGAATCACCTTCTTGAGAGCGGGCAGGCAAACACGAGAGAGTGGAGCCTGGTTATCATTCTCCAGCTGTGTGGGGGTTTCTTTTCCTGAGTGGCCTCCAGGGACGGGCCAAGCAGAGCATCTACCTGACATGCAGGAGGTCCCAGGTTCAATCCCCAGCATCTCCCATTAAAAGGACCAAGCAGGAGGTGATTGAAGGACCTCCGTCTGAGACCCCGGAGAGCCATGAAGTGGGGCTGCAGCTCAGTGGAAGAGTCTCTGCTTGGCATGCAGAAGGTCCATAGTTCAATCCCCGGCATCTCCCGTTAAAAGGCCACTGTGACACAGAGTGTTGGACTGGATGGACCATTGGCCTGATCCAAGACTGGCTTCTCTTATGTTCTTATCAGCCTAACAGTTCTGTTCTTAACAGGAGCCAGTTTGGTGTAGTGGTTAAGGGCGCAGACTCTAATTTGGGAGAACTGGGTTTGATTCCGCACTCCTCCACTTGCACCTGCTGGATGACCTTGGGCAAGCCATAGTTCTGGCACAGCTGTCCTTGAAAAAGAGCAGTTTCAGTCAGAGCTCTCTCAGCCCTGCCTACCCCACAGGGTGTCTGTTGTGGGGAGGGGAAGGGAAAGGAGCTTGTAAGCCCCTCTGAGACTCCCTTGGGTAATGAAGGGTGGGGCATAAATCCAATCTCCTCTTCTTAATTTGAGCCCAGTAGTAGCACCGCAGAGGCCGACAAGATTTTTAGGGTATAAATGTTTGACTGTCAGAGCTCCCTTCTTCAGATACAAGTAGGAATGGTGATCCCCAAATTCTGAGGACAACACAATCCCTGTACCGAGCAGCACCAGCTGTACCATGGGGTCAGGAACCCCCCCCCCTTTTATGTTTCTCCTGCATTATTTCTTATGGGATGATTGTGTTGCCACCACACAATTTTCTATAATGCAGTGATCTTCAGGAATGCAACTACTGTACATGATTCTCCCCTCCTCTATTTGATTCTCATGACCACCCCGTGAGGCTGGCTAAGCTGAGCGTGTCACTGGGCCAAGATCACCCAATGACACCAGAAGAGCTCTGGATCAGACCAGTGAGGGTCCATCTAGTCCAGCATCCTGTCTCACACAGGGGCCAACCAGTTCCTCTGGAGGGCCAACAACAGGGCAGAGAGGCCGAGGCCTTCCCCTGAGAAGAGCCTCAGAAGAGCCCTGCTGGGTCAGACCAGTGAGGGTCCCTCTAGTCCAGCCTCCCGTCTCACACAGGGGCCAGCCAGTTCCTCTGGAGGGCCAGCAACAGGGCAGAGAGGCCGAGGCCTTCCCCTGAGAAGAACCCCAGAAGAGCCCTGCTGGGTCAGACCAGTGAGGGTCCATCTAGTGCAGCCTCCTGTCTCACACAGGGGCCAACCAGTTCCTCTGGAGGGCCAACAACAGGGCAGAGAGGCCGAGGCCTTCCCCTGAGAAGAGCCTCAGAAGAGCCCTGCTGGATCAGACCAGTGAGGGTCCATCTAGTTCAGCCTCCTGTCTCACACAGGGGCCAGCCAGTTCCTCTGGAGGGCCAACAACAGGGCAGAGAGGCTGAGGCTTCCCCTCAGAAGAACCTCAGAAGAGCCCTGCTGGATCAGACCAGTGAGGGTCCATCTAGTGCAGCCTCCTGTCTCACACAGTGGCCAACCAGCTTCTCTGGAGGGCCAACAACAGGACAGAGAGGCCGAGGCCTTCCCATGATAGGGACATCAGAAGAGCCCTGCTGGGTCAGACCAGTCGTCCATCTAGTCCAGCATCCTGTCTCACATAGTAGCCAACCGGTTCCTCTGGAGGGCCAACAACAGGGCAGAGAGGCCGAGGCCTTCCCCTGAGAAGAGCCTCAGAAGAGCCCTGCTGGATCAGACCAGTGAGGGTCCATCTAGTGCAGCCTCCTGTCTCACACAGGGGCCAGCCAGTTCCTCTGGAGGGCCAACAACAGGGCAGAGAGGCTGAGGCTTCCCCTCAGAAGAGCCTCAGAAGAGCCCTGCTGGATCAGACCAGTGAGGGTCCATCTAGTGCAGCCTCCTGTCTCACACAGTGGCCAACCAGCTTCTCTGGAGGGCCAACAACAGGACAGAGAGGCCGAGGCCTTCCCATGATAGGGACATCAGAAGAGCCCTGCTGGGTCAGACCAGTCGTCCATCTAGTCCAGCATCCTGTCTCACATAGTAGCCAACCGGTTCCTCTGGAGGGCCAACAACAGGGCAGAGAGGCCGAGGCCTTCCCCTGATGTTGCTTCCTGGCTCTGGGACTCAGAGGCTTAGTGCCTCTGAATGTGGAGGTTCCCCTCAGCCACCATGTCTAGAAGCCATTGATAGACTTATCCTCCATGAATCTCAATAATCCCCTTTTCAAACTGTTTACTCCTGTGGCCCTCATGATATCCTCTCGCAGCAAATTCCACATTTTAATCCCTCTCTGCGCAAAGTAGTGTTTCCTTTTGTCCGTCTTGAATCTACAGCCCACTGGCTGCATTGGACGCCCTCGGGTTCTAGACGTTTCTTCGTCCACTCTCTCCACCCCAGGCATAATTTTATAAACCTCTCTCAGGCCCCCCCCCCCCCCCGCCACCCTCAGTTGTCTCTTTTCTAAAATGAGAAGTCCCAGCAGAGTCTCCAGCCTTTCCTCCCAGGGGAGAGGCTCCAGCCCCCTCCTCATCTTGGTTGCCCTCCTCTGGACTCTTCCCAGCCCTGCCATGTCCTGCCTCTCTTAGGGGGGGGGGGTGGAATGCAGGTTTAGTCTGTCCATAATCAGGTTGGGGTGCTGAGCTGAATCAGTGTTCAGGGCCGAAACCCTTGCGTATCCTGACCAGTCCTTGTAAAAACTCTGAAATCTTTTGCTGATCTGTCTTTTATGGAGTGAATGGGATCCTAAAGTTACGCTGATGGTTGCAAAATTTATTTCAGTCCTAGTGCCCCTTAAGGAACGAGGCTGAACGATCCTGCCGCTCACGATTGATGGGAAGGCGCTTCTAAGGGATAATGCGCAAGTCGCGGGTGGAGGTCCAAAGAGACGCACCAGCCCCGGGAGCTTAATGCTCCTGGGTGACTTCTTCCGGTGGCTTACCAGAAACCCCTTTGGGTGTCCCGCAGGGGCAGGGGATTGCTGTCCCGGGGCCGTGAACACCCAGCTTAGCTGTGGAACTCTTTCACTCCCAGCCTATGATTTTTGGCATATCAAACTCGTCTTCGTTGCCGCAGTGACAACACCATGTTGTGTTTCCCATGAAGTCTGTTTCGCCTCTTACGTTTTCTGTGTACAGGAGGATTTCTTAGGGACTTCCTTGTTCCTTGATCATTTCAAGGGTCTGGAAAAGGAAAACCAAACACCACTCTGTCTCCCTAACCCCCCCCCCCCATCGTGGCTTTATTGTCCCTCTATGTACAGTAGAATGAATGCCAGCGAGCCAGTCCTTTGACTCAGCAGCATTTCTGTTTGCAGAAAGGGAGTCACGTCGGCTGATTTCTCCCTCACCCCCCCCCCGCCGGTAGGCCCCCACTCAACACCCCCCCCCCCCCGGGCTCTTCAGGTGGTTTCTTGGGCTGCAGCAGGAGGGGGGATGGGCAACTCCCACTCCCCTGAAGCACAGGATGCCTGGATAAACACCAGTAATTTCAGGGGCGGGGGGGTTAGCCTCTGGTCTTTTTGCATCCATGATGCAAATCCCTGTTCAGAGGATTCATTCTTCTACCTCCTAAAGCCCTTGTGGAGTGCACTGGTCCTCACTGCAGAGACAAAACAGGTGCCGGTGGCAGCGTCTTTCGTTGATTTATTCATTCCCCTCAGAGTACATAAGAGAACATAAGAGAAGCCAACATTGGATCAGGCCAGTGGGCCATCCAGTCCAGCACTCTGTGTCACCCAGTGGCCAAAAACACCAGGTGCCCTCAGGAGGTCCAGCAGTGGGGCCAAGACACTAGAAGCCCTCCCACTGTTACCCCCCCCCCCCTCCAAGCACCAAGAAGACAGAGCATCCCTTGCCCCAGGCCGAGAGTTCCTATTTGTACCTTGTGGCTAATAGCCACTGATGGACCTCTGCTCATGCCCAACTCTTGTCAGCTAGCCCAAACTGAACATCTCTGGGAGATAGGATCCAGTTTGGTGTAGAGGTTAAGAGCGCAGACTCTAATCTGGGAAAACTGGGTTTGATCCTCCACTTGGAGCTGCTGGTGTGACCTTGGGTCAGTCACAAGTTTTCTCAGAGCGGTTCTCTCAGGAGTTCTCGAAAGAGCTCTCTCAGCCCCACCTACCTCACAGGGTGTCTGCTGTGGAGCGGGGAAAGGAAAGGAGTCTGTAAGCCGCTCTGAGACTCCTTTGGGTAGTGAAGGGCGGGGTATGAACCCAATCTCCTCCTTCACAGCAGAATACAGCAGACTGGCTGTGGCCTTGGAGCTTGCTTCCCCCTGTCTGCTCTGAAGCTCCCGAGGAAGGAGAGTTTCCTGGCGCTAGATCTGTGGAACTGCCTTTGCCCCCCCCCCCCATGCTGGTGGGCACTGTGGCAGAGGCCTGGTGACATGCTTGGAGAGACCGCGGCCGGCATTTCAGGCCGCTTCTCCCCTACCAGAAATCCTGTCTTCTTGTTTCCTCTGCTTCAAGAGCTACTGTGGTGTCGTGGTTCAGTTGGTCAGCCACGTCGGTCTGAAGCAGTAGAACAAAGTTAGTCCAATGGCACTTTTAAGACCAACAAAGTTTAATTCTGGATATACCTTGAATAAACCTTTGTTGGTCTTTGCTGGAGCCAGTCTGGTGTAGTGGTTAAGTGCGCGGACTCTAATCTGGGAGAACCGGGTTTGATTCCCCACTCCTCCACTTGCACCTGGCTGGATAACCTTGGGCAAGCCATAGCTCTGTGCCAGCTGTTCTCTCAAGGACAGCTTGGGAAAGAGCTCTCTCAGCCCCACCTACCTCACAGGGTGTCTGTTGTGGGGAGGGGAAAGGAGTTTGTAAGCTGCTCTGAGACTCTTAAGTGAATGAAGGGCGGGATATAAATCCAATCTCTTCTCTTCTCTCCTTCTTCTTCTTCTTAAAGGTGCCACTGGACTCTAAATTTGTTCTGTGGTGCAGTGATGTTGGAGTGTTGGGCTAGGTCCTGGGAGGTAAAGGTTTCCCTTGCTCGAAAGCCAGTCAAATTCAACTCTAGGGGGTGGTGCTCGTCTCCAATTCCAAGCTAAACAGCCAGCGCTGTCCGAAGACTTCTCCGTGGTCATGTGGCCAGCATGACTAGACGCCGAGGCACACAGAATGCTATTACCTTCCCACCCAAGTGGTACATATTTCTCTACTTGCAATTTCTTGCTTTCGAACTGCTAGGTTGGCAGGAGCTGGGGCCAGGGACAGGAGCTCACTCTGACATGCAGTGCTTGGGTCTCAAACTGCTGAACTACCGACCTTCTGGTCTGCACCTCAGCGTCTCAACCACTGAGCTACTGTGGCACCTGGGAGACCCAGGTTCAAATTCCTACTCTGCCACAAAAACTTTCTGTGTGCCTTTGGACTGGTTGCACCCTCTGAGCCTAAATTCTCTCTCCCAGGGTTGTTGTGAGAGTAAACTGGAGGAGAGGAGAACAATGGAATCTGCTTTGGGACTCACTGGGGAGAGAGGCGGGATGTGAATGAAGAAGGTAAATACGTAAAGTAAGTAAGTGAAAATCAAGGAGAGCCCCAACTCCTTAAAAAAAATATTAAATAATCCTTTATTGTTATTTCTTTTCAAGTTAATATTTTAAACAAGTAAGTTCAAATATACGTAAAATACAATACAATGAAATATATTGCAAAATACTTTTAACTTAAACAGCCCCAACTCCTGCAGCTGGAGATGCAGAACACAGCAGCAGCCACCAGGTGGTGCGGTTGCTCCACTCTGCAATAACCCCCCCCCCCCCCCCCCCCAGTATTCCTAGTGAGTTTCTGGCAAAGCGGCCTCAGAACAGGGTGCAGATGGATGGCAAGAAACTTGCATTTTTGTGTGTGCCTAAACTCCAATGCCCACCCCCGTCCCCACGCCTGATCCAGGACAGGGTCAGTTCTATTAATACCTTAATAGTACTATTTCCACTGGCTGGTCAGTCTCCCAAACAGTGTTGTAATTAGATCCATCCAGTTGGGGTTGCTGTGTCGGTCTGAAGCCGCAGAACAAAGTTGGAGTCCGGTGGCAACTTTAAGGCCAACAACATTTTATTTAAACTTTGTCGGTCTTAAAGGTGCCACCAGACTCAAACAGTGTTTCAATTAATTAAGCCTCTCTACCAGCAGCCTTTCTCACACCCGCAGCAGAAATTATCCAAACAGGGAACCTGAAGAGGATGTGACCCGAGTGTAATATTCCCTCTAAGCTTTGGAGTCTTGTGAGCAAAAATTCTACTTTGTGAGCTCCTGGCATTAAAGCTGCGAGCCAGCGCTTTGGCTGCTGCATAAATCAGTTTGCTCTGGAGCCATCCTCCCTGAGCGAAGACAAAAATGTGTGAGCGGGAGGCTAAAAAACGGTGAGCTGGCTCACACTAACTCAGCTTAGAGGGAACACTGATATTCCCCAAGAGGCAATATTCTAATCAAAAAGAGGAACAGTTGTTGTTAAAAGAAACCAGATTCTACATGACATTTACAAGTGAAAAACCAGACAGCTTTTCTAAAGCAGCTGATGGGTACTGAGAAGTAACAAAACACAAGTTCCCTCTGCTGACTCAGGTCAGGTCTTGAATCCAGGAAGGGCACAGAAGCAGGCCAGAAAGACTGAACCATGCAAACGCTTTGCGAGGCTGACTAATGGCCGCCAGATGACCTCTCTGACGATCTGCATGACCTTTCAGCAGGGAAGGAATTTGCATGGGAGCAAAGGCAGGGCTTTGGGGCCTCAGAAAGAGACAGAGCTGGTCTGGTTAACTGACCAAACTTGAAAATGCAGTGAATAACAAGGAAGGGGGTATCACTGGAAGGTCGGGGAGGGAGTCCTGCTCGGTCCTTAGTGGGTTGCAAAGCCTCTGCAAGTGGGTTGCAGACCAGCCCCCTCTCATGCCCCCCCCCCCTTCCCATTGGTCTCTTTTGCATTCTGGAAACCAAGATATGACCCTGGAAGCAGCATCTTCCATGTCATAAGAACATCGGAAGAGCCCTGCTGGATCAGGCCGGTGAGCAATGCGCCCTCTCAGCTGTGGAGTCTTCTGAGCAAAAATTCTACTTTCTACTGGCATGAAAGTTGTGAGCAAGCGATTTGGCTACTGCAGAAATTAGTTTGCTCTGGAGCCATCCTTTCCGAATGAAGACAAAAATGAGTGAGCTGTAGGCTAAGGAACTGTGAGCTAACTCACACTAGCTCAGCTTAGAGGGAACACTGCCAGTGAGGGTCCATCTAGTCCAGCATCCTGCCTCACACAGTGGTTGACCAGTTCCTCTGGAGGGCCAACAACAGGGCAGAGAGGCCGAGGCCTTCCCTTGATAAGAACCGCAGAAGAGTCCTGCTGGGTCAGACCAGTGGTCCATCTAGTCCAGCATCCTGTCTCACACAGTGGCCAACCAGCTCCTCTGGAGGGCCAACAACAGGGCAGAGAGGCCGAGGCCTTTCTGTGATGTTTCTTCCTGGCTCTGGGATCCAGAGGCTTAGTGCTTCTGAATGTGTCAGAATCTGCTGATTCAGACAAGTATTTCTGGGACTTTCTGCTGGGACTGTCTGCTATGCTTTCTATTGCTATGTGCTGTGTATGGTAACCTGTATCTGCACCCATTATGTATTCATACCTATTGCTTTTAGTTGCCCCTATGCCCACCATGTAACCATATCTTTTGCCAGTATGAATGTATGCTATGTGACCCCAGGTTTATGGCTCTGACCAGGCCTGGTCTGTGTAACTGTTTGCCCGGGAGAGTGACAACTTCAAAGCATGGGAACAATGGGCCTCTCACACTCCTGCCTCCGCATTCCATTCATCCCGGCTGGGAAGACAAGGGGAGGACAGAGACCATTTCTTATCAACGTGCGAAAGCCTTGAGGGAAGCATTTGTTATGTGAATATGGTTACATCTAAGGGGTCTGGTTTGGGAAGGGAAATTTACAGCTTCACACCTAGCTTTCTTTCCTGTGGGAAGCAAACGGCCAGAGACCCCTTTTGCCTGCCGTTTTTCCCCTTTGGTGATTGGTTACCTATGGGCAATTCAAATTGTACTGAAGGGTATAATAGACCTGCTTCTATCATATGCGTTATCTCTGACAATAATCTGAGAACCTGTACCAATGTAGAGATTGGAAATAAAGAACTGTGTTTCATCAACAAAGATCTGATCCTTGACTACTTTGAGCAGAAGTCTCACAGAATGTGGAGGTTCTCCTCAGTCACCATGGATAGTAGCCATTGATAGACTTATCCTCCACCAATCTATCGAATCCTGTTTTGAAGTTGTTTATTTCTGTGGCCAGTTTGGTGTAGTGGTTAAGTGTGCGGACTCTAATCTGGGAGAACTGGGTTTGATTCCCCACTCCTCCACTTGCACCTGGATGGATGACCTTGGGCAAGCCATAGCTCTGTACCAGCTGTTCTCTCAAGGACAGCTTCGGAAAGAGCTCTCTCAGCCCCACCCACCTCACAGGGTGTCTGTTGTGGGGAGGGGAAGGGAAAGGAGTTTGTAAGCTGTTCTGAGACTCCAAGTGAGTGAAGGGCGGGGTATAAATCCAATCTCTTCTTCTTCTTCATCCTCTGGCAGCAAATTCATTAGTTGATTTTTTTCTTTGCTGTTTATATATATATCTATACCCACACACATCCATCAAATAAAACATGTCCAAATGGTTACTATAGTGAGTTTCTTAGAACCCCAGTGGGGATTCGAGGGAGTAATGGAGGAGGAGAAGGTGACCAAAGGCTAGGGTGTGACCTCCGTCTCCAAAGGCTGCGTATGTCAGAATGCCCCTTGCTTGGGGTTTGTATTGGGGGAAGCTGCATCCTTTGAGCGATGTTTGTTAGTTTCTCCAAAACATTTTGTTAGCCAGTACAGAAAATGGACTGCTGAACTAGATGGGTGTCAACATCATAGTTTCCCCAGGGTATCAAAAAACCTGGAACTTGATGTAGGTCTGTGGGACAAGAACAGATGCAGGAGGGGAAAGAGGCTCCTTGGATGCTGAGGCTGGTAGCTTTCCTTCTTTGAACTCTGGCTTCTTCACAGCTCCCGGTCCAAGACTCCTCTGTGGGGCTGGGCCCCCAATGGCCTCCAGCAGAGAGGCTCTTTGCCCTTAGTAGCTCTGGAAGAGAACAGCACAGTTTTCCCAAGGCTGTTTCTCCCCACACCGACTGCTACGGTGTAAATAAAGCAAACGCTAACCTTTAAAGCCACTAGGCTCATGTTTACCAGAAGTGCTGACAAGCCCAGTTCCTAAGGCCCAATATCTGGGGCTTGTTGTGCCTTAGCCGGCGTATGGACTTAAAGCTTAGAATCCTAGAATCACACAGAGCTGGCAGGGGTCATGCAGGCCACCTAGTCCAGCCCCCGGCTCAATGCAGGATCAGCCTAGAGTATTCCTGACAAGGGTTTGTCCAGCCGCTGCTTTAGGACTGCATTTTCAACGGGTTCTGGTATGGGGGAAGCTGGGCTCATTGTGTCTTCAGAAATTGCAAATGGAAACATTTCACGATTTGTCACTGTTTTCTTTCCAGAGGAGGGTATTTTAAAATCTGGGGTGCTTTTCTGGATCAGCCACTTTCTTCTAACTGTTGTGTGAATTGGCTCCAGCTATCTGTTAAAGGACAAGTAACTCCAAGGGACACTCTGACCTGGATGGCCCAGGCTAGCCTGACCTCGTCCGATCTCGGAAGCTTAGTAGGGTTGGCCTTGCTTAGTACTTGGACGGGGGACCACCTAGGGTTACTATGCAGAGGTGAACCACCTCTGTTCGCCTCTTGCCTTGAAAGCCTACAGAGCTGCCGTAATTATTGCCCTGACTTGGATCGCCCAGGCTGTCTCAATCTCCTCAGATCTCAGAAGACATGCAGGGTTGACCTTGGGTAGTATTTGGATGGGAGACCACCAAGAAAGTCTGGGGTTGCCACGCAGAGGCAGGCAATGTATTAAGTTTCTTGCCTTGACCCGGATGGCCCGGGGTAGCCTGATCGCATCAGATCTCAGAAGCTAAGCTGGGTCAGCCCTGGTTCGTACTTGGATGGGGGACCACCCAGGAAGCCCAGGGTTGCTGTGAAGAGGCAGGCCATGGCAATACCACCTCAGAACATCTCTTGCCTGCAGGGTGGCCAGAAGTAGGCTGTGACTCTATGGCACTTTCCACCACTAATCCTTCCCCCTCCCCACGGCCCATTTACCTCCATGACATGATGGATCCAATCCAGGAATTCCGCCACCTTGGTGAAAACTCCAGGGTGGTTGGGCTCTGCGCACCTAGAGCCCCAGCTCCCAATTCCAACCAAGTTCCATGTTTGCTCATGCTGGCAGATCAGCGGTCTGGCACTATTACTCTGTGAAAAGAAGGACACGGTGAACATCTGCCCTGCTGCCTCCTAAAGCAGGCTCTTGCCCAGGGCCTTCTGGAACCCTAGCAGCTGAGATCTTGCAAAGCTGATCTTGATTATGGGAGGAATCTGTTACCGCCAAGCTGCTTCAGTACATACTGTGGAGAACACACACACACACACACACACACACACACACACACACACACACACACACACACACATGAAGCTGCCTTATACTGTATCAAGCCCTTGGTCTGTCAAAGTCAGTATCATCTACTTGGACAGGGAGTGGCTCTCCAGGGTCTCAGGTGGAGGTCTTTCCCATCACCTACTGTCTGGTGCATTTAACTGGAGATGAACCTGGGACTGAACCTGGGATCTTCTGCATACAAAGCAGAGGTTCTTCCACTGAGCCATGGCCCCTCCCCAAAACGTTCTCCATCCTAGAACTCACTCCAATATTTCAATTACTGTGACTGCACTTTGTCCCTGGACAGGAACTCAGCCGCAAACTCGTAGTGGGCAGAAAGGAAGGGGAGCAAAGGAAGGAGCTCCAAGCATCAAGTATTCGAGCTCTGACTTATGTGAATGACTGGCCGAAGCACACCCTGCAGGAAGGCGATACCCAG
Organism: Lepidodactylus listeri; assembly: GCA_029233225.1. Classification (NCBI taxonomy): domain Eukaryota; kingdom Metazoa; phylum Chordata; class Lepidosauria; order Squamata; family Gekkonidae; genus Lepidodactylus; species Lepidodactylus listeri. The sequence goes on along the minus strand of JARCFY010000014.1, from coordinate 72,357,229 downwards.
CGACAGAGAGGGAGACAGCAACATTTATTGCCAGGAAGACTTGCATGATTCTACCTGGGGACAGACAGACTGTCCCTGGAGGAGCGAGAAATTCTCTGGACACAGAGAAGAGGCTCTCTTGCTCTCATTCTTGCGTCCTGCTCTTGACTAAGGAGCACAAACCAGGAAGCTCTACCTGGGGAAGCCATCTTGTCCACGTGGCCAGGCCCTCCCCACAACAGACGCCCTGTGAGGCAGATGGGGCTGAGAGAGCTCTGTCAGAAAGTGCTCTTTTTCAAGAACAGCTGGTACAGAGCTATGGCTTGCCCAAGGTCATCCAGCCATGAGAACTCCAAGCCACTGGGACTCGGAGTAAAGCTAGCCTGTCCCAGTTAAACACCAGGCAGCCTAAATTCCAAGTGCAGGGAGAGGGGAGGGTTGAATTGCCATCTTTTCTCTACCCCTTTCCCCTGCCGCCTTTTACCTGGCAAATATGTAACTTAACATCAAATAAAGCTCCAAAGTATTCCAATTCTTAAGCAGTTCTTGTTATTATAATGTTCTTATTTAAATATCAATCAATCCAATCACCTTTATTGGCATGTAACGCTTACAAACTCCTATAGAACAAGAACAGCAGCAACAGAAATTATTTCAGCATACCATTCAAAACAACTGGTGCCCAGACAATGAATGTGGCTACACGTTTTCATCATGAATAAAGACAAATAAGGCAGTTTGGAGACATTGTTCCGAGGGAGTTCCCGCCGCTGTAAAACAAGGCAGTTCTGGAGGCACTTCTTTCTGGGAGAACCTGTCGATGTGCAGCCCTGATGAAGGGATCGATAACCCACTGGAAATCTGGAGAACGGGTCGACTGCAGCTCATTATTCACTCGCTTTATGGACCTTTGTTTTTTTCCAGTTTGGAATTGAGAAGCCTTTTCTCCACTTCGGAACTGTGCCTTTTTTTCCTGGGATGGTACAGGTGTCTTAACTTGTCTGCGTACCAATTGTTTTGAACTGTATATTTAAATAAGAACATTATAATAGCAAAAATTGCTTAAGAACTGGAATACTTTGGAGCTTTATTTGATGTTAAGTTACACATGGTCTACACCAGGGGTGTCAAACTGACATAAATGAGAACTTGTCGGGCCGGGCCACGTGTGTCATAAAATATAATGGGAATACAAAAGCACTGCTGTGATGCAGAGAAACAAATTGTCTCAATACAGAAGTTTCCCTCAGGATAGCTGGCGCTCGTGAACATTTTCCTGTATTGATACAATTTGTTTCTCTGCATCACAGCAGTGCTTTTGTGTTCCTCATAAAATGTAATGCTAGGTAGCGGAGCTATAAACTTTATAAAGGACACAAACACAAAGGGTTTTTGTTAATTTAAAATAAAAGCATGCTTAAGACATTAGCACCCTTGCAATATTTTATGTATTTAACAGTGTCTGATAACTGACGCCTCTTGCTCTGAATTGTTGCAGCAAAATGCCGGTGCTGTTGCAACCTTGAGGGTGCTGTTCAGATGTGTCTCTGTAAGCTGCAGATTGGAATAAGAAGCGGAAGGCAGCCAATCCCACTGCGGGCCTGATAGAAGCCCTCCGGGGGCCTGGTCCAGCCCCCGGGCTGCATGTTTGACACCCCTGGTCTACACTATTCCTCAGTTCCCTTAAATTGTTGTAAACCTTTTACCTGGCAGGCATCAGTGCTGTCATCTGGGTAGGTGGCACACAGCATCCGGGCAGTGAGCTCCCCTGCATGCGCGCATGAGCTGTTGCATTTCTCAGTACCGATCGCAGTGGCCGGCACTTTCTCTGGCGTCTCAGCTGCTTGGGCTGAAAAATAAGGAGTGGCATCCTCCCGTATGCGGGGGTCAAACGAAGTGCTGGGAAGGAACCCTCCAGGGCTGGGGGTGGGGGGCTGGATCTCCTGCTCGGTTGAACGAAGCCGGTTAATTTGTCTGTCTTGTATTCTGAGTCACAGGTGGCTTAAATTAGGCTCCGCCTACACATGGGAATGGGCTTGTGCTTGTTGGGGGACTGCAAGCGCAATGGGAGGGTTGGGCCTCCCCAATGCAGACTGGCTCTTTTCCGTCTAAGACCGGAGCATGCAGGGAGAAGGGGCGTGAAATTGCCAGCTCCAGGTTGGGAGCTTCCTGGTGGTTTGGAGGTGGAGCCTAGGGAGGGCGGGGTTTGGGGAGGGGAGGGGCCTCAGCAGGTTAGAATCCCATTGACTCCACTCTCCAAAACAGGCGTTTTCTCTGGGGGAACTTAATCTCTGCATCACAGAGATCAGTTGTAATTATGGGAGGTCTCCACTCTCCAGGTCCCACCTGGAAGTTGGCAAACCTGTGGTGCCCCCTACACACCATTTTTGTGACTGCAAACCAGCCCATGGAAGTGCTATTGACTCTGCTGTTAAAAAATCCCATTACGTACGTGGCTGGTGACACTTAAGTTTCACAAGGGGGCCAATGGCAGCTCCATGGGGCGATTTGCAGCCCCAAAAACTCCACGAGGGGGAAGCCGACAGCCGGCTTTTCTTGCGTGCTGTGGTTGCAAACGGGAAAGAGCTGGGGGTGCCTCTGGAATGCACCACGCTCCCATCACGCCTGGGATATAACATCCTTGTGCTGTTCCCCAGCAGGCACGAGGACTTTGCCACACATAGATAAAGTCTCGGGGATGAGCGCACGCACAGTTTTGTCAACAGGTTTGGCTCTCGGCTGTTTGTTCATGGTCTCATCGGTCTGTTTGTATCCCACACGCGTTCCTTGGTTTCCTGACGCTATTTATACTGCTCTTGTCGTTCAACGTGTAGTGTTGATTGATGGACATAAACTGTCCAAACATACATCTATTTATTTTACCCGGGGGGGGGGGGGGCTGGTGCAAAGGAATAGAAAACAGTGCCAAAGGGAAGAGGGAGGGGCGCTCAATAGTGGAGAAGTGAGATGGAACCAGGGACTTGGGGGACACCATGGTCAGACGGGTCTTGTGGGGCTCTCTCCCCGTTGTCCTGGCGGATGCTTACCATTTCCTGGCTGTGCGAAGTCCTGCCCTGGGATCCAACACGTGCTGCCAGGGGTGATGGTTTGATGGTACCTGGGCAGGCAAATTGCCTGGGTTGTCTCTAAGAAGGAGGGGGGAAGAGAAAGGAGATCATTCCTTCTGTGGCCTTTGCCACAGCCCTGCTGAACAGCTGACGCGAGAACTCCTTTGGGGGCCCACCTTAGTCTTTGTGCAGAGGCCAAGTTTGTGCCAGAAGGGCTTGGCTGTGTCACTTTGCAAAGAGACAAGGTATACATGCCCCGGGTCAGGGCTGCCAGCCTGGGCAAGCAGCTTGTTTGAGCTTGTGTGCCCAGCCTGGCGGAGAACAGGATACCAAGCAAAGAGGACAGGAGCTGCTTGACAAAAATCAGAACCCTCCCCTAGAAAGCGATGATTGATGTAAACAGCACTTAGGATAGAGGGACCTATCAGTGCCACCCTCTTTGGTGGCAAGATCTGCGCATGACTGCTGATTGGTAAACATCCCTGTCAGTTTCCTTTCTCCTAAATCCCTAATCTGCCCTGACCTGGATAGCCCAGGCTAGCCCAGTCTCAGCAGATCTCAGAAGCAAAGCAGGGTCAGCCCTGGTTAGTACGAGGTGGGAGACGAGGGCTGCGACGCAGAGGCCGGCAATGGCAAACCACCTCTGTTCACCTCTTGTCTTGAAAATCCCACAGGATTGCCATAAGGCAGCTGTGACTTGAAGGAAATTTACGCACACACACAAGTCCCCAAGCACCAAAATAACAGTCAGACCCAAATGTCTCCTCATGTTACCCTTCTTAATTTTCCAGTTTGGATTAGTTATGACTACAGTGTTAAAGACTGATCTTTTTATTCTGGGTTTTGATTAATCAATATCTGAACAGACACCCTCGCTTTCCTGGGATGCTCTGCAGTGAGGAGCAATAGGTGTCAGAAAAGCCGTCATGCAGCAGTTGCGTCCAGAGTTCCAGGTTAGGGATGGGCATGAACCAACTCACAAGCTAAAGTTCATGATGAGTTTTGGGCGGCTTGTAGTTCACAGAGTGAAGTTCGCGGCAGGTCAACCGGCATGAACTTTCCACAAACTTTCAAGCTGTTTGTGGAGGTTTGTGAATGGATACATTTCCAGATAGACTGTCTCTGTTCAGTCTAAATGTTTACCAAAGTTCAAAGCAACAGGGGGGTGGAACTCGGAGGGCACGTAGAGGAGCATCTGGAGGAGGTCTCCGGTGAGTTTGGTGTCTCTGGCTTGCACAGGAACTGTTCTATACGCTTCTGAACCTGTGCCTGTCATTTCCCCAGGAAGCACTTTGCTGGGGGCACCTTCTTGGGGGGAGGGGCTTTACTCAGACCCTGTAATCCCAATCCTCACCAAACTTGGAGGACAGGTAGAGGAGAGTCAGCTGGAGATCCCCTGAGAGTTTGGTGTCTCTGGCATGCCGGGGTGGTGGTGGGGAGGCATTCTATTGCATCATAAACCTTACAGACTGAACCAGTTCATTTAGCACCTAACAGATGGTGATGGTTCATGGTTCGCAAACTGGGCATGCCATGAGCCAAACTCTGAGGCATTATACCCCAGTGAGGTCCCTTTCCCCAAGCCCCACCCTCCCCAGGCTCCACCCCCAAAACCTTCGGGAAACCCCCAACCCAGAGCTGGCAACGCTACTCAGAGTCTCCACAAGAAATCCTTCATAGCAGAGAGCTCTCACCTGAGAAATTCAAGGGTTCCTTCAGCTTCAGCAGGGCAAGGTCGTGGTCCTGGCTCTGGGCACCATAGTGGGGGTGGAGAAGGATCTTCTCTATGGTGATGGGCACCTGTTCCTGGTCCCCAGCGTGGGCCACAAGCTTGCCACCAACCATGTGCCTGGGATTGGAGAAGCAGCCTTAGCCCCTGGGGCCTTCCAGCTCTGCTGGGCCCTTGGCTTCCTAAGGAAGTCAGCCAGGGCTGGCCAAAGGTTGACAGATCCCCCTTGACCATGGTGGGTAGGCTGGCCAGATCCAGGTTGGGAAACCGCTGGAGATTTGGGGATGGAGCCTGGGAAGGGCAGAGTCCTCAGTGGGGCACAACAGAAAGCCACCGAGTCTCCCCTCTAAAGCCGCCATTTTCTCCAGGGGAACTGATCTCTGTAGTCTGGAGATGAGCTGTAATTCCAGGGGATCCCTAGGTCCCACCTGGAGGCTGGCATCCCTAGAATGGCCATGGCCTCAAGCCCCCCCCCCCAAACATTCAGAAAGTGAGAGCAGCTGCTTGCTTGACCTGGCCTGGCCTACCTCTCGCAAGTGAAGGGCTGCCCCTGAAGGTGCCATCCATCCCATCCCCGCCGAGTCCCCTCGCCTCCCCACGCTCCACTTTCCCAAGACCCCACCCTCACCCTGCCCAGAGTTTGCAATCCTCATTTCTCCCACTGAACATCTGACCGGGTGTGGCCCATTTCCACCCTGCAGCATTTTACCACCTCGTTTGCTTGTGCAGAGGTCAGTCGTGGCCTCCCTGCCACCCTGCCTTCTTGGTTTTCAGAGAGGTACCAAAGGCCCAGCACTGTGTCCCCAGTGAGGCCACCCATGGCAGCTGCTGTTGATGCCTTCCGGTCCCTGCTAAGTAAGGATGCCAGCTTCCAAGTGGGACCTGGAGACATCCCAGAATTATAACTGATCTCCAGTCCTCAGAGAATAATGGGTGCTTTGGAGGGTAGACTCCATGGCATTTTATGTCACTGAAGTCCATCCCCTCTTGAAACTCAGCCCTTCCCAGGCTCCACCCCCAACCCCCCAGGAATTTCCCAACCCAGAGGTGTCAACCCTACTATGATGGTACCAGCTGCACCAGAAAATGTACACTGGAAAATGCAGGGAAGATCTCTTCAGCCACAAGCAATTCTAGGGTTGCCAGCCTCCAGGTGGGGCCTGGGGATCTCCCACTTTTACAACTGACCGCCAACTGACGAAGATCAGCTCCCCTGGAGGAAATGGCTGCTTTTGAGGGTGGACTCTATGGCAGTGTACCATGCGGAGGCCCCTCCCCTCCCCTCCCCAAACCCCGCCCTCTCCTGGATCCACCCCCAAAGTCTCCGGGTATTCTCCAACCCAGACCAGGCAACCCTAAGTAATTTCCCTCCCCTGTGTTTGGGTGTAAACTTGCTCTGACTTACTTGTGCACGCAGTGGGCAGCGGTAACGATCCATTCGGGTGACAGCACCGATCCGGCACAGACGTGTTTGGCACTGAGGCGGAGACTGACTTGCCAGGGCCAGTGTCCCAAAGGGAGCTCACCGCGTCCCTCTGAGAGGCCACAGTCTGTGGGACAATGAGAGGCGGTTTCAGTCTTTGGCTGGAGAACAGGTGGGGCTGCCAAGTCTTACTTACCGATTGGCGGGGGGGGGAGTCCCTCGCTGCCCCGGAGCCGCCCAGGAGCCTCCCTGGCGCGTGTACAAAGTGTGCGTGCCCGGTGACGTCACCCGGAAGTGACGTCACCACATTGGAGACGTTGCCAGGGCGACGCCCTGGCAACGTCTCCAACGTGGTGACGTCACTTCCGGGTGACATCACTATGCTGGGGAAGTCGTCCAGGCTGGACAACTTCGGGGGTGGGGTTCCCCCGCCGGTCGAATGCCGGCGGGCGGATCGGGAACCCCTCTAGCGGGGGATCCCCCGCCCCCCGGGCTGACTTGGCAGCCCTAAGTACAGGAGGCAGAAGTTCAGAGCCCGCCCTGGCCCATCTGGCCAAGTGAGCCCAATCTTGGCGGAACTCAGAACCTTAACAGAGTTGGCCCTGCTTTGTGCTTGACTCGTTTGACCTGTGGTGCTGGAGAAGGCTCCTGCGCATTCCTCGGGCAGCAAAAGTGGCAAACAAGCAAGCGCTGGAGTGCATAAAACCAGACACGTCACTGGAAGGAAAAATCATAAAACCGTGACCATGTCATGTGGAAGAACTCACTAGAAAAAGCAATTGTGCTTGGATTGGCTGTTGGCAAAATGAACTGCCAAAGAACCTGGTGCCTAGACACCATAAAAGTCGGCACCAGCCTGAGCATGGATTGACTCAAAGAAGCAGTCCAAGACCGGAAAACGTGGAGAGGGCTGGCCCATAGAATCGCCAAGAGTCGGACACAGCTGAATGGCTAACAACCACCATCACCACCACCAAAACAAGTACTTGGATGGGAGACCACCAAGGAAGTTCAGGGTCACTATGCAGAGGAAGGCAATGGCAGATCACCTCTGAACGTCTCTTGCCTTGCTATGGGGTCACCGCAAGTTGGCTGCGACTTGATGGTACTCTCCACCACCATCAAATTAAGGGCCCACCCTGACATGGTTAGTCCAGGCTAGGAAGATCAGCAGGGCCAGCTCTGGTTAGAACTTGGATGGGAGACCACCAAGGAAGTCCAGGGTTGCCACACAGAGGCAGAAAATGGCAAAACCACCCCTATTCATTTCTTAGAGTTGCCTCCTTTGGTTTGGGAAATTCCCGGAGGTTTACAGGTTGAGGCTGGGAAGGGTGGAGTTTGGAGAGGGGAGGGACCTCAACAGAGAATAATGCCACAGAGTCCACCCTCCAAAACAGCCATTTTCTCCGGGGGAACTGATCTTTTTCTTCTGGAGATCAGCTGGAATGCTGGAAAGTCTCCAGCCCCACCGCCTGGAGGTTGTCTTGGAAATCTTCTGGCCACCTAATCCTAGAAAAAATTACAGATCGCCTTCATCGATCAGAAATTTATCCGAAGCCCTCCAGCTTTGTAGGGAAGCGGTTCCCTTTTATGGAATTTCTTTCTGCCTCAGATCTACAACCGCATAACCCTACATACCTAACCTTCACAACACTTAGTTCACAGTGCCTAGTGTGATAGTGTTAAGTTACATCCCGAACAGATGAGAACAATGACCTTCTAGCTTTAGTATTCTCCTTATCCTCTTCGATGAAATTGAGATATTTGTTAGACTGTTTATTGTACCAGCTAAAACTGATTCTAGCTTATCAATAGCATAACCTTATTGTTGGTACGTTCTCAAATTTACACAGGGTTTTATGTACACTGTTAATGATATCTGTTTACTATTTGAAAACTACTAAAAATAATTTTCAAAACGAAAAGAAGAAAAAAAAACCCTCCTGGGATTGCCGTAAATTGGCCACCTTTTGCCCGCGCTTTCCACCACCAAAGTTCAGGGGGGTTAATGGAAGACACCCAGTTCAAACCACACCCCTTCCCCTGAAAAGAAACATCCCGAATAACAGCCCCCCTTTCCCCCAATAGGACCATCTTCTCCCAAAGCAAAAGGGACCCTCCGTTCTCTCTGGCTCCATGCTACTCCTTGCCTAAAAACTGCTGCTAATGCTCAGCTGCCTGAAGGGGAATCAAGGGTGGGAACGCCTGCAAAGAAGTGATTCTGTAGACGGCTGCCCTGCCTAGAATTGATTGCGCAGGCTGGCTTTGCATTGCCTTAGATTTTGTAATAGAAGGGGGGGGGGTGTCGGCAGCAACTGTCACGTTTAGAGATCCATGGCTGTGAAGAAAGACCCCTCTGTGAGGACCTGCAGAAGCCAAAGAAGTGGAAATGGGAGCACAGAGGGAAAATGCATGGCAGTTTCTGGAGCAGTCCAAGATGGGGCTCTTACCGGAACATTTCAGGGCCACAATTCGTCCCGAAGGGCAGCTGTTCCTAAAGCAAAAAACCCCACAAGCCTTCAGTTAGAGACCACAAAGAAGAAGAGAAGAAGAAGAACAGATTGGATTTATATCCCGCCCTTCACTCACTTAAGAGTCTCAGAGCGGCTTACAAACTCCTTTCCCTTCCCCTCCCTACAACAGACACCCTGTGAGGTAGGTGGGGCTGAGAGAGCTCTTTCCCAAGCTGTCCTTGAGGGAACAGCTGGTACAGAGCTTTGGCTTGCCCAAGGTCATCCAGCCAGGTGCAAGTGGAGGAGTGGGGAATCAAACCTGGTTCTCCCAGATTAGAGTCGGCGCACTTAACCACTACACCAAACTGGCTCTCAACACCAAACTGGCTCTCAGCAGTCGCTCACTCTCTCTCTCACACATATTGCAAGTAGGATCGTATGATGTAAATTCTGTACCACTTACTATGTCATGTTAATATGGATGCTATATTCTTGTTCTTTCTAGTGATAAGGTAAAGGTAAAGGTTTTCCTTGCTTGAAAGCCAGTCGGATCTGACTCTAGGGATGCGGTGCTCATCTCTGTTTCCAAGCCAAAGAGCCAGCGCTGTCCGAAGACATTTCCATGGTCATGTGGCCGGCATGACTAGATGCCGAGGCATGCAGAATGTTGTTATTTTCCCACCTATTTATCTACTAGCAACTTCTTGCTTTTGAACTGCTAGATTGGCAGGAGCTGGGACCAGAGACGGGAGCTCACTCTGTCACACGGCACTCGGGTCTCGAATCGCTGAACTACTGACCTTCTGGTCTGCAGTTCAGCCTCTTAACCACTTGAGCCACTGCCAGCCTTCTAATATCCTAATGCATCAGTTAATGGACATCCCACTTTGTTGACCGCACTGACTCACTCTATGTAATCCCCCCTGAGTCCATGTAAGAAAGGTGAACTATAAATAGCAAACAAACAAACAAACAAACATTTCTAGCAATCAGGAGGCTGAAAAATTGCTTTAAGGGATAGTCTTAGTCATGAGAGTCAAATATCACATGCAAGCAGAGCAGGCATTCTCTTCCTTTGCCATCATCCCTTTCCCAGCCACTGGTATTCAGAGGTAGACTGCCTCTGAATATGAAGGTTCCATTTCGTCATCAGAGCTCAGGGCTCTCTGACTGCCCTGTGAGATTTCTAACCCCTCCTTTAGCAACGATGAAAACAACAACAAGAACAAAAACCTTCTCCCATAATACCGGAACCCGGGGTCATCCACTGAAGCTGAAGGGTGGGAGACTCTAGACCAGAGGTGTCAAACTCATTTGTTACAAGGGCCAGATCTGACATAAATGTCGTTTTGTCGGGCTGGGCCATGTGTGCCATAAACCTAACACTAGGTACCAGAGATATAAACTTTATGAAGGACAGCAGCTGGCAAGCTCCGAGTTGGTGTAGCTTCACTGCAAGGCCCCATGGGCTGGGAGGGGGGTGGGAAGGAAAACCCACAGGGGTGGACTGGAGAGCCAGGGGTGCAGCACTGGGCAGACACTCCCGCGCTGCTTGACTGCTGCAGACGAGGTTGTTCCGCTGTGCTGAAGCCACAATCGGTGTGGCCGCGCCCACTCCGACCTGAGCAGCTTCCTGTTCCCTCCCTTGCACTAGTTGCTCGTGGGCCACATAAGAGCCCTGGATGGGCTGTTTCCAGCCCCAGGGCCTTATGTTCAACACCCCTGCTCTAGACTAACAAAACAAAGTACTTTTTCACACAGCACATAGTTAAACTGTGGAATTCACTGTGAAGATAGATTCGGGTGGGTAGCCTTGTTGATCTGAAGCAACAGGACAAAGTCTAGACTTAAACTTTGTTCTGTGGAACTCACCACCACAGGATGTGGTGATGGCTGCCAACTTGGAAGGCTTAAATGAAGGCTCTTTAGCTTGGAGAAACAACAGCTGAGGGGTGACATGATCGAGGTTTACAAGATTATGCATGGGATAGAGCGGGTAGAAAAAAAAGTACTTTTCTCCCTTTCTCACAAGACAAGAACTCGTGGGCACTCCATGAAATTGCTGAGCAGTCGGGTTAGAATGGAGAAAAGGAAGTCCTTCTTCACCCAAAGAGTGATTAACATGTGGAATTCACTGACACAGGAGGTGGTGGCGGCTACAAGCATGGATGGCTTCAAGAGGGAATTGGATGAACATCTGGAGCAGAGGTCCATCAGTGGCTCTTAGCCACAAGGTATAGATAGGAACTCTCAGTCTGGGGCAAGTGATGCTCTGTGTTCTTGGTGCTTGACGGGGAGGGGGGGGCAACAGTGGGAGGGCTTCTAGTGTCCTGGCCCCACTGCTGGACCTCCTGAGGGCACCTGGTGTTTTTGGCCACTGTGTGACACCGAGTGTTGGACTGGATGGGTCACTGGCCTGATCCAACATTGGCTTCTCTTATCTTCTTATGTTCTTATGACAAATTCAGAAAGGACTGGGATATCAAGAGCTCTGATTACTCTTTATTCCCTTCAGTCCCAGAGGCAGTCTGCCTCTCTGGACCAGTGGCAGGGGAGCACAAGGAAACTATTGCCGCCATCTTGCTTGGGGGTTCCTCGAGATAGCTGGTTGGCCACTGTGTGGACAAAATGCTGGGCTTTGGTCTAACCCAGCCTGGCCCTTCTTGTGTTCTTATGTCTTCGATCTCTTTTTTTATTACATGCATCTCAAGTATACCCACCTGGAAAAAGACAGAGCGCGCCGGGGGAAATTCATCTCTCTCTTTCCCCCCAGAAAGCCCACACAGTCCGTGGAACCTTCGCCCTTCCATCTCCCAGGCTCGGCTTTGCAGGTCACCCACCTGATCTGTATCAGATCCTCAACGTTTCCTTTCCAGTCTGGCAGGAGCTGAGCAAAGTCCTGGGCGTCAGTCACCTTCACGTCTGTTAGATTCACACCTTTGTGGTGGGTGAGCCTGGGGAGGGACGGACACAGCGCCAGAAGGCATCGCCTTTGCCCAGGAAAATGGAGGGTCCTGAATGACCCACAGAGTGAGTTGCAAGTGACCACCAGACAAAGCCATCCCTGTGGCCACCACTCCTTCCTGTCCTGTAGGTCCTGGCCTCCCTTCCCCATTTACGTCTAACCGAACCCCTCACTTTTTTGGGGGGGATGTTCATTCATTCATCCATTTTAAATGTTTCTACTCCATAGTTCTCATTTTAGAAGAAGAAGAGGAAGAGGAGGAGGAGGAGATTGGATTTATACCCTGCCTTTCACTTGGAGACTCAGAGCAGCTTACAAACTCCTTCCCCTTTCCCTTCCCACAACAGACACCCTGTGAGGCAGGTGGGGCTGAGAGAGCTCTGCTCTTTTTCAAGAACAGCTGGTACAGAGCTACGGCTTGCCCAGGGTCATCCAGCAGGTGCAAGTGGAGGAGTGGGGAATCAAACCCGGTTCTCCCAGGTTAGAGTACGCTCCCTTAACCACTACACCAAACCGAGAAGACTCAAGGTAGCTTCCTATTTAAAGAGAAAACAATATATAATAAACGTACCTGTACAATAAAGCATTTTTAAAACATGCCTAAAACTCAGGTTGCAAAGATCATAAAAACCAGTGGTAATGGGAGATGACATAGGGTTGCCAGCTCCAGGTTGAGAAATACCTGGAGATTTTGGGGGTGGAGCCTGAGAAGGGCAGGTTTTGGGGAGGGGAGGGACCTGAGGAGGGTCTAATGCCATAGAGTTCACCCTCTGAAGCAGCCATTTTCTCCAGGGGAAACTGAACTTGGCTGGCTGGAGATAAGCTGTAATGGTGGAAGGTCTCCAGGTGCCAGTTGGAGGGCAGAAGCCAAAAGTGAGAGATCCCAGGAGGAGACGGAAGTCCAAACAATACATCCATGATGAAAATGACAATGAGTCAATAAAGATATATTTACAAAAAATATTTACTATCACAGTTGTGATTCTGTAGAAAAATATCTTTGTCTTTGTGAAGACCTTGGATTCTGATATGAGAGAGTCAGCATTGGATGTTTATGTCCAGAGTGGATAAGTTGATAAGAATTGCTATTGCCAAATGCTCTGACAAAGCAATCTATGTGAAACGGGTGGCTGTTATCATGCTACATTCGTTGTATGTGAGCGATAAAAGAAGATATTTTTTTCTACAGAATCACAACTGTGATAACAAATATTTTTTGCAAATATATCTTTATTGACTCATCGTCATTTTCGTCACGGATGTATTGTTTGGACTTCCCCCACCTGGAGGCTGGCAACTGTTAGCCCAATTGCCTTAATTAGTTATTAATATTGGGGAATTATGAACTTTAAATAAACTGGCAACAGGCAAAAATGGATCATCACCTGTGTATACAGAGGCTGCGCTCTTTCCAGACAAACCAAAGAGCAGGCACAGAGACTGAATTAAATGATAAAACAGTGTTTCTTTACTAAGAAATTATATCTCATTCAAACAATACAGAATCACACACACACTTATACAGATCCTAGGAAATTAGAGAGATTAAGAGACATTTGCATGAGCAGGAGATTGCTGGTTTCCTGTAGAAGGCAATATTTACCTCTCCAGTAGCTGGTGTGGTCCTTCTGGAAAAATAAAGGAGAGGCTGGGAGGAAGATGGGGGGGGGGGGGGAGCACGTGCTGAACCAGCAGCAGCATGTGTACGCCCTTGGCTGCAAAGACCAAGAGTCTTGAAGGTAACGGAGGGCAGGAGATCATTGAAGCAAGAGAGCTAGCTGGCCGCTGGGAGCTTTCTTTTATTGGGGGATGGTCTCTGGGGGCAGGCTTGGTCAGGTGCCTGTCCTAAGACCACCCCTTAGAGGTCCGCCCTAAAAGTCCTGTCCAGTAGGAGAAGGGAGGTTGGACAATGTTAGATTCTACCTAGCATGGTCAGAGGAATACCTGGGGCCGGAAGCTGACATCATTGGCTAGGAGCATTGTTTTGTATTATTATTATTATTATTATTTATTAATTTAAATTTATATCCCGCCTAACCACCATAGTGGCTCTAGGCGGCTCACAGCATTAAAACAGTACAACAATAAATTAATACTCTAAAATACAATACAATTTCACTTCAATTTCACTTCAATTGTAGATGGGATTAACCTCTCTGGGCAGCCAAACCGGTTTTTAGCTGGTCAAGTCCATTGTTTCACTGGTCAAGGAATGTTGGGGGGGGGGGTTGCAGCCTGCGATGTGTAGGGAACATGTAATGGAGTTTGTGAGCACATGTCTTTAGCCAAAATGACAAGATGGCCATTTCCTGTGTAAGTGTCTTTGTGTGTTAAGAGAAGCCTCCTGGAGTTGGCAACCTTGGGAACCGCTGTCTCAAGCATTTGCTGGAATCATTTGTAGCTGGTTTTTCTCCTTGGTTATTCCTCCTAGTTCCTCTCACACAATGAGCAACAGTCCATTTATCACTTATGAATTTACCATTCATAAGAGTGCAAAAGCACCTTTCGGGCTTACACAACCCTCCATAAGACCCAGTTTGGAAAGGGGGAGCAGTTGTGATAAATAAACGCCAAGGGGGTGGGTGGGTGTTGAGGTTTTTAGTGGGCATGTCAGACTAAGTCGATCTGGCGCTAGCTGGTTCCCTCTTGGGAGTGCGACAATCTGCTTTGCACTGTTGAGGTTCTTGGGGGAAACCACGATCAGTGCCACAACTGGGCACATAGGGGGAAGGGAAGGCTTACCGCACGTGGCCCAGCTGCCTGCAGATCCACATCCCCAACATGATGTCCCAACTTCCGTGACATACTGGAAACCAGCTGGGTTGGCCCCCGGCCTGCACTTCCAATATGAATGTATCTCTGTTTACTCTGAAAGACACTAAAACCATTGGGTTAAGAAGAAGAAGAAGAAGAAGAAGAGATTGGATTTATACCCCACCCTCCACTCCCCAAGGGAGTCTCAGAGCGGCTTACAAACTCCTTTTCCCTCCCCCTCCCCACAACAGACACCCTGTGAGGTAAGTGGGGCTGAGAGAGCTCTTTCCCAAGCTGTCCTTGAGGGAACAGCTGGTACAGAGCTATGGCTTGCCCAAGGTCATCCAGCCAGGTGCAAGTGGAGGAGTGGGGAATCAAACTCCTTTTTTACTTCAGTGACTGTAGGTAGCCTGACTAATCTTGCTACCTGAACAGTTTGAGACAACCTACAAGGATGTCTGCTTTTTTTTTTTTTTTTGCAATTTCATCTCCTCATTCCCCCACATTTATGAATTTTATAAAAATGGTGTATATGGGAAATAAGGTTCCCAAGCGCGGTTGCCAGCAGGCTGGCCCTAAACCTAACCTGAACCCTAATCACCCTAACCATAAACATAAACCTTACCCTAACGCAAACCCTAACTCTAGACCTAATATCCCAAAACCCTAACACTATCCCTAAACGTCACCCTAATAATTCTAACCCTAACCCTAATAACCGTAACCGTAAACATAAACCCTGAACCCAAACCTAACCCATACCACCAACCCTAACCACTAAACCCTAACCTTAACACTAACAGTAAACCTAATCCCTAACCCTAATGCTAACCATAACCCTAACACTAAAAACACTAAACCTAAGACTAACACTAATAATGCTAAACCTAATAACCATAACTTTAACAACCCTAACCCTAATAACCTTAACCCTTAATAACCCTAACCCTAACAACTCAACCCTAACCCTTAATAACCCTAACCCTAATAGCCCATATAACCCTGGGCCCGTTCGCGGGGAGGACGGGGTCTAAATTTGAATAAATAAATAAATAAATAGCCCAAACCCTAGTTGGAGAATCTGAATTTAGGCGCAGACTCTATGAAACAAAGACCCACCCATAGTCTGTCTTCTGAGTCTGGCTTCCTCTGGTCGGAAGAGGTCTACTTAAATTTGTACCAGTAACCAAATCAGCCTCCAAGTCAGCCATCTGGGGTGTGTGTGTGGGGGGGCACAGTGTGGTTCGACACCCACTCGGCCAGGGGAGAAAGGATGGGGGAGATGGCAAACCTTTCTTGCTGCCGGCCGCGCCAAAGGGGACTCCTTGCTCTTCTTCCTCTTCCTTCTCTTCCGTAACATCTCTGCATCTGGTCAGAAGTGCCTCTGTGTTGTGGAGGGGGGGTGTCTCTGGAAGGGGAAGGGGCTTCAGCAGTTGCTTCACTAAGGAAGAAAGAATGGGGAGGGGGCAGAAATCCAGTCGTGTTCAGAAGGTGAATTGGCTGTCCCCGAGGGACACCTGGCTGCCTCTAGTTCAGGCCCAGTCCAGATGCTTGGAAACTACACAGCCAAGATATCCCTACTGTACAGGATCCTCTGCTACATGCAGTTGTCAGGATTTGGATATCTCTGGTGTGTGTGTGTGTGTGTGTGTGTGTGTGTGTGTGTGTGTGTGTGTTGATGCACTTCCATTATGCCCACCCAACCTAAACAATGTGTGAGTTTGTTAATCTGAGTAACTGTGCTTTCATACAAGCTGAGGAATGCATTTTGCAGCTGGATTTTGCTTTGTGAAACTGATCACTAAAGCGCATTGAAAGTGGACTGAAAGTGCATTATTCCACATGCACAAAAGCACTAGAGTCACAGCTCAGTGGCAGAGCGCATAGAAGGCGCCATGCTCAGTCTTTGGCATATAATCTCAAAAAGGTCCCTGGGTCGCAGAGCGGGCAAAGCCTGCCTAGAGTAGCAGTGCTAGAACCTGGTGAGATGTTTGGCACCAAAGCGCCCCATGACTCAGATCCATGGTCCGCCAAGGTGAGTATTGTCATCTGGTCTGACTGGCAGGCCAGGCCTGGGCACACAGCAGGGTGAGGAGGAGGGCACATGGGGGCTGGGTGCGGAGGGGGTGAGATGGAGGCTTCTCCATCAGGGATGACCGTTGTCACAGTTTGTCTAGTTCAGTCAATGGGAAACCAGCAGACTGTGTGTGGTTGGGTAGCCAGATATTCCTGGAGATGTGGGGATGAAGCCTGGGGATGGGGGGGTTTGGGGAGGGGAGGGGAGGGGCCGCCTTGAGTATAATGAGGGCATCGTGTTTTACAGGAGAGACCTGTGGAGTGTGATTCCTCCATGAAGGGCCAGTGTTGAGAATGGGGCAGAACAAAGGACATAGGGGGCCCAAAGGCAGCTCCTAGGTTCGGACAAAGACAGAGGGATCCCATTCAAGGAGACAACACACACAGATACTTGCACACGCATGCACACGCATGCACACACACACCATGTCCAGGCATGCTGAATCGCTTGCTCTGGCAATCCTTACCTAGAAACGAGCCCCCCACCGCTGTGCCGATCAGCAGTCCAAAGGTTGCCAGGAGCAAGAGGCCCCTCTGGACTGTGCAGGGGTTTCCATGACCTGCTTTGGAAGGCCCTGAATGCAAAAGGAGAGACAAGTCAATTCAGCGTTCCCTCTAAGCTGAGTTAGTGTGAGCTAGCTCACAGTTTTTTAGCTTCCAGCTCACACATTTTTGTCTTAGTTCAGGAAGGACGGCTCCAGAGCAGACTGATTTATGCAGCAGCCAAATCGCTCGCTCACAACTTTAATGCCAGTAGCTCACAAAGTAGAATTTTTGCCCACAGCTTAGAGGGAACACTGGAGCCAATCTAGTCAGATGGTGGCCATGGTAGTCCTCTGCGATTCAATTCAGATCCTTGAAAGGGCTACTCCAGTTTGCACCAAGAAGGGACCGGAAGTAGGGGAAACAGATGAGAGAATGGTAAATAAAAATAAAGCAGGACTCATCTTAAACGTTGTATTTCTTGCCTCCTTTTCTATGGAACCCAGATTTCAGGACTGCCACCTCTGATTAGGAAATTCCTGGAGATTTGGGGGTGGGGCCTAGAGATGGTGGGGTTTGGGGAGGGGAGGGACCTCAGCAGGGCACAGTGCCATAGAGTCCGCCCTCCAAAGCTGCCATTTTCTCTAGGAGAACGGATCTCTGTCACCTGGAGATCAGTTGTAATTCCAGGGCAAATTCAGGCCCCACCTGGAGGCTGGCAACCCAGCCCATTGAATTCCTTACCTGGCCCTACAGGTGCCCATAACTTCTCTTTGCCCTTTGAATCTATGGGGCCAAGCTCATGGTTTTGCGCCTGAGTCACAGCAGCAGGGAAGTCCACAACGAATTGGGATGCCGATCTAAGATTCTGTCAAGGAAAGCGACAATCAATACCTTCTCTCCTTTCCCGCACCACACAAAAAATGCTTCAAGAGTAGGAGAAATATTATATTTTACAGCTGGGGAAAGTCTGACCCAAAGCCACAGAGCTCCTGTCCGACCAGAGGCTTTGCTCTGCATTGGGTTGCCAGCCTCCAGGTGGGGCCTGGAGGTTTCCCAGAATTTAAACTTCTCTCCAGGCAACAGAGATCTGCTCCCTGGAGAATACAGTGGCTTTCAAGGACAGAGCTGATGGCACTGTATCCTGCTGCGGTCCCTCCCTCTCAAACCCCACCCTCCCCAGGCTCCACCCACCACATCCCCAGGAATTTCCCAACCCGGAGTTGGCAGTCCTATCAAGTCTAGTGTGTTCTCCACCATCCCACACTATGCCACACGCTGATTCTCATGCACTCATACCTCCTAGCCCCATTGCATTATTCACCAACTCTGTTGAAGTCCACAGAGAAGAAGACAGCTGCCTCCGTGGCAGCCCCAGCTGCTGAGTTCGGGCAGTCCCCCCCCCCCCCCCGAGAGTGTTCCGAGGCTCTTACCATCCTGGGAAAGGCCAGCAGGCTGAAGGATGCTCGGAGGCAGGCAGACGGCTCATAGCAGCCAGGGGAAAGCAGCAAGGGCTAAAAAGGACAGAGCAGGTGATTAGGCATTAAATAGCCCTCTGGCTGGGTTCCACCTTCCACCACCACCCCGCCCCACGGATCAGCAGGACAATAACTCTCTTGTTTCTCTTTGTGTCCCCCCCCCCCCCATGATCTCCAACCTGCTGATCAGATGACTGAGAGGGAGAGGTATGCGGTTGCCTAGCAACTGCCCTCCCTCTCATTGAAACCCCCCTCCCCAAAAAGATTCCACTCACACCACCAGGCAATGTTCATGGAGCCTGTTGAGACGGGGAAGCCTAGTGACATTTGCTGTTATTGAAATGTTGCTGCAAAGTGGGCGGCGGGGGGGGGGGGGGGTCTCTCTCTCGCTCTCTCTCCTTGGAGTCCCAGAATTAATGGGCAGGTGAAAATGATGCCTATTCAAGGAAGTGACCTCCGTGTCCCTTCCTGCCATCTCGCCAAAGGTCACGCCAAATGCCAGCTCAAAAGGTCTGCCCGCTCCCCTGCCAAGAGATTCCTTTGTCTGTGTGCCAAACTGCCCCGTGCTCCACAGAGACAAAGAGGGTCCTCTGTAAAGTGGGGAAGACGTCCCCTGTCGGGGTGTACGGCAGGAGTTGGCAAAATGATCAGGCAGCTGGCTGGGAAACTATATGTTGACTTCCCAGCAGCCTTTGCTCCTGGCATGCCTTTAGCGGCTGCAGAAAGGACAGAAAGCCAACTGGTGAAGCATCCCCTCTCCACATTAAGGAGAGCTGCTCCTGTTGGATTTCTTACCTTTTAACTGTCAACTGTTTTAAATTTTATTGTATTTATTGAAATGTTGTAACCCGCCCTGAGCCCGTTTATGGAATGGGTGGGAGATAAATGTGAAAAATTAAAAATTAAAATAAATAAATAAGCTCAGCTCTCTCTGAGGGCCACCCGTCAAGTCAGCAAAGAATGCAGAAAACCTAGAAAGCATATTTGGATACCATTAACTTCAGCCTCCCACACAGGGCTTCTGTATGCAGATCTGCTTTTAATTCCTAAGAATATAAGAAGAGCCTTGCTGGATCAGGCCAGTGAAGATCCATCCAGTCCAGCATCCTGGCTCACATAGCGGACAAACGGTTCCTCTGGAGGGCCAACAACAGGGCAGAGAGGCCGAGGCCTTCCCCTGATGTTGTTTCCTGACTCTAGGGTTCGGAGGCTTAGTCCCTCTGAATGCGGAGGTTCCCCTCAGTCACCATGGATAGTAGTCACTGATTGACCTCTCCTCCATGAATCTATCTAATCCCCTTTTAAAGCTCTTTTTCCTGTGGCCATAAGCACATCTGCTGGCAGCAAATTCCACATTTTAATCACTCTTTGTGTGAAGTAGTAGTTCCTTTTGTCCACCCTGAATCTATTGCCTATCAGATTCATTGGATGCCCCCAAATTCTAGTCTTTTGGGAGAGGGAAAAAAAGATCTCTCTGTCTGCTCTCTCTACCCCTTGCGTACTTTTATAAACCTCTGTCATGTCCCCCCTTCGTTGTCTCTTTTCTCAACTGAGAAGTCCCTGTCTCCTCAGCCTTTCCTCATAAGGGAGGTGCACCAGCCCCCTAATCATCTTGGTTGCTTAGCTCTGCAGTGTCCTTTTTCCTAATATGAACTATACAATTTTTATTAGAAGAGTTATACTGATGTCACAACTTCCTTAGAGGAAGGCGCGTACTCGGCTTTTCCTGCTGGCCCTCTCTGTCCCGCCAGGTAGGCCCTCTTTCCTTGTTCCTATCCAAGGTGGCCAGTAGATGGCGCCAGGGAGCTGCAGCTCATGGCGGCAGTAAAATCAACATCTGCTGCACAGATTTCCTTCGTTTGGCTCTGATCTTCCAGGGACTTGTCTGTTTGCAGGCTGGAGGTTTGCTTGGCAAAGGAAACATGTGGTAGGCCCTCTTTCCTTGTTCCTATCCAAGGTGGCCAGTAGATGGCGCCAGGGAGCTGCAGCTCATGGCGGCAGTAAAATCAACATCTGCTGCACAGATTTCCTTCGTTTGGCTCTGATCTTCCAGGGACTTGTCTGTTTGCAGGCTGGAGGTTTGCTTGGCAAAGGAAACATGTGGCGCTTCCCAGCCTCTTCAGCACGGTTTTCTTTGCTCGTTTTCTTTAGTGTGAGATTGCCAGGCCTGTAGAGAAATCTCAGACTAGAGTGGAAACTGTTATAACGCTCCCTCTAAGCTGTGAAGCCTTGTGAGCAAAAATTCTACTTTGTGAGCTACTGGCATCAAAGTTGTGAGCGAGCAATTTGGCTGCTGCATAAGTTGGTTTGCTCTGGAGTCGTCCTTCCTGAGCTAGGACAAAAAATGTGTGAGCCAGAGGCTAAAAA
Organism: Lepidodactylus listeri; assembly: GCA_029233225.1. Lineage (NCBI taxonomy): Eukaryota > Metazoa > Chordata > Lepidosauria > Squamata > Gekkonidae > Lepidodactylus > Lepidodactylus listeri. The sequence continues at coordinate 72,336,454 of JARCFY010000014.1, read as the reverse complement.
ACTGTGAGCTAGTCCACACTAACTCAGCTTAGAGGGAACATACTATAACTGCCACTGATGTCTCCAAGGCTCCCTTTCTCCAGGGCTCTCCATTTGATCGTCATAACCTGAGAGCCTGAGAGAAAGAGGAGAGAGCGAGAGACCGGATCACTGGGGATTTGAACGTATGTGTCTCCAGTACTAATCGGACACTCTAACTCTTCAACCCCATCAAGGCTTCTTCATACTGGCTCCCCTGTGTAATTATTGGGGCATTTTAAGTGCAAAGTTCCAGGAGAAAAAGACAAACAAAACAGAAGTTTAGGGGCAACATGAAACAAAATTCCCTTCTTCGGATGCAAGAGGAGAAATAAGCCGAATGACCAAAGAGCAGCCTGGGATCTTCCCTTTTCCTCTTCGCTTTCCAAAAGCATATCTCCCACCCATGGTGGCCAGGTGGCTCCAGCTTTGCAAAAGTGCAAGACAAGTATTGTCTTGATCCCTGGTTCCCAGTCTCCAGGTGTGGCCTGGACACTGACAACCAGAGCCCAAGCCTATAATTCATTTGGCCTGGAGATCTTCCGGAATGACAGCTGATCTCCAAATGACAGAGACCAGTTCCCCTGGAAGAAAATGGCTGCTTCAGAGGGTAGACTCTTGGCCATGATACCCTACCAAGTTCTCTCCCCTCCCCCCCCAACCCCACCTTTCACAGGCTCTTCAAATCTCCCGGAATTTCCCACCCAGGAGCTGGTGACCCCAGCCTGCCTTGTGGAAATGCCCGAACGTGAAGGAAGCGGGAGGGCACTGTCCCTGTGAAAAGCGGCCCCATCGTCCTGCATTTGGTTATGGGGGGGGTCAGTGGGCCAAAGGCAAGCCAGGGAGCAGGGGGGGGGGAAGGGGACATTCCTCCCACAGGGTATCTGGCTGCCCCAGAAGCAGGGAAGGAGCGCGGCTGTGTGAATGCGGTATGTCAAATGATCACTAGTGATTTGTGTCTCCACTTGAATTAAAAAAAAATTAAAATCCTGCAGGCAGCATTGAATAAAAGAATCTCTCTTTTCAGATCGAGTGGGCAGGAGCTGGTGAAGCTACCGGAGGTGCGTGTGCGTGTGTGTGTGTGCAGTTTCCCTCCGACTAGCCTGAGGCCAAGCCCGAAAGCGCCTGGCTAGGTGTGGGACCTGGCTAGCTACGCCTTTGCACTCTCAAGCAGGTACTCGACTTGTAGCTCCCTGAAAGGAACGATTCTGCAGTCTCTCCTGCAACGGACAGAACCCACTTAGTACAAACAGGCCAAGCCCTTCCTGGCCTTGGACCCTCATGTTTCTAAGACCACTTCTCCCCCTGTGCTCTGCCATGTCAGCATCGTTCCTCTGAGCGGGGACTTCTGCAGGGGCCACTCCTCCAAATGCTACTGCATGAATTAGTTTGCTCTGGAGCCATCCTCTCCAAGCGAAGCCAAAAACGTGTGAACCGAAGGCTACAAAACTGTGAGCTAGTTCACACTAACTCAGCTTAGAGGGAACTCTGATTAGGAGTCAGCTTCTGGCCATGCCAGCGCAAGCCCCAGAAACGCCGACACCTAGGTTGGTAAACCTCCGGGTGAGGCCTGGAGTTCTCCCAGAGTTACAACTGAGCCAGATGACAGAGATTACTTCCCCTAGAGAAAACGGCTACTTGGAGGTTGGGATCACACTGAAGTCCCTGCCCTCCCCAACCTCTGCCTCCCTGCCAAATTTCACAGAATTGCCCAACCCAGAGTTGGCAACCTGATGGTGATAACCCATTTTTGAACTTCCCTATGTCTCAGTCTGGGCTGCGGTGGCTCAAGTGGTTAAGACGCTCAACTGCAGACCAGAAGGCCACAAGTTCGGCAGTTCAGGACCCAAGTGCCACATGACGGAGTGAGCTCCTGTCTCTGGCCCCAGCTCCTGCCAACATAGCAGTTCGAAAGCAAGAAACTGCAAGTAGATAAATAGGTACCGCTTCGGTGGGAAAGTAACAGCGTTCCATGCGCCTCGGTGTCTAGTCATGCCGGCCACATGACCATGGAGATGTCTTCAGACAGCGCTGGCTCTACGGCTTGGAAATGGAGATGATCACCACATCCCTAGAGTCGGATTCAAGTGGCTTTCAAGCAAGGGAAACCTTTACCTTTACCTCTTATCTCTTGGGCATGTTCCTCCCCTCCATGTTTGAGGCCGGTGTCTCAGGCAGCTGGCTTTCACCTCTCCTCCTCTAGAGCCCACTTTCCTTTCGATGGCTCTTCCGGATCCTCTGTTGCAGCCTCTCTGTGCTTCCAGAGACCTGGCCTGGCTCAGCTGCAGACTTCCTCCCCTGGATTTCAGACCCAGCCAGAGCCTTAAAGTGCCTGGGCAGCTTTGATCAACGATGTCCAGATTTCCTTGTAACAAGCAGGCGCGCGGTCCTGGTGAGGAGCGAGAGGGTCATTCCGTCTTGCAATTACTCCGCTTTCTTTCTTCCCAAGGCCTGTTGGGGATTAGGTGACTACACCAGAAAACGCTTTGCACATCGTCACCTGTAAACTGAATTCTGTCTTGGCAGCCCCGCGAATAAGGCTTGACTCAGTCTTTGCCTGGGATTCACAAGACGTTTTTAATATGACTTCCTTGCAGCTGTGCAAACCCAAGGATCAGCGCAGCACCACAGATCAGATTTCTGCCTAAGAGCCCTGATGCTCCATTACGAAAAAGCCTCCTGGATTTGGCTGGGTGAGGACTCTGTTGGTTTACTCCAGACCACCTGATCTGGCCACGCGCACAGGTTTCTCTGTTTGCATGACTCATGGGGAGCTCTGGGGACACAGCAGCCTGGGAATTGCCGCACATTTTGGACATTATTTAATCTTTCCCAAGGATCTCCATCTTCAGCAAAGGGAGGCACTGAATGGCTTTTGCAGAGTTGGCCCAACGGCTGCAAAATACTCCCCAGGTCCTGCTGGTGGACCTCCGGATGGCACCGGGGTTTTGGCCACTGTGTGACACAGAAGGATTTCAGACAGCCTATCTATTCTGTTTCAGGAACTGGTTACTAATGGGTTTTTTCCTGTCATTTCAGACAGACCTGTTTCAGTAGCCAGCTGTTAACGGAATATATTTACCTGGTCATACAATGCTGGTTGTCTCCCATTTGGGAAGCGTGTCTGAGGCTTTGCTGATGAAAACTGCTTTCCTCAGGTCTTCAATCCCTTCTTCTGGATCTAAATCACTACAGTGGGCTGTGTAAAATGCCCTGTATCCAAAGGAGTCTCAGAGCGGCTTACAAACTCCTTCCCCTCCCCCTCCCCACAACAGACACCCTGTGAGGTGGGTGGGGCTGAGAGAGCTCTTTTGAGAACCGCTCCTGAGAGAACAGCTCTGAAAGAACTTTTCACTGACCCAAGATCACACCAGCAGCTGCATGTGAAGGAGGGGGGAATCAAACCCAGTTCTCCCAGATAAGAGTCCACGGACTTAACCACTACACCAAGCTTTGACTTGACAACACTTTCTACCACCAATAACCTGGCTACCATTGAACCTCACAGGCCTTTCCCTCGAGAGCCAGTTTGGTGTAGTGGTTAAGTGCGCGGACTCTAATCTGGGAGAACCGGGTTTGATTCCCCACTCCTCCACTTGACCTGGCTGGATGACCTTGGGCAAGCCATAGCTCTGTACCAGCTGTTCTCTCAAGGACAGCTTGGGAAAGAGCTCTCTCAGCCCCACCTACCTCACAGGGTTTGTAAGCCGCTCTGAGACTCTTAAGTGAGTGAAGGGCGGGATATAAATCCAATCTCTTCTTCTCTTCTTCTTCTTCTCACTGCGGGCTGCGGGAGTCCTGACTGCATCAGCCTGCAGCTCTTGCATGCACTGCGCTCCCTGCATGCCCTTCACCCCATTCTTCATATCACCCCCTGATGACCTGACTGAAAGGAAGCTGCTCTTCTTAGTCAGCTGCATGAACTGGCTCTATTTATATGCATTTCTGCCCTGCCTTTGTCTAGAAAATGAGGCTCTCAGCGACTGCTAAGTCAAGGTTCCTGCGCTGGGGAAAAGAAAAATGCATAGCCAGCCAGGGTCCCCAGGGGCAGAATGTAAATGCAGCCTGTGTGTTTACAGAAGTCTCTTTAGGGACCACAGCCAGGGGGCTAGAAAGAAACATGCTGGGGGTGTCCCCCACCCCAGTAAACGAAAGCCGAACATCTCAGGAATCCAGAACTTTCGGCCACATTTGCTGTTCAGCCCGAGGGACCATTAACACATCACTGTGGCAGAATCACTCGAAAGAGGGTTGGTTTTTTTTTTTTTTTAATATGTATAAAAAAATCACATTAATGTCATGTAGTGACAAATGGGCCGCAGGCAGCCCGGGTTTTGCATGTGAGTTGGCTCTTGGTTGGAATAGTCCCAAAATAGGTTGACATCAATGCCAGAAGAAGAGCGCGCGCACACACACACACACACACGCACACACACACACACACACACACACACACGCGCGCGCCACCCCAGTGAACAGAGCGCATCATATCTGAAAACCTGAAATCTGAGCAAAATTCTGCAGCAAAGGAAGCCAGCATGACTTCAGCAGGTTTGCCCAGTGTATTCTACCTTTGTTATTCGAGGTTGGAGATGGATGAGGCGCCATGGAGCCTCTGACTCAGCAGTTCCCCTCACTCATGAGGTTTCACCCGTATGTTTTCCTTAGGGTTGCCAGCCTCCAGGCGGTGGCTGGAGATCTCCGGCTATTACAACTGATCTCTTTGGAAGGAAGACTCTATGGCGTTATACCCAACTCAAGCCCCTCCCCTCTCCAAGCCCCAACCCCCTCAGGGGACACCCCCAGGGTCTAACTAACTCTCACAAGTGGTGACGGACAGCTTTCCCTGCCTGAGGCTCTGGAGAGTTGCTTCCAATTGCAGCAGGTAATTATGGCAGAGCTCAATGGACCACACCTCAGAGAGGATATTATAGCATTGGAAAAAGTGCAGAAAAGGACAACTAGGATGATAAAAGGGTTGGAACACTTTCCCTATGAAGAAAGGTTGAAGCGCTTGGGGCTCTTCAGCTTGGAGAAACGACGGCTGAGGGGGGACATGATCGAGGTTTACAAGATGATGCATGGGATAGAGCAGGTAGAGAAAGAAGTCCTTTTCTCCCATTCTCACAATGCAAGAACTCGTGGGCACTCCATGAAATTGCTGAGCAGTCGGGTTAGATCAGATAAAAGGAAGTTCTTCTTCACCCAAAGAGTGATTAACCTGTGGAATCCACTGCCACGAGAGGTGGTGGGGGCTACAAACATGGACGGCTTCAAGAGGGAATTGGATAAACATCTGGAGCAGAGGTCCATCCATGGTTATTAGCCACAAGGTATAGATAGGAGCTCTTAGTCGGGGGCAAGTGATGCTCTGTATTCTTGGTGCTTTGGGGGGGGCAAGAGTGGGAGGGCTTCTGGTGTCCTGGCTCCACTGCTGGACCTTCTGAGGGCACCTGGTGGTTCTGGCCACTATGTGACACAGTGTGTTGGACTGGATGGGCCATTGGCCTGATCCAATGTTGGCTTCTCTTATGTTCTTATGATCCAGTTTAAGGCAGCTGAGACATCAGTGCCAAGAGCATAGTAGCCATGTGCACTGCATGCAGTGCTGCGGGAACATGGGCCTTGTTCACAAAGGACTTGAGTCTGTGGAGATGCCCCAAGGAAATGCCGGTGGAGATGGCCAGCTGGACAGCTCCCACCAGCACCTTGGCAGTAGACTCTTCATGCGAGGAGCCAGAATTAGAAACCAGTCTCCACCGGGAATGCCAATGCCAGACCCAGCTTTCTTTAGAAAACTGACACTCCCCCCCCCCCCCCCCCCCCGTTCTTTGGAGCTGTTAAAATGGTCTTTCTTTCAGTGTGTAGCCTTTTTTAAAAAAAGTAGCACTTTGTTGTTTTCTCACTGAAAAGGGGGGGTTTCTCACTGAAAAGGGGGGGTTACACCAGAGAAGACTGAAGTGAAAGGGGTGTGTGCACGTGGGGGGGGGGTAGGAACTAGGAGGAAATGCGTCCACATAGATCCGGCATCCAAGAAGATGACAAAGATCTCTGCTGAGGTGGCTCGAGTGTTGTGAGAAACAACATTTCTGAGCTTAAGTATTTATGTACAAAAGCTGTCTGGAAGCTCTGGTGGGAAACGGTGCATACAAATTAGAAAACTCTGCTTTTGGATCTCCAGTTGGGTCTAGGATCCTCCTGAGTCCTTTAGAAGAAGCAGCAGCAGCTGCCACCAGCTGGACTGAAAATAGGGCTGCCAATGTCCAGGTGGCACCTGGCAATCACAGTGGACCTCCAGATAACCAAGATCATTCCCCCTGAAGAGAATGGCTGCTTTGGAGGGTGGACTCCGTGGCATGATTCCTGGCTGAGGTCCCTCCCCAAACCCTGCCTTCCCCAGGCCCCGCCCCCAAATTCTCCAGGTATTTCCCAACCCAGAGATGGCAACCCCAATTGAATAGCAATGCATGTTTTCCAAGTAACAGTGCTGCAAACTGCTGTAAAGCTCCCATAAAGCACGCTGGTGGAAAATGCAGTAACGCATCATGCTCGTGCTAAAGGGTACTCGACAAGGACCTGATGAGCATATAAAGTTTTTACCAAATGGCAGGAAGAAGGATCGATGGATTCAAAACAAACAAACACCATTCTGTCTTCTACTTCCTTTGCATAATGAGGTAACCTGGGTTGGGAGAAAATAGAGAGGGAATCAGCATTGCATGGAATACAGCAAAAACCTCCAAGGAATATACAGTTCTCCTAGGTGCAGGAAGAGATACATAAGAACATAAAGAGACGCCAACACTGGATCAGGCCAGTGGCCCATCCAGTCCAACACTCTGTGTCACACAGTGGCCAGAAACACCAGGTGCCTTCAGGAGGTCCAGCAGTGGGGCCAGGACACTAGAAGCCCTCCCACTGTTGCCCCCCCAAGCACCAAGAATACAGAGCATCACTTGCCCATGACCGAGAGTTCCTATCTATACCTTGTGGCTAAGAGCCACTGATGGACCTCTGCTCCATGTGTTTATCCAATTCCCTCTTGAAGATGATCCTCACCTTCCAAAACAGCTTCACCCCTCCCCATCCCACCTATTCCCCCCAGTCGTCTCAGTTTGCCCTGCAGAAGCACATATCTCAGAAAAAGAGTAGACCGTCAGCTCAAGGAACGGAAAAACTAGAACAAGGGACTCTGGGGAGGGGGGTTGGCTTTGCTTGAGAAAATGAACATATTGGCGAAACGTCTCTCCCAATCATGACAGTCCCGGCTAAGCAAGAATGTTCCCTCAATCCCTGGGAATCTTTATATAATTGCTGGGCGGAGAGGGGGGGAGGTCAGCTGGAAGACAGGACTTGCTTCTCGCATTGGCAGCATTTTATGGAGAAGTTTCCACTTTAACGTTCCCCTCTCCAGCAGCTGCGTGTTCAGCGTAAGCCAAGGGTCAAGGTACGAACACATCAGACGGCCATACGGAGTCAGACCCTTGGTCTCTCATGGCCATTGCTGTCCACTGTAACTGGTAGCAGTCCTCCAGCATCACCTACAGCTTGATCCTTTTAACTGGAGGTGTGGAAGATGTGAGTTGGGGACCTTCTGCATGCATGGTTTGGGGAGGGGAGGGGCCTCAGTGGGGCATAATGCCACAGAGTCCACCTTCCAAAGCAGCCATTTTCTCCAGGGGAACTGATTTCAGTCCACCCTACCTGAGACCCTGGAGAGCTGCTGACAATCTGAGTAGACTATGCTGACTTTGATGGATGGGTGGACTTGTTCACTATAAGGCAGCTTCGTGTGTCCAACTGTAATATCAGGAGATCTCCAGGTGCCACCTGGAGGTTGGTAATCATGGTCGCACCACTGGTCTGTCAAGGTCAGTCTGACTGACAAGGGCTTTTCAGAGTCTAGGGCAGAGGTCTTTCAGTCATCTACTACCTGAGAGGTCGGAGATTGAACCTGGGACCTTCTGCATGCAAAGCAGATGCTCTTCCATCAAGCCATGACCCCTCCCTGTGGTTGCAAGAATGAACCCTTAGTGCCCTGTGCTGTGTGAAGAAGTCCCCAAGCATGGTGTCAGCCTCTCAGCATGGCTCTGCGCCCCTCTTCTGCCCCAATGAGGGGTGTGAAACTCCAGCCAACCAGTTGGACTGTGCAATGAACCTCCAGACCGCTGAAGAGACAAGAAGCAGGGGACCCCCCCCCCCACCTGTTATTTGTAAACCTGAGCAGCCCCTTCTCCTCTTCTTCACCCTCCATCTCCTGGTTGTGGGCCTCATCAATGTTCCACAGGGAATCTGGAACAGAAGAACACAAAGGCAGGAAAGATCTGGATCTTCTTAACCATGGAGTGATCTCTATCATCTTATTTCTGCAATTCCTTGCAAACTCAACACAAAGGGCCCCAACGGAAATATCCCAACATCCTTTGTACTGATTATGGCGGAGTCTCAAGAGGACAAACTCCCCCATTCCCAGCTAGCTCATTTGCCTGCATTGTTTGCTAGCCCACTTCTAATCCGCTGATGGGTACATCTGAGCAGGCCACAGCAGGTACTGGGAGGCAGGGGAGGAGATGTTCTCTTGAGCATATCACCAGCAGAAGGTCAGGGCACTTTGCCAAACATGAGCAGCTCATCTTCACGAACTTTCATTCATTCATCTCAGGGGACTCTTCTTAAGTACATTTTCCACACACGGCTGACAGTTCCCTTGTGAAAACGGACGGGGAAAGGGGGACTTAGAATGGCAGCCTTCAAAGTGTCATTGTGTGAAAGCTGCAGGAAAGGATCTGAAGGGGGGTGAGGGCAGGCTGGGAATAGAATTTGGGCACAATCCGCTGGGATCAGCTGCAGAACAATCCCTTTTCTGATAGGGTTGCCAGCTTGGGGTTTGGAAATACCTGGAGAGGGGAGAGAGGGGTTTGCAGAGGGGAGGGCCATGGAGGCCACCCGCCAAAGCAGCCATTTTCTCCCGGGGAACTGGTCTGTGTTGTCTGGAGATCAGTTCTAATTCCAGGAGATCCCCAGGCCCCACCTGGAGGCTGGCAACCATAACATGGTGAGTGAAGTGGAGCGGTAGAGGGGAGTCCCTTGCTCTCCCTCTCTCTCTGACCTCCTTGACCTTTCTGAACCAGACTGGAAGGCTTCAAAAGAAGGCAGGACTGAAAAGTGTCTGATCGTTTCATTTTTGCGTTTGTCTAGCAAGGGATGTATTGTTCTTTTCTCTTGGGAGGTGCAGCTGCTTAGGTGGAAATGGGAGTGGCCAAATTTGCTAACTTGGCTGCTGCAGGGAGAGAGGGCTCCGAGGTTCAGGAAGGGTTTGGATGCAGTTGAGGACAGAGGCAGAAATACTACCGCGAAATGCACTCTTTGTTTCTTGTCTGGACTGGGAAATCCTGCTGGGTGGGGCCAACCTGGGTCCTAGAAACAAAAAGGAAGCCCAAGATGGTGGGTGGGGCTGACCCCATTTGGTGGTAAAAGGTAAAGGTTTCCCTTGCTCAAAAGCCGGTCGAATCTGACTCTAGGGGGCGGTGCTCATCTCCGTTTCCAAGCCGAAGAGCCAGTGCTGTCCAAAGATGTTTCCATGGTCATGTTGCCGGCATGACTAGATGCCGAGGCGCACGGAATGCTGTTACCTTCCCACCAAAGCGGTACCTATTTATCTATTTGCAGTTTCTTGCTGTCGAACTGCTGGGTTGGCAGGAGCTGGGGCCAGAGACGGGAGCTCACTCCGTCGTGTGGCACTTGGGTCTCGAACTGCCAAGCAACCGGCCAGCCAATCTGCAGCTCAGCGTCTTAACCTCCGAGCCACCACAGCCCTAGATTTGGTGGTACACTCTGCAAAATTGGCAATGCATGGACTCACCTCCACCGACTCTCTTGCCTGGCCCAAAGAAGGAGCCCTCAGCAGGGATATAGACAGACCCCATGAGAGGGTCACTGGGAAGTGACAGCAGCCATTTCTGTGAGGCCTCTCTTTACACAGAAAAAACTTCACAGTAGGGCGACCATATTTTGAGAAGCAAAAAAGAGGACGTATTTCCCAACTGACTACTTCAAACAAGTGATCACGATGACAAATCTCATTTTAAATACCCCCGACTATTTAAGCTGTGATACTTGCTGCGAACTGGGAATATTCCTATCCTAACCTTCCAACCCCACAAGAGAACATTTTCACCAGTTTTTTTTAAGAGCCCAAAAGAAGATGGATGTCAAAAGAGAGAGAACACGTCCTCTGAAAAGAGGACATCTGGTAACCAATGCTCCCTCTAAGCTGTGGAGTCTTGTGAGCAAAAATTCCATTTTGTGAGCTACTGGCATTAAAGTTGTGAGCCAGCGATTGGGCTACGGCATCAGTGAGTCTGCTCTGGAGCCCTCTTTCCTGAGCCTAAGACAAAAATGAGTGTGAGCCGGAGGCTAAAAAAACTGTGAGCTAGCTCACACTAACTCAGCTTAGAGGGAACACTGCTGGCAACCCTACTTTACAGAGAAAGGCGAACAAAAACAACCGGTTGCTGCCCCAAGGATTATGCAGTCTATTTGTGCCCAAAACTTCCATAATCTGGGCAGATTTGTACTAAGGTAACTGTTAAAAGCAGCCAATTGCCACAAAAGTCAGAAGCTTGCCAAGTTATCTGAAGGTGAGCAAAGCAGCTGAACTTTTGAAAACGCTGTTATCTTGTTTCCAGAAATCTTTTCTTGCCATCAAAGCTTTCTTCCCATTAACAGATGCGCAAAGGGCGTACTTTGAAGATGTGCATTCTTTTTATTACCTGATGTCCTCCAACCTGTGAAAAAAAAGGGGAGGTGAAATTTCTCATCCCAGGGAGGGAGGGAGAGAGGGAGGGGGAAGTCTCCTCCTCAGAACGGCATCCTTCACTTTGCTCTCCAACGTGACTTAAAAGTCATTAAGGATGGAAATCAAATCCTGTCATTGTGCCTTTTAATTGCCCACGGAATGAGCTGCACCGTTAATGAGTATTGTTTTGCAGAAAACACAAGACCTCAGCCACGCTTAAGATCTCCAGGTTGACGCCTTCCCCTCTGTCTGGTGAAAAGCATTCCAAAAAAGGCCCGATCGAAAAGGGAGGGAGGCCAAGAGGTGCTGGGGCCTGCCCAGGATGGGGGAAAAAAGCATTCATTTCACTCCGTGTATGTACGCACCACTCCAGAACTTTGTATAAAATGATCTGGAGCGTAGTGCTTGATGGTGTTAAGTACCATCAAGTCTCAGTCTGTTGGGTTTTCAAGGCAAGAGAATAACAGAGGCAGCTTGCTGTTGCCTGCCTCTCCGTAGCAACCCTGGACTTCCTTGGTGGCCTCCCATCCAAGTACTAATGATAAGTATTGGAGTCGGGAGTCCATGGAACAGTGAAACAGCTAGATCTTTATTGCTGGTCCGGATGAAGCAGACAACCCAGGGCTCCGAGCCCTCCTTTTATGCTGGTCAGGGACAATCCCCTGACCTCGCCCAACTGGCCTGATAGGCTATTCTCAGTCTATTTACATCTCATAGGTTCCCTGGGAGGAACCTAGGTACAGGATTGGTGGCCGGTTCGAATCCACCTGGCCTTTGTTCTACCTGGCTGAAGCTCAGGTAGTTTCTTGGCCATGTGCTCTGGCCATACTCTGGCCATGTGCTCTGGCCATGCGGTCGCAATTATGGGAGCACATGGCGACCTCATGGTCAATACATAACAACTAACTTGGGCTGACCCTGCTTAGCTTCCGAGATCTGACAAGGCCGGGCTATCCTGGACCATCCAGGTCCAAGGAAAAGACATTGAGAGATGGTTTTCCATTGCCTGCCTCTGCGTAGCCATTTGGGTGGCCTCCCATCCCAGCACTGACCAGGCGTAACCCTCCTTAGCTTCTGAGACCTGACAAGACCAGGCTATATAAGAACATAAGAGAAACCAATGTTGGATCAGGCCAGTGGCCCATCCAGTCCAAGCACCAAGACTACAGAGCATCCCTTGCCCCCGACTGAGAGTTCCTATCCAAGTGCTTTTGCAAGATGGAACCAAAGGGCCAAGCTAATGAGACACTGGGGGGTGGGAGTGGAAAGGGGGGGAGAGCCTTGCCCTTGGACAAGGGACATTGTGAATGAGCCCAGGTCAGCCCCTCAAGTCACCTTTCCTACCTGCGAGCTGCAGGTGCTATCAGTGCCGAATGGAAAGGGACAGGCTGTGTTGAAAGACTGCCGTTGGCTGAGTAACAGGCTGTTAAAGACTCCTGGTGCTTAATGTGCTGCAATAGTCTTCTCCTTAAAAACCATTTGGGCCACTCTTTGGGGCATAAGTTCTCACCCTTTTAGGGGAGGAGCAACAACTAGCAGAGTCCTTTATTATTATCATTATTTTAAACATAGGCTTCTGCAATGCTTCTTGGTGAAGAGCGACTGCCTTTCGGGGTAAGTGCAGAGATGCAAAGGGGAGCTGGGATTGGAATCCTTGTGGCAGAGCGGCTGGCAGGAGGCAGAGAGTGACTGGCGTCTTGGCGGGCCCCTTTCCCCCCTCTTGCTGCAACCGTGTATTAACTTGTCACTGCAGATGCATCTTGGTGTTCTGGTGGCACAGGTTTCTTGGATGGAGTGTCCAGTGGTTGCCGGGCAACTGTCAAGTGCTTTACTCTCTTGCCGTTGCTCACATAATGGAGCTGTTGACAAAGGAAAACAAATCTGAAGGGTGATCCTCAGCAAACACGATATGAGAGCCAGTTGCTGCAGGCTGCAGATCAGGGGCCCCCAACCTGTTTGAGTCTCCAGACAACAGTCAGAAGCCTTCCTGGGCAAAAGCCCCACCTGGCCCTGCCCACTTTCTAAAAGCACTTGGTGGTGGGGACCACAAGACGTCCTGGCGGGTGCCCAGGCTCCCACAGACATCTCGAGGAACGGAGGAGGGGCTGAGACAGAACCGGCTTGCCTTTGTGATGCAGACAAGACCAGTCACTTGATATTTCTCAACACTGAGAGTGTTGCTGCTGAAACGCCAAATTTGCAATGCCCGGATAAGTTTCTTCTGCTCAGAAGCCGCTGTGCCAACCACAGGAACTGGCCTCCAGTTATCTCCTCCACCAATGACTGTATTCAATGGCTAGACAAGCTTTATTGGCCCGATTGGCCTCTGGAAGAAGAAGAGGAAGAGGAAGAGGAAGTAGTAGATGATAATGAAGAAGAAGATTTTATTGTGGATTTTATTGTTATTTATACATTATGTATTAACCACTGTAAGCTGCCCTGAGCCTGCTTTGCGGGGAGGACGGGGTACAAATTAGACAGAAAAGAAAGAAAGAAAGAAAGAAAGAAAGAAAGAAAGAAAGAAAGAAAGAAAGAAAGAAAGAAAGAAAGAAAGACAGAAAGACAGAAAGAAAGAAAGACAGAAAGACAGAAAGACAGAAAGACAGAAAGAAAGAAGAAAGACAGACAGAAAGAAAGAAGACAGACAGACAGACAGACAGACAGAAAGAAGAAAGAAAGAAAGACAGACAGACAGACAGACAGACAGACAGAAAGAAAGAAAGAAAGAAAGAAAGAAAGAAAGAAAGAAAAGGAGGAGGAGGAGATTGGATTTATACCCCGCCCTTCACTCAGAGTCTCAGAGCGGCTTACAAACTCCTTTCCCTCCCCCTCCCCACAACAGACACCCTGGGAGGTGGGTGGGGCTGAGAGAGCTCTTTTGAGAACTGCTCTTTCAAGAACAGCTCTGAGAGAACTGTGGCTTGCCCAAGGTCACACCAGCAGCTGCATGTTGAGGCGTGGGGCATCAAACCCAGTTCTCCCAGATCAGAGTCCATGCTCCTAACCACTACGCTAGACAGAGTCCCGTGTTCTTTCCCTAATATAATCAATATATTCCATGGACCATGAGGCACATCTTGTGAGGCCCAGTTTCAGGAGGCACCAGGTAGTGTTGTCTCACTAAGTGCCATGCTAGTTACACTACCAAAGCTCAGGTGGGCAGGAGGCCTTCCCATGGGTCCAGGAAGGGGGGGGGGGCGAGTTGGCCAAGATGGCTTCTGAGCCTCCAGCAGTTCTGTGAGCTGACGGATTCCACCTGTGGAGAGGATGAGCTTCTCGGAGGAGGAAAGGCATTGTGTTTGTGCAGCATCTCCTGAGAATTTTATTCTTCGAGACGTGTGTTTCTATTCAACGTATCTTATCTGTTCAGCGCGATGCGTTTCGGTCGCTCCCAGTCAAAACCCGTCAGTTTCACCGACAGGCTGGTGGTGGGCCATCCATCTTGGGAAATGAGAACAATTTTATCAACCTCTCTGCTTGTGTGTCTCTTGCCCCAGGCTTCTGCCATCACGCTGCTGTGGCTGCTGACGCATCCAAGGATTTCAGATTTCCCTCCGGAAAAGGCTCAGCAGCGCCCTGGAGCTGTGTGTGGTCAGCGTTCCTTTTTGGGTGGCAGGAAACCTGCAGCAGATGCTACCTCCAAAGTCCCTTCCAAAAAGTCCTCCCCCCCCCTCCTTGCACAAAAGGAAACTGGACCGCCTTGCCCTGTAGCGCCTCAGGCCCCTGCTGACTCTCATGTGGGAGCAGATGGACCTTTTTCTGAGTCACTTGATTACAGCGTTTTGTGAGAGTCCTGCAGAGTCAGTCAGCCACAAGTGTCCTTAAACCGGAAGTCTTATTGAGAAAGGTCTGTTGCGGTCATCTGCACTTCTTGTGTTAATAATGGCTGACACGGCCCCAAGCAGGACAATTGTACAGAATTCAAAAAGGGATCCGGTAAGGAATTGCAACCAATCACCATGTCAAAGAAAAGGTGCTCAAAATACTGGTTTACAGTTCCCAGGGAAAAAGCGGGAAGAATAAGAGTCAGACCGGAGAAGAGATATGTGGGCCGGCACCGACAGTCTCTCAAGGTCGGAGTAGCTCAAAGGGCGATACGCATGCCATGAGAAACATAGCATAACATTCCACAGTCCTGAAGTCAAAGGTCCACACATCCCACCTCCCGGGCAGGAGATGGCAGCATTAGCTGACCTTCGCCAAATTGCACTGACCAGCTGACCTACACCAAATTGTGGCCTTCACCAAAAAGTGCTGATGTCTGGCTTTTCGTTTTGCAGACTACAGGAGCTTCTCCCAATGGAATTTATAAAATGACAGGTGCTAGATACTGTGGCTTTCCTGAGAATCTCTCCATGCTCTCCCCCCCCCCCCCCCCCACACTCTAATTTCAGATGTGTGGGCTTTGGTTTTGGTTACTCTCTGCTGATGGGAAGGTCCTTAAGATACCAAACAAGCAATGCGGATCACACAGTGAAAACTGGGAACCAGCAATGAGAACCTGTGGGACAAAAAAAAACGCTACTAAACACTCAAACGGAATAATACAGTGTAATCAGGAGGACAACAATACACAGAAGATCAATCCACTGGAGTCACGAGGCAAGGAACGAAGAATCCAGATCTACACTTCATTTTGGGGTCCTTCTCCAGAAGTGACTGATACAATTGCTTCTAATGGCAAAATCTGCTTCTGAGAGCGGCAAGGTCCACACACATTCACAGGAACAATGTTTCCAGCAGTTCCAAATGCTTAATGGGCCACCATTCTTGTATTTCAACCGGAGAATTAACTCCACAATAGTAAACTACTGGATATGCACATCAGAAGCCGATGGGAAGGTCCTCTGCACATGTTCAAGAGCCCTCCTTAGCCTGAATCAAAACAAGGCAGAGGCTTTGGGCAGCAGTCAACGGAAATGGGTTCATTTCCCATCTTTTGTTCACTTAAAAAAAAAACTGAACAAAACTAAATTCAGTCATGTCAGTTGAGTCATGACTGTGTACGTGTGAGAACCATTTTGGCTTTTCCTATTGCACTGAAAACTGCGTATGCTGGCATTGTGAAGACGTTACGGGACCAACTGCATGTCATGTTTTGAGTGATATTAAACCCAGAACAGGGAGGCAGATTGACTTTTTAGGAGCCAGTTTGGTGTAGTGGAAGAACAGGTTTGATTCCCCACTCCTCCACTTGCAGCTGCTGGATGACCTTGGGCAAGCCATAGCTCTGTCAGAGCTGTTCTTGAAAATGAGCAGTTTCTGTCAGAGCTCTCTCAACCCCACCTACCTCACAGGGTGTCTGTTGTGGGGAGGGGAAGGGAAAGGAGTTTGTAAGCCACTCAGAGACTCTGAGTGAAGGGAGGGGTATAAATCCAGTCTCTTCTTCCTCTTCTTCTTCTTCTCCTTATCAAAGCTCTTCTGGTTTCCCTCAGAATTTCTCAGGTGTTTGACCTGAGGAGGAAACTCCAATATCCTCTCAAGTTTCATTTCCGGCGGTGTCTTCATGATGGACAGAACCGCCTGGGGAAATCTGGGGTCCTATCAGAACTCTTGTGGTTTGCCACATCTTTTCTCAAGGGGTTCCTCATCTGAGAAGGAACTTCCAGGTTTGCTGTGCATTTCACTGCAGGTGACATAGCCCCCTCTGGACATAAAATCCTTTGGGACCTTGAAAATTCACCCCCCGTGGGAGCTTTCTGTGCACAGTCCTCATTCCCTGGAACACCCCAGTTTCCCACTTCTTGATCCCAGCCCATATACTGAGAACTATTGAACTCCTTTATTAAATTACTTAAAATATGTATATACCCACATTTATCCTGGGTGCACGCTCAGACACACGTATTTCTATGGATTTTGCTCTCCTGGTTCTGCTAAAAAGCACAAGAATTGGGATGGGGGGGGTCAGTTGTGAGACCCACTAGATTGACAGCCCCTCCTGGGGTGAAACATTATCCAGGGAGCTTATACTGCATTTCGAGAGAGAGACTCCTCTGCCATACATTCCCCCATCCTAATGATCTAATTACACCTTTTAATTGGAATGTAATTAAAGGCCCTGTTTCTCTAAATAAATCCACTGGCTGCAATTACACAATTATGAAATGAAATTACAAAACTAAGATGAAATGGAAGCAGAGGGAAGGTTCCTCCTCTCCCGCCCCCCTTTGGTCACATGTGCCAAGAGACAGAAATCCTAAAGGCAGGCAGTGGAAACTTTGAGCCCGTCTTTCTCTTTCGCTGGATCAGGGAGACAGACTGTTTCCCTGTATCACTGTACATGCTGTGAATGCCCTTGGCCATTGGCTGAGCTGCTGTGATGTCATGACATTGCTGAGAAAGAAAAGCCAATCATGGAAACACTCAGAAACCTGTACAGCAGTTCTGAAGGTGATAGAAGGCCAGGAGGGCAGAGCTAAGAAGAGGGGAGGGAAGAAAGCATGTGGCAAGAAGGTTGAAAAGAAAGGAAGTTAGAATGGAGAAATGAAAAACAGACCCTGCTTGTTCCTTGAAGAAAGGATCCTGTTGCTTCATCAGCCATAGAAGGCAGCCCGGGGGCCAAACCAACTCCAAAATGTTGGGGACCAGGAAGCCCCCTTGCACCTTTTCCTGTCTGCTTTCTAGGAGGTGGGTGGGCCAGGAAGATCTCAGATCCCTTGTGCAGTACTGTCCTGTGGACGGATGCTGTTGGCTAAGACATTGATTTGTAGTTCTGGGAAGTGTGAATGCATCTGTCCGGCAAATGGTTGATGGATAGTTTTAATCAGGTTAGATGCATTTGTCAGACTGGGTTATTAAGCTGCCACAAGGGTTCATCCATCATTTGAAACGTGAGGAGGCTCAGAAGAAAACAGGGGTGCTGATTGCAGGGGTCTGGAGTTCACACGATTCACTTCCCCATTGCTTTTGTGTTGCCTTCAGCCTAGCTGTGATTCTCTGGTTTAGTATCAAAGATGAAATCTCTCTGAACCTCTGGCATGGAAGCTGTCATTCAAAAATGGGGGGGGGGGCATCCTGGATGCCTCCCTTTCCGTGGAGGCCCCAGTCACCACTGCTGACAGGTCAGCCTTTTTACCACCTTTGGCGGGTCAGGCTGTTGGTTCCTTATCTCTCCTCCTGGGACTTGGCTACAGTGATCCATTCAATGGTCACTTCCAGGCTTTATTAAAATCTAAGGGAAGATTAATTTTAAAGGCTTATATAGTCTTTTTATAAAAAACAAAACAAAAAAACAAAAAGTCAACCCTGAGTTTGGGTTTCTGTGTCATGCAGGTCACTTTATACTTGGATCTGTTTTACAAATAAATTACAGTATAGTTACACAACTCTTGTACGTTCATTCTCTTTCAAGTGTGACATTCTTACCCATGTATAAAGCAACCTGATGAAGCACTGAGGGAAACAGATTGTTTGCCTGAGAAATCTGTAGTCGCATGACAATGGTTTGGAAGCAGCAGCAGCAGCAGCACTGCATGACGTGGAATAAAGAAACAAAGCAAGAAGAAGTGAATTCATGGACTGTAATTGGACTAGAATCATTTTTTTTCACAGTGAACATTGGTGGGATGCAACCATTTTGTTAGTCACTGTCGTCCATTTGTGGCTTGAACCTCCAAGTGGTGGCTGGAGGTCTCTTGGGATTACAACTGAGTTCCAAGTGACAGAGATCAGTTCACCCCGAGGAAATGGCTGCTTTGGAAGGTGGACTCTTACGCCCCATTGAAGTCCCTCCCCTTCCCCCAGCTTTGCCCTCCTCAGGCTCCACCCCCCAAATCTCCAAGTATTTCCCAATCTGCAGCTGGCAACCCTATTGAAGTTTGGAGATCAGTTGTAATTGTGGTAGATCTTCGGGCTGTACCTGGAGGCTGGTGACCCCATATAGGAGTCAGGCCGTAGGTGCCAAGTGCATTTGGGAGAATGAAGGGGAAAATGTAAAAAGGAGGAGGAGGAGGAGGAGGAGGTGGTGCATGGAAGATCAGAGAGCTGACAAGAAGTATCAGCCCAGGCGAGACAGAGAAATCTTGATCATTTCTGCGCACACCAATCTCCTTATTATAATGATGCACAGAATTAACGACTTCAGCTGAACTGCCATCTAAGGGATTTAATATTTCAAGGTAGCCAGGGCACAATTAGAATGAGGGAATGGAAATAGCCTGCCTTGTTCCGACAGAATGAGCCAGCCGCAAGATTTCACTAATATCTGGGATTTATCAATTAGATCACTTAATGTCAACAAATCATTAACAATGTTTAAGCTATTAGTGATCTAAAAGACTTTGAAGCGAAGTATAGGGGATAGATTGACACAGCTAATATTTACAAGGGAAGCTGAAAATAGCTCTTCGAGTTGTAGAGGGAAATTTGGTGTCAGTAGGTTTTAAATCATGGTTAACGATCTACTTCGTAGCACTATGCACAGAAGAATGGTTTCTGGAAGTCTTTTGTAGGAGGTACTTCACATCTGCCAGCCTGAATAACGTTTACAGTTCAAGTTAGGATTGTTGGCGACATGGCACTTCAAAAACCAGTACTGGTCATGAGTGCCAGACTAGGGAGTCCTGGGTTCGAATCCCCACTCATGCCATGGAAGCTCGCATGGTGACCTTGGGCCAGTCACACTGTCTCAGCCTAACCTACCTCACAAGGTTGCTGTGAGGATAAAACAGAGGAGAGGAGCACACTATAAGCCACTTTAGATCCCAACTGGGGAGAAAGGCAAAATACAAGTTAATTAAATAAACAAAACAAGATTTTATACATTGCTTATGGTTATGCTTAAAGCTAAAGTGGTTTGGATAAATGCTATGAAATTATTCAGGGACAGTAGGGGATACAAAATTCCTTTGGCATCCTCCCTTTGTTGCTGCTATAGGTGGAAAATGATGGAGATGGTACAGAATTAGTTTTAACTACAGTAACGTTAATTCAACTAGACATTGTGGGAAGTCGGGAAATGCCAAGACAAATCGAGATCTTCTGGAAGCTTTCATTGGGTTTGGACTTATCAACTGGATTTGGGTTGGAACTTTGGTGTAGTGGTTAAGTGCGCGGACTCTAATCTGGGAGAACTGGGTTTGATTCCCCACTCTTCTACTGGCAGTCACAATTTCTGTCCCAGCTGTTCTCTCAAGAGCAGCCCTCGAAAGAGCTCTCTCAGCCCCACCTACCTCGCAGGGTGTCTGAGGTGGGGAGGGGAAGGGAGTCCGAGAGTCTTTCTTCTGATCGATCAGATTGCTTTAGAGCATTTTTATGCTGCTTCTCCAGGGACCTGCTCACAAGGGAACCTGAATGTGCTCGGCTACAGTTTGAGAGCTGGAAAAGAGAAGAGAAAAGCAGAGAAGGCTCTGCCGAGCACAACCCTGTCTTTTTTGTTTTTAATTTTCCAACCAACTGATCCCAGTCAAGTGAAATCGTCTTCCGAGAGTCTTTCTGCCTCAGAAAGGTCGGGAGAGTGTCTGGGAGTCGTGTCGTTCTCTCCCATTCCATTGTGCCGTGGTTTGCTTCCCGTTCTGGTGCCAGAGAGGGGCTTTCGCAGCAGCTGCTCTGCTATGGGCACAGACACAAAACAGTTTGTCGGGAATGTGCCGTTAAGCGATTTCCAGGGTGGCCAGATGGTACTTCAGATGAAGCCGTCAGAGACCCAGGCGGCTCAAAGCGTGGAGAGAGTGCCTTGATCGTTTCATTGTTACCTTGTGATCCTGATTCTTCTGTGCTGTGGGCCCCCGTGGGTGGCAGGGTTCCCAGTTGCCCGCTTATAGTGGGAAATCTCCCAGCAACTGCAGGCCTTGCCGGCCAGTGCTCAACCAATCGGTGGGTGGAAACTGGGGCCGAAGGCAGGGGGTCCTTGTGGGGAGAAGAATTAAAAAGAAAAATGAGGCTTCATTTACCTAAAGAAAGTTCAGACCACAGAGTTCCTGACAATTCCTAGAGCTACCCAGAAGTGTAGCTCTAAGCCATCACCAGAAACTCTATGAAAATCTTACCATAGAGTTCCTGGCCCTGAGGTCCTTTGGTTGCCCAAAAGATTTATGGTTCCCCGACAGAAAGACAGGTTTGCTCACCCAAAGTTACTTTCAGAAGTGAAAAAAATTAATAATAATTCCAGATTATGATTCCACCTCTTCTAAGAAAAGAAAAGATTGGATTTATACTCCTCCCTTCACTACCCAAAGGAGTCTCAGAGCGGCTTACAAACTCCTTTCCTTTCCTTTCCCCTCCCCTCCCCACAACAGACACCCTGTGAGGTAGGCGGGGCTAAGAGAGCTCTGACAGAAACTGCTCTTTCAAGAACAGCTCTGACAGAATGCAGGCTTGCCCTAGGTCATCCAGCAGCTGCATGTGGAGGAGTGGGGAATCAAACCCGGTTCTCCCAGATTAGAGTCCATACACTTAACCACGACACCAGACTGGCTCTCAATCAATCAACCAATCAACCAATCAACCTTTATGTCTGATCTTGTTCAGGTACTTAGAGTCACTCTGACAACCATTTAGCTGGAAAGAGCTCAAAATAGAGCTGTTTTCAGGAGTCAGGACCCCTAAAAATACTCATGTGAAATGCAGTACTGGAGGAGAACACATATGAACACATGAAGCTACTTTATATTGAATCAGACCTTTGGTCCGTCAAAGTCAATATAGTCTACTCAGACTGACAGCAGGTCTTCAGGGTCTTGGGTGGAGGTCTTTCCCATCACCTGCTATTCGATCTTTTAACTGCAGATACCAGGGATTGCACCTGGGATTTTCTGCAATCCAAGCAGATGTTCTGCCACTGAGCCACAGATACCGTGGACCAGGAAAAAGATCCACCAGGGGATTCTAGATCAATTCAAGCCAGAACTCTCCCTAGAAGCTAAAATGACCAAACAGAAATTATCGTACATTGGTCACATTATGAGAAGACGAAGACCCAGCATGAGATGGATAGACTTGATCAAGGAAGCCACAGAGGCCCTCTGAATCTGAAACAGGGACAGGAATCATTTTCCATTATGACCTATCATCCAAATTATCTGTCTGTCTATATTATCTATCTGTCCTTTTTTTTTTTTTGGAATAGTATATTGGAATAGTGACTGTAAAGCAATGCAATATATAGTAACAGATTTATCTGACATAACCCTTCTGTTTGGTGTAGTGGTTAAGAGTGGTAGACTCTAATCTGGGAGAACCAGGTTTGATTTCCCACTCCTCTACGTACAGCCAGCTGGGTGACCTTGGGTTAGTCACAGTTCTCTGAGAGCTAGGGTTGCCAAGTCTTCCTTCCTTACCAGCGGGGAGGAGTCCTCCGTCGTCCGGGAGCTTCGCCCGGTGACGTCACCCGGAAGTGACGTCATCACGTTGGGGGCATTGCCAGGGCGAAGCTCTGGCAATCACCCCAAAACTCTATGGTATCATACCATACCTGGCAACGCCCCCAACGTGATGACGTCACTTCCGGGTGACATCATTACTTTGGGGAAGTAGTCCTGGCTGGACAACTTCGGGGGTGGGGTTCCCCCCGCCGGCCGAACGCTGGCTGGTGGATCGGGAACCCCTGTAGCGCGGGATCCCCCGCCCCCCAGGCTGACTTGGCAGCCCTACTCAAAGCTCTCACCTACTTCACAAAGCATCTGTGGTGGGGAGAGAAAGGGAAGGAGATTGGGTTGGAAAGTACCTGGAGACTTTGGGGGTGGATCCTGGAGGGGGCAGGTTTTGGGGAGGGGAGGGGCCTCAGCATGGTACGATGCCATAGAGTCCACCCTTCAAAGCAGCCCTTTTCTCCAGGGGAGCTGATCTCTGTCAGCTGGGGATCAGCTGTAAAAGCAGGAGATCTCCAGGCCCCACCTGGAGGCTGGTAACTGTATTCAAAGTTGGAGCCTGGAAGAGTGGGATTTTAGGGATGGGAGGGACTTGGTGGAGTGTAATGCAATGCAGCCCCACTTCCAAAGTAGCCATTTTCTCCAAGAGAAGGAGAATGATTGTTTTAAATAAATATATAACAAATTGCAGGGGTCCGTTGGGGGTGGAGCGAAGCTCCGCCAGCTCAGGAGTGGCCACTAGGGCAGCTACGGGCCGAATCAGATTCTCTAATCTGATTCAGCCCGCTGCCGAATTGCCGCCGAAATTCAGCGGCAACTTTAAAAGCCACTGGAGGGGACGGGGTTTGAGGGAGAGGCTCCAAACTTGCAGGGTAGCTGCTGGGGCCTCTCCTCGAAATACCCACCAAGTTTCAAGAAGATTGGACCAGGGGGTCCAATTCTACGGGCCTCCAAACAGGTTGCCCCCATTCCCTCCATTGTTCTCTATGGGAGGAAAAAAAGTTAACATTTTTTCCCACCGTAGAGAACAATGGAGGGGATGGGACAACCTGTTTGGGGGCCCATAGAATTGGACCCCCTGGTCCAATCTTCTTGAAACTTGGTGGGTATTTCGAGGAGAGGCCCCAGCAGCTACCCGGCAAGTTTGGAGCCTCTCCCTCAAACCCCCTTTCCTCCAGCCCCTCATATACCCTATGAGTTTTTGCCATTGATTTCAATGGCCCGTAGGGTATAATGGGGCTGAAACTGACATTCCCTTTCTGACACACTTCCGGTGATGTCAGGGGACGTGGCATATGCTAATGAGGTATGCTAATGAGGTACGCTAATGAGCTCCTGCACCTCTTTTTCTACGAAAGGACCCCTGGTTATTTGTATAGTCTGGAGGCCCGTTGCAGTTCTGGGAGGTCTCCAGCCCCCTCCTTGGCCCTGCCCACCCCCTTCTGCAGCCAGCCCAGGATCCAAGCAAGGTGAAGTGACTCCCCAGCTGCTGCAGGTGGGTGTGCAAAGGAAGATTGATCAGGCAGGTGATAGAGGAAGATAGCTTATCAGGCTCATACGGCAACTAATGTTTGCTAACCTACATAGCATCAAATTAGCCTTTCCAGCCAGCCATATCTTTGGTGCATGGGCCCCGGCGATGGAGAGCTCTGAGCTGCAAGCAGATGCTGGGAAACCAAACACAAAGTAAAACTAAAAGGAAAGGCAGTTATGGGCGGGCGGGGTGGGGGAGAGAATGCAGAGACAATGCCCTTAATGGACATCAAAAACGAGCCGGGAATTGTACTCCAGGCTCATCTGTCTCTTTAACGGAGAACTGCAGAGTTCATATTAAAAAAATAAAAAAAACAGGCACAGCTGGCCAGACATGAGAAACAATTCGCCCATCCTGGGGGATGTTTCATTAAGAGACAAAGGAAAACATCTTCCGCAATAAACCTGCAGATGTCTCGGCCGTGCAAATGGCCTTGTTTGCTTCGCTGCTGTTCCTGGGGAGAGGGTGCCTCTTCGGAAGCAAGGTGCTTTTGGAGAAGCAGAGGTGGTCCCCTGACCTTCAGGAGAAGACGGGGATGCGAAGGTCTCAGGGCTCAGTTCTTTGCCGTAGCGATTCTTTGCCAGTGGACTGTGAGGAAGAGTTGCCAGTGGGATTTTTTTTTCTCCCTTCATTCTAAAAGCGATGTGTTTAGGGTGCATTCTAGAAGCAGATCTTCTTCACTGCTAGGGTTGCCAACCCCCAGGTGGTGGCTGGAGAACTCCCGCTTTTACAACTGATCTCCGGGCAATGGAGATCGGTTCACCTGGAGAAAACGGCTGCTTTGGAAGCTGGACTCTGTGGCATTGTACCCCGCTGAGGTCTCTCCCCTCCTACAACCCTGACCTCCATAGCCCTCTCAATTGAAGTATATTTCCCAATCCAGAGTTGGCATCCCAATTCATTGCTGGAGAAGGCACAGTGTCTGGGAGAAATCTGCAGCTGGGTCACCCGGTTAGACTGCAAGGTTTTTAAAGATAAGGCTGAGAGGCAATATTCAGACAAATCCTTTAAAGAATTGGAGCCAGATTTCTTTGGAAACAAACATGTCAGTCTGAGACATCCCTGGTGACCTCTGGTGATTGAACCCTATGGGGGGGGGGTGGAGGATATTCAGAGAGGTGGCTGGGCAAAGCCGCCCCTGCCTCCCACCTCTGGTATTCCAAGGAAGTCTCCCATCCATGTGCTTGCCAGAGTTGACCCCGCTTAGCTTCCTACGTCTGACAAGATCGGGCTGGCCTGGAGTGAGCAACGAGGATGATCGGGGGCCTGGAGACCAAGAAGCCCTCTGAGGAAAGGCTGGGGGACTTGGGAATGTTCACTCTGGAGAAGAGGAGGCTGAGGGGGGACATGATTGCTCTCTTGAAGTCTTTGAAGAAAGGCTGTCCCCTAGAGGAGGGCAGGGAGCTGTTCCTGTTGGCAGCAGAGGAGAGGACTCGCAAGAATGGGCTTAAATTCAGGGTGAGAAGGTTCTGGCTGGATCTTAGGAAAACCATTTTTACAGAAAGAGTTGTGCAGCTAGGGAGGTGGTGAGCTCCCCCTCCCTGGCAGTCTTCAAGAAGCGTCTGGACAAACCCTTGTCAGGGATGCTCTAAGGGTGATCCTGCATTGAGCAGGGGGTTGGACTAGACGGCCTGTATGGCCCCTTCCAGCTCTGTGATTCTATGATTCTATCCAGGTCAGGGCAATTTGAGACATCCATTTCTGACAGTGTCCAATCGGGATCTCATTTGATCTCATCTCCGTAACCCTATTTGCTTAGTATGGTTATGATCCAAGGGGTATTATTACTCTTTATTAATTTTTATATTGTTCCATATCTAAATTCTCGGAGAGTGTCACAATTTTTTTAAAAACCCACAACAAGCCTTCAAGGCAATAGGTTTGCCAACCTCCAGGTGGCAGCTGGAGATCTGCTATTACAGTTGATCTGCAGGTAGCCAAGAGCTGTTCCCCTGGACAAAATGGCTGCTTTGGAGGGTGGACTCTGTGGCATTATACCCTGCTCAGGTTCCTCCCCTCCCTAAACTCCACCCTCCCCAGGCTCCACCCCCCCAAAAAAATCTCCAAGTGTTTCCCAACTCAGAGAGGGCAACCCTATTTAAGTCATAATGATCATATGCAGGGCTTTTTTGTAGAAAAAGACCAGCAGAACTCGTTAGCACAACAGGCCACACCCAACAGCAGAAACTCATTAGCATATTAGGCTGCACCACTGACAGCACAGCTTATTAGCATATTAGGCCACACCCCCATATTACCAGAAGAGCGGTCATCCAGCCACACCCACCTTTTGCTTCTTATTCTGTTCGCCTTGTTTGTTGTCAAAACCTAGGGCTTTTTTTGGAAGCAGGAATTAATTTGCATGTTAGGCCACACACCGCTAATGTAGCCAATCCGGATGAGTTTTTGCTGTTGGATGTGGCCTATTATGCTAATGAGTTCCTGCTGGGTGTGGCCAACTCGGGAGCCAGCCAGAACTCCGTTCCTGTGCGTTCCTGCCCAAAAATAGCCCTGATCATATGCTAACCATTTCTAAACCCATAGAACAAATGAGGCAGAATCACCTGATTTGTATCATTTGTAGTCTGCCCTGGGATCATATTTGTGCCACTAGCTTGAGACATAGAACTCTCCTCTTCTTGCCATCTGTTTAGCTCTCTGCAGAAAGCCAGGGAAGAAGAAGAAGAAGAAGAAGAAGAGGAGGAGGAGGAGGAGGAGGAGGAGGAGGAGACTGGATTTATACCCCCCTTTCACTACCCAAGGGAGTTTCAGAGCGGCTTACAAACTCCTTTCCCTTCCCCTCCCCACAACAGACACCCTGTGAAGTAGCTCTGGCAGAAACTGCTCTTTTTCAAGGACAGCTGTGCCAAAACTACAGCTTGCCCAAGGTCATCCAGCAGCTGCAAGTGGAGTAGTGGGGAATCAAACCCGGTTCTCCCAGATTAGAGTCTGTGCACTTAACCACTACACCAAACTGGCTCTCAAGTGAACCAACTTCCATCCATTGGGTCAGGATGTAAGAAACCTGGAATCATCAGCGTGGGGGGTTGGGTCTAATCTCAGAGGGAAAGAGCAGAGCTGGGAAGGTCTTTCCTCTGAGAGCTTGCAGACCTATAGCCGACTAGCAGAGACCATGATGGGTTCATGGACTCAGGTCTGACTGTGTCTACAGCTGGCTCAGGAGACCACACTTCTTCCTGTCCGAGGAATTCAGAAAAGCCAGTCCCCAAGACCACGTAATCAATCATGGGCTGATTTCCTTTCCCCTATTCCTTTTGAGCCATCTTTGGAACCACGTTTAACCAAGTTAATATGCAAAACGTGACACTGAACGGTAGTTTGTGAAATTCATCTTTTCGTTTCAGATCATTTGATGGACACATTTCCTACCCCAGTGATTAGATGCAGCCCTGGAGGATGCTGTTGCCGTGCTTGCTGTCAAGAAAGATAGCCGGTGGGTCCCTTCCTTGGAGGCGTGTTTTTGTCCTGAATGAGAAGATGGTGGGAGTCATCATTTCGAAGAGTGTAAAAACTGACAACATTTATAAAAAAAAGTGTGATGTGAGTCACGGCAATGTCACTGCGGAGATGCAGGCAGTTTTCTAAACAAGAAGCTATTTCAACATCTCTTGTCGAGGGAAGAGGCCGGAATGGCAAGAAAACCCTCCGTAGCTGACAGTCTTCCGAGGGAGGATGGGTGGGCTCTTTGGAGAAGGCAGAAGACTTTCTGGCAGTTCAAGGTTGCTGGGGTCATTCTTTCCCCCTCCACTTAACATAAGAACATAAGAACATAAGAGAAGTCAGTGTTGGGTCAGGCCAATGGCCCATCCAGTCCAACACTGTCACACAGTGGCCAAAAATATCAAGTGCCATCAGGAGGTCCAGCAGTGGGGCCAGGACACTAGAAGCCCTCCCACTGTTGCCCCCCCCAAACACCAAGGATACAGAGCATCACTTGTCCCAGACCGAGAGTTCCTATCTATAGTTTGTGGCTAATAGCCACTGATGGACCTCTGCTCCATATCTTTATCTAACTCCCTCTTGAAGCCGTCCATGCTTGTAGCTGCCACCACCTCCTGTGGCAGTGAATTCCATGTGTTAATCAACCTTTGGGTGAAGAAGTACTGCCTTTTATTTGATCTAACCTGACTGCTCAGCAATTTTCTTAAAATATTTTTTTTATTATTTTCAGAAAAAGAGATAAGATACATTACAAAGAAAAACATAAAAGACATATACACTAAACAATGGAGTATATACTTTGTTCTATAGGTAAATTCAAGTCTATATGATTGAATCAAATTCTTATCCACCTATAGAAGTTATTTGTATCAGTTATAGTACATTCATTAAGTTTAAAGTTTAAACTTACACGATAAATTTTAATCCATTTATATAGTCTTGACCAGTTATTTAAAAATGTTTCATCCTTATTGTCTCTTAATTGTAAAGTCAATTTATCCATTTCTGCAGCTTCTAAAAGTTTATATATTGTTTTTTCTTTTATTGGTATTTCTTCCTTCTTCCAGTATTTGGCATATAAGATTCTGGCAGTCATTACAACATGTATGATCAAATATATATATTTTTTCTTAAAATTCTGTGGTACAATATTTACTAAAAAAAGTTCTGGTGTAAATGGAACATTCATGCCTAATATTTTCTGTAATATCACATGTATCCATATCCAATATGTTTTGGCAATCTTACAAGTCCACCACATATGATAAAATGAACCTGTTTTTAATTTACATTTCCAGCATAAATTAGACATTTTAGGGTACCATTTAGCTAAATTTTCTGGAGTCATATACCATCTATAAAACATCTTATATATATTCTCCCTATAAGGAACCGCTTTAGTAAATTTCAAGTTTACTTCCCAGACCTTAGACCTTAGACTGCTCAGCAATTTCATGGAGTGCCCACAAGTTCTTGTCTTGTGAGAAAGAGTGAAAAGGACTTCTTTCTCTACCTGCTCTATCCCATGCATAATCTTATAAACCTCGATCATGTCACCCCATAGCCATCGTTTCTCCAAGCTAAAGAGCCCCAAGCGCTTCAACCTTTCTTCATAGGAAAAGTGTTCCAACCCTTTTATCATTCTAGTTGCCCTCCTCT
The DNA here is from genome assembly GCA_029233225.1 of Lepidodactylus listeri. Classification (NCBI taxonomy): domain Eukaryota; kingdom Metazoa; phylum Chordata; class Lepidosauria; order Squamata; family Gekkonidae; genus Lepidodactylus; species Lepidodactylus listeri. Next base: position 72,307,674 of record JARCFY010000014.1, on the reverse strand, counting down.
GCACTTTCACCAGTGCTATAATATCTTTTTTGAGGGGTGGCAACCAGAACTTATCTGGATTGTTGAAGGCATTTGTGAACCAGATAACAGTTTATTCATTCATGTTATCTATAGTCCACCTTTCTCACTGAGACCCAAGGAGGATTGAATTTTTGTTCAGTCGCACAGTCAGATTACATAGCATAAATCAAACACAACCAAACAGGATGGGACATCCGATGAGCAGTGCAACGGGGTACGGATTGCAAAAATCTGAAAACAGGCAGAAATCTAAAACAGAGCTGAAACAAACCTGAAACAAGCATAGGCACTTAAACATGGTGTAGAAACATGGTGTAGAAACTACATGGTGTAGAAACTACATGGTGTAGAAACTACATAGTCAGAACATACTTACCATGTGAGGCATCAGTACAGTGGTATAGTCCACAGTCCCAATCCCTTTACCAAGGTAACTTTCTGAACCATAACATTATGTAAGGTCCTGTTACCAGCGCAGAAAAGCCCTCTTGAACAACTCCATTTTGTATCGTCTGTAGAAAACCAGGAGAGTGGGAGACTTCCCCCAACCTCTTCAGGCAGACCATTCTGTGAGGTAGGGGCTGCGCCAGTTAATACATGCGTGCGGGCAGATCTTGATCTTGCTTGTTTGAAGGGTAGCACCTGCACGAGGCCGTGCTCAGATGAATGAAGCTCTCATTGTCGAGAGACTAGCTCGTTTAGTAGTCTCTTGTCAGTCCTGAGATCTTTGTTCAGGCTGAGGTGCAGCGGAAATCATAGAAGTTTCTGTCTGAGAACTCAAGGTCAAGTTGACAGTAGCTTTGGTGAGTGAGATAAGGAAGGATGGGAGGCTGACTCAGGGGCTGGTCAGACCCTGGCAGTTTCAAAGCCAAGGAATCTAGGAAGGAGTTTGGCCTATGCATTTCATCTTGCTAGTGCAAGGGCCCACGGGGGAGAAGGGCGTGCTTAATTGGACATATGCAGAGTATACGGCCTCATTGGGGCGACTCACCTGATAAGTTATGTCACCTGGGCAGCAACATACCTGACTGGCTGAGTTGCATCACTGGGCATACATTTGATCGGTCAACTAAAATCATGCCAGTGCAGGTCTCTGGGCATACAGGAAAGATAGTTCATTCTAATTTGTCGGGATGACATCTAAGTTTGGAACACTTCTTGATTCTGGGGGTGGGCCATGCCAGCTGGAGCCCCTATTTTGGAATTTGGACTCTGCAGCTGTTGGTCTCAGTCTTTTTTTTTTTTTTTTTGTAATAAATTTTATTATTTTCTAACACTATTACATATTTTTCTTATACAAACCCTTTTTCAATACTACATCCATTTTTTGTTCTATTGTATAATCTTGTTATCATCTTGTAATGGTGGTTTCCCACCACATCTGAAGCATTTAACATTTTCAACTTTAACCATTCTTTATATGCATATACATATTTTTTATTTTCCTGGTAACGACGTATACAACCTTATAAAACTATCCATCATATAAATTCTTATTTTCTTATACAATTCTAAAAATATCCTTATTTTCTAACTGCCATTTATACATTCAAATATCTCTTTTTAATATTATGTCCAAGTATAAATGTAATTTTTCATATCCCAATATTGTTCAACATATTCTTTCAAATCTTTCCAATCTTCTAAGAAAGTCTCTGAGTACAGATTATTCAATTTTCTCGTCCATTTGTCCATTTCAGCCATGTACAACAATTTTTTCAACCACTCCCACACCTCCGGTATTTTTTCACCTTTCCAGTTCTGCGCATAGACCATTCTTGCCGTTGTAATCATATACCATATTAGTGTCCTTTTTTTAACATTTATCTCTTCTAATTTAAGTCCAAGCAGTAACAATTCCGGCAATTTCTTAAATGTGCATTTCAAAATTTTTTCCATTTCTGTATGTATCATAGACCAGTAGGTCTTTGCTTTATCACAAGTCCACCACATATGGTAAAAAGAACCTTCTTTTTTTTTTACATTTCCAACATTTGTTTGACATATTTTGATTAATATTTGCAATTTTTTTTGGCGTCATATACCATCTATACAACATTTTAAAACAATTTTCTTTTAAGTTATAGCACGTAGAAATACTCATAGCATTTTTCCTTAGAAATTCCCAAGATGACATTTCAATATCTTTGTTAAAATTTATCGCCCATTTTACCATTTGTTCTTTAACCTGTTGGTCTCAGTCTTGTCTGGTAATATCTGGATCTAGAAACAGCGCTTGAAAATGTCCTTAGCTTAGATATCTAGTTTGACTATTTTATCCTCACTGTTCACTGCTCTTACATTGTGTATTCCTGCACATTTGTTTAATACATCACTTCCATTGTATCTTGTGGTGTTTTGGGGTTTGGGGATGTGAAGAAATGCAATTTTTGAGTAGAGGTCTGACCTGAGAAAAACGTTTACTGGGAGGTTTTAAAAGTTTTTCTCTCAAGGCAGGGAACAGGCAGGGAGGGTGAAGTTTGTTCAATGATTTTCTAGCCTCACTTCAGCTACCTCTTAATAAATGCTAATAGGTCCAGCTAAAGACAACAGGATGGTGCAGTCTCCCTCCCTCCAAGCAGGGAACAGAGATTTGGAGGTATTAAATACTTGAAGGACTTCAGGAAGAAATTTCTGGAGACTTCAGAAAAGCTTCTTTAACCCAGCCTGACCTGGTCAGTGGTGGGAGAAAGAGAGGTGATAAAACTCAGTGGAGCAAGAAAGAAGGTCTCTTTTGTGCTGAGTTCATCAGAGCAGGCTGAACTCTTAACTGACAGCTGAGGGAGCCTTCAAGGTAATGGCAACTGTGGAGACATCTGTAACTTCCTAAGCTAAAGAAACCTGTCCTATATTTTAACATCTGATAGGGCATGTATAGAGAGAAGGACAGAGGAATTGCATTTTACCTATTTCTTTTGAATCCCTTGCTCAATCTGGTGCTGTGCTAAGAGTATGCTTATGAATGAATGAATACATACATACATACATACTTTATAACTTTTGATGCTGGTAGTGGTTCTCTGTACCACATAGATCTGCACCATCTTGAATACACTGTTTTAAACCGAGTGCCAGGGGGAAGGCAGTCAGTTGGCAAGCAGCTATTCCTCCAGGGGCGCAGAAGGCAGTAAACTGTCCCCATGGTGACCATGCACCAGGCAGCAGGAGACACAGAAACAAGGCCTCAGAACTTAGAAGGGAAGCTGGGAGTCCTGACCCTCTCAGCAGGCAATTCCTACAGAGGTCAGGTGGTTACGGCGGGCTACCGGAGAGAGAGGAAAGCCTTTCCAGGTGTTGAGAAATCCTTGAGGGCAGGGTGGAACAGGGCCTGCAGGCCAGAGCAGGACTGTTCCACCATAGGGGGCTTCAATTTGAATCCAGTACTTTAGCTCATATTGGCTGCAGCTACCAGAATAACTGTTTTCTGAACTCACCTTGTACATAGAAACCTTTGTTGGTCTTAAAGGTGCCACTGGACTCTAAATTTGTTCTTTCACCTTGTACATGTTCTGCTTCCAGGGTTGACTCCTGAGACCTGGGAGGGCTAGAGACTCAGTCCCTTGGTCTCTGGCTGGCGAGTTAATTAAGGGGACTGGCGGTAGCGTTGTTTTGGGGTTATGAGGTTTCATACATCAGAACTTTGTCATTTCACCATGGACCAACCCTTAAGCAAGCTTTTATATTCCTGACTTTGGGGTCAGGAAGCAATTTTTCTCCAGGCCAGTTTGGCTGGAGATCCTGAAGGGTTTTTTTGTCATCTTCTGGGCATGGAACAGCAGTCACTGCGGGTGTGGAGGGGGAGGTATTTGTGAATTCCCTGTATTGTGCAGGGGATTGGACTAGATGACCCTGGAGGTCCCTTCCAACTCTATGATTCTATGATTCTATAAGTCTTTGACAGTTGTGTCAGAGCCCAGGAGCAGAGACAGCCCTGCCACGGACCTGGCACATGTCCTGTAGAAATGGCCACATGTTAGGGTTGCCAGATCCCTGGTGGAGCAAGTGTCCCCCGCCATCAGGCTCTGCCCCCCCCAGCTGCTGATCAGCTGGCCGGGGGGGGGACTTACCAGGAGATAAAGGAAAGCCCAGGCCACGTCGCCAGTCTCACACAGGAAATGACATCATCATGCCAGTGACTTCTGGGTGATACTCTGGTATTTTGGCAAAAGAACTCTATGGTAGAAGCTGGTTTTGCCATAGATTTTTTTGCTCAAATATCAGAGCATTGCCCAGAAGTCACTGGCGTGATGCCATCACTTCCAGTGTAAGGCCAACAGTGTAGTTCTGGCCTTTCTCTTTCTCCTGGTAAGTCTCCCCCACCCCCATCAGTGGCTAGGAGGGTCCTGGCAACAAGGCTCACCAGTCCCGAGGGTGGGACAGGGGTTCCTCTGGTTTGGGGGGCTTCACCCTGCCACCAGCCAGCTGGCCAGTGGGGAAAACCCCACCTCCATACAGCCATGCCCCCGTGTGACTTCCCCAACATGATGACATCACTGTGAAGTGACATCATCACGCTGGGGACATTGTGCAGGGACACTCGGGCTTAAGGGCAAAACTCTATGGTTTTAAGCCAGTTTCACCATAGAGTTTTGCCCTTAAATCAGAGTATGTCCCCCACACGACATCCCTGGCATGATGACGTCACTTCTGGGTGATGTCATCACATTGGAGATGTCCCAGAACACCCCCCAAATCCCCCCACCAGAGGGGACCTGCTAACTCTCCTGGCAACCTTAGCATATATGTATATTTGGATTTTGATATATCCTGAAGAACAGAAACTCACCGGATTCCTGAATATCCTCAAGTGTCTGGAACCTGAAATAACCCAGAGCTGAGACCCGGAAGGTTCATCTACTTGGACTGCTTCCCCGGCCAATAGGATAATTACTCATCCAAAGGAGAGCTATTTTTTTACTTGCTAAAGTCCCCGCATTTCAAATGAGTCCCTATTAATGAACACACATTCCGTCCAGTCCAGTATTTTTTTTTGCCACTTGAAGTTATTTGAGATCCAATTAGTCATCATTATGTCAGGACAATGCCCTCGGCTGGCTTTGAACGCTCTGCAGCCAACTGAATTTAGAAGCGGGAGCAAAGTCCCTGGGGCTTGCTCGTGCAGCTGGGTCAATACTTTTTCCCCATCGATTTTTCCAATGCGCTCTTGGTTATGGAATGAAATTACATAAGCAAGGTCTACCAACACGCTCGCACCCACAACAGAACGTTCGTCAGCAAAGGACCTGATTCAAAAGCCGCTTGGTTGATCGTGGCAGAAGTTTCCACAGTCCAGTTCCTCAGTGCATGAAATGTATCTGCAGTGGACAGACAGGGCATACATTGGATGGCACAGAGACAAGGAAAGACCAAAAGACAGAAAAGTGCAAGGGCTACAGCTGGTGACATTTCTATGCATGGATGTTAAAGCCAGCATGTCTGAAAGTCCAGGCACTTCCTTGAATGCCCTCTTCCTCCTCAGCCATCTCCTCCTCCTGATGCCCTGCTCTTGGAAACCTTCTGTAGTGGTGTACCTAGCGCATTTGACACCCAGGGTGGATCGTATTTTAATCCCCCCCTCCCACTTCTCCTAGAATCACAGAATCATAGAGTTTAAAGGGACCTCCAGGGTCATTTAGTCCAACCCCCTGCACAATGCAGGAAATTCACAAATACCTCCCCACCACACACACCCCAGTGAACCCTGCTCCATGCCCAGAAGATGACCAAAAACCTCCAGGATCTCCAGCTAAACTGGCCTGGAGAAAAATTGCTTCCTGATCCCAAAGTGGCGATCAGCATTTCTGTCTCCTTTTCTATTCTCCTGCTTCACTCCTGGCTTATCACCTCCTGGCAGAAGCCTTGCCCACCCAGCGGGTTCCATCCACCACTTCTGCTCACTTAGCTTAGCAGCTCCAATAGGGTGGCTCCTCCCAGCCACCAAGTCACTGCTGAAGACCCCCAAGCTGTCATAGCCCCAGCCCCTCCAACCCTTCCGCACCCACCACTAATTAGCCTAACATTCTTTCAAGCTGGGGGGGAAGGGTTGGGACACGAAGCAAAATATTATTACTGCTGTTGTTTTTAAATTCTCTCCACACAATGCACCCCCTTCTGGCCTGCACCCGGGGCAGACAGCTCCAACTGCCCCACCGTTGGTACACCCCTTGCTTTCCTGTTCAAAAGCTCCTCCCCTTTCCTAATAAGGCAAATGTCTTGGAAACCCGTTCCTCAGGTCCTCTTCCCTGCTGTGCTAACAGAGCAACCCGCTGCTGCATTCACCATGGCAACCTGACTCTTTGAGCAGGGCCTTCTGCAGGTTGTTGTTGATCAGTTGCACAGTCGAGTCTGACTCTTCGCGACCCCACGGACCACATCACGCCAGGCCCTCCTGTCTTCTGTCATGTTCCGAAGTTTACTTAATTCCACGTTTGTTGCATCGATAACACTGTCCAACCATCTCATCCTTTGACGTCCCCTTCTTCTTTGACCTTCAATCTTTCCAAGCATCAGGGTCTTCTCCAGTGAGTGCTCCCTTCTCATTTGGTGGCCAAAGTATCTGAGTTTCAGATGCAGGATCTGGCCTTCCAGGGAACAGTCGGGGTTGATTTCTTTTAGGATTGACTGATTTGATCTCCTTGCAGTCCAAGGGACTCTCAAGAGCCTTCTCCAGCACCATAATTCGAAAGCATCTATTCTTCAGTGCTCAGCCTTCCTTACGGTCCAGCTCTCGCAGCCATACATCACTACTGGGAATACCATTGCTTTGACCATATGGGCTTTTGTTGGCAGTGTGATGCCTCTACTTTTTGTTATACTGTCTAGGTATGCCATTGCTTTTCTTCCAAGGAGCAGGCGTCTTTTAATTTCATGGCTGCAGTCACCGTCTGCAGTGATCTTGGATCCCAGGAAGGTGAAGTCTGTCACTGCTTCCATGACCTCCCCTTCTATTTGCCAAGGAGTGATGGGGCCGGATGCCATGATCTTCGTTTTTTTGATGTTGAGTTTCAAGCCAACGTTTGCGCTCTCCTTTTTCTCCCAGAGCAAGAGGCTCTTGAGGTCCTCTTCACTTTCTGCCATTGGAGTGGTATCATCTGCATATCTGAGGTTGTTGATATTTCCCCCGGCAATCTTAATTCTGGTTTGTGATTAATCTAGGCTGGCATTCAGGTATCATCTTCTGCAGGTATCACTCTGCAAATGGGCAAGATCAGTAACGGCCTGCGCATGTGCCCCCCTCCCCCCCATGACATGACCTGCCTGAGGAGGTCAAGGTGACTCCCACACTCATGGCATCTGGCAATCGATGCAAAAGACAATAGTTCAGGAGGGCATTTTTATAAGGGCAATATGGCTATATTACAACAAAATGGTTCTGGAAGGTGCTTCTATAAAGGGAATAGAACTGAGGCCTATAAGAAATGTATACCGGTGTGTATTATCTGTTTGCTGCATGCATTCTTCTGTCACCATGGCATTATTTTCATACTTAATGTGTGCTTTTCATGTGGCCCCAGAACCTGACCCCTCTGGCTTCCCTCTGGTGCCCTCCAAGAATGGGGGTTGGAATAAATTGCAGTAATGGAAGAATCGCATTAGTTGTTTGTGTTTTTTTTGCAGTGAGATACCAGTGAAAAATAATTCAGAGAACTGCATCAGTGATTGAGAGAACCTGCGTGAATAAAACAGCTTTTGCCTCCTGAATAAAATAACACCTATCTCCTTTAAAAACCCGGGTTTTGGCGGTGCCGTGAGAGCAGGCAGGCCTCCGTTTTGGCTCAAGTTCAAAATGCTGAAAGATATTATACCTTTTGCTCCAGACTTATTTTTACTGAATGTAAGGCCAGAAAATTGTAAGAATGATGATTTTTACTTGATTATACATGTATTAACAACTGCGAGAATACTGTATGCAAAATACTGGAGAAAAGAAGAAATACCTTCAAAAGAAGAAATTATAAGTAAAATACTGGAAACTGCAAAAATGGATAAACTGACTTTATTTTTGAAAGGATTACAGGAAAAGAAATTTTATAATACACAGTCTAGATTTTATACATGGCCAGGAGATCACATGAACTGAACTATATACTCTCTGACTACATTATGAGTCGCTTAACTGCTGTCTAAAATGTGCAGTCTCCGTGGACTCTTTTCTTCTTAGGTCCCTACGTGTATAAAAACTGAGAATTGGATAATACAAAAAACAACTTTAGAGACATTATTTGATATATTATCCTCCAATCTTTTTATGTATATATGTTTGTGTGTTTGAAAAATTTAAAAAAAAAACCTGATTCCAAGATCCTCCTGGAAGCAACTGTCAGGATCCCAGCAGAAGCCAGTTGTCCTAAGGAAGGTGTAAAGAGTGAATGGAGATTAGCGATGGGCAGGGAAGGGGTGGAAGCGAGTCTCCCACCTGCCCCACAGATCCAGCCCTCCCTGGAAGCTGGCTTGTTGTACAACAGCCCACCTTGAGTACAATCCAGGGGACCCATCACTTCTGCGGCGGCATAATAAGATGTTTGTTTGTTTTTGATAAGAAAGTTTTTATTTTTCAAAACATTAAAATTAATACATTTGTTTTATACAAATCCTTTTTTCCATATTATATAACATTTTGTTCTATTTGTATAGTCTTGCTTTTATCTTGTATTGGTGGTTTCCCACCACATCTGAAGCATAACACATTTTCCACTTTATCCAAAATAGTAATATTTATCTCTATGTTTACATTTCTGGTAACGGTTATATATCTTTAAAATACTTATATACCAATTCTTATTTTCTATATTCTTATATAGTTCTAAAAAACAAGTTCATTATCTAATTATCCATAGTACATTCATATACTCAATTTCTATTCCTTTATGCTATTATAAGCATGTATAAATGTAGTTTTTCATGTCCCAATATTTTTCAACATATTCTTTCAAATCCTCCCAATCTTCTAAAAAAGTCTCTGAGTACAGATTATTCTACTTTCTAGTCCATTTATCCATTTCAGCCATATATAACAATTTTTTCAACCATTCCCACACCTGGTATTTTTTCATTTTTCCAATTTTGTGCATACACCATTCTTGCTGTTGTAATCATATACCATATTATTGTCCTTTTCTTTACATTTATCTCTTCTAGTTTAAGTCCAAGCAGTAACATTTCAGGCAACTTCTTAAATGTACATTTCAAAAAATTTTCCATTTCTGCATGTATTATAGACCAATAAGTCTTCGCTTTATCACAAGTCCACCACATATGATAGAAAGAACCTTCTTTCTTTTTACATTTCCAACATTTGTTAGACATATTTTGATTAATATTTGCAATTTTTTTTGGTGTCATATACCATCTGTACATCATTTTAAAACAGTTCTCTTTTAGATTATAACATGTAGAAATACTCATTGCATTTTTCCATAAAAATTCCCAAGATTCCATTTCAATGTCTTTGTTTAGGTTTATCGCCCATTTTATCATTTGTTCCTTTACCATTTCATCAGCATTAAACCATTTTAACAATACTTTATACATTTTAGTAATCATTTTTTTCCCATCTTCCTCCCAAATTTGTTCTATTTCATTGCTTTTTTCTCTAAAACCAGATTTTTTATCACTTCTGTACATATCATATATTTGTCTGTACCTTAACCAGCCATAATCAAAGTCCATCTGCTGCTGCTCCTTCAATTTAAAGTCTTTACCATGTCTTGTTAACAGGTCTCTATATTTCAACCAGTCTTGTCCTTTGTAGTGAGATGATGGATTTAAAACTTCTGCAGGTACAATCCACATAGGTATTTCTTCTGGGAAAAAGTTTTTATATCTTGTCCACGTATCGATTAATGTTCTTCTCAAATAATGATGCTTAAACATATTGTCCATTTTTGTTTTACCATAATACAGATATGCATGCCACCCAAACCTACAGTCATGACCTTCCAGGGACAATAACTTTCTATCTTGTAACATAGTCCATGTCCCTACCCAAGTCAAACATACTGCATCATGATATAGCCTTAAGTTTGGTAACTGAAACCCACCTCTCTCTTTAGCATCACACATTATTTTCATCTTAATTCTTGGTTTTTTCCCTCCCCACACAAACTTAGTCAATTCCTTCTGCCAGCATTTGAATGTTTTTACGGCATAATAAGATTTTTTAACGGGGCCTGAGGGCGGAGTGTCTGGAAGCCAGGGCTGCATTTGTCACTGGGGAGGAAAGGAATGACTTATAAACACCGACAAAGCAATTGAGGAGCAATTATGTTCTCTGTTGCAACGTTTATTAGTCTTCTTATTTGTTAACAGGCTCGAGCATTGAGGCTAAAAATGGGTGTGATGCACGACAGAGGGGAATACGAGATATTCTGAGGATATAAACGCTGTGAGGGACAGAACTTGATGGCAGACATTCTCCAGGCCCAGTGTGTTTGTCAAACGCTGTTGAGTCATCGCCGACTGATGGCATCCCCCTGGGGCTTTCAGGGCAAGAGACCCACAGGGGTAGTTTGCCATTGCCTTCCTCACCGAACCAACAGTCTCCCATCCACATACTAGCCAGGAACCACCCTGCTCAGCTTCTGGAACCTGACGAGATTGGGCTAGCCTGAGCCATCCAGGTTAAGGTGTCTAATTAAGTGCTGTCAAATCGCAGTGCACTTGTGGTGACAGGGCTTTCAAGGCAAACCAGGACTTCCTTGGTGTTTCCCCATCCAAATACTGACCCGGGCTGACCCTGCTTAGCTGCCAAGATCTGGCGAGATCGGGCTGGCCTGGGCCATCTCCAGGGAGCAGGTGTGCAAAACAAAGAGAAGAGGAAATTACAAGTTCGACTTCAGTATCCAAGATGGACCCCCCTTGGGCTGTGATGCTCAGCTTATGAGAAGTTTAAGTGGAGGAGGAGCTGGGAGGGGGGGAACCCCACCAGCAATAAGAGTGGGAATGAGTGATTATTCTGAGCTGGGAAGGAACCCTCGGCCCATCCCAAAGTTCATTTTAAAGACGGATGCCGTAAATTTTGCGGGGAATGTCTTCAACAATCAAATTTACCTGGTTCAATGGCTGCGATTAGCATAAGCCAATCTCCAGGTCTGATTGATTTAATGATGAACAACAGAATCGGCTTGCTAAGAGCTTTGCTGTTGCATACTAGCTGTGCTTGTTAGAATTTTGTTTTTGAATGCGTAAAGGCAGCCAATCAAAGCAGTCCTGGTTCATGACACATTGGTCACCTAGTAGAAACAGCAAGGAAGAGCAAAGTTGTCACCAGCCACAGTGGTCCAGTTGGTAAAATCCAAACCAAAACCCAAATCCATGTAATACTTTTTTATCTGGGCCAGCCAAAACGACAGAAAACACCAGGCAAGCTTTGAAGCTCACCAGAACTCTTCATCAAGCCAGAAGTAAGAAACTGGGGAAAATAATGAGAGGATGAAAAAATGCAGGGTTTTTTGGGCCATAATCTTCGGACTTGGTCTTGCCAGCTATTGGCGTGAGATGTTGTGCAGGCTTTTGGATTGTGGCCAGTGTGAGATTACATCCCTTGCACCCTGGAAAGAAGTAGAAGGTAACAGAAAGTCATCTCACTGGCAAAATGAAGACCAGCAGAGCCCAAATGCCCCTCAAAGCCCAGGTTAGAAGCAGGTTCTCTTTACAGCAGAAGGAAGCATCGGCTGGTCTTTATATCAACAGCGTCTGGTTATGCACCAGTTTGTCTGCTGAAGTGTGCCTGCACACACAAGCTCACACCTTGAATAAAACTTTGTTGGTCTTAGAGCCAACTCTAACTTTGTTCTATGCACTAACTGGTTTCTCCTTGGTCTAGAGACATCCTGCAAGGCTGGTCCCTTCTCTCTCCCTCCAGGAGGAGGACATCCCAGAATGCTGCTGAAACGGTCCCCTAGTAGGACACAGCCAGTCTCACCAGAGAGTGAACTCTCACCGCTCTCAAAGTTGGGGCATCCTGGAGGGGTCAAGGAGGTTCCTCAGGGACTGTGGACCCAAGCCAGTTGGGGCTTTAAAGAGTTCTGAAATAATCTGGCCACCAAAGTGATGACCCTGGAGGGGTAACAGCAAACCAGGGCTGATCACACCTGGAGGCGGAACCAAGCAGCCAGGCAGGAGATTTTGGAAGGGGGGGGGATACTTGAATTTTCCACCTCAACTCAGAAAATGTCGTGGGACAAGCCCCTCTCTGAGAGCCAGTTTGGTGCAGTGGTTAGGAGTGTGGACTCTAATCTGGAGAACAGGGTTTGATTCCCCAATCCCCACTCCTCCACCTACAGCTACTGGTATGACCATGGGTCAGTCACAAGTTCTTTCAGAGCTGTTCTCTCACAAACCGTTCTCAAAAGTGCTCTCTCAGCCCCACTTACCTCACAGGGTGTCTGTTGTGGGGAGGGGAGGGGAAGGGAAAGGAATTCGTAAGCTGCTCTGAAACTCCTTCGGGTAGTGAAGGGCAGGGCATAAATCCAATCTCCTCCTCCTTCTGGAAATTGGGTGGGTGGGAATAATTAAGAAAGGATCTTTCCTTTCTCCTAGGCCAGAGGTGGGCAAACTGTGGCTCAGGAGCCGCATGCGGCTCTTTCACATATATTATGTGGCTCCCGACAAGGCGGCTGGGGAAGCTAAATATCATTAGCAAACAAATATCATTGGACAAATTAATATCATTATCAATATCTGCTTTTACTCCTTTTGTTATTATTTTTGGCAGTCTCATTTAATGTTCATAAAAAGCAAATTTGCTTATTTTCCAATAAAATCAGGTAATATTTGTTCTTGTAATATTCTTGTGGCTCTCAAACATCTGATGTTTATTCTATGCGGCTCTTCCGCTGAGCAAGTTTGCCCACCCCTGTCCTAGGCTTTAGGATATGCCAGAAAGCCTGCCCTTCAAAGTGGCTCTTTTCTCCAGGAGATCTAATCTCTGCCATCTGGCGATCTGTGGTAATTCCAAGAGAACTCCAGACACCCACCGAAGGCATCCTTGTTTCTTTGGAGCTTATTGATCTGCTATCCTTGCAAGCTGCATTGGCTCCAGAGAGACTGTACCGTGCCTACGGAAGAAGAGTCAACTGTCATGCATTCCCCTCTAAGAAGAGAGGCCCACAAGACCACATGGGGGAACCATACAAAGATGGCAGGACAGCAAGAGCCATGGGGAGGTCCGTCATATGCCCCAACTCCCGGTGATGACAGGTATCTCCCCAGGCAGCTGACAGGTACGGCCCATTCACGCTCTTTCTTCACAGCCTTCCCGTATCCCTGCGAAACCTGCCTCTTTTCTGCACTTTCCCTATCCAAAATCAATATGTTATGTTCCGTTGTGAAATGTCTTGGACAGCAGGCTGTGAAAGCCACCTCTTTTCATTAACAACATTAAGTCAAATAGGTACAGGTAAGTTGACCAAGGTATGAAGGTTCCAGATATTAAGAAATTCATTCTGTTGATCTTTTTCAGTAATGACTATTATAAATTTTTAATCAGAATAATTTCCATGATATTTGTTTGTTTGTTTATTTATTTCTATTTCCCTCCTGCCCTCCCCGCCAGGGCAGGCTCAGGGCAGCTTACCGTAAAAATTAAAATGCATTAAAACATCCGTGCATTAACACAATGCAGGATCATAAAACGAAATACATAATATAGCGCGTAACGTATGACAAATAAGTGCCAATAACGTGCAGATGACGATCTGAGGTATAGATATCTCAACAGATATTTCCCGTAACCAAACTGTGCAGTTTCTACAAGCTGGCAATCCATCACCATTCTGTAGGGAACAGCCACTCCAAACCATCTATCTGCTGATAAACAATGTTATGTAATTTTTGTAATTTTTTTTTTATTTCTTAGTATATTAGCTTAATACAGCCTCAAGCATCTTTTCTAACACAGCTTTTGTATACTGCTGTGTGCTGTGTGACTTTAACCCTTAAGCCACTCTGGTTCCACCCCTGAGCCTTTTCAAGCACCACCTGGAGGTGGGGGGAGGGTCGATGTGCTTCAGGGCCCCAGTTGAGATATCTGGGAATGTGTTGGGGGGGGGGGGGGCAGCAGTGGAGTCCATTGCTCTGAAAGCAAATCAGTGGGACAGTTGAGGTTACACCTCTGTTTGCCAAGCTGCCCAGATACAAGTAATGTTGCCAACTCTGAGTTTTCAAATTCCAGGATATTGGGGACGGGGACGGGACCTGGGGAGGGCATGGTTTCTGGAGGGAAGGGAGTTCAGCGGAGATCTGGTGCCTCAGAGCCTTTTCTCCAGGGGAAATCTGAGTAGTCTGGAGATAAATTGTAACTCTGAGAGATCTCCAGGCCCCACCTGGAGGTTAGCAGTCCTACTGGAGGTCAATCATCGCCCTTCAGCTGGGTTTGGAATAAACTAGTGCCTGCCCATTCATGAACCAAAGTCAGTTTCAGGATGCTGGACTGTAGATTAGACAGTTATAAGAATATCATTCAGATTCACGGTTTGCCGTTCCCTCCCAGTCGCTACCTTGTGAGAAATAATCCCTGCCTACAGCAAATAAAGCTTTTCCGAGTGTTCCACTGGAGTCTAATCAAGCGGGAGTCCGGTGGCACCCGAGCAGCGGAAAGCATTTATTTTGTTTCTCCAAGGAACTGTGAAATCCAATCAACACAGGTAACGACCTGGCTTAGAGTTCATCATCTGGTTTTTTTTTGGTGGGGGGTGAAATTAAGGGTGAGTCGGATTGGAAGATCTGGAAAAGACTGTAAATCTATTTGGCATCCTGCTCCTTCCGCGAGTCTAAGGACTAAGAGGCTGGAGTGAGTAGTTTTGGGGGGGGGGGGGGAGAGAAGAGGAGGAGGAGGAGGAGATTGGGTTTATGCCGTGCCCTTCACTCAGAGAGGCTTACAAACTCCTTTCCCTTCCCCTTCCCCCGACAGGCACCCTGTGTGGTAGGCGGGGCTGAGGGAGCTCTTTCGAGAACAGCTCTTTCAAAGACAGCTCTGACAGAACTATGACTCGCCCAGGGTCATCCAGCAGGTGCAAGTGGAGGAGTGGGGAATCAAACCCGGTTCTCCTAGATTAGAGTCCGCGCACTTAACCACGACACCAAACTGGAGTGAATAGGGTTTTTTGGGGGGGGGGGGTTAATTGTCCCAGGATCATGGGAGAGGCACACGCTGTCTCAGGCGCCAGTTTGTGGAGAACCTGTATACAATTATGAAAACATCCAGTTCTCTGGAATAAGGGTGGGGGGACATGAAGACTCTAAAATGCTTTGAGAATTGACAGCAAGGAAGAACAGTTCAGTTTTGTTTCCATTTATTTTCCTTTGATTTCCATGTAATGAGACATGGGATTCGTTGCGTTTGTAATTGTGGGAACCAAAGAGAAATCCTGGGGGGAACGGTCCTTTGTGTAAAAAGCCACCCCCAGTTTCTAGGAGATGGTCAACAGATAGGGTTGCCAGTTCTGGCTGGGGAAAGAACTGGAGATTTGGGGGGTGGAGCTTGGGAAGGGCAGGGTTTGGGGCAGGGAGGGACCTCAGCAGGCTATAATGTGAGGTTGCCACTCCAGGGCCCTCCTGGCAGGAAGGGAGCTCTGACTCTCGAAACCTCAGGTCCCAGAAATCTCATTGGTGTCTAAAGCGCTACCAGACTTGAATCTAGCTATACAAAACATCCACACATTGATCAAAACATTGCTCAGGAAGGAAAGGTCACTGAGAGAATGTCAAACGAAACAAAAAAGCCAGTTTGGTGTTGAGAGCTAGTTTGGCGTACTGTTAGGAGCGCGGACTCTGATCGGGCAGAACCGGGTTTGATTCCCCGCTCCTCCTCCACACACAGCTGCTGGTGTGACCATGGGCCAGTCACAAGTTCTCTCAGAGCTGTTCTCTCAAGAGCAGTCCTCGAAAGAGCTCTCTCAGCCCCACCTACCTCACCGGGTGTCTGTTGTGGGGAGGGGAAGGAGGTTGTAAGCTGCTCTCCTTCGGGTAGTGAAGGGCAGGGTATAGATCCAATCTCCTCCTCCTCCTCTTTTTCTTCCACTGTGGCAGATGGCAACAGAAGGGGACAGATGCATTTCCTTGGTGAGGGAGTTCCACAGCTTTGGGGACATGACCTTCTCCTGGGTTGCCACCCACCTAATCTGCATAGGTGGCAGCACCCAAAGCTGGGCCTCCGAAGACGACCGTGGGAGTCAAACAGGCCCACAAGGGAGTAGGAGATCGTTAAGATATGTTGGTCCCAAACCACAGAGGGCTTTGAAGGTTGAATTGTGCCCAGAAACAAATTGGGAGCCAGTGTCAATGGGCCAGGAGGGACTGGAGCGATATCATCCCTGCAACGCTCTCCAGTCAGCGCCCCGGCTGCAGCATTCTGTACCGACTAAAGTTTCTGAACGCTTCTCAAGCGCAGCATCACCTCGAGCGCATGGCAGTGATCTGACCTAGTCGTAACCACGACGTGCACACCACTGTAGCCGAGGCTTTCCGTCAAAGACTACTATAAATGGTTCTGTACTTCACCCATGCTCAAAGGTTAGAAGGTGCTCTTTTCTAGCTAACTGAAGGGGAAAGGGGTGAAATGGTTCCATAGCCACCAATAGAATCATCAGGCTTACCCTTTTCTGACAGGACGTTAGCAAACCCAAATCTTGTGACTCTTCTTTTCAGTTAGAAAGTCCCACACCAAAAGATGCAATGGCTTCACTTTTGTCAGCTGACTCCCCAAATGGTGTCCCAACTTGCTTTCTTCCACATTTGTTGTTGCTGTTCAGTCGCACAGTCGAGTCCAACTCTTTGCGACCCCATGGACCACATCCCTCCTGTCTTCTGTCATGCTCCTGAGTTTGCTTAACTTCATGTTCGTTGCATCAGTGACACTGTCCAACCATCTCATCCTTTGCTGTCCCCTTCTTCTTTGACCTTCTGTCTTCCCCAGCATCAGGGTCTTCTCCAGGGAGTGCTCCCTTCTCATTTGGTGGCCAAAGTATCTGAGCTTCAGCTTCAGGATCTGGCCTTCCAGGGAACAGTCGGGGTTGATCTCTTTTAGGATTGACTGATCTGATCTCCTTGCAGTCCGAGGGACTCTCAAGAGCCTTCTCCAGCACCAGAATTCGAAAGCATCTATTCTTCGGTGCTCAGCCTTCCTTATGGTCCAGCTCTCGCAGCCATACATTTCTACTGGGAATACCATGGCTTTGACCATACGGACTTTTGTTGGCAGGGTGATGTCTCTACTTGTTGTTATGCTGTCTAGGTTTGCCATCGCTCTCCTCCCAAGGAGCAGGCGTCTTTTAATTCCATGGCTGCAGTCACTGTCTGCAGTGATCTTGGATCCCAGGAAGGTGACGTCTGTCACTGCTTCCATGGCTTCCCCTTCTATTTGCCAAGGAGTGATGGGGCCGGATGCCATGATCTTCCACATAGCTGGAATCAGATTCAATTCTATTAAATTTTGTTTGAATGATCTTCTAGATGAGGCGTCCCCAACGTGGTACCTGCTGACTCCTTTCCCAGTACCTGCTAAGCTGTTTCAGAAAGTGGGGGGGGGGGCTGCTGGCCCCTGGAGATTGGATTGGCTGTGCAGATTTTTAGGACCATTGCTTCAGCAGCAGCTGCCACTACAATGTGAGGAGCTTCCCTAAGACGACTGAAGGCAAGCCATGGTAGCCATTCTGCGGCTGGCTCTGCCCCCTCTGGCAGCCATTTTGCTACTTCACTCATCACTCTGTCAGAATTCTGAAGGTCCCCACAGGCTTAAAGAGGTTGGGGACCCCCTGCTCAACATGTACGCTTGTTATAGGGTTGCCAGCCTCCAGGTAGGGCCTGGATACCTCCCACTTTTACAGCTGATCTCCAGCTGACAGAGATCAGCCCCCTGGAGAAAATGACTGCTTTGGAGGGTGGGCTCTGTGGAATTGGACCATGCTGAGGCCCCTCCCCTCCCCCAAACCCCACCCTCTCCCAGATCCAACCCCAAGGTTTCCAAGTATTTTCCAACCCAGACCTAGCAAACCTTGCTTGTTATGATTGAGTTGAATTAGTCAAGATGGCAACTGCTGCTCTAGACTCTTCCTTTGGGCCATCCCCAAAGGACGTCAGCTCAGTCGATGTGATTAAAATTCTCCACAGTGCACAGCAAGGTTGTTGTACATGAGGAAAACAAAGTTCTTCAATATTGGAAGTGGGGTTTTGTTTTTAAAACAAGCGCCTTCAGGGAAAAGAAACGAACAGCCAGTAAACACAAATGCTCTATCTGCTATGAATTAAACCTTGAGCAGCACAATACAGTCTGTTCGAAACCAAGGGCTGCAGAGATGCCTGCTAAATAGCCAGCTTCCTTTGTGTGTGTCCCCTCCCAAGAACAGCAACCTTTTAACCTGAGCCTAACCTCCTTCACTGAGAAGTAAGTTCCATTGATTTTAATGTGGTTTGCTTTTTGAGAAACTCTGGAAGCCAGAACAGCAGTATGCTTAGGGGTTGCCACGCACCTGGAAAGTGGTCCTTCAAAGCAGGCAAGGTGGTATGGGAAGACACACGTCTCTTATTGCAGATTTGCACACTGCAAATTCGCCCAGACCTGGGCCGAGGACAGACTGGCATTTTGGCCTGATATAGCTCCACTTTTCAAGCGGATGAAGAGAGACCATTCAGACGACTGCAGCTGTCCAGCGTTGCCGTGCCGTACTCACCCGGTCCTGAAGCACTTTCATCCTGCATTAAACAGGTACCTGGTGAAACCGGTGTCAAACCGTCTGGGTGCGCGTTCATCCCACTTCCTGGCTGTGTGGATGCAAATAAGCCATGCATCAAGCAGCGCCGGTAATGTGAACCCACTGATCCGGCTGCTGCACCCATGCGCCTATGCACCCATGCGCATATGCGTGGGTAGGCAAAACAGACCAAAGCTGTCCACTGTGGTAGCACTGCCGCCAGGGGCCACCCCACAGGGTGAACGCTTGGTTCTGCCTCCTCCCCAGTATGGTCCCACATCAGTCTACGCAGTGCAAATGGAAAGCCCCACGACAACTCAACCTGGGTCTTTTTGTCTCGCTTCCCTTGCGCTTCAATTTGCCAGTCTATCCTCGGCCATGGCTTGTTCACTGCTGGTTTCTTGGTGACCAACAATTTTATAACATTCCTGGAGTTATTACCTGCATCTAGGCTTCTATCACGGTTGATGGATTCATCTGCTCAGAAGATTCCAACTCAGCTGGCAGCGGTTAATCACCCCTCATTATTATTATGAGCCTACTGTGTGGGGAGAGCGGCCTAGAAATCGAAATAAATAAACAAATAAATAAATGATTTATTATCATGTATGTACTGATTATTTATTTATAGTTTCAGGGGGTAGCTGAGTGGGTCTGCAGCAGGGCAGCTAGATTTGAGCCCCAGGGCATTTTAGAGTCAACAAGATTTTCAGAGTATGACCTTTTGAGAGTCGGAAGCTAAAAATGTGTGAGTTGGAAGCTAAAAAAACTGTGAGCTAGCTCACACTAACTCAGCTTAGAGGGAACACTGCCTCCAAGGAATGCCAGGGTCATGATGCAGAGACAGGCCATGGCAAACCATCTCTGAACATCTCTTGCCTGGAAAACCACATGGGATCCCCATCAGTCAGCTGTGAGTTGACGGCGTTTCCCACTACTAATTCATAGGGTCACCGTGTTGGAAGTAACATGACATCATTTAATGCACACAAACCACCTTGCACATGATTTCTATGCATACGCATGTGCAGCCAATGTATGGTGCCCCCATAGAGACCGCAAGGCAAGTGATCAAGCAGAAGTGGTTGGCCATGGCCTTCCTCTGCAGAGTCTTCGTTGGTGGTCTCCCATCCAAGTACTGACCCTGCTTGGCTTCCAAGATCTGACAAGATGGGGCTACACCGTACAATTCCGCACCCCCAAGACGGATGTGGAAAGTGTTTTTTATTAAAAAAGAAAACAACATACGTTCCGAGGGCCAGGCGAAGGCAGATCACAGAAGGCCTTCCTTCCGTTTGGCAGAGAGAGTTAAAGGAATTCATATCTCTGAGAAGTGGGCATCACATCCGAGAGGCCAGTAAGTGGCTTTTCAGCATCGGGGCAGAAATCAATAACTTTTCTCCAGCTTCTCAATCGATAGTGCCTTGGTGAGCTGGTCTCCTGTTGGGCAAGTATGAAAATTAAAGTCAGGATTAGTATTAAAGTTTCATTTGCAGAATGAGTCCATCGATCCAGGGAGATAATAACCTCTTAGCTGCATGCTGGGCCAGACAAATTGTCCCTGACATGGAATTTTTCTGCCACATTTCTGACACTTCTATTGCAGTGCGCATCAGCCAAGTCCAGAGAGGTTTCCCGTGAAAACATTATCACAGGTATTAAACCAGTAATTAATTCTTGGCCTTTGGGAAGCCGCTCGATAACCGCCAATTTTGTGTCTTAGAGGAAACAATCAAATCTTCAGAAATTGCTCCAAAATGGACCAGGCTTTCCTGCCCAGAAGAGTATTCAGAGGAGCATGGATTGGGGGTGAAAATGGAAGTCACTAAAAGGCAGGGACAGCCTATAGCGTTTGCAAACTGTGATTCAGAAGTTGGAAATGTTCCCTGAATCACAACAGAGCAGGTGTGACCAGCACGTCTCTTGGATGGCCAACATTTAAGACGCCGGGTCTGAGCTTTCATTGGAGATGTTCAGAAATATAAGGGTAAAAATGGTTTTAAATTAAAACAGTGGCAGGTGGTTCAGGTGGGTGGCTGTGTTGGTCTGAAGCAAAAGGACCAAGTTTGAGTCCATCGGCACTTTTAAGAAAGTTTAATTTCGGGTATAAACTTTTGAGTGCATGCACACTGACCTGATGGAGTGTGCACGCTCATGAAAGCTCATACCCCGAATAAAACTTTGTTGGTCTTAAAGGGGACACTGTACTCAAACTTGGTTCTATTGACAGGTGACACCACTGATAGGATCTATTCTGCTGCTTCAACTGTGACTCATCTGGCTGAAGCAGGGCTTGAAGAAGAAGAAGAAGAAGAAGAGATTGGATTTATACCCTGCCCTTCACTCAGACTTTCAGAGTGGCTTACAAACTCCTTTCCCTTCCCCTCCCCACAACAGACACGGTGTGAGGTAGGTGGGGCTGAGAGAGCTCTTTTGAGAACTGCTCTAGAGAGAACAGCTCTGAGAGAACTATGGCTTGCCCAAGGTCATCCAGCAGCTGCAAGTGGAGGTGTGAGGAATCAAACCCGTTCCTCCCACACTTAACCACTACACCAAACTGGCTACAAAGGTAGCCAGGGATATGATTGCCAACCTCCAGGTGAGACCTGGAGATCTCCTGGAACTACAACTGATCCCTAGACTGTAGAGATCAATTCCCCTAGAGAAAAGGGCTACTTTGGTGGGTGGGCTTTATGGCACTATGCCCCATAGAGGTCTGTCTCTCCCCCCAAAAAAGCCCTGCTGCCCCAGGCTCCACCCCTCTCTCCCAAACTCCAGGAGTTCCCCAACCTGGAGCTGGCAACCCTAGGCCTGGCGGGGGAGGGGAAACATAGTTTGGGGACTAGTCTTTCTGCAGCCTCCCCCAGCTGCTGTCATTAAACAGCACAGCCTAGACACATGAAATAACAACACGTTTAAGGATGAACGCCGATTCACTAAGCAAGCGAAGGAGCTCCATTTTGACTCTAGTCAGCAGCTGCTCTGCCAGTCCAAGATGAAAGCTCAGAGGGCTACAGGGCTGCTAGTCTCCAGTGCTTAAGAGTGGCAGACTCTAATCTGGAGAACCAGGTTTGATTCCTCACTCCTCCTCCACATGAAGCCAGCAGGGTGACCTTGGGCCAGTCACAGTTCTCTCAGAGCTCTCTCAGTCCCACCTACCTCACAGGCGATGCTCCCTCTAAGCTGAGGAGTCTTGTGAGCAAAAATTCTACTTTGCGAGCTCCTGGCATTGAAGTTGTGAGTGAGCGATTTGGCTGCTGCATAAATTAGTTTGCTCTGGAGCCCTCCTTCCTGAGCCAAGACAAAAAGGTGTGAGCCGGAGGCTACGAAACTGTGAGGTAGCTCACACTAACTCAGCTTAGAGGGAACACTGGTTAGGCCCCGGCTTCTGGCCCCTGCTCACAGGGTGTCTGTTGTGGGAAGAGAAAGGGAAGGCGATTGTAAACTGCTCTGAGACTCCTTCGGGTAGTGAAGGGCCCGACTATAAATCCAAACTCTTCTTCTTCTTCAGTAGGGGCTGGAGTTCTCCCAGAATGACCACTGACCTCCAGACCACAGAGATCAGTTCCTTCGAAGGAAACAACCTCTTTGGAGGGCAGGGTGAACGGTATACCCTCTCCAGGTACTGCTAGGGCTGCCAAGTCTTGAAAACTCACCGGCGGGGGGGAGTCCTCCTCCCGCCGGGAGTTTCTTCTGGCGCGCGCGCTTTGCACGCGCGCCCATCGACATCACCAGAAGTGACGCAGCACGTTGGGGGCGTTGCCAGGGCGACGCTCTGGCAATCACCCCAAAACTCTATGGAGTTGTCATAGAGTTTTGGGGCGATTGCCAGAGTGTCGCCCTGGCAACGCCCCCAACGTGCTGCGTCACTTCCGGTGACGTCATTACGTCATCCTTGCTGGACAACGTCAGGGGTGGGGTTCCCCCACCGGCCAAATGCTGGCCGGGCCGGCGGATCGGGAACCCCTTTAGCGGGGGATCCCCCGCCCCCCGGGCTAACTTGGCAGTCCTAGGTACTGCCCCCAAGTCTCCGGGAATTTCCCAAGCCAGAGTTCATAATCCTAGATGGTCGAACCTTGTGGTGGTAACAAAAACCTATAAATTGAGGAACCACAGGCTTGTGGGGCACTGGGGCTATGTATTCCCCCCCCCCCCCCCCAACGCTCTCCCGGGCTAAAGAGCATTTCTTCTTTGCCCTTTTGGGAGGCAGATGCGGCTTATCCCAGTCTGGAGAAAAAGAACCTCCAATTTCAGAGTCAAAGTCCGAATCCCAGAGCAGGAGGCAACATCAAGGGAAGGCCTTGGCCTCTATCCCATGTTGTTGGCTGTTCAGAGATACTGGTCATTTTTGTCTGTAGCAGTAGGAAAGAGCAAGAGTCCAGTAGCTCCTTAAAGATTAACAACATTTGTGGCAGGGGAGGAGCTCTCGGGAGTCACTGCTCCCTTCTTCAGATACCAGAGTTATGCCTAACCTCGATCCCTGTCGATTTTGGGTTGGGTCCCCCTCCTGCAGTTGTGCCCACCACCTCGTGTCAAAAAAGGCTGGGGACCTCTGGAGTAGACAGATAGGACCTTGACAAACCAAAGAACTGCTTTAGCAGGTGGCTAAAGTGATGCTCTGTATTTTTGGTGCTGGGGGAGCAACAGTGGGAGGGCTTCTGGTGTCCTGGCCCCACTGCTGGACCTCCTGAGGGCACCTGGTGTTTTTGGCCACTGTGTGACACAGAGTGTTGGAGTGGATGGGCCATTGGCTTGATCCAGCATTGGCTTCTCTTATGTTCTTATAGGAACACTCGGTCTGGGGCAAGTGATGCTCTGCATTCTTGGTGCTTGGGGGGGGCAACAGTGGGAGGGCTTCTAGTATCCTGGCCCCACTGCTGGACCTCCTGAGGGCACCTGGTGTTTTTGGCCACTGTGTGACACAGAGTGTTGGAGTGGATGGGCCATTGGCTTGATCCAGCATTGGCTTCTCTTATGTTCTTATAGGAACTCTCAGTCTGGGGCAAGTGATGCTCTGCATTCTTGGTGCTTGGGGGGACGGACAGTGGGAGGGCTTCTGGTGTCCTGGCCCCACTGCTGGACCTCCTGAGGGCACCTGGTGTTTTGGCCACTGTGTGACACAGAGTGTTGGACAGGATGGGCCACTGGCCTGATCCAACATTGGCTTCTCCTTTGTTCTTATGGCAGTTTCATGTATTTATGTGTTTGACACCCTGTGGGGCACCTGTGCCTTATCTCCTTCTCCACACCAGCTCTAAGCAAACAGCATGCCATCCATGTGCTCAGGCTGTTCTTTGGGGTAACAAGAAGTTTCTGCGTCTCTAGAGCTCCTACCAGGAATCTAGGCTTGCCAACTGTAGTTGGGGAAATTCCTGGAGATTTGGGGAGGGGGTGGAGCCAGAGACTGGGCTGGGGAGGGGAGGGACCTCCGTGGGGTATAATGCCATAGAGTCTTCTCTCCAGATTAGCCATTTCCTCCAGGGGAAGTGGTCTCTGTAGTCTGGAGGTCAGTTGTAATTCTGGGAGATCTCCAGGCTGGAGCTGGAGGCTGGCAACCTTATGGGAACCATATTTATCTACAGTTCAGGCATAGCTCAGGAGAGCCAGTTTGATGTAGTGATTAGGAGCGTGGACTTTAATATGGGAGAACTGGGTTCGATTCCCCATTCCTCCACATGCAGCTAGCTGGGTGACCACAAGTTCTCTCACACACAAGTTCTCTCAGAACTGTTCTCTCAAGAGCAGTCTTTGAAAGAGCTCTCTCGGCCCCACCTACCTCACAGGGTGTCTGTTGTGGGGAGGGGAAGGGAAAGAGTTTGTAGGCCGCTTTGAGACTCCGAGTGAGTGAAGGCCGGGGCATAAATCCAACTCCTCCTCCTCCTCCTTCCTCTTCTCAGCTCTGAGAAACATTGTACTCAATAAACAAAATAAGCCCAGCAGAAATGGATAAATAAGGAATCCAGGCTAGCAACTGTATAATGAGGGTCTGGAACCGAAGCTAATAATAAATCCGGGTGCCGCTTTTGGAGTGGGATTTGTGAGGGTGTAAGACCAAGCAGGCACGCCTTCTGCGTTGCTGACGTCGTAACATTTACAGCCCAGAGACCTAATTAACCATTCACCGTGAGTCGCGCGTCGTCTCCTTTGGAAGCAGCGTTTGCTTGCTTGGCAGGAGATACTCCGTGGTTGCATTGGACAAGCGCCCATCTGCCGGCCTTCCAGATTCTGGGCGCCATTTGGATTTCCCGCTTCTGGCATCAGAATATCTCAGAATAGCTGTGGGTGTCCAGGGGTTTTAAGACGGGACCCCAAGTCTGTTTTGCTGGGGGTCAGATTCTGTCCCCCGGGATCTTCTTGAAACAGGGTTCCCCCTGAGCCATCGGCGGGGGATGAAGGGTTAGGGTTGCCAGCTCCAGGCTGGGAAACTCCTGGAGATTTGGAGGTGGAGTCTAGGGAGGACAGGGACCTCAGTGGGCTGCAATGACACAGAGTCCAACCTCAAAAGCAGCCATTTTCTCCAGGTCGGGTTGCCAACCTCCAGGAGGTGGCTAGAGCTCTCTTGGGATTACAGCTTGTCTCCAGATGACAGATATCAGTTCCCCTGGAGAAAACAGCTGCTTTGGAAGGTGGACTTTAGGGCAATGTATCCCATTGAATTCCCTTTCCTCCCCAACCCCAACCTCCACAGGCTTCACCCTGCAAATCTCCAGGTATTTCCCAACCTGGAGCTGGCTACCCTATCTCCAGGGGAGCTGATCTCTGTGGTCTGGAGATGAGCTGTAAATCCAAGGGAACCCCAGGTCCCACCTAGAGGCTGGCATCCCTATCTTGAAACATGGTGAAATATACTGGGATCAAACACGTTGTGTGATCAGCTCATAGTTTATTGAGATTACAGCTCAGTTCAAAGACAACCTAAGTGGGGCCAAAGCCCCACTTAAATGCATGCAATAAGCCACACCCAACACACACCCGCTCCCCGTGATAGGTTATTTTACAATCCACTCCGATAGGATAGGTTCCTTCCAGGATCCTGTCTGTCTATTGTTCTCAGACCCCAAGCTCGGTCTAGTCACCTGTGCCTTATCTGCTCAATACAGAACACCTGGTCTACCGATCTGTACAACAAACTGACCATGCAAAGCGAGGTCAGTATTCCCAGCAGATTGCTTGTCCGCAAACTTGCTGCCCTCCCAGGAAGCCAGGGCCTTCTTGCCTTTTGCTCATGAAGCCCTCACACATCAATGGGCCTTCCCCTCCGGGCCTGTTCGGGGTCTTCCAGCTCATTAGGGCTGATCAGAGGAAGCATTTGCAGTCTGCACTGGGCTTTTGCCCAGGGGAACAGCTGCTACTCGGCCTGTGGGGCCAGTGCTGACTTGCTTTTCTCACAAAGTCTGTTGATCCAGAGGCTCCGAAGCCACAGGCAAAGGCAAATGGAGTCGGTAGGAAGGCAGGTCGGTAGGAAGTTAGGGTTGCCAACTTCCAGGTGGGGACTGGAGTTCTCCCACAATTATAGCTGATCTCCAGATTACAGAGCTCCATTCCCCTGTGAGCAACGCTCCCTCCAAGCTGTGGAGTCTTGTGAGTAAAAATTGTACTTTGCGAGCTACCGGCATTAAAGCTGTGAGCGAGCAATTTGGCTACTGCATCAATTAGTTTGCTCTGGAGCCCTCCTTCCTGAGCTAAGACGAAAATGTGTGAGCCGGAGGCTAAAAAAAACTGTGAGCTAGCACACACTAACTCAGCTTAGAGGGAACATTGCCCTGGAGGAAATGGCAGATTAGAAGGTGGACTCTGTGGCATCAGATCCCCGCTCAGCTCCAGGGTTGCCAGCTCTCGGTTGGAAAATTCCTGGAGGTTTTGGTTGTGGGGTTTGAGGAGGAAAGGGACCTCAGCAGGGTACCAGGTACACGGCCATATTCCACCCTTCAGAGCAGCCATTTTCTCCCAGGGAAGTGATCTCTGAAGATCAGCTGTAAACATGGGAGATGTCCAAGCCCCACCTGGAGTTGGGCAACTCTGCTGCCTCCCCTCCCCAGGTTCTACCCCCACCCCCCCATCTCCAGGAACTTCCCAAGCCAGAACTGTCAACCTGAGTAGGAAAGATGTGAACCAAGAAGAAGGGGAAGCACCAAAGCACAATTTATTGCCCTGCAAGAATTCTGAACCTCTCCTAGAGGGGACCTGGTTTCTTTGTGAGAATAGCTCCAGAGTCAAGATATTTAATTTAGACTTCATATTTTTGCCTCTATGATGGGGCGAGGGGGAGGTCATCAGCAATGCTCCATCTAAGCTGTGGAGTCTCGTGAGTAACAAATTCTGCTTTGTGAGCTCCTGGCATTAAAGTTGTGAGCGAGTGAATTGGCTCCTGCATCAATTCATTTGTTCTGGAGCCCTCCTTCCTGAACAAAGAGAAAAATCTGTGAGCCGGAGGCTAAAGAACTGTGAGCTAACTCACACTAACGCAGCCCAGGGGCAACACTGGTCATTAGCAGCATCCTCCGTCCTGCCTGGGCTGAAATTTCCCACCTCTCCAAGTCCAATTTTCAATTATTTTATAGTACTCATTTGTATGGGTTTTTAATTGGCGTGAGTGACTTGGGGAGCCATTTTTCTGGCTGAAAAGCTGAGCAAGAATAGAAAGAAGGAATACATTTCTGAT
This sequence comes from Lepidodactylus listeri, assembly GCA_029233225.1. NCBI lineage: Eukaryota > Metazoa > Chordata > Lepidosauria > Squamata > Gekkonidae > Lepidodactylus > Lepidodactylus listeri. The sequence continues at coordinate 72,280,302 of JARCFY010000014.1, read as the reverse complement.
ACCATAACAATAGTAATTATAATTCTTGCAAATGTGGGCATGCATTCGTGTTCCCTCTAAGCTGTGCGGGTGAGCTCATTAACATGGGAAGCCCTGCTCAGCAGCAGTCTGCAGCTGTACAAGGTCATTGCCCAGGACGTGAATGGCACCACTCAGTAGAGGGGGAAAAATTAGAGGGAGGAGAAGGAGGAAGAAGCAGAAGCAAAAAAACAAACCAACCAACAAGAAGAGATTGGATTGATGCCCCGCCCTTCATTTAGAGTCTCGGAGCAGCTTAAAATCTCCGTCCCTTCCCCTCCCCACAACAGACACCCTGTGAGGTAGGCAGGTCTGAGAGAACTCTTTTGAGGACTGCTCTTGAGAGAACAGCTCTGCGAGAACTGTGACTGACCCAAAGGCCCATAGTAAGGATTTTGTGGCTTGTGGGGCAAATTTTTTTTTCTGGTGGGGCTGAAGTTCTCAGTGCAGAGAGAAAAGCCATTTAGCCAACGGAAAGCTGTTACCAGGATAGATCTCTAAACTGCAAGCTGTCAGCCACTTTAGATGACAGCTTTCGGCTGCTGCAAGTTAATCGCTTCTGACAGCCTAAACAACAATTCTGAGAACAAGCCGGAAGGTTGTGTGTGTGTGTGGGGGGGGGGATGACTTCTATAGTCAAGAAAGCTAACAGGCAGAAAAACTCTCCTAAAGGAGACCAGTTTCTTGACACAGAGTTAGAAGGGATCCTAGAGGTCACCTACTCCAACCCCCTTGCTCAGTGCGGGAATTCGTTGACTACAGCACCCCACTCTGCTTAAAGAAGCACACACCTTTAAAAAAAATTAAAACAATTGGGGGAAAAAGCATTTACAGGAGAAATTCTTGTGGGGCTATACGTTTAAGAAAGGAGGCCAAGCCCCCTTAAGCCCGACCATATCTACAAGCTTGCTGACCCAAGGTCACCCAGCTGGCTGCATGTGGAGAAGTGGGGAATCAAACCCAGTTCTCCAGATTAGAGTCCACCACTCTTAACCACTACACCAAACTGGCTCACCTAGGATGCTTTCTTTCCAAACATTGCACTCCTTCAAGCCCTTTACCACTGCAAGGAGGGGCTATTCCTCTGTGCACCTCGAAGTGTGGAGGGGGCACATGGCAGCTTGAGAACAGGTCCCAAGAGTAGGGCTGGCAACTCTGGGTTGGGAAATCCTTGCTGAGCTCCCTAAACCCTATCCACCCCAGCTTCCACCTCCAAATTTGCCCCAGGAGAATATGTTGTTTGGAGATCAGCTGCAATTCCGGGCTATCTCCAGGCCCCACCTGGAGCTTGGCAAGGAGTCCAGATTCAGTGTCTCTGTGAGCCTTTGAGATGCATGGAAGGGGAGGCAGGCCACCTTCTTCTGTTTTAGGCTTTAAAAAATTAACAAACGGATTCAGAATCAGATGATTTTGGGGGGGGCCTTCTTAGCAGCTTTCTTTAATATTGGAGTCAGAGGTACTTACATTCCTTAATTAATCCTCTGGTGGTATTATTTGTTTTCAAGGAGACTCATGTTTCCAGCTATAAATTCACCCATTTTAATTAGATAGGTTTGGGAGCTTGGGGGGGGGGGCAGGGAATATTCTGATACCAGAAGACAGCCGAACTGGCAAGCTAATACCACAATGCACCAGAAGCTCCACTCACACATATGCTCTGGTTTTATTTAGAAATAGAGCCCCATCTCCCCCATCCTCCTTCCATTACAAGTTTGGCTCTACCTTTCACTTGCCTGACTCCCCCCACCCCCCCAAGTCATTTGCAGAGTGTCTGGGATGCAGGCCAGAAGCAAAAAATGCAAGAAACCCTCCCCATTTCCCTCCCGCAAATGCCCTGCTATGTGCATCTGTCAGATGTGGACTGCTAGAATGGCTCAGATCTGCCTCTCCCCATTCAGCCCAGAAAGCTCCCCAGGGCCAATTTGTAAAGCCTCTGCTTCTTACCCTCCTTATCCTCTCGCCCCCTCATAGCTCATCCAAACCCACCATGGACAAAGAAAGCTCCTTCCAAGCCAACAAGACAGTAGACTAATGTCAGAAAAATGGAAAGACTGTACAGAACTGCAAATTGGGGTGATCCTGTTGGGTGACAACATCGCCGGGTTTTCTGGTTGGACCACGTCCCTGTCAGGCATCCGTTGGCAGAGTCACTCTTTCTTTCACCTGCAGCTGCGGAAACCATAAGCCGGCAGTGAGATGACAGGACAGCTGTCGGACTGAAAGGTTTTGCAGCCATTCCAAATGTCTGGATTAGGAGCATTAACAATATTAAAGAGTGGATATGTTTGCGTCAGGGAGGGAAGGCAGCGTCAGATCTCATCAGCTCTTGAAAGCCACGCAGGGTTGGTACTTGCAAGGGGGACCACAAAGGAAGAGTCCACAGAGGAAGGCAACAGCAAACCGCACTTGCCTTGATAGCCCCTTGCTGGGGTGGCCATAAGTTGGAAGCTAAGCAGGGTCGGTACTTGGAAGGGAGACCGCCAAGGAAGGCTCTGCAGAGGAAGGCAATGGCCAACCGCCTCTGCTTCTCCCTTGCCTTGGAAGCCCCTGGCTGGGGTCGCCATAAGTCAGCTGAGACTTGATAGCCCTTTACACACACGTATTTGGGTCAGATCTCAATAAGTGAAAGCAGCCCTCCAGGTCTTTAACAGTCAGCTACGGGCTGTCTTCTGCCGCTCTCTCCACCGCCAAGTGCTTGGGAAGGCATCCACGTACCACAGGCGTCCATCTCCAGATTGCTACCGAGAAAAGTGCTGAGACGGCTGTTTGCTCATTTTCAGATTAAACTGCCAGTTGCATAAACATGCCTCAGGTTTTATTTGGGTTTGCGAAGACAGAATCCTTTCCCGATTGAAAGGACAAGTGATCCTGCTCTGAAAGGCTCCTGCATGCCAGCCTCCAGTTGTGACCTGGGGATCCCCCGGAATTACAGCTCTTCTCCATACTACCGAGATCAGCTTCCCTGGAGCAAACGGATGCTTTGGAGGGTGGACTCTATGGCACTGCACCCCACTTAGGTCCCTGTCCTCCCCAGGCTCAACCCCCCCCCAAATCTCCAGGAGATTCCCAACCTGGATCTGGCAACCCTACCCCCCTGCCAGTGGCCAGTGGGGGGGGGACTTGGTAGCCCTACCCCCCGCCAGGCTGCTAAAGCAGGAACTGTAATACGGTGTCACTAATCCGGGGGGGGGGGGGATATGCAGGCCGCCAAGCAAATAATCTCCAAGCCACTTCTCTGCTCCATGCATTTCAGGAGGAAATGTTTTTCCCATGTTCTGGAAGACTTGCCGCTTGTTACACCGACCTGCTGGGCTGACGCAGCCCAAACCTCTGGTCCTTCCCCAGGGCTCAGACTTGTTGTTTGCTCGTGGGCAGGAGGGAAGGAAGCCCTTCAGCAAAAAGGCACTGGACAGAAGGAAGGCGACCCAGCGCTTCAGGGAAGGGCTCTCATGGTTGTCGAAGAGTGCCAAGTGGGGCATTCATTTTTCTGCCTGGTTCTGGGGGTCCTCCTGCCTGAAAGTCCAGCCCCTTTGGACCAGAATAATCTCCTTTATCCCAGCTGTTTGAGGGCAGCTACAGCTACTGAGGGCCGGGGAGAGGGGTGGCAAACAGGGGAGGGGTTTTTTACTTTTATGTCTTGCTTGGGGTGGTATCTGGCCACTGCGGGAAACAGGATGCTGGCCCTGATGGTGTGATCCAGCAGAGGGCTTTTCTGAAGAAATCCTTCAGAAATATGCTCTGCAATTGTTCGAGGAGGGTCTCTTTCAAATGTTCCCAGAAGCCACCTGGAGTCGCTGCCTAGCCCACCCCTATCCTAGCAGGGAGCTTTTGAATCAAGCGTCATGTGGTTTGGTTTATTCCTTCAGTTGTCCAACACTGATCTAGCTATAGATCCCTTATAAACGCACCGTGTCTCAGTGGCAGAGCCTCTGCTTGGCAGGCAGAAGGTCCCTGGTTCAATCCCTGGCAGCATCTCCAGTTAAAAGGACAAGGTGATGGGGGTGGATGTGAAAGACCTCGGCCTGAGACCCTGGAGAGCTGCTGCCAGTCTGAGTGGACAAGACTGTGATGGACCGAGAGCCATGTGTGACCATCACACTCACCTTCTGAGGTCGGGTTGCCAGGTCTGGGCTGGAAAATACCTGGAGACTTTGGGGGTGGGTGCAAGTGAGGGCAGGGCTTGGGGAGGGAAGGGGCCTCAGCATGGTACAATGCTATAGAGTCTACCCTTCAAAGCAGTCATTTTCTCCAGGGGAGGGGATCTCTGTCAGCTGGAGGTCAGTTGTAAAAGTGTAGGGTTGCCAGCCTCCAGGTGGGGCCTGGGGATCTTCTGCTTTTACAACTGATCTCCTGCTGACAGAAATCAGCTCCCCTGGAGAAAATGGCTGCTTTGGAGGGTGAACTCTATGGCATTCTACCATGTGGAGGCCCCTCCCCTCCCCAAACTCCGCCCTCTCCTGGCTCCACCCCCAAAGTCTCCAGGTATTTTCCCACCCAGACTTGGCAACCCTATAAAAGCGGGAGATCTACAGGCCCCACCTGAAGGCTGACAACCCTATTCAGAGGCCCTGCTTTCAGTCCCCGCCCACACACAGACCTTCTGACATTAGGCGGGTCGCAACCTGGGAGAAGGCCTTCTCCGCAGAGGCCCCGAAGCTCTTGAACTCTCTCCCCAGGGCAGTGAGGCTCTGCCTGGGGCAGTGAGGCTCTGTCTTCTTGGTGCTTGGGGGGCAAGAGTGGGGGGGGACTTCTGGAGTTCTGGCCCCACTGTTGGGCCTCCTAATGGCCCCTGGATTTTGGCCACTGTGTGACACAGCATGTCGGACTGGATGGGCCACTGGCCTGATCCAACACTGGCTTCTCTTGTGTCCTTATGCCTCTCTCCCTTTCTGTTGGCATCCTCCTCCAGAGGGCGAAGATGGGTTTCGTTTGGTATTCCCTGAATGGCCCCTCCTTCCTAACCAATGTTGGCACTTTACTCTACTGTGCAAAATGGCAAGATCCACTTGCAAACGATAGATAAAGGGCGCCAGAAGTGGACCAGAAGTGCATTGTTCGGCGTGTGTGAAAAGTGTGCAGAGTCAGGAAGGCTCCCACACGAAGCTGAGCTCATTTCATAGACTGGGGGAATGGAAGCTTTTAGAGTAGCACTTTTTAGGCTGGGAAAACCGATGTGGCTTTTAAGGGTCGCTGAAAGCCAGTTAATGGTTTTCCTTTCAGATTTTGTCGCCTTCTCGTTTTTGGAACCCACCTCACGTCTCCATGAGAGAGGTGGACTCTCTACTCAGCCCCCCCTCAGAAAAACCTGGAACTGGCCCTGGCTAGAGCTAGATTCGCGTCCAGGCGCACCTGAGAGACCAATAAGATTGTCAGGGGATGAGCTGTTGAGAGGCAGAGCTCCCTTCGTCAGAGACAAGCAGGAATGGAGATCCTCACATTGAGTCCTCCTGTCCCAGATCGAAGGGAGGAGGGACGCTGCCAAGAAGGAATTCCGGATGCAGAGGTCCTGCCTGGCGTTGTAAACAGCTCAATTAGAGCAGGGGAGAAATGCTGAGGGGCGGAGAATTAGCACTGTCCGCCCCAGGTATGTTTCCCTTCTGGTGAAACTGAGGCTGGCTGCCACGGGAGTCTGGCTGATCAGCTTCCCTCCTGTTGATCTGACCAAAAATCACTGCAGTCGCAAAACCCGGCTTCCCATTCTTTCTGGAGGGAGACCATTTCCCTTCCCCCACCCCTTCTTCCAGCAGACTCTAATAGAAGCATCAATCGTTTCCCACTTGCAGATTGAGAATGGAAACATACCCTTTGGCTTCTCGGACTGGTTGGAAGATGCTGGAAATTGGAAGGATATTTCATAGACCAGCCTCCGCTATTTAATGTCTGGAAAACAACTTATCCCAAAAGCCCCTAAGTCTAATAAGTAGAGCTGGGAGGTTGTTTGTGTGTGCGTGTGCGCGACCAAAGGGAGCTGCGCAACCAAGAGTCAGTTTTAAGCTCATAGCTGTACTTTTAAAAGAAAGTTTACCCTGTGGCTGAAGAGACGGCCCTCCTGGCTGAGGCAGGTTTGTTACTAAAGCAAGTAATGCTGTTTAGTTTATTCGGCAAACGTAGTAGAGCCATCACTTTTCAGGGATAATGACAGGCTGCTATGAATTCTTCCATTAGCCTGCCTCTGTCTTGTGTGATCAGGGCAAAAAAGGTGTGTGTGTGTGTCATTCATCCGCTGGCCAGTAGGAGAAAGAAACAAAACACCTACCTGAATAAGAGGCTTTTGGGATGTTCTTTGACTGTTGCAGGGGAGTGGCTGGAAGGAAACAGAAACCAGAAGACGGTTTTGCCGAAAATATTTATGTCTTGTAAAGAAACAAAGAGAAAAGGCAGTGACCTGGATGGTTCAGGCTAGTCCGATCTCATCAGCTCTCGAAAGCTAAGCAGTTTGTCCTTGCTGGACTCAACTGGGGGTGGTTTTAGGCGCGTCTCTTTTACTAGAGAAACAGGTCAAAGGGACAGCAAAATTCTATCACTTACATCTTGTTCAGAAAACCACTTCTTGGATCCAGCAAAACTGGCTATGTTGATCAGTAACGGTAACTGTGGGGCTGGACTACTGTAACATACTCTGCATGGGGCTGCTCCTGAAGACAATTTGGAAGCCAGCTGGTGCCAAAACACATGACACCTATTTTGAGATCACTGCAATTGTTCCTGGTTTGCTTCCAAATACAAGTTGCTGGTTGTTACCGATACATCTTTTCGTGGCTTGGGACCAGTATATCTGCAGGACCACCTCTCCCACTCTCTACCTGTGTGACAGCTCCTCTCCTTAGATCAACACCTATAGGTCCTTCCCTCCTGTGGGGCAGTTAAGATGGTGCTTCTGTTATCGAGCAAGAGCCTTCCTGAAGTCATTCCTGAAGGCTTCCACTTTTTTTGAGTTTCTGCAAATTGTGCAAGGCGGAATTTCTAATTATGTATGTTTGTTAGTTTATCTGGCGCTTTAATGGTTTATTGTGGTTATTGCCCTTGTAACCCACCTTGAATCTGGCTTCAGAAAACGGTGGGCTTAAAATGCCTCTCCCTGACCCAGAAGGCCCAGGCTAGCTGGATATCATCAGACCTTGGAAGCCCCAGTTAGGAGTTGGATGGGGGCACCACTAAGGAAATCCAGGGTTGCTCTACAGAGGCAGGCAAGAGCAAACCACCTCTGTAAGCGTCTTGCCTTGGAAGCCTTTTGAGGGGTCACCATAAGTTGGTTGCAACTTGGCAGCACTTCCCAACACCAGAAATGCTCCAGATAAATAAGCTTCTGTAAGCTGCCCCCTTCTCCTCACTCACCACACATGGCCAAGACCCAGCATCTCTGGCTCACAGTACGAAGCGCGCACACATTCAGCAGCATCACGCCTCTGCAAGAGTTTGCATTTTTCCTACCTGTGAAGAGGGTGATCTCTGCATACATATTACTACTTCTTTTGGTATCTCTGTTGCTACTATTGCAGGGAAGGTGGTACGGTGCAGGCCAGACTCATCAGATCTTGGAGGCTCAGCAGGGTCAGTCCTCAGATGGGTGTCTGCCAAGGAAGACTCTGCAGAGGAAGGCCGTGGGAAACCCCCTCTGCTTCTCACTCACCTTGAACGCCCCTAGCTACATGCTGGAACTCAGTAACGTGCCATATTAATACTACCCCTAGACCAAAAAGTAGTGCCATTGGCCTAAGAGCTGGTTCGGGGTAGTGTTTAAGAGCAGCAGACTCTAATCTGGAGGACTGGGTCTGATCCCCTACTCCTTCTTCCCATGCAGCCAGCTGGGTGACCTTGGGGCAGTCACAGTTCTCTCAGAGCTGTTATCTCACGTGCAGTTCTTGAAAGAGCAGTCCTCGAAAGAGCTCTCTCACAGGATGTCTGTTGTGGGGAAGGGAAGGGAAAGGAGATTTGTGAGCTACTCTGAGACTCCTTCAGGGAGTGAAAAGCGGGTTATAAAAAACAACTCTTCTTCTTCTTGAGTGCAGCAGGATTATCTATGGAGTTTTTGCCCGTCACTACTTACCTGTGCAAAGTAAGGTTGCCAATTCCAGATTTAGAAATATCTGGAGATTTTTGGGGGGTGGAGCCTGAAGTGGGTGAGGTTTATGGAGGGGAGGGACTTCAATGGGGTATAGTGACACACCCTCCAAAGCAGCCCTTTTCTCCAGGGGAACTGATCTCTGTTAGTCAGTTAATCCCAGGAGATCTCCAGCCATCACCTGGAGGTTGGCAACCCTCTGCAGCATTCAGACATCCATTTTGCGCAAGGTGGGATTTAGGGAGTGTAGGGACCTCAGTAAGGTATAATGCCCATGCAGTCCACCTTCCAAAGCAGCCATTTTCTCCAGGGGAAGTGGAATCAATGTTTTAAAATAATAAATAAACAAGTGATTGATGTAGTCTGGAAATCAGTTGTAATTCTGGGAGGTTTCCTGCCCCCCACCTGGAGGTTGGCAACCCTAGCTCCACACCTTGGAGGGGCCGAAGACTTCCTCCACAGAGCCATTCGGGAGGGTGTTGAAGACAGCGAAAGGTGTAGAGTGCTGAATCAAGACCATGTCTAGTGAATGCTTGGGGCGGGGGCGGGGTGTTCCCTCCACCAAATGCTGCCGGCCCTTCCTTCTTTAAGCCCTTTGTGTTCCGCCTAAAGGTTGGGCTCCACTCCATCTGTCTGACATTTGCACCAGGCCTCCGTATTTAACAGAGAAGAAATAACATCTCCGTGTTCCTGTTTTGTAACTTCATATTGAATACCTGGACTAGAAATGTCAGCTTTGTTGCAGATGGATGGAAGTGACCCTTCAAGGTCATCCTCTTGTGAGCTGAGAAAATGAGCTGCCATTGGCAGCTTTCAGCAACAGGCATTTTGCATGGAAGCCACTGCAGGTTGCTGAAGAATCCCTTCGGCCAGCACCCAGAGAGGAACAGGCCAAGCCGAGCGCCAGCCTGGAAGAGTGGGACACGTGCCGGACTCGGCGCTGGGACACTCAGGTGCGCATCTCCGCTCCATCTGCTGGGGGACCCTTTTTTTTTTGGTAAAATTTTTTTTATTTTTCAAAACATTAAAATTATCTTATACAAATCCTTTTTTCTATATTAAATAACATTTTGTTCTATTTGTATAATCTTGTTTTTATCTTGTATTGGCGGTTTCCCACCACATCTGAAGCATAACACATTTTCCACTTTATCCAAAATAGTAATACTTATATCTATGTTTACATTTCTGGTAACGGTCATATACCTTAAAAATACTTATATACTAATTCTTACTTTCTATATTTTTATATAATTCTAAAATAAAAAACAAGTTCATTATCTAATTATCCTTAATACATTCACATACTCTAATTCTATTGCTTTATGTTATTATAACCATGTATAAATGTAATTTTTCATGTCCCAGTATTTTTCAACATATTCTTTCAAATCTTTCCAATCTTCTAAAAAGGTCTCTGAGTACAGGTCATTTAACTTTCTAGTCCATTTATCCATTTCAGCCATATATAACAATTTTTTCAACCATTCCCACACATCTGGTATTTTTTCATTTTTCCAATTTTGTGCATACACCATTCTTGCTGTTGTTATCATATACCATATTATTGTCCTTTTCTTTACATTTATCTCTTCTAATTTAAGTCCAAGCAATAACATTTCAGGCAACTTCTTAAATGTACATTTCAAAAAATTTTCCATTTCTGCATGTATTATAGACCAATAAGTCTTTGCTTTATCACAAGTCCACCACATATGATAAAAAGAACCTTCTTTCTTTTTACATTTCCAACACTTGTTAGACATATTCTGATTAATATTTGCAATTTTTTTAGGTGTCATATACCATCTGTACATCATTTAAAACAATTTTCTTTTAAGTTATAACATGTAGATATACCCATAGCATTTTCCCATAAAAATTCCCAAGATTCCATTTCAATGTCTTTGTTAAAGTTTATCGCCCATTTTACCATTTGTTCTTTTACCATTTCATCAGCGTTAAACCATTTTAACAAAATTTTATACATTTTAGAGATCATTTTTTCCCCACCTTCCTCCCAAACTTGTTCTATTTCATTATTTTTTTCTCTAAAACCGGATTTTTTTATCACTTCTATACATGTCATATATTTGTCTATATCTTAGCCAACCGTAATCAAAGTCCATCTGATGCTGCTCCTTGAATATAAAGTCTTTACCATGTCTTGTTAATAAGTCTCTATACTTCAACCAATCTTGTCCTTTGTGACGTGATACTGGATTTAAAGCTTCTGCGGGTACAATCCACATAGGTATCTCTTCTGGAAAAAAGTTTTTATATCTTGTCCACGTATCGATTAATGTTCTTCTCAAATAATGATGCTTAAACATATTGTCCATTTTTGTTTTACCATAATACAAATATGCGTGCCACCCAAACCTACAGTCATGACCTTCCAGGGACAATAACTTTCTATCTTGTAACATAGTCCATGTCCCTACCCAAGTCAAACATACTGCATCATGATATAGCCTTAAGTTTGGTAACTGGAACCCACCTCTCTCTTTAGCATCACACATTATTTTCATCTTAATTCTTGGTTTTTTCCCTCCCCACACAAACTTAGTCAATTCCTTCTGCCAGCATTTGAATGTTTTTACATCTTTCACAATCGGAATAGTTTGAAACAGAAACATTATTCTTGGTAGCACATTCATTTTAACCACTGCAATTCTACCCAACAGTGACAAATTTAATACATTCCACCTTTTAATATCTTGCATAATTTGCTGCCAAAGTTTCTCATAATTATTCTTATACAAATCAATATTTTTGTTAGGTTTACACCTAGATATTTTGTTTTTTTCACCACTTCACATTCTATACGATTTTGTAATTCAATTTGCTTCTTATTTGACATATTTTTACACATCACTTTCGATTTGTTCTTATTTACATAAAACCCAGCCAAATCACCAAACTCTCTTACTTTCTGCAACAAATATGGTAGTGTAGTCATAGGGTCTTCGGCTATAAACATCACGTCGTCTGCAAAGGCTCTATATTTAAAAGAAAAACCTTTTATTGTTAAGCCTTTAATTTCTTTATCTTCTTTCAAATTTAGTAGCAAAACTTCCAAAATCCAAATAAATAGCAACGGCGAAACTGGGCATCCTTGTTGTGTTCCTTTTTCAACTTTAAAGTAATCCGTTTTTTCAGTATTAATTATTAAAGAGGATTTCTGTTCACTATATATTGACTTAATAAGATTAAGCATATAGTCTCCAATTTCAAGATGTTCCAGCACTTCAAACATAAAATCCCAATTTAAATTGTCAAACGCTTTCTCCGCGTCTAAAAAAAGAAAGCCCACTTCCTTCTCCGGATGTTTATCATAATACTCTATAGCATCCACTACTACTCTTAAGTTGTCTCTTATTTGGCGATTAGGTAAAAAACCTGCTTGTTCAGTCTGTATAGTCTCTTTAAGGTGTTCCTTAAGCCTATCAGCTATAATCTTGGCAAAAATCTTATAGTCATTGTTTAACAAAGAAATTGGTCTATAATTTTTAACATCGGTTAAATCTTGACTTTCTTTCGGAATGAGTGAGATGGTTGCTTCTTTCCAAGTCTCCGGGACCTCACCTGTCACTCCTATGTCATTCATTAATAGCAATAACACTGGTGAGATCGATTCCTGTAGCGATTTATAAAACTTAGCTGTAAATCCGTCTGATCCAGGTGCTTTCCCTAGTTTTGAGTCATTTATTGCATTTTTAATCTCTTGTAGTGATATTGGGCTGTTAAGTAGTTCTTTGATTTTCTCTGTTGGTTTTGGTAATTTTAATGACTGTAGGTATTCTTTAATCCTTTTTCTGTCTTTATTTTCCTTCTTAAAAAGCTTTGTGTAGTATTTATAAAATTCTCTTTTTATTCCCTTATTGTCTATTATCTCAATATTGTCCTGTATCACTTTAGTAATAAATTTATTTTCACGTTTTTTCTTTAATTGCCATGCTAAATACTTTCCAGGTTTGTTTGCACCTTCAAATGCTTTTTGTTGCAATTTCTTCAGGTTCCAGTAAGTCTCTTGATTCAAAATAGCTTTTGCTTGGTCTTGTAACATCCAAATTTCCTTTTGCAGTCTCTTTTTTCCTGGTCTGTTCTTCAGTTCCTTTTCTTTTACTTTAATGGCTTGCACAATATTTTCATATTGTTCTCTTTTCTTTTTATTGTCTTTAGCATTCAGTGATATCAATAATCCTCTCATCACTGCTTTGTACGCATCCCACACAGTTTGAATTTTTACTTCTTTTTGTATGTTCGCTTGGAAATATAAATCTGTCTCTTCCTGTAATTTTTTAACTGTTTCTTGGTTGTCTAATAAGTCTTCATTTATTCTCCGTCTCCCTTGTCTTTTTATCTGACCAGAGGTCCATAGACAAGGATTATGGTCTGAAATTATTCTAGGTAGAATTTCAACTTTTTTTGTCTTAAGTGTTAAATTAGTAGACATCCAGATCATGTCAATTCTTGAATGTGAATCATGCCTGTTGGAGTAAAAAGTATAGTCTTTCCCTTGTGGGTTAACCTTCCTCCAAATATCCTCCAGCTTTTCCTGTTTTATCAATTCAAAAATTTTTTGGGGAAGTTTCCCTAGTGTGTCGTCTTTTCTTTTTGAGCGCCTATCTATTTTATTATTCACAGTCCCATTAAAGTCTCCCAACATCATGATTTGATCATAGTTTACACTGTCCAGTTCCGTTTGTAGTTCTTTAAAAAAAATTTCTTTAGCTCTGTTGGGGGCGTACATATTCACAATCAAAGTCTTCTGTCCATGTAAAAAAATTTCAATAGCTAAGTATCTTCCTTCTTTATCTTTAAATATTAGTTTGGGTTCCAAGTCTTTTTTTAACATATGTTACAACTCCATTCTTTTTATTACTTGCCAATGAAAAAAATTCTTCTCCCAACTTTTTTCTTATTAAATATTTATAGTCTTGTTTCTTAAGATGGGCCTCTTGTATACAAATTATACTGCATTTTTGTTTTTCCAGCCAGTGACCTACCATTCTACGTTTTTGGGGTGAATTAAGTCCATTTACATTCCATGAAAGTACTTTATAATCCATCTTGTTGTAGTCTTAAATATCACCAAATTCTTCCTTGTTCTCACCAACAAAAGCGTACATTTCTGCTGAATTTTTAATCACTATTCTGTTGTTACCATAATAAAAACTCAGTCCTTGTGGTATTTCCCAACGAAACCTTATTTTTTTCTCTTTCAGTTTGTCTATCAGACGCTTGAATTTTTTCCTGTCTTGCAAAATTGCTCTGGGCAGTTCTTTCATTACGATAACTTTCTTTCCACCTATTTCAAAGGAGTCTGTAAAGCATTTCTTGTAGATTTGCTCTTTTGTCCTCTTCATTGTAAATTGAACAACCACGTCCCTTGGTATATTTTTATCTCTTGCGTATGTAGAATTGACTCTGTAAACAAGATCCATATGTTCTTTAACAGCTTCCTCCTCCTCTTGTAAAAAATCTGCTAATGCTTCTTGCATTCTTGTAAAAATATCTTCACCTAATTTTTCCTCTATACCTCTAAATCTCAGATGGTTTTGCATGTCTCTATAGTGCATCATCTTTTCCATTCTGTCAGTATCCTTTATTGTTTTTTGAGTATTTTCTTCCAGTTCTTTTACTTTGGTTTCTATGTCTTGTGTTCTAGTGGTTAACTTTTGTAATTCAGATTTTAAATCTATAAAGTTTTTATCTGCTTGTGCAGCTATGGCATTTATTTTAATATTTACTTCTCCAATTGCGCTTGCCATTTTTGCATTTACCTCCCCTATTGCATCCAGCATTTTTTTTTCCCATTGCTTCCATAACAGCCAACAGTTCTTTCTCTTTTTTGCTGCCATTGTAGGGGAGGACCATGTAGCTGCTCTCGATCTTAGTCCGCGGTCCGTCTTGTCACTTTAAAAAAGATCGATTTTTTCTTATTTTCCAAATCAGTCACCAATTAGTGTATTCAGACAAGCATGTCTTGCCAGTTCAAATTCCACTGGTTTTAGCCTTCTAAGTTATGTAGTTTTTGAGATATTAATGTTTAAAATTTTTATAAATCCAAAATGGCGGGCGCAACTCCTCTATGGCTCGTGTCAAAGGTTACAGTTTGTTTACCTTGCTTCTGGCTTGCCGTAGTTTCCTTTCTGTCCCTTCCTCTTGCTTACTTGTCTGCTCTCCGCACGTCACTTCCTGTTGTAGTCCTTTTGGTCTGGCAGTTTTTACAGTCCCCTTTGCTCTCTTCCGGTTCTTCTCCTTTTCCCTTCTTGTCTGCTCCTCAAGCTGTCACTTCCTGTCTCAATCCTCACAGCTTGGTCTCACGATGCTTGCTTCCCTCCTCCCCTCTTTGTCTCGCGATGCTTGGCTCCCCCTCCCAACTCTTCTTAACCGCAGGAATGTTAAACAACTTGTTTTTGGGGCTTTTTAAGTTCAAATTCAGCTTTTTAACGTTTCAAAACTGCACTCATCCAATCTGCAACAGTCTATTGCTTCACCCGATCTGCTTTTCGTCTTTCAAAACGCGGTAATGGTAAGGCAAAAACTTTTTTTCCGTTACCTTATGTTGTTACTTCGCTTCGGATGTGGTCCCAACGTTTAAACTTGGTCTTCTTTGTTAAGGAATCAGGGGAATTGGAGGTTTTATGCTGATTTAATCAGCTCAGCTCGGCTCCTTAGAGATACTTCAGGAATCTTCTTCGGCTGCAGTGCTCAAGGTGTTGTAAAAGTCTCCTCCGAGACTTTTCTTTCACCGAGCTTGCTCAAACCTAGATTATATTGCTTGCTAGTCCGGTGGATTTGTCCACCCAAGCTGTCAAGAAGAGCCGCTGTCCCCCTTGCGCACTTGCAAAGCGTGTCAGACCTCCATTCCTCCGACCGGAAACTCCGTCTGCTGGGGGACCCTGACCCAGACACACGCTCTCAATTTAACCCACCTTGCAGGGTTGTTGTGAGGATAAAATGGAGGCAAGGAGAACAGTGTCAGCCGCTTCAGGTCCCCCACTGGGGAGAAAGGAGGGATATAAACACAGTAAACATAAATAAATAGATAAAACAACTCCTCCAGCTGACAGAGTAAAAAAGGGTGGCTTCGTATCGGAGAAGTTGGCTGTCGAGAGATGCCAATCCCAAAGGGTTTAGGGGACTGATGGTTAAAGCCGGCCCTTTGAAATCAGCCTAGGGTTGCCAGGTCTGGGTTGAAAAATACCTGGAGACTTTGGGGGGGGGGAGATTTGGGAGACGGTGGGGTTTGGAGAAGGGAGGGGCCTCAGCATGGTCCGATGCCATAGAACCTTCCCTTCAAAGCAGCCATTTCCTCCAGGGGAACTGATCTCTGTCAGCTGGGGATCAGTTGGAAAAGCAGGAGGTCTCCAGGCCCCGCCTGGAGGCTGGCAACCCTAAATCAGCCTGCAAATAACTGCCAGTTATTCTGATCCAGAATAAGCCTGAAAAAATCCAAGCTGCCCACCCACTGAGTGTTTGAGCAGGATAAAGCCAGATCACTGTCAATCCACCGACAGCGGGTATGATCTCTGCCCCAGCCTTGGTCAGATCGCAGAGAGCGCCAGGCCAGTGGGCTCACTTGGCTGATCTCTTGCAAGACATAAATCCAGAGTATGGGGGAAAGATCCCTCTTCCCTCCCTCCCTCATGATGTTAACTACACGTCTCTGCAACAAGAAGCGCCAGTTGACCCCTGAGAAAGCAGCTTGGCGCCAAAAGTGGGGTCTTAAACCGGGATCAGAACAAAACAATTCAGCAAGGCACCGCAAGGAACAAGGCACATTTCTACAGCTCCATCTGCAGAAGATGCTTTGGACCAGCCTCCCCCATCCCAAGCCACCATTCTGATTCACTGGCACGTCTTCAGCCAGAATCTTATTTTATGAACTAACTCTCGCAAAGTCATTCTGGGAGAAGGGAGGGAGAAGGCGATGCAAATCTGTTCCCCTTGAGCTGGCAGACATCTGCGTGGCCCGATGTGCAGCGACGCAGCCGCTAGCGACGCAGCCTTTTGCACCAACTTCGGCATCTGCCCAGATAGTTCCTCCTTCCCGCCTCCTCCTGCGTCAAACGCTCCACTTGCTATTCCCAGCACTTCTCCGCACTTTGCTTATCTGGGAAGGGAAATGTGGCTCATTTTAATGCTGGGGGAAGGAAAAATAAAAAACCAAAGTGACAGAACAAGAGTAGCATTTGAGCAGGGTGTTGCTTTTGGGGGGGGGGGGGGGGAGGGTGAGTGACAATTTGCTTTGCAGCTCATTAGTGCAGTCAAAGGGTATGTTGATTAGGATTTTCTAATAAAACATGTTAAGAACAACCACCTGCTAACCCACAGCAAAAGGGTCAGGTAGATTCAAGCCAGGCCCTCTTTGATAGCTCCTGAGGGCTTTGGGGCCCTGACCTGGATAGCTCAGGCTAGCCCCATCACTTCAGACCTCGGAAGGCCCTGGCTAGTGTTTGGATGGGAGACCTCCAAGGAATACCAGGGTTGCGACACAGTGGCAAGCCACCTCTGAACAATTCCGGGGTTGAAAACCCAACAGGGTTGCCATAAGTCAGCTGTGCTTTGAGCTTTAGCGGTTTCTGCCCCTTGCTGCATCCCACTGCCTTCTCTTTTTTTTAAGTACATTTTATTGATTTACAAAGATACAAACATAAACATCACCTTTTTGTTTCAGGATATAGATAACGCCTTGCTACATTTACCTCAGTTAGCAAATACTAAAATGATTATAATTTGGAGTCTAAAAGACTATTTTGATCTCCAACCAGTTATAAACTTTATTCCATCTTTTCCAAAATATATCTTCCCTTGTATTTTGCCATTCTATACTTAGCTTGTCCATTTCCGCCAACTCTAATATCTTGTATTTTAAGTCTTCCTTTAATGGAGCTTTTTCTGATTTTCAGTTTTTTGCTAACATAATTCTAGTTGATGTCAATATATAAGTTATTACTTATTTCTCCACTTTCAGGTTATCTGGTAACAGATTAAGTAAGAATGGGGTAAAATGCGTAACATTATTTTTGAAATATTTGATATTAATATTAATATTCCAATGCATCCCACTACCTTGGGTAAGCCTCCTTCTGACAACCAAGACAAAAGATAAACTGCGTACTGGGAATGCAAACAACAAATGCAAAATCACTCCAATAATTACGAAAAGGCAGATAGCCAATATATTATATCAAGAGTACTGTTCCGTTAGGCACATGTGAAGAACTCGTGGGCACTCCATGAAATTGCTGAGCAGTCGGGTTAGAATGGATAAAAGGAAGTCCTTCTTCACCCAAAGAGTGGTTAACATGTGGAATTCACTGCCACGGGAGCTCGTGGCGACTACAAGTATGGACGGCTTCAAGAGGGGATTGGATAAACATATGGAGCTGAGATCCATCAGTGGCTATTAGGCATAAGGGATAGATAGGAACTCTCAGCCTGGGGCAAGTGATGCTCTGTATTCTTGGTGCTTGGGGGGGCAACAGTGGGAGGTCTTCTAGTGTCCTGGCCCCACTGCTGGACCTCCTGAGGGCACCTGGTGTTTTTGGCCACTGTGTGACAGTGTTGGACTGGATAGGCCATTGGCTTGATCCAACACTGGCTTCTCTTATGTTCTTAAGAACCAACTAGTTCTAAACTGGGAAACGGGGCATGCAGCTCAACAATTACAGAGGGGAACGCCTTTCGTTTGGCCCAGGCTTTTGGCCAGGGTGATTGACTGTTTTTCATGAACAGTGTTGGCTGTGTTGGAAACTCAGCGGGGATGTGGTTCCTAGAGAGGGGCAGAGGCAAAACAGGGCTGCTGGACCTTCTGGGTGGGGAATGGACGTGATACGGTCGCCAATTCCAGATTGAGAAATACCTAGAGATTTGGGAGGGTGAACCTATCCCATGCATAATCTTGTAAACATCGATCATTTCACCCCTCAGCTGTCCTTTCTCCAAGCTAAAGAGCCCCAAGCACTTCAACCTTTCTTCATAGGGAAAATGTTCCAACCCTTTTATCCTTCTAGTTGCCCTTTCCTGCACTTTTTAAAACGTTATAATATCCTTTTTGAGGTGTGGTGGCCAGAATGGCAGACAGTACACCTAATGAGTTCGCACCATTGATTTATACAGGGGGATTATGATACTGGCTGATTTGTTTTCAGTTCCCTTCCTAATAACCCCCAGCATAGTGTTGGCCTTTTTCACTGCAGTCACATACTCTCTCGACATTTTCAGTAAGTTATCTACTATGACTCCAAGATCTCTCTCTTGGTCAGTCTCCACCAGTTCGGACCCCATCAACGTCACAGTCCACATACTTCCCCCACAGTTCCTAGTTATAAGATGTTGTATTTAATTGCAATAATTGATTTGCTCTTCCCGTATCCACAATTAGACGTCAGTCTAACTGGGTTCCAAAATGCCGTGTTACTATTTATGCATTTACTCCAACTCTTCTGCCTCTGAAACATGCTGGTGACGAGGGGTCAGAGGTTTGTGTGAAGCAGCTATGTTTATTAATAATTAAGCAGACTCAAGTTTTTATTAAAAAAAAGAATTCTACATTTTTCTTTCAGATCTCTCCAGACTGTGGCAAACTGTTGCTCCCGGAGAGCAAGTCCTCGATTCTATTAGCAAGGGGCAATTAATATCGCTGTATCCATAAACAAACCGGCTCTCTGGTGGAAGCATATTAATTAAAACGCCTGTGCAAACATAGCTGCCGGGGGGGGGGGGGGGGGGAGCCACGATAAGATATTCTGTATGCAAATGCAATCAAGAGATTGAAACAGACACGATTTGCCTAATGACAACGGGAGTTCTTGGAGCTGATGCAATATGAGGCTCAGGGTGGTGGCGGGGAAGGGGGTAATTTTTCTTATTGATGTTTAAACATTTGGAATGCTGCATGTACAGCTTCCAAATGGGGGGGGGGGGGCTCCTCCCTCAGGCTGTTTCAGCTCAGGAAAACTGCCTGGAGGAGAGAGGCAGGAGTTCTCCCCCCCCCCCACCCAGGCTCTTCCGCATTCTGATTTTCATCACTTGTGTGTCCCAACTGCTTCAGGGTTCAAACCCCCCCCCCCCCCGATATGTTTTGCTTTCTCTAGAAGTCCCAGAGGGAGCAAAACACATGTGGAAAAGGGGGGGGGATACCCAAAGCAATAGGGACAAAGGAGTGACGAAAAGGACAATGCGGAAGAGAAAGGAAGTTGGAAAACGCACTGAAAGTGCATTGAAAGTGGATTGCTTAATGTGTGTGACCGCAGCCTCACACGGAGCTGCTTTTTACAGACCCCTGGGTCCATCAAGGTCAGTCTTGTCTGCTCAGACTGGCAGGGGCTCTCCAGGGTCTCAGGCCGAGGTCTTTCACATCACCTACTGCCTGGTCCTCTTAACTGGAGATGGCGGGGATTGCCCAGCAGATGCCCTCCCACTGAGCCACGGACCCTCCCCAGAACACAAGAAGCTGCCTTACACTGAATCCGACCCCCAGTCCATCATGGTCAGTATTGTCTACCCAGACAGGCAGCAGCTCTCCGGGGTCTCAGGCAGAAAATGTCCTTTCACATCTACTGCCAAGTCCTTTTAACTGGAGATGCTGGGGATTGTACCTGGGACCTTCTGCATGCCCAGCAGAGGCTCTGGTGCTGAGCTATAGCCTCAGTTAGTAGATGAAGACCCGAACGAAGCTGCCTTATCCTGAATCAGACTGTCGGTCCATCAAAGGTCAGTACTGTCTAGTCAGACTAGCAGCAGCTCTCTAGGGTCTTGGGTGGAGGTCTTCCCCATCCATGGCTACCCGATCCTTTTTTAAAAACTGGAGGTGCCGGGGGATCGAACCTGGGATCTTCGACGTGCCAATCAGATGCTCTAACACTGAGCCTCTGCTCCTCCCCAGTGATTCTCACTGCCACTGCTGTGGGGAAAGCGAGTCAGGTTTAGACTCCCCTCCCACTCGTTGTCGAGTAGTTTGACACTCCAGCTCAGCTGCCAATTCCATGCTGGTGATCTGAGTTGGCCAGGCCCAGTGGCCATGGGACAGGGGTATTCTTACAACCACGAAAGTCCCGGCATTGACTTGCTTTGAAAAACTCCGTCCCAGTTGCCATGATCCCAAATATATATTGCCAAGGTCCCGCTACGATTTCCAAGGCTAATACACATTTCTTGGGGCTTTTCCAGCAGCCAGGCTATTCTTTTAAGCCCTTCCACGCTCATCCCCTTCCAATTCATCAGCACAAGCCGGATTAGAGGTTTTCTTTTGTGAGGCCACAACGGCAGTCACAGAAATATGGCTTTGGCGGTGTCAGCCGTGGTCGGAGTCGTTTGGCGACATTTCCAAAGCTGTTTTCTAAAAAAATCAAAAGCCGGACTGGGATGCCAGCAGTGTGTCCTGAACGCATCGGGTTTGTTTTGCGAAAACTGCATGAGGGGGGAGCAAAATGAGACAGCAACATAACCGCCTGGCAGAGGGACCGGAGGTTATTGATCGTGGCAGGAATTTGTCATCCAAAATGTGAGTTCAGGGGCTCATCTGTAAAATGCCAAAGAACCATGTCTGAAACTTTCCTGGCCTAAATGGAGGGGCTCTTGTATGCCACCAGCAAGCCTGGAGCTACAGAGGGCATCTCAGGGCTAGCCCCCCCGATTTGCTGGCCAGGCCCCCTGACCTCCCATCTAGCCCAGGGCGTCCCGGCCTTCTCTCTCGGATTAAACTGACTAGCCAGTGTCCCCTAAGAAACTGAAATGCCCCCTGACTTTAAAAAAATCCTGGCTATGGCCTTTGACTCAAGGCTAAGGTGCACATGGAGAATATAGGGTTGCCAGCCTCCAGGTGGGGCCTGGAAATCTCCCAGGGGTACAATCAGTCTCAAGACGACAGAGATCAGTTCCCCTGGAGCAAATGGCTGCTTTGGAGGGGGGACTCTAGGAGACTGTACTCCGCTGAGGTCCCTCCCCTCCCCCAAACCACACCTTTCTCAGGTTTTACTCCCAAATCTCCAGGAATTTCCCAAGCCGGAGTTGGGAACCCTAGAAGGACAGTGTGGGTTTGAGATGGGAGACAGTCTCTGTGCTGTGGTTCCTGGCACAGGGCCTCTGTACTGATAGCTGCCCCTTACTCCCAAGCCAGGGAGTGAGGGGCAGCCACAGGGTCTCCGGTGGCAGGTGTAGGAGGGGCCGAGGCTCAGTGGCAGAGCCTCTGCTCGGCACCCGGAAGGTCTCAGGTTCCATCCTCGGCATCTCCAGCTGAAAGGACCGGGCAGGAGGGGATGGGGAAGACCTCAGCCGGAGACCCTGGAGAGCTGCTGCCAGCCTGAGTGGACAAGACTGACCTTGCTGGCCCGTGGGTCTGACTCAGGACCAGGCAGCTTCATGTAGCAGGGAGAGGTGCAGCTGGTCAAAGGAGGTAATACTGACCACACTGAGCTCTGCGTAGAGCAGCCTCTGATGTTCCCAGACTCATACAATCAGGGGTCATTTCGAGGAGGGGTGTCACGACAGAGCCTCTGGGTCGAGGCAGAAGCTGCAACCAGTCAGGCGGTCAGCCAGGAGTTTCTCAGCAGGCAGGTAGTTAAACAGGTTGCAGAGCAAAGGTTATTCAACAGTCCAGTAATCAAGCCGTAAATTACAGTCAGAGCCGAAGGACAAAGTAGGGAGGCGTCATCACAGGAATGCCAAGAGTCAGATAGCCGGAGAGAGCAACAGGAACAGAGCCAGAACGCCGAAGTCAAAGTCCACAAAGCAGAGTCCAGAGTCAGAGGTCCGAGGTCCAAAGCCGGGTCAAGGGTCCACAGGAATGCACAGAAGTCAGGAGGGTGCAGGGCGAGGGCTCGTCAAGGACGATCATTCATTGCCAACACGCTTTGCTAGGGGCCAGTGATCTGCTGATATAGCGTGCCGGCTTGTTACACAATTAGCAGCTGCCAGACACAGTCCTGCTTCTGCTAATACTCTGGACTTAGAGTTCGTCTCCCCCGCATGCGTGCCTCACTCCTCCTGTTTCTTAGCTCCTGGTGTCTCCTTTCACGGAGCCGGCTGACAGGTGGTGGAGATTCAGGGAGTTCACTCGGTCCAGGTATAGCCTGATCAATCTCAGGTGGCTCTTGCTGCCGGCTTGACTCCTCAGGACTTACGTCCAGGTCCGTTAAAGGAGCCTGATCTTGTTCTGCAGGGGCTGGGTCAGGAGCAGGGTCAGGAGCAGGAATGACAAGGGGTGCCGTTCCGGGAGGAACAAGCCCAGAAGCGGGCACATAGGGTGATGTGCTATGGAAAAAAAGCAAAAGCCTCCTAACTTGGTCTGCATTTTCATGCTGGTTGTAAGGTAGCTTCCCTGCAAGAACAAAGGAAACCTGAAGCATCTTTAGTCAAAGTGTAACACTGGCTCGCCAGCTCTGAGTTGGGAAAGACCTGGAGATTTTTGGGGTGGAGCCTGAGCAGTGGGTGTTGCCTTCTGACACACTTCCAGTGATCTCAGGGGGTGTGGCATACGCAAATAAGTCATGCTCATGAGTTATGCTAATGATCTCCTGCACCTCTTTTTCTACGAAATGCCCCCTGCATACAACGGTCAACAGACACCCCCCCCCCCCCCCCCAGATCTTGCCGGATGTGTTTTTGCAGCTTTTCCTACGAGCCTTTCTCCCAGGAGGGACTCAATACAGAAAGTTTCTCCACCTGCCAGTGTGATGGCGCTTTGAACAGGCCTTGATCTGTCAACTGGAGCTGCTGTAAGTGAGAAGAAGAGCCGGTTTTTATATCCCATTTTGCCTCGCAGAGACTCAAAGCAGCTCCCAGTCGCCTCCCCCTCCCTACAACAGTCATCTTGTGATGCAGGCTGAAGAGGTTCAGAGAGAACTGTGACTGGCCCGAGGTCTCCCAGCTGGCTTCATGGGGAGGAGGAGGTGGGGAGTCAAAGCCAGCTCTCCAGATCAGAGTCTGCTGCTCTTAACCACTGCACCCCGCCGGCCCTTTGGGAAAGCCGATCCTCAAGCAATGTGGGCCCCAGGCTGTGAACGGCTGAATACAGGTCATCAGAAGCCCTTTGAACTGACAAAGAACAGACAACCCGTGGAGAGGTCTCCACGCAAGTGTGAGATATGAATAGCACCAGATCATAAGCAAGCTGCTGCATTTTGCACTGACTGAAGTTTCATAGAATCACAGAATCACAGAGCTGGAAGGGGCCATACATCTCGTCCAACCCCCTGCTCAATGCAGGATCAGCCTAGAGCAGGGGTGGGCAATTGTTTTGGCTCGGGGGCCGCTTTGTGGGAGTGGAGGTTAGCGGAGGGCCGCACCTTTTTAAATGATTGCATTTATTACTTAACTTTGCATTTCAGAAAAGGTATAAATTGTATCATAAAAATCAATAAATAGTGGTAGTTTATTCAATTTATTTATTGTGCTAATTTCATATCATCTATAGCTGCAAGCACATTTAATTTTAGAATCAGTTTAATGAGACAAATGTACCCTATCACACTTTTCTACAATTTTTTTTGAAATCAGGAGTGAGATTGCTTGTTGAGATTCTCATCACAGCCTGCAAGTTAATGTCTGTCAAAGAGCATCTGTATTTACTCTTGTTAATCTTCATGTCTTGGCGGGCCGCAAAAAACTCTGTGGCGGGCCGCATGTGGCCCGCGGGCCGCCATTTGCCCACCCCTGGCCTAGAGCATCCCTGACCAGGGTTTTGTCCAGCCGCTGCTTCAATACTGCCAAGGAAGGGGAGCTCACCACTTCCCTAGGCAGCTGATTCCACTGTTGCACAACTCTGACGGTTAAAAGGATTTCCTAATAATCCAGCCAGGACCTTCCCACCCTTAATTTAAACCCATTCTTGCGAGTCCTCTCCTCTGCTGCCAACAGGAACAGCTCCCTGCCCTCCTCTAGGTGAGGCCCTTCAAACACTTCAAGACAGCTATCATGTCCCCGCTCAACCTCCTCTTCATAGTTGACTTCAAGGGTAGTCATAAGTAGAGAGCACACGACAGTAGTCCAGCCTCCAAAATGTTTTGCCATGGATCAGCACGCCCACATTAGCTGAGCCTGAGTCTTGAGCAATGCAAGGTGGCAATGGAAATAAAAGAGTTTTCTCCCCATCAGAGAAAACTGTTCTCCAGCCACAGTGACAGATCTAAGGACTATCCTAGACTCTTGAATGAGTCAGAGAGAGAGAGACAGCTGTTCCCCTCAAATGTGATGAGCCCAACACCTTCCAGGAGATCAGCCTGACTGATTTGCATCTCCCAGTCCTGTCTGGATGGAGCTTCTGCTTGCTTGCACCTCATGTGTGCATTTTGGAACCACAGGAGTGGAAAGAGAGGCCTGCCAGAGATGGGGCAGAGGCAGATGGTCTGAGGGAGAGCTGAAGCAGAAACTCTCTAGCTGGATTTGGGACTGGAGCTCAGTGGAGCTGGGGGAGATTCGTAGAAGGGTTAGTCTTCCGGTGCCTTGCATAGAGCTCTGTTGTGTCAACATTTGGGCTGCTGCATACTGTATTGAGCACTCCACTGAAATGGTCAAGAGGTCCTCAAGAAAAAGATCTCAAGAGCATGGGGGCTTTTCAGTTTAGGAAGAAGATTATTGGGGGGGGGGGCATGACACATAAGAACATAAGAGAAGCCAATGTTGGAGCGGGCCGCTGGCCCATCCAGTCCAACACTCTGTCACACAGTGGCCAAAAACACCGGGCGCCCTCAGGAGGTCCAGAAGTGGGGTCAGTGGGGACACAAGTTCTTAAAAAAATTATCCATTGTGGAAAAGCAAATGAACTCTCTCCCCCCACCCTTCCATAATACTAGAACTCAGGGGCACCCAAGTGGAGATAATGAACAATAGATTCAGGAGAGTGAAGAGAGCTGTAAACAATGGAGAAATAACTTATGGAACTCACAAGCTTGGCTGACTTTCAAAGGGGATTAAGAACAATTCATGGTGGAATATGTAGCCATCAGGAACTTTTAGCCACTGCGATGGCTGTCTGGAATTTTTATGGGCCTCTAGATACAGGGTCAGTAGAAGCAGCTTTGGCCTTCATGTCAGGTTGCCAGCCTCCAGGTGGTGGCTGGAGATCTCTGGGATTAAAACTGACCTCCTGGCAACAGAGATCAGTTCCCCTGTAGAAAATGGCCACCAAAGTGGCATTATGCCCCACTGAAGTCCCCCCTCCCAAATCTTGCCCTTCTCAGGCTCCACCCCCCAAAATCTCTAGGTATTTCCTAACCCAGAGCTGGCAACCCGAGTTCTATGCCCTGCTTGATGCAGAATTAGATGGACCAATGGGTCTGGTCCAGCAGGGTTTTCTGTGCAGTCTCAATCTGGAGGGAGAGCCAATGGCTACCCAAGAAGATTGGAGGCTGCGGAAAACCTCCTTATGGACAGCAGTTCCTCTGGGTGACTCACAGTGAAGTGCAGGTGTGAATGAGAGGGAGGAGAGCCACTGAAATGAGCAGGAATTGGGGCCTTCAGATGACTGGAGTGCTTGTGGGAAAGAGGGATTTATGGCGTTGTCAGCCATATGTAATTCCTGTACCAAGTGAGGACTAAGCAGTAATGAGGCACACATTGACTATGAGGAACGCCAACTCACCGACTCCCAAACATCTGAAGGAGGAAGATGATGGGGGTGGCCTCCAACGTCACTTTCATCTGGAGTTCTTCAAATGTTCAGGCATCCCATATGGGGGGGAAATATTCTGTTCTTCCAGAAAGATTGGGGGGTGTTGCATCGGGCCTTCTTCAAGCACACAGATTAGCTTTTAACTCTCTTCTTGCCCCAGCAGGGCATAGAGAATAATATCATGCTGGACCGTAAATTTCAAAATCCACTGGCTTAGTTCAGATTTGATTGGTTCTAGAAGCAGCACCGAGCACCAGGCATGACATTTCCGGGGGGGGGGGGGTTCTGCTCTGGACTAGGGTTGCCAGTGTGAGAGTCCTGCTCAAAGTAGTCAAGGATCAGATCTCGGTTGGTTAACCACAGTTCTTTATTGCCTATTTCTACATTGGTACAGCGTCTCGGGTTATTGTCAGAGATGAGACAAATAATACAAGCGGGTCTATTATACCATTCCAAGGAGTTTGAATTACCCATAGGTAGCCAATCCCCAGTAGGGAAAATTGGCGGGCTAAAAGGTGTCTTGACCGTTTGGTTCACACAGGAAAAAAGTGAGGTGTTAAGCAGTAAATTTCCCTTCCCAAACCAGACCCCTCCGTTCACATAACAATTCATGGCTCCAAGGTTCTTTAGCATAGATAAGAGATGAGAGCCTTCCTCCCCTTGAAGTTACTGCCGGAGCAGCTGGAATGCGGAGGCAGGGATGAGAGGCCTCCTTGTTCTCACCCTTAGGGGTTGTCACCCTCCCGGCCCAAACAGGTTAAATACAGGTCCAATACATAAGGATTATACTGGTACATAGTATGCATGCAATAATACATTGACTGAATTGACAGATTCTGACACCCTGCCCTCCCCATAATTCCCTTCACCTAGCTTTCTCAGGGAACATTTTATGAAACAGTTTGGTTAACTTGGGGGCATGAACATGTTCAGAACGAATCCATTCATTGTGCTCCGGGCCGAAATCTAACCATCTAACTAAGTAATACAAGTGGCCCCTTTTCATCTTGGAGTCAAGGATTTCAGTTATCTCGTAGTGTGGACTCCCCTCCTTCATCAGTGGAGGAGGAACTGGAGGAACTGGATGCCATGCATTCGGCCCAGGATCTTTCTTCAGCAGGCTGAAATGAAACACAGGGTGCACAGAACTTAGTGATTTAGGAAGTTCCAATTCAAAGGAGACATCAGAGATTTTACGTAGCACTTTATAAGGTCCAACATATTTCCATCCCAATTTTCTGCTGGGCTGCAGCCCATGGATATTTTTTGTAGAGAGATACACCGAGTCCCCAGGTTGAAGGTCCCATCCCGGTGCTCGCCCTCGGTCGGCATATTTCTTGTAGTCCTCTTTGGCATGGTCTAAGGCTTTCCCAATTAATGGCCAGGAGTCCTGGAGGCTGGACCACCAACTTCTAAAGTCCGAGGGGGGGGTCTGGGGATCTTCCTTGAGGGTCGGGAGTGGTTTACCTTCAAAGCCCCCCACCGCCATGAAAGGTGAAACCCCAGTGGAGGAGTGCACTGCATTATTGTAGCTATATTCTGCAAAGGGTAGTAATTCCACCCAATTATCTTGGTGGTAATTTGTGTAGCATCTTAAGAACTGTTCCAGAATTTGATTAGTTCGCTCGGATTGGCCATCGGTTTCTGGATGGTAACCCGAGCTTAAGGCAGGTTCTATGTCCATTAGTTTCAAAAGCTCCCGCCAGAAGGTGGCAACGAACTGACTTCCGCGATCAGATACCACCCTTTTCGGAAAAGCGTGTAATTTAATCACGTGGTTGAAGAAAGCTTTAGCCATCCCTTTGGCGGTGGGTAATTGCTTGAAGGGGGTGAAATGGGCTTGTTTGGAGAAAGTGTCCACTACTACCCAGATCACTGTTTTCCCCTTAGATGGAGGCAAATTGGTAATAAAATCCATGGCTATGTCTTCCCATGGTCTGGAGGCAGTGGGTAGGGGGTGCAACAATCCAGGGACTTTACCCCCCCGTTTTTTACACATTAAGCAGGTTTGACATGCTGAGACGAAGTCCGAGACATCTCGGCGCATGCGCGGCCACCAGAACTGACGCTGGATCAGGTTAAGTGTCTTTAGAAACCCAAAGTGGCCGGCGAGCTTGGAGGAGTGGCAATTTAGTAAAATTTCCTTGCGTTTGGTCTTAGGGACCACTAATTTGTCCCCATGTAGCCAACATTGGTCCTCTCTTTTGGAGCACTCTCCCACCGCCTCCAATTCCTCTATTTCTTCAGGAGCATACTCCCCCCCCCACTGGCAGTTCCCGGTGGCCAGCTCGGCTTTTTTTGTTTTGCTCCGGGTGACAACCGCCCCTCCCAGCTGCTGGGGGGAGAACATGGAATCGAACACCTCTTCTTTCACGCTTTCATGTTGGGGCAATCTGGACAATGCGTCTGCCAGGGAGTTAGCCTTCCCAGGGAAATGTTTTAACACAAAGTTAAACTTTGAAAAGAAGTCAGCCCAGCGCAGCTGCTTTGCATTGAGGGACCGCTGCGTGCGCAAAGCTTCTAGGTTCTTGTGATCCGTCCATATTTCGAACGGAGTTTGCGCTCCTTCCAACCAATGGCGCCACGTAGTGAGCGCCAATCTAATAGCCGCGGCTTCTTTGTCCCACACTGACCAATTTCTTTCTGTTTCGTTAAACTTTTTTGAGATGTAAGCTAAGGGGTGCAGTTTCCCCTCCGAGTCCCTTTGTAGGATGGGCCCCCCCATGGCTACATCCGAGGCATCGACATGGATTATAAAGTCTTTCGTCTCATCCGGGTGGGCCAGAATGGGCTCAGAGGTAAAAAGAGTTTTTAAAGTCTCAAACGCCTTCTGACACTCCCCATTCCATGCCAGTTTCTCTCCCGGCTTTCCCGCCTCGGGCCCCCTCCCCTTGGTTTTTAACAAGTCCGTTAAGGGGAGGGTGACTTTAGCAAAGTCCTTGATGAAGGTCCGGTAGAAGTTACAAAATCCTAAGAGGCTCTGTAACTGCTTTCTCGTTCGCGGAGCCTCCCATTGCACCACCACCTCCACTTTTCCCGGGTCCATTTCCAACCCCTTCTGAGAAATACGGTAGCCCAGGAAGTCCACAGACTCACGGTGAAACTCGCACTTAGACAGTTTCACAAAAAGCTGATTTTTTAGTAACGTTGAAAGAACATCTCTGACCAGAGTCACATGCTCGTTCTTATCAGTAGAATAGATCAAGATATCATCTATGTAACATAACACGCCCTTAAACAGGTGCTTGTGCAACACTTCATTGATTAAACTCATAAAGACCCCGGGCGCGCCACTTAAGCCGAACGGCATCACTAGGTATTCAAACTGCCCCAAGGGGGTGTTAAAGGCAGTCTTAGATTCATCCCCCTCCCTTATGCGCACCCTGAAGTAGGCATCTCGCAGATCCAACTTGGTGAAAATCTTCCCCTTGGCCGCCTCCGCCAAGAGGTCCTTTATCAACGGTAGGGGGTAGGCATTAGAGGTGGAGACTGCGTTTAGCCCCCTGTAGTCCGTGCACAATCGTAAGCCTCCATCCTTTTTCTTTCGGAACAGCACGGGCGCCGCAAAAGGGGACTTGGCGGGGCGGATAAACCCCCTTGCTAGATTTTTGTCCAAGAACTTCCGCAGTTCTTCCCGTTCCGCCGGGCTCATGGAATACAATTTACCCTTCGGGAGTTTCTCGCCTGGGAGGAGCTCTATGGCACAGTCCGACAATCGATGGGGGGGCAACTCGTCCGCCTCGGTTTCACTGAACACTTCTAGCAAGTCTCTATATTCTTTAGGCACCATGGCCGGGGCAAGGGCGAGCGCGGGCGCGGGAGAAGGCGGGCTGGGAGGTCCAGGGCCCCATCCTGGGTCCCATCGGTGGCTCTGGCAGCGTTCGTCTACCCACGAAATCTTCCCCTCGCTCCATTTTATGTACGGGTCGTGTGCGCCGAGCCAAGGGCTGCCCAACACCATGGGGAACTGGGCATTCGGGGTGATGACAAAAGCTCGCTTCTCCCAGTGCTCTCCCGTTCCCAAAATCAAGCTCTCAGTCTCTGCTATACACTCCTCCTTCATTTCGGACCCATCCATCTGGGTAAACTTCAGGGGTTCTGCTAACGGGGTGACTTTGGGTCCCAACCCCTCCACTACCAGGGGGCTGATTAGGTCTCGCGCGCACCCAGAGTCAATTAAAGCGCGGACCCTCATGTGTGTACCTGATCCCGGGGTCACCACCGTCACTACCATATATAACAGGGGCCCAGGGATGCTCACCGGAGATGGCGCTTCTTGGCGGGGGACCTGCAGCTCTGCGCCGCTCACTGCAGGCCGTTGGAGTTTCCCGACATCTGCGCTTCCATCAGCTCCAGCTCTCCCTGATCGCTCGCCACCCCTTCCAGCTGTAAAGCCCGGGGCTTCATTGGAGTTTTCCCCCGGGTCGGGGTGCTCGCCGGTCCGGGGGTTGAGGTCTTCGGGCCTTTCCCCTGTCCTCTGGGACATGCTGAGGCGAAGTGGCCACTCTCCCCACACTTCATACACAACCCCTGTCGAAACCTCGCATCACGCACGTCTTGCACATTGGATCGGGGCTTCGCTCGAGGGCCTGCTCTGCTGGCTGCCGTTGCGGACGCTCCCATCTTAATTAGGGCGAAGCGCTCTTCCATGTCGGTAGCGGCTCTCATCCAGGTGTTCAGTGTGCCCGGACGACCCCCTAGCAGCACTGTCTCGTAAATTTCCGGGTTCAGGCCCTCCCAATACTTCTCCATGAAGAGTTCCTCCGGCCATCCATGGATCTTGGCAGCGATACGCCGGAACTTGTCAGTGTATTCCCTCACTGACGACCTTCCTTGAAACAGCTTCCTCAGTTGGTTTCGGGCTTTTTCCTCACCCAGCGGGTCCTCGAACTGATGCCGGAGGGCCCACATAAAATTGTTCAGTGAGCGCAACTCAGGGCCAGGGTTGTCGTGCAGACTCACATACCAATCGCTGGCGGTGTCTTTCAGCTTGGACCCGATGTAGCCGATGCGATCCTTCTCGGTAGGGTATAGGTGACCCCAACTGTCCAGGAATCTCCCGATCTCCAGCGTGAAGAAACGCAGCTTCTCGGGGTCCCCATCGAAAGTAGTCGTCAACGGGTCGGAAGGGGGTGGGCGAGCGGCCGGCGCGGCCGGGGCTGGGGCCGGCGCGGGAACGGGCCCCGGAACTGGAGCTGGGACGACCGGCGGGGCTGGTTGCGCCGGTAGAGCGGGCGCCTGCGGCTGAGCCGGAACCCCTCCGGGTGCCTGCTGCTGCTGTGGGGCTCCGACTCCTTGACCGAGGAGGGCGCCTTGCATCGCCACCATAGCGTCGCGAAATTGGTGCTGGAGATCGAGGGCCAACTCGCGGAGCTCGGCGGTGAGTTGAAGCCGTAGGTCTCCCATCATCTGATCCAGCGGGACCGTCTGCTCCTCGCGATACGGATCGGGCCCATACAGATCCAATCCCTCCTCTTCGGGAGGCGGGCGACGCGGCCCTCCACGGTAGATCGGCTCGCGGTCGTCTCCTAGGTAGCTCGGTCTCCCTCGATCGGGCTGGTCTCCGGTGAGCGGAACTCTCACCCCTTTCCTGTCGTGCACCCATGAAGTCACGGGTCGGCCTCCGAAGTGGCTCCAGGTGTACTGGGGGGTCGTGCTCTGATGGATAGTCGGGCGGCGTGGAATGTAGTAAGCCCCCTGGCTCGTGGTCACCGGCACCTCGGGACCTCCTCCGCCGCCACCACCCCCGTTCCCCGGATCCGCCGGGGTAACGGGAGTCTCCTCTGGAGTAGTAGGTTTGAGGGGGACAAGGTCGTCTTCTGACATGGTCAGGAACGATTGAGTCCCAGTCACGGATCTCTGACAATCTGTGAGAGTCCTGCTCAAAGTAGTCAAGGATCAGATCTCGGTTGGTTAACCACAGTTCTTTATTGCCTATTTCTACATTGGTACAGCGTCTCGGGTTATTGTCAGAGATGAGACAAATAATACAAGCGGGTCTATTATACCATTCCAAGGAGTTTGAATTACCCATAGGTAGCCAATCCCCAGTAGGGAAAATTGGCGGGCTAAAAGGTGTCTTGACCGTTTGGTTCACACAGGAAAAAAGTGAGGTGTTAAGCAGTAAATTTCCCTTCCCAAACCAGACCCCTCCGTTCACATAACAATTCATGGCTCCAAGGTTCTTTAGCATAGATAAGAGATGAGAGCCTTCCTCCCCTTGAAGTTACTGCCGGAGCAGCTGGAATGCGGAGGCAGGGATGAGAGGCCTCCTTGTTCTCACCCTTAGGGGTTGTCACCCTCCCGGCCCAAACAGGTTAAATACAGGTCCAATACATAAGGATTATACTGGTACATAGTATGCATGCAATAATACATTGACTGAATTGACAGATTCTGACAGCCAGCCTCCAGGTAGTACCTGGAGATCTCGTGCTATTACAGTTGACCTCCAGACAACCAAGAACAGTTCCTCAGAAGAAAATGACTCATTTGGACTCTCTGGCATTCTACCCTGCTGAGGTCCCTCCCCTCCCCAGGCTCCAGCCCCCCAAATCTCCAAGTATTTCCCAAACCAGAGCTGGCAACCCTATTCCAGCCCCACCAAAAGGACTGGAAGGCAGTGTGCACAGGTGCAGCCCCCGTTTGTCTCACTGGAGCTGACAGATGTGGGCTTTTTGCTGCATGATGCTCAAAGTGACTGGGCACTTCCATCTTCTGCCTTTCCCTACCTCCAGCTGAAAGAGCTGCATAAAAGCAAAGTCTTGCGTGTCATCCAACATTTGCTCCAATGTATTATTTCCTCTGCTTGTAAAATATCTTCCCTTGATCTTTGAAGGATGTGTTCATTCCCTCCTTTAACATCCTGACTGGGGCTAACTAGATGGAAGCCAATTAAAGGAACTGTTTGCATTTCTGGGAATGCTTCTCGGCTTCTGGGCCCGTTCTTTGGCTGTTTCTGTCAATGACTTCGGGGATCAGGGGTGCCCCTCCATACCCCACAGAGTCCACCCTTCATCGCATCAATTTTCTCCAGGGGAATTGATCTCTTTAGTCTGGAGATGAGCTGTAATTCTGGGGGACCCCCAGGTCCTAGCTGGAGGCTGGCGTCCCTGCTTCCTCCCCTCTTCCCCCTCGACACTGTGCACCGATCTTTTTAATCCTATTGAAATTAGTGGCTTAGGTTGGACTCCACGCCGAGCCCATGCTGTTTCATTCACTCCTATGAATGGAAGCATATTTCACATTTCCTGTTGAGGCCTTCTCAATGGCCTTTGGCAGCTCGTCAAGAAAGCAAAAGAATTCTCCTCTGATGTATTTTCCCTGAAAGCGAACGTATCTCTTTCTTTTTGTTCAAAGACCACTGCTGTTTCTCCAAGCCTGCAAAGTTACTCAGATAGCCAAGGGAAGTGCCCCTCATTCTTAGAAACTTCCAAAGTGGAATATATTTAGAAATGAGTAAGCTAATGAGCAAAACCTTCCCCTGCAGTCAATATTAGGACTAATGCGATTAAAACTGCCCAACAAAGCACTCATTAATACTGCAAACAGGAGGCCAAAGGAGCTCCTTTGCAGGTGGAAATTAATATGAGTCTGTTCTTGGAAGGGAAATCACAAATACCATTCTGACTGCAGCCCTGATCTTTTTCCTTTTGTCTTCCGCAAAAGCAGCAGAGAGACCATACAGTAACTCCCCCACAAACACACATGGATACCACTAGGAACTTGGAACAAATGTGACCTATTTCATGACGGGAATCAAACAGGATGGAGAGAAAATGAAATTGCTGTGCCACGTCTGAAGCGCCATTTGGCCCCCTCTCCAGTGGTTCGTGCAGGCTGCTGAAAAATGGAAAGTCAGTTTCATGCCAACTTGTCTCAGGTTTCTGAGCGGATGGGTGGCCTGTTCGGAAGGACAAGGTAAAATTCCCAGGCTATTGTGTACTGGGTTCGATGCATAGAAGAGTCGGATGATGACGTAGCAAAGAGGCTTCTTTATTGGTACACAACTAAGCATGCAATACTGGCCGCGAGGGCCAACTATATACAGTCCCTAGGACACACCCTGAAGTCCTATTGGCGGGTTTGAATTTCCCGCCAAGAGTTCTTATTGGAGGGCTAGTCTGGGTCTAGGATCCTTGACTCCTATTGTTTCCAGGAGTCAATCTCTAGCTTAGTGTCGCTGGTGCCTAGTGGCGGTCAGCGGACATAACACAGGCCTTCTGCACTTCCCCGCACGAGTGATACTTCAGCAAAAGTTGGAGTCCAGCGAGAAAGCCATCCAGAGGTCTTTGTACATGCAGTGCTGCCCTGCCTTGCTGTGGACTGTGGCTTCTGACTGCGGCTGAATTTTAGCTTCATTTGCTGGCAGGCAGAATCACATTCAGAACACACCGGTGCTCAGAACCCCTGAAATGTGAACATCTGCACCTTCAGAGATCAGCTGAGATGGTTCCTGAAGTTCTGTTCCCCTGTGGCCACAGGAGGGAGGAGACAGCAATGTGTCTGTGTGCTAAATGCCATGTTGTTGTCACTTCCAACCTCTGGTGACCCTGTGAATTAATGTCCTCCAAAGCATCTTATCATTGACAGCCTAGCTCAGGTCTTGCAAAGGGAGGGCCATTGTGGCTTCCTTGACTGAGGTCCAATCTGCATTGTGCTAATGATCTCACATCGTCTCACAAATTTCTGTCTGCAGGTCATGCCGCACCCACTCTCCTATTGTTTCACCTCGGCATCGGCTGTCTGCGTCATTTTATTGCCATCTGGTGGTGACTCCGAGGTCAGTACAGTGTCTCATTACCTTATCTGGATTTGGTTTTAAGGTGCTATAATTGCTCCTCCCCACGAGCCACTGTGAGCAAAAAGCAGACAACTGGAGCTGAATTCTCTCCCCCCCCCATCTTTTCTAAGGAGATATGCAAATTGTCACAAAGGAAACAAGTTAGCTGAAAATCTAGTCGTCCGCGTTTAAAAGCAGTCAGGGAACATTTTTCTGCAATCATATTTTTTTGGGGAGGGGGAGTGTTGGAAGCATGACCACGCCCTCTCACTTGTGTCCTGATGCAGACAGAGGAGAGCTTTATACGGAGCCAAATGGGAAGACGGCACCACAGCAGCACGGAACAGCTTTGCATAGCAGATGCAGATTGGGCCTGAGTCGATCTACCTCATGTGGGGTCTTCCTCTCTTCCTGCTGCCTTCAATTTTTCACAGCACGATTGTCTTTTCCAGGGACTCTTTGTCTTCTCATGATGCGAACAAAGTATGACAGCCTCAGTTTGGTCATTTTAGTTTCTAGGGAGAGTTCGAGCTTGATTGGATCTAGAACCCACTGATGTACGGTAAATGACAACTTTCCAAAAATAGAAACTAAAATCAACGCAGCCCTAAGAGCTGGAGACCCAGCTAATATCAGCGCCTATTTAGAATTAAAATACGAAATTGATTTTTAAAAAGATAAAATCCCTCAGTCCTTACCCTTGTTGATTAGGCAGCCGTCACGCCGACGCCATCTTGGAGGCAAAGTGATCCCCACTGATGAGTCTTTTCGGTGGTCCACAGCATCTGTAAACGTCTCCTCCAACACATATTTCAGATAAGGAGACAGTGGCTGGGGTCACACAGTCATTTTGATTGGGTTTCACCGCTGTTCCCTCTTGCATTTAAAATCACTGATCAGGCACCCGCATCCGATTCCCGCACCAAAGTGGGCTCATTCCCGCAATCCACCCGGTTCCCTAGCGAGTTTTCCTGCACTGGGGAAATCAAGTACTTTCCTGGTATTTGCACTTTGAATCTGTGATTTCACTGATCTGGACCGGCATCGCTTGCAATGATCGCGATTAGGTCATCTGAACATCTTTCTCACGATGAATTCCCCCCCCCCCCAGCTTCCATTGTTGTGCTCATGAGCAATCTTGCGCTGAATAAATTCAATGCATAAATGTTCAAGCACACATAGAGACTCCAGTACTTAGTTGTACATCACCAGTTAATTTTGTTCCCTGTTGGGGGAGGGGGGCCTGCAAGAACAAGAGAGTACGGCAGGAGAGAGGCAGTGCAGTATAGTGGATAGAGTAGCGGACTAGGACCCTGGGAGAGCCAGGTTCGAATCCCCACTTTTGCCATGGAAGCTCACAGGGTGACCTTGGGCCTGTCATATACACTCAGCCTGGCCTACCTCAGAGGACTGTTGTTGTGAGAAAACAGAGGAGGGGAGAGCAATGTTCAGGTGCTGCTGTACATCCCAACTGTGGGGAGTGCTGGAGAAGGCAATGTCTGGTGGTGTACAAAGATGATGAGAAGGAGACCCTGCAGGGGGCAGCGAGAAGACAGTTAGAGAGGGTGGTGAGATCAGCACCTTCTCTCTCCTGTAAAGTGTGTCATTCCTTGTCTGTCTCTAGATTGCTGCTCTCCGGGCAATTCCCCCCTCCTTCTCGGGAGTGCCGCACTCAGCCTTGCCCCCTCTCTCTCAGCTAGAGATGTAGCTAGGAACCCTCTCTCTCTCCTCTTTCCTATCAAGTACGTTAATTCCTAAATAAACCTTTATCGCCTCTTTAATCAGGTTGTGCACCGTTGCTGTGTTAATTACTCTGCCAACAGGGAGGAAAGCAGGCTGTAAACAAAGAAATGCAAAGTATCTCCATGCAGAATATGAAAGCATTTTGGGCAGCGCACTAAGGAGAGAACCTGGCATGAAAGAACCCCTGAAGAAGAGGCTACAGACAAGAAGGAAATGGAGTCAGTGAGTCTGGGGTCACACTTTCTTGGGATGTGTTCAGAATTACCCCTGGGAATGAGATCCTACAGCTGAGAGAACCAGATCCCCCAGGTGACGTTGCATGGATTTCTGTGTGTGACAAAGTGTGACAAAGCGGCCCAAAGCATCCAAGGAACAAAACCTCTAGCAGAGAGGTTTGGTACTCCCCTTACAATGTAATTTCTGTACTGCTTAATGTGTTTAGAACAGATCAGAGGAAGTACCTCTTCACCCAAAGAGTCATTAAAAGCTGGAATTCCCTGCTGCAAGAAGTGGTGGCAGCTACAAGCACAGACAGCTTCAAGAGGGGATTGGATGAATATATGGAGCAGAGGTCCCTCAGTGGCTACTAGACACAAGGCACAGATGGAACAAACTGTCTGAGGCAAGTGGTGCTCTGTATTCTAGGTGCTTTGGGGGCACAATGGGAGAGCTTCTAGAGTTCTAGCCCCACAGGTGGACCTCCCAATGGAACAGGTTTGGTGTGGTGGTTAAGAGCGGTGGACTGGAGAGCCAGGTTTGATTCCCCACACCTCTACATGAAGCCAGCTGGGTGACCTTAGGTCAGTCACAGCTCTCTCAGAGCTCTCTCAGCCCACCTACCTCGCAGGGTGTCTGCTGTGGGAAGGGGAAAGGAAGGCGATTGTGAGCTGCTCTGAGACTCCTTTGGGTAGTGAAGGGCGGGGTATAAAACCAACTCCTCCTCCTCCTCCTCCCCCTGGCGTTTCTGGCCACTGTGTGACACCCAGGGTGTTGGACTGGAGGGGCCACTGGCCTGATCCTGCACTGGCCTTCTCTCTCAAGTCCTCTTATGTCACGTCGACATGTACGCTCTGCTTCAGTTCTTTGTGGTGGTTCCAGACTTCTAAAATCCTCATGCACCGACGACCCATCCTCTCAACTGCACTGAATCACTCTGTGTAATCTGCCTGGGGAAAAGGCAGAGTGTAAATGATGTGGACATAAAGACACAATATCCGGCTCACATCTTGCGTCACTGGAGACAAAGATTTGACAAGCTTGACTATGGAAAAAAGACGAGTCTGCACGCATAGAGAGTAGGCTGCATACCTGCTTCTGGTGATCTGAAGAGCGCGTCTGAATGCAAAGGGTCGACCCTGCTTAGTACTTGGATGGGAGATCACCAAGAAACTCAGGGTTCCTACGCAGAGACAAGCAATGGCAAACCACGTCTCAATGTCTCTTGCCTTGAAAACCCTACAGGGTCTCTATAAGCCGGCCACAACTTGACAGCACTGACTTTGATAGCCCAGGCGAGCCTTCAGATCATGGAAGCTAAGCAGGGTCCACCCTGGTCAGTACTTGGATGGGAGACCACTAAGGAAGTCCAGGGTTGCTACACAGAGGCAGGCAATGGCAAACCACCTATTTTTCTCTCTCGCCTTGAAAATGCTCATCAACTCACCATCACTCAAGCTGTGACTTGAGGGCACTTCAAGTCCACCACCACTGTATATATAAAAAGGAACCTTCAGACTAATGCTCCCTCTAAGCTGTGGTGTCTTGTGAGCAAAAATTCGACTTTTGTGAGCTGCTGGCATTAACGTTGCGAGTGAGCGATTTGGCTCCTGCCTAAATTAGTTTGCTCTGGAGCCCACCTTCCTGAGCTAAGACAAAAACGTGAGCGCCAGAGGCTAAAAAACTGTGAGCCAGCTCACATTAACTCAGCTTGGAGGGAACACTGCTTCAGACATACACAGCATTAAAAAAAACAACAACTATCCATAAAACAGAGACAAGCTGTTAAAAAGCTGATAAGATATTTCCCCTAACTAAAAACCTGGGTAAAAAAAAGAAGTATTTTGGTCTGGCTCCCCAAAATCAAGTAGGCGCCAGGTGAGTTTCAAGGGGCATGCCGTTCCAGAGGCCCAGAAATGAGCTCCCCAGAACCCTTAGTGAAGAAGAACATTCTTTTGTCAACTTCCCAACTCTCTTCATGCACCATCCTAGGGAAAAAAAAATCCATCTGCCGGACTCCCACGGCACTATCACAACCCATTTTCCCACTTTATGCACTGACGCTAGAGATTCAAAGAAGCGTTTTGTGGCCAGGAGGCAGAAGGAGACGCGGAGGCAGGCTCCTGAAGCTGAGGATGAATTCTGTTGTTCTTTCACGGGGCAGATTCCCTCTCAAGTAAAACTGATCACCCCGTTCATCCTTTTATTAAGGTTGGCTTGTGCCCCTTTGGGGATTCCCTTTTCTTTCTTTTTGCTGTGTCTGGGCTTTCCTAGCTACTCACAACAGCGAGGCCACAGGGAGTGATGTCCATGTTCTCAGATTGCCATCTCCAGGCTGGGACATTCCTGAAGACTTGGGAGGGGGGTGGAGCCTGGGGAGGGGGCTGGGGAGGGGAGGGACCTCAGAGGAGTATAATGCTGTAGAATCCACCCTCCAAAGCAGCCATTTCCTCCAGGGAAACTGACCTCTGCAGTCTGAAGCTCAGTTGTAATTCTGAGAAATCTCCAGGCCCCACCTGGAGGATGGCAACCCTGTGTGTCTTCCAGGGCATGGATGTTTGTAGCCTTGAAGTAACATAGAGACACCCCCACTCCTTAGGACAGATACTTCCAAGATATAAATAATACAACAGGTCAACAAATTTCCTTTTGCATGAAAACCTGGTGCTTTGTGTGTGTGTTTGTGTGCGTGTGTGTACGTTGTAACAGATTTGCCCTTTTGTGGAAGTACAGTAGACAGGATTTA
This sequence comes from Lepidodactylus listeri, assembly GCA_029233225.1. Lineage (NCBI taxonomy): Eukaryota > Metazoa > Chordata > Lepidosauria > Squamata > Gekkonidae > Lepidodactylus > Lepidodactylus listeri. The sequence continues at coordinate 72,241,109 of JARCFY010000014.1, read as the reverse complement.
GGGCACCCAGCTTTTCACTGAAGGCCCGGTTACCTGATCTTACTATAAGCCTTTGATCCACTACAAAGGAGAGAATATTAGTCTAGAATATGTGCTCTGACAGAAATAATTGGGTCCTTAGGCAACCGTGTCTTTCTAAATTTTATTAAGGCCAGGAATGGCAGGGGGAAAAAATACAAGTGGGATCAAGTGTGGTTAGGCAGGGTTAAGAGCATAAAGGTCTCCTGTTCCAAAATCCAGCTCCCCCGCCCCCACTGGCGGGAGGCAGCAGCGTGTGGTGTGGCATGCAGTAGAGTCGGCAGCGTGCGGCGGCAGCGGTGGCGGAGGCCGCGGAGGCGGCTGGCGGCAGCATCCTTCCCTGAGCTCCGCCGGCTGCCTGGTAAGTTTGGGGAGAACGGGGGAAGGCTGGCGAGGCGCGGATCGGACTGGGGTTTTTTTCCCCTCCCCTTTTTGCACTAAACCCCAGGAGGGCCGATATGGACAGCCCTCTCTCACAATCATTGCAAGAGAGGGATGTCCAGATCGGCCCATTGCGGGTTCAAAGTGTGACTCCCGGGAAAATAGTTGATTTTCCCGGGGTCAGAAAAAGTGCTATGATTCTGCGCTGGAGCCCGCTTCGCCTCAGGAGTAGCTGCAGCCAGTCTGATTGGCCCCTTTAAATGTGGGAGGAAACGGCAGTTCCTCCCGCTTTAAAGGGCCGTGTGACCGCGGCCAAAGATTTATTTATTTATTTATTTATTTATTTATTTATTTATTTTTGCATTTCTATCCCGCCTTTCCAGTGAACTGGCTCAAGGCGGCTCAAGGCAAAGATGCTGCACCACTGGTCCCCCATCCTATTTATTTGCAAAATGTATATCCCACCTTTCTAGCCTCACAAGGTTCACCAAAGTGGCTAACAATTTAAAACACACATGATAATTTTTTTTAAAAAATTATTTTTCAAATTTTCCAATAAAAGTTACACTTAAAACAAAAACTTAAACGAACTATCATATGCAGTGCTTGCTACATTATATAGAAAGCATCTTAATACAGTTTAGGTGCATGGTATTTAGCAAATACATCGTCATTGAAGGCATATTCCAGGAAGGGGAGCCACTTCTATTGTAATTCAGAGGCTTTGGAGATATTTTTATATCGTGATATTTTGTCCGACAGTTTGTCAAGAGTGTAAAACTCCCATAATTTGGAGTACCATGAGGTTATGCTTAATGTGGTGGAAGATTTCCAATTTGTGGCTATAATCGTTTTTGCAGCAGCTAATAGAATTGAAATTAGGTCTTTTGATATTTGAGGTATTGATTGGTCTTTCCAGAGGTCCAGTATAAAACTATTAAAATCAACTCCCCCTTAGAGGTTCCAGCTTCCAGATGCTGGCTGGAGATCTGGGATCACCACTGATCTTCAGGCAACAGAGATCAGTTCCCCTGGAGAAAAAGCAATGCTTTGGAGGGCAGACTCTATGGCACTAGACCCCATTGAGGTTCTTGACGACCCCAGGTTCCACCCCCACCCCCCACAGCTCCAGGAATTTCCCAACTGGAGCTGGCAACCCTAACCCCCGTCCCAAACACACATCGTTAAAACAACTGTAAAAAGAACTTAAAAACAGAGCTGAAATACATATAAAACAGTGAAAATGCATGCAAAACATTTTTTAAAAGTGGTTAGGAAGGCGGAATCGCTGGGAGAATGCCAAACCAAACAAAGAAGTCATTACCCTCCGGCAAAAGACAGCAACAGAATTGTCATGCTCATTGTTGTAATTTAGACGGGGACAAGATCTTCTTTTTCTGCTTAATTGCCATGTACCTGGATGTTGCAAAATAAATTATAACGAAGGGAAGGAACAATACAAAAAAAGCCCAAAAGCAAAGTTCTTTCTTGCTTGTGGGGGGGGGGGAGGGAAATAAGGGAAGGGCTGCAGGAAATGCACTGTGTGAATGTATTAGCTTAGCGAGAATACTTCTCTTTACTAACAGAGGCTTAAAAATTGCCAGCTATAGTTCAGTATCCCTCCCTCCCCCCCCCTCTCTTTGTGGCTTGTAATCAAATTCAATTAGACAGAGTCTGGCACAGAACAAACTGTGTTCTCATTGCCACGGTTCAAGCTGGATCATCAGTGTACAAACCAATTATGCACACAAGGCCTCCGCGTGGCACAGAGAGGGCTAGCTTTGCCAGCCTCTCTGGCCTGCTTTGCCAGATGGATTAGTGGAGCCACCAGCTCTGGCGACAAGTGACAGGGCCTGCTGGGGAAATTGTCAAGGGGAGGTTGAAGCCATAGGTGTCAACTTCGGGGGGGGGGGGCTGGGAGCTGGAGTCCCCCCCCCCTGAACTTTTCCAGGACGTGCTGAGCCTCCCCCGGAGACAATGGCCTGTGATGTCTCTGGCCTAGGGTTGCCAGCCTCCAGGTGGGGCCTGGGGATCTCCCGCTTTTACGACTGATCTCCAGCTGACAGAGATCAGCTCTCCTGGAGAAAACGGCTGCTTTGAAGGATGGACTCTATGGCACTGTACCATGCTGAGGCCCCTCCCCTCCCCAAACCCCGCCTTTTCCTGGCTCCACCCCCAAAGTCCCCAGGTATTTCCCAACTTGGACTTGGCAACCCTACTCTGGCCCCGCCCCGGGAAATTGGAAAGTCTACGCCTTTGGCTGAAGCCAAAGGAGGCAGGCCACTTCTCAAGAGCAGGTCCCCTTCTGAGCTGCCTGCTGCTGTTAATAATCCACTGAAATGCTGTCAGGGGATTATCCTGGTCTGAATATCCTCCCCTCTTCCCTCTACTGCCTGCACCCGGCAAACTCATTTTTCCTTTGGCTCAGCTGCTTGGATGGCAATCGCCAAGTCCTGACATCAGGGGTTCTTTTATTGCCCGAATGACAGAAATTACACACACCAACCATACCCTGCAGGCATCGCTGCCCTCTCTGTGGGGCCTTTAGTGAGCTCCTTCCTAAATAGGAAATCTCGGTCTGGGGCAAGTGATGCTCTGTATTCTTGGGGGTGGAGAGGGTGGGGCTTGAGGAGGGGCGGGATCTCAGCGGGATATAATGCCATAGACGCCACCTTCCAAACCAGCCATTTTCTCCAGGGGAATTGTCTCTGTCACCTGGAGATCAGATCTCCAGGCCCTACTTGAGTTTCTTTTGTTTTCTTTTTATTTCCTTTATTTGTACCCTGCCTTTCTCCCCAAAGAGGACCAGAAGTGGCTGACCTCATTCTCCTCTCCCCCCTTTTCTCCTCACAACAACCCTGTGAGGTTGGTTAGGCAGAATTTGCGTTACTGGCCCAAGGCCACCCAGCAAACTCTCATGTATGTATGTATGTATGTTGACTTTTATTCCACCCTCTCCATGACTGGCTCTTGCCGCAGGTCCATAGAACGAGGTGAAGATTAGACCACTGCTTTACGGACCACCAGGTGAAAGTATGATAGGAACAGCAGAGCAGGTTTCCCTCCCACAGAATTGAAGGGTTTGCCTGTTGAGCTAATAATGGAATAATGGAAGGGAGAATGGAATTGCAGGCCGTAGCGTAGGGCCTCCCAAAGAACTTTTGGCTTTGCAAATTCATCATTAGGCTTCATTGAAGATTTCACATACTGCTCTGGTGGTGGAGAGGGCGATACAGTGGGGAGGAAAGGAGAGACAATAATGGATGGTGTGTGTATGTGTGTGTGTTTGAAACTCAGTTAAACATCTGGAGAGCTGGTCTATAATTTGAGGCAGCCAGTTTGTCAGAACGTAATTGTAATGAGGTTTGCTATACTTGGAATACACAAAGGAAACCTGTAGAGTTTTTCTGCATAAAAGAAGAGTGGGGTAGGGGTCCAAGTCCTAATCCCACTGGAATCCAGGCTAGGGATGTCAGTCCCCCATCCCTGCTGCTGCATGGAGAGGTGGTGGGAGAAAATAGGGGAAAAAATAGCTGTCTGGCTGATCGTGTGATGTCACTTCCAGGAAAAATGGAAGTGGCATCATGCCTCTCTAGGCCTCGCTAGAACTGTATGGTTTTACCATAGAGTTTCTGGCAATTCCTAGATGGGTGTGGCAACAACTGCCATGTCTCTGTGTGTCCCCCACCCCCGGGCCAGTCTCCCAGTGGTTGCCAGGCCAGGTCTGGAAAGTCTAGGCCAGATTCACTGTTGGCGGTTCCTCAATATCCCCCAACAACTCAAAGCAGCTGTAATGAGTTTTAAAAATTCTAATCCCGGTTCTGCACTGAGACACATATGACACATGAAGGTGTCTTATACTGAATCAGTCCATTAATCCATCATCGTCAGTATTGTCTGCTGCGACTGACAGCAGCTCTCTGGGGTCTCAGGCTGAGGCCTTTCACTTCATCCACTGCCAAGTCCTTTTTAATTGGAGCTGCCAGGGGTTGGACCTGAGGCCTTCTGCCTGCCAATCAGATGCTCTACCCCTGAAGGAAGGAGAAACCAGCTGCAAGGACTGATCCTGACTGGCACTCATCCTGCCCTGCTGTGTTTTACTGCTGTCCAGTGGATTGATGGGTCTCAGTGCTGGCATTCATGGGTGCCATTAGCTTTTTAGAACGGAAAGGTGGTATATTATTAATATCGCGAGTAAATAACTGAATGGAAATAAAACGAAGGGCAAGAATTATGCGCTAATTGAGAGTGCTATTCTTTATCATGTAGTAATCCTTGTTCCCCCCAGGAAGAACTTTGGCATCCAATGGAAAGATTTCAGAGGAGTGAAAGTTTTAATGGCCATTGATTAGCCATAACACATAGGACTTGGACAGCACTTCCAGCATTCAAAGTGCTTCAAGTACATTATCAGAGTCTCTGGTAGTTATTAGTTAGAAGAGTTATATCCCATCCTCTCCAGAATGCATCAGAGGTGGCTGGAGGATTGTACAGCTCTGTAAGTTATGCCAGTGTGATTATCGGCCCTTTATTGCAGTTGGAACGGGGACTCTGTGAGGCAAAGCACCCCTGACCACCACCACCCTCAAGGGTTGATACGAAGGCTAAAGAGCTGGTTCCATTCTGCAGGTGTTGCCAATTGCTCTCTCTGCCTACTCAGCCCTTATCACCTTCCAGACCAGAGCTGGAAATGTGGTAATGAGCTTCTCACGAGAACCTGTGGCCCGTAGGGCAGGAGGAGAAGAATCAGGGGAGATGAGGTAATTTTCTAGAGGGTTCCAGCAAGAACGCATCCTGATTGGGTGTCATCATCACCTGATGCTGCTCAGCCAAAAATTGTAATTGGGCCAAGAGCCGAGAGAAAAGGGGGCTAGCTTGGATTCCGATGGGCTGAAGGCCTGGACTAGGACACGCATCTATTGCAACTAGCCTGATACCCGTGCTTTGCTATTTAAGTTCCGTAAATCCAGTTATAATAATAATAATAAGAAGAAGAGATTGGATTTATATCCCGCCCTTCACTCACTTAAGAGTCTCAGAGCGGCTTACAAACTCCTTTTCCCTTCCCCTCCCCACAACAGACACCCTGTGAGGTAGGTCGGGCTGAGAGAGCTCTTTCCCAAGCTGTCCTTGAGGGAACAGCTGGTACAGAGCTATGGCTTGCCCAAGGTCATCCAGCCAGGTGCAAGTGGAGGAGTGGGGAATCAAACCCGGTTCTCCCAGATTAGAGTCTGCGCACTTAACCAGTACACCAAACCACTACACATAATACTGATGATGTGAAGTTTGAAATGTAAGATTTGTTGTAGGAATTCTAATGGAGAAGATAGTAGTGTAAAAAATGAAGTGAGACGTACGTACGGTTTTTTCTTTCTACTGAAAGACATCTCTGTCGACCACATTTATGGTTCCGCCCTCAGATGTTAAGATCACCAGGCTGCTTGGTGAGCTCCTTCTGGAACAGGCAACGTAGAACTGTCCATTTAAGAAGCAGTCGTCTGTTAAGTCAACTCCTGCCACCTTCCACGAAAGTTATGGCCTCTCTACTTGTGTTCCTGGATTGTTTTGCTGTGAGCATCCCACCTCCTCTCCTGCACTTGACAGGCAGCTGCCTGTCCAGTGTAGGAGGGGGAGGGGGGAGAAGTATTAGAAGCCACTGTGGAGGCGGGGCCAGCAGGATCACCAAGGCATTACTGCTGGGGCGGGCTCCCTCGTGGCTTAAAGGCATCTGGGAGGCTGGGCCAGCAGCAGGGCTAAGGCCATCCTGATCTCCTCAACTGCCATTAGCTCTCTGCAGTCTCCTGTAACTGTTTTTTTTTTTTAACCTCAAAACGCTGAGCTCTATAGCTGAACAATCAGAGAGTGGGGGGTGCAAGTAGGCAGCAGCCTGGCAGCCTCATAGAAATCAACAAGGGGGGCACATTTCCTCCCTTTTTGACCCACTTAGGGATCAAATTTCTAAAAAAAAACCCTTTATACGCCATGGTAGGAACGCTTTCCTTGAATTTGGTGTTTCTAGGTCCAGTGGTTTGGCCTGGGCATTTATTTTACGGTGAGGGGACATATATACACACATATGATAGACAGCAACACAGAGAACACTTAAGTTCTGGCCTTTGACTCTTGGACTTCAGGTTTGTGCCATCTAATGCAGGTCTTGGAAACATGTTAGATAGTTAAACTAGCTGTTCTTGTTTTCTTTGCTGCGTGATTTCAGAGTGTTGTGTTGCCTGTAGGATAAACCTTTTTGTTTTGACAGAAATTAAATAAAACTTGGTTTGGTAAGAACAGAACAAACTTTGTAAGAAAGAGGAGAGAGAGAAAGATGTCTAACTAGCTAGGAGGAGGCCCGTAACTAACAGATCTCAGCAGGAACAGGAAAAACCCTAACTGAGCCAATCAGGAGAAAGGAAGGAGACTATTTGAAAATAGTAGGAAATCCCAAATCTCACTATGCTAACTAGTTGTCCCCTCTGCTACCCCCTGCAGGATGTTCTTGTCATTTTCTTTATCTGTGCACAATAAACTTTGCATGTTCCGACATTTTTCTATCCGCTCCTTTTATTTTCAGCTCTTTTTCTCAACTCCTTCTCATCCCTATCCTGCTTGGCAACTTAGAATATACTTGATACTACATCAAACCTTTGTTACTGCCATGAACAAGAGGGGGGAGCCAAGTTAATGTTTTCCCATGATCTATCAAAGTAATAGTAAAGGTATCCCTGATTTGGATAGCCCAGGCTAGCCCAATTCCATCAGATCTCAGAAGCTAAGCAGGGTCAGCCTTGGCTAGTATTAGGAAGGAATACCAGGGCATGGATGCAGAGGCAGGCAATGGCACACCACCTCTGAAATTTCTCTTTTTTTAAAAAACAAGTCTAGCTTGCCACCTGGTGGAGCATAGTACTAACAGAGCTAGAACTTCTGGCTGCCAGACAATCTTTGGATCTCCTGGCTATTCTACACACAATGCTATATGATAATTATTAATTATTAGTAAAAGGACACTTTTCTCCCTTTGCAAGCATGGTAACGGAATGTTAATCTGCCTTAGTGGTTATATATCTGGAACAGAACTCCTTCTCCACTCCCACTTAATTAGAGCTAATTGCATTGTAAACATTGTTCAGGCCGTGGGTTGTTGTTTTTATTGTATTAGGGGGACAACTAATATCCATTTACCAATGCTACTTTGCTATGTAGGCGTTAAGCTTTATGTGGCTAATTCAGTCCCCTTAAGTAACAGGCCTCTTATTTTTTTTGCAGGTTCTCAACCCGGTGGGTTCATGATGACTATTAGTGGGAAGTCACAGACTACAAAATTTTACTAATACAAATGAAATGGTTTATTGGAAGGCATTAGAATCATAGAGTTAGAAGGGACCTCCAGGGTCATCTAGTCCAACCCCCTGCACAAAGCAGGAAATTCACAAATGCCTCTTCCCCACACCTCCCATGACTGCTGTTCCGTGCCTAGAAAATGACAAAAAATCTCCAGGATCCCTGGCCAAACTGGCCTGGAGAAAAATTGCTTCCTGACCCCAAAGTGGCGATCAGCATTTCCCTGGGAGTGTAAGAAACGGCCACAAGAACTAAGCACTGAGGCAACCCTTCCTGCCCTCCCTCTCATGAACTGCCTAAGCTGATACACTGCTGAGCCAGTTTGGTGTAGTGGTCAAGTGCGTGGACTCTAATCTGGGAGAACTGGGTTTGATTCCCCACTCCTCCACTTGCACCTGCTGGATGACCTTGGGCAAGCCATAGCTCTGGCACAGCTGTTCTTGAAAAAGAGCAGTTTCTGTCAGAGCTCTCTCAGTCCCACCTACCTCACAGCATAGGCGTCAACTTCAGGGGGGTTGGGGAGCTGGAGCCCCCCTGAACTTTTCCAGGACATGCTGAGCCTCCCCCAGAGACAATGGCCTGTGATGTCTCTGGCCCAGCCCCAGCTCCCCCCACCCCGGAAATTGGAAAGTCTACGCCCTTGCCTCACAGGGTGTCTATTGTGGGGAGGGAAATGGAAAAGAGTTTGTAAGCCGCTCAGAGGCTACAAGTGAAGGGTGGGGTTAACAATTCTGGGTAACAGAACTGTGGCGTGCTTCCTAGGGACTCTGCCCAGACAGGGGTTGTCCCCACAAGCACTTGCGTAACTGGGATGGAAAGGGTTAAAGCAGCCTTTCGGGTTCAGCCCCTTTCGGATTTGCACTCTGCCAAGATCCTTCTGTCGGGATGCCAAAGATTGCCAGAGAAACAACCTTTCCCCTGAATTATAAATGCTCCGGGAAGTAGAGATGATACTTGTAATTTCTGATTGCAGGAGTCACTTAATAGGGTAATTTCCCTTTGCAGGCAAGCCCCATAAATACCACTGAACATGATGCATTGGGCTCAGGGGACGAGCCAGCTGGGATGCCTGCATCTTAACCGGCCTGTTTATCCTTTGACGTTTTCCCGTTGTGCTCACCTTTCGGAAAGCTTGGTTTTCCAGCAATGCTGCTGCCTCTGCTGGGTATATTATGGGCTGGGCTGTGATAGATACTGACAGCTGTAAAGATAATATTAAACAGTGTCATGATGGCTTTCTTTTAAAAAACCTGGCATGATTAGACATATTTTCCAGGTACTGAATCCAAAGCCGGATGCCAGCTCACTCAGAGGCTTAGCAAGAGCAGCAGGCCGGGCAGAGGAATTTCACTGCAACCTCTTATTGACTCGGTGGTGGTGGAAATTGCAGCCAACTTATGGCGACCCTGTGGGGTTTTCACGGCAAGGGATGTTCAGAGTTGGTCTGCCATTGCCTGCCTCTGTGCAGCAACTCTGGGCTTCCTTGGTGGTCTCCCATCCGAGTACCAACCAGGATCAACCCAGCTTAGCTTCTGAGATTTGATGTGATCAGGCTAGCCTGGGCCATCCAGGGTGCTGGCTCCATACCAGCAGCCTAACACAGCATGCCACACTTGGTCGCTATTGATGGGGCAGAAGACAGCAGCTCCACGTTCCTCTGGCCAGCTGCTTCATCTCCGAGTCGCTGCACAGCGGCAGGAGAATATCTGCACAGTGAGAGTTTGCAGTCTCAGCAATATTACTCAATAAGAGACCCACAGCTATGCTCAACTCTCCCTAGAGTTTGCCAGTCAGTCCCCGAGGAGTCCAGGAGCGACCTCCTGTTTTATGCTTTCTGTCTAGCACATTCTTATGCCGCCATTCCTAACAAGGAGCTGAGGGTAGCATACAAAATCTTCCTTTCCCATTTTATCCTCCTATTGGGCCTGCCAGGTCCCTCCAGGCCACTGGCAGGGGGTGGCAGAAAGGGTTGCCAGATCCAGGTTGGGAAATTCCTGGAGGTTTGGGCATGAAGTCTGGGAAGGGCAGGGACCTCAGTAGGGTACAGCGCCCTAGAGTCCACCCTCCAAAGCATCCCTTTTCTCCAGGGGAACTGAGTAGTCTGGAGATGAGCTGTAATTCCGGGGGATATCCAGGTCCCACCTGCAGGCTGGCATCTTTATCCTCCTAACAACCTTGTGAGGTAGGTTAGGCTCTGAGAGAGCAACTGGCTCAAGTTCACCCATCGACGCAATCGGAACCTGACTCTCCCCGGTCACAGCCTGACGCTCTAACGACTGTGCCACACTAGCTCCTTCTGAGAGCACAACAAGTTTAGAGTCCCGTGAAACCTTTGAGACCAACAATGGTTTATTCAAGGGATGACCTTTCATGGGCACGCACACCTTTTCAAATATGTTGGAATGGAAGGTAAGGTTCAAACTTATAAACAGGGGCCGAACAGCAAATTAACATGTTAACATGATCAAGGTGTTTTAAGATACGCAAAGACAAAACTAAATAACAAGCCAAGGTTATACGGTCGACAGTTGTAAAGCAATAAATATGTCAAAATAAGACTGAGACTCTCCATTCACTCCTCTCAGGCGTGGAGGTCACTTAATAGCATTTTTTTTCTTCTTTTTTGAGGAACCTTCCCTTCCATTCCAATGTATTTGAAAAAGTGTGCATGGTCACGAAAGCTCATACCTTGAAAAAAACCTTTGTTGGTCTTAAAGGTCTCACTGGACCAGGGGTGGCCAAACTGCGGCTTGGGAGCCACATGCGGCTCTTTCACACATATTGTGCGGCTCCCGGCAGGGCAGCTGGGGAGGCATGCTTTTTCTCCCTCCCTCCCTCCCTCCCATCTATTTTCTTTCTTTGTTTCTCTCTTTTTCTTTCTTTCCACCTCTTTCATTATTTCTTTCCATCTCTCTCTTTTTCTCTCTCCCTTAGACAAATCAATATCATTAGCAAACAAATAAATATCATTATCAATATCCGTTTTTACCCCCTTTTGTTTTTATTTTTGGCAGTCTCGTTTAATGTTAATAAAAAGCAAGTGTGCATATTTTTTAAAAAACCAAATACACGTGTGTGTAATATTTGTTCCCGTCTTGTGGCTCTCAAATATCTGACGTTTATTCCATGTGGCTCTTATGTTTAGCAAGTTTGACCACCCCTGCACTGGACTCTAAATTTGTTCTGCTCCTTCAGACCAGCATGGCTGACCACCTGGATCTATCTTTCTGAGGACATCCCCTCTTACATAGAATGTCTCAGGAGAGGGTGGGGTATAAAAGGCAGCCCAGCTCACTAACTGGAGCCATATTCTTTCTCCTCTTTTCAGGTGGCCGTCTTGCTTGCTTTACAAGTGAATGGGAGGGCCCCCAGGCAGGTACTCCATCTGTTGCCATAAACAGCGCAACTCATTTCCGGGAGCATCTGTTGGATGTCCCCCTGGGCACGGCAGCTGGGTTGCTCATCCCGCTCAACAGTTGGGCCCATCTGATCAAGACTTGGGCCAATTAAGTCCCCATTTCTTATGAAAAGGAGAGACAAAAGGGAAGGAGAGAGACTCCACCCCACCCCCTCCAGAGGGGTCAGCAAAACCCAAAGCCTTTGTGGCTTCTTTTATTAGAATGCCTTTATTTGTTTGAGTTCTCAAGACTCAAATGTCAGCCTCACAACAAACCCAGGTAAATGAAATGTTACGTTCTTTGGGAAGGAAGAAAAGCCTTTCTCTCCAAGGACTCTGAGAAAACACCCACATTTCTCCACTGAATGGGTGCCTTCTAATAAATAGGAACAAAGGCTGAACAAAGCAGTTATTCTGCAAGGAGCCAGTGGCAGATGTTTTCTGCAAAGCTCTGGCTGGCTCCAGAACTCTGCAGATGAACTAAAGAATACATCTGGTGCCTGGTTGAAACTTAGTGTGGACAGATTCTCACAAACACACACACACACACACAACTGCTTTATACTGAATCAGATCCTTGGTCCATCAAGGTCAGTATCATCTACTTAGACTGGCAGCAGCTCTCCAGTTTCTCAGGCAGATTACTTTCCCATCCCCTTCTGTCTGGTCCTTTAACTGGAGATGCCGGGGATTGAAACTGGGACCTTCTGCATGTCGAGCAGAAGCTTTTCTATTGAGCTATTTTCTGTTGAGCTATTTGACATGTGGAATTCACTGTCACAGGAAGTGGTGGCAGCTACAAGCATAGACAGCTTCCCGGGGGGGACTGGATAAACATATGGAGCAGAGAGGTCTCTGAGTGGCTATGAGCCACAAGTGCAGATGGAACAGTCTGTCTGGGGCAGTGATGCTCTGTCTTCTTGGTGCTTGGGGGGGGGGCAACAGTGGGAGGGCTTCTAGTGTCCTGGCCCCACTGCTGGACCTCCTGCGGGCACCTGGTGTTTTTGGCCACTGTGTGACTCAAGAGTGTTGGATTGGATGGCCCTTTGACCTGATCCAACATGGCTTCTCTTATGTCTGGGGCAGCGATGTTCTGTATTTTTGGTACTTGGGGGGCAACAGCGAGAGGGCTTCTGGAGTCCTGGCATCACTGGTGGACCTCCTGAGGGCACCTGGGTTTTGGCCACTGTGTGGCACAGAGAGTTGGACTGGATGGGCCACTGGCCTGATCCAGCAAGGCTCCTCTTATGTTCTCAGCCATGGCTTCTCCCCGATATGAAGACATGAAGCTGCCTTATACTAAATCAGACCCTTGATCCCACGGGGTCAGTATTATTTTCTCAGACTGAAAGCAGCTCTCCAGGATCTAGGGCTGCCAAGTCCCCCGGTAGGGCGGGGGAAACACTGATTTTTAGTCCTTCCCTCCCGCTTTTCCAAAGTTTCCCACCGGGGGGACAAAATGGCTGCCTTAAAAGGGAAATGTCTGCAGAGAGCCTGCCCTGCAGTAAAAAGCCTCGCCAGACATTTCCCTTTTAAGAAGTCAACAAGAGAGCTTCCACAAGAAGAGAGGTCCGCCCAGAGATTAAGGAGGGACTGAAGGAGCTGCTTTTGCACGTGGCTGGCAAGGTGAGTTTCTCTTCCAGCTCTTTTCATTCTCTCTCCCTCTTTCTTTTTTCTGTCTGTCTGTCTGTCTGTCTGTCCCCATCCAGCAGAGGTCTATCAGTGGCTATTATAGCCACAAAGTCTAAATGGAAGTAAGTGCCTCTGCCAGTTTTTTTCCCTTCTCTCTCTCCCTCTTTCTTTTTTCTGTCTGTCTCTCTCTCTCTCTCTCTGTCCCCATCCAGCAGAGGTCTATCAGTGGCTATTATTAGCCACAAGGTCTAAATGGAACCCTTTGTCTGGGGCAGTGATGCTCTGCATTCTTGGTGCTTGGGGGGCAACAGTGGGAGGGCTTCTGGAGTTCTGGCCCCGCTGCTGGACCTCCTGAGGGCACCTGGTATTTTTGGTCACTGTTGTGACACAGAGTGTTGTACTGGATGGGCTGTACTGGATGGGCCGATCCACTGTGGCTTCTCTCCTGTTCTTATGATATGAAAATCATATTTAGCACTTGTGTAGCACTTAGTGCTTCATATTCTGCCGAGATGAGGAAGGATTCAGTAGGGCCGTTGCTCAGTGATAGAGCATCTGCTTGACATGCAGGAGGTATCAGCCTCTTCAGCTAAAAAAGGATCAGGTAATAGGTGACATTAAAGATCTCAGCCTGAGACCCTGGAGAGCCACTACCAGTCTGAGTAGTCAATACTGACCTTGATGGACCAATGGCCTGATTCAGTATTAGGAAACTTCATGAGTTCATGTGGAAGCATGTGGAAGCAACATCACAGGATGTGACATCACAAAATGATGTCACTTCCTTTCTCCTGGCTCCACCCCCAAAGTCTCCTGGCTCCACCCCCAAAGTCCCCAGATATTTCCCAAGTTGGACTTGGCAGCCCTACCAGGATCTCAGGCTGAGGGTGTTTCCCATCACTATTTGCCGGGTCCTTCTAACTGGAGATGCTGGGGACTGAAGCTGTCACCACCACCCCTACCAACGATCTCACCATCTGCTCATCGGTGGGATAGGGTTGGCCCTGGAGATAGAGATCGTGCTAGACCTCGCAGACAGCCAAAAAGGTCGCTGAAGTGGGAACTGTGATGGTCGTCCTGAGATTGTGTCAGCTAAGCTTATTGGAACCAGTACTGCGAGCACTGCAAATGGTATGGTTGTTTTAACTGTCTCGAAATATTTTAAACCGTTTTAACTGTTTATATAGACCAGGCACATACGTCGTACTGGGGAGGGCGGGGTATAAATATGATGAAATGAATGAATGAATGAATAACCTGGGTCCTTCTGCATGCTGAGCAGAGGCTCTGTCACTGAGCCACATCCTGTCCCCATTGCCTGTTATTGTTGGCGTGAGCGTCTCAGCATGCCTGGACACTGGAGGGCGCTACATCGCTCTAAGTGTGTCTAGGTCTTATCTCCTTGAATGGGATGCCTCTCTTTGTCTTAAACGGGGAGCTTCCCTCTGACCCCTCCTCTCTCTCACTTTGTCCTCTCCCGCTCTCTACATGGCCTTCCATGGAGATACATATCTCTGCAGGTCTCTCTTGTAGATACAGTGCCCTCATATTCCCACACACACGATGCTGGACAAGCTGGTCATTCGTGACAAGGAAAGCACTCTTTAGACAAGGCTTCTATCTCACCTTTTGACTCCAACCTGAATGTGAAATGGATCTACTTGAATACATGTAGGTTTACCTTCGTCTGCAGTATACTCCTTGGGAGATGTATTTACTGCACTCAGGATCATGCTTCTATGACTGGGTAAAACCCTGCTATATTAACCAAATATCCCAATAGTTATTGTGTGTAGACTTTTTCCAGGGGGGTTGTACATGTCGAAGCAACACGACTGAATGGTTGAAGTGAGCTTTTCACGTGTGAATCTGACTGTCTTTTTCGGCCCTGGCCGGTTGGTGTCCTTGTACGGCTGAGCTGATGGGGCCAGCTGAACAGCAGTCGGGATACCGCAGGCCGAACTTCATCATGTTCTGGTGCAAACTCTGTAGGGGGGGGGGGAAGCAACGGTGGATTACCCTCAAGGCCTTTTGAGGACCATTTACCTCAGCGTAATGGAAGTGCTGGCCAGTGGCCACTAGTGTGAAATGGCTTTTAAATTAGGAGCAGAGAAATTCGTGGCAGATGGGTCTATCTATGGTTATGAGCCATGATCATTAACATGAATGCTTAGCTACTGCTCCCGATGCAGTCCCAAGGCTTTCAGGATCCCCTCAGGCCACCCAGAGGTCCTTGTTTGAGGGTCAAGCATGATGAGGTCAAGGATCTGCCACATGTCTTTTTCGGAGAAAAGACTCAAGAGCAACAGATATACAGACCAGTTTAGATTTTGACTGGAGTGTTGGGGGAAGTGGTGTTTAGCTTTCTTTGCTATCATCTTTCCAATCTGAAAGCTTCTTGGTAGGGTTGCCATCTTCCAGGTGGGGCCTGGAGATCTCCCGCTATTACAATTATTCTCCAGATGATCAAGATCAGTTCCCTTGGAGGAAACATCTGCTTTGGGAGGTGGACTCTAGGGCATTATACCCCACTGAGTTTCCTTCCTTCTCCAAACCCCACCCTCTTCAGGCTCCCCCCCCAAAATATCCAGGAATTTCACCACCTGGAGTTGGCAACCCTACCTCCCTAGCTGTTTGCTCCCTGGGGAAAATATACCAGCTCCCTGTAATTTGCCATTATGTTTCATCCAGCTGAGAAATTAACAGCTTTTAGAGAAAACATTTCAGGTTTGGGAAACTGCCCAGGGGGAAGGGCTAACCCCCCCCAGGACAAACTCACAATCTAGTGTATTACCTCCTCTGGCTGCAATTGAGAAGGGAGAAACGCTCTGCCCCCCTGGCCTTCTAGCATCTCATCTGCTTCCTTCACCAGCAGCAAGGGAGAGATCAGATGTGCAAGGGCCCTGAATGTCGTGGCCAACGAGTGATACAAAAAACAAAATAAACTGTGATAAATCGGCAGCCTTCCATGTCCAGAGGGATGGGAGGCTGCTGGCAGGGAGCCTGCAGAAAATATGTTTGTTTCTGTTTCCTTGTGGGCCTTCTTGGAGTCATCTGGTTGGTCAGTACGGTTGCCACCTTCCAGATGGTCCCTGGAGATCTCTCAGAATCACAATTGATCTCCAGGTTTTTAAAAATCAGCACCCCGGGAGAAAATTGGTACTTTGGAGGCGGACTGTATGGCATTTGACCCTGCTGAAGTCCTTCCCCTCCCCAAGCCCTGCCCGCCACAGGGTCCACCCCCAAATCTCCAGGAATCTCCCAGCCCAGAACTGGCAATCCTACATAAAATCCAGGGGGGGAAGGGGGCTGTATTTTTTATATGTGCATGTGTGTGTGTGCGTGCGGACGCACCTGGAAGTCATGGTGACCTCTGGTGATTGGCCCTTGCTGGGGGCCTGGAGGATACTCTGAGAGGTGGCTGAATAAAGCCTGCCCCCACCTCCCCACTGCAGGTATTCCAAGGTAGTCTCCCATCCGAGTACTTGCTAGAGTCGACCCTTCTTAGTTTCCGAGATCTGATGAGATCAGGCTTGCTTGGGCTATCCAGGTCAGGGCCTACATAAAATCTTTTCTTGGGCTACAGATCGGGTTGGCAGCTACAGATTGGGAAATAAAAGGAAATTTGGGGGGTGGAGCCTGAGGAAGGTGGAGTTTGGGGAGAAGCCACTCTGAGACTACTTCAGGTAGTGAAGGGTGGGGTATAAATCCAATCTCCTCCTCCTCCATCTTCTTCTGAGCCAGCATGGTGTCGTGGTTAAGAGAGGCAGACTCTAATCTGGAGAGCCAGCTTTGATTCCCCACTCCTTCTCCACATGAAGCCTGCTGGGTGATCTTGGGCCAGTCCCAGTTCTTTAGGAATGCTCTCAGCCCCACCTGCCTTACAAGGGCCTGTTACGGGGAGAGGAAGGCAAGGCAATTATAAGCTGATTTGAGACTCATTTTGGGTAGAGAAAAGTGGCATGCAAAACCAGCTCTTCTTTTTCTGCTCTGCAGGGATGCAGTAGCACAGAACCCCACCCTCCAAAGCCGCCATTTTCTTCAGACGAACCGGTCTCTGTCGTCTGAAAGTCAATCGTAATTCCAAGAGATCTCGAGACCCCACCTGGCAGTTGGAAACCCTAGCCCCAGTAGCTGTCAGCACTGTACAGGCCATGGGGATAACCAAAGAAGGAAGGCTTCCAGCACGGTTAACAATGAGCACCTTTCTCTGTTCCCCCTCCAGTGCTGACTTTTATCATACACCTCAGTGCTTTTCTCGGATGGAGCTAGGCACGTGCTTCCTTGGGAAGACGGCTTTGGAAAGGGAACACCCCTGAATCATCCTAGCAGCTCGAGATGACCTTATTCAATTATGGAGCCACATTTCAACAAATATAATTAGAAATAATTACATTGTCGAAGGACCGGCTCTTTCATGTGTGTGCATGCAGATGCACATACCTTGGGCCTTAATGGCAAGCAGGGAAGGTGGACTTCAAAAGCCTCATGTTAAAATAGCTTTGAAATCCCCACAAGGTCAACCTTCACTCCGTTACAGAAAAAAGAAGCTTCCGTAATCGACTCGTCAGCCTCTCTGTTCCAGGTACTTGCATGCAGCTCTCGGGAAACGGCTTGCGTTCTCTTCTGCGTTGTTATCAATAGATGAAGGAGGGATGCCAGCCTCCAGGTGGGACCTGGAGATCCCCTGGAATCACAGCTCATTTCCAGACTACAGAGATCAGTTCCCCCTGGAGAAAATGTGTGCTTTGAGGGGAGGGACTCTATGGCATTGTACCCCTATGAGGTTGTGTCCCTCCCCAGACTCCATCCCCAAATCTCCAGGAGTTTTGCAGCCTAGCAGGAAGCAAAAGGTGGGTGGGGTATGATAACATTCAAGTGACCAGGGACATTTCTACTTAAACAGGGTTAAGAAACATAAGAATGTCAGAAGAGCCCTGCTGGATGAGACCAATGGTCCACCTAGTCCAACATCCAGTCTCACACAATGGTCGGCCAGTTCCTCCAGAGGTCCAACAAACAGGGCATAGAGGCTGAGGCCTTCCCCTGATGTTGCTTCTTGGCACTGATATTCAGAGGTCGACTGTTTCTGAATGTTCAGGTTCTCTTTAGTCACGACGGCTAGTAGCCATTGATAGATTTATCCTCCATGAGTCGGTCTCATCACTTCCAAAGCCCTCTGGTCCTGTGGACATCCCTACATCCTCTGGCAACAAATTTTAATCACTTCAAGTGAGCCATGACCAATGCTCCCTCTAAGCTGTGGAGTCCAGTGAGCAAAAATTCTACTTTGCGAGCTACTGGCGTTAAAGTTGTGAGCAGGTGATTTGGCTGCTGCATAAATGAGTTAGCCCTGGAGCCATCCTTCCTGTGCAGAGACAAAAATGTGTGAGCTGGAGGATAAAGTGAGGTAGCTCACACTGACTCAGCTTCGAGGGAACACTGCTTGTTGTGTACAGAAGTCTTTCCTTTTGTCTGTCCTGAGTCCACTGCCCTTCAGCTTTGCTGGATGCCACTGAGTTCTAATATTTAGGAAGAGGGAGATAAAGTTCTGTCTGTCTACTCTCTATTCTGTCCATCATTTAATCAACCTCTGTCATGTCCCCCCTTAGATGTCTCTTTTCTAAACCAAAAATCCCCGACTTTCCCGAATGAAAGTTACTCTCACCCTTTAATTATCTTGGTTGCCCTCATCTGTACCTTTCCCAGCTCTGCAACATTCTTCTTGATACGCAGTGACCAGAACTGCACACAGGTTTCACAATGAGGCTGCATGTTAGATCTGCACAGGAACATTAAAATATTGGCTATTTTATTTTCAGTCCCTTTCCTAATAATTTCCAGCAAAGAGTTTGCCCTTTTTTCACCGCTACTGCAAATTGGCTTGACACATTCACTGAGCTATCCCCTGTGACCACAAGGTCTCTTTTCCTCACAGTCTCAGCAAGTTCAGATCCCATTAGCATACACTTAAGCTTGTTTTTTTTTTAAACCCCCAGTGTGCATCACTTTACACTTACCTACACTGAACTTAAGTTACCACTTTATCACCCACCCACCCAATTTATGGAGATCCTCCTGGAGCTCTTCATGACCAGCCTTGGTTTTCACCATCCTAAATAATTATGTGTCATCTGCAGACTGGGCCCCAACACTGTTCAATGCCAGTTCCAGATCATTTATGAACAAATTAAATTGCACCAGTCCCAATACCGATCCCACTGTTCACCTCCCAGTTTGGTGTAGTGGTTAAGTGCGTGGACTCTAATCTGGGAGAACCGGGTTTGATCCCCACCCCTCCACATGCAGCTGCTGGTGTGACCTTGGGTCAGTCACACGTTCTCTCAAAGCTGTTCTCTCAAGAGCAGTTCTCAAAAGAGCTCTCTCAGCCCCACCTACCTCAATGGGTGTCTGTTGTGGGGAGGGAAAGGGAAAGGAGATTGTAAGCGGCTCTGAGACTCCGAGTGAAAGGCGGGGTATAAATCCAGTCTCTTCTTCTCTTCTTCTTCTCCTCCCTCCATTGAGAGAACTGTCCACTGATTCATACATTTTAACCAGTTTTTAATCAATAGGAGAACCCGTCCCATTATCCATAACTGCTAAGCTGACACCGGAGTCTTTGGTGAGGTACCTTGTCACAAGCGTTTTGAAAGTCCACGTATATAATGTCTACTGGGTCCCAATTATCTATATGGTTGTGCACTTTCTCAAAGAACTCCAAGAGGTTGATGAGGCATGACTTACCTTTGCAAAAGCCATGCTGATTTTCCCTCAGCTGGCTTTGTTCTTTAATGTACCCAATAATTCTACATTTGATTATAGCTCTCTCTGTCTCTCTGTCTTTCTGTGTGCCACACACACACACACACACACAATTTTATGCCGCTCTGTCTCCAAGGAAATCAGGGTGGGATGCATGGTTCTCTCCTCCTCCTCTAACACCCCTTTGAGGTAGGCTGGTCTGAAGCTATTGCATATTGCCCCTCTGAGGAGGTGCTGTGGCCAGATGCAAGAGACATAACACAGTTTGAGTCCAAGATAGGCATGCTGTGAGCACATAAAAATCTATGAACCCCTTTTACCATTAGTATCCTCTCTCTCCTTGGCCATCCACTCTCTTTCCCCGGACACGGGTTCTGATCATCCCTTCCTATATGTAGTCTTGACTAGGGATGGGCCTAAACCAGCTGATGAACTAAAGTGTGTCACAAATTTTGGTTTCACGAAGTGTCGTAGCTCAGCTGGTCTCACTGGCTCCAAGTCCACGTCCAGGTCACAAAGGCAGGAACAGGTCAACAGAAATTTCACAGCATAGTCCAAACAGTCCAAGGTCAGTAGTTACAGTCAGAAAGAGAGTCCGAGAGTCACAGGAGTAGAGCAGAGTCGGGAGTTGTGGTCGCAGGATTCACTGTGAGATGACGTGTTGCTTCCACAGGTTGGCCACAGCTCACACCCAGCTTTATGTAGCTTTCCCCTAATCAGTCTTATCTGCAGCTGGCAAGTTAGCAGGGCTCCTGTAATGACTTATCTTGTAGCTGTTGACGGGCCATTAATCTTTTACTCTGTCTGCATTCTTGCAATTGCCTTCTGATCTTAGCCCTTCTTCTTTCTATGAGAGGGGGGGAATCTGGGGGAGTTGTGGGTGCCTCCGGAGGTACTTGCTCCCTGACTTCAGCTGGCTCAGTATTATCTGACTGAAATTTCTGAGTGTCCTCTACTCTGAAGTCACCTTTTGCCACGCTGGACTCGGGCTCGACCTTCTGCGGAGTCCTTACTCACACTGGGCTCTAGTTGCCAATCAGACTGGTCAGCCTGGTCCTCACTCAGGCTGGGCTCAGGCAGCAGGTCAAAGTCTGGCTGCACCTCAGGCTGAGGCTGGTCCACGACATGAAGCAATGCTCGCAAACTGATGAACTGCCATGAACTTCCACAAATTTTGATGCAGTTTGTGGCGGTTTGTGAAGAGCAGAGAGCAGGCGTTTAGCCCTCTTCACAAGAAACAGCTGACTGGCAGGGAGCTCCCTGCCACTCAGCTGATCGGTGCAAATGGCTGGGAGCCATTTAAACCCCTGCTTTCCACTCCCCATGGCTTTTGCAGGGAGCAGAAATAAACATTTAAATGGCATATTGCTTCAGGGTTCAGTTCGTGCTTCAGCCACGAACCACAAACTGAACCGCCGAAATTAGGATTGTGCCCATCCCTAGCCTTGACTAATAAAGCCTATCACAATTTTCTCCGTGGCATCCCATAGCAACCAGACCCCTCCAGCCTGGAATCTCAAAAGAGAATTCGTAGTCAGAACAAGGTATCAAGGAAAGAAAATAAAATAACTCCAAACTCACTACATTTTTCATAAGCGAGAATTATCAAAACCAAAAGTCCAAATCAAAGGTCACCAGACTGGCGTGAAGAAGAAGAGAGAAGAAGAGAGAAGAGATTGGATTTATACCCTGTCCTTCACTACCCAAGGGAGTCTCAGAGCAGCTTACAAACTCCTTTCCCTTCCCCTCCCCACAACAGACACCCTGGGAGGTAGGTGGGGCTGAGAGAGCTCTGACAGAAACTGCTCTTTTTCAAGAACAGCGGTGCCAGAGTTATGGCTTGCCCAAGGTCATCCTGCAGCTGCAAGTGGAGGAGTGGGGAATCAAGCCCGGTTCTCCCAGATTAGAGTCCGCACACTGGTCACCAAAAGTGGTCCTCGTGGCAGAGGAGGGATTTTCCTTGACCCTTATCCTATGTTTGAACTACTGGACCACATTGGCTCTTATTCAAGAGGATGGCTAGAGATCACTACAAAAGAGCCCTCTGTGTTTTTAGTAAGCTGCAGTTCCCAGGATTCCTTGGGGGAGAGCTACACCCCACACATGCTGGCATAGCAGTGCCAATTTAAAGTCCTCAAGCAACTGTTTTCCTGCATCATCGGTGCAGCAGTTGAGCCAAATTACTCTGTTTATTTCACCTCACGAAGGTGTGTCCTGGAGGGAAACGAGAGCCCAAGAGGGGTGTTCCTGCCCACTGCAAGAAGCACCAACACAATCTTATAGCAGGATATTAAAAACAAATGTATCGAGGCAATCGAGGGCCGCATTCATGTGCCATCTGGTCCCATCAATCCAGTGAGGCCACCAGCCACGACTGCACAAACCGAGAGCTGCATTTCACCTGGCAGAAGGGGGGGGGCGAGTATCAGGGAGCAGACGTCATGCCAACTGGCAGGTGAAGATTTGCTCGGCGAATGCCAGTCAATTTCCAAGCTGTTCCTCTGATGCTCAGGTGTAAGGACAGGTCTTACTGTGTTTGTTGGCTTACTCCCAAGAAACAAACTGTCACATTTCACCTCCCTGGCAGATGGGATTCACTGGTTGGCTTTTCCCTCCCCCCCTCCCTCTGTTTGCATGTGATAACAACGTCACCTTTACAAAATGTAACATTTTGGATTGCTACAGCAATCCATTGAGCAGCAAAGGAACAACAGAATAAATCAGGGATGCTTACCTGCTATTTACCTGCCTTGTACATTTTGATCCTGTTGTCTCTCAGTGTGCATAACTGGTTCTGCCATCCCCATTATAGCCTCATAGCAACACCTCTTTGGAGTAGGTTCATTTGAGAAAGGGACCGTCTCAAGACAGGGTTGCTAGGTTCCCCCCAGGCTACTGGTGGTGGGGTAGGGTTGCCAGCTCCAGGACAGGAAATTTGAGGATGAAGGGTCGGGAGGACAGGGACCTCAGTGGCGTACAAAGCTATAGAGTCCCCCCTCCAAAGCATCCCTTTTCCTCCCGAGGAACTGATCTCAGTAGTTTGGAGATGAGCTGTAACTCTGGAGCAGTGTTCCCTATAAGTTGAGTTAGTGTGAGCTAGCTCAGTTTTTTAGCCTCCAGCTCACACATTTTTGTCTGAGCTCAGGAAGGATGGTTTCCGAAGAGCAAACTAATGTATGCAGTAGCTAGCCAGGTCGTTCGCTCACAACTTTAATGTCAGTAGCGCACAAAGTAGAATTTTTGCGCACAGGACTCCACAGCTTAGAGGGAGCACTGAGGCCCCACCTGGAGGCTGGCATCCCTGGCCTAAGGTCACCCAGCAGCTTTTGTGGCAGAGGGAGGACCTGAACTTGGATCCTCCAGTCTGGCACTCTACCCAGCATACCACACACCAAGAGCACAATTCTATGCAGAATTACGCCGCTCTAAGCCCACTGGTTTCAATAGCCTTAGACTGCAGTAACTTTGCACAGGACTGCACTTGTAGCAGCTGGGTTGCCATAAGCCTCAGAACCCACAATCAGTTTATAGGAACCTTAGCGGGGTAGAATGAGATGTGGTGATCGATGCCCCATGGGAAGTGATTCTGAGTTTCCCAGTGCTTAGCTAGGGCATTCATTTAGAATGTAAACTCCTGGGGATTCTGGTCGCTTACAGCACTCTTCAGCGGGTAATCCCAGTTAATGCTGAAAGGCTGTCTTTGAATATCTGAAATGGCTTACGGCGTTTAAACATGGCATTCATTTGTCTTTCATCTTTCCTCCAAAAAGTGTGGAGCAGTGTCCCTGGAGTTTCTTCCATCGCTGGTCATTATTATGCAGAGCACTCTGAGACATAGGGTTGCCAAGTCTTGCCGAAATAATAGCGGGGGAGTCCTGGGCCCTCTCAGGGGAACCATAGAGTTTTCAGGGCGATAGCTAGAGTGTCACCTGACGACGTGCCCGGTGTGATGACATCACTTCCAGGCGACATCATTGCACCAGGCACGTCGGCCTGATATGGCCACTTCGGGGGCGGGGTTCCTTCCACCTGCCAGATCCGGACTGGCTGATTGGGGACCCTTTTAGCAGGGAAATCCCCGTCCCCCCCCCCCAGGGGGACTTGGCAGCTCTACTGAGTCAGGGCTGGCATCTCCAGTTTGGGAAATTCCTGGAGACTTGGGGGTGAGACCCTGGGAAGCTGGCATTTGGGGAAGAGAGGGGCCCCAGTAGGGTCTAATGCCATAGAGTCTGCCCTCCGAAGCAGCCATTTTCTCCAGGGGAATTGATCTCTGGTGTCTGGGAATCGGTTGTAATTCCGGGAGGTCTCCAGCCACCACATGGGGGTTGGCAAGTCTACAGCATGTCGTCTTCTGTGGGAGCCTGGGGGCCTTGATGTAGTTCCATGATACGATGTGATCTGCGGAGAGAGCCGGGTCTCGGCCCTCGCTGAGGTTCCCTGAGATGCACTACTGACCTTTAAACGCTGTTATTTAACAACTGCAAGGATAAGAATTTCTCCTGACTCCGGAGCCGCAGAACATCCGAGCGGCAAGCAAGCAAGCAAGCAGTGTGTGTGTGTGTGTGTGTGTGTGTGTGTGTGTTCATATCAAGCAAAGGGTTTCTCCTGAACTTTACCTTGGCTCCCTCCAGGGAGGTGAAGGCACATGCCAGAGAGAGAGATGGTGTGGGGAGCCTTTCTCAGAGCAAACACCGGCACTTCTGCGTCACACGTCTTCCCAGGGAAATAACCATAATATGCAGGAGGGAAGATGGGGAGAACATAAGAAGAGCCCTGCTGGAGCAGGCCAGTGGTCCATCTGATCCCACATCCTGTTTCATGCAGCAGCCAACCAAATTCCCCTTAGGACCAATGAACAGAGCAGAGGCCAAGGCCTTCCCCTTCCCCGAGGGTGTCCTGGCAACCAGCAGGTGGGATGGGGGGCTGCGACATGGGACGGCAATGTCGGTGATGTCACCAGCATTGCTATATCACTTCCGGGGGAACCCCCAAAGTGATGCAGGGTCAGTCTAGGAATTGTTGAAAAGTCTATGGTTTCCCCAGAAGAGATGTTGTGATTGCAGTAATGTCACTATTTTATTTTTCTCCTGTCTCGGCACCCCTGTGAATAACTATGTTGAACCTGGAGCAAGATGAATCTAAGTGGAGAACACACGGCTCTTCTTCCAAGCTTTTCTTTCCAGAGGCTCAGGCGTGAGAAGATAAAATTCGCTCATAAGGCATCTGTGTCTAGTTAGCAACTGGAAAGGGCCTTTGTTGTCTAGGAGGAGGCCCCAGCCAAAGCATTGATAGGGATCCCAATCTTCAGATGGGGACTGGAGACATCTTGGAGTTACAGCTGCTCTCCAGAATACAGTAGTCATTTCCCCTAGAGAAAACAGCATTATACGATACTGAGATCCCTCTCCTTCCCAGGCTCCTCCAACCCCAAATGTCCACAAGTTTCCCAACCAGGGTTGTGTTTATATGGCTCTTTTGAGCCACGCCAGGCACGTCCAGAGAACAACATCTGGGAATCGTGCCGCTTCCGTGATCAGCCCATCGATCCCCATCAGGGATCCGTACTTAAAAGGTAGCGGTGAAAGTCCGGTCCTAAGCTTGCCGACAGGCCAGTGGCAGACTCTCCCCCATCTAGTTGTTCTACCAGCGCGCAGTCAGCCTGTAGGGATGGTCTCCCGACCATCCCAAATGGCCACCATTTAAAAAAAGTCTTAGTGATGCGTGTGCATTACCGCTTAAACACGCAATGTCTGCAGAGCGCCACTCAAACGATCCAAACAATTTAATGTTTCTGAAGGTCCTGTGATATTTATGCCGTTTGTTAACTGAAATGGTACCTAGAGGAAGGTACTGCTGGCGGTGCTTTTACCATTTTAGTCTGCGCATGCGCGGAAAAGCAAGTAGATGGTGAGGCGCATATGCGCATGCGCAAACAGGATTTTTTAAACAAAAGCTGACCGCACAGCTCCTTACAGTGGATGCCATCTAGACAATCCACTGTGGAGTCACGCATGGTAAAGCGATTCACGGGGGAGCTGTCTGGTCGTGCAACACTGGATCAAAAAGATCTAGATCAAGTTACAGCCCGGCCAATGGTGGGATTAGCTGCCCGTCTGAACGCACCCCAGGAGTTGGGAAAATCATCAATAACCTGGCTTCATTAGTACACCTAATCTTCTAGCCACATGAATAGGTGGGAGGCTACTCTGTTCTTAGCCCACGTGAAAGATCTGTTTTGTCTTTGGGAAAGAGGAGCCAATATTTTCCATGCTCAACTGGCAGTGTTAGACAGAGGAATCTCTTGAGCACCATTGAGGAGCTCAGCTGTACATTTATATGGAGTTTTCCAGAGTCTTGCCAACAGAGATCAGGAGCCAACTGATGGAAAGCGCTTCCTCTTAGATGATTGCGGATGTCCCAGGAGGCCTGGAAACATTGCAAACTTCTTTGGTTTGCACTTTGCGGCTATATTTACCCGGTAAACTGGCCACCCCCTGCTTCCCACCCTGAGGGAACAGCACTCATTTCAATACACTGCCGAGTAGGAATGCATCTCTTTAGACCCAGGATTTCCCAAACTATCAGGGGCTGTCAGCTGAGGCGTGTTTTTTTTTTTCTGACAAAATTGGACATGTACTTTGCACAGAAGATTTAGACAACTTTACTTTTATAATTGAGTTGCTATACGAAGTGTGCATCCCCAGAAGGGGAGGGGCCATGGCTCAGTGGTAGAGCAACTGCTGGGCATGCAGAAGGTCCCAGGTTCAATCCCCGGCATCTCCAGTTGAAAGGCTTAGGTACTAGGTGAGGTGAGAGAATTCTACCCAAGACACCGCAGAACTTAATGAGTGCTGGCCTTGATGGATCAATGGTGTATGGCAGCTCCATGCATGTTCATGTATGAAGCACTGCTTTGGAGGAGGGGCTTATTCGTAATGAAGTGGCCTTTAGTCTGGTCATTGGCTAATCAATAGTTTGGTTGGTGTCACCTGCTATTTTGCAAGTACCCATTTTTGTGGGTTTCTTCTTCCTCCCTTTGTTCTAAGATCAGATGTGAGAATATGTCATGGAGTAGACAGCATCCTCTTACGTAACCCTCCCTAATTTCTTTCTAGCTAATTTAGCTTTCTTTTAGCTCATTTTCACGTGTGTGCTGCGTCATTGCCGTTACTCTGCTAAATCCTATAACACCAGCACAGGGATGCCTCCATCATTTTAGGGACGCAATTCTGTTTACGAACGTCGTGGGGTCCTGATCCTGACTGGGACAGAGTCATGGGAAGAGAAGAGGGGCACCCATTTCTCGAGCCTACAACCCATTTTCAAGAGCCTCTCGTCCCTCCATACCACAGTATAGATCAGGATCAGGCCCCTGTGGCATTGATAAACCGAGAAAATGTCATTACCAGATCACCCAGTTTGTTCCGTTGTGTGGCAAGAAACAAACATCCCAACTGTTCTGTAGTGCTAGGCCTGTGGCCAGCCACTGATTTGCTATGAACCAGTCAATAATCAGTCGATGCAAGCACGGATAAATTGGCTGCAGGATAACTGAATGGCAGGAAAATGGTGCAGGACTTGGGGGCTTTCAGTGGGTCTGAAACTGCAAAAAAAAGGAATAAAATATTATTATAATGAGCAGTTTCCGGGCACTTCTATAAGAAAGGTCACTTAGAAAAGACGGTCGCCTTGAAGTTTTAATGGGGTAATTAGGTACTGTAGTACATTGTTTGCATATAATTTGCAAAGGAAAAAGCAATTAACATTTTAATGCTGCTGTCTCTGCTGCTAAGATCTGGGCTTTCTATGGTGGGTTTAAAGACAAATTAAAAAGTGATTCTGCACAAACCTGTAGCATAAGGATTGGCTCGCTCACTAATTCTTTCCTGACTCCAGGCCTGAGTCTTCTCAGTGAGTCGTGGGAAGTGTGTTTTTGGAAACAGTTCTCATGGTAGTTGCCAGAGGATAAAATCCCTCCCCCCAACACTTGCATTTCATGTACACTGAATACTGTGGATACCGCCTGGGGGAATCTGTTGTGGATCGTGCACAGCAGGATTGGTCTACTTGCCCCACAAAGTTGTGGGCAATGCAGTCATCAAAAGGCATCCTTCCACTGTCAGGGTTGCCAACTGTGGGTTGGGAAATTCCTGGAGACTTTGGGGGTGGAGCCTGGGGAAGGTGGGCTTTGGGTAGGAGAGGGACCTCAGCAGGGTATAATACCAAACAACCTGCCTTCCAAAGAAACCATTTTCTCCAAGGGAACTGATTTCTGTCATTTGGAGATCAGTTGTAATTCCAGGAGATCTCCAGGCCCCTCTGGGAAGTTGGCAATCCTACTTTTGCCCCTGCCACTGGTGTACCCTACAAATGCTTCCATGGATGCTGGTCCCTTTCCCACATCCCAGGGCCAAGTTTTGCGGGTGGGTGAGGGAAAGATGGGACCAAGGCAACGTTAAGGTCCTCGCTGCCAGTCCTGGGAGGTGAGACCAGGGAGGTGAGGTGAGGCGAGTCCCGCACGGGAGAGGCCCTGGTGGAGGTGGGACTAGAAGGGGCAACACCGGTAGAAATGCCGAAGGAGGGGGGAAGCCAGGGAGAGGGACAGAGAGACAGAGGGAGATATGGGGGACTTGGTCAGAGAGAGGCCACAACTAGAAAAGCAGAAACAGTTCCAGTGGACATGATGCTTTTCAAAACAGGCATTGGGCAGGGGAATCCATGTACAGTTTGGACAGTCCTGTATGCAGGGGTCATTTCGAGCAGGAGCACGCAGGAACGCCGTTCTGGAAGTAACAAGCCCAGGAGCGGGCATGTATGGTGATGCGCTGTGGAAAAAGCAAAAGCGTACTAACTTGATCTTCATTTTCATGCTTGTTGTAGGGTAGCTTCCCTGCAAGAGCAAAGGAAACCTGAAGTGTCTTTTGTCAAAGTGTAAAGCTGGCTCGCCAACTCTGAGTTGGGAAATACCGGGAGATTTTGGGGGCGGAGCCTGAGCAGTGGGTGTTGCCTTCTGACACACTTCCAATGATCTCAGGGGGTGTGGCACATGCAAATAAGTTATGCTAATGAATTACGCTAATTAGCTCCTGCACATCTTTTTCTACAAAATGACCCCTGCCTATATGTCCTATAAATCATTCATAAATAAACACAGGGCTTCAGGCAGGTAACCTAGTTGGTCTGCAAGATACAAATCCAGTAACACCTTAAAGATGAACAGGATTTCCAGAATATTCAGCTTTCGAGAGACAAAGCTCCCTTCTTCTTCTTTTTTTTAATTTTTTAATTTTTTTATTTTTTAACCATTTTTCTTTAACAACAACTAAGTTATACATGTGGTGAACAAAAAAAAACCATATACCTTCAGAATTCTTGTAAGTAATCAAATATGTTCCATCGTCAAAAGTTTTATATCTGCTAATCGTAGCTTTACAACCATATTCTAAATCTACAAACCTATTGCAACCGTATATCTATATTCTACCATATTAATCAGAAATATAATAACTTTTAATAACTTTTGTTTTTAGGAATAACACCTGAATTTGTCAGATACACAGTAATAGGGAACCATATAGCTTGAAAATATTTCTGGTAAGTACTCAAATTCTGACATAAGGAATAAGAAGTTATTTTTCCGTGAACAAAATAATTCCACAATTTGTTTTGCCAAGAATCCAAAGAAGGAGAAGTTACTACCTTCCAACTTTGGGCAATAGTAAGTTTAGGGGTGGTGCTCGGGGGTCGCACAACTAG
The DNA here is from genome assembly GCA_029233225.1 of Lepidodactylus listeri. Classification (NCBI taxonomy): domain Eukaryota; kingdom Metazoa; phylum Chordata; class Lepidosauria; order Squamata; family Gekkonidae; genus Lepidodactylus; species Lepidodactylus listeri. The sequence goes on along the minus strand of JARCFY010000014.1, from coordinate 72,211,822 downwards.
TTAGCATCCTTCTTCTTCAGAAGAAGAAGAAAAGATTGGATTTATATCCCACCCTTCACTCACTTACAGTCTCAGAGCCGGTTACAAACTCCTTTCCCTTCCCCTCCCCACAACAGACACCCTGTGAGGTAGGTGGGGCTGAGAGAGCTCTTTCCCAAGCTGTCCTTGAGGGAACAGCTAGTCCAGAGCTATGGCTTGCCCAAGGTCATCCAGCCAGGTGCAAGTGGAGGAGTGGGGAATCAAACCCGGTTCTCCCAGATTAGAGTCCGTGCACTTAACCACTACACCAGACTGGCTCCTGTGTGAGACAGGATGCTGGCCTAGATGGACCCTCACTGGTCTGATCCAGCAGGGCTCTTCTTATGTTCTTAATCAGGGGAAGGCCTCAGCCTCTCTGCCCTGTTGTTGGCTGTCCAGACAAACTGGTTGGCCACTGTGTGAGAAGAAGAAGAAGAGAAGAGATTGGATTTATATCCCGCCCTTCACTCACTTAAGAGTCTCAGAGCGGCTTACAAACTCCTTTCCCTCCCCCTCCCCACAACAGACACCCTGTGAGGGAGGTGGGGCTGAGAGAGCTCTTTCCCAAGCTGTCCTTGAGGGAACAGCTGGTACAGAGCTATGGCTTGCCCAAGGTCATCCAGCCAGGTGCAAGTGGAGGAGTGGGGAATCAAACCCGGTTCTCCCAGATTGGAGTCCGCGCTCTTAACCACTACACCAGACTGGCTCAGTACTGGGGTTGTATTTGTTTCTTTGTTTAAAGTCCTGCCATTCCGATTGGCAGCATTTTGCCATTTTGGGAAAAAATAAAAAGATGCAAACCTGTTTGGTGGGTGTTTGAGTACCGTAGTGAACACATCCAGAGGTCAACTCATAGGTGATCATCGCAGTCAAATGGGGTAAGTTCAAGTTGTTGGCTCCAGCATTCTACCAAACAGGCCTGATCAGTGCTTCCTCTAAGCTGAGTTAGTGTGAGCTAGCTCACAGTTTTTAAGCCTCCAGCGCACACATGTTTGTCTCCGCTTGGGAAGGATGGCTCCAGAGCAAACTGATTTATGCAGCAGCCAAATCGCTCGCTCACAACTTTCATGCCAGTAGCCAACGAAGTAGAATTTTTGCTCACAAGATTCCACAGCTTAGAGGCAGCACTGGTCCTGATCATGTCGTCAAAGCCTCTTGAAAGGTTCCATCGCGCATTTTGCTGTTAGACTCCCCCGGGACATGAGACAATTGTCATGTCTGGGAGACGAAGCTTTAAACGACTAGAGTGTTCCGGTTGTACATGCAGACATCAGAGTCACCTGTCTTTGCAGCTAACCACTCCACAGCAAAGAACAGACCCTCCTCCACACTCCTTTCCACCGTGGGGAGCTTTCTCTAACAAGCTGGGTTGGAGACTTACCTGCTGGAAGCAGGTGCCCTTTCATCCTATGCTCAAATGCCTAATTAATCTCAGGCTTGAGTCTCCAGGCCCTTGGACTTCAAAGGAAGGAGGGCCAGGAGACGCTGAACAATCAGCTCAGTCTGAAGAAGAAAGCTGAGGCTGAAGGATATCCCTCCAAAGAGACGCACCCCCCCCCATGTCAACCATTAGAATTTGTAAGAGGCCTTCGGTCACTTAAATGGTGCCAAGCAGAGATAAGAGAAAACTGGGGGGGGGGGGGGGGGAGAAGTCTGGTCAAAGAGATACTCTGCTGCTGATTAACGAGCCTAGGGAATCATGCAAATTTGTAATGAAGTTGATGTGCAAGTTCCAGAGCTCTTCTCACAAGGTAGAATATGATGATGGAAAATCTGATACTGTCAGGCACTCCAGGGGCAGGAAAACCATTAGATGCCGATCAAATTGACTCCCAATATAATCGAGGAATCTTTCACCAGCTGTCAAGGTATGTCTAGGGATGTGGGACCCAAATGCAACTCCACTCTTCTCCCCCCTCCCCAATACAGGAATCTCACACATCTATAAGAACATAAGAACATAAGAGAAGCCAATGGAAACAGCTATTTTGCAGGCGGTGCAGAGGAGGATTTGGGATATGGAAGCCCAAATAATCAGTGCTGGGAGTTCTGGAGTCTGTTCTCCACACTTCCTTGATCTTCCCCTCCCCCAAGCCCCCATGGCTCCCTATATTTCCAATCTAATAGCTCCGCTTTATCGGCAGGTTTTCATGCTAGCAAGATTCAATCTTTTCCCCTCAGTTGTTGTGTCAGGCAGATATAGGGGTATCCCTTATAGGGATAGAACCTGTAGTTGCCTTTCTAGTGAACCCGACTCAGTGGCCCATATCCTTCTACGCTGCCCCCATGACTCCACTATGCGTAGTTATTTGATTGGCCCCCACCTACCCCCCTCAAGGAACTTGTCCGACAGTGACCTAAAATTTTTACTGTCCGACAAGTTCTCCGCAATTACTCTGTCTGTAGCCGAATTTTTAGCTTATGTTTGGAAGTTAAGGGTAAGGGAGTATAAGGCTTAATCCTCGCTGATTAGTTCCATCCAGTCATGCGGGCTACTGTTTGGTTTACTGCTAGCTGCTTGCTACTGTTTCTCTATCGATGTCCCTGCAGTGTATGCCAATAAAGGTTGTGTATTGTGTATTGTATTGTGAGAAGCCAATGTTGGATCAGGCCAGTGGCCCATCCAGTCCAACACTCTGTGTCACGCAGTGGCCAAAAACACCAGATGCCCTCAGGAGGTCCACCACTGGGGCCAGGACACCAGAAGCCCTCCCACTGTTGCCTAGGTATATCCTAACCCAGAACTGGCAGCTCTAGTTTCAGCTTGTCTTCCCAAATGGAGAGTTTTATTTCCAAAGCAAGTAAACTTCTTGCCTGTTTCCAGGGCTGTGTGTGATGAAGTCTGTCAGGCCAGCAGCTGTGATTAAAAAGAAAAAAAGGGGGGGGGGACAGGCAAAGGAAATTACAGGGAAGACAGAACCTCCTGTTTTGCGCTCTCCCTCTCTCTACTTTCCTGTCAGCAGCCCCATCAATGGATCACGATGGACTGCATTTATCTCTGCCAGAGGGAATAAATGGGGTCTCACTCAATTGACATGGTGCACGTTAAAATCTTGCTTTCAGGCAGCATCAGACGAGCAATTACCAGGGCATTGTCTGACAATCAGGGCGCACATCTGGACAGAGCAGAGGGCAGCAGAACAGTGGTTTCCCCCCCTCCCTGAAATGGTCAGCTCCAAAAGAAACAGGGTTGCCAGCCTTCAGGTGGGGCCTGGAGATTACAACTCACCTCCAGACTACGAAGATCAGTTACCCTGGAGAAAATGGCCGATTGGGAGGCTGGACTCTCTGGCACCATGTCCTGCTGTAGTCCCTCCCCTTCCCAGATCCCACCCTCCACCCCCAAATCTCCACACATTCTCCAACCTTGAGCTGGCAAGCCTACCAGTGGAGAGGGCCACCCTAAGAAATACCAGAATGGACTTGCCTCGTTCTGGCCTGATGCTGCCAATCAGCCATCCCTGCGGAGGATTGGAATTCCATTCCAGAAGAGGAAGGAGCATGGGGGAGAGGTGGAAAACGTTCAAGTGACAAAAATAGCCTTGTTGCCAAAGACTGGGGCGGGCGGGGCTTGAACCGGGAGGCATATGAGCTCTTGCCTTGTTTGCTGTCTTGGATGGGTTGTGTTCAGGCCTGAGGGACCCCAGGGCAGGAGAAGAGGAAGCCTTGAGTCGGTCCGGCCTGGTTTTAATGTCTGGAGCTTGGCCATCTCCCCTCGACTAGTTCACAGAGTGGAATGCAAGGTGGATTTGGAAGGTTCTGCGCTCAAGAAACATCTGAGACCTTCAGTGGAGAGCGAGGAGACTCTCCGGAAGACCAGTGATGGTTTCCCACAACCCTCCTTTGGTATCTTGTCCTTTCCATGGTAGCCACCTGACGGATCTGCAAGACCTCTCCCTCCCCACTTCGTGTGCGGTGTTCCCTCATTGTTGCAGCAATTGCGGAGAGCCTTCCACACGAAGCTGCCTTATACTGACTCAGACCCTTGGTTCATTGAGGCCAGTATCGTCTACTCAGACTGACAGTGGCTCTCCAGGTAGAGGTCCTTCACATCACCTATTGCCTGCTCTTTTTAACTGGAGACACCAGGGATTGAATGTAGGACCTTCTGCACGCCAAGCAGAGACTCGTCCACTGAGCCACAACCCCTCCCAGTAAGGAAAGGTTAACCCGTTGGGGGGACTTTTCAGCTTAGGGAAAAAAAGATGGAGGTGGTCAGAGTTTACTCCAGGTTTGGGTAACGTAGAAAGACCTTTTTCTCCATCTCCCCAAATACTGGAAATCAGGAGCACCCAATGAAGTGGACTTAGGCAAGAAGAAGAAATTGCTTTGTCACACAGCTTCTGATTAGTTTTTAAGGAATTTCCTGCGAAAAGATATACTTGATGGCCACTAGCTCCAGTGGCTTTATTAGACAAATTCATGGAGGATAATCCATTGAAGGTTAGTACTAGGGTTGCCAACTCCTGCTTGGGAAGTACCTGTAAAAAAATTTTTTGGGGGGGGGGGTGGAGCCTGGGGAAGACAGGATTTGGAAAGCGAAAGGACCTCAGCAAGGGATAATGCCATGAAGTCCACCCTGTAAGGCAGCCATTTCCTCCTTGAGAACTGATCTCTGTCATCTGGAGATCAACTCTAATCCAGAAAGGTATCCTGCCCCCACCTGGAGGTTGGCAAACCTAGTTATTACCTGTGACATGTGAGTGGAACTTTCATTTTTCTGTGGCCAGACGTCGCTATTCCCAGCATGGTGAGGGTCCGTCCCCTGTCTCTTTTGCTGCAGAATCAGCATGTTGGACTAGACAGACCTCTGGTCTGATCCTACAAGACTAAAATTACCAACTCTGAGTTGGGAAATTCCTGAAGACTGAGGAATAGAGACTGGGGAGGGGAGGGTTTGGGAAGAAGAACAGATGAGACTGGATTTATACCCCACCCTCCACTACCCAAAGGAGTCTCAGAGCAGTTTACAATCCCTTTCCATTCCCCCCCCCCAACAGATATGCTGTGAGGCTGAGAGAGCTCTCTTAAGAACTGCCCTTGAGAGAACAGCTCTGAGAGAACTTGTGACTGACCCAAGGTCACACCAGCAGCTGCATATGGAGGATTGGGGAAATCAAGCCCGGTTCTCCCAGAATCTGTCTCTCAGTAGGACTTCAACGGGGTAGAATGCCGCAGAGACCACCTTCCCAAGTGGCCATTTTATTCAGGAGAACTGATTTCTATCATCTGGAGATTAGTTGCCATTCCGGGAGGTATCTAGAGGCTAGCAAACCAAGGCAGAACTGTTCTAATGCATCTGACCCACCCCTACTTGGGCCTGTTTAAGGCAGCCCAGAAAGCTGTGCATGGTGTGGTCTTTTTTTGCCTTCAGCTTTGCGGCACTAAAGAACAATAACGCCATAATTGCCCACCAGCAAGTATTCATTTCTCAGTCTGAAAATGCCTTCCGTAGACCTAGCTTAATTATCACTGAATTTCATTAACGTGGAAAACTAGCCTTCCGTAATTGACTGTTGAAGACAGGGAATCATAAAGGAAGTATACCTATTCAAGGCGCATTGTTACTAATAAGACCCCCCCCCCCAAAGGGTCCTGCACAATTTAACTGAATGGAATCTTTGCTGTGAGTTTCTTTCAGAGTCTAACGAGACTTTTATCTTCTTCTTTTTTAACCTGAAGTTAAATAATAAAAAAGAAGAAGGCTACTCCGAAATGGGAAAAGGCAAAACTCTAATCAAATCTGTCGGCGAAAACTGTGGTCAGTGGAGATTTGTTTTATGTTATTAACGTGATTGGAAGGGATAAAGGGACGAGAGGGAGGGGAAATCACAGCGTGCATGGCAGGAGTCCAGAATTTCTTGGAGCTGATGAAAGCGACACGATTGCCTTGCTCCTGGGTCTGCTGATGGCAGCCCAGGGCAGCAAAGAACATAAGAAAAGCCAGTGTTGGATCAGGCCAGTGGCCCATCCAGTCCAACACTGTCACACAGTGGCCAAGAACACCAGGTGCCCTCAGGAGGTCCAGCAGTGGGGGCAGGACACCAGAAGCCCTCCCACTGCTGCCCCCCCAGCACCAAGAAGACAGGGTATCACTTGACGGAGAGTTCCTATCTGTACCTTGTGGCTAATAGCCACTGAAGGACCTCTGCTCCATATGTTAGGGGGTGGACCCTGGGGAGGGGAGGGTTTGGAGATGGGGGAGGGATGTGATGCAGTCTGACCTCTGAGGCTGCTGTTTCCTCCAGAACTGACCTCTGTAGTCTGGAGATCAGTTGTAATTCCAGCACATCTCCAAGCCCTAACCTAGAGGTTGGCCACCCTAGTCCAAACCAAGTCCCATCTGCTAAAAGGAGCTCAACATAGACTGGGCCGTGGGCCTTTGTAACTCCACCTTTGTTACCAACCGGTGCTTGACCTTTAGTTGCCTCGAGTTCTGTGTGGGAATAGCCATCGGGTTGCTCCCAAGAGAATATTCTTCTCTCTCACGCTTGTTAGCGGCTCTTACCTAGGAAGCCTGATTTGTTTCCTCTCACCACTGAAAGAGGGTCTGGCTCATCCTCGTGTTTGGGACAGCTTCGTTAATGCTTTCTTGACTCATAGCCGGCAATGAGGGTATAAGATGCTTTGTTTTTAGCTATCCATCTCATCTCAAAGGCTGGCAAAGTTTTGCTGTGCATGTGCGCGTCTGAGACCCAGCAGATGGGAGCTGAGCCTGCTATTTCTGCGAGCTTGATCCTCGCTTTTTAAAATCTCCTTGTAAGCGAGCATGGGTCTTGCATATCATTTCCTTGAGATTTCTGCAGACCTTGGAGCTCTTGGCCAGAGCCCCAAACACTGTGATACTAATGAATGGGCACAAGCATGTCAGACTTGGCAACCTCCTTTCTTTTAAAAAAAATATTTTATTTAGATAATATAACAATGATTTACAGTAGCACATACTACTAGGAAACCACTACAATAAAAACATAGCTGAAAACACACAAAACACAAGAGCCATAAAACCAAACAGCTATTCAGTATATAGCTATAACCTTCAAATTATCAGGAAGGGCCCTTTTCAGCTTACTATGTCTTTCCATATATTCAAGAAAGGGAAACCAACATACCAAAAAATCTGAATGAAACTCTGGATTCTCTGCCAAGGATATAACTTCTGGTATTTTGTCCATCAGCAGGTATTCCCATAACTAATTAAACCACATAAGCAATGAGGGTTGTATACTATTTTCCCAGTGCCTAGCCACTAAAGTCTTGGCTGCCACCAACATATAAGAAATGAGATCTTTCCTGGCAGCAAAAACATCTATCCCCACCCATAAATTAAGCAAGACGAGTTCTGGCCTCAGAGGGGTATCACGCCCAGTAATGTCATCTATCAGTTTAAGAAGAGTGGTTCAACATTGCACCATAACAGGGCACGTCCACCAGCAGTGAATGTAAGAGCCAGGCTGCCCACGCCCGCTCCACCGATCGGGGCTATATGAGGGTGACATGTGGGGCAAACGTAGTGGAGTGAAATGCCATCTATGAACAATTGTTCGGAATTGGATTCTTATATCTTAGAGCCAGTTTGGTGTAGTGGTTGGGAGCCCGGACTCTAATCTGGGAGAACCAGGTTTGATTCCCCACTCCTCCACATGAAGCTGTTGGTGTGATCTTGGGTCAGTCACAAGTTCTCCCAGAGATGTTTGTGAAAGAGCAGTTTCTGTCAGAGCTCTCTCAGCCTCACCTACCTCACGGGGTGTCTGTTGTGGGGTGGGGAAGGGAAAGGAGATCATAAACCACTCTGAGACTCCTTTGGGTAGTGAAGGGCGGGGTATAAATCCAATCTCCCCTCCTCCTCCTCCTCCTCCTCTTCCTCCTCCTCCTCCTCCTCTTCTTCTTCTTCTTCTCGAATAGCCCTGCCTGCTTCCAGGTGTCTGTCTTTGCCTTCCATCAGGACTAGAGGAAGAGGACGGTGGGTGCAGGGGGACCAGCGGCTGTAGGGTTGCCAGCTCTAGGCTGGGCACTTCCTGGAGATTTTAGGGTGGAACCTGGGGAGGGCAGGGTTTGGGGGGGAGGGACCTCAGCGGGGATGTGATGCCACAGAGTTCTCCCTCCAAAGTTTTTTGCAGAGGAACTGGTCTCTGTAGCCTGGAGGTCAGATGTAATTCCTGGAGATCTCCAGCCACCACCTAGGAGGCTGGCAAGATTGGTCTACCGGCAGAGGCAGAGGCTTTCGCAAAACAGCTGTATGGCAAGGCGAATGCACGCTGAGCTCCCTTTTGCTGTCATTGCAAAGTGATTGTAAACTGCCTTGAACCACAAAGGAAGGTCGGCTTTCAGTGGTCAAGATAAACAAACAAATTATTTATCATCACAATCCAAAACACAGCAGATTTAAATCTTCAGCACCCTTAAGGGATTCTCCCAAATTCCTGGCTTGTCTATTTTAGGAACACAAACAAGACAGATGACTCACAACAAGTGGTGGACACTTGCCTCTCTTTTTCCTCTGAGCATGTGCAGAGTGGGAAGTGAGCATGCACATAAGAATCCACAAGGGCTGCTCTCTTTCTGTACAAATCACTGGGAACTTTTGTAAGGCCCGTCCGGTATTTAGGGATCTGTAGAAGGTTGCAAATACTCTTTGGAACCAATTTCATGAAAAGCAGGAAAACCAAGGGAGGGATAGTATCAAAATGTCTACAGTGTTTATGAGCACAGTGTCTTAATAAAAATGGGTCTGGATTATTTAGATTGATTTGGAAAAGGTGACAGTAATATTTTTCTCTCTCTGAGTTCACAGCCCTATTTTAACATTAACTTGTTTGTTTTCATTTTGCATGACTTTACTCTCTCATGTTGCAACTTTCCTTGCTATTTTAAGATTACTTTAAAAGGGGACTAGATTCACGGAGGAGAATTCGATCAGTGGCTACTAGCCAATGGTGATTGAGGGGAACCTCCACACTCAAAGGCACTAAACCTCTGAATACCAGAGGCAACATCAAGGAAGGACTTCAGCCTCTCTGCCCTGTTGTTGACCGTCCAGAGGAACTGGTTGGCCAATGGATGAGACGGGATGCTGGACTAGAGGGACCCTCACTGGTCTGATCCAGCAGGGCTCTTCTGGTGTTCTTATCAGGGGAAGGCCTCAGCCTCCATGCCCTGTTGCTGGCCACTGCGTGAGATGGGATGCTGGACTAGATGGGACTATCGGTCTGATCCAGCAGCGGCTCTTCTTGCTTCTTATGTATTTTTATTGTGTTGTATACATTTTTTTTTGTAAAAATGTAATAAAACTGAGCAGGGGGTGACACTGAGGGGGTCAGGAGCATTAAGCAATAAGCCCCCTGGCATGCATAGAATCAATACAGGCTCACCCTTAACTAAGACATTTTGCTAATGATACACAAAGGAGAGGCAAATTAATAACCAAATGTTGACATTAGAATCCAGAGAGGTGCTTTGTTATGGGAAATGGAATTTCTCCATCCATCCTTAATTAGCCCTGATTTTCCTCCCCCTTTAATAGTTTTATGCCCTTGCAGGCAGCAAATGGTATATTGTTATTACGACTATTGCTCTGTGAAATAAGCATTAAGCAATAATACAGCAGACCAGAAAATAATTGGGGAGCAACAAACAGGGTGAGCAAATAGCAAAGGGGAACTAGATTCAGGCCCACGGACCTGTTCCCTGAACAATGGCAAAGGACCACTGTTAGCAGATCCACAAGGTCTAACCAGTCGCTAGAGGATCTTTTCACTTCCTTGTCTTAACCTTTTGATATCCTACAGCATCAGAAGCCTTTAAAACAGATCATTCTGTGTCACATCAAGTGGTTTAAAGTCAATGTCAGCTTCTTAACTCAGAAACTCCAAGCAGTACAAAATGTGGTTTTGTGGGTCCTTATGGGGACTTCTTGTACAGCACACACCTATCCTGAGTTGCGTGAGCCCGATCTCATCAGATTTCAGGTTGGCTCTGGTTAGCATTTGGATGGGGGTCAGCTCTGGTTAGCGTTTGGATCGGGGACCACCAAGGAAGCCCAAGGTTGCTACACAGAGTCAAGCAGTGGCACAACCACCCCTGAAAGTCTCTCACCTTGAAAACCCTACAGAGTCACCACAAGTCAGCCACAACTTGGCAGCACTTTCCACCATCGCCAGACAAATGATCAAGCACTGATTTCCGAGAAACGTGCGCAAGATTTCCCAGAAACTTGGGTTTCCAGCCTGGGGAGGGCTCCATTCCCAAGAGATCTGATGTGGCTCTGACTGTGTTCAATTTCGCAAGCCCCGTTTAATGTTGTGAAGGCCCCGCTAAAAGAACAGTGATGGAAAAACAGATGGCGACCCGGTGTTGCGTGTCGCCAAGATGGGTTTGTGCTGTGGAGCTACAGAGCAGCAGCTGCACCTTGCCACAGGCTCAACCCAGTCTAACGGTGATGTGCGTGAACAGTAAATATAATTGCTTCCAGTCTCCCCAAACCTCACTTGTCTCTGCCAATCCCTGTGCAGAGCTGACCCAACGGCGCCTGCTCCTCTTCACCCCTCTTCATATCAATGGTAATTAAGTGCATTAACAGCCTGGGCTAATCAGCACGGCTGTTTTCCTTCGTGTTCCCTGCCGCAAGACGCAAGTTGTGGGGAAGGGAGCTTCAGCAACCTCTGGAATATTGCCCATTTCCATTCCCTGTTTGTGGCCTCCCCAGAGATGGCTGGCTGGCCAGTGTGAGAAACGGCATGCTGGTTGAGATTGGCCCCTGGTCTCATCTAGCACAGCTGCTCTTCTTGACCGGGCTGTGTGCTTTCTTCAAGCTGTGTGAGGTCTTCAAGGGACCACAGCCCAAGGCTTGCATTGTGTGAAGCCACAACGTGTGCTGGTGACAGAGACTGATTCAAGCACCCTTCCCAGGAATCTTTATTAATAATCCCAGATTTGTGCCCCTTTTAGGGTGGGGGCTGGATGGGAAGTTGAAGAAGAAGAAGAGTTGGTTTTTATACCCTGCCCTTCACTACCCGAAGGAGTCTCAGAGCGGCTTCTAATCTCCTTCCCCTTCCACGCCCCACAACAGACACCCCTGGGAGGTAGGTGGGGCTGAGAGAGCTCATTGAGAAGTGCTCTTGAGAGAACAGCTCTGAGAGAACTTGTGACTGACCCATGGTCACCCCACTGGCTGCATGTGGAGAAGTGGGGAATCAAACCCGGTTCTCCAGATTAGGGCCCTCGGCTCCTAACCACCACCCCCAACTGGCACAGGCAAGGTGCTTTTGGAATACTCTGCATCCCATGGTCAGACTTATCTAGGAATCGGTTTGCCCTCATCCACATATGGACCAGGTGGTTTCTTTCTTGCTAGTTCTTAGGGTTCTTGGAGGATGAACGGAGGATGCGGTTCCCTGTTCTGTCATTATCTGTGGCGACTTCTGAACTCCATCCTCAAATATCAGAATTTGCCATACCAGATCTTCAAAATGGTATCCACGCCCATGAGGACTAGACGTGTGTCATTTTAACCCTGCCAAAAGCATGCACTCTCTACAATAACTGCTCAGGTTATTGTAGATACCAAAATGGTGTGGGGTGCTTGGGGGCGATTACCACATAGCAGGTCCAAACTGGTAGCAGTGGAGACAGCCATCAAGTCACGGCCCGTTTATGGCAAGCCCTCACGGGGTTTTCAGCCTGCATGAGGAGGTTTACCATGGCCTGCCTCTGCGTAGCAGCCCTGGGCTTCCTTGGTGGTCTCCCATCCAAGTGCCAACCAGGGCCGACCCTGCTTAGCTTCCAAGATCTGATGAGATCAGGCTAGCCTAGGCCATACAGGGCAGGGCAGGGCCAAACTAGGCAGAAATGTACCCAGGATTGTAAGGGAAAAGAAAAGGCAAGGTCAAATGCAGGAAATGCAAGGTGAGAGGCAATTATGCAAAATTCAGATGTAATCAAGAAAACCGCAGAGACCGTTCACAATAGCAGTGACTGGTGATACCACAACATCCATGGTTAAGCTAAACTAGTTAACCTGGGTGATGGCTGAGGAGTCCCAGGTTTGGAAACCATCCTGCATGGGAAGAAATGGGCTACAGGCAGCCCATGGTCACTTTTGCAAGGATACGGAAATGGTGCGTCCTGAAGGTGCCACAAGATTATTCTTTGCTTCTGATAGGCAGGAAGCCTCTATAGTTTGAATGATTTAACTTTCTCACAGCTGCCCAGTGTGCCTGCCCTCCCTTTCTACCACACAATGGAGGAGGCAGAAGTCTGTCTGTGTGTGTGTGTGTGTGTGTGTGTGTGTGTGTGTGTGTGTGTGAAGGAATGGCATGCCATGAGCAGTTGGGGAGAGGCAGAGAGAGGATGCTGTGAATCGGCTGCAATGCCCTGGGGTGCAAGATCTCTCTTTCTAGGGATCTGGTGTGGGCAGGGGTCATTTTGTGCAGGAGCGCACAGGAACGCCGTTCCAGGAGTAACGAGCCCAGGAGCAGGCACAGATGGTGATGCCCTGTGGGAAACAGCAAAAGCATACTGACTGGATCACATCACTGTCCTCAACCGAAAGCCTGGCAGTGGTGGAACATCTCTGCCTTAGATGCCCTGCAGAAAGGTAACAAATCCCACAGGGCACAGATGTTCTCTGGCAGAGAATTCCACCAGGTGGGGGCTAGGGCTGAAAAAGCCCAGACCCTGGTTGAGGGCAGCCAGATCCATCTCGGGCTGGGGACCTCCCGGAGGTTCTTACTTCCGGAGCATAATCCCAAGAGATCTCCAGGACTCCCCTGGAGGTTGGCAAGCCCATTGGATGAGTCCTGGAGGCAGTGCCCACCACCTCCACCTTCAGTGGCTGGGAAGCAGCAGAGTCTCTGGGGAGGGACTTCAGTAGATAGGAACTCTCAGTCTGGGGCAAGTGATGCGCTGTATTCTTGGTGCTTGGGAGGGGGCAACAGTGGGAGGGCTTCTAGCGTTCTGGCCAGTGTTCCCTCTAAGCTGAGTTAGTGTGAGCTCACTCACAGTTTTTTAGCCTCCGGCTCCCACCTTTTCCTCTTAGCGCAGGAAGGCTGGCTCCAGAGCAAACTAATTTATGCAGGAGCCAAATGGCTCGCTCACCACTTTAATGCCAGGAGGTCAGAAAGTAGAATTTTGCTCACTGGACTTCACAGCTTAGAGGGAGCATTGGTTCTGGCCCCACTGGTGGACCTCCAGATGGCCCCTGGTGTTTTTGGCCACTGTGTGACAGAGTGTTGGACTGGAGGGGCCATTGGCCGGATCCAACACTGGCTTCTCTCATGTTCTTATGTAGGTTCTAATGCCAGAGAGTCCACCCTCCAAAGAAGCCATTTTCTCCAGTGGAACTGATCTCTGTAGTCTGGAGATCCACTAGAATCACAGGAGATCTCCAGCCCCCACCTGGAGGCTGGCAAACCTACCTGGGGACATCCCCCCATCTCCCAGAGAAACTCCTCAGGAGAGGCTGGACAAGACGATTGCCTTTTAAAAAGTCAGGCTAGCAACAGAAACAGGGTCACGGCGCCTCTTGGGCAAAGGGAAATGGTTCTTTGTCTTCCACACACGCACAAAAGCCAGATAATGCAGAGAGAGAGAGCTCAGAGGAACTTCTGCTTCTTGTTTTGCTCAGACGATAAGGGAAGAGTGGCCGTCCGTGCCAGGGGCACTTCTCAAACTTAATGGGAAAGGCCTGCCAGTTTTGAGGGCCTGGAAAATACAACAAACACACACTGTGACATAAATGACTAGAACATTTGATCAAAAATCAAACTTTTCAAGATTACAAGGAACAGTTCATTATACTCTCAGTGAAAGTTTGCAATATTACAAGGAAAGTCCATCATACTCAATGAGCACCTGGATGTAAGCTCATTTCATCCCAGTCTTCCTCAGGAGTAGTCCTATTGTATGGAAAGGTATCAGCCTCTTGATAAAGTTCACTGTTTGTTAGGAGCAAATCAATGTTTAGCTTCTTCTTTATTTTCTGCATTTTATCCTGGAAGAAATCCATGGTATTTTAAAGGAAAAGCAATATGACGCTGAGTGGAATATTCTTTATATTTTTATAAAGATTTTGATACATTCTTAACTTAATTATTTAATTTTAAAGAATTTTTTAGAACTTTCTTCGGGTTCCATTGCCAGTGTTTGTATTAGGAGAAAGCCAGTCCTGTCTCTCAGGGGCTAAAAGCCTCCTATAATGTGCTGGCTAAAATGCTCTCCATGAAACCCTGTCGAATTTTATGTAGTAGCAAACCAGTCCCTTATTATTTCTACCTGGCTAAGAAGCCTTCAGTTTTGAATGCGGCTGGCAAAATGCTCTTTACATTTTGCCAGCCACGTTCAAAATTGAAGGCTTCTTTCTCCGTTTAGTGTCCAGACTTCACAACCTTCCTGCTCTGGAAATGTGGTCTGGCCACGGGCAAGCAGGCAGGACTGCAGGATCGCTTCACCGGCTGCAAGTCGGCGGAGCTGGGGCCATTTTTTAAGCATTTCTCTTTGCACAGTGCATGGATTAGTATATTTCCGTAGTGGGCTGGCCAGTGTAAAAATAGTACATATTATTTGTTTGCTCAAAGCATTTCTACGCAACGCTCCTGCCTGCCGACAGGAATCCACGAAGTCTTACAGTTGGGGGGGGGGGGGGGGATTGAGATGCAGGAATACTTTTTCAGTTAAGAAACAAGGAGGCGTGGGGAAGGGGAATGGATTTATATGTCCTCCCCAGTCCTTTTACGCCAAACATTTCTTTCAAAGTCTCCACAAGTAGGGCCGCCAGCTCTGGGTTGGTAAATTCCTGGAGATTGGTTGGTAACCCTAGCTGGAAGGCCTGGAACATAAACACAAGGTTGTCCATATGGGCTCTGTGGATAACCGTGGTCTGGAGGTGGAGGGACGCCCAACGGGATCTCATGGGTCCTTGGGCCTGTGATGACTTTGAGTCCAGAAGCAAACCCACAATAATGCATGACTTACAATGCATTCATAAGAACATAAGAACAGCCCTGCTGGATCAGACCAGTTAGAGTCCATCTAGTCCAGCATCCGGTCTCACACAGTGGCCAGCCAGTTCCTCTGGAGGTTCAACAACAGGGCAGAGAGGCCGAGGCCTTCCCCTGATAAGAACCTCAGAAGAGCCCTGCTGGGTCAGACCAGGGAGGGTCCGCCTAGTCCAGCCTCCTGTCTCACACAGTGGCCAACCAGTTCCTCTGGAGGGCCAAAAACAGGGCAGAGAGGCCGAGGCCTTCCCCTGAGAAGAACCTCAGAAGAGCCCTGCTGGGTCAGACCAGGGAGGGTCCGCCTAGTCCAGCCTCCTGTCTCACACAGTGGCCAATCAATTCCTCTGGACAGCCACAATCAGAGATAGAGGCTGAGTCCTTCGCATGATGTTGCCTCCTGGCTCTGGGATTCAGAGGTTTAGTGCCTCTAAATGTAGAGGGTCCCCTCAGTCACCGTGGCTAGTAGCCATTGATAGCCTTTTTCCTCCATGAATCTGTCTAATCCCCATTTAAAGCTGTTTATTCCGGTGCCCATCACGACATCCTCTGGCAGCGAATGCCACATTTGAATCAATCTCTGTGTAAAGTAGCATTTCCTTTTGTCCGTCCTGAACCTACTACCCATCAGCTTCATTGGATGCCCTCGAGTTCTAGTATTTTGGGAGAGGGGAGACAAATTTCCCTTTGTCACCTCTCTCCACTCCGTGCATAATTTTATAAACCTCTATCATGTCCCGTCCCACCCTTAGTTGTCTCTTTTCTAAACTGAAAAGCCCCAGGGAGCAGGCAGAGAAAGGTAGAGAAAGAGGTTCTTTTCTCCCTTTCTCACAGTATTAGAACTTGTGGGCACTCCATGAAATGGCTGAGCAGTTGGGTTAGAACAGATAAAAGGAAGTCCTTCTTCACCCAAAGAGTGATTAACACGTGGAATTCACTGCCCCAGGAGGTGGTGGCGGCTACAAGCATGGACGCCTTCAAGAGGGAACTGGATAAATATATGGAGCACAGGTCCATCAGTGGCTCTTAGCCACAAGGTATAGATAGGAACTCTCAGTCTGGGGCAAGTGATGCTCTGTATTCTTGGTGCTTGAAGGGGGGGAACAACAGTGGGACGGTTTCTAGCGTCCTGGCCCCACTGCTGGACCTCCTGAGGGCACCTGGTGTTTTTGGCCACTGTGTGACACAGAGTGTTGGACTGGGTGGGCCACTGGCCTGATCCAACATTGGCTTCCCTTATGTTCTTACCTGTTGCCCATCCTTGTAACTGCAATCCTGGGAATTAAAAACAGATGCTCTACCAATATGCCGCCCTTCCCCCACAGGGCCTAAGCGTTGCAACCACACTGAAGAATACATTTCTCCAGCACAGACAGGGTCCTCTTCTCCTTAAACGTGCAAATCGGCCACTCCATCAATCAGGCCAAGTAATGCAAGTTGCTGCGATAACAAGCCTTCCCCCTGTTATTTGTATTGTAAATTGTTATAGATTTGGATGATCAACCACCGTCTGGCTGAAAAGATTCACTTTTGAGTGATTATGTGCAATCGCATAACAAGTTTTCATTAACTTTGGAATTAATCATGTTGCGTTTTTTTTTTTAAAAAAGAGAGAGCGTAATTGATTTTTAAATAATTAGAAATGCAGTGTTGTTATTGCTGTTGTTGTTTTTAAAACTCCACCATATTTGGGAATGTTTTGGAGAGGGTGGATGGAGAGAAGAATTTTTGTCCCTGTCTTTGGGTGGAATCTCCAGGGTGCTCCAACCAAGGGTAGGGGGATGAACCTCTTCACATGGTGATACACTGAAGAGGTTTACTGGCAGAGGATGCTCAGGTGTCTCTTGAAAAAAAGAATTTGGGAAATAAATGGAGGTTTAGAAACAGCTATTAATTATAACTAAGGAAGCCTCCATACTCAAAGGCCACCTTTCAGAGGTTTGGGACAGCTGTCAGGAAAAGATCATCATGTTCACGTCCTGCTTGTGAGCTACCTCTAGCATCAAGATGCTGGACCTGATGCATCTTTGGACTCAAGTAGATTATATCTACATCATCAGACCACAGCCACAAAAAAGGCTAATGTGATCTTGGGGTGTCTCAACAGAGGTATAATATCCAAATTGCAAGATGCCATAGTCCCGCTGTACACTGCATTAGTCAGGCTGCACCTGGAGTACTGTGTGCAGTTCACTTCAACAAGGATGTTGACAGAATGGAGCGGGTGAAGAGGAGAGCGACAAGGATGATCAGGGGCCTGGAGACCAAGAAGCCCTATGAGGAAAGGCTAGAGAAGAGGAGGTAGAGGGGGGACATGATTGCTCTCCATAAGCATTTGAAGAGCTGTCAAAGGAGGGCTGGGAGCTGTTCTTGTTGGCAGCAGAGGAGAGGACTCACAAGAATGGGTTTAAATTAAGGGCAGGAAGGTACCAGCTGGATCTTAAAGAAAACTTTTTTACAATTAATTGTAAAGATATATCAGGTCCAGAGTTGTGCAACAGTGGAATCAGCTGCCTGGGGAGGTGGTGAGCTCCCCCTCTCTGGCAGTCTTTAAGCAGCATCTGGACAAACGCTTGTCAGGGATGCTCTAAGCTGATCCTGCATTGAGCAGGGGGTTGGACTAGAGGGCCTGTCTGGTCTTTCCATCTCTGTGATTCTATATATTCTAATAGAAAAGTCAGCCAGATCTGAGGATATTTAAATCTGGACCCATGGAGATCCGAGATGGATATTTCGACAACCCTGAAAAGCACCCCAAGTTTGCAGAAAAATCTGCAATTAAAAAAAAAATCCATGAGAGGGTTATAAAACCCCCAAATGATTAAAAAAAACACCCGTAGCTTTTAAAAAAGAATGTCCTTAGCGGCAGTTGCTAGGAAACTACAGCATTCTATGCTAGGTTTCTGTCAGTAAAAGGGCAGAGGGAGAGTTGGGGCCCTTTCCAGGACTGTTTTGGCCTTTGAGAGGGGACTTTGGCAGCACTGCTAGGTGAGACTCGATAGCACCCAACTGGCATGATTCACCTAGGCTTGTCTGCTTGCGACTGTTCAACAGCAGACACCCTACAAAAGGCAGGGTGGCGCAGCGGTTAGAGCTTGAGAGTACAGTCTGGGAGACCCAGGTTCAAATCAAAGTGGGAGCTCACCAGGTGAGGTTGCATCAGTCACGTATCTTCAGATTAACCCACCTCACAAAGTTCCTGCCAAGATTAAAAGGAGGAAAGGAGACTGACGTAACCTGCTTTGGTCCCTGCTGCAGAGAAAGACAGAGTATAAATCAGGGGTGGCCAAACTTGCTTAATGTAAGACCCACATAGAATAAACATCAGATGTTTGAGAGCCGCAAGACATGAACAAATATTACACTCTTTTAAATTGAAGAAAATATGCAAATTTGCTTTTTTATCAACATTAAATGAGACTGCCAGAAATAAAAACAAAAGGGATAAAAACAGATATTGATAATGACATTTATTTGTCCGATGATATTTGTTTGCTAATGATATTTATGTGTCTAAGAGAGGGAGGGAGGTGGAAAGAAAGAAGGAAAGAGGTGGAAAGAGAGAGAGAGAAACAAAGACAGCAAATAGATGGAGGGTGGGGGAAGGAAGGAAGGAAGAGAGAAAGAGAAAGGGAGAGAGACCAAGAAAGATGGAAAGAAAGAAAGCAAATAGATGGTGGAGGGAGGTGGAGGTGGAAAGAAAGCAACTTTAACTTTAAATGTGTCCTCCAACCACCCCATGCCCCCACACCGGCTGGCTTGGCTTGGAGAAGGGATTTAAAGAGACAAATGCTTTCTCCAGGCCAGCTGGGGAAGGGGAAGCTTTGAGAACACATTTAAAGTTAAAGTTGTTTTCTTTCTCTGCTCTCCCCCACCTCTAGCCTACCCAGGGAGGGGAACACCGGCTGGCGAAGGGAAGACCGATCAGGGAGGCATGCCTCCCCTTTGCTTCCCCAGCCACTCTGCCGGGAGCCACACAATATGTGTGAAAGAGCCGTATGTGGCTCCTGAGTCACAGTTTGGACATTCCTCGTATAAATGAAGTAAAAAATACAGCTCAAGATGGGAGGTGGGTTAGAGGTAGGATGGTGAACAACTGTGAAGGAGAGAGATCCAGATGGGCAGCCGTGTTAGTCCCTGGGAACATTGCCTGCCCTCCCTCCGACTTGCTCCTCCCACCGACTTGCTCCTCCCACCGACAGAAAAAGTTCCGCCCCAACAGCAAGTGAGAAGCAGGATGCCCTGACTGCAGTTGTACCAGCTCCACCTAAGCAAGGACAGCAGCTAGGGACAACCAGCCCTTCCCCAACCAGACACCCATTCTAACATTCACACAGCCTCTCCCTCTTCCACATTGCACTGGGAAAAGGACAGAAAAGGGCCACTAGAATGATAAAAGGGTTGGAACACTTTCCCTGTGAAAAAAGGCTGAAGTGCTTGGGGCTCTTCAGCTTGGGAAAACGATGGCTGAGGGGTGACATGATCGAGGTTTATAAGATTATGCATGGGATAGAGCAGGTAGAGAAAGAAGTCCTTTTCTCCCTTTCTCACAAGACAAGAACTCGTGAGCACTCCATGAAATTGCTGAGCAGTTGGGTTAGAACAGATAAAAGGAAGTCCTTCTTCACCCAAAGAGCGATCAACACGTGGAATTTACTGCCACAGGAGGAGCTGGTGACGGCTACAAGCATGGACAGCTTCAAGAGGGAATTGGATAAATGTATGAAGCGGAGGTCCATCAGCGGCTCTTAGCCACAAGGTATAGATAGGAACTCTCGGTCTGGGACAAGGGATGCTCTGTATTCTTGGTGCTTGGGGGGGGGGGCAACAGTGGGAAGGCTTCTAGTGTCCTGGCCCCACTGCTGGACCTCCTGAGGGCACCTGGTGTTTTTGGCCAGAGTGTTGGACTGGATGGGCCATTGGCCTGATTTAACATTGGCTTCTCTTAGGTACTTATTCTCTTATGTTCTTATTCTCTTTTCCCTCCACCCCTGGAGCTCCTTGTCTTCTTCACTATCAAGTTTAAGTGTACCGCACGCCTCTCTCTTAAGGGAGGAGAGCCACTTTGGAGGACAAGTCTCTGAAAAGCGAGCGATAAATATAATAAGAAACAAGAGAGGTTCAGGGCACCTCATGTGACCCAGTCCTCCTCCTGAGACCATGAATAAATGCACCATTTCCCGTAGCAACAATTAAGAGCCCTTTAGTAAAAGCTACATCGGATGCAAGTAAGCTCCTTGTAACCCACTGCATTTACTGGCATTCCCCCCCTCCCCCTGAATCCATTCACTTAGCAGGGCTTAAGCAATTAGTCTGTCTATTGACAGACAGCTGAATTAATTTACTTAACTGAAACGCCATGCCAGCATCCCAGGAGGGAGACTCCAGGTCGGTTTCCGTGCAAAAGGCATTGTTTTCAGTCCGGCTCTCCACTTTGCACAAGGGAGATGACTTCCTTTCTACTGTTAATGGCCACTTCCGGTCAGGAAAAGGGTGTCCACAATTCAGGACAGAGCTCGTTCACGGGATTCTTTTGTAACCGGCTATCCTGGCATCCAAATACCAAGAAGGCCGGACCATTTCTTTGTCTTCTGCCAAACCGTTTTACGTGCTGACCAGGCAGGAAGGCGGGCTTCTTCAGCAGTGTTCCCTCTAAGCTGAGTTAGTGTGAGCTAGCTCACAGTTTTTTAGCCTCTGGCTCACACATTTTTGTCTTAGCTCAGGAAGGAGGGCTCCAGAGCAAACTAATTTATGCAGTAGCCGAATCACCTACTCACAACTTTAATGCCAATAGCTCACCTAGTAGAATTTTTGCTCACAGGACTCCGTAACTTAGAGGGAACATTCAGCCAGTCCTGCGCTGGGGAACTCAACTCCAGATGCCCTTGGCAAGAAGTTAGGGGGAAATTTTGCCTGTGACTGTTTGGAAAACTGAGAACTGTCACCATCTTTGTAGGAAACCCACTTTCTAATACAGTGCCACCTCCTGCACTTACTCCCCAGCAGTTGCTAAGAATATTTAGGATCCTGGCAGGCTGTAATGATTTTATTCTTCAAGAACTCTGTGCCTGTTGTCAAAGCAGAGGGCCCAAGGTTCCTCCCCGTCTCCAGCTAGCACATCTAATGAGAAAACACTTCCACTGGAATCCAAGAGTAGAACTGTGTGGGCTTTTTTAAAAGAAATCATTTAGATCCACCATTTCCCCTACAAATGATACCAAGGAAGGTTTTTGCTTTTCTGTAATGATGTCTGTGCCCTGACCTTGGCGGGCCAGGCTCGCCTGATCTCGTCAGATCTTGGAAGCCAGGCAGGGCTTTTCTTCGGGGGAAACATGCCGAAATGGAGTTCCGGAACCTCTTCGACAAAATTCTTTTAAAAATGTTTAAAAGTTCATGAGTTTTTAGTATACAGTTCGAAAACTTCCATTTCCCTTTTGAGAGTTCCGGCACCTTTTTAAACACACACACACACACATAAAAAACCCTGCTAGGTATAATTGTCCCTGATTAGTATTTGGGTGGGAGACCACCGAAGAATACCAGGGTCATGAATCAGAGGCAGGCAATCGCAGTACCACCTCTGGATGTCTCTAGCCTTGAAAACCCTACAGGGTTGCCGTAAGTTGGCTGCAACTTGAGGACACTTTACTCACACATGGAATTCACTGCCACAGGAGGTGGTGGCGGCTACAAGCATGGACGGGTTCAAGAGGGAATTGGATAAACATCTGGAGCAGAGGTCCATCAGTGGCTATTAGCCTCAAAGTACAGATAGGATCTCTCAGTCTGGGGCAAGTGATGCTCTGTATTCTTGGTGCTTGGGGGGGACGATGACAGTGGGAGGGGTTCTAGTGTCCTGGCCCCGCCGGTGGACCTCCAATGGCAACTGGTATTTTTGGCCACTGTGTGACAGAGTGTTGGACTGGATGGGCCACTGGCCTGATCCAACATTGGCTTCTCTTATGTTCTTATATGGAGCAGCTTCTCTTATGTTCTTATATGGAGCAGCATCAGTGGCTCTTAGCCACAAGGTATAGATAGGAACTCTCAGTCTGGGGCAAGGGATGCTCTGTATTCTTGGTGCTTGGGGGTGGGGGCAACAGTGGGAGGGCTTCTAGTGTCCTGGCCCCACTGCTGGACCTCCTGAGGGCACCTGGTGTTTTTGGCCACTGTGTGACAGAGTGTTGGACTGGATGGGCCACTGGCCTGATCCAACATTGGCTTCTCTTATGTTCTTCCACACACACACACACACACACACACACACACACACAGACTGATGCTTTGAAAGAATTGGCTCCTATGGGTCTGTTGTACTAGCAGTATTGGTATCCCCTGGAGCAAGGAGATGTCTGCAGATACAGGAGGCTCCTCCAGTACTGGGAAGGTCTTTGGCTCAGTGGAAGAGGTTTGCCATGGCCTGCTTCTGGACAGCAACCCTGGGCTTTCTCGGTGGTCTCCCACCCCCATATACTAACCAGGGCTGCCTGACCCTGCTCAGCTTCTGAGATCTGACAAGACCAGGCTAGCCTGGGCCAACCCGGTCGGAATGAAAATGTCATTAGAGGGTAACAAATCCAAAACGCGAGGCCTCCCAGCCTAAGGCTACCACAAAAGGCGTTCCTTCGCTCTCTCAATATTGCCTAAGCATGAAGCAGAACATCTGGGAAGTCAAGGCTATGCCATGGATTAGAAGAAGAAGAAGAGAAGAGACTGGATTTATACCCCACCCTTCACATGTAGTCTCAGAGTGGCTTGCAAACTCCCTTCCCCTCCCCACAACAGACAACCTGGGAGGTAGGTGAGGACCAGAGAGCTCTTTCCAGATTTGTCCTTGAGAGAACAGCTGCTACAGAGCTATGGCTTGCCCAAGGTCCTCCAGCAGCTGCAAGCAGAGGAGTGGGGAATCAAACCCGGTTCTCCCAGATTAGAGTCCATTCACTTAACCACTACACCAAACTGGCTCTCAATCCCCACAGCATTCTTGGATACACAGTCCCTGTCTGATGCCAAAAACGGGGGGCTCAGCAAAGCTCAGCCGGTGCACGAGGAATCGCAGTTCACTGTCAACTGGCACCCAGCCTGGGGTTTTGCTGCAACGCAACATGCAGTGGGAGTTAATAATAATGCAAGGGAAATTTGGTGATCATGTTTACAGCTATTCAGTAACAAAAGAATTTGCCGCTGGTGGTCCAAAGAATGAGCTCAGCTTGCGCTAATGACATGAAAGGTAAATTGCCCATATAAATTCAGCTTTACAAAACGAAGCTGGCTGAGAAATGCATCAGCCGATGAGGCACAGCGAAATAATAACGCCAGAATATTTCTATCCTCCCCCCCCCCCCCCGGTGGCCACAGGTTTCCCTAAGCTCTAAGACAAGGGTCTCCAACGTGGCACTTGTAATGTGAGCACTGTGGCACTGTGGCACTGACATCTTTCCAGGTTCCTGCCACATGTTCTTGGAAGATGGGCAGGGCTGGATAGGGCTTTTGTCTGGCACTAGGGTTGCCAGGTCTGGGTTGGAAAATACCTGGAGACTTTGGGGGTGGATCCAGGAAAGCATAGGCGTCAACTACGGGGGGGCTCGAGGGTTGGAGCCTCCCCCGAAATTTCCAGGGGGGGGAACTGAGCCCCCCCGGGGAAATGGAGCACCCACCGCTGCCTCTCTCTCTCCCCCCCCCCCCCCCGCCTGGCTGCCTCATCCCTCCCTCCCTCCGTCTGTCCAGGGGCCAGCTAAGCAAATGCCCAGCTGGCCCCTGGATGGATGGAGGGAGGGATGGAAGCAGGAGTGGCCGGGGTGGGGGGGGGAGAGGCAGCGGTGGCGGGGACAGGCAAGAGCCCCCGCGCACACAAGAGCCGCCGCCGCTGCCACCACCGCCGCCCCTCTCTCTCTCCCCCCGCCCCCGGCCTGGCTGCCTCCATCCCTCCCTCCCTCCCTCTGTCTGTCCAGGGGCCAGCTAAGCAAATGCTCAGCTGACTCCTGGACGGATGGAGGGAGGGATGGAAGCAGGAGTGGCCAAGTGGGGGGGGGGGAAGTGGCAGTGGCGGCAGGGACAAGGTCCCATTGTGCGCATGCAAACCGCGTGCACACACAAGAGCCCCCGCCCCCCCTGGGAATGTAAAAACTCGATGCCCCTGCAGGAAAGGGTGGGGTTTGGGGAGGGGAGAGGCCTCAGTCTGGTACAATGCCATTGAGTCCACCTTTTGAAGCAGCCATTTTCTCCAGGGGAGCAGATCTCTGTCAGCTGGAGATCAGTTGTAAAAGCAGGAGATCCCCAGGCCCCACCTGGAGGTTGGCAACCATACAGACCACTGGAGAACTTTTTTTCTAGTTAGTAGTTTTTCATTTTCCAAACACACACAAAACAAAGACATACACATATAAAACACATAAACAAATATACATAAAATAGCCCGAGGGTGATATTGTCTACATTGTTTCCAGAATTATTTCTTAGATTATCAGATTGACAATTTTATATTAAGTAAATCAGGTGACCAAATAAAGTAAACAATCTATATAGTCTGCAGTTCTTTTAAAATAATTAAACGACTCAGGTTGCATCTAGAGAATATAAAGTTCATTTCATTTCATGTAATCTTCTAGCCATGTATAAAACCTAGACCATGTATTGTAGAATTTCTCTTCCTGTAATCCTTTTAAAAATAAAGTTGGACCACTAGAGATCTGATCGGTGTGCAGTTCTTGACAAACGTTGCTTTGACATCAGCTGCCACCACAGCACACGGATCTTCGCTGCATAACTGAAAGCCAGCCATATATATGCAAGACAATATGGTGAAACAATCTGTTGGTTTTAAAAGGCATCCTGTCAAACAGCTTCTGCCTGAAACATTGAAGAGTTACTGTTAGACTTCTGGATTGCCTCTCTCTCTCTGAATTTTTGTGCTCGGCAGCCATGTTGTGGCTCTGCCCACCACCTCATGTCAGAATTCCAGAGGTCCTTGCAGGGTTAAAAAGGTTGGGGACCCCTGTAAAATTTCTCTGTGGCTTTGCAGCAAGTTAGAGAGCAAGGATACGTCTACCTTCTGGAGTCAGGCAGGTACACTGGAACGTAGGCAGGAGCAGCTGGGGCCTTGCCTGGTTGGCTGGGTAGCTAGGGATGCCAGCCTCCAGGTGGGAACTGAGGATCCCCTGAAACTACAGCTCATCTACAGAGAAACTACAGAGATCAGTTCCCCTGGAGAAAATGGCGGCTTTGGAGGGGGGACTCGGTGGCTTTGTGTTGTGCCCCACTGAGGACTCCGCCCTTCCCAGGCTCCATCCCCAAATCTCCAGCAGTTTCTCTACCTGGATCTGGCCAGCCTAACTCCCCCCCCCCCATCCCCTGCTGGAGGCCAGGGGGGACCTAGCAACCCTAGGGTGCCACCAATATGGTCAACTAGCTGAGCCATCTTCTATGACCTCCATTCCTATGGCTTCAAGGCAAAGCAGTTGGAGGTTGAAGATACTGGAACTATCTCACTCTTAACATACCACAACAGCCACACATTCGTTACTCCGATCGATCATCCCAGACTGTGGGGTTCTTGTCTCTCACTTTGTTCTGCCCCTCCCCCTCATTCCAGTCCCTTCACTGGCTCCCACTCCCTTGTTAGAGCTATTTCTTAAAATGACCTCCTTCTGCTTTTAAGTCTCTCTGTTCAGCTTGCTGATACCTTGCCTTGTCTGAGCTGTAGCTCCCGAATCCTTTTCCACATCTCTCTCCTTTCTCCCTGTGGCCCCTTTTCTCAGGATCCTATGCCATCAGCACCTCTCCTCCCTCGTCCCTTTGCTAGTGATTAAGCAGTATCTGGGGGGAGATTGTGGCTTAGGGGTAGAGCCTCTGCTTGGCATGCAGAAGGTCCCAGGTTCAAGCCCTGGCATCCCCAGTTTATAGGACCAGGCAGTAGGAAATGTGAAAGGCCTCTCTGCTTGAGACCCGGGAGAGCTGCTGTCTGTCTGAGTGGATAAGACGGACCTTGATGGACCAAGGGTCTTGACTCAATCTAAGGCAGCTTCATGTATTCATGAGAGGCAGTTTGGTGTAGTGGTTAGGGGTGCAGACTCTAATCTGGGAGAACCAGGTTTGATTCCCCACTCCTCCACATGCAGCTGCTGGCATGACCTTGGGTCAGTCATAAGTTCTTTCAGAGCTGTTCTCTCAAGAGCAGTTCTCTCAGAGCTCTCTCAGCCCCACCTACCTCACAGGCAATGCTCCCTTTGAGCTGTGGAGTCTTGTGAGCAAAAATTCTACTTTGTGAGCTACTGGCATTAAAGTTGTGAGCGAGCAGTTTGGCCATAGGCGTCAACTAAGAGGGGGCTTGAGGGCTCGAGCCACCCCCAAAATTTCCTGGGGGGGACTGAGCCCCCCTGGCAAAACAGAGCACCCGCTGCCACGCCTCCCCGCCACATCTCCCTGGGCCCTTCCTAGGCCCGCCCATCCGGCCACCAGCTGCTGCCGCCTCTCCCCCCCCTCCCCGGCCTGGCCACTCCTGCCTGCATCCCTCCCTTCATCCGTCCAGGGGCCAGCTGGGCAAATGCCCAGGGTGCTGGTGTCACCCGGAAGTGATGCCATCATGCTGGGCACGTTGCTGGGGCGACGCTCTAGCAATCGCCCCGAAACTCTATGGCACCAGTGCTATCGATGCAACAAACATGAAATTAAGCAAACTTCGGAACGTGACGCAAGAGCCCCTCCCCCCCGGGGATTTTAAAACTCTACACCCCTGAGTTTGGCTGCTGTATAAATTTGTTTGCTCTGGAGCCATCCTTCCTGAGCTAAGACAGAAATGTATGAGCTGGAAGCTAAAAAATTGTGAGCTAGCTCACACTAACTCAGCTTAGAGGGAACACTGCTCACAGGGTGTCTGTTGTGGGGAGGGGAAGGGAAAGGAGAGTGTAAGCCACTCTGAGACTCCTTTTGGGTAGTGAAGGGTGGGGTATAAATCCAATCTCTTCCTCCCTTTTTCTTCTCTTCATCTGAAAGCCTCTTTTCAGCCTTTCTTCTTCTTCTTCTTCTTCTTCTCCCCCCTTCTTGGTCTTAGGCTTTGGTCTCTTAGGACTGTGTCTGAGGCACTTCATAAATAACGCATATTTTTGCCTCTCAGTTCTTGACATTATCTCCTCGCTAAGAAACCAATCCGAAGGAAGTTCACTCAAAAATATGATCCGCTTTATTCAACAGGGCTAACTCCCAGGAAAGTGTTCTTAGGCCTGCAGCCTGAGAGGGCCATCTCAAGCAACATTAAACCTCCTAAGCCCCCTGGCTTCCATGGACTTAGAAGAATATAACCCTGCTTAGGATCTCTGTTGCCTGCAAACTGGCGTGGTAGAGTCCTCCTGCCTTTATCCCTCAGCTGTGATCCTGCAAATCCATGAAAACGTATTTGTGAAGGGCTGTAAAAAAACAAAGGGCCTTTTGCAGCCTGCGGTTGAAACAATGAGTCTGCTTTCGGCTCTCCGGCAAAATACATCTGGGGATCGATAAGGTTTGCTAGGGACAAAGCCGACAGTTTGAGCAAGGGGCTTATCGCCCATTCTCTCCCCCTATTGTCTCTGCTCATACAAGTTTTGCAGATTTCTGCAGTGTTTTAAAAACACGACAAAGGTGTTTGTTTGAACAGAGACCACAATGGAGCAAAGGCAAATGCCGAGGAGGGGAGGGCGGGCTTGCTGCCTTTGGAACTTTAAGAACTATTGACTGTGTTGAGTTTGTTTAATGCTTGAAGGCTTCTCCTAAGACACATCTAGGGTAGAAACGCTAAATCGCCTTCCCTCCCAAGAGCCTCTAATTTGCAAAGGATGCCCCTCCCCAATAGGAGGGGGGACAACTTCTTTCTGCAGAGCTCAGCTCCCCTGGGGAGGCCTCTCAATAAAACAGAAGATAAGTTTTGCCTTTTCCCAGGCAAGAGAGGTGCACAAAATCATTTGCTTCCCCAATTTGGGCCCACTCTAATTGACTCCTGTTGTACAAGATCCGTTTAAAATCAGTTAATGTGAAATGTGATGATGTTTAAACTGTGGATCTGGAACTTTCCACTGCTAAATTGTGGGCTCCTTTTCAGATCTTTGAACGAGCGAGGACTGTGATGTCGCGTATCTAATTCTGAGGCGGGCCAGAGAGTACGGATCAAAACCCCCCCCACACACACAATGGAGACAAGGACAGATGGGGCATTTCATTACAAACTTGACATCAGTCCCAGGTTTGCAGACAAGTCTGAAATTTTAAAACACACACACTGGGAGCTAAAACTCCCTCAAGTAACAGAAACAATGTGTTTAGTTTTAAAATATGAATACCCACTGAGCTCTCTGTCTAGTCTTCATCCAAAGAATAATTAACATGTGGAATTCACTGCTGCAGGAAATGGTGGCAGTTACAAGCATAGACAGCTTCAAGAGGATTGGATAAACAGATGGAGCAGAGATCCATTAAGGGCTATTAGCCACCTGGTCTAGAGGGAATATTATGTCTGGGGCAGTGATGCTCTATATTCTTGGTGCTTTGGGGGGGGGGCAACAGTGGGAAGGCTTCTGAAGTTCTGGCCCTGCTGGTGGGCTTCCTGAGGGCACCTGGTGTTTTTGGCCACTGTGTGACACAGAGTGTTGGACTGGATGGGCCATTGTCCTAATCCAACATTGGCTTCTCTTATGTTCGCTTATGTTCTTAATTGTGAATGTCATTCTCCATGAGGGGCAGAGTGAGTGCCACCGTGCTAAGCTTAAGAAACAGGATTCTCTTCATTGTGAATGAAAACCGAGGTGGAAGACTTACATAGTTCCTTCTCAAGCCGCTTAACTTCTCCTATCCTTTTATTACCTTCTTGTGCACGAGATGCATGATGCATGCAAGTCACACTTTGCCTGAATGCTGAAGATGCTTATTCTGACTTACCGCCAAAAGGGCAGATCCTGGGCCAGGGTGTGTTGGCTGCCCCTGCCTTCCACCCAGGGGGCTTGCCATCGTATTGCACCCAAACTGAACCAGTGCCACAGCCCGGGAGAGACCTCTCGGTTACTCACTTAGCTTTTTGCTCAGCTTGAATGCACAAGAAGGCTAAGGGATGTTCCCATTTCGAAAGAGGTGACAATAACAAGGCAGTTATGCTGCATTTAGATTCCAACATGGTTTTCAGCATAATCTAGGGTTAGGCGATAAACGCCAGGTGTCATGGGCCTGTGACACCGGGAGTTAAATGCTGCTTGGAGTTAGAGTGTGGTGTTAGTGACTGGAGCGCTAGATGGGCCCTGGAGAGACCTGAGTTCAGGCTCCAGGTTTAGAGCTCCGGTGTGGTACAATGGACAGAAGGGTAGACTATGACCCTCTGCAGCCTGGGGTCATATCACCACTCCCGTGGAAGCTCTCTGGGTGATTTTGGGCCCCTCACAGATTTTAAACCTGGTCTACCTCACAGGGTTGTTGCTGTGAGAAAATGGAGGTGGAGAGAATGCTGTTCTGCTTTGCATGCCAGCTGTGGGGGAAGTGGGATACAAATAAAAACTAACATAACTGCAAATGCATTTAGGCACAAAGCTCCCTAGGTGTGTTGAGCCAGCCTTGCTGGGTTGTTGTGAGGCTAAAATAAGGGAGGGGACAGTGAAGTATGCCACATGGAGCTCCTTGGCAGCTACTTACTGGGAGTTCAAGGCGATTCCTAGAGCTACCTGGAAGTTGCAAGTGTGGCTCTAGGAATTATCACCAACTCTATGGGATGGTATAAGATTACCATGGAGTTTCTGGCAATTGCTAGAGCCACTCTTGTGACTTCTGAGTACCTCTAGAAATCACCAGGAACTCTAAGGTTAGAACATCTGGGAAGTAGCTGAGGCCTTATTTTTCTTTTAATTTTTTCTCCCAGGTGCAGCCCCACCCCCACAACCCTTCCACCAGTTGCTAGGAACTACACCATGCCCCGAGCAGTCTGCTGGGGCATGTGCTGACACTTTCTCCCCCCCCCCCCCCCCCGAGGTACATGACCCATCCACTTCCCCTGGGAATGGGGAATTGCCCCAAAGGCTCTGTATTCTCGCTGGGGCAATCTCCCATTTCATGCTGGGAGGGGCACCTGGAGAGAGCTGAGCATGCCTCTTTGATGCTCCTTTTCATCTTGAAAGAGTCTGTGAGTGATGCTCTCCAGTGCTGTTCCATGTTTTAAGAGCTGAATACGGAGGCTCATGGGGACATGACAAACTTAGAGCCTCCCTGCAGAAGTTGATAGGGCATGGCTCTTTCGTCCTCCTTTAAGCTTGTTTCAGGTCCAGTCGGTTGACAAAACCGCCAAGGAATAGCTTGTGCTTCATCTCACCACATCTTCCCTGGGCGTGCTGGCCAGAAGATTTATCAACCACTCGCTGCTTCCATAAGCAGCTGGATCCCTCCCTCCTGCAAAGCGCACAGAGTAGATCTGAGCCTAAATCAGAACAGGGGCAGATCGGTGCTGCCCTGCAGTCAGGCTGGGAATGTATCCGGTGAGATAAGGCAGATGCTTGTTGTTGTTCAGTCACACAGTCGAGTCCGACTCTTTGCGACCCCATGGACCACATCACGCCAGGCCCTCCTGTCTTCCGTCGTGCTCCAGAGTTTGCTTAATTTCATGTTTGTTGCATCGATAACACTGTCCAACCATCTCATCCTTTGCTGTCCCCTTCTTCTTTGACCTTCAGTCTTCCCCAGCATCAGGGTCTTCTCCAGGGAGTGCTCCCTTCTCATTGGGTGGCCAAAGTATCTGAGTTTCAGCTTCGGGATCTGGCCTTCCAGGGAACCGCCAGGGTTGATTTCTTGTAGGATTGACTGATCTGATCTCCTTGCAGTCCAAGGGACTCTCAAGAGCCTTCTCCAGCACCATGATTCAAAAGCATCTATTCTTTGGCACTCGGCCTTCCTTACGGTCCAACTCTCACAGATGCTTATCACCCAGCTAATTTCACAAAGGGAGTTTGCTCCCCAGGCTGCCGAGGGGGAGACAGATGCCAGCGCCTCTGGCTCAGACAGAGCACCCACTGGAACACAGAGGCACTGCCATGATTTCCACAGAAATAAATGTAAAGTTCCACTACGTGCCCCTCAATGGAAAGTCCAATGACTTCTGGCTCTTGAGGCGACTGGTACAACGGAGGGGGCCTTGCTGCCTCCCCCTGTTGCGTTTGTGTCCCACATGCGTTAAATGGCAGAGGAAGGGGAGGCAGGCAGCGTCTCAGGTTTTTTTGGGGGGGGGGGGTTCCAATGCCAGAGCAGTTTTTCTCGTCCCTGCATGAAGAGCTAGTCTGGCAGTCAAGCTTGTCATTAGAGACGCTTGCCGCCATGCGCTTGTGAATTCTTGGAAACTAGTTAGTGGAAGTCCCACAAGCCTTAGGAAGACGAACAGCTTGATAAAGATATCGGTTCGAAACAGGCCTGTCGTGTAGTACTAACCTGGACATCTTCGTGCTCCAAGGGACTTATCTTCAGCTGTTAAAGATAATAGGTTTTTTTTCTGTTCTGACAGCATAAAGAAGCTCATTGGCTCGGTCTCTTGAAGACCGTATTGCAGCAGGGTTTATGTCCCACTTGTACTTGTGTGTCTTTCAATGTAACTATGCACTGGGTACTTCGTTTGCACTTTACATGATAGCTTATCTTACATCACTACAAATATTTTTTGTTTAAAACCCCCCAGATTTTGTTTATATCTTTCAAGGTTGCTTTTGTATGTTTGGTTGACCCTCCAGGTGAGGACTGGAGCTCTCCCAGAATCACAACTGTTCTCCAGGCAACAGAGATCAGTTCCCCTGGAGAAAATGGCAGCTTTGGAGGGTGGGCTTGATAGTGTCACATCCTTGCAGGTTTCCTTCCCCTCCCCAGGCTCCACCCTCAGTCTCCAGGGATCTCCCGCCCCAGCATTAGCAGCCCAAAGGGTTTTCCAAAGGGGAGCTACATTGGTCTTCAGGAGAACAGCTAGATTTGGGTCCAGGAGACCAAAAAGTTTTCCAGGGGATGAGCTTTTGAGAGTCCAAGCTCCCTTCACCAGATCTTTGACTCTCAAAAGCTCATATCCCAAAAATTGTTGTTGGTCCCTAAAGGTGCTCTTGGGCTCCAATTTAGCATGGTGTCGAAGAGGGTGTACCTCTTCTCACATCCTGGTCCAAATCTCACTTCAGCTCCTGCAGAGAGCCAGTTTCGTGTAGTGGTTAGGAGCACAGGCTCTAATCTGGGAGAACCGGGTTTGATTCCCCACTCCTTTACATGCAGCTGCTGGTGTGACATTAGGTCAGTCACAAGTTCTCTCAGAGCTGAGCTTCCTGGCCACCACTCTGCACATGATCTCCCACACCCAGGTAGGGGCGGGGCTGCCGCAGCTCGCCTTTCCTTGTGCTCAGGAAGCCTGGGAAGGGAACACATGCAGCTGCCTTCTACTGAACCAGACCCTTGGCTCACTACAGTTCGTCTTGTCTACTCAGATGGGCAGCAGCTCTCTGGGGTCTCAGGCAGAGGATCCATTTAACAAGAGTTGTTGGGGATTAAACCAGCAGATGCTCAACCACTGAGTCATAGCCCCTCCCAAACAGCATAAGATATGAACACACGAAACTGCCTTGTACTGAATCAGACCATCAGTCCATTGAGGTCCATCTTGTCTACTCAGATTGGCAGTGGCTCTCCAGGGTCTCAGGAAGAGAGGTCTTTTGCATCACCTTCTAACTGGAGATGCTGGGGACTGAACCTGGGGCCTTCTGCGTGCCCAGCAGATGCTGAGCCATCAAGGGCTCTGCTAGGTTCCCTCATCCTCTTCGCGCCCTGCGTCTGAGAAGCGCGGCTTGTTGCACTGAAGCCTGCTTTCCTTCCTGAATGCCCTTCTTGTATCTTGGGATCTCAACATCTGTGTTAATTTAGCAGGCAGTTGATTAAGGGCTTGTTGAATCGGTGCACAATGCCTTACAGCTGATCGCTTTTCACTTGCAATTACTCTACTCTGCTTATCGTTAAAGCTCGTTCAGGGGCTTTGATAACTAGGGTGCTAACAAGCAATGCCGTATTCTTTGAGTTCTTGGTGGTGGGCTTCCCTTTCATCTCCCTTGCCAAATGTAGTGGGTTGCTAACCTCCAGGTGGTGCCTGGAGATCTCCTGGAATTACAACTGAACTCCAGACAATAGTGATCATTGCTCCTGGACATAATTGTTTCTTTGGAAAGTGAACTCTATGGCATTATACCCTGCTGAGGTCCCTCCCTCTCCCAGGATCCACCCCCAAATCTCCAGGAATTACCATTTGGGCCACCTTTGCCTGGGGTTTCTTACTCAGCAGAGGAATTAACTGGCTAAGCAACACCCAGCAGTCCCCACAAAGGACTGGAAAATGACTTAGCAAGATTTGTAAATGGCCTCTGGTCTATTTCTTGAATAGATTTGACTTTTAGAAGGTAACATTTTCCCTTGTATTTTTGGCATTTCAGGTTCCATTGACCCTCCAGTTTGCTTGCTTTCATTTCATACCTTTATATCATGACTTGGTGAATCTGAAACAGTGCGTGCTAGCCCACAAAAAGTTATGCTGCTGCAACAGAACTTTGTCTTTCAAGCGCCACAAGGCTCCTGTTTAATTTCATTGTTATGCAAGTTAAGAACATGAGAAGGGCCCTCCTGGATCAGACCAGTGGTCCAGCTACTGCAGCATCCAGTCTCACACAGTGGCCAACCAGTTCCTCTGGAGGGCCAACAACAGGGCACAGAGGCCGAGGCCTTCCCCTGGTGTTGCCTCCTGACTCTGGGATTCAGAGTGCCTTTGAATGTGGAGGTTCCCCTCAGTCACCATGGTTAGTAGCCACTGATAGACCTCTTCTCCATGAATCTGTCACATCCCCTTTTAAAGCTGTTTATTTCTGTGGCCATCACTACATCCTGTGGCAGCAAATTCCACTTTTTAACCACTTTCTGTGCTTTTGTCCGTCTTGAATCTACTGCCCATTGGTTTGTCTGGATGCCCTCAGGTTCTGGTATTTTGGGAGAGGGAGAAAAATTTCTCTTCGTCAACTTTCTCCACCCCATGCATGATTTTACAAGCTTCTATCATGTTCCCCCCTTAGTCATCTCTTTTCTAAACTGAAAAGTCCCAGACTCTTCAGCCTTTCCCCATAGGGAAGATGCGCTAGCCCCCTCATCACTCCGTTTGCCCTCTTCTGTGTTTTTTCCAGCTCTGCAATGCCTTTTTTTTGGGGGGGGGGGGGAGATAAGGTGAGCAGAACTGTACACAGTATTCCAAATGAGGCTGCACCATAGATCTATATGGAGGCATTATAATACTGGCCGTTTTATGTTCAGTCCCTTTCTCACCACTGCAGCACACATGGATGAATAAATCAAAGAGTACTGGCCCCAAGACTTGTCCTTGTGGGACCCCACTATTTACTTCCCTCCATTCATTTCTATTCTTTGCTTCCTGTCATTTCACCAATTTTTATTTTATAAGCGAACCCATCTTCTTATCTCAGAACTGCTAAGTTTACTCAGGAGTGTTGGTTGTGGTACCTTGTCCAAAGCCTTTTGAAAGTCCAAGTACATAACACCAACAATTGTTCTTCAATGCTCTTGTTGCCTCGGCCCACAACTGGAGATCTGGGCAAAGTGGGCACCGGTACCTGGTTCACTGTTCCCTCGGGATAGCTGGTCAGAGGGGGAAACTGCAGACCTTCCAAGCCGTGGGGAGAAATGTCTTGGAGGACCACTCTTAGCCACAGAGTCAGGTGAGCACAAGCAGCCAACCAGTTCCCGCTTCCTCTTGTATAACCCTCAAGACCCACTGAGGTGGTTTCCCATGGCCTGCCTCTGCACAGCAACCCTGGACTTCCTTGGTGGACCCCCATCCAAGTACTAAACAGGGCCAACCATGCTTAGCTGCCAAGATCTGATCAGGCTAGCCTGGGCTGTCCAGGTAAAGGCAAGAGAGAGAATCATAGAGTTGGAAGGGACCTCCAAGGGTCATCTAGTGCAGCCGCCTGCACAGTACAGGAAATTCACAAATACCTCCCCCACACACTCTCCCAGTGACCCGTTCCATCCCAGGAGATGTTCAGAGTGCCATTGCCAGCCTCCGCATAGGGATCCTGGACCTCCTTGCTGGTCTCCCACCCAAGGACTACCCCTGACTGCCCCTGCTTAGCATTTGAGATCTGATGAGATTGGGCTAGCCCAGGCCATGATAAGAAGAAGAAGAAGAGAAGAAGAAGAAGAAGAGATTGGATTTATATCCCGCCCTTCACTCACTTGGAGACTCAGAGCGGCTTGCAAACTCCTTTCCCTTCCCCTCCCCACAACAGACACCCTGTGAGGTAAGTGGGGCTGAGAGAGCTCTGAGACAGCTGTCCTTGAGAGAACAGCTGGTACAGAGCTATGGCTTGCCCAAGGTCATCCAGCAGCTGAGAGTGGAGGAGTGGGGAATCAAACCCGGTTCTTCCAGATTAGAGTCCGCGCACTTAAGCACTACACCAAACTGGCTCTCAAGGACTCGTGGATAACTCGAGGACTTATGAAACATTAGGGTCTTGACATGTGGAGGGTTTACTCCACCCATGCAAATCATTCTAATTGACACAGTGATTCAAATCCAGGTTTAATCTAGTTTTCATAGATGTTTCACACAATGCCCTCCTTGGAACCGTATCTCGTCTTCTATATTTCATTAATTATCTTGCTGCTTTTCTGAACAAGCTCCACAGTTTGCATAATTTTATGCCCTTCACAAAAAGCCTTAACCAGGTATTGAGTGTGCCCTTCCTGCGTACCTTCCCCCCTTCCCTCGGCAGATAACAAGGCTGCTTTACGAAGGTGGCGAAAGCCACCGTTGTACACACCGGCACATTGTGTTGACTTCATAATTTATCTTCTTCACTGTCACTTCTTCCTGGGGGAGTTTAGTATAGGAGTAAAAGGATGGGAGATTAGCCGGGAAGATGGATGTTTCCTCGTTTCGCCCAAGAACTGGGCCACCATATGGAAGCTTTTAACTTATGAAATCTTTCCTAAATATAGATGAGTCCGGGTCCAGATAGAGATCAGAAAGCTGGGTGTGAAGACACTCTCAAAGTGCATGCATTGTGTCAGTTCAGTTTAACAAAGGCTCAATGCTCGCTTTTTTGGGAGAAGAAGTACAAACTTTCAAAAGAGGGATAACTTGCGCTTTGTCTCCTATACGCTCATACAGATGTTACCAGAAGCAGACCTTATACAGACTGTTTGTCTTTGAGAGTTGTGGGTGGGGGCTGTGGCTTAGTGGTAGAGCGTCCGCTTGGCATGCAGGAGGTCCCGGTTCAGTCCCTGGCCTCTGCAGTTAAAAGGATCAGGTAGTAGGTGATGTGGAAAGACCTCAGCCTGCGACCCTGAAGACTGCCAGTCTGAGTAGTAGATAAGAAGGAGCTTGATAGACGGAGGGTTGGATTTATTATAAGGCAGTTGCACATATAATAGTGACAACCTTCCTTCTTGAAGGTTGGTGGTGGAAAGTTCCATCAAGTCACATATGACTTATAGCAGTCAAATGCTATAAGGTGCAACTAGATTCCAGATATGTAAAAAGAAAAATGGTTTTTTGTGATAACCTTACTGAAATAGAGAAAATATTGTTGGCTAAAGACGTTAAATATATAAAGATGTTTTATACTACTTTGTTAGATATGGAATTGCAAGATTAAATACTTAAAACCACAATGATTAAATGGGCACAAAACATAGGTCAGTGGTGGCAAACCTATGGCACGCGTGCCAGAGGTGGCACTCAGAGCCCTCTCTGTGGGCACGCACGGCATCGCCCCAGCACAGAGTTTGCAAGATTGGACAGCAAAAATCACATTAATTGTTCAAAAACATGCCAAATGTAAACTTTTACCTTTCAATAAAAAGTTGTTTGTATAATTGAAAGCTCTGTTATTGTGTTTTTCTTTTAAGACAAAAGATGTTAATGTATGAGTTGTTTTTTCTAAAACGAAAACCTCAGTATTCAGGTTAAATTGCCGTGTTGGCACTTTGCGATAAATAAGTGGGTTTTGGGTTGCAGTTTGGGCACTTGGTCTCTAAAAGGTTCACCATCACTGACATAGGTCATAATATTCAGCTAGATCAAAGGGCTAAGATATGGAAAACAAATATAAAATTTACAAAAGCTGTCTCATTTAGAGAAAATATATACAAAATGTTTTACAGATGGCGTATGACGCCAGAAAATCTAGCGCAATGGTATCCAAATATGTTGAATGTTTGCTGGAAATGTACACAAAAAACTAGTTCATTTCCCCACATGTGGTAGACATGCGATGTTACAAAAAGATATTGGATGTGGATTCATGAGATATTGCAAAAGACATTAGACACGACTGTACCGTTTGTACCAGAACTGTTTTTCTTAAATGTAGTACCAGAGACACTGAAGAGCCCAGATACATATATATACTTATACATGTAATAACTATGTCCAGAATTTTATATGCAAAATATTGGAAAAAGGAAGAAGTCCCATTAAAAAGAAGAAATAATCTATAAATTATTGGAAACAGCAGAAATGGATAAACTGTCCTCACAACTACAGGAAAAGCAAGAAGAAAGATTTGAGAAGACCTGGTAAAGAGTTTATAAACGGTCGGAGGACTATCTTAAGAAATGTTAAAAACAGGTTAAAGCTCTGAACATGGAAAGTTAAAAATGCAACTTGTATTGACAGTATTGATTTCATTTAGACAAATGTAAGGGAAAGTAATGAGTTCAGACTTCATACTTGTTGTCTGTTGATTTCTCTTTGTTGTTGATGTTATTCTTGTTTCTTTATTCTTTCTGGAAAATAAATCTTTATACATACGACTTACAGCAACCCCTAAAAGGATTTTCAAGGCAAGAGACATTCCTGGGTGGTTTGCCATTGTCTGGCTCTGAATAGCAATCCTGGACAGCCCTTGCTGGTCTCCCATCCATATACTGACCAGGGTTGACCCTGCTTAGCTTCTGAGATCTAATGAGACTGGGCTAGCCTGGGCCCTCCAGGGGAGGGCCAGAAGGGGGGAAAAAACTCTGATTGTAATGGGCGGGTTTCATTTGAGCTCCAGGACCTGTTAGTGTTGCTAGGCACATTTGCAGTAATCAAGAACCCTGTAAGCATGAGACAGAATGCTTCGCCCTCACCTCCGTAACCAACCCCACCTCAGGGTCAGGGGGAAAAACTCCAGATGATTGAAGGGCTGCAGGGAAGAAAGGGTCTGTCGTTCAGTGGCAGAGGCCACACGTCGTATGTGAAAGGTCCCAGGTTCAGCCTGTGCATACTTTGGTTAAACACTCTTGGGCAGCAGGGATGGGAAAGGCCCTTTGCCTGAGCTTTTGGAGATCCGGTGCCCATCAGAATAGTTGCCAGGGGACTAGATTGGCCAAGGATAGCTATGCGTGCTTAGATATTAGTTTTCATTCACTGGAGAATTCCTGGCAGAGCTGATGCTAATGCGGATGGGGAAATGCTCAGGTTTGCATAACAGAACCCACGTGTTCATTTTGAGAAAAAAAACACATCCTTATCTGTGGGTAATATTAGTTTACAGAGAATGTGTTGTAAAGTGTGTGATCTTCCAGGTTAATATTTAACCTTCACATGAACACATGAAGCGGCTCTTCTACTGAATTAGGCCAGTAGTCCATCAAGGTCGGTATTGTCTAGTCCAGGGGTGAGCAAACTGTGGCTCGGGAGCCGCATGCGGCTCTTTCACATATATTATGTGGCTCCCGGCAGGGCGGCTGGGGAAGCTAAACATCATTACCAAACAAATATCATTGGACAAATTAATATCATTATCAATATCTGCTTTTGCCCCTTTTGTTATTATTTTTGGCAGTCTCATTTAGTGTTAATAAAAAGCAAATTTGCTTATTTTCCAATAAAAGCAGGTAATATTTGTTCATATTTTGTGGCTCTCAAACATCTGATGTTTATTCTATGCAGCTCTTACGTTAAGCAAGTTTGGCCACCCCTGTTCTAGGTGGCTCTTACGCTGAGCAAGTTTGCCCGCCCCTGGTCTAGTCTACTCAGACTGGCAGCAGCTCTCCAGGGTCTCAGGCAGAGGTGTTTCCCAATTCAGGGGCGTAGACTTTGTAAATCCCCAGGGGGGGGGGGGGCTCTTTCGTGCGGGCGCGCAAAGCGCGCGCACGGGACCATGTCCCCGCCGCCTCTCCCCCCCCCCGCCCTGCAGACCTTCTCCTGCTGTGAGCGCTCCCCGAGCTCCGTCTCGGCGGCGGCTTCCACGCAGATGAGGCGACGGCGGCGGGGCGAGCGGGGGGCGGCGGCGGGGTCCTCGAAGTTGCGCTCCCGCTGCAGCCGGTAGGCGGCCAGGAGGTCGGGCTGCTCGGGCCCCGCCAGCGTGTAGTCGGGCTGCGGCGGCGCCATCTTGGCGCTGCAGAAGAGCAGGCAGTCGTGGAGCCAGCGGGCCATGGCGGTGCGCTTCCCCCCAACGCTGCAGCTGCCCGCCGCCCAGAGCCAACGCCAGGCCGCCTGGCTGCTGCCCCAGCCCCAGAGCCCGCTCGCCGGCTGGGTCGGGGGGCCGGCCGGCATGGCGGAGTCCCTGTGCCCGCCCATCACGCCGGCTCTCACCCTCCCTCCACCCCCCCTCCTCGGCAGCTGCCTTCTGCTGCGCCCAGCACCCCCCGGGCTCCTGGCGGCCCTCCCCGCCTCCCCCACTGGCGGGTGCTCCATTTTGCTGGGGGTGGCTGAGCCCCCCCGGGAAATTTCGGGGGAGGCTCGAGCCCCCCCATAGTTGACGCCTATGTTTCCCATCACATACAACCTGATCAGGGGTCATTTTGAACTTGTGTCATGGCTGCAGCAAAATGACCCTGTCTCCTGGAAAGGTCCTTGTTCCTCCGACCAGCCTTCTGAAGGCTTCAGCCACCACTGGAACTATCCTCCCAGAATAGTGGTATTTCTGAGGCTTGGATTAGTAGCGGTCCCCTCTCTGCCAGCTCTTCCTTCCCTCCCTCCCTTCCTTCTCTCTCTCTCTCTCCTTTCTTTCTTGCCTTCTGACACACTTCCGGTGATGTCAGGTAATGTGGCATATGCAAAGAAGTTATGCTAATTAGTTATGCTAATGAGCTCCTGCACCTCTTTTTCTACGAAATGACCCCTGAGCCTGATCCTTACTGGAAATGTCGGGGATTGGACCTGGGACCTTCTGCATGCCAAGCAGATGCTCTGCCACTGAGCCACGGCCCCTCCCCAACACTTGCAGATTCCCTTTGATTTGGCTTTTCCTAAGTGTCCCTTGAAATAATTTTTGCAATATGTTGACCATTTTTCACCGTTTGAAACCCATGGGTTCGACTGTTGAAAATGTAATTTGGTGCAAACTGCTATCCCAGCTCCGGTGATGAATGCTACTCGCTTCGGAAGCCCAGCCCGGTGTCTTGTTACCCGGTTGACTATTCATGACTTTTCTACTGCACACAATAATTAGCTCTGTGGCAGTGGGAATTGCAGCCAGAAGGAGTTCTGGGCCTGGTTAGTCATAGCTGCTGAAGGCATCCTGGTTCGGAGAAAGGTTCGTGGTGTTCCCATTCCTTGTGCTCTGTGGGCATCATAAATAATAGCTCAGAGGCAAGCCCAGGATTCGTTGACAACATGATTAACTGCACAACTTTAGACGAAAAACATGGGACGGTCCAACCCATTAGAAGCCCAGGGCTGGGTGGAGGGAGGACTGCTGCTCATTTTCACGCAAGGGTTACACTTTAGTACACTCAAGCATACTAAAATGCTTCTGGTGCTTTGTTCCCTTTCAGTGTTGATTAGACTTAGACATCTTCCTCCCATGGTCCTCTCATGTTTGTATTTGATGTCATCGCATGGCTTCTGTGTGTGTCCCTCCCCCCCCCACCAACCCCTTACAGAACAATCCAAACAGTCTCAGCCACCAAACCAGTGAGCCAGTCCGGTGTCATGGTGAAGAGCGGTGGGCTCTAATCTGGAGAACTGGGGTTGATTCCCCACTCTTCCTCCACATGAAACCTGCGGGGTGACCTGGGGCCAGTCATCCTTTTCTCAAAGCTCTCTCAGCCTCAGCTACCTCACAAGGTGCCTGTTGTAAAGAGAGGAAGGGAAAAGTGATTGTAAGCTTCTTTGACGCTCCTTAAGGTAAAGAAAAGCAGGGCATAAAAACCTTCTCTTCTCCTTCTTCTTTCCAAACAAGAGGGACCCCAAGGGCACTGTTTTGGAGAGGCCGCTCAGCTTAGCCCAGGCTCATCGGGGCTTGGGAGCTAATCAGGGTTGCCCATGGTCAGTACTTGGGTGGGAGACGAAGACTGGAGAGGGTCTGTGGAGGAAGGGCCTCCTGGGAAATCCCTTCTGCTCATGTCTTGCCTGGAACACCACGTGGATTGGGTTGTCATGAGCTGGTGGGGTGGGGTGGGTGGGGGTGGTTCTTCTTCTTCTTCAGTTTGGTTTAGCGGTTAAGTGCGCGGACTCTAATCTGGGAGAACCAGTTTTGATTCCCCACTCCTCCACTTGCACCTGGCTGGATGACCTTGGGCAAGCCATAGCTCTGTACCAGCTGTTCCCTCAAGGACAGCTTGGGAAAGAGCTCTCTCAGCCCCACCTACCTCACAGGGTGTCTGTTGTGGGGAGGGGAAGGGAAAGGAGTTTGTAAGCCGCTCTGAGACTCTTAAGTGAGTGAAGGGCGGGATATAAATCTAATCTCTTCTTCTTCTTCTTCTTCTTCTTCTTCTTCCTGGTACACAGAAATGGTCTGATGAAGATCTGTTTGAAATGGAGTTTGGCTGGCATTCCGTCGTCTGTTACGTGTGTTACCTCCTTTTTGATGGTACCTCTGTTTCTATGATTGTACTGTTCTCTATTTCTGCGTGTGGGCTCAGATTTGTGTTTTCATTTTGTACATTACAAGACACCCCTGTTTTTGATATGCCTTCTTGTACTTACAGTGAGATTCGAGTCCAGCAGCGCCTTAGAAACCAACAAGAGTTTCGATCAGGGAAGGAGCTTTTGAGAGTCCAGGCTCCCTTCGTCAGACACAGTGGAGCAGAAATGGAGGTCTGAATCCTTTTATCCTAACCAGGAGGTGGAAGGGGTGTTGTACAGAAACTATCTTCTTATACTTGTGCACTTTGTTTTTTGAAACTGAAATCAAGCCACCTTGGAGGACTGAGAGTAACCATTTCACCCTTAGAGGTGGTCTCGTCACAGAAGAACACGAGCATTTCCTGGCTTCCCCCAGTTTTCTGAAGGCTTGAGGCCCTTGCTTCTTTGTTCAAAGGACCTGGATTCTAATCCCATGGGGACCTGAATCTTGACACAAGTTTAGCCTAATGTCTCCCGCTCATATTTCTGACAACCTAGCCAGAATTCCCCATGCAAAGTACTGGAGTCGGAGACCGGTATCAGTGAAATCAGCGGACATAGCTTTATTATATGGTCAGATCAAGCATGAGGGATGGTGGTTGGGGGCCTGCTTATATTTACAGGTAAACCGCACCCCTGACCTCGCCCCCACGGGGGGATTGGGTAAACAGGGATTAGGTTCCCACCAGAGGCTATCATAGGACCATTTGAATATCCTAAGCCTCTGATAGGGGGACAATCAGGATCCCAGGGTCTATTGTTCTTTGGGACTGAAGCTCAGGTTGGTGTCTCAGCCATGCGCTTCTCGCTGGTATCAATTACAGACATGTAGCAGGGTACATTACACCCCATTAGCTTCACAATGCCCACACGATGCCTCTCCATGTGCCCAGGGCCTGATCTATCGCCTTGTTTCTGTCGTTTTCCAGCTGTGGTGTGTCTTCCTAGGAGAAGGCTTCCCCGGCTGCTGATTTGGGGCAGTTCATTAAACCACAGCCTCTGGAGCGCTTCCTTGCTCAGCTTCCCCTCCTACCCAGAGACAGCAGGAAGAGGAATTAGAAGCATTAACGACAATAGTCAGCCATCTTTAGAAGAAAAGATCCAACATGTATCCTCAAATTTAATTAAACTCCCTGAGTTCCTTTCTGGCTGCAATTAATTACACAAAGCGATGGGAAATCCTCCGATAGGCAGACAGATTTTATCGCCCCCCAAAGAGAAAGGGGTGGGGTTTTTTTGCTGGAATATGGATGCAATTAATTAGAGGAAGAAAGGGAGGACTCCAATATGACATACACCGAGCCTCTGTGTGGAGTGGGGTGGAGGAACATCTGACACTATTTGGAACAGTCACAGACGATGCAAGAATGTTTGATGTATATATTTGCGTGACTTTCCCCCACGGGCTTGAACTGTTGATGCTGCCTCTTGTTGTCACTTACAGGTTAGGGTTTCCACCAGCTGTCACACTAAGGTCACATTTAGATGGCTGTTTTGAGCCACGCTAGGAACGAGTACCTGGTGGATTTAAAATGCACATCCAGACATCAACATCTGGGAAATGTGCCACTTCCAAATCTCCAGGTATTTCCCAACTCAGAGCTGGTGAGCCAGCTTTACACTTTGACTAAAGACACTTGAGGTTTCCTTTGCTCTTGCAGGGAAGCTGCCCTACAACAAGCATGAAAATACAGATGAAGTCAGTATGCTTTTGCTTTTTTCCACAGTGCATCACCATCTGTGCCCGCTCCTGGGCTTGTTACTCCCAGAACAGTGTTCCTGCGCATTCCTGCTCAAAATGACCCCTGCTCACCAACATATCATGCCACAAATTCCGCCCTCCAAAGCAGCCATTTTCTCCAGATGAACTGATCTCAGTTGTAATTTTGGGAGATCTCCAGGCCCCACCTGGAGGATGGCAACCCTCACTCAGGGGGCTGCTCCTGACCTGCCTGTGGGCTTCCTCAGGGTGCAGGCAAAATAGGAAGTGGCCAGGGGATGCAACACCCAACACTCATGTGCACGATGCTCCAGAAAGCAATATAAGAAGACCCCTGCAGGGTCACGCCAGAGGTCCATCTGGTCCAGCATCCTGATTCTCACAGTGGATAACCGGTAAGGTTTACCTGGAGATTCTGGGGGTGGAGCCTGAGAAGGGTGGGGTCTGGAGAGGGGCGGCAGGAAGGAGGGGAAGTGCCCAACTGGCTGAATGTAACGTCCCTGTAGATCCCAAGCAGAACAGGACAGAGATCCTTGCAGGATCCTGGCCAAAGCCCAGCACAGCCTCAAGAGCTCGGCAGCAGTACAGCTGCCCCTGGTGACCTCCTAGCCCGTTGGAAGCTTGGGAAAGTTGCCTTACTGGATCAACTGGTTTCTTATGTGGCAGCCTGTGTTCAAGTTCCTTGCTGCCAGCTCGTGTTGATGCCCCCAAGCCTTGTGATCCAGGCCTGAGGGCACTACGCCAGGGCCCGTGTGAACAGATGATGCTGCCTTCTACTGAATCAGACCCTTGGTCCTTCACAGTCAGTCTTGTCTACTCAGACTGGCAGCCGCTCTCCAGCATCTCAGACAGAAGTCTTTTGCATCACCCGCTGCCTGGTCCTTTTTAACTGGAGATGCCGGGGATTGAACCTGGGACCTTCTGCATGCCAAGCAGAGGCTCTACCGCTGAGCCATGCCCCTCCCCAAACTGAGTCTGTCTGCAGAGTGCAGGAGACTGTGGGTGACCTTTTTTTTGGGGGGGGGCTGCTCATTCTCTCTCAGCCTATCC
The DNA here is from genome assembly GCA_029233225.1 of Lepidodactylus listeri. Lineage (NCBI taxonomy): Eukaryota > Metazoa > Chordata > Lepidosauria > Squamata > Gekkonidae > Lepidodactylus > Lepidodactylus listeri. The sequence continues at coordinate 72,167,193 of JARCFY010000014.1, read as the reverse complement.
TACTTCCCAGGGTCATTATGAGGACAAGACGAGGAAGGGGGAGCCACGTGCAGGATTCTGACTTTCTTGGAGAAAGGGCAGGATAAAAATATCCTGGGTAGACAGATGTGTGCCATTTAAACTAAAAAGGCCCCCCTCCCCCCGGGGGGGCCTTTGCAGCCTCTTTGAGGAAACCTGCATTCTCTCAGATGGGAACGGTGGCCTCCAAAACAGCCATGGAATAGCTCAGCTCTTGGTGTTTTTTTGTTTCCTGTGCCTCCTTCTTCGATAATAACGACAATAGCAATAAAAAATAATTGCAAGCCAGCTGGCGGTTTGCTGGTGCCTTCAACACAGCCGTCGTGTGGATAGCCAAAGCCATTGTTCGCCTTATCTCCTTTGGCATTATTGCGACTCTCAAAAAGCAAAAGGGAGCAGGAAAAACTCTTTCTTCTCAAGCAAGTCTCTCCTTCCTTTTGTCCGGAAAGCATCCTTTGCATTAGACCTTACATTTTCTGGAGTAATTGCTCTGGTTAGGGGGGGTATCTGGCCATCTTCATTACTCCTGGGCCTGGAGACTCGGGTTCTTATCTCCGCCAGGAAATATTGCGCTCTGGAAGACGAACATCCATCAGCCAGATATGAAAGCAATGGGATAAAGGCAAGGCTGTGGTATCTGTAACCCTTGTTAGCATTGTCTGGTCATGTTTTATCCACAAGAAGGAAATTAATCTTTTCTTTCCCCCCACCACCCTTTTCCAGTGTTCATGATCAAGGTGGAATGTGCCCAACTTTCGACAAAGGGAGAAATATGCTTAGTTCAGCCTGGCTAATAGAATCCATTTTATTTCACCATATGCTTTTGCCCTTCAGAAATCTTAAAGAAGTTTTATTTTTACTTTTTAAAAATCAGCAGCAATTTCTGTTTAAATTAGTGGCATTTCCCTGGTAGAGCTATAAGAAACTGAGGCGTTCGGAGAACTGGAGGCACTCATGAGGAATAATGAATTATAATAAACCAGGGAAGTTACAGGTATAATGCAAAGGGTTTATTTTCATAGCCGAGTCTCTGCATAGAATCTTGTCAACGTAATTCATTTTCAAACAGCGCTGGAGGGCAGAGCAGGTGACTTAGCATTATCTACTCCCAGAAACTCCCAGTGGTTGAAATCTGGAGCTTTTGCTTCTTCTTTAAGTGGCTGCTGCTAAGAAAGGGTTCAGTACTTTGTGAGGCTCTACTTCAGGCAGGGCTTCCAGACGCTGAATTTATGAATCCCTGAGGGGCAGCTGCGTCAATTCTGCTGCCGCAAAAAACAAGGAATCATCTTGGGGCACCTTCAAGACTAACTAAGCCATCTAGGCAGAAGATTTGGTGGACTCGGATACACCAAGTGCATCCTCATTTGGGGAGACAAAGAGGCAAAGACAGACAAATGGAGGAGGAAATGTCAACAGAAGAGTGAAAAGGCTGAGAAACCCAAAAGAGAAAATGCATGATTTGTGGTCTCCTAAATTACACCCTTGAAAAATCTGGATTCTTTGTATGTTTATTTTATTTTCTTCCCCACCCTCATTTTGTATTAGATTTTATAGGGTAGCTCACATTCCAAATAAAGCACAATATTAAAAGCAACCATAAAGCCAGAGAAATATGAAAAACTAGAAAGCAGATGCATCAAAATCAGGCAGTGGAGCCAAGAGAAGTAACAGACAGTGATCGGGTCTGTGGATGTGGCACAAAGCCCAGAAGCCCGGCAGCCCTTTGTAACAGTCGATGGGATGCTGGGGTAAGGTGGATTGTCCTCCATGGGGCCCCAGCTCAGCTCCTTTCTGCAGTACCCCTTACAGTAGAGGCCCAGAGAGGAGAACCTCCAAGGACAATCTCCTTGTCTAGTTCAAGTTGTGCCCCATAAGAACACCTGGATCTCCCGATCTTTGGAGGCTTTAAAAGTCATCCCTGGCCGTTGGGCGGCTGCATTCTGGACCCCTTGAAAGTTCTGAACATTCTTTGAAGGTGTTTGAACCCCACATGGAGATGTTGCCAGCTCCTGCTATTGTGAACAGTCCCTGTTCTTTCCTTGATTACTCTGATTTTTATATCACTGCATCTCACGTTGTAGCCACTTTGGTGTAGTGGTTAAGTGTGCGGGCTCTAACCTGGGAGAACCGGGTTTGATTCCCCACTCCTCCACTTGTAGCTGCTGGATGACCTTGGGCAAGCCACAGTTCTGTCAGAGCTGTTCTCCCAAGGGCAGTTCTGGAAAGAGCTCTCTCAGCCTCACCTCCCTCCCGGAGTGTCTATTGTGGGGAAGGGAAAGGAGTTTGTAAGCCACTCTGAGACTCCAAGTGAAGGGCGGAGTATAAATCAGTCTCCTCCTCCTCTTCTTCTTCCTCTTCTTTTTCTTGCTGTATTTCATGGTTCTTTGATCCTGATTTTTAACAAATTTCTTCAGAACCCCATGTATAAATGCCCACCTAATGAGAGCACTACGTGCCTCCAGTCCGTGAAAACTTGTGAGACTTTGAGATGACACGTCTTGTTCATTTCGCTACAGGAGATTAACTCAGTTACATTCTGGAATTACTACATACAGGGGGCTGCAGTAGTCTAGTCTGGGTGTTACTAAAGCATGTCTGTCTGTCTGTCACATTTAAACCCCACAGTTTTTCCAGGGAGCTCAGGGGAGTTTATTAGAGATTCCCGAACATCCACTAGAAAGGAAAAAGGAAATACTTCTTTACACAGTGAGTGATTAAAATGTGGAATTCACTGCCAGAGGACGTAGTGAGGGTCACGGGAATAAACAGTTTAAAGGGGGGATTAGATAGATTCATGGAGGGTAGATCAGTGGCTACTAGCCATGGTGACTGAGGAGAGCCTCCTCATTCAGAGGTACTAATCCTCTGAATCCCAGAGCCAGGAGGCCACATCAGGGGAAAGCCTCGGCTTCTATGCCCTGTTGTTGGCCCTCCAGAGGAACTGGCTGGCCACTGTGTGAGACAGGATGCTGGACTGGAGGGACCCTCACTGGTCTGATCCAGCAGAGCTTTTCTCATGTTCTTATAAATGACTCAGCCGCTCTGCCCAACTGTTGTTGGCCCTCCAGAGGAACTCATTGGCCACTGTGTGAGACAGGATACTGGACTAGATGGACCACTGGTCTGATCCAGCTGGGCTCCTATGGTGTTCTTATCAGGGGAAAGCATTGGCCTCTATGCCCTGCTGTTGACCCTCCAGAAGAACTGATTGGCAACTGTGTGAGACAGGATGCTGGACCAGATGGTCCACTGGGTCTGATCCAGCAGGGCTCTTCTGATGACCTTATGAAGGCCTTGGCCTCTATGCCCTGCTGTTGGTTGTCCAGAGGAACTGGTTGGTCACTGTGTGAGACAGGATACGGGACTAGATGGACCACTGGTCTGATCCAGCAAGGCTCTTCTGGTGTTCTTATGAAGGCCTCAGCCTCCCTGCCCTGATGTGGGGTGTCCATAGGAACTGGTTGGCCTCTGTGTGTGACAGGATGCTGGACTAGATGGACCTTCACTGCTTTGATCCAGCAGGTCTCTTCTGATGTTCTTATGTTGGTTCAGCTCACATTCACTAGTAATGATTATGCAGATGATTAATCAATATGCTGTTTTGCAACCTGTCTGCATATAATCACAGGAAGAATCTACTTGTGGCTAGGAATGCTCAAACACTTTCCAGTTCAGCTCATGTCCTGTTTGCTGATGCAAATATGGACCTAACCTTTCAACAATCAGTTTGATAGTTTATCTGTCTGGCAATGTCCAACAGTTTGCTTCACTGTATTCCTTCACTGTATTTCTTCCTAACCATGCAGTATAGCTCTATTGACTTTTCACGCATGCGCAATCTCACACAGGCCAATGGAGTTCCATTACCCCCCCCCCCCCATTCCTGCTGCATAACTGTTCTGCTTGGCAGATGATTGTTTAAATCAACAATTGGTTCACTCACAAAATCGTATCAATCAGTCATACATAAATGCTGTGTTTCAACTTCAGTGTTTGTCTGAGTGATCCTTAGTGGTGCCATTAGCCCCGGGCCCCCGACCCATTTGAGTCGGCAGTGTCTTCGCATGTGCTCAGTTTTGTGAAAACCTGACAGAAACCAGTTTGGCTGGTATTCACGACTGTTTGGCACGAACGGAACAGGTTGGGTGATTGGCTCGATTCTAATCAACACCTTTGTATGCCGTACAAGTTCGATGATGGAACTTGTTTGGGGGGGGGGGGAGGATTGCAACATCCCTGCTTGTAGCCATCAGAATTTGATGGCTGATGAGGAATCAGCGGGAAGTCAACTTTTGACATCCTGTGTAGGCAGCAAAGTACTTTGGGGGGAGAGGGGATCGAGAGCTGATTGCAGAGATCAGCTCAAAGTCGGGTTCTTCTGACCTCTCAGCTTAGAAATCGTGCTGCATCCCAGTCACTGCCAGTCAAAGAAGAGCTAGGCAGATCAAGGGTCAGTTCAGCGTAGCATCCTTTCCATAGAGTGGTGGACTGGCCATTTGCAGGGCCCTAAGAGGTGGCTCAGTGGTTAAGATGCTGAAGTGCAGGCTGGAAGATTGGTAGTTTAGCAGTGTCCCAGCTCCTGCCAACCTAGCAGTTTGAAAGCAAGAAATGGCAAGTAGATAAATAGGTACCGCTTCGGTGGGAAGGTAACAGCGTTCCATGCGCCTCGGTGCCTAGTCATGCCGGCCACATGACCATGGAGAAGTCTTCGGACAGCGCTGGCTCTTTGGCCTGGAAATGGAGATAAACACCACCCCCTAGAGTTGGATCCGACTAGCTTTTGAGCAAGGGAAACCTTTACCTTTACCTTAAGATGTACAAGGGTTTGCCTCATCACCAGCACCACCATTCTCACTTTTCTGTGAGGCATCCCAAAAATTTTGAATGGAAGCTGCTGATTAAAAGTTTTTGATTTCCTCCCCTCTTCATTCCACATTCAGGAAGAAGAGAGAACTTGGCCCTCCAGAATCACAGAGCAAGTAACTTTATCTGTCCTTTTCTCTATCCTTCCTTCCTTCCTTCCTTCCTTCCTTCCCTCCCTCCTTCCTTCCCTCCCTCCCTCCTTCCTTCCTTCCCTCCTTCCTTCCTTCCCTCCTTCCCTCCCCTCCCTCCTTCCTTCCTTCCTTCCCTCCCTCCTTCCTTCCTTCCCTCCTTCCTTCCCTCCTTCCTTCCCTCCCTCCTTCCTTCCTTCCCTCCTTCCCTCCTTCCTCCCTTCCTCCCTTCCTCCCTTCCTTCCTCAGCTTGGATAGTCCACCTGCTTTTGGAAGATCCAGGCTATCTTTTTTTGCTGACAAGACAGTCTTAGGGAAGCCTTTGGCTAATTTCCCTGGGAAAAGTTCTTTTTACGTTGTCTAATTACCCATTAATTGGACACCTACACTGCAAACATAAATGGATCTACGTGTTCTGTGCCCTGCTGCTAGCTCCTCTCCTTATCCATTAAGGCCACACAGAGATTGTTGCCCTACCTTGTTGGATCCCTGCTGTCAAAGGGGCTGGGGGGGGGGGGTCGTTCTAGTTCATCGGTTCATCTCAGCAAAATGCCTGGTGACTAATCTCGCCGGGAATACACAAAGGACCAGACTTCCGTCCCCAAACCAGAGAGAGTTCCCTCCAGCAAGGAAGCTTATTAATGAATTTTAATGCATTATTTGACTCACTTAGGATTAATAAAGGTTTTTTTACACTTCCCAGGGGAATTAGTGTTAGAATTAGACGCACGTTTGAAATGATCGCACTCTCCTGGCTTTCCACAAACTATGCACAACTGAATTATTCATGAGGGCTTCTCTACACAGGCAATAGGGTAGCGCTGGTACAAAAGGCTTCACAAAATTGCTTGGATAAATTATGGGGGACTGTTGTGTACAGTTCGCTGTGGGTTGGTGTCTATTGTGTAAGTCTGCATAATTTAATGTGTTAGGTTAACACTTATGCTTTGCTTCAGTTCTGTTTTTTAGACTTCTGGCTGGTTCCACAATCTAAATCCTGATTCATTGTTTTGGAGGACCTGTCCTGTTGATTGTATTTATTCGCCCTGTGCAATCCACTTAGGGTCCCAGGGAGAAAGCTGGGCTATAAATAAGGAAGTAGAAACACAGAACTGCTTCTTCCACCACCACAAACTTGCAAAAGAATGTAAGAAGAACCCGACTGCATCAGACCAAGAGGTTGACTCTGATAAGGTGTGAGATTGTGCCAATAGATGTAGTCCACAACAGGTCTCCTTAAACAGAAAGTCCTTTATTTGCAGACAAGATCTTGTTGGTCAAACACTTCTTCTGTTAGTAATGCCCAAGCATAGGAATACAACTACAATTATACTTGATATGAAATATGTCCCCCTTAACACCCACCAATCAATTGGGAGGATTATTGGTGCCCAAATATACTGGCCCACTGGTCCCAAACTAGGTTCTCAAGAAAAGACACTGTTCGGATTTGTGGGGCGGATGTTCCCAAGGAAAAACTAAGCAAAGGAACACATAACACCTGTGAATAATATAACACATAACAGGAGGTTTTCAGCTCAAGGAGGCTTTCAGCTAGGGAAAGGCGAACGAGAGATAAGAGTGGAGAAAAAGCTAATGAGCAATAAGCATGTGCAAAGCGAGCAAGATGCGCATTCCTGCGGTGGGGGTCATTCCACCAATGCTATCTCCCGTCTGGGACCTAGAGGAGTCGAAATAAAACTCAAAACTAAGGCAAGGTTAATTGACCATCAGGATAGATGATAGAAACCTTAGGCATTTATACATGATACGAACTCAGCAGAATTATTGATAATAATAGTCAACAGAAACTTATGGCAGTGCTAACTGACATAAGGGTGCACATACATGAACACAGGCACAAACCTGCCTTAAACTGAAATAGACCTTTCTGAAATAGACCCATCAAGATCAGTATTTTCTCCTCAGACTAACAGCGGCTCTCCTGGGTTTCAGGTGGAGATCTTTCACATCTGGAAGTGCTGGGAATTGAACCTGGGACCTTCTGCAAGCCAAGTAGATGCTCTACCACTGAGCCATGGCTTCACACATGAAGTTGCCTTACGCTGAATCATCCCCTTGGTCCATCAAGGTCAGTATTGTCTACTCAGACTGGCAGTGGCTCTCCAGGATCTCAGGCAGATGGAGGTCTTCCACATCACCTCCTGCCTGGTCCTTTTTAACTGGAGATGCTACTGGGGATTGAACCTGGGACCTTCTGCATGCCAAGCAGATGTTCTATCACTGTGCCTCAGCCTCTCCCCAAATATAAGAATTACTCTCATAGATTGGTCCAGGGGTCCACCTAGACCAGCACCCTCTTCCCACCAATGCCAGAGGACACTTCTAGGAAACTCACAAGTAGGACGTGAGGATCACACTTTGCTTTCCGACTGTGCGTTTGCTCAGTTTTAGGCCAAATGAGCACTCATTTAACGGCAGGTGTTAAGGAAATCTTTTATCCTTTCCCCCTTGAAGCTCTTGTCCTAATTGATAGCAGCTGATTACAGGGCTGAAGCCTGAAACTTCTTTCTCCATTCCTCCGAGTGGTTTAATTACACTAATCAAGTTCGCACTCCACCCGAACCTTTGATTGCTTACCTACAGAGTCATGGAGCTCCTCCAATGAAGTGGATGTGACGCCTCTTTATTCTGCTCCAAAGCCTCCCTTCCCCTCCAGACGGGCATCCAGACAATCAACCTTCCCTTTGACAAACCCACTGAGGGCAAGCCTGCCTCCACCTCACAGCTGCTGCTGTCTTTCTTTGCACCAGCCCTACACAGGAGGTGGGATGGAAGAGAAGGACAGCTGGGGGGGGGGGCAAAGGTACTGTGGTGGCTCCAGGCTTTACTTGCTACACAAAAGTAATTCCCCCTCCCCAGGGTTCAACATGATCTTTGCCGCTTCATTTGTTGTGGACTGAGGATACATTACGAGCCACTTGCTTGGCTGATCCCCGGCCAATCTTGATGCTGAGAAGCAGCAGCCCATCTTGTTAGGTGAGGTTCCTGCATCACCCAGCTGGGGCTTCGCAGAACTGACGGAGAAATCAACCAGCCCTTCCTCTCAGCTTGTCAAAAGGTCTACAGCTCCCCTGCCATGGCCAAATGAGCATTTCGCTGCATCTGGATCAGGGGCATCTGGAATGTATCGCCTGATTGAGAACAGTTACGTTTCGTTCCAGAAGCTTTTAGCCACTCCTGCCCACCTTCTTGGCCGAAATGACCTCCCATTTCAGCACTTTTCAATGCGGGGAGCCAGAATATCTAAACGGGAATCCTTTCAGTTTGGTGTGGTGGTTAAGTGCATGGACTCTAATGTGGAAGGACCAGGTTTGATTCCCCAATCCTCCACTTGCAGCTGCTGGATGACCCTGGGCAAGCCATAGTTCTGTCAGAGCTGTTCTTGAAAGAGCCATTCTCGAGAGAGCTCTCTCAGCCCCACCTACCTCACAGGGTGTCTGTTGTGGGGAGGGGAAGGGAAGGGAAGGGAAAGGAGATTGGAAGCCATGCTGAGGCTCCGAGTGAAGGGCGGGGTATCAATCCAGCTCTTCTCTCTTCTCTTTCAGAATGACTTAAATGTGGGAAGAGTGGGGGTGATCTCGAGAAGCTCTGTCCTGAGGCAAATTGATTGATTGGTTTGATTTATTGATAGCCCACCTTTCTTCCCCCAGGGGGAGCCAAAGCAACTCACATCGTTCTCCTCTCTTTCTGTTTTATCCTCACAAGAACCCTGTGAGGTAGGTTAGGCTGAGAGTAAGGGTCTGGCCCAAGGCCAGCCAGTGACTTTCCATGGTGGAATGGCAGTTCGAGCCGTGGGGTGTGTTCAGATGGGCAGCTAATCTTGCCATTGGCCCGGCTGTAATCTGATCTAAATCTTTTTGATCCAGCGTCGCACGACCAGACAGCTCGCCCATGGAACGCTTTACCACACGTGACTCTCATGGTGGATTGTCTAGATGACATCCACCATAAGGAGCCGTGCGGTCGTTTTTGTTTTTGTTTTAAATCCTGTCTGTGCATGTGCGCCTCACTAGACACTTGTTTTCCTGTGCATGCACGGACTAAAATGGTAGAAGCGCCACCAGCAGTACCTTCCTCTAGGTACCCTCTCAGTTTATAAAGTTGATAAAAATTCAGGGGACCATCAGGAACATTAAAGTATTCTGATCGCTTCAGCGGAGCTGGGACCTCCTGCACGCCCAGCAGATGCTCTTCCACTGAGTCATGGCCTCTCCCCCAATGTGCTCATCACATGGTGTTTCCATGCAGGCTTTAAGCTGTGCAGTTGGAAAAGGTATGGAAAATGCCTGTCAAAATGAAGAAGGGGCTGAACCAACTCCCTTCAAAGGAAAGCCAACATGGCTGAGACTGTTATATTTAGGGAGGAAATGATGGTGACAGAGAAGACGTCTCTTTCTCTCTGTCTCTCTCTGTCTCTCTCAGCACTGGCGCGCAGCATCACCTGATGGAACTGACTGGCAGTTTTTGTCAACTCTTGTCAAGACAGACAAAAGGAAGTATTTCTTCACATGCTGCATACTTAATTTCTGGAACTCACATCTACAACATGTGGTAATGGCCACTGACTTGGTTATTTCGGGACCAGTCATTTTTATTGTTACGTTATAGAAATGCACACAAAGCCATTATTGAGTTCTTACCCAAAAAAAGCTTCCTGTATTCTTCACAGTTGCGATACATCATAACCTCTCCTTAAATTAGTCAATTTGATTAGGAGGAAGGTTTATCTGCATTCCAAAATCCATTCGCCAACGGTGGGGCTGGAGTCAGATTTCCGACGGCGTGCAAATAGTAATCTAGCAGCTTTTAGCATATTTGAAATTAACTTCCGCTTATCTTCCAGGAACATGGCTACATAGCCTAATAATATAACCTCAACTGAAAAAGGGAAATTGACAACAAAACTTTTTTCCGAATACTGTTCAACAGAGGACCAATGTGTTTGGCCACTGGCTGGAAAAGGAGATGAAATAAATTCTGGGAGGAAAGATTTGTCTAGCAGCCATTAGCCATTTGAGCAGAACAGAGACTCTGGGCTTAGGGCCAAATGACAAGCCAGGATAGTAAATCTGAGAGTGGTTTCCTGGCTATTTTTAGAACCTGAATCTGTGTGGGACCCCCATATGGACTGCTGCAGAGGTGCTCAGTCACCCATCTATTTGGCTGGTGTCCCACTTGCTGGTCTCAGTCTTATTTTCCACTGGATTTGGATGTGTCTGTTTGCATGATCACACAGCTTCTTCACAGCTCTCACGCCTCACCTATCTTCTACTGCCTCCAATTATTGTAGGACACATATTTAAAAGAGATTTACTGCTTTGAGCTGAGATTTACTTCTTTGATATCTCTAGAGGCCTCTGGTGTCTTCCCGGGGACTTAGCTGATTCTGCCATCATTTTACAGATAGATGCCATTGGCTGTACAGATGCAAGAAACCCCCAATCTGCGTGCCCATTATTTAAAGGATAATTCTGACTGCACCGTTGTGAGGAAGGGGTGAGGTGATCAATGCTCCCTCTAAGCTGTGGAGTCTTGTGAGCAAAAATTCTACTTTGTGAGCCACTGGCATTAAAGTTGTGAGTGAGCGATTTGGCCACTGCATAAATTAGTTTGCTCTGGAGCCATCCTTACTGAGCTGAGACAAAAATGTGTGAGCTGGAGGCTAAAAACTGCAAACTAGCTCACACTAATTCAGCTTAGAAGGAACACTAGAGGTGATAAGTCATGCCGTACTTGACATGTAGGTTGTTCTAATGATGCAACTAAGATACTGGAAGACACCTGCCTCTTTTCTGGTCATTGAGAAGATTTCCAGGGCCACCCTGAGCAGAGTCACTCCCTTCTAAGCCCACTGAAGGCAATTAGGGGAGTGTAACTCGACTTAGGCTGGCACTGTTAGTTTGCAGACTGTGCCAGGGCAAACACATCTGTCAACTACAACTTATTTGCACCTGATGACCGAGACACCATCTGGCCCTACAGAACAAGTGGCTACTGCACAGGGACAAAGCTGCTCGACAAGGGGTGTGAGACAAGTTTTGACCCAAAACCTCAAGGCTACCTGATTGAGACTGTAAAGTTTCTGTGGCTCAGTGGAAGAGCCTCTGCTTGGCATGCAGAAAGTCCCAGGTTCAATCTCCAGCATCTCCCATTAAAAAGATCAGGTAGGAGGTGATGTGGAAGACTTCTGACAGAGACCCTGCAGAGCTGCTGCCAGTCTGAGTTGGCAACACCGACCTTGATGGATTGATGGTCTTGTTCAATATGAGGTAGCTTCCTCTGTGTTCAAAATATTGCATGGGGAGACAGCCCTGGATTGCCTGTCATTGTCTCGGATTTGCCCTCAACAGCATCTACCAACAGCAGATTTTGCAGGAGGGAAGGCTGAGCTTAAGTTGTAGGGGGGTAGATTCCATTAGGAACTTTAGGAGAAACTTCCTCAAGATACCAGTGGCTTGACCATGAAACCACCACCTCGGGGGGAAAGTGGGGGGAGGCTGCTCCCACCTCTGGGGCTCTATTCCTGGCCGGAGGGTGGATCTCTTCCAGCCTGCCTCTGGGCCTTGCTGGGGGCATTGCCCGCCAGCCACTGCTGAAAACAGGATGTGCCGCCAAGCAGCAACCGCTCCGATGTTCCAATTCATTCCATCAAAACAAACAAGCAATAAACACAGTAATCAAAGCGGCATGGCCAAAAAGCACTGTACACACTGTGGCGCATTGAGACATTGCCCCAACTGATCGGTAGCCCTCTTTGTAAATGATAAACAGGTATTCGAAATATTTTCTGTTCCAATCTTTCTGCAGTTTCGCTTTATGAGAAATAACATTCAGTTCACTGAGGAAGTTTCAGCGAAATGAAGGACTCCAGCCGGCAGCCTCGTCTTCGGTTTCACTGCTTTGACATTCTTACTCAGCTCAGGTCTTCTGACTGCTTTTGAAACATCTGTATTATTTACCCTTTTGTGATTTATTGCTCTGCCACCATTTGATCTATATTTAGGTCTTTGGACCTTCATTTGTCATTATATTATACATATGTGTGGCAATTTGCCTACTGTTGAACCTAGAATGTATTAATAATAGCATATTAAAAATTGTGTACTTTACTTTTAGCAGAAATTGTCACAATATAGGTGATTTTCTGTGTGTTTGTGCAGTGCTTTTTGGCCATACTAATTCATTCCATCACAGGGAGTGAAGTTGGCCAGCCTTAATGAAAGACAGCAAGTGCAACAGTGGCGACCAATATAAATCAGGCCATTAGTGGCGGTGAGGCGACACCTCCACTACATTATGAAAGCCTGTAAAATCAAAATGTCTGCATTGATTTGTGTGCAAGGCCTGGCTGTGCGGTAAACAATCGATACAATGCAAAGAGTGGGCTTCTGGGCTCTGCCCTGGCACTTGTGACTCCATTTTTCTCCTGGAATAAGTGTGTAGTTGTTTCCCCCCCTTCCTACCCCCCACCACTTTTCAGTAACTGGATGTAAAACAGACTGGCTTGTGAGGAGGGGGAGAATGCTAAAGGGCACAGTACACTAAAAAGACATGACAAGCAATTCCCTGTGCTCACGAGAAGATGCAAAACCCCAAAGTAATCACAGTGCCTTTTTTTCCCCTGCCTTCTTCTGTGAATTAATGTGTTTTCTTTGCAATGAAGCACAAAAGGGGGATTAAGACTAAGGATAAATATATAATAAGCTTTGACCTATAATTGCTGCAGTTCAAGCAGAAAGCAGATTGTCTTAGACAGATGGAAAGGGCAATAGAAAAATGCTTACACGGGGGGTTATAGTTAAATAAAGTACTCCCAGGAAGCATCAGGGGAGTGAGTTGATTTTATCATATTTATTCTGTGCACCCACGATTCTGAGTGGTGAGAAGTTCCAGGTGGAATGCTTGACCTGGCTTGGTTCGCTTTGGAAGTGGAAACACTGGAGGCGTAACCCCGTTTTTGCAATACTTGCTCTATTTACAAACATGCAAGCAGAGAGAACGGGGGGAGCAAACTGGCTCCCCGACAGGGCAGCGGATCCACTAGCCCACATCACATCCCAAGGTCTTTCAGCCAGCTGCCAGCAGTGTCTCTCTGCTTCTTTCTCGGTCTCTTCCACCACACAGAAACAGCTCTTGTTTCAGATACTCAGCTGTTCAGCTAAAGGAGGTGCCATCCTATGGTTGCCAGCTCCTGGTTTTACTGTGTTTATAGCTCACCTTTCTTGCTGAGAGTTGCGGGGAGGGTAGTTTTAAAAAGCATACTTGTAACAGCAAAGACATCCAATAAACAGTGCAACAGTACAGATGCAAACAAATGCCCAGGGCAAGGTAATTCAGAGGGTAAGGCCTGTGGACAGAGGGGAGTGGGGAGGGGAGGGCACTTAGCAGCTTATGATGTTGCAGCGTCCACTCTCCAAAGCAGCAGTTTTTCTCCATGATAACTGACCTCTGTAGTCTGGAGATCAGTTGAAATTCTGAGAGATCTCCAGGCCCCACCTGGAGGCGGGCAGCCCCTGCCCTGTCACCCCTTCCAAGCCCTGATGGCTACTTGTACAGAACTACTTCTTAAAGAAGAGATAATTTACTGTTGTTGTTGTTGTCATCATCATCATTATTATTACAATGGACTCTGGTTTTCCCCAGGCCTGCCACTTGAGGCCATAATATAGACTGACCCACAGCAGTTCGAACACAGTCTCATGACAAGCTAACTCACCGCAAGCCCCATTACTGTGGACTGAAATGCTCAGGGTAAACTCCTTTGGTGGCTAAAGTGGGCTAGAGCCACATCAGAGATGGCATTGCGCTTTGTAAATAAAATGCACAAGATATTCCAAAGGTGCAGCAGCTATACTGATGGGACCGCAATGGGTAAGTTTTTCCCCCCCCTGTCACAGAAAGTGGAAGAATTTAGGGGATTTGGTGTGTGGGGGGGGGGGGAGTGACTAACTGAATTTGGTAGGATATGAAATTATGGGATATGTAATTCTGGAGAGGATTTTTTTCCACTTTCCCTACTCAAAATCTTAGTGAGTTTTGGACACAGACTACCTACCTTTAAAAACCAGATGCTGGTCAGACTCACCTGGCTTGGTCGGTGCTGGAACCAGAATGGTGGACTGTTTGTTTATTTACTTCCTGTATTTATAACCAGTGTTCCCTCTAGGCTGAGTTGGTGTGAGCTAGCTTAGTTTTTTTAGCCTCCAGCTCACATATTTTTCCTTCGCTCAGGAAGGATGGCTCCGGAGCAAACTAATTTATGCAGTAGCCAAATCGCTCGCTCACAAACTTTAATGCCAGTGGCTCACAAAGTAGAATTTTTGCTCACAAAACACCACAGCTTAGAGGGAGCATTGTTTATAACCTGCCTTTCTCATCCGTAGGGACTCAGATCAGCTTACATCATTCGCTTCTCCATTTTATCCTCAAAGCAGCCTTACGAAAAGGTAGGTTAGGCTGGGTGTGTATGTGACTGGCCCAAGGTCACCCAGCGAGCCCCTGTTGCACAGTGAGGATTCAAACCTGGGTCTCTCTTATCTCAGTCTGGCACTCTGACCAAGGCACACCACCCTGTCTCTCAGACCTGGGTCTGAAAATTCAGCACTGTGATCTGCTCTCAGTGTTCTGTGAGATTTATGAGGACTGGATCCTTCTTGGGTATGAAGTGGCAGGGATAAATTGATTGGCTAGTGTTGAAGTGATCTCTGACCTACACAATGTGTAGCTACCAATCCAGGAGTATCTGTGTGCATCTATACGTACACACTATCACTCGCATGCACACAGTTCCTTGAGCGTTTCCCCTTATATTTTCTCCAGCCATTCCTTAGAATTTCTCTGTATACATTTTCTACCATCTGTCCAGTGGATTTATTAGCTATCTTTTTTTAAAAAAACAGGATGCATCCAATCCATAACAGACCCAGAGGTCTAGCTAGTAGCAAAAACTAATAATGATACTATTGGCCTGACCTGGATGGCCCAGGCCAAGCCGGCACTGGTCAGACCTCAAAAGCTAAGCAGAGTTGGTCCTGGTTGGTACTTGGATGGGAGACCCCCAAGGAAATCCAGGGTGGCTGTGCAGAGGCAGGCAAGGGGCAAAAACCACCTCTGCTCCTCTCTTGCTTTAAAAACCCAAACCCTACAGGGTCTCCCCATAAGTCAGCAGGGACTTGACAGCACTTTACACCACCAATGATGATCAAGAGCTGCTCTCTACATGCCTCACTTTGGAGATGCCCCCCAGGTGCTGAGCTGACACCCACCCCTCTCTTTCTCACGCTTCAGTTTAAGAACATAAGAGAAGCCAAGGTTGGATCAGGCCAGTGGCCCATCCAGTCCAACACTCTCTGTGTCACACAGTGGCCAAAAACACCAGGTGCCCTCAGGAGGTCCACCGGTGGGGCCAGGACACTAGAAGCCCTCCCACTGTTGCCCCCACCCCATCAAGCACCAAGAATACAGAGCTTCACTTGCCCCAGTCTGGGGATTCCTATCTATACCTCGTGGCTAAGAGCCACTGATGGACCTCTGCTCCATATGTTTACCTAATTCCCTCTTGAAGCCGTCCATGCCTGTAGCCGCTGCCACCACCTCCTGTGGCAGTGAATTCCACCTGTTAATCACTCCTTGGGTGAAGAAGTACTTCCTTTTATCTGTTCTAACCCGACTGCTCAGCAATTTCATGGAGTGCCCACAAGTTCTTGTCTTATGAGAAAGGGAGAAAAGGACTTCTGTCTCTTCCTGCTCTATCCCGTGCATGATCTTATAACCCATGTCACCCCTCAGCCGTCATTTTCCCTAGCTAAAGAGCCCCAAGCGCGTCAACCTTTCTTCACAGGGGAAGTGTTCCGACCCTTTTGTCATCCTGGTTGCCCTTTTCTGCACTTTTCCCAATGCTATGATATCTTTTTTGAGGTGTGGCAACCAGAACTGTATACAATAACCCACGTCTTTCCTCTCCTCTCTCTCTTTCTCCTCCTCGGCCCCGTCTGCCTTCGTTCTTTCTCCAGCCTTCCCCGCGCTGTCTCTTCCGCGTCCGGCCACAGGTTCAGCTGCATCGGGGGAGCCTCCAGAAGGCTCACTGAAGGGGGCAGGAAGGCAGCAGCTGGGCGCTGGGTGCGGGTGTGCCACTGGCTGCCTGGAGCTTGTGGCAGTGCCAGGCGGGTGACGGGTTGTTTCTTTCGTAGACAGACTAGAGCCGCCGCGTTCCCCCCCCCCCCCCATCTCCGCCTCCATCCGAGCCCCCCCCCCCCCCCCCCCCCGATCTGCGTTCCCTTTCGCCGGCTCCGGCGGAGCTGTCCAGCCTCCTGGTGCTGAATGCGCTGCCCGCCGCAGCTGCGCCCGTCCCCGGCTGTGGTTCTTGACCCAGCGGTCAAGAAGACCAGGCGGTCCGGCTCGGCTCGGGGCACTTTCTGGAAGTCCCTTACCTAGCATCCACGCTCTTCCACGGGGCTTGCGCGCCCCGTGCGCCCCACCTGCGGCCAAAGTACCTTCTCCTCTAGTCCAAGTTCCTTCTTCCCTCCCGGTCCATCGGACTAGGAAAGCCAAGGGAAGACCTGTTTGCGTGAGGCTCCCCCCCCCCCCCCCGCGCCCCAGTCAGATGACTGGAGAAGTTGAAGCGGCCCCACCTCCAAAAGAGGAGCCCCCGAAGAGCGGCGCCTGAACCTCCGAGCAGCTGAAGGATCTCTCCAAGGAGAAGGCAAAGGCTCGTCCACGCCTAGTCCAGGGGCTGATACTCCTGACGGGAGAAAAGTTCTGTCTGGAAACTGGACTTACACCGTTGGGGCTGCATCAAGAACCCTGCTTGCCTCTCTCTTGTCGAGGGGGGACCCACGGTCTAATAGGATCCCAGGCTCGCCTTCTCTTTGGGTATTCTGAACGGAAGGCCGGTGGAAATGGGGAATGAGTAAAGGAGCTTGGCAGAGCTAGAGGGGCGAGGGACCCAGGAAAGTTGTGGATATACAAGAGGAACTGCTGTCATCGTCTCTGCTCTGGGCACGCCTATGGCTTGAAGGTAAGAGCTGAAAGATCCGGGTTCGCCTTTAAAAAGAAAAAAAAGCTGTTGTGAAATGCACAGGGTTAGGCAAGAGTGGTCAAATGCATACGTGGGGGTGCTGGAGAGAATGGACAGGTCTTCTCCAGGAGGCAAATATCTCTTGAAGGAGAGAGAGCGAGAGAGATGGGATGTATTTTAAGTAGATACCTTTGCACCAGAATGGAAAGAAGGCGAGAGATAAGGCTTGCCAGGTGCTTCAGTGTGAAAACTGCTCTGCTACTCTCTGGTGACATGCTGGATTTCCGAGCTGGGTGGTGGTGGAGGAAATCTCTTGGCGAATGATGCTAATGCTGCCCACATCTCTTTCCGTCTTCAGGCAGGCTTTATGGGTGCTTAGCAGTAATTATCTGTTATCTGCAGTTACAGGAACGGTATTAGAGAAGCTGGTAGAACTCATCTTTCTCACTCACATGGTTAAGACAGCAAGGCTGGGGGAGGGGAGGGGGAAATAGCTCCTGTCTGACTGTTTTGTTGGATTAAATTTGGATCCCCAACACAAAAATGCAGAGGGGCTGATGAGGATGAACCCCAAGGTGTGGTTTCCAAAGCCCCGGAGTTCCCCTCCATCAGTTTACAAACCCACCCCATCATCACAACCGAGCAGCCTCGCGACAGATTTCTCATCATTCGTCGTGTAAGACAACATTTGAAAATGCGTGAAGCCATTTTTATTCTTCATCTGGGTTGCTCTCACAGCCCCCGCCGGTGGCTCCTGTTCCCATTTTACAGTTGGGAGACTGAGGTGAAAGTGACCATGCTTCCCCCCCCCCCCCCAACATGCATCACTGTTGCTTGGCTGTCTGCCTTGCTCACTCCTCCTTTCCCTGGAAGTCAGTGGGAAATGTTCCATGGTCATTTTTTTAGCATCTTATTCTGTTCTCCAGACACCGGCAACAGAGAGGAATCCAAATGCTTTACCCAGAACTTGCTTTGCAAATGAACCGGAAAGCTGAATCTCTTTTAGAGTAGGAAAACCATTTCCACAAAAACTGTCCCAGCCTTCCCCAGCTTCTCATTTGCATGGATATTATGATATGTGAACAAGGTTTTCACAAACAGTGGTGGTGGAAAGAGCCTTCAAGTCTCAGCTGACTGATGGCGACCATGTAGGGTTCTCAAGGCAAGAGATGTTCAGAGGTAGTTGGCCATTGCCTGCCTCTTTGTAGCAACCCTGAATTTCCTTGGTGGTCTCCCATCCAAGTTCTAACCAGGTCCGATCCTGCTTAGCTTCTGAGATCTGATGAGAGTGAGCTAACCTGGGCCATCCAGGTTGGGACCACCACAAGTAGACCTAACAGTAGATAGCAGAGACTGCATAAGAACCCCTCCCCATGCCCTGTTTATGAGGAATTGCTGGCATCTGTACCCATGGTCGCTCCATTTTTATATTACTTTAACCACACCCAAGAGTGTATTTAAAGACGCATGGGACTGTTTGTGCATAGCTCGAAGGAACTGGGGGGTGGGCATGTTTTGTGTGAACTGTCCTTTGGTAACCTGCTATGAAACCACAGGGAAAGATAATGTTAGAAGCATTTAGGGCTGTGACCAAAAACCTGTTGTCCCCGTTGATCAGTTTTGTGATCCTACTGAGGAAGGAGAAGAAAAGTTGTTAATAAACAGTAGCAGAACTGCACAACCGCTTCCCCCTTTCTCAGAAGACATGTGCTTCCCACTCTGGCAAGACTGGGATACGTTTTAAGAGCTTTGCTCATTTATTGCATGTAAATATGATTAATCACTTCAAAGCCCTCGGCAATGTGTAGTCTCCTATTTATGTATTTTTACGCCTTTCCCAAACAGTTCTTGGTGGGTTGCTACTGGCAACCCAGAAGGACTTGGCTGCTTGCTTCTTCTTCTTTTTTGCTTTGTCCATAAAAGAAGGGATTGTTCAATACATGGCGAAGTCTGGTTCATTTATTTCCCTGGGGAACATGGGTTTCCTCTGTGTACAAGCAGGGAATGAGAGCGAGATTTGTTTTCCTACACAGGGAACCTCAATTAATATTTAATATTAATGCCGTATCAAGGGAATATGTTCTTTATTTCCCCTAGTGCCATTAGCTGCCATTTGATTTGGGACCATTAAAATCCAAATAAGTTAAAATGATCCTGTGTACCGAAGCAAGTGAACTGGTGGGCTCTTAAAAACAGGTCCATAGATTCATTATGTGGTCCGAGAAACTTGTGTGTTCTTTCTGTTAACAATAGAAAAGGGGGGGAAAGGAGCAAGGATGTTTAAAGAGAAGCGATGTTGATTGTACTGTAAACTGTGCCGGCAGAGATGGTTCTGGGAATGATTTAGGGTCTTATCCAATGCTCCCTCTGAGCTGCGGAGTCTTGCGAGCAAAAATTCTACTTTGTTTGCTACTGACATTAAAGTTCTGAGTGGGCGATTTGGCTACTGTGTTAATTTGTTTGTTCTGGAGCCCTCCTTCCTGAGCCAAGACAAAAATGTGTGAGCCAGAGTTTAAAAAACTGCGAGCTAACTCACACTAACTCAGCTTAGAGGGAACACTGCTTATCTACTTCCAGTTTCTATTCACTATTCACTAATGTTCTATTCACTATTCACTACTGCACTATTCAAAAGTTATCTCCATGATAATCAAGAGAGCTGCATTTCTGGGATGTTTAAAGAGAAGCGATCTTGATTGTACTGCAAACTGTTCCTGGGAATGATTTAGGGTCTTATCTACCTCCAGGTTGCATTGTTCAAAAGTTATCTCTGTGATAATCAATAGAGCTGCATTTCTGTAGGACCAGAGGCCTTGGCAAATGACCGAAATGGCCATCACTTTCACTGCACTAGTTGGCATGTCAGAAATATTTCCTTCTTTATGCAGAGACAGAGCATTTCAGCTTGGAAAATGAATACTGTATGATTTAAGGATAACATCTCACTCAAACTGTGACAGGAGATGAACCTCTCATCTGTAAGGTGACACAGGACTTCTTTCTGTGATTGCAATGACGGACTACCACAGCAATCCCTTTGGAAAGAGAACCCGCCCCCCCTCTTAAAATACCCAAACTTGAAGGCATTCATAGAAGTGATACAATGTTCCCTCTATGCTATGGAGTCCTGTGAGCAAAAATCCTACTTTGTGAGCTCCTGGCATTAAAGTTGTGAGCAGGTGATTTGGCTACTGCATAAATTAGTTTGCTCTGGAGCCGTCCTCTTGGAGCTGGAGACAAAAATGTGTGAGCCGGAGGCTAAAAAACTGAACTAGCTCACACTAACTCAGCTTAGAGGGAACACTGGAAATGAATAATTTGCTGGTTGCAGACAAAGCAAAAGAAATCACCTTTTAAAGACGTTACAGTTAACCCGTAGGAATCGTCACTGTCATAGAAAGACTTGGATGAAGCTACAAAGCCGGAGGCAGTTGTTGCTACTAGCCATCAACTCCAGCATAACTTTGACTCTCAGAATGGATGGTGCCACCGTTTTCTTTTTAGTCTTTCCTCTGATATAGCCGGGATGATAGAAGCTTAGCAGAAGGACAAGTGGATCCCTCCGAATGACACTCCTGTCCTCTTCAGAGCAACATCTCCAGAACACGCCAGGTAGACATGCCAGGTAGAGATGTCCCAGGTAGATTCAGCAGGGTGGCCATCTTGGTTTGCAGTAAAACAGCTAGATCTGAGTCCAGTTGTACCTTCGAGACCCACAAGAGACAAAGCTCTCAAAAGTTTATACACCTGAAATCTCACGGATCTCTAAGGTACTACTGGACTTGAATCTATGGCAGATAGCAAGAGCCTTCTCATAATCTTGCTTGCCCTTTTCTTTGCCCCCTCCATCGCAGTATTCTATTCAAGATATGCCCCTGCCTTTAGAACTTCTTAGTGGCTTCTGGCCAGACAAACACAGAAGTCAGAATGGTGTGCTTCATGGAACATTGGCTCTGACTCGAATAGCCCAGGCTAGCCCAGTCTCATCAGATCTCAAAAGCTAAGCAGAGTCGGCTCTGGTTAGTATTTGGATGGGAGACCTCCAAGGAATACAAGGGTCGTGACGCAGAGGCAGGCAATGGCAAACCAGCTCTGAATGTCTCTTGCCTTGAAAACCCTTTGGGGTCACCATAAGTCAGCTGTGACTCGACAGCAAAAAAAAAAAAAAAGCACCTTAAAGACCCACTGACTCTGGGACTTTTTGGTAGCTTCTGGCCAGCCAGACATAGAAGTCAGAATGGTTGGCTGCGTGGACCACTGGCCTGACTGTTTCCACTTAGGAAGTCCACCCATCCTCTGGGCCTTGTAGAATGCACTGCAGGATTGGCCAGCATTCCACCCTAACTCAGCGCAAAGTATGATGAGTTTGACATGTCCAGTTGTCCTGTCCACACTGATGTTTTTGAAGAAGATCTCTGGTGGCATGGTCGAGCTTGCATGGAAGGGGTTACAGGCTTCCTCTGTAGGTACATGCAATACAGCTTTGCATTTCACATTGTCCGAACCTTGCACACTCTCCTTTAACCTTAGCAAGCCATCCTCATTACCACAATACTGACTTCCATAGCCTTCCTATCCCCCTGCAACCATCCTAATACGATCCTAATTAAAGAAAGAGCACAGAGCTGCCATACACCGCAAGGTTTCTTTATGTGCAACAGCAGTTGGTTCAAGACCTTACGCATTATTAAAATGATTTTCATTTGCCAACTGATTACCTCCCCTAATAGCAGCAAACATTGGTGCACTTTAGCAAGCGAAGTGACTCCAGATTGCATACAGTCAGATTTGGGCTGTGCTGTCCTCACAGACCATGGATGAATAGGAAAGAGAAGAGAATCCCTTTCTGCTGTTTTCTGTAGGAAGGCTGAGCCTGCCATGAGAACATACCCCTTAGTTAGAGGAATAGAGGGAGGTTCACACATGAATGTCCATTGCTTGATTACTGCAACATGCAGTGACACCTTGTGTGTGTGCATGTGTGTCGGTGCGCACGCAAATGGTCCCATCACACCCAACCCCAAAGGCACAACTTCTTCGCATCACCTCAAACACAAAGCTTTTCAACCAGCTGTGAACCACCGAGGGCAGATTCACACACCTTTGTAATCTACTAAATCCCCACCCCCACCCTGAACAGCTCCGGGTTTGTGATGAAGGAGACCCAGCTTGTTGTGCGACATCTGTAACTGATGCCCAGCTTGCTCAAGCTGGTCATCCCTGGATCGCTGAGTCATCAAGGGATGAAGAAATTACATGAGTAAGGGGGGCAATCCTGCATCCAGAGCTTGAAACTGAAAAGAGTTCATTTCTGCAAGTATTTAGCTCTGGGATGTGCCGGGTGCTGTGTGATCCTGCCTCCAGACAAGACTTCTTCTTTCTCTCTTTTTGGCCACCTTGAGGAGTGCTTTTTTTTAAAAAAAAATATTTGGATGTGCTGATAATGCCTAACTGCACATCTGTGAACAATCACATAGTTACGATGATGCATTTCTGCTTCCAGTAATTTTCTCTGTTCCTAGCCAGTGGCTGAATGGTAGAAAGAGGGTGCACCTCTTTCCAGAAACCAAGCATCAGTGTCCTTTCAACATGGCCCTTCAGAGCCAGCGTGTTGTCCTGGGAGAGCTAGGCTAGGAGCGGGGAGACCTCGATTCAAATCCTTTGCTTCCATGAAGCTCACTGTTAAACCTCAGGCCAGCTGAGCCTAATTCCCTCGTAGGGTTATTCTGTCTTGCATTTCTTATCCCACCCTGCCTCCACAATGCACAGGGAATCATATACTCCCTTCTTAGATTTTATCTTTACAACAACTCTGTGAGGTAGGCCGTGCATAGAGGGAGTGAGTGGCCAAAAAGCACCTAGTTCGTCTTCTTGAGGTCTGGGGATTTGATCCTGGTTCTCTCTAGTCTGGCCTTTTGGCCCCTACAACCCGCTGACATTGCCAGGGAGAACAAATGCAGGATGACCTGTTCAAAATGAGCCCGAGCAGTCCAAAGAGGACATTTGGAATTTGTCTCTGCAGCGTCAGTCATAGCAGCAAAGGAAGGCTATTTTCTCTGCTTCCGGCTCGTACGCTGAATCTCCGCCAGCTATGTAGGAGAGTTCGGGATGGACTGAAATGGAGATTATGATTTGGCCATCAACTGGCAAGTTTCTTAGTCGGTTACAGATACCTCTGACCTGATCTGACTCAGATGCTAACTTGAAAACAGGACCAAGCACTAGAGGTGTTGTCAATACCCAGGGCCCTTTAAAAAAAAAAGAGGTGCTGGAACTCTCAAGAGAGAAATGAAGTTTTCAATCTGTATACTAAAAACTCGTGAACTTGTAAACATTTTAAAAAGAATTTTGTCAAAGAGGTTCCGGAACTCCGTTCCGGCACATTCCCCCGGAAAGAAAGCCCTAGCAATACCATCTATTCAAGTTATTATGGACAAATTCCCTACTTCTGGTGGCTGCTGAGGAGGTTCTTGGAGCAGTGAAAGCCCCCACCTGTAAACTAGATCCTGGTATCTCCTGGGTCTCCTGCCAATCTAGTAGTTTGGAAGCAAGAAACTGCAAGTAGATAAATAGGTACCACTTTGGTGGGAAGGGAACAGCGTTCCGTGAGCCTTGGCATCTAGTCATCCCAGCCACATGACCACGGAAGTGTGTTTGGACAGCACTGGCTCTTTGGCTTGGAAACGGAGATGAGCACTGCCCTCTAGAGTCAGATCTGACTGGCTTTTGAGCGAGGGAAACCTTTGCCTTTACCTCCGGGGTACTAAAAGAAAGTTGATTCCTTTGAAACGTGGTGCTGGAGGAGAGTTTTATAGATACTGCAGACCACCAAAATGACAAATAAGTCGGTTCTAGTTCCAGTCAAGCCTGAAATGTTCCTAGAACAGTGGTGGCAAACCTATGGCACGCATGCCAGAGGCGGCACTCAGAGCCCTCTCTGTGGGCACGCACGCAGTTTGGGCACTCAGTCTCTAAAAGGAAAAAGACGATACTCGAGGCTGGGCTGCTCTCAAACGTACAAAGTATGAGCCAAGGTTAGACAAATTATCAGCATGCATACAACAGCAAAAATCACATTAATTGTTCAAAAGCATGCCAAATGCAAACTTTTACCTTTCAATAAAAAGTTGTTTGTATAATTGAAAGCTCTGTTATTGTGTTTTTCTTTTAAGACAAAAGTTGTTAATGTATGAGTTTTTTCTAAACTAAAACCTCAGTATTCAGGTTAAATTGTCGTGCTGGCGCTTTGCGATAAATAAGTGGGTTTTGGGTTGCAGTTTGGGCACTTGGTCTCTAAAAGGTTCGCCATCACTGTCCTAAAAGCGAAAATCAAGATGGGCAGCTGTGTTATTCTGTCTGTAGCAGTAGAAAAGAGCAAGAGTCCAGGAGCACCTTAAAGACCAACAAAACATGTGGCAGGGGAGGAGCTTTCGGGAGTCACTGTTCACTTCTGCATTTCATTCACGAAAGCTCCTCTGCCACATATTTTGTTAGTCTCTAAGGGGCTACTAGACTCTTGCTCTTTTCTGCTACTAGAAGCTAAGATGACTCAACTGAGGCTATTATACTTTGGTCACATCACGGCTCACACCTCACTGGAAAAAACAGCAATGCTAGGAAAAGGTGAAGGCAGCAGGGAAAGAGAATGGCCCAGCAAGACATGGATTGACTCAATCGAGGAAGCTGTTGCTTTCAGTTTGCAAGACTGTTGGTGTTAGGACATCGAAGGCGCTTCAAAACATACACACCTCCTGGCCTGCAAAACCTTGATGGGAGAAAGTCAGTGTTCTCTTGCTAAGATAGTAAATTGGTCCCGACCCAAAGAAAGTTTTCCTGGCTTTTTGAAGAGGGCTGTTATTAGGCCACTGCTGAAGAAACTACTGT
This sequence comes from Lepidodactylus listeri, assembly GCA_029233225.1. Lineage (NCBI taxonomy): Eukaryota > Metazoa > Chordata > Lepidosauria > Squamata > Gekkonidae > Lepidodactylus > Lepidodactylus listeri. The sequence goes on along the minus strand of JARCFY010000014.1, from coordinate 72,142,260 downwards.
CTCCAAAGAAGAGGCAAATATTTAGAAGCTGGTTTCAAGCCTGCTGAATCCAGGTAAGGTGGAGATGACGTTCGATCGACTGAAGGAAGTGTGTCGCCACCATTGGTTTCCCTGTCATTGGCAGAATATGTAAAGAGCTCGGGGGTACTTTGGGATGCAGCCTCGCAACTGTAGAGGGCTGTTTGGACCTCTTGCTGTCTGGACCTCTTATTTGATGATGAACTTTTTTGCACTCAAATGATCTGGCTGCACTGATAGAAGCTCCTTTATCCTCAAGGCAAGATTTCGGCAATGTGCTATCTGTACACGTAGCAGCCCTTAAGGACGAGTCAGTCAGGGCAGAATATCTTGGCTCGCCTCTTAGTGAAAACACGCCATTTCTGCTGCTCGTGTAAATTCACCAGGTTCACTCACTGGACTTTTTGAAAATGACAACTCTATTGAAAGTGGGCATATGTTTCGATGTTCCCCAAGGGGGCTGATGGCAGCAGACCAATTTCTCCATGCCACCAAGCCCAGGGCTAAAGCTTTTCCTGGTTTGTACTGCAGGAGATGGCGGTGTAGCTTTGAATGTATGTGCGAACGCTCTGCTGTGAGGAAAAAGAAATCTGTGCATGTACAGAAAGCAGCATATCAGGGAAAGAGTCTCTGCCTGCTCCCCCCCCCCCAAATGCATACACTGTTTTTCCGCCCGTCTCTCAAGGAAAGCATTAAAATGCAATCTTCCACTAGCAGTCTGAAGAGCTGGAGGTCAGTGAAAGCTTTTCAGAATGTATAACATGGCCTCTGGATGCAGAGGCCAAGTAGAAGATCTTGAAACAGTCTTGGGCCAAGCCGAAACAGGAGGTCCTCGTAGTCTTGGCAGAGCTACAAGGACTGCTCAGCTCCTGCCTGGGTATGGTTGCCAACTCTGGGTTGGGGAATTCCTGGATATTTGTGGGTGGACCCTGGTGAGGGCAGGGTTTGGACAGGGGGAGGCACCTCAGCAGGGTATAATACCATACAGACCAACCTCCAAAGCAGCCATTTTCTCCAGGGGAACTGATCTCTGAAGAAGAACATAAGAACATAAGAGAAGCCAAGGTTGGATCAGGCCAGTGGCCCATCCAGTCCAACACTCTGTGTCACGCAGTGGCCAAAAACACCAGGTGCCCTCAGGAGGTCCAGCAGTGGGGCCAGGACACTAGGAGCCCTCCCACTGTTGCCCCCCACCCCCAAGCACCAAGAAGACAGAGCATCCCTTGCCCCAGACTGAGAGTTCCTATCTATACCTTGTGGCTAAGAACCATGGATGGACCTCTGCTCTGTATGTTTATCCAATTCCCTCTTGAAGTCATCCGTGCTTGTAGCCACCACCACCTCCTGTGGCAGTGAATTCCATGTGAAGAATTCTATGAGAAGAAGAGGAGGAGGAGGAGGAGGAGGAGATTGGATATACCCCACTCGTCTCTCGGAGCCTCAGAGTGGCTTACAGTCTCCTTCCCTTCCCCTCCCCACGACAGACACCCTGTGAGGTAGGTGGGGCTGAGAGAGCTCTGAGAGTACTGTCCTTGAGAGAATAGCTCTGAGAGAACTGTGGCTTGCCCAAGGTCACCCAGCAGCTGCAAGTGGAGGAATGGGAAATCAAAACCCGGTTTTCCCAGGTCAGAGCCCGTGCTCCTAACCACTGCACCAGACAGAGCCATTGTAATGCTGGGAGGTCTCCAGGCCTCACCTAGAGGTTGGCAACCCTATGCATGGGCCGTGGCAGTGATGAAACCTGCTGTTGTTGCTGGTCACTGCATTGCTGCCAGTGGCCCTACGGCCTGGCCTATCCCTAGCCCCAGTGGCTCTCCAAGGCAGTGACTGCCCCGCAGCTCTCCTGGCAAGTTAAGGTTTTTGTTCCGTTCTGTCAGTCCTCACAAAAGCACTCCAGGACGTCTCTCTCTCTCTCTTCCTCTCTCTCCTTCTCTCTCTCTCTCTCTCTCTCTCTCTCTTCAACTCCTCTTAAAAGACCCGCCTCCTTTCGCAATTGTTTCTTTCCCATCACAATGACTTCAGCTGGCCCCCACGTCTCTATTTTTAGCATTGCACTATTTTAAAAAAAAAAACACACACTCGAGATGCAACTGCATCTTTGCTGCTTCTTTTCTCCTTATCTCCTTCATTATCTTCTCCTCACCCTGAACGGGATGTATTTCTGGTTTCGCCCCCCCACCCCCCTTCCTGCAGACCTTTCCATGCCGCTCTGGAGGAGGAAAACATGCGGAGAGCTGAAAGTTGTGATTAGCCCATTCAGAAAATGTAAATGCTGTCTCCTCTTGGGCTGCTGTGTGGCAAGCCTGGCGGCGGAGGGAGAGGGGGACTCCATTGCCAATAGAAGAAATGAGGAGGGGAACCAGGGGTCATTTCGAGCAGGAGCTCGGGGGAGCGCAGCTCCGGGAGTTGGTGCCGGCCCCACCGCTTGTGTCCTGGCTGCAGCAAAATGACCCTGTCCCCTGGAAAGGCCCTTGTTCCTCGGACCAGCCTTCTGAAGGCTTCAGCCACCACTGAAGCTATCCTCCCAGAATAGTGGCATTTCCAAGGCTTGAATTAGTACCTGTCCCCCCTCTGCCAGCTTGCTTGCTTGCTTGCTTGCTTTCTCTCTCTCTCTCTCTCTCTCTCTCTCTCTCTCTCTCTCTCTCGCCTTCTGACACACTTCCGGTGATGTCAAGTGGTTTAGCATATGCAAATAAGTGATGCTAATGAGTTATGCTAATGAGCTCCTGCCCCTCTTTTTCTACAAAATGACCCCTGAGGGGAACAGTAACTTAAGCCCCCTCAAATTAACTTAACTCGAGCCCCTGGGGTCAGGAAGCCATTTTCCTCCAGTTTGGCTGGAGATCCTCGCGGTTTTTTGTCACCTTCTGGGCGTGGAACAGAAGTCACTGGGGGTGTGGAGTGGGCGGTATTGGTGACTTCCCGGCATTATGCAGGAGGCTGGACTAGGTGACCTCAGAGGTCCCTTCCAACTCTATGATTCTGTGATTCTATGAATTTCTTTTTTTGCCTGTCACTGGGGACAGCAGCTGTTACAAATTATGGCTCACAGAAACCTTCTTGGTTCTTGACTCCCGTGGAAAACCCGAACCAAAGAAGGAAGTCCCGTTTCAACACTGCCATGGCAAGCATTCAGGAGTGGGCTTGGAATTGCTTTTGGATTCAGTGAAGACACAACATTAACATGCCAACAGTGTGTAAACGTTCTTGATAACCCCTTATCCACTCACGGTCCAGGGCCCAAGCAATAACGTATTATGCCCAGTCAGGTTTTGCAGCAAAAATTAATTCTGTGCCGTGCCGTGCTTATCAGCCTCTGAGCGCTTTCATTTATCTTGAGTGCCAGACCGACTGCGGGGAAACTTGGCTTCCTAACAGTTGTTGGAAGCATCACGTTGCCTTTGTGGCTCAGGTTGGAACTGGCTAATTCAAATAGTCCAATTTGCTCGGGATCTAATTGTGTAAGCAATGGAAGAGGCTCATGTGGAGTTTTTTGGGATGACTGGACAGAATCCTCACAGATGATAGATGTACAGAGAATTGTGTTTCTCATCTGGCATTAGTTTTGCATAAGAAGCTGTGGCTTTGGGATATCAACCTCCAGACGGGACCTGGAGATCCCCCCAGAATTACAGTTTTCTCTCCAGACTATGGAGTTCCACTGGAGAAATTGGATGCTTTGGAGGGTTAACTCTATGGCATTGTACCCCACTGAGGTCCATACCCTCCCCAGGTTCCATCTCCAAATTTCCAGGAGTTTCCCAACCTGGATCTGGCAACCCTAGAGGGCTCCTACATCTGTCCATAAAGACAGGGTTAGGAGATTATGAGGAGAGATTAGGAGAAATTATGCCTTTTATTGAACCACTATAAGGAAGTCTGCAAAATTTTGGCATGTCTCAGAACTCTTGGTTTTGGGTTGGTCTGCAGCAGAGCCGCAAGATTCGAGTCCAGGAGCACCTGAAATACCAACTAGATTCCCAGGGTACGTGCTTTGGTGAGTGAAAACTCCTGAAGATTTATGCCCTGGAAATCTAGTTGGTTTTTAAGGTGCTGCTGGAGTGACTCAGTTAAGGAGGCCCTGGCCTTCCGTTTGCAAGACCTGAGCAAGGCTGTCAGCAACAGGAGGTCATTACTTCATAGGGTCGCCAGAAGTTGGAAGTGACTTGAGGACACATAACACACATGCACACTCACTAGACTTTGGTCTCACCAGGACTTCTGGGGAAGTTGAGAGCATCGTGTTCGAGGCTTGCCATCTGAGCCGCGCAGTCCCGTCTCTCTTGCCTGGCATGGGGGAGAAGAGCGTGTATGAACAACCACAGATAGCTCCTCAGTGGACCTAGCCTGAGAGGAAGTGGTCTAAGTACCTGTCAGTCCTTGGAAGAGGTGAGCGTCCTGCCTACCTGGAGAGAGAGAGCAGAGAGGTGTGGGTGTGAAACGCAAGCACAGTTGTGATGCTGAGAGGGCAGTGATGTTGAAGCTGGCTGAAGCACCTGGGGGTACAGTGTCTCTCTCTCCCTCTCTCTCTCTCTCTTCTTGTCTCTGGGGAATCTGATGTAGTGTAGAAGATCGGCTGCCCTGTAGGAATGTCTCCGTCTTTCACCTGTGTATTCGTAAATAAAGCAAATGCTACCGAAGCAACATAAAGCTGAGCAGCTGCCCAATACTGAGCCATTACAGTCTGCATTGTCTACTCAGAATGCCAGTGGCTCTCCAGGGTCCCAGGCAGAGAGAGGCGTTTCACTGGAGTTACTACTTGTGGTAAAGGGTTGGGGACTGTAGACGATACCACTGTGTATAATCCCGTACTATCAGTTGCTATAAGTAGGTCCCTACTATGTAAGGTTTGAATTGGTTTAATGGGTCATGTTAATACTTATGCTTTGTTAACCACGATCGGCCTGGGGAGATTCCTGAACAAATTGGGTGAGTACTGCAATGCGGAAGGCTTGCGAATAAATTATGCCGAGTCAAAAGTTCTGGATTTTAGGAAGCGCCCAAAGAAATCTACCTGGAGCATTCTTGGCACTCAGATCGAACAATGCAGCACGTATAAATATCTGGGTTTTGCCTTTGCAGAATCTCTCTCCTGGCGCCCCCACCTGACACCATTAAAAGCTCCTGCCATGAAGAATGTGGGGGGTTTCACTGAAATTCCACTTTTCTAAGGGAGGAGGCATGGTAGATCTTGTTCTTCAACTGTACAGGAGTAAGATCATTCCAGCCATGGTATATGGATCCGAGATCTGTGGCTGGGAAGATCAGATATTGTCCCTAATTAGAAATTGTGCAGAATTATTTTACGAGGCGGATTCTCACCTTGCCAAGGGGTGCGCCCGTGGCGTTAATGAGGGCTGAACTCGGAATTAGCTCATTGAATGCCAGAGTCAATGCTATAATTTTATCCTATTGGAGAAAATGTTTAGAATGACCCCAGGATTCCTTGGGGGGGGGGGTTGAGTTTTAGTTTGCTCCTAAAATCCTCTAGACTAGGTGGCCATTTGGCTTTGATTCAATTGAAATTTTCAATTCCTGATTATCTGTTAAAGAAAAAAAAAAAACAAGTACGGGAACTGAAAGAATGAGTGTTCAAAAAGGGTGGGCTTATGGACCAGGATGTGATGGCACATTGTCTCACGGCACCATTATTTAAGTTTTTTAAAAGGGATCACCATAGAGAGCCAGTTTGGTGTAGTGGTTAAGTGTGCGGACTCTAATCTGGGAGAACCGGGTTTGGTTCCCCACTCCTCCACTTGCTCCTGCTGGATGACCTTGGGCAAGCTATAACTCTGGACCAGCTGTTCTCTCAAGGACAGTTGTCTCAGAGCTCTCTCAGCCCCACCTACCTCACAGGGTACCTGTTGTGGGGAGGGGAAGGGAAAGGAGATTGTGAGCCACTCTGAGACTCCCTTGGGTAGTGAAGGGTGGGGTATAAATCCAGTCTCTTCTTCTCTTCTTTATTTGGAGAAATTAACCACCCTGGAATTAAGACCGGCTTTTATGGCTTTAAGATTTCAATCCATGCCCTCAATGATCAGGACTGGACGTTTTTCTGGTATTCCTGCACCCCTTAGATATTATCTTGGTGATATGGGGGAAGTAGATGACATATGTACATTATGAGAGCCAGTTTGGTGTAGTGGTTAAGTGCGCGGACTCTAATCTGGGAGAACCGGGTTTGATTCCCCACTCCTCCACTTGCACCTGGCTGGATGACCTTGGGCAAGCCATAGCTCTGGACCAGCTGTTCCCTCAAGGACAGCTTGGGAAAGAGCTCTCTCAGCCCCACCTACCTCACAGGGTGTCTGTTGTGGGGAGGGGAAAGGAAAAGGAGTTTGTAAACCGCTCTGAGACTCCCTTGGGGAGTGGAGGGCGGGGTATAAATCCAATCTCTTCTTCTTCTTCTTCTATATCCTGAGATGCCCATGGCATGAAGCTCCTACGTTAAAGTATATTATCCCCATTATTCCGCCGCGTAATGGACTTTCTGATCTGGATTTGGTCAAATTTTTACTCTCGGACCTTGATCACAATGTTTCTAGTAAAATGGCGTTATTTGCCTTAGCAACAAGAAAAATTAGAATGAGCTTAGTATTTAATGCAAAGTAGAAAGAGTACAGGATTTCATGTAAGATATTGATATTTTCATTGCTTACATTATCATTTTATAGGTTGATGTATTTTTCTACTCAACCTTGATGTGTTATGTTATGACCTATGGCTAAGACACTAAACTTATCTGAAGTGTGACTTATGCTTTGTTTCACTTCTGGCGTCATCCAGATGAGTACAAGTCAAATCCTGTCACACGGTCTATTAGCTGCCCCGCCCTGTTCAGCCTTATTATTGACTTATTCTGTGTAATGGGCCTTGGCTGATTCTTTTCTATTTGTACCCAAGCGCACCATTGGAGCTTTGAGCATTGCAGATTGGGCCTAATCCATGGGCAGATGAAATATCATACAGCTAGATGAGCTGTCCATGTTGTATCTCAGGAATATTTATCACCACTTACTCCATGGGTGAACATCTCAGTGTGAGTAAGGTCCAGTCTGTGTAGGATGAATTTTACGTATATTTTTCTTTAAGTTATGGAGTACTCAGTTTGTTTGTTTGTTTTTTTATAAATTTTTATTGATTTTTCCCTATAACTACAACTATTACGCTACCATCTAAGCTACATATACCTTATACAGAGAGTACTTTATCATTTGCTTAATACTACCTTATTACATAATATAATTATGAAGCATTTAGAACCTTGGATATATTTCAATTACTTGTTACTGCTACTATAAAAAATATCAAAACTATTTGGCAGGTACGCCCACCTAGAGAAATACGGTTAATTAAACAATTTGTAATACATAAGTGCAATGCTTAATAAAACAGTTTAATCACTATTTCTTCTTTTGTCCTCTTCTTGTCTTAACAGTCTCAACTACTTTTGGAGCTGCAGCTCTTTTTTCCGAGTCTGACATTTCTTCTTCACTCTTTGAGCTATCAAATCCATACATGCTTTCTTGCGAGGCCAGTGAACCATCTGAGTCTCTCCCAGTTTTCTGCTCTTTGCTTTTTTCCAGAAATTTTTTCGCTTGTTGAACAGAGTCAATCTTATACTTCTTATCTTTGATGCTGAAGCATAGTCCTTCTGGAGTATTCCAACGATAGATAATAGACTCAGACTGGAGCCAAGATGTCAATTTTCCATAGGCTTTCCTTCTTTTCCTTATTTCAAATGGGATATCCTTCATCACTTTTACTTCTTCTCCCAGGATCTTCAGAGCTGCTTTGTTTGTGGTCCTAAGCACCACATCTCTTGTAGATTTTTTGGAGAACCTTATCATAATTTCACCAGGCAGGCTTTTCTTTTTAGTATAATCTGGATAAGTTCTGTAAACCATATCCATATCGCTTTTTATATCCGCTGCTTTCATGCCTGTCACTGGTTCAAGTGCTTCACTTAGCAAATTTTTAAGGTCTTCTCCTGTGTTTTCTGGCACATTCTGAAGTCTTAGGAAAAAATTCGATCTTTCCATTTGTAATTTCAAAAGCTGATCGTGGTGGAAGGCCTTTTCCTTCTCTGCCTTTTGCAGTCTTGCGTCTTGGTTTTTTACTGAAGTTTTTACTTCCAGAAGTTCTCGCTGCAGCTTCTCTGTGGATTTATTCGACTCTTTTAGTTCTAGCTGCATTTTGTCCATCTTAACGTTGAGAGCTGTCATTTGGTTCACTAGAGGTCGCAATAACGAGGAGAACACCGCACTCATCTCCGTGGTATCAACCTTTGAACTCGGAGCTGTACTTCCTAGTTTGGGGGAAGGTTCCAGTTTTCCCGTCATTGTTGAGGCTACGCTCTTTGTTTATAGATTGATAAGATGAACGAAAGGAGCAAATTTTCAAACAGCACTTATGTCCTTCTAAAGTTTATATCTCCAAGTGAGCGATGCTGCCATCTAGCAAGGTGGATGGGCTTTTATTCCTGCAGTAACGCCACGTAAAGAGTCTCGTAAGTACGCTAGTCCCGGAGAGGGGTGGGTGGGTTTCACTCCTCCCGCCGTCTTCCCGCTGTGTTCTGCTTTTCTTACTTCAGACTCACGTTTTCTCCATGCGTAACTGTCAGTTCCAGCCTCATTGCTTCGCACTCTCTGCTGCTTCACGGATTTGCGCTTTCAGCCATACGGCTCCCACGGCGGGGGAACCTATGGGGGTGATGAAAAGGGATCTCGATCCCTCGGTCGCCACCGTAGGGAGAGATCCCCTTCGTGTCACCCCAGGCAGAGCCCCCTCACTGGGGTCTCTGGGGGCTCGGCACCAGTCCAGAGCCCCTTCTTCCCGCCGGGTACGGATCGCTGTCCCCGCAGTTGCGGAGGAGAGCGTCCGCCATCATCGCAAGTCTTGCCAGAAGTCTGGAGTACTCAGTTTGAATTCTACCACCAAGGAAGGCTTTTTGCCATAATGCGTTTGGTATTGGGTTTTGTATATGGTTGTTATCTTTGCCTTTTATTCTGTATTTACATAATTGGACCTTTGTCTTTATATTAGGATTAGGTTCTGAGGTGCAAAGCCATATGATTGTGGTTTTTAAATGATTCTTTAGCACTTTTGAATGTATAATTAAATTATATACGATATTTTTGTACATGAGCTATAATATACCATAGCTATATTTTAGTTTCTTTTTCTTTGCCTCAACCTTTTTGGCTACCATCTGCTTTGAATCCCAGTGAGAAAGGCTGATTATGAGTAATATAAACAAACAAATACTTGATCCGTTCCACTGGAGTATCCAGGGAATCGCACCTGGGACTTCCTGCATGCTTCCTGCTCTGCCGCTGAGCCACAGCCCCTCCGATGCTTTCTTCTTTCAAAGGGAACCAAACAGAGGTCCCGCCTCTGGAATGGCTTGCTGTGTAACCATCTCTAGGATTGCTAGCCTCCAGGTGGGGCCTGGAGATCTACTGGTATCACAACTGATCTCCAGATGACAGACATCCATTCCCCTGGAGGAAAAGGCCGCTTTGGAAGGTGGACTCTCTGGCAATATACCTTGCCGAGGTCCTTCCCCTCCCCAAACACTGCCCTCCCCAGGCTCCACCCCCCACCCCACCCTGAAATCTCCAGGTATTTCCCAACCCAAAGCTGGTAACTCTTAGCTTCAGTGCACTTGGTTATGCTGGTCTGTGTCTAGTTATACGAAACTGATAGCTGAACCGGTCCTTTTATGAAGCAGACTGCTTTCTGATTGAAGGGCGGGTTCACACCACCAGAAAAATCGAGCTGGAAATTTCCTGGACTGGTCCTCTTCAGGCTGCAGGTGGATGACCACAGGGGCAGAGTCCTCTGCCAGTTCAGCTTGCCCTTCTATGAGCTGGCCTGTCCATCTTTCTGGGGTGCACTCAGCAGAGACAGGGCCTTGCCTGTCATGGCCCCCTGTCTCTGGAGTTCTCTCCCTGCAGCTGTTCACCTGGAGCTCAGTTTTAGGCACCAGTTTCTTCCTCCCTTCTAGGGTTTACAGCCTCCAGGTGGTAGCTGGAGATCAGTTCTTCTGGATAAACATATGGAGCAGAGGATATCCTCTGGATAAACATATGGAGCTATTAGCCACAAGGTATAGATAGGAACTCTCAGTCTGGGGCAAGTGATGCTCTGTATCCTTGGTGCTTGAGGGGGGGCAACAGTGGGAGGGCTTCTAGTGGACCTCATGATGGCACCTGGTATTTTTGGGCACTGTGTGACAGAGTGTTGGACTGGATGGGCCATTGACTTGGTCCAACATTCGCTTCTCTTATGTTCTTATAAGAAAATGGCTGCTTTGGAAGGTGGACTCTATCGTGGGATTATACCTCTTGAAGACCTTCCCCTCCCCAAACACCGCCCTTGTCAGGCTCCACCCACCCAAACCTCCTGCTGTTTCTCCACCCAGAGCCGGCTACCCCCTACCTTTCCTTTCTTGCTCACTCCGTAGAACTGGCCACTTATGAATGTTTAGGTCTTGGTTTTTCCAAGTGGTGGTTATAACACAGTTGCTTCAAGGAAAAAAAAAACATTGATGCTTCTCTGTTCGCTTTATTAATTTTACAGTGGCTGGATCATCTTTTACGGCTGCCTCATTATGGCGATTTCAGTGTTTTTTATTGCACAATTGTTAGGGTTTTTATTAATAATCGGAAAAGTACCCCGGGAGCCTTTCTGTGTGGAGAGATACCAGCTGTTGGTGTTTTAAATAAGTGTGTAATGAATATGAGTGATCCCCAAACACTTTGAGAAAACTCTATGCAGGTGAGCTCATAGCAAATGAGCAGGCGAGCCTTTTCCTTTATCCTGCTAGCTAGCTATGCACAGAGAAAGGTTCTTTTTGCAGCAAGGCCCTTTGCTCCGATATGTGGTGTCAGGACGATAGCCAGCAAGTCAGCTGTTCTTTTGGATGTCATCCTAGAGAGGATGTTGACCTGGCATCTACTAACCGAAAGAAGGATGGATGAGACCAGAGGGCCTTCGGATTCATCCACCTGGCAGGCAGAGGGCTGTTCCTTTGCATTCCCATGTGCAAGGAAGCAGATGATTACCTTCTCCTCCCCTTGGGCATCAGGATGGATTCCGAGATGACTTTCTCAATTCACTGGGCACTTTTCCGCTCACGGTGAAATCAAATTGACTGGCTAAACTTTTCCTTCCCCCTGATTTGCGCAGGGATGGCAAAAGCCATTAAAGCCTTTTCAATTAGCTCAGGTCTCCCGAGGGAAACACAAAGTCAACAGTTCCTTAAGTTTCAACCTGCAAAGCTGGGCTGGCTGGCTGCGTGGGAAAGGCTCCCCGGGGGATTTCTGTTCCATGTCTTGTCTGTCTCCCCACATGGGGTGGGTTCTGGGAGCAGATGACACAGAAGATGGGGGTGCATTTCTAGGTATGATGGCAGTTCCAAGCCCCCAATGGGGGGGGGGCTTCTCCTTTATGGGTGGGATCTTCTAGGAATGGGCCTATAGGGTTGCCAGCTCTGGGAGAGGGAACTCCTGGAGATTTTGGGGGTGGAGCCCGGGGAGGAGAGGATTTGGAGAAGGGGGGGGACCAGCAGGGTACAATAACACAGAGTCCACCCTCCAAAGCAGCCATTTCCTCCCGGGGAACTGCCTGGTGATCAATTCTAATTGTGGGGGGTCTCCAGGCCCCACCTGGAGGCTGGCAACCCTATATGTCAATTAACCAGTCCTAAATAAACATCTTGGTAGTAACTAGGGTTGTCAACCTCCAGGCGGGGCCTGTGGAACTCCCAAAATTACAATGGATCTATAGACCACAGAGAGCCATTCACCTGGAGAAAATGGCTACTTTAGACCCCACTGAGGTCCAGTTTCTCCCCAAACCCCCCAAATGCCACCATCCCTAGACTCCACCAGGAATTCCAGGAACCCCAGACTGGTAAATCTGACTAGAAGAAGCTAAAACATGCACAGAGAGGGAAGGCGGCATGGGACAGCTTGATCTCGTCAGATCTCAGAAGCTAAGCAGGGTCGGTACTTGGAAGGGAGACCACCAAGGAAGGCTCTGCAGAGGAAGGGAATGGCCATCCACCTCTGCTTCTCCCTAGCCTTGGAAGCCCCTTGCTGGGGTGGCCATAAGTTGGAAGCTAAGCAGGGTCAGTACTTGGAAGGGGGACCACCAAGGAGGGCTCTGCAGAGGAAGGCAATGGCCAACCACCTCTGCTTCTCCCTTGCCTTGGAAGCCCCCTGCTGGGGTGACCATAAGTTGGAAGCTAAGCAGGGTCGGTACTTGGAAGAGAGACCACCAAGGAAGGCTCTGCAGAGGAAGGCGATGGCAAAGCCAGCTTAATCTCTCTCTGTGTAAAGTAGTACTTCCTTTTGTCCATCCTGAATCTATTGACATTGGCCTATCAATCAAGGTCAGTGTTGTCTATTCAGCCTGGCAGTGGCTCTCCAGGGTCTCAGGCAGAGGTCTTTCATATCACCTGCCGACAGATCCTTTCCACTGGAGACACCGGGGATTGAACCAGGGACCTTCTGCATCCCAAGCAGAGGCTCTACCACTGAGCCCCTCCCATCTCATGGTAATCTTCTGATGAGCCTAGGAGCTGGGCCCATTCTTTGCAATTCATTTTGCGTCTCACATAGTTGGACACGCCACATACATTACGGTTATTGCTTGCGCATAAAGCCAGGATTACGATGCCATCCCACCGAGACAAAGCTCTGAAAATTCTGTGCATGGCAAGAGCAATCCATTTCTCTGATTCCATCCCAGGTCTCAGGTTTTAGGTTAAGCAGAGAAGCGATAAGATGGATCAAGGGAGCTATTACATTAGCAAAGCAAACTGCCAAACAAGTCAGCCCAGGACAATGCAGGGGCCATGCTGAGCAGGGCTGGAAGATCCCATCGCAAGGAGCAATGCCACCTTTCCCCATTGAACATGACATACAGACAGAGCTGTGCGAACAGGGCTTTGTTCTTGATGAATGTGGCAATTTGTGGGGCGCCACTCCATTTATGCACCTGGAAACCTACTTTTCATTTCCCTAGGGCTCCACCACAGGAATTTCAGTGTACTAAAACACTCCACAATGAAGGAACAGGTTTTCTTTTACGGTTAATTGAATGTCCTGTTGATTGCATGAAACTGCCTGATATGGGATCAGATTACTGGTCCATCAAGGTCAGGAGTGTCAACTTAGGCCGGCAGCAGCTCCCCAGGGGCTCTAGCAGAGGACTTTCACATCACCTGCTGCCTGGTCCTTTTAACTAAAGATGCTTATTGAGAGGTTTGGTTAATATAGCCGAGTTTTGCCCAGTCATAGAAGCCTGATACTGAATGCAGTAAATAAATCTCCCAAGCAGTATATTGCAGACTGAAGGTTATCCGAATAGATCCAGTTCACATTCAGGTTGGAGTTGAAAGGCGAGAAAGAAGCCTAACCTAAAGAGTCCTTTCCCCGTCACAAAGGGCCAGCTTGTCCGGCATCACCTGTGTGGGAGTATGGGGGCACTGTCTCTACAGGAGAGACCTGCAGAGGCATGAGTCTCCATGGAAGGCCATGTGAGAAGAGGGAGAGGACAAAGGGAGTGAGAAAGGAGAGGGCAGCTCCCAGGTTAAGACAAGGAAGATTTGAGGGCAGATTCTGGAGCTGGTGGAATCTGGGAAGGAAGGAGCTCAGCAGGGAGGTGAGGCCATACAGTCCACCCTCCAAAGCTGCCACTTTCTCCAGGGGAAGGCCAGGAGATTAGTTGTAACGATGGGATAACTCCAGGACCCACCTGGCAGCTGACAAACCCGATGAACTCAGGGGGGTCCTCCTGCCCTCCACGTTATCCTCAGAACGACCTTGTGAGGTAGGTTAGGATGAAAGAGAGTGACCGGCTCAAAGTGACCCAGTGGTCTTCAGGGATGAGTAGGAATTTGGATCGGAGTCTCTCGAGTCCTTCTCCGTCACTCTAATCCGCACACCACCCTGACTCTCTTAGAGTTTCAGTTCAGAGGACTACCGTTCAGGGTGGGGAAAGGAGGCCACTCGGAGCTTAACTCCTAGTCAGGTTCAGTGAGTTGTGCAGAAGAGATGTAGTGGTGCTGGAGGAAGGTGCTGTCAACCGCACTCCCTCTCAGCTGCGGAGTCTTCTTGTGAGCAAAAATTCTACTTTGTGAGCTCCTGGCATTAAAGTTGTGAGTGGGCGATTTGGCTTCTGCATCAGTCAGTTTGCTCTGGAGCCCTCCTCCCTGAGCCAAGACAAAAAGGTGTGAGCTGGAGGCTAAAAAACTGTGTGCTGGCTCACAGTAGCTCAGCTTAGAGGGAACACTGCTGTCAAGTCTTAGCCCCGTAGGGTTTCCAAGGCAAGAGACATTCAGGGGTGATTAACAAAGAGGGATTAACATGTGGAATTCACTGCCACGGGAGGCGGTGGCGGCTACAAGCCTGGACGGCTTCAAGAGGGAGTTAGATAAACATATGAAGCAGAGGTCCGTCAGTGGCTACTAGCCACAAGGGATAGATAGGAACTCTTGGTCTGGGGCAAGGGATGCTCTGTATTCTTGGTGCTTGAAGGGGGGGCAACAGTGGGAGGACTTCTGGTGTCCTGACCCCCCTGGTGGACCTCGTGGTGTCACCTAGTATTTTTGGCCACTATGTGACAGAGTGTTGGACTGGATGGGCCATTGGCCTGATCCAACATTGGCTTCTCATGTTCTAATAGTTGACCATTGCCTGACTTTGCGTAGCAGCCCTGGACTTTCTTAACAGTCTCCCATCCAAATACTAACCAGGACCAACCCTGCTTAGCTTCCAAGAGCTGAGGAGATCATGGAAGCGTGGGCCATCCAGGTTAGGGTGCAGAAATGTGTATTTTTCTCAGAATAGGTTCTTCTTATGGAGAAGCCCTGACCAGTATCATACAGCCTTCTAAATCCCTTAAAGTCAGTGGGCTTACATAGGGTTGCCAGTTCTGGGTGGAGAAATACTGGAGAATTTTGGGGGTGGAGCCTGGGGAGGGGAGGGTTTAGGGAAGGGAAGGTCCTCAGCAGGGTATAAAGCCATAGAGTCCACCCTCCGTTTCCTCCAGGGGGACTGACCTTGGTCATCTGGAGATCAAATGTAATAGTGTGAGAGCTCCAGATCTCACTTGGAGGTTGGCAACTCTAAGAGGACATAACTGTTTGGGACTACACTCTTAAACTGACGCACTCTAAAAACAACAAAAGAGGCAGACCTTGAGTATGGGTGAAATCTGGTCTCCATTTTAGTCAGAAAACAGAGAACTTCAGCTCTCAGAAATTTGGAAAGAACTGAGTTGTTCCAGTGTGTGGTGATATATGCTTTGCAGATCCCGTGAGACTTCCTCTGACGTTGCCACTCGTTTTCCAGTTTGCTGGCCTTCCTCCCCAACAACTCAATTCTCCTTTTCCTCTAAGAATTAACTTATATCCCATAATGGCATGTTCTGCCTGATCCATTGGGTTCATTTGAGCTGGAACTGCACCCCCCCCACCCCACCCCCCCGCCGCCGCCCTGCCCTTGGCTTTGCAGTTCGGTAATTAAAAACATGAATGTGCCGTCTGACGTCTGTCTCTGAAAGACTATACACTCCCAAAACAATGGGATGGAAACTTTTAATGAATATATGGATCACCATTAATGACTTTTTAGAATGAACCGGAGGCTACGGCAGTGCATATTTTTTTGGGGGGGTGGGGCAGTAAAGTTCTAGTGTTTTTGATGCTCCTAAAGTTGTGGTGAAACCTCCAAGCACAACCACACACCAGTGATTTGGAATAAGGTGGGTAAGGGGCTGTATTTCACTCTCCAGCTCCGGAACTTAGACAGTTGTGTGGACGCACCACCCGGCCCCAGCCACTTTCTAACAATACTGGGGGGGGGGGGCACCAGGAAAAGTGTCTGCAGGTCCCACGGCACCCACAGGCTCCACTTAGGAGGATCTCTGCTCTAGAGCTTAATTTTTGCCAGAGCTCACACCCAGGGGCGTAGAGTTTAAAAACTCCCGGGGGGGGGGCTCTTCCGTGCACGCGCGCTTCGCACGCGCACCCGCTGGGACCATGTCTTCGCCAACGCCACTGCAGCCTCCCCCCCTGCCTGACCACTCCTGCTTCCGTCCCTCCGTCCGTCCAGGGGCCAGCTGGGCATTTGCTTAGCTGGCCCCTGGACAGACGGAGGGAGGGTCGGAGTGGCCAGGCGGGGGGGGGGGGGGGAGAGAGGCGGCAGCAGCCCTAGGAATGGGGCCGAGGGAGGTGCGGCAAGGCCCTCGAGCCCCCCCGTAGTTGACGCCTATGCTCACACCCAGAAAGTGTGCATCTGGTGCATCTGAAAGCCTGGTGCATCTGAAGCAGGATGAAAACAGAGAGCAGTTCATCGGATTTTCATCTTGTGGAGCTCTAAAGGGGCTCTGGACAGGCTGTACCTGAGCCAAAGAAGACTAGGGAAAGGAGAGGAGAGAGCGTCTGCTCCCCTCTCCATCAACCACCGTCCACTGCTGATTTCCCACCTTGAAACAACTGCCTCTCCTCCCCCTCGCAAGCACACTCAAAGCTAAAGTTGCCAGCCTCCAGGTGTGACCAGGAGAATGATCTCCCAGAACTACAACCGCCCTCCAGATTACAGAGCTAATTTCCCCTGGAACAGGGTTGCCAGGTCTGGGTTGGAAAATACCTGGAGACTTTGGGGGTGGAGCCAGGAGAAGGCGAGGTTTGGGGAGGGGAGGGACCTCAGCATATTACAATGCCATAGACTGTACCCTTCGAAGCAGCCATTTTCTCCAGGGGAGCTGATCTCTGTCAGCTGGAGATCAGTTGTAAAAGCGGGAGATCCCCAGGCCCCACCTGGAGGCTGGCAAACCTAAACGGATGCTTTGGGGGCTGGACTCTGCTGAGGTCCCTCCCCTCCCCAAATCTTCCCTTCCCTAGGCTCCACCCCCAAATCTCCAGGAATTTCCCAACCTGGAGCTGGCAACCCTATGAAAAGGTGGAGAAACAGCACAGGCCACAGGGTGATCTTCATGTTCAAAAGGAACAGGAAGGAAAGGGGTTAAAGATCTTCTCCTCGGCCCTCTGTTTCTCTACTCTGATTCTGTGCAAGCCGTTTCTGGGTTTTAAAAAATCTGGAGGGCCCCTGGGCTCTGACCGGGATGTGGCCTGAGTTGCCTAAGGATGGGCAAAATGCGTTTGGGCCCATGGGTGTCAGCCACCCCCAAATTCCAGAATATGGAAGAGGGTTTTCCCTAGGGCAGGCAACCCAACAGCCACAACCGAATTCCCGCAATGGTCCCTGCCTCATATAATCCTCCATAATCCAGAGGCTGCATAATCCTCCATATCCCCTCCTGAGCTCCCGGCAGACAGGCTCCGAACATAAGGAATAGCTGCCACCGGGGCCCCGCCAGATGGATTGGGATGAGCGATCATGACCTTCCACTCTGGCTGGGGACTTGACGTCCTCCGCCGCACCCTTTTTACTGTGCTTCGCTGGTTCTCTCTGGAATGCATCGGAGCATTGGCAGGATGTGTGCAGCATAGCCCCGAGCTGCCTTTCAGTTCCCAGAGCGAATTTCCAGCTTTCATCTCGATGCAGAGAACTCTGTAATGATGACTGCAGGAAACAAACAAACACGACCCCCCCCTGTTCCCTGCTGGTGATGTCTGTCGCCTTTGACGTCAGGCCTGGGGGTCGGTGTGATCAAAGTGGCGCCCTACAGCCAGAGCTGGGCCTAACCTCTCCCTTCCTTATCCGAGGGTTTTACCAAACAAATCGGAATGAGACAAGAGGCTGCAGAGATTCCCTAGAGCAGCAAGCAGAGAAGAGGGTGGAATCGTCCCATCAGCTCTCCTGCCTGCAGACTTGGTAAGCAGGCTAGGGTTGCCAGCCTCCAGGTGGGGCCTGGAGAGCTTCTGGAATTACAGCTCATCTCCAGATAACAGAGATCAGCTCCCCTGGAGGAAATGGCTGCTTTGGAAGGGGGGGGGGGCTCTATGAAGTTACAATCCAGTGAGCTTCCTCCCTTCCCCCAACCGCACCCTCCCAGTCCAAACTCCAAATCTCCAGGAATCTCTCAACCCAGAGTTGGCAACCTTAGGCAGCATCCCCAACAGGTAGTGCCTGCCTAGAAAGCAAGTGCCATGCCTGTAAGTTATTCACTTACAGGATTTGTACATCCCCTCTCCCAAACCTGTTTGAGGTGGTTCATGGGTGAAACAAGATGAAAGAAAGCCAGGCCAAATGCCAGTGATGCTGGGGGGAAATGAAAATGTATCAAATGAATATTTTTTTTAAAAAGCCCCTCTGCATTTCTAGGGTTGCCATCTCTGGGTTGGGAAATACCTGGAGACTTTGGAGCTGGATCCAGGAGAGGGTGGGGGGAGGGGAGGGGAGGGGCCTCAGCAGGGTGTAATGCCACATAGCCCACCCCCCAAAGCAGCCATTTGCTCCAAAAGAACGGATCTCAGTTGTCTGGAAATCAGTTGTTATACTGGAAGATCCCCAGGTGCCACCTGGAGGTTGACAACCGCACACATCGCGCAGACAGCTTCGTCAGGAAAACCTCTAAATATGTTTCTCTGCAAAGTGCTGCTGATATTTCAGAGCTCGCCTGAAAAGCTGAGACATACTTAGTGGCTTTTCTAGTATCCATTCTAATCCATTTCCGTCCCCGTCCCCCCCCCCCCTTGCGCACCACTGGCGTTTGGCCAGGAGGACTTCTTGGGTCTTCGTGACTGGAGCCCAACTCCAATAAAACAATAAAATACCAATTACTAAATAAAAAACTGGACAAGCGCACAGAAATAGGTCAATAAACAGGTGCCAGAACGTAAAACCAATAAACAGCATAATAGGATATTGATAAAGCAGTCTCAGAGCATGATATAAAACGGCTTTAAAAGATCTTTAGCACCTGACATAAAAGCCTGGGGAAAGAGAAGCGTTTTCGCCTTGGGAGTGGGAAGGAATGTCGAGTCAGTGTCTGGTGAACCTCTAAAAGGAGTGGGGGGGGATTCAATATGTGAGGCTAGCCAACCTCCCAACAGCTTTCAAGAAAATCCAGGACATGCCCAGGAAACCCTGGACATAAGGCCAAACTTTGTGTTGCTCCAAAAAGCTGCACGTCGTGGAAGCACGGGCTACCAATCACCACCGCTCTTTATAGGGGCAGATGTACTCTATTGCCATTGGAGAGAGCTGACAAAGTTTTCTCTCCCCCCCACCCCCCGAATCCTAGGATTTGCTGCCAGAGGATCAAGTGAGGGCCACAGGAATAAACAGCTTTAAAGGGGGATTCAACAGATTCATGGAGGATAAGGCTTATAAGCGGCTACTAGCCATGGTGGTTGAGGGGAGCCTCCATGTTTAGAGGCACTAATTCTGTGAATCCCAGAGCCCGTAGGCAACATCAGGGGAAGGCCTCAGCCTCTATGGCACTTTCACACATGCTAAATAATGCCTTTTCAATCCACTTCAGTGATTGTTTGCAAGTGGATTTTCCCATTTTACACAGTAAAATCCAGGCGCAAAGTGCATTGAAAGTGCGTTATTTAGTGTGTATGAAAGTGCTTGTTGTTGGTCCCCCAGGGGTACCCTTTGGCCACTGTGTGAGACAGGATGCTGGACTAGATGTACCACTGGTCTGATCCAGCAGGGCTCTTCTGAGGTTCTTATTAGCTTTAACAGAGGATCAGATAGATTCAGGGAGGTTGTCTACCAGTGGCTATTAACCATGGACGCTGAGGAGAATCTCCACATTCAGAGGCACTAAGCCTCTGAATCCCAGAGCCAGGAGGCAACATCAGGGGAAGGCCTCGGCCTCTGTGCCCTGTTGCTGGCTGTCCAGAGGAAGTGGTTGGCCACTGTGCGAGACAGGATGCTGGACTAGAGGGACCACTGGTCTGATCCAGCAAGGTTCTTCTGATGTTCTTATCAGGGGAACGCCTTGGCCTCTATGCCCTCCAGAGGAACTGGTTAGCTGCTGTGTAAGACAGGATGCTGGACTAGATGGACCACTGGCCTGATCCAGCAGGGCTCTTCTGGTGTTCTTATCAGGGGAAGGCCTCGGCCTCTGTGCCCCGTTGTTGGTCCTCCAGAGGAAGTGGTTGGCCACTGTGTGAGACAGGATGCTGGACTAGATGGACCCTCACTGATCTGATCAGGCAGGGCTCTTCTGACGTTTTTGCTATGCTAGGATAAGCTTTACCTGTTGAACCTCCACATTCAGAGGCAATCAGCCTCTGAATCCCAGTGCCAGGAGGCAACATCAGGGGAAGCCCTTGGCCTCTATGCCCTGTTGCTGGCCCTCCAGGGGAGCTGGTTGGCCACTGTGTGAGACAGAATACTGGACTAGACGAACCCCTGGTCTGATCCAGCAGGGCTCTTCTGATGTTCTTATGAGATCCACGTTAGAATAGAATGGCAAACTAGGACCCTGGGTGACCCAGCTTTGAATCCCCACTGCTGCCATGGAAGCCTGTTGGGTGATGTTGGGCCTGTCAGAAACTCTTACCCTGGCCTACCGTGCAGGGCTGTTGCACGAAAATGGAGGAGGGGGGAATGGTGTTCTAAAAGGCACTTTGAATCCCAATGGGGGAGAAAAGCGAGGTTTGCATAAACGTATACAGAGTGTCATTAAATCCACGGCCGCACCTGGAATGAAAAGGGCCTAATATTTGATACTTCCTTATCATGAGTCAGGCCCCCGATACTTCCCCCAGTCCCCATAGCCTTGTCTTCTTTGGTGGGCAGCATCTCCGTGATCTCAGACTTGGGGAAATCCTCATCAGCCTCCAAGGAAAGGCAGAACCTGGGACCTTCTGCATGCAAAGCAGCTGCTCCTACAGAGCTACAGCCTCTCTTGCTGAGAACAAAAGGGCACAGCCATAACAGTTTGCTCAGGAGCACCTGGAGCCGTCTTATCCTGAATCCAACCATTGGATTTTCAAGAGCTGCCTCCTCTGTTCCGACTGGCAGCGCTTCTCTCCGGAGTCTCAGGCAGAAATCTTTCCAGTCAATGACTACATATTTTAACTGGAGATGTGGAAGATCAAATCCAGGGGTCATTTCGAGCTGGAACGCTCAGGAACGCCGTTCCGGGAGGAACAAGCCCAGGAGCGGGCACAGATGGTGATGCGCTGTGGCAAAAAGCAAAAGCATAGTGACTTGATCTGTGTTTTCATGCTTGTTGTAGGGTCGCTTCCCTGCAAGAGCAAAGGAAACCTGAAGTGTCTTTAGTCAAAGTGCAAAGCTGGCTCGCCAGCTCTGAGTTGAGAAATACCTGGAGATTTTTGGGGTGGAGCCTGAGTGGTGGGTTTTGCCTTCTGTCACACTTCCGGTGATGTCAGGGGGCGTGGCACATGCAAATAAGTTATGCTAATGAGTTATGCTAATAGACTCTGGCACCTCTTTTTCTACAAAATGACCCCTGATCAAATCTGAAACCTTCGGGATGCAAAGCAGGCACTCTGCCTTACCATGCAGTTTAGAAATAAATCCTGGCCACAATGGGGTTGCCAGCCTCCAGGTGGGGCCTGGAGACCTCCCAGAATCACAACTGATCTCCAGGCTACAGAGATCAGGACCCCTGGAGGAAATGGCAGCTTTGGAGGGTGGAATCTGTGGCCTTATACCCCAGCTGTGCTCCTTTCCCAGACTCTGCCCGCAAAGAGCCAGGGGTTTCCCAGGCTGCAGTTGGCAACCACACCTGCCACGGCAGAGCCCCTTCCCCAGAATCTGCTTCACGGGGTCATGGCGAGACTCCAAAGAGTGGCTAGATGCCAAATGCCTGTGTTCGTCCATTGCAGCAGCAAGCAGCAGGGGTCTAACGACATCCTTAAGGCTAGCAATATTGATTCCCTGTTATGTTGCAATATGATTTTGTGACTCTTTCATGTGCCAGTGAAGGTTGCCAACCTCCGGGGGGGGGGGGCTGGAGATCTCCTGGAATCACAGCTGATCTCTAGACTACAGGTATCAGTTCCCCCTGGAGAAAACGGCCGCTTTGGACGGTAGACTCTATGGCATCCTCTCCCCAAACCCTGCCCTCCTTTGGCTCCACCTCCAAATCTCCAGGAATTTCCCATCCCGGAGTTGACAGCCTGTGGCCACAGAATTCATCACTGGTGGAGCAGAGGAAGGTCTTGTGATGTGAGTGCTCCATCCCGGTGAGGAGCTGGAATCATTTGTTCTGAGTTCCGTTTGCTGGGTGACCTTGGCTTTCACGAAATGTCTACCGGAACCATAATAAAAGGTCGTTGTCTGCACAGCCGGTGTGGTACTCTGGCTCTTAGCATCCTTGTGATGGGTGAATTTTATAAAGGGCTTTGCCTGCAGGTTGGCGGCCTGGGAAACGGTTGTTAAGATACGAGACCAGCACAGGATTCTTAATTGCCCTCCCCAGGCCTAATGAGCGAGATGGAGCAAAGCCTGAGGCAGGCTATTCCCCCTGGCTTGTGGCGAGACATGGAATATCGAGGACGCCGAGCATGCAGGGTCAGGCACGGGTTTCCCTCCCACCTCCTCCCTCGGAAAGAAGGAAAAAACAGTGTTTAAGGTACCCATATTTTAAGGTCTACAGTGAAACTGGTGCTGAACATTGTGAGGCACGCAAACTTAAAATCGATGCAAGAATTGCTTTAAAAGATGGACATTTGGAAAATGCGGCAGGAAGGATCTCTCACCCCATAAAGCGGCCAGAGTGCAAGCAAAGTAGAATTGCACTTGGAAACAAGGCTGCTGTTTTTCGAACGGGGCCTCGAATGTGAAGCCTTTAACAGGTGGTCATAATTCGTTCCAGGCTGAGAAAAGCTGGATCTGCTGACTTCCTGTGCTGCAAGCTGTTAGAGGCGAGGCAGGATTTATTCTGTCCTGAGCAGTTTGCTGGGACTATGCTGAGGTGTGGTATGGCCCAAAATAGTCATCTCATTTTCGTCCTTGCTGGTTTATCTTGAGTGCTGTGTGCTATTCCAACTGGAATCAAATACGAGGGAGCCAAACAGCAAGACAGCGGTCTTTTCTGAGAAATACTGAGGCAGTAGTTTAGCGATGCAGTGCAAAGAGAAAAGGGAAATGTCCTGGTTTTTATGTTGCTCTGATCACGCTTAGCAAAGCTCAGACTCTGTATCTTTGACATACTCTTCGTCAGGGCTATCTTTGGGCAGGAACGCACAGGAACGGAGTTCCGGCTGGCTTCTGAGTTGGCTACGCCTACAGGCTCCCCCCACCCCCAGGTTCCCCAGGAGCCTCACAAGCCACAGGGCACCTGGGGAAGCCAAGCCAATCCAGGGAGGGAAGGCAATTTAAACTGCCTCCCCTCCTTGGGTTCCCCTCCTTGAGAGCCAGTTTGGTGTAGTGGTTAAGTGCGCGGACTCTAATCTGGGAGAACCGGGTTTGATTCCCCACTCCTCCACTTGCACCTGGCTGGATGACCTTGGGCAAGCCATAGCTCTGTACCAGCTGTTCTCTCAAGGACAGCTTGGGAAAGAGCTCTCTCAGCCCCACCTACCTCACAGGGTGTCTGTTGTGGGGAGGGGAAGGGAAAAGGAGTTTGTAAGCCGCTCTGAGACTCCCTTGGGGAGTGGAGGGTGGGGTATAAATCCAATCTCTTCTTCTTCTTCCCCATGAGCCCCGCAAGCCACGGGGCAGCTGGGGAAGCCAATCCTGGGAGGGAGCTGTGCTGTCAGGGGTGTGGCCTAATATGCTAATGTATTCCTGCTGTTGGGTGTGGCCTATTATGCTAATGAGTTCCTGCTGGGCTTTTTCTACAAAAAAAGCCCTGCTCTTCGTCCCCTCTGAAATACTGTTCATGGCTTCATGAACACACCCACATGCTTCCTGGACAGTTGTCTGGGGATACCTTGTAGAGAGGTAAACTTTGAAGGTCTCTATTATATAGCAAGTAATGATCCAGAACACAGTATGGTAATAGGATTGCTATTGTGTTGTCTTGGATGAAGAAAGAACCGTCTCCAGGTTATTGTCTAACAACTAAAAAGGATTCTTTAGTGGCATGGATGGCTAGTAGCAAAACAGTTGCTGAAGGACACCTTCTCCTGCTGGAGATGGTACAGGGAAACGATTTGGAGTGGGAATGCCACCAGAACAGGAGGTAGGAAGTGAAGAGTTTGATGTTAGCAGGCAAGGAGGATCAGTTCGGAGAGCTGCACATGGTTTGCTTTTGGAGTAGCTGAAGAGGCACGTGGGGCAGGGGATAGGATTTTCTGGCTGAGTTAGGGTTGCCAGCTCTAGGTTGGAAAATTCCTGGAAATTTGGAGGCAGATCCCAGAGAAGGTGGAGTATGGGCGTGGGAGGGACCTCAACAGGGTATATAATGCCATAGAGTCCACCCTCCGAAGCAGCGGAACTGATCTCTGTTGTCTGGATGTCAGTTGTAATTCTGTAGCAGTAGAAAAGACCAAGAGTCCAGTAGCACCTGAAAGACTGACAAAATGTGTGGCCGGGTATGAGCTTTTGCAAGTCATTGCTCACTTCTTCAGATACAACTAGAATGTGAGTCCATCTGTCCTTATATCTTGGAGAATGGAGTGGTTTCAGATGCTGAATGACAATAGCAGGCATGATTGGATTCGGTAGGCAGAGGAGGAGTAAGCATGGAGAAATCAGCATTGGTACTGAGACAGGAAATGGAGGTCTTGATTCAGTCCAGGAGGATGCACAGTCTTGAAGAAGAGGAGGAGGTTGGATTCATACCCCGCCCTTCACTATCCAAAAGAGTCTCATAGCAACTTACAATCTCCTTTCCCTTCCCCTCCCCACAACAGACACCCAAGAAGGGAGGTGAAGCTGAGAGAGCTCTTTGGAGAACTGCTCCTGAGAGAACAGCTCTGAGAGAACTTGTGACTGACCCAAGGTCACACCAGCAGCTTTGTTATCAGTAGCAATTCCGCAGTCTCTCTAATCGCCCTTCAAAATTCCTTTGTAAGAGAACTGCTCGTCTGGTTGTAATTGTGGGAGATCCCCAGACCTCACCTGGTGATTGGCTGTGTCCAAGCTGCATATTTGTTTGTGAACTGACAACATCACTGTGTATCTCCCAGCTGTTCTCCTCCCAGAGAAACCGACCCTGTCAAAAGCTGCTCCACAGCTTCAGCCTGTAAAAATGCCTCCTCTCCAATGTTCTCTCCTCACTTCCTGTATGAGTTCCTGCCTCTTCCTCCCATTTAAATAGCTCCCGTATTCAGATCTCCTGTTTCCCCGGAAGCTTTCCAGTCTTTGTCCCTGACCAGCACATCGTTAAGCGCTCTCTGCGTGACTTTGTCCCTCCTCACGGAGGGCTGTTGCATGTGTGGGTCAGAGCCCCACAAGTTCGTGGAAATGGACGTGTGGAAGACAGACTTAGGGTTGCTGATCCAGGTTGGGACAATTCCTGGAGATTTTGGAATGGAACCTGAGAAAGGCAATATTTGGAGAGGGAGGGAAAAAGAAGAAGAGGAGGAGGCGGAGGAGGAGGAAAATTGGATTTATACCCTGCCCATCACTGAGTCTCAGAGCGGCTTACAATCTCAGCAAGGGATGTGATGGCAGAGGGCCACCCTCCAAAGCAGCTTCCCCTCCCCCCCCCCCCCCCGCTCTTTGTAGTCTGGACACCAGTTGTAATACTAGGAAATCTCCAGGCCCCACCTGACAGTTGGCAACCCTCGGCAGCCCGTACCAGACCAGTGCCCGCCGTCTCTGATTCTGAATGAAGATTTTGCTACCACTCTGATGAATCACATGGGTTGCCTCAAATTAGGAGATTTAAGATGGCACAGCCTGTCACGTTACATCACGTCTGAAAGTGGCCAAATGCCGGGAGGGAAAGATGCTTTCCTTGACAACCAAGTTTTCTCCCTCCCTCCCTCCCTCCCTCCCTCTCTGGTGTGTGTGTGTGTGTGGGGGGGGGTGTATTCAGGGAAGGGAGTCCTTTTCTTGGAATGCAAACTGAGTGGGCAAAAGACGATGCTGGCAACTGATTTCCTTTTGGTGGGCTCTTTCCTTTCCCACTGTATTTTCCCCAGTGACAGAGGAGGAGGAGGAGAAGATGATGATGATGATATTGGATTTATACCCCGCCTTTCACTTGGGAGTCTCAGAGTGGCTTACAAACTCCTTTCCCTTCCCCTCCCCACAACAGACACCCTGTGAGGTAGGTGGGGCTGAGAGAGCTCTTTCCCAAGCTGTCCTTGAGAGAACAGCTGGTACAGAGAGATGGCTTGCCCAAGGTCATCCAGCCAGGTGCAAGTGGAGGAGTGGGGAATCAAACCCGGTTCTCCCAGATTAGAGGCCGCGCACTTAACCACTACACCAAACTGGCAGTCCCCTTAAATGACACTTTTTCTGCGAGTGAAGAATGATAGCTAAATAGGGTCGCCAACATGCCTCCCTCTGCTGAACCTGGGTTTTGGCCTGGAGTCTTCTGCCTATCTGTAATGGGCCTCTTATCCAGCTATGAGATTAAAGGGAGAAATAGCAAGCTGACGAGGGTCCCAAACTCCACCCCTCATAGCTATCTTGTAAATGTAAGGGAAGCACCAGGTATCCCAATGGTGACTTGTTGGGATGTTCACGTGTAGGGGGGACATTCGAGGACAATATCCCAACTCTGAATGTCCAGGGTTGTTGTTTTTTTAAAGTCTACAGACTTTTTCACAGCACAGTCATAAGGGAAAATATGCAGTGTTGTGTGTTTTTTCTCAATTGCCTGGAAAGGAAGGGAGATTGGGAACAGCAAGACTGCTGCAGCCGAGTCAGCTAATTCCTTCCTGACAAAACCTATTCTCTTCTGCTCCACACCATAATCTTTTCTCCCTGGCCCCTTTGCTTCTGTCCACTTTGTTTCTCTCCTCTTAACGTCTAGTGATTTGTGGGATTACTGGGCGAACATCTGCAGTGGGACTGATACTCTTTCAGAGTGGCCTACCTAGTTCCTGGTACCATGGTGGTCAGTGGTTAAGACACTGAACTGCAGACCGGAAGGTCAGTAGTTCGGCAGTTCAAGACCTGAGTGCCACGTGACAGAGTGAGCTCCTGCCAGCCTAGCAGTTCGAAAGCAAGAAATTACAAGTAGATAAATAGGCACTGCTTCGGTGGGAAGGTAACAGCATTCTGTGCGCCTCAGCATCTAGTCATGCCGGCCACATGACCACAGAGAAGTCTTCGGACAGTGCTGGCCCTTCGACTTGGAAACTGAGATGAGTACAGCCCCCTAGAGTCAGATTCGACTGGCTTTCGAGCAAGGGAAACCTTTACCTTTATAACTGGGGGGGGGACCCCCCTTAGCAATTAAGGCTCTGATTAATCGTTATTAAAGAGATAGGGTGGGTTTTTTCCCTCCAGGCAGCTGGCAACCTTACAAAAGAAAGGACTGGCAGTCTTCATAGAGGCTCCTGTTCTTGCGGACAGAAAGGGGGACCTCGGAATGCCCCTGTTAACCACAAAAGTTTTCTTTCTGTTGAGACATGAAAGATGCCGTCTGAGCCCTGTCTCCCACCTGCCGGCAATCCCTTGGGATGCCACGGATTGCCGTGGCAGGTAGGACTTTCAGGTTCAGTTGAGAACATGTCAGAAACACAGGACAGATTAGGAACAAAGGCAGTTGTTTCTTTTCAGAAAAATCAGAGCCAGGGAGTCGCCTGTCTCCCCTCTACTTTCATCTTTTTCAGAAAATCGTAGTTCTTATTCTGCAGAGAATTCTTGGAAAGAAACATGACAGGCAGGCCTACCTGTACTACAAACGGCTGCCCAAGAACATCTGGCTGCCGCCCAGGGGGAAAATGCCAGGAAGGAGCACCCTACAGTTTGCCCTGGAAAGACTGCCACTGTTTTCAGTCCCCATCCTCCAGGGTTATCGGAGTTGTGGCCGAAGGTGCCAGAGGTCCCTCCAGCAAGGACTGGCCCAGACAGCCCCTGGTTTGTATGGCTGGGTAGGAGGAGGAGGAGATTGGATTTCTACCCCGCCCTTCACTCCCCAAGGGAGTCTCAGAGCGGCTTACAAACTCCTTTCCCTTCCCCTCCCCACAACAGACACCCTGTGAGGTAGGTGGGGCTGAGAGAGCTCTTTCCCAAGCTGTCCTTGAGGGAACAGCTGGTACAGAGCTGTGGCTTGCCCAAGGTCATCCAGCAGGAGCAAGTGGAGGAGTGGGGAACCAAACCCGGTTCTCCCAGATTAGAGTCCGCGCACTTAACCCCTACACCAAACTGGGGGGGGGGGGGGGACACAGAAACCAGTTTGGGACCATCATAACAAATATAAGGTAATTCAGGAACAGAGATTGATAGCAATGTTTTTTTTGAGATAGGATGACCAGAAGCGCACACGCAGTATTCCAAATCAGGCCACTCCATAAATCTATACAGAAACATCATATTATTGGCTGCTTTATTTTCAGTCCCTTTTCACCGCTGCAACAGCACTTTGGGTTGACTTATTGCCACTGAGCTATCCACTATAAACCCTTTCAGACTCGGCAAGGTCAGACCCCCATTAGTATATACTTAATGTTTGTGTGTGTTCCATTGTGCATCAGCGTACACTTGCCTACGTTGAACCTCATTTGCCACGTTGCTGCCCGCTCACTCAGTTTGTGGAGATCTTCCTGGAGGTCTTCACTGTCAGCCTTGGTTCTTACCACCCAGACCACTGAAATCAGTTCCCCTGGAGAAAATGGCAGCTGGGGAGGGTGTACTACACCAGTTTGGTGTAGTGGTTAAGTGCGCGGACTCTAATCTGGGAGAACCGGGCTTGATTCCCCACTCCTCCACTTGCAGCTGCTGGATGACCTTGGGCAAGCCATAGTTCTGGCACAGCTTTCCTTGAAAAAGAGCAGTTTCTGTCAGAGCTCTCTCAGCCCCACCTACCTCATAGGCAGTGTTCCCTCTAAGCTGAATTAGTGTGAGCTAGCTCATATTTTTTAGCCTTGGGCTCACACATTTTTTGCCTGAGCTCAGGAAGGATGGCTCCAGAGCAAACTAATTCAGGCAGCAGCCAAATCGCTGGCTCACAACTTTAATCCCAGTAGCTCTCCAAGTAGGATTTTTGCTCACAAGACTCCACTGCTTAGAGGGAGCATTGCTCACATGGGTGTCTGTTGTGGGGAGGGGAAGGGAAAGGAGTTTGTGAGCCGCTCTGAGACTCCCTTGGGTAGCGAAGGGTGGGGTACAAATCCAATCTCTTCCTCTTCTTCTTCTCTTATACCCAGCAGAGACCCCATTGCCTCCCTAACCGCCCCCCCCCCCCCCAGCTCTCCAGGAATTCCCCAAAGAGAGAGTGAGAGCATGGTGCAGTGGTTAAAGTGTTGGACTAGGATTTGGGGGACTCAGGTTCAAATCCCCACTTATCCCATGGCAGCTCGCTGGGTGACCTTGGGCCAATCCCACCCTCTCAGCCTAACGTAGCTCACAGATGAGGATGGGCAGCCATGTGTTAGTCTGTCTGTAGCAGCAGAAAGGAGCCAGAGTACAGCAGCACTCCAAAGACGGACACAATTTCTGGCAGGGGAGGAGCTTTCCTGAGTCACCACTCACTTCCTCAGAGACCTCGCGTTGTTGTGATGATTAAATGGAGGAGAGGGAAAGGGATGTAAGCTCCTTGCGGTCCCCTTTGGGGAGAAAGGGGGATATCAATAAAGTAAACCAATGAAATGAACTAACCCCGGAGTCGGCCACTGTAGAGCCAATTGACCTCTGCACCCTAATCTTCACAGAGCCACTGTGAGTATAAATCAGAGGAGGAATGAACCATGCCCAGGGGTCCGTTGGAGCAGGAGCGCACAGGAGCGCAGCTCCAGGAGTGAGGAGCCCAGGGGGCGGGCACATGACCAAGCCCTGCCCCCTCCTTGGCTTCCCCGTGCAGAGGCACAGCGCCCCGGGGAAAGCCCTGCTAGGGTCTTTATTGTTTTTAATGTTTTGTTTTAATATTGATAATTTTATCATTGTTCCTTTTATGACTGTGTGCTGCTTTTCCAGAGACTTGCTCAAGGTGGCATATACATTTTCTAAGTATACCATGGCACATAAGTACTGGAGAAATTTCACCAACCCTTCAGCAGCTTCCACCCCATCAGTTTGGTGTAGTGGTCAGGAGTTGGACTCTAATCTGGGAGAACCGGGTCTGATTCCCCACTCCTCCACATGCAGCTGCTGGTGTGACCTTGGGCCAGTCACAAGTTCTCTCAGAGCTGTTCTCTCATCAGCAGTTCTCAAAAGACCTCTCTCAGCCCCACCTACCTCACAGGGTGTCTTGTTGTGGGGAGGGGAAGGGGAAGAGATGGGTGGTGCACATGTCCTGGGTATCTCAAGTCTACTTGAAACCTGGTGGTTTCAAGGGAGCAGGAAGAGAATGAGGGTGTGTTCTTTACGCTTATTTTTATTGCACAAAGTATTGGATGGGGAAGGGAATGGAGGAAGAGAAGGTCAGTTTCACTCACCTGTGGAGTGGAGCCTGAAGGGTGGGTGTTGCCTTCTGACACACTTCCGGTATGTTAGGGGTTGTGGCATATGCAAATGAGTTATGCAAATGAGTTATGCAAATGAGCTCTTGCACCTCTTTTTCTACGAAATGACCCCTGACCATGTCTATTGTCCTCAATTCCTCGAGGGAACAGCGGGATAAAAATGTCCTCAATGAACACATTCAGTCTGGATGGAAAGGTGCTTGGCTGCTTCCTCCAGTGACTGATAGCAACTGCAGTTTTCTGGGGTTCAAAGAAACCCCTCACACACCCCAGCGAACCAGTGCTTACCTCGGACAAAACTTCCAAGACAGCATCCAACCCAATGTATGCAAGGAAATCTTCACAGGATCTTGGGATTTGGGCCTAAAGCGCGCACCTCCTGAGACAATGGGAAAGGGGTGGGGTTGCTATTTCTAGGTACCACCCAGTTCACCTGAGTCCGTGACTGGATTCATGGATCTGATTCATGTTCTGGAACAAGTGCAGCGTGATGGATGCAATTATCCAGAAACGCATCCAAAGGATGCAATTATCCAGAAACGAGCTGCAGGGAGCTGGCTAAATATTATGGCATCCGAAGGCAGAGTTGCGAAAAGGTTTTCTAAGGAGTTCCTGGAGCCCAGCACTAAAAACATTCCCATGCCCTTGATGGGGTGGGGGGGGCACTGCAGAGATCAAGTTTTGCAGGGCAAATCAGCAGGTCCCAAGGCTGTTTTATGGAGAAAGTGGGTGTCAAAACAACGGTGGAATCAAGAAGAGCCACCCAGGGCCATGGTATGTGACGATGCCGTCTTGGCACATAACATGTCCAAAAATCTACCCCTGAAGTTTGTACACAAGTCAAGGGTTGTGCTGATGATTAGCATATGCATAGCTGAGGGCTCAATTGTAAAAAAAAAAATCCCCCCTAACTTTGTGGGGAAGGGCTGTAGCTCAGTGGAAGAGCCTCTGCTTTCTGTGCAGAAGGTCCCAGGTTCAATCCCTGCCACCTCCTGTTAAAAGGACCAGGCAGTGGGTGATGTGAAAGACCTCAGCCTAAGACCCCGGAGAGCCCCTGCCAGTCTGAGTAGGCAATACTGACCTTGACAGACCAATGCTCTGATTCAATGTGATTTAGCGTGGTGTGGCTGTCACAAACAGAGTGGTCATGTGGCAGGGCACGCATTCATCGAAAACTGGCTGCATTCCAAGGGAAGGCGATGCTTCTGTGCCTGCAAACTGGGCAGCATTGATCATGCTGGTGCCTGCTAAGAATCTCCTGGATCGAAGGGCCATTTCCAGATGGCCCTGCAAGGACAGGCGAGGTATTTGTAAGCTGGTTTCGAACGCGTGGCTTTGAACATTTGACTTCAGGAGTCAAGCAGGCAAAATGAGACAAAGCTGGGATCCTCGAGAAACAATCCGTGTTGCTTCCTTCCAGCCCACCTCACTGCAGGACTGAGACAACCAAGGAAAGGTCCTCTGTGGTGGGTGGGTGGGTGGGTTGCAGGGATGGCTTGAGGGATTTGGGCACCCTAGGCCAGCTGGCCTGGGCAGGCCCCCACCCCAGGGTTCTTGAACTCCAGCTGGGGCCTGGAGACTTACAACTGATCTCCAGACAACAGAGATCAGTCCCATGGGAGAAAAACGGCTGCTTTGGAGACTGGATTCTATGGTTTTATACCCTGCTGAGGTCCCTCCCCTTTTCAAGCCCCACCCTCTCCAGGCTCCACCCCCCAAAGACTCCTGATATTTCCCAATCCAGAGCTGGCAATGCTACCCCAACTGCCAGCCCCTAAGCCCCACTGCAAAGGAGGGAGAGAATGGAGCCCAGGAATTGTGGGCGGGGTTGCCAGCCTCCAGGTGGGACCTGGAGATCTCCTGGAATTACAACTGGTCTCCAAGGGATCCAGACCAGTTCCCCCTGGAGAAAATGGCTGCTTTGGAGGGTGGACTTTCTGGCATTGTACCCTGCTGAGGTCCTTCTTTTCCCCCAAACCCCGCCCTCCCCTGGCTCCACCCCCACAGTCCCCGGGTATTTCCCCACCCAGAACCGGCAACCCTAAGGCCAGGCCTTGGCTCCGGAAGGGGCTGGAGGATGGTTTTTTCTGCTTTGAGAAGCCCCCGTCCTTTCCAGGCGGATGGTCACTCACTTTGCATAAAGAATTTCCCTCCAGGATGAGAACTGGCCTCTCCTAGTGTCACAGGATCCCGAAACTGCTTTTGACCAGACGTGCCAAACAAGAAAGCAAAACCCGGCTGGTATCTAATGACAGTGTTTTATTATTTAAGGACCAGCAGCATCTCCACGTCAGATCCTGCCAGGCATCGCCTCGGGCTTGATTTCATTAAAACTGGCTTTGGTTCAGCGGGCTTACCTTCAGAAGGTGACTTTCATAACCGATCTCAGTGGCTGATGCATAAAGGCAGCCGTGCTTGCGCATGCATGGGGAAGGAGAGCATCGGGGCCTCACAGTTATCTGACCTGAGCCGGTATCCCATTTACAGACCCACATTGCTCAGTGTTGCTCAGTTCTGGTCGCCGCACCTCAAAAAAGATATTATAGCATTGGAAGAAGTGCAGAAAAGGGCCACTAGAATGATAAAAGGGTTGGAACCCTTTCCCTACGAAGAAAGGTTGAAGCGCTTGGGGCTCTTTAGCTTGGGGAAACGATAGCTGAGGGGGGACACGATCGAGGTTTATTAGATGATGCATGGGAGAGAGCAGGTCGAGAAAGAAGTCCTTCTCTACCATTCTCACAAGACAAGAACTCATGAGCACTCGATGAAATGAATCACCAGTAGGGTTAGAACAGAAGGAAGTCCTTCTTCACTCAGAGAGTAATTAACACAAGGAATTCACTGCTGCAGGAAGTGGCGGCAGCTACAAGCATGGATGGCTTCAAGAGTGGATTGGATGAACATATGAAAAGAAGTCCATCAGTGGCTATCAGCCGCAAGGTATAGATGGAACACCCTGTCTGGGGCCAGTGATGCTCTGTATTCTTGGTGCCTGGGGGGGCAACAGTGGGAGAGCTTCTAGTGTCCTGGCCCCACTGCTGGACCTCCTGAGGGCATCTGGTGTTTTTGGCCACTGTGTGACACAGAACGTTGGACTAGATGGGCCATTGGCCTGATCCAGCATTGGCTTCTCTTATGTTCTTAATATTAAAGGAGTCCTGATCAAATACGTCCACCTTTTCGCCTGTCGCTGCAAAATGTATCCGCTTCAAAAGAAATGGTTTTCCAGCATACAGGAAAAGTCTCTCTCACCCAGGGAGATTGTTTCCCCACAGGTGGTCACCCCAAAATGCAGTTTGCTCCCTACAGTGTGAAGAGGTACAGTCCATTCTAGTACTTCGGGATGCTCCCATCTCATTCTGCTGCTGCCTCTGCTGTAATGCTTCCTTAAGGATATGTACACTAGTAGTTCTGGATTTGGGGAGGGAAGGTGGCATGCATGCTATAGCCCAATCTCGACATTCAAGCAGGTCGGTACTTGGAAGGGAGACCGCCAAGGAAGGCTCTGCAGAGGAAGGCAATGGCCAACCTCCTCTGCTTCTCCCTTGCCTTGGAAGCCCCTTGCTGGGGTGGCCAGAAGTTGAAAGCTAAGGAGGGTCGGTACTTGGAAGGGAGACCACCAAGGAAGGCTCTGCAGAGGAAGGCAATGGCCAACCACCTCTGCTTCTCCCTTACCTTGAAAGCCCCTTGCTGGGGTGGCCATAAGTTGGAAGCTAAGGAGGGTCGGTACTTGGAAGGGAGACCACCAAGGAAGGCTCTGCAGAGGAAGGCAACGGCCAACCACCTCTGCTTCTCCCTTGCCTTGGAAGTCCCTTGCTGGGGTGGCCATAAGTTGGAAGCTAAGGAGGGTCGGTACTTGGAAGGGAGACCACCAAGGAAGGCTCTGCAGAGGAAGGCAATGGCCAACCACCTCTGCTTCTCCCTTGCCTTGGAAGTCCCTTGCTGGGGTGGCCATAAGTTGGAAGCTAAGGAGGGTCAGTACTTGGAAGGGAGACCACCAAGGAAGGCTCTGCAGAGGAAGGCAATGGCCAACCACCTCTGCTTCTCCCTTGCCTTGAAAGCCCCTTGCTGGGGTGGCCAGAAGTTGGAAGCCAAGCAGGGCTGGTACTTGGAAGGGAGACCACCAAGAAGGGCTCTGCAGAGCCCCTTGCTGGGGTTGCCATGTCAGCTGTGACTTGAAAGTATTTTACATCCACAGTTCTGGATCTGAGAGCCGCAGAAGCACTTGGTAGGTGTTATGTATTGAGCCTGAACTTACTTGCAAAAGGACTTAGCTTGGGACACATAACAATAGGTCGCCAGGATCCTAGAATGGGCCAGTAGGGAGGCAGGAATCCCAGAGGAAACCAATCGGGGAAACAACAGAGTGTAAATAGCCTATCAGTTGGGAGTGGGGTGTGTTTGGGGTGTAATCCTTTTCAGGCATAAATACCGGGTCAGCCAGTCGTCTTTTCTCCTTGCTGTAATCACTAATAAACTATGAGCTGATCGCTCTATGCATCTGAACCCAGTATATTTCAGGAGACTTATCATCCTGGCCAAAAGAGCCACCACCTCTGAGATTTGGATTGTAAGCCCTGGGTTGGGAAACTGGGGGCAGAATAGCGGACCCAATGATGCTAACCTCTGGCACAGACCTTGAATTGAGCCCTCACTCACCGGTCCATCTCCTCTAGGGCTGCCAGCTCCAAGTTGGGAAATCCCAAGAGATTTGGGGAGGGTGGAGCCTGGGAATGTCGGGGTTTGGGGTGGGGAAGGACCTCAGCAGGGTATAATGCTATAACAGTCCGTCTTCCAAAGCAGCCATTTTCTCCCAGGGGAACTGATTTCTGCAGTTTGGAAATCGGTTGTGATTCTGGGATATCTCCAGGCCCCATCTGGAGGCTGGCAAGCCTATTTGTGAGCCAGGTTCTGGGGTTGGGAATTCTGAAAACTCTCAGGAGATGGGCAGCAAAAGCCAGCTGGGATCATAGAGCTGCTGGCTGCTTGTCTCTCTGTCTGTGCTTTTCATCACCAGTTTGGTGTGGTGGTTAAGTGCGTGGACTCTAATCTGGGAGAACCGGGTTTGATTCCCCACTCCTCCACTTGCAGCTGCTGGATGACCTTGGGCAAGCCATAGTTCTGTCAGAGCTGTTCCCTCAAGGACAGCTCTGGAAAGAGCTCTCTCAGCCCCACCTGCCTCACAGGGTGTCTGTTGTGGGGAGGGGAAGGGAAAGGAGGTTGTAAGCTGCTCTGAGACTCTGAGTGAAGGGTGGGGTATGAATCCAATCTCCTCCTCCTCCTCCTCTTCTTCTTCGCCACCAGTTGTCCCTGCTTCCTTCCCTTCTTAGCTTCTTGGGAAACCCATATCTGCGAAAGGAGAGCAAAAACAGCATCCAGCGTCCGGCAACCCTCAAGCCCCTTCCAGCTCTCTGTGCCTGTTGTCTCTAGGGGGCTTTTTGATGCTCTGAACACTCTGAGTGTTTGGCTTACCTGAGGTTGCTTTTCACCTCCAGCACGTGCCAGGACTCAGTTTGAGCAAATGCAGGGGGGAGGGGTGGCCGTCGGGGCTCAAGGAACGGGTGAAACAGCACTCAAGACTTCATCCAGTGTCACCCTTAGCCCTGAAAAAAAACGGCTCCTGAGAGGCATGTCATACAAGATTGATTTTGTTTTTGGTGTTCTGGAACAATTCTAGAATATAAAATAGCCTGCCGCTTTCCTAAATTTTGCTTATCAAAAAGAGAGAGAGAGAGAGGAGGTGAAAAAAGGCATGTAAATTGGCCCTGGGTCTATTCTGCATCTCATTTTTGCACTCCAGAACCGCAACTCAGGGCCAAATGAAGAATAACAAAATGACACGCGTCGAGAAATGGGGGTTGGTTCCCCAAGGGCTGCCCTTTCCATGTAACACAGGACTGTATATTCTCCGTGGTGGCCCAAGGTGGAGGATTGTGCAGGGAGGCAGGGGAGACACAATCTCCAGCTATTTCCCCACCGGGAATGGACTACCTTACACGGAGATTGATTAAAACACTACTTTACACAGAGAGTGATTAAAATGTGGACTTTGCTGCAAGAGGATGTTGTGACAGCCACAGGAATAAACAGCTTAAAAATGGGGATTTGATAGATTCATGGAAGATAAGTCTATCAGTGGCCACTAGCCATGGTGACTAAATGGAGCCTCCATATTCAGAGGCACTAGTCCTCTGAATCCCAGAGCCAGGAGGCAACATCAGGGGAAGGCCTCCACCTCTCTGCCCTGTGGTTGGCCCTCCAGAGGGACTGGCTGGCCACTGTGTGAGACAGGATGCTGGACTAGATGGACCCGCCTCACTGGTCTGATCCAGCAGGGCTCTTCTGAGGTTCTTGTCAGGGGAAGTTCTTGTCTTGGCCTCTCTGCCCTGTTGTTGGCTCTCCAGAGGGACTGGCTGGCCACTGTGTGAGACAGGATGCTGGACTAGATGGACCCGCCTCACTGGTCTGATCCAGCAGGGCTCTTCTTATGTTCTTATGGACAACCCTAATTGAAACTCATCCCTTTCTCACCATGATGCAACTTCACACTAGCCAATTCAGGGCCCTCTCCCGCTGAAAACCGCCTGTCACTTCTGGGTCATGGGCAGTATTCCCTCCAAGCTGGGTTAGTGTGAGCCAGCTCACAGTTTTTTAGCCTCCAGCTCACACCTTTTTGTCTTAGTGCAGGAAGGCTGGCTCCAGAGCAGACTAACTTATGCAGCAGCCAAATCGCTCACTCACAACTTTAAAGCCAGTAGCTCACAAAGTAGAATTTTTGCTCACAGGACTCCACAGCATAGGGGAGCTTTGGGCATGGGTAGGATTGCCAGCCTCCAGGTGAGAACTGGAGATCTCCCATTATTGCAGTTGATCTCCAGGCAACAGAGATCAGTTCCCCTGGAGAAAATGGCTGCTTTGGAGGGTGGACTCTATGGCCTTGTACCTTCTTGAGGTCCCGCCCCACCTCAAACCCTGCCCTCCCCAGGCTCCACCCCAGAATCTCCAGGTATTTCCCAACCTGGAGATGACAACCCTAGTTGCAGGTGTAGTGGACCCTCTTTTTAAAAAAGGGCCTTTGGGCCTTTGGTGGCTCACTGCCACGCCTCTCTGCATTATGCAAATTGGTGCTACTTGAGAGAGAGAAGGGAAGAGAGGGTGTCAAAAGTTGAATCAACATTGCCTCATTTAGCTGACATGAGGTTATTTCGGCAAACGTTAAGCTTAATTTCATTAATAATAATGAAGACGGCGCTCTGTCCCTGCTTTGCATGCCAAAAGCCGGCAGTTCAATCCCACAGGCAAAGCTCTCCATTCACAAAACTGGGAAGATCTGGGGGAAGTGCTGCGGTCAGTCAAAGTTTGATAACCCAGGGCTGGAAAGCCCAATGGCAAGATTCCACAAAACGCAACTTTGTATTTTCATAATCGCAACCAATGCTCCCTCTAAGCTGTGGAGTCTTGTGAGCGAAAATTCTACTTAGTGAGCTACTGGCATTAAAGTTGTGAGTGAGCGATTGGGCTGTTGCATAAATTAGTCTGCACTGGAGCCATCCATCCTGCACTAAAACAAAACTATGTGAGCCAGAGGCTAAAAAAACTGTGAGCTAGCTCACACTAACTCAGCTTAGAGGGAACACTGAAAATTCGCAACCATTTCACTGGAGGGGACCCCCTTCTGGAAAAATCGTTCTGTTCTGCAGCCTTCCAAGAGTCCCAGCCCTCCACTTTTGCAAGTGTTAACATCAGTATGTCCCCAAGGAGGCTGGAAAGATATTTCTGCCTGCCCCCAGGTGGTTCTAATCAGACTCATCCATATCATCTTCTAGAGTTGCCAACTCCAGTTAGTAAATTTCCTGGAGATTTGGGGGTGGAGCCTGGGGAAGGTGGGGTTTGAAGAGGGGTGGGCCTTTGATGCAGTTTAATGCCACAGAGTCCACCCTCCAGTGCAGCCATTTTCTCCAGGGTCTTTCATCTCTGTAGTTTGGAGCTCAGTTAGAATTTCAGGCAACCTCCAGGCTCCACCTGGAGACCTGCAACTCTACCGTCTTGTGAGATGGCATCCAGGTGAGCTGGTCTCTGCCTGCTCTCTCAGCCTTGTGCCCTTTTCTTTCGAGAGTGCAATTTTCTGTCCAAGGAGTCCTCCCCTCACCCCCGCCCCTCGGAGCAAAGCAATAAACTCCTGAATCCTCTTCTATCCTCAGGAATCTGCTACATTTTCTTTATCCCCTTCTCTGAAATGAAAGCAAAGGTTAAGGAGACTGCAGGGAAAGGACATGAACCCTGGGGCGGGGAAGTGCTTCCAATCGAAGCCTGCAGATGTTCTTTCCGATGCTTGCTCCGCGCCAGTGACAGAGCTGGGCTTGTTTTCCTGGGCTTGTTTTCCTGGGCAACTCGCAAGTGCATTTCAGCTTAAAAGATAGACAGGATCTCTTCAGGGCAAGGGATGCTCTGTATTCTTGGTGCTTCGGGGA
Source organism: Lepidodactylus listeri (assembly GCA_029233225.1). Taxonomy (NCBI): domain Eukaryota; kingdom Metazoa; phylum Chordata; class Lepidosauria; order Squamata; family Gekkonidae; genus Lepidodactylus; species Lepidodactylus listeri. The sequence goes on along the minus strand of JARCFY010000014.1, from coordinate 72,103,332 downwards.
GGGGGGCAACAGTGGGAGGGCTTCTAGTGTCCTGGCCCTACTGGTGGACCTCCTGGTGGCACCTGGTATTTTTGGTCACTGTGTGACACAGAGTGTTGGACTGGATGGGCCGCTGGCCTGATCCAACATGGGCTTCTCTTATGTGGTTATATGGAGCAGAGCCCTATCAGTGGCTATTAGCCACAAGGTATAGATAGGAACTCTCAATCTGGGGCAAGTGATGCTCTGTATTCTTGGTGCTGGGGGAGGGCAACAGTGGGAGGGCTTCTAGTGTCCTGGCCCCACTGGTGGACCTCCTGAGGGCACCTGGTGTTTTTGGCCACTGTGTGACACAGAGAGTGTTGGACTGGATGGGCTACTGGCCTGATCCAACATTTGACTTCTCTTATGCTCGTATAGGAACACTCGGTCTGAGGCAAGTGATGATCTGTATTCTTGGTGCTTGGGGGGTGGGCAACAGTGAGAGGGCTTCTGGCGTCCTGGCCCCACTGCTGGACCTCCTGAAGGCACCGGGTATTTTTGGCCACTGTGTGACTCAGAGTGTTGGACTGGATGGGCCACTGGCCTGATCCAACACTGGCTTCTCTTGTGTTCTTAAATAGTTGATGGGGGACGGGGCAATATCTGAAGCTGGGTCATTCCTGTTTGTTTCTGATCTAGAATGAAAACAGTAGGGAGCAGAATGCTATTGTGGTGCCTTCAAAATACACACACACAAAACTTTGCAAGAGATTCAGGTGGGTAACATCTGTGTTGGTCTGAAACAGCAGAACAAAGTCTGAGTTCAGGGGCACCTTGAAGACCCACAAAGTTTTATTCTGGGCATCAGCTTTCATGTGCCTGAACACAGAACTTTTACCCCGAATAAAACTTGGTTGGCCTTAGAGGTGCCCCTGGACTCAGACTTTGTTTCATGCACACAAAAGAGCAGTGTCTCAATGTCCCAGCTGTTGCAGGGTTGTGCCGGCAATGCTACTCTGATACTGCTCAGAGAGGCATCTGGGCTTTTGCATGGAGAGCCCGACAGGAAATTAGGCCAATTTGAGAGGGATAATATGTGTGCAATCTGCCACAGTGATTTTGGATCAACACTGTGATAATCACATATTCCCCGCTTGCTGATGTGTGTGTCCCCCCCCCCCCCCCCAAGTTATGCCAGTATGCGTGAAGGGAGAATTAGCTGGATAAATAAAATGGAAAGGTTTCACATCTCCTGACACTGCCGCAGGAAGTAGTGGTGGCTACAAGCATGGACAGCTTCAAGAGGGGACTGGATAAACAAATGGAGCAGAGGTCCATCAGTGGCCATTAGCCACAAGGTAGAGATGGAACACTTTTTTCTGGGGCAAGGGATGCTCTGTTTTCTTGGTGCTTGGGGGGGGGCAACACTGGGAGAGAGTTCTGTCCCTGCTGCTGGACCTCCTGAGGGCACTTGGCATTTTTGGCCACTGTGTGACAGAGTATTGGACTGGATGGGCCACTGGCCTGCTCCAACATGGCTTCTCTTATGTTCTTAGTTTTCATTGTTGGATTATCTAAGTGTGAGTCAGGCACCTCACCTTGTATTCTGCACAGCCTGGTAGCAGCTTCTTGGCACCTTAGGTCAAGGCCTCCCTCGGCCCTGCTCCCATGAACACATGAAGCTGTTTCCTATTGTTTCAGAGGGTCCCTGCGCTGGTCAGAAGCCCGGACTCTCGAAAGCTCATGCTCTGAAACCTTGTTGGTCTCTGATATGTCACTGGGCTCTAACCTGTTCTGCTTTATACTGAGTCAGGCCATTGGCCCATGAAGGTCAGTCTTGTCTATTTCGGCTGCCAAAGGCTCTCTGGGATCTCAGGCAGAAGGTCTTTCCCATCCCCTGCCACCGGGTCCTTTTAACTAGAGGTGCGGGGATTGAAGCCAGGGCCTTCTGCATGCCAAGCAGGCGCTCCACCACTGAGCCACGGCCCCTTCCAAGAGGGCATCTTCGAGGTCCAGTGGAGGCTCTAACGGCCTGTATGCAAAACACGTGCTCTTCCACTCTGCCACCCCCATGCAGAGGACCTTTGGTGTTAAAAGGGGGTGGGGATTCAACAGGAGCAAATTCCCTCCTCCCCCCTGCATAAGCAAATGGCCCCTGCTGCAGTTTCCTCTTTTTAGGCAAAGGTGCCTGAGTCTAGTCCAGTGAGTTACTTAGGCAGTCTATGCTCCAAAACTAGGGTTGCCGGCCAATGCACCCCCAGCAGGGGGTAGGGTTGCCAGATCCGGGTTGAGAAACCCCTGGAGATTTGGGGATGGAGCCTGGGGAGGACAGGGACCACCTCCGTGGGGCACAGTGACATGGAGTGCCTCCTCCAAAGCATCCAGTTTCTCCAGGGGAACTGATCTTTGCAGTCTGGAGACAAACTGTAATTCCAGGGGATCCCCAGGTCTCACCTGGAGGGTGGCATCCCTACCTGAACCCCTCATATCCCCCGGCATTTGGGGGGAACCCTGGGGTATAAGGGGCTGCCCCGGCTACCAGGGCATTTTCCGTGGTGGTGCCAGGTCTTGCTCACTCCAGTTTTACACTGGCTGCTCATGTTCATGTTCTCCATTCTCACCACCTCCCAGGGTTCTACCTGCTGTTCCCTTGCCACCCCTTTGTTTCTACCTTCCTCTGTCCATGTGCAGAGGTCAAGAGGAGCCTCTCTTGCCCTACGTTTGTTTGAAGGGCATGAAAACAGAGAAAGAAGGAGGGAAACAAAAACTTAACTCCCAAAAATGAATTAAGAACCTGACAGGTTAATTGAATACAGATTAGGGAGGGGCAATGTTAAAATCAGCTAAGTATACAACATAAATATGTAGATAATACAAATAATACAGAAATAGATGTATTTATTACAAATTGGTTTAAAAACAATTATAGTCCCCTTCAATAACCTCAATAAGACTTCAGATAGTAAAATATACACAAATTAGGACGTTGTGGGACCCTAAAATGGACACGTTTTGGCCTCCTGGCCTTCTTCAGTGGTCAAGCATAAATGTTACACATAGACTCGATCAGGGGCCATTTCATAAAAACAGAGGTGCCAGGAGCTCATTAGCATGACTCATTAACATAACTTGTTTGCATATGCCACACCCCCTGACCTCACTAGAAGTGTGTCAGAAGGCAACACCCACAGCTCAAGCTCCACCCCAAAAATCTCCAGGTCTTTCCCAACTCCGAGCTGGCGAGCCAGCTTTACACTTTGACAAAAGACACGTTAGGTTTCCTTTGCTCTTGCAGGGAAGCTACCTTACAACAAGCATGAAAACACAGATCAAGTTAGTATGCATTTGCTTTTTTCCACAGCGCATCACCATATGAGCCCACTCCTGGGCTTGTTACTCCCGGAACGGCGTTCCTGCGCGTTCCTGCTCGAAATGACCCCTGGCTCAGTTATTGCAATACTCATATTCACCAATATAGGACCAAGTCAAAATTATGTTCCGAGAAATATCAGTGACGCAAGACAAGGATGTGCTATATAGGCCTCGTATGACATCATGGCCTTGTGTCCAAACCAGGTCCATGTAACCAAAATGGTGTTTCAGTTGTGTACCCTCCTATTTTGGTCCAGGAGATACAATTCCAAAAGCCCTATAGAGCCCCTGCATTCAAATGCCACCAAAGTTGCCACAAGCGCATCATTTTGAGAAACACCAGGGGTTGCGGGGGTCAAATGCAATGCACAGCCCCCCCCCCCTTTGCATGCCTTCACCAAGGGCAACCGGAGAACAGCTAGAAGTGCTTCTGCTTCACTTAGCATTCTGGTCCCCCCCTTCTCCCCCCTCCCGCCCCCTGCGCATTGAATCATCAGAGCTAACATTTAATTAATTTGTGACACTTTGACAGTTTGCAAGGAGGCATTAGTAGTTCTGTCAAGCTGCATTGATAATACTGTCAAGAAGGCCCTTTGGGGAGTTATCAGCTATTAAATTTTATATGCCCACATTTCCAAGGTGTGCCACACAGCTTGTTCTTCGAGTGAATCAAAAATGACACAAAAGCCCCCTGAAAGGCCCCTCATTATTCACTGGAGAGTTTGATATTTGCAAATGTTTTGCTATCTTAGTAACTTTCCCTTTAAGAAAAGTGACACACCCTCGTTTTTGCTTTGTCTTGCATCAAAGCAAATGAGGTCTGATCTGGCGTCCTTTTCCTGTAGTTACTTGCCAGGACCTTTAACAAAGGATTACTGAGTCTTGGAGTGAGAGCTATTTTAGGTATTGTTCTTTCTTGTTGGTCCCCAGGAGGTGGAAAACTCTGCAGCCTTCCCAGGTCTCAAATCAACAATGCTGCCCCTTTACCTTGATCCCTGGGGAGTACTGAAAACAAACTGGGGTAGCTCCTGCTGCCACCATCAACTCTGAGATATCTCCTACTAATAGCATTCCCAATTCTGGGCTGTGAAATTCCAGGAGATTCGGGGGTGGAGCCTGGGGTGTGCAGAGTTTAGGGCGGAGAGGGACCTCAGCTGGGGATATAGAGTCCACCCTCCAAAGCAGCCATTTTCTCCAGGGGGAACTGATCTCTGTAGTCTGGAGATTAGTTAAAATTCCAGAAGATCTCCAGGCCCCACCTGGAGGCTGGCAAACCTATCTGCTAAACAGCATTGCATATCTAGTACTCAGTACCTGCACTGCTATTTAGAGGCTCCACCTACTTGCCACACCTCCGGCTACAACCTACTGGAGCGTAATCTATCACAAGTCCACACTCTTGAGCTACCTCACTCCAGGGATGGTGAGCTCAGAGCTCACTTGCTTGCTGTCTTTACCCATTGCCGCACTCAGATAGCAAGACCAAATAGACCCGTGGCATATTTTCACAGACCAGCATTTGAAATATACGAAAGTTTAATACATGAATAAAGAGAGTACATGTGGTCTGTTCAAGCATTCAGGCTGAGCAAGGGGACAAAGACAAGGTGAATCCCCTTTCCCTACGCTCTGTATATATCCTAAATGATGTTTAAATGGGCCGGGCTAGTATTTCTTGAAGTAACATAAGTTTAAAATTCAGTGTTACCTTAATTCTTTGATTGGTCTTTTCCCCATTGTCCCCCTTGTTCCGTGTACAAGATAGAGTCTCTAGGTAAAAGTCAGTCCTGTGTGGTATGTGACTCCCTGGTCAGAAGCTGTAGAAGACAGATAGCTTCTTACTTATGTCCTGAGTTTTAATAACCTTTGGTTTTCTACCTCCCATGACTTGGGATGACCTTACTGTCCCTTGCTATCCCAAAGGAAGAGCTTTTATTCTATCACTTTAATCTTCCCACATGTATAGGTTTGACTCTTGTGAGCGGGACCTGGGGCTGGCTTGGGTCTCCTAGTCAGAGGAGGTCCATCTGCATTTCTATAGAAATAGCTTGCTTTTGTGCTGGGCTGTGCCTCATCCCCTCCCACACACACACACACTGACATTTCCTTTGTGTACCTCTCTCAAGATGCAAGAGGACACTTTCTCTCTCTGGCCCCGAGATGAATGAAGATCCATGTTAATGTGTCTGGATGTGTGAGGTGCCATCAAGCCACTTCCGACATGGCGATCCTTTGAATTAGTGATCTCCAAAATATCCTGTCGCTAACAGCCTTGCTCAGTCCGTGCAAAAGAGGGCCGTGGCTTCCTTGATTTAATCCATTTTATGTTGGTTCTTCCTCTTTTCCTGCTGCCTTCCACTTTTCCTAGCCTGATAGCCTTTTCCAGTGACACTTAAGGAGCAGCTGTGGCTTCAGAGGCAATTTTTTAAAATTTAATTTATACCCCACCCTCCCCGCAAGCAGGCTCAGGGTGGCTTACACAGTTGGTCCATAAATGACCATCAAAATCCACATAAAAACAATTTAAAACAATTCATGTGCAATACAATCATAGAATCATAAAGTGCTAGTGATGGTACATTGGTTACTTGGGATGGTGTGCTGAAAATACTTGCAACCAGACAGATTTACCAACTCGAAGGTTGACCTGAGTCACACAGTAGTAGAGGCTAGATGTTGAAACTACGGGCCGGGCCAGTTGGTGGTAGTTGTGGGGGTGGCTCCTAGTTGAAAGCCTGGCGGAAGAGCTCCATCTTGCAGGCCCTGTGGAACTGTAAGAGATCCTGCAGGGCCCTGATCTTTTCCGGGAGCTCATTCCAAACACTGACTGTCTGGGTGCTTTCCCTCCCCTCACGGTGCACACAAAGAATTAGACAGGTGTCATGCTAAAAGCCTGGGCTTATGCATGCACAGTGGAAGCACTGCACATTTTGTTGCTGCTGGGGCAGCTGTCTTGGCTGTTCGGGCGGCAGATTCCCATGCCAGTTCATAACCTGCTTTTGAAACGCCTTTCTGTTTCAAAAGTAGTGTGCCACAGAGCATGGAGTGTGCATGTGCGGGGGCCAGGGTGGAGGCTGCTTGAGAATTAGGGTTGCAGGAACTGGAGATTTGGGAGCAGAGCCTGGGAAAGGTGGGGTTTGGGGAGGGAGGGAACTCAGGGGAACTATAATGCCACAGAGTCCATGCTCTGAAGCTGCCATGTCCTCTGGGGAAACTGATCTCTGTCATCTGTCGATCAGCTGTAATTCCAGATCTCCCGCCATTACCTGGAGGATGGCAACCCTATGAAACCACAAGCCCACCTTTCCAGCCTGGGCGAGCAAAACGACTTTACAGTTCTTCGATCCTGACCTCTCCTCTCCAGGAAACCAACCCTGCGGAAAGCTATCCTCCTTCCCAGTTTTCCATGGCTCAAAGGAGCTGTGTATTCTGCAAGTTTTTGCAGCACCAAAAGAAGAAAGCAAGCCTCACTTGCATTATTTCCAGAAAACGAATTCCAAGGCACCTGTTTTGTTGCGCGCCAGATCAGGTGTTGGCCACTTTGCACTACACGTTCCAATTTATTCCAGAGGTGTTTGCGTACCAGCGGTCTGCAAAGGACACACTTCTGTGGTCCTTAGATGCGGCAGGGTTTCATTAGCCTCGTCTTAATAAACAACTTAGTATAATGGGCGGATGTGGCCAAGATGTGTCTTTGCATGCTGGCGCTTCATGATTCAGCAGCTCCTACCAAAGGCTCAGCTGTAGAGATTCCCACACATACACTTTGCTTTTTTGAAATGCTGCTACTGGGATTTCTGCAAGACACCGAGGCTGGGGAGGCAGAGGCCAGCCCTGAGTGGGATGGTGGGTGATTCGTGGATGTCAGTCAACCTCTGCTCAAGAGCATCATGGCATGTAGTGGTCCACCCATATGAAGCTGCCTTATACAGAATCAGAGCATCAGGCCCTCAAGGTCAGTTCTCCAAGGTCTCAGGTGTTGTCTACTCAGACTGGAAACAGCTCTTGGTTATTGCCTGCTCAGACTGGCAGTGGCTGTCTAGGGTCTCTCTGGCAGGGGTCTTTGACATGCTACCTGGTCCTTTTAACTGGAGATTCCGGGGATTGAATCTGGGACCTTCTCCATGCCGAGCAGATGCTCTACCACTGAGCAACAGCCCTTCCCCACAGTTCCTGTGGTCCTTTGTCCCCAGGGTCAGTTCTCCAGCTAAACAATTGCTGGTAGTGACACAAGGAAGAAGGCACTGAAACATCACAGGGACTCCCAGCAGTTGGCATTGAGGGATGCCAGCTGGTGCAAAAAACCCCAGCACCCATGGGTGTAGTTGCAAGGGCTCAGCTTGCAGCCAGTTGCTGGCCGAACAGAAGCAGGTGATGGAAATGCACATTACTGAAGATGGCAAGATACCTTGAACCAGCCCTGCTTGTCCCAGGAGACTGGTTATTTCCCAGTATCCATGGTGGGCCCCGACCTGGTTGACCCAGGCTAGCCCAACCTCATCAGATCTCAGAAGCTAAGCAGGGTCAGCCCTGGTTAGTACTTGGATGGGAGACCGACAAGGAAGTCCAGGGTTGCTATGCAGAGGCAGGCCACGGCAAACTGGCTCTGCTTGCCTCTTGCCTTGAAAACCCTACATGGTCACCAGAAGTCCCACCACCACCATCCATGATGGAGATCATTGGGTGATGTCTGTGGAATCTCGGGACCTGCAACACGGTGGGTGCAGCAATGTATGAGCTAGCACAAGCTGGCTGCTCTCTCTCTCTCTCTCTCTCTCTCCCATAACCCACTGCCTGCAAACCACCTGACTTTGCAAGGGATTGCCTGCTGGGAGAGAGAGGACTCCCAGCTTCCCTTTCACGTCTTGAGGCTTTGCCTCTATGTTGCCCACTGCCCAGCAACTGGTCACCACAGGGACAGTTCACTGTCTTGGGCGCCCCTGGAGGAATAGTGGCTTGCCGACTGCCAGCCTCCCCACGGCCCCCCTTTTACAATAGCATGTCTGAGACGGTGGAGATCTATGTGGTACAGAGAACCACTCCCAGCATCAGAAGTTATAAAGTATTTATTAACGAGAAAATGTTCACAAGCACACTTATAGCACCGCACCAGATTGAGCAAGGGATCCCAAAAGAAATGGGTAAAAGGCAATTCCTCTCTCTATACACTCCTCTTTTGTTGTTATTGTTCAGTCACACAGTCAAGTCCGACTCTTCGCGACCCCATGGGCCGCACCACACCAGGCCCTCCTGTCTTCTGTCGTGTTCTGGAGTTTGCTTAATTTCATATTTATTGAATCGATGACACACACCGTATCAAATGTTAAAATATAGGATAGGCTCCTTAGCTTAGGATGTTACAGATCTCTACAGAGTTTCCCATTACCTTGTCGCTTTCTCCAGCTCCTCAGGCCAGCACACGGTCAATGGCTGCTTCCTCCAAAACTCTGCTAAGAGTTCGGTCTGCTCTGATGGACTCAGCATAAAAGAGACCTTCCTCCTCACTCCCTTGAGTTTATCACCTCTCTTTTTCCCACCCACTGACCAGGTCAGGCCGGGTCAGAAAATTCCAGAAATTTCCTTCCTTTTCTCTTTAGTATTTAATTCCTTCAAATCTCTGTTCCCTGCTAGAAGGGAGGGGAGCTTGACCATCCCATTATTCAGAACTAGTAGCATTTCTTAAGAGGTAGCTGAAGTAAGCCTAGAAAGCCATTAACTGACTTCCTCCTCCTTGCCTGGTCTCTCCCCAGAGATATGGGGGGGAGGGGATCTTTTAAAACTCAGGATGAAGGTTTTGCTCATTTCAAACCCCCAAAGGAAAAAAAAAAATCATTTCTTCCCATTAGCAATTGAAAACTCCCTTCTCAAGCCAAAGATTTCACTGCCCCCATGGAATAGGGGCTCCGTTGCATAGGCTGGTCCAGCTGGAGATTTCGCCAGCCCTCTGACATACTGAAACTAGATGCATGGCTCTGCAGGTCTACAGCATGTGCTTTCTCAGCTTTGATGGTCTTTACTTTTTTAAAAAAGGTTATTAACAGATTGCCTTCCAGCATGAATGACTCCCAAGATGATTTACAATTAATTTTTTTTTAAAAAGCATTAATTTTGTTCCCTCCCCACCCTGAAGAGACCGGAAGATCTCAGTGCCTGCCGACCCTCAGAGGGGAGGGAGCTCCAAAGAGCAGAAGTCTGGCTGGAAACCCACGGAACGGAGAGTGGATTAGGTTGCTAAGGAGACCCGATTATCACCATTTATTAATTCAAGAGTAGGTCAAGGGTTGTCTCGATAACAGGAGCTCAACAGGAAGATTTCAAGGAGCTGCTTGTCTCTCATAATCTATTATTTATGCACCAATTTGAAAGGCCAATGGAACGACTTAACACCCCCACCAACGCACTGAGTACCATTTCAGGGAAGGATCCTGAGCAGAGAGGGGAAGCTGCAGGCAGGCCTCGGAGGCCACTGCGATGTCTCACTAGCCTGGAGCCCCTGGTCTGGCCACTGGAATCTGAGAACTGACCGTTGGGGGGAGGGCACCACCAGGAAGGGCAAGTAGGGTTGCCAACTCTGAGTTGGGAGATTCCTGAAGATTTGGGGTGGAGCCTGGGGGTGGTAGAGTTTGGGGATGGGAGGGACCTCACCAGGGTATAATGCCATAGAGGCCACCCTCCAAGCAGCAGCCAGGGGAAGTGATCTCTGGAGATCAATTAGAATTCTGGGAGATCTCCAGGCCACACCTGAAGGGCAGCAATCCTACATCAGGATGTTTGCGTACATCATCAAACACCGTCAGATTCGTTCTTTTCGAGGACCCTGTTCTAAAATTCTCTGTTGTTTCTTCTTTATCTAGATCAGGGGTGTCGAATTCATTTGTTATGGAGGGCTGGATTTGACATAAATTGGACTTTGTCAGGCCAGGCCACGTGTGTCATAAAATGTAATGGCAGGGAGCGGAGATAGAAACTTTATAAAGGACACAAGCACAAAGGAATTTTTTTTACCTTAAGACAAAAACATGCCTGAAATATTCACATTCTTGCAATATTTTATTTATTTAACAGTCTCTGATAACTGACACTTCTTGCTCTGAATTACTGCATTAAAATTTATTTATTTATTTATTTATTTCATGCTACTTATATCCCGCCCTCCCCGCCAATGGCTGTGCTGTAGCAGTCTGTGCGGTAGCAGTCTGGGAGGGGGAGGAAGAAGAAGAAGAAATTGGATTTATACCCCGCCCTCCACTCCCCAAGGGAGTCTCAGAGCGGCTTACAAACTCCTTTTCCCTTCCCCTCCCCACAACAGACACCCTGTGAGGTAGGTGGGGCTGAGAGAGCTCTTTCCCAAGCTGTCCTTGAGAGAACAGCTGGTACAGAGCTATGTCTTGCCCAAGGTCATCCAGCCAGGTGCAAGTGGAGGAGTGGGGAATCAAACCCGGTTCTCCCAGATTAGAGTCTGCACACTTAACCACTACACCAAACTGGCTCTCCAGTTTGGTGTAGTGGTTTGGTGTAGTTTGGTGTAGAGGAACCTCAGCCCAGCACAGGGAGCAGAAGCTTGCCTATCTATCTCTCCTGAGCGATTGAGAGAGTCTAGGAAAACAAGCTATGACACAAAAGCAGCAGCAGAACTGGAGGAAGAAGCAGAAGACAGCCAGTCCCTTGCGGGCCTGAGAGAAGCCCTCTGGGGGCCTGATCTGACCCCCGGCCGCATGTTTGACACCCCTGATCTAGATGATGTAGGGTGCCAACTCGGGGTTGGGGAATTCCTGGACATTTGGGGGTGGAGCCTGGCAAAGGGAGAGTTTGGGGAGGGGACAGGTAAGACAGGACATCAGCAGGACACAACTCCATCTGCTCTACCCTCTGGAGTTGCCATTTTCTCCACGGGAGCTGATATCTGTCATCTGGAGTTCAGTTGGAACATACTGACATCAGTCTCCAGGCCCCACCTGGAGGTTGGCAGCCCACCTCTCCAGAGACCTGCCTGGAAGCAGCTCACAAAGTTAAAAATGTTCTATAAAACCATTCAAACAGCATTAAAGAACAAGCCATAAGAACAGAGAGTAAAATGATCTCTCAAAAGCACAAAAACATCACAGGGCAGCATTCAGAGGCCTAAAACAATACTTATAAAAGAGATTTCAGGCCAGTCAGAAGCAAACTATTTTAAAACAGCAAAGAACAGCGGAACCCCTCCGTGAAAATCCGGGCGCAAAGAAACGTTTTGGCATGGCGCCAGGTGAGCTTCGATGGGAAGGATATCCCAGATGTGAGGTGCCACCGATTAGGGGAAGACCCATCTCTGATTGCCGCTTGCCTTATCTCTCGCAGCTGGGGGCAAAGGCAACCGGTCTTGTGAGGTGGATCTTAACAGAGAGGGCAGGGCGATTTTTCTGTGCGAAAAGCTTTCTAAATTCCAGAGAGCGGGATAAAAGGTCGCGTTGGAACTGTGCCACGGTCCCTCTTGGCTCATAGTTTTGTGGCCAACGTGTGGGGTGGTAAGCCGGAGATGTGGTGCATATCAGAGGATGTTTGAGGCATTTGATGAACATGGTGGCCATGCTAGAACATGAAAAGAGAAAGAGCCTGGCTGCTCTGTGTGTGTGTGAGAGAGAGAGAGACGCACTGCTGGTTTGCTCAGCATCAAAGGAGCACATCTGGAGGAGAGCCTTAGGAAATCATGGGGGAGGTATCGCAGCCCGTGTCTCAGAGATGCCCACTGCCTCTTGTCATACCCAGCAGGAGGCTTGCTGTCTCTTTGCAGAGCCAAAAAAAAATGTAGTACAGGACAGACGTGGGAAGAACGAAGGATGCTGCAGACCCTCACGTGCCCGTCAGGCAGCTGCGTCACTTGTCAAAAATGTGTGCAGGCAAGCAAGGACGTGACCCTGCCCTGCCCTCTTGCCAGCATTGCAAACGGAACTTCGGGTGGATCTCTGGGGACATCCCTGAGGAAATAATCACCGAAAGACCCAGCAGAGATTCAAGGAAGGGGGGAGGCGGAAGGCAGGCGAAGCGTATAGAAGGAGCCATCCACACTGCATACAGGGTGTGCACAGGCAGCTGGCATAAATGTAGCATGCATGCTATGGTTGCCAGTCTCCAGGTGGGCCTGGAGATCTCCTGGAATTTACAACAGATCTCCAAGCAACAGAGATCAGTTCCCTTGGGAGACATGGGAAGGTGGGTGGGCTTTATGGCATTCCAGCCTGTCAAGCTCACTCCCCTCCCCAAGCCCCCACCCTCCCCAGGCTCTGCCTCCAAAATCCCCAGGAATTTCCCAAACTGGAGTTGGAAAGACTACCGTTAAGCACATAGCCAAACCCTTGTAATGTAGAGTGGCAAAGAGCTAGTTGGAATGTCAACATTTTGTGTTGTGTGCTGTCAAGTCACTTCTGACTTGCAGTGACTCTATGAATTAATGACAGCCTATCTTTAACCTGGGGGTGGGGGGCATGGTGGCTCAGAGGTTAAGATGCTGAGCTGCAAACTGGAAGGTTAGTAGCTCGGCAGTTCGAGACCCGAGTGCCAAGTGACAGAGTGAGCTCCCGTCTCTGGCCCCAGCTCCTGCCAACCTAGCAGCTCAAAAGCAAGAAATTGCAAGTAGGTAAATAGGTAGTGCTTCAGTGGGAAGATAACACCTTGGCATTTAGTCATGCTGGCCACATGACCATGGAAAAGTCTTCGGACAGCGCTGGCTCTTCAGCTTGGAAACGGAGATGAGCACTGCATCCCTAGAGTCGGATTCGACTGGCTTTCAAGGAAGGGAAACCTTTACATTTATCTTTAACAACCTTGCTCAAATAGCCTTGCTCGGGTCTTGCAAACTTCCTTGACTGAGTCCATCCAACTCACATTGGGTCCTCCTCTTTTCCTGCTGCCTTCAGCTTTTCCTAGCATTATTGTCTTTGCCAGCAAATCTTGTCTTCTCATGATGTGACCAAAGTACGATAGTCTCGGTTTAGTCATTTTAGCTTCTCAGGAGAGTTCAGGCTTGATTTGATCTAGAACCCACTTAGTTTTAGGCATTCCTGTTATCTATAAAATTCTCCTCCGAGACCACATTTCAAATGAATCAATTTGCTTCCTGCTGTCTTTCTTCATTGTCCAACTTTTGCATCCATACATCATCATGAGGAATACCATAGTACAAATTATCTTGATCTTGGACTTCAACAACACTTCTTTACACTTAAGGATCTTATCTAGCTCCTTCATGGCTGCCTTTCCCAGTCTCAATTGCCTTAAGAACATAAGAGAAGCCGATGTTGGATCAGGCCAGTGGCCCATCCAGTCCAACACTCTCTGTGTCACAGAGTGGCCAAAAACACCAGGTGCCCTCAGGAGGTCCAGCAGTGGGGCCAGGACACTAGAAGCCCTCCCACTGTTGCCCCCCCCCAAAGCACCAACAATACAGAGCATCACTTGCCCCAGACCGAAAGTCCCTATCTGTACCTTGTGGCTCATAGCCACTGATGGACCTCTGCTCCGTATCTATATATCTAATAGCCAAGGTGCCCCCTGCATGCAGATATCAAAATCTGCAGATCGGGGCCTACCCTAGGGGGTAAAGGGTTTAGCCCAAGAGTTGCCAACTCTGTGTTGGAGAATTCCATTGTGGCACCAGAAAGTTGGGACTCCCTCTCCAGAGAAATGCACCTGTTGCCCTCTTTTGAAGAAGAAGAAGAAGAAGAAGAAGAGATTGGATTTATACCCGCCCTCCACTCCCCAAGGGAGTCTCAGAGCGGCTTACAAACTCCTTTCCCTTCCCCTCCCCACAACAGACACCCTGTGAGGTAGGTGGGGCTGAGAGAGCTCTTTCCCAAGCTGTCCTTGAGAGAACAGCTGTGCCAGAACTATGGCTTGGCCAAGGTCATCCAGCCAGGTGCAAGTGGAGGAGTGGGGAATCAAACCTGGTTCTCCCAGATTAGAGTCCGCGCACTTAACCACTACACCAAACTGGCTTTTGGTGACATTTCCCCACAGGTGAAGACTTGTGTGTTTCGTCCAGCATTCCTGCAATAAGGGTTACCGCCCCTCCTTCTAGTGCCATTGTTTAGGTGTTCTGAATTGAATTGCTCCATAATTTTAACTGTATTTTAATTGCTTCGGTGTGTTTTTTTTTTAATGCTTGCCGCTGCGTGGACCCTGGTAAGGTGGGAAAGTGTTTCAAATAAAATAAATCCATACATATATAAAATAAATAATTGTAGAAGAAGAGATTGGATGTATACCCCACTCTTCATTACCCGAAGTGTAGGGAATCTTCCAAGAGGGAAGAAGCAGGTGGACTTCAACCGTTGCATTCTGTCGTGGAATCCTGGCTACATAAGAGACGAGGGTCCGTTCAGGCCCCCAGAGGCCATGGTCTCACAAGCAACCATGAAATGGAAATCAGGGATGGGAAAGTGGGTGCTCAAGCACCTGCCAACTGTAGCCTAGATTTGGTGGAAAGAGGTTGCTAAGATTCCACTGGGAGCAGCAGGAGGAAGCGTCTGGGCTTCTTCCTCTTGCTTCTTTGCCCACAGCGTTCCCCTTTTGCCCTGGGGCTGGTTGGCATGTAGAGGGGCCGTGGCTCAGTAGAAGAACCTCTGCTTGGCATCCAGAAGGTCCCAAGTTCCCAAGTCCCAAGTTCAGCCCTTGGTGTCTCCAGCTGAAAAGGAACATGTAGTGGGCGATGGGGAAGGCCTCTTCCTGAGATTCTGGAGAGCTGCTGCCATTTGGAGCAGACAGCACTGACCTTGTTGGGCCAGGGGTCCGATTCCATATAAGGCAGCTCCATGTGGGGAAGTGGGTTGCAGGCACCTACCGTTCTCCCAACATCTGGAGCCACCCACATGTTCACTCTGGCTCCTGCTGCTACGACCCCTCAAAGGGAACGGGCATCCGGCAGCCTCCACAGAGAGACAGCCGGATTCTGCTCACAGAGAGGGCAGAAGGGCTGGATCCCAGCTCTGCAACTGGGGTCCCACCCCAGTCCTTGTCTGCCCAAGGCAGAGATGCCCCCACACTCCTGCTAAGGGGGGGTGCCTGCCCCAGGACCCCAGGGCTTTGTATAACTGACCTGTCGTTTTCAAGTCCTTCATTTCTCCCTTTCCTTCTCCCCCCAGTGGGGACCCAAAGTGGCTTACAACGTTCTTCTCTCCATTGTTTTGTCTTCACAACAGCCCTGCGAGGTAGGTTAGGCTGAGAGCATGTGACTGGCCCAAAGTCACCTGGCGAGCTTCCGTGGGTAAGAGAGGATTCAAACTTGGGTCTTCCAGATCCGAGTCTGACACTTTGACCACTACAAAGAGAATAAATAAATAAAATACATGTTGACTCTGTTTTGCACCTTTGGGTGTGGCCTTATTTCCTGTCTCAACTTGTACCACAGCCCCATGGTGGCTTTCTAGTTTCTGCCCACTTAGCCAGGCTGGCTGCTTTTCTGGGCTGCCAACCACCTGCCACGGCCCACTCTGCAAGCAGGATTTGCCCGAAAGGGGAAAGAGGTTCTCCGGTCTGTCTAAAACTCAGCATGAGCCAGTCTGGTGTTGTGGTTAAGAGTGGCCAGGGCTCATTTCATAGCAGGAGCTCCTCTGCATATTAGGCCACACACCCCTAATGTAGCCAATCCTCCAAGAGCTTACAGTAGCCCCTATAAGAAGAGCTCTGTAAGCTCTTGGAGGATTGGCTACGTTAGGGGTGTGTGGCCTAATATGCAAAGGAGCTCCTGCTACGAAATGAGCCCTGAGAGTGGCAGACTCTAATCTGGGAGAACCAGGTTTGATTCCCCACTCCTTCTCCACATGCAGCTGCCGGGTGACCTTGGGTCAGTCTCAAGTTCCCTCAGAGCTGTTCTCTCAAGGGCAGTTCTCAAAAGAGCTCTCTCAGCCCCACCTACCTCACAGGGTGTCTGCTGTGGGGAGGGGAAGGGAAAGGAGATGGTAAGCCGCTCTGAGACTCCTTTGGGTAGTGAAGGGCAGGGTATAAATCCAGCTCTTTTTCTTCTTCTGGCCAGGCGCACCCTCTCTCTAAATTCTACCCTGGATGGATAGAAGGAAATGTTACAGGGAGCGATCCATTTCCTATTGTGATAGATGGAAATGAACACCAAATGGAATAAGGGAAGCTCTGAGATTTAATAACAGGTCTAATGAAACCAAATGAAGGTTTTGAAAAAATGAAAAGGTGCTCAGAACCGAAAGCAAAAGGCATCACACACAGGCGTGTTAGCTTCACAAACACAGGAAGCCGCCTTGTACTGAATCAGATCCGGTCCATCAAAGTCAATATTGTCTACTCAAACCGGCAGTGGCTCTACAGGACCTCTGGGGGAGTTCTTTCCCATCACCTTTTAACTGGAGGTGCCGGGGACAGAACCTGCGACCTTCTGCATGCAAAGCAGATGCTCTTCCATTGACCCATGGCCCCTCCTTAGAGCATATGAAACTGCCTTATACCAGATCAGCCCCTCGGTCCATCAAGGTCAGTCTTGTCTACTCAGACTGATAGCAGCTCTCCAGGGTCTTTCGCATCACCTCCTACCTGGTCCTTTTGTCTAGAGATGCCAGGGATGGAACCTGGGACCTTCTGCATGTCAAGCAGGTGCTCTACCACTGAGCCATGGCCTTCCCCTAAATCTGCTGTTTGTGTGGACCGACTCTACCTTCCATTTTTCTGGGTATCATCTGGCAAGCTGCACAAACTGAACTCCCTTTGAGAATACAAAGTGGTGGCGGAAAGTGCCGTCAAGTTCCAGCCGACATGGTGACCCCATAGGATCTTCAAGGCAAGAGACGTTCAGAGGCGGTTTCTCATTGCCTGCCTCTAGAATACAAGGAGGATATGCAACTTCATCTTCAAAAAGCCACTGGAACCATGGAAAGCAGCAGTAGCCATCCTTCTCCATGCTCCATAGCTTCTTC
This sequence comes from Lepidodactylus listeri, assembly GCA_029233225.1. Classification (NCBI taxonomy): domain Eukaryota; kingdom Metazoa; phylum Chordata; class Lepidosauria; order Squamata; family Gekkonidae; genus Lepidodactylus; species Lepidodactylus listeri. The sequence continues at coordinate 72,086,086 of JARCFY010000014.1, read as the reverse complement.
CTGGCCAAGCGGACCGGAGAGTCCCAAAATGGGTCATGCCCCAGACATGGCGCCTCTCTTGGCTGCCAGCATTTCTTTCCATTGGCTGGGTCCCGACACTTGTTTTCCCACCGTGGCCTCATCCAACCAGGAAATCAGAGTCAAGCACAGTTCAGGACTGTGAAATGAAGCTTTTCACTGTCAGGTTCCATTAGGATCATCCCGACGCTACTCACGAGGTTTTGTTTTTGAGGAGTCATTTAGCTACCCCCCCATAGGGAAAAAAATCAGACTCTGGGCTGCCAGCAGAAGCAAAAGAAAGAAAGGGAACAAATGCTGAAAAAGCACAGCCCATCTGGGCAGAACGGCTGGTGGAGAGACAGACCAAGCTGGCAAAAGTAAACTAACGTCGGAGGCAATGAGGCAAGGACCCCATTGATGCTGGATAAAGGAAAGAGAGAAGAAAGAGAGTTGGAAATTGGGTTCATACAATGAAGAATTCACTGGGTCTCTAGAGTTCAGTACTAAAAGAAGAGACAAACCCAGGGCCTAGAGAGGGGGGAGGTATATGGTTGCTGTGACTAGGGTTGGGCATGACCTGGCTCACAAACTAAAGTTCATGATGAATTTTGTCTGGTTTGTGGTTCGTGGTTTGAAAAGTGAAGTTTGTGGCAGGTCAACTGGCATGAAGTTTCAAGCTGTTCATGGAGGTTCCTGATGGTTTCTGAATGGATACATTTCCAGACAGACTGTCTCCCTCAAATAAAATGTTTACCAAATATCAAAGCAACTAGGGGAAGGGGGGTGAAATTCTCCAGCTTTGGAGAAACTGTTGTCAGTTTCAAACTAGTCATGTCAGTTCCAAGAGGGTCCCCTCCCCCCTTTGCCTGCCTTCCTTTCTTGCGCAGAGCTTGCAAAATCACACACACACTTGGATTTGTGACTCTGAGCTTTGAGATCAGTCCTTTTAAACTTGCAATGCCAGTGGCACTGGGTTCTGCTGGGCACTTTATGATTGCACTGGTACTGCTGGGCACTCTATGCATTGTATTGGTTCTGTTGGGCTTGCAAAAATGCCCTCCTTGCTTGGATTGTGATTAAGCTGGCATTGCCACATTGGCACAAAACGTCTACCCGCTTGCTTGGATTGTGATTCTGTGCTTGACATCAGTCTTGTTGAGCTGGCATTGCCACATTGGCACAGGGTTCAGCTGGGCACTTGTACATTGCATTGGTTCTGTTGGGGCTTGCAACCCCCCTCCCTTCCTTGGATTGTGATTCTGTGCTAGACATTGGTCCTGTTGAGCTGGCTTTTGTCACAATGGCGCTGGGTTCTGCTGCTGAGCACTTGTACATTGCACTGGTTCTGCTGGGCTTGCAAAAATGCCACCCCTCACCTTCTGTTTCTACTGCAGAAATTCTCTGGGACTTTGATTCTGTTCTGCTGGGCTTCTGTTGCCCTAGGGGGTTTTGCTGTTTTCCCCTCCATTGGAAACAATGGAGAATGGGGACACCTTCAGGGGGGGTTTACTAGGACCCCATAACTCCAATCCTCACCAAACTTGGAGGACAGGTAGAGGAGAGTCATCTGGTGCTTCCCCTGTGAGTCTGGTGTCTCTAGCATGTTGGGGGGAGGGGGGTGTTCTACCGGGCCATTAACCTCATGAACCAAAACAGTTTGTTTGGCTCTTAAAAGTTCATGGAGGTTGCTGAAACTTGGAAGCTAAGCAGGGTCAGAACTTGGATGGGAGACCACCAAGGAAGACCCTGAAGAGGAAGACCCTTTGCCTCTTACTTGCTTGCAGGGGTTGCCATAAGTTGGCTGCAACTAGACAGCACTTTACACACATGTAGGGCCATGGTGGCTCAGAGGTTAAGACGCTGAGCTGCAGACCGGAAGGTCTGTGGTTTGGCAGTTTGAGACCCGAGTGCTGCGTGACGGAGTGAGCTCCCGTCTCTGGTCCCAGCTCCTGCCAACCCAGTAGTTTGAAAGCAAGAAATTGCAAGTAGATAAATAGGTACTGCTGTGGTGGGAAGGTAACAGCATTCCGTGTGCCTTGGTGTCTAGTCATGCTGGCCACATGACCACAGAACAGTCTTCAGACAGTGCTGGCTCTTTGGCTTGGAAACGGAGATGAGCACCTCCCTCTAGAGTCAGATTCAACTGGCTTTCAAGCAAGGGAAACCTTTACCTTTACCTTTACCTTACACACACATATATGACAACCCTAAGTGGCCAAAGGCACAGAAATGGTGCAGGCAGTGGGGGGGAGGGGGACACTCAGCAGTGCCTGGATTGATTGTAGGTTTGCCAGCTTCCTGGTCTGGGTGGGGTTTCTCCTGCTTTTGTGGACTGTTCTCCGCTGCCAGCCATCTGGCCAGCAGGGGGAACCCCCACCCACAAACACCCCCAAATGTGGTGTGATGATGTCACCCCGAGGTGACATCATCACACTGTCAACATCACGCAGTGACACTCTAGGTTTTGGGCAAAACTCTGTGGTAAGTTTGGGCTCAAAACTAGAGCTTCCCCCCAAACCTACAACATCATCCCATATGCAGAAGCTCCCAGAGAGGAGCGAAGATCCCCCCGCCGGCAGCAAGTTGAGACCCAGCGATCCTAGTGGATTGTGAGCATGCTTAGATGCCTCTGTCCCCTGAGAGTTCGCTCTTTCTTTTATTTAAATGAAAATCAGGCTTGGGGGCTGCAGTTTCCCCACCAGTACGTTTCCTCGAAGTCATCCCTAACTGTTTTGCCCATGGTGGGAGGGGGTGGTACAGAAAGCCCAATTTCTGGCCTCAGGAGAGAAGCAGCTTGAAGAAAGGTAATGTTGACTGGACAAACAGCCAGTGGGGAAAGGGTTGATCAGTCCCCTCTGGCTGGGGGTCGCTAGCCTCCAAGGGTGTTTGTGTCACGAGGCTAGCTCCAGTCCTTGCGGAAGAGTTTATTGCTTTTAGCCGAGGAGAAAGCGAAACTAACACTTGGGACCCTTTCCCACTGGAAATTGTGAACATGTTGGCAGCTACGCCCTGTACTGAGCACAGAACACAGCTGGATGGCAAAAGCGGAGCGGGGCAGTTTGTCCAAAAGAGAAGTTTCAGGACATAAAGGTCTCGGCATACATCAGAAATGTATACTAGAAAACAAACAAGCATTGTCTCCTTACAATCTCCCCCACTTTTGTGGGATGAAACGGCCCATTTCCTTCTCGCATTTAGTAAAAACCAGTCCTTTCTCCCCAAATGAATTTGTCATTTGTTAAGTGCTTTACCTGAAATGTTTGGACAAACGCATCTCGCAAAGTGAGCAGCAGTCTCCCTTCTGATTTCCTCCGTTTGTCATTGATGGTCCCGGTTGCTTGGTTTGTCATCAAATATGCTTTCTGTTCCCCCAGCATGAAGCTTGTTAAATGGGGAATAATTAACCGTGAGCCGTCTGGTGTGGATTTTCAGATGAATGCGGCTGCTCAGAAATGTATGCGATTCAAGACCATTCCTGTCAATCCAGCATAATGTGACCGGCCCGGGGTAAATGGTGTTGTACATCACACCTGCACCAAAAGTATAACACAACCAGAGAGGGTCTTCCTACTCTGTTTAGGAGTGGCTACCCCCGAAGCCTTGTTTGGTTGGCTATGCAAAGTGAGAAGATTACCTTTTCCCCCTTTTCAGGTTGCTTCCTGAGTTGGTTCAGATGGCCAGCAGACACCTGTTGTAACAAACACTGATGGATGGTGGTTAGGCAGTCCATCACAAGCTAATTAATACACTTCCCCAGCACTCTTCTGAACACAACAAGTGGAACTGGCTATCAGAGGATGTAGTGATGGTCACAGGCACAGATGGCTTTAAAAGGGAATTAGACAGATTCGTGGAGGAGAGATCTGTCAGTGGCTTCTAGCCATGGCGACTAAAGGGAACCTCCACATTCAGAGGCAGTAAATCGTCAAATACCAGAGCAAGGATGCAAAATCAGGGGATGGCCTCATCCTCTATGCCCTCCAGAGGAACTGGTTGGCTAATGTATGAGACCAGATGTTGGACTAGAGGGACCACTGGTATGATCCAGCTGGGTTCTTATGTTAAGCACCTGGAATTTAGCCCACAAAGAAGAGGGGGAGTTTGAATATTTGTGGCTCACAGGCTGACAGTAGTCTTGAGGGTGGGTTCATGTTCCAAAACTAGGCTGGTGGCTTTTGGGGTCAGAGAACTCTGTCTGAAGAAGAAGAAGAGAAGAAGAGATTGGATTTATACCCCACATTTCACTACTCCAAGGATTCTCAGAGTGGCTTACAGTCTCCTTTCCCTTCCCCTCCCCAAAACAGACACCCTGTGAGGTAGGTGGGGCTGAGAGAGCTCTTTCGAGAACTGCTCGGGAGAGAACAGCTCTGAGAGAGCCATGACTGACCCAGGGTCACACAAGCAGCTGCATGTGGAGGAGTGGGGACTCAAACTCGGTTCTTCCAGATCAGAGTCCGCACTCCTAACCACTACACCAAACTGGCTCCGGGTAACTTCCTGATTCTACTGCTCAGCTAGCATGTTTGCAAATAAATCGGTGTCACAACAATACCGTCTTTACAGAAATGAGCTGCCTTCATGTAAAGAGTGTTCCTCTGGGAGACATTCGATTCTTCAGAGCCTGTGAACTTGCAAACACGTTGTCCAAGAACATTTTGCCTCGTTGGAAAGGCAGAGGGAAGTGATTTTATGGAGCAACTTTTTCCAGAGCTCCTGTAAAGAGACATAACACTTCTGCAAGAGAGACAATGGCTTAAAAGGGAAACTCTGTACATCTTTGCTTTTGTCTATAAATGGCCCTCTCACAAGGAGGGCCGCGCTTTTCTGTCTCCGCAAAGCAAGGAAAGCGCTCTCCGTGGTGCTGAAGACATAATCTCTTTCTGTTTGTGTGTGGGTGTGAAAGAGAGACATGGATTGTCCCCTTTTCAAGCTTTCCTCCTTAGCTGTAGAACCAGCAGAACCCACAATTGTTCTTCGAATAAAGCTGGAAGAGGCTTTCAGAATTTATTTCCTGGGGCACTTTGTCCACCGACAGTGGGCGGAAGCGTGGCTCGGATTAAGCAAATGGTCTCCCAACTGGAGTACTTCACGGTGAGGATTATATCACTCAAACAGTACCCAGTTTCAAGTATTACTGTCACTGTCATCATCGCTGCCGCCGCTGTTGTTATATAAAGAATCTGACCAGCAACCAGGTGCCCTGTTCCCCAAGATCCTGCACCCTGGGTATCTCCTCCAAAGCTCCCCTTTCCCCATCTGCCCTCATCTCCAAGTGCCTGCAGTTGTCCACTCAGTCCTCCCCATCGCATCTTCCTCTCCTGCCATCCCTCTGTTGCCTCTCCACACTTGGAAATGTGCGTTCTGTTCTCCCATAAGCAGAGTTTTGCCTTTCCCTCCTTATTCTGCTTTACAGGCCACTGTGGGCTTGGATGGAGATAGAGCCAAAAGTGAAAGGCAAACAGAATCAAAGAAGAAGAAGTGGAGGAGGAGACTGGATTTATATCCCACCCTTCACTACCCAAGGGAGTCCCAGAGCGGCTCACAATCTCTTTTCCCTCCCACTCCCCACAACAGACACCCTGTGATATAGGTGGGGCTGAGAGAGCTCTCTCGAGAACTGCCTTTGAGAGAGCAGCTCTGAGATAACTTATGACTGACCCAAGGTCAGACCAGCAGCTGCATGTGGAGGAGTGGGGACTCAAAACCGGTTCTCTCAGTTTAAAGTCCATGCTCCTAACCACTACACAAAACTGGCACTCAGAGAATCACACAGAATCACGGAGTTGGAAGGGGCCATACAGGCCATCTAGTCCAACCCCCTGCTCAATGCAAGATCAGCCTAGAGCATACCTGACAGGACGGAATCATAGAGAGGTCCAGCTGAGCCTGAAATGCAGCAGGCATTAGGTCTTCCAGGGTTGACTGTGCCAGAACAGTGGGCAGGAGCTCAGCATTGGATACCAGGCATGGATGATCCTGTTGGCTTCCTACCTGCTGCTTGCCAGTCATGGGGGCTGATGTGGCCTAGCCCCATTCCCCGTAAGTGAAGTCCCAGTCTTGGGATTCCCAGTGCCAGTCGCAGCAGACATGGGGAAAGGGGGAGACTGGCGTTGCAAAGTCTGATGAATGAGCAAAACCAGAGTTATGACAGAGGTCTATCAAACTATTCGTGGTGTAGGAAAAGTGAATCTTTGTCCCATAATACTAGCAAATGAGGTCACCCTGTGAAACGGGTTTGGCAGTAGAGCCAAGAGAGACAATGGAGGCAGTTGATGTGTGGAACTCACTGCCACAAGATTGGGTGATGGCGACTGGCATAGCTGGATTTAGAAGCAAGTTGGACAGGTTTTTGTGGAGGACGGACCTATTGGGCATGATAGCCGAAAGGACCTCTGGGTTGGGAGGTAGAATGCCCCTGAATGTCAAGTGGCGAGGAAGGGGAAAGGCTGAGAAAGGACGCTAAGTGATAAATGTAACAATTTATATTACAAATGCAGGTCAATATACCAAAATCAACAAGTAAATGTGGTATATAACCATATCGTAAATCAGGTTCCAGGTCAGCACAATACTTTTTTTCGTTCAAGGATGTTTTGTGTTTTCCTACAGTACTGTGCTTCTGAAGAAGTTGTTGAACGAAACGAAGTATCATTCCGGAGTCTTCGTTGCTATGCTGCTATGCTACACTTACCTTTTATATTTTGATATATTGTATATAGTTGTTTCATTTTGTATTGCATTTACCTGGAACCCGATTTATTATATGGTTATATACCGCATTTACTTGTTGATTTTGGTACACTGGCCTGCATTTCTTATATAAATTGTTACATTTATTAGTTAGCATCCTTCTCAGCCTTTTTTCTTCTTCTATTGGGCTCAGCTGGGAAGTCTCCCTGAATACTCTTTGTCAAGTGGTGAGGAGCAGTCTCAAAGTGAGGGGTGTTGCCAACAGATCCTGCTTGCATGGTACCCTGAAGAAGAGACGAAGAAGAGGAGGAGGAGGAGGAGATTGGATTTATATCCCGTCCTTCACTCTGAGTCTCAAAGCAGCTTAAAAATTCCTTTCCCTTCCCCTCCCCACAACAGACACCCTGTGAGGGAGGTGGGGCTGAGAGAGCTCTTTTTAGAGCTCTCCTCAAGAGAACAGCTGTGCCAAAACTATGGCTCGCCCAAGGTCATCCAGCAACTGGAGGAGTGGGGAATCAAACCCGGTTCTCCCAGATTAGAATCTGCACACTTAACCACTACACCAAACTGGCTCTCCCTGGGGCATCTGGCTGGCCAGTGTTGGAGACGGAGTGCTCTGGCATGTCTAAAGAGAAGAAGAAGAAGAAAAGAGAAGAGATTAGATTTATACCCCGCCCTTCACTCACTTGGAGTCTCAGAGCAGCTTACAAACTCCTTTCCCTTCCCCTCCCCACAACAGACACCCTGTGAGGTAGGTGGGGCTGAGAGAGCTCTGAGACAACTGCCCTTGAGAGAACAGCTGGTACAGAGCTATGGCTTGCCCAAGGTCATCCAGCCAGGTGCAAGTGGAGGAGTGGGGAATCAAACCCAGTTCTCCTAGATTAGAGTCCACCTACTTAACCACTACACCAAACGAGTAAGGTAAGTTGGGAAGGGAGGTTCTGCAAGCTGTGGGGTGCAGAAGTGGGCCCCTGATGGCGCTTCCATGAGATGGTCCCACCACATGCCCGTCTTCCAGGGCCATCTTTCTGCAGCCTTGAGCGGGTTGAGTCCCAATCACAGATCTCTGACAATCTGTGAGAGTCCTGCTCAAAGTAGTCAAGGATCAGATCTCGGTTGGTTAACCACAGTTCTTTATTACCTATTCCTACATTAGTACAGCATCTCGGGTTATTGTCAGAGATGAGACAAATAATACAAGCGGGTCTATTATACCATTCCAAGGAGTTTGAATTACCCATAGGTAGCCAATCCCCTGAAGGGAAAATTGGCGGGCTAAAAGGTGTCTTGACCGTTTGGTTCACACAGGAAAAAAGTGAGGTGTTAAGCAGTAAATTTCCCCTCTCAAACCAGACCCCTCAGTTCACATAACAATTCATGGCTCCAAGGTTCTTTAGCATAGATAAGAGATGAGAGCCGTCCTCCCCTTGAAGTTACTGCCGGGGCAGCTGGAATGCGGAGGCAGGGATGAGAGGCCTCCTTGTTCTCACCCTTAAGGGTTGTCACCCTCCCGACCAAAACAGGATTAATACAGGTCCAATACATAATGGTTATGAGGTTACATAGTATGCATGCAAGATTACATTGACTGAATTGACAGATTCTGACACCCTGCCCTCCCCATAATTCTCTTCACCTAGCTTTCTCAGGGAACATTTTATGAAACAGTTTAGTCAACTTGGGGGCATGAACATGTTCAGAACGAATCCATTCATTGTGCTCCGGGCCGAAATCCAACCATCTAACTAAGTAATACAAGTGGCCCCTTTTCATCTTGGAGTTAAGGATTTCAGTTATCTCGTAGTGTGGACTCCCCTCCTTCATCAGTGGAGGAGGAGCTGGAGGAACTGGATGCCATGCATTCGGCCCAGGATCTTTCTTCAGCAGGCTGAAATGAAACACAGGGTGCACAGAACTCAGTGATTTAGGCAGTTCCAGTTCAAAGGATACATCAGAGATTTTACGTAGCACTTTATAAGGTCCAACATATTTCCATCCCAATTTTCTGCTGGGCTGCAGCCCATGGATATTTTTAGTAGAGAGATAAACGGAATCCCCAGGTTGAAGATCCCATCCCGGTGCTCGCCCTCGATCAGCATATTTCTTGTAGTCCTCTTTGGCATGGTCCAGGGCCTTCCCAATTAATGGCCAGGAGTCCTGGAGGCCGGACCACCAACTCTTAAAATCCGAGGGGGGGGTCTGGGGGTCCTCCTTAAGGGTAGGGAGTGGTTTACCTTCAAAGCCTCCCACTGCCATGAAAGGTGAAACCCCAGTGGAGGAATGCACTGCATTATTGTAGCTATATTCTGCAAAGGGCAGTAATTCCACCCAATTATCCTGGTGGTAATTTGTGTAACATCTTAGGAATTGCTCGAGAATTTGATTAGTTCGCTCGGATTGGCCGTCGGTTTCTGGATGGTAACCCGAGCTTAAGGCAGGTTCTATGTCCATTAATTTCAAAAGCTCCCGCCAGAAGGTGGCAACGAACTGACTTCCGCGGTCAGATACCACCCTCTTCGGAAAAGCATGTAATTTTATCACGTGGTTGAAGAAAGCTTTAGCCATCCCTTTGGCTGTGGGCAATTGCTTGAAGGGGGTGAAATGGGCTTGTTTAGAAAAAGTGTCAACCACTACCCAAATCACAGTTTTTCCCTTGGAGGGGGGCAAATTGGTGATAAAATCCATGGCTATGTCTTCCCAGGGTCTTGAAGCAGTGGGAAGGGGGTGCAACAATCCTGGGACTTTTCCCCCCCGTTTTTTACACATTAAACAGGTTTGGCATGCCGAGATGAAGTCCGAGACATCTCGGCGCATGCGCGGCCACCAGAATTGACGCTGGATCAAATTAAGTGTCTTCAGGAAACCGAAGTGCCCGGCTAGCTTTGAGGAGTGACAATTTAGCAAGATTTCCTTGCGTTTGGTTTTAGGCACCACTAGTTTGTCCCCATGTAGCCAGCAATGGTCCTCTCTTTTGGAACACTCTCCCACAGTTTCCAACTCCTCTATTTCTTCGGGAGCATACTCCCCCCCCCACTGGCAGTTCCCTATGGTTAGCTCGGCTTTCTTTGTTCTGCTCCGGGTGACAACCGCCCCTCCCAACTGCTGGGGGGAGAACATGGAATCGAATACCTCTTCTTTCACACTCTCATGGTGGGGCAATCTGGACAATGCGTCTGCCAGGGAGTTAGCCTTCCCAGGAAAATGTTTTAACACAAAGTTAAATTTGGAAAAGAAGTCAGCCCAGCGCAGCTGCTTGGCGTTGAGGGACCGCTGCGTGCGCAAAGCCTCTAGGTTCTTATGATCAGTCCATATTTCGAACGGAGTTTGCGCTCCTTCCAACCAGTGGCGCCACATAGTGAGCGCTAACCTAATGGCCGCGGCTTCCTTGTCCCACACTGACCAGTTCCTTTCTGTTTCGTTAAACTTTTTTGAGATGTAAGCCAAGGGGTGCAGTTTCCCCTCCGAGTCACTTTGTAAAATGGCCCCCCCCATGGCCACATCCGAGGCATCGACATGGATTATAAAGTCTTTTGTCTCATCCGGGTGGGCCAGAATGGGCTCAGAGGTAAAAAGAGTTTTCAAAGCCTCAAACGCCTTCTGGCACTCCCCATTCCACGCCAGTTTCTCTCCCGGCTTTCCTGCCTCGGGCCCCCTCCCCTTGGTTTTCAACAAGTCCGTTAAGGGAAGGGTGACTTTAGCAAAGTCCTTGATGAAGGTCCGGTAGAAGTTACAAAATCCTAAGAGGCTCTGCAACTGTTTTCTCGTTCGCGGAGCCTCCCATTGCACCACCGCCTCCACTTTCCCCGGGTCCATTTCCAACCCCTTCTGAGAAATGCGGTAGCCTAGGAAGTCCACGGACTCACGGTGAAACTCGCACTTAGACAGTTTCACAAAAAGCTGATTTTTCAGTAAAGTTGAAAGAACGTCCCTGACCAAAGTCACATGCTCATTCTTATCAGTAGAATAGATCAAGATATCATCTATGTAACATAACACGCCCTTAAAAAGGTGCTTGTGCAACACTTCATTGATTAAACTCATAAAAACCCCGGGCGCGCCACTTAAGCCGAACGGCATCACTAGGTATTCAAATTGCCCCAAGGGGGTGTTAAAGGCAGTCTTAGATTCATCCCCTTCCCTTATGCGCACCCTGAAATAGGCATCTCGTAGATCCAACTTGGTAAAAATCTTCCCCTTGGCCGCCTCCGCCAAGAGGTCCTTTATTAACGGGAGGGGGTAGGCATTGGAGGTGGAGACTGCATTTAGCCCCCTGTAGTCAGTGCACAGTCGTAAGCCTCCATCCTTTTTCTTTCGGAACAGCACGGGCGCCGCAAAGGGGGACTTGGCGGGGCGGATAAACCCCCTTGCCAGGTTTTTGTCCAAGAACTTCCGCAGTTCTTCCCGTTCCGCCGGGCTCATGGAATATAATTTACCCTTCGGGAGTTTCTCTCCTGGGAGGAGCTCTATGGCACAGTCCGACAGTCGATGGGGGGGCAGCTCGTCCGCCTCGGTCTCACTGAACACTTCTAGCAAGTCTCTATACTCTTTAGGCACCATGGCAGGGGCGAGGGCGAGTGCGGGCGCGGGGGGAGGCGGGCTCGGAGGTCCAGGGCCCCATCCGGGATCCCACCGGTGGCTCTGGCAGCGTTCGTCTACCCACGAAATCTTCCCCTCGCTCCATTTTATGTAAGGGTCGTGCGCCCCGAGCCAAGGGCTGCCCAACACCATAGGGAACTGGGCGTTCGGGGTGATGACAAAAGCTCGCTTCTCCCAATGCTCCCCCGTTCCCAAAATCAAGCTCTCAGTCTCTGCTATGCACTCCTCCTTCATTTCCGACCCATCCATCTGGGTAAACTTCAGGGGTTCGGCTAACGGGGTGACTTTGGGTCCCAACCCCTCCACTACCAGGGGGCTGATTAGGTCTCGCGCGCACCCAGAGTCAATTAGAGCGCGAACCCTCATGTGGGTCCCTGATCCAGGGGTCACCACCGTCACTACCATATATAACAGGGGGCCAGGGATGCTCACCGGAGATGGCGCTTCTTGGCGGGGGACCTGCAGCTCTGCGCCGCTCACTGCAGGCCGTTGGAGTTTCCCGACATCTGTGCTTCCATCAGCTCCAGCTCTCCCTGGTCGCTCGCCACCCCTTCCAGCTGTAAAGCCCGGGGCTTCATTGGAGTTTTCCCTCGGGTGGGGGTGCTCCCCGCTCCGGGAGTTGAGGTCTTCGGGCCCTTCCCCCCTCCTCTGGGACAAGCGGAGGCGAAGTGGCCACTCTCCCCACACTTCATACACAACCCCTGTCGAAACCTCGCATCACGTACGTCTTGCACATTGGATCGGGGCTTCGCTCGGGGACCTGCTTTGCTGGCTGCCGTCGCGGACGCTCCCATCTTAATCAGGGCGAAGCGTTCCTCCATGTCGGTGGCAGCTCTCATCCAGGTGTTCAGTGTGCCCGGGCGACCCCCTAACAGCACTGTCTCGTAGATTTCCGGGTTCAGGCCCTCCCAATACTTCTCCATGAAGAGTTCCTCCGGCCACCCATGGATCTTGGCAGCGATGCGCCGGAACTTGTCAGTGTATTCCCTCACTGACGACCTCCCCTGAAATAGCTTCCTCAGTTGATTTCTGGCTTTTTCCTCACCCAGGGGGTCCTCGAACTGATGCCGGAGGGCCCACATAAAATTGTTCAGGGAGCGCAACTCAGGGCCAGGGTTGTCGTGCAGGCTCACATACCAATCGCTGGCGGTGTCTTTCAGCTTGGACCCGATGTAGCCGATGCGATCTTTCTCGGTAGGGTAGAGGTGACCCCAACTGTCCAGGAATCTCCCGATCTCCAGCGTGAAGAAACGCAGCTTCTCGGGGTCCCCATCGAAAGTAGTCGTCAAAGGGTCGGAAGGGGGTGGGCGAGCGGCCGGCGCGGCCGGGACTGGGGCCGGCACGGGAACGGGCCCCGGAACTGGAGCTGGGACGACCGGCGGGGCTGGTTGCGCCGGTAGAGCGGGCGCCTGCGGCTGAGCCGGAACCCCTCCGGGTGCCTGCGGCTGTGGTGGGGCTCCGACTCCTTGACCGAGGAGGGCGCCTTGCATCACCACCATAGCGTTGCGAAATTGGTGCTGGAGATCGAGGGCCAACTCGCGGAGCTCGGCGGTGAGCTGAAGCCGTAGGTCTCCCATCATCTGATCCAGCGGGACCGTCTGCTCCTCGCGATACGGATCGGGCCCATACAGATCCAGTCCCTCCTCTTCGGGAGGCGGGCGACGCGGCCCTCCACGGTAGATCGGCTCGCGGTCGTCTCCGAGGTAGCTCGGTCTCCCTCGATCGGGCTGGTCTCCGGTGAGCGAAACTCTCACCCCTTTCCTGTCGTGCACCCACGAACTCACGGGTCGGCCCCCGAAGTGGCTCCAGGCGTACTGGGGGGTCACGTTCTGATGGGTAATCGGGCGGCGCGGAATGTAGTAAGCCCCCTGGCTCGTGGTCACCGGCACCTCGGGACCTCCTCCGCCGCCACCACCCCCGTTCCCCGGATCCGCCGGGGTAGCGGGAACCTCCTCTGGAGTAGTAGGTTTGAGGGGGACAAGGTCGTCTTCTGACATGGTCAGGAACGGTTGAGTCCCAATCACAGATCTCTGACAATCTGTGAGAGTCCTGCTCAAAGTAGTCAAGGATCAGATCTCGGTTGGTTAACCACAGTTCTTTATTACCTATTCCTACATTAGTACAGCATCTCGGGTTATTGTCAGAGATGAGACAAATAATACAAGCGGGTCTATTATACCATTCCAAGGAGTTTGAATTACCCATAGGTAGCCAATCCCCTGAAGGGAAAATTGGCGGGCTAAAAGGTGTCTTGACCGTTTGGTTCACACAGGAAAAAAGTGAGGTGTTAAGCAGTAAATTTCCCCTCTCAAACCAGACCCCTCAGTTCACATAACAATTCATGGCTCCAAGGTTCTTTAGCATAGATAAGAGATGAGAGCCGTCCTCCCCTTGAAGTTACTGCCGGGGCAGCTGGAATGCGGAGGCAGGGATGAGAGGCCTCCTTGTTCTCACCCTTAAGGGTTGTCACCCTCCCGACCAAAACAGGATTAATACAGGTCCAATACATAATGGTTATGAGGTTACATAGTATGCATGCAAGATTACATTGACTGAATTGACAGATTCTGACAGATATGTGGCTTGGGATGCAGGTCTGTGGTGGGCAAGGAATTGTATCACCACATCAGACTCCTGGAGAAATCACCATGCCAAGCCAGCAGCTGAACTAAAACATTGACAGGTTTGATGCGAGTTGCGTTCTGTTCCCGGCGTCTTTTGCCCCCTCCCTGTTTCATTATGTGGAGTCTTTTTTTCCAACAACATTGCAAATCCTCTTGTCAATAGAGCGGGCCGCGTAAAATAGCTAATCAATCAGTCTCATGTCTGCTGTTCCCTCAGCTGTCATTTCTTCGATACTTTTAAAAAATGTCTGACAGGGACAACAGAGGCTCATCTCCTCTCAATGCATTCCCATTTGCAAATCAAGTTCTGTGAGAAAAAGTGTATTTGACAGTTAAGAAGGAAACAGATTCCTAGCATATCACATTCAGCCCCCAAATCGTTACTTCCTGTTCTCCCCAACTTTGGTCAAGGAAGTTTTCCTCTACCTTCAAATTGTCAGAGTCTCCTAAAGCCTCTGCCATTAATTCTTGGTATCTGGGGTGTCTATCTGTAATTTACGCTTTGCCTTGAGGTTTATTGCCTGTCCTGTTTAATGTATCTTTTTCTCCCCGGGAGGATGGCTTGCTGCATTCCATCGTGTCATAAACAGCCTGGCTGTCTGGGCTCGTCACCTCCCTTTTCTCTCTCCGGAGACTGGAATGTTTTATCTGCTTTTGTAACCTTGGGGAATTGTGGAACTGTTATTCTAACCAGGTGTCTGGTCTGCAATCTGCAATTAGAGATCACTAAGGGGCAGGGTGGGATTTTAGTGCTTTAGCGCCTTTTCGGTGGGAACCAACGGCTTAGAGAACTTCGCGCTTTTTTGTAATCATCCTGATTGGCCCTCTGCCTGCTATTACCTGAAGGTGGGGGGTATATTAATCCTTGCTGTCTGTAACCAAGTATCTCTAACAAACATGAAGTACCTGAACCATCATTAAGAATAAAGGAACTTTGCTTCATCAAAGGTCTAGCTTATTGGTTAGATTCAGAAGTCTCACACAAATAAATTGGAAGTAAATCACAAAAGCTGGTTTTCTAATTTGGCCTCCCCAAATCCTCTGGGATTCCTCTCAAACGCAGATTATTATAGCTGCATTGAGTTTCCAGGATTCCAGTTCTTTGTTCTGCCTTCTCAGTCCAAAGATCCTGCCTTTCAATACGTGTCATTATCTTTTGCTTCTCTTTGATTTTTATAATTTTTTGTGTTTGTTCTTGTACTTTTAAATTAATTTCTGATAGTCCAGCCAATATCTCTTGATACACTTCTTGAATGTTCTTCTGGGTTCTTTCCTCAGATTCTTGAATATTTCTCTGAATACTCTGGATAGTCTTTAAGGTTCTTTTCTCTGAAACTTGAATGGTCTTTTGAGTTCTTTCTTCAAATTGTTGTATTTGGTGCACCAGTATTTGGTCTCCGGTCCTCATCTGTTTCATCTGTATTTCTTTTTTTCTTTGTCTCTTCGACATGTTCCAGTTGCCATTTTACTTTTTGCTGCTCTGTTTTTTAAAATATCGTACACACGTTTCATATGTCAAATGCACAACAAAGTCTATACTATTTAAATAACTAAAGTATATGTCCATTAGAATAAAAAATTATATTCTCTACAGTTCCTATAAAAAGGGGCTAAATGTAGCAAGTCATGAATTTTCTGAATAGATACGGTATAGATGAGAAAGGTAGCCTATCTTCTAATCATTCTAACAATTAAATCACAAACATCTATCTATCACCAACAAAAA
The DNA here is from genome assembly GCA_029233225.1 of Lepidodactylus listeri. Taxonomy (NCBI): domain Eukaryota; kingdom Metazoa; phylum Chordata; class Lepidosauria; order Squamata; family Gekkonidae; genus Lepidodactylus; species Lepidodactylus listeri. The sequence goes on along the minus strand of JARCFY010000014.1, from coordinate 72,070,450 downwards.
TTTTCCCATTAAAATTGTAATATAGTAAAGCAAGGGAAACAGGTGATAAGTGAAAAGGGGTGAAAGGGGAGGGAGAAAAGGAGGGGGGGCAACAAATGGGGGGACAGCATCTTAGCTTTGTTTCCCAGTACTCTGATTCATCCAAGGTCTTCAGGAAAAAAACCCCCCACTGTTTTCATGTTGTTTTTCATTCTGAGAAATTTCACATGTCCAAATAGGAAAACATACAACAGGGGAAAATAAACAAACCTTGTCTGTCTGGCAAAACTGAGTTTTATTAATCCCTGCTGCATCACGTCACAGCCGAAACACTGAACACTCTAAACAAATGTCTTTCATCAAAGATAAAGATAAAAATTAAAAAAGATAAGAAAGTAAAAGTAAAAATGAAAATTACCAATGATATATTCCACAGAGTAAATAATATTTGAAAAGAGCTTCGCTTAGTATTTTCGCTCTCTTATTGAAGCTGAGATCTCCTTGGGATGCAGCCAAGTGCCGTTGCGCCAAAATAAAGTTCTGTAGAACTGGTTACACAAATCTTTTGCTGAACAGCTGTAATTAAAGATCAAAGTTTATCAGAAGCTTTGCTCCAAAAGATTTTCAAAGAGGGTTCCTCTTGCCGCTGTATATTGGAAGCTGACTTCAAATGCTGCTGGAAGACTGCCCATCTTTGCAATTATGGTTTGCACTTCCGGGAGTCCAAAAATATCCAAAATATTGCAGGTCCAGGAGTCCAAAATATTGCAAAGTTTGCAAAGATTACTGAATCCAGATTTGTTTAGAAAAGAAAGGAATAAAAAGAAAATGGTTGGCGTTGGCTGACTTTATCGGCATAAGCCCTCCTTATCTCAACTGCCTTTGATACTTGCAGAGCCCAGGTGGAAACCAGACTTATCAAGCCCCCCTCCCCATGGGTTCACCTGTCTGTTGGGTCTCCCCCATGTGGGAGAGATAAGGATAGAGAAGTAAATTCCCTCCTTTCCTGGCATTGTTTGCCCCAAAGTGAGAAAGGAATGGAGCCTTTGAAAGTGCTACTTAGCAGGGCGCCATCTTCATCAGAAGTCTCCAAGGATGATGTAAATGAGTTTATATCATCAGTGTACCTTTGCCCCACTCAGTTTGGTATAGTGATTAAGTGCACAGACTCTAATCTGGGAGAATCGGATTTGATTCCCCACTCCTCCAGTTGCACCTGCTGGACGACCTTGGGCAAGCCATAGTTCTGCCACAGCTGTTCTCTCAAGGACAGTTGTCTCAGAGCTCTCTCAGCCCCACCTACCTCCCAGGGTGTCTGTTGTGCGGAGGGGAAGGGAAAGGAGTTTGTAAGCCACTCTAAGACTCCAAGTGAAGGGCGGGATATAAATCCAATCTCTCCTCCTCCTCCTCCTCCTCCTCCTTTTTCTTTTTCTTCATGCCTTAAAATTACTAGTAAAGTTCACAGTGTCTTTCGAATTTGTGTTTTAAAAATGGAATTCCAAAATGTAGCTTTGGGTCTTAAGCTTTCACCGGGTTTTGAAGTGAGCCATTGTCAGGAGAGACAGAACGGCTGCCTAAACCGAGGGAGGGAGAAATCCCCTGGAGAGATGCATGGATCCACAGAGACCCCCCCAGAATGGAAGGGTTAACACTCCCACACACAGAACACAGTTTGCCTGGTTCCCCAGCTCAAAAGGCCTTTTTTTTCTGTTTAGCTGTAAGGAGTAATTTCCTTGTGTAGACAGGATTATAAGGGCCCGATGCTCCCATTTCCCCAAATCCAATTGCTGTTCTCAAATCACTTGCCATTATGTGCTTTTCTGCAGTCTTATGACAATTTGCTTTTTCAATTATGAGGGATGATGCGGGGGGGGGGGGGGAGCCGTTTCACTTTTGCAGAAGTACCGTGGTGATATCCAATTAGCATAAACCTTTTCTAAATCGTTTTGTTTACTGGAGTGTTCTAATCAGTGTTTAATCTCTTCTAGAGCCCGGCTAGATGAAGGCTTAATCAAACGGGGGCTAGGTAAGAACAGCGCTGCTAGGGAAGCTTGCGAAACGGGGAGGGGGGGGAAACGGGAAAGCATTTTACTTGCATAATTCAATAGATTTATGTTGGGAAATAAACTTTTCCTGTACTTCTGGCCGTGCTGAACTGTGTGGGGTGTTGTCCACTAAAGCAGTCTCCACTGAATACTTCTTTTTATGTGTGTGTAGAAAACATCCCTTCCTGCCCTCCCTCCCACAATGCACGTAAATTCACAGAATCAGCATTGCCGTCCGGTGATCCTCCAGCCCCTGCTTAAAAACCTCCAAAGAAGGAGAACCCACCACCTCCTGACGGCTTTAACTGTCAAGAAGTTGTGTAGCAATTTAAATTACTCAACACTCCTTTTAGGTCAGTGGCTATCATTCCTATCCTATACTTAAGAAACTGAGGCAAAAAGTTGTTGATTGGCCCAGGGTCTCACAGTGAATCCAAAGCAAACGTGGATGGCATTCTTACCTGTTCACTTAAGGATCACATATGCTGCGCTTCAGCTGCTAAACTGCAAATGGTGATGAAGCTCAAGACAATGCATCCTCCTGGACTGAATCGAGACCTTGGTTTCCCTGTCTCATTACCAATGCCAATTTCTCCACGGCTGCTACCCCTCTGCATCTCACACCTAGTCCAATCACACCTGCTATTGTCATTCACTTGCTATTGTCATTTGCCTGCTGTTGTCATTTGGCACCTGAAATCACTCCATTCTCCAAGATATAAAGACAGATGGATTCACATTCTAGCTGTATCTAAAGAAGTGAACAGTGGACCCACAACAGCTCCTACCCTGCCACAGATTTTGTTAGTCACTGCGAGGCTTTTCTAAACTGAAATGTGTTACCTGGTCAGCAGCTACTTTTATGGGAGGAGCAACTGAGCTGTAGCCAGAACTTGGTAGGCATCACGCTTGACAGGATGAGCTGCTCCTTCTCCCCTGGGCCAGATTCTTCCTGAGTCCTCCAGCGACAGAAACCTCAATTTATAACATGGCTGACCTGGGGATGAGAAAAAGAGAGAATTGCAGGTGGGATCAGCAAACAGATGCAAGGTTACACACTCAAATATAACAAGGTGTGTCTTGGACCCAAGTCTTCCAGTACTCCCTTCACTGGACTATACTGCCTTTTGAAACAGAGCCATGGTGCAGAGGCAGGAAAGCAGGCCCTGCACTTGTTCTAGGTTTTGTTTCTGGGCTGTCCCAGAGCATAAACTTCCCTGCCCATTGAGGTTCCTGCTGCCATGTGATCTGGTTGGGCAGACCGAAGATGGCACCAGAAGAGAGGCCATTTGGTGAAGTGGTTCAGTGCGCGGACTCTAATCTGGGAGAACCGGGTTCGATTCCCCACTCCTCCACTTGCAGCTGCCAACAAGTTGCTTCCGACTTGTGGTGATCCTGTGAATTAATGGCCTCCGAAACGTGCTGTCGTTAACAGCCTTGCTGAGGTCTTGCAAACGGAGGACTGTGGCTTCCTTCATAGACTCAATCCATCTCATGTTGGGTCTTCTTCTCCTGTTGCCCTTGACTTCTCCTGGCATTACTGTCTTTTCCAATGACTCTTGTGTTCTCATAAAGTCACCAAACTATGGCTGATTCTGCCTCCATCTGTTTACTCTCAGTTTTTCCACAGTCACGTCAGGACGTTAATCTCCCTGCATGCCGCTTTCAACTTCTTTGTTCATTGGGTTTTATGGTACCTTCTGCATAGATTTATGGCCATTCAGGGGTGACTTTGCAGTCAGTATGGTCTGAATGCGGTTTTGAGCGTCACCTTTTCCTTCTTCCGCTTCCATTTCGAAGGAAACAATAAGCAAACAACTCGACAGGGCTTCATTGATCTCCGTTCATTCCCCTGCCCCTATTTCCCCCCTCTGTATTTATCACCTTGCCATGAATTACTTGGCTCAGTCGGATGCGATCTACACTGTGGCAAGTACTGACACAGGAAAATCTCCAAAAGAGCAATATCTCTGCATTTGTGGGTTGCCAGAGGTGGAGGGCCTTCCTCACTACATGCTCTACTGTCCGCTGTACAGCACTCCAAGAGAGAAATTTCTAGCAGGGATTCTACCGGTTATGCAAGCATACCCAGAAACCGAGAAGACTGCATTCTTGCTTTCAGATAACAATGCTCATCTATCCTACAGAGTTTCCTTGTTTGCTTTAGCAGCATCTAAAGCCTGCTGATGGTGATCAAACCTGTCCTATCTTTCTTTTTATTACTGACTAGCAGTTAATTTTAACCTGGATGTTAATGGTGCTCTTAACTTTTCATGATTGCTCTGCTCTATTTTTGTATATTGTAATGGCCAGCAGCTTAATACAATAAATTGATTGATTGATTGACTGATTGATTGACACAGGAAAATCTTCACGCCAGTGCAGGAGCGAGCATTGAAAACAAAATGGATGGCAAGCTGACACTGGACTTAATGAGTAGCCAGTACAGAAACCAGGATCCAAGACAGAGCAATGAAAACAGATATTCCAAAGCTGGGGGGGACCAGGTTGAGTGCTGAGAAAACGTGGAGCAAATGCCAGATGCAGAATGGACCAATGATAGCCTCAGTTTAGTCATTTTAGCTTTTAGGGAGAGTTCAGGCTTGATTTGACCTAGAAGCCACTTATTTGTCTTTTTGGCAGTCCACAGTATCTGTAAATCTCTCCTCCAACACCACATTTCAAAGGAATCAACTTTCTTCCTGCCTGCTTTCTTCACTGTCCAGCTTTCATACCCAGACACAGTAATGGGGAAAACTGCAGCATGAATTAACTTGATCTTGTTCGCCAGCGACACGTCCTTACACTTAAGAATCTTTTCTGGCTCCTTTGTGGCTGCCTTTCCCAGTCTCCGTCTCCTCCTGATTTCTGGGTTGCAGTCTCCCTTTTGGTTGATGATGCATCCAAGAATAGAAAATCTTGCACAATGTCAATTTCTTCACCATCAGCCTTAAAACTGTGCACTTCCCCAGCTTACTTTTGTCTTCTTGATGTTCAATTGTAATCTTGCTTTGGCACTTTCTGCTTTAACCTTCATCAGTAGCTGATTCAGGTCTTCACTGTTTTCTGCCAGTAATGTGGTGTCATCTGCATATCGCAAACAGTTAATGTTCCTTCCACCATTAACAATATGTGTTGACCTATTTTTTTCCATGACTCGGTGGGAAGGCCATTCCACTTCAATCCAAAAATTTCAGGAGGACATTTTTGAGGAGAGCTTTAAAAAAACCGCTGTATTTTTAAGGCAGCCACCAGGAAAATTAATTTAAGAAAGAAGAAGAAGAGGAGAAGAAGAGATTCGATTTATAACCCACCCTTCACTACCCAAGGGAGTCTCAGAGTAGCTTACAAACTCCTTTCCCTTCCCCTCCCCTCCCCACAACAGACACCCAGGGAGGTAGGTGGGGCTGAGAGAGCTCTGATAGAAGCTGCTCTTTTTCAAGAACAGCTGTGCCAGAACTATGGCTTGCCCAAGGTCATCCAGCAGCTGCAAGTGGAGGAGTGGGGAATCAAAGCCAGTTCTCCCAGATTAGAGTCTGCGCACTTAACCACTACACCAAACTGGCTTTCCTCTGTATAACATCCTTGAGAATGACAGGAGCGCTTCCTCCATGAATCTTAGCTGCACAATGTGCCTTTTGCAGGACCGGCAATAAGCATCAACACAACTATAAATGAAAGCTTCCCCCCCCCCCTTTGGAAGACTTAATGCAAGTAGAAGCAGGCTTGTAATTCTGGAAACTCCTGTTGGGGCTTGACTTTTAAAATACTGATGCAAAATTGACTGGTAGTGGTTAAATTGAATGAATTGAATGTTATTGTTATTTTGAATGTACTGAATATATGTCCTTGACAAGGATGTTAAAAACAGCAAATAATGCACTTTATAGAATGATAAGTTACAAACAGAACACGTTAATTTGCAAAACTTTCTTGCAGATTATATTTTTCATTACTTGACTCTCCCAACACTGGAGCTTGGGTTGCTACAACTAAAACCACAGGTGGGGGCTGGAGAGCTCCCAGAATTACAATTTCCACACTACATTGTTTGCTTGCTTGCTTATCTATCTATCTATCTATCTATCTATCTATCTATCTATCTATCTATCTATCTATCTATCTATCTATCTAAAACATTTATTCCACTTCTCCCAGAGAAAGGTGGACTGTAGGGTATTAAAACCCTGCCTTCCCTTCCCTCCCTAAACCCCACCCTCTTTAGGCTCCACCCCAAAACCTCCGGGCAACGCTGGCTTATCCCGACAGGGTAGGGAGACTGGTTGTAATTTGCAGGGACTGGCTTGTTGCCCTGCTCCTCAGATGCACCTGCTATTCTTTGGGATGTTCTTGGCTTTTTAAAAAGTACCCCTTTGAGCGATTCTATTCAGTCCACAGCTGTCAGGAAACGCCACAAGCAGCAGACTATAATTTGCCAAAAGGCCAGCTTGGAAGGTGGGGGCGAGGGGCCAGCGCATCACTCAAGCTGAGAGTGGAGATGGGGAGTCGCGACGGGCCTCCACTCATTACGTGTGATGTGAAAGTGTCTCTTTCCAGCAGGCTGATGCCTTCTTCTGGACATGGTTCACGTTCTTGTTATCGCCCCATGAGACTGACGATCAATTCAAAGGGAAGCCGCTGGGGGGGAAATGCTAAGCTTCTTGGAGTTAAATTGAAGGGTTGTTCAGCTCAAGAGCAGAAAATGATAGCTTAGAGGTGCCATTATTAGGATCCACGTTGTTTAGTGCAGGTGCCTGCAAGCTTTCAAGCTACACGGGTGTCTTCGGTCTCTGCTTTCCTGTTTGTGTGACCTGACGCTCCCCTATCCTGTCACTTTCCCCGTTCTTTCCCCATTCAACCTGTTTGGCATTTCCCCCTGAGTTCGATTTCTCCAGTTTTCAGCCAATTTAGAACGCCTGTGTTATTTCAGAACTTGGGACCAATCTAGATGGTCTGGTGGCGCAGGATACCGCTTTCGATTGCACTGGGGAATCACTTGTCAGAATGTTAAAACTCCTTAGGTGTGGAAATCCAGCCTGTCCAGGAGAGATGTTCTGCCACTGAGCCATGACTCTTCCCCAAGTCCAACTTCCTCTCTTCTAATAGTGGCCGACCAGGTGCCTCCAGGAAGGTTCCAAACAAGGAGTGACAACAGTAGTCCTTTTCCAACTCTTTGTTCCATGTCAGGGGTTTTCTGGGGTATGCTGCCTCTATACATGGAGGTTCCATTTAACAGCCAGGGATAGATTTTGCCTCCTCATCCATGAATTTGTCTCACACCATTTTTTAAAGGAATCCTAAGGGCCTAATTACTTGTTAGACTGTTAAGAAGAAGAAGAAGAAGATGATGAAGAAGAAAAAGATGATGAAGAAGAAGAAGAAGGCTAGTTTTTTTATGCACCGCTTTCCTCTACCTTAAGGAGCCACTGTGTGACACAGAGTGTTGGACTGGATGGGCCATTGGCCTGATCCAACACTGGCTTCTCTTATGTTCTTATGAGAGCTCCAGGCAGCTTACAATCACTTTCCCTCCCTCCTCTCCCATGACAGGCACCTTGTGAGGTAGGTGGGGCTAAGAGAGCTCTGAGAGAGCAGTGATTGGCCCAAGCCAGTGGGCTTCATGTGCAGGAGGAGTGGGGAATCAAACCCGGTTCTCCAGATTAGATTCCGCCGCTCATATCTACAAAGCCACGCTGGCTCTCTTTACAGGTCTGCCCAGGTCCACCTCGGGATGGGCCCTCCCTGCTCCCTCCTAAAACTTTATTCTCAGGGATGTGGAGGCCCAATGGTCAGGACTTGAGGAAATGAGCCCCCTAGGCTTGCCAGCCTCCAGGTGGGGCCTGGAGATCTCCTGCTTTCCCAACTGATCTCCAGCTGACAGGGATCAGCTTCCCTGGAGAAAATGGCTGCTTTGAAGGGAGGGCTCCATGGCATTGGACCATGCTGAGGCCCCTCCCCTCCCCAAACCCCGCCCTCTCCTGGATCCACCCCCAAAGTCTACAGGTATTTTCCAACCCAGACATGGCAACCCTACCCCCCTCCACTTTTCCAATCTGAAATGGCCCCATTTCAACTTGTGGAGGCCTGAGGGTTTTTAGTAGGGAACCCCCACTGCACATCAGTTTGACAGGACCCGGGTTGGCCTCTGAAACCAGGCCAATGGTCTCCCATCTTTCTGAGCCTGTGGGGGCACCTTTGGAATTCTGACCCTTGGTGTTCTTTGGCACAACCACCAAATGGCTGCTGCAAGAGGCAGCGCCCACCCCAAAACGTCCAGGAGGGAGGCGATGTATCACCCTCATAGTCACTCTTCGGCATTTGGGGCAGAAGCTCTGTTTACCAGGATGCCTTTTAATCTACCCAGCCCTGCTGCCCTGCTGTTGCCAACCTCCAGGTGGCTGCAGGAAATCTCTGGGGATGACAGCTGATCTCCAGGAGACAGGTCAGTTCCCCTGGAGAAAATGGCTGCTTGGGAAGGTGGACTCTGTGGCGTTATCCTCTGCTAAGAGCCCTCTTCACCCTCACCTGGATAGCCCAGGCTAGCCTGGTATCAGATCTCAGAAGCCAAGCAGGCTTGTATTCGGAGGGGAGTGTCTGGAGGGGAGACCTCCAAGGAATCCCAGGGTTGTGTGGCAGAGGCAGACAATGGCAAACTCCCTCTGAACGTCTGTGGCCTTGAAAGCCCTACGGGGTCGCCATAAACAAGCAATAAAGGTCCCTCCCTTCCTCCCTAAACCCTGCTGTTCCCCTGGCCCCACCCCGGAATCTCCAGGTATTTCCCAAGCAGGAGCTGGCAACCCCAGGAGCAGGTGCAGCATCCGCTCTTTCCGGCAGAAGTGCTGCTCCGATAAGAACGGCATCTCTCTTTGCTTCCCCGGGAGCGGCAGGTGTTTTACACAAAAGCAGAGCAGGGCAGAAATTAGATCTGTACTGCTACTGAGCAACTTGCCAGCCAGTCGCTCTCAGCGGGAGATCTTGTCGGCGGAAGGGAGGAAGAGGCTCCGCAGAGGCCCAGCCGCAGAGCTGACATCCTCTCCGCTTAGCTCGCTCGTTTTAATGAGACACAGGGAAAGAAAAGAGGGGAGGGGGGCGCACAAAACAGCAACAGCTCATTCAACACTGGAAAATGAAGTCGAAAGGCTTTGGAAGACAGGGAGCTGTGACAGGCAAAAGGGAGCGAGTGCGAATTAGCCACAGTGAGGGATGGTATCCCACCCCCACCCCCACCCCCCGCCAGCACCTGAGCAGATAATGAGTTTGGCAGTAGAAAACAATCTCCAGGAAACCCCCCTCCTAAGGTGTGCAGCTGCTGATCAGCGGTGGAGCATCTACTTCCCATGGCATGCAGAAGCTCCCCGGCTCAATTCCCAGCATCTCCAATTTTTTTTAAAAGGGTCCGGAGTAGAGTTGCCAATTCTGGATTGGGAAAGACCTGGGGATTTTTGGGGTGGAGCCTGGGGAGGGCAGGGTTTGGGGAAGGACCTCAGCAGGGTATAATGCTGGCCCGTAGCTAACAGGCAGCCCATGGGGCCCAGCCCCCTAGTGTTTCTTCTGGGCCCCCTCCCTCCCGGACTGCCCCCAAAGTGCCCCAACTTACCACTGGCACTGCGCTTTGATTTAATTAGTGGCACACCCCCCCCCCCCCGAGGACCACTTCCCAAATATTCCCTAGCTGTGGGGCTGGATGCCATAGAGTCCACCCTCCAAAGCAGCCATTTTCTCCAAGGGAAGTGACCCCAGTCATCTGGAGATCAATTGTAATAGGGGGAGATTGCCTGGGAGGTGGCAAATCTGTTGAAAGACTGTTGAAAGTTTCCTCCATCAGGAAAAAGCAGGCTAATTTATAAATCAATAAGAAATGTGCCAACTTCCAGGTGGGCCCTCGAATTCTGGAATCACAATCAATCTAGGCCTTAAAGATCTGTTTCCCCGGAGGAAACAGCTGCTTCGGAGGGTGGACTTCCGGGGGTCATGTCCCTGCTGAGACCCCTCCCCAAACTCTTCTCTCCACAGGTGCTGCCCCAAAGCTCCAGGAATTTTCCAGGCCAGTGTTGGCAACCCTGTTAAGAGGCCTACATCTCTGATTCTGGAGACATGCTTCCAGTCAGAGTAGGCCAAGGTTCTGACTCAGTGGCCATGTGTGGTCTGTTCCCACCACCACCCCCTTTTCATTCCAGTCCTTTGGGCTTCTAGCATTCCCAGTTGGTTTGTCAAGTCTGTGGCCGTTGACTGATAGAAGCATTACATTACAGATTGGACGCAAAGCTAGCCAGAATAAGGACCAGGGCGTTTTCGGTGGCGGCTCCTATCTGGTGGAATGAGCTCCCGGAAGAGATCAGGGCCCTGCGGGATCTGAAGCAGTTCCGCAGGGCCTGTAAGACGGAGCTCTTCCGCCAGGCTTTTGAATAGGAGCCGCCGCCGCCGATACCATCTACCACCTGACATCAGTGATGTAACCCTGGTCCTGTTTGGTCCCGGCACGGGGGTGGGGGGGTGGGGGTTGAACCTGCCATTAAGTGGCCATCAGAAGGGATATTTATGGAAGTTTTACATGTATGAATCGTATTTATTGAATGTTTGATTGATTTTAATGGTTTTAATGTTTGACTAGGCCTTGGGCCCATGTAAGCCGCCCTGAGCCCGTTCGCGGGGAGGGCGGGATACAAATCTCAAAAATAAATAAATAAATAAACAAATTGTGTAAATTGATTTGGGGGGGGGGGGGGTGACTAGCAGTGACAGAAAACAGCCTGCAGATAAAGACTTGTGGGCCTGCTTCGCACCGGGGAGAAGTGAAAATCAAACATTGCAGGGGGGTGTTTGCAACAGCGGATCAGCCAAAGACAGCAGCGGCAGCACCCCTTGTGGGGGGGGGCATATGCTTTGGGGTGGAGGTTTTCAACAAATTCACCTGTAATAGTCACAGTTTATTTAAAATGTTCAGTTCCTCGCAAGACTATTTGTCATGGGTTCCGGTTCCCAGACGGAGCTCTTCTCTGAGTGAATTCCAGTCTGAATCCGGACGCCTCTCTGTACCGTGAAGGCTAACATATATCGGGACACAGGATGTCACATACTGCTCTTTCTGATTCTAATTTGAAAATGTTCTGCTTTTTCGTTTTCTGCCTTGTTGCATTGTAAATGGACAGATAGCTGATAAAAAAATGTTTTTTTATGTTATTTATTATTGAATGTATACCCCGCCCTCTCCGCAGCGTTCTGCCCTAGCTGCAGCTTCTGAATTTGCGACAAGGGCAGCCCCGTGTAGAGAGTGTTACAGTAGTCTAGTCTCAAGGTGACCATCGCATGGATCACTGCCAAATCACTGTAGTCAAGGAAGGGAGCCAGCTGCCTGACCAGCCGGAGATGGTAGAAGGCCAACCTCGCAGTGGCTGCTACCGGGGTCTCCATTGTTCAGGAGGCATCCAGGAGCACTCCCAAACTCCTAACCTCCGGCACTGACACCAGTGGCACCCCATCGAAGGTTGGGAGTGGGATCCCCACCCCTGAACTGCCCCAACTCAAGCACAGGGCCTCCATCTTCATTGGATTCATTGTCAGCCGGCTCAGCCTAAGCCGACCAGCCACAGCTTGTAGTACCCGGTCCAGATCTTCCGGTCTGGAGTCTGACCGGCTGCCCAACATCAGATAGAGCTGGGTGTCATCTGGGTGTCATCTGGGTGTTGGGTGTCATCTGCATGTCATCTGGGTGTCATCTGGGTGTTGGGTGTCATCTGGGTGCTGGGTGTCATCTGCATGTTACAGGCAGTGTTCCCTCTAAGCTGAGTTAGTGTGAGCTAGCTCACAGTTTTTTAACCTCCAGCTCACACATTTTTGTCTTAGCTCAGGAAGGATGGCTCCAGAGCAAACTAATTTATGCAGTGGTCAGATTGCTCACTCACAACTTTAATGCCAGGAGCTCACAAAATAGAATTTTTGCTCACAAGACTCCACAGATTAGAGGGAGCATTGGTTACAGGTATTACGGGTGGAAGGATGGAATTATTTGTTAAGTGTGTGTGTGTGTGTCTGCCTTTGTGCAATCAGCAACACAACAGTTGTCTTGCCTTTTTGCTCAAAGCAAAATTCCTTCTTTCCTTCCTTTTGCTCAAAGCAAAAATGAACACAATATCCAAATTAAATGGATGTGGCTGTCTTCTGGGGGGGGACACTGCTGGCTAATTAGCATTGCCAGAAAGATAATACAAGGGCCTAAAAGAGGAACTTTACTTTGGGTTGCCAGCTCCGGGTGGAATAGTTCCTGGAGATACAGGGATGGAGCCTGGGGAGGGCAGGACTTAGCCACAGGAGGGGCTTCACTGGGGTGCAATGCGACAGAGTCCACCCTCCAAAGCAGCCATTTTCTCCAGTGGGGCTGATTTCTGTAGTCTGGAGCTCAGTTGTGATACCCTGAGACCTCCAGGCCCCACCTGGAGGCTGGCAAGATTATCATTACTGTCTTTGACAGCTGCTCGCAATCTCTGTTAAGTCCCAGTTCTCAGAGCCAAATTTCCAGATGTGTTCCCATTCAGCTGCTTCATTCCAGAGACGCCCTTGGAGACATCTGGAGTTGCAGCGTGGGGACTGCCTGACTTCCTCCATGGGTGACCGCTGAATTACCCATGACTTTTGTCTTTTCCTTTTTGTGACAAGGTAGATCTGAAAACGGGGACGCTTCTCTTCATGGATTTCCCAAATATGTCCTTCTATGACGATGGCTATGAGAACAGAACCTTCAACGGGTCTGGCCCGGAGCAGAAGGCCCACCAGTACAACTACTATGCCATGCTTCTCACCCTCCTCATCTTCGTCATCGTCTTTGGAAATGTGCTGGTCTGCATGGCTGTGTCGAGGGAGAAGGCCCTCCAGACGACCACCAACTACCTGATCGTCAGCTTGGCCGTGGCAGACCTGCTGGTGGCCACGCTGGTGATGCCCTGGGTGGTCTATCTGGAGGTACGTGCACTGTGGGCGTGGTCCACTTCAGGGTCCTACAGCCAGCTAGAAGACTCTCTTCCTTCCTTCCTTCCTTCCTTCCTTCCTTCCTTCCTTCCTTCCTTCCTTCCTTTCTCTTATTTGTACTCCAGAAAATGGTGAGCCAGGCAAGAGAGTTCACTCACATGCCCAAATTCATCACTGGAAGAGCTTGGCATGTCTGAGTGGGCACGCCACAGGGCTGGCAGCTCCAAGCTGGGAAATTCCTGGAGACTCAGGGGTGGAGCCTGGGGAAAGCAGGGTTTGGGGAAGGCTGGGATCTCCACCTAGGGCTGCAGTGGTTCAAGTGGTTAAGACACTGAACTGCAGACCGGAAGGTCGGCAGTTCGGCAGTTTGAGACCCGAGTGCCGCATGATGGAGTGAGCTCCCGTCTCTGGTCCCAGCTCCTGCCAACCTAGCAGTTAGAAAGCAAGAAGTTGCAAGTAGATAAATAGGTACTGCTTTGGTGGGAAGGTAACAGCATTCCGTGCGCCTTGGTGTCTAGTCAGGCCGGCCAAATGACCATGGAAACATCTTTGGACAGCGCTGGCTCTTTGGCTTGGAAACGGAGATGAGCACTGCATCCCTAGAGTCACATTCGACTGGCTTTTGAGCAAGGGAAACCTTTGCCTTTACTAGGATCTCAACAGGGATATGGAGCTAGAGAGCCTTCTCTCTGAAGCCATCATTTTAACCAGGGCTTCATACTCTGGTTTCCCTCGTGGATGCCATTCAGGGGCCGGTGGATTCCCCCTCAGTGAGTACCTCTTGAGTGCAGCTAGAAGAGTTGGTTTTTATGCCCCACTTCTCACTACCCGAAGGAGTCTCAAAGTCACTTATAGGCTGTGATCACACACACTAAATGATCCTCTTTCAATCCACTTTCAAACTGGATTTTGCCAGTTCATACAGTAAGACCGATTTCCCACGAGGCGCTGCTCCACCGTCGCTCTTCCCTTTTCTTAAGTGCGTCAATTTCCCACTATTTGCCCCATGCCGCATTTTGACCCGTGGCTTTGCCCGATTTCCCCCGCAGCTTTGCGGTTTCTCAAAAAAACAGGATTGCAAAGCCGTGGGGGAAATCGGGTGAAGCCGCGGGTCAAAATGTGGCGCGGGGCAAATAGTGGGAAACTGATGCATGCAATTGGGGGAAAGGGAAGAGCAACAGCAGAGCAGCGCCTCGTGGGAAATCAGTCTAAAAATCTAGTTGGAAAGTGGTTTGAAAGTGGATTATTGGGTGTGTGTGATCGCAGGCATAATCTCCTTCCCTTCCTCTCCCCGTAACAGGTGCCTTGTGAAGTAGGTGGGGCTGAGAGAGCTCTGAGAGAACTGTGACTGGCCCTAGGTCACCCAGCTGGCTTCATGTGGAGGAGTGGGGAATCAAACTCGGTTCTCCCAGATTAGAGTCCGCCACTCCCAGATTAGAGTCCACCACCAAACTGGCTCTAGGGTTGTTTGCTCTGGGTGGGGGAATCCCTGGAGATTTTGGAGCTGCTGCCTGGAGAGGGCAGGGTTTGGGGAGGGGAGAGACCTCAGGCATGGTGCAATACTAGACAGGCCACCTTTCAATGCTTCCATCTCCTCCAGAGGAACTGCTCTCTGTAGTCTGGAGACCAGGGGCAAAAGCAGGAGATCTCCAGGCCCCACCTGGCACTGAAACGGACAGAGAAAGAGAGTCAGAGCCTCTCTTTCGGATTTCTGGCAGGGCACTGCTGGCTACTGGCCTGTGGGCGGAGGCCTCGCCCTGATCCGGATCCTCCAGCGTGACTCCCTTTAACCCACCTCCAAATGGATAATCCGTTTGTCAGCGTCACGAGAAGAAACATTAATTTACACCGGCATCAAATTAAGAATTAGCAATGATTCAGCCATGTCAAGCATTAATTTCTTCTCATTGTGTTGACTGAGTTTTGATGGCTCTGCCTCCTTCTGGATTAATTTTTGTATCTATTTTTTTGGAATTAATTCGTTGGTATTTTGTGTGACATATGGAAATAATAACCGGTACGAGAGCAGCAGAAGGGAGGCATTCCAAATGAGTTTCTCAAGACAAAAGTTCGGCATGTATCAAAAGATCACACTGAAAGAGAGGCCCCTGGGAATTCTGAATCTTCTAAAAGGCAATCTCATTTAAATGTACAATTCTATTTACACAAACTGGAGGGGACTCGCCTTTGGCAGTCCAAGTTCAGAAATACCTGTCAGCTCTTGACTGTTCTGCCCAGGCCAAAGGGAGAAGGAAACCTCTTCCCTGCCTGCTCTTTCTTTAGGCCTCCAAGTTTCCCTGCTCCAAGAAGACTCACCTCGGGCCCCAAACCCTTTCTAAAAAGAACATACAAATTAGCTCAATCAAGCTAATTTGGCTAATTTGTTTGTTCTGTTCTGAGAACAGCAGCACAAGAAAGTAGCACATACGGCAAATATTTAGAGGAAGCAGCCTTCCAAGCAGGGGGCCAACCTCCAGGTGGGGCCTGGAGATCTTCCAGGATGAGAACTGAGCTCCAGGTGACAGAGATCTTTCCCCCCCTGGAGAAAATGACTGCTTCAGAGGGTGGATTCGATGGCATGGTACCCCGCTGAGGACCTGCCCCTCCATAAACCCCTCCTTCTTCAGGATCCACCACCCCCGCCCCAAATCTCCAGGCAAACCAGAGTTGGTAAGCCAGCTTCCCAACCCCAAATGCTGGGGCACAAGCCGTGGGGAAGTGCTGTGGTGTTTGTCTTCAAGAGAAGAAGAAGAAGAAGAAGAAGAAGAAGAAGAAGAAGAAGAAGAGATTGGATTTATACCTTGCCTATCACTCACTTGGAGTCTCAGAGCAGCTTACAAACTCCTTTCCCTTTCCCTCCCCACAACAGACACCCTGTGAGGTAGGTGGGGCTGAGAGAGCTCTTTCCCAAGCTGTCCTTGAGGGAACAGCTGGTACAGAGCTATGGCTTGTCCAAGGTCATCCAGCCAGGTGCAAGTGGAGGAGTGGGGAATCAAACCCGGTTCTCCCAGATTAGAGTCCACGCACTTAACCACTACACCAAACTGGCTCTCTGGCCCTCCTCTGTTGGAAACAGAATGCTGGGTGAACTCACCGCTCCTTCGTCTGGTTCAGGAGACCAATGCTTTTAGTCTTTTAAAAGGATATTAGACAAACGAATGGGTCAGAGGAAAAACCCATCCCCTGCTGCTAGCCAGGACAGCTGACTGGAACCTCCGTGTACAGAGCTACCATACCTCAGAAAACCTCTGGTGTGGAACAAGCCGTGCAGGGAGGCTGGAGTCCTCCCTTTCTGGCTGTGATCTTGCCTTAGGCGTCCAGCTGGGCACGGCTGAAGAGAAGAAACCAGGCCTGATCTAACAGGCCTCCGCTTAGGGTCTGAAGCCGCTTTCCCCAGCTGTCTCAGAGAGAGGCGGTTTGTACGTTCCCCTCCCACCCATGCCAAATGTAACACCTTGCAAGTTTGTCTGCTAATCCCTTCGGAAGGAGGACGTCTTCTTCCATAAAGCCAGTGATGCTGAGAGATGTTAGAGCAGATTCCAAGGAGGCCAGGCCAGGCACGAGGGAGGCTGCTGACAGCTTGACTCGATGAGGATTCAGGACACTGTTGTCTGTTTCCAAATTCTCTCCGGCTGACGGGATCAGTGCTGATCTCTCTGGACACAGCTAGATGTTTACGTTACAAGCAAGGAACATCTGGAAACTTGCTCAGAGGCGCGATTTGCGCAGGACAGGGAATAGGCCGTGTGCACGCTATTTTTTTAAGTAAGTCAAAGTGTTCCATCAAGGAAACACAAATGCTGTCCTTGAAAAGAAGTAGTTTTGCATACGTTTGCTTCCTTTAACCGACCCGCTTGCCTGTTCTTGCAGGTCTACAGAAGGCAAAGGGATCCACAGTGATCTAGAATACCTGTAGTGATAAAATATCCATAGTTGCCTATCCTGAACAGATGAACTGATTTCCCACAAGGCGCTGCTCCGCTGTCGCTCTTCCCTTTCCCCCGATTGTGTGCATCAATTTCCCACTATTTGCCCCGTGCCACATTTTGACCCGCGGCTTCGCCCAATTTCTCCCACAGCTTCACGATCCTGGTTTTTGAGGATTGCAGGGGAGGAGCTCTTGTAAGTGACTCATCCAGTGACTCATGAAAACTCGTAATCTGCCACAAATGTTGTTAGGTTGTTACCAGTGTTCCCTCTAAGCTGAGTTAGTGTGAACCTAGCTCACAGTTCTTTAGCTTCCGGCTCACACATTTTTGTCTTAGCTCAGGAAGGATGGCTCCAGAGCAAACTAATTTGCACTTGCTCACACCTTTAATGCCAGTAGCTCATAAAGTAAAACTTTTGCTCACAAGACTCCACAGCTTAGAGGGAGCATCGGTTGTTACATATTGGCTGCGGTCACACACATTAAATAATCCACTTTCAGTGCACTTTCCAACTGGATTCTACTGTTGTGAACTGGCAAAATCCAGTTGGAAAGTGCATTGAAAGTGGATTATTTAGTGTGTGTGACCGCAGCCATTGTGTCAGATATGTTTTATGGAGTGCCTGGCTCTTTCTTTTCTTTCTTTTTTTTTTAAAGATTTTTATTGATTTTATCTATTTCTACTACTACATCGCTACTTTTCTAACCTATATTTACCTTATACAGAGTGTGCTTTAACATTTGCTTAATATTACCTTACCATTAATACATATGAAGCATTTTAAACCTTGGTTAATATTCAATTAAGATTGTTACTGATGATATATGAAAAATAAAAAAGCAGTTTGACAGACATGTTCTTTTAAAGGAATGCTTAATTATACAAATTATATATAATATATAAGTGCTATTTCAAAAAACATTTCAGCCCTTATTTCTTCTTTCGTCCTCTTCTTGTCTTAACAGTCTCTTCTTGTACCTTTGGAGCTACTGCTCCTTTTTCCGAGTCAGAAATTTCTTCTTCGCTCTTTGAGCTATCAAATCCATACATACTTTCTTGCGATGCCAGCGAACGATCTGAGTCTCTCTCTTTTTTCTTTTCTTTGCTTTTTTCCAAAAAACTTTTTGCCTGTTGAACAGAGTCAATCTTGTATTTTTTGTCTTTGATGCTGAAGCTCAGTCCTTCCGGAACATTCCACCTGTAGATAATAGATTCAGACTGTAGCCAAGATATCAGTTTTCCATAGGCTTTCCTTCTTTTCCTTATTTCAAATGGAATATCTTTCATCACTTTAACTTATTTTCCTTTGATCTTCAGAACCGCTTTATTTGTGGTCCTAAGCACCACATCTCTTGTTGACTTTTTGGAGAACCTTATCTGAATCTCACCAGGCAGGCTTTTCTTTTTGGTATAGTCTGGATAGGTTCTGTAAACCATATCCATATCGCTTTTTATTTCCGCTGCTTTTAAGCCCGTCACTGGTTCAAGCGCTTCACTTAACAGATTTTTAAGGTCTTCTCCTTTATCCTCTGGTACATTCTGAAGTCTTAGAAAAAAATTCGATCTTTCCATCTGTAGTTTCAAAAGCTGATCAGAGTGGAAGGCCTTTTCTTTCTCCGCTTTTTGTAGCCTTGAATCATGATTTTTTACTGAAGTCTTAACTTCCAGAAGTTCTCGCTGCAGCTTCTCTGTAGTTTTATTCGACTCCTTCAGGTCCAGCTGCATCTTGTCCATCTTGACGTTGAGAGCTGTCATTTGGTCCACTAGAGGTCGCAATAACGAGGAGAACACAGTGCTCATCTCTGTGGTATCAACCTTTGAACTCGGAGCTGTACTTCCTAGTTTGGGGGAAAGTTTCGGTTTCCCCGCCATTGTTGAGGCTGCGCTTCTTTGTTGATAGTTAGATAAGATGGACGAAAGAAGCAAATTCTACGACTGCGCTTATATCTTTTTAAAGTTCATATCCTCTAAAGAGCGATGCCGCCATCTAGCAAGCCGAACGTACGTTTTTTCATGCAGTAACGCCACGTAAAGAGTCCCGTAAGTACGCCAGTCTCGAGGGGGGGGGTTTTGCTCCACCCGCCTTTCCCGCTGTGTTCTGTTTATTTTTACTTCAGACTCACGTTTTCTCCATGCGTAACTATAAGTTCCAGCTTCAAAGCTTCGCACTCTCTGCTGCTTCTCGGTTTTGCGCTTTTAGCCATACGGCTCCCACGGACGGGGGAACCTATGGGGGTGATGAAAGGGGACCTCGATCCCTCGATCGCCACCGTAGGGAGAGATCCCCTTCGTGCCACCCCAGGCAGAGCCCCTTCACTAGGGTCTCTGGGGGCTCGGCACCAGTCCGAAGCCCCTTCTTCCCGCCGGGTACGGATCGCGCTCCCCGCAGATGCGGAGGAGCGCGTCCGCCATGGTCGCAAGTCTTGCCGGAAGTCGAGTGCCTGGCTCTTTTGATGGTTATTTGTTTATTCATTCATCCATTCATTTTGTCACCAAGCTGCAGCCAACTTATGGTGCGCCCCCTCGGGTTCAGCAGTGGTCTGCCATTGCCTGCCTCTGCGTAGTGACCCTGGGCTTCCTTGGTGGTCTCCCATCCAAGCACTAACCAGGGCTGACCCAGCTTAGCTTCCGAGATCTGAGGAGATCAGGCCGGCCTGGTCCATCCAGTTCAGGGCTTGGCTCTTGGATACTCGATCATAAAGCTTTTCCTTTCATTTGTTCTTTCCCATCAGGTGGTCGGGGAGTGGCGATTCAGCCAGATCCACTGTGACATCTTTGTCACCCTGGACGTTATGATGTGCACAGCCAGCATCCTCAATCTATGTGCCATCAGCATCGACAGGTAAAGAACCCCTCCATCATTTCTATACAGATAGGCACCCCACCACAGTGCGATGGGGCACCATGGATCCTGCGGGCACCTTTCCCGGCACCTGCCAGGTGTTTCTAGAAAGTGGGTGGGGCCAGGTGGGGCTTTTGCTGAGCAAAGCTTCTGATTGGCCACTGGAGATCTGATTGGCTGTACAGGCTTGCCAAATCACTGCTTGGGCAGCAGCTGCAACCGCAGCACAAAGATCTTCACTGCCTGATTGAAGGTAAGCTGTGGCAGGCATTTGGTGGCTGCACCCACTATGCTCCATCAGAATTCCAAAGGTGCACACAGTCTGAAAAGGGCTGGGGTCCCCGAGACAGCCCCTTCCAAACATCTCTCACCAGACAGCATCCGCACTTCCTGACAAAACATCGCTGCGCCGCTGGGGCCCGGCTGGCTCGCATTCCCTCTTGCTTGATTTCCAGCTGCTCAGGTGTGCAGCAAAAACTGTACTGAAGCCTGCCTTTTCTGTCTCCTGGCTCGCAGGTACACCGCCGTAGCAATGCCAATGCTTTACAACACCCGCTACAGCTCCAAGCGCAGAGTCACCGTCATGATCGCTGTGGTTTGGGTCCTGTCTTTTGCCATCTCCTGCCCGTTGCTTTTTGGGCTGAACAACACAGGTGAGCACCACAGAACGGTCGGCCAGTGAGGCACTCTGTGCCGGATTAAAACGCACGGAGGCTGTATTTTGAACCCGCACTGTTTCTGCGTCCTTTAGACTGTCCGAGCTTCTTCTCCGTAGTAACACAGACGCAGAAGGGGGTGCTCTCTCTCCTCTCCTTGGGGCAATGGGGCATTCAGTCATCCCGCATGTGTCTGCTGGTCACACTGGACTTCTGATGCAGCACACTCGCATCTCCTGTATGGACCGGGGGGGGGGGCACTTTCTTATTTATTTATTTATTTATTTATTATTTGCATTTATATCCTGCCCATCCCGCGGGCAGGCTCAGGGTGGGTAACATCATTATAATGAATACAATTTCAGTTTAAAACATTAAACATTAAAACACGATAAAACACTGTAACAATTAAAACAATGGGTGCAGCTTGAAACAGCAGCGGTTGGCTATAAAGTTCTGGCCTGATGGTACAGTGAGTTAAAGGCCAGCTGTCGGGGGTCAGTAAATAAACGGGTGACAGATGGGTGACAGCAACCGCAGGGAGGCCATGTATGGGCGCCTGTTGCCTCAACGAAAGTCCTGGCAGAACAGCTCCGTCTTGAAGGCCCTGCAGAACTGCAGAACTGAAGAAGATCCTACAGGGCCCCTGGTCTCAATCCCAGAGCCAGGAGGCAACGTCAGGGGAAGGCCTCGGCCTCTCTGCCCTGTTGTTGGCCCTCCAGAGGAAATGGCTGGCCACCGTGTGAGATGGGATGCTGGACTGGATGGACCCCTAATCTGATCCAGCAGGGCCCTTCTTATCAGGGGAAGGCCTCAGCCTCTCCGCCCTGTTAGTAGCCCTCGAGAGGAACTGTTTGGCCACTGTGTAAGACAGGATGCTGGACTAGATGGACCCCTAGTCTGATCCAGCAGGGCTCTTCTTATCAGGGGAAGGCCTCGGCCACTACACCCTGTTGTTGGCCCTCCAGAGTAACTGTTTAGCCACTGTGTGAGACAGGATGCTGGACTAGATGGACCCCCAGTCTGATCCAGCAGGGCTCTTTTTATCATGGGAAGGCCTCTCGCTCCCTGCCCTGTTGTTGGGCCTCCAGAGGAACTGGTTGACCACCGTGTGAAACAGGATGCTGGACTAGATGGACCATTGGTCTGATCCAGCAGGGCTCTTCTGATGTTCTTAAGTTTACACTATGTGCCATTAATCATGGTCAGCCCCATACGGCAGGCAGAGACTGATGGATTTTCCAAATCCAGCTAGAAGCCAAGGGGTGGGTGCTGCTCTAATATCTCAGTGCCCATTCCCCCATTCTGCTGCCAATCATGCCCTGAATGTCAAAGCCATCTCTCGTTGGTGCAGCCAAATCAGTGGATATGGACACTGGCAACTCGCCCTGATTTATTTATGCATTTATTTATTTAATTGCTTCCTTCCTTGGTTATTTTCTTTATAGTCAGAGGGCTTTTCGGCACCCTCATTTTCCTCATTGTGTGTTCCTGTTACTGCCCGAGGGGGTCTGTTCCACATGTGTGTTGCTCCCTCTAGTGTTCCATTCGATATTACATGACTTTGTGTCCAGCCTATCTCCCTGCAATTTAAACTGGAGGGTTTTATGCTGGCGATACAGCAAAGCAATATTGAAACAACCACAAGGGGGAGCAAAACTTCTGTGGAACAGACAACCCCACCCCCAAGAAACAGGAACGCAAGAGTGAGGAAAATGAGGGAAAGCCCCACCTGTCTCACCAAGAGTCAAGGCAGATGGCACGATGAAGAACAGTGTTAATAAAATAATAATACTTACCAACAATGCATTAAGGAACTGTTCATCTCTTCCCCCCCCCGCCTTTGAGTCACAGTGGAACAGAAGGTTTTTTAGGGCTCCATCATCTTCAGCAGTGAGTTACCTCAAACCTACAAGGGCAGCAGTCAGCTGCAGTGGAGGCAAAACTGCCCCCACCTGGGTGAGAAGTATTTGAGGGATCAAGTTTTACCCCCATCTTGACCCTGGATGTGAGGCTGTTGGGTGTCCATTGCAGAACAAGTCCTGCCCTGCCCTGTGATTTGCAGTTTCCATGTAGAAAGCCCCATCCTTGGCTTGGAATTTCCTGCTTTGGACAGGGGCTGGTGGAATTCTCCCTGTGCCCCAAAGAGTGTCACCTTCTTTAGTTAACACACACACACACATACACACCAGCTGGCAGTAGCTCCTAATGGCTAGGACAATGCTCCTGCAATCTCTTGTGTCTTCCAGAGAAGAATGAGTGTATCATTGCCAATCCTGCCTTTGTTGTGTATTCCTCTATCGTCTCCTTCTACGTCCCCTTCATTGTCACCCTGCTGGTGTACGTACAGATATACATAGTGCTGCGGAAACGCAGGAAGCGCGTCAACACCAAGCGCATCGCCACCCACTTGGGCCCGGACTCGGACACGCAGGCACCGCTGAAGGTAACTGCCCCCATGACCCCCCTCCCCAATCTCCATCCTCTCCCCTCCCTGGTCCTCTTTGGCCCCTAGGATTGCCCCCTTCCCCTTTTTCCTTCCCAGGTCTGTGCAGCTTAGCATCAGTGAACTTGCGGATGGCAGAGGTGGCTGTTTGCTTCTCCAGGCCTTGCTCCCAGGCGTAAAGTTTCTCCAGGGTGTGTCCCTCGTGGGGTCCTTCGAATACAGCAGGGGTCCCTGAGCTTTTTGAGCTTGTGGGCACCTTTCGACTTCCGAGACACCGTGGTGGGCACAGCCACAAAATGGCCACCACAAAACGGCTGCTTCAGGAAGTAGAGCCAGTGACAAAACGGCTGCCCCGGCTTACCATCAGTCACACAGTGAAGATCCTCATGCTCTGTTACAACGTAATATTTTTAAAAATCTGGAAACCCGATCGAATCCCCAAATGGCCAACCAGGAGCCTTGCTGGGCAAAAGCTACACCTGGCCCCGCCCACTTCCTCAAAATCCCTTGGCGGACACTGTCCCCTCTAAGCTAAGCTAGTGTGAGCTAGCTCAGTTTTTTTAGCCTCCGGCTCACACATTTTTGTCTTAGTTCAGGAAGGAGGGCTCCAGAAGCTGTGCTTCCTCTAAGCTGAGTTAGTGTGAGCTAGCTCAGTTTTTTAGCTTCCAGCTCACACATTTTTGTCTTAGCTCAGGAAGGATGGCTCCAGAGCAAACTAATTTATGCAGTAGCCAAATCACTCGCTCACAACTTTAAGGCCAGCAGCTCACAAAGTAGAATTTTTTGCTCACGAGACTCCATGGCTTAGAGGGAGCGTTGTCGCGGGCACCAGGATAGGGTTTGGTGGGTGCCGTGGTGCCCACAGACTCCACACTGGGGATCCCTGGATTGCCGTCTTCTTTGTTCTTGACAACGTTGTTTCATTGCTGATTCTGCACAACCATATTTGAGGGATCGGGGCCATAGATTCCGCCTTCCATTACCTGCTCATCCCATTTCTTGAGCTGGGCACGTGGCTCAGTCCTGCCAGAGCTGGACACAGCAGAACTCCCTGGCTGGAGCCAAGAGCGACACGTTTGAAAGACGTGCAGCAAACAATGGCTAGGAACCGACTTGGCACAGGAACTGCAGAGACAAAGGAGGACACAGAGACATGAGATTAATTAATTTTCTGTCTGTCTCCCTCATGGCACTTAACGCAACAAGAGCTGTGTTCCCTCTGGCCATCGTTCAACAGTTTCAAAACAAAAACGGAGTCCTTCCCGGAGGGGAAGGGCCGATTTATGAGCTCTTACACAAATCTTTAAGTGCCTTGTTATCTTTTTTTATCCCTTAAGCGAGGGCGCGGTAGAGGTTTATGAAATTATGCATGGGGTGTAGAGGCTGGGCAAAGGGAACATTTTTTCCCCTCTCCCAAAAGACTAGAACTGGAGGGCATCCAATGGAGCTGATGGACAGTAGGTTCAGGACGGACAAAAGGAAATAGTACTTTACATTGAGAGAGATGAAAAGGTGGAATTTGCTGCCAGAGGAGGTAGGGATGGGCAATGCTCCCTCTAAGCTGTGGCCTCTTGTGAGCAAAAATTCTACTTTGTGAATTAAAGTTGTAAGTGAGTGATTTGGCAACTGCATAAATTAGTTTGCTCTCTGGAGCCATCCTTCCTGAACTAAGACAAAAATCTGTGAGCCGGGGGGCTAAAAAAACTGAGCTAGCTCACACTAACTCAGCTTAGAGGGAACATTGGTGATGGCCACAGGAATAAACAGCTTGAAAAGGGGATTAGACAGATTCATCTAGGAGAGGTCTATCAGTGGCTACTAGCCATGGTGGCTGAGGGGACCCTCCATATTCAGAGGCACTAATCCTCTGAATGCCAGTGCTAGGAGGCAACATCAGGGGAAGGTCTCAGCCCCTGGGCCCTCCATAGGAACTGGTTGGCCACTGAGTGAGACAGGATGCTGGACTAACAGGACTCTCACTGGTCAGATCCAGCAGGGCTCTTCTGATTGTCTTATCAGGGGGAGGCGTCGGCCTCTCTGCCCTGTTGTTGGCTGTCCAGACGAACTGGTTGGACACTGTGTGAGATGGGATGCTGGACTAGATGGACTATTGGTCTGATCCAGCAGGGCTCTTCTGATGTTCTTTTCAGGGGAAGGCCTCGGCCTCTCTGCCCTGTTGTTGGCCCTCCAGAGGAACTGGTTGGCCACTGTGTGAGACAGGATGCTGGACTAGGGGGACCTTCACTGCTCTCATCCAGCAGGACTCTTCTGAGGTTCTTATGCCTCACTGTGCCCTGCAAAACTCAGGGCAGCTGACCCAGGGCTCCTGTTCAGGCATTGATCAGGTGAGCACCAGCTGAGCTTTCAGGGGAGCTCCTAGACTGTTCTGAGGGCACACGGACAAAACACCTGGACAGATCGGAAAAGGCTGACGGCTAACAAGACCTGCTCTTGTGGTTTGGGACCCACCCTACTGACAGCAGCCCACCAGATTTGTACAACAGCCCCCCTCCCCCAGGGGCTTGGTAACCCTTGTAGATTTGTTGCCTGAAAAGTAGGGGGATGGTTGAGCACCCAGCCAACCATGGATCACGGATGGCTGGTGAATGGGCTCTGGGTGGGATGGGGTGTTTACAGGCTTGACTGAGATATAAAATGTTCTGAGACGGACCTCGGACAACACCTCCAGTCTGCCCAGCTGTTTGCCTTACATTCGGGGAGACCTGGCTGAGTCCCAGCTAGCGTTTTGTCTCTGTTCCATGCCCCCTGCTGCTTTCTGGTCCCCCCCCCCAATCCCTCTTGCTAGCTCCATGCTCCCAGATGTGGTCTTCTTACGTAACCCATGTATCCCTCCTTGCCTCCTCTCCCGCACCCACTCCCCACCCCTAGGACAAATGCACGCATCCAGAAGATGTGAGGCTATGCACGCTCATCGTGAAGTCCAATGGGAGCTTCCCGGTGAACAAACGCAAAGTGGTGAGTGGCATCTTCATGCACGGCCGTCCATCTTCTCTGCCTTTGGGAGGAGCAAGACGAGTCCTGAGGGTTTGCTTGGTACCCTGAGAAGCCAGAGAGGAGAGGCAGGGAAAATCTTCTCCATGGTGCTCAAAGAGATGGTTTCCCCATCCCTTTAGTCGTATATTAACAGCCAGCGCAAGCATTCTCACACAAAGCTGCCATATACTGAATCAGAGCCTTGGTCCATCAAGGTCCGTATTGACTACCTGAACCGACAGTGGCTCTCCAGGATCTCAAGCAGAGGTCTTCCACAGCCCCTACTGCCAGATCCTTTGAATGGAGATGCCAGGGATTGAACCTGGGACCTTCGGCATGCCAAACGGAGGCTCTGCCATGGGGGCAACTTCAGAGTAGCTTTTGCCTACTGCAAGCTCACTGCCTGGCCACACACTGGAAGCCGGATGGGGCTGCACATGGGCCCACTGAAATGGTGAGATCTCATGGGCCCCTTTGAGCCTCTCCTGTGCTTGAGGGTAGCCTGTGTATGGATTTGGTGATGCTCTCAAGTGATGAACGGTTCCTAGACCAGCCTTTGATCCAAGGAGGGAACACCCAAGAGGAGGGCAGTAAAAAAGAGGACAGTAGAAAAGGTAAGTTCCTCTGGAGGAAGTAGCTGCTTTGGAGGGTGGACTGTATGGCATTATACCCAGAGTTGTCAAATCTGGGTGGGGAAATCCCTGGAGATTTGGGGGGGATGGAGCCTAGGGGTTCGGGGAGGGACGTCAACAGAATATAATGCCATAGAGTCCACCCTCCAAACAAGTCATTTTCTCCAGGGGAACTGAACGTGGTTGCCTGGAGATCAGCTCTAATGGTGGGAGATCTCCAAATGCCACTTGGAGGCTGGCCACCCTCCTTGTACCCACGGAGGTCCCTCCCTCCCACAAATCCCTGCCCCCAGGCTCCACACCTCAGTCTGCAGAGATTTCCCAACCCAGATTGAGCAGTCCTGGCCCACTGACTGGACCATCCCTGGGCGGTATCCTGTCCTGAGCCCACAAAGCAGGCTGTCCAGTCTGGATAATGGTTGAAGTTTCCACACCATTCATTAGATAACATAGATTGTGGGCCAGCAAAGTTCCTGCTTCACTAACTCCAAAATGCACCCAGAGCTCTGGGGCATCTTCCGCTGCAGAGAGCCATGAATGGGCTTTCTTTCTGAGAGACACCCTCCTCTTTGTTTCCTCATAAAGCCCAATTTGCAACCGTTTTCTCCGCCACTCGGGGCCCGTCCTTTGTCCACTGCCACCTTTCTGACTGGCCTGTTGAAATGGCGGTGGGTTTTGCTCTGTTTTGTTGGCTTCATGCACATCTGCTTTTTTATTTTTGGGGGGGGCGGTCCTTCTCCAGGAAGCTGTGAATCACATCGAAGAGATGGAGATGGCAACCAGCACGAGTCCTCCGGAGAAGAGCAAACACAACAAGCTTCCCGTGACCAGAAACAACGAGCTGGTCTTGCCGGCCGCCTCCAAACAGTGTGCCCATTCCGGCCTGCAGTCTCCCATGGACAGCCCGTCCAGAGTGGAGAAGAACGGACACACGACCACCAACCACCCCAAGGCGGCCAAGGTCTTTGAGATCCAGACCATGCCCAATGGCAAGACAAGGACCTCCCTCAAGAGCATGAGCAGGAGGAAGTTTTCACAGCAGAAGGAGAAGAAAGCCACCCAGATGTTGGCCATCGTGCTAGGTAAGCCTCCTAGTGTGGCCTGCAGACCGGCCTGCCACCCTCCAGGTGGTCACTGGAGATCCAGGCAACAGAGATCAGTTCACCTGGAGAAAATGGCTGTTTTGGAAGGTGGACTCCATTGAAGTCCCTCCCCTCCCCAAACTCTGTCCTCCCCAGGCTCTGCAAACAAAATCTCCAGGTATTTCCCAACTCATACCTGGCAATCCTACCTACAAAGGTCCACCAGCGGGCTGTCTATTAGGATTTCAGTCCAGTGGTGCATTTAAGGGAGGCAGTTTGGTGTAGTGGTTAGGCGAGTGGACTCTAATATGGGTGAACCAGGTTTGATTCCCCACTCCTCCACACGCAGCTGCTGGTGTGACCTTGGGTCAGTCACAAGTTCTTTCAGAGCTGTTCTCTCGCGGGCAGTTCTCAAAAGAGCTCTCTCTCAACCCCACCTACCTCACAGGGTGTCTGTTGTGGGGAGGGGAAGGGAAAGGAGTTTTGAAGCCGCTCTGAGACTCACTTGGGTAGTGAAGGGCGGGGTATAAATCCAATCTCTTCCTCTTCTTAAAGACCAACAAGATTTCTAGGGTATAAGGTTTCGAGAGTCAAAGCTCACTTCTTCAGGTGCTTTTCATCAGGTGGCTTTGACTCACAAAAGCGCCTACCTTGTATGAATTTGGTTGTCCTTTAAAGCTGCTACTGGACACGAGTCTTGCTCTTCGGCTATAGACCAGCATGGTGACCCACAGGGCTCATTTTGTAGCAGGAGCTCTTTTGCATATTAGGCCACACACCCCTGATGTAGCCACTCCTCCAAGAGCTTACAGTAGCCCCTGTAAGAAGAGCTCTGGAAGCTCTTGGAGGATTGGCTACATTAGGGGTGTGTGGCCTAATATGCAAAGGAGCTCCTGCTACAAAATGCGCCCTGGTGACCCACCTGAAACTGTCTAGCGTGTTTTTATCAAGGGATGCCAGACCCCCTGGTGGGGGTGGGGGGGGCCCTCAGTTTCAGGTGCTCCTCTCCATCCCCCCAGTTACCCCTTCAAACAGGCAAGAAGCCAGAAATAACCCAGAAGTGACGTAGGCACATCAGTGACATGGGGGGGGGGGATGCACTGGTTTTGGGGCAAAACTCTATGGTGGAAGTTAATTCTACCATAGGGATTCTGCCCACAAATCAGAGCATCGCCCCAATATCCCAGATGTGTGTACATCACTTTCGGGTGATGTATGCATCGCATGTTGCATTTATTTCCAGCTTTTCCCCTCCCCGCTCCCCATCAGTTCGCCCCCATCCCCTGCTGGCTGGTCCGATGGATCTGGCTACCCTATTCCTGTTTCATCCTTCACCCAAGAAGATCTGGCCAGCAAATGTGGCTCTCCTTTACCTGTCTCACATGGACAACCATCCATCAGGGCGGGTTCTCTGGGCAGACCACCCAAACAGCGGGCAAGCACAATGAAGAGGACCTCAGGGGCTGAGCCCAGTCTCAGCCACCAGTGGCACGAGAGGCAACAGATGCCCCATCCTGTGCCCACAGCAGTGCTGGCACAGGCCCTGGAGGTTATGTCAGTTTTGGGGGTGGGGGTTTGATAAAATTCCCTGCCTTCCACTGATTTTGCCAAATGGTGAGTTATTTGAGATCTGGGGAAATTCTTCTGGAACTTCTTCACCCAAAGAGTCATTAACATATGGAATTCGCTGCCGCAAGAAGTGGTGGCAGCTACAAGCATGGAAGGCTTCAAGAGGGGATTGGATAAACATATGGAGCAGAGGTCCTTCTGTGGCTATGAGCCACAAGGGATAGCTGGAACACTTTGTCTGGGGCAGTGATGCTCTGTCTTCTTGGTGCTTGGGGGGGGCAAGAGTGGGAGGGCTTCTGGAGTTCTGGCCCCACTGGTGGACCTCCTGATGGCACCTGGGTTTTGGCCACTGTGTGACATAGAGTGTTGGACTGGATGGGCCATTGGCCTGATCTATCATGGCTTCTCTTATGTTCTTATACATATACGCTTGCGGGGAGGGCGGGATATAAATACGAAAAATAAATAAATAAATAAATAAAATATGGGGCAGAGGTCCATCAGTGGCTCTTAGCCACATGGTATAGAGAGGAACTCTCGGTCTGGGGCACGTGATGCTCTGTATTCTTGGTGCTGGGGGGGGCAGCAGAGGGAGGGCTTCTAGTGTCCAGGGTCCACTGGTGGACCTCCTGATGGCACCTGGTATTTTTGGCCACTGTGTGACTCAGAGTGCTGGACTGGATGGGCCATTGGCCTGATCCAACATTGGCTTCTCTTATGTTCTTATGTTAACCGAATATTCTGTGAATCCATCCCTATCCAGTCAGAATGGGGTGGTGGTACATAGGAATTCTCTTCCTATGCATATCCTTCACTTGGCGAGCTCTGGATGATGGTGTCCCCATTCGGACCCATTTTGTGGTTCCAGGATCTAATGCACAATCAATTCCTGACCACAGAGAGTGTTTCGGCCTCAGCGGGGCTAACACGTCTCCTCTGGTTTGTCTCCTGCAGGTGTTTTCATCATCTGTTGGCTTCCCTTCTTCATCACCCACATCTTGAACATGCACTGTGACTGCAGCATCCCCCAGGCCATGTACAACGCCTTCACGTGGCTTGGCTATGTCAACAGCGCGGTCAACCCCATCATCTACACCACCTTCAATATTGAGTTCCGAAAGGCCTTCATCAAGATCCTCCACTGCTAATGCCCCTGGATGGCCCAGATGGGTGGACAGCGTGGTCAGACCCGAGGGGATCCAGAGACAAGCTCGCAGAGTTACGTGCCATACCTTCATGCTTTGACGGCAGGGAGGAGACAGCGGTCTTGGTGAAAGGCTGTCTCCCTGGAGAGGTGACGTTTGGACTCGGAGAGAATGGTGCGAAAAGAGTTCATGTCAAATGCCACATTTTGCACTGCGCTTTTTTAAAAAAACAAAAACTAGGTGAACACAAACACACGCCCCACCACCACTTGTGGTCAACGAGGCCTCCAGAGCGCTGGCCCCAAACAGACACTGCTGGCGGCTCGCACATTGCCATTAGGGATGCATTTCTCACCAAAGACCCCGTCTTTGCGATAAGAGCCCCTCTGTTCCCGGGAATCATGAGCTTGCCTTCAAACTTCAGCTGCCCTTGTGGGATTTTATTGAACTGCTAAGGCCTGGAGGGACCAGCTCTCTAAAAGCATTCATTTGCCAGCCCTACGAGCCCGAGGGAAGGGAGCAGTAGGAAAACGGGACTTCAGGACACAAGTGGGAATACCATAACACCAATGTATATATGAATAACTAGAATGAATTGAGCAAAAGCCCGAGCCAAAAAAAATAAATAAATGAACCAACAAGATCTCCAAAATCTTGTCTTGCATGGTATGCATTGTATCTAACCAGGTCATCAACAGTCATCTCCACTCAGAGGTGGTGGGAGGGAGGGATGGAAGGGTGTGGAGGACAGAGGCTGGGTCGGGCATTCACAGCTCAAGTGGTGTCTCCAGAAATCCAAATGGGGTTTGGATACCAAGGCTTCCTTTTGCTAACAATTCTTTGCTAGCTAACAGAGAAAGCCGCAGCAGGCAGAGGTTTCTTCTGAGCAATTCTCAGAGGCTAAGTACGTTGGTCTGCAGTAGACTGGCTAGCGTTGAGTCCAGTAGCACCACAGAGACCAAAAAGCATTTCAGGGGGTGAGCATTCAAGAGTCAAAGCTCCCTTCATCAGGCATCTTTGACTCTCGAAGTCCACACCCCGAAAATCTTGTTGGTCTCTAAGATGCTGATGGTGGAAAGTGCCGTCAAATCACAGTCAACATACGGTGACCCCCTCATGGGGCTTTCAAGGCAAAAGATGTCCAGAGGTGGTTTGCCATCGCCTGTCCCCACAAAGCAACCCTGAACTTCCTCGGTGGTCTCCCATCCAAGTTCTAACCAGAGCGGACCCTGCTGATCTTCTGAGATCAGACAAAATCAGGCTAGCCAGGTCAGGGTCAGATGTTCATAGGTGGTTTGCCCTTGCCTGTCTCTGAGTAGCAACCCTGGACTTCCTTGGTGGTCTCCCATCCAGATACTAACCAAGGCCAACTCTGCTTAGCTTCCAAGATCTGATGAGATCAATCTTGCCTGGGCTGTCCAGGTGAGGTCCCTAAGGTGCTACTGAACTGACATTTAGTTCTTATGAGCTTTGCACGCAGAAGATCCCAGACTCAGCCCAGTAAGAGGAGCTGAGGCACCAGGAGTTGAGAAGACCTTCCTCTGGGGCAGACCTCCCCACTGGGAAGCCACTGCTCATTGATCAGCATGAGTTTAGACAGACCAGGAGCTTCATAATTGAGGTTCCAGCCAGTGTGATGTAGTGGTTAAGTGTGAGGACTCTAATCTGGGAGAACCGAGTTTGATTCCCCACTCCTCCACTTGTACCTGCTGGATGACCTTGGGCAAGCCATAGTTCTGAAATTCCGGTTCATCTCCAGACTACAGAGATCAGTTCCCCTGGAGAAAAGGGATGCTTTGTAGGGTGGGCTCTGCAGCATTGTACCCCACTGAGGTCCCCGTCCTCCCCAGGCTCCACCCCCCCAAATCTCCAGCAGTTTCCCAACCTGAATTTGGGAAATTTACCCCCCCCCCATCCTCCCTGGTGGCCAGTGTGGGACCTGGCAACCCTGTTTCATGAATACCCCATGTGCCCCCATGTGCCAGGAGCTCTAAGAGATGATATGGGGAAGGGGCAGCTCATCTGCCTGTACTGGCCTCATGGCAAAGCACAATTAGAGCTGATTTTTGCTCCTTAAGGGCTCACAAGCTGCTATTTATTTAGGTGCACTCCTAGACAGCCTCTCAAAAGCCCCACCGATCAAACAAAAAAGGACCGTAAAAGAATAAAAATTAAAACCATAAAAGAAAGTACAGTAAAACATTTCCCCAGATTTTAAAAGAATTGGCCAGCAGAAGTTCTTTGAAACAGTACTAAGAGAATCCCCGAAACTGACATAACCCTCAACAAACCAGACAGGTCAGCAGGAAGCATCCAAGTACAGAAATTCTTTGCTTGGTACCAAAAGTGGAATATACTGAGCCCAAAGCCAATTTCCGCACGGAAGGGACTCCACAGTAGGGGTCCCACAACGGAGAAGGCCCCGTCAGCCACCGTGTTGCTGAAGGTTGTAGCCCACAGAGATGCTACCTGAAACGAGGGGCAGGCTCATATGGCCATTCAGAGATGATCTTTAAAAAAATGCTTCTAGCAAAGGACTCCTCACTGCTGGGGGGGGGGGGCACGTGAGGCCTGTTCTTTATTTCCGCTCCTTTGCTCAGCTCCACACAAGGTTGCCTTCCATTCTGAGCAAAGATCTGTGACTTTGTTTCCATGAAGGAAAACGGTTGGGGTCCAACTGGTGCAAAAAATGTGGGGTTTTTTATTTCTTGGTAAACTTAATCTGATATTTAGTGATGGAGATTTGTTGCTTTGTGTTTTTTAAAAAATCTGCTTTTCAAAGTTTGGAAGTTTGACATCTGGCTTCGGCCGGTGCTCTCCCCCAGCAAGTTAAGACTTTCCCCTGGCGGAGCGAAGCACATTTCCGTGTCCATCAGTGTTTCATCAGAGTTCCAGCTTCCCCCCCGCCAACCATTTACTTGGAATGTCTTCTGGGGTTGGAGCTGGAGTGGCAAACCGTCTCTGAATGTCCCTTGCCTTGAAAACCCTATGGGACTGCCTTAGTCCGCGGCGACTCAAGGACGCGTCCCTCCGCACCAGAGCTGTGTGGGTCCATTTCGCTAACCGCAGAACTTTCTTGACGGCTCCTTCCAGCAGAGGAAAGCAGCAACATTAGCAGAACGGATCTGCAGAATCCAGGCCTGGATCACCGCTCCACCTGCCATGATTCACCGGAGACATTAGAGCTGGTCTTCAAAAAACCAGAGGGGCCAGGCCAGCCAGCATTTTTTTTCCTACAAAGACGTTTGTTTCACCGTCTTGCTCTTTGTGGCTCCAGCCATGGCCGGCAATCATCTCACCAAATCGGCTACAGTTCTATCGGCTCTGTCAACTGCTAACTGTACTCAGTTCAGTATATTTTGTAAGATTGCTGCGGGTATTATATGGTCGGTTAATAAAATGACATGGAAAGAGGTCTCTCTGGAATTTCATTCACCGATTCCACTACTCACCTCTCTCAGAGAATGATGTGTTTGGTGTCGTGGTTAGGAGCGCGGACTCTAATCTGGGACAGCCGGGTTTGATGCCCCACGCCTCCGCATGCAGCTGCTGGTGTGACCTTGGGTCAGTCACAAGTTCTCTCAGAGCTGTTCTCTCAAGGGCAGTCCTCGGAAGAGCTCTCTCAGCCCCATCTACCTCACAGGGTCCCTGCTGTGGGGAAGGGAAAGGAGACTGAAAGCCACTCTGAGACTCCAAGTGAAGGGCGGAGTATAAATCCATTCTCCTCCTTCTCCTCTTCTTCCTTCTTCTTCTTCCAAAACAAAAAGAAAAATCCCAAACATCTAGCAGACTGGCGAGCTAGGGAGAAATCTAGACTAGCGCCCTGTTCTTTAGACTTTAGGTGGGTTGTGACTCGGTATCTCTGGGCTGTACCGCTTCCTTGTTCATAGAGAACAGGATGCCAAGGAGAAGGATTCGAGGCTGGTCTGCCCTGACATGCTAGTTTTCTGTTTGTGGGCTACTGTAGGAACATACCCCCCGCCCCACAGTCTGCAGTGGTATTGCCCAGATATGTGCTGAGCCCTTGGAGGGAACTCCAGATGGGTGAACAAGTCTGCCTTGATAGATTCTAGAGTGGTCAGGAGCAGCTGACCTTTGGGGCTACTTTTGGCTGGTTTTTGGTCTCTCTACAGGTCCCCCCTTTGTAAGTAGGCCTCAGGTGAGACCCCAGCCTCTGGGCTCCCTCCAAGTTTCAGTCCTGACCTACAGAGCTACCTTTGACTTGCTTCTGGGCCAATAATGAGACCATCCCCCCCCCCCTTTGCTGGCTCCTTGATGCATTTAGGGGAAGGAAAACAGGGTGCATTGGAATTGTCAGGCACACAGCTAGGGTTGCCAGCCTCCAGGGATTACAACTTATCTCCAGACAACAGAGATCAGTTCCTCTGGAGGAAATGGCTGCTCTGGAGGGTGGACTGTAGGGCTTTATACCCTGCCGAAGTCTCTTCTTTCCCCATACCCCACTCTCCCCAGGCTCCATCCCCAAATCCCCAGGAGTTTCCCAACCTGGAGCTGGCAACCCTACCTGATGCAGCTCACACATAAACTGAAGCGTCCCCTCCAAGAATTGCTCTGATTATAGCCCATGGCTAGGGTTACCAGCCTCCCTGCAGAGGCTGGAGCCTTTCCAGCATGATACCTGATATCCAGACGATAGAGATGAGTTTCCCTGGAGCAAATGGCTGCTTTCGAAGGTGGACTCTGTGCTATTATACCCTGCTAAGGCTCTTCTTTCCCCCCAAACTCTGCCCTCTCCAGGCTCCACCCCCAAAAATCCCCAGGTATTTCCCAAGCAGAAGTTGGCACCCCTAGCCAGGGCTGAAATACAACTCAAAAGATGATCCAGGAATACATTTTTTTGCACGTTGGCCATGATTTTCTAGTCCCTTCAGTTTTGGTGCTGACGACATTAATAGCAGTTCTGGGTGACATTTTTCTGTTTGGCACTCGCCAGAAAATTACCGTTCACTTTCTTTCAATAGCGCAACATGCGCTGACATTTAGGGCGTTTGAGTCTTTTAATTAAGAGGGTGGCAAATTGATTCTCAAGATGGCGTAAACACGCATGGATTTTAAAAAATTGGGTGCACGGGGGGGGGGGGGGGGGCTTGTTGTCTCTCGTTCTTGAGCTGTCACGAAGTCTGGCATTTCCCACTTCCTGAACGGAAAGGATTTGTTGCCGTCCTGTGTTTTATGGAAGAAATTAATCTTTTGCTTTTGTGTAATCCTGTTAAGCTCATTCGACAAAACCGTGTCTAATGACCGTGGGCTGTGCCGCACTGCAGAAGGATTACCCACGTGCCCCTTCCTCCCTCCACGTTGCCCAGGAGGGGCTGAGAAGTGGCAGAAGGCAGCCAGCTATTCTTGGGTGCTCTGACAGTCGCCCAGTTGGTGTGATCCTGAGCCAACTCTGTGGTCCCAGCTGGCCTACATCATGCACAGAGTCAGTGTGGTGAAGTGGTTAAGAGCGGCAGGCTCTGACCTGGGAGAACGGGGTTTGATTCCCCACTCCTCCACATGAAGCCAGCCGGGTGACCTTGGGTCAGCCACAGCTCTATCAGGGCTGTTCTCTCAGGAACAGTTCTCAGGAGAGCCCCACCTACCTCACAGGGAATCTGTTTTGGGGAGAGGAAGGAGGTTGTAAGCTACTCTGAGACTCCGAGTGAAAGGTGGGCTATAAATCCAATCTCCTCCTCCTCCTCCTTCTTCACTGTCAAGTCACTATGGACTTCACTTCAGAGACGGTTATTGGCATAACAGCACAAATCCAAATAAAATACACTGGAATCTGTGGTCAGAAAGAACATCGCCTGCTAGAGGCCTGGTAGAGGAATTTTGCTACAGATTCAATGATTTCACTCTTATTTGAGGCTAGAAGTATAAAGGTCTTGCGATCCTTAGAAGGTAGCAGGAAAGACTTTAAAAATACAGCACAAAGATCATCATAAAATTTACAGTGCAAAATAACACGATTGTTATCTTCAGTCTCACTCATCCCACATGGACACAACCTATCTGTATATGGAATTTTCCTAAAACTCCCATGTAACACCATAGATGGGAGAACATTAAAATGGGCTAACATAAACGCCCTACGAAGATGAGGATCACACAAACGAGACAGGTTTTCGGGAAGGGAAGGGCCAGATGAAAGCTCCCAGCGCACTGGGGAACAACGTCCAGAAGCCAGGCTTTTCAGATCTTGTATCTCAACATCAATAAGTCTTTGCTTAATCAAGGCAAAAGCCTGCTTCTCCGAGAGCAAAACCGTGCCATTAATGTTAAGTCCAATTACTAAAATTTTCTCCTCAATATAGGTCAATCAATCAGATAGGTGCGATTCAGAAAGTATATGTATAATGTGACGTTAGGTTCGCATCTAAAATAGAGGCGTAGCCAAAATTTAATAGTTATAATCCACGCCTTTGTGGGAAAACGTAGGGCTCCCAGCATGCAAATCTTATGCGGCCATATGCTTGGAATTGAACCAGAGGTGCTATGGACTTATAGTGACCCTATGAATTAATGACCTCCCAAACACCCCATGAAGACTTAGCCGCCTGGCTCAGGTCTTGCAAACGGAGGGTCTTTGTGGCTTTCTTGACTGAGTTGATCCATCTCGTGTTGGGACGTCCTCTTTTCCTGCTGCCTTCTGCTTTCCCCAGCGTTATTTCAGAGTCATTTTCCGGTGACTTTTCTCATAATGCGACCAAAGTACGATGACCTTAGTGTGGTCATTTTAGCTTCAAGGTAGAGCTCAAGCGAGATTAAATCTGGAACCCACTGATTTGTCTTTTTGGTGGTCCACAATCTCCATAAAACTCTCCTCCAGCACCAGACAGGTGCTTTTCTTAGCAATCCAAATCATCATTGTTGTTTTTTGTTGTTGTTCAGTCGCACAGTCGAGTCCGACTCTTCGTGAACCCATGGACCACATCACGCCAGGACCTCCTGTCTTCTGCCATGCTCCAGAGTTTGCTCAATTTCATGTTTGTTGCATTGATGACACTGTCCAACCATCTCATCCTTTGCCGTCCTCTTCTTCTTTGACCTTCAGTCTTTCCCAGCATCAGGGTCTTCTCCAGGGAGTGCTCCCTTCTCATTTGGTGGCCAAAGTATTTGAGCTTCAGGATCTGGCCTTCCAGGGAACAGTCAGGGTTGATTTCCTTTAGGATTGACTGATTTGATCTCCTTGCAGCCCAAGGGACTCTCAAGAGTATTCTCCAGCACCATAATTTGTAAGAATCTATTCTTCAGTGCTTGGCCTTCTTATGGTCCAGCTCTCACTTGTTGTAACTGCCATTGTTTATGTCTCTATGGCGGTGACACAGGATCTTACAGAGTACCCAACTGCTACACAGACTTCCTGCCCCAAGGCGCTTGCAATCTGAATGTCAGTAAACAGGAAATGACATAGGGAGGGGGAAGGGCCACAACTTCTTGCATGTGCCAATCATGTCTCCAGGCTCACCCCAATACTATACCGTGCAGCTTATGAACAGTTGCCATGTTTATCTTCCTCCAAAGAGAAGCTGCTTCACGTGGTGCCAAACTGTGGCTTGTGCGCCCGCTGATGAGCAATCCAACTGAGTCGTGAGCCAAAATGAATAGCGTGGGTTCATAAGTTGACCACCAAGCAGGGTGGAGATTTGTGGGTGGCCCTGGTGGAGGGCGAGGTTTGGGGAGGGGAAGGACCTCTCCTGGGTACAATGCCATAGAGTTCAGCTTCCAAAGCTGCTGTTTTCTCCAGGCGAACTGATCGCTGGTGGTCAGTTGTAATCCCCGATCTCCAGCCACCACCTGGGGATTAGCAACCCAAGCAACAATTAAGGGGTCTTTGGACAGCTTGGCTGTTGTTGACACCAAAGAACCCCTGGGAAGCTTCCAAGGAAGCTGGAAGTTCTCTCAAGCCCTGTTTGAAAAGCCAAGATTTTCTGCTTTCTTTAAATGTGTCCAGGAAGAGTCCACAAACTCCCTCTTTCTGGTTCCCTGTTACCCAGAAAGTAGACGCCTGTTTAGCATAAGAGCACTTCATTCTTGCTCTCTTCATAAATAATGGAACTACCGGTCAGCCTGACCATTTCTGCTGCTTCTCCGATGCTTTGTTCTGCCCGTGTGCCTCCCAGTGCAGGCTGCTGCCTCTCATTCCCTGCTCTGCTGCAATTGTTCCCTGGCCATTTTATTCCTCCTGATTCGAGTGAAATTGCAGAAGCACGAGCTGCCTGGTGCAATTTCGGGGCTGAGGCTGGAAACAGACTATAGCTTCTCCCCCCCCTCCCCCCCCCCAGTCCATCAAAAGTGGCGTGATGGGACCAGTGCTCCCTCTAAGCTGAGTTAGTGTGAGATAGTTCAGTTTTTTAGCCTCTGGCTCACACATTTTTGTCTTAGCTTAGGAAGGAGGGCCCCAGAGCAGACTAATTTATGCAATACCCAAATCACTCGCTCACAACTTTAATGCCAGTAGCTCACAAAGTAGAATTTTTGCTCACAGGACTCCACGGCTTAGAGGAAACATTGGCTGGGACCAACATTTCTGGTTTGGTTTGGGGTGTCCTCCCTGCCCTGTCCCACTATCATGTCTGGTCTGGAGAGCTCTTGGAGGGTTGAGAGAGGCTGGGAGAAAGAGGAGCCCAATGAAAAGGAATCTCATAATGGTATTTGGGGGGGGGGGAAATCTTGGCAGCAAATAATAGGTTTGCCAACCTCCAGGTGGTGGCTGGAGATCTCCTGGGATCATAACTGGACTCCAGGAAACAGAGATCAGTTCCCCTGGAGAAAAGGGCAGCTGGGGGGAGAGTGGACTCTATAGCACTGTAACCCACTGAAGTCCCTCCCTGCCCCAAACCCCGCCCTCCTCAGGTTCCACCTCCCAATCTCCAGGTGTTTCCCAACCCAGAGCTGGCAACCTGGGTGAGGCAGCAGAGTAGGGAGGGGTGGGACCTGTGCTCCCTCCGAGCTGCGGAGTCTCGTGAGCAAAAATCCTACTTTGTGAGCTCCTGGCATTAAAGGGTTGTGGGCGAGCCATTTGGCTGCTGCATAAATCAGCTTGCTCTGGAGCCCTCCTTCCCGTGCTAAGACAAAAAAGATGTGAGCTGGATGCTAAAAAAACCTGTGAGCTAGCTCACACTGACTCAGCTTGGAGGGAATACTGGGTGGGACAGGAATTCCCCCCCCCCGCCCCGGCCTGTCTCCA
Source organism: Lepidodactylus listeri (assembly GCA_029233225.1). Lineage (NCBI taxonomy): Eukaryota > Metazoa > Chordata > Lepidosauria > Squamata > Gekkonidae > Lepidodactylus > Lepidodactylus listeri. The sequence goes on along the minus strand of JARCFY010000014.1, from coordinate 72,030,976 downwards.
AACTCCTTCCACCAGTTCCACTTGAGAGGCTTTTGGCTGAGGACCGCAACGGTTTCCATCGTAGCTGGCACCCTCCTCTTTACTACGATCCTGCCCACTTCCGCCTCCTCCAAAACCTCCCCATGAGACAGAAGAACGGTCCAGAGTAGGGTTGTAAGTTAAATTATAGACGCCATCTGGAGATGGAAGAGGGATGTTGCTGTCTGGACCCTACCTTTAAATTCATGAGGCACTCGTCCCTAGCGTGGATTTAAAGAGCCGTCTGAACGCACCAGAGGGAAAGGAAGCCTTTGCTTCACACACACACACACACACACACACACACACACACACACACAGAAGAAGGTGCCTCATTTTGAATCAGACCCTCAGTCCATCAAGGTCAGGGTTGTCTACTCAGGCCGGCACTCGTCCCTAGCGTGGATTTAAAGAGCCGTCTGAACGCACCAGAGGGAAAGGAAGCCTTTGCTTCACACACACACACACACACACACACACACACACACACACACACACAAGAAGGTGCCTCATTTTGAATCAGACCCTCAGTCCATCAAGGTCAGGGTTGTCTACTCAGGCCGGCAGCAGCTCTCCAGGGTCTCAGGCGAAGGTCTTTCCCATCACCTCCAGCCTGGTCCTTTGAACTGGAGATGCCGGGGATTGAACCTGGGACCTTCTGCATGGCAAGCAGATGCTCTTCCACTAAGCCACAGCCCCTCTTTACAGCTCTCCAGGGTCTCAGGCGGAGGTCTTTCCCATCACCTCCTGCCTGGTCCTTTTTAACTGGCGATGCCGGGGATTGAACCTGGGACCTTCTGCATGCCAAGCAGAGGCTCTACCCCTGAGCCACAGACCCTCCTCTCTTCCCCCTGCTGCCTGTCTCCCTGCCCTGCTCCTTCCCCTTGTTGCCTATGGCTGGCTCTTAGCCTCTCTCATGCTGGCCTTCCCCCAGTCTGGCCTTGCCTTGAGCGCCTGCCCCTCTCCCCGCCGCTGCCTGTCTCACTGCCTTCTGCTCGGCTGTGTCGGAGTGATCAGCCACCACTCCCTGCTGGCCTTCCTCATACGGGTGAGACAGGCCACTGGCAGTCCTCAGCTTGGGTAGCCAGGACAGGGTGGAGTCAAGGCAAGGTGTTGCTTCCCAGCCGGCATTGGTTCCCTTTGGCTGAGGACACCAATGGCTCCATCATAGCCAGCATCCTCCTCTTCTTCTCCTGCAGTCCAGAGTGTGGTAGCGAAGAAACGATCAGACGCCATCTGAAATCATTAGGGTTGCCAGCCTCCAGGTGGGGCCTGGGGATCTCCCACTTTTCCAACTGACCTCCAGCTGACAGAGATCCGCTCCCCTGGAGAAAATGGCTGCTTTGGAGGGTGGACTCTGTGGCCTTGTACCCTGCCGAGGCCCCTCCCCTCCCCAAACCCCGCCCTCTCCTGGCTCCACCCTCAAAGTCTCCAGGTGTTTTCCAGCCCAGACCTGGCAACCCTAGAAATAATGTAGTCCTCTTTTTTTGTTTATTTTAACTTGTTTTTGATGACTGCACATTGCCTAGAGCCTTACATCATAAGGGACAGGTGATTTATAAACTGAATAAAGAATAATAACAGAAACACAGGCTAGCAGCCAATCTGTCGGGTTGCCACAGTTCCCCCGAAAAGCAGTGCTGGCGTCCTCCTCTTCTCTGAAGCCTTTTTCCCAATGCCTCCACATTCTGCCAATATCATTTGCCAGGACTGTTCCTTTATGAGGCATCTAGATGTGATCTTCTATCCTTGAGAGGTGAGGAGGATCACCAGTCCTTAAAGACCTGGTGGATGTCAGAAGGCAGAGCCCCAGGAGGCTGTAGTTGGTCCATCTGGTCCGCCGTCTTAAGCTTTCGGATGGCCCGCCGAAAGCCCCTGGCCAAATCCCATCCGAAAAGCATAAAAGCAAAACACTGTTTTTCACTCAGCAGCTTCTGGCATTCAGATTGCATGTACCAGAGAGGGCTCAGCCTTCTCAGAGTATTTCTCTTCCTCGAGTAGGAAAACAGAAGTAATTTATGCTTCTGTCAAGCCCTGTTCAGCCCTGCTGGAAAGGCGGCTTCACCCCAGCTCTGTGCATCCGGGACAGCTGGTTGCCCTCCCACTTCAGCATCAAAGACAGACAGACCTGGAGACAAAGTGGCCTCCTCCATTGCAGAGGCCTCAAGAAGAACAGAGTCGCTGAATTAAAAGCAATTGGTTTTCTTTGATTGCAGCTTCTTTTAATTGTGTAAAATGCAGCGAGAGAGAGAGAGAGAGAGAGGGCACACACAAAGGCTGAATAGCGCATAAATAGCCGATGAATGCTACCAAATGAATGGAACACCCTCCTCTACGGCTGAATTATAAAGGACCCAGAGGAAAACAAATGCTATAAGAGGGGTAATTGGGGGAAATGGAAATTGTCCCCACCTGAATCTTCAGAGGCCATAAAAACTTCAAACGTTTGCGAGGAAACATACAGCACACCTGCACATCAGAGCTGTTAGCAAGTGATGCTGGCCATGAATTTAGGAAACACTGAGGCTTCCAGTAATAGGACTGCTCCACATTCTCATTTTCCGCCCTGCTGTGTTCCCTTTGCTTCAGGGGGAGGGGGTCTGTTCTGTATGTGTTTTGCTCCCTCTTGTGGTTGGTTTGATATTATACTGCTTTATGTCCGGCATATTTCTCTGCAAATATGATGGACATAAAGCAATCTAATATTGGTAGTTGTTGTAGATTTTCTGGGCTGTATGGCTGTGGTCTTGGCAATCTAATATTGAATCGACCACTAGAGAGAGCAAAACCCACATGGAATGGGGGGGGGGACCCAAAGCAATAGGAATGCCCAAGTGAGGAAAATTAGAATGCAGAAAAGCACTTAGCTCTGGGGGGGGGGGGGGCACCCACTCTCTCTCTCTCTCTCTCTCTCTCACACACACACACACACACACACACACACACACACACACACCCCAAGTATTTTCTCTGGCCATTGCAAAATTTTACTTCTTTCAAGGCTTTTGTAGTGTTTTTGACAGCTAGCACCACCAAGTGAAGCTTTGAGAGACCAGGGTCTCGTCTCCTCTGATGGGCAGGGGCTCTCCAAGGTCCCGCACATCCCCTCCTCCTGACCCAGAGTGGGCGAGCCTGGCAAGTGGCACAAACACAGCCCAGCCCCAGTTGCGCGGAATCAAACTGTGCCTTGCCCAGCTCTCAGGAACTCTTTTTTATTCATCTACAGATTCCAGAGGTGAGAAGGCTTGTCAGTTCCAGGTTGGGAAACTCCTAGAGGTTTAGGGGGTGAAGCCTGGAGAAGGCGGGGTTTGGGGAGGGGAGGGACCTCAGCAGGGCATGAATGCCATAGAATGCCCCCTCCAAAGCAGCCATTTTTTTCTTGTGAACTGATCACTGTCGTCTGGAAATCAGTTCTAATTCCAGGAGGTCTCCAGGCTCCACCTGGAGGTTGGCAAACCTATCTCAGGGCCTGCTGGGAACTGAATCCTGCAGATGGGACACTGAAGTACATGAATGAGCGGAGTCCTCCCTTATGCGCTCGCCTGACCTGCTGATGTGTCCTTCGTGTTTTAGGACTGCTTCCTAGTTTGGTGTAGTGGTTAAGTGCGTGGACTCTAATCTGGGAGAACCGGGTTTGATTCCCCACTCCCCCACTTGCACCTGCTGGATGACCTTGGGCAAGCCATAGTTCTGGCACAGCTGTTCTTGAAAAAAAGAGCAGTTTCTGTCAGAGCTCTCTCAGCCCCACCTACCTCCCAGGGTGTCTGTTGTGGGGGGGGGGGAAGGGAAAGGAGTTTGTAAGCCGCTCTGAGACTCCCTTGGGAAATGAAGGGCGGGGTATAAATCCAATCTCCTCCTCCTTTCCCTGCCTGAACCCTGCTTGAGGCTCAGTTTGGAAGACCATCAAGGAACTGGCCGTCAACGCTGTGCTTCTGGGAGCCCAGACTCTTCAAAACAACAACAACAACACCCTGTCCCCTGCCCCAAGACCTGGCCTTCCTCTCCTCTTGTCTTCCCTTCTGGGTTTCCTGTCAGTCTTCTGAGAACAGTTCTTTTATGCCTCTTGGAAAGTACCGCCTTGGAGCCCCATCCTCACCGATGCAAAGGGCAGCAGGCATATCGACCCACCCCACCCCACCCCTGCCTGCCGGGCGAGTAAGAGAGGGCTTTTGTCTTGACAGTGTTTCCAATGCATGTTTAATGATGGTTCTATAACGCCGATCTGACTGCCCGCCGCCAGGCCTCCGAACACGACTGGTGTGGAATGCTTGCAAAGAAGATGGTCTCTGTGTGTGTGTTTCTCTCTGTGTGTTTGTGTTACTAAGTGACTTCATAAGGATTAAGGCAGCATCCACAGTGACAACCTCCTGATAAACTTATTCAGATTGGATGTTTTTATACTGAGGGTGTTTGGGGAACTCATGACAGAAGGACAGTGAAATGATTTCTGAAAAACCATTTCATTCAATCTTTTGAAGCATGGACGGCTTCAAGAGGGAATTGGATAAACATATGCAGCAGAGGTCCGTCAGTGGCTCTTAGCCACAAGGTATAGATAGGAACTCTCGGTCTGGGGCAAGTGATGCTCTGTGTTCTTGGTGCTTGAAGAGGGGGCAGCAGTGGGAGGGCTTCTAATATCCTGGCCCCACTGCTGGACCTCCCTCCTGAGGGTACCTGGTGTTTTTGGCCACTGTGTGACACAGAGTGTTGGTCTGGATGGGCCACTGGCCTGATCCAACATTGGCTTCTCTTATGTTCTTAAGTTCTCCATACTCACAGTCAACGCTCCCTCTAACCTGTGGAGTCTTGTGAGCAAAAATTCCACTTTGTGAGCTGCTGGCATTAAAGTTGTGAGCGAGCAATTTGGCTCCTGCATAAATTAGTTAGCTCTGGAGCCTTCCTTCCTGGGCTCAGACAAAAATCTGTGAGCTGGAGGCTAAAAAACTGTGAGCTGGCTCGCAGTAACTCAGCTTAGAGGGAACACTGCTCACAGTGCAGTTTGAAACAATCCTGCTATTGTTCATCTTGTACATTTTTATGTCCCCCTTCCTTGAGGCTGCTCAACTCCATACACAGTTTTCTTTTTGTCATTTTATCCTCACATCAGAAGCCTTGTGAGGTTGGCTAGGATGAAGGACAGGGACTAATCCAAGGTCTCCCAGTGAGTTTTGGGACAGAGCAGGGATTCGAACCCAGGTCTTGCAGAGCCTAATCCAACACTTTGGCCATGAGACTAACAAGAGATACATTCGACCCCCAGCAAAGCTGTGGTCAAATCAACATCGAATCAAGAGGACTTTAAAAATGTTGCTGTGTGCTCCCTGTGAGTCCCCACTTCTTGCTATTGGCTGAGCTATCGTGGTGTCATGGGTAATTCATGGACATTGTAATCACTGAGTGGGAAAGTGTGATCAATAGAACGTTGACCAACAGGGCACTTTGAAAGGCAAGAATACTTTGGAGGTGTTATAAGAAAATAAGAGACGCCAACGTTGGATTTATTGTAATTATTCCAAACAGACAGATACCAGCAAAGCTGGACTATTTTTTTTAAAAATGGCAGTTTGCGTAATGTGGAAGATCTTATTCAGAACCGCAAAATTCTCCCGAGAGATAACTTTTTAATTATGTCAGCAGATCACTCCTGAATATTCATGTATTTGGCTGAATGTGGCTGGCATCCACAGCTCCAGAGGTCTCTGGGCGATAGATCCGCAACAGATGTGCTCAGACCGAGTGACGGAAACCAAGCGGAACCTCCGTCTAATTCAATAAATTAATTCCGTCTATAAGAATACAAATGCGACTGTCCATGCAATTGTAGCTTGTCGCACTAAGTTCAAAGCTAGCCAAAACTTATGTCTTCCCACTCCCCTTCAAGCCCCCCCCCCCGGTTCCCTTTCACTATATCCCTTTTCTGGTGCTTAAAACCAAAACTTATTGGAGGAGAGACCAATTGCTCCTCTCTCTTTTTTTAGTTTGAAGAACAAGCTTTTTGTGATGTTTTCTTCCTTTTGTAAAGAAAACCTGTTGACAACCGTCCATTCGCGGGGAGGGCGGGATATAAATTTGAAAAATAAATAAACAAATAAATAAATAAAACAGTCTGAGAAAGACATCACAGTTGACTGTTTACCGCTCTGCCTGTCACTGCAAAATGTAGCCTCTTCAACAGAAATTGTTTTCTTCCAACATGTAAGAAAAGCCAGTTTAGTGTCGTGGTTAGGAGTGCAGACTCTAATCTGGGAGGACTATGTTTGATTCCCCACTCCTCCACATGCAGCTGCTGGTGTGACCTTGGGTCACTCACAAGTTCTCAGGAGGAGTTCTCAGGAGAGCTCTCTCAGCCCCACCTACCTCACAGGGTGTCTGTTGCAGGGAGGGGAAGGGAAGGGAGATTGTGAGCCACTCCGACTCTGAGGCCAATTTCGCACTGGCCAGTTGCCTCTCATTCTCTCCGGAATTTCCCCTCCCAGTTTCCTCTGGTGTATTTTCTTCATTTTCCCACTTGGAACCTCAGTCCTTTCAATATAGCGTGACAAAGGGTTTTCTACCCCCAAAATTAGAAACTCCCACAATGGGGCAGCCCTGATGAAAGGCGGGCGAGTGGGCATGTTTTCATTTTGGGTTCTCCCCTGGAGCAAACAGGAAAATCCTCTAAAAACAGGATTTGTTTGCTCCAGGGAAACTCTGATGCAGCAGGGCGATACTCCAGAGCAAAATGTGAGCCCGGAGCAACATGTGTGAAATCGTCCGGAAGCTCCAGTGCAAGCATGAGGGCAAACTTGGGGCAAACGCTAGTGTGAAATCGGCCTGAGTGAAGGGTGGGGTATAAATTCGACTCTTCTTCTGCTTTGGCCCAAGGTCACCCTGCAAGCTTCCATGGCACAAGTGGGGATTCGAACCTGGGTCTTCCGGATACTAATCTGACGCTCTTAAACTCTACAGCACACTGGCTCTCCATGAGCAGTGTGAAGTGGCATAGTCCACTCCAGCCTTTTGGGACTCTTCCATCTCATTCTTCTGCTGTCTTTGCTCTAATCCTGGGGTGGCCAAACTTGTTTAATGTAAGAGCCACATCGAATAATCGTCAGATGTTTGAGAGCCACAAGAAATGAACAAATTCTTCCCACACCTTTTTATAGAAAAATGTGCAAATTTGCTTTTTATTAACATAACATCCCCTTCACTTCCCCAGCCGGCCTCCCGGGAGCTGCACAATATGTGTGAAAGAGCCACGTGTGGCTCCCGAGCCGCAGTTTGGCCACCCCTGCTCTAATCCTTTCTTAACAATCTGTAAGTTAATAGCTCTGAATCTGAAATCATCATGGGGGAAATGCCCCCCCAGGTAAGTAGGGTTGTCAACTCTGGGTTGGGAAATTCCTGGAGTTTTGGGTGGCAGAGCCTGGAGGAGCAGGATTTGGGGAGAGAAAGGAACTCAGCAGGGATTTAATGCCATAGAATCCTCCCTTTGAGGCTGTCGTTTTCTCCAGGGGAATTGACCTGAGTGGTACAGAACTCAGTCATAATTCTGGGAGTAGCACCTGAAAGACTTAACAAAATTTGTGGCAGGGTATATGAGCTTTCGTGAGTCACTGCTCACTTCTTCAGGTATCTTGCTCTTTTCTGCAGCTACAGGCAGACTAGCATGGCCAACCATCTTGATCTAATTCCGGGAGAATTCCCCACAGGGAGGTTGTTGGCCATCCTATTGCTAAGTCTTAAGCGCAGATGAAAAGGGGTTGCAGTCAACAGATCCTGCAGATTCCAACTCTCCTCTTCTACCACCTGAGGTTTCAGATCATCAGAGCGGTGGTGAGCTTCCCCTCCCTGGCAGTCTTCAAGCAGCGGCTGGACAGATGCTTGTCAGGGATGCCCTAGGCTGATCCTGCATTGAGCAGGGGGTGGGGCTGGATGGCCTCTCTGGCCCTTTCCAACTCTATGGCTGATTCTGCCTTGGCTTTTTCCTCCGTTGTTTTAGCAAACCCACATTGGAACAGAAATTCCTCTCTGCATTGGATGCCGCTTTTGCTTCCTTTGATCATCGGATTTTATGGAAGCCTCCACACTGCATGCCGTTTCTCACATTCTTGGATCATCAGGTTTTATGGTACCTCCTGCATAGATTTATGGCCATTCAGGGGAGACTTTGCAGTCAGTACAGCCTTGCCCAGGGGTATTTGAATATAGTTTTTAGCTGTGGAGTGAATGCTAGATTCAGAATCACCCTATGATTCTGTGACTCTGTGAATAGCAGACGTCACACTGTATGTAAGGCGAGGTTTGCAGCCAATCCTTTACTTAAAAGGGAGACAAACCCTCTCCTGGTTTTCTAGACAGAGTTCCCAATTCTGGGTTGGGAAATTCCTGGAGATCTGAAGGCAGAGCCTGGGAAGGACAGAATACGTGGAGGGGAATAGTTTCAAAACATCACAGAGGAGGGGAAAAAATGGCTGACGCTCAGCCACAGCAACATGAAGATTCTCACACTTCTGGGCTTTTCAAGGAAACATTTCCTAAAGAAAATCAAGACTGGTGAACTCTGGGGGCAGCCATGTTGCCCATACAATTTGTTCACAGATATCTCTGAAAAGACGAGAAAGCTTTCTTAAAAAGGGAAATAGTGTCTTGCCCTCACCCGTGGCGTTTTTGCATCCTGAGGGATTCAGCACACACAGAGTCCCGCCTGTAGGCAAAACACTATTACAAATTCATCTTAAGCCGGGTTATTCAATTAAATTCTTGGGCCTCAATTCAGAAATCAAAGAGCTACAATCTATTACCTTGTGGAGAATTTCACTTCCACCCATGTAGCCTTTTCTGATAAGCTGATAAATTAGTTGCGGTGTTAAGTGAAGTTTTCTATTTTCTTTGCGACTTCCTTCTACACCAGGGAAGGAGAAGAAGGAGCTGAAAGCGGCGACCCAGTGCCAGGGGTTCAGTTTCTCTTCCCGTATTTTTTTGCTGTCAACCTGAGCAGCAGATGTTCCTGTCACTGCAGCAAGCTGGGAGGGAAAGGGCTCTGTTAATTCATGAATCATGTAATTAACAGGCAGCATTAATGAACTGCCATTCATTTAATGAATACACACTTCATTTTTTTTAACATCAAAAAGTGCATTTAGAGGGAGATGAATCAAAGATGAAAAGAGATGAAAAATCATCTGTCGACAGGATACATTTGCTCTATAATCTGGAAAATTGGGGAATAATGGAGCGGTACTTTTTTGCAATTAAGGAAAACCATACCAAATACAGAAGGAGGGGTGTCAAAAGATTTCCCATTCTCTCTCTTCCTCTCCCCCCCCCCCCCCCACTGTTCTTACAGTCAGAAAGTTATTAATCCTGATCCAAAGAGAACAAACTGGAAAGCCAGTTTGGTGCAGTGGTTAGAGTGCGGACTCCAATCGGGGAGAACTGGGTTTGATTTCCCACTCCTCCACTTGCACCTGCTGGAGTGACTTTGGGTGAGTCACAGTTCTCTCAAAGCCGTTCACTCAAGTGCAGTTCTCTAGAGAGCTCTCTCAGCCCTACCTACACTCAGAAAGGGGAAGGAGATTGTAAACTGCTCTGAGACTCCGAGTGAAGGGTGGGGTATAAATCCAGTCTCCTCCTCCTCCTCCTTCTACAATGCCCATTTGGAAATGGTTTCACAACTCCTTGGACCTTCATATCTGCAAGGCTGCCTCTCCCTTTATTTTCTGCCATGACAGCTTCACTCATAGGAGCAGGGCCTTCTGTAGGCGCCAACCTGCAAAATGGGCAAAACCAGCAATTGCCCATACAGGTGCCTTCCAATGCTCCCTCCAAACTGTGGAGTCTGGTGAGTAAAAATCCTACTTTGTGAGCTACTGGCATTAAAGTTGTGAGTGAGTGATTTGGCTACGGCACAGATTAGTTTGCTCTGAAGCCCTCCTTCCTGAGCGAAGACAAAAATCTGTGAGCTGGATGCTAGAAATCTGTGAGCTCACTCACACTCATTCAGTTTCGAGGGAACACTGGTGCCTCCTCTGTTGCGGAATGGACCGCCTGAGGATCCCCCTCTCCTGGTTCCCCACAAACTATGCAAAACTGAATGATTCAAGAGGGCTTTTCTGCACAGGCAATAGGGCAGCACTGCACTAACCGATTCACAAAGCTAGTTGGAAGAATCATTAGGGACTGTGGTCTACACCACTGTGTATAGCTTGCTGAAACTCACATTCCGCTATGGAATTCTGCGTCCTTGCAGTGAGTCATGTGAACACTTACACTTTGCCTCAGTTCTGTTTTTAGACTTCTGGTTGGATCTACAAGCCTAATCCTATTGCACTGTTCACTGAATGTCCCATCCTATTGACTGTAAACGGTCTCTGTGTAATCTACCTTCAGTCCCAGTGAGAAAGGCAGCCCCCCAACACACACCAGGGGTCATTTTGAGGGGGAACGAACCACAACAACGTTCTGGGAGTAACAAGTCCAGAGCTAGAGCGTCACAGGCTCACTTCAGAGCCCAGTTCCCTCTATGGTGGGTGCTGGCACACGGCAATAATTTCCCCTGCTGCCGGCGCAGCTCCAGCGCACCCAGGTCTCCAGCTCTGAGTCTGAGGAGTGAGTGCTGGTCTCGGGCAGCAGCCCCGCCCCCTCCTTAGTAGCCTCCCTCCTTAGAAGTCTCCCGGCTCCCAGCAGCCCTCACTTCGGGCGATGCATGGGGGTCTGCTGCCTGTTCTTGCTGTCGTCTGCGTCGTCCCTCCATGCCTATTTTCTTTGTGCTTTTGATGCAGTTTTTCTCCAGGTAAGCTCACCAGCTCCGAGTTGGGAAAAAATACCTGGAGATTTTTGGGGTGGAGCCTGAGCAGTGGGTCTTGCCTTCTGACACACTTCCGGTGATGTCAGGGGGTGTGGCATATGCAAATAAGTCATGCTAATGAGTTATGCTAATGTGCTCCTGCACCTCTTTTCCTACTAAATGACCCCTGCCCCCCCCCCACACACACACTTTTTGGCAACCACAGTCTACAGCTGGCAGCACAAACCGAAATTGTGACCAGTTCCCACGTTTTGCCTGGCTTGTCCTAAAGAGAGAAAGGGGAAGGGGGGAATGGGCCCAGCAAATCCCAGCTGGGGGGGGGGGGGGATTCTCTTGATGGTGGCAGCGTAACGACTGAAGGAACAACTTCAAAAGCAGCAGTTGCTAAGATAAGGAGCTCCGTAGGGTCGCCAGTCTCCCCTGGTCACCGGTGGGGAATGGGGGAGGAAGTCGGGTTGCCAGATCCAGGAGGGGAAATCCTGGAGCTTTGGGGGCAGAGCCTGGGGAGGGGAGGGAACTCAGTGGGGCACAGTGCCCTAGAGTCTACCGTCCAAAGCGTCCATTTTCTCCAGAGATGAGCCGTGATTCTGGAGGCTGGCGCCCCTAATCTCTTGTGAGATCGTTGGGGAAAGAATAAGAGGCCAGACACAAAGAGACGCAATAAGTGGATTTGGGACCGTTTAAATCCAGGCATATCTGGACTGGGTGGGGGGATTAAACCTTTTCTCCAAAATTCCACTTGTCTCCGCAAAGTTCTTTGTGTTATGAATCAAAACCAGCCAGACATTTTGCATGAATACAACCTCCCGCAGTGGTGCTTTAGATGAGCCTACAATGAACATGCAAAAGGATGAGCAGCGGCGGGGGGTTGCATTTGAATGGGGCGGTAGCCCAGAGAAGGCCTGGGAGACCTCCCGGATGGATGGCAGAGACCTCGGCGCTTGCCCCTGCAGACCCCCTGCCCCACTCTGACCCCTCTGCCCCTTGAAGGGCCCTGGTCCAACCATCCCTCTTGCAGTGACTCTAATCTGGGCTGCCTCCTGTTTTGTCAGTGAAGGGCAAACGACTCGGCTGCTAAAGCAAATCACAGATATTTTCCATCACAGAGAAAAAGGTAAAAAGGGAAGGGGGGGGGGCGGCGGAAGCTCCCAGGAGGTGCTGGGTCCATTTGCGAATGTGCCACAGTTTGTGCTGGAAAGGAGCAGAGAAAGGACACAGACAGGAGCGCCTGGGTCTTTGTTCTTGCATCGTCTGGCTCCCTAAGTGGCAATTAGAGAACTTCAAAGCTGCTCTGGGACCGAAGGGACAGTCACCACTCTTCCTTTCTGTCTGGGCAGAAGTCAAGACCGGCTCTTGTCCTCTGGATGCCCTGATCAGAGGCCCAGCAGTCTTCCTTTAGGCAGACTTAGGGACTCTCCCCTCACCCTCCCACCCCCCGCAGACCGTGGGAACATTTGGTGGCACCCACCAACCCCTTGGTGCCTTAGGTGGCTGGCATCCATTAGCTGCTGCCTTACCCTGCAGGTACCCACTCTGCCAGAAGAGGGAGCTGCTAAACTGCAGCAGCAGCCCCACTGCAGGAGTTCAGAGGGTGGCATTGGGGGCTACTAGCAGGCCACCTACAAGACAACCTTCTGGGCAGAGCAGCACCCCAGCCCTTTTCATTATACTTTGCAAGACAAAGCACTCGTCTTGGGGCTGGGCTGTGGTTTTCCAGACCGAAGGACCCATGCTCAGCCCCGGGCATCTCCCGTGGAAGCATCGGGTCACCGGCGATGTGATGGATCTCTGCTGAAGAGCCGCCACCAGCCAGAGTTGGTAATGCTCAGTTTGTGAGGCCAACGGCCTGACCATTGGGCAGGTCCATACATCTGTCAAAACATGTTATACGTAAAAAGATGCCTTTCCAGTTTCACATCAGCCCACGTTCCACAGAGGGTCCACTAGGACCCTTAAATCCGTCCACTCATTTTATTTGTCAGTGCAGCTGTTTCTGCTGTCTCCAGGCCTCAATTAGCTGCTCCTTAACGGCTGGCGTCAATGCAGCCTTTGCGCTGTCTGACCTCAGGTCAAATCCCTTAAAAGGAAAACACATTCTGCCTTTTTAGAAGCCGAAAAATTTACGCGGCTATTATTGATGAGCCATTTTTTTTAGCTTTTCATCCATTCGACCTTGTCTCGGAAGGACGAGTTCACACAGGCCCTGGTGTTACTGGGTCTTTTTCTCTACTCTTCGCTATGCCCCCGATGAAGGTGTGAACTGACTTGTCTGAAAACGACGGCATTTGAGGTGTCATGGAAGTTCCGCGTCTCTGATGGTCCATTTTCATGCACAGCTGGATCCTGTGTGTTGCACTCATCGAGGGATGTCTGAAATTGTTTTCCCAAAAAGGAGATTAGAAGTCGTGCTGAGTGAACAGCTTGTTGGGTGCCCCCCCGACCTGGATGGCCCAGGCTAGCCTGATATTGTCAGATCTCAGAAGCTAAGCAGGGTCGACCTTGGCTTTATTTGGAGGGGAGACCATCAAGGTAATCCAGGTTTCTGATGCAGAGGCAGGCAATGGCCAACCACCTCTGTCCGTCTCTGGCCCTGAAAACCTTCTGGGATCACCGCAAGTTGGCTGTGACTGTCTTATTGGCACCTTAAGTATACAGAAGATGGTCCCTTCTCTTGCCCCCGTGTTGGTGGAAGGAATTTGCTTTCTCTCCCTTCTCTCTTGCCTTTGACAGAACCCCGGCCATCGAGGCAATGGTCAGCCCCCCCCCCCCCAAGTTCTACAATCCGTCCTGCTCTCCCAGAGCTCCTGCTAAGAGGACCCCGGGCTGTGTCTACTGGAGGCAGAGAAAGACAATCTCCTTCTGGAGGACTGAGACTTGTTTGCTTTCTGTCATTCTCTGCATTCGTTCTCTGTGCTGCCTTCACAAACTTTTATTAGCAGAATTGTGGGCTGGCTGTGGCTCCCAGCTGCAGCAGATCTTCTTTAAAGGTTGTCAATATAAAAAGATTAGGAAGCCAGCCTGGTTAATTTACTTTCTCCCAGAATCATATCCGTATTCAAATCTACCCTAAAGTCTCTCTCCATCACCCCCCCCCCCCATCTATATTCCAGGCAGCAAATGTTGCAAGTAGGTGTGTAGAACCTCCTGGGGGCAGGGGAACATCGTACCCGGAGTCCATGAGGAGGTTCTTGAGACCCCGAGCCAGTTTGGTGTCGTGGTTAGGAGTGCGGACTCTAATCTGGGAGAACCGGGTTTGATTCCCCACTCCTCCACTTGCAGCTGCTGGTGTGACCTTGGGTCAGTCACAAATTCTCTCAGAGCTGTTCTCTCCAGAGCAGTCCTCAAAAGAGCTCTCTCAGCCCCACCTACCTCCCAGGGCATCTGTTGTGGGGAGGGGAAGGAAAAAGGAGATTATAAACTGCTCTGAGACTCCTTTGGGTAGTGAAGGGCAGGGTATAAATCCAGTCTCTTCTTCCCTTCCTCACTGCTTCTTTAGGCAGTTCTTTTATTTGTCATACCAACCCCCTGAAAGTGTGGGTCAACTCACCCACCTCAGGGCTACATGGTATTGCAGGGGAGAGGAGCCACACCATTCCCTCTTCCCTCTTGCTTCAACTTTCTTCTCCACCTGCCGGCCTCTTCCCATTCCCCCTTCCTCCCCAGCTTCACACCTGGCCCTTGAATTAAGCCCGGCTTTCAACTCCTCTTTTCCCTGCCTTGCCTCACAACACCTGGGCCTGGAGAGCCATTGCAAAGTCTGCCTGGTTGCGGGGTGTTATGGGTGCCCGCGATTGACAGCCCGAGCTTGGTTCCAGAGAACAATAGGGACCTAGGACCCTGAACCTCCATGAAGCCACCAACAGGGACTTTGGCAGGAAGTCTAAACCCTCCAATGGGACCTGGGGGTGAGGTTCAGGGATTGTGTATAGTTGGCCTTCTCAGCCAGTAAGTATCTCATGTTGTGAGCCAATAAAATAGAGCTGTTCATCACGCTGTCGTCTTGCCTTTTCGTGCATGAACCCACTACACAACACGGAGGCTACTGCAACCTTCTGTCCTGGGCGACCTGCTCTGAGACTCCTTCAGGTAGTGAAGGGCCAGGTTATAAATCCAACCTCCTTCTCTTCTTCCTCTTTCCACCCTGCTCCACCCAGGTGAGTCCTGCCGCTGTCAGGCGCTTTGATTCTGGGCGGCCTGCCACACTCGGGTTCCCAACTCCCCGTTGGGGGTGGAGTCTGGAGAGGGCGGGGTCTGGGGGGTCAGACACCTAACCGGAAGGAGAATGTCCATTTGGCTGCATCCAGGCAGGGGTTATTTGCCGTCGGCAGAAGTATAACGCGCATACAGGGGAACAGTCCAGGCTGGCAAGGTCACTGAGAAGCGGGTCAAGGAGCAGGAAAAGGGCAGAAAAGGGCAACAAGAATGATAAAAGGGTGGGATGCTTTCCCTACGAAGAAAGGTTGAAGCGCTTGGGGCTCTTTAGCTTGGAGAAAACGACGGCTGAGGGGTGACACGATCGAGGTTTACAAGATTATGCATGGGATGGAGCAGGTTGAGAAAGAAGTCCTTTTCTCTCTTTCTCACAAGACAAGAACTCATGGGCACTCCATGAAATTGCTGAGCAGTCAGGTTAGAATGGACAAAAAGAAGTCCTTCCTCACCCAAAGAGTGATCAACACGTGGAATTCACTGCCAGAGGAGGTGGTGGCGGCTACAAGCATGGACGGCTTCAAGAGAGAATTGGATAAACACATGGAGCAGAGGTCCACCAGTGGCTATTAGCCACAAGGTGTAGATAGGAACTCTCGGTCTGGAACAAGTGATGCTCTGTATTCTTGGTGTTTGGGGGGGGGCAACAGTGGGAGGGCTTCTAGTGTCCTGGCCCCACTGCTGGACCTCCTGAGGGCACCTGGTATTTTGGGCCACTGTGTGACAGAATGTTGGACTGGATGGGCCATTGGCCTGATCCAACATTGGTTTCTCTTATGTTTTTTGTTCTTAATTTGGTACACCATGTCCAGAATATATAGATTTATTTCCCAGAAAATTAATCTGCACCTCTGTCCGGACCACATGAGATGATGACATCATCACTCTGTGCTAGTCAGATTTACCAAGTTGCCCTTTCCTGCCCCCGCAATCCTCACTCTGTGAAAAAATGGGGGGAACATCAGTGTGACATCACTTCTGGTTGAGCGTGCAGAAGTGATGTCACAGTGTCAGTGACAGTCTAGGATTTCCCCAAATATCTATGGCATTTACCATAGAGGTTTGGGGAAGTCTTAGAGCACTGTTGATGCCGCGGTGTCACTTACGCCCAGTAAGCCGGAAATGCTGTCACGTTTATCATGTTTCCCCAGGCTCCTCTGCCGAAATGTTCCCGGGGATTGTGAGCAGAGGGCTGGCCAGCCTAGTGGTAACGTTCAATGCCGCCTTTAACCTAATTCTTAATACTAAATATAGTATAGTGAATATTAATCATTCTTCACATCCCCCATCAGAACAGCCCACTTTTTAACAGAAAGAAATAAAACAGGGGCATTTTACAATTCATATCGGTTTAAAAATAAATCAAATATCCCAAGCATTTTTTTTACTTTTGAAGCACCTCTCCTTTCATCTCTTATCTTGTGACCGGCTTGCAGAGTCTCAGGTGTTTGGGGAAACGAGATGTGCACCATGAGGACTCGGAGGCCTCTGCCCCCACCGAGAGCCATACCACCTGGCATTTGACAGCAGATAATCTGTAGGGGCCCTTGATCTCTCCGAGACAACAGCCTGCCAAATCATCACCTGGGAATCTAATTGGCCTGCATTTATGTTGTATCATGCCTTTTGACAAGCTCCATTTCTGCTCGCTGTCCCGAAAGCGCAAAGTGCCATGCCCCTCTCCCACCAGCCGGGGGGATGGTCCGCCTCTCCTGGGTGACACATGCTCCGCAGCCAAACATGACATTTTCCCCAACACCACCCATCAAAGAAACACGTTTACCGCTCTTGGCTGCCAGGGTACGCCAGGAGTCACTTTGACCCGACATTTCCTCTCTCTGTTACAGAAAGTGCTTTCAAACATCTCAAAGGGCAGGCGTTTCATCTTTTGGAGACACCGAATTCCAGCCTGAAAGAAAAGTTGTCGTCAACCCCCCCACCCCACCCCCCAGCTCCTGCAGCTCTACTGGGATCCCCATCGAGGGCCGCTTTAGGCCATGAGCTCATCAAGGGGACGTTTGCTCAAACAAATCCTTAATCATGATTATCTTTCTGTCCTCCGGCTGCAATCCTGCACACGGCCAGGATTTAAGAAAGGAAACAGGACTTTGAGGGCACAATCTGGCAAAAGTGGTATGTGACAATGGCTGCAATCCTGTGCATGGTTCTAAAGCCCCCTTGGATAGTGATAGGATGGATGACTTCTGAGTAAACATGCAGGTGAGTGGGTGGCAGTCCCGCTGAACTGCTGAACCCCCTGTTTCCAAAGAGAAGGGATTCCTACTTTAAGCTGACTTCCACCCATCCTCAGATTTTATTTGACAAATAAATTGGTTTAAAAAATAGAGGAATTTTCATTATTCGCTTTTTTAAAAAATGGGGTGGGGAAATTCCCTGCGATTTGGAAAAGTGGAGAAAAACAGAAAAGCTAGGGAGGACAAGATGTCCGTTGAGTTCCCGGAATGTTTAATATATTGAAGATTAAATGGCAAGAAGTGCATTTTAAGAGCCTGTTTTGTAGTTTTCCCTCCCATTTCATATTAACGTATTTGTCTCAAAATTGTATTTATTTATTTATTACTTCAGCTTTTACCCCACCCTCCCTGCCGAGGCTCAGGGCGGCTTACATAAAACCAATAAAACAAAATACATCTCACAATAAAATACCTAGAACGTAATTGATATACTCCACCACTTGGGGGTGGAGCCTGAGGAGGGTGGGGTTTGGGGCAGGATGCCATGGAGTCCAACATCTAAAGCAGCCCTTTCTTCCAGGTGAACTGATCTCTGTCACCTGGAGAGCAGCTGTAATAGCGGGGAGATCTCCAGCTATCACCTGTGTGTGTGCGGGGTCACACTCCTAAAATCTATATCCCTGCACTCACACACATGTAGTAAAGGTAAAGGTTTCCCTTGCTCGAAAGCCAGTCGAATCCAACGCTAGGGGGCAGTGCTCATCTCCATTTCCAAGCTGAAGAGCCAGCGCTGTCCAAAGACGTTTCCGTGGTCACGTGGCTGGCATGACTAAATGCTGAGGCTCAGGGAATGCTGTTACCTTCCCATCGAAGTGGTACCTATTTATCCACTTGCAATTTCTTGCGTTAGAAATGCTAACACATACCCCACCCCAAACAACCAGTCAACGGGGAGAGGGGTCTCTCTCTGCTACAAATTCCCCCTCTAGCGTTCTGCTTTTGACAACTTATCCACGGTCAAAGAGCTTAAGGCCTAGCAAGAAATTCAGAGCCGTTTCCACTTCAAAATGATGACATTTTAATTAGGAGGCAGGCAGCCCTGTTTCTTCGTCTCTGGTTCAAATCGGGACACGGGAGCTGCGAATCACACCTCCTGCTGGGCCAGTAATCCCCTCGGTCTGCACCCTCCGGCCACATCTGCTCCGCCGCAGAAATCCAGGGAAAGGAGGCCACCAGGAAGGGGAGTCCAGAAAACTGGGTGGTGGGGATGATTTCTTGTACCTGTAAGGCTGCCAGCTCTGGGCTGGGAGATTCCTGGAGACTGGGGGTGGAGCCTGGAGAGGGCAGGGTTTGGGGAGGCTCCTCAAGCAGAGTATAATGCCACAGAGTCCACCCTCCACAGAGGCCATTGTCTCCAGGAGAAGGGGAACAGACTTTTGTAGGCTGGAGATCAGTTGCAATTCTGGGAGGTTTCCAGGCCTTGCCTGGAGGTTGGCAACACTCCCTGCTACTCTTCCACCAACTCTTTCCCTGTGGCCCAAAGAGGTCAAAAGAAAAAGAAGAAGAAGAAGAAGAAGTGATTGGATTTCTACCCTGCCCTTCACTACCCAAGGGAGTATTCTTGGTGCTTGGGTGGGGGGGGGCAACAATGGGAGGGCTTCTAGTGTCCCGGCCCCACTGGGTGACCTCCTGATGGCACCTGGTGTTTTTGGCCACTGTGTGACACAAGAGCGTTGGACTGGATGGGCCACTGGCCTGATCCAACACTGGCCTCTCTTATGTTCTTATGGCGTCTCAGAGCGGCTTACAAACTCCTTTCCCTTCCCCTCCCCACAACAGACACCCGGTGAGGTAGATGGGTCTGAGAGAGCTCTGACAGAAACTGCTCTTTTTCAAGAACAGCTGTGCCAGAACTACGACTTGCCCAAGGTCATCCAGCAGGTGCAAATGGAGGAGTGGGGAATCAAACCCGGTTCTCCCAGATTGGCGTCCGTGCCCTTAACCACTACACAAAAGACAGGAGCAGGAGGAGGAGCTGCTAGTGATTGCTGCCTCTGAGGTCGAGTTGCCAGCATCCAGGTGAGAGCTGGATATCTCCTGGAATTACAGCCAATCTCCAACAAGAGGTCAGTTCCCCTGGAGAAATCCACAGCTCTGGAGCACGGACTGTATGGCAGTATACTCCACGGAGGTCCCTCCCCTTCCCAAGCCCTGCCCTCCCCAGGCTCCCCGCCCCCAAACCTCCAGGCCTTTCCCAACCCAGAGCTGGCAACCAGACTCTCAGTCCAGCTCATTCCCTGTATGGGTGGGGGGGGGAGTGCGTGAAGGGAAGCAGAGGAGGAGGGGAAAGGGCAGCGGAGCTAGTGGTGACAGCAAAGAGGCAGCAGACCCACTGAGGGAGGGGAACCAAGGCCTCTCGAAAACCCCGGGCCCTGCTTTACAAACAGAAACTCCCCAATCCCTTCTCCAGCTGGAAGACGCAGAGGTGTCCACAGGGCCAGGAGGTGCCTTTTCCTTTTTTTTTTTTGGTAAGAAAGTTTTTATTTTTCAAAACATTAAAATTAATACATTTGTTTTATACAAATCCTTTTTTCTATATTATATAACATTTTGTTCTATTTGTATAGTCTTGCTTTTATCTTGTATTGGTGGTTTCCCACCACATCTGAAGCATAACACATTTTCCACTTTATCCAAAATAGTAATATTTATCTCTGTGTTTACATTTCTGGTAACGGTTATATATCTTTAAAATACTTATATACCAATTCTTATTTTCTATATTCTTATATAATTCTAAAAAACAAGTTCATTATCTAATTATCCTTAGTACATTCATATACTCAATTTCTATTCCTTTATGCTATTATAACCATGTATAAATGTAGTTTTTCATGTCCCAATATTTTTCAACATATTCTTTCAAATCCTCCCAATCTTCTAAAAAAGTCTCTGAGTACAGATTATTCAACTTTCTAGTCCATTTATCCATTTCAGCCATATATAACAATTTTTTCAACCATTCCCACACTTCTGGTATTTTTTCATTTTTCCAATTTTGTGCATACACCATTCTTGCTGTTGTAATCATATACCATATTATTGTCCTTTTCTTTACATTTATCTCTTCTAGTTTAAGTCCAAGCAGTAACATTTCAGGCAACTTCTTAAATGTACATTTCAAAAAATTTTCCATTTCTGCATGTATTGTAGACCAATAAGTCTTCGCTTTATCACAAGTCCACCACATATGATAGAAAGAACCTTCTTTCTTTTCACATTTCCAACATTTGTTAGACATATTTTGATTAATATTTGCAATTTTTTTGGTGTCATATACCATCTGTACATCATTTTAAAACAGTTCTCTTTTAGATTATAACGTAGAAATAATCATTGCATTTTTCCATAAAAATTCCCAAGATTCCATTTCAATGTCTTTGTTTAGGTTTATCGCCCATTTTATCATTTGTTCCTTTACCATTTCATCAGCATTAAACCATTTTAACAATACTTTATACATTTTAGAAATCATTTTTTTCCCATCTTCCTCCCAAATTTGTTCTATTTCATTGCTTTTTTCTCTAAAACCAGATTTTTTATCACTTCTGTACATATCATATATTTGTCTGTACCTTAACCAGCCATAATCAAAGTCCATCTGCTGCTGCTCCTTCAATTTAAAGTCTTTACCATGTCTTGTTAACAGGTCTCTATATTTCAACCAGTCTTGTCCTTTGTAGTGAGATGATGGATTTAAAACTTCTGTAGGTACAATCCACATAGGTATTTCTTCTGGAAAAAACTTTTTACATCTTGTCCACGTATCGATTAATGTTCTTCTCAAATAATGATGCTTAAACATATTGTCCATTTTTGTTTTACCATAATACAGATATGCGTGCCACCCAAACCTACAGTCATGACCTTCCAGGGACAATAACTTTCTATCTTGTAACATAGTCCATGTCCCTACCCAAGTCAAACATACTGCATCATGATATAGCCTTAAGTTTGGTTGGAGGTGCCTTTTCCGACCTGAAAAAACGATCTTGGCCAGCTGCTGCCAGTCCCTGGAGCGGGTGTGACTAGGGACCAGCGGACAGACGCAGCAGACAAAAGCTTCATGTGTTCACCTGCAATGCGGGGAGGATAATGACAACAACCTATCATTACTGATATACAGGCTGTTGGAATAATGTACGTAAAGAGCGTCTGAACATCCTAAATGCGCTTACTGTTATTATCACCATTCAATATCATTTTGCTACTCACATGAAAAACACTCAGTCAGCCAGCCAGGGTTGCCTCCCCCCCCGCCCCCCGCCCCGGGTCTCAGTGACATCCATAAACAAAGAGACGAGGGCAGTGTTCCCTCTCCGCTGAGCTCGTGTGAGCCAGCTCACAATTTTTTAGCCTCCAGCTGACACATTCTTGTCTCAGCTCAGGAAGGAGGGCTCCAGAGCAAACTCATTGATGCAGGAGCCAAAACGCTGGCTCACAACTTTAAGGCCCGGAGCTCTCCAAGTAGGATTTCTTGCTCGCCAGACTCTGAGAGGGAGCACTGGACGAGGGTCTCATGCTTCGCACGGCCCATGCAAAAGCACTCTGCACAAGCCGTGAGCTAACTGTCCGCCTGAATTCTTACAGACAGAGCTTAGAAAAAGATCTCGTTCTGGGCGGCTTCTGAGGACTCCTCCCCTCGCAGCAAGTCCACAATGTTTTGCGGTTGACTCCTGACAGCAAGTTGGAGGGGGGTGCAGCCTGCATTATCCTCCGCCTCTAGCTGAGCTCCAGCTTGGAGCAATGTCTTGATGATGGGCCCGTTCCCCTTGAGCACTGCCAGGTGTGTGGGCGTCCAGCCCACCTTGTTCTTGCTGTTGACATCGGCCTTGTACTCCAGGAGACTTACAGTGCTAGGCAAGCTGCCTCGCTGCACCGCCAAATGCAGAGGAGTCCAGTCGGAGTCCACAGCAGCGTTTGGGTCTGCCCCACACCTCAGCAGCTCAGAGACGATTCCCTCTGGGCTGTAGCGCACTGCCAAGTGCAGAGGCGTCCAGCCCAGGCTGCCCCTGGCGTTCACCTGGGCGTGGCTGTCCACCAGGAGGCGGATGATTTCCACGTGGCCCTTCAAGGATGCCAGGTGCAAAGGCGCCCACCCTTTGTCTGTTGTGAGGTCCACGTTGGCTCCGTATCGTATTAGCATTTCACAGATGAGGAATTTCCCTTTTGATACGGCCAGATGCAAAGGGCTACAAAAGTTCTGGTCAAAACAGTTAACCTCTGCGCCGTTCTTCAGGAGGTACTGGACCACCCTGAATTTCCCTTTCTCCACAGCGACATGAAGTGGGGTCCGGTGGTTCTTCTGCCTCTTCTCCATGTCCGCTCCTTGGTTGGCCAGCATCTTCACGAGCTTGACGTGCCCATAATAGGCAGCCACGTGCAAAGCTGTCCGCCCTTGGCTCTCCTGGACGTTTGGGTCAGCATGGCGTGCGAGGAGGACCCGGACGACGCTTTCGAAGTTGTTCTGAGAGGCCAAGTGCAGGGGTGTCCATCCATCGAGTTCTTGGGCGTCCACGTCCGCCTTGTGGTCGAGCAGCAGGCGAGTGATTCTGTCGTCCCCGTTCTGTGCGACAAAGTGGAGAGGGGTCCAGCCGTCATTGTCAGGCAGGCCGGCCTCCGCACCGTGCTTGAGGAGAAGAGAGATG
The DNA here is from genome assembly GCA_029233225.1 of Lepidodactylus listeri. Lineage (NCBI taxonomy): Eukaryota > Metazoa > Chordata > Lepidosauria > Squamata > Gekkonidae > Lepidodactylus > Lepidodactylus listeri. The sequence continues at coordinate 72,008,057 of JARCFY010000014.1, read as the reverse complement.
ATCTCCAGAGACCTCATCTGGACAGCCAGGATGAGGGCGGTGTAGCCACAGGGGACCATCCAGTTCACCTCCACTCCCCGCCTCAAGAGGGCTGCCACCTTCTCCGGATTCCCTTCGAGGACCAGGCGATGGAGCGACCCAGGGCCATTTCCATTGCTCTCGCTGGCTCCTTCGGGCACGATGAAGGATTCCGGGTTTCCGGCTTCATTCTGAGGGGAGCTGTGGAAGTGATCCTTGTCATCGTTACCATCTGAAAAAGTGTTCAAAAGGGCGGAGCTGAACAAGGGAGGCAAGGAGGTTTGGATAGGGTTGCTAGCCTCCAGGTGATAACTGGAGTTCTCCTGGGATTACTACTGATCCTAGGTGACAGAGATCCATTCCCCTGGAGGAAAATGACCGCTTTGGAAGGTGGAGTCTGTGGCATTATACCCCTCTGAAGTCCCACCCCACCCCAAACTCTGCCCTATTCAGGCTCCACCTTCCAAATATCTTGGAGCTGGCAACTAGGTCTCGAAGACCTTCATTCTCATGCCAGAGTCTACTGGCTTAAAGTTCTACTTTCAGACACAATGGACCAATTATCTCTGACACTTCAACTGCCTCACCTTTCTCCAGCCCAGAGAGCTACACTACTGACCTGGCCAGAAATACAGAGCCCTTCCCTTGGTCCTCCCTCCATACAGCTGAGGCTGCCCCACAAAGTCTGTCTCTCTGTGCAGCCATCTTGTTCAAGGGTTGTCACCCCACTGAGATTGGTGGCTCTGGGCTCTGAGCACTCCGTTCCTGACTTTTTCTCACCAGAACTGTGCTTCAAGCCTTGTCCATTCTGACAGGACCAACTTTCTTTCTGAGCCTGCTTCCTTTCCCTATCGGTCGTCCACAAGTCTGGAATCGGATCCTGGAATGAACTGCTGAACCATCGTCAATTCAGGCTGGAATCCCCCCTCCACCCACCTATATACATAGATCTTGACAAGGGCGTAGACTTTCCAATTTCCCGGGGAGGGGGGCTGGGGCTGGGCCAGAGACATCACAGGCCATTGTCTCTGGGGGAGGCTCAGCACTTCCTGGAAAAGTTCGGGGGGGGGGGGGCTCCAGCTCCCCAGCCCCCCTGAAGTTGACGCCTATGGATCTTGATTCTGTCAAGTAGAGTTAGAATCATAGTCATAGAGTTGGAAGGGTCCTCCAGGGTCATCTAGTCCAACCCCTTGCACAATGCAGGAAATTCACAAATACCTCCCCCTCCACATCTGCAGTGACTGCTGTTCCACGCCCAGAAGATGACAAAAAAATCTCCAGGATCCCTGGCCAAACTGGCCTGGAGAAAAATGGCTTCCTGACCCCACATTTCTCTGGGCATGTAAGAAAGGGCCACTAGAACTAAGCACTGAGGCAACCCTTCCTGCCCTCCTTCTCACAATCTGCCTCAATTAAACTGGCAGAAAGCTCTGGAGTGGAAAATCCCTAGGGATTTGGGGGTGGAGTCTATTTTGGGGTGGGGAGAAAACTCAGCAGGGTGTGATCCCAGAAAGTAGGGTTCGCAACCTCCGGGTGGGGCCTAGAGATCACCAGCGGTTACAAGTGACTGCCAGATTCCAAAGGTCCGTTTCCCGGGAGAAAATGGCTGCTTTGGAGGATGAGCTCACCAAGTAGGATTTTTGCACACAAGACTCCACAGCTTAGAGGGAGTGTTGCTGCCAACGTATTAGAGATTGTCCAGAAAGAATGACACTCACCGCTGCTGCTCATGCCCTGAGCGAGATCAAATCTGTCTTTGTCGCTCTGATGGTTGATTGGACATGGAAAAAGAACACGAATACTGTTAGCAATAGTAAATCAACTATGCTTGTAATGCTATCAAGATGTAGTTGCCCGTTAGAACAGGGTCCTCAACCTTTCTGAGCCTGAGAGCACCTTCAAAATTCTGACCTGACGTGGTGGGCATAGACACAAAATGGCTGCCACAGGAGGCGGAGCCAGCCACAAAATGGCTGCCACAGATTAACTTCCGTCACACGGGGAAGATCTTTGTGCTGTAAGTAGCAGCTACTGCCTAAGCAACGTTTTGAAAAAACCTGCACAGCCAATCAAACTTCATAACATAAGAGAAGCCAATGTTGGAGCAGGCCAGTGGCCCGTCCAGTCCAACACTCTGTGTCACACAGTGGCCAAAAATACCAGGGGCCATCAGGAGGTCCAGCAGTGGGGCCAGGACACTAGAAGCCCTCCCACTGTTGCCCCCACCCCCCTCAAGCACCAAGAACACAGAGCATCCCTTGCCCCAGACCGAGAGTTCCTACCTAGCCACTGATGGACCTCTGCTCCATATGTTTATCTAATTCCCTCTTGAAGCCGTCCATGCTTGTAGCCGCCGGCCACCTCCTGTGGCAGTGAATTCCACGTGTTAATCACTCTTTGGGTGAAGAAGGACTTCCTTTTATCCGTTCTAACCCGACTGCTCAGCAGTTTCATGGAGTGCCCACAAGGAGTCCTTGTCTTGTGAGGAAGGGAGAAGAGGACCTCTTTCTTGGCAAAAGCCTCCCCTGGCCCCACCCACTTTCTAAAAACACTTGGCCGGACCCAGGAGAGGTGCCTCTGGGTGGCACCACATTTGGAGACCCCTGTCTCAGAACCTTGAGTCTCACAGCTGGCCTTGCAGCAGTGGTCTTATGAATCTGTAATGCCATGGCTATGTAATTCCTGGAGTCCAAACCCAAGGGGGAAGAAATCCTTGCACTTATGTCAGGATGCCTGAAACCCTGTGCCTTCCCCCTTACCTCTCTGCTCCCAGAGAAGCCCGGCCTCAGCGACGTCTTTCTGGAGAGGTGCTCCTTCTTCAGGTCAACCACGGGGCTTTGGATTAATGACAGCAGCACGTCCATCTCCACTGAGATATCTAAGCGAGCGGGAAAGCACTGTTACAGCTGAGAGGTCTACAAGAACCAAGGGTCATTCCGTAAAAAAAGCGGTGCAGGAGCTCATTAGCATAACCCATTAGCACAACTTATTTGCATATGCCACACCCCCTGACATCACTGGAAGTGTGTCAGAAGGCAACACCCACCGCTCAGGCTCCACCCTCAAAAAATCTCCAGGTATTTCCCAACTCTGAGCTGGCGAGCCAGCTTTACACTTTGACTAAAGATGCTTTAGGTTTCTTTTGCTCTTGCAGGGAAGCTACCCCTACAACGAGCATGAAAACACAGATCGAGTTAGTACGCTTTTGCTTTTTTCCACAGCACATCACCACATGTGCCCGCTCCTGGGCTTGTTACTCCTGGAACGGCGTTCCTGCGCGTTCCTGCTTGAAATGACCCCTGACAAGAACCATTCCCCCATCTTTCTGACGAACATTTCAAGGGCAGTAGCACCTAAGAGACCAATGAGATTTTTTGGGGTATAAGATTTCAAGAATCAAAGCTCCCTTTATCAGATTTGATGAAGGGAGCTTTGACTCTTGAAAGCTTGTACCTTGAAGATCTGGTTGTACTGGACTCAGTCTCAAAACTGGACTCAAATCTAGCTCTTCAACAGCAGACCAACACAGCTACTCTCTGAAACTATTTAAAGGGAAGTTATCTTAACCTAATCAGAATTATTTGGGTCTGGAATTCTGTTCCACACAACTATAGATGACCCAATCCAGGTCTTTGGATGACGTTAGTCCACATTGTAGGTGGCTAATTGGTCACCAGTTTTCCAAGGGAATCTCTTTGGCTCCTGAACCTGTGAAGCTCGGCCTCCTCTTGGGTTCCTGGTCCCAGCATCTCTTCATGAGGTCGACCATCTGCTGGCATTCTTCTGGGCAGGCATCACAGATGAGATCCAAGCAGGGACGTTTCCCCGCAGCCAGGCCCATGACAATGGTCACCATGCTGGCCCCTGTAAAAGAGGCTGACTTTAAGCATCTGTAAGATATTTTTCTTTTGCAAACTTACCGGACCACAAAGGTTTCTGGGATGGGGGTTCTATAATAATCTCTGGCTCCCATTTTCTATTTTTAAAAGACATTATGAATATCAGACCGATTTCCCACAAGCAGCTGCTCCACCTCCGCTCTTCCCTTTCCCCCGATTGCACGCGTCAATTTCCCACTATGTGCTCCGCAGCCGCATTTTGACCCACAGCTTTGCCTGATTCCCCCCATGTCTTCGCAGTCCTGTTTTTGAAGATCTAGAAGATGCGGAGGAGATTGGGTGAAGCTGCGGGTCAAAATGCGGCTGCGGAGCACATAGTGGGAAATTGACGCGTGCAATCAGGGGAAAGGGAAGAGCGGGGGCAGAGCAGCTGCTTGTGGGAAATCGGTGTCAGTCTCCTTTTTATCTTGAAGAGGCGACAGTCATTCTAAACCACAAAAGGTCTTACAAACAAAAATACAAAGAAAAATTAAAGCACTGAACCTTAAATGTAAATGCTTTGTCAGTTCTAAGTGCGTTATCAGTGCTTCATTAGTGCCTTGTCAGTTCTTAGTTCCACGGCAGGCCCCAGCCAATGACAGCAGAGTCAGACACCCTCCCTGTACATGGAGCTGTTCCTTCGGTTTGTATGCACACCAGACATCCATGGCAACACCTGACCGAGCTTCAGTCTCTGGACTGGAATGGGGAAAGGGAGAAGAAGTCCTGCGATTCCTCAGCAAAGTGCCCAGGTTATGATGACTTGGTGGAATGCCAGGGGGAAGGAACTGCAAAGTTGAAAAGCAGCTCTCACTCTCTCTCCCCTCCTTTAACCCCCCCCCCCGAGCTCTCTGTTTTCATTTGATGGATGGAGAAAAAGATTCAGATTGCAGCTTCCGTCATGGAGTCTAGGGAGACTGCACTCTCTTAAGCGTGTGTGTGTGAAGTGCAGTGAAGTCACAGATGACTTACGGAGATCCCGCATGGAGTTCTCATGGCAAAAGACAAACAGAGGTGGTTCACTATTGCCTGCCTCTGCATCGCAGCCCTGGACATCTTTAGCAACATAAGAGAAGCCAACGTTGGATCAGGCTAGTGGCCCATCCAGTCCAACACTCTGTCACACAGTGGACAAAAACACCAGGTGCCACCAGGAGGTCCAGCAGTGGGGCCAGGACACTAGAAGCCCTCCCACTGATGCCCCCCCCCAAGCACTAAGAATACAGAGCATCACTTGCCCCAGACTGAGAGTTCCTATCTATACCTTGTGGCTAAGAGCCACTGATGGACCTCTGCTCCAGATGTTTATCTAATGCCCTCTCGAAGCCATCCATGCTTGTAGCTGCCACCACCTCCTGTGGCAGTGAATTCCACGTGTTAATCACTCTCTGGGTGAAGAAGGACTTCCTTTTATCCGTTCTCACCCGACTGCTCAGCAATTTCATGGAGTGCCCAAGAGTTCTCGTATTGTGAGAAAGGGAGAAAAGGACTTCTTTCTCGACCTGCTCTATCCCATGCATAATCTTTGGTAGCTGAGTCTGCTAAGCGCCTGAGATCTGATGAGATTGGGCTAGCCTGGGCCGGGGTCATTGCTTGATTGGTTCCTGTGATTCGTAAAGACACATAGAATCCAACAGCATGGGAGAGAACCCCTGCAACTTTTACTCCTTTTGCAACTTTTACTCCCCCCTGCCCATAAATACGTTGACCCCAGTTGCCAAAATCCGCCCTCTTTAAAAGGCTGGAAAGAGGAGTTTGCATCAGCATTACCTGCATAGGCTTTCTTCTGGGTTAAAATCTCCCACGTGACAATTCCAAAGCTTGCAGAGAAAAACAAAAGCCCAAATGTTATATACTCAGTACTCGGGGGATTTAAACCAATCTGGAATCTGGCGAGCGTAAAACACGATCCTGTGAATGCAGGCAAGAAATTGCAAGCAAGGCTCCGGAACTGTAGGAAAGCAGACCGACTCCCCGGTGTACGCCTGCTGCCCAGTCAATAAAGCAAGATGCTCACAGGAAACTGCCTTCTACTGAATCAGACCACTGGTCCCTCAAAGGAGGTGCTGTCCAGGGTCTCAGACCAGAGGTCTTTCCTATCACCTGCCACCTGCACCTTTTAATTGGAGAGGCTGGGGGTTGACCTTCTGCATGCCAAGCAGATGCTCTGCTACCAGGCCATAGTCCCTCCCCAAAACACATGAAACTGCCTTCTACCGAATCAGACCACTGGTCCATCAAAGTCAGTATTGCCTGCTCAGGCTGGCAGCAGCTCTCCAGAGTCTCAGGCAGAGGTCTTTCACATCACTTTCTACGTGATCCTTTCAACTGGAGATGCCGGGGATTGAACTTGGAGGGCCTTCTTCATGCCAAGCCGATGCTCTTCCACTGAGCCATGAGCAGTGTTCCCTCTAAGCTGAGTTAGTGTAAGCCAGCTCACAGTTCTTTAGCCTCCGGCTCACCCCTTTTCGCCTTCGCTCAGGAAGGAGGGCTCCAGAGCAGACTGATTTATGCAGCAGCCAAATCGCTCCCTCACAGCTTTAATGCCAGCAGCTCACAAAGTAGAATTTTTGCTCACAAGACCTTCCGCTTAGAAGGGGCATAGGCCATGACCCCTCTCAGGTTCCTTACCTGTAGACGTCACATTTCGTTCCAGGTGGGTTTGTGCTCTGCAGAAGTATCTCAGGGGCCAGATAGCCCAAGGAGCCACTCAGGGCAGACCTCTCGACGTACGGCATCCCGCTTGACACCTCCGTCCACTTGAACAAGCCAAAATCCGAAACCTGAGGTCAGGGCAAAATTGCAGCTTCAGTCGTCATGCCCTCTACTGCCAAAGCCCCACTCCTGTGTTCTCGTTGAGCATGTTACTCAAATGTATCTCCAGGGCCACAGGGCTGTTTTTTCTCACCCGGGGGTGCCCTTGGTTCTGAGCCAGGAACATGGGAAGGAGGAAGATGCCTTCTATGAAACCGGCTGTGGAGCCGGAAAACAAATAAATAAATAAAAGGGAGCCAGAAAAGGGTTTGGTAGGAATTGGGTATATTTCCAGCATTTGCAAGATAAAACATTGCACATGCTAGTGTTTGTGTTCAAGGAACAAAATATTTCTAAAGATCTTCTTGTTCAATTTCAAATCAGTAAAGTCCAGTGTTAATGTGCATAATTAAATCCTGGACATACATATTGAAGTGAACATTATCTTAAAATGTGATTTGTAATTTGCAAAATGTAATAGGGAGGGAGGGAGGGAGGAAAATTAAGAAGCGAATGTTGTTCTTGGCTTATGAACTTCTCTTGGACATTTATTATAGTGTGGTATAATGGTCAGAGTGTCAGGCCAGAACCAAAGAGACATAAGAAAACATAGGAGAAGCCATGTTGGATCAAGCCAATGGCCCACCAAATCCAACACTCTGTGTCACACAGTGGCCAAAACCCAGGGGCCATCAGGGGGTCCACCAGCAGAGGCAGAACTCCAGAAGCCCTCCCATGGTTGCCCCCCCCCCCCAAGTACCAAAATGCAGAGCATCACTGGCCAGACAGAGTGTTTCAGCTATCCCTTGTGGCTAATAGCCACTCATGGACCTCTGCTCCATACGTTTATCCAGTCCCCTCTTGCAGCTGTCTATGCTTATAGCCATCACTATTTCCTGTGGCAGTGAATTCCATGTGTTAATTATTCTTTGGGTAAAGAAGGACTTCCTTATAAGAACATAAGCCCTGGGTTCAAATCCTCTCTCAGCCATGATGTTCACTTGGTGACTTTGACTCACCACACAAGGCAGCTGTCTCGGCACTGCTTGGGGTCTGCTTCATGTGACCCCTGCTAAGGTGGGAAAGTCGCAGTGGGGAGGACTCTGCCCAGAGGTGTGTGGGATCGTGGCTCCAATACGGTGGTGAAAAGTCCACAAAAATTCTACAAACATAAGCATGTCTCTGGCCTCCCATGCGATCCTATGGAATCCAATAATGTAAGGGACATTTCACACAAATTTACTAGATGACTGGTTGATAGGTGGTGGGGAATGAATCTGTCTCAGAAAGAAACCACAACTTCCTCAGGCTCCGCCCTCAAATCTCCAGGGATTCCTCAACCCAGAGTTGGCAACCTTATTCTCAGCTGAGTTATTTCAAATCCTCTAACTGGAGTCGCCAGCTGGGACCTCCTGCAGGCCAGACCTGTTTTCTGCCACTGAGCTGAGATGCCTCCCGTTCATTTGGCTGTTCAAAGCACCCTCACCTTGACGTGCATGTGGGCATCCAGCAGAATATTTCCTGGCTTTAGGTTCAGGTGAAGCAAAGGTGGCCTCAGACTGTGCAAGAAATTCATGGCCAAGCTTGTCTCATGGACGATGCGGGACTTCAACTGCCACGTCATTTGGTGGGTGGTGAGAGTCTTCTCCAAGGAACCGCTGGCCATGTGGTCCATGACAATCCCCACTGGGCTGTCACAGACACCGTAGACCGAGACAATGTGCTGGAATTTGACTCTCTCCATCTTGGCTGCCGCTTCGCCGAGAACATCTAAGGTGGGCCTGCAAAGGTGAAGTTGAAGTGACAAAACGTCACCAGCCCCAATGTCCCCAGAGATGTTTGTCCAGCAATATTTTTTGCCATCTTTGGAGCACCGGGCAATGGCTGTCCTGTTTACCTGAGTATTTGGGGCTCAAGTCTGTGTGTGTTGTCATATGGTGTTACTATTTTTAACTTTGGGGTAAAAAAAGCACCGGAGCACATTTCCATCTCTGGCATTCACCCTTCCTCCTTGGGTTCCCAGGTGCCCTCTGACCTCCGGCAGGGGGTGGGGGTGGGGTTGGATTGCCAGCTCCAAGTTGGGAAACTCCTGGGAATTTGGGGGTGGAGCCTGGAGGAGACAGGGACCTCAGTGGGGTACAGCGCCATAGAGTCCATTTTCTCCAGGGCAACTGATCTCAGTTGTCTAGAGATGAGTTTGGTGTAGTGGTTAAGTGCGCAGACTCTAATCTGGGAGAACCGGGTTTGGTTCCCCACTCCTCCACTTGCACCTGCTGGATGACCTTGGGCAAGCCCTAGTTCTGGCACAGCTGTTCTTGAAAAAGAGCAATTTCTGTCAGAGCTCTCTCAGCCCCACCTACCTCCCAGGGTGCCTGTTGTGGGGAGGGGAAGGGAAAGGAGTTTGTAAGCTGCTCTGAGACTCCTTTGGGTAGTGAAGGGTGGGGTATAAATCCAATCTCCTCCTCCTCCTCAATTCTAGGGGAACCCCAGGTCCCACCAGGAGGCTGGCATCCCTCTTCCCCTGGTTGATTGGTCTGGGCACTTTATATCAATAACAGACAACCAAAACATGTGGATTACTGAGTCGGACGAGTAACCCTGTGCAAGGCGTGAGGCAACTTGCTGTGCTGTTTGGATCCTTTGCCTATTCTGGCTGCCCCAAAGGCTGCTGGTTCTGCTTTCTGTTTCTGAACTCGTCCGACCAGTCAGAGCAGCTGAATTCATGCTCGGTCGGTTGCCCAGGGATTTGGCTTCAGGCATTCCTTTCCAGGGCCTTGAAGGCTGGCGTGCTCCCTTGCATCGACTTGCCACTGGAGAACAGCCCTTTCTTTCCTTCAGCCACGCGGGGCCACCAAACAGACCCCAGGTGAAGCTCGCCCAAGGAAGGATTGGAAAGGGACGTTTGGTTAGCATTGCCAGCCTCCAGGCGGGGGCCTGAAGTTCTCCCAGAATTGTAACTGATCTCCAGGTGACAGAGATCAGCTCCCCCAGAGAAAACGGCTGCTTTGAAGGGTGAGGCCCCTCCCCTCCCCAAACCCCGCCCTCTCCTGAATCCACCCCCAAAGCCTCCAGGTATTTTCCAAGTCTCAGCTGGCAACTCTAGACCCCCCTCCGCTTCCCGAAGATTTGCCTCATGGCGAACAAGCAGCAATTACCTGTCAAAGGTGGGACCAGGCTGCAGGCCAGGGAAGCATTTCACCACGTAAACGGTCCTCCATCTCTTGTGCCTGACCCGGAAGACTTGGCCGAAGGCTCCTCTGGCCAGTGGGAGCCAGTCCTCTTCAAAGTCTCCCCGGCTGAACATTGCTGCAGTGCCCATGCCCCCAGACCCCGCCCAGGGCGGGTGCCGCTTTCTCCTGGCTGCCCCCGTCTCTTTCTCCCACTCCTGCCCATCTGGAGAGCTGAAGACAGACCAGATGGGAAAGAGTTCCTTGTTCTGGAGCAGGAAGGGCGGGGAGGCTGAGGAGCCAGCCGCTCTGCCGCCGGGCATCCTGCCAAGGGGCGGGTCTCAAAAGTGGTGCTCATCTGTCTGCCAGAGGAGATCACCTCGGAGCAGCTGAGGGGACGCCTGGGGAGGGCCAGGCTTGGGGGACAGACATCCCAGCTTAGCAAGCCCAGGCTATAGCTAGAAAGGAGTGAGTCCTGCCTTCATTTGGTTGTAGTGGTTATGAGCACAGACTCTCAACCGGGTTTGATTCCCCACTCCTTCACTTGCACCGCCTGGATGACCTTGGGCAAGCCATAGCTCTGGACCAGCTGTTCTCTCAAGGGCAGTCCTTGAAAGAGTTCTCTCAGCCCCACCTTCCTCCCAGGGTGCCTGTTGTGGGGAGGGGAAGGGATTGTAAGCTGCTCTGAGACTCCTTCGGGTAGTGAAGGGCGGGGTATAAATCCAATCTCCTTCTCCTCTTCTTATTCTATCACGTCAACACATTCTGGGCACTGCAATTCCCAGAGAGCCAAGCATTATCCTGCAAGGGTATTTTTGGACAGGGTTTTTTTTCTGCTGCCAGAAGAGAACATCAGGCTCATAAGAGGACCCGGGGGGGGGGGGCTGCACTTGCTGGCGCTCTGCCTTGGTACCCCTTTCCTCTCCCTGCTGCCATCCAACTAAAATGGGCAAAGGCCCCTCCCTGGACCCTGAGAAGGGCAGCATTTGGGGGAAGGGGGGCAACCCAGCAGGGATGTCATGCCACAGTGTCCAAAGAACTTCAATGCCCCCCCAACTTTTTAAAAGCCCCCCCCCACTAAAAAAAATCCTGGCCACAGGCCTAGGGTCCATCCTCCAGAGCTGCCCTTTTCTCCAGGGCAACGGATGTCTACCTTCTGGAGATCAGCAGTAACTCTGGGAGGACTCTGCTCCACCTGGAGGTTGGCAACTGTATTATGCACTGATAGCACAATATATTCAAGGCAGCCCACTTGGACCTGGGGGCGGGGGGGGGGGTCTTCTGACCTCCGCATCAACCAGCTGTCATTTGGATGAGCTTGTCCTGAGATCTGATCAATGCAAACATAACTGTACCTACAGGTGGGGAGCCCTGTCAGTCTGAAGCAACAGAACAAAGTTTGAGTCCAGGGGCACCTTTAAGAGCAACAAAGTTTAATTCTGGGTAGAAGCTTCCATGTGCATGCCAAAAAGTTTAATTCTGGATAGAAGCTTCCGTGTGCGTGCCAAAAAGTTTAATTCTGGATAGAAGCTTCCGTGTGCGTGCCAAAAAGTTTAATTCTGGATAGAAGCTTCCGTGTGCGTGCCAAAAAGTTTAATTCTGGATAGAAGCTTCCTTGTGCATGCCAAAAAGTTTAATTCTGGATAGAAGCTTCCGTGTGCATGCCAAAAAGTTTAATTCTGGATAGAAGATTTTGTGTGCATGCACATGAAAGCTTACGCCAAAAATTAAACTTTGTTTCTCTTAAAGGTGCCACCGGACTCAAACTTTGTTCTATAACTGTACCTTGTTAATCCCAACCCAGCCTTCCGATTTCCATCCAACATGGATCGGCAGAGTTTTGAGTCCATTTAGCCGATTTGGGAAGCACAGAGAGATGGATGCAGCGGGTGGGACAGGAGTATCTGGACTGTAGCCGTGGCGCCAGGCAAGGGGCTTTCACCTCCCACCCCTCCCAAAATAACACTTGGGTATGGGCTAATGAGTTCATTATTATGGGCTAATGAGTTCATTATAGAGACAGCAGTAATTCCATTTGCACTAGTTACCTTTCTGAGGTTAACAAACAGGGTATGTTTGGATCAGATTGATTTTGATTCATTTGGCTTCCATTGTGCATCTCTAGCAAATACCATATGGCTGCCTGTGTGTTTACCCCTGGAGGCTCAGGGTGGGTGAGGGGGAGCAGGACAACGACAGGTACCTCCCTACAAATGCAGCCCCGGCTTGTATCCCACCCTGCCCCCCTCGCACAGCTGTCTTTAGCACTTAAAAAAAGAAAAGGTTTGTTTCCTGACCACAGATCCCCAATCCACATGCAGTGCTGTCCTCAAAAGCAGCGCAAGAGAATTCTTAGTTTCCAGGATTGCCAGGTCTGGGCTGAGAAATAACTGGAGATTTGGGGGGTGGAGCCTACGGAGGGTGGGGTTTCAGGAGGGGAGGGCCCCCCACAGGCTATCATGCCATACAGCCCACCTTCCAAAGTAGCCACTTTCTCCAGGAGAAACGATCTCTATGATCTGAAGACCAGTTGTAACCCCGGGAGATCCAGTTTGGTGTAGTGGTTGGGTGCGTGGACCCTAATCTGGGAGAGCTGGGTTTGATTCCCCCACTCCTCCACTTGCACCTGCTAGTGTGACCCTGGGTCAGTCGCAAGTTCTTTCGGAGCTGCTCTCTCAAGAGCAGTTCTGGAAAGAGGTCTCTCAGCCCCACCTACCTCGCAGGGTGTCTGTTGGGGGAAGGGAAAGGAGTTTGTAAACCATAGGCGTCAACTTCAGGGGGGCTGGGGGAGCTGGAGCCCTCCCCCAAAAAAACTTTTCCAGGAGGTGCTGAGCCTCCACCAGAGACAGTGGACTGTGATGTCTCTGGCCCAGGCCCTCCCCCCCCCACCGGGAATCGGTGAAGTCTATGCCCTTGTTGTAAGCTGCTCTGAGACTCCTTCGGGTAGTGAAAGGCGGGGTATAAATCCAATCTCCTCCTCTTCTTCTCAGGAGCACCTACATGTCCTGCCTTGATTAAGAGGCCCTATGGAGAGTGTTTTTGCTCAGCAAACCCCAGTCCAATGGGAGCATTGCAGAAAAACCTGACTGGAAAATCCTTTGGAAGATAGGCAGACATGGAGGATCGTGACCTGGGGCTGAAGTACAGAGAAGCACCGGGTGAAGTAAGAGGAACCCACTCACCCGCTCCGCTCCCCCCCTCCCCCCCGGCCCAAAAACTTTTACACAGGAGGAAGAGGAAGAGGAGGTGGAGGAGGCTTAATTTTGGTAGCTGCATTTGACAGTCCTGACCTGGGCGGCCCAGGCTAGCCTGATCTCGTCCGATCTCAGAAGACCCCCTCTGAATGTCTCTTGCCTTGGAACCCCCCCGAGGTGTCGCCATAAGTGGGCTGCAACTGGACGGCCCTTCCCACCACCCCACTTTGCCAGCATGTCCAATCTTGGGCTGCCTGCTCTGCTCCGCTCCACTCCCCTCCTCCACGCGTCCCATAAGGAATGTGGTTCTTCCCGGCTGTGGAAAAGGGGGCAGGGAGGCGGCTGAGGAGGGAGGGGTTGGAGAGCACGAATCGGGCATCTCAGACAGACAAACAAGGTGTGTCGCAACCGGCTCTTGGCTTGGGGGCCTGGCTTTGCCCCAAACTGGGGAGTTTCCTCCGTTAAAAAAAGTACATCCCAAGCAATACAGAGGGGGGGGGGGGGGAACCCTTTTCTGAAGCAAGGTGACATTGCAGAAGCAAGACCAGCGTCACAGACCGGGGAATGGCCTGGTTTCTGCATTTAAAAACCGCCTGCTGTTTGGGAAGTCCCAGGAGGTCTTACATAACTTGGATTCTGACACCCTCTCCCGCCCCGTTTTTCACAGCTCGGCTTTTCCTGGCAGAAAAGAAAGGCAAGGGTGGATTGTAAAGGACGGACAATCCTACAATTGTTCAGGAACGACCCGCGTCCTAACTTAAAATGCATGCTTATGGTTGCCAGCCTCCAGGGGGCACCTGGAAATCTTCCTCTGTCACAACTGATCTCCAGACGACCAAGTTCAGTTCCCCTGGAGAAAATGGCTGCTTTGGAGGGTGGGCTCTGTGGCCTTGTATCCTGCTGAGGCCCCTCCCCTCCCCAAACCCCGCCTTCCCCAGGCTCCTCCCTTCCAAAATCTCCAGGTATTTCCCAACCCAGAGCTGGCAACCTTATGGATGCTGGAGACCATAAATTTAGGTTGCTTTACAATGGATTGAAAGACAATCTCCGTTCTGTGGCTGCCCAGGGCCAGCCTTAACCAATGGGCACAAGAGCAGCTGACCAGGCCCCATGCTGAGGGGCTGCCCCTGACCCCATGCCATCCCTGCAAGGGGGCAGGCATCTTGGCAGCAGTGGCTGCTCACCCCCACCGCATTTGTGGCCAGTGTTCCCTCTAAGCTGACTTAGTGTGAGCTAGCTCCGTTTTTTAGCCTCCGGCTCACACATTTATTTTCTTAGCTCAGGAAGGAGGGCTCCAGAGCAAACTGATTGATGCAGTAGCCAAATTGCTCGCTCACAACTTTAATGCCAGGAGCTCACAAAATAGAATTTTTGCTCACAAGACTCCACAGCTTAGAGGGAGCGTTGTTTGTGGCTCCTGCCCCCTCACCAAGCTTGGTCCTTTCTTGGAGGCCGATGTCGGGGGGTGGGCGCAGCAGGAAGGCAGCAGGGCGTGGCAGGGATTCGGGGGGCCTCCCCTGGATTTTCACCTTTATTGCCACCCCATTTCCGCCTCCCCAAGATCAGTTAGACTCGTTGCTTAAATTCAAAACTGAGAGCTGCCCCAGCTCTGTTCTTCTCTTGGGTTTGCCTCCAGCTGCAAATATGTTGGGCACTCGGCCTATGCTCAGAGACACCTTCCTAATTCCCCCCTGCTAATTCCTCTGCTGCAAGAAATTAGCACGAAAGACTTGGGCCCAAGTGCCATGCAATATCCTTTCACGGCAGAGCTCCTGGAGCCACAACCCAACGAAGCCAGGAATGCCGAAAAAGAAGAAGATGGAATCAAACTTTATTGCAAACTTTGGTGGCCGCAACATTCACCACTGGATCAGATTTCTCTATGACAAGTTAAGAAGCAACCGCAAAGGGCAGAGGAGGGCCAACCTGGCCAGATGGGAGGCCAAGGGCAAGCCCGGAAGCTGGACGCCCAGATGACAGAAGCAGGGTGACAAACCAGAGGGCCAAAGGCCATCTAATGGCTGTGGAAGAAAGACGCTCAGAGCTGACCTCCCATTTGTACTACCTGAAGGATCTCAGGGGAAACAAAAGAAAGCTACATCTGTTCCTCTTCCTCTTAACTGCCTCTTGAACCCATTCTAGTCAAATCTTACTTTCTAGCTATTTTGTGCATGTGTTTCTGTATGTACATATCCACCAACTCTTCATGCATCTGATGAAGTGGCTTCTAGCCCTTGGACGCTTTTGTAACAATAACTCTGTGAGTCTTTTATGGTGCCACACAACCTCTTTTTCCAAATTTGCACTTCTTTTTTCATATTTGTAGCAACAAACACAGTCCCCACCCCGTAAATTCTGGGAGGAATTTCTGGTCCTGCTTTGTTGGTTTGCCGAAGGACTCTTTTCTCATTTCACCTCCCCTCAGCATCCATAATCTCTCATGTCGGTAAATCCCTCTGGAGGAATGGGAAACATTTCTCACAGCTGATCTCATCTGAACATGAGCCAGCAGTAACAACCCTGCAGCCAAAATGGCTAATACAATGCAGGGTCATAGCCATAGAAACACCTCAGAGATAACACACTCAAGAGATAATAAGGTTAGCTCCTCCCTGGTCTTCCTTTGAGAATGGAAGATGATGGCACCATTTCACTAGAGAGGGTTTCTATCCCCGCCGCCACCCATCATTTCGCCAAGCCGCCAAGCCCCCTCTACAGAAGGACCTGAGAGCGTTCTCCTTCCGCTGCCTCTAGTCCTGATTTTTCGATCCTCAGGGTGGACACCTCCATCTCCCGTTTGCTCTCCTTCGACACCTGCTGCTTTTTGGCTCTGTCATGATAAAAAGAAGGAAAAGAGCGAAGCAGAGATTGACACCCCCCCCACCCCCACGACAGAAAGCAACGCAGGTGAAGCAAACCCCGTGATCCTGATTTGCACGGTCATCCCAAGGGGTGGGAGGGGGGGGGAGGTTAGCAACTGGAGTGTGCTGGTGCTGAGCCTTAAGGGGTGCAGAGGCCTTCCGGGTCGGCTGCCATCTTGATCTTGTTTCTCTGATGGAACCAGAAAAATATGGAGATGCCCAGCAAGATAGAAAGGCCAGCTGAGGAGCCTAGGAGGACGGGGAACATCATGGCCAGTTCAGACCCTGCAAGAGAGAGGGGGGGGGGACTCAGCATGGGGTTGCCAGCATCCAGGTGGGGCCTGGAGATCTCCTGGAATGACACCTGATCTCTAGACAACCGAGATCCGTTCCCCTGGAGAAGATGGCTGCTTTGGAAGGTGGACTCTACGACAGTTATGCCCCACTGAGGTCCCTCCCCTCCTTAAGCCCCGCCCTCTTCAGGCTCCGCCCCAATTTAGTTATTTATTTATTTAACTTCTACCCCTGCCCTCCCCCCGCTGAAGCAGGCTCAGGGCGGCTCACACAAAACCAGCGAAACAGTACAACAGGATATGTTACAATATAAAAGTATGCAAATATACAATGCATCTCGATACAACTACATACTAAACAATTTATATCGATGGTGGTGCGTTCAATACATAAGTGCTTTTAAACGTGCTCAGTTATGCTACCATTCTAAAATAACTTCTGGTCTAGGTCAGCCCAGGGCATGACTGATATGGTGTGGCCCTACTGAAATGCCCGCTGGAAAAGCTCTGTTTTCACGGCCCTGTGGAACTGCGAGAGGTCCCGCAGGGCTCTGATCTCACAAGGGAGCTCATTCCAGAAGGTTGGAGCCACTGCAGAAAATGCCCTGGTCCTAGTTGATGCCAGCCTAACATCCTTTGGACCCGGGAGGGCCAGGCGATTTTGCAATCTTGATCAAAGTGCTCTCTGGGGAACATGCAGGGTAGACAGGTCCCTGACCATAAAGGGCTTTAAAGGTCAAAACCAGCACCTTGAAGCAGATCCGGAACGCTATTGGCAGGCAGTGCAACACCTTTAGCACAGGCTGGATGTTCTCCCACGTCGGGAGACCCAACAACAGCCTGGTCGCCGCATTTTGCACCAGCTGCAGCTTCCAGAGTTGCACCAAGGGTAGCCCCATGTAGAGAGCGTTGCAGTAACCCAACCTCGAGGTGACCATTGCATGGATCACCGTCGCCAGATCATTGCGTTCGAGGAAGGGAACCAACTGCCTAATCAGTTCAGGAATTCACCAACCCATCACCAGCCTCACTTAACTGTAAGTCTAGCAGCTCTGCTAAGTCGGATCCCATGAAGCTGCCTTCTACTGAATCAGGCCATCGGTCCATCCAGGTCAGTCCTGTCTACTCAGACGGGCAGGGGCTCTCCCTCCAGGGTCTCAGGCAGAGAAGTCCTTCACATCACCCACTGCCTGGTCCTTCCAACTGGAGATACTGGGGCTTGAACCTGGGACCTTCTGCATGCCAAGCAGATGCTCAGCCACTGAGCTGCAACCCCTTCTTCTGGATCCTTTGCCGTGAGTCTTCTAGGTACATCACATCTTAAAATATCGCTGCAGGCCATAAGCGGGTAGTGGCAACTCAGTAATTGCAGTCAGGCAGCAGCTGCAGTCAGAAGCCCAGCTAGAGGAAAAGTTGGAATCCAGGAAGCGTAGCTAATGTGAGGAATAAACATGCTCTCTGCAGCAGAATTGTGTGTGTGTGCGTGTTTGTATGTGCCAGCCCTTGAATGCTAGGAAGCAAGCCACCAGCAGCACCTCTGCTCAGACAGAAGACGAACAGTCCTTTCATTTCCAAAGGCTTTTGCTGGATAATGCACGAGGCCCTCCCTGTCCCGCCAAGTGCAGCTCCCTTTAGATGAGCTGAAGCTGAGGGCGTGAGCAGCCCTGGCTTCCTCGCTGGGTCTGCAGGACTCGATACGCCCCTGGATTTACTGGAGCTAAAGTTGCCAACCTCCAGGTGGATTATACAAACATGCAATCACAGGATAGGTTGTAAGTAAACAAAAAACAACCGTGATATTATGATGCAATCTATTTAATAATTATGATCAAGCATTTATATTATGGTAAAGGTAAAGGTTTCCCTTGCTCGAGAGCCAGTTTGGTGTAGTGGTTACGTGCACGGACTCTAATGACAAGAAAACCTCTGGGAGAACCAGGTTTGATTCCCCACTCCTCCACCTGCACCTGCTGGATGACTTTGGGCAAGCCATAGTTCTGGCACAGCTGTTCTTGAAAAACAGCAGTTTCTGTCAGAGCTCTCTCAGCCCCACCTACCTCACAGGGTGTCTGTTGTGGGGAGGGGAAGGGAAAGGAGTTTGTAAGCTGCTCTGAGACTCCTTCAGGTAGTTTCTCTGATTAATATACCTTAACACAGACCTTCTTTGACGTAGAGGTAAATTATTCCAAACATCTCATCAACTGTCATGGCACTGATGCTGCATTAAGCTGAATGCAAACAGAGATTTCAAGGCCTGCAGTGCAAAAAACTCCTTAAAACAGACTGAATACGCAGAGATGGAAAAACTTTTTTGACTGCCATGGTACCTTGATAAAGGACGGAACACGGGTGTGGAGCTGGCAATTTGAGCCATGACAGTTGATCAGATATTTGGAATAATTTACCTGTTTGTCAAAGAAGGACTATGTTCAGCTGTATTAATCAGAGGAACTTTGAGCACAGACAGTTTGGTTTACAGGGACACTTTAAATGTTTGTCTGCTTTGTATTGGAAGGTGTTTTGTAATTTGTACCATCATATAATTGCCTAATCATAATTATTGAATAGATTGCATAATAATATCACGGTTGTTTTTTGTTTACTTACAACCTCCAGGTGGAGCCTGGAGATCTCCCAGAACTAGACCTGATCTCCAGAAGACAGAGATCGCTTCCCCTGGAGAAAATGGCTGACTTGGAGGAGGGACTCCATGGCAGGGTACCCTGCTTAGGCCCCTCCCCTCCCCAAATCCCACCCTCCCCAAGCTCCACCCTCAGATCTCCAGGAATTCCCTAATACAAAGTTGGCAACCCTAACAGGAGCTGCTACATGAAACCCATGAGGTAAGCCAAGAACCAGGGTTGCCAGATTCCAGGTGGTAGCTGGAGATCTCCTGGGATTACAACTGATCTCCAAGCCACAGAGATCACCTGGAGAAAAAGGCTGCTTTGGAAGGTGGACTCGATGGCGTTATATCCCTTTCAAGCCCCACCCCTCCCCAAACCCCACCCTCCTCAGGCTCCGCCCCCAAAATCTCCAGGTACTTCCCAACCCGGAGCTGGCAGTCCAAAGGATGGCTTTCCAGTGGACAGAAAGAGAGAGAGAGACGTACCAGCAGCCAGCTCTGATGGGAACTTGGGCTGGGCCCTCCGAACAGGCCCAAAGGAGATCAGGTTGTGGAGGGTTTGGTAACTGCTCTGACCCGAAGTGGGCTTGAAGCGGGCCTCTCTGTTTTCCGAGCAGCTCTGGGAAGCAAACGGGAGGATCATTGTTCAGTACCACGTAAATCGCTTATTTCTTTGCAGATCAATTATCTTACGGAATTCAGATCAGTTCAAAGCAAACCAATAAAACAGCTGCACAAAACGGATACAGTGAAAACTTATTCTTTTACTAGAAGGATCCTGTATAAATTTGCAGTTGGTTCTTGGAGCTAAACAGCTCCAAAGGGCCTTATTTTACAATTTCCCTCCTCCCGCCCTGTACCAGAGTTCCCAGTGGGAATTAGAAAGGCAGACTCTGAGCTTGGGTAAAGTTGCCAACCTCCAGGTGGCACCTGGAGATCTCCTGCTATTACAACTGATCTCCAAACCACCCAGATCAGTTCCCCTAGAGAAAATGGTCGCTTTGGAGGGTGGGCTTTATGGCATTGTACCAGCAGAGGTCCCTCCCCTCTCCAAACCCCACCCTCCCCAGGCTCCACCCCCAAATCTCCAGATATTTACCAATCCAGAGACGGCAACCCTAGAAATGAAGTCAAGCTTGTTCCTACTAACTGAGGTTAACTGACAGGTACAGGATGGTTTATTTTTCAAAAGAACAAGAATGAAGTTTATCTAAAAGAAAAAAAAACATGAATGGAAATAAGCTTTCGCTGAAAACTTAGAGGCAGTGCTCCGTTCGCGCCGGAGCTTGCTGGAGCGAAGCTCCGGGAGTGAAGAGTCCAGGGGGCGGGCACATGACCAAGCCCCCGCCGCCTGGTCCCAGGAGCCCTCAGTCGGCCGCAAGGAGGCAGAAGGAGGGAGGAAGGTAAGTAGCAGGGGCCTGCAGAAAGGTCTGCCAAGGCCGAGCACTTCCCGCCTTTCCAGGGAGCGTGGCGGGGATGTGGGGTGGGGTGGGGTGGGGTATAAGGCCTGTAGAGGATGTTTTCCAGGGGAGGAGGGGATGGGGGGTGAGAGCTCCGGCTGGCCCCGCACGTTTCATAGCCAGCCAGGACGCTTCCTGGCCGGCTATGGAAGTTGCAGCCGTGTGTGTGTGTGTGTGTGTGTGTGTGTTTTCCGGGGGGGGGGGGAGAGGGGATGAGGGCGAGAGGGGATGAGGGCGAGAGCTCTGGCTGGTCCCGCAGGTTTCATAGCCAGCCAGGATGCTCCCTGGCCGGCTATGGAAGTTGCAGCCGTGTGTGTGTGTGTGTGTGTGTGTGTGTTGTGTGTGTGTGTGTTTTCCGGGGGGGGGGAGAGGGAAGGGGGGCGAGGGCGAGAGCTCTGGCTGGTCCCGCACGTTTCATAGCTGGACGTTCTGGCCGGCTATGGAAGTTGCAGCCAGTCTGGGGCTCCAGGGAGGCTATCGGGGATTTTTCCTGAGGGGGGATACAGCGGCAAGCGCTCAGGCTGGCCCCACAGATCCCATAGTCTCCCTTCCTGGTGGCCTGCCTGCCTGCTTCCCAGCACTGTGCCTGACTCAGCCCCATGGCGAATGGCGCCTCCGCGCCACCGAGGAGCCCCCCAGGGAGAGCAGGAAGCATGTCATCACCCCAGGCCCAGCTGGCCAACCAGCCCTGGCCTTCCTCCACCACCACCGCCGCCCTCCCTCTGCAGAAGGTACGGCCACCTGCTTGTCCTAGCGCCCCGCTAGGGCGCATTTGTGCCAGCCAGGCTGCAATGCAAGCTTCCTTATAAGTGCTTGGCTGGGATCGGGTCGTTTTCCTTCTGAGTAGGAGGCTCGGGCGCTGGGCATCCCCTTCCCAGCAGGGGGGCCAACTTCACCGGGGCTCTCTGCTCCTCCTGTGCCCCTCACAGCAGGCTCAGGATACGGCAGTGGAGCCGGCTGGGATGCCTCCCGTCCGGGCGGACCACCTGTCAGAAGCTGGAATTGCATTTTTAGAAAGGAGGAGGATGAGGAGAGGAAATTTATTTATTCCATGAAGCTCATATCCCGCCTTGTACCACAAGTGGGTTCAGGGCAATTCACAACATGTACAATACAATAAATAACATTAGAATGAACTTATAATCCTATGCAAGGAGAAGGCAAAGGAGACAACCTGACTTCTCATGGGTTTGGCAGGCCAATCTTAGCCTCCGGCAGGGGATGGGACTCAGTGTTCCCTCTAAGCTGAGTTAGTGTGAGCTGGCTCACAACTAACAAAACAGCAGAAGATGCTGGACGCAGACATCACAAGTGTTCAACAAGTCAAAACCAATACAGAATCAAAACACTGAATTACCCCCACAAGACCCCTTGGCCATGTAATACAGAACAAACTTAGAATAACCAACAATTGCAAATGTGGAAATCCATGGGGAAACAGAGTGAGTTCCCCCTGTGGCTGTGGCTGCCCCCTTTTCCTTTTCCTTCAAACTCTAAAGCAGACAGAGTGTGTGTGTCTGTGTGGGGGGGGGGACAGAGAGAGAGGAGTAGAAAAAACTATGAATTAAAAATAATATACCTTTTCCTAATCAGGTTTCTTACTATTCACAGTGCTCAAAAAGTTGGGGTGAAAATGTGGCTTCCATCCCCCTCCCCCCCCCCCCCCCGCCAGCAATGTGCCTTTGCCAAACTATGTTTTCAACCAGCCTCTCCTCGCCCCTTCTCTCCTACATCCTCTTTGGATTTCTCCTGCTTCCTCACTCTTAGTTTCTTCAAATCATTTATTTTTGAAAAGACAGGAAACATATTTTTTTTGCTTTTGCTTTCTGAATGGTCATGCCAGGAAGCTGGGTGCTCCTCTCTTGCACAGCTCCAGTGAGACAGTTGGTAGGAAGGACAGGATTGCCCATTGGAAACCATGGGAGAAATTTGAAGGCCCATTGGAAATAATGGGAGCCAGGAATGCCAATTGACTTGCATAGGCTCCATTGAAATGCATTACAGCTCCAGAAGAGTTGCAAAGAAAATGGGGAATGGATTTTGCGAGTGTTTGTGTTTGAGCTCGGATTCCTGGCTGCCCTGGATTGTATAGACGTCTTGTGGGGTTGCAGGGCAGCTGTGGCAGAGTTGCATGTCTCCCACTTGCTCTGTTTGGGTTTTGAGTAAGAGAATTCCCCAATGTGTTGGGCCCCCTGGTTAATGACAACCGACTAAGGCAGATCATGTCTCACCTGATCTTGCTGTAGGACAACCCTTCCTATAGCCTGCCTTGATGTGTTTATGGTAGATGGCAAACATGGGCAACACTGTGTACATGGCTGCTGGTGTGATGTCTGTTTGGGATTATACCTTGTCTGGTCTTAATGTGTGTGAAGGTGCAATAGAACACATACTTCTCAAGACTGCTATAAATATTACCCTGTTAATTAATATCTCTCCCAAGCATGCTGTTGCCAAAATAATCTTTTGATTGTTTTCCTAATTTATTTCAGAAAAAGAAAAAGCATTCTAACTTGATCTGTATTTTCATGCTTGTCGTAGGGTAGCTTCCCTGCAAGAGCAAAGGAAACCTCAAGTGTCTTTAGTCAAAGTGTAAAAATGGCTTGCCCGCTCTGAGTTGAGAAATACTTGGAGATTTTTGGGGTGGAGCCTGAGCGGTGGGTATTGCCTTCTGACACACTTCCGATGACATCAGGGGTGTGTGGACTTCTGACACTTCCGGTGACATCAGGGGGTGTGGCATATGCAAATAAACTATGCTAATGAGCTCCTGCACCTCTTTTTTTACGAAAGGACCCCTGCTTAGAGGTGTGGGGTGTCAAGTTTTAAACAGCACGTGCCCCCCCCCATCATATGCGGGTGTGTCCCCCTATGCTATGCCCTGGCTGAAAGGCTGGATTTCATCCGCAAGGGAGCAGAAGGCGTTTTGTCGACTCCTCCATTACAGCAATTGGGATTAAGGTTTTTATATAGCATTGACTGCAATCTTTCTGAAGAATAAATACTAGAACGCAGGAGAAATTCAAATGCCAGGGACCCCCTATTAATCTACTGTGCGATAGCATCAATGCACAAGCAATGCTGGCGCAGCACGTGCAAAAACCATGACATTACAAATCCAGAAAAGGTACCCGTTTTTATTGGGGCAGGGGAGAGCTTCAGAAAAGCACAACACTCCTAGCAAAAAGGTGAGAGACGAATTAACTGAAGAGTGGATTGGTTTAAGCCTGTGTGACTGCAATGAATAAGAACATAAGGCGAGCCAAGCTGGTATCAGACCCAAGGCCCGTCTGGTCCGTTCACACAGTGGCCAATCAGCTGCCTCCAGGAAAGCCACCAAGCAGAAGACTCCGTCTTCCCTCTCGGGCTCCCCAGCACCTGATTCAAACTGAGGCCGATGGAGGCCTCTGGCACTGAAAGGACCTGATATCCATCGTGACTAGCAGCCACGGACCACACAGTCCTCCACGAATTTGTCCACTCCCCTTTTAAAGCTTTCCAGGTGGGCAGCCATGACCACATCATGTTCGCAGCAAGTTCCACAGATTAACTATACGCTGTGTATACACTTCCCAAGAGGGCGGGTGGGAAGGGTTGCATCAGTGCTTTGTTCTTGTGGCCCTTTCTTACATGCCCAGGGAAATGCTGAGTGCCACTCTGGGGTCAGGAAGCAATTTTTCTCCAGGCCAGTTTGGCTGGAGATGCTGGAGGTTTTTTTGTCATCTTCTGGGCATGGAACAGCAGTCACTGGGTATGTGTGTGTGTGGGGGGGGAGATATTTGTGAATTTCCTGAATTGTGCAGGGGGTTGGACTAGATGACCCTGGAGGTCCCTTCCAACTCTATGATTCTATGAAGAAATACCTCCCTATTCTAATTATGGCCAGCGTGGAATCTTCCTGTTTTGCCTATTCCTTCCCTGTTTCACCCACCCGGTCTCCTGTCCTTCCCTTTGTGTTCCAGATCGTAAACTCCGAAGGAGAAGTGATCCATCTTTTTATAGTCTGCAAAGTGGCAGGAACATGGATCTATACTTAATGCAGTCCTAATCACTGCCTCTCCCAAGGGAAGCCTGGGTAATTTTACGACATCTCTGCCTTGCAGGCACAAGAAGTCTTGATATTAATTTGTTGGCCATACAAAGGCTTGGCCAATAAGCAGCAGGTGGACGGTCGTCTTCCCGGACACTCAGCTAAAGTTTGGGCCGTATTTTTATGGAGCGATTGTACCTTCCATGTTTCATAATCCAGAGGCATTTATGGGCTTTTGGCTCACATTTGTCACTCATGTAGATAGCTATTGTCGCTTCCGTCTTTATTGATTGCTGACAATATTATAATAATGGTGCAGCTATTATGCTAATTAAATCTCTTTTCATTTCCCTGGGCCCAAAAGCTTTTACGGTTGTTTGTGATTGGATTCATACGTAAGGGTCTATAATCACTCAGGCGTTCATGGATATGCTTCTTTCTTTCTCTTTTAAATCACTGCTGTTCGTGTTTTATTGTAGGACAGCTTTTCAACTTACTGTGGGATTGATCTGCAATGACGATTTTACGTTGGAGGAGGAGGAGGAGATTGGATTTATACCCCGCCCTTCACCACCCAAAGGAGTCTCAGAGTGGCTTACAGTCCTCTTTCCCTTCCTTTCCCCACAACAGACATCCTGTGAGGTAGGTGGGGCTGAGAGAGCTCTTTCCAGAACTGCCTGTGAGAGAACAGCTCTGAAAGAACTTGTGACTGACCTAAGGTTACACCAGCAGCTGCATGTGGAAAAGTGGGGAATCAAACCCGGTTCTCCCAGATTAGAGTCCGCGCTCTTAACCGTTACACCAAACTGGTGTGTAGTGTGGGAAAAGCAGATGGAATCAAAACTGGCTGAACAAAGTCTGAGTCCAGTGGCATGCACAGGAAAGCTTATACCCAGAATTAAACTTTGTTGGTCTTAAAGGTGCCCCTGGACTCAAACTTTGTCCTGCTGCTTCAGACCAGCATGGCAACCCACCTGAATCAAAACTGGTTGTCAACTGCAGGAATTAAAATACTCTCTCCTTCTGCCATGTCATCAGATTTCTCTGGGTCAACCAATCATGTTAAAGAAGCATCCTAAAAGGGAGGAGGGTCAGCCTGGCCAAGGGGAGGGTCAGCGATGAGCCCCCAGCTGCGACCCTGAGGACAGGAGCCAATGATGAGCCATGGTTGGCAAAGGCTGTAAGCTGACCAAGAAAGGATGTATCAACAGCTCTAGTGGAGAGATTACAGTGGAATGCAAAATTCAGCTTTGGAATATAACTGGTTGGTCCCCAAGGTTTAAGTACACTTTTTCCAGAAGTGTAGAGACTGGGGGAGGGGGGCGGAATCCTCCGAGGTCCTGAGCTGCTAGTTCAAACCAGAGCTCAGCTCCTTTGAGCTTTCACCACAATTTTTTGAATTAATTTTTTTACAAGAAGGGGGACCTGTGATACTCGCGGGGGCGGGGGGAGGAGAAGCTCCACATGGACAAGAAGGAAGCAGCCACAGGTGAGCCCTCTTTCCTCCCCCCCCCACACTAATGGCGAGGCCCACGCAGCTCTCAGCCACCAGCCCGCCAAGCCTTCTCCTGCCCCCTCCCCCCGGCAGTGGCGGCGGCAGCAATGGCAGCAAGGCAGTTCTCAGAGCATTCTCTGTGCATGCGCAGGGAACGCTCTGTTACTTTTGGGGGGATTTAAATATCCCCCGTATAGTTTTTTTTAAGTTTTAAGATTTTTCTGCACACCTGCACACCTGCAGGAAAGTTTTAAGATTTTTCTGCACACCTGCACACCTGCAGGAAAGTTTTAAGATTTTTCTGCACACCTGCAGGAAAATCGCTCTGCCCCCTAGGTGTTCCCGATGTGTGGATTTAGATATCCGCACGCACAGGGGTCACTTGGCTATTAGATATACAGCTTTAGGCTGTCAAGTTGCAGCCTACAAGGCAAGAGAGGAACAGAGGCAGTTTGCCATTGCCTGCCTCTGCGTTGCAACCCTGGACTTCCTTGGCGGTCTCCCACCTGAGCACCAACCAGGGTCAACCTGGCTTAACTTCTGAGATCTGACGAGACTGGGCTAGCCTGGTCCATCCAGCTCAGGGCGCACCACAACACACATAGCTAAAGCTCAGCCGATTATGGAGGCAACGGAACAGGGCACACAGACGCCAGCTGTTTAGGGTCACCTTGGTCAAAGCGTAACTGCTCCAGCATCTCTGACCAAAGGTCTGACAAGCCAGACGTGAAGCAACTCAGCTGCTTTACAAGATGCCTGTGGGAAAACCTGAGCTGCCGGACAGCTCAAATGTCTTGCAAACCACACTTGTCCTGCCAGAGAGCTGCAGGTTTTACAACAGGAGGGATATTATACATCTGCTTTTCAGCCTCTCTCTCGAGATTCACGGGACCCTCAGGGCCGCTCAGTTCTGATAGGTCTCACCTGTTCGCAGCCAGGGTGATTGCTCAGACAGATGCTGAGTTCACAGTGCAGGTACGCCACAGAGTGGTTGAGCATTTGGAAGAGCTGGATGGAGAAACTGGCGGTTTGGGGCTTGCCATTCCGGTGCAGCTGTATGTATCGGCATTCCAGTGGTGTCCTGGGAGCGAAAGAAAGACCAAGAGGGACAGACCCCTGGGGGAGACCCTCCAGACATAATGCACGGAAATTCGAGTACTGGAGAGAATCCATGATTAATTCAAGAGGCTTGATTTATTCCTTTCTTTAATTTCTGAATTATGCACCCAGACGGTGCAAGCACATTTTCCAGCAATGGTCAGTTCCTGCTATTTGCTTGAGGACACTCTAGCTTTGACTAAGGTGCTTTTTGGACCAAAATTGGGAGATGTTCTAATTCAGCAGCTGTGCATTTTGGCATCAGGCACATGACTTTCCTCTTTAGAGGCCTCACACACAGATCTGTCTTGTGTCTATTGCTCTTGCTGCTTAACTTTCCTTTTCTTGGTCCTGTGTTAATTTATTGGTTATCTTACTGTAATATGTTATATTGTAACCAATGTTCCCTCTAAGCTGTGGAGTCTTTTGAGCAGAAATTCTAGTTTGTGAGCTACTGGAATTAAAGTTGTGAGCTAGTGATTTGACCACTGCATAAATTAGTTTGCTCTGGAGCCATCCGTCCTGAGCTAAGACAAAAATCTGTGAGCCAGAGGCTAAAAAACTGTGAGCTAGCTCACACTCACTCAGCTTAGAGGGAACACTGATTGTAACGTGTGTACCTCAAACTGTTTGACCTCTGAAGAAGCCCCCCCCCCCCATAGGGCTGGAATGCACCAGGTCCTTTGTCTTGGCCCTTGTGTTCAGGCTGCTTGAACTTTTCTATGACTTTTATTTGTTTTTAACTACCTTTCTAATAAATACATGTATTTTTGTACACGTTTTAACTAGGTTTTTAATATTGGCCCTATATTAGACTTCTTTCTTACCCTTGCGGTTCTTGATTCTGGTTTTTGGGCCAAGTTTGTTTCCCTACTCCCTGTGTCTCAGTTCCTAGGGTTGCCAGCCTCCAGGTGGTGGCTGGAGATCTCCTGGAATTGCAAATGATATCCCGGCAACTTGGCAACAGAAGGTAGACTCTGTGGCATCGTAGCCCGCTGAAGTCCCCTTCCTCTGCAAACCTAAACCCTGCCCTTCTCAGTCTCCACCCCCAAAATCTCCAGGCACCTGCTGACCCCCACTGACAGCTGGAAAACTTGTCGTTTGCTGTCTGGTTTGGAAACGTCAGCAAATCTTGATCTGCCCCTGTCGCCCCAGCTTCAGGTCTGGACACCTCCTCCCCTGCTCCACACCCTGCACCAAGCAGGATGGCTCCAGAGGCTCCTGGCTTTGCTGGATGCATCTCACTGCTAAGACCAGGCTTCGGCCTTCCACGGCATGAGAAGAGGATGACAGAGTCCGTGCAAGCAGCGGTGGCAGGTGGCTCGCCAACAGTAACAACATGGAAGCCATCAACATACACAAATCAAAGGCAGCAGCAGAACCATAATGGGAGTATATAATTTCATATGGCATTTCACAAGATATGGTTGAGGGTCAATAGGCTAAGGGGGCTTTTTCAAGAGGATTAACAGAACGAGGGCCGATGGCCCATGAGAGCTAAGTGAGGCCTCCATGTACCTCTTGAGTAGCTGAGGCTGGAGAGGGCTCTGCCTTCATACCCTGCTTGGGAACTTCCTGGAGGACCTAGCTGGCCGTCACTGGAAACAGGATGCTGGGCTAGATGGACCTCTGGTCTGATTCACCAGGACTTTGCTGAGGTTATGGTGCTGATGTCAATCAAGCTGGCCTGGATGAAGCCAGCTGAAAGCGAGAGGAAGTGAACCCCTCCCTCAATCCCAGCTGCTGGCCAGTATGGCTTAGGGTGAGGCCACTTCTCTCCCCACCTCAACTATGGTGATCACTTATGTCCGGAACATCCAGACCTAAACTCATCCCTTCTCTCCCCCTCCCCACAATTCCTTGTCTTGAATATGTCTCGAAGATGTCATGGTATAGCCCGATCTCATAAGATCTCAGAAGCTAAGGAGGGTCGGTACTTGGAAGGGAGACCACCAAGGAAGGCTCTGCAGAGATGGTTTTCAGCCTCACCTGGGGAAGAGACAGCAGGCAGCATCCGGTCCCATGGGCCTGGCGGTGGGGGTGACGCAGCACGACTTGACCCGCAGGGTGGGATGGCTGCGGTTGCTCTGCAGGACGATCAGAGCCAGGAAACTCTCTGGGTGGGGGGGCGGGTGGCCCCTGGCGCGGTGGAGGCTCATCTCGGAGGAGTAGTTGCCAGAGCCACAGGTATCGTCCGACACAACGGCAGAGCTGGAGAGAGAGAAGGAGCACATGAGCCCCAAATGTGGAGACAAAACCAGGAAGATGCTGCAATGATGGGGGAGGGGAGCATGCATGAAAAGGAGAAGCAGAAGAGATTGGAATTATACCCTGCCCTTCACTTGGAGTCTCAGAGCAGCTTACAGACTCCTTTCGCTTTCCCTCCTCACCACAGACACCCTGTGAGGTAGGTGGGGCTGAGAGAGCTCTTCTGAGGACTGCTCCTGAGAGAACAGCTCTGAGAGAACTATGGCTTGCCCAAGGTCATCCAGCAGCTGCAGTTGGAGGAGTAGGGAATCAAACCTGGTTTTCCCAGATTAGAAACCGTGCACTTCACCACTATACCAATTGCATGCCGCATTTGGAATATTGTCCATGGGGGCATCCATGGTTACAATCTCTCTCTCTCTCACACACACACACACACATGCGCGCACACACACGCTCCATATACTTGATCCATTTGCAGTAAAATCAAGTGAACTCCATGACAAAGCGTATCTGTACACTTCGTAAATCAATAAGAATTATAATTCTTGCATCAGCTGAACTCCATGATAGAACATATCTATGCAATTCTAATATAAATAAGAATTATAATTAAGCATTGCAAATGAATCTTTTTTTTTTTTTTACTCTAGCGCATTCAGAGTTCTTAAAAGTATGTTGGACATTGATTTCTGTACAGAGACTAACAGCATAAGATACCCCTTCCCTCAAATAATTACCCATCCAGGAAAGCGTCATCTGAGCGTGTTGGTCTCCGGTGATACACCTTCCACTCTAACAAACTGGAGTCTGGCTGCCGTAAAACCGCTTGGGAGTCTTCCGCTGCTGCTTCAGTAGCATCCATCACAACAGTGGCCTGCTCTTCCGCTGTATGGAAGTAAGAGTCATCAAATTCTCCAGCGCTGGTGGCTTTCACCATAAAATCCCCCTCAGCTGTAATCTCTGACAGGCTCTCCAGAGATAACAGAACTTGGGTGCGAAGATGAAGTGTTGCCTCAGAGGTGTCCAGAGGCAAACTTCGTAGATGGAGTGCCTGGCTGAGAACCTTCTCAACAGGTCCATCAGATGGAACTCCTGAAGATAAGGTAGTCTCAAAAAACGCTGGTCCCTTAGTAACCACAGAAGACCCCAAGGGGGAGGCTATACTATTTGGGCTTAGCACAAAAGAACCAGAGTCCTGTGTCTGTCCGTGCTTCAACAGTCCGGCTGTGTCCTGAAGGTCTCCTTCTAAGCTAGGTGATGTAGGGAATGGAGGAGAAACTTCTGCCTGCTGCCCTCTGCCACGCTGAATAAGCTCTTTCTTGGCTGTCAGTGGTGAGGAAGATACTGCTTTATCAGTTGCTCCAGTTACACTAAGATGCAGGCTACGTAGTTTACTGTGTGGTGCTTCCAAAGGAGGTGTTCTTCCACTGATCGGTGAAACAGTCGGGCCTTTAGGAGCAGAACTTGGTGAAGGTGAATAGAGGGTAGTCAGGGGAGGCTTATGGACCGCTGTCTGGAAACCTACAGATCCCACAGCGCCGCCTGATGCTACCAAGGCTGGGCTGAGCCCCATGGGAGAAAGCGAAGCAGGAGCAGTGCTCAGCGTGGTCGGTGTGAAATGCGCCGCTTCTCTTGGATTGTGAGTTTCAGGGTCTCTCACCTTGTTGACTGTTGCACCAGCCCGTCCTTCTGGACTTGTAAGAGAGGCCCTTCCAGTGGGCATCAGGTTGGCTCGCTGGTCCTTCATCACTGAAGTTGCAAAACAGGAATTTGTTGACACCTGTGAAGACACAGAGACAGGTGGCCTGGAATGCCCGTGACGATTCATGTCTTCAAGATGTTCCTCAGACAGAGGGGTGTGTGCCTGAATGGATGCCAGGAATGGGGTGGGCAAGGGTGGTGTTCTTGGTCTCTTGCTTGCCCTCAGGGGGATGGGTGAGAGGAGAGGGGATTTGGAAACCTTGGCCAAGGTGCCATTCACAGCATACGAAGACGTTTCTGTTGCCCTCGGAAGTGCAGGGGCTGCTTCTGAATAGGAGTGATTGACAGCCGCTGATCCTTTGAGGTCTTTCACGGCGGAGAACGTCAGCAAACCCGACACTGTGCTGGGACTGTGTTGAATTGCTGAAGGCTGCTTTCGAAACACCTTGGTGATTAAGAAGCGATGTGACGCAGCCCTCAAAGGTGTGAGATTTTTGACGACCTCTAATGGCCGATCCATGTTCCCAGCTGAGGATGTGCTCAAGGGCTCTTCAGAGCTCTTCCTGCTGGAGGTTATGGGAGTCACTGAGCCAGGATGATGGCCATCTTCAGCATGGAGCATCAGTGTGGCGTTCAGCTGAGACTTGGGCTCTGACCTTGAAGCTCTTGTCAGCATCAGAGAGACAGAATGCTCCATCGTGGAGGGCAAAGAGGTAATCCTGAGAGGAGAGCTTAGCAGTTCACTGGTGGGTGGTAGCATTTGGGATCTTTGATGGACAGACGCCATCGTTGGTGGAGTGGCTGAGACATTGTGCTCAACAGATAATGGGATTGTATTATTCTCCCCAGACTTTGGGGGATGAAGAACAGGTGACAAGAACCCTTCTTCCTGATTCCTGTTCTCTAAGGACTTTGTTCTGGTGGTGGCAACTTCCCTCAGCGGATTAGGAAACGGTTCAGCTCTCAGAGTGGCGGACCTCACTTGGCTGGACCCTGTTGAGTCCTCTGGAACAGAACTGAGGACTGACCCAGAAGTAGCCTGCCTATTAGTGGCTAGACTGTCTGCCCTTGTTGACAGCCTGGTGGTGGGACTGCTTTCTGCCAGGTGCGCATAGCTGCTCGCAACCAAACGTAGAAGAGCGGCATTGGCGAATGAATACCTATCAGGGTGTTCCTCCTCCTCCTCCTCAGCAGTATGCAGGAAAGGGCCTTCTGGTCCATCAGCCGGCAGAAACACAAACATGGGTTTAACCAGAAGGACGCTAGATGGACTGGCCTGCATTAGACTTGAAGCGCCTAGGTGGGAAAGGCCAAGGTAGGTAGACGAAATCATCATTTCCTGAAAGGAAGACACTCCCGGATCACTGACATTTGGCCCTCCAGAAAGTGGAGTGGCATTCTGCATGGGCTGCAGACAGATCATGTTCTCAGCACCCCGGATCAAGAAGGAGAGGTACTGAAGTGAAGGTGGGGTTCCAAGGTAACCACTGGCCACAGCAGAGTC
Organism: Lepidodactylus listeri; assembly: GCA_029233225.1. Lineage (NCBI taxonomy): Eukaryota > Metazoa > Chordata > Lepidosauria > Squamata > Gekkonidae > Lepidodactylus > Lepidodactylus listeri. The sequence goes on along the minus strand of JARCFY010000014.1, from coordinate 71,975,767 downwards.
CAGGTTTCCATCCACTGTAATATCCGATTGATTGAGGAGGTGCAGCAGGAAACCTTGGGAGCTTTGCACGAGATCCTGAACCTCATCTCCTGCCAGGCCTGGAGTGGTCGTCACGCCGGGGAAGTGTTCGGCCATGCGCACAGAGCTCAGGATAGGAAGATTGACATCTTTGTGACGGACGGTTTGGGAAGCCAGGCTACTCAAACGAGGAGCCCCTGAGCTTTGATCTCGGCGCTCCACTTTCTGTGAGGGCACAGCGGCTGAGACGCCCAGCAAGGAGGTGGTATGAACGCCAGGCTGAGATGCTGGGAGGCTGCTTGGTAGAGAGCCCTTCCCTTCCTCTTCTTTTGCAGTGGTGTGATGCGCTCTGGGAAGACCGAGAGTGGTGGGAAGGTGCGGATTCCGGTGGACAGTGGCGACTACTTTTGGATTCGGCGTGGCAGCCTCGGCAGAGGTCAACACTGCCTGCGGCTGGAGTTCTGTCTGGACAAAGACAGGGGAGCTTGAGGGCTGCGGCCTGGGCAGGCCATGAAGTTGGACTGGGGAAGAGGCAGGAGAGTTTGGCATCTGTGCCCCACGCGCTACGGTTCTGGCCCGCAAGTGAGCAGATACACGAGACAGGTGGTGTTGCGTCTGGGCCTGAACAGACGAGGCCAGTGGAGCGCTGGCATGGGTAGGACCGGAAGCACTTGCCATGCTAGAGACTGGCAGACTTCCTTCTGCCTGGGCTTCCTTTGTGTTTAGCTTGGCATGGGCGTGAACGGGTGTGGGGGAAAGCTGAGGTTCCTTCACAAAAGAGGCAGGAGCAGCTGGCTTTTGTGGCTCAAAATGGGTCGGCAGAGTCGCCCCCGACCGTGGCACTTGTGGGCCAGGGGCACGCATGCTGGGTGTTGCCGACTGCAACTTGGTGTACGCTCCGATAGGCAGGGACTGTGTCATGGCGTAAGAAGGGCTCGAGGCATCTGGTGACAGTTTTGGCTTGGTGCCATCATGGGCAGCCATGGCCAGGATGTTCGACCCAGCAGCAGATGCGCCCGTCTCAGCAGCAGAAGGAGCAGTTGTCTCTGGGATGGCCGACCTATTAGGAGCGGAAACAGAACTGCCGAGCGTTTGATGCTCAACTTGGAAAAGTGTGCCTAATGCTCTCCCCTGCGGTTTGCCGTACACAATAGTTGACAGCCCCGATGGTCTGGGCGCGGCATGGGCAAAATCAGTGGCAGCTGGCAAGCGAGGCCCGGCATACGCAGAAGCCAAACCGTCTGGAGTTGGCAGCTGGGCGGGCACAGAAGCAGCAGCATTCAATGACAACTCTTCCGATTCATGTTGTGGCGCAGTGGGAAAAGAAGCCAGCAGGCCCAGCCTCGTGGCGGGAATGCCAGGTGACGGGGCCTTGGTAGGCAGAGAAGCAGAAGAGGAGGCAAACAGCTCTGACTCAGTGAGAGACGGAGCAGAGGTGCTGAGAGGTGCCAGCTGTTTGGGGACAAGGGGGGGAAATGTGCCGGGCAGGGGGGTCTCGGATGTGCCTCGCGTGACACGTCCAGCACCATCAGACATGTCTGGCAATGGCGGCTGAACGTGGGAAGAAGCAGACGTGTGTGGCACTGTGGGATGAGTGTGTGAAGAGGTCGTCTTGCCTGGTGGAGATGTGCTGAGCACTCTTCCCTGTGCCTTGCCATAAACATTAGCAAGTGTAGTGAATAACTGTGGCTGCTCGTGGGTCGGGACAGGTACTTCCAGAGTGGTTTCTTGCCCTCTGGACACAGATAGTGGATCTCTTAGAGCAGTGGTGCTTTGAGACAACTTGAAGTGGGAGGGCTGGATGGCCATCTGGTGTTGGGTCTCCTGCCGCAGAGTCCCGGGCGTGCTCTCTCGAAGGTGCTCCTTTGCGCCCTCAGGCGCGCCAGGGTTGCTGGAAGGGGGATGCAGGGACCGAGAGACAGTTCTGGGCTGATCTCGTTGGCCGGCATCCCCTGACGTGGCAGACTGTAGCGGGGGTCCTGAAGAAAGAGTTTCTGGAGTCAATAGGAATAAGGAAGAGCGAGTGTGGCTTTGGGAAGGAGTCAGCATTGCAGGGGTCTCGGCTGTCCAGAGGCTGACTGCTTTGTATCTCATCGTCTTCCCATGCAGAGAGGAAGCAAAGTTGGGCTGCTGCGTTGCCACACGCTCTTCTGAAAGAGACCGCTGCTGAGAGAGAGTTGAAAAATTGAACTGCGCCTCCACCAAGAGCCCTGGAGTGCTGGGCATCTCCGAAGTCCTGAGATCTGGTTGCATTGGTCCACCATCAACCAGTGGCTGTTGGCTGTCACTGGGGAGAAACGTTACTAGATTCCCCAGTCTTTCTTTGGCAGGAGTCAACTTGGCCTTGTCAAGAATGGCTTCAGATCTTGCCAAGTTCATGCCCAAGGTGAACGTGTGGGGATTTCCAGATCTTGAGGGTAGAGAAGGCCTGCTGCCCACTGTCATCTTCTGCCCAGCACTCTCCAAGGGGTCTGGTTGCAAGGGTGTAAGGAGCTCCACCTCTGCCACTTTAGTGGGGAAAAGGGAGGATCGCTTCCCACTGATGCTAAGATCATGCCCCGTAGCATTCTCCACTCCGTGTCCCCTTGGTAAAAATGTCGTCAGAGCTTCTGGCTGGTTGGTGGATTCTGCTGCTGTCTTTGATGAGCCGCTGAACACACCCCTGCTAACCTGAGGCCTGCTGGTGGAAGAATCTTTGCTCTGGTGACCTAAAAGGGCTCCCTCCAAGGAGGACAGTTCAGATCTCCAGGGCGGTCTGTCTGAAAATGTCAGCGGCTGACCTCTGTCTTTTGAGTTTTCCCCGGCCTCCGTTCTAATGATCTCATGCAGGTGAGAAACGCCATCGTTAGGGAAGTCAGCTGTGAAACCGTCAAACGGGAAGGTCACTTGCGTGGTTCCTTCTTCTCTGATTGGAACCAGATGGCCCGTGGCTGTCACCAAGCCTTCTTCCAGAGAGCTTTGGTCTGTGGCATGACTGGACCAAGGCCCACTCCTGGAAGCACCTAAAAAATACAGCCAATAGTTATGTGCAGCTTATTAAATGCATTTGCAATAGACAGTGCCAAGAGAGAACTAGGGCTGGGGCAAGGTATTCTGTCTCCACCAGGAAGGGTCAGCATGGCCACTGGTTGGGTCCAAGGCAGGGGTATCGGGGGGGGGGGGTGTCTTCAACATGCCACCTCAAGTTGCTGTTTAGGCAGGGGTCATTTTGAGCAGGAATGCGCAGGAACACCATTCCGGGAGTAAGAAGCCCAGAAGCTTGTTACTCCCCGATATATGGTGATGCGCTCTAAAAAGCGAAAGCAGACTAACTCAATCTGTATTTTCATGCTTGTTGTAGGGTGGCTTCCCTGCAAGAGCAAAGGAAACCTAAAGCGTCTTTAGTCAGTCTGGTGCAGTGGTTAAGTGCGCGGACTCTAATCTGGGAGAACCGGGTTTGATTCCCCACTCCTCCACTTGCACCTGCTGGATGACCTTGGGCAAGCCATAGCTCTGTGCCAGCTGTTCCCTCAAGGACAGCTTTGGAAAGAGCTCTCTCAGCCCCACCTACCTCACAGGGTGTCTGTTGTGGGGAGGGGAAGGGAAAGGAGTTTGTACGCCGCTCTGAGACTCTTAAGTGAGTGAAGGGCTTGATATAAATCCAATCTCTTCTTCTTCTTCTCTTCTCTAGTCAAAGTGTAAAGCTGGCTCACCAGCTCTGAGTTGGGGGATACCTGGAGATTTTGGGGGTGGAGCCTCAGCGGTGGGTGTTGGCTTCTGACACACTTCCGGTGATGTCAGGGGGTGTGACATATGCTAATGAGTTATGCTAATGAGTTATGCTAATGAGCTCCTGCTCCTCCTTTTTACGGAATGACCCAAGTGTTTAGGTGACCTGGCTGGAGAATTGGCCTTGGAGGAGATTAGTTCCCCCTCCCACAATGGCAGGATCCATAAAAGTTGCCTTGATCTTCCTCTTCCTGAGAAGTTGTTGGGAATGCAGCCCATCCACCCTTGCCTGGAAATGCGGGAGAGGGCTGAATTATTCCCCTGCACTGATTTGTTTCGTGCCAGGTTTTATTTTGAGCTTTTAAAGATTTTCAGGGTTGCTGGGCCGAGTCCTCGGAGTTTCTTTTTCAATTGCCTGTTTTAGTTAATTTTATGGTTTAATTGAGTTTAATTTTTCTGTAAATGTCCTGAGGATTTATTTATTGTCAGCTCCCCTGTGTAATTTCTGAGCAGAAGTTCGGAATATAAATCTTACAAATAAAAAACCTCTGTTGAAGACGTGGGGACTGTCGGGATATTTGTGAGCTCTCTTTTGTTTGTCATGAAAGCATTTCCTGTTTGTTATGCCTGCTAATCTCCAGTGAGAGATCCAATAGAATTGTTTGCATGTTTTTCCCGCTATAGCAGGAGTGGCCAAACTGTGGCTCGGGAGCCGCATGCGGCTCTTTCACACATATTGTACGGCTCCCGGCAAGGCGGCTGGGGAAGCTAAATATCATTAGCAAACAAGTATCATTGGACAATAAATATAATTATCAATATCTGCTTTTACCGCTTTTGTTATTGTTTTTGGCAGCCTCATTTAATGTTAATAAAAAGCAAATCTGCATATTCACTAAAAACATGTAATATTTGTTCATGTCTTGCGGCTCTCAGACATCTGACGTTTATTCTGTGTGACTCTTACGTCAAGCAAGTTTGGCCACCCCTGCGTTAGAGCGAGGTGACAGAGTGTATAATTAGCTAGTGTTGGGATTCTCCAGTTGGATAATCAATAGTCTGGGGATGAGCCAAGGGAGAGAGTCTGGGGTTTCAGCTTATTGCTCTTTGTTGTTCCTCTCCTTAAAGTTTTCCTCTGAGTCTCAAGTTAAGTTCTTAGAGAAGCAACAGGTAGCTTATAGCTAGCAAGGATGGTTTATTTTACTTTGGTTCTCCAAGTAGCATTTACCTAATCTTTAGGTAAATGCTACTTGAGAGCCAGTTTGGTGTAGTGGTTAAGTGCGCGGACTCTAATCTGGGAGAACCGGGTTTGATTCCCCACTCCTCCACTTGCACCTGGCTGGATGACCTTGGGCAAGCCATAGCTCTGTACCAGCTGTTCCCTCAAGGACAGCTTGGGAAAGAGCTCTCTCAGCCCCACCTACCTCACAGGGTGTCTGTTGTGGGGAGGGGAAGGGAAAGGAGTTTGTAAGCCGCTCTGAGACTCCCTTGGGGAGTGGAGGGCGGGGTATAAATCCAATCTCTTCTTCTTCTTCTTCTTTAGTAAAGTTATCTTTTTATAGACAAATACACAGGTGTCTGGCTGCTTTACTCTAACTCTGCTATTTTGGAATCTCAGTACCTAACAAGGACTGCTGCACAGTGAGCAGAATCCTCTCCACTGTTTGGGAAGACGTGAGTCAGAGCATTCGCACAAGCGGTGAACGCAACACAGTCCTGAACGAAAAGGCTGAATGTCTGCACCTCCTTGCTCACCTGGCTGCCTGCCAACAGAGCATCGGTCCCAGACGGTGTGGCCCCGATCTAAAAGGTCAGAGGAAAGGACTTTTGCTCCTGGTGTCCCCCTCTGGCCGGCCTTTCCACTCTGTGTCTGGATCTCTCAAATTCTGTGAGCCCAGAGGCGGCGCTATGAACAAAATAGCTTTGCTTATCTGAGGGAAGCAATTTCATATAACTCAGCTCCATCGATTGGGGGGGGGGGGATTTCCTAGGACTATTGCTGGTGGCAAGGCAGGCAGGACCAAGCTTGCGTCCAGCATCCCAGTGTTCATACGTATTTGAAGTTTGCCCCGAACTTTTCATTTCGCCATTCAGATTTTAAAGATGAACTTCCTGCAATCAAAATCCGAACGCTGCATCAAAAGTATTTCAGTATTCGGATTCTGAGTACTTTAAACTTGTTGGCTGCTCTGGGTGGCCTGGATTTTTGGAAGTGGTCAAATCTGAAATCTCTCAAGCCATCCAACACTGAATGTCTTTGCACACCTTTCAGTACTGAACAATCTCTGCTGTCCAATGTGTCCAAGCAGTAATATATTTGTTTATTCATTTGCTTTATTTATTCCCCACCTTTCAGGGTCTCGAAACCGACTGGCCCGCCCAGGTCCCAAGGACACCAGGCTGGCTACAACCAAGGCCAGGGTCTTCTCGGTGGTGGCTCCACACTGGTGGAATGAGCTCCCAGGAAAGATCAGGGCCCTGCAGGATCTTTTACAGTTCCACAGGGCCTGTAAGATGGAGCTCTTCCACCAGGCCTTCAACTAAGGAGCTGCCACCACCACCAACAACTGAAACTTATAGGCTCTGGCCCTCAGTTTTGCCATCCACAGCCTGTGCCTGCCAATTATATCAGGGAAAGATCAATGAGCTGAACATCTAGAAAGATCGTTGAATGCATCCATATGGTACCATGGCAATTAAGTAGACACTGCTAGCCAATGCTCCCTCCAAGCTGTGGAGTCTTGTGAGCAAAAAAATCTACTTTGTGAGCTACTGGCATTAAAGTTGTGAGTGAGCGATTTGGCTACTGCATCAATTAGTCTGCTGACTGGAGCCATCCTTCCTGAGCGAAGACAAGAATGTATGAGCTGGAGGTTAAAAAAACTGTGAGCTAGCTCACACTATCTCAGCTTAGAGGGAACACTGCTGCTAGCACTTTATGATATTGAATTGTTTTATAATGAACTTTTTAAAGGTGATCTTATGATAAATTCAATTGTTATTTATGTATTTACTTTTCATGTATGCTGCCCTGAGCCTGCCTCAGCAAGGAGTGCGGGGTATAAATTGAATAAGTAAATAAATAAAATTTATCTTCAACAGGGACACAAAGCAGCTTAAATTACTATCCTACACTCCGTTTTATCCTCACAACAACCCTGTGAGGTACTTTAGGCTGAGAGCATGTGACTGATCCAAGGTCACCCAGCAGGATTCCATGGCAGAGCCAGGATTCGAACCTGGTCCTCCCAGATCCTAGGTCAACACTAACCAATACGCCATACTGGAGCTCAATCTAAGCCAATATCCAATCAGTTTGCCACAATTTTGCTAGCAAAGCCAGTCGAATACGACTCTGGGGATATGGTGCTCATCTCCGTTCCCAAGCCGAAGAGCCAGCGTTGTCCAAATACTTTTTCTGTGGTCATGTGGCCAGCATGACTAGATGCCGAAGGACACGGAACGCCATTACCTTCCCACCGAAGTGGTACCCATTTATCTACGATGACATTTCTTGCTTTCGAACTGCTTGGTTGGCAGGAGCTGGGACCAGAGACAGGCGCTCACTCCGTCATGCAGCACTCGGGTCTCAAACTGCTGAACTACCGACCTTCCAGTCTGCAGTTGAGCGTCTTAACCACTTGAGCCACTGCAGCCTGATCTGGATTAAACTCCCCTAATAAATCCCTATAAACGTCACATCTCCTGCTGCTGGTGCTGATCAGATTTCTGGGCACTCCAATGGAGATCCAAAATGATTATAAATATGGTTTAAGTGGGCACTTAATTTAAAACAGGTTTTTACTTGTTTTGCAGCGCCAGAGAGGTCCACAGCCAAACAACCACAATGCTAACAGGTCCCTCTGAGATCTCCAAGTCAAACCCAGAGAGTCTTTATTTCTGGATTTTATTAAAAAGAGGCTCTTTTAAAAGAAACTGTCTTCTTTTCTTTCCCGTGCATAGACAGCTGTTGTCATCCCCGAAGTCTTCCCTGGGCTCCTGATTAGAAGGTTAAACTTTGCTGCCAGGAAAAGTGTATTAATGCATTTTTGCCGAGGGGTCGCTCTGTTTGTGCTACCACAAATCCTGGTGGATGCAGTTAAACGGGGCTACTAGGATTTGTGCATTCAGCAGAAGAGTAAATAGGATTCAGGCAGCCCCGCTCCCCTTAGAGTTTAGCAGGTCTGCAAACTAGACTCTCATCTCAGAGAACAGGAGTTCTCAGGGACACGGCTTCCCTTTGGGATTCAGGTAGTTACGGGCAGAAATGAATGCTGCAGCTGCAGAGCTCGTGGATGTGTACCTATTCCAGCGTGCCAATTTTACAGATCAGAAAACGAGCCTTCTAGAGGCCTAGGCATGTGTGTGACCTTGGCCCAAATCTACTGTGTGTCTCTCACAACGGCCAGAAATCATGTGCTGGAGATTCAAGTCCGGCAGCACCTTAGGGACCCAAAAGATTTTCAGGGAATAAGCTTCTGAGAGTCAAAGTTCCCTTCACTGGAGTTTTCTCTTGTCTGACGAAAGGAGCTCGGACTCTTGAAAGCTCATGCCTCAAAAATCTCATCAGTGCCGCTAAGGTGCTCCTGGACTTGCATCTGGCTCTTCTACCGCAGGCCGACAGGGCTGCGCTCTGAAACTAGCAATATCCTTGGAACTGGGTTGTGCCCACAGTTCAGTTTCTGTCTGCCTGCTGCAAACTCTTCATACAGTCAAGGAGCCACATACTGAGGGGCAGAGACGTCGACTTTTAAAATCCCGGGGGGGGGGGGGGCTCTTGTGCGCGCACGCGCAAAGTGCGCATGCATACCGGGACCATGTCCCCACCGCCTCTCCCCCCCCGGGCCTGGCCTGGTCTTGCCACTCCTGCCTCCGTGGGGCCAGCTGGGCAAATGCCCAGCGTGCTGGCATCACCCAGAAGTGACGCCAGCACGCTGGGCACATAGAGTTTCGGGGCGATTGCTAGCGTGTCGCCCCGGCAACATGCCCAGAGTGCTGGCATCACTTCCAGGTGACGCCAGCACGCTGGGCATTTGCCCAGCTGGCCCCACGGAGGCAGGAGTGGCCAGGCCAGGCCCGGGGGGGGGAGAGAGGCGGTGGCTGTCGGCTGGCCAGCTGATGCAAGCCACTCTGGGGGAGTCTCCTCCTGCTGGGGAAAGCCACCTCTGCACGTCAAATGGAGCTACAGAATCCAACCCCCTGTACACCCCTTCCTTTTTTACCTTCACGGCAACCCTGAGCATTTGTTCTTCTGACTCAAGGTACAGAGCTCTGCTATGCTGAAGCTGAGGTCCGAGGGGCAAGGGAGTGGGAGTGGGAGTGGGTCACATACAGCTTCGACTAGCAACTTGACCTCCCAGCTTGGGGCTCTGACTCAGCGGTACAGAATCCGCTTGGCATGCAGAAGGTCCCAGGTTCAATCCCTGGTGTCTCCTGTTAAAAGGACCAGGCAGGAGGGGAAGTGAAAGACCTCTCTGTCTGAGGCCCTGGAGAGCTGCTGCCAGTCTGAGTAGGCAATACTGGTGGACCAAGGGTCTGATTCAGGGGAAGGCAGCTTCATGTGTGTACTGCTTCAGGGGAGGGGCTGTGGCTCAGTAGTCGAGCAGCTGCTTGGCATGCAGAAGGTCTCAGGTTCAATCCCCAGCATCTCCAGTTAAAAGATCTTGGAGTAGGTGAGGTGAGAGACCCTGGAGAGCTGCTGCCAGTCTGAGGAGCTAATATTGACCTTGATGGACCCAGGGTCCGATTCAGTAGAAGGCAGCTTTATGTGTTCAACACCCGTTTGGCTGTGATAAGTCTTTCCTTGTGAAGAGCCATTTCACAAGTTCAACTTCAGGAACACTTAGTTCTACAACACTAACTATACCATCTAGCATTTATATAGCAAAGGTCTTTGCGTGCACTATCTGGTTGTTGTACATACAATAGCCCTGTAAGGGAAGCTAGCATTAGCCCCACACTGCAAATGGAAGGGGAGCCATGGCTGAGAGAGTGTGGCCTGCCTCAAGACATCTAGCGGCAGGGGTGGGATTTGAACTAGGGACCCGCTCAGCCCTTGCCCACTCTCTCAGCCGCCTCACGTCGTCAGAGAATCTGCATGGGCCAGGGAGCGGCAGCCAGGGCAAGTCCATACTACCCACTTAAACCGATTTCGAACCTGTTTCGTTTTCATAGCTCCCAAAATATCGTCCTCTGTTGGGTAGCCATCTTTACCCGATTATTCTCACAAAATAAAAAAATCCCCGGGGATTGAGGTAAACCGTGGAGAAATCAGTCACAGACTGTCAAAAAAACTGCTCCGTAGATGTGCTCTAAGGAGAGATTTGGTTTCCCCTTCCAATGCCCTGCTCAATGATCCTTAAAGTCTCCTGTGCTCCTACTGTGAGTCATCCCTCCAGCGCACTGAGCTCTTACACCGTCATTTAAGATGTACAACAGCTCCATTCGAGTCCAGTGGCACCCTAGGGACCAGCTCCGTGTGTCACTCTGAGTGGCTGACAATCCCTTCCCCTCCCCACAAGAGACACCCTGTGAGCTGGGGCTGAGAGAGCTCTTTTGAGAACTGCTCCTGAGAGAACAGCTCCGAGAGAACTTGTGACTGACCCAAGGTCACATCAGCAGCTGCATGTGCAGGAGGGGGGACTCAAACCCGGTTCTCCCAGCTTAGAGTCCACGCTCCCAACCACTGCGCCGGACTGGCTCTCTTCCTTTTCGCTTATGCAGAGGAGAAGAGGGGACAAGGAGACACTCACCGGCCACTCTCAGGAGCCCGGCGAGCACCAGGACGGAAGCAGGGAAGTGTTCCTCCATCGGGCCGCTCTGTGCAGCAGCCCTCAACGGGCTGGCGATGCTGGGCTCATCCGGATGACCCAAAGCGCTGCAACCTCCTTGCGATGCCTCACTTTGCAGGAGGGGAGTATTGGGTTACTTTATAAGCATCTTTTGGCCTGAGGGCAGCCAAAGAGGCAGCAGGGGAAGCTCAGCCCACTGGGAGAGGCTGGTTTGGGAGAGGCAGAGGCGATGACACCGGAGGAAGAAGGTGCCGTTTGTCTTTCCTGGCTTTGAAATCCAAGTTGGCTTGAACTGCTGAGAGAGACGGCTGCGAAGAGGATGTAGCTCCTCCTCCCACAGCGTTGAAGACGCAGAGATTGGATTTATACCCCACCCTTCACTACCCAAGGGAGACTCAGAGCGGCTTACAATCTCCTTTCCCTTCCCCTCCCCACAACAGACACCCTGAGAGGTAGGTGGGGCTGAAAGAGCTCTGGCAGAAACTGCCCCCTTTCAGGAATCGCTGTGGCAGAACTATGGCTTGCCCAAGGTCATCCAGCAGGTGCAAGTGGAGGAGTGGGGAATCAAACCGGGTTCTCCCAGATTAGAGTCCGCGCACTTAACCACTACACCAAACTGGTGTAGTGTTGGTGGAAAGTGCTACACAGTCACAGCTGACTTATGGTAACCCCATAAGGTTTTCAAGGAAAGAGGCAAACAGAGGTGGCATTGCCCTTGCCTGCCTCTGCGTAGTGACCCTGGACATCCTTGGCGGTCTCCCATCCAAGCACTTACCATGGCCGACCCTGCTTAGCGCCTGAAATCTGACAAGATCACGCTAGCCTGGGCCATTCAGGGGAGGGCTCTCCCACAAGAAGTCCAAAGGCAGTAGATTCAGGAGGAACTTCTTCACACACACACAACCCCCCAAAAGGGTATTAGCTCGTGGGATTCAATTCCATAGTGTTACACAAATAAATTTCCAAGCCAAAATTAAATTGAAGTCACAATGAGGAGGAAAGTTCTTTCTGGTATTTATTGCAAGGAATACCAGGAAAACAGTTAGGCCAAAGTAGACTTCCAAAAACTGACGGCTTTCTGAATAATATCAGGAAGCACATGAAGTTTTATACCCAAAATGACATAATTAGAGAGATAACGTCCAGAGATCATAATTGCTGCCTTCACTTTCTGGGGGCTTGCTAATTAAACTAATCAAAAAGAAGCAGTGCTGCTTGATGGCCCTCCTGCTGTGTTAGGTGGGAAAGAGGGGAGCTGTTATTATGTTGGAAATGTGGGCAGGAAAGGGGGAGCGGAGGCCGATAGGGTGAGCGATCCAGGTTGAGTGGTTAGCTCTGGGATGAGGCAGGTCCATTCTCCTCCATATAGCCTCTCAAAGAAGAGGGGGGGATCTGTTTGCTTACAATTCGATCCAGCACAGAGATACTCTTACACGACCTGACGTCCTCTTCCACAGTGGGTTGCTTGTCAAGTATGGTTAGGAAAGTGCAGAAGGAGGAGGGCTTGTTTAACTCCTGCCTAGGACTTTGTTCCTCTCTAGCACAGGTGTCCCAACCTCACACTGGAAACCCTGTGGGGAGAAAAGCCATTTGGGGAGGGGCAGAAGGGGAAAGGGAGGACAAAGAAGACATTAACCCTCCCTCCCCCTTGCACCTTTGCGGTAAACACCCCCCCCCCAGCATCTTAATTTGTTTTGTTATTTTAAAATGGAGCCTGGTGCATTGTGGCTTGCAACCATTCATTAAACCTAGTCAGTAGAATCTGTGAGTGGGTCACTCTTATTTATTGCCTATACGACTGGAGTTGCATGAAACTGCGGATCTGATCACGGAAGAGGCAGGGGAATGGGGGAAAACCTTTCTGCACACCATGGCAGTTCCATGATCTAAACTGCCTCCCCCCCCCCAAAAAAAAACCCCCATTGCTAACTCTGCTGGCAATTTTTTTGTACAGGTACCCAAATGGAGCTATCTGCAGGGCATGTGATTTAAATTAAGGGTGGGGAAAGAATACCCCCCCCCAATAGCTGCTTCCCTAGTCAAATCAGTAGACCTAGAGAGGGCTTTGGTGTAAAGAGGGGAAAGCACTAGATCTGACCCCCACACTCCCTTCACATTTGCTTTGCCCTTTGACTTACTATTTACATGAAAGCAAGTTTTTACACCCTTTCCATTCCGCACACAGTCTCCAAATGTGCATCTTTCCCTACCAACCCAAATGGTTCCAGCGACAAGCATCTTTGAATGGGTTAACTCGAAATCTGAACAAATATTTGTTGCATTCCGTGGGTGGCACAGTCTGAAACGAACCACTTAAAAGCCCTGGCCAGCTTCACATAAATTGGAGAGTGACGCTCGATCACCTTCGGCACAGTTGTTTAATACGATTTGAAACGCTGTCCAGAGAGGATTATTTTCTTATACAGTGAGCGTGAAGCCGATTTCTTCTCCAACAGACTGTGGCTGGATTAAGGCGGACACCTAATGAAATCCGGGAAAAATCCTGTTTTGGGTTTTTTAATGCAGCCTCTCCCATGATGATTCCCGACTGGCTGCAAAGGTGCCTTTGAACTGACATCTGCTACTCTTGGCTGGGGGGGAGGAGGAGGAGAAGGGGTCACGGATTCATATCTTTCTCTCTCTCTCTCTCTCTCTCTCACACACACACAGAGTTGCTGGTTAATGCACAGCTAAGCATTAAATGCAGTACTGCAGTAGCTCAAGGGGTTAAGACGCTGAACTGCAGTCTGGAAGGTCGGTAGTTTAGCAGTTCGAGACCCGAGTGCCGCATGACAGAGTGAGCTCCCATCTCTGGCCCCAGCTGCCGCCAACCTAGCAGTTCAAAAGCAAGAAATTGCAAGATGAATAGGTACCACTTCGGTGGGAAGGTAACGGTGTTCTGTGCGCCTCCACGACTAGTCATGCCAGCCACATGACCATGGAAACGTCTTCGGATAGCGCTGGCTCTTCGGCTTGGAGACGGAGATGAGCACCGCATCCCTGGAGTCGTATTCGACTGGCTTTCGAGCAAGGGAAACCTTTACCATAAGCAAGGAAACAACCACACCACGCTTCCATGCTCCCAGCCCAGCTCAAATGGTTTGGGGGCCTTCCAGTCCAGTAAGCTGCATCTTCCCACTGGCCAATACACACATGAACACGCCCCATCCTGAACCAGACCTTCAGCCCATCAAGGTCAGTCTTGTCTACTCAGGCTGGTGGCGGCTCTTCAGGGCCTCAGGCGGAGGTCTTTCCCACCACCTCCTCCCTGGTCCTTTTCAACTCAACAATGAGTGAGCCTCGGACCCTCTACACCCCAAGCAGAGGCTCTGCCACGGAGCCATGGCCCCTGCCAAGTTGGGAGGTCAAGTTGCCAGTCGAAGCTGCGCATGACCCGCTCTACCTGAGCCACAGCCCTTCCCTCTAATGTTCAGATACTAACAAGAGTGCAGACACCACCCCCTCCATCCGCACTCCCTCTCTCTCTCCGGACCGCCCCATCCTCGGTGCCCACTCCTCAAATTCCACTGCAGTGCCAAGAACCCTCTGGGACATGTGCCGACTGTGCTAAATTGGCCCATGCACCACTGTTTCCTTTGGCCAGGAACCTGCAGCTGGTTCTTTTCTGTCCCGTTATGGGGGGGGGGTCTCCCCTGCTAGAGTCTTCACGGGCAGCTTCCGGTGGGGATGCTCGAGTGTTGGGTTTCTTGTGTTGGAGCAGGTGGGCTATAAGGCCCCTTCCAACTATAGGAGATATCCGAGGCCCATTCCGCATCTAGCATTCGCTCCGCTTTTTTTACCAAACCCACGCTGGCAGTGTCGTTTTATCTCAGTTTTATGGCACCGTCTGCATAGATTTCTGGCCGTTTTATTGCCATTCTGGGGTGACTCTGCAGTCAGTACGGTGTTGGCTCAGGGTATCTGAATGTGGTTTTGAGCCACATCTTTTCCTGCTCCAGGGTGGTTTTGGTAAAACAGCAGAGTGACTGCTAGATACAGAATGAGCCCAAGTTGGAGGGAAATCAGAAGGAACAGAAAGGGGGACCTGAATGGCAGAGAGGGCAACTCCAGGGTGGCACAGAAGTTGGGAGTGCCACTCTGGGCCTGGGTTCCAGTCCCCACTCTGCCACGAAGCTCACTGGGGGGTCTTGGGCCAGACTCTCCCCTGCAAAGTAACCCGTATCGCAGCACTGCTATAAAGCTAAAGGGGTGGGTGGGGGAGAACCATTTATGTTCCCTGTTTCCCTTGGAAGGAAGGGGAATGTGTGGTGCAGGGGTGGACATAAACCTTAAAAAGGCGGTTCAATTCAAGGTTCGGGGCAGCCCACAAACCAAGCCCTGAACCGAACTGACCCGAACGAGCCCCACCTGAACCAAACCTGCCTGGGAAGGTGGGTTCCCACTATTTTCTGGCCGTGGCTCACTGCAGCCAGGAGAAAGGGGGCAGGGATCACCCTGGAAGGGGCTTCTCTTCCATCTTCCTCCTGGCCACAGCCTGCTTCTCGAACCATTTAAACCTAACAGCTGGGCCGTTTAACCCTTTGAAGGGGGGAGCAAAACCAAAGGGTTAAGTGGCTGCCAGCCAGCCAGCCATTTAAACCTAACAGCTGAGCAGCAGTCCCCACACCACTCAGCTGTTAGGTTTAACTGGCTGGTCCCGAACCGCCAAACCGAACCGGCCAAAAAGTCCGGGAAATGTTTGGAGAAGGCGCCTTCCCCAAACATCAGTTCTCGATCTTCCAACTGGCCCAAGCTTGACCTGAATGTCGGCTCGTGAGCTGGTTTGTGCCCGTCCCTAATATGACAGAAATGCAAAAGATGATAATTACCATCATGTGGCATTGTGTGTAGCAGAGCCAGGAGATCCTACAATGCAAAGGATCGTTACGCTGCCACAGAAGGTTCAGAAACCGACCCATCAAAGGGCTTCCTCCTCATGGCACATCACTTACCCCAGCCTTGCCGGCTTCTCCAGTAAGGCTCAAACCTGACCGCCAGCCAGGGACGAAGCAGGAGTTCCGTGGCCCATGGTAATTTGCTGCAAACCTTGTCTGGTTGGTATACATGGAGTGCCCAGGAAATCATTAGGTGAGCAGTACACACACACACACACACACATTTCATGCACACTGCCTGTTTCCTGTGGCTCTTCAATTTGAAAGTACCTGGGACTGCAGACAGACAACTGAGCGAAGCCCTTGCTGTCAGTGATGCGCTGTCAGAATTTTAGTCATCGCGAGCCGCCTTGAACAATGCCCGTTTGTAAATACAGTAAATGAGCTGAACTGAACGGAATTGTTCCCTGCGCTTCTGATAAGGGTTGCCAGCTGCCTGGAAGAGAAACAATCATCCTGTCCCTTTAGCAGGGGCTTAATGGGACATTCTGTACCGGGTGCTGTTATTTACCCTTCCCAGGTAAGGTTATTTACCTCTGTGCCAGGACATGCCTCAATTGCCCATTTCCAAAGATTAAGCTTCAGTTAAGAGGGCAAGATTTATTTTTTTCCTCCAGGTTGTTGGCCACCTTAGCTCTAATAGGTTTCTGGAAACTTATCCCAGGCCAGACAGCCGGAGGTAGAGAAGACAGCAAAGGGAGATGATGGCTCGGCTAGACAAATAGGTGATGCGCGGGGCAGGTTCCAGAAGGGAGTCAGTTTTGGAAAGGCCAGCCTGCAGGGAAGAAAAGTGGGAAATATTCCCAGCTGTCTGAAGGTGATACCATCCACAAACTCCTCACGCCCAGGAAGATGAGGAAAGTCTCATCTTGGGGCGGGTGGACAGAGCTAATGGTAAGACTGTAGCAGCTGCCTCCTTGCAGGGGAGAAGAGAAGCAAAGAGTTTGGAGTTTGTACATAAGAACATGAGAGAAGCCAAAGTGGGATCAGGCCAGTGGCCCATCCAGTCCAACACTCTGTCACACAGTGGCCAAAAACACCAGGTGCCCTCAGGAGGTCCAGCAGTGGGGCCAGGACACCAGAAGCCCTCCCACTGTTGCCCCCCCCCAAAGCACCAAGAATACAGAGCATCACTTGCCCCACAGAACTGCTAGAAAGAAGAGCTCAAACACCAATTGGGGGGGGGCAGCCAGAGCTGAGGGATGCTGCCTCCTGATTCGGAAACTCAACAGTACCAGCTCACTCTCCTACTGCACCACCTGCAGTAAACCAGCAAGCATTTTCCAGCTATCCTTCAGGGCATCCTTGCGCATGTACCACATGAAGATCACATGCAGAAAGACAAGCTTCTGGGAACCTGTGGAAGTTGAACAAACCCCAGAGTGGTAGAATGCTCGGGGCAGGAATCAAAGCAGAACTGCTGAGGGATGTGAAAGGGCTTGTGGTCGGCTCCGCTGCATTACAGGCCTCCCCACACGGGGCAGCGGCTCTTTCCAGGGTTGCTGCTGGACTGCAGAACAGGGCTTTGGCCCAGGGTGGCAAACGGTGGCAGTGAGCACCCCGCCATCGTCCTGAAGACGACACTCCTTTTCTCACTTATTCGGTTTGTCTTTGGAGGAGTTAACACAAATAGAGCCATGCTTTCTGGGGTCTCTCAGCCCCTTGGGGGTACTCCTAAATTGGGGTGAGGCATTTAATAGCTCAGATTGTGGAAGCAGCCGGATGGCTCTTCTGCTGTCCTGACCATTTGATGAGGGATCCAAAACCCCTGATGGAACTGATGGAGACCAACACTGGCCACTCTGACTGGCAGATCTTCCCCAGCTCTGTTCCCCGACGTCCAAGTGGAGATGCCAAGGCCTGACCCAAAGGCCTCCCCTGGGCAGAGGCGAGAATAGGCAGGAAGCAGAGCTGGGGGGGGCCCTCCTCTCTCCCAAAGGGCCAAACCTGCACGGCTGGAGCTGTGGGGCGAGAGGGAACGCCCACAAGGACCACCAGTGGAGAATTCAAGAACGGCTTTCTCAGATAAGACCAAAAGACCCGTTCTCTTTCTGTGCCACAGTCAGGTTCTCAATAGCCAACGGGTGGTAAGACCTTTCCAGCCTACTAAAAACTGGAATGGGCTCCTTCCAATTGTGTAACTCTGGTATTGTGGGAAAACTGGCTCCGGCAGCACCCTGCCACCCTGAGATACTGCTGCCTCGCAACTTTTCGATGCCAACGCCTTCGACAACATCAAGACCCCGCACCGCACCATGGGGACTAGCCTCTATGGGGAGCGGTTCTGTGTGGTCCATTTCAAGACTTTACCACACTGAGCCCCACGAGGAGATAGGGAGAGTGGTTGTGTCTTTGGCTTGGCTCCGGACAGAGTAGGGCGGTCGAAAGCTCCTCCTCAGAGACCGTAGGCCCCCTTCTTGGCTGCTTGCTGGAGACGCTGGGGACACCCACCCGGTCTTCCTGCAATGGGGGACGCTGCCCAGTTCCCCCCTCTGATTATTTAGCATTCCATCCTGGAGACAGAAAAAGTTACAGTTGGGCTGGGGGGGGGGGACAAGTCGGGGGAGCCAGGAAAAAAATTCCTTTGAAGGCTTTGCCAGGGGACGTCCAAGGAAGGATGGAAATGGGGAGGGGCTCCCTCCCACCAGAAAAGACAGAGCCCCTGAAAGGGCTGACCCCCCTGCCTCCAGAGCCTGGCAGGGTTATCAAAGTTCATCCAGCTGTCTTCTTCCTCTGGAGGAGAAAATGCGCCTTTGCTTCCTACACGGAGGGGTTCCCTCGAGCCAGTCTGAGTCCTCCTGGCCCCAAAGGCAGACCTTGGTGGTCAGTTCTGAGGAGCTCAGTCTCCTCCTCCGCTCCATTCAAACACCATAAAAACGCTGAAAGGGGTTAGTAAGATCTTGGCAGCTTCTTGAACCGATGGTTTTGTGTCTAAAACAGGGGTCCCATAAAGGCCCACCTGCACCTTTCCGGTTGCCCACCAAGTGTTTTTTAGAAAGGGGGGGGTGTGTGGTCAGGTGGGGCTCCTGCCCAGCGGGGCTTCCGATTGGACACTGGCAATCTGACTGGCCATGCAAATTAAAATAACATTTCAGCAGCGCCTGCTACCACAGTGTTGGTTTTATTCTCTCTCTCACTCCTCTTTCCCAATGTCTTTTTAAAAAGTACTCTTCCAGTCCCCTGCACTTGAGCTTCCTCTCGGTGTGCCGCTCTGCCTCTCTCGGCTAACGACTTTTTGCGGCGGGCCCCACTCCCCGTGGCAGCCGTCTTGTGGTCGCTCCCACCCCCCTGCGTCAGAATTCCAAAGCTGCTCACAGGCTCAACCAGCCTGGGCACTCCTGGCGCAGGATCAGCAGCTGCACAATTATATTGCCGGGAATCAATAACTGTAGGTAATTCTCAGCTTCCTCCCGGCTCCCTTCAAGTCATGCTGGCTTTCCTCCGTTCTGTCAAAACGACCCGCACAGGTCCCATCAGCGGAAAGTTATCTCTTGAAGGTTTTTTGGAGGCGGCATGGCTGAAAGGTGGGCCACAGTGGCTCAGAGGTTAAGATGCTGAACTGCAGACCGGAAGGTTGGTAGTTTGGCAGTTCGAGACCCTAATGCTGCATGATGGAGTGAGCTTTCGTCTCTGGCCCCAGCTCCTGCCAACCTAGCAGTTCGAAAGCAAGAAGATGCAAGTAGATAAACGGGGACCGCTTCGGTGGGAAGGTAACAGCGTTCCATGTGCCTTGGCGTTTAGTCATGCTGGCCACATGACCACGGAGATGTCTCTGGACGGCGCTGGCTCTTCGGCTTGGAAACGGAGATGAGCCCCGCCCCCTTTAGTCAGATTCGACTGGCTTCTGAGCAAGGGAAACCTATACCTTTATGGCTGAAAGGTAGTGATGAAGCTCTGCAGGAATCGCTCGAGATGGCCCAGGAAGACGCTTAAAGAGTTTTGTTAGACTTTAACTCTGGCACCGATGCGCAGGTCGGACTTGCTGCAGCCAAACATGATCCCAACAGCCCAGAGGTCAGCAGCTGCCTGTTTTGATCAAGAAACGCCAGCTATTATTTCAACAACTTGCAAAGGTGCCTGAACACACCTCCTGGCACGCTCCGTGAGCTGCCAGCTTGCCATCTAGTGGCCACAAAGGAGCCATTTAATGCTTGACGGGGCAGGAGAGGAGAAGAACTGTCAACCCGTCAGCCGAACAGCGGAGTCCAGCGCAGCACTTTGCAAAACAGGAAGAATACAGAGCACCGAGCAGTTGCAGGATCAACGCTGCAACCCAGGAGAGGGGATGGCAAAAAAATGTGACCCTGCAGTTAGAGCTAGGGCAGTTCTGGCCGGGCGGTGGGTGGGTGGGGAGACGGGGCGTGGCTGAAAGGCAGGGATACAGACACCTTGCCTAAGCTACGCAGGTCTGGGCGGGAGACTGCCCAGGAAACTTACACTGAGCTCCCTAAAGGACTGGCGAGATGTAAACATACCTAAGGGGCACCGAGGTACAGCATGCAGAGTCACACTCAAAACAGCCTCCGCAGGAAAGGCAGCTCTGGAAGTGATGCTTCGTATCAATGTTATTCACACACACGTTCAGGAACCTGGCTGCCGGGCCAGATCACAAAACAGCAGGGAGCGGAATAGGGAAGGCTCCGTTAACTCAAATGACCCAGACATTTGTCAAAAACCACGTAGGGCTCTCATAAGGGTTTCAGGAGTTGGGAAGGAAGGCTTTTCCGGCTGAGGAGACGAGGTACTCGAGGCCGTTCTGCCACTAGTGGATCTGGACAGCAGCTCTAACTGTAGAGGCACGCGGTGGGCACAGCACACATTCCAGCGGAACCACCACAGTCGTCTGCTGCAGCAAATATTAGGAGGAGGTGTCTGTCCTCCTCTGGCGCTTTCAAGGTTTACTGCAGCATCGGCTTCATCAGATGCCTGGAGTGAGACCTCAGTTATTTATCGGCATTTATCTCTATCTGCACACTGAGGTTTTCCTTCACACGTCTAACGAAGCGTACTTTAGCTCACAAGGGCATGTTCTGATCAATCTGCTAGTCTTTATGGTTCCATAAGACTCCTTGCCCTGACCTGGATAGCCCAAGCTATCCTGACCTCACCAACATCTGGGGAGCAAAGCCGGGTTGCCCCCGGTTAGTACTTGGATGGGAGACCACCGAGTCAGTCTGACAAGGTTGCTACGCAGAGGCAGGCAATAGGAAACCGCCTCTCGCCGTCTCTTGCCTGAAAACTACAGAGGGTCACCAGGGGGTGATTTTGCAGCAAAAATAGAAGAACACTAACCAGATGTGCACAGAGAGGAGCACGGTGGGGTGGGGTGGGATGGCGGACAAATGCATAAACACCCAGAGCTGCCAATCAGACCCTTGGTCCATTGAGGCCAGTCTCGTCTACTCAGATTGGCAGGAGCTCTCCAGGGTCTCAGGTGGAGGTCTTCCACACTACCTGCCCCCTGATTCTTCACTGGAGACGCTGGAGAATGAAGCTGGAGACTTCTGCAAGCAAAGCAGTGGCTCTAACACTGAGCCACAGCCCCACAATATTATCCATCAGCAGGGCCAAAGAGGTGTCCTGCATTTCTGCACCCACAAAGCCTGCCCAAGACACCACCCAAGAGAGACTCAAGAGCTGCACTGCGCCCGCCTTCCGGAGGGACCTGGAGCACACGGCCAGACGGAGCAGAAAAAGCCAGCCCTCCACGCCGCAAGCAGCTCCTTTCCCTGGAATGGGGAAGATTAATGCACTCATCAGCGACTCCCAGGAGGAGATAATGATATATAATTTTACATCTCTTACTCTCAAGGGTTAAGAGGCAGTGCACGTAATAGCCATCTAAAAGAGTCTGTTTGAAAGCAAAAAAGTCGATCCCTGGCTTTTCCGCCCTGCACAGGCTGACGGCCTGTTTGGCTTCTATCACTGGCACTCCATTAGGTGGCAGAAAGGCAGGGAATCCACACTGGCCAGTTCAGCAGCCCCCGCTCAGTTCTGCCACAGAGCTTGCGCTGCTGGATCCTTTGGAAACCGTGACTGTGCTGAGCTCTGAACGATCAGCCCACATCCTGTCTCCCTGCCACCAGGAAGCCCGCTCGACAGCCCCACCTAAGTGGCCGTCTCTTCTTGGCAAACGACAGCTGGAAAGAACCCAAAGGCTATCCCAGAGCTGCAGATGCAATGGCCCGTCACGAAAGGGAACCTGGTAGTGGACGAGGCACGTGGCCAGGAGTGGCACAAAGCTCTCCCAAGCCCAGGCTCTGCTCCTGGCACGTGATCCTCTCTCGGTTCTTCCAAGGTTTTTATCTCTCACCTGCAAAGCACCAAACTGGGGGGGGGTGGTGGTTGTCATTAATTCTCTTTTATTTGGGGGTGGGGGTGGGGATAGATGCAGCCTTGACCAGAGGCAGCAGGCATCGTGGACCCATTTCAGAGTTTTGTCGGAAGAGTTTAAAATCCTTGCACGTGCTTCACCGAGGAGCTGAGGATTGCCATTCCGTTGAGTTCCCGCAGCCGGCTGGTGTGCCTGCAGAAGACACCACACACCCAGATTATGCAAGGGACAACAGCCGGGTAAGAGATGGATTTCAGATTCACTTGCTGGGCAGAATCTCAGGTGGCAACTTTCAAAGAGCCAGTGACACGTGCCAACAGATTTCCCAGCAACAAAATGCACAGACACACCCTGCATTATCCGCATTCCTCCTCTTCACACAACAGAAAGATGACTGCGCGGACATATGCAGGGAATACGCTTGGTCCACACGAGGGGAAGGGAAGATGTGATCAGCCTTCCCATCTCACTCATGAGGGTCTAAGGAAGAGAGGTTCCACCTCCCCTGGCAACTGGGCGTACAACTTAGGGAGGCCTTCTGCACACTCTGATGACTAACAGTTTGGGGCGCAGGGGAACCAAAATCCCATTCCAGGTGCAGACTGCTGCAGAGCAACTGCAAAAATCAACTTTGATGCATGGAAGCTGCCCTGCTTTAAAGAGGGCAACAGAGAACCAAAACTGTGACCGAACAGAAAAAAACAATAAATTATAAACAATTGCTAAATGTATATTGCGTCACAGTGATTATTAGAAGCACAGGGATATTAAGGCAAAAACAAGACCGTCGCTGGGGAATGGGTCTTCTGGATGCCACATTTCCACCCCCTGGCGACAATCTCATTTTTGCCTTAATATCACTGTGACGCAATATACATTTAGCAGCTGTTCACAATTTATTGTTGTTGTTTTCTGTTCGGTCAGTTTTGGTTCTCTGTTGCTCTCTTGCCCGTGACCTCTCCTTTTGTTTTGGTTCTGCTTTACAGAGGTACAATCGGGAATCGGACCTGTGCACCACTAAAATGCCCACACAGGTTCTGGCTTCTGAAGTGGAAAACCCTCCCAAAAATGAGCATTACCAGAAGGGACACAACATCCAGGCTGCCTTTTAGGTCTGACTTTCTAAATCAAACAGTAAGCAGATTTCTACTGCCTAGGGATACTTTTAATTGATTTGCATGTTCAGCGCATTGGAACTGGTCTCCTTGGGCCAGTCACTTAGGAGGGGGGGCAGGTACCCGGGAAGTCTGACTGCGAGGAAAGCCCTCTGACTGCCTCCTGTGCCAGATGGAGAAGCCGCCAGTCCCACGCACCTCCCTGACTGCAGCCAAAGAGCTCAGCTGCTTTGATCGAGAATACCCCAGGATGAATCAGCAAAACTCTGCATTCCTTTTCCGGCTGGACCTTCCAGCCACCCAGTTTAGCTCTGTGGCTAAATGTCCGTTACGGGAGACCTGAAAACACCTCTGACATGTTCCACATGGTGGACGCAGGTGGCCAGCCAGATCCACAATTCAGAAGAAACTCCAGGTGGTCACAAACTAGGACTCTGCCACTTGGCTTTGTGCCAAATATTCGAATGAAGCTGCTGTGCCAATTAGAAAAATTACCTCCCTGCCCCGTTCAGTGCAGTGGAACTTGCCAGCAGGAGTTACCCACCCCAGGTGCTTCTCTTGGTAGCTCCATAACCTCTCAGACGTTCCCACGACTCCCCTGAAACAATGAGCCGGTTCCTAGGGGTACCTTGCATCAGCTGCACAGAGCTTTCCTATAGCGATTGCCGCGTTCTCTTGCACGGAGCCCTCCTGAGCATCCCCACCGGCGAGTTTCAATAGTGTCCTCACAACGTCAGTGCCTAACAAATTTGTGGCCGTCCCGGGCACCTCCAGGCATCTCCCGAGACAGAAAGCAGCGTTTCCTGCCACTGCCTCATCTTTGGAGCACAGAAGCTTGAGCAGCAAGCTACATTCTGGAAAACAAGCGAGTAAGGCAGAAGAGATGCCACGTCAGACATCGGGGAAAGAGGGTAAGGGGTGCTGTACAACTAAAGACCTCCCCCCCCCCCCCCCGTCATCTGGCAAGACAACTGGAAAGACGAGAAGCGAGGTGCCTGCTCTCAAAGTGGGGAGGGGGAGACAGTGCAAACAATTCACAGGAACGGAGTGATGAGCTCTTTGTGCCCAGCCTGACAAGGGCTGCCAAGAGCCTGACCTGCTGGTCCCTGTTCTGCCAGCACCCACGGAGCGGTCCTTTTGACGGCCAACGCAGAGGCCCTCGTAGAAGTGAAAGTGGGTGTCTGGGGACAAAAGCCAGACGGAGCCACGAGGGGGTCCTGCGCCGAAGAAGGGAATCAGCTGGGAGGGGCCCTTGTGTGACTTTCTGCAACAGGACCCTTCATGCTAAAGTTGAGAGGGGGCCACAGTTTCCTTGGAAGAACACAGCAATGAACATAACAGTGGCGCTTGCACAGAAGAAGAAACCAGAAAGATCTGAGGGTCTTTCACTTCCTCGGGTTCGACCGTGTTCGTATTGACATTTAAAGCCTTATGCAGCTCGGGGCCAGCGTCCTTTTAGGACCGCCTACTCCCATATGAACTTACCCACTCACTCAGGCCATCTCTGGGGGGCCCTGCTCTGGTTGCCCCCATCATCTGAGGCTAGACAGGTGGCAACCCAAGAAAGGGCTTTCTTGGTCGTGGCACCAAACCTTTGGAACTCCCTCTCCAGGGAGACTTGTCTGTCTACTAGTATCTTTCACCAGTAGGTGCAAGACTTTTATTTTGTTCGATGTTCCCCCACTAACTATTACTGGCCCTCCTCCCTGGCTGAGTAATTACGTGCATATATGTTTTAATAAGTTGTTTAAATATTGCATACACGCTCGTATTTTAAATGCTGTTTTGATGTCTTGGTGTTTCAATATAGCAGTGTTTTGATGTTTGCCACCTCGGGGCCCCTATTTGGGTAGAAAGGTGGCAATGGAATGCTTTAAATAAATAAATAAAATGGAAGCTTCTTCTGGAACTACCAGGACAGCAACACTGGGTGCCTCCCCATAGTCAGTCTAGCGCAAGGGTGTCAAACATGTGGCCCGGGGGCCACATCAGGCCCCCAGAGGGCTTTTATCAGGCCCGCCAGAGACTGGCTGTCTCCTGCTTCTTTCTCCAGTTTGGCTGCTGCTGTTGGCATTATAGCTTGCTTTCCTAGACTCTCTCAATCGCTCAGGAGAGATAGATAGGCAAGCCCCTGCTCCCTGCGCTGGGCTGAGGCTCCTCCCCCTCCCAGACTGCTACAGCACAGACATTTTGATGCAGTAATTCAGAGCAAGAAGTGTCAGTTATCAGAGACTGTTAAATAAACAAAGTATTGCAAGAATGCTAATGTTTCAGGCATGTTTTTATTTTAAGTTAAACAAAACCTTTTGTGTTTGTGTCTTTTATAAAGTTTGTATCTCCGCTACCTGGCATTACATTTTATGGTACACGTGGCTCGGCCCAACGGAGTCCAATTGATGTCCAATCCGGCCCTCCATAAAAATGAGCTCGTCACCCCTGGTCTTGTGTATCTGGCTAGCAGGTCTTCTACACCAATTATCCAAGTGGATCGGCCCCGAGTGGATCTGTCCTGGTAGTTACCGGTCCCAACAGGGCCTGGTAAATGAGCAGTGACTTTTTTGGAGACGGAGAAGTGTCCCTTCAGCTTGTCCCAGCAACATCAGCCTCTTCCCACTGTACTCAGTCTGCCTCCTTGCAGGAAAAATTAAAACAAAACGGGGGAGCCAGAGACCGCAGAGGAGATCTCGGGTCTTCCCAGAAGAGACTGAGATTTGAGACAGCTTTTGGACAGCGCTTCGGGGGAAGGGAGAGCTGTGAAGTTTGCCCTTTGTGGGGAATGACGTTTCCTTCCCCCTGCCTACCGCCCCCCAAGGAGGACCCAGCCTGTCCTTTCCTGCTTCAGAAGATGAGACGCTGCTTCCCTTACCTCAAAGGGGGCTTGTTTTGCATGATGAGCTCTCTTCTCATTGTAAAAAGGGGCAGAGGAACCATGGCTCGAAACCAGAGGGCACTGCTGCCCTGTAAGCGCACCTAGGCCCACTTGGCCATAAAACAGGATGAATGCCCCTCCTCAAAAGGGGCCCTCCCGCGGTCCCTCCCCAGGTGAACTATCTGCAGAAGAAAGTTGGCGCTTACTCTTGTCCAGCTTCACAATCTCCTTCTGAGCCTGTCGACTGCTCTTGCTGCAAACAGCGAGGGTCTTCATTGCGTAGCCAGATGTGATCTGCCCGCCCATCTAGATTGGAATTAGAAATAAATACGTGCCTATAAATTCAGTTATGCTTCCCAGGACTTGCAAGTAGTTTTTTCTAAAAAGGGCTGCGTGTGGACGTGCTTTACAGTAAGAACAGCCAGTTTTGTGAGGTGTCTCGGGATGTTTGATTTATATTCTTCCTCTTTAAATATATTAGCGTATAATTCTGTCCCAGTGACGCCTCATAATGGGATTCTACTTCTAACACTGCAACAATATCTGACCTTTAATGGGGACAGGGGCACCTCCAAGAATATATCTGCAATGCAAAAACTGCTTCTTGAGGGGCATTTCCATATATGAATTGCTGATAAGGGAATAAATCTCTCAAAGGGCCGGTTCTGTAGCACACTAAATGCCCAAAAAAGGTCTCTTGGGCCTTGACCATTTTCATTCTGCCACAAGGACAAAAAAAAATCTGTGATGTCAGCCTCTCTCTCTGAAACGGAGTCATCAAACAGTCTGGGAATATTTGTTTTTATTTCCTTTTTTCGCCTTGCTTCAAAAAAGCTTTATAGTTTGTATTGATACTGTGGAGCCCCAGAACACGCCGCACAAAAACACAGATGGCGCCTGAATCACAACAGAACTGCTGCACACGGGATGCCAAAGCCAAGCCCGGAAGTGCTGGGCTTTTCGTCCTTTAAACGACGGCAGCCTGAAATACCATCAGGCTGGGGCAGAGGCTACACTGTGAAATTAAATCAGTTTTATTTTTTTAAAGTATGTAGTATTTTCAAACGGATTACATTCTAGCACAATAGGGCCCCGTCCACACTGTCACTTTTGTCACTCATTTCTCCCTATTGCTTCAGGTTCCCCCACCCCCCATATGTTTTGTTCTCTCTAGTAGTCCCAGAGGGAGCAAAACACATGTGGAAAAGGGGGAGGAACCCAAAGCAATAGAGAGAAATGAGCAGCAAAAGTGACAGTGCGGACGGGGCCTAGGATTAGGACTCCAAAAACCTGAAAACAAAAGTGTAAGTAATCAGACACTGCAAGCAAGGAACCTGCAAGGAGTCATGGGGGGCACCTGTATCCCTCTCCCCAAATTTCCTTTCCTCTGTCCCTCCTCCTGGCAGCCCCATATCCTCTCCCCTTCCCCTGCTTCTTTCTCCCCCCCCCCCAACCTTCCCCCTCCAGTCTTCAGCTTTATTATTTATACAAGCAAGACCCGCGATACTTGCAGGGGGGGGTTAGTATTCCCCACAGCTCAGGGCCTGCTGGAGTCGCTCCAAAGGAGGACTTGCCTTTTATATATTATAGATAGCCCTGCTAGCTTTAAAGAGCGGAGGTGCATCTCAGATAGCACTGCAGTCTCTCTTAAAGATGCTGAAAGAGTTCAGCAAAACTGAAGGAAGAGGCAGTGAACTAGTGGGCAAAAAGTTTTGGGTAGGCAGCTGGGAAGTCTTCATAGTGAGTCTGAAGCAGGTAGAATGCACACTTTACATGCAGAACATCCCAGGTTCCAACTATCCCTCCGGGATGGGGAGACCCCTCTCTGCATGGAAGCTCTGGGGGGTATGGAGAGGGCTGGAGTAGTGCCTCCAATGCTCTCATTGCATACAGTTCCAGAGAAGAAGCAACATGTCTGAACAAATCCAGAGAAACCCTATGCCCGTTTGCTGCACAATGACTTCTAGTAAGTATGCAAGGACTTCCAGTGAAAAACAATAACAGTCATTCACTTAACACTGGAGACAAGACTTCGTCTCCCTGGCAGGCCGTTCTCAAAGGTAAATGCTCTCAGTTCGGCCGTCTGATTCCTTCTGCTTCCAAACAAAATATCAATACAAGTTTCTTGCTGGTTGATATATTTATAGTCCAAAATACAATACAAAGCAGTCGAAGATGTTCCGGTTATACAAACTTTTCGAGAATCCTTTCTCAAGACGGGACTTATATTGAAGCCACGCCTACAAACTAAGTGAAAGCCAAAACGCCTAATTAAAGAAACTGACGCTGGGCCAGAGATAGGAGCTTCTGCCCTGGAAACTTAGTTTGTAGGCGTGGCTTCAATGTAAGTCCTGTCTTGAGAAAGGATTCTCGAAAAGTATGCATAACCGGAACATCTTCGACTGCTTTGTATTGTATTTTGGACTATAAATATATCAACCAGCAAGAAACTTGTATTGATATTTTGTTTGGAAGCAGAAGGAATCAGACGGCCGAACTGAGAGCATTTACCTTTGAGAACGGCCTGCCAGAGAGACGAAGTCTTATCTCCCGCGTAATGACTTCTGGCAGAACAGCAGATTTACCTGCCACTGAAAAAGGAAACAAACACTCTGTACAAGTGCTTCAAAACTGGGGGAAGAAATCACCTTCAGAACACAGATCATTTTCTTTACCAGACCTTGCTTCACCGCCTCTTCCACGGCCACTGGACTGGCAGGCAGGATGCGACTCAAAAGCCCAATCGCTCGCTTTAATGAAAAGAAAATGGGAGGAAATGAAAAAGTTAATCGCCCTTCTCTGAATGCAAATTATAATATTTGTTTGTCTAGCAGTCGGCTCGCCAGAGCTGACGGAGCTCTTTGTCTCTGTGAAGATGTTGACTGCAGCACGAGAGAGAGACAAAGGAAGTGGCAAGCAAATGTCTAATATTAATGATCTGGAAAGACTTTTGTGGCTTTTTTTTTTTTTTAGAATTAACCGGATGCGGAGCTCAACCAATAGGATGGGAGCTTCTGAATAGCGACAAAACATCTTTCCACCTCAGCCAGTGCTCAGAGTGATTGGCTGAGAATTATAACAAACCACAACCAGAAGACAAAACATCACCCCCCTCAATCTACTCTAAGCCATGAAGATGATTTAAGCCATTAAGTCAGCGGTTCTCAAACTGTGGGCTGGGGGCCAAAAGGAGATTGCAGTTTCTCACAAAGGTGGAAGGAGAAGGAGAAGGAGCAGGGTGGGCTGGGTGATAAGGCTCAGGGGCGAATACAGCTTGTTGCTCAATAATGCCGCATATTTATAAATACTAAGGGAAAAAAATACAAACGTGTTCCACGTTAACAGTTGTTAACTAGGGGCGTATATAAGGAGATCGGTATATACTGAGATTTGTAATCAGAGATCTGTATTTGGCTACTCAAGTAGCCCTGCCTGAATAACAGTCAATATTATTCGGCTTTTATTTGGGTGTTGCAAGTGAAGGGAATGGGTTTTAAGTTTAAACCCCTCCCCATGCCTCTAGGAGCTGGGCCATGGCTGCAGCGCAACTCGAGAGAGAAGGGTGGGTGGGGGGTTAAAGTTTAAATCCCTTTCATCCCCGCACCGAGTTGGGCCGCGGCTGTGGCGCAACTCCAGAGAGAAGGGAGGGGGGTTGAAGTTCAAACCCCTAACATGCCCTCCCTGGAGTCATGCTGCAGCTCCAGGGAGGGGGTGGAAGGGGTTTACACTTTAAACCCCCCCCCCCCCTTCTCTCTGGAGTTGCACCGCAGCCGCGGCTGACTCTGGGAGAGGAGGAAAGGGGTTTAAAGTTTAATTCTCTATCATATCCTAGGGAGACAGCCTCCTTAAGGTATAATGGAGCCAAATATACATTCGGGTTTCCCTAATACTAACCCGAATACCAGTACAATACCAATACTGGTTTTCAGGGATATTTAGGAATGCAGGATATTTTTGGGTCCCAAACACTCCAATCTGAATAGAGCCAAAAAAAATTTCTTGCACACCCCTAATATTATTTTCCTGCATTTTACACTGGGGAGCTGGGAAGTAGTGTGGCATTACTTTGCAAATGGGTCATAACCTCAAAAAGTTGGAGAGCAGTTTGCACGAGGTAGCAAAACGGAAGCCACAGAATGCTGAAAGCAACCAAGACATGCTTTATCCATTCCTGAATACTCGGAATGATCCTCATCCTCTGAATATCAAAAGTTGGGCTACGATCCCTGGTGAAAAGCCAGAGCGACAGTGAAGGATTCCAGTGAGAAAAGTGATCCCAAACTGACCCCTGCCTCAGTTCAGAGCATCAACAGGCAGACTGTGGACTTTTCCAACTCACCCCTCTCCTCCCACTTTCTCTAGTGTTGACAGTGGTTGCTATCACCGCCCTAGTACTAATAATCAGGTTTCCTTAAGGTGCTCTGAATATGCAAATCTTAAGACAATGTGCTGGCAAATTCATCCTCCATAAGTACAGAGAACACAAGCACGGATCATGGTTTGTAGGGGGATGGGCCCAGGGTGGAGAGCCACACCCACGCAATTTAACTGAGTAAGACTGGCTTGGTGGGTGGAGGGTACCAGAGGGAAGAATGGTATGCAACTGAAGCAGATCTGGGGCAAAGAAAGCTGCAGATTTAGTACCAATTATCTTCCAGTTTGGTGTAGTGGTTAAGTGCGCGGACTCTGATCTGGGAGAACCGGGTGTGATTCCCCACTCCTCCACTTGCACCTGCTGGATGACCTTGGGCAAGCCGTAGCTCTGTACCAGCTGTTCTCTCAAGGGCAGCTTGGGAAAGAGCTCTCTCAGCCCCACCTACCTCATAGGGTGTCTGTTGTGGGGAGGGGAAGGGAAAAGGAGTTTGTAAGCCGTTCTGAGACTCCCTTGGGGAGTGGAGGGCGGGGTATAAATCCAATCTCTTCTTCTTCTTCTGTTAGCTTGGATACCACTTACCGTCACGACAGTTCCATCTTGGCTGCTGAGGAGGCCCATGCATCTCCGAGAGATCTCTTCTGCAAGCTCCTGAAACGAGTGCCAGGTTTAGAATGCCAGGTGACTGTGAACCCCTTCCCCTCTTCTGCCCCCCGGCCCCTCGGTTGCCCCTCCCTTCCCACCTAGTCCTGTGTCCCCCTCTGTGCCTCCTTCCTACACCCACTTTCACGCCCTCCCACCTCCCATGCGTCTGCATGCCCTTTCTCCCACTGGGCTGGACACTTTGTGGCTGAGAGTGCCACCTTAGACACTGCTGGGCACCCCACACAGCCAGGCAAAGCAGGCTGGGGAAGAGCAGGTGGTCGGGAGCCTTGGGCTTCAGCGGCTGGCCCATCTCAGGGGATGCTGACATAAGAACAGAAGAGCCAGGCTCTTTTTTTGTAGAAAAAGCCCAGCAAGAACTCATTAGCATATTAGGCCACACCCAACAGCAGAAACTCATTAGCGTATTAGGCCACACCCCTGACCGCACAGCTCTCTCCCAGGATCGGCTTCCCCAGGAGCCCCGCGGCTGTGAGGTGCCTGGGGAACCCGAGGAGGAGAGGCAGTTTGAACTGCCTTCCTTCCCTGGAGCGTCTTGGCTTCCCCAGGCACCCCGCGTCTTGCAAGGCACCTGGGGAACCGGGGGAGGGGGAGGCTGTAGGTGTGGCCAACTCAGAAGCCAGCCAGAACTCCGTTCCTGTGCGCTCCTGCCCCAAAATAGCCCTGCTGGTGGTCCATCTGGTCCAGCACCCGGTCTCACACAGCAGCCAGCCAGTTCACCGGGAAGACCAACAACAGGACAGAGAGGCCGAGGCCTTCCTCTGATGTTGCCTCTTGGCTCTGGGATTCAAAAATTGACTGCCTCTGAATGTGGAGGTCCCCTTTATGGCTAGCAGCCACTGATAAAGTCTGCTGCTGGCCGTGAGCAAAACAGCAGCTTAACACTGAGCAAGGCGGCCACAGTTCCGGGAAGGCGCCACTTAAGTGCAGCCCGTGAGGCTCCATGCCACGGGATAACAGGCCAGACTAAAGCGGAGTCCAGCTCTGCCCAAATTGGCACTGACCACTCTGGGGCACTTGGCTGCCTGAAAGGACAACCCCCGGGAAAGGATGGCATCATAGAGACTCGCGAAAGGTTTCGGTGTAGAGGTCCCTTCTGCCAGAGGAAAGACACGCACACCCCACTGTACCTGGATGGCTACGCTCGGTTCTAGAGAGCAGTTCATCATTAGGCCGAGGACCGCCTGTAGACAGGCTGGGTATCTGGCGGCTTTGCTTCCAGACCAGCACTCGTCCTGCGCAAGCGGAAGACAGAAGGTGCCTCTTTGGTGATAATGCAGCCAACAGTTCAATGGAGGGGGAAAGAGGAAGAGTCCATTGGCACCAGGAAGACGGACAAAATGTGTGGTGGGGGAGGAGCTCTCGTGTATCTGAAGGCGTGAGCAGCACAGATTCTCTGCCACAGATTTTGTTAGTCTTTCAGGTTCTGCTGGACTCTTCCTCTTTTTTTACTGCTACAGACTAATACAGCTGCCCATCTTGACCCGTCTCCACGGAAGGGGGAGTCCAAGTGGCCCCAGCTCACAACTTCTTCCCGGGCCACCCTCTCCTGACCACCACTCAAGCAACCCGACGGTTTTGCTTCAAAGGGGAGATGGTAGGCCCTTGGCTGTGAGGAAGGGAGTTTATTTTTTTTTAGGGAAGAAAATGGTAAGAGAGACTTGACCTGTTAATTCTTTGTATGGTTATTTGAATGGTTATTCCTGCCCCGCCCACCCACCCCCCCGGGAAGTTAAGGTCGATTTCCCCTTATATGTTTAATTAAACTATTTCAGCTCTCACCTTTCCACTACACGTGGCCTCCAAGTAGCATTACAGAATCCATACAATTAAATAAGTTAGCCATGACCCAATAAAAAAGCAAGATTACCTGGAACCCACACCCCATGGCAGACACAGGATAAACGCTCCCAACCACACCCAGAAATTGACAGCTGAGTTTAAGCAGCAGCTGGAAGCTACTGGCCTTTGTAACGGGGAAGGGCTATAACTCCGCCTTGAATCACAAAGAAAGGCAGGGTATAAACGTTTTAATCAATACAAAGTAATAACAACTCGCTGGGGGAGCCCCTGCTTTGCATGCAGCTTCAGTCCCCAGCCCTTCCAGCTACAGGGTCTCAGGGACAGCCCCGGCCACTCCAGTTTATAATTTTTAAAAAAGAATTTAAAATCATAAATCAGTATGTGAATCTCCAGAAGGGACCGCAAGCTGGATAGGTGGCAGCAGGGCAGGAGGGCGTGGGAGGAAGACCCAACACAAGACAAGCTGGGCCAACGCGAGGGGCCGTGCCGACTCACCACGAGGTTCAAGCAGGCCTGCCAGCCGTCCTGGCTTTCAGCCACCTGCATCCGGATCACCGTGTCCGAGCAGAGGTCCCCCATGATGGCGATGCACTGCGCAAGGGCCGTCTGGTTCACGGTCTTGATGGAATTCTTTGGGAAACGAGAGAGAGAAGGGGTATCCGTCTGGCCACTGCGAATACTGACCCCCGTTCCAAACAGCCCCAAGGATTACAGCACAGCTGCCTTTGAAACCACAGCCTGGTGCTGTGCTGTGCTTAGAAGATTCTCTTGACCAGAAGTAACCCCACATTATTTTTAAAACCAATGTTTTGAGGAGATGCCAGCTCTCTAATGGGTACCACAAGGGCACAGGCAGACAAAATTAAGCATTTTCTGAATGCAAAGCAGGGGGGTAGAGGTTCTCTCCAGCCCTCACAGGGGTTTCATGCCAGGTCCTCGTCATTCAAAGAGCACACACATGTGGCGGGGGGGGGGGGGGGGATTTCCACTACTGATGCTTAAAACAGCTCAGTCTTGACGGGAGACACTCCTCACCACAGCAGCCACAGACTTATTTCCCACCAGGGCTATGGGCAGCTGTGGCTAAACAGTGCTGAGAGGGAGAGAGGAATATGCAGGCATTTATACATTTGCACTCCCACTTTTCTCCCCACAGCTGAGATACTAAGAGAGGCCAGTGTTGGGTCAGGCCAGTGGCCCATCCGGTCCAACACTCTGTCTTACATAGTGGCCAAAACCCAGGGGCCATCAGGAGGTCCACCAGCGAAGCCAGAGTTGGACAAAACAGTTTTAGAACATGTCTCCTTTTCTCCATTTTCTCACCAGAACACCCCTGTGAGGTAGGCCAGGCCGAAAGTTTGTGACAGGCCTAAGGTCACCCAGAGAGCTTCCAAGGTAGAACTTTGGGAGTCGCCTAGGGTCCTAGTCCACTATTCTATCCCCCACAGCACACTGGCTCTCAGTGGACGACTACCTCTGGATATGAAGGTTCACTTTGTCACCTTGACTAGTAGCTGCTGATGGAACTAGCCTCCTTGGATTTGCCTCTTCCCTTTTAAAGCACTTGTGGGCATGGCCATCACTATATTCACCAGCACTGAATTCTATACTTGTTGAAAACACAAGCACTCCCTTTAGTCCGTTGACTTCGTTGCATGAGGAGGGTGTTGATACTATGCTCATTCCAGGCCGCTGGCGACCAGCAGCAGGGTGCAGGGGCCCAAGAGAGGAAACTTGCTCAAGGTGACAAAAGACTGTGAACCTCGAGTGGTGAACTGGCACCCAACTGCCCACAAAGCAGTCAGGTACAGTCAAGAAAATGACTAAGACAAGACACCGCGGGGCGGGGGGAGGCCAAACCAAAATGCAGGAGCTAAAAAAGGAGTGGCGAGGTGCAAAGGGGAGTAGTTTACCTGACCTTTTAGACCCAGGGCCCCCAACCTTAGGGAGCACGAGGGCACCTCTGGAATTCTGACACAACGTGGTAGGCACGGCCACAAAATGGCTGCCACAGGAGGTGGAGCCAACTACAAAATGGCTGCCAAGGCTTACTTTCAGTCGAACAGTGATGATCCGTGTGCTGGGGTGGCAGCTGCTGCCAAAGCATCGATTCGAAAAAATCTGCACAGTCACTCATAAGAACATAAGAGAAGCTAATGTTGGATCAGGCCAATGACCCATCTAGTTCAACACTCTGTCACACGGTGGCCAAAAATACCAGGTCAGTGGGGCCGGGACACTAGAAGCCCTCCCACTGTTGCCCCCCCCCCCCCCCGGGTCAAGCACCAAGAATACAGTGCATCACTTGCCCCAGACTGAGAGTTCCAATCTATTGTTATGTTGATTTTAAATTGTTATATGATGTTTTAACTGGCATCTATGCCCTTGTAAGCCACCCTGAGCCCACTTGTGGAAAGGGCGGGGTATAAAAATAAAGATAGATAAATAAATAAATAAATAACTTGTGGCTAACAGCCACTGATGGACCTCTGCTCCAGATGTACTCAAAAGCCTTGCTGGGCAAAAGCCCCACGGCTCCGCCCACATTCTAAAAGCTCCTGGAAGGCGCCAGAAGAGGTGGCGGGGGGCGCCTTGGCATCCATGGGCACCATGTTGGCGCTCCATGTTTCAAGTCCCACAAGGCAGACCAAAAGGCCACCGAGTGAGCAGCCTACTGAAGCCTCCAGCTGCCCCCCCCACAACACGACGTGATCCGGGGTAGAAACTCCAGGCCACCTCCAAGTGGCTGCAATAGTTGAGGCAACCCTTTGTCAGGATTTAGTCTCCACCCACTTCTGGATTTTTAGGAGCTTGCCCATCGGTTCCCGGGACTGTTTTTTATTGTTCTGATTCTAGCCAAGGAAAGTCACTGCAAAAATGAAGCAGAACTGCAGGACAGAAACTGGACAGAAACAATTCTTTGCAGCTAAACAGGTGAAGGGCGAAGGCAGAGATCTCTCTCACCAGCAACTGCGCGAACAGCGGCAACACGCCCACGGAGAGCTTGATGCGGCACTGGATTCTGAACCTGTTGGCAAAACACGGCTGGTCTCAACGTGAGGTTTTGGAGAAAGGAGAGACTGCCTCAAGGGCACGGAAGTATTGCCAAGCCTCTCCAATCTGCTTTTCCCCTGCGCTCCTTAAAAGTGACATCAAGTTATAGGAATCAATAAAGAGCTGAAAGGGGGCCAACATACAGTGCTCCTCACAGCCGACACATCTTTTGTCAAGCTGGAAAAATGACAAAGGAGCCAGTGGAAACCTTTATGAGTTCAGCTGCCTCGGGGGACAGAAAAAGCGGGGGGGGGGGGGGGGGGGGCAAACCTCTCTAACATTGACTTAGGAGGCAATGTCAGAGAAGTCCCTTAGAAGACAGCCAAACCCCAACTGCACAAGTCAAGACTACTTGGATACAACTGGTTGCCTTCCCAGTCCTCTGTTACAGGTCTGGAAGCCTTTTAAAGGAGCATTTACGCATCTGCTACCATCACCAGCACAGGGTGGAGGATATCAGGGCTGGCTCTGACACACACTGAGGAGGGAGGAACTGCCAAGGCCCAGGACCCACTGTCACAGAACGCCTCCCCCCCCCCAACTCGCATGTCCAGGAGCCTTTCCCTGCCCATTTGCTGGCCGCTGCCTGCCCAGGGCCCCTCAAAACCGAGAACCGGCACTGGTGGAAGGCTTGCTTGGCTGGACGCCTCTGTGTCTGCCATGAACGCTGGCGGGAGACCAGTTAACCTCCAAAGCCATAACTCTGGATTAGCGTGAAGCTCAAAGACAATGCAGCTTACTTCTCTTCCGCGATGAGGCTGGTCAGCAGGTTCATCGCACGACTAGCTCTGCTGTCAAAAACGCGGACAAAGGACATCAAAGTCTGCAGCCACCTAGAAGAGAAGGGGAGGCACCTTGGCTCAGGGAGGCAAGAAAGGCCACCGACAGCTCAAGTTCCAAGGCAGCGGCAGGGCCAAACCTACGGAGCGATGCCTGTGGACAAGAGGGGCCCAGGTGACTCAGAAGGCCAGAGCTACTGGTAGCAAGCAGGGGGAGTGCATCGCTGCACATGGCCCAAGAGAGAACCCAAGACAAGCTGCCTGAAACCCCGGGCAAACCTGGCCCTAAAAAGCGAGCCACCGGAAGGGGGGGGGGGGTGTCGTGTCTGGATCTGAAGGGCTGCTGACCCCACACTGCTGATGGTAAAGCACTCAAGACCGCCACTTTCCCACGTGCAAAATGGCCGTCTGAGTAACGCCAAGGAACCTCCCCATCACGTGAAAAAGGGCAGCTGACCAACCCTAACCCAGGCATACCACGAAGCGATTTATTGTTCTGCACAGATGAAGCCCGGGAACAATCCGTGGCCCCCTGCAAAAGTGGACAAGAGAGGTTGACTCACAAAACTTTCCACTTACTGCCTGAATGATGTGCGTCTGTGTGTGTGTGTATATATATATATATATATGTAGGAGGTGTTGGAGCATAATTTATAAATTGTCACTACAAATGTTGGAAAACCCTTTTCTTTGTTATTTCAAACAGCTGTACTCAAATATGGCATTTTTTGAGGTGTGAAAAGGGGAGGGGGGGAAACGGACAAGTTAAAAATAGCATGGCTAAGCTGGGCGCATCTTTCCTTTATTAATTCTCTTCAGTGACTGGCTGAAATCCCAGTTACCAAGTACATCTGCGCTGGCATGAAATTCGAGGTGTACGCAAAAGAGAAGAGACAGACAGTGCAAATGAAGGGCCAGGTGGATGGAACGGTCTCTTTCCTCCAACTCACGTTGATCATTAAAAATATGTCCAGAATATGCATTTATGTTGATAAGCTTTGTATTTGAACACCGACATCTCTTGCAAAAAGTAAGAGGTTTTCTACCCCTGCTGCTTGACTTAGCCGCATGGAGCCAAAGCGGGAGACCCCTCAGCTTTCCCCTGCCCTCCTCACCTCCTCCTGGACCTCGACATCCTCCGTGAGGCCCCACCAGAGTCTCCTCCCCCTACGCTGCCCAAGGGAGGGTGGCTCGCTCCCCCTGCCTGCCGCACGGCAGCCTCGGCTGCTCTTGCCCTGCTCAGCCATTGAAACAGAAGCCCGGAGGGCAAAGGCCGGGTGACTATTTTGACTTCTGCAATTGAGAGGAAGTGGAAATGAGGCTCCACAAAGACAGGTCTGATTCCGCCACCAAAGGCAAAGTCGTGGAGGGAGCTGACTTCTCTTCCGTGAGAAACAAGAAGAACCCGAGCGTCTGTCACTGGGGCTGGGGATACATGGGATGCCAGACTGCCATTTCTTTCAGCAGATCTGAATCCCAGGGGGCTGAGACTTCTGGACCTCCTGAGGGCACCTGGGGTGTTTCTGGCCACCGCGTGCCTCAGAGTGTTGGACTGGATGGGCCACTGGCCTGATCCAACACTGGCTTCTCTTATGTTCTTATGGTTAACGGCCAGTGGGTCCAGACTCTCAGCCATGGTTATTATTATTATTTATTTATTATTATTATTATTTTGCAGAGGGATGAGGATGGCTATTCCACCCTTCTGCCGAATGCTCAGCTATAACAGAAAAGTAGCAAAGAACAACTATAAATAAACAGCACTGGTGAAGGAACAATATAGCTCTTCAAGATGCTTACACAAATAATACTGATGCGATAAAGCTTTTAATACAAAAAACGATTGCCGAATTCCTATTAGCAATAAGGGCCCATCAACCTAACAACCCACACACCGGAAGGGACGAGCCGCATTAGCAGGGAGTCGGAGCGCACTTCTGGCGTGTGGGCTCTTAGATTTGTGGACCTTTATTGTTAACAGGGAAGTCGAGAGGGCCTGGCGTGAGGGGGTCCACGGGGTCGCGAAGAGCTGGAGTCGACTGTGCGACTGAAAAAACAACAACAAATTGTTAATAGGAATTAGACCATCGTTTTTGTATTAAAAGCCTTATTGCATCAGTGTTATTTGTATAAGCATCTTGAACAGCTAGATTGTTCCTTCACGAATGCTCAGCTATAAGCATGCAACGGATTCTGGATTCCGACGGGACGCGTACTTGGTCAGGTCCAGGTGTCTGAGCAGCAGGCTCCTCCCATGCTCTGCCTGCGCATAGAGAGACAGCAGGACCAAGCACTCTTCCTGGATTTCGGACACCTCAGAAAGCAACAGAGTGGGGAGCTGTGAGTTCACGTAGGGGTGCGTCAGAAGTAAGCGCTGGTTCTCCTCTGCAAAGGGAAAAAGGAGGATGTTTGGCCGGCCGAACCAGATATCGGGAGAGGCTTTACCAGCACTGAGACCCGCTATTCAGGAAATCACTCGGGTGGGAGAACATGGTTCTGTTTCTGCTCAAGGGTCCAATCTGAAGGCAAGAGTGTGCTGCCTGGACTCTCCTTTGCTCACCTTCTCCTCTCGATCTCCCTCCCCCCTCCCACGTCTAAAGGGCAGGTTATGTAACTCATACATGCACGGCAAGCTATTCTCATCTCCTTTAGTTCCACCTTTCAAGCTTCATTTCAGGACACAAGAAGTGTGAACTAAAGCAGATTTTGGCAGCTTCACGCCCCAGAAGTTAATACATTCTCTTTTCTCTCTCCCTCCCTCTTTTTTCCAAAGCAGAAAGAAGAGGAGGAGGAAGAGGAGATTGGATTTATATCCGCCCTTCACTCACTTAGAGTCTCAGAGCGACTTACAAACTCCTTTCCCTTCCCCTCCCCACAACAGACACCCTGGGAGGTAGGTGGGGCTGAGAGAGCTCTCAAACAATTGTCCTTGAGAGAACAGCTGGTACAGAGCTATGGCTTGCCCAAGGTCATCCATCAGGTGCAAGTGGAGGAGTGGGGAATCAAACCCGGTACTCCTAGATTAGAGTCCACGCACTTAACCACCACACCAAACTGGCTCTCCGGGTCCTGGTGTTCTGCTTGTATTCTGCATCCCTTTCGCTCTGAGACCTCCACAGACACCTGAAACCAGCGAGGCCTGAGTCACAAGAGTGGCATGGATGTGAAACTAACAGGCCATCATCGCAAGATGGATCTTGAGGAAGGTCGCATTAGAAAGGCCACATAAACTCTGAGGCTGAACTTCTTTGGCTTTGGGGGGAGGAGAGAGAGGAAACGTGCTTTCACAAAATCCCCCCCACACACACACACACACCACTCTTCCAGCCCTTTCTGTGGTCCTGGCAGTGATGGCAAATGGGGAGAGGCTCTGGATCAGGGGAAGAGCCTCTGCTTGGCATGCAAAAGGTCCAGTGTCCAATCCCCGGCATTTCCAGTTCAAAGGACCAGGCAGGAGGTGATGGGAAAGACCTCCACCTGAGACCCTGGAGAGCTGTAAAGAGGGGCTGTGGCTCAGCGGTAGAACATTTGCTCAGCATGCAGACGGTCCCAGGTTCAATCCCCAGCATCCGGGCACTGATTTCTTTCTCAATGTTATAACAAGAGGCAATGCTGAAAGCAGGAAACATTGATGCTGCTTCAGACCTCAAGCATCAGTGCTTCCTCCTCTCATTTTGATTTTGAGATGACATCACATAATCACCAATATCCCTGGTGCTGGGAGGGGAGCAACAGTGGGAGGGCTTCTGGAGTTCTGGCCCCGCTGGTGGACCTCCTGGTGGCACCTGGGTTTTGGCCACTGTGTGACACAGGGTGTTGGGCTGGATGGATCACTGGCCTGATCCAACACTGGCTTCTCTTATGTTCTTATATGACTGTGTGACTGGCCCGTAGCTAACATGGGCCCCATGGGGGCTGGCCCCCTTGTATTTCTTCTGGGCCCCCTCCCTCCCAGGCTGCCCCCAAAGTGCCCCAGTTTGCCACCTGCA
This sequence comes from Lepidodactylus listeri, assembly GCA_029233225.1. NCBI lineage: Eukaryota > Metazoa > Chordata > Lepidosauria > Squamata > Gekkonidae > Lepidodactylus > Lepidodactylus listeri. The sequence goes on along the minus strand of JARCFY010000014.1, from coordinate 71,935,377 downwards.
TCGTGCTTTGATTTAATTAATTGGTGCCCCCCCCCCGGCCCTCTCCCCCAAAATTTCCTAGCTACAGGCCTGCCGTGTGATGACACCGGAAGCCAGAGCTTCGCCAGAGCCCTGCTTCCTGCCTTTGTGTTGCGCTCCTGTGGTCGAAAAGGGAAAAATGGCGCCCTTGTGAGCTACCACTACTGACCATAAGTACGGTAAAGGCTTTGACCCTTTTAGGAGAATCCCCCCGCCTTGATTCCCAAAAGGGAAGCCTCACTTTGCAGCCTGGGAACACAGTGGAGAAGTTGGATGGGATTATTTTGGCTTCGTTCTAGCAAAATCCACCTCTGGTGATAATCCTACCTGACGCAGGGAGATTACTTTGCTGCACGGCTTGCATTAGCTAAAAAGGACGTGAACTTCTAGCCATCCGCTAAGGGAGTGTGTCTGTCATCCCAGCGCACTCACAGAACAGACTGAAGAGCGAGAGAGATCTCTGTGGCGGAGGTTCCCTCTAAGCCACTTTAGGGAAGGTTTAATAGACACGGCTGGGGCAGGGGAGTGGGGGGATCCCCAAGATCGCTGCTAATGCTGTGAACTCGCTGTCCTGACGCCTGACCCGCAAATCTCTGGCACGGAGCAAGTTCTGGGCATCATGACCACCCACGGGAGCAATACTCATTGACAGGAATACTCTCCAGCACAGGCAGGGTCATTTCAGTGGCACATTAACAGCCATTCGCGTTGATTACCGTTCCCTTTGCAGACGGCTTCCCACAGGAGGATGAGGGAGAGGGACAGCTCCACGTCGGCGGGGGACTGCATCTCAGGGCAGAATGCACTGGAAAATGAAGAGGTTTTGTAAACGCCACAGGGAAGCAGGCAGGTCAGAAGAGAAGCCAGATGTTGCCTTTGACATCTGAAAACAGTGGGTGCAAGGTTCGGAATGACATAGGACTCTTCCTCAACCCAGACGTTAAAGCAGGGGGGGAAATCAGATCTTGCGCAGGAAAGCTATTTGTTTATTTAGATATTTATATCCCACTTTTCTCACCAACAGGGGGACCCAACGCAGCTTACATTATTATTGTTCTCTATTCTGCTTTCCATCCAAGGTGCTGGCTACGGCCTTTCAAGCCCTTCACGACCTGATACCCACCTGTCTGAAGGACCCCATTGTTCCACATGTCCCTGTGTGCCAATCACGGTCTTCAGGAAGCCATCTTTTGGGTATCCCACCACTTGGGGTGGCCCGTCTGGCACTGACCAGCAGTGTTTCCTCGAAGCTGAGTTAGTGTCAGCTAGCTTTAGCCTCTGCCTCATACATTGTTCTCTTAGCTCAGGAAGGATGGCTCCAGCGCAAACTGATTCATGCAGTGGCCAAATTGTTCGCTCACAACTTTAAGGCCAGTAGCTCACAAAGTAGAATTTTTGCTCACAAGATTCCACAGCTTAGAGGGGGCATTGCGGACGTGGCCCCAGCTCTGTGGAGTGGGCTCCCTGGAGTGGTGGAGGAGACCCCCTCCTCAGAGATTTTCAGGGGCACTGCAAGACCTGCCTGTTTGAGCGGGCTCTCAAGGGGATTTGAATGGCAGGCATCTTTTGAAGGGTGGGAGAGGGGGAAGCAATTAGGGGCTTGCTATGTTATCTTTGGTTTTAGCTGGGGATGTCTCAACTATTACTGTAAGCCACCTTGAAGCAAGAGGAAAGGTGGGATATAAATGTTTTAATTAATTACTTAATATGCTTCACAACAGTCCTGTAAGGGAGGCAAGGCTGAGAGAGAGTGATCGGTCTAAGGTCTTCCAGTGAGCTTCCATGAGACGGGATTTGAACCTGGCTCTCTCAGAGCCAGTTTGGTGTAGTGGTTAGGAGCGCGGACTCTAATATGGGAGAACTGGGTTTGATTCCTCACTCCTCCACTTGCACCTGCTGGCGTCACCTTGGGTCAGTCACAAGTTCTCTCAGAGCTGTTCTGGAAAAAGCCTTTCCTGAAAGAACTCTCTCAGCCCCGCCTACCTCACAAGGTGTCTGTTGTGAGGAGGGGAAGGGAAAGGTGTTTGTAAGCCACTATGAGATTCCAAGTGAAGGGCAGCGTATAAACCCAATCTCTTATCTTCTGTCTTCTACTTAAGTTCTCTACTCTTCTGTCTTAACTGCTGCACCGTGCTGGCTCTAAGTGACACGGCATGCTGGCAAACTATTCGTTCCCAAGGAAGTCAGACTGAGTTGCAGCATACAGTGACCATTTTGGTGAGGGTTAGGCCAGAGCGATACCAGTAGAAGAAACGGCAGGCGGCATGTTCCCGAGAGGGCACTTTTCAAAGTGTTGTAAAATGGGAGCTGCCAAGAGGTTCTAGGTGCTTAAGTCCAAGTCTCAGCCTTCCACAGACAAAGTCTGAGTCCAGCAGCACCTTTAAGACCAACAAAGTTTAATTCTGGGTATAGGTTTCTGTGCATGCACACGAAAGCTTATACCCAGAATAAAATTTTGTTAACGTGTGGATGCACACTTCTTCACAGACACTCTGCAAGAGGCCTGTCTACAATAGCTACACACACCCACACCCACACCCACAACCTGGTCTCTGCTGCCATTGTTCTTCCTCAAAGGCTGCCTTCACTCCCATCACTCTTTCCATAGAGCTGCTCTCTAAAAAATTCATTTTCCACAGAATTAACAAGGAATTGGCAGCGAACCAATGCTTTTTTGATTTCTTCTGGGCCTTACGTGGCAAAGCTTCGGGAGACAGCCGAGCATCAAAACAGGGCCACTGGCATTATTGCTCAGCACGAGGTAGAATCTAACACAAATCCAACCTGACAGAACCAATAAGGAGCAAAGATAGCAGAAATCCTGCAGGAAGATCGTCTCCCTGGAGTTGAGGGGAAAAAATGAAAGAAGATGTCCAGAAAAAGTTTCAGCAGTTAGAACAAAAATTGACGGAAGCCGAAGCAGTCGATGAAGCTACGCTGCCTTTGGCACGGTGACTGCCGCTGCTCTTTGGTTCTGGGCGAGTGCAGCACTTTGCAGCTCCGCGATCTGATACCCTTTCACGTTGTGTTTTCCTAAGCTACTCTTGCCCTCCGGCCCAACCATTTAAAAAGACTGACCCTTCAGAAATAATGCGGAGGAAGTACTGAAGCAGATTTTCCTGTGATGCCTCCAAAAAAACCACTGTTTATTCTAAAAGGTCACCTAGAAGGCAGTGAAGACTTCGCAACCGGCTGCAGGATTATCTGCTGATCGGCCCGGTCTGAATTTCATACAGCGATTGTGTTTCTTGCAGGGAGCCTTCCTCTCTTTGCTCCCCCTGCAAACACTCCACGGTTCCTCCCGCAGACAGCCCTTACCGTCTCATGACCTCGTTGTCATTGATGATACTGAATCCATTGTTTGTTCTGAACAAGGTCTGTTCAGTGCCTGTAACAAGTTCAGAGATAAGAAGTCAGATCCGTGGCCCTCCAGGCTGGAAGACAGACCCGTCCTCGCCCAAAGCTCAGCATTCAGTGACACGGCTGCCAAAGAGATCGTCTTGACAGACAAAAATGACAACCAGCAAGAAGCGTGCAACATTCATTTCATTCATTAGGATCCAAGATCCGCCAACACCAGGGTAAGAGCGCAAGCTAAACACAAACATATAAAAAACATTTAAATTCGTAATTTTGTGAAGCACTAGCTTCAGTGACGAGGGCTCACTGACTGACTGAGCTAAAGTGCCAAATTTGGCCTCCTGAAGAGTGGTTTTGTCAAGAAAGTCTGCAAGGAGAATGGATGTGTAAAATTTGTCGGCTCCTCCTGGGAACTTAGATAAAATGGGGTAAAATATAGGGAATAAATATCCTTAAGAAACAAACAGTGAAGTAACATATCTTCAACTGTTTCCACAGCATTCAGCTGGCAAAAACCCGAACTGCTGGAATAAGGGATACCTCCACATTTGCCTTGAGGCCCAGCTAAAGGAAGGACACTGAAATGGACCAAAGCTAACGTTCTGCAGTATTTAGGAAATTCTAAGGCACAGGGGGAATTTGCTGGAACAATATTTTGGCTGTGGTTCCCTGCCGCCAGCTAACAGTGGATCCGGGCCCAGTCAACTCAAAGGGCTATTTTCTTGATCCCTTGTCTCTTCCCCTCCCAAGACGGCATGGAGCTGGAGGAGAAAGGAGACACGATTGTTAATTTCTTCCCGCCAGCTTCTGCATAGCCTGTTCACAACTATACTGCTGAGGATTGTCAACAAGCAGCGTTCCCTGGCCGACTACAGAGAACAACTCAGACTTGAAACCAGGGCTCCCTCTACGCTGTGGAGTCCCGTGAGCAAAAATTCCACGTTGTGAGCTACTGGCATTACAGTTGTGAGCGAGCAATCTGGCTGCTGCATCAATCAGTTTGCTCTGGAGCCCTCCTTCCTTAGGTAAGACAGAAATGTGTGAGCCGGAGGCTAAAAAACGGTGGGCTAGCTCACACTAACTCAGCGTAGAGGGAACACTGCTAGAGAGCCCTTGTTTGCAAGCGGCAAAGCTGTCGTCTTGCGCACCTGGAGGGAAAGAAGAGCACTTACCACCTTGTACGATATCAGTCAAAAGCCGGATCCCACCCACATAAAATAGGGCGTTTTCGTTAGGCTTGTCGAGTTTCTGGAGCAACTGGTTCACAGACACAGCCCTGCACCTTCTGGATTCAACCTCCTTGGCGGCTTCCTCTTCCTCACACTGTCTTTTTTCTGCCAAGTCTACTTTGTTCATGCAGTCTGGAAGTTCCAACAGCGAAACGTAAAAACGAGCAGGATGCGGAACTGACACCAAAAACTAACAGAATGAGGCTGAAGGGCCCGGCCACTCGGGCGAGGAGAGCTAGAGGCACCAACAGCCGGGAACACCTTAAGCCGGCATCTCAGCTGGCAGCAGGCCACAGCGGCGGAAGGATTTACGGGCTCCTTACCTTTGCACAGCTTCTCTCTACGGGGATCGATTTCTAAAATCTTCATGTAGCACTCTCTGGACTTGAAGAAGAAGAACAGAATTTCAAGGTGAGGGCCAGCTAAAGGACAGAGGATGTTAATTCAACATTCCCAAAATGCAAAACGCGAGCCAAGGGCTACTACCGCGCACAGTCAAGCCCTGTGCGATTTAAAGCAGCACTCTTCTCTCTCTCGGCTTCCTTTTCGTTCACCAAGGTAACCACAGAAAGTAAAAAGTGAATTTCTCTTGGACACCCTGAATTCAGACCCCGATTCATCATCATCATCGCTTTATTACAGTTGATAACCAGCACAAAACAGTCCAGATATATCAAAAACTGGATATCAAAATATAACTATAACAATATGAAATTTTGATGTTAATGTAGAGACAGAACAAGATCCAGATTCCACCCCCACTTCTGCTCTTAAGACTGAGAACAAAACAATTTAACACACAGCTTGCCAACGATGCTTTCATATATTTTAGTCAGCACGTTATTATTATTTATTTAATTAATTGATTATTTAATGTCTATCCCGCCCTCCCCACCAGGGCCTGGCTGCGTTAGGAAAAGGCTCGTTAGCATTCTTCTCTTGTTTTCACGGGTTTTTTGTTTTTAAATAAGAGGTGCTTCACAATAAGCAGGAGAGGGATGTGCTGACCAAGATGTAGGCGGAGCAGCCTCCCCGACAGGCGGCGAGATCCCCCCCCCTGACAGACGCATCCCACGGGACAGGAGGGTCTGCTGAGAGCTCCCAGGCCCTGCCTTACCTGACTGTACTGCTTCAGAGCCAGGTGCGCTTTCCCCATATGAAAGAAGGCCTTGAGGTATTTTTCATCACACTGCAGTGAAGAGAATCATTGAGCAAAACTTGTGAAACACTGGGGTGTTTTGCCAATAAGGCTTTTACTACACACTGGAACTGTTTCATATTCGCAAAGAACTATTCCTACGTTTCCGTGTTCTGGTAAACTCTTCACTGGGCCAGAGCAAAGGGCGGGGGCTTCAGCAAGTGCCTACCATTATTAAAAGCAGGGCTTTTTCGTAGAAAAAGCCCAGCAGGAACTCATTAGCATAACAGGCCACACCCAGCAGCAGGAACTCATTAGCATAACAGGCCACACACAGCAGCAGAAATCCATTGGCATAACAGGCCACACCCAGCAGCAGAAACCCATTAGCATATTAGGCCACACCCCTGACAGTGCAGTTCCCTCCCAGGATCAGCTTCCCCAGGTCCCCGTGGCTTGCGGTGCACATGGGGAACCCAAGGGAAGGAAGGAAGCTTAAACTGCCATCCCTCCCTGGATCAGCTTGGCTTCCCCAGGGGCCCTGCGGCTTGTGAGGTGCCTGGGGAACCCAAAGGGGGGGGGGGGGAGGCTGTAGGCATGGCCAACTCGGAAGCCAGCCGGAACTCCGTTCCTGTGTGTTCCTGCCCCCAAATAGCCCTGATTAAAAGGCATCTGATTGTAGCACCAAACAGCCAACACACCCATGGAAGGACAGCACTGCTTTTTTTCAGAAAGTGCCTTCAGTCACTTGGAAAGGCCTGTGGGTGGACTGACACTCAAGCTCACGGGTCCTGCTCTCCCATGGCGCTGGTGGCTGACCACGGCGCACGGAACTTTTCGAGCTGCTTTCAAATTGGAAGCCAGCGATGCTTCTCTTGGAGCTAGCAGTCCTAGATGTGGCTCTAATCTCTTAAGGAGACCTGCACCTAGCCACGTAGAATGCTGTTCAGACACCCCAATTCGCCAATTAAGTGATACTGAAACGTGGTCATCATTTGTGCTGACGCTCCCCCATCAGACATTTGGAAAGCGACAGTTTTGTTTCAGTGTGGCTGACCTGCTGTCTACCCAGGCCCCTTAAATCAATGGCGCTCAGGGCATTAGGAATGACAAGGGAAACGATCTCTCAGAAAGCTTTCAAGATTTCAGCGTCTAAGTGGACATTGGTCTTTTTTCTTGTTGGCAAGGGAAACGGCTGGGGGGGCGGCGGCGGCAGGGGCAGTGAAAGGAGCTCTTGGCTGGAGGTGCTCGGCAGATGACAGCTGGGGAAGGCATTCACCCGGCACTTGTTGAGAGGGGGAGGGGAACCAGCTACCAGAGCCGGTCTGACTGCGGTTGCCACCGCTCATGACCTGGATCGGGATCGTGAATTCTGCGACCCTATCTTGTCTGTATAACCTCATTGCCCACAATGCGCAAGAGGGGGCTAAAAAGTGACTGCGAAGTTACGGGTGACCGGCACACTTCCTGCTCCCAGGAAGTGCAGCCGGCCCAAAGGACTGTGGAAGGAGTTCAGAGTGAGGCGGGGCTGGCGTCAGCATACCCTAAGGTGGGGCAGCTGCCAGGGTCCCGGACATTGGGGGGGGGCCTCACTGCCACTGGCCCCCCCACCCACGCGCCTTCCTTGAAATCTGTCTGCATCCATGTTCCCAGCAGCTCAGAGTCATCGAGAAAGGGCGTGTCGGTGGTGCACAGTGGTGGCACAACCTGGGAACAATGACAGCCGCGCTCCCAGCTGTACAGTCTGGCCATCGTTGTCAGGGGATGGCCACACAGGGGATGCAGGCAACTAAGCAGGGACAATCGAAGGGCTTGAAAGCAGGAGACGGGTGCGTGAGCAGGTGGGGGGCGTGCCGCGTGGGGGTGGCAAGGAAGACACGGCAGTTGGTGGTGGGTGTGCGCCCTGAGATGGCATGGTACTGGCCCCGGGATGGGGCTCCTCTACGTCGGTGGATCTCACTGGGGTGACTGCAGGACAACCTGCAGCCACATGATCTGGAGGGCAGCCTTTTTAGAAACAAACCAACAAAGAAAGAAGAGGAGGCTCCAAAGGCCAGCAGACCGCCCGGGCTCTTTTATCTCAAATGAGTATCACAAAAGGATGAGTACCCTGATGCATCTGAGCTTACAGAAGCAAAATACGTCAAGTCACTGAAATCATGAGTTTTAAAAATCCCTTTGCATGCAACCTCATCTGGCTGGGAGAACTGAACCAGCACGTCAGATTTACATTTTTAAACGGATCTCAAGAGACGCTGCCAGATAAATTAATTTACCATTAATTACATCAATCTTTAATTAAATGTTCGGGTTTTTAAAAATGAGAAGCTCAGAGACCGGTTCTGCATAGCCAAAATATAAATGTTTATATCTGCTCCAGGATATCAAGCGTCTCTTCTGTTTTTTACCGGGGAGATGAAAATTGTGCCAAGCAAGAGATTTAATTGTACCACAGTTTACTTTAATCTGTACTATTAAAACTCCAGTATTACAACAGAGAGCTTTAAGACTCATTAGCGCATTTGACAGCATGCTACTTCCACTTCACAGAATATATAAATGGGGCAGGAGAGGTAAAGTGTGTGTGTGTACGTGTGTGTGTTTGTGCGTGTATGCGTGTGTGTGTGAGTGTGTGAGATATCTGCAGGGTACTGTGAGAGTCCTACAGAATCAGTCACCAACAAGTGTCCTTAAACAAAAATGCTTTATTGAGAAAGGTCTGCTATGGTCATCTACACTTCTTGTGTTAGTAATGGCTGACACAGCCCCAAGCAGGACCATTATACAGAATTCAAAAAGGGGTCGGGTAAGGAATTGCAACCAATCACCAAGCCAAAGAAAAGGCACTTAAAATACTGGTTTACAGTTCCCAGGGAAAAAGCGGGAAGAATTAGAGTCAGACAGGAGAAGAGATACATGGGCAAGCATCAACAGTCTCCCAAGGTCAGAGCAGCTCAGAGAGCGATAAGCATGCCATGAGAAATACAACATAACATTCCACAGACCTGAGGTCAAGGGTTCACCTATCCCACCTCCCAGGCAGGAGATGGCAGCATTAGCTGACAGGTACTCACAAACTGATACAGTTAGATTAGAGTCCAGCGGCGCCTTAGAGACCAACTAGATTTTCTGGGTACAAGCTTTTGAGAGTCAGAACTCCCTTGTCAAAGCTCCCCTTTGACTCTCCAAAGCTCAGACGCCAAAATTCTTTTTGGTCTCTTGACGTTCTACTGGACTCAGATCCAAGTGTTCCAAAGCAAACCAACACGGCTACCTTCAGAGACTACCTTCATGGAAAGAAACACAGTTGTGTGCGTGTAAGTAAAAGGAGGGCCACGGAACACATAAAAGTGAAAGGGCTCCCTTTCTGCTCACTGCTACGGCTGTTCAAAGCCACCCACACTTCAAAGCCCAGTCCCCCTGGCCACCTGCTTCCCCTCTTACACAGGTTAGCTGAGAAAAAAACTGGAAACTCTTACCCTCAGAGCCCATTCGCAGTCGAGGATGGCTTTCTCGTGCTCCTGCAGCCTGATGTAAGCCTGAAACAAAATGAGGCAGCAGAGGTAGGGTAATTTAAGCAGTAGGGACGGGCATTAACCGACTCAGGAACATTTGTTCGTGATAGCCGGTTCATGGTTCGCAAACTGCAGCCCGGCCATGAACTTTCATGACCTTTTAAGACAGTTTGTGGGTTCATGGGTTCATGTGCTTTCCCCTCCCCACAAAACCCATCAAAACAGCTGAGTGGCAGGACCAGGCAGCTCCCGGCCACTCAGCTGTTTAGACTGGAGACTGGCGGGGGCAGCCTGCTCTCATGGCTCATTTGTTTAAAGGGGCCCTGCTGCTCAGCTGTTTGGTTTAAATGGCTTGAAGCTATTTAAGCCCCTGCTTTCTGCTCCCCGCAAAAAGCAGCAGGGAGCAGAAAGCAGGGGTCACAAACTAGTTCAGTTCACAAACTGATCTCCCGGTTCATACAGGTTTGCAGAGTTCAGACATGAAGCAAGAAACAAACCACAAAAATGTGGTTTGTGCCTATCCCTATTAAGCAGTATTTACTATTTCTGTATTTACATTATTTATAGTTTGCCTTTCTCACAGGGACTCAAGGCAGCTTACATAGAATAAATCAGCTCAATCAACAGAGTGGGACATCCAAAAGAGAATCTGAATTGTGATCTGGAAACAAACCAGAGGAGACGCACAGCGTAAGTATTAACATGATACATTAAACCAAAGCAAGTATTACATCATAGGACCCTCCTTCCTACCTACAGCAGCAGACGGTACAAACTATCCACAGTGGCACAGCCTACAATCCCTGACCCTTTACCCAACCCTTCTTTCTTTTTTTCTCATTTTTTTAAATTACCTTTAAGGCACTAAATGGCCATCAACAAATGCAAAGTAGAAGGTACATGCAACTTATACAATCAAACAAATTTAAAAATAGTCTTAACATTCCTAAATGTCTCACTGTAATATCCTATACAGGGTTTCAATAGTTACATTCAGTAGCTGCACTTTTAGATAAAACAACATACTCTTAAACAAAGCTAGTACACAGATCCCTTTGGAATTCCTTTATAACATGATAGCATGGTAAAACGGTTAATACGGGTCGCCAGGTGTTTTCGAAAGTGATTACAGCTTTAGAGGAGGGTGAACTCATAATATTTCTGAACCATATTGTTACAGGGCAGCCCTATTTCCCGTGCAAAAAGCCCTCTGGAATAATTCAGCTTTGCGTAGCTTGCTGAGAGCCAGAAGGGTGGGAGCCTTCCTGACCCAAAAGACAGATATGGGGAATGGCTTGCTGCACAGAGTCCTCAGTTGACTCCCAGCTTCGAGAAGTGATACGTCTCAACCCTCAGGGAAAGAAGACCAAAGAAGTGGACTCTTGTGAAGTGACTGGCAGTTCCTCCGTACTCTTAGAGGCTCATATGTCATTAAGCCACACAGAAATGACACAAAGGAAGGTAGAGAATGTGCAGGGAACAGTCCTGGAGCTTTTTCTATGCTTGAGGGCAGAAGGCACAAAGTTCCAGCCCTATTATAGATTACTGTCAAAAGGACCATTCACTGTGATAGAGAGAATTCACTCAACAATAGACATGAAGAGCTACGACTCTAAATTACAGGGATCTTCTGAGTCACAACAGCTCCTACCCCAGAAAACTCTGTTGATCGTTAAGAGGCTTCTGGACTTGGGTTTTCTTCTACTACTACCAACATGCCTACCCACCTGAGAAGCTCTAAATTAGAGCGCCACGACTTTTGAAAAAGGAAGACAGAGGCTCTAAACCATGAGACCTGCGAGTTCTGCACCAGAACAAAGTTTGCATTCGGCGGCACCATTAAGACCAATAAAGTTTAATCCATGGAAGCTTCTGCCCAGAATTAAACTTTGCTGGTCTTAAAGGTGCCACTGGACTCAAACGTTGTTCTACTGCTTCAGACCAACATGGCTGCCCACCAGAGTTCTGCACCAGTTAGTCAGAGAATGCGATACCACCACAGTTGATCGTTTCATAGAACAGCATCTTAAAACACTTGAGAAAATAATTGTGAAGGGTCCAAGAGCCCCATTCCAGTAGCAAAGGCAGAACCCAATGAGAAAGAAGCGTGGTGGCATTTTCGAGCGCTCAAGGGGCACAGTCAGGGAGCAGCTTCCCAGTCTGCTTGTATTTATTTCTCTGTTTACAAAATCCGTATGCCAATTTTCTCCTCAATGAGGGCCAACTTCCAGGAGGCATCCAGATAGATGGCTACTGTGTGAAGGTGGAAGTTACTTGTATGTTTATTTATAAATTCCACTTGTAGACCGCCCTCCCCTGTACACCAGGCTCAGGGAGGTGAGCAACGGTTCCATAAACATATTCACAAACCAAGTTAAACAATTAAAAAGTAAAAAAATAAACAACAACATCTAGTTAGACTAGGCCAGGGGTGGGCAAACTTGCTCAGCATAAGAGCCACCTAGAACAGGGGTGGCCAAACTTGCTTAACGTAAGAGCCGCATAGAATAAACATCAGATGTTTAAGAGCCACAAGACATGAACAAATATTACCTGCTTTTATAGGAAAATAAGCAAATTTGCTTTTTATTAACATTAAATGAGACTGCCAAAAATAACAACAAAAGGGGTAAAAGCAGATATTGATAATGATATTAATTTGTCCAATGATATTTGTTTGCTAATGATATTTAGCTTCCCCAGCCGCCCTGCCGGGAGCCACATAATATATGTGAAAGAGCCGCATGCGGCTCCCGAGACACAGTTTGCCCACCCCTGGACTAGGTGAACCACTGGCCTGATCCAGCAGGGCTGCTCTACTGCCGTGATGGAAATCCTAGAATTCCCCCATCGCTTTCTGAGTGCAACGTCTTATCTCCCCTACCACCAGCTACATCTACAGAAATAACACAGGAGTCACAGCAAATGCCTGTGACCGCAACACGTAAAGCGAAACTACTATGCAATTCTCCCCACTAGGAAGGGGAGCCTCAATCCACTTTGGGCCAAGAGGGGCATAAATATTTAAAATTAATAAATAAATCTGAGGGTGATGTGAGCTGAACCAAGGCCATGTAGCCCTGCAAAACACGAAAAAAAGGGATGCACTTCTAACCCAGGACATCCAGCAGACTGAATACTGATGTGATGAAAGGAAAGTGGATGAGGGGGTTATGCTGATCAGAAGGTTGCCTGGACAAATTTAAAGCGAAAAACCCAAAAGCACTGCAGCTGCTTGTGTGCTATGCTGACCTGCGCTCTGTTGGTGTACAGTGCCGGCATATCCTTCTGCTTTTCCAGGCCTTCCGTGTACTTCTGGATGGCTGCTGCAAAGTCCCCTTTGCTGAAAGCATCATTCCCCTGTTCTTTCAGTGCTGCAGAGGAAAACAGCCATCAAACAGGATTGGCTTTGGGGACTTTCCGTTGGAAGACAGCGTACAAATAAACTATCTAACATAAAAATTCTTTGTAAGAGTCTTGATTAGAAAGTGCCCATGGTCGTGAGTGAGAAGAAGGACTTCTGAAACAGTGATTCACAATAACCACCTGGATTTTATCAGAAGGTAGCTGTGCTGGTCCAGAGCTCAACCACTGTTGTGCTAGCGATGGATCACACATTGCAGAAGCGGACAGGCAATCAGAGGGCTGCAAAGTTGTTCAGAATATAAGAGGTGTTGATGTTGCCTAGAAACTAACTGGGGCCTAGAAGTTTTTTTTCTTCGTTTCTGTTTCGCCCATCCTTGCTGGATCTGTTGCAGACCATGAGACATACCAGCACTGTTCCTATTTGATCATTTGTTCTTTGTGTCTGAAAGCTAGGTAAAAGTCTTCCTTCTTGAAAGAAACTTCAGTCTGGACTCATATTCATATGCAAAACTGCAACACTTATAAATAGGGACTCGGAATTCTAATCTGGCCACAGATGCTAATTCCCTGCCCCTCGGCATTTCTCCTCTGCTCTCATCAAGCCGATTACAAAGTGCCTGGTGCCTCTGCGTCTGGACTCTCTTCTCTGCTACACCCCTCCCATCTTCAGACTGGGATAGAGGGGATCGGGGATCTCAGGGACAGCCAGTTTGGTGTAGTGGTTAAGTGTGTGGACTCTAATCTGGGAGAACCAGGTTTGATTCCCCACTCCTCCACTTGCACCTGCTAGATGACCTTGGGCAAGCCGTAGTTCTGTACCAGCTGTTCTCTCAAGGACAGCTTGGGAAAGAGCTCTCTCAGGGTGCCTATTGTGGGGAGGGGAAGGGGAAGGAGTTTGTAAGCCGCTCTGAGACTCCAAGTGAGTGAAGGGCGGGATATAAATCCAATCTCTTCTTCTTTTTCTTCTTCTTCTTCTTCTTCCATTCCAACTTGTATCTGACAAAGAGAGCTCTGAATCTTGAAAGAGTATACCCCGAAGATCCTGTTGATTCCTAAGGTGCTACGACATCTAAATCTTGGGCTCCAATTCATTCGTAACAAGTTACATTAATCACAGATTCCAGAGGGGCCCATGTCACAAACTCTCTTTTAATCACAAACTCACAGTGTTGAAATGAAGTGATACTGTGAATACCGTTTGGCCTGTTTTAGCTATGTCGAGCTTTCCTTGCTCGAAAGCCGGTCGAATACGACTCTAGGGATGCGGTGCTCATCTCCGTTTCCAAGCCAAAGAGCCAGCGTGGTCCAAAGACATTTCCATGGTCATGTGACCAGCATGACTAGACACCAAGGTGCATGGAATGCTGTTACCTTCCCACTGAAGCGGTACCTATTTATCCACTTGCAATTTCTTGCTTTCGAACTGCCAGGTTGGCAGGAGCTGGGGCCAGAGACGGGAGCTTACTCCGTAATGCGGCACTCGGGTCTCGAACTGCTGTACTACCGACCTTCCGGTCTGCAGTTCAGCGTCTTAACCACTTGAGCCACCACAGCCCCTTGATGGCATACAATAAGCCAAATGGAAAATTATTATTTGGCTGAAGGAATTACTTGACAGACCTAGTCATAAGAACACTGGTGGTTTGGAATGGTCAAGGTCCTTCCTTTCAGAGCCTTCTAAGACCACAGGATGTGCCGTCTGAATGCCACCCCAGCCGTCCTGTCCACCAAGGTACCCTCTTCCCCGGTCCCATCTCCCCAAAATTCCTGTGTCCAACTGTTACCATTTGCAAGGGCTTCATTCTTTTTCCTTCTCCTGGCTCGCTCTTTGGCGTCTTTCTCTAAAGCAGCCATGAAGGTCTCTGAAAGAGTGGAGAGAGAAGTTCAATAAAAAATAAAACAAATCTTAAAAAAAACAACAACCCTAAAAAGCAGAAAAGAGCAAAGCCGTTTCTGAAATGTGGAATGGAAATCCCAAGGGAGCTTTTTCATTAATGCGACACCAAATCAAAATTAGGGTAATAAGCTCCCCCCTACGGAAATGCTCGTAGCGATTTCAATCCCTGCCTTTGAAAGAAGCAACACCTCTAGTCCATGAGGGCTTCTAATCTCTAGATAACGAAGAATATGATAACATTTGCTGGACGTCACCTTCCAAAGTATTGAAGATGCAAGCCATTTAAAGGCCTGTTTCATAGATGTCTTTCATTCCACTGAAATCAATGCCGATCAAACCAACACTCCCTCTGAACTGTGGAGTCTTGTGAGCAAATATTCTACTTTGTGAGAGCTCCTGGCATTAAAGTTGTGAGCGAGCAATTTGGCTACTGCATAAATTAGTTTGCTCAGGAGCCATCCTTCCTGAGTTAAGACAAAAATGTGTGAGCTTGAGGCTAAAAAACTGTGAGCTAGCTCACACTCACTCAGTTTAGAGGGATCAAACTAGTTCTGATTTTAGAACAGAAAGGGAAAAACTGGCTTCTGAACCTGTAGCATTCCGGTTAAGTCACTAAATTAAGAGCAACATGCAAATCCATTCCACCAAGCAGATTCAGAACCAGGGAGCTGATGGAAAGGGAGGGGATAGGTCCCAAGGCACAATCGCTAGCCCACTCTGGAGCTCACAGAGCTACTGCCAGAAGCAGCACAACTATAATGGATATTTACTGATTAACTTAGAACATTTCTGCGCTCCCTTTCCAGAGAAGCCGCTCCAGGCGGCTCACAAAACAAAACACAATTTAAAAAATCCAGCATTAGGAATGCAGGCCAAAACACTGAGCGGCTCAACAGCAGCCCCCTAAAACAGTTCTCAGGCCAGAAGCAGACTATAAAATGATGTTAAAAGATCACAGTGTTAATTAAAAGCCTGAGTCGAAAGAAAAGGTTTTGGCCTGGCACCTAACGTCAGGGAGCTCTCTCTTCCACTGAGGCTACCAGGTG
Source organism: Lepidodactylus listeri (assembly GCA_029233225.1). Lineage (NCBI taxonomy): Eukaryota > Metazoa > Chordata > Lepidosauria > Squamata > Gekkonidae > Lepidodactylus > Lepidodactylus listeri. The sequence continues at coordinate 71,919,808 of JARCFY010000014.1, read as the reverse complement.
AGGGAGGGGCCGCAGGGAGGGTGGCAGCCAGCTCATGGCACAATATCTGTTCCCATCACCCCCCCCACCCCCTCAGCCCCAACCTGGAACAGCCAAGGAGTCTCCCCACTCTCAATTTCACTCCTGTTCTTCAAGACCCACCTAGACGTGGGGAGAGCTCGAAACATGTGGGAACCATCAGGAAAGCTGTAAGTTCAGAGCCACACAGAGCTGCCTGTGCTACTGTGATGAGAAATACATCGGAGGTGATTTATCTTACCGGGATTCGTCAGCCCCTCCTGATTTGGCACATCCTACAAGAGACAGGTGGAAGCAAAGCATTAGCTCCGAGGGGGGGGGGGGGAGAGGAACAGCGCACATTTGCTGTAACATATTGTTCAGCGACGATCCTTAACTTTTATCTGTTGGAAGGCACCCGCTGCATGAAAAATATGAGAAACGAGGACATCCAGATCAGCCTCATTTTTCAAAGCCACTTAAAAACACCACCATGTAATAACCCACTCTTCAAAAGTGGAGCAGCGCTTCCAAAGCTGTCGGAATTAATTCCGTCAGGAACGTTAAAAAGCCATGGGAAGGAAGGAAAACAAGCAATGAAAAAAATAATAATTCTGGGCTTGGGAAACGAAATCAATTTGGGGCATGATTTCAGAGACACCTCGACCGGGCAAACTGCAGCTGCGGGTTGATGCTTTAAAGTGCAATAAAAGCACAGTGCCGTGCATGCCGCAATTACAGCCCCTGCTCTGAAGAGAAAACTCCCGCTTGCAGCAGGGAAATGTTTAGGAGACAGTCCTGGAAAGGTTTTGCACTTGTGCCGGGGACACCCCCCACCCCCCATGAGCCACATAATTGGAAGACGTGCAATTTAGTCCTTTCTGCCTGGAAAGGCTAGTTGGACGGATCTACCTATTTGTTTATTTTAAACATTTTTTATGCCAGTCTCCATCCAATCTGGGCCCACAAGGCGGCAAATATTTAAAAAAAACATTCAAATGATTAAAAACACCATTAAAATATAAAGTAATTCAATTTAAAGAACACATAAACAGCAACACTAGGAGAGCCGATAACCATTATTGGGAGGGTCTACCAGACGAAACAAAAAAGTCTTCATCTGCTGGCAAAAGAACATAAGAGAAGCCCATATTGGATCAGGCCAATGGCCCATCCAGTCCAACACTCTGTGTCACACAGTGGCCAAAAACACCAGGGGCCCCCAGGAGGTCCAGCAGTGGGGCCAGGACACTAGAAGCCCTCCCACTGTCGCCCCACCCCCAAGATCCAAGAATACAGAGCATCCCTTGCCCCAGACCAAGAGTTCCTATCTATATCTTGTGGCTAAGAGCCACTGCTGGACCTCTGCTCCATATATTTATCCAATTCCCTCTCAAAGCCGTCCATGCTTGTAGCCGCCACCACCTTTTGTGGCAGTGAATTCCACGTGTTCATCACTCTTTGGGTGAAGAATTACTTCCTCTTATCTGTTCTAATCCGACTGCTCAGCAATCCCATGAGTTCTTGTATTGTGAGCAAGGGAGAAAAGGACTTCTTTCTCGACCTGCTCTATCCCCTGCATAATCTTGTAAACCACTGATAGAGAGAGACAGACGAATCTCCCCCGGGAAGGAGTCCCAAAGTTTTGGAGCCACTACAGAAAAGGTCACCACCCCTCTAAATCCAGATCGCGGGGACAACTGAAGCAAAGCCTCCGAGGATGTCTGGGGTCCAGGGGAAGGTTTGCATGGGAGAAGGCTGCCCTCGCAGTACACTCGTATTAGGCCACTCAGAGCTTTAAAGGTCAGTGGCAGCACTCTGTATTGAGCCCAGAAGCAAACTGGAAGCCAGTGTCGGCGGAACAAGACTGGAGCGATATGGTCCCTACCACCGGCTCCAATCAGTACTCCACCCATGCAGCAGAATGTGGTGGGAAAGAAGAGGCAGGATCCCGAAGTGGCAGAATGCAGAGCGCCAGGGTCACATTCTGCGGCAAGTGTCAATCTGTCTTCTGTTGGCTGAAAAGGACTAAACTGGTGTCACCAACAGTGACATAATCAGAGGCAATCAAACCAAAACTGAACAGTGAGACAACAGGCAGATAAAGGATGCAGAAATTATTCTTAACACTGGACCAAAACAGTTTCAAATAACAGTAACGTGTTTTGCGATGTGAATTGTGACACGGACTGGAAAGGGTAATAGCAATGAGCAATACGCTGCAAAATTGTAGGTTTCCTACGCAGGCAGAGTTGAAAAACTGTACAGAGACAAAAGCCACGGTCTGTCATCCTGGCTGAATGCGTGGTTGCCTGGACCCCCAGTTTTAAGAGAAGACAGAACCTTTACAGAAGGCCGTGCACTGATGAGCGTTCGGTCCACGCTGTGCCTGCATTTGTCCTCTTCTTTCTCCTTAGTAGAGCTGAGTCTTTTCTCTGTATCTGCGATGGCTTTCTCCTGAACTGCCAGGTCGCTGGAATTCAGACCTTGAATCAGGCTGGCTGAAAAGAACGACAAAGAGGAGTAAGTACACAAGTCTAAGGAAACTTGTAGGGTGCCCCATGCAACAGCTCAGAGATATCTCCCCCTTTCTGTCAAACTCTGGCTAGAAAGCAGCAAATTTGATTCATTAAAAAAAAAAGTTTGAACCCTCTTGGGAACTGCAGATGCACAACTGAAATTACAGAAGGTAAAAAAAAAACCCTAAACGATTCAAGAAATAAGCACCTAGCTTTGTGACACGGGTTAAAAAAAGACCCTAAAAAAAGCCGAGAAGAATCATATGCACAGGTATAAGATGGAGGACAGAGTGGTTGTACGTGTGAATTTCAGGCTAGCCCGATTTTAATCAGATCTCGGAAGCTAAGCAGGGTCAGCGCCTGGTTACTCCTTGGATGGGAGACCACCAAGGAAGTCCAGAATCGCTAGGCAGAGGCAGGCAACGGCAAACTGCCTCAGTCTCTTGCCTTGAAAACCCTAGGGGGTCTTCCCTTAAGTCACCCGCGCCTCGCCAACCCTTTCCACCACCACCAGCTGAACAAGAGCTGGCACTGTGTGGAAGCTGCAACAAAGGCTCATGCAGTTTAAGGTGGCGTTAATAGAAGTGCTACAATCAGTTCTGGGCACTGCAATTTAGGCCAGAGACCTACTGGGATCCACTCAGAGGTGGTGGGGATCTGGAAAAGAAGCCCTACAAGGAAACGTAGAAGGAGATGGGCATGCTGAGCCTGGAGAAGAAAAAACTGAGGGGTAGATGATTTTGCTGCTCAAATATTTGAAGGGCTGTCACGCTGACAGCTAGCAGCAGTCGAGTGTAGTGGTTAGCGCGTAGGACTAGGACGTGGGAGACCTGGGTTCAGATCTCTGCTCTGCCATGGAAACTCGCTGGGTAACCTTGGGCCAGCCACACCTTTCAGTCCAGCCTCCCTCACAGGGTTGTTGTGAGGGTTAAGTGGAGGGAGACAGAATGATGCTCATCACTTTGGGACCTCTTTGGGGACAAAAGTGGGGTATAAAGCCAGTTTGGTGAGAGAGCCAGTTGGGTGCAGTGGTAAGGAAAACAGACTCTAACCTGGGAGAACCGAGTTTGATTCCCCACGCCTCCACATGCGGCTGCTGGTGTGACCTTGGGTCACTCACAAGTTCTCTCAGAGCTGTTCTCTCAAGGGCAGTTCTCAAGAGAGCTCTCTCAGCCCCGCCCGCCTCACAAGCCGTAGTTCTGGCACAGCTGTTCTTGAAAAACAGCAGTTTCTGTCAGAGCTCTCTCAGCCTCACCTGCCTCCCAGGGTGTCTGTAGTGGGGAGGGGAAGGGAAAGGAGATTGTAAGCCGCTCTGAGACTCCTTTGGGTAGTGAAGGGCAGAGTATAAACCCAATCCCCTCCTCCTCCTCCTCCTCCTCTTCTTCTTCTTAACAAAGTAAATAGAAATTAAGGGCAAAGGGCAAAGACTTCTTCCCCGCCGCTATGGAGGGCAAGTCTAGCTGTAAAGGCTTACATCACAGAAGTGTCGATTAAAGCGCAACATTAAGCTTTCTCACAGTCAGACCACGGAACTATCTGTCTAGGCGAGTTGGTGGGCTCTTCCAGCAGAGGCTACACCATCACCTGCTGGGAGTGTTGCCCCGCTTTGGCTCTCCTGCACTGTGCAGAGGCGTGGCTTAGAAGGCTCCTTCCAACTCGTGAGTTTCCATCAGTGCAATCCTACGCAGAGTTGCTCCGGCCTCGGACTGCTGCTTTCAGTGGGCTTAGGCTGGAGAAATTCTGCAGAGAAGGACTCTGTGTGAGGAGGACTCAGAAATCAAACCTCAGGTCTGTCGAAAGCCAGGTGCATATTTGCCACGCTTGATGGTACACATTTTGGCACCAGGAATGTTGGAGAAATAGGTACAATTCATCCCCCAGTTATGTTTTGGCAGCCCGAATCCTCAGGCGAGGAGATGCAAACAACACAAACTGCAGACGTCTCAAATATGCTGCCCCCAAGCTCTAAACGGCTTTTTGATGTGGACTTCAATGCCGGACAAATCGCCCAGCCCGGAGTTAATTGGAGGGCTCTGCCAGCCCACGGCAGAACGCAGGGCACTTCTGAGCATTCCAAAAGATTTGGAAAAGAAAACATTTTCATGAGGGCGACGTAACTCTTCCGGAGTCAGCATTTTATCTCCGCTGAACAGATTGACTGTTCTGGACGCCTGATCCCCTTGAAGTCCTGCCTTTGTTGAGCTCCTGTTTGTAGAAAAACAGATGACCCAAGCAATAATTGAGATTTCTCCAAGTGGTGAATTAGAAAGTCAATTTAAACCGACACGGGATGTGACTAAAGAGAGGGAGAATGAGCTGGTTGTTCCAGTGATGCTCCCTTCTGCACTAGCCCAATTACAATCATCTTTTCATCACTCCATCTTCCCGGATGTCCCCCTCGACCTCTGTCTGTGCAGTGCAAGTAAAGAAGACAATAGAGGAAACGGGAGCGAAACGGGAGCGTACAGCATGACGGTAGCCGAGAACACAAACCCTTGCTGGAGAATGCAGCTCTTTCCCATGTGCAGCGATACAGCGGTGGCCCCACGGACTGCAGCGCAGTTCCTCTTTCCTCTTTTATCTTTCTCACTTGTGCTATGGTTCTCTGGCGTGTAGCCAATACCTGAATCCCAATATGGAATCCTGGAATTTACCTTACACGTCGGTCTATCTGTTACATTATCATGTTTCTCCCACTTTTCTGCCAACGGGGATCCAAAGCGGCTTACCAAAATGCAGTCCAAACAAACGATGCAATTAGATAACATACAACTTAAGGCACTGAAGACACTAGCAGTGCGATCCAGCAGAGTTTATACCCTTCTACCACCACCGCTCCCCAGGGCAGAGTACGTTGTTCCTCCTTCCCCCATAGGCTAAGCTAACTAACTAAAGTGAGGATTTGAGCAGCTGTAACCAGTGGCTCAAGTGGTTAAGGCGCTGAACTGCAGACCGGAAGGTTGGTAGTTCAGCAGTTCAAGACCCGAGTGCTGCATGACGGAGTGAGCTCCCGTCTCTGGCCCCAGCTCCTGCCAACCTACCAGTTCAAAAGCAAGAAATTGCAAGTAGATAAATAGGTACTACCACTTTGGTGGGAAGGTAACAGCATTCTGTGTGCCTCGGCATCTAGTCATGCCAGCCACATGACCATGGAAATATCTCTGGATAGCGCTGGCTCTTCAGCTTGGAAACGGAGATGAGCACCGCATCCCTAGAGTCGTATTCGACTGGCTTTCAAGCAACGGAAACCTTTACCTTTAACCTTAAACTATGAGCAGGCATAAGAGAAAACTTGTGATTTAGAGCTCTGAACCTTAACAGTGGCTTATCAAAATTATCTGAAGATGGCCACTTGAAATGCCAGCAAGCAGCAATTCTTCTGGATGTTTGCCTTGTGGACTTTGGAAAGATTTTCACTGGACACTTTTATTCAGCTGCCATGGATTTAATCCTTTGCTCAGTATTCTCAACCATTGAGTCCAGGGGCATCTTTAAGACCAATGAAGTTTTATTCACGGTATACGCTCTTGTGCGCATGCACACCTCTTCACTGTATCTGAAAAAGTGTGCACACACACGAAAGCTTCTACCCAGAATTAAACTTTGTGGGTCTTCAAGGTGCCACTGGACTCAACCTTTGTTCTGCTGCTTCAGACCGACACAGCTGCCCACCTGGATCTACTCTCAAGTCATGTTTAGATTGTAGGTAGCAATTCAGTGCACTGTTATGATTACGGATATTGTTGTCCTGATTGCATAGATCGGCGGTGGAGGAGAGAGAGTGCCGTCAAGTCACAGTGAACTTATGGCGACTCCTCGTGGGGTCTGTACTTTTATATTTTCATCTTGTGAAGATTTGAACTCAACACTGTTCCCAGGTCAAATGTAGCCATCACACCATACTACCTCTCGGGTAAGTCCAAAGTACTGTGAGAGTCCTATAGGCCAGGGGTGGGCAAATGGCGGCCCGCGGGCCACATGCGGCCCGCCACAGAGTTTTTTGCGACCCGCCAAGACATGAAGATAACAAGAGTAAATACAGATGCTCTTTGACAGACATTAACTTGCAGGCTGTGATGAGAATCTCAACAAGCAATCTCACTCCTGATTTCAAAAAAAATTGTAGAAAAGTGTGATAGGGTACATTTGTCTTATTAAACTGATTCTAAAATTAAATGTGCTTGCAGCTATAAATGATATGAAATTAGCACAATAAATAAATTGAATAAACCACCATTATTTTATTTAATTTATATTTATTGATTTTTATGATATAATTTATACCTTTTCTGAAATGCAAAGTTAAGTAATAAATGCAATCATTTTAAAAGGTGCGGCCCTCCGCTAACCTCCACTCCCACAAAGTGGCCCCTGAGCCAAAACAACTGCCCACCCCTGCTCTAGGCTTATGAATTTCACTGTGGATGAGTAATCCTGATCCACAAATAGCTGGCAAAGTCCTTGTCCTGTGTGTTCCCAGGAGCGACTTATTGTGACTTGTGTGTTTAAGGAACTGGGATGTTACCACGTATCCCTGTACCCACACAACCATATCACCGTAGTAGAGAAAGGAGTAATGAATTTCAGCAACACTGGGAGTCCGGTTTCACACCCGGTAAAAGGTTAGGAAAATCTGAATTTCCTCTTTCATGTATTCGCTGGGAATATTTCCCCACACATTTCCGGATTTACTCAAGAAGTACTTCTGACTACACAGAGAGAGAATGTTTTCTACATTTTATTCCCATGTCTGCAGACTCTCCAAGCACAAAACCGAAGCAGGAAGTTAGAGCAGCTAATCAGGCCACAGATGCACCACATCAGTAAGGTTTCAATTTACTCCCAGTTCCACTATCGCCACCGCAGCCCAAACACATGCAAATTTTAAAATGTTCCTTTGGTAAGTATCAGGAATTTTACTAAGAATTAGTTTCAGGTCTCTTGAAAGGCAAAGGCTGAGAAGCAAAACAAGACTGTGTTACAAAACTGGAGGCTGAATCTGAAAAGTGTGCTAGGTACAACTGATCAAAGGCTAGCTGAATTAGACAGCATCACAGCAAGCGAGGCAGGATATGTGTTTCCATTTGTACTTCTGGCATACCATGTTTTCAGATGAATGCAACAGCATTTGCAACGCTGAAATATCTCATATATCTTGGAAGAATGATGATTTAGATCTACATTTCTGCCGCAGTTCCATTGGGCAGTGCTTTGTGGGGGAGGGGAGAGTCTTTAGTATTTCTCAACTATCCTCTTCCTCAGCTACTATTTGCTATCCTCACAATTAGACTGCAGTGCTCTTGTTCTCGGCTGAATCTCAGCAACAAGACTGCCTGCTTTAAAAAGATTCTGGCATTGCATAAATAAATTAATGTTTACAAAAGGGTTTCAAAATTGTCAGATGAAGCTATCTGTCAAAATGCCAAGTCTTATCACCATTTTCTAAACAAGAATCTCACACGACAAAGTTACGAGTGGAAAAGCTTCTAAATTATTGATCGTCACCAGTTTTTCAGGCAATCTTTGCATCACAGAGAGCAAATAAATCAAAGGCTTACTTACAACAAGCTTGTCACAGATTCGTTAACTGTGCCTTCTCGTGATCAACTATTTGTACATTTATTACTGTACCTCTGCAAACGCTTATCGGGCAAACCTGTTCGAATGAATCATCTACAGGCTGTGCTTTCATGACACCCTCCCCACAATACCTTTTCTGTTCATCTCAAAATGAAGTTTTTGCATAATGTCTGAAGGGCTAGATTAGGGACAGATAAATCTCAGGCATCTAGAAATGTGTCACCAGCATCCAGAAATCCAGGAATCTGAACTATGTTTCTGGACACGGGAAAGGAGGAAGCAGATATCTGTGAACTACTACATGTACTGTTTTTCGACTCTTGCAGTGTAAAATAAAGGGTTGTCTAACAGTAATCCCAGACAAGCTGCATTTAATTTCATCACAGCTGTAACACATCAGATGTGACAATACTATGTCGTGGAAAAATGCTGGACTTGGACACTGGGAAATCCTCTATGAGCATCCAACTCACATGACATAGCCACTATTTGCCTCAGGTATGGGATGCTTCTGGGTCACACAGATTACACTCACAGAGGGCAAGATTAAGTCTCCTTTAATACAGGACAAACCACGCTGTATGTGAAATGGGGTGGGGGGAAGAATGAACGTTCCCTATTCTACAGCCTGCAGAGACCTTAAAATGTGGGTTTGTTTCACACCCAGCACTGCCTAGTCTAATTAAGTCTGCTACACCTCTTTGCACTGCATTTTAAGAAGAAGAGATTGGATTTATACCCCACCCTTCACTACCCAAGGGAGTCTCAGAGCGGCTCGCAATCTCTCCTTTCCCTCCCCCTCCCCACAACAGACACCCTGTGAGGCAGGTGGGGCTGAGAGAGCTCTGACAGAAACTGCTGTTTTTCAAGAACAGCTGTGCCCGAACTACGGCTTGCCCAAGGTCATCCAGCAGCTGTGAGCGGAGGAGTGGGGAATCAAACCCAGTTCTCCCAGATTAGAGTCCGCACACTTAACCACTACACCAAACTAATTTCTACAAGCTGCAGACTTGGAGCTTTTCCATCGTGCTCAGAAACATCTTGTTTTCTCTCCTTACCTTTTTTTGTCTACACTAAATATGGAGCCCGGTGAAAAGTTCCAAAACACTCATATGTTGGCTTGCTCATAAAAGGCTGTAGTCATTTCTGGACGAAATCAGGTAAACTGCAGCGACAGTGGCTAGAGGTGCCCCCAATTCCCTCCATAAAAACTGGCTCAGCAGCTGCTTCCATTCCTCCAGATTCCCCAGTGCTTGGCAAAATGAAATATGCCAGGCTTCCCTTAATTGCAGCTGGGATTCCTGAAGCCACAATCCAGCATGATTCTTTAAAACTGTGCCCTGGCTTCCGCAGCTCAACCCTAGCGTGGCTCTCTCCAAACATTTTTCACAGTCTACTTACTAATTTCATCCACATCCCTGAGGAACTTCTGCAGCTCCTGCTCTTCCTGCTGCTTAGACATCTTGACCTCAAATTAGGAAGAGGAAACCTGTATGAGGCAGAGAGGGAATTAGAATGATAAAAATCCCCCCAAAATTCATTACCGCATTTAAAGCTTGCCACCTTGTGGCTGTTAGAAGGGTTTATTGACACAGCTTCAGAGACTGCTAATGAGGATTCCAGCGGCTGTTCTGGAGATGGGCTTGCATTATATATTTAGCAAGCCATTTTCACTCCCATGGCTGGCCCTCGAGTAATTCTGGATAATGCAGATCAGGAAGGGAGCTACGGGGATTTCTGACAGGCTTCTCAGCACTGCAGCCTTACAAAAGGAGAATGCCCGCCGTCCCCGCCTCAGGGAAGGCTAGGGGTAAACTGCCGCACCAATTTTAAGGCTCTACCCTACTGCTAAGAATGACAACAATGTCTGAGACCTGAAAACACTTCCCCACTGAACAGACCCAAGCTGGTTTTTGAGCAGACCTCTTAAGGGCTGCAGTGCTAAACTCACACAACTGGGCCATGTTTCGAATGCTCTGTGGCCAATTTCCCCATATAGGCCCCAAAGAACACTGAGGTCAGGCACTCAACATCGCCTGACTCTCCCCGGTCCGAAAGACGCTCGGCTGGCCTGTACCAGGGCCAGGGCTTTCTCGGTGGCGGCTCCTCACTGGTGGAACAAGCTCCCAGATGACATCAGAGCCCTGCGGGACTTATTGCAATTCTGCAGGGCCTGCAAGACGGAGCTCTTCCGCCAGGCGTTTAATTAGGAGCCGCCGCCAGGGGGGGAATTGAACATCGCCTGGCCCTGTTGGCCGCACCTCTTTGCTGCCACCGTTCACCATAAGATCTCTGTACTGAAGTCGCCATCTGTTGCTGCAGTATATTGTGTAGGATGTGATGTTAGTTTTAAACGTTGTTTTTATATTGTAAACCCTATGGTGTTTTATGTCTGTTAGCCGCCTTGAGCCGGTTCGCTGGCAAGGCGGGATATAAATATAATAAATAAATAAATAAATAAATTTCGACCAAGGTTCCTTAAGCGAGAAGCTAATGCATGACTGGGGCTTGGAAAGCGGAAGATTCTGAGGACTCCCAGGGGATGCCTGTGGTGTGTTGGGGGTGGGGGGAGACTGGAGAGCTCTCTAGGGCAGTGGTGGATGGGAAACAGCGTGCCCTACGGTGAGCACAGGCTTTTCTGTTTCTTGCAGCAGCCAAATTTGGGGGCTGCCCCACCAATCCTTAACACAGGCTCTTCGCTTTGACAGAACAGCAGAAATGCAAGTGGTCCAGCTTTGGTTCAGCTCTGTGGCCGCATTTCTTGTTTAACCTTAAGTGCTTCTGTCCTGGATATTTCAATTTAGATGAAAAAATGAAACAGCATCAGGATAAAAGCATTAAAACCCATACAAATACACACGGCAACATCCTTTCTAAAAAGCCCTGAAGCAGAACAGTACCATCTAAACACGCACACACACATACGAGAGACATCAGAAATTTTAGATCAGAAATACAAAAGATTAAAATAGATTTTTTAAAAAAACCACCACCACCAGCACAACCAGTCAGTTACATTAAACCAGGAAGCATAAATAGATAGAACATCACATTTTTGGTGGGGATGGGGCTGAAGATTCTGCTTCAGTTCATGGCAGTGGAGGGGGAGAGAGGAGTCCAGCGGTCTCATTAAAGAATGTTTTTCATCCTAGGAGAATATTCTGTGTACTGGAGCCCGGCTGCATCAGATGCAAGGCTGCAGGGAAGATGTGACTGGGTGTGTGTTATATGTGTATGTTTATTCAGGTGGGCAGTCCTGTTGGTCTGAAGCAGCAGGAGAAAGTTTGAGTCCAGGGGCACCACGGAGACCAAGCAAGTTTGATTCTGGGTAGGAAGCTTTGGCATGCATACCTTGAAGCTCAGCTTTTTTTTGTAGAAAAAGCCCAGGAGGAACTCGTTAGCATAATAGGCCACACCCAACAGCAAACACTCATTAGCATATTAGGCCACACCCCCATGTTACCGGAAGAGTGGCCATCCAGCCACACCCACCATTTGCTTCTTATTCTGTTTACCTTGTTGTTAAAACCCAGGGCTTTTTTGTAGCAGGAATTAATTTGCATGTTAGGCCACATACCCCTAATGTAGCCAATCCTAAGGAGTTTCTGCTGTTGGGTGTGGCCTATTGTGCTAATGAGTCCCTGCTGGGTGTGGCCAACTCAGGAGCCAGCCGGAACTCCGTTCCTGTGCGTTCCTGCCCAAAAATAGCCCTGCCTTGAAGACCAACCAGGTTTTGTTCTGGGTGCAGATGCTTCCGTGTGCATGCACACTTGGGAGACCAACCAAGTTTTATTCTGGGTAGAAGCTTTGGCATGCACACCCTGAAGCCCAACCAGGTTTTGTTCTGGGTGCAGATGCTTCCGTGTGCATGCACACTTGGGAGACCAACCAAGTTTTATTCTGGGTAAAAGCTTTGGCATGCACACCCTGAAGACCAACCAGGTTTTGTTCTGGGTGCAGATGCTTCCGTGTGCATGCACACCTTGGGAAACCAACCAAGTTTTATTCTGGGTAGAAGCTTTGGCATGCACATCCTGAAGACCAACCAGGTTTTGTTCTGGGTGCAGATGCTTCCGTGTGCATGCACAGCTTGGGAGACCAACCAAGTTTTATTCTGGGTAGAAGCTTTGGCATGCACACCCTGAAGACCAACCAGGTTTTGTTCTGGGTGCAGATGCTTCCGTGTGCATGCACAGCTTGGGAGACCAACCAAGTTTTATTCTGGGTAGAAGCTTTGGCATGCACACCCTGAAGACCAACCAGGTTTTGTTCTGGGTGCAGATGCTTCCGTGTGCATGCACAGCTTGGGAGACCAACCAAGTTTTATTCTGGGTAGAAGCTTTGGCATGCACACCCTGAAGACCAACCAGGTTTTGTTCTGGGTGCAGATGCTTCCCTGTGCATGCACACCTTGGGAGACCAACCAAGTTTTATTCTGGGTAGAAGCTTTGGCATGCACACCCTGAAGACCAACCAGGTTTTGTTCTGGGTGCAGATGCTTCCCTGTGCATGCACACCTTGGGAGACCAACCAAGTTTTATTCTGGGTAGAAGCTTTGGCATGCACACCCTGAAGACCAACCAGGTTTTGTTCTGGGTGCAGATGCTTCCGTGTGCATGCACAGCTTGGGAGACCAACCAAGTTTATTCTGGGTAGAAGCTTTGGCATGCACACCCTGAAGACCAACCAGGTTTTGTTCTGGGTGCAGATGCTTCCGTGTGCATGCACAGCTTGGGAGACCAACCAAGTTTTATTCTGGGTAGAAGCTTTGGCATGCACACCCTGAAGACCAACCAGGTTTTGTTCTGGGTGCAGATGCTTCCGTGTGCATGCACAGCTTGGGAGACCAACCAAGTTTTATTCTGGGTAGAAGCTTTGGCATGCACACCCTGAAGACCAACCAGGTTTTGTTCTGGGTGCAGATGCTTCCGTGTGCATGCACCCGAAAGCTTAAACCCAGAAGGGAGCTCTGTCTCAAAGGCGCCCCTGGACCACCAGTGTTCCCTCTAAGCCGAGTGAGTGCGAGCCGGCTCACCGTTTCCTAGCCTCCGGCTCGCGCACTTTTGCCTCCGCTCGGGAAGGAAGGGAGGAAGGCGGGCTTCCCCAGAGCCAATGGGCTCAGCTCCCCGCTTGCAGAGCGGCCTTTCTGCTCCCAACTAGACGCCACACACACCCCGGAGGGAGGGCGCCTTGCCCGGGACGCCAGCGGCGCTCCGTGGCTGTAGCATCAATAACTTACAACGGCGAGAGTCCCTCCGACCGGCGTTGCTCGGGCTCTACAGCGACGAGGCGGTTTCTTCTGGCTCCGCCCCTCCTTTCCCGGCAGGCCGCGCCGCGTCCCCGGGGTCTCCATGGCAACCGCGGGGCTGGCACGGGGTCCAAAATGGCGGCGGAGAGGCTCGCGGGTTGGGGGCGTGGCCTATGCAAAAGAGGAGGGCGATGGGCGCGAGAGGGAACCGAGCCGAGGCCCCGCAAGGAATTCTGGGTGTTGTTGTTTTCTTCACCTCTGCGGGAGTCCCTAATGGGGAGAGGCTGGAGGAGTCTAGATTTGGGGGGGATGTTGGAAGGCGGGGTTTGGAGAGGAGAGGAGAGGAGCCTCGGGGGCATTCTGGTACTGTAGACTCCACCCTCCACTCCACAGCAGCTGTTTTCTCCAGGCGATTCTCCAGGCGATTCCTGATTCCGGGAGATCTCCAGGCGTCACCTGGAGACTGGCAACCCTGTCTGAGGGGACACTTTTCTTGCAGCTGGGAGCCTCCCACTGTGCTTTCATCCTGCCCCTTCCTCCAAGGAGCCACCCAACGCAGCATGTGTGGTTCTCCATCCCCCATTTCATCCGCACAGCACAACAACCCTGGGAGGTGGGTTGGGCTGAAAAAGAGTGAGTGGTCGGTTTTCACCTAATAAACTTCTGGTCTGAGTGGGGCAATCGAAGCCTGGGATGAGGACCCCAAGACCACTCTGGCAATTGAAAGATTGGCCCCAGACCTTCGAGCCCTGGCATCTAAAAAATAAGAAACAAGTGTTTTCTGCAGCTCAAGGTTCGTGGATCAGTGAGCTTCTAAGGGTGCGAAAGGACAAAGGTGGGAGACGAGGCGATGAAGGGAGGCAAGCAATGCTCCCTCTAAGGTGTGGAGCCTTGTGAGCAAGAATTCTACTTTGTGAGCTACTGGCAGTTAAAGCTGTGAGCGAGCGATTTGGCTGCTGCTCTCTGGAGCCATCCTTCCTGAGCTAAGACAAAAATGAGTGAGCCAGAGGCTAAAAAAGTAGGAGTAGAGTTGCCAAGTCTGGGTTGGGAGACTTTGGGGGTGGAGCCAGGAGAGGGCGGGGTTCGGGGAGGAGAGAAGCCTCAGCATGGTACAATGCCATGGAGTCCACCCTTCAAAGCAGCCATTTTCTCCAGGGGAGCTGATCTCTCTCAGCTGGAGATGAGTTGTAAAAGCGGGGGATCCCCAGGCCCCACCTGGAGGCTGGCAACCCTAACTGGGAGCTCACTCACACTAACTCAGTTTAGAGGGAACACTGGAGGCAAGTGCTTTCCAACTTGAGTAGCACTTTTGCTCACTTGTCACACCTGACTGCAGTCGTCGTGGGAGGAATCGGTGAACTTGTTGCGAAGTGTCCCCTTTCTCCTAACCACAGCAAAGAAATACCCTCCCCACCCCAGTTCCTTTCTTCTCAGATCCTTGAGCTGGTTGAAAAGCACATGGATTAAAGGAGGCCGGTCTGAAAGGGGACACCCTGCACCACACCAGCCCAGCCCCCCGGACGCGTGTGGCCAGCTCTGGGGAGGCTCAGAGGAGAAAATAAGGTTTTAAAAGGACCTGGCTTTGATTTGCGATCAGCCAGCAGAGTGTAGATGAAGGAGGGGGGTTAGGGTGTCCCCTTCTGAACACATGAGGGGGCTGAAAGCAGCTGTCCCCCAGATCTGTATCTTTAGGGTTGTGTGTACTACTTGACCAGAGGAGGTGCCTTTAAGCAGGGCTCTTGCTTTTGTGGGGAAAGCTGATCTTCTTGCCCTCTCTGCTTCACTAAAACTCTTCAGCACCTCATCCTCAATGAACCTGCCTGCTTCACTAATGAGGAAAAAGACAGATGCATTTGCTCCAGGTGGGGAAATGGCTTTCGGTCACGAAGTCCGGGACTGTCACATGCAGGGAACCATCCCTGCCAGTTTGGTGTAGTGGTTAAGAGCATGGACTCTAATCTGGAAGAACCGGGTTTGAGTCCACTCCTCCACGTGCAGCTGCTGGTGTGACCTTGGGCAAGTTACAAGTTCTTTCAGAGCTGTTCTATCAAGGGCAGTTTTCAAGAGAGCTCTCAGCCCCACCTACCTCACAGGGTGTCTGTTGCGGGGAGCGGAAGGGAAAGGAGATTGTAAACTGGAATGTGATAGTAAGCTGCTTTGAGACCCCTTAAAGTAGAGAAAAGCTGGGTATAAAAACCAACTCTTCTGCTTTTCTTCTTCTTGTCTCGTATTACAGTAGTGATTTTGGACTGAGAAGCAAGGTCCTGAAAGGGAGGTACAACATCCTGTCTGAACGATCCAATAACTGGACTCTGTTTTTTAAATGGCACAGACACTCAGCCTGAACGCCTGCAAATCGCATTATATTTAATCAGTTGCTCTGCTACATAACAATGAAGGAAAAACCTTGGGATCACGTCATAAAGTGCTATGCAAATGGTGCTGTTTGTAAGTATTAACGTAATTTAGTGCTTAGAGTCCCCTCCTCGCTTCTCATAACTCTACAGAAATGGAGAGACTTTTTACCACGTCCTCCTAGCCTGCAGGGGAGCCCTCCATCACCGAGCTGGTTCGTGGCAGCTTAAGCCCATGAAACAATGTCTTCATAATCCAAAGGCGCAGGTCTCACACCATAATAACATGTTGATGCTCATAAACGAATGCTTTGGTGTTGGGAGGCATTACGAGACATTCGGCAACAAAGGAGGATTTTAATCCTCGGCACATTGCGGCAGTCATCAATGGAGACGGCCATATGTTTCTCCAAGTATAAAAGACCTGAGTTCCTGGAAAAGAGCGGCTGAAATCAAGAGGTGAGAAGTGGCCAGATGTCACTCACAAAAAGGAAATTTTAAAAGAATTTGTCATACTGTTTGTGCGCCTTTCCCTGGTTCTGTGCCCTGGAATGGGCTCTCGGTCAAGGTCATGGACTTGGTAGCATACCCTGTCTTAGCAGCAGCATAAAACAAAAGGGCTGGACATTGCTTTTGAGGCCATTTCTCGCTCTGGCCTACAACCAAAGATCTCTGCAATGCAGGCACTGGTTTAAGGCCCCCCCCCACCCCCTTTCCTGGAGCCGGCCAAGTGGTTTTAGAAAGTGGGTGGGGCCCGGTAGTGGAAGGAGCTGCAGCAGACTTAATATATATTATATATTATTATGATGAGCCTGCTTGCAGAGAGGGCGGGGTACAAATGGAACTAATAAAAATAAATAATAAATATACCTATTTCTCTACTTGCAGTTTCTCGCTTTCAGACTGCTAGGTTGGCAGGAGCTGGGGCCAGAGATGGGAGCTCACTCCGTCACGCGGCACTCGGGTCTCGAACTGCCGAGCTATTGACCTTCCGGTCTGCAGCTCAGTGTCTTAACCTCTGAGCCACTGTGGCCCTCCTCTACCTGAGTTACATAATAATATATATATATATTTAAAAACCGTGGTACAAAGCTGCTCTTTGGTCACCTCCTTCAATATTTTGATCTTCCTCTTGGTACAGACACATAAAACGTCTGCATGGATTGCAATAAAACTATCAACAGCCAGATGGACAATCCCCCCCTTCCCCCCCCCCCCCCAGAACTGCCCATATTTCTTCCGCTTTTGTAATGACAGGTATTTGTATCGACTGGTTTCAGCCGCAAGGGCAGCGTTACAGCTGTGGGTTTCCTCCACCATCCCCAGGACAAGTCCAGTGGGGTTTGAGGAACACCATGGAGTATCCTCTGGTATCTATTTGTAAGGACCAACTGTCTGCCTGAGAGTCAGACTATGTGTCCCGGAGTATAGAAAATGTGACCCACCACCAGAAGGGTTTGAAGTTATGCTTTAAATGGCTTATGGCCATGGGTTGGTTTATCGTTTCTGCTAATAATTATTTGCTGAATGAACCTTTTCTGAAGGGTTGTCTGGAAGAACCCCAGTTCATCCTTCTGCTATCCTTGTAATATTTCAGAAGGACACAGTGGAAGCTAAAGAAGTAACTCCCAAAACTCATTTGTCAGAGTGGTCTAGTGTGTCAGGTTTCAGTATAAGGCTTGTAGGACAAGTCATTAAATCACTGCCAGAAATTCTCTGAGTTTACCAGGACGATTATTTTCCGTTTATTTTTATGACCCCCCGATAAAAATATTTCACCCTGTTCTCCATCCTTTGTATTTATTTATAAGGGAAAAGGTAACCGCTGTTCTCTAGAACTCTTCTCCAGGCGAGTTGTTGAGGAAGGGAAATAAAATAGAGGAGGGAGGAGAGAGAGTGAAAAAGGTTCTTTAGGGCTGAACCGTCTACAGTTTGCAACAGTTTTGAAACGTGCTGTGCAGAGTGATAGGCCAGTTCTAGGCTTCCAGGGAGTGCGGGTCATAAAAGTTTTAAGGGAACAAATGAATAAATAATGGGCCTGAGATGGTGTCCTCGATTAGATGAAAACGTGCCAATTGCAAGAGAGATTACAGTCCTGAGACAAAGGAGAGGCAATGGGCAGTCTCCCGTGGAAGCTCAAGAAGCCTGCAGCAGTTCGGATCTGCATCCATCATAGATCGGTTGTAAGGCAGAGAGAAGCGGAGAGAGTCCTTATATTAGCAGACCATCTCCTCTGGACAGGGGCAGATCTGGATTACTTTGGGCTTTTACTCTTTTAGGGGGAGAGCAGCCATTGGATCGTCTTTCCAGGAGTCGCTGGGGGCAACTGGAAATCATTTTTGCACCTAGCTTGACTTACCTGATTAACGTTGTTTGGCTCCTCTTGCTAGGGAGGCCAGTCTCCAGGTGGGACCTGGGGATCCCCTGGAATTCCAGGCCCTCTCCAGACGACAGAGCTCAGTTCCCCTGTAGAAAATGGATGCTTTGGAGGGCTGAATCCATGGCACTGTACCCCACTGAGATCCCTGTCTTCTGCAGACTCCAGCCCCAAATCTCTAGGAGTTTCCTCACCTGGAGCTGGCAATCCCACCCTTATACCCTGCCGGTGACCAGGGGGAACCCAGCATCCCTCCCTGCTGTCCTCCATTATAACAGTACTTACAAGCTTTGCTTTTCTCTCTCTGGCCCACAGCTGGATGGGGGGGGGGGTTATTGTCAGGGGTCCGTTGGAGCGGGAGCGCACAGGAGCGCAGCTCCGGGAGTGAGGAGCCCAAGGGGCGGGCACATGACCAAGCCCCGCCCTAGGGCTGCCAAGTCCAACTTGGGAAATATCTGGGGACTTTGGGGGTGGAGCCAGGAGACTTTGGGGGTGGAGCCAGGAGAAAGGAAGTGACATCATTTTGTGATGTCACATCCTGTGATGTTGCTTCCACATGCTGACACATGAACTCATGAAGTTTCCTAATACTGAATCAGGCCATTGGTCCATCAAGGTCAGTATTGACTACTCAGACTGGTAGTGGCTCTCCAGGGTCTCAGGCTGAGATCTTTAATGTCACCTATTACCTGATCCTTTTTTAGCTGAAGAAGCTTATACCTCCTGCATGTCAAGCAGATGCTCTATCACTGAGCAACGGCCCTACTGAATCCTTCCTCATCTCGGCAGAATATGAAGCACTAAGTGCTACACAAGTGCTAAATATGATTTTCATATCATAAGAACAGGAGAGAAGCCACAGTGGATCGGCCCATCCAGTACAGCCCATCCAGTACAACACTCTGTGTCACAACAGTGGCCAAAAATACCAGGTGCCCTCAGGAGGTCCAGCAGCGGGGCCAGAACTCCAGAAGCCCTCCCACTGTTGCCCCCCAAGCACCAAGAATGCAGAGCATCACTGCCCCAGACAAGGGTTCCATTTAGACCTTGTGGCTAATAATAGCCACTGATAGACCTCTGCTGGATGGGGACAGAGAGAGAGACAGACAGACAGACAGAAAAAAGAAAGAAAGGGGGAGAGAGAGAAGGAAAAAAACTGGCAGAGGCACTTACTTCCATTTAGACCTTGTGGCTATAATAGCCACTGATAGACCTCTGCTGGATGGGGACAGAGAGAGACAGACAGACAGACAGACAGAAAAAAGAAAGAGGGAGAGAGAGAAGGAAAAAAACTGGCAGAGGCACTTACTTCCATTTAGACCTTGTGGCTATAATAGCCACTGATAGACCTCTGCTGGATGGGGACAGAGAGAGAGAGACAGACAGACAGACAGAAAAAAGAAAGAGGGAGAGAGAAGGAAAGGAGCTGGAAGAGAAACCTACCTTGCCAGCCACATGCAAAAGCAGCTCCTTCAGTCCCTCCTTAATCTCTGGGCGGACCTCTCTTGCTGTGGAAGCTCTCTTGCTGACTTCTTAAAGGGGAAATGTCTGGTGAGGCTTTTTACTGCAGGGCAGGCTCTCTGCAGACATTTCCCTTTTAAGGCAGCCATTTTGTCCCCCCGGTGGCCAACTTTGGAAAAGCGGGGGGAAGCACTAAAAATCGGTGTTTCCCCCGCCCTACCGGGGGACTTGGCAGCCCTACCCCGCCCCCTCCCCGGCTTCCCCGAGAAGTGCAGAGGCGCAGCGCCCTGGGGAAAGCCCTGCTAGGGTCTTTATTGTTTTTAATGTTTTGTTTTAATATTGATAATTTTATCATTGTTCCTTTTATGACTGTGTGCTGCTTTTCCAGAGACTTGCTCAAGGTGGCATATAAATTTTCTAAGTATACCATTTTTTATCTGGGCACATGGCACATAAGTACTGGAGAAATTTCACCAACCGTTCAGCAGCTTCCACTCCATCAGTTCAGTGTAGTGGTCAGGAGTTGGACTCTAATCTGGGAGAACCGGGTTTGATTCCCCACTCCTCCACATGCAGCTGCTGGTGTGACCTTGGGCCAGTCACAAGTTCTCTCAGAGCTGTTCTCTCATGAGCAGTTCTCAAAAGACCTCTCTCAGCCCCACCTACCTCACAGGGTGTCTTGTTGTGGGAAGGGGAAGGGGAAGGGATGGGTGGTGCACATGTCCTGGGTATCTCAAGTCTACTTGAAACCTGGTGGTTTCAAGGGAGCAGGAAGAGAATGTGGGTGTGTTCTTTACGCTTATTTTTATTGCACAAAGTATTGGATGGGGAAGGGAATGGAGGAAGAGCAGGTCAGTTTCACTCACCTGTGGAGGGGAGCCTGAGGGGTGGGTGTTGCCTTCTGACACACTTTCGGTATGTTAGGGGGTGTGGTATATGCAAATGAGTTATGCAAATGAGCTCCTGCACCTCTTTTTCTACGAAATGACCCTGGCTATTGTTCACTTTTTAAAGCAGTGAGCGGCCATCCCGAAGAAGAGTGCAGGGCCACTAACTCTTTGTGACATTTTAGTTGGTCCTAATAAAAGCCGTTATTATGCTACTGTTGCTTTGGGGGTTTTTTTCTAATGGACCGGCATGGTTACCTGTAATTTCCCCCTTAAAGAGTAAGGCTGGGAAATGGCTTCCCCTGAACAGGAAAAATATAGGCAGTGACAACAAAGGCGGGAAACCAACAAAGATCTGTCAGGGGGCCCTGAAAGCCGTGCTGTCATCAAACATCTAATCCACCATTTTCAACCGAGCACAGGGCGGGATTCTTCCCCACAAGCGTTCAATTGGTACTGCAGAGCAAAATGATCATTCTCTGACAAAGATAATGATTCACTTTTACTGCCGGTTTACTGTGTACTTAATGCAGAAACTCAGGCAGGCGTGAGAAGGGCAGCACAACAGCCAGGCCGCCTGTACTCGGATGCACTGAACCGGAGTTTATGCTCTAAACTCTATTCCATTCAAAGATTCACCTGGAACACCGGAACGCCGATTTTTCAGTCTCATTTGCCTTCCCTGTGAGCAGTAACGATAAAAAAGGGTCTCAGGGGGAGGCAGAAATGGGGCACTGCTATATTTCTACTGTAATGTTCCCACTTTGCCTCGGCTTCCCTGCTTGCAAAGCAGGCCATTCCCCCGCACGGCCCTCAGAGAAAAAGCTGCTGGCATATAAAATATTGCTCTTGCTGACAAGTTCTTCACATTTAATTAAAGAACAGTGCGAAAAAGAGGAAGGCTGGCCTGTCTGTCTTGTTAGGGCTTCAGAACTCGTTGCAGGAAAACAGCTCAGAGATTCTCGGTGACTCCCAAGTGCACTAAACACATAGATGGTACAAAACTGTGGAATCCAAATCTCTCGTAAATCTTCTGTCTCCAATTTTCTTCCCAGATCAGCCCAAGTATTCCAGAGTGCCGCCAAGGAACAAATATCTCCTATTTGCATGTTTTCGCCTGACCAAATGCTGAAAGCGCTTCACAGCTGTTATCTCCACCGCCTCAATGTCAGCCCTGCAAGGTCGGCCACAGTTTATTCCAAATGATAGGCAAGGGGCAGAGAGAGTTGTGACTGCTCTCCAGGAGTCCAGTCGCCTTGAGCGTGAAGTTCAGCGAGCCCGTCAAGTTCAGTTAAAGCATGCAATGACACAGGACTTCTCTTTTGAGCACAGATATTGACTATCAGTGGGAGCCGCAGGGGCTCAGAGGTTTAGATGCTGAGCTGTAAACCGGAAGGTCAGTAGCGCGGCAATTTGAGACCCGAGTGCTGCCATGACGGAGTGAGCTCCCGTCTCTGGCCCCAGCTCCTGCCAACCTAGCAGTTTGAAAGCAAGAAATTGCAAGTAGATAAATAGGTACTGCTTCAGTGGGAAGTAACAGCGTTCCGTGCACCTCGGCGTCTAGTCATGCCGGCCATGTGACGATGGAAAAAGTCTTCAGACAGCGCTGGTTCTTTGGCTTGGTAGCCCTGTGATTTTATCTAACAGTTCAGGTTTAGCAATGTTAATTTTTAGACAGTGTGTGAGGGTGCTCCTATAAAACTGGGCTTTGCTTTTGGGTTCCACCACACTTCTTTCCCAGACCTCAGCAAGTTACCTTGCCAAGAGATGGCCCCAAGCGGAACTTTTCCTTCCGAGTCCCTGTCTATAAGTGTTCGTTTTGGCACCTGCTCTGAAAAACAATGAGAAGACAAGCTATCTGGTACCTTCTCATCCATGGCGATCAAGTCCTTTCCTCCCGAACAGAACCCAGAGCATCCATTTCTCTCTGTGAAGTGCCATTTCTGAATCTCAGTGATACAGAACTGAGTGGGCTGCCGATACCCAGGGGCTGGTCTTGACCACAAACACACAATGTGAACTAAAACCCTTCTGCTGTACTGCTGGAGACCCACGTCCTCACCTCCCTAGCTGGGAGCAAAAGTGGTCTATATGTCTGTTTGTTTGCAGCCATGGATGTTGTTACACTCAGCAGTCAAAAGGTCTCCAGCGAAGAAAAGCTCGGCCATCCCTCCCTTACGATTACCCATCTCCGCAAGGACAACACCATTTTGCTGGTGAAGGCTGAAAGCAGCCAAGTCAGTAGGTCAGACAATTATCTTGGTTTCTTTGGCAGAAGAAGAGGAAGAGAGAGCACCGATATCTTCACTGTGGTTCTTAGGAACTTATTCTAACCATGCTGGTTTGCAGTAGAAGAGATGGAACCTGGGAAGGACAGGGAACTCAGTGGGGTATACAAAAGAGTCCACCCCATAAAGCAGCCGTCTTCTCCAGGGGAGCTGATTTTTGTAATCTGGAGAGGAGCTGTAATTCCAGGGAATCCCCAGGTCCCACCTGGAGGCTGGCATCCCTATTTGGAGGGTGGACTTTATTGCATTATAATCCCCCTGAAGTCCCTCTCCTCTCCAAATCCTGACTTCCCCAGGCTCCACCCCCCAAATCTCCAGGTATTTCCCAACCTGGAGTTAGCATCCCTCCTTTAATCCCCTCCTTTCCTCTGAATTAGACACTCGACGTACATTTGATTCTACTGAACTGAGAAGCCAACACAGTTTTGTGGGACTTGGGTGGAGGAGAGGAGCTCCCTTTCCTGGTCCACCCCTGCAACGGCAGCAGCTCTTGCCACGGTCCACGTACACAGTCAGCCACGCATCCCTGAGAGGTAGGTGAGGCTGAGAAAGTATGACTGGCCCAGGGTCACCCAGCGAGCTTCCATGGCACAGGCGGGGACTGGAACCTGGGTCTCTGCGATACTAGTCCGACACTCTTAACCATTGCCCCACTAAAGACCTGGAGCAATTCTTGGCTGGCTTTTTGGTGTTCGCAAAGAGTTAAATGAGGGATGGAATCTTCCCAGTGACTTCTGCTCCCTAACAGCCTCTGTTTCATGATTTAGAATACCAAGACCGAAGTTCATTAAATTCCACAGTAGGTTTATCTTGTTGCTGTTCGTCCCTTCATTTTCTTTTTTCTTCATGTATTATGCAGCAAAATTACTTTTTAGGTTTTTTTCCCCCCCTGCGTGAAGCCTGGAGAGAATTGATGCGGCCTCCCTCGGGTTTATTGGCGGCGAGAAAGCAGCTCCTCGCCCGCATAGCATTAAGTTGACGTCCCGCTGCTTCTTCTTATCTGCCAAGGACTGACAGTCTTTTGCGGAATGGCAACAAGACTTCTTCTGTGAGGCAACACGCTCTCATTTCCATCTCCTTGTTTATCGCTATTGTGCACGCTCTTGTCCTCTCCCCCAGTCACAGAAAACAACTCTTTCTCGTGCATGATAACTTGTTCTGCGAGCAATAAAATCTTTAAGTAGAAAACGTTTATTAATTTAGAAAAGTTCTGTGCGGCCTCTCCAGAGAATCTGAATCACAGCGCTCCCCCCCCCCCCCAATGCACTCGATGTGGGGCCATCCTTGAAGTCAACTGGGACCTTCAGTTGGGAGGAGCTGTGGCTCAGGGGGTGGAGCACATGAGCACATACAGTTGCTTGGTACTGAATCAGATTCTTGGTCCTTAAAGATCAGTATCATCTACTCTGTATTGTCCAGGGATGGGCAGAAACCAGCTGATGAACTAAAGTTCATTAGGAATTTTGGGCAGTTCGTTTTCACAAAGCAAGGTTCGCAAGCTGGAGAATTACTGGGAACTTCCACAAATTTTTGTGCAGTACATGGTGGTTCGGGGCAACTTGTGAAGAGCAGTTTGTGGCAGTTCATAGCAATGAGCAAAAAAACCCTGCAGGGAGAAGAAGAAGAAGAAGAGATTGGATTTATACCCCGCCCTCCACTCCCCAAGGGAGTCTCAGAGCGGCTTACAAACTCCTTTTCCCTTCCCCTCCCCACAACAGACACCCTGTGAGGTAGGTGAGGCTGAGAGAGCTTTTTCCCAAGCTGTCCTTGAGGGAACAGCTGGTACAGAGCTATGGCTTGCCCAAGGTCATCCAGCCAGGTGCAAATGGAGGAGTGGGGAATCAAACCCGGTTCTCCCAGATTAGAGTCCGTGCACGTAACCACTACACCAAACTGGCTCTCAAGGGAGCAGAAAGCAGGGTTTAAAGGGCTCCAGCTTAGTGGCAGTCCAGCCTCCCGGTTCATATGGGTTAATGATTTGGTTTGTGGTTCAGCCACGAACCAGAAACCGAGCTGCAAAAATGCGGTTCATGCCCATCCCTAGTATCGTCTACCCAGACTGGCAGCAGCTCTCCAACTCTCAACTGCAGATGCCAAGTCTTGAACCTGGGACCTTCTGCATGCCAAGCAGACGTTGCGCCACCGAGACGCTGGCCCCTCCCCTTAGCATGCAGAAGGTCTCTGGTTCAGTCCCTGGGGTCTTCAATTAAAAGGATCAGGTAGCAAGCGACGTGAAAGACCTCCGCCTGAGGCCCTGGAGAACTGCTGCTAGTCAGAGTAGACAGTCCTGAATTGGATAGGCTGAGGCTCTGAATTCCATGTGGTTGATGGTCCAACATGCAGCCACCAGCTTCTTGGCTGGGACTGGGCACTATGTGTATATCCTGCCGATTTTAAAATGACAACATGGCTTGCCAATTCATGTCCAAGTGCAATTGAGAGTCCTGGGTCTTAATTACAAAGCCCTTCGTGACCTGGGACTGTTTACCTCAAGGGCCACCTCTGCCCGCAGACCAGCATGGATCCTCTTAGCAAGCCCATCACAGATGGATCCCTCCGTTAAGCTAGTCCAAAATGCCACCATTGGGGCTCTTTTCTTCTTGGTGTTGCCCACCCCCCGTGGAATGGTCAGCTGGGGTCTTCATCACAGCCTCCCTGTACAAGGCTGGGGGGCTTGTTTGTCTCCCTAATCCTGGCTGTTGACGTAGAGCAGAACTGTAGCGTTTCGTGGCTACCGTTTTAAGAAACAACTGGGTCTTCCCTTTTTCTCCCTCCATAGTTTAAAGATTATAAAGGATGTGTCTTGTTTCCTTTAGAATGCTAATGACAGAGTGCAGTTTCAGTGGATAACAACGGGTCCCTTCCCTCTGAGGCCACGATCCAAACTGGGCCTTACACACTCTCTTTCTTGGGTTGCCACACATCTTGGCGGGTGGGTAGGTTTAGATGGGAGACAGCAGCCCTTAAGCCATTGTTATTGTCCTCAAGGGCTGTTGTCAGTGTAACATGAGTCCAGCACTATCCAGGACCAACAAGAAGCGAAGCGATACAAGCATCAGGTCAAAGCGATACTCAGGTTATTTATTTTCAGGTAATAGAACTCTTCCTTCTTCAAGCCAGGCTGAAGAAAAGTGGCACACTATCGCCACCTTGTGGAGACTGGTCACCACAGCAAGATGCGTAGAGCGAGCAAATTGTTCGGGTGTCTTTCTTTTTTTATATTCATCTCTAAATTTGTCAATACTTCTTCACTGTGGGTTTTGTAGAGTCTTTTGTATTGTAAATTTATGCTGTGTGAGTTTAATATGCCATTGGCACACAGATCCAGCGTGAGGAGAGAGACGATGGCATGAAAACAGGTTGATTTGCACAAGGCAGAAAGTGAAATCAAAACACAGATTGTTTTCCAGGTGGAATGGAAATGAAGAGAAACTCAAAATCACCATAAAGATATCCACAGAGCAAATGGCCTGTCCCTGACCCTGGGGAGCTGTCTAGGGCAGCGGTGAGTTCGAGTCTCCAGTTCTGCTGTAGTGACACATGATGCTCCCTCTAAGCTGTGGAGTGGTGTGAACAAAAATTCTACTTTGTGAGCCACTGGCATTAAAGTTGTGAGTGAGTGACTTGGCTACTGCATAAATTAGTTTCCCCTGGAGCCCTCCTTCCAGAGCTAAGAAAAAAATGTGTGAGCCAGAGGCTAAAAAATTCTGAGATAGCTCGCATAAACTCAGCTTAGAGGGAACCCTGACCCTAACCCTAATAACCCTAACCATAACTAGAACCCTCACCTCTATCCCTAGCCCTAATAACTCTAACCCTAACCATTACTCTATAACCCCTAGCCCTAACTTTAATAACCCTAATGATCCTGACCCTAATAAACCTAACCCTAGAACTAAACCTAACCCTAACCCTCACCCTAATAACCCTAACCTTAATCCTAGCCCTAGTAACCCAAACCGCTAACCCTAATAACCCTAACCTTAATCCTAGCCCTAATAATCCATCAAAAGAGTAATGCTTTTGTTTTGCATTCTTAGCAGTAAGTGTAGAGTTCTAGAACTATACTGAGATCACTTATGGATATTTTAAAACGTTTACAATGCCATCCTTTTTTTTTTTAATGGAAAATGATGTTTTGAGTCCTAAAAACAAGACCTCTGGTCGTGACGCTGATGGCACTTCATAGCAAAATGCCCCCTCAGTGTCTCAAATTACTGTATAAACCACTGGTAATTAAAAGGTCGTTCAAATAATGGAACCATCAACCGGCTATCATCCCGATAAATGAAACAAAAATCCAGGCACACCTTAAAGACTAACGACGTTTATGTCAGTATTAGTCTTCAAGGGGCAGTGGACTCTTGTTTTGTTTTTGCTATAAAAAATACTTAAGGGACCGCCTTTCCCCATATGTGCCCCAGAGAGCACTGAGCTCAGGGCTACAAAATCGCCTGACTCTCCCTGGCCTGAAAGAGGCCAGATTGGCTACTACGAGAGCTAGGGCCTTCTCGGTGGTGGCCCAATCTGGTGGAATGAGCTCCTGGAGGACATCTGGGCCCTGCGGGACCTTTTACAGTTCCGCAGGGCCTGTAAAATGGAGCTCTTCCACCAGGCTTTTGATTAGGAGCCACCACCAACAAATGAGCCATCAGAACATCTACGGCCCTTGGATATATCGCTGGATATGCCACCATTGGACTATCTACTGAATGCCGCCATCATTTGTATCTGTAATGCTATCTTAGTACGGTATGCTGTTTTAGAAGAAGAAGAAGAGATTGGATTTATACCCCGCCCTTCACTTGGAGTCTCAGAGCGGCTTACAAACTCCTCTCCCTTCCCCTCCCCACAACAGACACCCTGTGAGGTAGGTGGGGCTGAGAGAGCTCTATTCCCAAGCTGTCCTTGAGGGAACAGCTGGTACAGAGCTATGGCTTGCCCAAGGTCATCCAGCCAGGTGCAAGTGGAGGAGTGGGGAATCAAACCCGGTTCTCCCAGATTAGAGTCCACGCACTTAACCACTACACCAAACTGGCTCTCAGTTTTAAGTAACTTATTGTATCTGCTGTTTTATCACTTTTATTGCTTGTACACGGCCTTGAGCCAGCTTGCCCGACAAGGCGGCACAGATATCAAAGTAATAAACAAATAAATATAACAGACTGACATGGGTACCCCTTTTGCAAAGAGCGTTCAGTTGCAGGCAAACACAACCTGGTGATGCTTGATTCTGCATTATTCAGTCCTCGAGAAACCAGAGGCAGCCCCAGCCACACAGTTACAAAAGATAAAGCAGACACAAGGGTTGTGTAACGTGTAATGAGGCCCACAGACAATCAGCTGCTCTTCTAGAATCCCAGCACTAGGTGGAACCCTCGACTCATCAAAAGATCAACTGCACATCGCCAAATGATACACTTATTTCCTTTTAACCTTTAGTATTACCTGTACGGAATGGCTGCTTATTCCATCAGAACAAGATTTTTATTAATGTGTACGTTTCCGTCCAATCTCATCCCTGAAATCTGAGATGGGTAGATTGCAAAGGGCCTTGACACTGCTGGCATTCCATTTCTCCTAGCCCATTTGTTTGGCCTCTCACCTGCCTGCATCACTGAATCAAATTCAGGAGCAAGAAAGCAGCTCTGCAGGGACCTGTCTGCCATCAGTGCAAGAGGAGAGAATAGTTGTACTCAGGGGTCATTTTGAGCAGGAGTGCGCAGGAGCGCTGTTCCGGGAGTAACAAGCCCAGGAGCGGGCACATATGGTGAGCTCTGCACCAGCTGTTCTCTCAAGGCACGCTTCTTTGCTGTGCTTATTGGTCCATAGGTATCAGGGGTTCCCCTTGAATTCTACATATCTTCCCCTTTTCCCGCTCACACTCCAGTTCTGACCCTGTAACCAGATGACTTGCTCTAGACTGCGTTCAGGAAACTCAGACCCTTTAAAGGGATGTTGTTGAAGCTGATTATTGCAGGACTCTGACAGTAGTGGACTCCCACCCCCCACTACTTTTTGATACAGGTGCCCTGGGGTTATTTCCCCATAGCCTGACAGAGGGCTAGACTGGGGCGCTAGAGACTCCCGGTCCCAACCGATCCCTTTGCAAGGCCCTGAACCATCAACCTCTTAGTACCATAATTGGGGGAGGTGGGGGTGAAAGGAGGACATGTGCAAGCTCCCCAACGCCCAGCATCCCTCACGAGCCACGGGGCAACGGCTGGTCCAGGAAGTTCTTCACACACCCCCTCCCCACTTCTTTCCAGGCCAGCCTCTCCTCCTGGCCACCTGGGCCCCCTGGATTCTGGACACAGAGGCCACCTCTTCTTCCAGGGCCTGCCTCCTTGGTTTGCCTAATTTCACACAACATTATTAACCCAATGAAAGGTTCAAGGGATAAATTTGCCAAAGTGACTTGGCGTCTCTCGCCCATTAGCAGGAAACCGTGCCTGCCTGCTCAGACATCCATTTTGCCTCCTTTCTTCGCAGGGAGCATTAATCACCCGTCTCCCATTACTATTTCTTGCACAGTTGAAAGCTGGTACAGAAAGCCGGAATGCCAAGCAAGTCATTAAGGTGAGTGAAAATTTCAGAATTCACGGTGTGTTTCCTTGCTAATGAATATTCATGCTCGTAAAGGCATCCATAGACAAACGGGAAGCCACAACCAGTACGCCCACCCCGACATCTCAGAAGGCCTTCTGGGCCAAGGAGTTTAAACACTTGGACACCCGTGGAAGGACTTCCCCACTCCTTCCAGTGCGTGCAGCTGCACAGTCAACCCTGCCTGCTCCATCCACCCTCTGGGTAACAGAGAGCGGTTCTGCTTGTGTGCTCACATCTCCAGAGGCCCCCTCTCAAATAGCTGGGGAAAGCACCTGAATAGCACATTTTCCCATGTTGCATCCATTCTGCAGCCAAGTATTTGCTTCTCATACATCTCATAGTTTGTTCAGGGAATACGCTCCTGGAGCATAGGATAGCAGAATTCCAGTAGCGGAATTCTGGGCTTGCAGAACTCTAGTAGAATTCTGGGGTAGCAGAATTCTGGGCTTGCAGAACTCTAGTAGAATTCTGGGGTAGCAGAATTCTGGGCTTGCAGAACTCTAATAGAATTCTGGGGTACCAGAATTCCCCAGTTGCAGAAATTCTTGGGTAGCAAAACCCTAGTAGCAGAATCCTGGCACAGCAGACTTCCACTAGCAGAACTCTGGCATAGCAGAATGCCAGCAGCAGCAGAACCACCAACTCTTCCACATATGCCCAGGGAGGAAATGTCTGTGCCTCCATCTAAACCAAGATAACAGCGGTTCTAAGCTAAACTTTCCGTGCCTGTCTAAGATCACAGTCCTGTGCAGCTAACTCAGACTAAACCCACTGATTTCCAAGCGTTGAGACTGGAGTAACTCTGCATCAGATAAGTCTCTCCCACTTCCTGAACCACACTGCCAGCCATTGTGTGGCTGCCGCATTCTCATTCTCCGTGGAATTGTTATTGTGCCTTTCAAATTAAATCCAAAGGTCAGCTGTCTTCATGGGATCTGTCAAACTGATAAAATCAGCCATTCCAACGTTTTGAGGACCCCGGACTAAGCCGACACCAGCCAAGACGAAGGGGAACAGTTTACTTAACGATATTTAAGGTCTGCCTTTCTCCGTGAGACTTCAGTTAGATTACATGATAGCGTAATCAATCGGCTGAGACCTGTAATGAGTAACAGTAGGACAATAGAAATCTGAAACGAAGCATTAAGGATCAGATGTGACGCAGAAAACAGTACTAGGTACGTGCGTAAGTACCATTGAGTTGCAACTGACTTACGACGGCCCCAGCGAGGGGCTTTCAAGGGAAGTGATTCTGTGGAGATCCGTTGCCGTGGCCTTCCTTTGCAGAGTCTTTCTGGGTGGTCTCTCACCAAAGTACTGGCCCCGCTTAGCCTCTGAGATCCAACGAGATCAAGCTATCCCGTGCTGCCTTCCCTCCCAGAAAATGGTATTTCAGAAGTAGAAAACAATGCAGGCAGAGCAGGATAATACCTACAGCATACCCCATACACATAATACATACAGGACACAGTAGCGTAGTCCACAGTGCCCTTCCGTTTACTAACTGAGCCCATTCGCGGGGAGGGCGGGGTATAAATGTAAAATAATAAATAAATAATAAATACGAAAGCGTATTTATTCGGTTACAATATAGCCCTACCGCCTTCATAAAGCTGCCCACCTGAACAATTCTGTTTTGCATAGTTTGCAGAGCGGCCGGAGTGTGAGATCCTTCCTGGTCTGCTCTGGCAGGCCCTTCTGCAAGGTGGGACCTCTCCGCTTCCTTTGCTCTGTCACCTTCCGATTGTCTGCATGCTAAACTGGGGCTATTCATCTGGCCTGATTTACGGGGGGGGGGGGGGGGGTGAATGGGAAAGGCTAAGGCTGATTTTACATCTGACTTTCCCGCTGGAATCATTCTAGTTCCAAAAAACCCTGCCCATACCTCTGTGTGGTGGGAAACCGTGCTACCACTGAAATGTCCATATCTACTAATTGCCCTCCTGTGGTCAAGCTAGTATTATACCGCTTTATTCTGCTTTAAACAATTGTGGTTTCTTAGTGCACTTATACCCCCTGGAGTGCAATTTCACACCACTGTGAAATCAGCACAGGAAAAGACAGCAGTCAAACTACTTTAGAGGGGAGGTGTAAAAGCAGCCTGAGAAGCGGAGGCAGCTGAGTGGGAAGCAGCCGTGTTTAGAGGGGGCGAGAGGACTGAACGGACTGGCAAAGTGAGGGATGTCAAGGTGGACAAAAGTCCAGGAGGTGGCCACCTCAGCCAAGGTGTGAATCTCCTCCAGAACTCCCTCTGCTGACCCAGACCCTGTTGCCGAGTGATGAAGAAGCCACCGTCACCGAGAAAGCTCTGCACGCTGGGGGGGGGGGGGCGTTCCTCCTGTGCTCTGGGGCTATTTGTTCTTGCTTACAGGACTCAGTCAATGCACTGCTGTCTCTGCCAGTGTCTGGCTGTCGCCTAGAAGTTTGTAACTTAAAGCAGCCTCGGAAATTCTCTTTGGCTGGAGTGCTTACAAATTCAGCCGGTGCTGTGCTCCAATTCACGCAGAGAGCAAATTCCTTCGTGGCATCTTAGGGCTGCTCAAGGGTGTTGGCTGAACAGCAGGAGCCAGTAGGAAGGCTGCTCTGGACTCTGTGTGTGTGTTTGTGTGTTGAAGCTGCTGCAGAGAGAAAGAGAGACACTGGGAAAATGGAAGGAGGCTTTCATTGGCAGTGTGCGTGGGTCATTGGCTGGACTGGGTATATGGCAACGATAGAGTGGTATTGGCAGGGGTAATTTCGAGCAGGAACGCACAGGAACACCATTCCGAGAGTAACAAGCCCAGGAGCGGGTACATATGGTGATGCGCTGTAGAAAAAAGCAAAAGCATACTGACTTGATCTGTATTTTCTTGCTTGTTGTACGGTAGCTCCCCTGCAAGAGCAAAGGAAACCTAAAGTGTCTTTAGTCAAAGCGTAAAGCTGGCTCGCCAGCTCTGAGTTGGGGGATACCTGGAGATTTTTGGGGTGGGGCCTGAGCGGTGGGTGTTGCCTTCTGACACACTTCCGGTGATGTCAGGGGGTATGGCATATGCAAATAAGTTATACTAATGAGTTATGCTAATGAGCTCCTGCATCTCTTTTTTTATGAAATGAC
The DNA here is from genome assembly GCA_029233225.1 of Lepidodactylus listeri. Lineage (NCBI taxonomy): Eukaryota > Metazoa > Chordata > Lepidosauria > Squamata > Gekkonidae > Lepidodactylus > Lepidodactylus listeri. Next base: position 71,887,394 of record JARCFY010000014.1, on the reverse strand, counting down.
CCTTGGTTTTGGAGATATTGATAGTGATATTGGAGACTGCAGGCTCAAACCCTGGGCTGTGGCTCAGGGGAAGAGCCTCTGCTTGGCATGTAGAAGGTCCCGGGTTCAATCCCCAGCCTCTCCAGCTAAAAGAACCAAGCAGTTGGTGATGTGAAAGACCTTTCTCTGCCTGAGACCCTGGAGAGCTGCTGCCGGTTTGGGTAGACAATACTGAGCTTGATGGACCGAGCTTCTGAGTCAGCACAAGGCGGCTTCATGTGTTCATGGAGTTGATGTATTTTGAAGAGATTGTGAGGACCACGAACATGTGTGGAAGCTGCCCTCAGAACTGTTATTTCCAGCCAATGTTACTCCAGGACACTTGAGGGAAATCCTGCTAATAAACAGAACAGTTTGTGTCCAGTAGCTCCTTTAAGTCCAATAAAGTTTAATTCTGGTTATGAGCTTTTGTGTGCGAGCACACTTCTTCATGCACACGAAAGCTTATTCCCAGAATTAAACTTTGTTCGTCTTAAAGGTGCCACTGGACTCACACTTTGTTCTGTTGCTTCAGACCAACAGGGCTGCCTACCTGAATCTACTAATAAATGATGGAAGTGCTTTCTCCCATAGTCTCTCGAGACCCGAGTGCCGCATGACGGAGTGAGCTCCCGTCTCTGGCCCCAGCTCCTGCCAACCTAGCAGTTCGAAAGCAAGAAATTGCAGGTAGAGAAATAGGCACCACTTCGGTGGGAAGGTAACAGCGTTCCGTGCGTGTTGGCGTCTAGTCATGCTGGCCACATGACCATGGAAACATCTTCGGACAGCACTGGCTCTTCGGCTTAGAAATGGAGAAGAGCACCACCCCCTAAAGTCGGATCCAACTGGCTTTCAAGCAAGGGAAACCTTTACCTTTTTACTTTTTACAGAGAGCCAGTTTGGTGTAGTGGTTAAGTGTGGGGACTCTAATCTGGGAGAACCGGGTTTGATTCCCCGCTCCTCCACTTGCACCTGCTGGATGACCTTGGGCAAGCCGCAGCTCTGTACCAGCTGTTCTCTCAAGGGCAGTCCTCAAGAGTGCTCTCTCAGCCCCACCTGCCTCCCAGGGTGTCTGTTCTGGGGAGGGGAAGGGAAAGGAATTTGTAAACTGCTCTGAGACTCCAAGTGAGTGAAGGGCGGGATATAAATCCAATCTCTTCTTCTTTTTAAGACAGAGCTGCTCTGGACCCCCCTTCCTTTGTGGTCTGGGAAAGGCAGGGAGCCATGTTCCTTCGGTTTTGCAAGCTCTCGCCACTTTTTGCTTCTCTGTGCTCTTCTTCATTGCTCTCTTTTAGGCAGGCTGTGTGTTGTTGTTTTTTAACCTGACTTGCTTGACGGTCCCTGGAGGTCCTACATTTTTCATCCTCCTCTGTGAGATACAGGAAGAGCCACAAGACGGTCAGGAAAAGAATGTCCCAGCACTATTCCCACGGCCCCAAGAACCACTCACTGGCTGCAGGTGAGGTTCTTAATGGGCTACGCAGAGAGTGGGCTCTCGGGAGCGTTGGGGACTGGGTGCCGGGAGGCCTTCCTCTGTAACCCAGCAGTTCAGGCCGTGGTTGTTTTCACTGCCTAACTGCTGAGCTTGCAAGCACAGTGCAAAATGTTTGGCCACATGGCTCAGCTCCTTTGGAGCGACAAAGCCACCGCCACCATCGCTCTGCTCCATTGTGCCATGTCCCACACACTCCGGGCGCCTCTTGAAGGCAGCGGGGGCTTCTACCAACATGGGCTAGATGCACCCAGAATTTCCCCCAAGCCTGCCTGGGGCTCAGCCCAGGAGGGAATGTGCCGCCACCAAGCTTGAGGAAGAGGATTAGACACCTGACTCTTCCCCACAGACTGAGGGCTCAGACTCTGCTAATGAGAAGCTGGAGCACAATGCTCCGTCACATCTCCAACTGGCCAAGACCCTTTTGTAAGAGCCAGTTTGGGAAGACACGGGGTGCACCAGGATGCCCCACGACAATCTTGGCGTGCACGGCTCCCAGTCAGGATAGTGCTCCTTGACATTTTGCCAGTGTATGTCTTGGCCTTGAAGGCCAGCTTCAGGACTTAAGAATTCCCTTGGCTTTAGTTACAGTCAAAGCAAGGTCTTTGCTCCCTGGGAGCTCTCCCAGGTCCTGAAGACCTGGACCCTGGAATCTGTGCTTGTTAGTATCTGCCCGTCTTTGTGGGATGACCCAGGTCGTCTCTCCTCCATGTTTTGCTCAGTGCTCTGCATGGACCAGGATAGGTTCCAGTTATTTGGGCCACAGCCCATTCTGTGTACAGTGGTTTTCTCATTAAGGGGAAGGGGGGGGCTTCAAAAGTATTGATCTCCTCTGGATTTGGGAGGCCTAAAACGGCCCCCAGCCTCCAAACTCCTCGCAACAATCCCAACTTTTTTTGTTTTTAATTAGGTCTGACAATCATCCCTGAACTTATTAAGAGCTCATCGGGCTGTGGAAGAGAAGAGGCTGACAGGCTGCCGGATGAGTTCTGGAGCACGGGGCCGCCCTCGGCAACTGATCTCATCTCCATTTCTAATCACAGAGCAAGCTCCCGTGCCCCAGTGTTAGGGCAGGAATAGATTAAACAGGAGTAGCTGGCAAAGAGCAGCTCTCCTTGTCTGCTCTTTGACAGAGGGAAAAAGCAGAAAGAGATTTGTCAAAACGTTCACTGCCAGACTGAAGGAGGATTTGCATTAGGCACATGTTTGAAAAACTACCAACTCACCATGAGTCAAATCAAGGGTGTTCCCAGTACAGACAAGTAATCCCCAGGGGCCACTCACCCCGTTTCTCCACCCCATGAAAGCAAATGTCTAGGCTGTTTTGTGTCCTTGGTTTTCCCCATTGTTCCACCAAATATTTCTCCTGTATATTTCTCCTGTAATGAGACCCCAACACTGTGTCCAGTTGGAGGTTTTCCAGAGCACATGAACTTGACATGTTTGTTTCAGAGGTCTGATCTGCAGCAGAAAAGCTAGATTCAAGTCCAGTAGCATCTTAGAGACCAAAGAAATTTGGGGGGTTGGGGGTCTGGGAGTTGACACTTCCTTCATCAGGTTCTTATCCCACTACAGATGCAAATTTCCTGCCCCTAAGCCTTTCTCCTCTGCTCCAATCAAGCTGGTTACAATGTGCATTGGTACCTTTGCATCCTGTGTTCCTACTTTGCAACCCCTCCCACCTTCTGACTGGGACTCGGGGATCTCCATCCCTGCTTGTATCTGACAAAGGGAGCTTTTGACTCTTGAAAGCTTTTGCCCACAAACTCTTGCAGATTCTAATGTGCTACTAGACTCAGAATCTTGATGTGGTTGTGTATCCTTGCAAACTCCCATTCGTTGCTGAGATAGGATGTTGGAATTAACGACAACAAGAATCATCGATCCCTCTCCAGAAGGTTTGAAAAGCCCAAGGCAAGTGCAGGAAGGAAGGAATCAAACCTGTATTTAGTCACAAAGATCCTAATCAAATCAAAACAGAGCAGGAAAGTCAGTTCCCATAGACTGAAAGTTATCTACCAACCTGCCCGTCCATCCATCCTCAGCAGAAGAGAAACCGACTCTCCAATCGATTTTGCAACATAAAGAGAATTTCTGGGCATTGAGTGATGGCTTTGGAAAGCCAGATGCCAGAGGGGAAAGTCTCAAGATGGATGAAGATTTGGAGAAAACAGATCACATTTAGTTAGCCATTTTTCAGGCTATTTTGTCACGGAGCTAAACCCTGGCAAAGCACATCATTTCGGCACATTGGCAAGCACTCAACAGCACTATGAATTAGGGCCCAGATTGTCCGACAGCTTATGTTCCTCTCTAGGAAAAGGAGACGAAAGTATCCTTCAGTTGATCTGAACGATGCTACGGTAGAAAACAAATGGCATTGCAGATACTGCTGCTGGGTGCTGCTGAATAAGAGATCGTATGGTAGCTGGACCACTGTTTTAAGCCAGGGGGACGCAACCTTTTTGAGCCTGTGGGCACCATTTGAATTCTGAGGCAGGGTGGTGGGCCCAACAACTGTATGGCTTCCGCAAGAGGCAGAGCCAAGAACAAATTGTCAGGGAGCAAGGCTATGCAGAACGCTAAGCCCTACGAGGAAAGGCTGGGGGACTTGGGAACGTTCAGTCTGGAGGAGAGGAGGTGGAGGGGGGACATGATTGCTTTCTTGAAGTATCTGATGGGCTGTCACTTAGAGGAGGGCAGGGAGCTGTTCCTGTTGGCAGCAGAGGAGAGGACTGGCAACAGTGGGTTTAAATTAAGGGCGGGAAGGTGGATATCAGTTGTGCAACAGTGGAATCGGCTGCCTTGAGAGGTGGTGAGCGCCCCCCCCCCCCACTGGCAATCTTGAAGCAGCAGCTGGACAAACACTTGTCAGGGGTGCTCTAGGCTGGTCCTGCATTAAGCAGGGGGCTGCACTATAGATGGCCTGTACGGCCCCTTCCAACTCTGCGATTTTGTGATTCTGACTCTCGGAGTAACCCTTCAATATTTCAGGCAGTATTTCTGTTTAATAGGATGCCCTTTTAATCTGCACATCCAACCAGAATCCCTGCTGGTCACAAGCAGTGTCCCCTCTAAGCTGAGTTAGTGTGAGATAGCTCAAAAGTTTTTCGGCCTCCAGCTCACACATTTGTCTTAGCTCAGGAAGGATGGCTCCAGAGCAAACTAATTTATGCAGTAGCCAAATCTTTCACTCACAACTTTAATGCCAGTAGCGCACAAAGTAGCATTTTTGCTCACGAGACTCCACAGTGTAGAGTGAGCATTGGTCCCAAGCCCTGTCCACTTTTGGTGCTAGGAAAGGTGTTGATGGGTGCTGTGTAACTCCCAGGCATCACTTTGGAGACCCCTGATCTAAGCAACAAAATCAGCACGGGGTGTATACGTGGGCGTCACTCTGTTAGGGTGGTCTCCAAACATGTTTCCATGAAGAACTGGACACTTTTCCCCCCTGGAGAGCAGCTGCATTATTTCCTCTGGAAGCCAACACCAGGCATGGCACCGGAATGATGGATGAACTCTCCTCTAGGTGAGGAACAGCCCTGGAAAACAGGCTGCAAACCAAATGGCTTTCTCTACTCCTTCCCCCCCGGCTCCATCAGACCCCTGGTGAAAAGATCATCCCCTCTGATCTAATGTTTAAAAATGGTTTTAGGGACTTTTAAAAGAAGGAACTGGTGGCTCACTTAGGAGACTGCACATAGTTTTAGACAACCTGTAATCTTATCTTGCCACATCTGGATGAAGAGTTATGGTATTCTAAGACAGGAAATCCCGACAGGTAGCAATTTCTATCAATTTGTTGGGCACAGAGGCACCCTTGTTCTGTCCAGAACAGAGAAGCAATAAGTGGTCTACTTGGGAGATCCTGAAGTGTGGAGTTTTGACAACCATTTGACATGCTTCGCTGTGCCTGGAATGAAGAGGGACGGAGCGTGCAGGCATCTTGACAAGCAGTAATTTTGGACTAGTAATAAGTCCGGTGCCTGTGCTGCAGTCTTGTAATGACTGGACTGAAGAAGGATCCATGCAAAGGTAGATTTCGGAATCCCGCAGTTGTCAGGTTACACTAGAACGGGTGGGCAAACTGTGGCTTGGGAACTGCATGCGGCTCTTTCAGATATATTATGTGGCTCCCGGCAGGGCGGCTGGGGAAGCTAAATATCATTAGCAAACAATACCATTGAACAAATTAATATCATTATCAATATCTGCTTTTACCCCTTTTGTTATTGTTTTTGGCAGTCTCATTTAATGTTAATAAAAAGCAAATTTGCTTATTTTCCAATAAAAGCAGGTAATATTTGTTCATGTCTTGTGGCTCTCAAACATCTGATGTTTATTCTATGCGGCTCTTACGTTAAGCAAGTTTGGCCACCCCTGTTCTAGGTGGCTCTTACGCTGAGCAAGTTTGCCCACCCCTGCACTAGAAGAACACGAGGAGTGGGCAGTCCCAGTTTCCCGTTCCTTAATTAAGTTGCCTTTGCATACCAGTCAGATGTACTTAGATGCTTAGGATGGATCCCTTTGACTTACAAAGTGAAGCTCCCATCAGTAGAGACTGGGTGCGAGAGCCTGAAAAGGAGCCTCCAGACTCAGAGGCAGTATACCCTTGATGATCAAATAATGAGAACAACAAATGAGCTATATGTATTTATGGTCCAATGCACTGTGGTGACTTGTCATAGAATCACAGAGCTGAATGGGGTCAGAGAGGCCATCATGTCCAACCCCCTGCTCAGTGCAGGATCAGCCTAGAGCAGGGGTGTCAAACATGTGGCCCGGGGGCCAAATCAGGCCCCCGGAGGGCTTCTATCAGACCTGCAGTGGAACTGGCTGTCTTCTGCTGCTGCTTCCAATTCTGCTGCTGCTGCGTCATCATAGGTTTGCAGCTTACAGAGACACACCTGAACAGCATGCTCAAGATTGCAACGACACAGACATTTTGATGCAATAATTCAGAGCAAGAGGTGTCAGTTATCAGACAGTTAAATAAACAAAATATTGCAAGCGTGCGAATGTTTTAAGCATGTTTTTATTTCAAGTTAAAAAAAAAAATCCTTGTTTGTGTCCTTTATAAAGCTGATATCTCCGCGACCTGGTGTTACATTTTATGACACACATGGCCCGGCCCAACAAGTTCTCATTTATGTCAGATACCAAATGAGTTCGACACCCCTGGCCTAGAGCATCCCTGACAAGGGTTCGTCCAGCTGTTGACTGAAGACTGCCACTGTCATTTCAAGAGCACTCGGGACACAAGGCACTTCCATGGTCCCGCACACCACTGACATGGGATCTAAGGACCGGCCATGGATTTTACACGTGAGCCATCCACTAGCATAGTCAGTGCGACCAGAGCGGTTAATGTCAGTGCCAAACGTGATTGCTTGATGAGCCAACAGACTCCGCTTGCCCTTTGAAAGTTCCCATTTGCTTTCCGATGGGTTCTGTCTTCCTCCTCCAATGAACAGCAGCTGGGACTCTCTCAGCTCCTGGATTTGCTTATGAAAAGCGCTCCATAATTGAGCTTGTCAAAAGGAGCTTTGATGAATGTGCTCGATGAAGCCAACTTAGATTAGAAACTTAATATCCCCAGAGAGGGGAGGGGGGGAGGAGAGCAAGGGTGTTCGTTCTGATTAAAAACAAACAAGTCTCCAGAAGCAGCAGGCCAGAGCTGGATCCAGTGAAGGGCAGCTTGAAATGTTCAGAATTCACAGCAATAATATGCTATGCACCTTTTCCCGTCAAGCCTCCCTCCCCCATAATAATTTAGTCAAAAAGGTTATGATTCTCATGCCCCATAGTTGCCAGTGGTGTGGCTGGGACAGATTCCACAAATACACATGGATCACTTCTAATAAATGTTCTAAGAGGGAAAAAGATGCTAGTTCTCGCAGGGCTCACCATCTACATGTGCATTACACTCTGTGACCCTAGTGTCCATTTGCATTTATGAAGCAGTCATCTTGATTACTCATTAAGCGAAAGAACGTGCGGAAGAACGTGGATGAACAGCTAGATCTGAGTCCCGGAGCACCTTAAGAGATTAACAAGGTTTGGGCTCTCTGCCTTCATCAGCTTTGGCTCTCTAAAGCTCATACCCCGAAATTCTTGTAGGTCTCTAAGGTGCTACTGGACTTGAATCTAGCTCTTCTACTGCTGATTAACATGCCTACCCTCTGAAACTATCGATGTGGATGAAACAATTCTTACTTGTGTCTCACTTGCCCTTGTCCCAAGACCATCAAGAACCACAGTAAGCAAGAAGAATAAGACCCAGTTGGATCAGACCAGTGGTCCATCTAGTCCAGCGTTCTGTCTCACACAGGGGCCCACCAGTTCCTCAGGAGGTCCAACAACAGGGCATAGAGGCCTTCCCCCAATGTTGCAGTTTGGCACTGGTGTTCAGAGGTTTACTGCTTTTGAATACGTAGATTAATCACTACGGCTAGTGGCCACTGAAAAATCTCCATGAGTCTCCTCCATGAATCCATCTAATCCCCTTTTCAAGCAGTCTGTACCCGTGGCCATCACTACTTCCTCTGGCAGTGAATTCCACATTTCAATCAATTGTGTAAAAAGTATTTCCTCTTGTTCATTCTGAATCCACTGCCATAGATCAACCATGAGAACAGCAAACAAAAGCAGTGTGTTCTTGAAGAAGTACAGGATCCATTCCAAGGAGAACCCTACCTCAACTTCAGCAGAATACACATAAGAACATAAGAGAAGCCAATGTTGGATCAGCCCAATGGCCCATCCAGTCCAACACTCTGTGTCACACAGTGGCCAAAAACACCAGGTGCCCTCTGGAGGTCCACCAGTGGGGCCAGGACACTAGAAGCCCTCCCACTGTTGCCCTCCCCCCGGCACCAAGAATAGAGCATTACTTGCCCCAGACTGAGAGTACCTTCTGGCTAATAGCCACTGATGGACCTCTGCTCCATGTTTATCTAACTCTCTTGAAGCCATCCATGCTCATAGCTGTCACCACCTCCTGTGGCAGTGAATTCCATGTGTTTATCACTTTTTGGGTGAAGAAGTACTTTTGTCTGGCCACTATCTTTAATTCATTCATCATTTTATAATCCTCCTCTATCTTTTGATCTGGTGGACGATAACAAACTCCCAGTATTAAGCTCCTTTCAGGCCCACTAATTCAACCCGTAGCATTTCCAGAAGTGAATCAAATTTTTTTGATGGGGTCCGAACGGGCAGAGACTGACCAAGAGAGAGATCAGCGAGTCATAGTAGATAACTCAATGAAAATGTCAAGACAGTGTGCGACTGCAATAAAAAAGGCCAACACTATGCGTATAGCCATATGTGAATCTCCTTGTATGATGCCAGTATGGAATTTGGAAAAATCGGACTAGCCTGATCTTTACTGGATTTGTTCCATTAGAGTGTATACAGTTGTATGATGGTCCTCGCCTGATGAAGATTTTCAGAAATGGAAATTATTACCGGATGCTTTGTTGACCTATTTTTGGACCTCCATTTACTTGTTGTATTAAATTGATATTTTTGCACTACCTAACCTATTATGTTTTTCACTATGTTCAATTAATTCAGTGTGCATTCGGCTATAAGGTTATTTTTATGTTCTATTGTGTAGCTGTTGTTCTTTCATTCTTTCACAGCTTACCTTCAGCCACACGGTGAAGATCCTTGTGTTTTGGTGGCAGCTGTTGCGGAAGCATCATTTTAAAAAATCTGCACCGCCAATCAGATTTCCAGCAGCCCGGGCAAAACCTCACCCACATTCCATACTCGCTGGGCACCACATGGGGGACGCGTGCATTACCTGGCCAGTCCAATGTCTCAGTCTTCCCACTAATGCCTAGTGATGCAAAGTGTGAGGCCACAAGCTGAGTGGAGACCACGCAATGCAGGGACATGATAGCCCAGGTTTTATCTTCCTGGACAGGCCCAGCCAAGGCACACTCTCACTGTCTCATTCCAACAGGTTGCTGATTAAAGGCAAAGACTCACTTTCTTTTTTGCAGAACTTTGTGAAGTGGCCACTAATATTGAGGAGACAATATGGAGTAGGCTTTTTTTGTTTTTTTTTGGTAATTTTTATTTGAACACATGTATTCTGACAGAATGCAAAGTCAAAATTCTCCGTTAGTATCAGTATTTACATTGGTGAGAATGGAAATAAAGGTGGTATCCATGTTTCACTCGGTAAAAAGTTTTTTGTCTTTTGTTTTGTTTTTTATAACAAGAGAGAAGGCCCCTAAAACAGGGAATGCTGGATAGGGATGTGAATGGAGGGCTGAGAACCACGATCACCACTGCCTAAGTGAGCCATGGGGGGGGGGGGGGGGGATCTGAAAATGCCCACTGGGAACAAAATGAACAAAAAACCCCAACGGAAAACACAATCACACACATTTCCGTAAGAAACAACAAAACTTCATGGCAGAAACCAAGCAAGGGAAACGTGCTGTTTTTTCTAGTATGTGGCATGAAATACATCTTTACTGTACTACAAGAAGCTGGGTGATTATATAGATATATATGTATGTCCACACAGATCGCATACATATATAAATATATACATACATCGTAAACAGTGTATTGTTGGTCCCTCTTCAAAGGTTTGTGTCCACTTAAAAAATAAAATATATATAAAAATAAAACTTAATGTGAAGACACCTTTTTTTCCTCCCCAAAGAAAAAACGCCATTTCTAAATTAAAAGCGTATCTTTCTCTGCCAACGGAGGCATAGACGACTTGCTCACAAGAGCGGGACACACTTATCTAAGTGTTCGCTGTCTGAGAAACAAGCTTGCCATTTTTGGACCTGACATGGTGTCTGTTTCTCCAAGAGCTCTGAGGCAGGAAGAAACCCAAAGAGATGAATCCGGAACATTCCCCAGCCCGAGAGCTCTTAATGTCTCCTGTTCCCATGGCAACCATGCTGAGGAATACCAGTCGGTTGGTGAGGAGAAGGGGGCAAGATGGCAACCATGCCGTCTTCCCTTTCAGGAAGGGTGAACAGTTGTTCTTGTTCAGAGAGGCTGTTGTCAAAAGCCCTTTGAGATCAACAAAAACCTTACCTTTGGAGTCCACTGGACTTTAGTTCAGGCTCCAGCTGCTCACTAGGCCTCAACATGGCTGCCCACAGGAAGTCTATCTCAACCAGCTTTGCTGGGTGAGTTCCCAGGGGAACCAATCCACAAAAATATGTCACCCGCGTGGCTCCCATTTCAGTGAATGTGTTCGCATGGATGATGTTGTATGGGAGTTCCTAGTGGATCATGGCAGTATTTGCCTCCCCAGTAAGCACACTCGGTGCTTAATGGACAATAGCTTACGAGGTACAAGAGAGTTGGCAAAAATTGTCAAAAGATTTGCACAAATGAACAGATCTTAATGGCGGCTAGTTTTCAGGAACTGAGGTGATGCACAGCTGTGACCTCTCCTCCTGGCCACCCCTGAGGCTGTTTCCATCCCTGTCACTGGACCCTCCTTGGGGGAAAAAACCTCACAAAATCCTTACGGGGCCATTTTTATGCCCTTCTCAAAAACATGCTCCTTCAAGGCCCAAGCCGTCCTCTTCCCACATAAACAAAGGCTATGCTTGCGGCACAGCCCGAAACTCCCCTTCTCCCAACTGCTTCACAAGGCCAAGGGTATGGGGGCACAGGTGTGCGTGTGTCTATACAAGTTGGCCTCCATTTCCACCCCCCCAGGAGCTGAAGAGAAAACAGACACAACAACAAAAAAGCAACCCCCCGCACACATTTAGCAAAATGACAAGACTATTATTTTTCACAGTTTGAAATTATAATTGAGAGATGTTACATTGAAGACTGCATACATATGAGAGTATTATATCAAAACGTGGCTCCATTTCGCTTAGGCCGGACTGCAGTCTCCCCCCACCGTAACCTCCTCCCTTCCTTTGGCCCCTCATTTCCTTAGCTCAAAGGAATGCTCTATTCTCACATTCAATTTTGCAGGCTCGCGTTTTTTTTTTTTAAAAAAAGGCTACTCTTCTGGTTGAGAACGGCTGCGTTCTCTTCGTGTTTACATTTCCTGAATTGCGGGTTCATTTGGATTCTTCTCAGTCACCTGAACTATTCCCACTATGCCTTCCACATCCGAACTATGTTGATTTTTTTTTAATTATTTTAAAAATTTAGATACTATGACAAAAACACATTTCACACTAAGATATTCACGCACCCACAGTGCACAAGCTTGCAGATCTAATGAAACTGTTTTTTTTAAAAAAAAAAAAATGGGAAAAAATATTCTATACAAAGGGCTGGTCTCTCCCATCGGCCTTCTCCTTTCCCCCAGACTCTAAACTCGTGTTGATTTCCCTGTAGTCTAAAAACAGTATAGACAGTCTAATGTCAAGACTGCTGGGGAAATTTTGTTAATTCCAGGTTTGATCCTGCGCAGAAAAGGAGACTCGCATCTCACACAGACATACACCTTAGCAGTGGGGTTACTCCAATGAGTAAATAGTGCTTGACTCATCAACTTAAGGAGTTCCAAAATCCCGGCAAGATCAAGCCTGGTTTGATCAAATCTAATCTGATGATCAAACTTGGCTGGTTTGTTTCTTAAATGCAACGGAAGGTGTCCTATCAACTTGGAAGAGGTCGTGGTGTCCAAATCATCGGTCTTTTACAGGAATGGCAGAGGGCGAGCGCCACTTTAACCCTTCAGTCCACTGGTGAAATTCACCCCATATGGACCTTAAACTACAGCCCTGATCCAGAGGCTGTGGCGCACACGATGTGCCCTGAATGAGAACAGCCACGTTCAATCCCGGGCCATGAGACAGTCCAAGTGCACACCCCAACGGCACGCATGGAAGCTTTGATGGACACTGAAGGGAACTCGGCAGCTGCTGCCCACACATCAGAGGGGCACGGAGCTTTGTGTCTGGAAGGGATCCACGAAAACCTTTCCTGTGCAAGGTGAGTTCATTTCAACGAAGTTGTCAAGAGTCCCCTTGGCAACAAAAAAACCGAACACTGATTGCACAGAACCAGTGCCGGATTTTTCCCCTCCCTCCCACGCTGAGGGGTGGTTGGTAAACTTATGTTCTTGTTGTTGTTTTTAAATCTAATATTGTGGCGGCTGAAAGAAAACCATCGTTATGGTCATATATATTTTACTAAGGGAGGGTAGGCTATTTTTTAAAACTTAACTTATCACCGAGACCAGCCCTGACTGTACAACCTGCCCTTTGGCTTCACCGAGCGTAGGGAAGGATTCTTGGAGAGGACAGAAGTGAATGTCTTAGGAGGAGAAGAAAGAAAGAAAAAAGAATTTATCTCCTGTATGCATTTTGGATCCTGACCCGGTCTGAACCATTGAGCAGGGGCTTCAGTTCAAGCCAGCGACCTTCCCAAGGGGCAAAAGGTTCCACAGGGCACAGAGACACACGACTCAGCACGAAGCGGGCCTCGGCTCTCGCGAGGGCCAGGGACAATAAAGCCAAGAACACTGACACGCAAACTTGGATCCAACCACACTGAATTTGGCCAGACAAAACATGGACAGAGCCCTACGAGACGTCCTCCCATGAAAGTCCCACTGGATCGAAAGGGAATCACTCAAGACCACATTAATGTTTCTGTGTGGCCCCACCCCACCAATCAGGGCTCATGCAGGAAACATTGGCACAGGATGGAAATTCATGTGCCTCTTTGGACAGAATGCTCCCTGCAACGTAGCTTCGGTCATCAACTGCTTTGCACGCTTCAGAATCTGGGTAGACACCCCCTGACACTGCAGCAGCCTATAGCTAGGGGCAGACAACTTTATTTTGAGATGTGATCCTAATGACGGGCGGAAAATGAGACTGCGTTGATGTTTGCCAGGATGGGAATTGGTTTTAGAAATCTTCAGCAAGGTGCAGTTCCTCTCCTGGTGCATGCCTCTTGGAAACAACTTGCCACACTTATGCAAAGCCACACTTGGTCATTTGGTCTGATTGGCAAGGTATAGTTTTTTGCCTCCAAACCAGGGCCGTAAACCCTGGATTAATCCTAGCAAGCAACACACTTCTGGGGATGCAGCCTGGCCCACCCCCGCATCCTCAGCACAGCCTGGAAGTGTGACTGCTACCAAAAGTCTTTTGAAGACTTTTAAAAATATGTTCACGGCATCATCATACGTTGAATCCCCAGGGGTAATCTGGAATGTTGCATAGGTCTTACGAATGCTCCCCTGCTTGCAGAGGTGGGGGCATCTGGGGACTACCCTGTGGGATTCAAACTGAGCCAGGATGCGGTTAAACAAGGATTTCACGTCAGGCTGAAGCATTCCCAAGACCAATTCCTATGCCAACACCACTCCTCCCCCCCAGGGCAGACATTTGTACTGGAGAAACCCAATCTTCATTCACTGCAACTGAATCTGCAACTCTTGCAAACACTGCTAGCTGGAAGAGAAACGACTCGCTCATGAAAAGCAAAGGACTTCCAGATCTCATCTCATCTCCCCCACCCCACCCCAACATGAACATGGAGGCCTGCACAACACTTCCTTCATTGCTGGTGAGTGCAAACCACGTAAGCTAACAAACAGAACAGGGCGGCTTCTCCTAGCATGGAGCCCAGATATGTCTGAGTGTCCTCACATGTGCAACAGTGGAGCCAGATCACAGGAGAGGGTCAGTTTTCAGTATAAGAAGAGGCTGGCCATGATCAGCCAAAGTTAAAATGAAGGCCAGGGATTGCCACTGGTCAGTTATGTGCCCTGCCCTCAGTGTCTCCCATTTAAATCGATGGGACTTTAAACAGGCTTAACTTTGGCTGGTTCTTGATGACCACTGTGTGGATTGCGCTGCTGCTTTTCAAGGAATTACCCTTCTGTTCTGCAGCTCACGTGCTTAAAGTCAACATCCTGCTTATGAAGAAGCTACCGAGCCAGGATGCTGATTGGTCATAAGCGGTTCGTCTGTGTAAAAAAAAGGACAAGAAAAAGAGGGACTTGCTTCACTTCTTACTCCAGTAAGAAATTAAGAAATAATAATAATAATAATAATAATTAAAATGGGAAAAAAAAGATAAGAGGGGAAACAGCTACTGTAAACATCCATATTTTAAAACATCTCCCCCTTTGCAAAGCACGCATGCTGGGCAACCTAAAATCTATATAGCCTGTATTTTCTTTTTCTCTTTTTTTAAAAAAAGGCAGCTATTTTACATAGACATTTAAACACAACAAAAGTTTTTAAAAACGTTTTGTCGCTTGTAAACACTGGAAGAAAAAAAAATCAGTTAACAAAACAAATTTTAAAACAAAACAGAAAAAAATAAAATAAAGGAATACTGCAATTTGAAATATATATGCACATATATAATATATATGAGATCTATCTATCTATATATATGCATATATCCCCCAATGCTGCCCAACGGCATTCTTCCTAAAATGCAACAAAAATATATATATTGGAATTAAAACAAGCCATACCCAGAGGGACAAAATCTACCAGGGGTGTATCCTGCACTGGCACTGCTGAAACTAACTTTGGGAAGAGCTCACTCAAGCCTTCCCATTCGCTGCAAAAGGTGCTGGAGCGAAAAGACACTCAGGGAGGACTCTGCCCTGGGGATTTCAGGACACAAGACAGAATTCCGTTCGGAAAGGCAAAGACAACTTCCCATACAGAACAAATCCAAAGCAAACTGGCGGGGGGGGGGGGGAGTGAAAAAAGATTGCTTACTTTGGAGAGTTTACAGGTTTTTCAACTCAACTGAAAAGTATAAAAATAAAGGATTTGTGGCTGGCCGCAGCCAGCGGCGCAGCCGGCTCACCCTGGCAGCACCACGGCTTCCTGATTCTCCTCTGCATCTCCTGCGCAAGCCACAGTTCGCTTTTGTTTACAGCTTGGCAGGGATATTCTGCAAGGACTGCGGTATCCTAATGGGGGTCATGGGCTTATCCTTAAAAAAAAAAAGTATTATATTTTTTTTAAAAAGCAAGTGCACAAGAAATAAAAATCTTTCCTACAAACCTACAAAAGAAAACATTTTCCCCCTATGTAAGCATTTTTGTCTGTTCTCTTTTTTTCAAAAAAAAGGCAAAGACACTAGAGGGGTGAGATGCATGTCGTGTTGTAAATGCTCAGGTGAAGTTGTTCTTTCCATGTTGTTTTATTGGGTTTTGTTTTGGCTGGCTTGCCCATCATGCTTTGCTTTCATTCTCGTTTGTTTGCGTGGCTTCGTTGGGCACCGTCTTCACTTCTGCAGGGGCTGTCTTGGCTTCTGTGGCTTGGACGGCGGGCTTTTCTTCTACGGGGGTTTTCCTGTCGGAAGAGTCACCAAAACATTGCCAGTTAAAGAAAGGTCGACAGCTTTGCCGTGAACAGAGTGCGGCGGGAGGAAATGGAGATGAGCCCTCCGGTGTGGGAGAACACAGGCCCGCCTTCGGGAAGCCCCTCCATTCTGAGACTCGGCTTCCCTGGCTCTCTTTCCCCCGGGTTCTTATTTAGGCGGTCATCGACAGAAACAGCCCCCTGTTTCTAGTTCTTAGGGCTCCTAAGCAAAAAACCCACACATATTGCCTGCCAAAGACCGGGAGCACCCAAATGGCTACTTCTGTTCCCTTATTACATCTTTAGACAGAAGTAGAGAGTTCAAGTTATGAAAGGGCAAAGGCAGGCAAACCATCAGACGTCCAGAGTTCAGAAGGTTTAAACTCTTTGTACCTGAGGGCCAGAACACTAAGAAATCAAAAATCTTTTTACAAAGGTCATGTTCTGCCTAAATGCTGAATAACACAATCACAACCACAACCATCAGGACTGGTTAAAAGATTACAGACCTGAGCATCGATTGCAGAACTGCCTCTTTTGTGCCATGCGGCATGAGGAGGAAGCTCTCTTGGGAACCTGCATTATCAAGGCCCCACCTTCCTCTCGATTCGAACTGGGTGTACTAGAAAGGGTCGCTATCTGGCCCCCCTCCATTGCCACTTTGAACTCTCCATGCCCACGCCTGGCTTCCTGTCCCTCTATCGACAAGCACTGTCTCTGCAGCAGCCGACAGTCAGTCCTATCTGGCCAGTTTGCTCCACGGAAAGGAGTGGAGGGAAGGAAGCACTTGGCTCTTGCTGGTAACCATCAGGGACCACTTCTTAGTCAAGAGAGTCACCCACAGTCCTGCGTCTAACAATGAGGTCTGCCCTGACTGCAGAGTTTACAGAAAAGCTGGAGGTACCTTCAACGTTTTTTAAAAACTTCTGGTAACGGAAAGGGCTGTCAAGTTGCAGCCGTCTTATGATCTGGCTAGCCTGGGCCATCCTGGTCCGGGCTTCCTACCTGAACGTATGTTTGTCCCATCGAGTCACAGCCACAGCCACCAAGGGGCTGCCGAGGCAAGGGAGAAGCAGAGGTGGTTGGCCATTGCCTTCCTCTGCAGAGCCTTCGCTGGCGGTCCCCCCTCCAAGTACCGATCCAGCTTAGCTTCCCCAGATCCAATGAGACTGGGTCATCCTGCACCACCCAGATCAAGGCTTTCTAGCTGGTCACATGATTTACTACAAGATCAGGTTGCCAGTACAAAGATCTAAGTGGGGAGGGGGGGGGGCGGATGCTTATTAAGACCAGATGCGCCCCCCCCCCCCCAATCCACGGGTGCCTCAGTTCCTTCCATCAGGGTTACATAGTTAAGGAGCTGGGTTAGCTTGCTTAGGAAAACAGCCAGGTTAAAAAACTCAACACACGCACATAAAAACGCAGAGCCCAACACAGCACAGACTGGAGACACAGCAGACACAGACAGAGGAGATTAAAGGGGGGAGGCGTACTCTGTCTTTGCAGGCGCTGGTGATGCAGAACTTTCCGGTGTGGGAGATGCCCCTTGGCCTCCAGCCCCAGGGGAGGAAGCCGCCGTGCCCAGAGCAGCAAAAACATCCTTGGCCAGATCAATGTCTGGGGTCTTGAAGGTCCCTTCGTCCATTTTAAAGTCCTCGTTCTGTGTGGGATTCGTGGCACCCCCTGTGGCAGGCTCACTCTTCTGGCTTGCTGCGCTCTTGGCGGCCTCTGTGGGACTCTTCACCGCACTGGGTGGGGTGGCCTCCTTTCCTGGGCTTTTGATGCTGGAGGCCTCCTTCTTTGGCTCTGACGGGGCCGGAGGGCTCGCAGGATTGGGGGGTTGAGGGGCGGGGGATTTGCTCGATGCCGGGGGAGCCTTGGATGCCTCCGGGGCTTGAGCCGTGGTGCTGGGGCTCAGCACCGTCCCTTGGCCGGTCAGGACGCTTGAGGACAAGTTGGTAGTGGCTGGAGCAGAAGCTGGGGTGTCGCTGAGGTCAACGAGGGGAGCGACTTTGGGGGTGGAGGTGGGCGGCAGGGAAGAAGCCACCGTGGCTTTAGGGGTGCCCTGACTGGGTGCCACAGAATTGGAATCGGGCATGGGCGTGGCTGGCAGAGTGATGCTCGAGGTGAGGGTTGTGGTCTCGCTGGTGGGGCTGTTCTGAGCCGTGGCGAAAGTTTCTGTGATTGTGTCAGAGTTAGTGGTGACGGTGGTGACCGACGGCAACATATCCTCAGCGGTGGCCGCAGTATCGGCAGGGTGCCTGTGAGGGGAACAATAAGGGGGGGGGAGGGGGGGTAGAGAGAGAGAGAGAGAGAGAAAGAGAGAGAGAGAAACCAACAATGAAGCCCATGAAAGCGGCAGGCAGTTGTGTGAGTTGATGCGGCTGCGGGAACGACATGTGGTTATTCCATGCAAAGACAGAGGGAGGCAGACAGACACGGAAGCAAGAGAGCGCCAACCTTTCGGAGGCGCGGCTGACTTGGCTGAGACACCTCAGAGCACAGAAGAGGGGACCCAGGGATGATGGAAGAGCATGCCTGATTCAAAGCACCTCCTTCACACAGCGAATCCCCTCGGCCCAAATCCTTTTGGATTCCTCTTTGGGAGCACATTTCAGCAACCCACAGCCCAGCTCAGGGATGCCAGATTTTCTCCCTGGCATCTTCCCTCCCCAGGGATGGATCTCGCACAAAGGCACACACTGGGAGGAGGTCCTACACGGTTCTCAACGTACTCGGGCTCCGTTAGAGGCGTGGTTTCGTTGGGCTCTGTGTGCTTCCCTCCATCGTGGTTCGGGGTCCGTTCCTCCTCTGTCCGCACCTCCACAATGGGCTCTTTGGATTCATCCTTCCTGTAGAAGAGGAAGGGTTACATTTGTTAGGATCGCTGTCCCGTTTTCAGACATCTACTTTCCCTGGCCTTGAGCCCGACTCGTTCATAAGAGTCAGGCGGAGGAAAAGAAACCTTGGAGGAGTGGGGACTCGAATCACAAATAAAACAAGGATCGGCGAGGGAAGCGGCCTGGATGAGGAGGCTATACTGCCACAGACCCTGGGGAGATTCTAGAGCTGGTAAAGAGAGGAGGGGGAGGGGCTCAATAGTAGAGCCTCTGCTTGGCATGAGGAAGGCCCAAGGTCCAATCCCCAGCATCCCCAGTTATATGTCCGGGCAAGAGGGGATGGGATGTGAAAATCCTCCACCGGAGACCCTGGAGAGCGGCTGCCAGTCTGAGTAGACGATTCTGACTTTGACGGACCCATGCTCTGATTCAGGATAAGGCAGCTTCGTGTGTGTTCAAGAGCTGCTTCTCCTGCAGCGCCCCTCCAGCCCCACCAAACCATTTGTTAGTAAGTTCTGTTGCCTCTGGCCCTGCTTCCTCCACAACTCCTTCGCTTCTAGGCTCTTAGTCCGTAGGAGGCCCGATTCAGCACAGACGCTGCTTGTCACTGACCCTTCGTTGACACAAACAGAGCAATCAGAAGCAAGTTCCATTTTATTCAGTAGGGCTCACGCCCAGGAAAATGTTTTCAGGATTGCATCCTAACAACAGTAGTCTATGGGCAGATGAAGAAAACTGCCATCCAGGGGTCGCAGGGAAACCAGGGGTTTCCAAACAGCTGAGCGGCGGGGCCGCCACTCAGCTGTCTGGTTTAAATGGCTCTGAGCCATTTAAACCCTGCTCTCAGCTCCTTGCAGCTTTCTGAGGGGAGCAGAAAGCAGGGGTTTCCAATAGGGGTGTGCAAAAAAAAAATCAGGCCTGATTCGGATCGGCTGAATCAGGCCATATCTGTTCTGGCCACTGAATGACCCCCGCATGTCAGTTTCGGCAGTGCAAGCTGGGAGTCATTCCACCAGCCGAATGTCACTTTCAGCCCCATTATACCTATGTGCCATTGAAGTCAATGGCAAAAACTCATAGGGCATATGAGGGGCTGGAGAGGACGGGGTTTGAGGGAGAGGCTCCAAACTCACAGGGTAGCTGTTGGAGCCTCTCCCCCAAATACCCACCAAGTTTCAAGAAGATTGGACCACGAGTCCAATTCTACGGGCCCCCAAACAGGTTGCCCCATCCCCTCCATTGTTCTGTATGGTGGGAGAAACGTTACTTTTTCCCGTGGCTGCCCGAAAGGGGGCCGAATGGACTATTTTCGGGGGGTGCATTCGGTTCAAACAAACCAAACACACATCCCTTGTTTCCAAACAGTTGAGTGGCAGGGAGCTCCCCACCACGCAGCTGTTTTTTGTGAAGAACAGAAAACGGGTAAATTCCTGCTTTCTGCTCCTCACGAACCACCACAAACTGCACCAAAATTCATGGTGGTTCTTCAGTTTGCAAACATCACTCAGCGAATCACATTCCTACCGAACTCTTTGGAGGAGCTTTCCCTGCAGCTGCCTAGCGGGCTGTTTCTGTCAAGTTGTGATGGATAGTGCTTTTGTTAGGGGGGACTCTTTTCCATGGAATTTAAAAGACTTGTGCAATTGCACAGAAAAGGGTTAAATTATAAACACTACAACTGCCAAAGTATGAATGAGCTCAAAGTTAAAGAGTGCCTTTTACAGCCTTACGATTCCAAACGATGCAAACAGCTCTTTTGGCTGGCTGTTATTCGCATACTCCAAAAGAGCAATGTCTCTGCATCTGTGGTGTGACAGAGGTGGAGGGCCTTCCTCGCTACATGCTCTACTGTCTGCTGTACAGCACTCCAAGAGAGAAATTTCTAGCAGGAATTCTACTGGTTATGCAAGCATACCCAGAAATGGAGAAGACTGCATTCTTGCTTTCAGATAATGATGCTCATCTATCCTACCGAGTTCCCTTGTTTGCTTTAGCAGCATCTGAGATTAGATCTAAGGGTCAGGCTACCTGATGGTGATCAAACCTGTCCTATCTTTCGTTTTATTACTGATTAGAAGTTAATTTTAAACTGGATATTTATGGTGCTTTTAACTTTTTATGATTGCTCTGCTGTATTTTTGTACATTGTAATGGCCAACAGCTTAATACAATAAACCGATAGATTGATTGACTGAATGAGCTCAAAGCTAAATGCTGGCAACCCCTGAGGTCCCTCAGGACCTGGAACACTAGTAGGGCTGCCAACCTCCAGGTGTGGCCTGGCGATCTCCTGGAATGACAACTGATCTCCGGACAACAGAGATCAGTTCCCCTAGAGAAAATGGCTGCTTTGGAGGGTTTGTTCTATGGCATTATAATCCCTCTAAGGTCCCTCCCAAACCCAGTTCTTCCCAGGCTCCACCCCCCCCCCCCAAAATCTCCAGGAATTTCCCAACCTGGAGCTGGGAAGCCTAGACACTAGGCACCCTTTGGCCACAGAAAGCCTCCGTTGCAGACTCACTGCAATGACCACAGGGCAATGTGGGGAGGGAATGGAGCAGCTAGTGAAGACAAGATGGTCCCTGGGAGGGCAAGCTCTGAGCTTCAGTGTACTCACGAGAAAGCTGCCTTGCCCTCTTCCATGTCCTTGCCCTTGGCTCCAGGCCCAGACTTGCCACACAGGTTGACAGCGATGCACATCAGAAGGCCACATTTGTTTAGGAAGTAGCAAGTGATGTCCACGGCCACCAACAAGACAACAAAGATGACGATGAGGATGCCCACGATGGCGGCAGTGCCCAGTCCTGACGTAGGGCTTGTGCTGGCTTTGGGGACCAAAGAGAAGGGGGAGAAAGCACAGCAGTTAGACAAACAGGCATGGTTGGGTCCTGTCTGCACACATTCCTGCCTTTTTCCTGGGAGGCAGGAGCACGGGCTGCTCCTACAAGAGCTGAACATGACCTTGTCCTGGTGAAGCTTGCCAGAGTAGGGCCTACTTTGTCATTTCCCACAAAGCCTCAGACCACCAGCAAGAGTGCTACTTCCTCTCTAGAGTGTTGAGCAGAATAAGACTCAGAGATCTCCTTCTACAACTTGTTTTCCTTTGGGGGGGGGGAGAGGCAGACCCCTCCCAAATAGGCCTATCCGGAACGCCTCAGCTTTCAGTGGTTAAGTCACAACCCGCTTACAACGATCCCAGCAAGGGGCTTTCAAGGCAAGTGAGCAGCAGAAGAACAATCTCTTCTTCTATATTGGATTCTATAAATCCAATTTTATACCCTGCCCTTCACTCCCCAAGGAAGTCTCAGAGCGGCTTACAATCTCCTTTCCCTTCCCCTCCCCACAACAGACACCCTGTGAGGTAGGTGGGGCTGAGAGAGCTCTGAGACAATTGTCCTTCAGAGAACAGCTGGTACAGAGCTATGGCTTGCCCAAGGTCATCCAGCAGGTGCAAGTGGAGGAGTGGGGAACCAAACCCGGCTCTCCCAGATTAGAGTCCGTGCACTTAACCACTACACCAAACTGTCCTCAGAGGTGGTTCACCATTGCCTTCTGCTGCAGAAACTTCCATGGTGGTCACCCATCCAAATACAAGCCCTCCTTAGCTTCTAAGATCTGGCAAGATCAACTATTCCACATCCCCATCATCCTATAGAACTTTACTTCATGGGGAGTGAAAGTTGAGGGGGGCCAGCAACGGGGAAATTGTTTTTTTGGGGGGAGCACTCATCACCCCTGGGAGTCATTCATGAGTTTTGTTCCTTGTCATCTCTATGAACACAGATTCCATTCCTCTCGTGTTCTTTGACTTGCAATTACCTGACGTCCAAACAGCACAAAGACGGTCTTCAATTCTAACCCCTCTACTGAACTCCTATATGTTTGCCAATAGCCGGTGTGTGGTGGGGCGCGAGCCCAACCCGGCCAACCATTCTTTCAGCCTGAGCCTGCAGACAAGACTTAGGCAAAATGAAACACAGGGAACCATGGCCCCTGTTGAGGGTCTCAAGACTCCACTGTGGCCAGGGCTCCCAACCCTTCAGAAGCTATGATGCAGAGAGCCTCTTTAATCAGCCACACACCTCTGACTTCCACGTGGCTAGCCAGCGCTTCAGCTGTTGCCACCAGCTACTTGACAGCTCCACTGACATATCATCTAATGATCTTTGTGTTTTACAGATGAGCTCTCCAAGGTCCTACACAGCCAGATCCCTCTCTGCTATCTGGATCTGGCTTCCCACGATCTTGTCTGTTCTTGATACCTGCTGTTGGACAAGCCTCGCTCCAGCTGAGCCTCATTCATTCAAGCCCTGCTTGGTACCTGTGGCCCTCAGCCCAGGCAACCCAAAGATTCCCTGGTAGCCCACGTTACCCAAAAGCTTCAGTCTCCTCTGCTCAGCATTGTCAGGGAAGGTAGAACTGAGGCAAAGAAAGTTCTTTGCTTTGGCTGGTGAAGTGCGCCTCTTCCATCAGAAGTCCACTAAATGCTCCACAGAATGTCTCCACCAGTCAGGTCAACTCACTGCCAAGATGCATAATTAAATGGATTTGTCACCCTCACTTCTTGTGTGGAAAGGAAGGGGGGGCATATGCACCCTTGTCTTCTAATGCATTCCAAAGCCACACATGGGTTACTGTTTTAACCACCTTCCAGTTCCTGCCCACTCCTGGAGGAGAAAGATCAGCAGGCAAGTCAATTTTTCCCTTCTCTGTTTCACCCTTACTTCCAGCGGGGAAAAAACCCAAAGCAAGCGATTCTGCAGGCCTACACAGGATTGGAAGGATTGGAAGCACAGTCCTTTCCATTTGCAGATTTCACCACTGTTGAAAAATAGAGATGACCTCAGTGCACCCCGATGGTAGCTAGGAGGCTGGCCTCTAAATGAATGCATGTAGGAGAACTCCATCCATGGCAGCATAGAGGCTCTGAGCACCAGATGCTGGGGGTAGCTCTCACTTTCACACCCTGCTTGTGAGGGAAGGGCTATAGACCAAGTTTGCACAGAAAGCCCCAAGTTCAGCTCCCGACATCTCCAGTTAACTGGATCTGAAGTGTTGGGAAGGACCTTGCTCTGCCTGGGACTTTGGAGAGCTGCTGCCAGTAGACAATACTGAGCTAAAGCAGGGGGCCCCAACTGTTTTGAGCCTGTGGGCACCTCTGGAATTCTGACACAGTGGGGGTGGGTGCAAGCACAAAATGGCTGCTGTGGGAGGCGGAGCCAGCCACAAAATGGCGGCTGCAGGCGGCAGAACCACAAATATACTCAGAGGAATTGTAAGTGAAGTAGAGAAGAGGGGTAATTTAAAAAATAAAGTGCAAAAGAGAAGCGAGAGAATAAAACCAACACTGGTGACAACTGCTGCCCTATCAACATTACTCTAATCTGCAGAGCCAATTAGCTCTCCAGTGGCCAGTCAGAAGTTGTGCGAGACAAGAGTCCCGCCTGGCCCAACCCACTTTCTGATAGGATGTCGGTGGGCATCATGGCACCCACAGAACGCCACACTGGGCAACCCTGAGCTACATGGACCAAAAAACCCTGTTCTTCTGCTCCCAGAGGCATTCGTCTGTTCCAAGTCGGCAAGGGAATGCTGGACTAGATGGACCTTGGAGGGAACTGGCAAGCTGAAGCTCCAGTGCTATGACTCGGGGGGCGGGGCATGAACTCACAGTGACACTCTTCTGCCATCACACTTATCTTTGGCTCTTGGCCATTCTCTTACCACCACCGCCCCAGTCCATGCCTCTGTTTCCCTTCCTGTTCTCCACTGCTCTTTTGAATACCTTGAACTTTGTGTCCAAGATGGGCACCTGGAAGGCTGAGAGCCAGCTCAAGTCTGGGAAACCCCAGAAAGAACACGGAAACCTGAAGCACACTTAATTCCAGCTCCTTTGACTGGCTGAGGTTTTTGCCTCCAGACAGAGATCTGGATCCTGTTCTGAACTATTCCTGATTGGGAGGCTGCTATACAGATGGGAGGGTGAATTATGGATCCCATCTGATCAACCCCATCAACCCCCAACTGCCCATACAGAGATGCCACCTGTTGCTCAAGGTGGCACAGATATCAAAGCTCAACGTTATCCCTGCAGCATTCCCTGGGATGAATTTGGCCTTTTATTAATTCAGTTTTGCAAACCTGCTGTAGCCCAATAAGGAAGTAAGACACTGACAATAAAACTACAGTCGTGGCCTGCCAGGCAGCCTTCCCTCCCAAGAATTCCGGCAGCAAGAGTTCTGGACGGAATGGCCCAGATGTGGTCTCCTGCCCCACTTATGACCAAAGACTTGTCCCAACTGACAAAGTGCTTCTGAAGTTCTGTCTGCATACCCTTTCCAGCAAATGCTCCTTTTCTTCTGTCGCAGCAGCAAGTCACCCTGAGTGCTGAGAGAAAACGGCATCTAACTTCCGAAATCCAGCAAATTAAAGAAATGAAGAGCTGGAATGTGAGGCTTGAGACAGAATATTAAATTTGAGGAACCCCCCCCCCTCCTTTCCACTGATCAGCTGACTTTGGCTGCAGGCAGGCACTCATAATTCAAGCCGTGAACCTGCACGAGAGCACAAGTGCTGTGCTTTGTTTAGACACGCAGCCATCTCTTCAGGATTGTTTCTTCAAGGTTTGAAGCCAGCGGCACCCATCACTCACTGGCTATTATATGAAAGCATGAAGTTCAGTTGACACAACACTCGCACTGTGCTTTGAAATAAAGGAAGGTGGGGAGGGCTCCCTGACAGCTGGAGAGAAAGCTTTCAAACCTGTCATTCCCTTTTGCAGGAACCTGGGCCTTTATACCAATTAACAGAACTGGCACACCGTTAGTTACTGATGGAGTCAAATCAGAAGGGGACCTCTTTATGGTTTATGCACATTTTTGGCAGGCTTAATCAGAAAGATTCATATAAAGTTTAGTAGTCTAGCGATATGTGGTCAGGAAATTTCAGATACGACCTCATGGAATTCATTGCCACAGGAGGTGGTGGCAGCGACAAGCATGGACGGCTTCAAGAGCACATTAGATAAACATCTGGAGCAGAGGTCCATCAGTGGCTATTGGCCACAAGGTATAGATAGGAACTCTCAGTCTGGGGCAAGTGATGCTCTGTATTCTTGGTGCTTGGGGGGGGCAACAGTGGGAGGGCTTCTAGTGTCCTGGCCCCACTGCTGGACCTCCTGAGGGCACCTGGTGTTTTTGGCCACTGTGTGACAGAGTGTTGGACTGGATGGGCCACTGGCCTGATCCAACATTGGCATGTTTTTATGATTAAAGCTGTTAACTTAATTAAGTTGTGTGCCTCTTTGAGAGTAGGGCAACTGCACTTCTAAGCAGAGTTAGGCCCTTCTCAGTCCACAGAAGTGAAGGAGCTTAGAAAGGTGTAACTCTTCTAAGAAGTACACCGTAAAATACTCTGTAGGTGGCATTTGACCCAGGCTCGGCTTCCTTAGGGTGCCTCGTGGCTGCGGGGCGCCTGGGGAAGCCAAGCGAAGGCAGACAGGTCATGGAGGCATTTAAATATGCCTCCCCAATCTGTCTTTCCTTCCTCAACTGCCCGCTGCAGAGAGCCAGCTGGGGAAAGGAAGGGAAGAGAGAGCTGGTTAGTTTCAGTCCACTGAAACTGACCATTGCCTTCCCTCACTGATTTAGGGCTGGACATCTGAATAAAAGCCGAACAAGACTGGCTTTTATTCAGGAGCACCTTATCGGCAGCTGAATATTTTTTCCATTCGGCAAAGCCAAATGTGCACCCCTATTCACACGTTCAGGTTTATTAGACTCAAATCACAGGAGTCATCAGGCAGGAAAGGAACACAACTGGACTGTGATATATGTGTGTTCATCTTTAAGTGCTTCATGTAGAATATGGTACAGAAACCAAATTGTTGCAGAAACTGTTGATAGCTAGCAAAATTGTCTGGGTGCATTACTAGAAGTGGATCACCCCCCTCAAGATCAGAATGATTAATAGAGGTACTAGATTGATTGGAAATTGACATTTTATGTGGAGAAACCACAAGAAGAATGTATAAGCAGTATAGTAATAGGAATCCTGTGATTAAATGAAATTGTTTTATAAACTTTTGGAAATCTGGAAGAGACAATTCTAAAACAGAATTAAAATATTTAAAAATGTGGAGGGCACAAGATAAAACATATCTGGCTTTCCAAATTGCTGAAATGTGCCTCTGGACTCCTGTTCTATTCTATACCTGTCATTAGTATTTCAAGGACTTCAGGGAAAAACTGCCACAATCCCTCTTTTAAGGAACATTTCTTCACATCCTTTCAATAACTGATCACTGTGTAGGAATCTGTGCAGGAATCCATTTTGGGGTCCAACCCACCGGGAATCTCTTCTGCAAGAAAATGCAGCTGACCTTCACAGTCTAGTTGGGCCTCTGCAGTGGAATCTCTAAACAGCTAAGATAGCATTGCTATAGTCATGTAGTCGCAATTCAGATGTTTTCTGAAGATCTCAGCCTACAAAACAGAGACAGGTGGGCCTGGTAACTTTTAAGAAGAAGAAGAAGAAGAAGAAGAAGAGATTGGATTTATATCCCGCCCTTCACTCACTTAAGAGTCTCAGAGCGGCTTACAAACTCCTTTCCCCTCCCCTCCCCACAACAGACACCCCGTGAGGTAGGTGGGGCTGAGAGAACTCTTTCCAGAATTGTCCTTGAGGGAACAGCTGGTACAGAGCTATGGCTTGCCCAAGGTCATCCAGCCAGGTGCAAGTGGAGGAGTGGGGAATCAAACCCGGTTCTCCCAGATTAGAGTCCGCGCACTTAACCACTACACCAGACTGGCTCTCTTCTTGTCCCTGTCTCTTCTTGTCCCTGTTCACTACGTGTTAAGTCCTGAACTGTCACTTCCTAAAACACAAAGTGGGAATTCCAGAGGCCACCGCCACATCCAGGGGCACAGGAGAGCTTTTTCCCATGCAGCATTTTTTGGCTCACCCGCTATGAAGCTTCAGTTCCATCAAACAAATGTGCAATGTGGCTAAAGCGGGTGCTGTTTGCAGCAAAACCAAAGAGTGAAAAACCCACCGTGTGCTTGATTCTCCATGCTTCCAAATGTTATGTTTCAAAGAGTGACTGCAACAACTGATTCCCTTTGTAACACAGCATGATGGTGAAGGGGGAAATGCTGCCATGAAAACGTCATGTCTGCAGTGGTGGAGATACGACGTACTCTATCAGCCTGTCCATCTGGGATTGCAGAGCATTTGTAAGGCACACCAAGCAGACAGCAGTCCACATCAGACCCACAAGCGTGCACATGTAGAAAGTGAACCACCAAAAAAGAACCTTTCCTACTAAGTTTTGGAAACCCCCCAACTCGAAGCCATGGAAGGGGCCAGAAAATCCTGTAAACGGTTAGTGAAGACGACAACAAAATGGTTTATTTGGCACTGAGGTGCAGAGAAAGAAGCATCAAGACATGTGCGTTGGTTCTCGAGATCACGGTGAGAAACCCTGCCCAATGGACACCCAGCTGAGACACGGCATGGAAAAGTCTAACAGACACAACTTCATAATTTTTTAAAAAAAAAACTTGACATCTCGAATGGTTTGGTCTTTCTCTCGCTGTCTCTGCTTATTTTGTTTTTTTAATAATGCAAATGTGTAAACATAATAAGACTATTAAGCAGCATTGCTGTGTTAATAGCAGATGTGCCGGAACAGAGTAGGAGAAATGCAAGCTGCTCTGAGTACGTGGACTGGAGCAATCTGCCCACCAGGGATATGGAACACTGAGGGTTGCTTCTAGCAAGACGTGCTTGTACACACGTAGCATAACCTTCATTGAGAAACACAAGAGAGAGGGAAGTAGTGTCATGCAAACTCATGAGCTCAGCAGCCCCCCAGTAATGCCCCACTACACATGGGAGGGGATCAAAGGGGAGGGACTGCACAGAGCAATGTGGACTGAAATAAGTCTGGACAGCATCCCCTAGGGCTGGCCTCTGGTAGGTCCCCTTCTCCTCTTGATAAACAAAGCTGGAATCATCACTGCATTGGCTGAATGTGAACTTCCCCTGACAGCAGCTGGAACATCTTTATTTTTTTTTTAAACTGTAAGAGATTGCAGAAAAGACAGCAGAGCACATTTCCAGTGCAAGAATCCAGCTGTAGACTCCATCTTGACTGACAGGCCACGGATTCTGCACTTCTGACTTCTGCATCCCCAAATGTTGTACTCACTCTAAATATTCATGCTGTTTCTAGGATGCAGTCCTTAACCCATGTAGACTATCTACCTCTTAACGGAAGACAGAACATTGATAATTCTTCTTTTCAGTTGATTTTTGCTAATGGAGGAAAGCGCTCAGGAGTGGTATGTGTGCCTGACTCTCCAGTGGCAACGAGCAAACACGCCAAGTTTCAAGGTGCTTCAGCTATTGTGTGCATCATCTCAATTAATCCCTCGCCCTCAAGCAGGATAGCCTATGAAAAAGGCACCCTGCCCAGGGAGACTGGTGGATGCCATTGCAGTGGAATTGAGAGCAGATTCCAGGATTCCCATTGGGTGGGTCAATATCCAAATCAAATCTAGAACCCCATGATTTCTGCTGGGCTGCAGGCCAGGTCTGGAAATGGAATGTGAGGCAAGGACCACCTCTAGGCTCCTCCAGTGCTTTTTTCTGCATGTCTTTAAGTACCTGTGCTACGAGATAGAAATCCTTGCAGTTGCAGCCTGGATGGTTCAGGAAACCAGAATCAATTTGCCTTGTAGTCCATGAAAACAACCTGCAGAGCAACTGGAGGCTGTATGTCCTCGTCTTTGGAAGTTAGGCATCCCCAACCTTACACTGAAATTCTCTTAATCCCACTGTCAAAGGATGACGACATTTCACGGTATTGCTCTCCTGACAAGTTCAGGCATGACTGTCCGCTTTGAATTTATTTTTAATACTTATCAGGGTGCTGCATCCTCAGTGACTCTCCTTCTGCAGGGATTTTTAAAAAGTTGCCTGAAAGCAAAGACAGCGGCATCCCAGGCTCTATACGGACAACACATTTGCTGCTTACCTCGCTCTAGCCCTTGTTTGCGGGAGAGTGATGGGCCCAGTCAGCTATGGAATGAGTATATCGATCTGGCTGGTCACAGAACTCCCAGCTACCCATTTAACTTGGAAAGAGAGGACGGTGGCATCTTTATGGACTTCACAACACAACAACGGACAGTCAAAGCATCAGACAAGCACACACCGTACAAATCAGCACTGGCAGGCTGCTCCTGGTGTGACTGTGAGCTAGGGTTCCCTGCCCACTGAGAACACACTGGCAAGTGCCAAGAGGGGAAACACGCCAAGAGGGTTTTTTTTAAAATTGCCACCACACCCAGGTTTAGGTGACAAGACCACCATCTGTTGATGTTGGAATTCCAGGTGCAAAATTATAACGTGACACCTTTACATAGCAACAGGGAGGCCCCTCCGCCCTAGTCGCTAACCACAGTGACCTCTCCTCAGGGCAAATTAACAGGAGTTTGTGGTCAGGTATACTCCTCGGCTACATACTGTAGAATATATTGCAAGCATATTGCATATGCAAACAAGTTACCCGAACTGCTTGCCCAAGGCTGCCATAATATGTGCCACTGCAAATTTTCCAGCTGTGAGGGAGTGAGTGAACTTTTGCCTTGCACTTGAACCTAGTGGTCTGGATGTTCGCTACTGAGGATGCAGTCACTAGCCCTTGTTGGCAAAAGCCAACTCTTTCAGTGAATGAAGACCAAGGAAAGACTGCTCTGCAGCCACACTCATGATTAGGCACGGCCAGGGTGCAAGCAGGCCAAAAGACAGAGAAGAAAACTTGGGCCACCAGCATGCTTTGGGGCCCCCAGGGAGCCAGGAAGTGGGCGGATATGCAAGGGACCAGCCACCTTCATTTCAGCAGCAGCAACTGATATGAGAGCCTTTCTGTCTTCTCTTTTGTGCGGACAGCGCAGGTTGGGTTTGGCACTCTTTTCTGTTGCCCCAATGAAACAGACCCTGAGAAGGGGTCCGAGAGAAACATCCGCCTTCCCTGCAGTAGAGATGCTCTGTGCTTTATTAAATCCGAAAAACCAGGGGAAATCCCATCTAAATTGGATACACCTGTTTCTCTCCCTGTTGAGCTTTAAATTGGCATGCATCTTCGCCTGGTATTTTTGAGAACCTATGATTTGCATCTTACACTATGAACCTTGTGGTCTGTTGAAATCGCTGAAATCAGGGTGAGTGTATTTTTCAGGCACGTTTCTTTAAAACAATTCTGGTTTTCATACGTGTTTTTGTGTTTGGGCAGTTGTGTAAATCTCTTTACAGTTCTACTTACACAGCCAGCAAACTGAAGAAGTCGAAGAAAACCCATCTTCTAAGTATCTAGAACGGGCGTCTTTGCAAAGGCTGTCTGGAAAACGCTAGGGCTACATGGACTCCTCCTATCAAGTTACACTGACTGCATGGACTTTGTGTCTTATCTTTAAAGGAGGAAATATTGTAGCTTATACCTTATTATGGTTACAGTATGCATTGATGTTGTTGTTGTGACTCTACCAACTTTATAACTGTTCAATATATTGTTTTGACAATCTTTGATGGTGTTTTCTACTAGTGGAATTTGTATTTTTGAGACCTGTGCTTTATTAAGGCAGCTCACTTTGCATGCTACGAATCATCAGATGTCTCATCAAAGGGATGTGTTGCTGATCCCAAATTTAAAGCTCTGTGTGGATTTAGATGAGCAGAAATTTCCCCGTGCTCTGTGACGGTTTTATTGTTGCCATGTACCAGGAATGCAATGGGATTAATTTGTCTGGTTTCACCGGAGGGGATCATACTAGGGGCCACAAATAGCTATCACTGGAACCACTGAATTTCCACTGATTTTCTAGCGAACGTTGGCTGTGGAATCTATCCCATCATGGACCCCAACCAGGCAAATTAATCTAAATGGATTCCCAATTCAGGGAAATGCAAAACTCCTCAATGACCAGGGAGGGGAGCTTCACTGGAATCCACCTCCACTTTGGGCACTTCAAGACTGCAAGTATCAATTGAAGTCTGCAGACTCGTAACTTGATATTTTTTGTGTTATTTTTATTGTATCTTAATTTTTAAAAAACCAGATTTCACTGCATTGTTTTCAAGGATGAACAAACTGCTATGTGTGAGAATGCAATGGAAGACTGGTGTTAGAAACATTGTTTCGCCCTATGATTTGAAAAGAATAGCCAATCCAATCACATCCAGCTTCTAAAAATGGTGTGCGTGGGTGGGTGGGTGTGGGTGTGCGCACGCGCACACACACACACAGAGGGAGGAAATCATTGTACGGAACTGTTAAAAAGCCTGATTTTGAATAATTTCTCCCCACTTTCTCATTACAAAATAGCAATGCCCCCCCTCCCCACCCCCCACAGAAGCAATCCTTGCAAATAAGGAATTCTATCTTGCTTTCAGGCCTCAGTGAAAACCAGGGTCTTCAAAAGCAAATTTCTCTTGTTGCTGGAGTTGTCTGTAAAAGTTTCTAACAGAGCAAAAGCAGAGCTGTTGCAGAGAGAAGCAACGGAACCAAGGGAGATGAGGTCGCAGGACTTCCCAAGGTTGCTGAAAGCGGCCAAAAAATAATTCCCAGGAGGGGGCAGAATTTTTAATTGAAACAACAATGTTGACGCATGTGGCAGAGTGGATGTTTCCAGTGGGATCCAAAGTGACATGTTTATGACAACAGACACAGGAAAGGAACAAAGGAGAAGGGATCGGGAGAAAGAGAGAGAGAGAGAGAGAGAGAGACAGACAGACAGAGAAAGAAATAAAGAAAAAAAGAGAGAGAGAGAAATAGATAAAAGAAAAAATAGGTCATAAATGTAGAAAAAACAATAAGAATTTAAAAAGGTTGCTTTAACTTAGTATAAATTAAAATATTCAAAGGGTTAGAGGAACAGAGCGGTAAGCAGCGGTGGCGGCAGCAACAGTAATGCAGAGGGTAAACATGGCAGCTGGCGGAGGCAGCAGCAGGAGGGAAAAATCCGGGGTGAGCTGGGTTAGCGAGCCAAAAGGACACTGAAATGAGCAATGCAACCTCGAGCACTCAGAAGGGGGGGGGGCAAGGCACATGGGAATGAACTGGTGGTGTTTGACAATGGTAGTTCTCGCTCCCCATTGGGAATCTTCTGACAAAGAGAAGAGGGGAACCAACCCACTCCCAGTCCCCAAACCTAGACAAACTCGCCTGGACTTGTGGATGGCCTTCCAACCCTGCCCCGTTATCAGTCCTTGGACGCAACCCCCTGGGAACTTCTCCCACTGACGAACTCAAGACATGCAAAAAACCTGGAGGCAAAAAGCCAAGAGCCTCTTGGGAGGCCCTGCCTCACAGTCTGCAGCCCCAGATTAGACATTCCCGACATTGTCGACTTTGCTGTGTAGGAATACATCCTGTGGCTGACAGTATTTCATAAACGCACAAGTTTAGTAGGGACTACTAGGCTGGAGATGGATGACACTGAGCCAGGAGGAAGCTGAGTGAAACCAGTTCAGGAGACTGCAGCAAGACAAAAGGCCTCCCGCCTCCCATTCAGTTTGGGTGACATTCCTTCCCGTCTTGAGACAGCCGGCCTTCAGCCTCCCTTGCTGTTGCCTCTCAATCTCAACTCCAACCAGTGTTTCTTTCTTCTCCCATTCCAGTTCCCACGTTCCCTATCATGCCTGCAACAGCACTAACTCTCCACTCAGTTTCAGAGGGTAGCCATACTAGCTTGCAGTAGGATAGCTGGATTCAAGTCCAGTAGCACCTTAGCAGCCAACAGGATTTTTGGAGGTTGAGCTTTCGAGAATTAAAGCCCTGACCAAGGTATCTGATGAAGGAAACATTGACTCTCAAACACTTATACTCTGAAAATCTTGTTCACCTCAAAAGGACTACTGGATCCAAATCTAGAGGTCCCCCTTAATCCAGATTCTTCCCCTCTTCCTTCAGATCCCTAAATGACAGCCAGCTCCTGTCCGGATAATCCAGTCTCCCTTCCTTCATTTCTGTCCTGCAGGTACTGGATTCTCTCATTCCATCCTCCTCCTCGGTGTCAATACCTCACATCCCAATCCCAGACGACTAGTTCTCTGGACAGGGACCAGTTCTTCTTAGCTCTTCATAGCACCTTGCCCATAACCTTGGTCTAAACAAATGTGCAATGGCAGCAGTATCACCACTCCTTTGAAAAGCACCGTATCCACCCGCCCCTTCCACTCTTGTGTACCCTCCCCCATTGACTGCTTCTTATGCCATTCTGAGGTTAAGTTCCACAACTCTGACTTCCCTGCATCAAATCTCACTGTCACAGCTTCCTTTCTAACCGAGTATGGTACCCTGGCAGACCTGCCTTTGTGTCATACAGATTAAATGAAAATCTCACACTTATCCCTACATTTACCGAAATTTTCAAGCGTGAAATCCCTGTGAATTTGTCTACTTCTTTCAGATTTCGCTTTTGAAATCTGACTTTCAGGGTCACTCCAGTTTCAGTGCTGAAACTGAAGGCGTTTAGGGCAAGCCACAGTCTGCCAAAATTGTCATAGATCTCTCAGCGACATGTTTCCCTGGAGCCGTGAAACCTAACAATAATTGAAAGGTTGGAGCAAAGGGCGGAGTGGAAATGGTGGTTCAATTAGGGTGATCTACATTCAATTTTCTTGCAAGCAAATGCAAATGATATATATGTCCCCACCACCAATTCATTTGCGCTCTAACTAGTGGGGTTTTTTTTCAAATAGATGAGGGTGGGGAACATTAGAGCTTTAGGCACTGAATAATAGAACACCCTAAAGCGGCTTAGAAATGTTTAAAACAAGTAACAAATAAACACCAGTTGTTTTAATAATACGTTACTGAATGTCCCTGCTTAGTCAGATGAATTTCCAGTTGGCAAACTGCACTGCAGCCCATCTGTGAGTAAGGGAGAAAGAACAGGAACACAGGGGCCACTGCTAAGAGCTACACCCTGTACCTCGTAAGGAGGCCCTGAGCATTCATAGCACCAGGCTACATCCATAATTTCTCAACCTACTTCTAAGTTTTTGTACTGGGCAATCTCAATACCTCCTGGCTCCTTTCTCTGATAAGTCAAAAGAAAATACACTGTGCTAAATATAAACTTCTGCTTAGTTTGTGTAGCATGTACACATCATAATGTTCAGCCTCTCTTAGCACACTGTGTAAACTAGCTTGCATTCTGAATGTGACTTTGCTTTCGTGCTGAGCATGGACACCTGTGGTTACTAAATTCATGGGGACAGCTTCAGTGGGCAGCCGTGTTAGTCTGCAGGAGAGCAGCTAGGTTTGACAAAGAGCTTTGACTCTGGAAGCTCATAACCCGAAAATCTTGTTCGTCTTCAAGGTGCTACTGGACTTGAAGATTCTGTGTCCTGTTGTCTGTGCTTGAGCCTGCAGCTCACCACACCACCTTCCAAAAGCACAAAGGTATGACATACAAAAATATGACAGGCCATGGCTTGGAGGCACAGCCCCGCATTTTGATGGCTGCTCTGCCATGGATTACGTGCTCCACCTTTCCCCCGAAACAGGCCATGCTAAAATGGCTGCACTGAGAAAATTCTTCCGAAAATACCTAGGGTGCTAAATGGATGAACAATGAGCTTTCCTACACTGAAGTGTCATTTCTATTGCTTACTTAATAGGGCGTTTAGTGTGGAAACTGAAAAGGAACATTCAGCTGTTGCCAAGATATTAACGTCTCCTACAGGCTTCTGGTGGATCGCTCGTTAGATACCTCATGATATAATGAGAGATCTGAATGCTGTTAACCATTTACGTTTGCAGAGAGATGCCACCACAACTATGGAGCTGCCCTCCTCTTACCCAGCCTGGTGTGGTGGAACCAAGATAACACAGCCATTCAAAATGCAGTCCTGGACTGTCAATGGTGCAGCTCCTGGTGAAATCAAACCTAGGAAATGCAGGCTTTGATGCTGTATGCCCTATGGCTACAGAACAGGAATTATTTAACATAAAAGATCACCAGCAGAAGTCAGTGGGAGCCCTGGAGGAATTCGCACTTCTGAAACATCTCCTCTACTTACGTTCCATGCCACAGAGGTTCTCCCTTGAAACACAAATGCCACGGAACCTTCCTAACCACAGGCAGTCATATCTTTCTACTTCTTTACAGAACTGGCTGTCGACTGGTTGCAACGGATTTCTCCTTTTGCCACAACTGACGGGTCTGAACCGTTTCACAAAGCGTCACAAAGATTAACTCTTTCCAGGATTCTGCACGGGGGGCTGGAGCATCAGATGGACAATACATACCGCAGGTGTCGACCAACCACATTTGGTATGTACAAGGCCAGGAAATTAGGCTTGGCATGGGTAACCGGTTATGAGGATGGCTGTAAGCAAGCAAGTCGCTGAGGGGTTTGGGGTGTGTGTGTGTGTGTGTGTGTGTGTTTTTGAAACTCAAGCACATTAAGGGATGTGGTGCCATTGCATTAACTTGAAGCAGAAACTGATGGTAAGAAGCTGGACGCTGCCATACCTGGGATGATGGTTGGCTGAGCAGAAGTCCTGAAGACATAATGGGCCGGCTTGGACTTCCCTTGCTGGTTCTCCGCAATCACATAGACCTCATATTCAGAGTTCCAGTCAAGAGACTTCAGCATGATGTGGTCACTGTAGGAAGGGAGTCTTATCTCAGGCCTCCAGTCCGAGGAGTGCTTCAGCAGAAAGAGGTAGGGGAGGAAGAAGAGAGGACAACAGAAGGCAGCTTAGCGGTGAACCATGATGGCAGACAGGGCTACGTGTGCCCGAAGGACAAGGGCAGAGAAGATGTGGTTCCTCGCCTCCCCACTGACCCCGACAGTTGGCATTTGCAGTCACAAGTTGCAGGAATCACAGAAACGAGGCTGTTTCTAGGGATCCCAAGTCACTCCGTGACAGACAAGTTAAAACTTCTCATTCTCAGTGCCCCATTGGAAGCAGTCGAGGTAAGTACCTTGTCTCCCACATGATACGTTCAAAGGGAAGGGACCTGCTCAGAAGTGGCCACGCTCATACCCAAGCCCAACAAGGCATGCTCATGGGTCTACTGAGTTGTCCAACAATTTCACATTCAGAGACAGTGGCAGGTTACAGCTGGACAACAAATTTAGAGTCCAGTGCCACCTTTAAGTCCAACAAAGGTTTGTTCAAGGTATGAGCTTCCGTGTGCATGCACACGAAAGCTCATACCTTAAATGAACCTTTGTTGGACTTAAAGGTGCCACTGGACTCTAAATCTGTTGTACTACTTCAGACCAACATGGCTGACCAACAGGTTACAGCTGAGTTAGTCTTGGAAACCCTACCACGTTTCTCCCTTGCTTAAAAGAGACAACCCCAAAGAGCTTTGGGAGAGAGAGTTAAAAGTGCCACCAGAAGGGAACATAGATACATGGAGAGCTTTGGTAGCCCAACCATCACTGTGAGAGATCATAGTTCCAGGGAGGGGGAGTGGCAATCAAAGAAGTGCACCCTGGTAACCTTTGAAATGCTGCTGAGAAAGATGGGGACCATGGTTTGCACTCTGACAGGCATGCTGAGAATGTCGGTGCAGACGTTTCTCCGCACAGAAGCAAAGCGGAATGGCAGGATTTTGTCAGAGAGAAGCAGATCCTAAGTGTCTGAAAGAATCGAAAGGTCAGAACAGGCAAACATCAGCCTGGTCTAGCTGAACTTACGACTCTGTATTTGATGAGATAATGCCGGATGGGGGATCCTCCGTCGTCTTGTTTGATAAAGTTCACTTTGATGGAGTTCCCGTCTTCTCCCATCTGCCCTTCCAACTTTGGCGCACTGGGTTCCCCTGCACAAGGACAATGCAATTCACATTTAGGGTTCAAGCCATGTGTACAGTGATAAATCATCAGCCAGCACAATGGATGGGTGAAACAATAAACAAATACCCAGAATCATCAAACTTGAAGAGCTCTAGAATTTTGGGATAAATTTCACGTGTCCCTACAGACAAGACTTTCCAACCCACATGTTTAAGCGGAAAGCTTAGCGTTTTCAAGCCTGCCTGCTAAGATGGTTTGGGAATACCTCAATGGGATACAACAGAGATTCCAGGTATGGGGTCAGATCCAGACTGAGTTTTCTGCTAATGGAAAGCAGAACAGATCTTCCCTGAGTCCCCGCCCCCAGTGTAGCCCATTAATCTCCCTGAAATTAAGCTCCTGGGGAACAGGGGACTCCCCCCCCCCCCCCCCAGCAATGGTTTGAGGGACAAACTGGGGCTCTGCAGCAGAAGTTACACCTCCCTTTCAATTAGTGGAATATTTAGTCTTGATCCAACCCACAGGACTAGATCCTGGATTCTTTTGATCTACAACTGTCCCAAGCTGTCACAGAACCTGGTTTTTGAAAAACACGGTAGCCAACAGAGGTGTACTATTTGGCTGTGCAGTTGGGCCAGACTGATTTCTGTAAGCATCTTTAGGAGAAGTCCTTTCACCACGTCCCACCTCCCTGTGGGATGCTCAGCTTAGCTGCTGAAGACTCTGGAAAGCCTTGGTTCTTGTCCGTGTTCTCCATGGAAACGTTTTCCTAGCTAATCTAGCCCCAAAAGCCAAGCACGAAAGCCTGTTCTCATCTGAACTCGATTTTTGCTTGTCCTTTCCTTTGATCACACCCCCGCATTACATACTTCCTGTCCTTTGGTGACTCTCCCCCCCCCCCCATCGCTTTGCCTTAGGAATGGAGTTACCCACCCAAGCCAATTGAGACCACAGCCTCTGAGCATGTCTCAAGTTGCTCGCTTGTTCTGTTCCTATATTCCCTGTCCTCAACATGATGTTTCTGCTTGCAGCTCCATAGTATTGCCTCATCAATCAGAAATAAAGAACCCACACCTGGGCTCTTTCCACACAAATGTTTTGCTTCGCTTTGGTTTTGGCAAGCATATCGTTCTCCTCCCACTTTGCTGAGATCTTTTCCAAATGTGGTTTGGTATGACCTTTCAGAGAGATCTCAGTTAAAATGCTTTTGGACTGGAAGGTTTTCGCCAGACCTGACGCCGTTGCCGCCATTTCCCCTTATTTCAGCCCCTGCAATCACCATTCCAACCCTCCCCAAGGGTTTTTTAATAGTAGTAGTGCTATAGCCCAATATCTATTGAAACAATGTACTAGTTCCCAGTTTTCATTTTTTAAAAACATCTCTAGGTTGCAGGCCTAAACAGAAGTAAAGCCATTATAGGCTCCAGGCTGGGGATCCGTAATCAAAGCCTGAAACCTGAGAAGTCTGAAAATCCCTATAGGAAATCTTTCTGTCACATTTTGAAAGGTTACCATTTTCTCTGATAAGGCACAGCATGCAGGCTGCACATTTTCCCTTATAGGTTCCCAAAGAAAAGGGCTACAGGTTTTCTTTCTTTTTTTAGATAAAAGAAAACAGGGGAATTGGTAGATTGTTGCAAAAGATTATTATAATGTTATAATGCTATAGCAATCCAGCAATTCTGGGTTTTTTTAGTACGCTCATAGTGGAGGGAGAGAAAATGGTGGCTGTGGAAGGCTGAGGCAAAAAAAGTGTGGAAGAAACTATTGTGTTGATGCTCTGTAGCCACTGCCAATGCCTCTAGAACTACACAGAGAATCCCCTCTATATGGAAGCAGCTCTGATGTTATTGGCTAGGTACAACATCTGGAACAATAAGCCACCACCTGTAGCCCTTCCATAAGTCCCCACCACCACCTCTTGCCCCATCTTCTAGGAGTCAAACAACATCAAGCTGAAAGAAGGAGTCACCTCTAACCTAGGGAAGAGAGCATAAGGGGGTCAGAGAGACTGCTCTAGATCTTTACAAGACTCCAAGGAAAAAGAGGAGCAAGAACAGTTCAGCAATCCCTTGAAGGGGCGGGGGAGAAGTTTTATGAATTTTGCCCCTGTTTAGGAAGACATCCAACCTATAATATCAAGCAATCCTTCTTCTGGAAGAGGAAGAGATGGGAGTCTTCTTCCTGAAAGGTTTTCAGGAGAAAGGCACTAGCTAAGGATTGCTTAGGCATCCTTGGAGAGGAAGGTTGGCTCCCCTCCCTGACCACCTGTTCCTCTCCAAAGCAAAAGGAGGACCCTTGAGATATTGATAGCCTCCAAATGGCACAGAAGGAAGTCACAACTCCAAGAGAAACGAAGTTCCCAAGAGTAAAGGTAGAATCATTGAACCAGGAGAGCGGCCATCATGGCAAAAAACACAGGAGTAGCATTTGCTCAATCCTGGAGTTAACATCTAAGCTTCACCTGAGATAAGACACCAGGAGCTAATTTGGATGGTGTTCCTCCTCAAGTGAGGTATGTGAACATTCTCAAGACAAGCCCAAGAGTTCTGGTGGACTGACTCAGCACATCCTTCGCGTTCCCGATTAAGATCTTTGCTTTAGAGTGCAGTCGTGTTGTTCGGCAGTAGAACAGCTAGATCTGAGTCCAGTATGGCACTTTGGAGACCAACAAAATGTTCAGGGTATGAACCTTTGAGAGCCAAAGCTCCCTTCGTCAGATTTATGCTGCGCCACATCAGTCTGTTGTCTTCCGAGAATATTAATGGATGAACGAGTCTTTCCAGAGAGCAGATAGTTTCCCGACTCATCTTCCATTTTTAGGGACACGAAAATGCAAGTGTTTCTTTTCATCCCGGGGAAACACATGGCTGGTGTCTGTACTTCCAGATGATGCTGGTGGGCTGCAGAAGCCACGGAAGAGGCAGACGACATCTTGCCATCAACATGGGCTGACTGCATCTTTTCCTTCCCCCTCATTCCTGCTTTGGAGTTTTGCCACCGCAGCGACAGCGAATCAATGCATCCCTAAATGCCAACTAAATACCAACCCTGTCTGCCCCTTCTGGTGATTTCCGGCACCCACTGGAATGGGTGCGGGCTCACCCGGCACCACTTTCCGATCTCGTTTCCCCTGGCTCCCAGTCCCTGCCATGTGCCACTCTGATAGCGCCGTGGGGGAAAGGTGAAATTGGTAAGTGTCAAAGACTCCCCCGCACGCCACCTTTCCTGTAGGAACGGATTTATGCCTTCCCTTCTGTTTGATGTGCTTTTGAAGGCAAACTGTTCTGCCGAGGGTTTCAGTCCCCGTCAGCCACTGAGCGAGCAATGCCAGGAAGAGGGAAGAGAAAGTGTGTGAGAAGGGGCGGTCCGCTTTTAGAGTTACTGATCACAAATCACATGCTCCCCACAACTTTGGCTGGAGTCCCCGCTGACAGGTTGGGTGTGCATCCTCACGTACAAGAAGGGCTGAAGGGTCTGGGACTTTTCAGTTTAGAAAAGAGAAGACTAAGAGGGGGACATG
This sequence comes from Lepidodactylus listeri, assembly GCA_029233225.1. Taxonomy (NCBI): domain Eukaryota; kingdom Metazoa; phylum Chordata; class Lepidosauria; order Squamata; family Gekkonidae; genus Lepidodactylus; species Lepidodactylus listeri. The sequence goes on along the minus strand of JARCFY010000014.1, from coordinate 71,846,393 downwards.
AGAAAGGTTTGTAAAATTATGTACAGGGTGGAGAGAGGAGACCAAAAGAACCTTTTCCCCCTCTCCCAAAATACTAGAACTCAAAAGGCATTCAGTGAAGCTGATGGGCAGTAGGTTCAAGACAGACAAGAGGAAATATTAAAGTGATTAAAATGTGGAACTTGCTGTTAAGGTGGTAGTGATGGCCACGGCCACGGCCACGGCCACAGCCCAGCTTTAGAGGAGGATTAGACAGATTCAAGGAAGATAGGTCTATCAGTGGCTACTACCCAGGGGGACTAAAGGGAGCCTCCACATTCAGAGGCATTCAAACTCTGAATCCCAGTGTCAGGAGGTAATATTAGGGGAAGGCCTAAGCCTCTATGCTCTGTTGTTGACCATCCAGAGGAACTGGCTGGCCACTGTGTGAGACAGGAGGCTGGATTAGATGGACCACTGGTCTAATCCAGCAGGGCAGATGTTTTTCTATCAGGGGAAGGCCTCGGCCTCTCTGCCCTGTTGTTGGCTGTCCAGAGGAACTAGCTAGCCACTGTGCGAAACAGGATGCTGGACTAGAGGGACCATGTGGATGATCCAGCAGGGCTCTTCTTACGTTCTTATGCTAGTGAGATTCACAAGTCTGCACTGAGATGAAAAGCCAGGCTGGTCACTGCTGATTTCCACAGGTCTGGTGCAGGAGAATGGCAGTGGTGGATTGCACCCAATGGCTTTTAGACAGGATGGGCCCAATGTGAATCACAGAGCCCGACATCTGTCCTCATTGCTGGGTACCTAGTGCTGACTCTGAAATTGACTTATGGAACTCGATGATGCAGGATGAAACTATGGCGACTAGTGCAGACAGCCGTCAAAGGACTGGAGCGATTCTTGGTGGGGGTGGGGAGGACAGGTGCACCAATGGCTATTAGCCACGGTAAAGGGAACCTCCACACACAGAGACTGTATGCCTCTGGAAACCAAGAGGATTCTCTGTTAGTGGAAGCAGAAATAAGATGCTGGGATAGAATCCAGAGCACAATTTTCAGTGCTTGGCAGCATTCTCACAGGCATCGAACCCTTTAATGCCAGGGGTCTGCTCTAAGGGGAATGGACTTTCCCTTTTCCTGGTATGCAATTTCCCTTCTGGTGCCAATGTTGTAAAAGTCTCCACTGAAGACACAAAAGGTCCCCGCGAGTGTCATCAAAAAACTGGCGCAACTGCACTTCTGCTCCGGTGCAACGCAGAAATATCCTGCTCCACCAGTGGGGAAAGACAAACCCCTTTTAGTCCCAAGTATGCTGGTCATACAGGGAGGGAAAACCAGCCCAGCCCAGAAAGGAAGGAAGGGAAGCAGCACTCTGGGAAACTGCAGGCACCCCCACTCGGTCAGAACCTCCAGAGTCAGAGAGCAGCTCTGGTCCAGCCTGCAGTCTCTGTCGGAAGGAAACCAGCAAGAAGGTGTTTTCTCCATCTCAGCATAGCAGAAATCATCCGACAAACTGGTCCTTGTCAGTGCTGGGAAGCATTTTCCCCAAGATGGCATAACCTTGTGGAACTCACAAAGACAAGATCACTTGGAAAGCCCCTGGCACAGATTGGGGGGGGGGGGGGGGGGGGGTATTTTTTTTTTTGTATCTTTTATATCTGCACGTGCCTGTGTCCATGTGAGTGTGTGTGCACCTGGAAGTCACGTTGACCTCTGGGGACTGACCCCTCCTGGGGGCCTGGAGGATATTCAGAGAGGGGGCTGAGTCAAGCCTGCCCCCACCCCCTGGCTGCTGGTATTTCAAGTAATCGCCAGAGTCGACCCTGCTTAGCTTCCAAGATCCTGACGAGACTGGGCTTGCCTGGGCTATCCACGTCAGGGCACCAGCACAGGTTTTTCAAAGGGATTACAGAAATTCACGAGAGGCCTACAAAAGGTTATCAAGTGACAACCTCCCCACCCATCAGAGGCAGAGAATTCTTTCCATCATCAGATGTTCAGGGACAAATCTGGGTGTGGCTGGCAACCAGGGCTCATTTCATAGGAGCTCCTTTGCATATTAGGCCACACACCCCTAAAGTAGCCAATCCTCCAAGAGCTTACAGAGCTCTTCTTACAGGGGCTACTGTAAGCTCTTGGAGGATTGGCTACATCAGGGGTGTGTGGCCTAATATGCAAAGGAGCCCCTGCTACGAAATGAGCCCTGCTGGCAACTGATATAACTTTGTCAGACCACATATGAAGCCGCCTTCTACCAAGTCAGCCCGTCAGCCCATCTAGCCCAGAACAGCTTGCTCTGACTGGGAAGGGTTTCGGAGTTCTCAGACCGAGGAACCCCCCTACATCTGCTGTTCAAGACCTTTCAACAGAAGGTGCTGAGCACTGATCCTGGGCCCTTCTGCAGTCACAAATGGTGCTCTCCCACCAAGCCACGGCCTTCCTCCTGTCCCAGGAAGATACCTGGACAGGTTTTCACCTGACACAAAAGTCTCCTTTTGGCTCATTTTGCGGCCACGTTGGGGCTGCTTCCTGACAGCAAGCGAAGAATCACGGCATCACTGACAGTGTGGTGCAGTGGTTAGTGTCGGACTAGGATCTGGGGGGCCCAGGCTCGAGTCCCCACTGGTGCCATGGAAACTTGCTGGGGGACCTTAGGCTAGCCACATGCTCTCAGCCCAACCGAACTCACAAGGGTAAAGTGAGGAAGACAGGGAGAGGATGATATCGTCCGCTTTGGGTCCCCACTGGGGGAGAAAGGTGGGGTACAAATGAATAAATAAATCATTTTGAGTTCTCACTAGAAGCATGCAAAGAAAGACACCATACAAAGAAACAAGCAGGAACAAAACAGAGCAGAGCCCCAAATGAATCCTTGACTGAGGAAGACAGCGGCACCCATCAGAGTAGGATAATTCCCTCTGAAGCCAGGGCATTTTGGACCCTAACCTGCCAAATCTGACCTTATCGCCATGCATGCAATTTGTGTGTTAAAAATAGCAACTCCTTTTCAAGAGGCGCTGGCAGCAGCCCGGAGGTCCTGGGAGAAGAAAGCGCCGGTGCTTTTAGCAAAGCGTGCCGGGTGTACGTTTCTCCTTGTGTCAGGGTGTGTGATTAGGAATAATGGAAAATAAATTATAGCTGTCAAAATAAACGAACAGAGAGGAATTACGACAGGCTGGGTTTCCTCCGCTTGCTGTGTTATCCACAGCCCTCTGTGCCATTTGGACTGGGCCACCTGGGACTTGGTGGGCCGGTCTCTTCAGTGCCCATGTCGCCAAGCCTGCGGAACAAGAGGCAAGCGGGTCTGGGGAGCAATCCACTGGGGAGGTTTACTGGGCAGGACACCCATTTGCCTCCAGGGGGACCGGGTGGGGAAACCTCCAGCAGGACTGTGCCGTTGAGAGCCCCTGCCTCCGGGCTGAGCGGCAGAGCCCAACGCTGAGCAGCAGAACCAGTCCGATTCTGCTTACAGCCAACTGTGGAAAAAGGAAGCCTCAACAGTACTACTGTTAGGAGACCAGCCTTATGCAAAACTACTCAGAATCTCAATCAGATCTGTTCAACAGGGCTTACACCCAGGAAAATGTCCTTAGGATTGTGTCGCGGGGTCTGGATCAAGACTAAGTTGGCGCCCTGACCTCGATGACCTGGGCAAGCCTGATTGCATCAGATCTTGGAAGCTCAGCAGGGTCAACTCTGGCAAGTACTTGGATGGGAGACCTCCTTGGAATACCAGAGGCAGGAGGTGGGGGCAGGCTTTATTCAGCCGCCTCTCTGAATACCCTTCAGGCCCCCAGTAGGAGGGGTCAGTCACTAGAGGTTGCAGACACATACACAAAATACAAAGATATCCCCCCAAAAGAGGGGGGAGAGACTAAATTGGCCATTTCCACAGGTTTCCTCCTCCTGTGGTTCCCCAGGGTCATCTGTCCCTTCTAGAGCATCATTTGATGGAGATCAGTGAATTGCAGTGGGAAGGGGAAGGCAGGAAACCTCCATTCCACTGAGAGGAAATTTAGTCTACCTCCAACCCCAAACATCACCTCTGGAGGGACTGTTTAAGACAGGATTCTGGACTAGAGGGACCACTGGTTGGAACCGGCAATGCTCTTCTTATGTTCTGTTCCTGTCATGGAAAAGCTCTCCTCCCGCCTCCTGGGCAGAAGTTTGAATTAGTTGTTGTAGATTTTCCAGGCTGTTTGGCCGTGGTCTTGGCACTGTAGGACCTGACGTTTTGCCAGCAGCTGTGGCTGGCATCCCCAGAGGTATGACACTTCTGCGTTATACCTCTGAGGATGCCAGTCACAGCTGCTGGTGAAACGTCAGGCCCCCTCAGTGCCAAGTCCACGGCCATACACCCCGGAAAATCTACAACAACTAATGAACTCAGGCCGTGAAAGCCTTCAACAACATATAGAAGCTTGAATTACTCAATTTCTCTTTGCAGCCTCAGCAATGGCTTGTTTACATTTTATCACTTGGTTTATTATGATTTCATAATCACACAACCTTTCAAAAAAAGAAAGAAAATCACTGAATCATTGCTTTGGCTACAAAGGAAAAAAAACCCCACTAATTAAAGGTCCACCCCCATTCCCCCAACAAGACCTGACAATGGCTGGATTCAGGCATGCTGCGGACGAATCAAATCGACTGGAAGTGACTAACTGAGCAGATGAAGGAAGCATCTTTGAAAGAGAGGAGAACGCGTCAAAGAAACAGTAACAGAGAAACCAAGAGAACGCTCATGCCTCATGTCATGGTGGGGCGACTTGGTGTTGCCCCGGCGTTTGTGCTTTTCCCCTTTCTTTTAAATCTACAAATCAGGTCTGAAAAAAGGCAGGAGGACAACAAGGGGAAGACTGGGATGCAGTGGGCGGCCTACAGTACAATCCGGTTTCTCTGCAAAAGCAGAGTGAACAGATGATGTGCAATCCCGGACAAAGAAACAGGCCAGTGCCGGTCTGGCTAAACCAGATGCTGGGGTGGTTCACAATGTGCTGGGTTTAACTGACCAACACCCCCCCGCACCTGCCGCTTGGGCAGCGCGAGTTCTCCTGTGGCCAGAAGGTGCTGCTGCTGCTGCCCCAACATCTGCAATTAAGACAGTCTGCTCATCCACTTTGCAGCACAGAAATTACTTTGAGCCTCCCCCAACGTTAATCTCTCTGTGTCAGCTCTGAAGGCAGAGGTCACTTTGACTGACCATCAGCCGAGCACGGGCCAAGAAGCTTGGGCGCTGCTGCAAGTGCTCTCTGTTTGCCAACTCCAACTTGGGAAATTCCTGGAAACTGAGGGCTGGAGCCTGGGGAAGGTGGGGTTTGGGGAAGAGAGGGACCTGAAGAGGGTATCAAGCTGAGTCCACCCACCAAAACAGCCATTTTCCTCAGGGGAACTGATCCTTGTCACCTGGACATCAGGTGTGATTCAAACAGATCTCCAAGCCACACCTGGAGGTTGGCAACCCCATGATTACAGAGACTTTACGTTTGGAAAATCTCATTTCTGACGAAAGCAGGTTACAAATGGCCCATTAAAAGCAGCATAAACAAGATCTGACAGGGAGAGTGGAGTGGGCCAGGTCACTTCTCCTGAGCATCCCCACAGCACCGAGATGCTAATGAAACAATGATCACCTCTCTTTGCTCCGGCAGGGTCTTCTGCCTCCCAAAGAGCCCAAAGCTGGGTCTCCCTCACGCCTGTAGCTCCAGCTCCAGCTGCAGCATTCTTAATGGCATGCCTATGCCGCCGAGATCAACGTCAAAGCGGTCTGATACAGCTCACCCACAGCACAGGCCACAGAAGCCCAGCGATACGGCCCACTTGGTACCAAGTGGGGCAAATCCTCCCCCGTTAAAACAAAACAATGAACTGCCTTATACGGAATCAAACCATCGGCCATCATTGTCAGTATTGTCTCCTCAGGCTGGCAGCGCTCTCAGAGGTCTCAGGTAGAGATCTTTCCCATCACCTACTACCTGATCCTCTCAACTGGAGAGGCCGGGGATTGAACCTGGGACCTTCTGCGTGCCAAGCAGGTGCTCTATCACTGAGTTACAGTCCCTTCTCCCTACTGCTCAAAGGATGTAAGCCCTCAATGCAACTAAAATGCCTTGATTCTACAGGACCAGCATCTATAGACCAGTTTCAGCAGGGTCTATAAAATGCCTTGAAAAATAGCTAGTCTGGCAGAACGCAAGACCTCAAGCCTCTTTGCTCCCAGCTGTTCCCTCAGGTTGCCATGTGGGATCACATTTATAAGAGCAGGCAACGTCAGCAAAAGGAGAGATGACTCACCTCGGGGTGGTACTTCGCTGTAACAGATTAATTGTAGGGGACTTGTGATTCTCAGCACAGCACTAAAGTACTCTCAAGAGCCTTAGATAAACCCTCAAGATGAAGACTGCAAAAATGTCATTTGCGGATGTTCCCTCTCTAGCATACTGCATCCCCTCTCCTTCCGGAGGCAACACTCTTGACACAGGAACATGGAAAGCTGTCTGCAAAAGGACTGTGCTACCCCTTCATCTCACCCAGGGCTCTTCCACATTATCATTTCCCTCTCTTGTAAGTTCCTGTTTCTTCAGGGTAGTATTCTATTCACACGTTTTCTCCCTCTAGTGGTAGGTTCCGTATTACACCGTTTTACATCTAGCATAAAACCCCAGTTTAAATCTGCAGGGAGATATGCTGGACATGAACCGGTATAACACTCAACCGGTATACAAACAACCACTACAGTCTGGAACTCTAAACTTGTGTGGAAACAGACCCCCTCACCCCCCCCGAAGAAACAAGAACTTACAAGTGAGGAAAATGAGAATGCGGAAAAGCCCCCAGTCCTGTCTATTAGGCTGCCGACGGTTATCCAAGACCAAGAAGAAGAAAAACGTGCAGGCCTTCCCTTGCCTTGCAATAGCTGGGGGTGATGGGGGTTGAAACTGGGGCCCTTCTGCACTGCAGACAGTGTTCTTTCTATGGTCCCTGACCAGACAGCATAGCCCCATGGCAGTTTGCCACCTCAGCTGAGTAATCTGGGTTTTACAGAAATGGCAATGAACTACAGTTGGCATCCTCCAAAGCCAGGATCACCAGTGAGTAAAGCTCATGTAATGGAAGTCTCTCTCTGTGTCTCTCTTTTTCTGCTTTTCACTGTGTTTTAGGCTGTAAGGAGAAAGATAATTATCCACATGCATACACACACACACACACTTATGTGGATTAGTACAAGACTCTTTTCACAAAAAGGAAGAAAAGTTTCATGAGTTTAGTATGTTAGTTCTGTCCAGACCACCCGGTCATCCTAGCATGATGCTCAATGTGAGTAGCTGAAGAGAGAAAATACATTTGTTATCAAGGGATCTGCAGGGATCATGCTCTGCAAACATGCATGGGACACAGCGAGGGGGCAGGGACTGGAAGCAGCGGCGTCAGAGGGAGTGGCGGCTCAGCGCCCATTTACACAGAACTTTAGAGAGACTTCAGGAGGCTGTGGCTTGGCAAATCGGTCTCAGAAACCCCTCTTATGTGGTGATTAATTCCCACAAAAGCTAAGAGTGAGAGATGAAGCTTCCCAGGACACTGGGGGTCCTAAACCCAGATGCCGTGCGGGAGGGTGGGTTGCTGTGGTCATTCCCTGGGGAGGGAAAATGCACCCTATGGGTCAGCAAAGGCAAATTCAACAATAAAACACTTAACTGAAAGTGCAGACACTTAACTGAAAGTGCAGACTCCATCCTACCTAGAGCCCCAAAAAATACAGACAGATTTTGAGAATGAAATGGGCAGCATCGGTACAAAGCACAGTCGGCTAGATATGCCGTTGCCATGTTTTTGCTTCAGAATGGTGACAAGAAGGAAGCAAAATGCCTCCCGCCTCCTAGCCCAGCCCAATCACCTTTATTTGTAGCTGCAGAGTGCCACTCAGGTGGACTCATCAGGACAAATCATTCACTGTCTGCCTTTATTCCAAGCAGGACTGGAGATCCCCTCTAGGTGTGAGTTCTCTAGGTCCAGCCTGACCCCACCCTGTCAGTTTCACCCCATCTGGCTGGCCAGAGCAGAAGGAGACTTCATCTGCTGCGCTGAAATCTCTCAGTGAGCTGCATTGCCATTAAGCGTTACTGCTAAGCACACGCAGGTATTTAAAAGCAACCAGCCAGATTTAAGATCCCAGAATGGGGACGGGGCAAGGGCGTAGAGAATCTAAGTTGTTCGCTCTCCTGGCCAAAGAAAGTGCCGGCAGGAAGCCCCCAGTGGCTCAGCCTCTCTAAGCCGTTCTCTCGGCCTCTGTGTAAACAGGAGTGAAAGCGCAACATGCCACTGGCCACAGTTCCAAGCCGTGACTGACAACCACAAAAGGTTAAAAAGAAAAAGAGGAAGAGAGTGGGGGTTCTTAGTAATGCACGAAGAAATGAACTGGGGCAACAGACACCTCTGTGCTTGACCCGTTTCAGTCTGGCTTCCGCCCGGGTCATGGGACGGAAACGGCACTGGTTGCTCTCACAGACGACCTCCGACGGCATCTGGATCAGGGCGGAACGGCGGTACTGGTGTTGTTAGATCTGTCGGCCGCGTTTGACACGGTCGACCACCAGTTACTGATCCACCGCCTTGCCGACACAGGGGTTCAGGGGCTTGCCTTACAGTGGCTTGTCTCCTTTCTCCAAGGTCGGGGACAGAGAGTGGCGCTAGGGGAGCACGTGTCCCAGAGGCACCCACTGGTATGTGGTGTGCCCCAGGGGGCAGTGCTATCTCCCATGTTGTTCAACATCTATATGCGCCCTCTCGCCCAGATTGCCCGGAGGCACAAGCTGGGTTGTCACCAGTATGCTGATGACACCCAGCTATATCTGTTGTTGGGCGGCCGGTCCAGGGCCACCCTGAATGACCTGGAGCGGGTGCTTGAGGACGTAGCGGGCTGGCTCAAGCTGAGCCATCTGAAAATGAATCCAACGAAGACGGAGGTCCTTTGCCTGAGTCAGAGTGGACCGGGGGTGGGTATCCCACTACCGGCCTGCGGGGGGACACCATTGGTGCCAGCGCCGCGGGTCCAGAGCTTGGGAGTGCTCCTGGATGCCTCCTTAACTATGGAGGCCCAGGTAGCAGCCACTGCCAAAGCAGCCTTTTACCACCTACGGCTGATTGGGCAGCTGGTTCCCTTCCTCGAACGCAATGACCTGGCGACTGTGATTCATGCTATGATCACCTCAAGGCTAGACTACTGCAACGCTCTCTACATGGGGCTGCCCTTGACCCAGCTCCGGAGGCTGCAGCTAGTGCAGAATGCCGCGGCCAGGCTGTTGATGGGTCTCTCAGCGAGGGACCACGTCCAGCCTGTGCTGAGGGCGCTGCACTGGCTGCCTATAGCGTACCGGGTCCGGTTCAAGGTGCTGGTTTTAACCTTTAAAGCCCTATATGGCCTAGGGCCTGCCTACCTAAGGGACCGCCTTTCCCCATATATACCCCCAAGAGCACTTCGGTCAGGCAGTCAACATCGCCTGATCCTTCCGGGCCTGAAGGAGGCAAAGCTAACAGGCACCAGAAACAGGGCCTTCTCAGTGGCGGCCCCTCACTGGTGGAACGAGCTCCCAGAGAACATCAGGGCCCTGCGGGACCTTTTGCAGTTCCGCAGGGCCTGCAAATCGGAGCTCTTCCGCCAGGCTTTTGGGGCCGCCGCTGGGGGGAATGGCCCTTAGCAGATAGTCATCTTTGAGACATCTCTGGTGGAAACCTCCTGGTTGGAGTAAGTGAATGTGGGTATCTAGTGCTGGTATGATGTCGCCATTCTGTGCTGAATGTGTTTTATAATTTTTAAATGAATCTATTTTATTCTGTGTTTTAACTGTAATAGAGTGATTTTATGCTGTCAGCCGCCTAGAGCCGGTCCGCTGGCTAGGCGGGGTATAAATTGAAACAAATAAATAAATAAATAAATAAAATACCAATGGACATGCTGGATGTTAGTGCCATGGGATGCCGCCTGAACCTTTGCGGGGAGAGAGGGAGAATGGGCCAGTGATTCATCTCCACGTACACGGCGATGCCTGAGAAGTGACCGGGGTCGGTGTCCTGACGGACTCTTGCCTGAATGCTTCCCTCCGTAAAGACGAGGTCTGCTCCTGAGGGGAGAGTCAGGCGGGCACAACCGCTGATGGATCTGGGGAGGCCTGGCCAGCCAGCCTTTCTGCCGGGGCTCCCCTGCCTCCTTGGACACTTCGGCTGGAATGCAGTCTCAGAGGGAAGCCATGTCGGTCTAGGGCAGAACGGCCAGATTCGAGTCCAGTAGCAACTCAGAAACCAGCACAATTGGGGGGGGGGGCGGGGTTGAGCTTCTTAGAACCCATGCTCCCTCTGGTGCACTGACACTCAACAGCCGATACCCCAACATCGTGTCGGTCAATAAGGTGCCCCTGGACTCGAATCTGTCTGCGTGGAACGTTCACTTCCAGTTCCCCCACAGGAGAGGCTCTTGGGATCATCCATTCCTTGCTGCCTGGAGTTTTGAACTGGAGAGTAAACTGGCTGCCTTTTAGTGCAAGGGGCACATAGTTTGCTTCCAGATTTTGGAGGAGCCACCAGATGTCACGGCAACGGGGACACAACTTCCATACTACTTCCATTCAGGTTCTTTCTGGATGCAAAAGATGCTTTGGAGACAAGCAGCAAGTGAAGTCCAGGAAGCTTCAGCCACCAAGACTTTGTTCCCACCATATGAATAAGCCTCACAGTAGGCAAGAGGTGGTTTCTGCCAGGGAATACATAGTTTCTCTGCATCAGTATGGAACTTGGCTTCTACTGATATGAATTCTCAGCCTTAGCAGCTTCTTCTGATTTTTTCCCAAAATATGAATTTATCAGCAGCCTGCTCTCCCCTTTTCCTATCTATAAAAATCAATTAGAGTGATACTATAAAAACACTTCACAGCTGGATCACAATACGGTGTGTAAGGCAAAAAGGGGGGAAGAGCTGAGGCCCCTCGAATCTGTGACCAGAACTGGGTGTTCTGCTCCGAGCAAGCTGCTGCCAAAACGACAGCCCCGTGTGGAATTCTTCTGCCTCCCAGTAATATTTAGGTTCATTCTATATGTCATGACAGCATTATACTGTCTACTTTTCTGTCGTTTCCACTGCAATTGACTGGTTGCTGCTGGAAGAAGAATCCTGCAGCTATGCGTGCCACCGCCTCTCGGGAGAAAGGCAAAGGCTAGACACAGGTTTTCAGTGGCATCCTGTGTCATGTGTGATATTTAATTCTGCCCTCTTGGAATCAATCTGCCTTGCCTGGAATGTTGCACTGGGGCAGGGCAGGGCAATCGTGTCTTGCATAAGAGGAGAGGGGAGAGCACGAGAGGCAAATGAGCTAAGCGGCAAGACTAAGCACAGCCCATTCCACTGTGAAGCCATGCTTCTTCTCACCAGTGGGCTACTAATTGCCTGCCGGGCCACGCATGGTTTTCAGCCCCCAAATTTATGCTTTGCCAAAGAACCAGACTGGGGGTTGATCTGAGGTGTGATTGACAAGAGCTCAGGTTGGCTCCGAGTGTATGTTCACCAAGGGGTTAGAACAAATCCTCGCTCCCTAATTAGCGCTCCTGTATGATGTGTGTGTTAGTCACATTCACACTTTCCATTTGGATGCACCCAGAAAGCATCTGAGAGGGATGTACAAAACTCTTGGGAGTCCCCCAACATCAAGAGAAGCAAATGATGCAAACAGTTTTCCCCCTGCTACCTTGCCAGCTCAGCAGAAGGATAACAAGATGCACTTTAATGGTTTTTGCATGCAGATAGAATGTACTGAATAAAAGGCTGAAAAGGAAAAAAAAAATTAAAGAATAAAATTTCTGAGTCATGAAAATTTAGAGATTTTGTGTACACGAGTGGCTGGTCTATGGGGTTTGTTCGATTTCTCTTGTGCTGCGCAAAATTCGTCAACCAATCAGAACAAACCTGTTTTCGTGTTGTGATTTTTTTTACCTTCTGTTCGCCAGCGTGGACGACATCGTCAGCCCCATGCAAGCCACATGACAAAGGTCACATGATACGCACGCACATGATTGGTTGAAAGGAAAGTGGAGGAGGTCACATGAAAAATACAAAAGAAATTAAAAAACTGATGTAAACAATGGGCAAGGGCAAACGAATCAACAACATTCACAGATTAAATTAAAGTCTAAACAAAATCAAATTAGCCACTCCGTATCGAGAGAAACATTGGGGGGAGGGCAGGAGGGGGGAGACAGTCAAAAAAACAACCAGCCTGCAAACACAAGAATATTGTTAAACAAGAGGAAGCAACAAGTGGCCACGGCAAGAGGCTCGGCAGTTAGGTAGGGCTGCAGGGCAGCACAAGGACAGAGAAGGAACTTTGTTGAGAGGAAAGAGTCTTCCTGGAATCGAAGAACCGATGGCATCCAGAAACCTGTCAGGGAGGAAGAAAACGAAGAGGAAACTGACATTATCTAGATGCAGCTCGCCCACCCAAAAGGGAGCTGCCAAAACATCTGCCTTCAGGATCGACTGCAAATGGATCTTGCCGCCTCCTGTTGATGGATCCTTCCTTCTATAGGGACAGGAAAGCAAGCAAACAAACATGCACACCCCACCCACACGGCTTCCTAGTCAGGAGAGAAAGACGTTACAACAGAATCAGTTTTCGCTTATGAAACAGAGGGTGTGGAACGCCACATGGTCCAATAAGAGTCAGGGCCAATTCAGAGGGTGAAGCAATTCTGTGAAGAAGACACATGACCCTTCTGACACACACGGACGCTCAGGGGTTATCATGTACTACTCTTCCACCCGTAGACTTTCAATTGCCAACTCCAGGTTGGGAAATTCCTGGAGATTTCAGAGTTGGACCCTGGGGAGGGTGGGGTTTGGGACTTCAGTGGGGTACAATGCTGTCAAGTTCACCCTTCGAAGCAGCCGTTTTCTCCAGGGGAACTGATCTCTGTTGTCTGGAGTTCAGCGGGAATTCCAGGAGCTCTCCAGGCCAACCCTGTTCAGGGGGCGGGAGGTTGCTTCTGTTTGGCTCCTGTCAGCTGAGCACCTGTACCATCACCTTTGACCTATGCCAAACTTGGCTCGTGGCCACTCACTGTCCTGCTTGATGCTCGTTGATTTGCCCTACCTTGTCCCAAAACTGTGGGGTGGGGAACAAAAGCAACATCATACGTGACACAGCAGAGCAACGATTCTGTGTGATTAAATTAGGCTCCTCCCAGTCCTGAAGGCCACCCCGCAGAGCAGAAGCTTCTGACCATTTCCCAAAGCTGTTTCGGGGGGAACTCTGCTGAGGCATCAGTGGAAGAGGGGGTGAGGGACAAGTCTGGCAGGGTGACATCAGCTCCAGGGTATGGCCGTTTAGGGCAGCAATAAAAAGGGGAGGGATGGAACCCGGCCTGAGCGATATCCACCCCCCCCCCTTTGCACATCTCCATTCCTTGCGTCTTGATTCCCTCCCCCCATTCAGCTGCCCCCAAATGTTCTTCTGTGCCTGCTCACAGCCTGGGTCTGTTTCTTGATAATATTTTGCTGGCAGCAGAAAAGCAGGGGTAGGGTGGGGTGTCCCAATGGGCACAGCTTCCATCCCTGGCCATCTGAATGTGCCTTTCATGCCACCTCAGCTGCTCTCAAGTAGGCGAAGGGGAATCACTTGCCGGCCTCTCAAATGACTCAACCCCATGCCTTTCTTCTCGAGTTGAGGAGCAGGGCATATCCGTGTACATTTGGCACTCTTTGCCTCCGTAACCCATCCCTTGCTACCCATGTCTGTGAAATAATAATCCCCATGCTAAAGAACTAGTCCAGGAGGTGGGAGGCCCCCCAAAATGGCCCAGATCCTTCTTCTTTCCTTCCTTCCAACCAGGGATACCTTTTAACGCAACCTGGCTGTTCCATGAGGAGGCACCATATTTTAGGCTCTACTTTGAGGAGGCACCATATTCGAAGAGATCCTAAATAGTTTTCTCACTGGGCACGGTGACTTGAGACCTCAGGTGAGGAGATCTCAGGCCAGCCCTGATACTGGCACTCAGCGTCAAAACAACCGTGATCCAGCATGATCTGACCACACCTTGAAAAAGGCTGAAAGGGAGTTTTATGGTTCTTCCTCAGCTCTTTGCTAGGGAACTTTTTACCTTTCCACACCTCTCAGCTACTTTCTGGTTGTGGTGGAACAATTGATGGGAGAGATTCCTGTCAGAGTGCCCCTCCCGCTACTCCCAAAGCTCTCCTAAACTCTTGACTCAGACTTCCTTAGAATACCAGCCACTGAAAATAATGGGATTTTTAAGTAAGCATATTCAAGATGGGGTGATACGAAAGCCATGATATGGGAGCTAGGCTTCCATTCTTTGTGTCGGTTCCCTAACCCAACCATCAAGTGAAGAGATTTCTTCCTGACAGAGAAATGTCCGGGCCCAAATCTCCAGGCCCTATATATATTACAAAGCTCATTACAAATTCACATTTGACAATATATATATCCTCTTTGTTCAAATGTGAATTTGAGGAACAAGCATCTGGCTTGTTGCGCTTCTAAGATCAGGGGCTTCTTTTATCATTGTTGGCTTTAACATCAAACTTTGTAATGGGCTCCAAGACACCCTAAGCCATTCTGAGTTGTGTCCAGTGCTGTTATCTTGTTTCATGAAAGGATTATGAGGGAATCTTCGTGAGGGATACAGCTTGTAAGTCCCCTGGAAAATGCTGGAAATCAATGAGCTGACGATCGGGAACATGCCCTGTACGCTTCCACAGGGAGAAGGAATTCGCGGGTGAATTTGCTTGCCTGCTCTGGAACAGGCCGAATGTTGAACTGGAACAGGGCTGTGTCTGACAGGGAAGGGCAAACCTGTATAACCAAGAGCTCTGAAGTTGCCCTGCATGGAAGAAAACTACTGCAAGCATGGAGAGAGGCCTTTTCTGCAGCCCAGAACTACTGCCAGCTTCAAAAAGACACGGGAATTAGAATTCTGAGCACAGTGTACCCGAGGAGTCGGGCATCGCCATTACTACCTCTGATCTCTAGCAGATAACAAGCGATTTCACACAACAGTACGCAGGCTGACAGAGCCCTGGCGAGGCAGCAACATGCTTTAACACAGACCCCCTCTCCCCAGAAGGTCCATGTGGGTTTTTAATATTCTAATGATCAGACATTTGGATACACTGCGAACAAACTGAACTCTGTGTTGGGTACAGCATCCGCAAAGGCCTATTCTGTGTTAGACGAATTCAAAGCAAGCAAAGAAGTGTTATGCAATTAGTCGTCCAAGCCTCAAGATGTCTTCTCAGGAACCAGCCTTCTGAAGCCAGGGACTTTAGAGGGTCTAAGTTCTGCAAAAGGCATCTTGCTCAGACTCTCCCTCTTCACTGTGCAGTTTTGCTTGTCTAAAGAGGACGCTTGGAGTGAACCGGATTCCATGCAAAGACCTCGCCTGAAACAGCACAGATTCCTTTGTTCCCGCCAACTGACACTGTTAGCTGCACTGAGAGGCAGACCCAGCCTACGGGGGCTCAGAGTTCTTTGGACTTTGACGTTTCTCAAGTTTATTCTGCTCGCTTTTAAAACCTTGCCTGAGTTTTCATCTGTGCAGTAGCTGAATCACATCAGTTGGGTACTTATGAAGGAAAGGCGTATGGCTTAGAAAAGGGGGGGGGCACTATCTTGAAGAGTGCTTTCAATTTTGGTATTAGATGTTATTTTCTAGAGGGTTAAGAAAATTCCACAGTAAAACCCAGAGTTATCTGCACTTCGCAACACAAGCTCAGGAAAAGGACAGGAGTCATGCAGGGGTAGGAAGAGGCCCAAAAGCCCTTTTTAACTTTTGCATCCACCCATGCCAGACTGCACCAAGAAAATGACCATCACACTGAAAGCAAGGGTCGCTGAAGATTGTCCCGGATAAGACACAGACTGGAAACGGAGTGTGCACGAGGCTGAAGGGGGTGGGAGTGGTGGTGAAGGGTGGAAGAGAGGAGGGTGGGGAGGACAGAGGGGAAACCTTGCTGCTACTCACGGGCTGGCTCTGTGCTTTTGGATTCAGTAGGATGCTGGGTTGCTATGGAAACACGAAGGACAGACAGGACACGCAAAGGTGAAGCCTGGCGTGAAGATAAATTATGAAGGAAAATAAAAGGCAGAGCAGAGAGGTGCAACCGAATGAGCACGCAGCGGTGGCTGCAGCAGAATTTACTCCCAGGATGCATTCAAGAGATGTTAACAGAGCACTGACAGCCAACTTCTGGACCCCTTCGTGCCACCGGGGGGATTTGGCTGCCCCTGGAGGGAAGATGGAGAGGAGACACACAGCAGCTCTCTTTTGATGGATGCGGCTCCATCACGAGCTGGCCATGACTCAGGTACTTTGGTGTAGAACCAAAGTACCCAGCTGAGATCACTACAGCCTCAAAGGGGCCTGCAAGCAGACAGCCCACCAGTCTCCCTCCAAAGGCAACCCTGGCTAGTCTGTGGCCACTCCCACACAGCTACTTAAGTTAATGAACCCGCAAAAAGGAGCCAAAGTGAGGTAGGGTGACACTATGGACTCTCTTGCAAGACATTCCGGCCTCCCTGCACCAGAAGTGCCTACTGGGATGAATGCAGCAAAGCCAGGAGGGCATGCCCCACCTCTTCCCAGGTAGCCTCTGCCAACTGTCAAGAAGAACAGCACTATGGGAAGTCCCCACATGGGCTTGCTTACACCTGCATATCCTGACAGGGAAGTGAACTGGTGTTGTGGTAGGAGACTGGGCTGTGAGCCGTCCACACCTGCTGGCTCAACCTTCGTTTCAGCCACAGAAGCAGCCACGGTGGAACCACCGACTTCCATTAGCTGGACAGCTAACTCCGGACAAACGGATGCATATTTTTGTCAAAGAAAGCATCATTAACCCCTCAAAGTCACGGCCATAAGTCGGCGAATAAGCTTAGATGGCTTTAAAATGGGATGAGAATGCACTGATGAAAGAAAGATCCGTCAGTGACGGTGGTGGTGGTGGAAAGTGGCATCAAGTCACAGCCGGTTTCTGGCAACCCCATAGGGATTTTAAGGTGAGAGACGAACAGAGGTGGTCTGCCATCGCCTTCCTCTGCATAGCAACCCTTGGTGGCCTCCCATCCAAGTACTAACCAGGGCCGACCCTGCTTAGCTTCTGAGAGCTGATGAGATCGGGCTAGCCTGGGCCATCCAGATCAAGGCAAGGGACAAACAGAGGTGGTCTTGCCGTGGCCTGCCTTTGCAGAGTAACCCTGGATTCCCTTGGTGGTCTCCCATCCAAGTACTAACCAGCCTGCTTAGCTTCTGAGGTCTGACAGGATAGGGTTAGCCTGCAATGATTATGAGCCATGACTGAATAAAGCCTCCCTGTTCTGAAGTTGTTAACCTCTGAATACCAGTTTCAGGGGAAGAGGCAAAACCAGGAGGTGCCCTGCTGCTAGGCCTTCTGGGACATCTGGCTAGCCAGTGCAGGAAACAAGCTGCCGGATTCGATGGGCATTTGGTCTGATTCAGATGGGCTGGTGTTCCTGTATTCAGAAAACTGACCACCTCACAGGGCTGCTCAATTACTGTTTTTTTTTAAAGAACACCTAACCTCCCTCCCTTTTCTCCCCAACAGGATCCAGAGTGGCTTGCGACAGTATAAAAATGACAACAAAAACACAACAGAAAAAGTACAACTGAAATAGAACAACCAAAAAGTAATGAGTTCTATCTTTGGCGAGTCCCGGCTCCAACAGGCCAGCTCATACAAGGCCATGGGGAACAAGACTCTTTGGAGTTAGGACTCAGTGGTCAAGAGCCCTCCTGTGCATGCCCAAACTCTGCGCCTGCAGACAGGAAGAGCAAACAGAAGCGCCACTCATATATGACCGTTGGCAGCCATGTCCCTCAAAACCTGCCCTTTGGCCACACCCAGGGTTATTATAATGATGGCTGAGGTGGTGGAAAGTGCTGTCAGAGCCAACTTTGGGAGGCCCCTGAAGGGGTTTTCAAGGCAACAGACAAACAGAGGTGGTTTGCCGTGACCTGCCTCTGCAGAGCAACCCTGGGCTTCCTTGGTGGCCTCCCATCCAAGTACTAACCAGGGCTGACCCAGCTTGGTTTCCGAGATCTGACAAGATCAACTGCGCCCAGGCCACCCAGGTCAAGGCAAGAGACGATGCCACTGCCTGCCTCTGCAGAGCAACACTGGACTCCATGGGTGGTCTCCCATCCAAGTACCAACCAGGGCCAACCCTGCTTAGCTTCTGAAATCTAAAGCGATCGGGCTAGCCTGGGCCAACCAGGGCAGGGTGTCTGTGGTAACATATGCAAAACGCTTCCAATGCTCAGAAAAGCGGAATGTAAGTAGCAGGGGTCATTTCGTAGAAAAAGAGGTGCAGGAGCTAATTAGCATAACTATTAGCATAACTAATTAGCATATGCCACGCCCCCTGACATCACCGGAAGTGTGTCGGAAAGGGAAGCAAAAGGGGGGGGCATCTTCAAAAGCCTCCCCTCCAGTCCCCCCGCTGGCCTGCCAAGGCGGGTGGTGGGGGAGGGGGGAGCGAAGCGAGAGGGGCCCCATAGAATACAATGGAAAGATTGTACCGCCACTGCTGCGCGAATCTAAACAGAAGGGGTTTAAAGTTTAAACCCCTTCTTGCTTCGCTTCGTCCACAGTCCCGGTGGGAGCTGGGGGAGGGGCTTGCCACCACTGCCATTTGTGCCCACTAGGGGTGTGCAAATAAATTTTTTTTGGCCCAATTCAGATTCGGCCAAATCAGGCCACATGTGTTCTGGCTGCCGAATGACCCCCACATGTTAGTTTCGGCAGTGCAAGCCAATTCAGGAGTCATTGGGCCCACCAAGAAGATTGGACCAGGGGGTCCCCAAACAGGTTTTCCCCATTCCCTCCATTGTTCTCTATGGTGGGAAAAAACATTACTTTTTTCCCACCATAGAGAACAATGGAGGGAATGGGGGCAACCTGTTTGGGGGCCCATAGAATTGGACCCCCTGGTCCAATCTTCTTGAACTTGGTGGGTATTTGGGGGAGAGGTCCCAGCAGCTATCTTGTAAGTTCGGAGCCTCTCCCTCAAACCCCCTCCCCTCCAGCCGCTTTTTAAGCTGCCGCCAAATTTTGGCGGC
This sequence comes from Lepidodactylus listeri, assembly GCA_029233225.1. NCBI lineage: Eukaryota > Metazoa > Chordata > Lepidosauria > Squamata > Gekkonidae > Lepidodactylus > Lepidodactylus listeri. The sequence goes on along the minus strand of JARCFY010000014.1, from coordinate 71,827,284 downwards.
AATTTGGTGTTGGGCCAGATCAGATCAGAGAATCTGATTCAGCCTGTGGCTGCCCTGGTGCCCATTCCTGGGCTGGCGGAGCATCGCTCCGCCTTGCTCCGGCCCCAAATGACCCCTGGTAAGTAGTAACTTGTTGCTTAGTTCAGTAACTTCAGTACAGTACAATATAAATGGTTTTTAAAAAAAATTTAAAAGAAAGAAAAATTGTGCTTATATTTACAACTGATGTTTCTCTAGAGCAGAGCTTCAAAGGAAAGATAATTTGTAATCAGCCGCTTCAAAGCAACGGTGTCTATTTCAGGGTCTCTGGTGCTCAAACCCATTTTCTTTCTCTCATTTTAAAAAAATAAATTCTCCCCAGCAACTCATCAAAATTAAGAAACAACATTCAGGCAATTAAATGCAAAAGGTTATCAGCTCAATGATGAGAGGGGGAAAGATTTAGTGACGGAATGCCTCCCGGCATCATCTTCCCAACCTTCTTCTGTTGAGCTCTGTGCAAACGGCAATCAGTGGCTTCTTAATGAAGCATAATGCTTCATGTGGCCCATCTGGCAATGTTTTGACAGCAGGTACCTCATTCCTGTTTCTCTCCAGATTAAGTAGATTTTAAAACAGAAATGGCACTTGGAGCCTCATGCTTCTGTAACCCAGCAGAAGCAACCTCACTTTCTTCCAAACCCCTCCCCAAGGGCCCGCCACGCAAAACCTTCCCAGATCCTCTGCGGAATATCATTCTCCATCTCCAGCACTGACTCACGGTGACCAGCTTTAAGTTGCACATACTGCCCAGTCAGCTGAAAATGGGTTGCTATTGGTTCACTGTTTTCAGACTTGGCTGTGTTGGACGGCCACTTTGTTGGGCAAATGACCCTCCATCAGCCAGCTAGCTTAAAAAGCCTCCACTGAGTTCTCCTATAACCGCATTAACGTTTGTGTGTGTGTAGTTTATATGCCCAGATGATGGGGTGGACGATCCACTGAAACCCAGGCCACCCACACTGGCCACTGAAAGTGAAAGGTATGCATTTGTTAGAATATTCGTGTCTTACCACACTCCCTTCCCAAAGGAGGCCCAAATGGGCACTTAGCCATGATAGCTAAATTCACTGGCAATTGAATGCCCAGGTCACACAACTGCTCAGTCCTTGCTGTTTTCCAAAAGATTTGATCTGCGCCTTGCTTTACCTTTGTGGCTACCAAGGGCACCACCATAGAGTGGTAGCCCCGTGGAAAAGGTAGACTGGCCAGTTTTCTCAGGGCCACCTTTCACTGAGTGTGCCTGTGACTCTTCCATAGACTGACTGCCTCAGGGAAGTCCTAGACTGGCCAGAGTTTTGTCATGGGGGTTTGGCACTGGGGGGGGGGGGGGGAGAGTTACAGTTTGAGGGACAGGAGCAGCACTTAGAGGTGACCCGGTTTCCAAAAGACCTGAATGTGAGTTGCATGTAGTAGATTTGGACTTCCATGGATCTCAGCCTGATGGACAGCTCTATATAAAACCTGAATGTACCCCCCGTATGAAACACGGTTCCCAAATAAGCCTGCCTGCCTTCCTATTTTGCGATTCGGAAGCCAAAAAACTCCCTTAATACTAAATTGAACAATAGTGTGAAAACCAACAAGGAATTTTCATTTAGTGTTCTGTTTGTTCCCACCTTTCATCACAGATGTTTATGCAGGAGTCTAAGATAGAATTTTTTAAAAAAATGCCTTTCACCCATTTTTCTTATACCTGCTTAAGCCCTGTTATTTTCTTCTGTACTGACAACAGAAAGAACCTTTTCACTATAAAACAGGAGGTGGTAATGAGAGGTACCCCTCCCCACTAGGCTGGACAGTGTCTGTCCAGGCTCTTTCACAATTGGCCTTTCTTCTTCTGGGATTAGTGATTATAATGCAGCTAATAACCACGGCAACTGAGGGGAACCTCCACATTCAGAGGCACTAAACCTCTGAGTCCCAGAGCCAGCAGGCAACATCAGGGGAAGGCCTCGGCCTCTACACCCTGTTGCTGGACATCCAGAGGAGCTGGTTGGTCACTGTGTGAGACAGGATGCTGAACTGGATGAACCACTGGTCTGATCCAGCAGGGCTCTTCTGCTGTTCTTATCAGGGGAAGGCCTTGACTTCTATGCCCTGCTGTTGACTGTCCAGAGGACCTGGTTCACTACTGTGTGAGACAGGATGCTGGACTAGATGAACCACTGGTCTGACCCAGCAGGGCTCTTCTGAGGTTCTTGTCAGGGGAAGGCCTCGGCCTCTGTGCTCCGTTGCTGGATCTCCAGAGGAACTGGCTGGCCACTGTGTGAGACTGGATGCTGGGCTAGATGGACCGTTGTTCTGATCCAGTGGGGCTCTTCTTGTGTTCTTATGAAGGCCTTGGCCTCTAAGCCCTGTTGACGGCTTTCCAGAGGAACTGGCTGGCCACTCTGTGAGACAGGATGCTGGGCTAGATGGACCACTGGTCTGATCCAGCAGGGCTCTTCTGGGGTTCTCGTCAGGGGAAGGCCTCTATGCCCTGTTCTTGGCCATCCAGAGGAACTGGTTTAGCCACTACGTGAGAGGGGATGGTGGACTAGACAAACCAGTGGCACTCTTCTTCTGTTCTGATAGGACATCTGAACCCAGTACTGGGAAGCAGAGTGGGACAGGGCCAGTGAAAAGCCCTGGATGGCTAAAGGCAGCCCGTGGGCCAGAAGCTGCTGCCCCTGCTACTGGGAGGTCACTGCAAGTAAATTAGGCATCCATGCAGAAACAAACAAGACTGCATGCTTTGGAAGTGTGGAAGAAGGAGGCATTGGCCTCACAAACAAGTTCTACAAACAACAATGTTAACTAGGAAACAGAACAGCTACTCTACAGTCAGTATTATTAGGAGATGCACGAGTTTACCAGCTACTCCTTTCCCCCTGAGAACAAGAAGGAAAGTAGGACAGAAAGGGAAAAAAAACCAGAGAGAAACTAAGTTAAACAAAGGTCTAGATCTACCTCCAATGTTAGGGGGGAAAGCACTCCAAGGAAAAGAAATTCAGAAGCACTTACGTGGCGGCGGAGTGCCTGCGGTTCCCCATGGTTGGAACACGGATGAAAAGAAAAGACACAGACACACCCCAAAAAAAGAAAAGATGTAACAGAGATGAAAAAAAAAGAGGCGATAGAACAAGGCGCTGGAAATTTAAAACAAGCAAGTGAGTGAGTGAGTGTCACACTCAGCCAGAGTTTCCAGGGAGGCAGGTAGCGAGATTTGATTTCCAGACTTTCCAGAGCGGGGTAGGCACTAGGCAGTCGTAGCCAGGGGAAAGTGGCAGTGTCTTATTGGAGCACTAAAAAGGAGCACCAAAGCTAGTTACATTGCAATCATAAGCCACCCAATTTATACTGAGGGCAACTTGGAGGGTGGGGAATGAACAGCGGCACCCTCCAACTTTTGCTGAAATGCCCCAAGTACAGAGAGAACGCCTCTGCACTGAACAGATCAGGAGAACAGGCAAGGCTTTCTGCTTGCTTTTTTCCAGGCACAAAATACTATGCAGAGAATACCAGGTCAATGTAATCAAAACGGGGCAGAAGGAAGACCAAACAAACACGAGGAGGGTGGCAAAGGCCCAGGGCAAGCTGGGAAAGATTCAGGACAGCCGGGCGCAAAATCAAGACCAACTTTCCTCACATTGGATGCAACACAGTCACATTTAATTGCACACAGTTTGATTTCTACCAGAAAGTTAATTTCAGAGGGTAGCTATGTTGGTCTGCCACAGAAAGCTAGATTCAAGTCCAGCACCACCCTAGAGACTAATAAGATTTGGGGAATATAAGCTCTCGAGAGTCAAAGCTCCCTTTGTCAGACAGGGCTCAGGGATCTCCATTCCTGCTTGTACCCGGTGAAAGGAGCTTTGACTCTTGAAAGCTTCTACCCTGGAAGTCTTATTGGCTTCTAAGGTGCCAGTGGACTCAACTCTATCAAGAAGTTATAAAGCAAGCAGGACTAGCGACAGGTCAGTCTTCACCACTCCCCATGTGAGGAAAGAAGGTGGAGGATAAAACACTCCAGGCATGAGAGAAGCATGCCCCCCCCCCCCCCACTTCCTTGGGAGTCAGGACGGTATCAAAATCCCCATCGAGACCTGCTCCCAGTTTTTTACTCCATGCTTCGCCCATAGGTGGAGAGAGGCTGGCAGTGCACACATAATATCAGGAAAACTGAAGCAGGAGCCATCATAGAGCTCAAGCCCCCTCCCACACTCCTCCTGGGCAGCAGACACACCGCGATGGGAGGTTGGTTGGAATAACTTGCCATTTTCCCGCCAATGTAAATAAAGTCTTCCTGCAGAGTCCAGTGACATTCACAGGAGCAAGTCTAACTGATGTCTTTATCTACACATGGGGGAGCTGACTTTGAAGGGGAATGGTCAGGTTGGATCGTCCAGGCAATGTGAAAGCCTGGCGACACCCAAATCAGGTCCTCGCCTGAGTGTAGGCACGGAAGACACTCAGTGTTAGAGCCTGCATTTCACACAGAGGAAGCTGGGATGACCCTCTGCTTCCTTCGTCTGCTGGCAATCTTACCCCTGCCCCCCATTAGAGCCATAACCGTGCTGTGCACCCCCACCCACCCACTTACGAGGAGGCCCATATGACTTGGACTCAGCACAGACACAGGGACTGTTTTTTCAAAGGCAGTGAAAGCCAGGAAATTGCAGGACTTTTGCTTCTGTAACTGGCGGCCAGCGAGGGAGGCAGAGAGGAAAAATGGCCCTCGGAACAGCTGGGTGAATGTTATGGCCCGGCAAGAGGAAAGAGGGCGGGAGAGACGTTTTCAAAAGGGCACAGGGCAACCTGCGAGTGGAACAGGCTCCATCCTTGCATGGCAGGGATGCTGTGGAGAGGCAGGGAAAGGGGGGAAAAGAAGACAAACATGGGCAAGCAGCTTTTTTACTTACGAACTGGTTGTGTCTTGAATTCTGAGACAGCGCTGATCTCACCCATGCCTTTGCCGTTGACGGCAGACAGTCGGATGGCGTAGGTGGTCTCCGGCTTCAGGCCCACGACAGTGATCACGCCTTCTGTGTTGGCTGTTCCAAAAAGGAAGGACACAGAGGAGGAACAGTGAATCTGTCACCAGAAACACTTCATTCTACACTCACCAACACGGTTTACAGGTATGAGCAGGAATCGAACTAGGAGCACAGGCAGAGAGGGGTTGCTGGGGGTCCCACTATGCTGCTCTTAACACAACAGAGTGAAAGCTTCATTTCACCCCAGTCCTGCTGGTACAAAAACTTGTACTCTGAATGATCTAACAATAACCTATAAGTAGGCTGGCACTTATACATAGTTATATGCCTAGAGTAGGATATGGGGCTGCCACTGAAGAGTGTCCAGGAGCTCCAATTGGTACTGAATGCTCTGGGAAGAATTCTGACCGAAGAGGGTCGTAGGGACCATATATCACTCCAGTCTTATTCCACCGACACTGGCTCCCAATTTGCTTCTGGGCCCAATTCAACCATGCCAATATTGACCTTGGGAGTTGGTCTCCAAAGTCCAAAGGCCAGATCTTCCCATACAATATACTGGCATTTTCAAATTTTAAGGAAGAGATTCCCCACTGACAGCTGTTTATGGGGGCAGCTACTTCTCTCTCCCTCTCCACTCCTGGCCTCCTGGAACCCCAAAACACCCCTGGCCATCTGGGAGATATATTTTCATTACTCTCAGAATTTCAAGAGTGTTTTTGAGCAATTTTGGATATCTCACCCCAAAGTCATGAATTTCAGGTATATTTTTGGGTTGGGAATACCCTGTCATGTAGTCCTGCCCTCCCTTATTGCCCCTTCCAACAGATGGGGTTCCAAACCAAAAAGTTGCCTTCATCCAATAAGGATCCATTTCTGAATGCAAATCCCCACCCCATCCCACCCCCAGGCCCCCCAAACAGCACCTGGTTCTCAGTTCCCTACCTTCCTTGGCATCGTACATCTTGCCATGCCAGTCTTCCTCCCCCAGGGCTCTCCACTCTGCCCTGTACCGGAGAATGGGCACCCCACCCGTGGCCTCTGGTTCGTCAAACTCAATTTGAGCTGTGCTGGAGTAGGGCTCCACTCTGTCAATGGAAGGCGCGGATGGCGTATCTGAGACAGACAGAAAAGGCAGGGAGGGGGAATCAGTGATGCAGGATGACCGCTTGGAAGCTCCACACCATCCTTGTGTGGAGGGGAGAAACACTTGAAAGGAAAGCCATAGCAAGGCATAGCTGTGAGAGCTCATGTACTTCCAAAACAGCACTGACTTTGGAAGAGGTGACCATGTGAGGGCTGGGTGAGAGACCTATGTTTATCCTGCCTCACTATTGGCCAAAAGGAGACTTCCAGGAGTCTTCCGTATACCAGATTGGTTTTAGTAGTTCATGTGGCATAACCAATCCACTTGAGGAACTTCCAGGCTAAGTCTGGTTATTTGGGGGAAACATTCATGGGCCTGGCTGTCAGCTGGTCCCTGCTGTAGAACACAGTGCCTCATCACATCCTGTGGATAAAGTCACCTGTACAGTGGAACCCTTCAAGAAATCAAAGGAGCCCTGCTGGATCAGACGAATGGTCCATCCAGTCCAGCATCCCGCCTCACACAGTAGCCAGCCAGTTCCTCTGGAGGGCCAACAACAGGGCATGGAGGCTGATGCCTTCCCCAGATACACAGATGAACAGGCCTGCTGAATCAGGCCAGTGAGCGTCCATCTAGCCCAGCATCCCGTCTCACAGAGTGGCTAACCAGTTCCTCTGCAGGTCCAGCAACAGGGCATGGAGGCCGAGGCCTTCCCCTGATAAGAACATTAGAAGAGCCCTGCTGGATCAGACCAATGGTCCGTCTAGCCCAGCATCCCGTCTCACACAGTGGCCAACCAGTTCCTCTGGAGGGCAAAACAACAGGGCAGAGAGGCTGAGGCCTTCATAAGAACATCAGAAGAGCCCTGCTGGCTCAGACCACTGAGGTTCCATCCAGTCCAGCATCCCGTCTCACACAGGGGCCAGCCAGTTCCTCTGGAGGGCCAACAACAGGGCATGGAGGCCGAGGCTTTCCTAAGAACCTCAGAAGAGCCCTGCTGGGTCAGACCAGTGAGGGTCCATCTAGTCCAGCCTCCCATCTCACACAGTGGCCAACCAGTTCCTCCGGAGGGCCAACAACAGGGCAGAGAGGCCGAGGCCTTCATAAGAACATCAGAAGAGCCCTGCTGGCTCAGACAAGTGAGGGTCCATCCAGTCCAGCATCCCGTCTCACACAGTGGCCAGCCAGTTCCTCTGGAGGGCCAACAACAGGGCATGGAGGCCGAGGCCTTCATAAGAACATCAGAAGAGCCCTGCTGGCTCAGACCAGTGAGGGTCCATCTAGTTCAGCCTCCCGTCTCACACAGTGGCCAACCAGTTCCTCCGGAGGGCCAACAACAGGGCAGAGAGGCCGAGGCCTTCATAAGAACATCAGAAGAGCCCTGCTGGGTCAGACAAGTGAGGGTCCATCTAGTCCAGCCTCCCGTCTCACACAGTGGCCAGCCAGTTCCTCCAGAGGGCCGCCAACAGGGCAGAGAGGCTGAGGCCTTCCTAAGAACCTCAGAAGAGCCCTGCTGGGTCAGACCAGTGAGGGTCCATCTAGTCCAGCCTCCCATCTCACACAATGGCCAACCAGTTCCTCCGGAGGGCCAACAACAGGGCAGAGAGGCCGAGGCCTTCATAAGAACATCAGAAGAGCCCTGCTGGCTCAGACCAGTGAGGTTCCATCCAGTCCAGCATCCCGTCTCACACAGGGGCCAGCCAGTTCCTCTGGAGGGCCAACAACAGGGCATGGAGGCCGAGGCCTTCATAAGAACATCAGAAGAGCCCTGCTGGCTCAGACCAGTGAGGGTCCATCTAGTCCAGCCTCCCGTCTCACACAGTGGCCAACCAGTTCCTCCGGAGGGCCAACAACAGGGCAGAGAGGCCGAGGCCTTCATAAGAACATCAGAAGAGCCCTGCTGGGTCAGACAAGTGAGGGTCCATCTAGTCCAGCCTCCCGTCTCACACAGTGGCCAGCCAGTTCCTCCAGAGGGCCAGCAACAGGGCAGAGAGGCTGAGGCCTTCCTAAGAACCTCAGAAGAGCCCTGCTGGGTCAGACCAGTGAGGGTCCATCTAGTCCAGCCTCCCGTCTTACACAGGGGCCAGCCAGTTCCTCCGGAGGGCCAACAACAGGGCAGAGAGGCCGAGGCCTTCATAAGAACACCAGAAGAGCCCTGCTGGGTCAGACCAGAGAGGGTCCATCTAGTCCAGCCTCCCGTCTCACACAGGGGCCAGCCAGTTCCTCCGGAGGGCCAGCAACAGGGCAGAGAAGCCGAGGCCTTCCCCTGAGGTTGTCTTCCTTTTTGTTGCTGCCTTCTGATTACAGCCACAGCCTCCTCCACAGTCCTGCATAGCTTTGTGCTATGGCTCCAGGGAAGCAAAGTCTCCCCTGAAACATGGAGCCAGGTTGAACATCATCCTCTCCAATGACACGAATTCCACAGAGATGGCCACTGGGTTCTTTTGGCATATTTTGTGACCGGTGCCACTGTTTGACAGAAAGAACAGCTACATTGAAAAACTGGTGCGAGAACTTGACAATCTTCCAGGATGCTCGGTTGCTGGCCTGAAAGTCTGCGTTCCCCAACAAAGGAAATGGCTGAATTAGCATTTCTGGACATGTGTGATCATATTAATCCGTAGCTTAACAGGTCTGACAACTTTCTCAGTCTCTACTGGCATTAAATTGCTCTACATTGCTAAGTAGTCTGTGGCATCACCAATTACAACTCATGTGAACGAGCACTGTGCTTATCGGAATACTTCTGTGTTTTGCAGAGAACTGCCACCAGCCAGGCCTTTTAATCGATGGTTCCCATGTTTCTTTCTTACCTCTCTCTGGCTATAAAAATGTCCCTGACTGAGATCTCCCTTCAAGCACCTGACATACTGGGCTCAAAAGTTTGTGCTGCAACAGACACACTAGTTTCTAAGGAGTCGGACACTGATGCTTTTGTTTCTGCTCTCCAAAGAGGCATTCCTGGCTATGAGCATTCTTGTTGGCTCATTCCTTGCAGAAAACTCAGAAGGGCAGATTCGCTTTCAAGCCTCTGCAACACAACAGGGAGATTTCTAAATCCAATTCAAGAGTAGGTGGGCAAATTAACCATTCAGGGCTATGGAACATTTTTTGATCAGTTAAGCTACTAAAGGAAAGCTACAGAGAGCTTTCAAAGCACCCAGTGTAGTGTCTTTGGGAATTCTGAGTGATTTACCAGGGAGATGTGGATATCTGTGGGACCCAAATCAACAGATAAACTACTTGTCGCGCCCCTGCTCCTGGGGGCGCTTCCCGTCGCCACCGCATTGGTGCGGGCTCCGTCGGTGGGCCATGGGCGGGTACCCCGTCTGACCGGATGCCCCAGTGCAGGCCAGGCCAGGAGGGGCAAGTAGGTATTAAAGGAAAGGGGAGGGGGAAGCCTCAGATGGGGGGGAGGGTCACGGAGCGGGGTTAGCATCACCCGAGTCTCCCGCCCGTTGTCCTTCTGGCCTCTGGCTCTTTCTCTCTCTGTGTTGCCTTCCCCAGCCTGGACCTCACCGACAGCCTCCACCTTTCTTTTATTCCCTTCCCCCTCCCTGCACCGCCCTCTCATCCTGGCCCCGCCCCCTTCAAAAATGCTGACGCTGAGTCGGCTGCAGCTGGGTTGGCCCCTCCTTCACAGCCTTTCTTCGGCCCTCACCCTGCCGCCATCGAGGTGTCTGGGCCACAGGCAGGCCTCGCCGCCCGCCTTGGCTGCTCCTGTGTGGTTGCCACTGCCTCCCACCTGGCGACCAGCCGGCCCCAGCGCTGCGTCGGGCGGGTGCATGCTGGCCCCGCGCCGCCGCAACGGGGTTCTCCTGGCCTGGGTGGGCCCTGACTCGGCCCCCCATTGTCATCTTTGTCGCTGCTGCTGCCATCGGTCCTCCTGGTAAGGTGTTTGGGGGGGGCTGGCTGCCGGGGCTTCCCTTGGCCTCTTCACCCAGGCTCTCCGTGCGGGGGTGCGGCTTCTTCGGCGTCTTGGAAGGGGCTGCTTTAGGATTCCCAAAGGTCGGGACACTACTAATCAGAGCAGTGACTTTCATTTAAAACATGTGAATGTTAGTGGTCTCCTGAAGGGTCTCTCGAAGGGCCACCTGGGTAACTCACCTGCTTGAACAAGAATGAATTCTGAGGACTCCTGGCCAATCCGGTTGACCGCTGTGCAGTTGTAGTTCCCAAAATCATTCTCTGAATCCGGGGTCACCTGCAAAGGAAATCCGGGTGAGGCATCAGAGGGAAGCAGGTCTGCCACTGCCTTAAGCTCACAGGGAATTAAGGTGAGAGAGTGTGCTGGGAACCCCATGCTACAATTGGTCAGGGCATCTTAAAGGTATGATTTGGGGTAGTGACGATGGGCTTAACTCTATCCCCACTGTTTTTGGCTAAGACTGTATGGCCTGCACGGGAACAAAGAAGAAGAAAAGTTGGTTTTTATATCCCACTTTTCACTACCTTAAGGAGAGTCAAAGCAGCTTACAATCCCTTTCGCTTCCCCACAACTGGCACCTTGTGAGGTAGGTGGGGCTGAGAGAGCTAGGAGAATGGTGACTGACCCAAGGTCACCCAGCAGACTTCATGGGGGAGAGGAGTGGGGAATCAGACCTGGCTCTCCAGATTGGAGTCTGCCACTCTTAACCACCACACCGCGTTGGCTCATGAAGCTGCTGCTGGAAAGTCCTGCAGAAGTTACACTAGATGGACCGCTTCATTTCCACACAGCTCGGACAGGCTGAAGTCAGCTCCCACTTACTTTGCAGTTCCTAGTTCTTTATTTGCAAATCCAGCCAAAATATTGATGCTGCTTAAAAAGCTCTGCACCCCAAAATGAGCTTTAGACTGCAACCAATCATACACCAGCAGGGAACTCTGTCTTACTAGGAGAAATACACTAGTGCTCTGTCCACGGTCTGGTCTTAGCATCGACGGCTACGAGGTATGGTGTCCCTGGCAGAAACGATGATTTAAAAACTGTACCTCAAAACAAGCTTTGGTCCACCTTGAATCATGCATTACCAGACTCTTGGAACTGTTCCCTACGAAGGGACATGAATCAACGCCTGGTCCAAAGCAAGCTTTATTTGGGCTGCCCCAGATCCTCATGCCATGCATCTCCTGGGCTTCCTGGGGACACCCCAAATGGAGACTCTGGGTGTCAGAACCAAGTTTTGGATCAGGCCCTAATGTGTGTCACCCAGGACAGCAGTAAAGGAACTGGGGACCAGCTTCAGTTTCATCACAGCTGATCTGTTTCTTAACAAGAAATATGCCTGTCTTTGCAGTCTCCTGAGCTTTGTTTTGTAGACAGACAGCTGCCTCCCCCCCCCCCAATACAATAAGGAAGGATATTTCGGTCCCCCCATCCATGCTGGCACTGAACTTGATTGAACTATTTTTACCCTGATCTTCTCTCACTGTGGACTCAAAGTAGTTTATGCACTGATACCCACATCAAAAACACACGTCCCGCCTTCTCACTCAGCCACGGGGCCTCACCTCCAGGTAACTGGCAGTCGGCGTATTATAGATCCTGATGTTGCTGTAATTGGAACTGGGGAGCAGCTGCCCGTCCCGGAACCACGAGATGACGGCGCTGGGGTATGCAAACACCTCACAAGTGATGTTCACCTGGTTGCCTTCCCAAGTGTAAACCGCAACAGGGCCTTGCAACTTTGGGGCATCTGGAACAGGAAGGGAGCCAGGTTTGGAACAAGCAAGAGAAAAGAGAGAACTTCTCCGAGGACGTTGTGAGCCTCTGACAGAGGTCTTTCACATCACCTTCTATCTGGTTCTCTAACTGGAGATGCCAGGGATTGAGCCTGAAGTCTTCTGCATGCAAAGCAGATGCTCTTCCACTGAGCTATGGTCCCTCTCCTTTAACAGACACAGAGCTGCCTTATAATGAATCACACCCTTGATCCATCAAGGTCAGCACTGTATTGTCTACTCAGACTGGCAATGGCTCTCCAGGTTCTCAGGAGGTCTTTCCCAGTGCCTACTGCTCCCTGGGACCCAATTCACAAAAACTGTGGAGTTTGGGAAATGAAAAGACGTGGAGGAAGGCTTTAATCTCCCTGTAATTGGCAATGGAGGGGTTGATGGCACAGTGTCACCACTTACACTGAACTTCCAGGTACATGGCTTGGGAATCCTGCCCGATCATGTTGCTTGCTATGCAGACGTACTCCCCAGCATCCGTGTACTGAATGTCCTTTAGTGTCAAAGAAGACACCCGTGCATGGCTGCGTACCACGATGCGCCCATCCTGGGTCTGGCAGGGAAAGGAAGTGAGAGTCAGTAGGCAAGCTGTGGATGGGTAAAAACAAATGTGGGGGGGAGGAGGGGAGCAGGGAAGGGCAGGAAGCCTGGCCCAGAGGACATTTCAGCAGCCAGCTCCTGCCTCTCTCAGAGCCCAGAAGACAAACTGGCTGGACCCCAGGGAAGCTGTCGCACGAAGCACAAGCACGCATCCTACAGAACACCAGGAGGGTGGGCGGCGGGAGTTGAGATCCTCTCTCACTGGTCAGCTGGACCAGACACCACACTGTGCAGCCAGAAGTCTGTAAAGATCAACATGGGATCTTGGATCCAGATTGCCTGGCATAGCTGCTGGTGGGTCAGAAAGGCGTGCTCCTCCTGGAAGGGACAGCCCCAGCTCCCCTCCACTTAGGTCAATGCCATTTGGAAGGTCTTTGCTGGATAAGGCCACGGCTCCATCTAGTCCGGGACTCTGCTTGCAAATGCTGCCAGCCACGAATGTCGGGGAGCTCCTAGGAAGCCAATGGCCAATTTTTATCCCCAGCCACCTGGTGCCTCTGCGTACAGGAGGCCCGCTGAGGTCCCAGTCACTAAGACTGCGGGTGAAACTATTCTCAGATAACTTGGAGGTGATTGTCCCGGTGGCAGCGGGCAGATGGAAAAAAAGGCTCGGGGGTGCAAATCTCTGCTGCCGTTCTCGAGTGGTAAGGCCTGAATGGGGGGGGGTGTGGAGGAATTTCACGCCCCGTTTCCGTTAAATGTACAAAAGTGTCAGACAAAATAAAATCTGTCAAGAGGAACAATTATCCAGAACCAAAACATTTCAAGTCAGTGATCAAAGAGACAACCAGTCCAGAAATGCAGAGGACTAGGAAAACACTTAGCTATGGAATAGACAGTCTGCCTGTCACTTCGGTGCAAACGTCCGTTCCCAAAATATTGTCAGCAAGACCATGAATGGGCCCCATGTATGTAGGGTGGAAGGGCACCCAGAAGCTGCCAACTCAGTCCCAATCCATCATGCACAAATCGCAAGCGCCACCTTGTGGCCACCTTGAGTCGCCCAGCCATGCACATTCCACCCCAGGGTCCAGTGTCATCCGTCTGTTGCCTCAGCAACGGATGCAATAGGAAGATGGCTCGCAAGGGTGGGCAGGGGGTCCTTCGTTGGCTGGATTTGTGCCCACACAGGAGCCTTGCAGGTCTGGTCCCTTGAAAACCGGCCCATGCTGCTTCTAGGTGTCTAGTCAAAGAACCATCATGGGTAACGATCTGTACCAGCATCCGATGGGAGGGCATCTCAAGGCTGGGTCACCCGTGGCAGTTCTCTACAGGCAGGAAGGAAATCTGTACATGAGCAGTTCTGCATGCTCATTTCAACACACATACGTGGAGAGGGGAAAGTTCTGCTGGCCTTATCTTCCTAAGGAATGCGCAGAAGGCAAGAGGTACACACACCTCATCTAGCTTCAGAGGGCAGCCATGATGGTCTGCAGTAGACGAGATCAATTCAAGTCCAGGAGAACCTCAGAGACCACCAAGATTTTGGGGGCATGAGCTTTCAAGGGTCAAATCTCCCTTCATCAGATACCGTCTGACTCCCAAAAGCTTACACTCCCCAAAATCTTGTTAATCTGTATGGTGCTGCTGGGCTTGAATCTAGCACACCTCAGCTGGCTACAGCGCTCCCCGCGTGCTCTTGTCTGTATCTTACCCCATCCCGTGCGTCAGTCTTTTGCCCTCTCCCTATTCCCCCCACTGCCCTCCTTTCTTCTTCATCGAGATGCCTCCTCCCTTGAACTCATTAATGGACTGAAGCCAAACTTTAGACATGTGGCCCCTGCCCCAACCCAAAAACAAGAACTCAAAGGGGAGGGGAGGAAGTAACAGTTCTTTACATTCTCTGAGTAAGTGAGGGAATACTGGGAATTGGCAGAGAGAGAGAGAGAGAGAGAGAGAGCGAGAGAGATCTAGCAGCTCAGTATAAAGGATTTTAGAAGGCCACCACAACCATCAACAAAAGCACACTGTGGCTGTTTTGGAGAGGCCTAACAGCTGAGCGTTACCCCACAAACTTTTTAAGGAAAGGTGAACTCAAGCCAGTTCTTGTAAGGAGGAAGGGAGGACAATCTCTGAGGACGGGAGGTCAAACAAGCCACTTCTGATGTCCACCAGATTTAAAGCATAAGGAGTGTTACATTATAGATCATTTTCATAAGAATATAAGAGAAGCCAATGTTGGATCAGGCCAGTGGCCCATCCAGTCCAACACTCTGTCACACAGTGGACAAAAATACCAGGTGCCCTCAGGAGGTCCACCAGTGGGGCCAGGACACTAGAAGCCCTCCCACTGTCCCCCCCACCCCACCCCCAAACACCGAGCATCCCTTGCCCCAGACTGAGAGTTCCTATCTATACTTTGTGGCTAATAGCCACTGATGGACTTCTGCTTTCAATGCACAGCAGGAGCTGACATCATTCTGGTGAGGTCTTTTTTCTCTTAAATCTAGAATCCTGGTGTTCCACCATTGTGTTTTAGGGCCAAACTAAATGTGTGTCAGGGTGGTTGGAGGGGAAGAGCTACATGTATGCTTATATATAAAGAGGGGATGGGGGGGGAGTTAATTTTTACACAAAAGGGAAGGCGCAGGGAGCTCAAACCTGCCACCTCTTTTCAGCATTGCATGCCATTACAAGACATCTTTCTCCTAGAATGGCCCTGAGATTGGATGTGAGTCAGGTTGGAAGAAAAATGCTTCCAACAGCTGGGCACGGTGCAGTAAGGAGAAACACAGTGCAGGATTTAGCTCCCCAAACAGATTGTCACCCATAACTTTATATTTTAAGAGGTAGCTATATGGATGAATACATAGGACTCTCCCCCTCGCATCCAGTTTGGCCTCACATCTAAAGCAGAAGTGCAGGGTTTCTTCGGAGGAAAGACATTCCTCACCGGAGTCCAGTGATCCCGACCTCTGCCCTCTGACTTTAAAAGGGCCTTGCTAGGTCCCATCAAAGCCTAGAGATCTTTGCAAGAATTCCATCAGTGGGCCACTGTCTACCTTCGGATGAAACAGGCTCTGACACACTTCCCAGCGCACACAGCCTAATTCTGCTCCATGGCCTTCCTGTTCCTCACCCTGCACAAGAAGACCCAAACTGGAACAAAAGGTACCCCTACAGGTTGGGTTTGGCCCACCCTCTCCACCTAGAAAGGAGGAGAACCCATCCTACGGGGCTCTTCCTCCAAAAGAGGATCATCTTCTCGGCTGTGGCTGAAGGGGGTGGGGGGAGAAGGGAAAGAGGAATCAACTGAGATCTTCACAAGAACACTGTGTTTGGGGTCAACGGGAAAGGCTTGGAACTCGTCAGCAACTAACTGTACAAGTAAGCGATGAAAGGCTCTCTTTTCTTAGTTACTGCTCAAAACTCTTACCAAACTTTATTTTAGTCCCAAGTGCTTTTCAGTCTCTTACTTCGATACGCATAATACTAATCAATAAACAGCTATCTGTGATCCGTTATCAGCAATCCGCCTCTTCCATCTTAATCATATTTCTTGGTCTACCGGTTGCAAAATCCTTCCAGAAATGCACCTGCCCCCGGATTTTCTGCTCCCTCAGCCTGCAGAATATCAAACAGCTTTGCCACCAAGAAGGCAAGATGCTATCACCAAAAGCTGCCATTCAGCATCACGAGCCACCTCCCCTAAACTGAGGAGACCAGCTTCCCCTCTGAGATCCTTAAACCCTCCGTACACATCACAAATGTGCGCAAACACGATCGGAATTGAGACAAGTTCCCATTGAAAATGACACAACCACCCACAGTCGATGTATGCAATTCAAATCCGGGAACCTGGGGGAAATCCTGGGTTTATGGAAGCTGTTGACTGAACTTCAAAAGAAAATTTGTTAGTCGGTATTTTAACTCTCCCCTTTTCATCTTCCCCAAAAGTCTTCTAAGGTAGGAAACAAATTAGCGAAGGTCCAAAACAACCCTTGGACAGGTGCCTAAGAGGGGTGTCCAACAGACACAACCGAACCCTTTCCATGACACTGTGGCTCAGCTGATGGTTGGCAAAATCTGGGTGAGAGGTCCAGTTTCATCCCTGGGTCAGCCAATTGCCCCTCCCTAGGTTTAGTCTGCGGGGACTTTTCTGGGGAACACACAGACTTTGAGAGAGGTAATTGCATTGCTTCTTGAGATGGAATGTGATGCAACATTTTGAAAAAACAGTCAGAAGGCACCTAAATAGGAGAGAAATGAGCAAACAAGTGAATTTGAACCGGGCTGTGAACACCAGCTCTGCCAAGATCAAGCTGCCCACAGGGGAACAGCAGCACCGCTTTTTAAAAGTATTGTGTTCCAAGCACTGGTGCCTATGAGAGGTTTGCAAAGCTCAAATGCAGGAATCTGTTAAAAAAAATCCAACCAACTGCTGCATCCGCTGGAAAATGTAAAAATTTTTCCTCAAAACAATTTTTACCTCTTGGATTCAAAGGAAATAGTAGTTTATTTTCTTTTCCTTGAAAAATCAAAACACTGTTGAACTCTGCCAGGGCCCTCACCAGGACGCTTGGTGACGCCTGCCATGTTCCCAAGACACCATGCTTGCTCATTTGAAGACAGGCTACGATGCAAAGCCAGTTCTAGTGCTATCAGCAAAGAGCTGGGGTCTATTATTGTGGATGCATATCACTGAATTTAATGCAGTTGCGCCATTAATACTGGATTTAGTAGGTTTAGTTATTGCTAGAAGAGATTTGTTAATTTGCAAGAATTCAAATACACACACACACACACACACACATATACACAGAGCTATAGAAGATTGGCTATTTGTCTGGCAGTGTTATACCTCTTGTTTCTCGGGCCGAGTCCACGAAGCCTGGAGAGAAAAGATAGATAAAAACACAACACACACAAAAAAGAGCAATAAAAAGTTTACACAGGTTGTTCTTTTCCCCGCCCTTCAATTAATATGTTGTATGCATCACACTTCATTCCATGCACATGCAAAACCAAATTTAAGAATGGGGGCAGGTGGATGGGTGGGGAGTGAAGAGAAAGGGAACGGCTACTGGACACGTCCCTTCCCACTCGTCATTCCAAATAGGCATTCGGAATGTATCAAATCGGACGGATCAAAGGCCAACCGATCGTAAGAGACCCGGTGTTTCTATTCAGCCGCAAGGCAAGCAAACTTGCGCACTCAACGACGCCTCCACAAAACAAGTCCCAGGAAGCAACTTTGGGCGGTCCCTGCAACAGCTCCACAACGCCAAGGAACACCTCCCTTGTGCTAAGTAAGCCCCTCTGTCCGCAAAGAGAGGCCAGCTACTAAAGCCACCACCTTTAAAAATGCTTCCCATGCATGCATTCCAAGCATCATTCTTTAGTGTCTTCTTTGTTTAGGGCGCATGCTCTTTAAGAAGCAAGAAGCTTACAACAGACAAAAAAAGTGTGTTATGAAGTCCAGAAAACAGCCATTAAACCTTTTTTACTGTGGGCAGATTCCCCCAACTCCCTGAACCCCAATGACATTTTGTCCCTATGACCAGCTTGATCCCCTGCAGCTGGCGGTGGTGGAAAATGCCAACAAGTCCCAGCTGACTTACGATGACCCCTCGGTGTTTCTCAAGGCAAGAGACATTCAGAGGTGGTTTGCCATTGCCTGCCTCTGCATAGCAACCCTGGGCTTCCTTGGAGGTTTCCCATCCCAGGACTAACCAGGGCTTAGCTTCCGCGATCAGGCTAGCTTGTAACCGCTGCGGTTACAGGAGTCAAAAGTCAGCTGGTGATTAAACCCCACAGCCAGGAAGGCACACGACTCAGAGCGCAGCAAGCTCTACTGATGTTCGGATAGCAGCAGCCAACACAAAGACCAAAGGACAAATACAGACATTCAGGGCACGAGGAATGAGCCGGTGCACTGCTACTTCCCAAGACATTCCCAGCGAGGCCCCCTGCCCACTGGGGGAAGCACAAACTCTTGTTGACGCTCCCTGTACACCACACAAGAAGACCTCAACAAGGAAGCTGCATTCAGACAACGTGACAGACCATGGTTCGAACAAACATCAGTCAGCTGGGATATCTCAGTGCGCTGTTCCTGGTACCTCCATGCACTGTCCCCCTCTCTGCGGAAGAGTGTCTGCTGAAATCTGGTAACCGGAAGCCTGAGGTGTGACCAAGAAAATCCCTCCCACAAAAAGAACATTTGCCCCCAATGTTATCAGAAACAAAAGTTCTCCAGGGCATGCGAGAACACCGCACAGTTTAGCAACTGTGCCCCCAGGGCTTCTCTAATGCCGAGGAACTTTAAGAAAGCAGCAGGACTGCATCGGTCCAGCTCTCAAAATTGCAAGGTGGCAAAAATGCGCTCCTGTGTCATTCAAAAAAATCCTGGTTCCCGATGTCTACAGTCTCCACTAACAGTGTGTGTGGAGGGGTGGGGTGGGGCAGGAAGCAGGAGTGGGAGGGTGCAGAGTGGCCTAGATGTGTCTGCACAAACATCCGTGAAAAAACAACAACCCTGTATTAGATTTCCAGGACTGGAGGGGCGCTGAACCTAGAACAGGCTGGAACTAGGAGACAACCCATCACCCTTAACAAATTCAAAGTACTGTCAACAGCTGCATGTTAAAGTAATTATGTAAGTGGGTTACACTCACAAAAATCCAGGCCTTTCTGCCAAAATGGGGGGGAAAAGACAAAGAAAGCTTTAGAACGTTATATTTAAAAATGTCCATAAATCAGTTATTTTGATGGAGGCAGAACAAATAACAGCTAAAGAATCTGACAAGGAGGGGGCAACAGACAGCAGGGAAAGGTGTGTGCGCTTCAGTGCTGGGAGGATCGACTAGGGCCTAGGAACTGCTAATCTTTGCTGCAAATCCCTCCCTGAGTTTTTGGGCTCCCTTTTAACAAGATCTTCGACTGAAGGGAAAGTCAAGTAGGCAGCACAGTCCTACAGTGGAGTTTCAGGACCGGAGTGTCACGGCAGATGATGCTTCCACAGCACAGTCTCCATCAACCCACTGGCCGAAATGGCAGCAAGACACAAAATTATAAACCAGAGAATCTTGGCACATTTTCCACCCCCTTCATTACCTCCAGGCACCTCAAGCTACCAAACCAGAGGCAAGAAAGCATTCGGGGGTGAGTGCGGTGGGTGGGGAAAAGAAGAAGAGGAGGAGGAGGAAGAGGAAGAGGAGGAGGTTGGATTTATACCCCGCCCTTCACTCAAAGTCTCAGAGCGGCTTACAAACTCCTTTCCCTTCCCCTCCCCACAACAAATGCCCTGTAAGGTAGGTGGGGCTGAGAGAGCTCTTTTGAGAACTGCTCTTTCAAGGACAGCTGTGCCAGAGCTATGGCTTGCCCAAGGTCGTCCAGCACCTGCAAGTGAAGTACTGGGGAATCAAACCCGGTTCTCCCAAATTAGAGGCCGCGCACTTAACCGCTACGTCAAACTGACTGACTGTCCACTTTGTAGGATTTGGGGGGAAGGGGGTTCTGACCCACCTCCCTCTCCTCACAGAGCCCACCTGTAAAATGAATGGCTGACAAGGAGCCTGGCAAGGATGCAGCTTCATTTGGAATAACTGCATCTCTTTATTGAGTTGCTGGCCGATGGTTCAGTATCTCCCAAGTCTGCGTGTGCCTGAGGGCAACAGCTGTGGGACAACCCAAGAAGCCATCTCTGCTGGTCTGATGTTAGCCGACGCGTGGCAGAAATACGGTCACAAGGAGAAGTCTTGTAAATACTTAAAGGACAGCAACGTGAAGTCAGATCAGAAGATCCATCTGGCCCCAACGACCATCGGCTATGGAAGTTTGTGAGCGGGGCACAGAAGGCGATGTTCCCTCCCGCCCATATTAATCCCTCTGACGTGGCAGTCAGAACAAACACACCATCGTTGCAAAATGGACACTACAGTTTTGGCAGTTGAGCTCAAATACCCCTTGTCCCCCTCTCTAATCCTTGTTAAGAGGTCATTTCTGATGCTTGGCACAAGTGGGGGCTACACTGATAGTCTGAAAAGGCCCGTTAATTGCTGTTTCATTGCATTATAACCGTTTGCCCCGGAGTACTACAAACAATGGAAATGCAGCATAAATATCAAAAACTGTCCTGTGCAGAACAGCCATATACGACGGGCAACAGAAGCTGCAAGACGGACTCCCAAGCTAGCACATCAGGCGCAGCAGCAGCAGTTTGCCCTTCCCTCCCGTCCCCATACGAAACTACCCAAAGCAGCGACAGCCCTCACAGCTTCTTCGTACTGAACGCACAATGCTAGAGAGTTTCAAAAATAGTTAGCAGTTTTATAGCTGAGCATCTGGCAGGGGTCTCGAGAAACAGAACCAGGACCTCCAGGGGAAACCTCTCAGGGGCCGCCCCCTCCCAGCTCCTGGCTGAAACGTGACGCATTCTCACTCTGCGTTTGGCTGCAGAGAATGCGACTGGCTATCGATTTCACCTTGTCATTCTCACACATTTTTGCTGAGTTTGCAACAGGTTTGCAACAGGTTGCTGAGTTTGCAACAGGCCGAGAAGTGCATTTGTGCTCTGCCGTTGCCATCTGGGCACGACAAATTGATAACGGTATTTAGGAGGCATGCCGCCTGTCATTGTGTGGGTAGCACATTCAGAAGCAACGTTTGCAACTTGAAAACGATGCAGCACAATCAATCTGCAGTGACTGTGCCACAACAAAACGAAGCGACAAGACCCATCGCTGTCCCTGTGATTCACGACACAACAACTGCACTTGTCCCATGACAGTCTGCCTGTGAGGAAAGCTCTCTCCCAAGAGGAGCGGCATCAGTGGGACAAAAGTGCTGGGTCTTGTGTGGTGGGATTACTGCAAAGTGGGTGGCTTTACCTGATGATAACCCACAGTCATACTTTGGCACACTTTAAATCCAATTTGTGTGGTGCTCCTGGATTAGAACACATCTGTCCCCCTACACGAGCCATTGGAAGAATCAGTGTTTTTCCTTGGTTCCATAGCAGTGACAGTTTGGTTCCATAACAGCGACAGTTTCTACTAGCAATCCACTGTAAGAACATAAGAAGAGCCAGGCTGGATCAGGCCAAAGGCCCATCATCCAGCATTCTGTTCACACAGTGGCCCACCAGCTCCCCAGCAACAGAGGGAGTCAACACTGTCTGTTCGACTGTGATTTGCTTAACAATGCAAGAGATAGTTGGATAAAACCCTTATCGAGGACTCCAGGCCTGAACTGGATAATTTTAGGTTTCTTTCAGCAGGGGTGGATTTTAATATTACATTGGCTGTTGCCAAGTTCTTTTCTCAGTCGATTAAGATTAAAAATCATTAAAATTTTATATTACATAGGCACATCTTTTAAATAAATTTCCTTTTTTTTTTTTGAGCCTTAATGTGACTAGGGGTGTGCAAAGAAAAACAAACATCAGCCGATTCGGATCAGGCCGAATCAGGCCGCATCTGTTCCGGCCGCTGAATGACCCCTACATGTCAGTTTTGGCAAGGCAAGCTGATTCGTTACTTTTCCCCCTCCATAGAGAACAATGGAGAGAATGGGGGCAACCTGTTTGGGGGCCTGTAGAATTGGACCCCCTGGTCCAATCTTCTTGAAACTTGGTGGGTATTTGGGGGAGAGGCTCCAGCAGCTACCCTGTGAGTTTGGAGCCTCTCCCTCAAACCCCTCCCTTCCAGCCACTTTTTAAGCTGCTGCTGAACTGCCACCGAATTTCAACAGCAATTCGGAGGCAGGCCGAATCAGATCAGAGAACCTGATTTGGCCCATGGCTGCCTAAAAGGGGGTCAAATGGGCCATTTTTGGGGGTGCATTTGGTTACAACGAACTGAATGCACATCCCTAAGTGCGACACTGTTCAGAGCCGAATTAGCTGTAAGAGCAGTATCTTTAAAGTAAAAGGTAATGGAGGGAGTAGATAGCCATCACAATTAGTAGCCAGTGTAAGCCCAGTCCTATATGCATTTGCCCCTTTTTAAAGCCTTCCAAATTGACAGCCAAGTCCATATCCAGTTGCAGTGAGTGCCACAAATGAAATGTATGCTGTGTGAAGAAATACTTCCTTGTGTTTGTCCTGAATGGGAGAACATGTAACAAACATAGAGTCAGGTGAATAGCCATGTCACTCTGCAGTTGAACAGCTAGATTTGAGGCCAACAAGATGTGCAGCGTGTGCACTTTCGAGACTCGCTGGCAAAGAGAGCTCTGACTCTCGAAAGTTTATATCCTGGAAATCTTGTTGGCCTTTAAGGTGCTCCTGGACTCAGACCCAACTTGTGGAGAAGAAGAAGTTGGATTTATACCCCATCCTTCACTACCCGAAGGAGTCTCAGAGTGGCTTACAATCTCCTTTCCCTTCCCCTCCCCACAACAGACACTCTGTGAGGTAGGTGGGGCTGAGAGAGCTCTTTCGAGAACTGCCTTTGAGAGAGCAGCTCTGAGAGAACATGACTGACGCAAGGTCAGACCAGCAGCTGCATGTGGAGAAGTGGGGAATCCACCTCGGTTCTCCCAGATTAGAGTCAATTAAGATTACATGCTGAATTGTAATTCTAAATTGATAATGCCAAGTTCTTCTTTATGAGCTCAAAGGTGAAGGAGATCAGTCCTTAAGGAAAGCCTTGCTGGACAGACCAAAGGACCACTTAATAGAGTAGCCTGTCTCCCAGAATGGCCAACCCCACACCTCCCGGTGGACCACAACTAGGGCAAGATGCTGCTTGGCTCCAGTATTCAAAAGGACCCTCCCCCCAGCTGGCCTTTTCTGATCTGAATCCCCAGCCTCTTTCACAGCAAGCTGGAACTCCGCAGAAGGCCTGGGACTTCTTTCTCAGAGCAGGATGCCCTCATAAGCCTCGCTCGATCTCGCACCTGCGTCAGGTTCAGGGCAACACTCTCCCTTATCTTTTGCTTGGGACTTTTATGGCAGGGGACAGATTGCAGCGCCGTAGAATTCCTGGCCAGGTTGATCCGGAGACATTGTCATGATCTCAAAACTGCTAATTATTTTTGCCGCAAAGAACAAAAATGGGTCCGGTATGTGATCAACAACAGTTAACGAGCGAACACAAAGGCAGCTGAGCTTTTGTGCTTAAAGTTACGTGCAGCGCGAGTGTACAGTGCAGGAGAGCAAGGTACAGAAACATGAACAGGCTCATTTGGGTCCACAGAATCTCTGATGCATCCCTCCACCCCCCACCTCCCCTTGCCCCGGCAGCCTCTGTTTTTCAGAGTTACTGTGAGATCGATGCACACTGGAACCAAAGGCAACCTCACCTGTCCCGGCATATCAAAGCTGACAGATGGGGACACCTTCCCTAGAATGGCTGAACTGAGCTGTCTGCAGATTCAGCAAGCTACTGCTTTTATATATTGGGGACTCAAAGTGGCTTTTCACATCACCCCCCCCCCCTTCTTCACTTAGTCCTATAGCAATCACCTTGTGAAGGGTAGGTTAGGCTGAAAGACTGTGACGGGGTCCAGGGTCACCTGGCAGGCTTTTGTGGTTGAGCGAGGGAGTCAAACCCAGTCACCCCCAAGTTCTAGTCCAACACTCTAACTCACTGCACCTCATGAGCCCTATGAAGGTGGTCACAGGAGGAGCTGAAATGTATAATTCTGGCTAAAAAACAGCCATCACCCAAAGAGCACAAGAATGGCCTCAGGACGACCAGGCAGGGAAACCTAGGCAAGAGGGCTCGTGTTTCTTCCCTTCCAGGTCATTCATGCACCAGAAATGTCCAGCAGAGCTACTAGTCTGCATGGCCGGTATAATTAGACTGTCTTCCTGTTCCTGTGGGGCACCTGCTACCCCAGAATTCTAAGCAATCCATAAAAATTTTAGGGATATTTAAATCCCACTGAAATCAACTTGACTAGGAATCCTGAGCCCGCTTCCAGGGAGGGCGGGATAAAAATCCCAAAAATAAATAAATAAATAAATAAATCCCTCATTGTGTGCTCAAAATGCACGTTACGCTCACCATGGGGAGCATAACAACCCTTCTCCCCCCAAAAAGAAACTAGTCTGTGCCACAGCTGTCTAGAACAGCTGCCCACGTGGATCTCCCGCCTGCCACTTCTCACGAGGCCCTTCCCTTAGAGAACAGATTACATCTGAAGGACCACCTACTTCAGTGGGCCAGCTGAATATCTCCCAAGGGTTTTTAGTGGCACTCTGGAAGAGCAGTACTGTGGTTAACGGTCCGATCTGGGGAGTTTCCAGTCCATGTTTCATCTCAGCCACTTCTGGATCTTAAACTTGGTCTACAGACTAGGGATCATGATGCTGGCCTACCCTAGAGGGCTGTATTAAGGATTAATGGGGCAGTGTCTATGTGGCATTTGGGGCCCTCACAAAGCATTATATAAATGAGCATTTATATAATCATCTGCGCTTGGCCCTCACAAGGACAAAAACGTGGTTTCAGTGTGCAGTGCTATGCTGCTGGTGGCGGGGGAGAAGAGCTCCAGGCCCTTCCATATCCCACTTTTGCTACCCTGAAACTGAGGTCTGGAGCAATACCTTTTCTTCATAGCTGATGTTCCGGGTGGAGGTCCTCCAAGTGATGGAAGGAATGGGATCCCCGGAGGCCTCACAGGTCAGGGTGATCTGATCTTCCAGTTCCATAGCAGTTTTGTTCTCCACATAGGTGATCTTGGGTTTCGCTGGAAAGAAAGAAGCAGAAGGTCTTTGTGGCTGTTGCTGAAAACACAGGGGGGCAGAGGCCACGGCCAGGACCTTCTGCGGGTTCCATTCACGTCCACTTCCATGGAGTTTGCCCACGAGAACCGCCAAGACATTGTATGTCCACGCAGCCTATCATCACCGCTACGAGGTACACTACTTAAACAAATAAAACAAAATAAAGCTCTGCATAAAATAAACTCAGTTTTTGCAACAAAAAATCGCATCCTGTATAAATGATACAAGTTGAACGGGGGGGGGGGGGGGGGAGTACTGAAAAGAACCACACTGTATAATCATAGCAGACAGGATATATGTCACCCATTAAAGAAAACTCTCGGGGCAGAGATATGAGTGGCAGGGATGATTATTAGAACTAAAGTATATTCACATGTGCTAAATACATATTCAACGAGTCCATCACAAGACAGGCATCCGGTATATTGTCCTGTTTTGAAACAGATCTTCATCAGAAGAATGCAGGAGAGAACCATCAAATAGATTTTCAGACAGGAAATCTCCACTACCAGACAATAAGTGAAACAGCTCTCGGTAGTTCTGGCTCTCTCCCATATGATCCAAGTCTAAACGTTAAACAATATCTTCATTTTCCTTAACATTACTAAGAAAACTTATCTACTGCATCTGAACAGTACTTCACAGTCCTTTTTAAAATTTAGTTTTACAAAAGAACTTTACGAACTTGCTTGAATAATTGCATAAGGGCTGTGGTCTAGACTGCTTTGTTTAGCTTATGGTAAGTAGGATCTGCTTCATGTAATTCCTGTACCGCTTAATGTGTCACATGAGTTCTTCTGCTACACTTCTGTTCTTTCTGGTGGTCCCAGACTGCTAAAATCCTCACGCATTGGCTGCTGGATGCCCCACTTTTGTGACAGTGGTGGCTCACTATGCATAATCCGCCTGGAGTCACTTTGAGAGTGGCAGACTAGTAATAATGTGATTTAAAAAAAAAACAACGCAACCCTCTTCGATATTGTAATGATGTGAGTTTACACAACAACTAACATACATTAGTAAAATATAAATCTGTTTATTTGGATATTCATGCCCCACCTTTCTCCCCAAATGGGGACCAAAGGTGGCTTACATTGTTCTCCTCTCCTCCATTTTAGCCTCACAACAACCTTATGAGGTAGGTTAGGCTGAGAAAGAGAGAGAGAGAGAGAGAGAGAGAGAGAGAGAGAGAGAGAAACTGGCCCAAGGTCAGCCAGTGAGCTTCCTAGGCAGAGTGGAGGTTCGAATCTGGGCCTCCATCGATGGTAATTTAATTAAATGTCATATTTCTATTACAATAATAGGTACAATGTGATCCTGTGCTAATTTGTGTACACCGTTTTGCTTCAGTGAGTCCTTTGGACCCACTGGTACCTACCAGGTGTCAGACCAGCAGGGCCAGCTCTCGACTATCTGAGCTGGGATAAGTGGGGGGGGGGGGGGCTCACCAAAGACTTTGAGATGGATGGTGGCATCATGTTCTCCAGCTTTGTTTTCGGCAATGCAGATGTACTCCGCCTCGTCATTTTTCTCCACCCTGCGGATTGTCAGCTCCGAGCCATCGTAACTAAACCCGTATTTTTCATCATCCTCCCCTCGTTCTATGGACTCCCCATCTCTGTAGGGGACGAAACACACACAGGCAACAGAAGTGAAGGTTCTTTCTACTGCAGACCCCTTATCACAGGCTGACTTATCAAGCTACTTCGATTTAAATACTTGAAGGAGACCACAGCCTCTGACTCCAGGCCTCCTGCCAGCAAAAGGAAGCCAGAGTGGAAACATGATGGCACGAAGCCCACCAGGGCAGGGCCTGTGATCTGCCGCAACTTGGGCAGCCTCTCAGCAAAAACCCCTCCTGCACTCAGACAACGGACACAAACTCGAGCATTGCGCATCTTACTTGGTCCAGCTGATGGTTGGCTCTGGGAAGCCATCAGCTTCACACACCAAGGTGACCGACTGGCCCAGATTGGCTGTGGCGTTCAAGGTGCTCTGCCTGGTGTGAACAATAGGAGGCACTGGAAGAGAAAGAAAGAGAAATACAGACACACTTCAGATGGGCAGGCAGGAAGGAAGAAGGTGAAGACCTTCAGTCACACAGTGGTGGCACCTCCTCCCAGAACATTTTTGGAAACCTGCACAGCCAATCAGAGCTCCAGTGGACAAAAGACCCACCTGGCCCTGCCCACTTTCTAAAAAAAACACTCAGTGGGTGCAAGAAATGGTGCTGGTGGGTGTCATGGTGCTTTCGGGTGCTACACTGGGGACCCCTGGTCAAGACTAACAGAGCACAGACCCCAGACCCATCTCTCACACTCAACTTCTCTTCCCCTTGCTTCTTTCTCTTCATTGCCCAAACCTCCAAGGTCTCTGGTGCCAGTTTGGTGTAGTGGTTAAGTATGCGGACTCTAATCTGGGAGAACCAGGTTTGATTCCCCGCTCCTCCACTGGCACCTGCTGGATGACCTTGGGCAAGCCATAGCTCTGTACTAGCTGTTCTCAAGGACAGCTCTGGAAAGAGCTCTCTTAGCCCCACCTACCTCACAGGGTGTCTGTTGTGGGGAGGGGAAGGGAGAGGAGTTTGTAAGCTGCTCTGAGATGCCAAGTGAGTGAAGGGAGGGATATAAATCCAATCTCTTCTTCTTCTTCTTCTTCTGTGAGACTTCTCTGGGCTCTGAAATGCTGCAAGGGCAGCATCGAAGGCCCCAGGTGGCCTGGGAAATGCAGTTTTCCAAGGTGGCTGACAGCTAAGACATCAAGATCCTTGGGAACTGTATTTCTCCAGCCTTCGTTGTGGTGTGAACAGAGGGGATCTGAAAGGTGTGTCTGCAGTTCACTATTTTTGCCTCATAAATGCCACATCAAGCACCTGCCCAAGGG
The DNA here is from genome assembly GCA_029233225.1 of Lepidodactylus listeri. Taxonomy (NCBI): domain Eukaryota; kingdom Metazoa; phylum Chordata; class Lepidosauria; order Squamata; family Gekkonidae; genus Lepidodactylus; species Lepidodactylus listeri. The sequence continues at coordinate 71,799,305 of JARCFY010000014.1, read as the reverse complement.
AGGGGGGCTTGAAAGGAAAGGCTAAGGGTTTAGAAGGACAGCGTCTAAGAGAAGGAAAATGTCACTGTTTAAATATGCACGTCATGGAGCCACATGCCCTCATCACACAGAAGCCATGTGTCCAAAATATTATTTTAAGTTCTCTTCTGAGAGTGGCCGGGGACTTCTCCTCATCCCTCATTCGGCTTGCCCACAAGCTGGGATTGCTGTTGTTCTGGGCCAAGAAAGCAGAGGTACCAAGGCCTCCTTCACACATGAGGATTTGCCTGTCAACATCCTGTCGACACCAAATCAACTTCACAAGTCTTCCTGTTTCCTTCACAGAGCGACACAAAGCTCCCCTGGTCCCAGGGGTCATGGCCGTGCCAACTCACAACCCAGAAGGGTTCCTAATGGCTCCTTCTGAGCACCTGGGCTCCGTGATCCTGGGGCAGCAAACCTCCCACTCCCCCCTACCCCACCTTCTGATTTGGTCACAACAACAGGTGTGATTCAGATGCAGAAGAGAGGCAAATGAGAACCAGCAATCCCTAGCATGGGAGTTGTGCTTCTTTGTGCTTTCAGCTTTTCTGGGCGAGCTTTACCCGAGTCAACCAAACTCTAATTCATACGTGGGGGAGAGACAGGACCTTGCCAGGCCCCTTCAAGATGCCAGCGGGGAGAGGGGGGGGGGCGCTTTAGGAGCTGGAAGTATTGCCCCCGATGTTCTGACATCACTGGAAGTGATGTCACACGCTGTGACTACATCACTTCCGGGTGATGTAGGCACATTGGGGGCGGCACTCTGGTTTTGGGACAAAACTCTATGGTAAAACTGGCCTCAAACCATAAAGTTTCGCCCCCAAACCAGAGCATCAGCCCCTTCCCGCGTGCCTGCATCATTTCTGGGTGACAAAGGCACGTCACTCCACATACTGTGGGGGGGGAGATTTCCTCTTGCTGGCCAGCAGCGGGCAAACCCCCACAAAAGCAGGGGATCTCCACTCTGACCTGGGGACTAGCAACCCTACAGGACCTCCAGTTAGTTAAGACCACAGCTATTGCAATGGTCTTCACCCTAGGCATCGCAAAGCTCTTCCTGCTAGGATGAGGACTCCTCCAGAGCCGTCACTGCTGCCTGTGTGCAAATTTACAGAAGGAGGGCACCATGCCTCCTGCCCCTCTTTGCATGCGCAGAGAGAAGCAGCAGTATGACGGGGGGCACTCAGTGGCTGAGATGATTCCCCTGTGGCTCTGCCCTGCGGCTACTTCACCACTACACCTCCCCTCCTGGTGCCCAGTTGTGCTTCCCATCTTTGGCTCTCTTGGTCTGCTACCCACCATCCTGACCCTGACATCAGCAAGGTCACCATTCCAGCTCCTCCTCTTCCTGTCACCTGACTCTGGTGTCACATGCCTCTCAGGATGAAAGGTTGCATACCACCAATTTATAGCAGATCTCAGAAAAAGGAGGTCTCTTGAAGCCACCCTTCTGAGTAGCCACAATAAAGTGTACCACCGTCTTCTCTATGTCACACGTCTGCCGCCTCTAGATCCTGTAGGGAAAAGCCCCTTCATTCCCGTGGAGGGGTCCAGTTTACATTATCCAAACTGTGGCTGATGGAGCAGACTTCACAATGTGTGACACAAACAGCAAACCTCTTAGAATTTGTCTGCTGGCACAGAGAGCAGCATCTTAGATTGTCAATTCTAATCCCGGATTGCGTAACAAAGCTAGCAACTCGGAGGGGGGGGGATTTCTCCACCCCAGCTGGAACACAGACCCTCCCTCGCGACTCACCGTTAACAATGACCTGGATCTCCCTGAAGTCCACCTCCCCACGGGCCAGAATCCTCCCTTCACAGCGGTACATGCCCTCATCCGTCTTCTTTATCCCTCTGATCTGTAGGTAATTGTTGGCCAGGACCACAAACCGGACTGAAAGAAAAAGAAGGGGGAAATTCACACAAAGATCCCTTTGCGGTGTCAAGCCTCATCTCACAATTTCAGAGGCTGAGCTTAACTGACTAGCACATTTCTTTTCTGCTACAATGGTCCCCATAATCAAAACCGAGAAATCCTACGGAAGAATTCAGGTCTAGTCCAACCAGCGAAATACTTAACAAAGGAAAGGAAGAGGAAGCCCCCCCCCCCCAGCATGGAGAATTAACAGATGAGGCGTAAGTGTATTATGAAGTGCGCCCCGTGAGCCATGCAACTTCCCATGACTGCGCATACGCATGGAGTTCTGCATGTATATGAGCATATCTGATGACTTCAATACAATACTGAACCCCAGTCTAGCCCTAACGGCACCCATTCTTCTTGCTCGTGCTTGGCTCCTCTTCATGCCACATTGGACTGAAAGCCCTCCCGAGACGGGGCTATATAAGGGCCCCTACTGATCCACTGTACCATCTTTTTTCAGGACGACGTCTCGGCCCAGGTGCTTCCACATGATGCTGGGAGGCAGGGAGGAGACCACGTCGCACACAATGACCGCATCCTCTCCTTCTCTGAACTCCTGAGGGCTGGGGGCATTCCTGAAGGTTAGTTTCTCTGGAAATGAAAGGAATTAGGCTTTATCAAGTCAGTTCTGAGACAGGAAGGGGCTGGATTTGTCCAACATGGCGTGAGCTCTGCTTGCAAGGACACAAGTGCAGACCACAAACACCCCTCCTCCACTCAGATTGTGTTTGGCTATGTGATCCTCCAGCACAACCCTGGCAGACTTCACACTACCGAGCAGGCAATAGGCATATTCCAGGCTGATGGGGAAGGCATCACAATGGGGCACCCAGTGCCCCCCCACACACACTACATCACATCACCCTGTGCAATCCGTTTTATGGTTTGCTCCAGGCAGAGACTGAGTGGAGCTGCCAGAGCTCCAGGAAGCCCTTGGGCTATCAATCTCAGAGAGATACACTCCGGCTTGGGGGGGGGGGGTCCTTTGCACCTTTCCCAGTATCCAAGAGGCTTTAATCAACCAGTCCTCAGTAACCAGTTTGGGGGGCCTCCAGCTTCAAAGTCCCCACTAACTGACAAAAGGTGGAGCATGCAAACTAAGCATTGTCTCAGATCCCCCCCCCTTCTCCCCACCCACTGGGAGTGTTCAGGTTGGGGCTGGTGTTCCTTCTAAGCTGAGTTAGGGTGAGCTAGCTCACAGTTTTTTAGCCTCCGGCTCTCAGATTCTTGTCTTACCTCAGGAAGGATGGCTCCAGAGCAGACTAATTTATGCAGTAGCCAAATCGCTAGCTCACAGCTTTAATGCCAGTAGCTCACAAAGTGGAATTTTTGCTCACAAGACTTCACAGCTTAGAGGGAGCATTGGTGGGGGCCCTTTGCCACATGGTCCTTGCTACCTTCTGTAGCCTACCATGGCAACATCACTGAATTCATACTCTCCCAGGAGCCCCTTCTTCTCATGGTTCCTCCCACATCTCCCCCGGACTGATTGGCTACCATGTGAGTCATGTGAGTTACATGTTCCTGGCCCAGCTTCTCAGAAGAAAACAAGGGATGGTGTCTTACGGAAGATCTTCACGTTGAGTGTGGCCTCAGCCTCTCCCTCCTCACTGGAGACCACACACTTGTAGATGCCAGCATCGTCTATGTCAACGTTGTAGATGGTGAGGGTAGACTCAGAGTCCCCATTCTGCGCCACCGTGATCCGCTGCTGGTTTGTGACAAGCTTCTCGCCGTTGGGGGCGAACCAGGAAATGTCTTTGCGTTTGGCATCCCCAATTACTAGAAGAAGAAAAGACTTTAAAGTAAGACTCTGGCAGGGTGATACTCTCAGTGGCTCAGGAGCTCTTTGCGAAGTTACCCATGGCATCCCTGAGCACTGCTCCACAATGTGTCACCTGTCCTACGTTCCAGGAAAGTGGGCCAAGCCGTTGCCCAGTAGGGCTTGCAGGGGGCAGGTGGTTCCCACTTTCAAACAGCTGCTGCAGGCGTGCAGGTAAGCTGGGAGCCTCCCTGAGTGGTGAGCCTCATGCCAGGGATGGAAGTGAAGGACCCAACCCAGCACTTCTTGGGAGCACCCTGACTTCCATCCCAGAACCCTCTGAAGACCCCACAAAGCCGCTAAGAGGAGAAGTGAAGACACCACCCTGGCTACGACCCAGGAGAAAAGCAGTCTAGCCACAGTAGGGTGGTGGTGGTGGTGCTTTTACTCCCTCGTCTCAACAACCAGTTTGCTCTCCTCTAAGCACCCTGGAGATCTTGCCGTCTCTCTTGAGCTGCATTGCCTGGAACTGAGGAGAGAGCATGAAGGCAGAGAAGGAGCCCCCTTCCCTTCACTCCAGACTCACAAGGACAGAAATGACCCTAACATGCTCAGAGGCACTCCGGTAATTTCAAAGGTTATAGTTACATATTTAATATTAACAGTTACATCTTATTTTATTTTTATTTACAGTTATTTTTATTTACAGTCCGCCTTTCTCACTGGGATTCAAGGTGGATTACACAGAGAGAGTCAATTCAAGCAGCAGGATGGGGCGTGCCAAGAAACCACGCAACAGGATTTGAGTTGTAAAAACAACCAGAAATCTAAAAAACAGAACGGAAGCAAAGCATAAGTCTTAACAGGACACATTAAATGATGCCAAACTACATTGCTGGATCTTACTTACAGCAAGCTACACACAGTAGTAGAGACCACAATCCCTAATCATTTAGCCAAATAGCTTCGTGAATCGTTTTTGTACAGTGCAGCCCGGTTGCCTGCATAGAAAAGCCCTCTTGAATATTTCAGTTTTGCATTGTTTGTGGAAAGCCGGGAGAGGAGAAGTCTTCCTGGAACCCCCCCCCCCCCCCCCCAATGATATAAATGTGTTCCACAGAGCACACAGTAGCCACATGGACCGTTTGGTTGATGGGAAATGCCAGTACCTTTGTTCTCGCTCTTTCTACAGAGTAGCTCAGATAACCATCTGTGCAGGGGTGCTCTGACCCTGGGCATGGCAGCTCACCCTGGCCACATGCAGCCTATCCAGCTCTCTTTTGCATCATCATGACAAACCATCGGAGTGGGCTAATGAATGCCTCTGAGCTGTGCTGACAGCCCAAGGTGGCATGTGGAGGCCCTGCATCCAACTGCTCGCTGCAAAGAGCCAAGACTTCCCATACAAATGGCTGTGCACTTTCTATATTTTATGTAAACTAGTTTGCTTTGATCTATGCTGGCCATGGGCCGTAATAATAATAAACTAAACTAGAGAGCCAAGGCAGGCAGGGACTTGGAGAGTTTTGTGCTGCAGAGCGGCCTTTTGCAACTCAGGAACTGGACACCACCCAGAAAAGAACAGGGGGAAACAAAATAAAGAAACCATTCTGGAAACAGTTCCAGATTTCCCTGTTGAATTGCTTCTAGGGCTCAAAATGCATTTTTTAGGACTTGGAGGACATTTTTTGTGTGGCACTGAAGTACAACCTCATCAGCCACTGCCGTGTTTTTAAAAAGAGAGCCTGGTCCAGGATGCCACGGTCCGCATTAAACAAACTATACAGGTCTGCCTGTATATAAGAAGCACCCCAAAAGGTTCTGGTAAAGCTGAAATCTCAGCTAGGGCACACCCGCCCCCCCGCCCCCCCAAGTACCTGTCCAAAACCACCACCCAAAGGCCTGCCGAACACAGAGATCCAGCAGATTCTATCCCAAGCAGCTTGGTTCGAAGCACGTTTACATGGAAGAGAGCCTCACTGTTTTCAGCAGGGCATATTCCCAGATTAGAGAGCACAGGATGGCATCCTTAAAGTCAAGAGCACCGAGGTTCCAAAATTTTGGAGTCGATGGCAAGAACTGAGGGTGCTGCAGTGGTCAGAGTGTCAGCCGCGGATCTGAGACTCCCAGGTTTGAATTATGGCTCTGCCAGGGAAGTGCGCTGGGTGACCTTGGGCAAGTCCTACTGTCTATGCCTAACCTACCTCATGGGGCTGTTGTAAGGATACAACAGAGGTGAGGATAACAACATCTACCACTTGGGGTTCACAGTGGGGAGAAAGGTTGGATATAAATGGAATAAACATATAAACTTCTCTCTACTGCATCCTCTGTGCCAGCCTGGTTGCCAAGAAAGCTTGTTGACTGCATGGAACACAGGGTACCACATCCTAGGTAGGCGGGACTCCATCTGCTTCCAGTTTTGCATGTCAAAAATCAGTCCCCTCAAGGCCACAACAAGAAGCAGACAACTAGCAAAAATCCAAACCCAACTGGGCATTGTAAAGGATTTCGGAGAGATCATCAGATATCTCTCCATTATTTCTTATCTCTCCAGATTTCGCTCTCTCTCTCTCTCTCTCCCTTCCTTACTTCCTTGGATTTATATCCCGCCCTTCCCACGGAGTCTCAGAGCGGCTTACAATCCCCTTCCCTTCCTCTCCCCACAACAGACACCTTGTGAGGTACGTGAGGCTGAAAGAGCTCTTTCGAGGACTACTCTTGAGAGAACAGCTCTGAGAGAACTGTGACTGACCCAAGGTCACCCAGCTGGCCTGCATGTGGAGGAGTGGGGAATTAAACCCGGTTCTCCAAATTAGAGTCTATCGCTCTCTTAACCACTACACCAAACTCCATTATTTCTCTATTTTATTTAAAACATTTTCACGCCCCCTTTCCACCCAGTCAAGGTTCCCCAAGGCAGGGGCCCATGCTTCCAATCCCAGGATTCCTTGAGGGAGATGCCCCCAGTAGCAAAGCCCATCTAAAAGCTGCTTCTGCTGTACATCATCAAAACTCCTTTGATCTGGGCTTCTGGGTCTGGAATGAAGACTTCTGAATCAATCACCAGGCTCAGGTTTAGAGTTCCACCCATGTTTCCAAGCATCCTGGCATGGTCTCTGGACAGCTGGTTCTCACTTAAATGACATAATACTAAAAAGACAAGGAAGTTCATGTCTGGGACCTCACAGCAAAGCTCTCCATTTTCATGCTCAACACAGTGAGCAGGCAAGGCTGTTTCATCCAAGTGGAGCAAGAACAACCCCTCCACCAAGCTTTACTCACCTTCACAAACAAAGAATTTGGACTCTCCCACAGCAACTTCCACCTTGTTTGGAATAATGTTCACCTGGAGAGAGACTGCAAAAGACAAAGAGAAGGGACAGAGTGAGACCATGGCGTTCGTATCCTGCAAAAGTGAGCTGGGCGACTGCAAGAGTCACCGTACTGTTAACCTTTCACACTAGAGCTTCTGGATAAAAATTAACACTGAGGGATTTCAACAGCACGGTCAGCATGTATCCCCCTCCCCCCCAAAAAAACCCCACTGATTTTGTTTTCTGATCTGCTCACCAGTGAACCTGGGGTTGAAAAGAAGGCCAAGACACATCTTGCCAGAGAAATTCGAGAGTCACGAGACCATTGTGAGCATTGCAGCAATGCAGGCTGGCAACTATGACCAATGCTCAATTACATCCCACACTCTCCCATGGACTCCGGGTGCCCCAGATTTACCTCTCCCTATTCCCAACTGACTCACAATCTAAGCAAGCAATCTTAAAAGGTATCTTCAGACCCTGGTACTTTCCGCATTTGCCCACCACTCAGGATTTTCTCAGTGTTCAAGTCGAGGCAATTTAAGTCCATGGCAAAACCAGCATCCAAATAACCCGGGGTAGCAGCAAGCTGAAACTGGGCTCACCACCGAAGGGAAGTAATGTAAGGCAGAAGGTTGATTGTAGTGCAGAATGGGGGGGGGGGGATTAAAATGGATTAAAAAGAAGGTTAATTTCGATGTTAGTGCAGAATTGCTCAGAGGACACTACAGTGAACATGGATCAAAAGGAGAATGCAGAAAGGACTCCTCTGAAGTTTCCCCTCAAGTCCACAAAGGAATTTGTCATTTAAGTTGCAGCGGGAGGCATTTCACACATGCCCAGAGGTGTTCCTGCCTGAACACCCCACAACTAACACCTCGGGGCCCACCCTCCTCTGACCCCCGAGGATCACTCTAGGCTCTTCTCCCTTCCCACCCAGATTTGTCTCAAGCAGCTAAACACAGCCCACCATTTTTGCGCATGAGGACCTACATTTTTTCTACAGGGTCCCATCTGAGGAAGGTCAAGAAAGACAGCACGGGGAGGCAAAAAGTTGGCTAGTCCCCGACTGCTAATTCATGAGCGATTCCCTTCTTCTCTGTCTCTACCCCACACTGCTCCTTCCAATGCCCCATTTTGCTCTCACGCTTTCCCTGGAGGTTACCATCTCTCCTTCCAATAATGCAGCAGCTGCCCTTTTAGTCTGCTTTATTTCTGTGTAATCTAATTTCTCTTGACCATATTACTTTAACATAATTCACTCCCGGGCAGAATAGCTGGGCCAAATGTAATGATAAAATGTGAAAGCTTTATTAAATTCAGGACGGCGAGAGCTAAATAGCCCGAGTCCAAAGAGACTTGGTGTCTTTCTCCCTCCTATTAATCTTCTGGTCGCCTTCTCTTGGACATGGTATGATGGCTCCTTCCAGGGTGGGCTTCTCTTGGGAATCACAAGAGGGCAGGGATTATGCTTGAGAGGGAATCATTTAATTCAAGAGTCGATGATGCCAAACTGAAGGTTGGTGCAGATTCAGAAGCAGACTTCAAAGCAAAACCACCCCTAGATGTTTGATTGACACCTTTTTACCCTATGTGAGTCTCTCTGGAACTCTAGATTCAAGTCAAATCTGGCTGTTCTACCGCAGACTAACTAAGCTGCCCTCTGTAAATATCTCGGGAACTCTGTTAACCATTTCCTTAAAAGAAGGTCAAGATCAAGAACTCCAGCTAAGCCGCTGGTCCTTCTAGCCCACTTTACTGTGCTGGGCAGGAGTCCTCAAAAGCCTCCAGCTACGGAAGTCTTACCAAACACCCACTACCAACTCCTTTTCAGTGGGACGGAGCCTAGGACCTCCTGCACGCCAAGCAAAGGCTGGACCACTGAGCCACACTTCCTTTACTGACACTGGAAGATCTTCACTCTCTCCAGTTGAGTGTGGCAGGGCATGGAATGATTTGCTCTCTAAACCCCACTCGCAGGGTACATGCTTTCTGCATGCTCCATTGTGCAAGTTGATGGTGGTAGATGGGTGAAACTGGGTTAACTGGCCACTGGGCCTTTCCAATCCTACCATCTACCAGTTCTACCCTTAATAGGCCGTGGTTCAGTGGTAGAAGAGAATGCAGGAGCTCCCAGGTTCAATTCCCAGCATCTCCAGTTAACAACTAGGCAGTCGGTGATGGGAAAGACCCCCCCCCCCCCACGTGAGACCCAGTCTGAGTGGACAACACTGACCATGATGGACCAAGGGTCTGATTCAGTAGACGTTGTTGTTATTATTATATTTCTAGACCACCCTCCCCTGTAAACAGGGCTCAGGGTGATGTACAACAGTAAAAACACAATAATAATTTTAAAAATTCAAAGTTAAAACAATAAAAATACTGCAATTAATCTGATTAGATGGTGTTGAGGAAATTGCGTCACTGTCCCACCGGGGGGGGGGGGGGAGCAGAAAGACAGGAGTGGCAGACGGATGGAAAAACACCTGGCGAAACAGCTCTGCTTTACAGGCCCTGTGAAACTGCATTAAGTCCCGCAGGGCACAAATGTTGTTTGGCAGAGCATTCTACCAGGTTGGCGCCAGGGCCAGGAATGCCCTGGCTCTGGTTGAGGGCAGCCGGATGTCTCTTGGGCCACGGATCACCAGTAAGTTCTTATCTGAGCCCAATTGCGGGGAGGGTGGGGTACAAGTGGAAGTAAGTAAATCAATCAATAAATCTGCAGAATGCAGCTGTCTTCGGGGGATATACCAGGAGAGGCTGTCCCCAAAGAGAGGTGGGTCTCAGACCATTTAGGGCCTTAAAGGTTAATACCAGAACCTTGAACACAGGTTTTCATGTGTTCCATTCTGAGACTTTAGCTCCAAGCCCCAGCTTTATTGGAGCCAATCAACTTCTGAACACCTGCAACCAAGCGCTGCCCATTGGCCAAGGAGCCAAATCACCCACTAGTGCCAATTCTCACCTTGTTCCCTACCTCAGATAGAGAAGCCATGCCTGCCAGGTGAGTTACACTGCAGGTTATCTCCTAGAGCCAAAGCAAGGCAGAACACTCCTTCGTCTTTCTCTGCGTCCCCCTAGCCAGAAACCTTTCTGGAGCAGAGAGACGCAAGCATAGACCCCTCCCAGTTGCTGGAATCTCAGACACTGGCAGCCTTTCATGATAAGTAATGAGCCATTAGGGAAGCCATAATTGGATCCTGGCTCCTTTCCGCAGACAAGCTTGTCAGAGCTTCCTGGCCTAACTCGTCCAGGTCAGAGAAAGATTTCAAGAGGGTTGACCTGATGTGTGCGATTTCTAAATTGCATCCATTAGTCGGAAAGGAAACAATAGCCATAACAGAACAACTGCTCCATCCAGCATAGCCAAAGCATTCCTCATCGCCTCTACTGCAAAGGCTTAATTTGTTAAACTGCTTGACAGCTTGAGACCACCGAATCGGCTGCCTCCTTTCAGAGCCACCGAACCCCAGAGCAATGCGCTTCAACCATCCTTCTGCCCCTTGAAAAAACTGACTGCTCCTGAAACAGCTGTGTTGTTCCTTTAATGAGAATGCAGTACTGGAGGATCCAGTGATGGGACCCTTCTGAAAAACTGGCCCCACTTGGATTCTACAGCAGCGGCTGCTAAGTAGTGGTTAGAATGTCAGACGAGGCTCCACCTCTGTCATGAAACTCGCACTTGACTGGGTCAGTCAACCCCTCTCAACCGACCCTACCTAACCTAAATGGGGATGGAAGAAACTTGAACTCTTTGGGAGAAAAGCCGAATAAAGTCGTATTACACACAAACAGAGATCCCACAGCATGGTGACAGCAAATACTCCCAAGGAGAAAGCCAGCTTCCCTCTTGGCCTGAGTCCTGAGTTCAAATCTTCTTTCAGCCCAGCACTCACGCAGTGGACCTTGGCAAGTCATAGAATCATAGAGTTAGAAGGGACCTCCAGGGTCCAACCCCCTGCACAATGCAGGAAATTCACAAATACCTCGCCCTCCACACCCCCAGTGACTGCTGTTCCATGCCCAGAAGATGACAAGAGACCTCCAGGATCCCTGGCCAGACTCGCCTGGAGAAAAAATGCTTCCTGACCCCAAAGTGGCAATCAGCATTTCTTTGGGTGTATAAGAAAGGGTCCCAAGATCTAAGCACTGAGGCAACCCTTCCTGCCCTCCTCTCTCATGATCTGTCTACGCTCACAGAATCTGCATTGCTGTCAGATGGCCATATAGCCTCTGCTTGAAAACCTCCAAAGAAGGAGAGCTCACTGGCTCCTGAGGAAGCCTCTTCCACTGAGGAACTGCTCTGTCAGGAAGTTTTTCCTAATGTTTAGCCGAAAACTCTTCTGATTTAATTTCAACCTGTTGGTTCTGGTTTGACCTTCTGGGCCAACAGAAAACAACTCCACACCATCCTCTATGACAGCCCTTCAAATACTTGAAGATGGTTATCATATCACCGCTCTCTCACACTCACTCTCTCTTGTCCTCAGCCCTTTTTCTGCTTTGGGGATCTTGCCAGTGAGCAAAGGATAAAAAGCATTGCAAATAAATCATCAGTGGGCTGGATCCAGGAGGAATTTTCACCAGCCCCCCCCCCCCCAATATTGTAGATCCCCAATTGCCTCTGATGGTGCTCTTAAGTGATTCCTGTCTTCCAAAAGCAGCATTTGGGGGTACTCAGTGGACTGCAGCGGGGGGGAGGGGGAGTTCTGCTCTGTTGGCAGAAGTTGTAAACAGTATCTGGATCCCACCCATTAAAATCTACAACACAGGGATACTAAGCCCAAAATGTTATGTGTGATATGGTATTGCTATAAACATGTATGCAGAGCTTTAACATGCTTCACATATGTTATCTCAGTTATCCCCACAACAACCCTGCAAGGTACGTATTATAAGTCTAGTATTACAGATGAGGGAGGAGAACCACCGAGGCTCAGCACCTAACGACTTCATAGCATAGCATCACCTGAGCACTCCACGTGGGCATCCTTGTGGGATAACTGCCTACCATGTGGTACGTACGGGGCTGTGTTTGAAGAGATGGCACTGAGTTTAAGCCTTACCCGCAGCATTTGGGGGGGCAGAGGGCTGCTCCCACGCTAGAAGATTTCGCTTCTCCTGAAAAATTTGGTTGCTAGATTATTAGTGTCTGTTTTTTTTTTTTTACCAAAAACCAGTCTGACACCCCTTTGGACCTACGGCATTTAGCTGCCGTATCCTGAACAGACCCTCGGTCCATCAGGGTCAGTACTGTCTACTCAGAGACGCAGTGGCTCTCCAGGGTTTCAGGCAGAGTTCTTTCACATGACCTACTACCTGGTCCTTTTAAACCAGAGATGCCAGAGACTGATTCTGGGACCTTCTGCGTGTCAAGCAGGGGCTCTGCCACTAAGCCACAGCCCCTTCCCTCAGTGGCAGACCCAAGTACTCACGGCTAAGAGCTGCTGACTGACTCCTCCATCCTCACGAACTCGTCTACTCCCCTTTCACAAGCCAGTGACCATCACACAACTTGTGGCAGCAGATTCCTTTCAGTGGCACATTATGTGAAGAGCCACTTTTCTGTGCCTGTTCTGAATCGACACCTGTCGGCACTTCAAGGAACTGTGATGAATCCTTCTGGGTTCCTTCAGTTCCAAAGGGAACTCGAAAGGGGGGGGGGGGAGTTAATGGAGGGTTGGTTAATGGACAGTTGAGTCCTACGACCTCAGATTCAAACAGCTTTTCTCAGAAGTGCCAACAACAAAGAATCTGCCTCCTTGGCCCTGATTTACTCCCTCCCAGAACCACCTCAGGACGGCTGTTCTCTTCCTATAAATAAGCTGCTGCTGTCAACACCGCTGAGCCAGACTTTAAAAATGTCACTGTCTGGTTCGGGAGCTGCTGTGAAACGGTGACAGGTTGACAGGCGACCATACGATGTGTCCCCGTCCGCCACAGTTGTCGGTCGAGGAAAGAAAAGGCATGACCCAGCAGGGTTTTGGCCAGAGCGTCCAGAGACTGAGAGTCTGGAATTTGATTTCAGCAGAATGGCGGAAAGGTCTGTCTCAAATGCACTGCTTCTGACAGATGAATTCGGGCCTTTGGATCTGGGGCTTCAGAAGCACAGCAGGTTTGAGACAGAGAGGCCAACCGAGGCTATCAACCGATTTGATCTTTTTCATTGTTTAACTGGCTTTTAATTTGGTAAACATAAATACATAGCCCTGATCTGGGTGGTACAGGCTGGCTTGATTTTGCCAGATCTTGGAAGTGGAGTAGGGTCATCCCTGGTTAGGCCACCAAGGAAGTCCAGGGTTGCTACGCAGAGGCAGGCAATGGCAATACCACCTCTGAACGTCTCTTGTCTCGAGAACCCTATGGGGTTGCCATAAGTCGGCTGCGACTCAACAGCACTTTTCACCAGCACCAAATATATAATATTACTCCTTTATGAAGCTAAATTTCAAGGGGTCCCCCAAGGAAAGAAGCCATTGTTTTGTATGTGTGATTGTTTAGATGTTAAACACTTACCCAAAAAACGATACACAAGTATACACTCCTCCATTAGGGATAACATTATGCATAAGCCCCAGCATTTCATCCATCACAAGCAGAAAGAGCAAACCCAGCAGCTCAGATTCTCCAGGCAACAGACCCTTTAGCCAGGCCCATAGCTAGCCAAGGGCTGTGGGGGGTGACGTCCCTCCTGATTTTGCCCCACCCTCTCCCAGTCCCTCCCTGCCCCCCCCAGTCCCTGTTGTGGCCAGCGGTGACCACAAAGCCTGCGTGTCTTGTGGCTGGCCGGGAGGAGGAAGAGAAGAGGGGCCAGGTGGAGAAGTGGGGTCTAGGGCAGGGAGGTGCCTCCCGGGATCGACTGGCTGGTCTCCCTGACGCCCTGGCCCTCACCCCTGCTCCCCAAGTGACTGCAGGCCAGAGGGAGGGCAAGCAGAGGGAGTTAAGTCCCCACCCACCCCACCCGTGTCCTCCTCGCCTGGGCGGTGAGTTTCGCTTCAAGGCCAGAGGAGATGGTCACAAGAGACGAGCGAGTGTGTGGTGGAGAAGGCCGGGGGTAGGAGGAAGAGCCGACTGCAGGCTGAGCTGCAGGAGCTCAAGACGGCCTTCCTGGAGAGCGGCCTGTCAGCGAGGCTGGGGGAGGCGGGCGGCTGCCGGGGGCGCTCATCTCCAAGGGAAGAGGTGCCCCCAACCCGTCTTCACCCCCACCCCGAAAATTGCCTAGCTACGGCTTAATCCAAACTGAAGGCCCTGCAGAATTAAGTAAAATTTTGTCAGGCCAACCAGAAAGCCCTTAATGGCTAGTGCCATCTTCAGCACTAAAGCGAGGGCAGTCCATGGTTGGGGGCCAGAGGCAGAACAGCTGTCTCCAAAGATCCCGAAAAGGCAAGGCCTGTTCCCACAAAAGAGCACCCTGCACAGGTCTCGGCAGTCCTGGACTTCTGGGGTGTCACTGACAGTCACCAACACCAGGGCCAACCTTAAGGTGATGTCTGTTGATCCAAGATCAGTACCTGTGTATCCACCACCCCTTCCCCCTCCGCCACAGACCCTCCTGGCATCGTGATGTTCTGACTGGTCATGTCCCACAGCACTGACCGCCACAGACAGAAGGCAGGGAAATGTGAAACATTGAGGCGCCAGGACATGGGCACATTCTCCTTGAAAAGCAAGCCTCACAGTTCCTGTTTCTAACAGTGGCCATTCATTTTCCTGGGCGTCTGGCCTGGGCCACAGTTCGAAGGAAAAACCAGGCTTCAGGGGTCTCCCTCGTCTGGCTGACACTTGACAGCGTTCTCCACCACCACCAGCACGATCACCACCACACGCATGTCTAAGAAGTGGTGCTGGAAATCTGCAACCAATGAAGACTTGCTGGAGGAAGGATTGGTCATATTTATTTATTTATTCAATTCAGTTCAATTTGCTAGGCTGCCCTTCCCTGCAAGCAGGGCTCAGGGCAGCTTACATCAAATATTTCATTAAATAATAATTTAAAAAAACTACTAAAACAATATACATCAGATAATACAGCTTCATTATTTAAGATGGCAAAAAATTTCTGTTTCCACCAGCTCCCTGGCTGAAGGGGTGGGGGCTGGGTAGGAGGGTCGGAGAGTCCCAGCTGTCGCTGTCCTCAACCGAAGGCCGGGCGGAACATCTCTGCCTTGCAGGCCCTACGGAAAGGTCCCACAGGGCCTGGATATTTTCAGGCAGAGAGTTGAGCCACCTATTCTACAAACCATGCAGTGACAATCATCCATTGGCTGTATACATACAGGATCTCTTTCAATGCTATGAACAGGTCTCAGGCTGTGTTTCAGGGCCAGGAAATCAGTACTGGTGGGAGGAGGACACACTGGCCCAGAGCGGTGTGCGCTGTGCACTGAAGAAAGCCGGGGAGTGAGGCCTGTCAGAGTTGCCTCCCGAACCCATCCATTTGTGGATCACCTCTGGGCCATTTAAGGCATTAAGTCCCCAGGAGGCCACTTGCCAGGCCTTCCCCATTCTTCTTCCAATCACATTTGTCCAAGCTTTGCTGCCCATATCAATTCATTAGAGATTCAGTTTCCCAATTCATAAAACTGGCCTTCCATTTGCAAAGCATCTCCAGGGAAACGGATGGCTTCTGTGATCCAAAGTGACTCAGCTGAGGCACGACATGGAAAGGAAGGGGAAAAAAGATGTGCACCGGTCTGGCTCCAAGGGAGGAAGAGCGCCAAAGGGATCTGTCACTCGAAGAAGACTCCCAGCCCAGTCTCCCAGAGCAAGAGAGAAAAGGAGGTGCGGAGTGGAGGGCAAGGACTCTTGCACCAGTCTCGGGTCAGACAGCTAGGGCACTATGGCCAGGGCAGCAGATCAGAAGAGTACAGATAGGGGGGTGCCAGAGCATGGAACAGAGCCATGCGCAAACCACATGCAGGGACGGAGAGGGCACGGTGGAGGAACGGCAACACCAAGACACAAGCCCATACCAGCTGGACTAAAATTCACAATGGTGCCACCTGAAAATACCCATGGGTACCACATAGCAAATGGCATGGACTAAGCAGGATGCTGGGCAAGTCTGCACGTCTGCAGCCTGGAGTGTCTTCACTTCTAAAATCTTCTAAAAGTGAGGAAATGGGGGGCTTTCCTCCTCCCTTCCGACTCTTTTCTGAGGCTCTGTAGCAGCAAGGAGTCAGCAACTGGGAACCTTTGTGCCAAATCTGGCCCCTGCTGACATCTCTTGGCTCCTCCTCCTGACTGCCAACTTAGAGCCCATAGAGGGTGTTGGCCATGGTGGTGATATCACTGGTAATGGAACTGGCCAGCAAGTAGCCAGGGGAGGAGGGAATCTGGCTCCATTATACCTACGTTTCAAAAGACAAACTCCATGGCAGGAACTATTAGGAAAAGGACTACAATCAGTGTTCCCTCTAAGCTGAGTTAGTGTGAGCTAGCTCACAGTTTTTTAGCCTCCGGCTCACACGTTTTTGTCTTTGCTCAGGAAAGATGGCTCCAGAGCAAACTAATCTATGCAGTAGCCAAATTGCTCATTCACAACTTTAATGCCAGTAGCTCACAAAGTAGATTTTTTGCTCACAAGACTCCACATCTTAGAAGGAGCATTGACTGCAATGCCCTTGTATGGAGCTATGGTGTGGCCTTATTTGGAAGAGTGGGCGGGTCTGGTTGCTGTATCTCAAAGTACCAAGGAGGGCAATCGAGATAATCAAAGGATTGGAGCACCTTTCCGATGAGGAAAGGCAAAAGACTTTAGACTTTTCAGTCTTGAAAAAAGAGGGGAGAGAGGTATAGAAGGAGGATAGAGGGAGCTCTTTCTCCTTCTTCCATAATGCTTAAATTCGGGGGTGCCTAAGGTAAGGTGTTGCGAAATAGGTTCAGAACAGACAAAAGGGGATGCTTCTTTTTATTCAATGAATCCATAATTCACCGCTTGTAGAGGTAGGGATGACCACAAGCACAAATAATGCTAAAAGGGGTTTAGGCAAGTTCACGGAGGAGTGGTCTATTGATGGCTACTAGCCACGGTGAAGAAAAGGAACCTCCATGTACAGAGGGAGTAAACCTCCGAAACCCAGGGCTGGGGCGGGGGCAGCATCAGGAGACAGCCTCAACCTTCATGTTCTGCTCACTTAGCTTTCCAGGGCAACCGGTGAGCTGTTAGAAACAGTACTAGAAGATGGACCTCTGCTCTGAGCCAGCAAGCTCTACTTATGTTCTAAAATCTGCAACTGAATTTGGAGATAAGCAAAGGCATTAGGGATTTTTCTCTCCATCACCAACCTCTGGTGTTTTTTGAACGACATACCAAAGTCCCATTTGCTAGAGCAGACAAAGGAAGGGAGAGGGGGAGGATGAAAGACCATGAGTATGGGAACCATGACAAAAGAGCCGATGGAGGAATCTCTGGGTTGCATGCTAGGAACCCAGTTGCCAAAATACCCTGTAAAAATTCAAGAGGCAGTTCCAGAAGCACCCTTCTAATGTCTAAAGGATGCAAGTTGCATTCTCTGTCTCCTCTAAAGAAAAGGAATCTTCCAGAACTGTACAAAACCAGAATGGCTGAGCAAACAGCCCTCTGCCAACCGTAGCTATCCAGTACCTCTCCCAGCCTGTGAGCAAATTACATGGCATTTGCTCAGCCTCCTTGCTTTTGGGAGGTCTCCTACTTTCTCCTTCATTTACCTTCCCCAGAACAATTGATAGGTGGAGGGTGGGGCCTTAAGCCGTCCAAATCCTGCCGTTCTGACACAGCATGGTGGGCACAGCCACAAAATGGCTGCCACAACCAAAGGAATATTTTTAAAAGTGAATCAAATCTCCAATTTTTATTTATTTGATTTCTAGCCCTTCCTCCCCTGCACAGCAATGTAAATACAAATCTTAACAGTAACAAATTAACCTAAATATAAAATACTCTCTAAAACATTATATATACATCAATCAACTGTTAGACAATAAGATGGCAGCCGGTAATACAAATTAAAACACCCACTCCCACAGGCTCTACATGTATGCAGCAGTAGATGTTAACTAATACTGAGGCAAGTGGGTGAACAAAGAGACCAAACAAGACTGAAACATAACAAAGCATGACGGAGCATGACCGAGCAGGGGGAGGCCAATGCAGATGAACTTCTGCCGCTTCAACCATAGGCCTGGAGGAACATCTCCACTTTACAGGCAGAACTGTACTGCATCCCGCTGGGCCTGGGTCTCACTTGGGAGAGCGTTCCACCAGGCCGGGGCCAGAGCTGAAAAGGCTCTGACTGTAGCTAAGTGGATACCTTTCAGACCAGGGATCATCAGAAGTTGTTGATCCACAGAGCGCAAGGCTCTTTGAGGGACATACCAGGAAAGCCTTGCTGGGGAAAGCTCCACCTGACTCTACCCACTTTCTAAAAGCACTTGGTGGGCACCATGTTGGGGAGGTCTGCTATGGAGTCTTCAGTTTTCAGTCTCAAGTCTGGAAAACAAGGAGCTGCCCTCCGGGCATGCCAGCTTCGGCACATTCTTGGGAGTTCTAGGGTAATTAGCAAAAAACATCCTTGCCGTGTCTCACAGGGACTGCACCCCCATCCCTCTTATCATCATCCCAGTGTGCAGTCACATCTGTCCTGTCCAGCTAGCTGGCTACATGGTCACCTATTTATAGGAGAGGCCAAATACACGTGCCTTGTTCTGGCGCTGTCTTGGCCGCCAGGAATTATCGGCCTATATTTGGCCCATTAAAAGCAAGCTCTATAATAATCCTGTGAAAGTTGGAGAGAAGCACTGCTGGGTCAGGTAGAGCGTAATGCACTGCTACCAGCTGGGCGCTGCTATACTGCGGATTTAATAGACTGGCTTAACAGGCGCTCCCTTCTCCCTTGTCAGAACCGAGGGGACTGAAGTTCTCAAAAATGAAAACGCCTGGCACTCTCGCCAAACTACAACCCCCAGTATTCTTTGTAGAAATCAAAAGGGGCACAAATATTCATTTGCAGTACTGAAGTGCTCTCAGAGCTATTGCCAGTGAAAGCCACTGCCCTTCAATGAAACTGAGCTAGTGCATCATCTGTACTCCAGCAAAGTCAAAAGAAAACCACTCACAACCAATTTGTTTGTAGGTGTTGTTAACTGCGTGCCCTGAGGACCGCCTTCTCCCAGACAAACCTACCTGCTCACTCTGGTCATCCTCGGAGGCCCTGCTTCGGTTGCCCCCACTATCTGAGGCTAAACAGGCAGCAAACGGAGAAAGGGCCTTCTCGGTCGTGGCACCAAAACTTTGGAACTCCCCTTCCAGGCAGATTCATCTGTTTGGTGTCTTTTGCCAGCAGGAGAAGCGCTTTTTGCTTAGTCTGGCAAACCCCAATAACAGCTATTGGCCCTCCTCCTAGTGTTGTTTGTGTGTTTAAACTGAACTTTATAATTTTAGCTCTTTTTTGTGTAAATGTTTTAATGTTTTTATGCGCGTCACTTAGTGGACCCTGACTAGGTGGGAAAGCAGCATTAAAATGTTTTAGATTAATAAATAAAATATTGTGGCTCCTTTCACACATCACAAAAATGAGCGCCCCCCCCCCCCCCCCAACCAGCCACTGAGATTACATCAATCTCGAGGTCGTTTTGCTCCTTATCAAAATAATGCTCCATCCACTCCGGGCTCTGAAAAGGGACAGGGGGCCCCATCTGCTCAACTCCTTTGTTAACAAACCCAAGACAGTAATGGGTGGACAACACTTTATTCCCCCCCCCCCCCCCCCGGTGGTGGATACAGCTGTGACCAGAGCCAGGCAAAGCTGTCCTCTCCAGATTTCAGCAAGCGAACTGAAGAGATAATTTCCCGGCTTCTCGTGCTGTCCAGAGACGAACAACTGCCTTTGTCATACAAGACACAATTCAGCACGCAGTACGACAGCTACCTCGGCTGACCTCTTTTGCCGCAGCAACCAAACGTCTAGACAAACATGAAGAACGGGAGAGGAGGGGGGAGGCCTCGTTTTACCACTGGGATATGAGGTGACGCAGATCTTCTCCTGCTTCCCTTATCTCTGGGGCCAGAGCGCCGAGCGACAGTGCGGCAGGCCCGATACGTAAACAGGGATGGAGGATCAGTGCCCCCCTCCCCGCTCTGGACCTATTTGGAGAAAGCATTTTGCATACTAATCGGTCTCTCTCTCCTCCATCTTCCTAATCCAGCTAATCTCTATCCCTCAGTTTGAAAAGGGCAAGAAAGACTAGATAATGGGTTTGAGCCGAAACAACATCAGAGTCGAACCAGGCAACCTCATTAACGGCCGGCGGGTCCCAGGGCTTAGTCGAGCAGGGCAGACTCCCGGAGCAGAGACAAGAGGCTTAAGCACTCAGGCCAGTTCAAAGCGATCCCCGTGGGAGAGAATCCTCCTCTGAAACACAACCCTGGAGAGATGGCTAAGTGGCCCAGCGACCCAGACAGACTCTGGAGAGCCCTAGGCCCAGTGTTCAAGGTTTGCCTGCACCTCGGCCCAGGGGTGGGGGTGGGGGAGCATGCTAGGCTGGGTGCACAGGAACAAATGCCCCTCCATTCAAAATATAATGCTAGATATCAGGGGATAGGGATCTATGTCCACATGTCTCCCTAACATGAAAGATTTCTGTACTCAGAGAGCACTGTTTCACAGCAGAGTGTTTCATCCAGTGTTCCCTCTAAGCTGAGTTAGTATGAGCTAGCTCACAGATTTTTAGCCTCCGGCTCACACATTTTTGTCTTAGCTCAGGAAGGATGGCTCTAGAGCAAACTAATTTATGCCACAGCCAAATCGCTCGCTCACAACTTTAAGGCCAGTAGCTCACAAAGTTGAATTTTTGCTCACAAGACTCCACAACTTAGAGGGTGCATCCCATCACCCATAGTTCTCTCCCACCCTGGGAAAACTGATTTCCGGGGGCATGGGACCTGTGTAGAACTTCTCAAGTCAGCAGACTTGAGCAGTTTGGAGCACTCCTTACAAAGGCACAAGAAGATGGACCCAGAGATCTTTTTTTTAAACAGATCTCTGCTGTTTCAGCGACAACGACTAGTCCCATAATGAATGGGCAAGAATCTTTTCCAAAGCTTCCTGGTTATGTTTATGGTTATTGTTCCACCTTTGTTTTCCCCAGGCCAGAAATAGCTGTTTATTTTTGTATTACTTTCTCTTTCCTTGTGCCAGATTTTTCCTGTTAACATCAATGCATTTTGATGTCATTTTTGTGCCAGTTGCATACAAAGCGTCTACATATGGCATACAAGCAACACAGCAACAAAACTGGGGTGAACCAAAACCCATGGCAACTTATGAAATCAAAAAGACACAGAAATGGCCAAGCAGGTGTCAGAATCTGCAGATTCTAACAAGGGTTTCTGGGGATTCATGCTATACTTTGTAATCTGTCTATGCAATGTAACTCTATATTCCTGTTTACTGCTTATTAGTTTGAACCCTGTAATTGCATATTCATTGATCCTGAGCTATGACTCTGACTAGGTCTGGTCTATGTAACTGTTTGCCCGGGAGAGTGGCGACTTCAAAGCATGAGAACAATGGGCCTCTCACCCTCCTGCCTCCGCATTCCTTTCCTCCCTGCTGGGAGGACAGGGACCTGTTCTTATCAACGTGCGAAAGCCTTGGGGAAAGCTATTTGTTATGTGAAAGATGGTTACATCTAAGAGGTCTGGTTTGGGAAGGGAAATTTACTGCTTCACACCTCACCTTCTTTCCTGTGGGAAGCAAACGGCCAGCGGACCTTTTGCCCGCGGTTTTCCCCCCCTGTTGATTGGTTACCTATGGGCAATTCAAATTGTGCTGGAGGGTATATTAGACCTGCTTCTATTGTATATGTTATCTCTGACAATAATCCGAGGACCTGTACCAATGTAGAAACTGGAAATAAAGAACTGTGTTTCATCAACAAAGATCTGATCCTTGACTACCTTGAGCAGAAGCCTCACAGATTGTCAGAGATCTGTGACTGGGACTTGGCCGTTCCTGACCATGTCGGACGACGGTACTCTTCCCATCCCTACAACCGAAGATCAACCGGTGACCCCGGCGGACCAGGGTGCCGGTGGTGGAGGCGGCGGCGGGGAGCCCGAAGTGCCAGCGACTACGGCTCAGGGGGCTTACTACATACCACGACCACCTCCTCATCAGAGCGTGACCCCGAGGTACTCATGGAGCCATTTCGGTCGCGGGACCATAGACTTGTGGGTGCACGATCGGAAGGGGGCACGGGTCTCGATCCAAGGAGACCGCACCGAGCACGGGAAGCTGAGCTTTTTGGGAGACGAGCGAGAGACGATCTACGGGGGAGACTGGCGTCCCCCGCCCCTGGAGGAGGAGAGAGGCGCACCCTACAGGCCCGATCTCTACGGGGAAGACCAGACCCAAACCCTAGATCGTATGATGGGGGATTTACGACTGCAACTCACCGCGGAGTTGCGAGAGATAGCCCTCGACCTGCAGTACCAGTTCCGCGACGCCCTGACAGCTATGCAGGCAGCCCAGCCAGCCCCAGGAGGGGCCAGAGCCCCAGGAGGGGGAGTCCCGCAGCAACCGGTCCCCCCCGGGGGAGTTCCCGCAGGAGTCATCCCACAACAAGTGCCGCAGCAGGTCCCGCAACTCGTCCCCCGCCCAGTTCCCGCACCCGTACCAGCACCGGCCCAGGCGCCGGCAGGGCCGATGATCCGCCAGGCACCCACCGATCCGTTGACGGCTACTTTCGATGGGGACCCCGAGAAGCTGCGATTCTTCCTCATAGAGATCGAGCGGTTTCTAGACACCTGGGGGCATCTCTACCCCACCGAGAGGGACCGGATTGGCTACATAGGGTCCAAGCTGAGGGACACCGCCAGCGACTGGTATGTGAGCCTGCACAACGCCCCCGGGCCTGAGTTGCGCTCCGTGCACAACTTCATGTGGGCCCTCAGGCAACACTATGAAAACCCCTTGGGAGAAGAGAAGGCTCGGAACCAGCTGCGGAAGCTGACCCAGGGGCGGTCCTCAGTGAGGGAGTACACCGACAAGTTCCGGCGCATAGCAGCTAAAATTCGCGGCTGGACCCAGGACCTCTTCATCGAAAAATACCGGGAGGGTCTCAACCCCGAGGTGTACGAGACGGTACTGCGAGGGGGAAGACCGGGCTCTTTAGCCACCTGGATGAGAGCGGCCGCGGACGTGGAGGAACATTTCACCCTCATCAAGATGAGAACTTCAGCAACTGCCCAAGCCAAAGCTGCCCAGAAGGTGAAGCCCAAGCTGAGCGTCCAAGAGATCCAGGACTCCCGGTTCAAACAAGGGCTCTGCATGCGGTGCGGAGAGGGCGGTCACTTCGCCTTGGCGTGCCCCCGCGGCGGTGGAAAAGTTCCCAAGACCTCCACCCCGGTGGCCGGAAGCACCCCCAGCAAAGGGAAGACCTCATTCAAGCCCCGGGCGTTACAGCTGGAAGGGGCCTCGAGCGAGCAAGGAGAGCTGGAGCTGACGGAAGCACAGGTGTCGGGAAACTCCAACGGCCTGCAGTGAGCGGCGCAGAACTGCAGGTCCCCATCTGCGACGCGCCATCCCCGGTGAGCATCCCTGGCCCCTTACTGTATATGGTAGTGACTGTGATAGCACCCGGGACTGGGACCCACGTCCGGATGCGTGCCTGGGACTTGATTAGCCCCTTAGTAGTAGATGGGCTAGGCCCCAAAGTCACCCCATTGGGGGAGCCACTTACGTTTACCCAAATGGATGGGTCGGAAATGAAAGAGGCATGTGTGGCAGAGACTGAGACACTAATAGTGGGGACCGGGGAACACTGGGAGAGGAGAGCTTTCATCATTACCCCCAACACCCAGTTCCCCATGGTGTTGGGCAGCCCCTGGTTAAGCTCCCACGACCCCTACATCAAATGGAGCGAGGGGAAAATCTCGTGGGTGGACGAGAAGTGCCACAACCATAAGTGGAACTTGGGATGGGGATCGGGTCCCCCAGCACCTCTCCAAGTGGCGGCGCTCACCCTGGTGCCTTCCACCATTCCCAGGGAATATCGAGATTTAATGGGGGTGTTCAGCGAAACAGAGGCGGATGAACTACCCCCTCACAGACTATCGGACTGCGCCATAGAGCTGATCCCGGGAGAAAAGTTGCCAAAGGGAAAACTCTATTCCATGAGCCCCTCGGAGAGGGAGGAGCTAAGGAAGTTCCTAGACAAGAACTTGGAGCGAGGCTTGATCCGCCCTGCTAAGTCCCCCTTCGCTGCCCCTGTTCTGTTCAGGAAAAAGAAGGACGGGGGGCTACGTTTGTGCACGGACTACAGGGGCTTAAACACAGTGTCAGCCTCTAACGCCTACCCCCTCCCCCTTATCAAAGACCTGCTAACAGAAGCGGCCAAAGGGAAGGTGTTCACTAAGTTGGATCTTCGAGACGCATACTTCCGGGTGCGCATCAGGGAGGGGGACGAATTTAAAACTGCCTTTAACACACCATTGGGGCAGTTCGAATACCTGGTGATGCCGTTCGGATTAAGTGGCGCACCGGGGGTCTTTATGAGTTTGATAAATGAAGTGCTACACAAGCATTTATTCAAGGAGGTGTTATGTTACTTAGATGATATCTTGATTTATTCTGCTGATAAGAAGGAGCACGTAAAATTGGTCCAAGAAGTGCTGTCTACGCTGTTGAAAAATCAGTTGTATGCTAAGCTGTCGAAATGTGAATTCCATAGGGATTCAGTGGACTTTCTGGGGTACCGCATTTCCCAAAAAGGGTTGGAAATGGATCCTGCCAAGGTAGAGGCAGTAGTGAAATGGGAGGCGCCTCGAACAAGAAAACAGCTGCAGAGTCTATTAGGATTTTATAATTTCTACCGCACCTTCCTGAAAGACTTCACCACGGTCACTCTCCCGCTAACCGAACTCCTCAAAACCAAGGGGAGGGGCCCGGAAGCCGGGAAGCCCGGGGAGAGAATAGCCTGGTCTGAGAATTGCCAAAAAGCGTTTGAAACTCTCAAGACCCTGTTTACCTCAGAACCCATTTTGGCCCACCCCGATGAAACCAAAGAGTTTGTGATTCATGTAGACGCTTCTGATGTGGCCATGGGGGGTGCCATCCTACAAAAGGGACAGGATAATAAATTACACCCTCTGGCTTATATATCAAAAAAGTTTAATGAGACAGAGAGGAACTGGTCAGTATGGGACAAGGAGGCCGCGGCCATACCACTGGCTTTCACCACCTGGCGGCATTGGCTAGAGGGAGCGCAGACCCCTTTTGAAATTTGGACTGATCACAAAAACCTGGAGGCTCTGCGCACCCAAAGGTCCCTGAATGCCAAACAACTCCGATGGGCGGATTTTTTCTCAAAATTTAATTTCGTGCTCAAGCATTTTCCTGGGAGAGCCAATTCGTTAGCAGACGCGCTGTCCAGATTGCCCCAGCACGAGAGTCAAAAGGAAGAAGTGTTCGACTCCATGTTTTCCCCCCAACAGTTGGGAGGAGCTGTCACTACCCGAAGCCAAAGCAAGCAGGCAGCGGTAGAGTCGTGGGGGGACAAATGGGGGGGGACTACTCCCTGGAAGAAGCTGAAGAATTAGGAAGCACAGAGGAATGCTCCCTCCGGGAAAATAAATGCTGGTATCATGGGGACAAGCTCGTGGTACCTCGGGCCAGAAGAAAAGACATACTGCTAACTTGTCATTCATCAAAACTAGCAGGACACTTTGGGTTCTTAAAGATGCTTAACCTAGTCCAGAGACAATTCTGGTGGCCACGCATGCGCAAAGATGTCTTGGACTTTGTTACTGCCTGCCAAACCTGTTTGATGTGCAAAAGGAGGGGGGGAAGTCCCAGGACTGTTGCATCCTTTGCCCACCCCCTCTCGGCCATGGGAAGCGATAGCTATGGACTTCATCACCAACCTGCCACCCTCGAAAGGGAAAACTGTTATTTGGGTGGTGGTAGACATGTTTTCGAAGCAAGCTCATTTCACCCCGTTCAAGCAGTTACCCACCGCCAAAGGGCTGGCTAAAGCATTTTTCAATCACGTGATCAGACTACATGCTTTTCCCAGACGCGTGGTATCCGATAGGGGCAGTCAGTTCGTTGCCAACTTCTGGCGGGAGCTTTTGAGTCTGATAGACATTGAACCAGCCATGAGCTCGGGTTACCACCCAGAGACCGATGGCCAATCCGAACGAACTAATCAAATCCTGGAGCAGTTCCTAAGATGTTACACTAACTACCATCAGGACAATTGGGTGGAGTTACTGCCTTTTGAGGAGTATAGTTATAATAATGCTATTCATTCATCCACGGGTGTATCCCCTTTCATGGCTGTGGGAGGCTTCGAAGGAAAACCCCTACCCACCATAGAGGAAACGTCAGACACCCCCCCCCCCCAGACTTCAAACGTTGGTGGGCGGATTTGCAAGACTCATGGCCGCTGATTGCTAAAACTCTGGACAAAGCTAAAGAGGATTACAAGAAGTATGCGGATCGTGGCAGGGCTGAGGGTTGGGACCTACAACCAGGGGACTCGGTCTACTTGTCCACAAAAAATACACATGGATTGCAACCCAGCAGGAAACTGGGGTGGAAATATGTCGGCCCCTACAAAGTGTTGTGCAAGATTTCTGATGTGTCTTTTGAACTGGAATTGCCTAAGTCACTGAGTTCTGTGCATCCTGTTTTTCATTTCAGCTTGTTGAAGAAGAATCCTGGGCCGAATGCATGGCATCCAACTCCTCCGACTCCTCCTCCACTGATGAAGGGGGGGGCATCCCATTTTGAGATTTCTGAAATCCTTGATTCTAAAATGCGTAGGGGCCGCTTGCTGTATCTAGTCAAGTGGGTAGACTTTGGTCCGGAACTAAATGAATGGGTTCGTTCTGAAAATGTTCATGCTCCTAAATTAGTTCAAGCTTTCCATAATAAATTTCCTAATAAGCCGGGGTAGATGAATTTTTCGGGTGGCAGTGTGTCAGAATCTGCAGATTCTAACAAGGGTTTCTGGGGATTCATGCTATACTTTGTAATCTGTCTATGCAATGTAACTCTATATTCCTGTTTACTGCTTATTAGTTTGAACCCTGTAATTGCATATTCATTGATCCTGAGCTATGACTCTGACTAGGTCTGGTCTATGTAACTGTTTGCCCGGGAGAGTGGCGACTTCAAAGCATGAGAACAATGGGCCTCTCACCCTCCTGCCTCCGCATTCCTTTCCTCCCTGCTGGGAGGACAGGGACCTGTTCTTATCAACGTGCGAAAGCCTTGGGGAAAGCTATTTGTTATGTGAAAGATGGTTACATCTAAGAGGTCTGGTTTGGGAAGGGAAATTTACTGCTTCACACCTCACCTTCTTTCCTGTGGGAAGCAAACGGCCAGCGGACCTTTTGCCCGCGGTTTCCCCCCCCCTGTTGATTGGTTACCTATGGGCAATTCAAATTGTACTGGAGGGTATATTAGACCTGCTTCTATTGTATATGTTATCTCTGACAATAATCCGAGGACCTGTACCAATGTAGAAACTAGAAATAAAGAACTGTGTTTCATCAACAAAGATCTGATCCTTGACTACCTTGAGCAGAAGCCTCACAGCAGGCCCCTCCCTTGTAGCAATCCCATCTCCGCCCCCCCCCCCCCAAATCCTTTCTATTGTATCTCCCGACTGATGTGAGAGCACATCCTATGAATCTGCTATTGGGTTTCTTCACAGAGCATTGGCTTTTAGCGCCCTAGTCAATTACTCAGCAATGGGGGACGGGCCTAGGTGCTAAGCCAACCAAGAACTGGCTATACCTCTTAAGTGATAGTTATCCCTTAAATAAAATGCAGGAAGTCCTCCTCAACCACAGATACAGCTTGCAAATGTGAGCTATATAAAGTGAATGGTCCATGAGCCAGAGGCGCTAAAGGTATATTGTAAGCATGCCGGAAATCCGGCAACCCAAGTCGCAGAAAGCAAATGTCTTCTGGAAGGGAACACCGTCTTCATCGGCCACCAAGAGACCGACTGGGTTGTCTGGATCCTGCCATGTCTCCTCCCCTCCTCGAAAAAAAACCCCTGGCCCATCAAAAGGCAGCTGAAGTCCAGGCTTCTGGCAACAAAGGGTATTAAACTTTTTGCAGCGGGGAAAACCAACAGCAAGCAGGTAAAATGTCTTTCAGAGAGGCTTCTCTGCCCTCACTGATATGACCGAGCACCAGCGCGGTGGAGTGGTTGGATGAGGACTGGGGTTTAAATCTCCACTAAGCCACGGAACCCACTGGGTGTCTCTGGACAAATCACTCTTTCCTCCTAAGATTGCTGAGCAGGAGGGGGGAAACCATGCACGCAGTCCTGAACTCCATGAAGGAAGGGCAGGGTAAGAATCTCACAGACAAATTTTCTCACTGAGGAGCTCCTGATAAGCTCCCCAGGAATTGCCAGTATAGTTTCCCATAGGGTAACAGCCATGGGATCCTATCCTTGAACGTGTGAATGGTGGATGGGCAGCATCTCAGGGGCCATTTTGTACTCCAGACCGTCATGGGAAAGTCAGGCATGACCGAATTTTGCAATGCTGACATCACGAGAATGAGGGATGTGCTCAGGTGGAGAAGTTACCGATAAAGACAGGTGTTTGCATACAACAAAAAGAAACATGAGGCATCGCAGTGTGGAATTAACATGCATTGAAATGAGCATCTACTGACCCAGGTGTTGAGATCTTTTCAGACGATGTATTCACAAGGGTGCCAAGAAGCAATGCTGAGGGAAGTGAAGGGGAGGCACTTCTAATTCGGTAAAGTGCTTTTTATTAACTACAGAGGAGAGGTGGAAAAGCCAAGAGGAAAAAAGGTATCTAAACTAGTGCAGACAATGAACGCATTCCTGATTATGAGTAACAAATTTAACAAAAAAAAACCCTTAAGACGACCCCAACTGAATACATTGCAGATACACGGACAATTGATTAAACCCATCAGTGATTTCCCAACGTGGAAAAGGCAGTTTTAAGGGGGAAGAAGGGGGGAAAAAACAGGTTGGAGTCTTTTGTGGAGGAGATTTTAGCACAGAATTGGAGGGGGGGGGTAAAAAGTGTCCTAGCCACAGCGCAGGCTCAGAGCAGAAATGTTGGGCGGGGGGGACCTGAAGTAAGAGAAGTACAGCAAGGGGGATGTTCAAAGATAGAATGAGGGAGAACTTGAAGGACCATTGGAAATCAGTCAGAAATTAGGAAGGAGGCTTGCTTGGGAAACATGGCTGGGGCTGTGGAAATAGCAGACAGGGTAATAGGATAAGAGGTGAGATACGAGAGGTGATTTGATAACCCTCTTCAAGTACTTGAAGGGCTGTCATATAGAGGACAGTGCAGAGCAGTTTTCTGTTGCCCCAGAAGGTCAGACCAGAACCGACAGTTTGGAATTTAATCAAAAGAGTTTTCAGCTAAACATTAGGAAGAACTTCCTGACAGTCAGAGCGGTTCCTCGGTATACCAGGCTTCCTCAGGAGGTGGTGGGATCCCCTTTTTTGGAGGTTTTTCAGACAGAGGCTAGATGGCCATCTGACAGCAATGCTGATCCTGTGAACTTATTAATAAAAACAAAACTGTGTAGAAAAATATCTAAACAATGTCAAATAAATTCCACCAATTTATATATAAAGAAAATTTCTCTGTGTATTTATCAAAATATTTTTCTAAATTAATAAATACAAAATTCCCACAATACAAGGCTCAATGTAAGCAAATGTGGGGAGGGGTATTTGTGAATTTTCTGAGAGGCTTACAATATCTGCTTTCCCTTCCCCTCCCCACAACAGACACCCTGTGAGGTAGGTGGGGCTGAGAGAGCTCTTTTGAGAACTGCCCTTGAGAGAACAGCTCTGAGAGAACTTATGACTGGCCCAAGGTCACATCAGCAGCTGCATGGGGAACAGTGGGGAATCAAACCCGGTTCTCCCAGATTAGAGTCCGCGCTCTTAACCACGACACCAAACCGTCCATTGTACGGCCCTGGAAGCATGCCTTACCAAAGCAAAAGAGGAATGTATCTCAAACAGGAAGGATGAAATCAGCAATAGCTGTTGGGAGAGGAGAGGTCTGACCAAGTCAAGTCCTTTCACAGTTTGTAAGCTGACTCAAGGAGAGGAAAGCAAATTATGACTATCTGAGGGTTGAAATACAATGTGGGAATGTTTCTGTGAGGGCTCCTGAGCCTAGCGGCATCCCAACGAAAAGGTGGGGTTGTGTATAGACCCTGCAGTGCCTCTCAGACAAGCCTAGTTTAGCCAGGCTGTCGTGCCGCTCTGCCTGCCTTTATTGGGAGAACAATTAAGGCTGAACTCTCCCAGGTGGCAAATCGCTGGTGTGGGTTTGCATTAATAATGCAAGGGGAAGCGGCTGCTTCTGGCTATGTGCAAGACCCCTCCTTTCCTCCCCGAGTCACCTCTTTCACTGGCATTTCTGTGCTCGACTGGTACACCCAGCAAAGGGGCCCAGATTCTGAAGCAAGGATGGGGCTTGCAAGAGGATGCTCTGTTTCCAGGAACACGAACACCACATGATGCTGCTAATGAAGTCAACATATACAAGCATGCAATTCTGGGCTAATCTGAGCAGACCATGTGGTTGTAAACAGCTGCGGGCTGGACGTGCCTCTGGAAGAAGCAATTTGATCAAGCTCCAAGAATCCTTACCAAAGTTTTTCACATTGTAAGATGCCAATGCTCTCTTGTTTCCCAGGTAACACAAGCAAGCCTGATGGGACCAATGCACAAGAACTACAACACTCGTGCACAGTGTCTGTTGCTTTCCAAGTCTTGTGCAGGGGCCATTCCTGGTGGATTGTGTCCAACAGTCTCTCTACCCCCATCCCCCGGTAGCTCCCAATCCCAGATCCCATTGGTTCCAAGGAGAGGGTTGCTGCTTCTGTCTCCCTCTAACTGGTAGCTCAAACACAATTAGCTTAGTATCTCAACAAAAGAAATAAACGCAGGCTCCTCTGTGAGCTGGGGAAGGATTCTTCTCCCTTCTCCGCTAAGTCAGGCACAGCAGGGTCCACCGTGCTGAGCTAATAACAGCCAGCAGTGGGTGGTGAGGAAAAGACGTTAATAACAGATTAGAGGCAGCACAAACCAATTGGGCTTGCGGAGACCAAGATGACATAAGACACCAACCCTCTTCCACGGAAGCCCCTTTTATCATATAGAGGAAAAAGAACGACTTTGGTTAGAAGCGCTCTGGCAGAAAAGGAGTGGCTCAAAGGTCTCCAGGCCTTCTCCGTTCTTTAGGGGAAAGGACGGCTCTTCTGTGTCGGCTGGACAAATCCACAGTCAGCCACCAGAGGGTGCCAAAAGACCAAAGGATGGCACCGTCCTTTCCTTCCCCACAAGAGGCTTGGAAGGTCTGCACTGGTGGACATCTTGTACTGGCAGCTGCTGCAGTCACTCGACAAAGGATTCACTCAAAATATTCAGGAAAATCGTACTACGATTCAGAATCGAAACACACATTAGATGTGCATCCCATGGACTTGCACAGGCGATTACTAGGTCACAGTCTGAAAGACCACTTCCTATCCAGCATAAAACAATTGTTCCTCGCCCT
This sequence comes from Lepidodactylus listeri, assembly GCA_029233225.1. Taxonomy (NCBI): domain Eukaryota; kingdom Metazoa; phylum Chordata; class Lepidosauria; order Squamata; family Gekkonidae; genus Lepidodactylus; species Lepidodactylus listeri. The sequence continues at coordinate 71,767,698 of JARCFY010000014.1, read as the reverse complement.
ATCCGAGATGAATATGTTCGTTTATGAATATGTTCCTTTCCTCCTCCTCCTCCTCCTGCTGCTGTCACGCTTGTATCCATGGGGGGGGGGGGGTATGACCTGTTATCCCCTCCCCCCGACAGACACGATCCTTCCAGAATCCTCCTCCTTTCTGTTTTCCATTACAAAGAAGGAACAGAGGGAGGAGGCAGAGGGCTCTCCACAACATGCCGCACATTTATTTCTGAGAGCAGATCTTTGCTAGTCAAACAGGCTGTTCAGACAAGCAAGCCGCAGACTCCCCACTGGTGTGTGTCAGCAGGGCAGGTTGCTTCTTATGCATCTGGACGAGATGACGTTGCCTGCACTTGGGGGTTAAGAGCCTCTTCTGAACACAGGCCAGGAAGCCAAGATATGGACCAAAACCTGACAGGGTATTTATTATTTCTGCAGCATTTCCAAAGGGTGGTCTGCATATTTAACCTGGTTGCAAAAAGCAGGGCCCAAGTGACTCACACAGTCTCTCCCTCTCTTGGCTTCCTTTTGTCAGTCTCAGGGCACCAGACGCCGCCAGATGGGCCTGTTCCTGGGTCCTGCCTCTTCGTTGCACTCTAGCATAAACAACTGAGCCCAAAGCATGATTTTGCATCCACTGGGATTCTGTAGCACACAGATGTGGGGGACTCAACTACTAAGGAGGATGCGCAACTAAGGGACACGGAAGACTGGCTTCAGCCCCAGAGCAAATCCTTCCATGTCCCTCCATATATCTGCTTGATATCTGAGCTGCTGAAATCACAGCCAGTCCTTAGAGGGGGAAATGTAGTATGGATATAGAGGGCCAGAAATTCCATTAAAGTCCACCTGGGAGTTCCCTGCTGCCCATCAAACAGCAGCCTCGGTTGCCAAGGTGACAGGCACAGAGCTGAAGGCTTTGGACCAACACAAACTAGGGCCCTGAACTCCCTGGCCAGTTGGAGTGGCTGATGTCAGTCACCTGAACATAATTTCACGCAAGGAAGAGGAGGAGGAGGAGGATTAGCAACAGAGCCAGGAGGAAATGAGTTTTCCACTGGTCGATGTCTCCCATGTCACCAATGCAAGATGCCTTTCTCCTTGCACCTGTCCTTCCCTCCCTCCCTCCCTGTGGGAATAGATGTTCCAGCCAATGACAAGCTTGTGATGAGCATTTTAAGAATGAACACATGAGGCTGCCTTACACTGATACTGGTTTATCAAGGTCAGTCTTGTCTGCTCTGACTGGCAATGGCTCTCCAGGGTCTCAGGCAGAGGATGATTGGGGGGGGGGGGCTGGAGACCAAGCCCTACGAGGAGAGGCTGAGGGGCTTGGGAATGGTCAGTCAGGAGAAGAGGAGGTGGAGGGGGGACACGCTTGCTCTCTTCAAGTATTGGAAAGTCTGCCACTTAAAGGAGGGCAGGGAGCTGTTCCTGTTGACAGCAGAGGAGAGGACTCACAAAAATGGGTTTAAATTAAGGGTGGGAAGGTACCAGCTGGATCGTAGGAAAAACCTTTTTACAGTCAGAGTTGTGCCACAGTGGAATCAGCTGCCTCGAGAGGTGGTGAGCTCCCCCTCCCTGGCAGTCTTTAAACAGTGTCTGGACAAACACTTGCCAGGGATGCTAGTCTAGGCTGATCCTGCATTGAACAGGAGGTTGGACTGGATGGCCCCTTGCAACTCTGGGTGATTCTATGATCCCTTCCATTTTTCACTAGGCATGTGGCAAGACATCAGCACCTAATTTCCAGCAGCACAGAAGACTGAAGTTGTGGGCACTGCTGCCGTAAAAGAGAAAGCAGAAAATGCTGCAATGCCTTGCAGTGCACCAGAGCAACCAGCCTAGGAGAAAACCACACATTTTTGCTTTGGATACGTCCTCCATCCCACAGCGACGTCCCTCCTGATGGCAATGTCCAAATTACCCCTGGGCACGCTGCCCCCTAAGAGCCAATTCTTTAATAAGAAAGCTAATTTAGTCCCTCTCAAGAGAATGTGGCACAAACTTTTCTTTTTGAGGTTTGCTGACTCTAGAAATACATTTTTAGCACGGGCGGAGAATGAGAGGCCGTAAGCATCCTACCAGGTCATTTCAATCCATTAAAATTCCAGCGGTCTACCACAAGACAGAACCAGCTAATCACACATTCAGAAGCCAAGGATTACTTTAAGACAAAGGGCTGGAACATAGTAGGCCCGATCCACTGGGAACGTTTGCACCCATCACAGCTGAAATTAACACAAGCTGTGCAAGTGTGCACATCTATCCATGTGCAGTCCCTCATCTCGTGCCTTACTCATGAGAGATAATTATTGTCACTGTTTTGCTTCCTTGAGGTTTGGAGCTCTTCTTACTAGGACACAGAGAAAGCAATCCTTTTGTCTCATGGGTCACTGAGCAGTTTTGCCACAAGTCTCCCAACAAGGCAAATGAAGCTCATTTTGCAACCAACAGTAATGCATTCCAGCAAGCCACAACAAACAGCAGTCGAGCACAGTCGCTTTGGGCAGTGAGGGAACCCTGAAGGCAGCGGCAGGACTCTTCTTACTGCAAGCAGTCTGCTTTATTGATGTGGATTTCTTGGGATAGCTTGGAGCTTTGGGTTAATTATAGACAGCACCTAACAAGACACGCAGCCTCCCCCTCTCTAGCTTAGGAGGGATGGCTGGAGCAACCCAGCCTTCACCAGGAAAGCAATGTGGCTCTGCGCAGCTCGGCATGGAGAAGTCTGCTCTGAGGCACCCTCTGTGCATCAGGGAGTCTTAAATGCCCCTGAAGTGCTGCTCAGACCTCCGGAATTATTACGATCTCTTTTTGAAGAAGATAAGGAGCAGAGATTGCCTCTCCCTCGTGCGTCCTTCGCAGCTCTCTGTCTGAAAAGACAAAGAGTGGCTCGAATGGGAAGCTCATGAATATTCACGAGGTGGCTCCTTCGCGGCGCCTGTTCTCCCTCGAAGAGAGCCCTGCCTGCCAGGTGACGACTTGCATTTTACACTTCTCCCATTTGCAGCGATAAAATTTACTCCCCTCCGCGAGGCTCGTCCTCGCCTCAGAATCCCTAAGCGAAAGTACTAGCTTCCAGCTTTCACCGCGTGCATTGAGGTTGCCATCGTAACCTAAAGATGGGGAGGCGATATTCATGCGAAGGGAGGCTGGCATTATCCTTCCCTTGCAGTGGGTAGATCCCACCCAAGATGGCTGCTTGTGTGTTTCTGCACTGGTGTCAACTGCAACGTCTCCTTGCTTCTATGCTGCACTGCCCTGGTGGCACACTGGCGTGAAACCTCCAATACCAACGGTTTGAACTGGATAAGATGGCACGGGATACCGACAAACAGTCCAGCTGCTCAGGGAATGTGGCTATCAGTAACAGAATCTTTGCAATCCAGCTTTTGAGAGAAGGGACTACGTCAGTTAAGGCTGGGGTCAGAGCCCTGCATATGTCCTGTGGACAGAAATGCTGGGTGGGCAGAGAAAGAGATGGAAAATCAACCACCGTGTCTGTGTGTGTGTGTGTTCATGTGTAAAGTGCCACCAAGTTGCAGCCGACTTATGGAAATCTCTCATGGAGTTTTTGAGGCAAGAGACAAATAGAGTGATTTGCCATGGCCTGCCCCTGTGTAGCAACCCTGGACTTCCTTGACAGTCTCCTATCCAAATACTAGCCAGGGCTGACCGTGCTTAACTTCCCAGATGTGATGAAATCAGGCTAGTCTGGGCCATCTAGATCAGGGCAATCAAGGTAGAGGTCCTAAAAAGTAGAGAACCATACCAATACATCAGGGCCACAGACTGGATTCAACTGTGTTGTGTCTACAGGTGTTTTCCATTTTAGAGTAATTTCCTAGAGACCACTTGTCATCAAGACCCTCGTGCTTCCAAGCTAGTGGAACATCCTGAGTCTGGAAGACTTATTTTTTTACAAAAAGCTTGCTCGGTTTGGGTTCATTTACACAGTTAAGTTCACACTAAGCCATTCTAAAGCCCACAAAGAGCACACACGCCTACCAAGCAATGGACATCCAATCTTGCAGGGGGTGAGTGACTGCACAAATCTTGGAGTGCCAGGTATCACCACAAGATAAAATGGGCATGACAACGAGACTCAAAAGGTATACTGACATTTCTGTAAGTTTTGGCAAGCTGACTCAGCTTTGCAAATACTCAGGCGTACAAGCAGACCACTAACCAGCAGAAGGCCTGTTTACTCCAACGTGTGTTGAAGCATTCACAAGACTTCAGCACTAAAACCATGGAACACCTACACACACTCATGTTGACCTTGATTTGCTGTGTGTCACAGTGGCCACGTCACTGTGGCATGAGCAGCATGCAGGAAATAAGCACAAATTCCGTTTGAGACATTTTCGAAGCCACAAGGAAAGCCCTTTTGGCACATAACCAAAAGTGAAGCATATTGCTGGATCCTTTTCCTACACCCAGCCCGACACCTCAGGGCCCAAGCTTCAGCTTCTGGAACTGCAGCTTCTCACCTCCTATTGCAACTAACTGGCAAAATCATGCAATCAGAAATCTCTGGCAACTGGATCAAGAGCCATTGTGGTGGGTCATACCCTTGTCCTATCACTTCACTCAGCAAACTCTGTTACAATATTTATACAACATCTTTCCTTTTGGTTCAGGTTCCAAGCCTCCCTCCAATTTAAGCAGACTTCCTTCAAAGTAAGTCACTCCCCCACTGGAGGTAGGGCTACTTAGATTGAACTGAGGTTCCTCAGGTGGAAGGAAAGCTACCTGGGGGATGGTAGAAGCCACCCACTATCTGCTGTTTCACTCTTCTTCTCAACTGGAGGGCATCTCAGCTGTTCACCATTTGAAAAACCTGAGAAGGAGTCTGGGACATCAGACACAAAGAGTACGCCAACTTATATCGACAATGAAAAGCATGAAGTGCCATTTGATTTACATAGAATTCATTTTGAACTTTTTTTCTTTGGCTTCTCTATATCTATGAAAACAACAGGAACTCTCAGAAAACAATTTCTGGAAGAAGGAATTTTTTTAAAGGCTACAGTCAAATACTTGGGGGGGGGGATTTCACAGTTACGTGAAAAATCTACTCCAGTGCCCAGTGATATAGTCAATAAAAGGAATGTCTCTCCATCTGAATTTTGTATAGGGAACGGCCACCGCAAGGTGAGATAGCCCTACAAACTCTTCCCGTGCTACCAAGATGGGCAGCCATGTTAGTCTGTCTGTAGCAAAAGAAAAGAGCTGTATCTGAAGAAGTGCGTGGTGAGTCACAAAAGCTCCTACCCGGACCCGAACTGTTAGTCTTTAAGGTGCTCCTGGACTCTATCTCTTTTCTGCTGCTATTGCCACCAGTTCCTACAAAACCACAGAAACTATCAACAGAATCTTCCATTGGGAGCTGTTTTCTGCCACACTGGGGCCTGTTAATGACAACTCAGGGAGAATTATATGGAATTTACACAATTTACACAGAAAAGACAACCCACCTCAAGGATCAGTCTGCAATATAAGCAGCCACAACGGTAACAAACAACCAATTACACCTTGGCTTGCGCAAGGGTTACTCTTACAGAATAAGCACCCCACTCAGATCTTCTAGTGACTGAATGTGTGTTGGGTTGTGCTGCAAATGAGGAAATAATTAAACCAGAAAGAAGCGCAATCAGACCCAGCCCTTATTCTATTTCAGCCAATGAAAATTACAGCGAATGCTTTGGATTTTAAAGGGGACGGCAGTTGCTGAGGGGATGGAGAAGGAGAATTGATCTCGGCTGGCCTGCAGAGACAGTTGCCATGGCAACCACAGGGTAATCCCATGATCCCATGATGGACTGGAAATTAAGAGCAAGCCTGCAATGGCTGGGAAGTTGAGCACCACCTCAGGTTGGAAAAAAGCAATAGCTCAGCAGGGATGGAGAATTGCTATTTTGAGAAGAAGACAAGAGGGTGGAGTCAGAGACAAAAAAGGAGAAAGGAACCAGGCCCGAACCTGGAATAGCAAGGTCAGGTTTTGGACATGGGTGCCTCTCTCTCTTTCTCTCTCTCCGGCCCAGAAAGTCGCCCCAGTCGGAAAGGCATTATTCCCTGTTTTGGAGAAGGAAGCAGAGCTGAAAGAAAGCTGGCCTGTCACCAAATGTCAAGAAGATCCCAATCCTAGCCTCATTTCAGCAATGAATGCCTCAGCCCTCCCCCCTTCCGCCGATCTACAATCCGGCAACAACAACACAGGACAACCTCATGGGTCTGCAGTAAAGGTTACAGAGATAATCCAGGTGCAGCACAATCCAAGAGTTATGGAGCTGGTGTCTTCTGCAGAAATGAAAAGGTCCTGGACCCTAGAGATCTGGTGGCCAGGAGATCCAGTGTCTAGCCCTGACCCAATCATAGCTGCAGCTAGCATTTTGTTGAAATCTAGACCCTCCACCTATGCAAGCCCAAACATGGTTGCTTCTGCCTGCCCTGCTTATCCACTTGGCCAGTCCAAGGCAGGCAGAGCTACGCAGCTGCTTCCCAGGATAAGCCTGGAGGCATCCTGACACCAAAAGCACCTGCTTTTCCCCAGGACATTCCCAGTTCTGCTGGCAGTGCTGGAAACTGCCCTCTGGACGTCTTCTCCAGCTGAAGCAGAGAAAGGCTACATGTCTACCTGGCGATTGCCTCTATGCTTGACAGGAGATGGATGGAGCGTAATGGCAGGGTCTCAGTTAATTACTCTCAGCATTCCACAATTAAGGACACATCTGCTCATCAATCTCCAATTCTGACATATTTATTTCCTTCACCATGTTCCCCCCACCCCAAAGAATTAAACCCAAACAAATGGTAACCATATAAACTAAGCTTGTTATTCCTGTTTGGTCCTTGAATCTGTTAAACATCTTCATTATGTTGTACGCTGATTTACTGCCCACCCTCTACCTATATGTATGGACTGGTAACTTCCATTTCATTGTATAGGAAGAAGTGTGTGTGCACACGAAAGCTGCTACCCAGAATTAAACTTTGTTGGTCTTAAAGGGGTCACCGGACTCAAACTTTGTCCCAAGGATTTTTTAATTTCACTTCCAAACTTAGCAAAACAAAACCAAGACTTCGATCCAGTGCATTACAAATGGTGAATTAAACCTCACGGAGTTCTACAGGACTTACTCCTGAGTAAACATGCCCAAGATCAACCATGAAGGAAATCCAATCACGGATGGGAATCGCCCAGTGTGTCAAGAGAGCCAACCCACCACAACCACAAGCAGTAGCTGAAGGTGTTGGAAGTGTCTTGGGAAGACTTTAGGACCGTGAGCTTTTTATGTCTGCCCTGATGATGCTCTTGATAGAAGCTCTTTAGCGCAAAGAAGTGGTGGTGGTGGGGGGGGTCATAAAAGTAACGGCCTTGTTATTTTCCTTTGCAAATGTTTTCATTCACCTGCAGCGGAGAAAGCCGGGATCCTTTATGAAGCCATTAAAATCTGAGCATGGATGATCTTAATTAAAAACTGAAAGAGGGAAGTTCCATTTCCTTGCTAGGAGAGGGTGTCTGAGTGGGAAACTCGCCGTAGACGAGAGAAATCGGGAAAAATTGGGAAAGAGACGGATACTGCCACCCCCTCTGAGCTAGAGCCCTCAAAAGGCCACTATCCCTCTCCTTTGTACTGAGGGCCAGATTTGCCATTGCCAGGATCATTCAAGGGTGGGGAATATTTGAGGTGTATCTACCAGCACGTGGATATCGCAATTGATTTACCTGACTTCCTATGCCATTGTCCCAGCCTCTGGACACCTTTCAGCCCAGTAAGAATACCTCTGCCTTGAGGATAACTGCCCACTCAAAGACTACACTTTTTAAAATCGTTGCCTGCTCTTGTTGTGGGTTTTTCTTTGCTTTTTTAAAAGAGTGGAAACTGCTACCATAGAAGCACCAATGCTCACAGTGTACAAGCACATTATTTTGGTTGTCTCAGATCAAAGAGACTGCTAGACACGACAGCTGGAGGGAAGATACTGGACTAGATGGACTTTGGACCTGAAGTTAGCTCTCGGCATACCCTTCTGCCAACTGACCACTCCAAACTGTTGTGCTCGTTATGGACTCCATAAAGTGAGCCAATGTGGTGTAGAGAGCCAGTGTGGTATAGGGGTTAAGAGTGCTGGACTAGTATCTGGGTGACCCGGGTTTGAATCCCTAGGCATGCAACGGAAGCTTGGTGGGTGACCTTGGGTCAGTCACATACACACTCAGCCTAACCCACCTCGCAGGGTTGTTAGGAAAAAAATGGAGGAGAGGAGAACGATGTACATTGCTTTAGGTCCTCGCACAAATGAATTAAATAAATAAATAAGATTTCAGCAGCATCAAATTTTGGGAAGAACAAGATCACCTTTATAACCGAAGACATTTGGGGTCTATTTGCTCTCCATTTTATTCTTAAGTACCAGTCTGCTTTGCAGACAATGGCAGATTCATCCCAGAAGTGTTGCACTGAAGACACAGATATTTTCCCACAATAATCTGATTCTTAGGATTATATGCATGACACATATTTTTTCTGCTTCCACTGTGACCACACCACTGTTTACGAGGACAGAAGGCACCATCTTTGGAACAGCAAGCATCTGTACCCGATACAACCCCAGGTGAAGCTGAAGCTCGAATACTCCTCTATGTTCTCTGTGGTGGCTAGGCAGGAAATATTCTATGAATGGGAAGAGTTGGTTTTCTCCTTTACAAACTCCATTTGTTGGAAATTCCATCAATTGGGCTAGTAAAATTTCACTTAAGGCTTGTATTTCCCATGGTACGGTATAGCTGGATCTCATCAGATCTCGAAAGCTAAGTAGGATTGGTACTTGGGTAGGGCACTACCAAGGAAAACTCTGCAGTGGACAGCAATGGCAAACCCCCCCCCCCCCCCCCGTTTCTCACTCGCCTTGAAAACCCCTTGTGGGTGCCACTATACATCTTGATGGCTCATAGGCACTTATTTCCCATGCATCTGCATTCAGGATTGGTGGCATGCCTATTTTTTCCAGGGCAGTCTTTAGACCAAATTAAAGAATCGGTAAAACTGAGAACCAGCATAGCCCTTCAAAAGCCTCAACCAAACTCTCCCCTTAGGGTTGACAATTGCTTGTAGAAACAATGTTCTGTCCTTTTAGTAGAGGCCTAATTAATGCGTTATTTAGCAAGTGATGCTATGTGCCTCCACACCACGAAAATCTTCAGCTGCCGATTTCCACAGATCAAACCTTTCTTAAAGGGACCACCTTTCCCCACATATACCCCAGAGAGCACTACAGTCTGGGTCCTACAATCAGCTGACCCTCCCTGGCCCTAAGGACGCCAGGCTTGCTGTTACCAGAGCCGGGGCATTCTCAGTGGCAGCTCCACACTGGTGGAACAAGCTCCCAGAAGAGATCAGGGCCCTGTGGGACCTATCACAGTTCCGTAGGGCCTGCAAGACAGAGCTCTTCCACCAGGCTTTTGATTAGGAGCCGCCCCCGCTGTACCATCACCGAACTGTGGCCCAGATGGTCAGCCTGATTGCAGAAATTTGTGAAACATCGGGCCATCTTTGGAATAATAACATCAACAGCACCATTATTAGTATGTTTGAATTTTTATGATGTTTCACTGGTTTTAAATTGTTACTGACTACTTATATACTTTGTAATAGTGTTTTAAGTATGTGAGCCACCCTGAGCCTGCTTGCAGGGAGAGCAGGGTATAAATACAATAATAACTAAAAATAAAATAAAATAAAATAAATAAAGGTTCTGGGCATCTTTCTCCAGGCCTGTTTGCACCTTGTCTCCCATGGAACACTCATGCTTCCTTAATCTTCTTGTAAAAACAAACAAACAAACCGCTCTTCACTGTTCAACTATCACTAATTTTAAGAAAGCCTTGTTCCCTTCCTCTTAATTCCTTCCATTATGTGCATGATGCAAATCCCCTCTTATAGCCCTTATTAATGGAGGTGGAGGAAGGAGTGCGTGAAAAACTGGTAACTATATTGGAAATCTGACTCTATGCAAACAGCCCAGCCTGCTAAATTTAACGAGGGATATGGATCAATTATTTACTTTGTGGGAACCACCTTCCCATCCCTTCAGTCATATTTAATAGTATTCCGTTTTCTGAGCTCTTCCAAAAAGCTTTGTGCAATATTGGTCAACGGAAGCTCTCCTGGCACCTCAGCCGTCAAAGGACTTAAGTGCTTTGCGGATGTTCCACCACCTCCCACACCCTGCGATCCGCAGCCCACTCTGTTTGCACCAAGGTTTACAGCTTTTAATAGACTCACTTTATAACCCAGACTGCTTCCTGCCAAATGCACAAAGGCCGATAATCAATATTTTATTCAAGTTGCAAATTAAATCTTTCATATTTAGTGGCATTTATGCCCATGCTTGACAGTAACAGCAATAAAAAAAAATCCTCCACACAGTGGAAAATAAAACACACAACTCTGGCAAAGATTTCAAATGAAACTACAGAATTGGAGGAGTATTTTTTTTTTAGAGGGGTGCCTCGAAGCATACGAATCTGCCTTCAAGAGCCGGCTGCCCTGCTGCAGAGATGGACCCAGATCACCATGAGGCCTTTGGGCTTTGACATGGCAACTCAAAATCGGTAGCTAAACACCCTGGGGACCCTACAGAGAACCTGCTGCAAGATCAAATCTTGAAATCAGTGTAGCATCAAGATGGCAGTCAACCCCTGGCACATGCGCTGGACAGCGGCACTCAAGGCCACGTTGCTCAGCTAGCAGAACACACAGGAACCTCTGTAGGGCTGGCAGTGCTGCTCGGGTCAGTGGCATGGAAGACGACAACAGGCATGGCTTTTGCTTATCCTCAGCTCCTAGACTTGCAAGGATGCCCCCTGGGTCTGAGGTCAGCCTCTGCACTGGAAGTGTCACAGGGGCTCAGCTTGCCCGCAGCATGGCCACACATGAATCTGCCTTATACTGAGTCAGGCCACTGGGCCATCAAGGTCAGTATTGTCTACTCTGACTGGCAGCAGCTCTCCAGGGTCCCAGGCTGAGGTCTTTCACATCACCTCCTGCTTGGTCCTCTTAACTGGAGATGCCAGAGACTGAACCTGGGACATACAGGTTGCTTACCTGTAATTGGAGATCTTCGAGTGGTCATCTGTGCATTCACACCTCTGGGATAAAGTGCGCCTGCGCCGATCCCGATCGGTAATCTTCAAAGCCTAACGGATTTTCGCGCCAGCTCCCCGGTCACGTGCACGCCCCACTGCGCATGACCCGGGGAGAGGCACGAGGATCCCGCCAGTTCCTTCTGACCGCTGCTAACAGCCCCCAAGGAAAAAGGTGAGGGAGACCGAAAGCAGAGGGGAAGGAGGGCGGGTGGTGTGAATGCACAGATGACCACTCGAAGATCTCCAATTACAGGTAAGCAACCTGTATATCTTCTTCGTGGTCTCTGTGCATCACACCTCTGGGAGAATAGCGAGCAATAAACACCACATACCTGGAGGTGGGTGCTGGAGGTCTCACATCTGAGCTGCTTGCAGGACTGCACGGCCCACCACAGTACGCTGATGGACACGGACATCTAGGGCGTAGTGCTTCACAAACGTGTGAGGGGACGCCCACGTTGCAGCATTGCAGATGTCTCCCAGGGGAATGCCCTTGAGGAATGCTGTGGAAGTAGCCACGGCTCGAGTGGAGTGTGCCCGGAGGGACGCCGGCAGTGGCCTTTTGGCCAGAAGATAGGCGAGTTTTATCGTCTCAACTATCCACTTCGAGAGCCTTTGAGACGACAGTTTCTGTCCCTGCCTGGGCAAGGCATAAGAAATGAAGAGAGCTGGAGACTTGCGAAAGGATCTTGTCCGGTGCAAGTAGAAAGACAGGGCTCTCTTGACATCTAAAGTGTGTAGACTACGTTGCGTTGGGTCCTGGGGACCAGGAAAAAATACCGGCAATGTGATATCCGCCCCTATATGGAAGTCCGAGACTATCTTAGGCAGGAAAGCGACATCTGGAGCCAAAGTGACGGCATTATGATGAAACGTGAGGTATGGTGGGTCGCAACGGAACGCCGAGAGCTCACTCACGCGTCGAGTAGACGTGATGGCCACTAAAAATGCAACCTTCCATGACAAAAGCTGAAGACTGCAGGAGGCCATGGGTTCGAAGGGTTTTCCCATCAGCTTAGAGAGAACCAGGGGCAAGTCCCATGCCGGGACTGGTGTCCGCACTGGGGGATAGAGGCGATTCATTCCCTTGAGGAATTGTTTCGTTGTTGGGTGGGAAAACACCGAATAGCCATCAATCTTAGGATGATTGACTGAGATGGCTGACAAGTAAACTCGGATAGATGAGTGACACAGTCCCCTGTCCTTACATGACAGGAGGAAACCAAAAACATCTTTAAGTCCAGCGGGAACTGAGGGTCGTCCTACAGACGCCAGGAAGGTTAAAAATTTAGTCCACTTTGACTCATATGAACGTCGAGTGGAGAGTTTGCGTGAGTTCAGTAGAACTTGAGCAATGCGTGATTCTAGCCCTAAGTTTGGATCAGCCACGCTGTCAATTTTAGCCTGGGCACATCGTGGTGCAGTACTCGGCCCCCGCGCATCCCGAGGAGGTCCGGGTCCGTCGGGAGATGGAGATACGTCCCCCGTGAGAGGCTGAGGAGCGTGGGGAACCAGGGTTGTCTCGGCCACCATGGGGTAACTAGAATTGCCCACGGTCGCTCTGTCAATAGTTTGTGGACTACTCTCGGAATGAGAGGGATTGGGGGAAATAGGTACAACCGTTTCCCTGTCCACCGGAAGAGGAGACCGTCTCCGAGAGAGGTCGGGTCCGTTCCTGCTCTGGAACAGAATAGATGGCACTTCTTGTTCTCCCGAGAGGCGAATACATCCACGGATGGATGTCCCCAATGGTCGAAGATCGGGGTCAGGTAGAGGGGGTTCAGCTCCCACTCATGTAGGGATGCCCCCCCTCTGCTTAGGAAGTCCGCTTGGACGTTGAGTAGTCCTGGGAGATGAGTCGCCACCAGGTGAACATCTAGCGCCTGGCACTCGTTCCACAGCTCTATCGCTAACCGGCAAAGTCCACGGGAGACCGTCCCGCCCTGGCGGTTGATGTAAAACATAGTGGTGGTGTTGTCTGTAAGGACAGTCACCGTTTTTCCCGTTAGGGATTGGCGGAAAGATCTCACTGCGTAGAGAACTGCCAGCAGCTCTAAGAAATTGATATGGTTGTGTGCCACAGAGGGGTGCCACCTGTCTCCCACACCTACACCTTCCAGGTGAGCTCCCCAGCCCCATAGGGATGCGTCCGTGGTGACGGTCGCTGAGGGTGGTGGAAGCCGGAAAGGTGCACCTGAGTGTAAATTCTGGGGCACGAGCCACCAATTCAGGGTCTCCAGGACCTGGGTAGATATCTGGAAACGTTTGGAGAGGGAGTGGAGTTTGGGGCAGAAACGCCTCAAGAACCAGAGCTGCAGTGGTCTCATTCGCAATTTGGCGAAGGGAATTACTGCCGTTGTCGCGGCCATCAGGCCTAGCAGGTGAAGGATTTGTTTGGCTGTAGCCTCCTTGGTCTCTAGGATAGCCTGGAGAAGGGAGACTATATCCGCTGCTCTGTTGGGGGGTAGGAATGCCCTGCATTGCAAGGAGTCCAGGATAGCTCCGATAAACTGAACCCGTCTGGAAGGGATAAGCATGGACTTTTTGAGGTTTATAGTCAGCCCTAGTAATTCTAGGGTGTGAAGGGTAGTAGAGATGTGGTTCTGTAGTTCCGTCGTAGAGGGGGCGACTAGGAGCCAGTCGTCCAGGTAGGGGTAAAGGTGGACACCTTGGAGTCTCAAATGTGCCGCTACTACTGCCATAAGCTTCGTGAAGACACGAGGAGCTGTAGAGAGGCCGAAGGGTAGGGCCTTGTACTGGAAGTGACGTGGACCGATCGCAAAGCGTAGGTACTGTCTGTGTGACTGGTGGATCGTCACATGAAAGTATGCGTCCTTTAAGTCCAGCGTCACCATCCACGCGTTGGCTTCTAGTAGCAGTAGGATGGTCTGTAGAGTGGTCATACGGAATTTCTTGTAGGTGATGAACGCATTGAGGTTCCGCAGATCTAATATAGGACGAAGTCCGCCGTCCTTTTTTGGGACCGTGAAGTAGCGGGAGTAGAACCCCCGCTGAAGGTGTCTTATTGGTACCTGTTCTATGGCGTCTTTTGAGAGGAGGGCTTCGACTTCCGACGATAGGGTGTCGGAGGGAGGGGTGGTTACGAAGTACGATTCTTGTGGAATCTGGAAAAATTCTATTCTGTAGCCTTCTGCTACAACCGACAGTGCCCATTTGTCTGTCGTGATACGTTGCCATGCTAGTAGGAAGGGGGATAGACGGGTGGGAATATCGGAGCGAATGGGAGAGTCAAAGACTCTGCTTGGTCGGCTTGGGTGGTTTAGTCTTGGAGGCGGAAGCGGACGGGAATCGTGGCTTATGGCCATAAGGTTTCTGTTGATAGACAGTAGACGGTGGTCTCTGCCATTGGGGTTCAGTGGGAGATCTTCGCGGTTGCTGTTTGGACCAAGATCTCTGCCATGTTTTCTGCTTCTGTTGTCTCGGTTGTGAGACACCCAAGTTACGAGATGTTTTGATGCTTTTATCTAAATCATGAAGAACTGTGTCCGTCGTGGAGCTGAACAGTCCTTCACCCTCGAAAGGGAGATCTTCCACTAAGGACTTAGTGTCTTGTGGAAGCGAAGTCGACCTCAGCCAGGCGTGGCGACGAAGGGCGACTGCTGAAGTGAGTGTCTTGGACGTGACGTCCGCAGCATGCTTGGATGCGTTAAGCTGATGCTTTGCTAGCACCATGCCTTCCCTCTGGATCTTCCTAGCAAGACGTTGCTTATCCTCAGGGAGCTGAGCCAGAAGTGGCGTCATCTGTTCCCATAGGGAGTACTGGTACCTGCTCATGCAGGCTGTGTAGTTTGCCGTTTTTATGCCCAATGCACCGGCTGAATAAAACCGTCTTCCGAAAGAATCTAGCTTCCGTCCCTCCTTGTCCAAGGGGGAGGAATGTCCGCTACGTCCCCTAGCGGAGGGAGTCACGACGACTGAGTTGGGCTTGGGGTGGATGAATAGGAATTCTGCCCCTGGCTCTTGGAGCCTATACATGTGGTCCAACCTTTTGTTGGAAATTGGGGTTGAGGAAGGGTGGCCCCAGGATTCTTTGGCAGTGCTCAAGAGCACCGAAATCAGTGGCAACGCTACCGCGGTGGATGTGTCCATCTGTACGATATCGAAGATGGCATCGGTAGCGGTAGGCGTTGGTTGGACCGTGGCAAGCGCCAAGGAATGTGCCATTCGTTTGATAAGTTCTCCATAGGATTTCACGTCCTCGGAGGGGGAGATTGGTAAATTTTCAGCCACATCAGGGGATGGTGACGGCTGGATGGGAGATTCGTCATCGGATGATTCGGGAGATTCGGGCATCGAATGGTCGGAATGTTCGGAGGGAGACATAGGGGTCGACGGATCTGGCTGATAAGGAGGGAGGTCGATATCGGGTGATGTGGGTATCGGCATCATTAGTTTCGGTATCGGTTTCGGTTTCGGTAACGGTATCGGAGTCGGCGGCGGGGCCGGGGGATCTCGGCATCGGGAGACTCTTGACGACGTCGATTGGCGATCCCACTCCGCTGGGTACCATTGTGGAGGTGGCGGGTAGGAGGAACCATACAGGTATCGCCATTGACGGACGTCCCACGGCACCGAAGATGGGGGAAGGCGCCAGTCTCGCTCGCCTCTCGGTGCCGGCATCGGGTCAGGCCCGGTCTCGGGACTGCTGTGAGGGATCTGCGTCAGCTCGATGTCGGGTTCCGAATCTGTGAGCTGGATGGGTCGCGGCATCGGGGAGACGGGGCTGCCCCGGGGTCGCTCGCGCCCAGGAGGGTCAAGCTGTGGAGACCCGTGCTGGGTCATGTCGGACGCGGGATGCGTCGACGAAGCACTCGAGGTTTTGTGCTTCAGCTTGCCCTTACCCTCTTTGCCCTCCTTACGCTTCTTAGCGGGAGTTCGTGGCAGTGAGAGGGGTTTTTTTCGATGCCGATTTCTCGGTGCCGGAAGGGCTTCGCATCGGTGGCGACGTCGGGCCCGTCGGTACCGATGGGGATGTTGCCGAAGCGTCGGCTGCGGACATCTTCGGTGACAACGCTGCCTCCAAGAGAGCCACTCGGAGTCGGGCCGCCCGGTTCTTCCGAGTTTGTTTGGAGAACGCGGCGCAACTCGAACAGGAGTCGACGCGATACGACTCGCCTAGGCACAGCAAGCAGAGGGAGTGCTTGTCTGGGGGGGGGATTTTACTCCCACACTTAAGGCAGCGTTTAAAGAAACCCCACCGCTGGGCCATAGGCCGGGCGGGGAGTGGAAGGAGGAGAATCCAAAGAGAGTCCAGAAAAAACAGTCCGTAGGTCAAGTAAAGTCCAAGAAATCAGTCCGAAAGGCCTTTCCAAAGTTGGAAAAAAGAAGCGAAAGTTAACTACCGACCGGAGCGGAGAGGGGGTCCTCACGACGCGGCGGTCAGAAGAGAACTGGCGGGATCCTCGTGCCTCTCCCCGGGTCATGCGCAGTGGGGCGTGCACGTGACCGGGGAGCTGGCGCGAAAATCCGTTAGGCTTTGAAGATTACCGATCGGGATCGGCACAGGCGCACTTTATCCCAGAGGTGTGATGCACAGAGACCACGAAGAAGATCTTCTGCATGCAAAGCAGGCGCGCTCCTACTGGGCCGCCCACAGCTCCTCCTCTAGGAGAACCCTCCCCTCCTCATCTAAGTAAAACCTATGTCTCTTTCCCCATCCCCTTTTCTTTGCCAGGATGCCAACATCTTCACAGGTAGACTTCTTCCCCACCAGCATTGGCCAAAAGGTTTCCTCTCCCTGCTTTACACCCTGCCAGAATACCTAACTGGATCCTCCTGCAGGAAAACAAGTCCCAACCAGAGATTCAGTTACAGTCCTGCTGCCAAAATAAAAACAGGAAGCCATCCCTAGTTCTTCCGCTAACCTGGCACACATGTAACAGGGCTCGGAAAGATCTGAGCAGGCAAATCCTTTTGGGGAGAAAATGAGAGTTTCAGGTGCTGAAACGCGTTCTCGCTCCACAAAGCATCTCTGGCCTTTTGCATGCCATTTGGCATGGTTTCATGCTATCCTTTTTCAGTTTCTAAACATTGGTTTCTCCATGCTGGTCATGTGATTTATTCAGTTGTTGTGAAAGCACATGCAGGTCCGGCTACTTGAGACGACAAAGCCAGACTTGAGCAGCCCCTGAAATATAACCAAAATGGGCTTCATTTTCCCCAAACACACCCACCCCCTCTCTTCCATTGTGGCTCAGCCTTAAAGTTCTGCAACCGTTCTCCAGGAGACAAGTCATCGGCAGGGCATCCCCATTTCTTGCCTTCATATGTAAAGCAGGTATAGGGGTTCCCCAAAGGTGTAGTGTGTCACATCCCACACTCCCTCTCCGGGGGCACCTGTCAACCACCCCTGGCCAATTCCTTTAAGGCTAGAGGAATCAAGAGGTTGGGGAGATGGGGAATAAACAAGGAGAAAGGAAGGCTGGAGCTTGCCACAGCCACTTTGACGTGAAAACTGTCAACACACCCTCATGCGTCTTACATGAGTGAACACCCAGAGGGAGGAGAGAATCAGGAGGTGGTGGAAAGGACTGTCAAGTCGCAGCCAACTTACAGTGACCCCATAGGATTTTCCAGGCAAGGGACCTTCAGAGGTGGTTTGCCATTGCCTGCCTTTGTGTAACAACCTTGGACCTCCTTGGTGGTTTCCCATCCAAATACTGACTTGGGCCAACCGTGCTTAACTTCCAAGAGCCGACAGGATCAGACTAGCCTAGGCCATCCAGGTCAGGAAGAGAATCCTTAAACAGAAAGAGGGCTGCTTCCAGTAGCTCAGGCTGAGCTGCAAATCCCCACTCTGCTGGGTGACCTTGCCCCCCCCCCTCTCTGTGTGCCTAACCTACCTCACAGGGTTGTTGTGAAGAATACATGGAGAAAAGGAGAACTATGGATGCCAACCTGAGCTCCTTAGAGGGAGGCCAGAATAAAAAGGTGATAGACACAATACGGAAAGGTGCTCCTCAGACTTCCAGAACTTCACATGACTCACAACATACCATTTGGAGACCAAAACAACCTGCCATGGAGTGAGGGGAGGCAGGCTTGCTTATCTCTGACATCCCTTACCCTGAGATAATCCTGAGCTCAGATTTCTTCTTCAAGCAATTTTGCTGAGAAGCAAGTTTAGAAAATACCAAGGAACAGGGCCCTTGAATAAGTAGGGGTTCTTTATCAAGGACCTGAATGGTCCAGGCTAACCCAGTCTTCTCTGATCTTGGAAGCTAAGCAGGCTAAGCAGGGTCAGTCCTCATTGAGAGACCACCAAGGAAACCCAGGGCTCCTACGCAGAGGCAAGCAATGGCAAACCACCTCTCAACATCTCTTGCCTTGAAAACCCCTTGAAGGGTCACCATAAGTCAGCTGCCACTTAACAGCATTTTTCACCACCACCAACTTTATCAAGGGCTTCTCACCTTGGGCATTTTGACTTTGGAAAAAGTGACAGCATACATGTAAAAGAAAAGCATTTCCCCCATTTCTGACTACAGTACAGGGAATCCTTTCTCCCTGCCACTGCTTCACCCCGTTTTCTCTGACAGTGTCTGCAAAAAGACATGAATGACACATCTACAAACAGCCCCACTCTGCCCCATTAATTCGATTTTATTTATTTTTCAAGTGTTAAGCAAGCTTTTATCTGAAGTGCTTTTTCAGATGAAGGCACTCTTTTATTTTTATTTTTTAAAATTAGTGCTTAATCCCCCTGCTGTGATTAACTTCAAAGTTCTCATTACTTGGAAAGAAATGTGGAAGCTGGAGTGTTTCATTAAGAGCGAAGAAGTCCTGTTGCATGAACAATGACCCTCTTGACTGATCACTTATTCTCAATCGTAGCCTCTGCATTTGGGGACCTTCCACACTCTCTCTTCAAAATATCAAGTTGTCATTTTGATATTTGGTGTTTAGGGGACGTGTATCATCAAGGGGAGACGTAATTATGGACTGTCAGCAGTTCTGTTCTTTGCTTGTCACAGGAAGAATGGAGAAAAAGCAGTAAAGTGCAAATTCCATGAATCACTTAGAAAGTTCCTACTGGTCACTTTCCGGAGAAAGGGAAACAGACAAAAGAACTGTGCTGTGCTTTCAGCTTGCAGATGGCAGTTGGGGTGACTGGTCAATCCTCCATTTAAAACAGGGGCCCCCAACTGTTTTGAGCCTGACAGCACCTGTGGAATTCTGACGCAGCATGGCGGACGCAGCCACAAAATGGCTGCCACTACATGGTTACTGCAGGAGGCACAACCAGCCACAAAATGGCTGTCCCAGCTTACCTTCAGTCACATAGTGAAGATCTTTTTGCTATGGTGGCAGCTGCTGCCAAAGCAATGTTCTCAAAAATCTACACTGTCAATCAAATCACCAGTGGCCAGTCAGATGCTCCCAACGGGCCACGCCCACTTTCTAAAAACACTTGGGGGGTGCCAGGAAAGCTGTCAGCAGGCCCCATGGAGTCCATGGGCACCACGACGAGGACTCTTGCTTTAAATGCTTTGGGCCATCTCCAGGGATGGTCCAGGTGGGGGCCAGTTACTTTGAGGTCCTCAAAGTAACTCGCCAGTGTGTGATTGCTACCCTTCACAGGTAAGCAGGTCAAATTCAATTTTCAGTCCTACTTGGCAAATGGCACTCCTGATCGTCAGGGGCATTTTACTGCGCACCCTCAAAGGGAAAATGCCTTCTGCTTTCCCCAAGAAGAGATATGTTTTGGTGCCATTTGTGACGCCTAATTTAAATCCATGGTTCTGAAAAGACCCAACTAAACATGTAAGACTCTGTAAACTGGTTCATGGCAGAAATATTGAGTCCCATTCCTGCCCTCAGAATGGGTAATATATCTCCTTGACACAGACCCAGTAATAACTGCAACATCCCAATTCTGATTACATATCTGTGAAAATCTCCACAATTCCTCCCACATGATAATCTCTTTGGAGGCATTTCTCTATTATTAACACATAATCTCCTGGGTTTAGAACACAACTATTAACATTCACCATTTGCAAAAGCTTGGCCAAGACTAACTGTCCAGTTTCAGGTGCTTATGTGGACAAATTCATTTCTAAAGAGAATTTAGGAATTACAGGAAGACTGCTGATTGAATATATATGTTTCACTCACTGATATTGTAAAGAATGTTTCAAGTATACAAATTTCCATAAGACAATGAGGCTGACAGAAAATATTTCATGGTCCATCTCTCACCCCTGAGGATCCCCCCCAAAGTTGTTTCCAATAACAATCCATTAAAGGCTATAAAACAGAAGGCAACAAAATCAACAATAAGAAACAACAGCAAAACAGCACTTTCAAATTATATCTCTAATCACCACCAAGTAACTGTTAATGATTACTAGCAAGTGAATACTCAACATATTAATTAAACATGCAGTCACAAAGAGACTGCATCCAATCACATTCATTAACCAATGATCTTTGTAGCGTGGCCTAAGAGCTAGAGATTGCAGGGCTCATAGAACACCTGTTGAAGAATGTACAACAGCCATTGCGCATCCATGTTGGCTGTAGAAATCAGGTTGGATCCTATTATTCCCTTCAGAGAAACTGGATCCCATGATTCCCTCCCACAAAAGATTCCCCCAAAGAAGCAGTAGGAAAGAGTAAGAGTCCAGCAGCACCTTAAAGACTAACAAAATTTGTGGTAGGGTATGAGAGTTTTTTTGAGTCACCGCTCACTTCTTCAGATACAGCGAGAATATGAATCCATCTGCCCTATATATTGGAAAGTGGAGTGATTTCAGATGCCAAATGACATTAGCAGGCAAATGGCAATAGAAAGTGTGACTGGATTAGGTGTGAGGGTGACCAGATTAGGTGTGATATGCAGAGAAGTAGTAGGCGTGGAGAAATCAGCACTGGTAATGAGACAGGAAACCTAGGTCTCAATTCAGCCCAGATGGATGCATTGTCTTGAGCTTCGTTATCAGTTGCAATTCAGCAGTCTCTCTTTCTAATCTCCCTTTCAAATTCCTTTGTAAGACAACTGCTACTTTTAGGTCAGATGGCTACCCATCTTGATCTGTCTCCAAAGATGGTAACTCTGATGCTTTATCCCAAGCCACCCCATAATCACGAGCCCTGAATTTCGTAACAAGCACATCAGATGGGGAGGTGAGGGTTACTTTACACAAGCAAACAGGGCAGTGGCAAGGAAAAGAACAGTGACAAGTAGAAATTCAAACTGGTGAAGATCTGCTGAAGACAAATCCCTATTAAATGATCCAAACAGCTGGGGGAAGGAGAGGTGATTGCCAGAAAGGATGTGTGTAAAGCAGGCTAGCTCTAAGGCCGCTTGATAACTTTCCTCCCTGAGATTTTATGCCACTGCCATTAGTCAAACCTCCTGGAATCTGTCAGGTGAAGTGTCCAAGCTGGAGGCCAGCCACTAATGAACAGATATTAGCTGGCTAAGATAACATTCCCGTGGACAGGCTTTGAAGGATTTATCAACCACAGTGAAGTAGGAAATACAGCTCAGCTGCCAGAGAGCTCAACAAGCCAGAGGAATTGCCCATCAGCAACTGGTGCAAGAGAAAACGGGGCATGAGGCACCTTTCGGCAGCCAGCTTCCTAGTCAATGGGAGACACTCACTCCTCACCACGTGATACTACATACAGCCATGGGTATTTCACCTCCAGAGCCTACCGAGAAGAAACCCAGTGGCTCAGATTTTCAGATGGGGCGTGAGGATGGGAACAGAAGAATGACGTTCACCCATTTCAGCAGGAGAAATCAAAGGAGATATTGTTACGAAGGATGACGGGAGAAAGGAAGGCAAGTAGGAGGGCTTCCTCTTGCCTCATAGAGCCTTGCCATTATCCAACGTGTGTGAGAGCAGCCGTACGCTTCACTGCGCATCTTCCTTGTGTTAAGGGATGTGTCAGTTTTGGCCCCGCCTCTGAAAAAAGTTTATGGAGCTCATTTTCTTGGGTTTCCAAGACCAGACAAAGGCTGGACTGACTGACATGGCATCACATCTTCTTAGGATGAGGATATCTGAACTCCAGAGTAAAATCAGGGACAAGTATCCTGAGGCTCACTTAGTGGCACCTCTTTTTTTGGGGGCTCAGCATCATAAACCCAGCAATTCCACATTTATTTATTTTGCCTCCGAGCTGAGACGGGCACAAACTTATCACCACTGGGACATTAATGAGCTTCCAAGCGAGGCATTTTGGATCTGCACTTTGGATTCACTATATCCCAAGTGCTTACATGACTGTACGGACCCATCTCCTTTTATCGAAGTCAGTTTCCTTTCCCTTCCTTGTTGGTTCTCTGCTTCTTTACATGGCAACTGTCTTGGAGCTATAAAAAGGGCACGATGCAATTGCTAGGTCACTGTGGCCTTTTTGCCAACACAGTTTGATGCAATTGGTGTGATTAGCTGAAAGAGGGCTTCCTCCTTATATAATTATAATATCTATCATTATATAATTATATCTGTACCGTGTTTCGTTATAAAAATTACAAACCCATGCTGTTGTTTTGATTTCTCATTCCCTCCAGTATGTTTTTGCACCTCTGTTTCCCCCTGATTTAGAGGGCTGCCTCCTTTGTTTATGTACTGGACTGACTGATACATCTGCATGCCCCCCTCTATCTAGGGTTGTGGTTTTCAATGTTCCCCTTGTTTTGAACCTGTGACAACTGGCGAGGGGGGGCTTCCTCTCCAGTTTCTGCCAAAACTCAATTTGTCAATCATATCCCCAGTTACAGGTCAGAGGTTTTCTGCCCACATCTCCTTCAACTTGCTGTCCTGACAATTTGAGCTTGACCCCTTGGAGGAGACAGCCGGCTCTTCCATCAGAGAAGGGACAGGTGGAGGATACTTCCTTGCCTGCCTGGATCCTCCCAAGTCATGCATCACCCTAAAAATGCCACTCTGCTCCCTTCGCACAGCTGGGGATCTGATGACCCAACAACTTTTGCAGTAACGAAAATGCAGACAGAAGAATTCATAATCAAATGGCCAGCGGATTTAGACATCAAGGTAAGCTTTACAACGCTGAAAACACCGAACTCTTTAACCATGTGCTATCAAGCACATTATAGAATATTAATTGTTCCCCAAAATGTTCCCATTTAAAACATAAACGTATCTGTGAAAATATGTTGTTTATGTCTACAGCACATGTAGGTTCTTACATACTGCTGCAGTTTGTCTTTCATAAATGCTTTCATGCTATACACTCTTGAGTGAATAAAACCTCACCTCCTAAGATCTTGCCTCATTTCATTCATTCGTAATTATTTCAATACAAATATTGCCCACCCATTCCCAACATTTCCCATGTTTGCCACTGCAAAAACATTCCAAAGACAAGGCCCCAGAAGGGGGGGAAATGGACAAAATGGTGTGTCCCCCGCAAAAAAAAAATCTCTTCTCCCCCCCACCCCCCACCCCCGGGCCTTCACACAACTCTAGCAGAGAGACAGGAGCTAGCCCACAGACAGAAGAGGACCCTTTTGGTGGTGGATTCTGAGGTTTTGGCTGGCTTTTGGTAAGTAGGCTGGAAGAATGGGAAAGAAGGAGTCCTCACATGAAAAAAAACTGTCTACGGTATGCATGGGGTTCAGCTTCCCACTACTGCAAGTGATCAAACAGCCCCGGCTTGATTCAGCCTCCCCTGCTGCCTCAGAGGGGGTGGGGAGAGCTGGACAGTCACCAGCTTTCCTGAGCAGAACCAGGAACAGCGGCAAAGCTGAACAATTTTCCCAGAGAAGGGGGCCCACTGGCCTGTGAATAATTCTAAAGCATTCAGAGACAGGATAACAGAGAAGCCACACAGATTCAATAAACAGCAAAACCGTTTCACTGGCACAGCTCAATAGGCAAAATCCTCTTGGCAGAAGAGTTACCAAGCGGCCCATGCCAAGGATGGTCCGGGCATCTAAATGCTAGCTGAGAGTGGAGACAGTTTCAAGCTTCCGAGACCACATTTGGACCAATCCTTTTGCAATTCTGACTTGTTCCAATGCACAGGGCAAGATGTGATTACATACATCGGCATCTGGGTGCATCTGATTAAAGGAGCAGAGCTGAGTCAGGATGATGCGGTAAATAATGCCCAACTCCTACAAAGCACCACCCAGGTTGATTGGGCCCCTAGACTGGAAGCTGTCTCTCCATCTCAAGTGCCATTCACAAGAACCCTCATAAACGGGGCAGTAAATCGGGGGAGGGGTTGCCTTTCTTTGGAGAGACAGCATTGCCTAAGCTATATAGCACATAATTTGCATGTAGGAAACTCCAGGCTTCATATTCATTATAGTGACATTCAGATTGTATACTAAGGAACATGTTGAGAAGATCAGGAATATGCATGAACATCTGAAGCTTCCTGATTCTGAATCAGACCACTGAGCCATCAAGGTCAGTAGTGCCTACTTAAGACTGGCAAGGGGTCTCAGGCAGGGGTATTTCCCAACACCTGCTGCCTGGTCTTTTTAACTGAAGATGCTGAGGACTGAACCTGGGATGTTCAATATGTGAAGCAGATGCTCTACCACTGAGCCATGGTCCCTCAAACAGGGAACAAGCTCTCCAAAAAAACGGCTAGCCCTTCGCTACTGTTCTTCCGCAGTAATGTGTCGCTGCAGAGGAGAGTGGTGTTTATTCTCTACATGGGGCTGCCCTTGTCTCAGCTCCAGAGGCTGCAGCTAGTGCAAAATGCTGTGGCCAGGCTGTTGATGAGCCTCTCGGTGCGAGACCACATCCAGCCTGCACTGAGGATGCTGCACTGGCTGCCTATAGTGTACCAGATCCGGTTAAAGGTGCTGGTTTTAACCTTTAAAGGACTATATGGTCAGGGGCCAGCCTACCTAAGGGACCGCCTTTCCCCATATATACCCCAGAAAGCACTGCGATCCGGCACTCAACACCGCCTGACCCTCCCTAGCCCTAGAGAGGCCAGGCTGGCAACCACCAGATCCAGGGCCTTCTCAGTGGCAGCTCCTCACTGGTGGAACAAGCTCCCGGAGGACATCAGGGCCTGCAGGACCTTTTGCAGTTCCGCAGGGACTGTAAAGCAGAGCTCTTCTGCCAGGTCTTTAATTAGGAGCCGCCACTGGGTGAAATGGCCTCTGGAAAATTGGCTGGCGTAATCTTTCCAGCCTGTGAAATCTGCTGGTGGAAGCCTTCTGGTCTGCGGGACTTGGGTTGCTGTGCTCTGTGGGATGTTTCTGCATTGCTGCCTTGGTGCTCTTATTATGTCATTTTATGTAAATGGTTTTAACCTTAACTTATGTATATTTTTAACTGCTGTTAGCCGCCTGGAGCTGGCACTGCTGGACAGGTGGGGTATAAATTTAAATAAATAAATAAATACACCCTCTTCATTCACCGGGGATGCCAAAGCCTGGCCATAGTTGTGGATGGAACCCTCTGCCCCTAAAATCCTCTGAAATGCGCAGTGCTTCTTCAGTGGACAGGTCACTGTTGACCAGGGGCTTAGAAAGAACAGCGTGTCGGCACTACAAGGTGCATGGCTACGTAGCGGCAGGGCTGTGAAAGCCCTGAGGCTTGACACCGCTGAGGACAGACTGTCCCCTTGGCCATCCTCTGCACAATGCAGCTGTCCTGACAAGCTCCTCTGACTGTGCTGCTACAGCCGAATGCTTTATTTCGGGGTTGCACATTGTTTTACGCACAAAAGGTATTTTAAGCATCCTCCCAAACAATTTTTTAAAACATTACCCACAGGTTGAAATTGCTGTTTCAAAAAACGATTAGGACTATTAGCATCATTAAAGCCCAAGTCCCTGCATCAAACAGAATTAATCAAAAAGCAAGGCAACAGCATGAAAGGAAGTGGGGACCAGTGATTCCGGCCGAATAATATGCTAATGCCTTGGCCTATTTCCTTCTCAACAATGAGGCTGCAGAAAGCTCCAGGCAGAGACAAAATGGGAAATCCCTTTGTTTACTGGGACCCTTCAACCAGCACCCCCCCCCTTGCAATGCTGCAGGATGTCAGAACAGCATTTCCAGTCCTAAATTAATAAATTTCTGCCTTTTCCTAGCTCATGTTACGGAGCGCAGGTTTCAATAAAAGGGGCAGGAAGAGATAACTCACTTCTCCAAGCCACAGACAAACTCAGTCCCTCTAAAATAGGTCCTCCGCAGAAAGGGAATGAAAAGACAAATTCCATTTCAACCATCTGAACTAGATTCTGCCACAGCTGCACCTGGCAAGATATTTCTGGGTGTAAACAGTCAACATGGGGAAACAGGCTATACATCTACTTTTCTGCAGCAAAGGCCCAGGGAATTATCCATTGCTCCTGACTGAAAGCTTTCCTTATTTATTTAGGCCATCTGTATCCCAAATTTCTCTAGAAATACACCCGGGGAGGCATCCAATCTTAAAACAAACATTTTAAAAATATAAACCTCAGCACATAATGACATAACCTCAGTCTGGGGCAAGTGATGCACTGTATTCTTGGTGCTTGGGGAGGGGGGGCAACAGTGGGAGGGCTTCTAGTGTCCTGGCCCCACTGCTGGACCTCCTGAAGGAACCTGGGTTTTGGCCACTACGTGGCACAGAGTGCTGGACTGGATGGGTCATTGGCCTGATCCAACACTGGCTTCTCTTACATTCTCTTATGTTCTGATGACAAACCACAGCAGTAACCTTATCTGTAAAAAGATATTTGAAACAAAAATATCAAATACAACATCAGAAAAAATGGAACTATAATAATCAGTGCAATCAGTAATTCACCCCAAACCTTCTGGAATACATCAGTCTTTGGGGCATGATGGAATGCTTACAGGGATACCAGCCTCCTGGTGGGGCCTGGAGATCTCCCCAAATTACAACTGACAACAGAGATCAGTTCCCCTGGAGAAAATGGCTGTTTTGAAGTGTAGACTCTATGGGATTGTATTCTGCTGAGTACCCCCCCTTCCCAAATCCCATCCTTCCCAGGCTCTGCCCCTAAATCTCCTGGAATGTTCCAACCTGGAGTTGGCAGCTCTGCTTACAGGGAGCAAGGGCAAGGAGAGAGGAGCCAAGAGGTTGTAGGCTGCACATCCCACAGGCAGAGAGCAACAGTGGAAAAAGCTCTCTCCAGTCGCCTGTTCTCAGACAGCAAACCACCATTGGGTACTTTGAATTTGGCCTAGAACTGGAATCTGTTGGGGAAAAAATCAGCTGAAGTTGCCACAACAGAGAGCCCATGGAAGAAACCCAATGAGCAAACAAACCATGGCATGATTCTCATCACAGGACCGCAGTGACAGCCCACTATGGTAAAACCAGATTTGAGTCCAATAACACCTTAGAGACCAACAAAATTTTCAGGGTATAAGCTTCTGAGAGTCAAACATGTCGGACAAAGGGAGCTCTGACTCTTGGAAGCCTCTACCCTGCAAAATCTTGTTGGTCTCTAAGGTGCTACTAGACTCAAATCTAGCTCTTCTACGGCAGACCAATATGGCTGCCCTCTGGAACTCCAGCTAGTCCAGTTTCCCTGTCAGGCCATAGTCTTGGAAGCCACTGCTTCAAAAAAAAATCCACCTTTCAGAGAAGTTAGGCATAGGAACCAGTCCTGGCATCTAGTCCACCTTGCAAAGATACGATTAAGCACTGATGCTCTAAAGCAGGGGTATCAAACGTAAGACCCGGGGGCCAGAACTGGCCCATCAAGGGCTCTTATGCGGCCCACGAACAACTAGTGCAAGGGAGGGAACAGGAGGCTGCTCAGGGGGAGTGGGCAGAACCACTCTGATCGTGGCTTCAGCATGGCAGAACAACCTCGTCTGCAGCAGTCAAGCAGCGCGGGAGCGTCTGCCCAGTGCTGCACCCCTGGCTCTCCAGTACGCCCCTGTGGGTTTTCCTTCCCACCCCCCTCCCAACCCATGAGGCCTTGCAGTGAGGATACACCAACTCGGAGCTTACCAACTGCTGTCCTTTATACAGTTTATATTTCCAGTACCTGGCATTAAGTTTTATGGCACACATGGCCCAGCCTGACAAAGTGACATTTACTTCAGACCCAGCCTTCATAACAAATAATTTCAACACTTTTGCTCGAAAGAAAGCAGGAGAGGATCCTATTAACTCCGCTTAGCTTCTCTTGGGGATGCAAAGGAAGGCAAGGCTGGCTTCTGTTCTTATACAGTTAGAACAATAAAGGGAGAGATTAACTTTCCCATTACTCCTAAGGCAATGAACCTCCACAGGTCAAACTAGAGCTGCAGGTGAAGACTTTCCTCATTTATGCCTCCACAAGGAAGAAAACTGAGAAGTATTGGAGTCGGGAATCCATGGAACAGTGAAACAGCTAGATCTTTATTGCTGGTCCGGATGAAGCATACAACCCAGGGCTCCCAGCCCTCCTTTTATGCTGGTCAGGGATAATCCCCTGACCTCGCCCAACTGGCCTGATAGGCTATTATCAGTCTATTTACATCTCATAGGTTCCCTGGGAGAATCCTAGGTACATGATTGGTGGCCAGTTTGAATCCACCTGGCCTTTGTTCTACCTGGCTAAAGCTCAGGTAGTTTCTTGGCCATGTGCTCTGGCCACATGGCGGTCGCCATTACTGGAGCACATGGCGACCGCATGGTCAATACATAACAAAAACGCATTTACATCCACTGGGTTTTGGGTTTTCATTTTGTTTTTTAACATGTAGCTTCTATCTGAGGTTTGGCTGGAGGGCGCAAGGACACAGTTATCATGCATATAGGTCTGGCCCAGGCCTGCAGGGGAGAACTTCCGAATGCATGAAAAGGAGCCATAAAGGTGGCAGAATTCCATACTCAGAAGCCTGTCGATCAAATGAGGATATTCTGTGAGTCTGTACGTTCTTTCCCATGTTATTAATTTTCCAATTTACTTCTTACAGTTTCCCTAATGAACAGGGTTTGGGAACAGAGTGGGTTTTTTTTCAAGACACATTTATTTATTTAGGACATTTCTAAGCCACCATTTAAACTAAAAAAAAGGGTCTTTGCTGCAGTTTACAGAAAAAATACAATAGTTGGCTGCACAATAACTTACCTAAAAATCAACCATCTATAACATCTGCAAAATTAAAATGACCCAGAAACCAGTCTCGGTATGCTTAAAACATTGAATCTGTCCTGCAAAAATTCAATTCCGTAGACCCTCGGGGGAAATATGTGAGCAGCACTGATCAGAAGGCATTTAGAGAGGGTGGCTGCCTCACCTCCAGAGGGATGAAATCCCACAAACTGAGCCCCTAAGCATTTCTCCCCTGCTCTAACCTAGGTGATTACATTTTGCCTTGAACTGCTGCATCCTGGCTTCTTTCTTTCTTGGCAACACCCCTCCCACTTTCTGTGATATAAGGACTAAGGGATCTCCATTCCAACTCATATCTGATGAGGGGAGCTCTGACTCGTGAAAGCTTATACCCCAGAAATCTTGTTGGTCTCTTAAGTTGCTACTGGTTTTGAATCCAGCTTCCACAATCTATGGGTCGCAAAAGAAAGCACTCTCCCATGGGCTACACCCAGGCTCAACTCAGCTCAGTAGTTTCTTGCAGGAAGGAAATCTGCACAGGTCACAAGGCCCACGCAACTTGATACGGCTGAATATACCAGAAGTTCTGCTTTATTACAGACTAGGGGCAAGGCGCGTTGTAGGTAAAAATACAATGGGCGCTAGCAATAGGGGAGACGTTGCACCGCCCTAGTGCTCTGTACCTGGAGGCCAAACCCTTTGGGACATGCTGGCACCAGTTCTGTGGCTGGCCGCATCAACCAGCCTCCAGGCTGCCTGTACAGGTCTTTGCCCTGGCTGCACGTTGCCATCTGCCAGCGTCAAGCACAGTGAGGTGCGGGCTGTCGCTGCCCCCCCCCACAGCTCCCAGCACCAGCTCCCTGCCTGTGGGCGTCCAGGGGCCTGCAGGTTGGCTTTACCGCCCTCCACCCCTCAGCCTTTTAACTCCATTTCCTCCCTCCAGGCCCCCGACCTTCTTGGCACTCTTGTGTGGCATGTGTCTGTCCCACCAGAGTCCTGTGGTCGCTGGCACCCTTGGCGTGTGCTGTTCCTGGGGCGGGCACGGCACCGCTGCTGCCTGCCTCCCCCTGGTCTGGCTGCCCTCTGTTCCTCTGTCCCCTCCGATCGCTCCTCCTCCTGGCGCTGAGGCTGGGGCAAGCAGAGGCGGCGGAGGTGGAGAGGAGGTGACAGCGGGCTTGGACGCAGTGCCCTCATCTCATCTCCCTCATGGCGAGTGGAGGCGAGGGGGCAGAGGAGGCGACAGTGAGTGTGGCTGCGGTACCCGTCACGTCTCCCTCGTCCCCCTCCGTCGGGCCGGTCTCCGGCTGTCCGCTGCCCTCGCTCCTCGAATGGTGGGGCACGTTCACCCCAGCGGCGCCTCTGTGGGCAGGCGCCAGAGACTGTGGCCAGTGGCCAATGTGGGCAGCGTGAGTGGCATTTTACGTGGGCCATCCCAGATTCCTTTTATAATACAGAGCAGGGGTGGGCAATTGTTTTGGCTTGGGGGCCACTTTGTGGGAGTGGAGGTTAGCAGAGGGCCGCACCTTTTAACATGATTGCATTCATTAGTTAACTTTGCATTTCAGAAAAGTTATAAATTGTATAATAAAAATCAATAAATATAAATTAAATAAAATAGTGGTAGTTTTATTCAATTTATTTATTGTGCTAATTTCATATCATCTATAGCTGCAAGCACATTTAATTTTAGAATCAGTTTAATGAGACAAATGTACCCTATCACACTTTTCTACACTTTTTTGGAATCAGGAGTGAGATTGCTTGTTGAGAAACCACGTGGCCGACTGTCTTGGCAGGCCACAAAAAACTCTCTGGCGGGCCGCATGTGGACCGCGGGCCGCAATTTGCCCACCCCTCATATAGAGAGATTTGATAAATTGGATTTCAAGGTTAAAGAGCTATTTTGAGTGTCCTGCACGGAGTTTCTGCACTGACTGTATCCTCGGGACAAACGCCAGGGAACCAGAGGTGGCTGCATGTCCCTGCCATGTATATGTCAAGGTAACACATACACTTTCTACATGTTGTATGCAACAGCCCTGAGGTGACATGTGTACCTGCTCCAGATTAAAAAAATCTGGCTCAGTGGAAGAGCTTCTGCTTGGCATGCAGGAAGTCCCAGATTGAATCCATGGCATCTCTGGTGGAAAAGATCAGTTAAGAGGTGATAAGAAAGACCTCTTAACTCTGAGAACCTGGAGAGCTGCTGCCGGTCTCAGTAGACACACCAGACCTTAATGGACTGATAGTTTGATTCAGTGTAAGGCAACTTCATGGGTGTTCATGTGTGTGAACTTCACAGGAAAAGGCCATCAGATTTCAAAACAGCTAAGCCACAAAGGCTGGAGAATTTCATGCACTGTGAATTTCAGCAACATCACTAATTAAAAGCATCACTTTGTCAAACAGATGCTAACTGTGGACCCAGATTATTGTACTTTCCACATAGATGTACTCGATACCCAAATGTACTGGGATTATGAAGGAAGGCGGGCACACCTATGGATGGGCCAGAGTCAGTCAGGGGTGGGTCAAGATGCCCAATGATGCCCAACCCTGAGCTCCCTTCCAATCCCATTCACAGCCCATGCAACACGAGCATGGCAACTGGTGGGTGTGCTCACCCTTTGCTGGAAAACAAGTCCAGGTGGACAGAGACAGCATGCAATTGATGAGACACCCATGCACAGTCACATGCAATAAGAATTCCTCACTGTAACAATCTCAAAGGAGACGTTAGGGAAAGAATGGCATGGAATACAAAATGGAAGCCAAGGACTTGGGCTGCACCACAGTGCGGCAAGAATGGGAGACAGATGGGGGGAGCTTCCGAAAGAGCCTTCAGCCAAACAGGCTACTGCAGCATTCTCCAACATGATGCCCGTGGGCGCCATGGCCCTCATTGATACCTTTCCTGGTGCCAACCAAATGCTCTTAGGAAGTGGACAGGGCTAGGCGGGGCTTTTGCCCAGCAGGGCTTCTGATTGGCTGGGCAAATTAAAAGGCAGCCTGTCAAACAGAGCTTCCACCTGAAATGTTGAAGAGGTACTATTCAAGCTATATATAACCTTGCTCCCTGCAGTGGGGACTTGAGCCCTCTTTGGACCCAGGGAAGGAGCAGCGCAATGTGTACAATACCTGAGGCTGAAAGGCAGCACAAGGCCCCTGGACTGACCAGCCTTGGCATGGACGCTGGGAGGATGGCCAAATTTCCATGCATCTTTAAACACTGGACAACACTGTTTTCTTAACTCTGTATATCCAAATGTGTTTTGTAGCTATTCTCTCCCTTCAGTGCCCCTCCCCTTCAACTGTAATGAAGCCCGGGGGGGGGGGGGGGGAGAATGACGACAGTTCATGGAATTCTTCCTTCCCTTGCCCATTTTATGAAGCGGCAGAAAAGCTCTGCCCTTCCCGTTTTCTCCTGCCTTATAACTAAGCATTTTATCACTGAAATTGAGAAAGTATGTTAAACGCTATGCTAGTGCCCCCAAAGAGAATTCGCTGGCCAGCACAAGCAGACTCCGGCTGCGGGCCGTAAATCTTCAAAGGTGACATTAATAAAACTTGGTCTCTCTCTCTAATGTATTAAAATACTATTTCAAAGGAAACTTGCCAGGTGGCATGGAGCAGGAAAGATGTTATGTTGAACCCATTGACATTTCAGCAAGGAGAGGTTTTTAATAGAATGGAACTTGGCTTAGTAAGGAGAAACTGAAGAAAATGCCAGGGCAGATGAGTCTCCAGCGATGGATCCGTTATAATTTATGCGGTATTTAATATTACACTCCCATCCCAAGTTAACACCTGTATTTGTTCTCTTAAAGTATGTTTCCTTGGCTTCTTCCCTCATCGTCGGAACACGGCCCAGCCACAAAACCCATCATACACATTGATGACATAATTTCAGTGGTTGAAACAGGCCAAAAAACCCCTAGAAGTTCCCAGAAGCCAAGATTAAAAACAACCTTTGGTGATTTCAGGACTCAAACACAATACACGTGTATATGTACGGGCCCCTTAGACTCCTGGCCCTTTGGAAAACCCAATAACTCCCTCAGCCTCCATCCCTGCCCCTTGTAGGTACATCTTCTAAAGGGAACTACAGAGCCATGCCTTCTGATGACCATAGCCCAGTGCCACACTAGGACCCAGGAGACCCAGGTTCGAATCCCAGCTCGGCCATGACAACTTGCTGGGTGGCCCTGGGCTGGTCACACACTCTCGGCAGAACCTACCTCACAAGGTTGCTGTGAGGATAAAATGGAGGAGAACAGTGTAAGCTGCTTTGAATCCCCATTGGGGAGAAAGGCAGGGAATAAAAAAAGTAAATGAAAGAATAAATATCTGGTAGAAATGGCCACCCAGCAGCTCACTTGTCCCTGTTCAGACTCACAGGCCAAACAAGGCCTTGTTGCCAAGAATACTGAAATGTCGTAAAACGATGGGATCCTGCAATCTAGAGAATGCAGACTTCCAAAAAGGAAAGCCAAAACACTGGCTTTGTTTAAAAAGTTACTGAAACTGAAAGAACAAAGAATATCAAACAATCAATCAGACACATTCTCTGCAAATGTAAGAATAAAGGCATACTTCAATTGTGAAACATGCATACATGTGGCTTGGTAATCAATGCATGAGCTTATTATAAGCAGTATTATTTTACCACCATGACTGAAAATAGCACAGCCTAATGTACCACTAAAAAGGCTTCCAGACTCCCCGTTATTGTTATTAATCGCTCTTTACTCGAAGCACTCCCCCAGTGATGCTGTGATGAGTACAGGCAACTGTCTTCGATTCCCTGCGTATGATTCTCTGCTTTTTATTTCCAACCCCAAAAGAGCCAATATTTGGCTGGAGGGAGGGAGGGACTTTTGCAGTATTCAGACTCCCAGCTCTTCCTAGATTCACAACTATGCAAATAATCCACCCTGCAATTAATCACCAGCTGACACTGGTCAGTCTCATTAAATCCAATATTTGCATTCTCTTCAGAGGAGGAATGTTGAGAAGAGAGAGACAGAGTGTGTGTTCTAGGGAAACAATGGGAGAGACAGGAACGGCAGACTACAGCATGCCCCTGGTTTTACCCTTGTGGAAAAATCAGATGATGGATGACCAGTTTGGCCAGGTGGGTCAATATTGTCTCAGTTCCAACAAGGAGAGAGACAACAGCAGACACTTCTATAGCCCTCTTCAGACATTATGGCAGTACCCTGAGAGCCAGGGGTCCTTTGGGGCCAGAGTGAGGTGGAGCGGTGCTCCGCCAGCCCAGAAATGGGCACTGGGGCAGCCACGGGCCGAATCAGATTCTCTGATCTGATTCTGCCCTGCCGAACAGAATCTGCACCCAAAGGAGTCGAGTTTCTTCCCTTCCTTGTCAGGAGGAGAGGAGTGGCCGCGTCTGCCCTTAGATGAGGGCATGACGACAATGGAGTTGGGTTTAGGGTGAATGAATAAAAATTCAGCTCCCGATTCCTGCACCCTGTACATGTGGTCAATCCTTTTGCTAGAAATAGAAGCCGGATGAGACCATGGTGCTTTGGCCACTTGCAGTAAGACTGAAGTTAATGGTAATGCAACGGCTGTGGAAGTGTCCATCTGTACCATGTCAAACACTGAGTCTGTCACAGTGGGTAGAGGCTGAACAGTGGAGACTGTCAGTGTATTGGCCATCCACTTGATGAAATCCCCATACAATTTGAGATCCTCGGATGGGGAGATGGGGAGGTTATCCGCCACTTGTTGCGGTGGGGAGGGTTCCTGGGTAGGGGCTTCATCACCGGAGGAGGAGGATGAAGACGATCTCGAAGGTTCAGAATGCTCCGAAGGCTTGGAGAAAGCAATTGGTTGCATCAGCATCGATGACATCGGTGTTGACTGCTCGGGATGGTGCCCCAGAGGCAGAACAATAGGTTTGTGCTTCCTGCCTATCGGCACTGATGGTTGTGGCCGTACGAATTCCGGTGTTGGAGGGTGCTCTTGGTATCAAGAGAGGTGGGAGGATATTGACTGGCGATCCCAATCTGCCGGGGCATGCGGAAGGGACCAGGGCACAGCAGGCATGGGATAAGCTCCATAGAGGTACTGCCACTGACAGCTGTCCAATGGAGCCGGGGGGTAATGCCCAGATGATCAGTCCTGATCCTCCAATCAAAACGGAGAGATGGCTGAGGCACCAGTGTCCCTGTCTAGGTGTAGACTTTCGACACTGGGCGGCCAGGACACTTGGGTTAAATCCATATTCAGTTCAGAGTCTGTGGAGTGGATAAGATGCAGCAAAGGCAAGATGGAATCATCTTGTAGCTGCCCAAGGCCCACAGAGTCAAGTACTGTAGCCCCCGCCAGGGCTGTGTCCAACGCGACGTGTGTGGATGAAGCACTTTTAGAGAAGGTACCCTTCTTGTGTTTCTTGTGCTTGCTCTGCCTGTCGTCCTTGCCCTCCTTGCACTTCTTGGCAGGAGTAGGGGCGTCAGACTGGGAAGTTGACATCGGTCATTTCAGCACCCATCTGTCGACATTGATGACGCTCGGTGACAGAGATAGTGCAGTCGTTGATCCCGAAGCTGGGGTCGATAGCGAAGCATGTCCGGACGTCTCTTGCGAAGTCATCATCGGAGAAAGAGCCTGTTCCAACAAAGCAATGTGGAGTCTTGTGGCTTGGTTCTTCCTCGTCTGCTTTGAGAACCTGGCACAGTGAGCACAGGAGTCCACTTGGTGCACTTCCCCAAGGCACAAAAAGCAAAGCAAGTGTCTATGGGAGGGAACGATTTTGCTGCCGCACTTTAGGCACCTTTTAAAGAAGCCCCACCATTTGGCCATAGGCCAGGGGTGGGGATGGGGGGGAGTAACCTGCCGAGGCAGAGTACTCTAGATCAATTCTGTCCAATTTATTCGAGTCTTTCAGGAAATCCAGTAGAAAAAGGAGAGGAGAGGAGAAGAAAAATACCAACCAAAGCAAGGAGGGTCCTACCAGCGCGGTGGTCAGAAGAGGACTGGCGGGACTGCCGTGCCCCTGTCTCGGTCATGCGCACTGCAGCCCTGCACATGACCAGGGAGAGGGCACAAAAACCCTTTAGCTTTAGAAGATACCAATTGGGGTCAGAGCAGGTGCACTATATCCCAGAGGTCTGATGCACAGAGACCACAAAGAAGATCAAGGAGCTACAGCAAAAACAGTGAAATATCCTGGTCGGCCATGAATAATTTCTCTGCAGGGATGGGAGGCAGCAGCAGACTAAACTCATCAACTAGGCTGTCTTCTGCAGGGATTTTTTTTACTGTCTGTCAAACTGGCTCTTTGAAACTGAGAAAACACCTTATTTCTTTGTGCAATTTAGAGGCTTTCTGTTTAACTCGTCGATAACTCTGAACCTAAAATGGTTCCTGATCTAGGAACAACTGCTGTGCTAAAGCCCCGGGCCCTCGTCACATTACGCATAGCCTTAAAGATCTACTTTTCCCCTTTTGTTTTAGAAGGGAAATCTATGCATGAGTAGCTAAAGAGACACACTTTTGTTTTGTAAATGGGGAGGACACCAGATCAATTGCTGACTCCCCATCCCCCAATTAACTGCAGCAACTATTCAACTAATGCATCACCTTAGCATCAAGCACAGAGCCTGTCCAAGAAATTCTGATACAGGAGATGGACAATCCCAATGTCTCCTCCCATGCCCACTAATCAGCATGGGGAATCTGCTTGGAAGTACTAATATGCAATCCTGACTGAAAGAATGCTCTCTTGGAGAGCACCCATTCCTTGCAAGGAGACGTTCACAGGGGGAACTTCCACACAGACCATGCCCTGTGGCTCAGGTCAGTTTGATCCCCAGTCCAACACCCTCAATGTCACCCAAAACCTAGCATTTTGCTTTGGTCAAGCCACCTTTGAAAGGATCCCCCACCCAGGAGAAAGGTGTGTTGGCTGTGATCTGCACTATGCAGATGCATCCTCCCTCTTGTTTGCTTCGAGTTCATCATCCATCTTTCTGGAAAACATTTTGCTTCCAAGGTAACATCCAATAAGAGCCAAACAACCATCAAAGCAAAAGAACAGAGAACAATCATCAAATATGACAGCTAAATGCAAAACAGTAGAAACAGAGAACAGATACGACACAAACTGAGAAGATTTCACATGCCTGCTGGAAAACTGGGAGGCGAGAGAGAGGCAGCACTTGTTCTGGAGGAGGGAGTTGTAGGCTGGGGGTGTGCATGGAGTTATCACTGTGCCCACCAACACCTTTCATGACACCCACCAAGTGTTTTTAGAAAATGGGTGGGGCTAGATGGGGCTTTTCTCCAAAAAGGCTTCTTATTGGCTGTGCAGATTTTTTAAAAAATGTTTCCTTGGCAACAGCTGTCACCACAGCACAAAGATTTTCACCGTGTGACTGAAGGTTCGTCCGCAGCAGCCATTTTATGGCTGGTTCCACCTCACGCGGCAGCCATTTTGTGGTCATGCCCACCATGCTGTGTCAGAATTCCATAGATGCCCCTAGGTTCAAAAAGGTTGAAGACTTCTGGCATAACTAAGCCCACTTTTCTCTGTTTAAGGCCACTGACTACCTCTGCAGTGTTGGTGTCCAATCTGGTGGCTCATTTCCCCCAGGGGAATCTGTCCCCTCTTCAGTAAGCTCAGGTCTGTCCATCCTGATCAATAATTTGCCACATTTCCCTAACAGCTAAGGCAAAACAGGCAATGTGTTCCTGGATGGCTTTCTGGTACAAGGTGCCATGCACATATGGCTGGGGAATGTACAGAAGGCGCCTGTGATGAAGCATTTTAGTGTGAGTCGCAGAAGCGACTGTACGAGCCCCATCAGATGGGGTTGCAATCTGGTTGGTGGGGCTGTTTGTGCATATAATACTAAAGCTAAGTGCCACGATTATAGATCTCTGTTATTTGGAGGGGGGGGAATGGGCAGAAAAACATTCATAGCATATAATTATGCATGCTAACTCTCGCCTCTTATTTGTGAGTGATGCGGGCTTATTAGCTGCCTGCTGCGCTTTGATCTGGGCTCTGCAATCCTGGGTGCCTTATCCGTTTATCACTGCTGTTCAGCTCAGCTACAAGAAACAAGAATCGATCTTTTGCCATGCAGCAGGGCAGAGACATGAAGAATCCCGTGTGCAACAGCAAGCGGCTCTGACATTTCAGGGGCAGAACTATCAGCACAAAGCACCCAGGGACCCTCAGACCTTCAGCCCCGACAACCCAGGGACCTTCTTTACTTGCAGCTACAGCAGGAGAGGGTGAGGCTGCGGGGGCCGTGGCTCAGTGGCAGAGCATCTGCTTGGCATGCAGAAGCGCCCAGGTTCAATCCCCACAGCTCCAATTAAAAGGATCAGAAAGCAGGTGATGTGAAAGACCTTGAACTGAGACCCTGGAGAGCTGCTGCCAATCTGAGTAGACAATACTGACCTTGATGGACCGATGGTTTGATTCAGTAGAAGGCAGCTTCATGTGTTCATGTGTGGCCAGGACAGCTACTCACTCTATTAGATGTCAGGTGATACAACTGGCCAGTGGAGCTTCTAGCCCTATAATTTCACCCCCCAAGCAAGTACCTGAGCTCTGTAAAGGACTGGATGATGGCAAATAAACTTGAGCTGAATCCACGCAGCAGCAAAACAAGAGGGCTGCACCAGTCACCAAGAAGGGGAAAGGCAAAGAAAAATGCTGATAGTGCAGCAGGAAAGTAGGATTTATCGATGGAATACTAAAAAGCCCCCACGTGCCTTGCCATAGCCTCGCCAGGGGACCTAAAACTTGATGTAAAAGGGACATAAATAAACTCAGGAAAGATAAAATATAAGACATTAAAACACATTTGAAGAAACCTGAACGGATGAGCATTTATCATCATCATGATCATCCTGCGTTCTAATGACGAAGTGCAGCCCCATCTGCAGAGACTTAAATCCAGAGGTGGGGGTCATTGACACAAAGGAAGATATTTCAACAAACATGGGGAGTGGCGGGTTTGAAGAAAAATCTGAAAATCGGGGGGGAAGTGGAGGGGGCAACACTTCTCTGTTGGAGCCACTGGGTGCGGCACTGAGCGGGAGGCTGTGTAGGCAGGCGATGTGTGGCAAGAGGCCAGCCTCCAAGTAAGGTGGGAGGATAAGAAGGCAGAATGCTGGGGAGGGAAACAGGAAGGAGAAGCCGCAACCACCACCGCAACATTACCTGGCCAGGAGAAGAGCCATTGATGTTGCTCCAGTCTCACGTTCTGCTCCCCGTAATTACCGCCAAGGCTCCCAGCCCAGTGCATTGCCACCACCGCCCCCGGGTCCAGTACAGTACCCCACCTCATCACCAGCCCCCTCTGTTGCTGCCTCCAGGTCCGGCTCTCAGTGTCACTGCCACAGACCCTGGGGCAGGCACTATTCTGCCTCAGGACAACATATTATCCACACGTACAAGGAGATCAGCTCGCTCTTTCTCGGATAGTGGGGAGGCAGGCTGGGAGAGCACCTAGGATGAGGGAGTATGCAGGCAGAGCAGCAAGGGTGGAGGGCAGAGCAGCATGGATGAGGAAACAGGGTAGAGGGGAGGAACAAAAAGCAGGGGGAGGCCATGCTGAGGATGGGGGAGCTAGGCATGGCAGGGAGGATGGGGAGAGAAGCAGAGTCACAAGGAGGAGGGTGGGGGGAGGGGAGAAGAGAAGAGAAGAGAAAAGAAGGCAGCAGGAATAGGTTGCCCCCTCCCCACACATTCCTTGCAGGTCCCTGCTCATATTTTCAACCCAGACTAATCTGAGGATACTTAAATCTGCAGACTCGAGCTATGAACGGGCAAGATAGATCTTTCTACAAACCTGAAAATGCCCCAGATTTGCAGGAAAAAATTGAAATATTTTAAAAAATACATTGGGGGGGGGTGTTTAAAAATACATTAAAAAATACATTGGGAGAGCCAGTCTGGTGTAGTGGTTAAGTGCGTGGACTCTAATCTGGGAGAACCGGGTTTGATTCCCCACTCCTCCACTTGCACCTGGCTGGATGACCTTGGGCAAGCCATAGCTCTGTACCAGCTGTTCTCTCAAGGTCAGCTTGGGAAAGAGCTCTCTCAGCCCCACCTCCCTCACAGGGTGTCTGTTGTGGGGAGGGGAAGGGAAAGGAGTTTGTAAGCTGTTCTGAGACTCCAAGTGAGTGAAGGGCGGGGTATAAATCCAATCTCTTCTCTTCTTCTTCTCTTAAAAATACAAAATGATAAAAGGAATGCCTACAGCTTTAAGAAACAGATGCCCTCAGTGGCTGTTGCTAAGCAACCACAATAGTCTGACCAGGATTCCAGGCTTGGTTTCTGTCACTAAAAGGCAGGGGGCAGGACCAGGGCCTTTCCCAGGGCTGCTTTGGCCACTGGGATAAGACTCACTAGGCCCAGGTCTGGTGGAAAACACCTGGTGGCTTGCTACCACACAGCCTGCATGACTTACCTATGTCTGGCTGCTTGCTACCATTCAACAGCCACCCCCACACACATGCCAGTGTGGTACAGTGGCTGGAGTTTCAGATGATGATGAGGTTCACATCCCCACTTCCCCCATGGAAGTTCACTGAGTGACACTGTGCCAGTTACACTTACTCTCAGCCTAACCTACCTCACAGGGCTGTGAGACTAAAAAGGTGAGGACTATGATGTTAGCTGCTTTGGTCCCCACTGTGGAAAAAGGTCCCTTGCTTGTATACTCTAATTTGTAACCCAGCCAAATCTGAGGATACTTAAATCTGGAGACTGGAGCCATGAATGGGCAAGACAGATGTTTCTACAAACCTGAACAATGCCACATATTTGCAGAAATGTTGTTGTTGTTATATTAGATTTATTAGGCTGCCCTTCCCTGCAAGCAGGGCTCAGGGCTGCTTACAATATCTGAAATCTTTTTTAAAAAATACATTGGGGGGGGGGTTGCAAGTATATTATTGAAGCCTAGCTGGGAGAGAGTCTCCTCCACCCACTCCCTCCTGCTAAAACAGCTTTCGAGACTGTAAGGGTGTCTGAGATTCAAGCTTCTGTGATTAATTTAGTTAATGATGCTTCAGACCTCGGCTTGCTTCTTGATGGCCAAAGAAATGAGCTCAAAGTCTATTTCATTTCCTAAATGGGTAACATCCTACATACAGATGTAACATGACAATCTTACAAATATTGAATCCTGGACGGGGATGGCTCCTCAGGGGCTGGCAGGAGGTGCAGCGAGCCGAATATAATTTCCATGCTATCGATCTTGAAGTTACAAGAGGAACTTTCTGTAACTTTTATTGCTGTGCAATATTCATTTGGTTACTGCGAGCAGAAATTTCCCCCCAAGGATGATAATCAGCCGACATACGGATGTGAATCTGATGGCCTGGTTTTTTGGTCTCCCGTATAAGGCTAAAAGGTCCTCTGAACCTTCACAGCACCAAGAAGCTCCCCTTGCACCACAGCAACGCAGCAAGTGCCAAAAATGTGAAAAACACAGAGCAGCAAGTGTCACCTCCAATCATCTAAACAACAGAGAATGCTGACTAGCAATAAGATACTGAAGGCTTTACAGCAGTGACAATGCAATAGACCTTTGAAGGCACTTATGTGCTGTGAACTGTAAGCACACATCAATCTAATTCTCAACACAGCCAAATCGGTGGATACTTAAATCCAAAGACTAAAGACAAGACCAACAAGTCAGATCTTTCTACAAACCTGAAAAAAAGCCCCAAGTTTGCAGAAAAACCCAAAATGTAAACAAAATAAAAATATATGGGGGGGTTTAAACTCCCTCACCCCAATAATGGAAGCCGTACCTGTAGCTTTAAGGAACGAATGCCTTGTCGGTAACCATTGTGGGATTTGTTAGGCTACCCCAACAGTATTGCCAAGCTTCAAGCCTTGGGGGGTTTGGTCGGTAAAAGGCAGAGGGAGGCTATTTTGGCCCTTGAGGGAGGACTCATTGGGCCCAGGTCTGGCAGCCAACACTCAGCGACTTGATACCAACCCCCCTTTATGACTCACCCAGGCTTGGCTACCTGTTACTGTTCAACCACCGCGCAAAAGCCAGTGAAGTGTCATGGTTAGAGTTTCACACTAGAATCTGGAGGACCTAGGTTCAAATAGCCACTCTGTTGGGAAAGCTCACTGGGTGACATTGGGCCAGTTTTACATTTTTAGCCTAACCTATCCTCATAGGGTTGTTGTGAGGGTACAATGAAGAGGAGCAGAATGCTGTAAGCTGCTTTGGGTGCCCACTGTGGAGGAAGCTGGGGTATAAATGAAGTAAATAAATAAAAAATGTAGCTGAAGATGGAAGACAGATAAAAGGGAGGCTACCTGGTGACTGGAAATGAAGCAGAGAAAGCTGAAGATGCAGGGGTTGCCAGGAGGAGAGAAAGAAAAAATATGTGAGGAGGAGAGTAAGGGGAAATTGGAGTGTTTCCTTGCAAGTGCATGTAGTTCCCTATGGAGCAGATAGGCTATGCTTTCCCCAGGTAGAGACTGCCAGAGGGAGGGAGGAGAGAAAGCTGAAGATGGGGAGCAGATAAAGACAGGTGGGTTAGTGGATGTGAAGGAGAAAAGGAAGCAGGGAAAGAGGAGAAGAAAGCAAAAATAGTGAGGGAGGAGAAAATGAGATGCCCTTGCAAGTACTTGCAGGTTCCCCACTTGATCTATTAAAATAGCTAACACAATACCAGCTGCCAACACCAAAGGGCTGTGCCTTTAAAAGATCAGAGTGAATATCTGCTTCTGCTTCTGCCATACCTACACACAAATGCAACATTATCTCCCTTACCCTTACAACAGAAATTATCATCAGAATGATTGTAGGATTTAAAAGGAAACACGCTGTATTCTAACCTTGAACTGCCTGCCGCTAGAAGATTAACTGAAAGGAGGGAAAATAGCACACAACAAAGGGACATATGACAATTCTTGGAAGTCAGACAGCTTTGGCTGTACCCTCTTGGCAAATCACTTAAAAGGAGTTCAAGAGCACACTCCCCCCTTTATTAATCGTCTACCATTAAATGTAACTTATAGGGTCCCCTTGTGAAACTATAAAGGAACTGATGGATTCCGAGAGTCACCAACATAAAACCAATGAGAGAGTTCTCCGGGACAGCCAGTCTCTGACTATTCTTAAGCATGAAATGACTTGCACTAAAGAAGTACCAATTCCTTCTTAGACATGAATCCTTAGATAAGGCTTGTCGGGGTTAGGAAGATTACTGCTGCATCTGAGATGAAGATTTAAGATGCAGACTCTGGTTCTTAAATCTCTCGAAAACACACTGATTGTGCCCCCTGGTGAAATGAGACCTTTAAATGTGAAACGTTGCACAGCCTTTAAAAATAGATTTATTACTCATTAAACCATTTTAGTGACTATTGTTCAGGTTGGCTTCGAAGCTTGACGTCACTCAACAAGACCACACTGATGTCAACAAAGTTCAGCAGAATTAGCCCTACGTCATGCCCTCTAGCTCTTTTGTACAGGAATGACCTGGGCCACGGGAGTAGCAGGAAACTATGGAGGAGGCAGAAGCAGAGAAAGGGGAGAGCGGCCGAGGGGGGCAGAGGAGAAGACCATCTGCGAGAAGTACAGGAGAAGAGCAGGAAATGAGTAACAGTGTTTTAATACCTGTTATTATGGTCTAGAAGTGAGAGACTTATTAAGAGTTTGTCAGCCCATCCAGTTACGTTATTTTTGAAGTGTTATATGAGGATACAGAAATATCAAACATTAAAACAATCAAAATTACCATCAGTCGAACCTCTGCCACATATTTAAGACTCGGCGTGCTCCCTCAACCTTAATATTTGAAATGAGTCAAGAATGGCAGAACACCTAAAACAAAATGAGATGAGAAGTACTCCTTACAGGGGGAGAGTCCAAGATCACCTATTGCATGAGGACAGTCCCAGGTTCAATCCTCGCAATCTCCAGTTAAAAGATTTCAGGCACCAGATGTAGGGGGAAATCCTTCTGTTCCCAAGATGCACTGCCAGACAATATCTAGGTAGACGGACCAATGCTCTGACTTCATTTAGGCTTGCCAAGTCACCACCACAACTACAGAGGAATTTGCTCTCTCATCTCATCCGAGTGAGGATTCCACCTGCCCACAACCTCAAGATAAAGGGGGAGACAGCACCTCACCCCCTGAAGATCTGCTCTGGTGGTCAAGGAGTCCCCCTGGTTCAGCAGAGGGTCCAATATAGAACCCTGGCATGCCATCGTAGCCCTCAAGGGGCCGAACTGGCAGCTGAGAGACCCATTTGCATCTGAGGAGTCATTTTCATGACTTTTTATACAGCTTTTCTTAAGCAGCTCTGGGCTAGACTCAGCAAGATAGAAGGAAGGAGGAGACGGTCTCCATCATTTTCAGAGGTAGATCCATCTCTTTTATGTCCCGCCAGAGCCTCCAAGCCTCGCCACTGGGCCGTTCTCTTCCACGTTCCTCCAAGGAAGGGCGGGGGAAGGGGGGAAGAGAAAAAACTGCACAGACAAAAGCAGCATCAGAGCCAAGAGGAGGTGTGGAAGAAGATGTGGAGAGGGACAGACTGAAGAGGACAGGAAGCTCTCCCTCAAGTATGAAACTGCTCTAGGAATAAAGCAAGAGAAAAGCAAGGAAGAAAGAGCAAAATGCTCCGCTCCAAAG
The DNA here is from genome assembly GCA_029233225.1 of Lepidodactylus listeri. Classification (NCBI taxonomy): domain Eukaryota; kingdom Metazoa; phylum Chordata; class Lepidosauria; order Squamata; family Gekkonidae; genus Lepidodactylus; species Lepidodactylus listeri. Next base: position 71,722,849 of record JARCFY010000014.1, on the reverse strand, counting down.
CTGCATGCCCTAACTAGGCAAGAAGCAAACTGGGCCAAGTCACTCCCACCCGGGGGACAGGAAGTTGAAGAGTTTAGTCCTACCTCCATGAGCAACTGTGGGAATCGCCCATTCCAAGATGTTCTCCTCCTCAGACAGAGAAGCACACTTTCCTTTTATAATGGCTGAGGACAGACTGGCAATCTGAAGCAGAGGCAAAGCGGAGGGAACTGGAGCGGGGGAAAAAACCCACGGAGCTGGCCGTTCACACTGGCCAGAGCAATGCGGATCAGCGGCAATACGGAGCATTCAGACTGCCACAGGGAGTTCAGACTGCCGCATAGCCAGCGCGCGCGGCTCGCGCGTGCCGCTGCACTTTTTTTTTTTGTTTTCCTTTGATGTTTTTCGCATGTGCGCAAAACTTTTTGCCGGTGCGTTCACACTTCCTCCAGATGCCTCCCGCTTCTTCCAGTTCACACTGTTTGGAAGCGGGAGGCATGTGGAGGAAGGCCCCTGAACACCGGGAAAAACCGGTGTCCGGGTAAAGCGGAAGGAAAGCGACTGGGAGACGGGTAAGTACGCAACGGAGCCGACGGACAGATGCGCATGTCTGAACATGCTCCTTTCCTCCGTTTGCGAAGCGTGCCTGCCCCGCTTTAGATTGCCAGTCTGTCCTCAGCCAATGTATACAAAAGACCCAGAAGATGAGAAAATGTTATTGATTTAACCTAATGACAAAGCATAGACAAGTGCCTTCTACCAGGTCAGACCACTGGTCCATCTAGCTCCATACTGGCTATTCTGATCGGCAGCTGTTTGGCAGAGTTTCAAGCACGGAAAAGTTTTCCTCTGACTGGACCTGGGACCCTCTTCATGCAAAACAAGTGTTCTACCAGTGAGCCATGGCCCCTCCAAAGCCTGTGGGGGGTGGACTGTGCCAAAAGCCTGGAAGTCTTGTGACTTTTTGAGATACGGAAGTGTACGATACCTTGCTGTTGGGCCACAGTTAATATATTTTGTTTTACTCCTTATATCTCCAGAAACAAAACAGCCTCATCATATGTATTAATTAACACTTCTGACTGATAACTGACAGAAGCAAGAGAAAGCTGAACCTTTAATCATAGTGCTTTAAATCAGTAATAATTAAAGTCATGTCCAGGAAAGGGTCTTATTTTCCAGAGTCCAAGGAAAGGCACTTCAGATAACCCATCAATTATTTCAGGCAGCCACATGATGAAAATTGAATAACCCGATGAGACATGGCGGGAGGAAGGGCAGGAAAAGGAAAATATGGGTTCCATTAAGCCCTGATAATCAGGCAATGCCAACTGATACTACATCATTAACACAAAATTGCTGGCTGCAAAGGAGAAGAATATCTGCAGTGTCTGAACCAAGATGGAGAGGCCCGATGCTTCCAGACAACAACAAAAAAGGTTGGCAACTTCTCCCATTTCCCAACCGTGACACTGGGGATTCTTTAGTCATTGCCCCACTGGTGGACCTCCTGAGGGCACCTGGTGTTTTTGGCCACTGTGTGACAGAGTGTTGGACTGGATGGGCCACTGGCCTGATCCAACATTGGCTTCTCTTATGTTCTTATTATTGCAAAGGGGGGGGGGCACAATTTATCTGGTACAGTTCACATTTCTCTATTTCCTTTCCCCGTGTGGCATACCAAAGAATGCACTAGAAACTGGGAATATTTTTCCACTGGTGGACAGAAGAGGGCTGTCCAGGCGAGCCCAATCTTGTCATGATTACAGAAGCAAAGCAGGGTCAGCCCTAGTTAATACTTGGGTGGGAGACCACCAAGGCAGTCCAGGGTTGCTACGCAGACCCAGACAATGGAAAGCCACCTCTGTTCATCTCTTGCCTTGAAAACTCTACAAGGTCACAGTAAGGTCGCTGTGACTTGGTGCTACTTCAGACACACACAGAAGAAGAATGGACAGAAGTTCATCCATGTGACAGCAAGAAGACTACAACAGAAAGTGGTACTTCCTTTTGCACGGATTTAAGCTGCCATTGCTCTTTCAACACTGGACAGGCCACGACTGGTAATGACAAGACGGAGGAGGAGGAGAGTTGGATTTATACCCCACCCTTCACTACCCAAAGGAGTTTCAGAATGGTTTACAATCTCCTTCCCCTTCCCCTCCCCACAACAGACACTGTATGGGGTAGGTAGGTAGGACTGAGAGACTTCTTTGGAGAACTTCTCGTGAGAGAACAGCGCTGTAAGAACTTGCAACTGACCCAAGGTCACACCAGCAGCTGCATGTGGAGGCGTGGGGAATCAAACCCAGTTCTCCCAGATTAGAGTCCGCCCTCCTAACCACTACACCAAACTGGTGTTCCTGTTCTTCTACTCAAACATACAGCTAGAGACTCAACAGAGCACAAGGACACTTGGGGAAGACCTAACATCTGGAAGCATCCTGGCACTAGTTTTCACAGGTTTACCGCCTCTGAATATGGAGGTTCCCATTATTCACCCTGCCTAGTCGCCAGCGATGGATCACTCCTCCATAAATCTGTCTAGCCCCCTTTCAACATCACCCTGTGCCTATGTCTGTCACTAGGCCCACTGGCGGTAAATCCCACAATTTATCTGCTTGGTTGAGTAAAAAAGTCTTTCCGTTTGTTTGTCCCGTACCCACTGCCCGTCAACTTCACTGGGTGCCTTTGAGTTCCAGTACTATGGGAGAGACAGAAGAAGCTCCCCCTATCCTCCTCTTCCACCCTATGTATAATTTTATAAACCTCTATCATGCCCCCCCAAAATCACATGCCTCCCCCCCCCCCGCAAACCAAACGGACACAGACTCCTCAGCCTTGCCTCCCAAGGAAGGCCCTCCAGCCCCTTTGCTTGCATTCGCTACAAAAATAAAACCTGCAAACCGGCTTGTAACTAGGATCTTTTTCTTGGTTTTAAATTTTTAAGAGAGCAGTTAAATCACAGTTAATTAAATTAATCTGAATGCCTGACTTTAAAGGGGGAGGCTCCGAGCCTGTTGCTAGCCCTTCCTCTCAAGGGACAGGCCAGCAAACATGTCAGTTCCTAGGGAAAAAAAACCGCCCAAAAGGCATTTAATCGTCTCCAGAAGGCATTTAATGGCCTTTTGAGTCCCCTTCCACAGGGCAAGAAAGCTTAGAAGGACACTCAAGAGCTGGTACCTTCAGGACATCTCCAACAATCCCCCTTCCTGCGAGCCCAGTCCTGCTGTGGACTACTTAGGTCATGGTGAGTTTTTCAAAATCATCCCCATGAGCCTCTGGGAAACCAAAGGACTGGGTTAGCAGAAAGGGGGATTGCTGGAGATGTACTGAAGGTACCACTCTTCAGTGCCCTGCTAAGCTTCCTTGCCCTGTGGGAGGGGATTCAAAAGGTGTTTAAATGGCCTCTGAGCTGTCTTTTCCTGGGTCCCCTGACGCCCCCCTCCCCCATTCCACAGTGGAAGGGAGAAGGAAGCCTGAGGGCAAGTTGTGGCACTCTCACCCTGGCTGCTGGCAGCAGCAGGGGTCTCTCCTTAAAAAAAAAGGTAACTGGCATGGCTATTTGTGGGGTGGGGCTTTCAATTAAGGGGGCAGGGCTCCAAAATGCCCCACTGTAGCTATGAGCCTGATGGCATATATTTTAGTTTCCCCCCAAGTTTCCAAAAATTTGACATCCCTATCCTGAATAGCCTGTCCAGAGTTTCTAGCGTTGGACCACCTCTAGGGTTGCCATCTCTGGGTTGGGAAACACCTGGAGATTTGAGGAGAGATCTTGCAGAGGGCAGGGACCTCAGCAGGATATAAGGCCATACAGTCCACCTTACAAAGCAGCCCTTTTCTCCAGGGGATCTGATCTTGGTTGTCTGATCAACTGAAACAGCAGGAGATCTCCAGGTGCCACCTGGAGGATGGCAGCCTAGGCATCTCCATGACCTACTGAGCTAACCCCCAGCGGCCACCCAACAATGCCGGCAAAAGAGTATAGGAGTGGGTGCGCTCGTGTGTCACCAACGCAAACACCACAATCACTGGAGCTGAAGTGAACAAGGAGTGCCCAGAGCGGCACACATTCCACACTATTGTGCTGCCACAGCTGTGTTTCGAGGCTCACACTGTGCTTGTTCTGAGCACTTCTCCAAGCAGAAGCAGAGGCCTCAGTGCATACAAGCGCAAGATAACATTGCTGCTGCTCACTGCAGCCAAGAGCACCCCATATGCCAAGGGCAGTAAATTCCAGCAACGTGGCAGGGAACAGACATGGACTGCCCCTTCTGTCTTCTGCTGGTGCACTCTGATTTACAGACGCACTCAGCAAAGGCATCTTCTTCCTTTGATGCTTTACTTTTAAATTAATCTCTTTTTACGGTTGGGGGGGGGAAATTCAGCATGTGAGTGGCAGCTGCAGGACTGAATTTCAAAACGTGGGGGGGGGACACAAAGCACGTAGCAAAAAAAAGGGAAGCTTGGTTTTGGCTGTGAACTGAATGATTTCTTTTAATTGTGGGCAGTGGGAGTATTATGAAGGCTGTGCCAATCCCGGTCTCCAAACTACATGCTCAGAATGCATAAAATGCTGTTGCTGGGAAGTTACTTAAAAGCTGTGGCACAAAAGGGTTCTGAGCATTGGGAGACTTCTCACAAGGCTCTCACAGAGAGACCTGCACACCTTGTCTATCCCCCACCATACATGCAAAACTATTGTAGCATTGTGGTTCAACCACTATGAAATTCATCAAGAAGTCTCCAGTTGCAGCCAAACCCCCTGTCTGGAACTCAAGAGACAGCCTCAGAAGTAGTGGGCAGCATAGACGTCAACTACGGGGGGGAGGGGGGCTCAAGGGTTTGAGCCACCCCCGAAAACGGAGCGCCTGCCGCCGCACATCCCCAGTCCCTTCCTAGGGCCGCCGCTGTCTCTCTCTCTCCCCCCCTGCCCTGGCTGCCTCCGTCCCTCCGTCCCTCCAGGGGCCAGCTAAGCAAATGCCCAGCAGGAGTGGCCAGGCGGGGGGGGGGGGGGAGGCAGCGCACGAGCCCCCCCCCCCCCCCGGATTTTAAAACTCGATGCCCCTGGTGGGCAGGTATCGCTATCATGTTTTTTGTGAGCCTCCCTGTCAAAAACCCACAAATGGTCAGTGACCATTTGCAAATGTTCAGTGGGGCACCCATAAAATCTATGGACAAGCATGCACAGATGCCCACACTGTTCCCTGCAAGGTTGCTCGCAACAAGCCCCAAATCTTACTTTTCTAAGGGTTAGAGGAACACAGTACTGAGAAGGATGGCTCCATCTTTCCTACACGTTTCAGAGAGTAGCCACGTTAGTCGGCAGTAAAAAAGCTAAATCTGAGTCCAGGACCACCTTAGAGACCACAGAGCTTTTTGGGGCATGAGCAGTTGAGAGGCAAAGCTCCTTATGACAAAGAGAACTTTGGCATTCAAAAGCTCATACCCTGAAAATCTTGTTCGTCTCTAAAGTGCTACTGGACTTGAATCTAGCTCTGTCCTGAAAATTACTTTTCCCCGGTTTTCCACAGCATGACTTCCTGCTGATCTGTCAGGAATACGGATGTCGTGACCACCCCTCTGAAGGGCATGGAATCTGAAGGGCAAGGAATTTACAATTCCCACCAACCCCAGCAACCGATAAGGTGTGAGCACGTGTGCTGCTCACCAACAATGTGTGCGAGGCGCTTCAGATCATGTGAAATGCTATATTAATGCCAAGCACTCCTGCGGTAATTATTCTTTTCCACCCTAAACTGCGGAAACTGATACACTCCAATTACCCCAAAGAGAACCATTCCTCCTAGGAAACCCACACACCATCTTGTGTCCCAAGCATCTCCCATGTTGTGTCCGCTGACCGCCACCAGGCACCAGCTACTGCAGTCCCGAGCTTGGCTCCTGGAAACAATAGGGGCCAAGGATCCTGCACCACCTAGGGGCCACCAATAGGAACTTTGGCAGGAGATTCGAACTCTCCAATAGGACTGTGGGTGTGTCTTTGGTGGGTGTATATAGTTGGCCACCTTGGCTGGTATAGGTAGTTGTGTTGTGTGCTAATAAACGATGAGCTGATCATCGCGCTGTGGTCCAGCCTCTCCATGCGTCGAACCCAGCATGCAATGTCCCATCAGGCACGTACACACCGTGGCGTGAATACTGCAAATGGGGGAAGGAGCAGCCAGCACATCAGCACTCACTGGTCCCCAGCAGTAAATGGCAGGCCACCACTTTTCATGAAAAGAGTGAATGCTGGAATGCCTGGGGCCTCGTAGCTCCCTTTATTGGGGGGGGGGGGGGGGGAGAGGCTGCCGCATGAATAAAGCTGGAGAGGGAGAAGGAAGAAAGACCAAAGACTACAAAAACACCCGGGTGCCTTCCAAACCAACTCGCAGGCCGCTGGGGCTGCCGGGGCAGTTCAAAGATCAGGGAAATCGCTGACAACTAGGAAGGACTGTTTTCCCGAAAGGCAGTGATGAAAGTTACCGAACGTACCCCCCACATGTATAATGACGGCCACTAACTTACACAGCTCCGAACAGGGTTTAGAGAAACTCACGGAGGATAGGTTGCTTGACGGGTAAGCGCCACAAGGCTTCAACAGAGCCTCTATATTCAGAGGCAGTGTATCTCTGCCAGAAATGTGAAGGCCCGGAGGAAATTTGAGAGGGGTGGTCCCCAAAGGGTTTGTTTTTAATTTTTCCAAGGACAAACTGGAAATGCGGGGGAGCGGTGAAAAGAAAAAGGCTGCTAGGAAAGACAAGGGGCTGCTCACACCAAATTCGTAGGATGAAGATGTTTATGTAAGACAATATACGGCTTTTGAGAGTAACAACCAGGGGACGCATGAGGACTTATGGGGGACATTTCCCCGCCCCCGCATGAGGACTTGTGGGGGTCATTTCCCCCAATTTTTTCCTCCTTTCCTGAAAGCCCCCTGAAGCCTCTTCCCTTTTCCTGTTTCCTTCTCTCTTTCCCACCCACTGGCCAACTTACCTTTACCTGCTCCCACCTTTCCCCCCTTCTGTTCCCTGGCAGCCTCTTCCCTGGAAAACTATGGCCCTGTTGAGTGGTGCTAGCCACTAGCCCAGTTGCATGGTGGTGAACTTGCAGCAGGCACCTCCCTTTTCCCTGCATCCTCCTCCTGATGTATATCCCCTTTCCCTCCTCCAAGCAACCCCTATAGCCTCACCTTTCTCTGCTCCCTTCTCTCCTTCCCACTCTCCAAGCAACCTACCTTTTAGCTGCCCCCATCTTTAACTATATCATTTATTTATTTCACATAGACCCTGCTTTTCTCCCCAATGGGGACCCAAACCAACCTACATCATTCTCTTCTACTCCATTTTATCCTCACAACAACCCTGTGAGATGGATTAGGCTGAGAGGGTGTGACTGACCCCAGGTCACCCGGTGAGTTTACAGGGTAGAGTGGGGATTCAAACCTGCGTCTCTCAGATCCTGGTCTGAAACTCTAATTACACGACACTGATTTTCATGGGAGCCTGTTGCTTAATAGAAATCTCTAGCATTCAGATCTTCCCCTTTTTTATTTATTGGTTTGTTTAAAAATAAACATGAACTTGTTTTTCAGTAGAATATGTCCTCAAAGCAAGGTCCAAAATATCAGGAATATCATAAGCTAAATCATTACAAAAGCACTAAGCTACAAACATTCATAGTCATGCTTTGTCCACTGTGTAATTATGTGTTGATTCCACACTGAGCACTCACCAGAGGTGTATCCTGACAGGCCATTGCATCTGCACCAAAGGAAGCAAACCAACCAAATGTGCCTCCTTCAGCTCGTATTTCCTGACATTATCAGCCCAGAAGTCATAGCTACTCCTTCTGATGAAGATGAATTGCTCCCTATCCCATTATTATGGGTCAGTAACAGCATAAGTAATAATCTATGCACTGCACTGTCATTCCAAATGTTAACTCAAACACGCTGCCAATAACCGACACCATGTATCTTGCACTCCCAAGCACTTCAGATTCATAAAGTAATAGTCTGTACTCAATCTATAATGTTAATGGGTCATAGTCGGAGGCTCAACGTCATTTTTACAGAAAGAAATGGATGATTAAGTGACCTATAAGGACTGATAAATACTTCCAGAAAGCTTTTGATACAGTTCCTCATCAAAGGCTCCTAAGTAAGCTCAATAGTCACGGGATAAAAGGACAGGTCCTTTTGTGGATCAAAAACTGGCTAATCAATTGGCTAATTAATTTACTTTTGAGATCTGGTGAGATCAGGCAATTGGGCCATCCAGCTCAAGGAAAGAGATGAACAGAGGTGATCTGCCATTGCCTGCCTCTGCGTAGCAACCCTCGACTTCCCTGGTGGTCTCCAAATACTGGTGGTCTGTCAATGGTGGTCTCCAAAGACTGGTGGTCTCCCTGGTTCCCTCCAAATACTAACCAGTGTTGACCCTCCTTTACTTTTGAGATTTGACAAGATCAGGCTAGCCCCGGCCATCCAGCTCAAAGAAAGAGATGAACAGAGGGTGGTTACCCACTGCTTGCCTCTGTGTGGCAAACTTGCCTGGTGGTTTCCCATCCAAGTACTAACCAGGGCTGCCCGTGCTTAGCTTCTGAACTCTTGACAAGACCGTGCCAGCCTGGGCCATTCAGGTCAGGGTTTCTGGAAGACTGGAATGCTACATCTCGAATGGAGGTGCCCACCACACAAAAAGGGCTTATCTCTCAGCCCCACTTACCACTTGACCTTGTGCATCTGTTTAGTCCTCCACAGTTCCATCAATGCTAATGAAAGCTGCACATCAATGGTAATGACAGCTGCCTCAGCTATGCTTGAGTGCCAGGACTTAGGACGGTTGGTGTCCTTGTCTGCAGTCTTACTGCCTATGCAGCAGGTGAAGGAAGACCAAAGAGAAGGCGCCCTCTTCATGCAGCAGCAATTCCATAATGAGCCTTGCTGAGGCCTTGCTGGGCTGCAGATCACATGGGAACGGGACGTGCAATGGCATCAGGGAGTCCAGACTCATTTCAAGTCCTGAAAGCTTTGGACTACAGCCGCCCGCACACACACACACACGCCCCAGCAGCGCAATACACACGAGCTATTTTTACTTGCCCTTGCCAACATAGGCTCCTGCGAGTGACATGACCAAGCATCGTTCAGCGTGCATTTCACTGATTCATCGACTGTGTTCTTCAAATGTGATATACCCCCATGTACTATTGTCCCTTCACCAAATATATGTGTGTGTATGTTGCTTTTACAGAAAACTGTCTCTTTCACAAAGCCCCCTGGCTCACAGCCAGATCAATTAGCAAGCCCACTGCCAGCTGATTGGGGGGGGGGGGGGAGCACAGCAAATCCAAATGAGCAAGAGTTCAGCTGTTTCAGGGTGGCAGCTGTACAAGGTTGTCATCTGGAAGGTTGCATAGGGCTGCCTGGAACTTTGGGGGTGGAGCCTGGGGAGGGTGGGGTTTGGGGAGAGGATGGACCTCAGAGGGGTCTAATGCCCTAGAATCCACCCTCCAAAGCAGCCATTTTCTCCAGGGGAGCTGATATATTCTGGAGATCAGATGTAATTCTGGGATATCTCCAGGTCCCACCTGGAGGTTAGCATAGCAAACCTGCATAGATCTAACAGCATGAGTGGGAGGCAGCAATTGGTGGCCATGTCTGTCTGCAGGGAAGAGAGGAGGAGGAGGAGGAGGTGGAGGAGGAGATTTATTTCCCGCCCTTCCCTACCCAAAGGAGTCTCAGAGCGGCTTACAATCTCCTTTCCCTTCCCCTCCCCTCCCCTCCCCACAACAGACACCCTGGGTGGTAGGTGGGGCTGAGAGAGCTCTTTCCAGAACTGGCCTTGAGAGAACAACTCTGAGAGAACCTGTAACTGACCCAAGGTCACCCCCCTCAAGGTGGTGTGGGGCTGTGCTATTGTCCCTTCAGCAAAGCACTACTGCTAAAGCAATCAAAATGCATTGAAATTGCAGTTCTCTTTAAATATCCTGAATACCCAGCTTCCCAATCACCCAATTTTATTTTATTTTTTTAAAAAAAATCTTATAGAAAATGAAGGTAATTGCCTGATTGAGCTGCAAGACAACATAATGGAATAATTTGTCATGTTGAATTTTCCCCAATGGGAAATTCTGCCACCGTAGAATCACTGTGTGGTTTGTTGGGTTTCCTTCCTCCCTCTCTGTTCTGCGAGTGAAACAGAGCAGTAACACCTCTTCAGACTGCAGGGCACTAGAATGAAAAATTGCTCCGTTTGTTCAGACAGCTGTCAGCAGAAAGCTGGTGGGCTGAAGAATTTGCAGCAGCGGAAACTTTTCTAAGCCACCTTCATACAAGGCACTCCATTTCAGTAGGATAATGGGGGGGGGGGATGTCTAATGCAAAAAAAAAAAATCACCTCTGTGGCCAGGATCCTGAAGCCAAAGATCTGTATGGTGGTCATGGTGGCTGTCAAGTCAAGCCAACTTATAGAGACCCAGTAGGGTTTTCAAAATAAAAGGTAGGTTAGCTTGAGATAGGGGTGCATGCTTGCTATATACCAAGATGAATAAATACCTGAAAAATACCTTATCAGTGTTTTTCAGGTATGTATTAAGCTGTATATGAATTGAAGAATCTGATTCAGCTACTGAAATAGCTGCGCCCAAATAAAAGCTGCTCTTATTTGGCTTTTATTTGGGTGTGGCTGGAAAGCATTTAAAGAGACCACCATCTCTTTAAATGCCTTCTGAGTTCACTTGATAAGTCACACCTCCATCACAGCACAACCCAGTGAGTGAACCGCAAGCATTTAAACTTTATATCCCTTCTGAATTCACTCGTTGAACTCGGCAAGTGAGCAGCATTTAAAGAGATTCTTTAAATGCCTTTTTTTCCTCCACTGGGTTCAATGAAGGATGGGGACCCATAGAACTGGATCCCCTGGTCCAATCTTTTTGAAACTTGGGGGGGGGGGGGGGGAGTTGATGAGAGGCACCAGCAGCTATGCTGCATTTTTGGTGTCTCTCTCTCAAAAAACAGCCCCCACAGAGCTCCAAATACCCCCGGACTAATTCTCTGTTTTACTCTATGGAAACAGTCCCCATAGAGTATAATGGAGTGGAATAAATTCGGATTTCCCAAATATTTACCTGAATCCCAATATAATGCTGATATCAGTGATTGGAAATATTTGGAATACCAATATTTTTGGGAGTCCAACAGACCCAAATCAGAAAAAAAAGAACGCCCACCCTTAGCTTGAGAGACAGAGGGCCAAACTAGATGTTACAGTGTCCAGAGTTCCAGCCTGCGGACACTGCTGCCTTTTTAGAGTTGAACTTGGCTATTTAAAAATCCTGCAAGGGCCCAGTCCTGCTCAGGCTCACTGCACAGAGGGATAGGGAGATCTTGTCGTCCCCCCCCCCCATACACCTTTTCAAATGCTGAAGCAGGATGACCACTTCAACACCTGAAAAGGCATGGGCGGGGGGGGGGGGGGGGGAATGGGCATGACTGCCAGTCTCTCCTCACTGCCTCTCACAGCATTTTTAAATGGCTTGAGTTCATCTCTAAAACCACAGTGGCATCCATGGGTGAGACTCACAGAGATGGTTAACATCTAGTGTGGCCACAGAGTGATCAGGTCAACCAGTGACCCTCCACGGCAGAGCAGGAATAACAACATGAGTCTTCCAGATTCTAGTCTGATATGCTAATCCCCACAACATGCCAGTCACCACCAAAGGTGTGACATGAACAAACGAAATCTGAGTTTTAAAAATGCATGCACACGCCCAAACAACCCTCCGTCTTTGGACAGCTCTCTTGCTCTGCGGCTCAAAAGAAAGGCAGGCTTTATTGCCAAATATTGATATCGGACCAAGCTGCTTGATGAGAAACATTAACTAAACTGCAGGCAACGGCTGCGCATTCTGTTTTGTTTATTGACAAAAGAACCCATGTCACGCAATAAATCAAAATCAATATGCTAATTCTGTTAGTGTGATAGAACACGCCTGACAAGAGAGAAATAAATTAATTACTGCCTCTTCCAATCAGCCTGAAGTCTCCCTTATCACCAGATAAGCAAGTAAGGTAGAACGAAATCCCACCTCCTCGGGTTCCATCCAGAGCTCTCTTCCTTGGATGCTTCCATCTGCATAATTAGGTGATCGTCCTCTGGCTGTAGAAAAGGACAAAATGCAGTGTGCCTTTCTTTCGGGAGGGGGGTGCTTTAATTTATGTGCTCTGTTAACAAACATACAAGCAAAGTAATTTTCATATATTTTATGGTCCCCATTTTTGATGTGCTCAAAGAAGAATGTATTTCACTGATGAAAGTCTAGAGCATACTGCAATGTCCCTTTCATTCCAGAGAAATGATATGCATTTCATTTCTTTGCTTTCTTACGATAAGCTAAGTACCGAGTTAATCAAAGCAAGGGGACATAAAGTGCAATAAATAGTATGAATCATGGGATCAGTGCAAAATTATGAGCAGGTAAATTTTGCAATGCAGCAACAATTACCTCTTCATTGTCGGATAAGGTGTACAGAGACACATCGAAGAACCATCACAATGGGGAAAAAAATAATAATTTTGTCACATCAATAGAACCTCACATCCACAGCGGGATGTAGTCTGCTTTGGGGCAGTAAATTGTCCAGACCAAATACCCCCCAAGAAGAGTACATCACAGTCCTCTGGTGGGCATGCATTACAATCTACAGGAGACCCATTAGCACCTGTCACTAATCAAATTTATTTTCAGTTATGCATTTATGGGCAGAAGTCTATTACCTACAATAAGCAGATCTGAGAATTCATTGCGCTCTGGGGAAATAAGGGCATGATCCACAGCTTTAATAATACCTGGCATTTATATTGTTTTTTAAGATATTCATTTGCTTCAGATCCATTTTCTCATGGCCAGTCTAGACTTTACACAAGAGATGCATGAATGGCATCCATTTTTAAACTGAAAAACAATGGTGCAAGCCTGCCAGTTTGAGTGCATGAACAGTGAACCCCCTTCCCCACTATCAGCACTGGCCCACTTAAAATCCCCCCCGCCTGTTTTCCCACTTGCCATTAGAATGTTTCCAACATTGATCCAACAATATATGGTTGGTTATGTGCTTTAGTTTTGCCAGCCCTGGTTAGAGCTTGGATGAGAGACCACCAAGGAAGGCCAGGGTCACTCTGCACAGGCATGCAATCACAAACTACCTCTGAACATCTCTTGACTTGAAAGCCCTACGGGGTCACTGTAAGTCAGCTGTGATTGGATGGCACTTTCCACCACCACCATCTGCTTTAGTTTAATATTTGGTATGACACTGTACAGGATATGGAATGGTTTGGTATAGCCAGATCCCATCAGAACTTGGATGCTAAAGTAGGGTCAATACCTAGATGGGAGACCACCAAGGAAGACTCTGTAGAGGAAGGCAAAGGCAAACCACTTCTGCTTCTCACTTGCCTTGAAAAGCCTTTGCTGGGGTTGCCATAAGTTAGTTGTGACTTGACAGCACATACGTATGACACTGTATACATGTATGGTTGAATGAAGAAGAAGAAGAGGAGATTGGATTTATACCCCGCCCTTCACTTGTAGTCTCAGAGCGGCTTACAAACTCCTTTCCCTTCCCCTCCCCCCAACAGACACCCTGTGAGATAGGTGGGGCTGAGAGAGCTCTGAGACAACTGTCCTTGAGAGAACAGCTGTGCCAGAACTATGGCTTGCCCAAGGTCATCCAGCAGGTGCAAGTGGAGGAATGGGGAATCAAACCCGGTTCTCCCAGATTAGAGTCTGCACACTTAACCACTACACCAAACTGGCTCTCTTTTTGTTTTCTAGGGAGAGGGATCTTTGGCTGATAGTAGCATAATCCTAAGTATGTTTTATACACAGAATGTGTCAGACATGGCCAGAAAAACTCATTTCATGGGGGTGGGAGGGAATGTTGGATGCATGGTCAAAAGAGAAGGGAAATCAGGTGAGATCAAGCAGAAAATCTGGTAGGATCCAACCCACTGATTTCCAGCTATTTAGGTACCTATAAGTCAAAACCAGCATTAGTAAATTATCCAACAGACCCTTTGAAGAAGCAGACTTGGGTATGAAGAATTACACTGCTCATCTGAAGAGGGGAGAACCTGGCCGAAGTCTGAGCTGTGACACAAACATACATGCCGAGGTCTTGGGCTTTTCATTGTCTCTTTCAAGCTCCTTCCTTCCTTGCCAAGGGTAAGTTGCTTAAATGGCCAGTTTGGGGCATCTGCAGGTCCCAAATTTGATTTTAAAACCTTACAGATTGATTGTGGGTTCCAGACTTTAGGGAAAGTCAAACCCAGAGGTGAAGGACATCAGAAAACCCCAGTTTTTGCCAAGAAAATTTGTATCTGGTGGCATAGAAGGTGGAGAGAGAGAGAGAAAGACAGAGACACAGAGAGAATGTTGTATGTTTGTCATGATTATGTGGGACAAGGCTTGGTGATATCACTAGGTGGGTGAAACAGGGCTGGCTCCTACATTTTTCAGTCGGCCCTGTATATAAAGAAAAACTGTCAAGGCCCCTGCTAGAAAAACATAATTGGTCTACCACCTGCAGTGAGCCATTCTAAATCTTCCTGATTCTCATGTGAAAGTTGCAGGCTGATTTATGTGTGCCTGGTACATATGTCTGCTTCAGATACAAGATACTTCTGAGACAAGATACATACCTGTGGTTGGCAACTCTGGTTCAAGAAATCCATGTAGATTTGTGGGTGGAGCCTGGGGAGGCGAAATTTTGGGAAGAAGAGGGACCTCAGTGGGGTATAATGCCATAGAGTCCACCCTCCAAAGCAGCCATTTTCTCCAGGGGAACTGATCTCTGTAGTCAGGAGATCAGTTGTAATTCCAGAAGGTCTCCAGGCCCCTCCTGGAGGCTGGCAAATTTATAGAAAATAAACTCCTGGAGATCCTGGGAGGTAGCTGAATCGCAAAGAACCAAATCTCTGGGAACTTTTTTTTTAAAGACAAAGATGGCAATTTATGAAAAACTGGAACCAGAAAACAGGGATTGCCCTGGTCAGTGTGGACAGTTGGAACATACAGAAACCACTAGTCTAACATGTTGACTTTGTTGACCAGTAGGCGCTGATTTAGGTCTCCTTTGGAAATACTAGCTTTGACTCCTGAAATCTTGAAGCTAACAGCCAGGCCTCCCATCCCCCTTTAAGTCCATCCATCTGTTGCCTACAGACTACACCAACAGCAGATAAGCACTGTCGACTTAATACTTTTAGACAGGTGGTGAGCTTCCGCTTGCAATTCCAATATTCAAGCTAAAGGAATAATGACTCTCAAGTCAGCCTGAAACCCAAACCAGATCGTCACTGCTGGAAGATGCCTGCTCTTAAAATAACCCTAGCCAGAGTTGGAGGCAAACCGCTTCTGATGGATATCAAGCAGGGGTCCTTTCGTAGAAAAAGAGCTGCAGGAACTCATTAGCATAACTCATTAGCATATGCCACGTCCCCTGACATCACTGGAAGTATGTCAGAAAGGGAGTGTCAGTTTCAGCACCATTATACCCTATGGGCCATTGAAATCAATGGCAAAAACTCATAGGGTATATGAGGGGCTGTAGGAAAGGGGATTTGAGGGAGAGGCTCCAAACTTGCAGGGTAGCTGCTGGGGCCTCTCCTCGAAATACCCACCAAGTTTCAAGAAGATTGGACCAGGGGGTCCAATTCTATCGGCCCCCAAACAGGTTATCCCCTCCCCTCCATTGTTCTCTATGGTGGGAAAAAATGTTACCTTTTTTTCTACCATGGAGAACAATGGAGGGAATGGGGGCAACCTGTTTGGGGGCCTGTAAAATTGGACCCCCTGGTCCAATCTTCTTGAAACTTGGTGGGTATTTGGGGGAGAGGTCCCAGCAGCTACCCTGCAAGTTTGGAGCCTCTCCCTCAAACCCCCTCCCCTCCAGTCGCTTTTAAAGTTGCTTCGGCGGCAATTCGGCAGCAGGCTGAATCAGATCAGAGAATCTGATTCAGCCCATGGCTGCCCTAGTGACCACTTCTGAGCTGGCGGAGCTTCGCTCCGGCCCCAACGGACCCCTGATATCGTCACCTATCAAAACGTTGGTGGCCATGTCAGTTGCCACTTGGGCAAAGCTTGGAAATAATCCGACAGTCCCCTTTTGCTGAATAGCAAAACCTATGAAAAAGGCTCCCCCACCCCCGACAGAAGAGAATCAGAACAGCATTCAATTGTGTTTGCACCAAGTGTCTCCCCCCCCCCCCCCCATCTGTAGCTTCTGGTTTGATTGTGTGGTGCTACTGCTTCTCTGAGAGGGAAGGTGGCCTGGCACAGCCCGATCTCATCAGATCTCTCGGGAGACCAACAAGAAAGGTGTCTTTCACACTGCCTTAAAAATCCACTTGCATTACCCAATTTTAGTGTGTTTTTTCTTGTATTCAGGCAATTTCGTAAACATCCCACAGCTGTCTCATATCTTCCCCATTTTTTCCCCTTGCTCC
Source organism: Lepidodactylus listeri (assembly GCA_029233225.1). NCBI lineage: Eukaryota > Metazoa > Chordata > Lepidosauria > Squamata > Gekkonidae > Lepidodactylus > Lepidodactylus listeri. The sequence continues at coordinate 71,706,347 of JARCFY010000014.1, read as the reverse complement.
TAATAAAATTGGTTTCTCCCAACACTTTTTTCCTTCCAAAGCAAAATGTATTCGCAACAAAGCCTCTGCTCGTAATCTGAACTAAGTTTTTCTGCATTGGTGACTTCCGGCACAACCCACCTGCCAAACCCCGCCCAGAAAGGTGTTGTGTGTTTTTTTTTATTGCATCCCAGCACTGAAATGTTTCAGCAATGAAAGGTGACTGTACTGAAACAAACAGTCATTGTCATTGGGTTCAGGTGGGCAGCCATGTTGGTCGGAAGCAGCAGAACAAAGTTTGAGTCCAGGGGCACCTTTAAGACCAGCAAAGTTTAATTCTGGGAATAAGCTTTCATGTGTGCGCACACTTCCTCAGACACAGTGAACTGGAGGAAGTGAGTGCGCACATGAAAGCTCATACCTTGAATAAAACTTTGTAGGTCCTAAAGTTGTCACTGGACTCAAACTTTATTCTCATTGGGGGCACCTCCCTCTTTGTTCTGCCTTGCGAGGGTGTGTGTTTGTCTGTATGGTCTGGTCAGTTTGCTCTCTTCTTTCTGCCTCTCTCTCCAGCCTGAGAAAGCCATCATCATGTTCCTCCCTTGCTTAATACAAGAGTAGACATACAATCAAAGCCAATAGTGCTACTCTCATGTAAAATCCCCCAGACCTTCTCTTAACTCTTCACAACTTTCTCTTTAGTTGTGGAAACCCTTCTTTTTATTTCATTCTTTTAATGTTTTCAGTTTAAAATTGTCAGGGGCCAAGTGATTGTGCAAATAAATTATCTTTTGCACTTCAGAGTTGCTGTTTGAGAGCCTACTGTGCTTTCCACAGGAGTAAATGGGGCTACTCTCATTTAAGGAAGGTGAACAAGGCTGCTGAAAGGCTCGAACACTTCAGTGCCTGTGCAAAAAAGAACCGCAACCCCCACCAGAAGCAGAACAGAGGGAAACCATGAGGGAGAGTCTGAACTGATCCCACCAACAATGTGAACATCAGAAGTGGCACGACTCATGTAAAAATGCGCAAGGAGGCTGCAGTCTGAAAACCCCCAAAGTCTCTGCAGAGGCTGGCAATGGCCAACCACCTCTGCTTCTCACTGGCCTTGAAAGCCCCTTGCTGGGGTGGCCATAAGTTGGAAGCTAAGCAGGGTCGGTACTTGAAAGGGAGACCACCAAGGAAGGCTCTGGAGAGGAAGGCAATGGCAGACCACCTCTGCTTCTCACTGGCCTTGAAAGCCCCTTGCTGGGGTGGCCATAAGGCAGCTGAGACTTGACAGCGCTTGGCCACAGTGGCTCCACAGAACTAGAGAGTGAATGACTGCGATTGTGGTGGCCAGCAAGTTAAGGAGGATGAATGCATAGGACTTTCAGAGTTTTCTTCCCCTGTCCCCAAGGTTAGAGCCTGTTCCATTGTTTCACTTGAAATAATCCTGCAGCTTGAAAACAGACAGGTGCTATCAACTAAAACAAACTATTCTTGGCTCTTTGTCGGCAAAACCAGTCAGCATCCCTTTTAGATTAACTAGATGGTTCAACGAATGGGACCGGAGGGGCTGAAATGGCAGCGCTGTTCTTATTATCTCCACACGGTGCCTATCTTTTCCCGTTGCTGCGTAACAAGTCAACATGGGTAGTGAACTTCCTGCCACAGTCCCCTGCCCCTGCTATTTTTCCTGGGCAGTTCGAGCCAATGTACAGCCCAAGAGCATGCATGTGATATTAGGATTTGTTTGTCTTATTTCACTGCAACCATTTTCCCATGATAAATCTATCTCACCCACCTATCCCACCGTTACCACCTCCACTATCCACATTTGAGCAGTTAACTTTACCCTAAACATCTACAGACTGGCCATTTAAAAAAAAATGTAGTAGAAACAGGGATGAGCAGGAGATTCCCTGCAATCGGAGAAGACGAGTGTGACACTGATTGCAACTGGGTCATAGTGACCCCACCCACAGGACATTCCATGCAAGAGAAAAGGTTTGCCATTGCCTTCCTCTGCATAGCAGCCCAGGTCTTCCTTGGTGGTCTCCTATCCAAGTACAGACCATAGTACCAAGGGGCTACACTGCCATCAGAAGTTTGCCACAATCAGCATTTGGCTACAGCTACAATTTCTGGGCAAGAAAGAAGCATTTCTGGACCCAACTGAGGACCCAACTCATTCTGGCAAATTCCATCCCATTCCAGAAAGACACAAGATACCCAGAAGACAGCTGATCCTGGAGGCCTTGTGGCCAAGGCCCACAATCCCTTCTCCTTTCAAATACAATTCTGTCTGTTCTACAGTCCCTGACAAGACAAATACACTGAGCAGGGGTTGGGGTGGGGCTCTTTCACCTATAGCAACAATGCACATTTTCCAGAATCACAGCTCAAACAATCTTCACCTGGTCCAGTCAAAATGTACCTTCCTCCAACAGGATTCATTTTCTTTGGAAACCAGCAATTGTCAACAATACAAGAGGCTCAGATTCTCCAGCAAGGGAAGATGTTGCCACTAAGTGCCTTTAAGTGTATAAATAGATCTGTGAACGCAGCTGTGCTTCAGAGAGAAATTCCCCATGAAGGCTCCCTTTTGTCACAATGGATGGGGGAGCAACACACTCAAACCCACCATTTGTTACTCCTTCCTAAGGAAAAGGAGGAGGAGGCAGCAGCAGCTGTTGGGGGAGAAGGAGAAGAAGTTCAGCGACCACTGCAGGGGAACTGCACATAGGAATGCGAAAGCAGCCAGGTATGGGAGGGGAGCACTACCCACCCCCATGGGGAGTCCCCCAAGCACTGGGAGCCTGTTGCTTGGAAGCCCCCTCCAACTGTTTTGGAGGCCCTCCCCACAGAGTTAGGAACCTGAGCACCAAGGACAATGCAGCCTTCTCAGTTGTGGCGCCTTATGCTGTGTTTATGCTTCATGACTGGTTGTTACAGTTTTTGCAAGTATTGGGACTGTTGTTGCTTTTCAATTTGATTGTTGAGGAAAAGGCTTTAAATAAATTAAAAATGTAAAAAGCTGGGGAAGAAGACGAATGGCCCGATCATGTGGGGAAGAAAGGAAAAGGGGAGACACAAAGACTATGCCATGGGGAAGGGGAGGGGGAGTGAGGTGATGGGACCATCAGAGCAGATGAGCTGGCAGAAAGAGACACACAGACTTTGCCCAAGGTTCAAAGAACCCCTTGTGGCTGCACTTCTGCACACACACTAAACGTGGAATTCCAAGGTGTTCCTACAAAACAATCCCTGGATGTCCGTGACCTCAGATTCTGTTTGCTGATGGGAACTCCGCCACAAGTGATGGCCCTGCTCTCCAAGATGTACCCAGAGGTGACGCAGAGGTGAGTGAGCAGCCTGACGGCGTGCCGTGGGTCTGTCAGCTGTCTTTCTCCAACCAAAACTTTAATTAAGCAATGGGTCAAGACCAGAAAAGGGAAGTACCATAACGTTGCTTTTCAATTTTTGTTTTTTGGAAGACTCCAAAGGTATTTAGCCTCATACCTCACTTCAGGCAAACTGGGAATCATGTCCACACACAGGCTGTTAGACGGTTCACCTCATCACAGGCTGTTTTCCTCTGCTTGTTTTTGTAGGTGCTTGTGGGTGACTGAAAGTGTCAAAAGGGCCCTTGAGATAATTGACCACCCCATCTCTCTCTCTCTCTGAGGGAGGCTATATTCCCACTGAACAGGTAAGTACTTGAGGCTGCGTCAGGATCAAGAACTCGGAGCTGTGAGACTCAACCTTGGGAGCCTGCCCATCCACCTCCATGTGGGAGGCTGCATCGCCTTGGAGGCTATTCTTCACCTGCCCCTCTCAGGCACTTTTAAGGTGTTTCCAGCAGTAGCAGGCTTCTCTTCCAGGTGAGGGTAATTCTCCATCAGTTCCAACACACCATTGTTTATATCAGGATGTGCACGCCGCATTGGGAGGCCACCAGGATGTCTACCAGCTGACACTGTTCTCTTTGAGATGCCACAAGCTGTCTCCCTGGAATTTCTTCAGTATTCACATCTTTGGTTTTGGAGGAGACTGATTTGTAGGGTCTCCATAAGACTGCAGTGACTTGACAGCACTTCACCCGCACACCCACACCCTGAGAGCAGCCAGAACACCCCAGACTAGCCCACTCTCATCAGAGCCTGGAAGCTAAACAGGGTCAGCCATAGTTAGTTCTTGGCTGGGAGCCACCAAGGAAGCCCAGGGTCGCTACCCAGAGGCAGGCAATGGCAAACCACCTCTGCTCATCTCTTGCCTCGAAGGTTCTACAAGGGGTTGCCATAAGTCGGTTGCAACTTGATGGCACTTAATGGATATTATTACAAGCCTGATATGGTCCGAGGATTACTATCCTGGGGGAAACGATCAAGCAACCACAACAAAGTCAGAGAGGTGGAAAGACGCGGCCTTGAAACAGTAAGGAACATGGTCTTGAATTTTATACGGAGAGTAACAGCACACCAACAGCAAGCCTTCAAGAGAGAGGAGAGCCAGTAAAGGCAGAAACATTCCATCCTTGGTTCAGACACTTGGCGCTTGCTGAAGGAGAGAGAGAGAGTTGGCAGAAGGAAGGCTGGCCCCAATCAGGATGTAACTATTTCAGTGCTTTGGTATATAAAGCTCCTGCTTGTTATTAAATACTGGGTGAGCAAGGCAACAAATTCTTGAGAGTGACAATGAGAAAGGAGAACCGCCGCCTTCCGGAAGAACGCAGCCTGCCTGCCTGCCTGCCCGCCCAGAGATTTCGGTGCCGGTCACATTAATGGGGGCCCTTCTCCAGCTGGCTGTTGCTCGCCCGGTCTCTGCAAAGAGCTCCCATGCCCCGGCACGTGCCTGACAGGCTGTCGATAACAATCAGATTTGCGCATATTAAAGTTGTGCAGCATTTATGAACATGTGGAACCAGCTGCCTGGCAAAGTCAATTCTTCTTGCCGGGGTGTTTGGAAAGGAGCAGCTGCAAAAACATATTTTTGCTACATGGCACTTGCAGAAGGTGACCACTTCAGAATCCCCCCCCCCCCGGACGTTTTGCAATCAAAACTGGAGAAGGGAGGGGGAGATGGGCAAGAAGAGAATGCTTCGAGAGAGAAGATCTGCTGGGAAAGCTGCACAGACTGGGGCAGAACCAGTATTACCTGCTCTGTGTCCGACAGAGGCCCCCCAAGACCTCAGGCCAAAAGGGGCCTTCCCTACTCATCTCCCCTGAGCGCCCGTTCATGGAAGGGCTTTAAGATCTCTCAGAGCCCACAGGTATTTATCTAGGTGATTCACAGTCCACCTTTCTCGCTGAGACTGAGGGAGCATTACATAGTGTACGTCAAACATAATCAACTGGATGGGACATCCCATGAACAGGACACCAGGGTCTGGGCTACAGGAATCTGAGAACGAACAGAAATCTCAGAGAGACGAAACAACACTTAAGCTTTTACGCATGATTTATCGAGTGGTGAAGAAACTGCCTAATCTGTAGTGTAATTAAAATGATAGGCAGCAAGACAGTAGTGTGGGCCATAGTCTTGATACCCTTACTATTGCAACTTTCTGAAATGCGTCATTACAGTACAGTCCTAGTCACCTCTGCAAAAAAAACCAACCCTCTTGAATAATTTGTCGATCTGTCTCCGATTTTGACAGATTTATTTCCTTCACTTTGTCCCCCCCCCCCGAATTAAACCCAAACAAATGGTGACCGTATCAACCAAGCTTGTTATTCCAGTTTGGTCCATCTGTTATACACCTTTTATTATGCTTATGTTAATTTGCTGGCAACTTCCCTTTCAATGTATCTGAAGTGTGCTTGTACACAGAAGCTTATACCTCAGATAAAACTTTGTTGGCCTTAAAGGTGCCGCGGGACCTGAACTTTGTTTGGAATAATTCAGTCTTGCATAGTTTGAGGAACGCCAGGGAAGTGGGAGCCTTTCTGATCTTCTCAGGCAGGCCTTTCCGTAAGGAGAAGAGCCACAACAGGGAACAGGCGATCACCTATTTTGCTCTTTTGCTGGACGGTGCCTGTAGGAGAGCTAGCTGAGACGAGTGAAGCAGTCATGGAGCAGCATAGGGAGAGGGGCAGTCCTGCATTCCTTTATTTAAAAAAAAAATGTTCACAAGAACCATGTCCTCCTGACAGATAAGAGTGGACTGAACACAACACCCATGAGACTCCCTCACAATTAAGCCTGTGTTTTAAATGCTCTAGCACAGCCGTTCTTGAACTTTTATTCTCAGGAAATCCTCCCCACACTGCTGCTTGTCAGGCAAACCTTGCATGCTGCAGAAGGTTTGGGGATATAATCTTGGCAGACGGTCACTTCAAATGCTCCTAAGCAAACTGTCCTTCAGTAAAAAATATCTTCCTGGGGAAAAACTCCCCCGAGAGGCCTCCAACAGGCTTTTAAGGAAAATAGTTCGAAAAGAGGGTGCCAGCTTGCTTATAGCTCCACACTTCCATGTGTACCACGGAGTGAAACTGCCTTTACCTAAGGCAGGAAAATAATCTATTAGGATGAGCCACAGTTTCCAACTTTGTTAGAAAGACCAACCAAAGGCACTCCCTGTGTGGCAAATGGCCCTAAGGAAAAGGGAAACCATTCTTATGCACATGAAGCTGTCTTATACAGAATGAGACCCTTGGTCCATCAAAGCCAGTATTGTCTACTCAGACTGGAAATGGCCCTCCAAGTTCTCAGGGGAAAATCTTTCCCATCACCTACTACCTGGCCCTTCTAACTGGAGATGTCAGGGATTGAACCTGGGACCTTCTGCATGCCAAGCAGGTGCTTGACTACTGAACCACGGCCCTTCCCCTAGAGCAGTGCTTCACCCATTAATTCACATAATCTGCTGCCTGCTCCTTTTAACTGGAGATGCTGCAGGATTCTCTCCATGGGATGCATGTATCCATCAGCATTTGTCAGGGAAATTTCACTCAGGACATTTGTTAAGTATTAAATGGCAAGAGGAGTCTTGTCACATTTTAAAGGTTTACTATTTAAAAGGGATTCTCCCCTAGAACACAGTTAGAAAAACACTTCTTAGGCTCAGAGAACAAGCAACCAAACATATCGAGGTATCCTGTACTCGCTACATACACTGAAAGACAATTGTGATGATGGGAAGCTAAAATTGTTTCAGTTGGCACTCCTGTCCCTCTTTCCAACAACTGTCAGCCAAAGTCTTGTGTAGGGCTTATTTTTAGGTTTCATTTGTTTGGTTTTCAACTACCACACAGTCAGTAATCACTACCCAGCTTAAATTCAACGCAACACTTTACAGATTTACACATTGAGATATTTTGTGTCAAAGAAGAGTCTGTGGATGTGTGTTTTAGATAATGGATTCAATGCCATTTGATGCTTTAAAAATGCACTGTAATGTTCAAGCGCCAGGAGGGATTAAAGCTGGAATCCTGTTCACATTCATAATATTATTCAGACACTAAGATACGCCGCACATGGTAATAGAAGCCAGATGTTTGCCTGGATACATATGTAATTCCACGCATTCCTTTTACAAAAGGCTTCAAGAGATTAGAAGATCAGATTTTTAAAAAGAGTACCGTATCACAAAGGAGTAGTGAGCTTTCTAAAGTGTTGGTCTTGGTTGCTTGCTGCTCCTTGAACTAGCTTTGTGAAGTGTACTGGACTCGGGAGACCAGGAACAGTGAAATCATGAAGCCTTTATTGAGTGATTCAGCATGTCCAGTAGATGGTCAGAACAAGCATGCTTCCAGGGCTCCAGGGCCCTCATTATATGCTGGCTGGAGCCACACCTCCGGCCGTACCCGAAAGACCTGATAGGGGCTTTACATATGCGCATGTTTGTCATAGGTTCCCTGCAGGAGCCTTTGACCACATTGGCTCCTCAGGGAGAACCTAGGTCCCACATTGGTGGAGGCTTAGAATCCGGATGTCTATTGTTCCTCCAGATTCAAGCTCCCCTCTCTGCCTGACCATGTGCTCTGGCCATGCGGCGGGCGCCATTACCTGGGAGTACATGGCAGGCTGGTTAGAACACAGAGCATACTAGATTACACTTTGCAACCATCAGTCTCTGCATGAACCACCGTTATTTCCTATTTGTCCTTCTGCACCCATTTGGAAAGAGGGTTCTTCTTCTAATGCTTGGGATGGTTGCAACAGTTAGCAGGGCAGCAGAGGAAAACAGAGGCAAAAACCAAGCTAAAGGTTATCTTCTGGTTCCTATCACTGGCTACACGATGATCAAATACAGTCAACTAGACCAGTGTTTTTCAACCTTTTTCGAGCTAAGGTCTTTCATTGAAAAAATCCCGCGGCACACCTGACAATATCTCAGGGCACAGTGGTTGAAAAACACTGAAATACAAGATAAATGGGTCATTAGTTGCCTCAGCTCAAGTATTAACTATGACAGTATTACAAATACACGTAATAGCCACTCAACTTGAAATCGTAAGTGACAGATCCAAAGTGTAATGGCTCCTTCCCATAACATTGACCTGAGTTTCAGAAGAAATATAATGTGGATGTATTTTAACACGTCCCGGAAGGTCAGCCCGGAAGGCACATTTCTTTCATTGAAAAAATCCCGCAGCACACCTGACAGTATCTCGCGGCACACGTGTGCCCCGGCACAGTGGTTGAAAAACACTGAACTAGACCATCCACCCACCCATCTGAACAACCAAATCCAGCTTTGAGCAATCTTTATAATAAAGAAGGTTACAAAGAAGAAATAAATAAAGTATCAGAGAGGAGGAGAGGGAGAAGGAGAAATGATGGTGGTCGTGGTGCTGTCCATTCGAACGCAAAATAAATTGGCGGTGTGTGTGTGTGTGAACAAATTGCAGGCTGCAGACATCAAAACCGCTACAGATATTCACTGCAAGAGACCAGACAGCAGTGTACTGAAATGAGGCCACCAAAGCAATTGGCTCAGAGGCTGAAATATCACAGAATATTTCAAAACATTCCAACATGTGAGAAGTCAAAAGAAAACCAGAGGGCATGCTAGACTTAGGGACAAAAGGGAATGTTGGTGGGAAGGAGTTAAGACAATGGGGTAGGTAAGCAATAGAAGAATTGTAGATCAGCTGTTGGGATGGAAACAAATTATGCCAGCCTGTTTAAATTGCAGCAAACAGAAAGTGGTTCTTTTATGAAGCAGGTCTTTGGCAGGCTGAAAGGGCAACTCCTGCTTCACAGATAACCAGGCATGCCACAAACTTTGACGCACACAGTTATCACCCAGCAAGTTAACCTCTTTTGAACTCCCTCGATGACACAAGACAGCTCCAGATCAGATCACCCCAATTTTCCCTGCTGAAGTTTGTCTCAAGCATAACACCATGTTGAGCAGTTTTGCATCTGTGCAGCAATAACCTGTGCTGCAGGGCCAGTTCTCTACAGCTTATGGATGTGTTTGCCCAGCCTAAGGACTAAGTTATTTCATTTATCAAGAAGATGAACTTCCTCTTTGGGTCATTAAATTGACCAGCATATTGTAAAGCACAGAACTGCCTACAGTTTGTCCCCTGACTGAGCCTGCACAGGTACATACCGCACATGTAGCAGCGTTTACTCAAGAAGTAATCACACACATTAACTGATGGCAAGACTTAGTTGGATTCATGCACAGCCACCAATGGTACACAGAGATATCTCAGTAGTAAGTCTTAAATCAGAAATCTCAAATGACTCCCTTTTTTAACTATCTGACTTTTACAAGTTGGAAGCAGCAGACAACAAATGGGACACTAGGGTGGCAGCTGTGAAAAAAGCTGAGTGAGAAAATGGTAATTGTGAAATCAGATGCAGCCAAATTTGATTGGGCACACCTGAAAAGGTTACCAAACAAGTGATATGCCAGCACCTCCAGCAAGCTGTTGTTAAAGCGTAACTGTACACAACCAACACTAGATTTTTTCCACTGCTATTGGCTCTGAGGATCTACTGTGGGGATCTAGCATGCTTTGTATAGGGACTGTGCGGGACGGACATGTTCTGAACACATACCCACCACCTTGCAGTTATGTTCTTCCCATCATCATCTGTTGACCAAGAATCTCTCCCACCCCAGAAAAAGACATAGCTTGTTAAGAGTAATTTAACCCCAACGATACAGCTTGCAAATGAGGCAGGCATGTTCTTGCCATTCATGTGATGACTTGGTATTTCTACTTTTCTATTTTGTACAATACCCAAAGCAGGCAGCAGCTGTCTCTCGAACAGGGGCTGTCCCATGCCTGCCCACTGCAGCCAATTCCACTTGCCCAGCTATTCTAATAATAATGGCCCAGCAAGAATTACTGCTGGGCTGAAGGCTGGCTAATGGCTGGCTTTGAACAAAGATGACAAGGCCTGCAAGAATGTGCATGATGATGGCCGACATGGCCCTTGGCACCATCGTTTACCAAGGACAAATGCAGCTGGTGCCATGGAGTCAAAACGTAAACAGGAAATGGTTCCAACTTCTTCTGTCAAAGCCAATCAGCAACAGTGGAAGAAAAGGGGATGGGTTACAACAATTGATTCAATATAGTTCTCATTTGCTCTGGCCATTTTCTACAATAGCCATGGCAAATTTGCTGGGAACAAAACTGATTTACAGGCAACACGGAGCCCTGTAAATACCTAGTCATGTACACAAAGCTGTCTGTTCCAAAATCATCTTGGAAGCAGAGATTGTTAAGCTTTTCAAAAGCTACAGGAAGTTAGGAACCACAGAAGTCAGGCAAATTCATTACATGTACTTTGGAGTTGTCCTAAAATAGGAAGATGCCAGCACATGGGAACAAATAGGTCCCAAAGAAAAAGATAGAAAGGCATTGTCCTGGTCACTTCATGAGATCAAGAATCTCCAGGTGACTCAGTCGAAAAGCTGCTTTTTCAAAACAAAAATTAGAAGCTACTTGGGGTCGGCGTTTCTCTTTGTCCCTTCAAGTTGCTGCTGAGCGACAAATGAATGAAAAGGGTACATGCTAGCAGCTGGACTAGCTGGGATTTGTAGTTAAATCCAATCTGGCCCAGGTTTAAAGCAATTCTTGGCCAAAGACCGAACAGCCATTCTGCAGCCTTCTGGTGCCGGAGCTACATTTTTAAAACCTGACCAGATGAGGGAGAACACAAAATGTTTTAATCATGTTAATGATAACAAATGTCATTGAAGAAGAACCTTTCAATTGGAGATGCATTCTGTAAAAAGAGATTAAGAAATCCGCGGTCCGGCTTTACTGCCTGCCTAAGGTAAGGAAATCAATACCGCCTCAAATTCTAACCAAACTACAACTTGATTTCTTATTATTCTGACAAGGTCACACGATATGCCAAAAGAAGAGAGGGGAAATGCAAGAACCCGGCCACCAGATTACACCATTACCATTTGCCTGCAAGTTCAGCTCCCATCTTGTTAGGACAAGAGACTGGAAGAAAGAAGAGCCAAAGTGCCCAGGGGTCAGAGCTCCAAGGGCCAGGTCTGAAGATCCTGATGCAGCAAAGATGGGGCTGGTCAATTAAACTTCCTATAAACCCCCGAAGGACATCCTCTTGCACTAGGGTTGCCAGATTTGTTGATGAGCGGGCAGGGTATGGGTTGCACTTACCAGGAGCAGGAAAGGAAATGACGTGGCAAGCCTGGGTTTCTTGCCTGTTTATGGGGGTAGTTCCCCCCTGTTCCTGATAGCCCTGAAGCAGAGGGAGGGGCTCCAAACTGGGAAATCCCCTGTCCCCAACTGAGGACTTGCAAGCCTATCTTGCACTCCATGGAAGGAAAGGTGGGATGCCAATTCAATAATAAACAATTAAATGCTGACACACACAATTTTATCTGACTTCCAACACAGCTCTGATCCTAAAGGCACAGAAATGCACAAATATGCATGTGCTCTTCAGTGACTTTCTCCAAGGGAGGCAGAGGTAAAGGGACCTTTAACGGCTTAACTTAATGTGGGCTGCCCCTTCAGAAGATGCCCCTCAGGTGCCTGAGTCAAACAAACAGGAAATGGAGAATGACTAGTTTGTCTGCACAGGGAGGTGGTGCCCATCTTGGAGGGGTGTCTTCAACCTTTGCTCAGTTCAAAATACAGCCCCTCCTTAAAATGGGTTGCCAATTTAAGATGCAGAGATGGCACACGATTTGGGGACAGGGAATATTCAGCTATGCCATATTTATGCAAGGAAGAAATATCGCAGTGGTAGCTCTTGGCCGATTTGCGATATCTCTCTCTCCAGATGAACCTGCATGGCAGCTCTGTTCATCACATCAAGCCTTGTTATGCAGCCTCTCTTAGGGGGCTGTAAAATCTGCCACAGCCAGAACAGAACTAGGTTGTCCATGAACTACAGCACAGCCTTCCACAGCTGGTTAGGAGGACCCCCTTTCTCCAGATTTCCAGGGAGTGCTGTACACTTGAAAAGCACAGGAGGGCATTTGTAAGTACCTGAATGGGAAATCCACCCTGGTTCTATTATTCATGTGCAAATCTCTGTAGATTTAACCATGTCGCAATCAGTGTTCCCTCTAAGCTGAGTTAGTGTGAGCTAGCTCAGCTTTTTAGCCTCCGGCTCACACATTTTTGTCTCAGCTCAGGAAGGACAGCTCCAGAGCAAACTAATTTATGCAATAGCCAAACTGCTTGCTCACAACTTTAATGCCAGTACCTCACAAAGTAGACTTTTTTGCTCACAAGACTCCACAGATTAGGGGGAGCATTGGTCACAATCATATGATTGAAGAACAAGGATGTCTTTAATTTGGTGGCTGCGCAATTCACTTGTCCCACCCCAAAGGCTCCCCACTTCCACCCCCATTTCTCTCTGAAGTAGCTGGTTCACTGGGTTGACTTGGAAAGGAAGGGAAAAAAAGAAAAGAAAATTTGCTTCTCAACATTTACATTAAAATATCAAAAACTCTCAAGCTGCCTTCTGTTACCAGGAAAAATGATTTACTTTTTTATGCCTTTGAAACTGAGGGTTTGAAACACTGCAATATACATAATGCAAAGGAGGGTTTTCAAAATTCTAAATTAATGCTTGAAAGTCTTCTGCCATTTGAAAGTGTGCCCTGGAAAGATATGGCATTTTCTCCACCGGTTCCTGCCATACCTGCCAAAATGGCTGCTTGAAGTTTGCACAGATTCGTTATCCCAGATGACACTGCCGAGCTCGCAACAGGTGGGAACTAACAATGCAACCTAAAGTGTTCAGCAGAACAAAGAGTTCATTCCCCTGACTCAGAATAACGATCCACGTGCTCAGCTAATGGGCAGAGCCGGTGCTTGTTAAAGTCCACAGCCGATTCCCCAGGCCACAAAGGCACCGTGTCTTGCCCTGAGCATCTCTCATCTGTGAAAAGATGAAATCACCAACATAATGCAGAGGCTCAGCGTCCCATAAGCACCTTCTCTTCAAAATGGGGGGGGGGGGGAATGGTTGTTCTGGGGGGGGGGGGGTTTGTCGTTGTTGGAGGGGTCTGCAGATGCTTCTACTAAGGCAGAATTCTGGAAAACAACACTGGCGCTGGCCAACTCTCTGGGGCTTTTGTAGGGCTGGCAGCTTCCAAGTGGGGCCTGAAGTTCTCTCAAAATTACAACTAATCTCCAGACAGCAGAGATCAGTTCCCTGAAGAAAAAAGGCAGTTTTGAAGGATGGACTCTATGGCATCCACACCTCTGTGAAGCTCCCTCCCCTTCCCAAACTCTGCCCTCCTCAGGCTTCACCCCAAAGTTGCCAGGAATATTCCAGTCCAGAGCTCACAACCCTTGGCCTTTGGGAAACGCTTGATTTTACCAACCCTGCAGGCCAGCACCTTGCAGGTGTTACCTTGAAGCAAAGGAGCGATCTGTCACTTGCTTGGAGGGAACAGCAACCAGCCCCAGCTGAAACCCCTCCCTCACTGTTACCTATTAACCAGGTCAGCATTCTGAAGCGCTCCCCCCCCCCCGCCAGCCACATTCCATATCCCCACATCACTACTATGTCCACTACCACCACTAGAGCCACCCTCCCCATCACCAGAAGAACACTCTGCTGTGGAACTTTTCTATAGCAACCAGGATCTGGGAGGCATAGAATCGTAGCACAGATAAAGAAAAGGAGAGAGATACCAGACATAATGGAGGGGCTGGCTTCCACCTGGAGGGTCATCATCCAGGCAGGAACAATTAACGGGGGAGGGAGAGAGGGGTGGGGGAGGGATCAGCCGAATGTATCTTGTAGTATGGAAACCAAAGCACTTTGAGACATTAAACCTCTGTACAGCCGAAAAAGGTGAACAAACAAAAAAAAAATGATGGTTTTAGATGTCAGATCCCTTTCATCTTGCCTCTTTGATCCAGGAGCTGGCAGGCAATTATCCCAGTCTGCACAAATTTATCCTCATTTCTAAGACCTGCCATTATCAGCGCTTTAGCCAAAGCATTAAAGCTACGGATTCTCTTGTTAGGATATGCAAGCCAGACCCAAAGACATTTGCCATGGCACCTAAAGGGGGGCTGTGGCACAACTGGCAGGGATTTGTCAGCTTCAGAGGAGGGGCAGGAACTCTGTGAGCTGTTTCCAAAACAGGCCAAAGCTATCTTCTCACCAAAATGGGTGGCCTTGGCTGGCGCTATAAATATCACAAGAACCATTCTGATGAAGCATCACCAAGGTCCATTTCATTCATCATTCTGTTCCAAGCAGCAGTCAGTGACATATGGAACAAGATGGAAATTGCTCTACTCAGAATCTGTGATCAAAGACGGACTGCCTCTGTGCATGGGTCCTCTTTAACCATCATGGCTCATCGGCCTCTCTCCTGTGAATGCATCTGCCTTTAAAGAAATCACCTAAGCTGATTGCTAGTGTGACTTCAGTGGATTAAGGATCGTGAGAGAATGGACTTCCTTCTTCTAATCCTCAACTTGCTGCCAATCAGTGGTATCTGGTGACGCATGGAAGTTCTAATGCTGGAAGATGGGGAAAGGAATCTCTCAGCAGTCACATTTTCCCCAGCCACTTTTAATTGTACAAACCTCCATCATGTCTTCACTTGCTTGCCTTTTTCCTAAACTACAGAAGGCCCCAATCCTTTAGCCTTTTCACACAAAGCAAACCCAGGCCCGCTTCTTCTCAAAGCTGCATGTTAAGACACAGGTGTGAAGCACCAAGAGTTCATACAAACATTACGGAAGCAGTCCTGAAAATATCCCAGACTCCCGATTTCCCATGCTCCTAAACATGTAAGGCTCTCCATCCCATCTACCTGCACATCAGGAGTAAATTGTCATTACTAGTTTTCTTTTTTAATCTAACCAGCCTTTCAAGGTGCCAAACAGTAAATTCAGAATTGACTATTCCGTGCAGGGGAAAAAAAAGTAAAGTTCAGTCTTTCCCTCTTACAAACAGCTTTGCCTGTTTTCTGCCCTGTGTCATGTATATACTAGTTTTCTTATCAGCCACAAAAATACAATGCGTCCCTTAATACCAGCACACAGGCTATTAAAATTGAATGTGTGCTCTTGCAAACACCCATACTAAATGGCTTTAAACCAAAAGCGCCAAGGTTGCATCTCCATTCAAGGCAACAAATGGGCCGTGGTCCAGAAGTTTTGTGTTCATGACCATTCTTTCATTTGTCAAAGAAGTGAATTTACAGGAAGAAGAAGGGGGGAAACTCTTACCTGGTGAAAGAGAAAACACATACAACAAAACGTCATTGCGGAACCCGTTCCAATAGAAGTCATTCCATCCACCAGAGATTGCAGCAGTGAGAGAAAATGGGGGGGGGGGGGGGCAAAGGGAGAGAAAGAGAAAAACAGAAATTTGATTAGTCTTCTGTTAACTGTGTCATATTTTTCTACCAAATATATACATCATTTTTTTAAAAAAAAACTTTCAAATATGGCAGTATTTATTTAGCATTTTTCAGAAACAACTGAAAGCAATTTAAAAATAAATTGTGGAGGATCTTCTTGTTTTAGGATTGGTTTTTTAGTTTAGTTTTTTTTCCCCCCCCAAGGCAAGGTAACTGTGTGCCAGCTGCTTCTTTAATTGTCTGCTCATTCAGATCTACAAGCAGCCAAACAAGCTTCAATGTGAACACAGCTACAGAAAGAAGTACGTGTGTACCACATTATTAGGAAACAAGTAAACTTAATGCCATAAAAAGAGAAGGCAGCAACTCCACAACGCCCCTCTTTTGAGATCATTATTTATTTCCACCCAGTATTGTGCTTCGAGTGGTGTGGAGTTTCAGGAATGTATTAAGGATGAAAACAATGATCCTTCAGAACCTTTTCTTCTGTAGCCAACTGAGACTGTATCATCTATAAGAAAATAAGAAGGGCCCTGCTGCATCAAACCAGTGGTCCATCTAGTCCAGCATCCCATTTCACCCAGTCGCCAACCACTTTCTCTGGGGGTCCAACAACAGGATATAGAGGCCAAGGCCTTCCCCTGATAAGATCAGAAGAGCCCTGCTGGATGAAACCACTGGTCCTTCTAGTCCAGCATCCCGTTTCACCCAGTGGCCAACCACTTTCTCTGAAGGACCAACAAGAAGAGCCCGCCACTCTTAACCACTACACCACACTGGCTCTTAACCACTATACCACAAAGAGGAGATGATGTGATAATCCATTTTGGATCCCCACTAGGAAGAAAAGTAGGATATATGTAAAAATAAATAACGCATACGCTAACCAACCAGCTTCTCCCAGCTGGATTTAATGCAAAAAAGTCCCTTTTGAGACAGGACGTGAACCATATATGACAGACAGACACAGAGTTCCTCTTGAAAGGAAATGCTGGACCAGGATGCCTTGACATAGACAGACCATCAGTGCACTCCAGAGTCTTCAACAGAAGTTCTCCACTGTCCTTTCCACCCCCGGCTGTCTAGCTGAAGATGCCAGGGACGAATACTGGAATAAACCTTGTGCCTATAAAGCAAGTGTTATGCCACTAAGCTATTAGTTCCTGATCAGACAAAACATCTGAACAATTTGAAAAAAGCAGGAAGAGTTTAATAAGATCTAGCAACATCTTGGGAAGCCTGGAAGCTATCCATCCTTTGAAAAGTCCTCAGTGTTCGAGCCTTCGTCGTCTTTAGCATTCCCCCATCCCACCCTGCTAGAGTTTCTGGGGTGTGGCAGGATGATAACTGAAATGCAACAACAACCCCTGACCGGGAATTCACTGGGGGGCCATGAATAAAAGATGCAGTGGAGACAGGAAAAGGCATTTTCTGTTGTGGCCTCTCCACAGTGCAATTCCCTCTGCATGCCAATTTTCTTGGCACCAGATCTGCTGCACTTTAGGCACTGGGCAAAAATACTTTTACTTCCTCAGGCATTTTCTTGGAGTTGGGTTAGACTTCTTTCCAGCTGTTCTGGCCCCTGTGGTTTGGCTAACAACTTCCTTTATCAAATGGTGGGGGAAGATATGAGGGGCTCAGCCATATTCAACTTAATACTGACCAACAAGCAAGAGATGGTAGTGGGGGGGGGGGGGGTAAAGGTGGAGGGG
Source organism: Lepidodactylus listeri (assembly GCA_029233225.1). Lineage (NCBI taxonomy): Eukaryota > Metazoa > Chordata > Lepidosauria > Squamata > Gekkonidae > Lepidodactylus > Lepidodactylus listeri. The sequence continues at coordinate 71,688,875 of JARCFY010000014.1, read as the reverse complement.
ACCTTAAGGGGAAGTGACCAGGTCCTGCTAGAGTTCCTTTTGAAGCGGGGGACCAAGAAAGTTCGTAGCCACACGTGTGATGTTTATCGAGGAACACCAAACGGCAGCCCCAGGAGGAGACAAAGACTGTTTGATAGACAGTAGCTGAACTGGCCAGCAAACATGGAGTAACAGCTAACAACAGGCAGAGGTCATACCATTAAAACACCTTTACAAAGAACACAGAATAGGTGTGCTAGAACAGAGTGAGTTCTTTTAAAGGAACATTACCTCACATCTCCCTTTCTTATAAAAACAACAAAATAATACGAAATAAATAATCATACAAATTATCCAGGTACAAATCTCTCTGGCGAAAACACTGGTCTTCCACGAGATGTTACACATCTTGGTTGTCTCTCTCCAGACTGTGATCCATTTGTTTCATTGTTTACATTTTCATTGTCTGTTTCATTGTTTGCACTTACATTTCCAACCTCTCCCACATCTCCCTCAATTTCAGACAGCACATTTCCAGAGTCTCCCTTTCTCAAGTCTACTTCACCTTTTTCAACTGTAGTCACCTCTCCAGGTCCAACTGTATTCTTCTCAAGTTCTTTGTGCCTATACTTAAGCTTGCGTCTATTTCGCCTATACACAGACCCATCTGAAGTTTGCTGGCCTAGCAACCCGCAGACACTCTTCTTCAGAGTTATGCTCCTGTCTCCATTTCTTGAACATTTCCTTTTTCTCCCTTAGTATATCAAGCAGTTCTCTGTTCATCCACATTTGGCTTCTTGGATCGTCTACCATGTTTCCTTCATGTTGGAACAGCGATGGCTTGAGCTTACAGAAGCTCTTGTTTTACGAGAGCCCACCCTTCACTTGCTCCCTTCCTTTCCAGCACTCTTTCCAGCAAACACTGAGTAACAACTAACAACAGGGAGAGGTCATACCATTAAAACACCTTTACAAAGAACACAGAACAGGTGTGGTAGAACAGAGTGAGTTCTTTTAAAGGAACATTACCTCACATCCCTGGAGACAGGAACATACCTCTGAAGAAGAGTATCTATGGGTTCCTACGCATTGTAGGTCAGCCATCAGAAAGGCCAAAGCTTACAGTGAGCTAAAGCTAGACAAGGAGGCTTGCTACAACAAGAAACTCTTCAGTTATCTGAGGAGCAAACACAAGATAAAAGAGGTGATGGGCCCACTGTTGGGTGAAAATGAAGAAACTTTGACAGAGCACAGAGAGAAAGTAGAAAGGCAAAGTGCCTTTTTTGCCTCAGTTTTTTCCCTGAAGAAGAGAACAGGCTCATCTAGAGATGTAGTAGGCAAGGCATGGTGTCTGGGCTACTGGTTAAAATAGACAGAGAGGTAGTTGAGAAGCACCTGGCTGCACTGAATAAGTACAAATCCCCCGGGCCAGATGGTATGCAATCAAGACCACTCAAAGAACTTTCTAGGGAGCTTGCAGAGCTTTTGTCCATCATATTCCAGGCCTCTTGGAAGACGGGAGACGTGCCACAAGACTGGAGGAGGGCCGATGTTATCCCAATTTTCAAAAAAGGGAGGAGGGATGACCCAGGAAACTACAGGCCAGTCAGTCTGACCTCTGTCCCAGGAAGATACTGGAGCAGATTTTAAAGGGATTGATCTGCAAGCACTGACAAAGATAACCTGGTGATCCGGGGAAGTAAGCATGGATTTGTCTCCAACAGATCCTGCCAGATCAACCTCATTTCCTTCTTTGATCGAGTGTTAGCCAATTTGCCTTATTCTTCTAATAACAATGGGGATTTATGAATATTAAATGGCAATAGGCTTTAAGGGAGCAATGACCTTTGTATACCGGAGTCCAATTATTCAGACCCTCCAGAAATAGACCAGGAGTCTAGATCTTAAATATGATTTCTTTTACTAAATGTTTTACACACACATATAATGTAACAAAATCACACCCTCAAGCAATACAGGGCTAGGAAATTAGATAGAATAGGATTGCGACAATTGCGTTAGCAGGAAGTATCGTTGGTTGGGATGATATGTTACCTTCCGACATGATGGGGCGATCCTGCAGTGAAAAATGGGAAAGATACTAGGGAAGGGGTCATGTGATGACCAGCAGCACATGTGGGGCACTTCAGACAGCACTAGACTGAAGTCTGCTAGGTAGGGCGGAGTCAGGTAGGAAAGAAGAGAGAGAGCAATGGGCAGATGCTCTCCTTATATACCCTAGAGACTAGGCAGGCTATGTTTGGTCGGTCACATAGTCCCCAGGAAATGTAGAAAAAAACCAGTTGCTAATGGTCAGGAGATGACTGGGAGAATGGAATTAATAGTTGGCCAATTGACATAATGTGTCTTAATAGGGACACCTTTCAGAGTTTGGGGCTTAAGACAAATGAGAAGAAAAGGCAGTCATTCAAGGTGCTTGGCTAGCCATTAGCATCAACGATCTGATGATCTGCAGCTGTGTTGTCTTGACAGGCGGTGGGTGTGCTAGTCAGCCCAGTTAATCTTGTCACAGCCAAGTTCTTTTTGTTTAACTTGAAGATGACTATGGGCAGTTTTCAGTAAAACTGCTAGGAAAAGGGGGGGGATGCCTGCATGATGGAGATGATACTTTTTCATGGCGTTTCAGCAAGAATGTCCAAGTTGGCTTTGCAAAGTATGGCTTCTCTATAAGTCTGGATGCTGGTTCCATGTGGCTGCGATTCTCAGGGAGACTGGCCTGCCGTCTACCTGGGTCTGCAGTGACTTTAGAGATGCAGGAATGGATGGCATCAGGTCTTCCATGGGTCCACATCTAGTTCAACATGCTGCTTCAGTTCAAGGCTTCCCTTGGCTGGGCACATGTCTTCGGTCCAGTAAGTTGGCTCTGTCTCATGGTCACCAATCAGTCCATTTTCCCTGGCAGACTCATTGTATAGATTTAGAGTTATATTTCAAGTCCATACTCTATAAGAAGCTTGCAGGGCAACACAAGTGACGAGCTTACTGGATCCAAGGAATGCTGTTGATGTTGTTTACCTGGATTTCAGTAAAGCTTTTGACAGGATTCCCCATGATGTTCTGATGGGTAAACTAGAGGACTGTGAGCTGTAGCATGGTTAGGTGGATAGGGAACTGGTTGGAGAACCGCACTCCAAGAGTAGTTGTCAATGGCATCTCATCTGAATGGAGGGGGATGTCCAGTGGGGTGCCACACGGCTCAGTTCTGGGCCCAGTACTTTTCAATATTTTTACAAATGATCTGGATGAGGGTGTGGAGGGGCTACTCATTAAATTTGCAGATGACACTAAATTGGGAGGAGCAACAAACACACCATTGAATTCAACAAGATCTGAACACACTGGAAAAGTGGATGGATGTGAACAAGATGCAATTTAACAAGGATAACTGCCGAGTTCTACATCTGGGTAACAAAAATGAGGAACATGCATAGTGTATAGGGGATACCTTTCTGGGTAGCAGTGTGTGTGAACAAGATCTTGGGGTACAGATGGATCGTAAGTTAAATATAAGCAGTCAGTGTGATGCGGTGACAAAAAAGGCAAATGTGATCTTGGGGTGTATCAACAGAGGCATAACATCCAAATCGCAAGATGTCGTAGTCCCGCTGTACACTGCATTGGTCAGGCCACACCTGGAGTATTGTGTATAGTTCAGGAGGCCTCACTTCAAAAAGGATGTGGACTGAATGGAGCGGGTACAGAGTACAGCGACAAAGATGATTGGGGGCCACGAGAATTCAGAGCTCAAACGTGCGCATGTGTGATCATATACACACAAACACAGAGCATAGATGAAAGCTTTGCCACTGTAAGAGTAAACAACCTCCTTTAACCTTTTTTTTCTGTTTTCCCAGTATCTTCAGCAGCCTTCTATTTTTAGCTCTTTAAATTATCTCAGTGACTTAATCCACCAGAGAGGCTCGTTGCAAGCTGAACAAAATTTCCCCCAAGAGTTCTGAAAACCCAGCAACCCCATTCTGGAATATCACCAGAAGGAACATCTAGTTACTTTGGTCAAGGGCATGGAACTTTCAGAGGTGGAAAGCAGGTCCTGTCACCCTGGGAAATGATGAGCTGGTTTTCTTTCCATGACGAGGCACAGTGGCACATGATGCACTTGCTTTTTTCCAACCACTGTGAGTGCAATGGACAATGTGAAGCATCCCTGGTGGCAGAGAGGGAAACTGCAACCAGATGCTTTCCTTTAATGGCTTGACAAAAGACTATACCCATGCACATGCTCAGCATGGCCTCCCCTGCCAGCAATGAGAGTCTTTCCCCACACTTGCTGCCCGAGATCTTTTCAGCCAGAGATGCCGGGGCTCTGCTCAGTTCTGATTCCTGCACTACGATTAGCTGAAGACATACAATGGACATAATTTGCACAGCACTGCCAGACAGGGATGCATGAGTGAGTCTAGCAATTCTATCCTGCATCAAACAGCCTTTAAAAAGTTGCCCTGGTTGTGAATGCTAAAGGGAAGCTGCTGGGCTCTGGGCCCTTTTAGACACTGATACCTTGGTGGGTTTCTGCTACCCAAATGTTGAATGTCCTTTTGCAGGTTGTCCATATCGTCTAATTGTTCCTTTGACATACACAATCAATGGAAGACCTTAATAAACTGCCAAGGTACTGTGCTGGCACAACATGAGAGGCACCTTAAAACTCTGAAACAGGATTTTAAAAAATAGGAAAAAAGAAAAATCCAGAACTTTCAGAACACCAGTGTGGAGCCATCTGTCTCTCTCTCTCTCTCTCTGTCTCTCTCTCTCTCTTTTCAGATCCCTCTTGAAAACCCACCTCTTCTGTGATGCCTCCATGTAAGCCATCGGGACTCATTCCTTAACTGAATCAAAGATTAAAAATGAGGACCTCCATTTGTTAACATTTACCCCATTGCATCTTGGACTCTTCCTTCTCCCACTTTCTACTCTTCCTGACCACACTGTGTAAGTCCATGGGAAGGCACTTGAATTCCTGATCATCTTTGCCTGTGCAGTAAAGCATCAGGTACATGAATGATGTTGTAGGAATTTCACATTGTCTCTCACAGAGAGTACTCCCTCTTTCTGTGTTATACCTCTGAGGATACCAGTCACAGCTGCTGGCGAAACATCAGGTACTACAATGCCAAGACCACGGCCATCCAGCCCGGAAAATCTACAACAATGAATGAACTCCAGCCGTGAAAGCCTTCAACAACACACAGTCCGTCCTTTACTGTCCTTTGGGGAATTTGGCATGTCTTTGGCAGCCCTTCTTCTAATGTACAATAAGAGCCTCATGTCACCAGTACCAAATCCTGGTGATGGTGGTGGGCATCAAGCTGCAGCCGACTTACAGTGACCACAAAGGGTTTTCAAAGGAAAAGATGAAAAGAGGTAGTTTGCCATTGCTTGACTCAGTGTAGCAACTCTGGACATCTTTGGCTATCTCCCATGCCACTGCAGCCCAGGGTCAACCCTGCTTAGCTTCTGAAAGCTAAGGAGACCAGGCTAGCGTGGGCATCTAGGTCAGGGTCCTCAGTTCCCACCAATGCCCTTTTCTCCCTTCTCACTGCCTTCGCGTCAAAGTCCTTGCACCTAGGAGTCACCCCCCCAAATCTCACCCAAAGCAACATTTCAAAGTGAAATTGAAGACGTCTTTGCTGGAGAAAATAGCCAAGCAACTTCAAGAAAAGCCCAGAGTTTCTTCAGAAGTCTGGTGACCTTTCTTCCGAGAATGGTTCATATTACAAAGTTATGCCCGAGAAGCTGCACCCTGAACACAGCTAACGGTTGGGAAGAGCGAAAGCATTGAAATAATCTATGGCCAGATTATGCTAAAATCAAAAGATGCTGGTGGTTTCCAAATGAGAACAGATATGATCCTGCGATAAAAGGCTGTGCATTCTGCCTGATATCAACCAATCTGAGATTCCATGGACAGTGCATACTGTTCCAACTGTCGCAAGCACCCCACCTCTTGCACAGAATACAAAACACATGCATCGAACTGCCGCAGCCAGAGTGATCTCAACGATGCCAGGCAAAGGGCTCGTCCTGCCAATGGGCACAAGGCTCCCATTCACCAGCTAAGAGCGCCCACAAGCAGAACTGTTTCTCATGGCAGAAGTGGAAGCCTGCGCAGGCACTGCAGGGCATGGGATTAGTCTTGGAGCTGATCCACAGTGGGCAGGAAAAGGCAATCAAGGGAGTGCTCAGAGCACCGGTGCCCCCTGGAGGCTCCTGGAAAACAGTGCCAGGACAGTGGGCTTCAAGTCACCCAACAGGCCCCACAAAGCTCAAAAAACTGGCCCTCAACTGGCTGGCTTCCATTTTAGGGGGCTGAGGAGCCTCTAGCCACCATCCTCCAGCACACAGCAGTCCACTGATCAGTCCCATATTTCCAACTGACCACCAGTTAATGCCTGTGGACAAATATTGTCAAATGTGTTGTGAGTCGAGGAGTGTTAGTGAATGGGACCCACCTTTCCTTTTGTTCATTATCAGTGTCCATTTGTGAGCAGGAGAAGGAACGAAAGCAGCTCACCCTGCTTACAAAGCTAGCAGGGCAGCAAAGGTTCTCCTGACACCCCGGTAATAACACAAGTTTTTCTCATCACCAATTGCCAGATCTTTTAACTGAAGATACCAGGGATTGAACTTGGGACCTTCTGCATTCCAAGCTGACACTCTACCACTGAGCCACAGGGAGTAGAGATAGTGGTCAATCTAGTGGAACATTCTGTCTCACACAGTTGGCCATAGGCACTGGTAGGCCAACAAGAGGGCACAGAGGCTGAAGCCTTCCCCTGATGAGATTATAAGAACAGCCCTGCTGGATCAGGCCAGTGGTCCATCTAGTCCAGCATCCTGTCTCACACTGTGGCCAACCAGTTTCTCTGCAAGGCCAATAGCAGGGCACAGAGGCCCATTTGAACCCAGACCTCATATGGTCCAAGACTCTAGCCACCAAACCACACTGGTCAGAAGGGAACTGGTGAGATGTCCGTGCCCCGCCCATGTGAGCATACCCTGTGGGAGTTCCTGCGCATGATACAGGGATAGGGTGTGAAAATACTTGCTGAGCTTTGTAAATTTATCGGTTAGAGCTGGCACAGGTGCCTTACCCTCCACAGGTGTGATGCACAGAGACCACAACAATGTGTGCCAGGTTAGTATGTGTGACAGACTACATGTGCGTTCGACTGATCTGTAAGCACAGGAAGGGGGAAATAAAACCACAACTACATATAATCCTAATTTCTTTTTTAAAAAATCAAGTGTGAATTTACCTGACTGATCAAAATCAAACTAAAGCTAGCATTCTCTTTTATTTGCCTCTTCTCTCAAGGTGGGAAAGAACACTGTAATCACCAACCTGATATTGCACTAACAAGTAAGCAAAATGATGAGGTGCATCAGTGACCCCAGTGTACAGTAACTAGATTTTATTGAAACAAATCTGAGCAGACAACCACATTCACAACACTTCATGAACAGATCTTTGGGTGTGCTAAAATTAGTGTGTCAACATTGTCTTTGTTTTCAGTCCATTATAATTAAGCCATGTATACAAGGGCCTCACCTCCATTCAGGAATATGGAGAATTCAGCCCTAATAATAATTCACATTGTGCTTAATCTATGGGCATCCTGAGATGTGACCTAGAAAAAGGTGCTTTGCTTTCCATATTTGCCAGACACTCAAAAGACTAGGGCAAAATAGGCCTGTAGTGTTCCAAAGCCATCCATGGTATCAAGATGTCTTTCTCCTCCATATTTTGCTTCTGTAATTAATGTTTGGATACAAAGAATGGTTCCCTTGTTCATTTGGTGCATCACGAAACACAAGCTGTGAGCCAAGTCCTCTCCGAAGCTGAGGAAGCTGCCATTGAAGCCGGGAACAATGGCCACAACAAGGTTGGCCTTTGTGTTGCGTGGCCCCCTCCACCACAATCGGCATTTAACCACACTGTCCTTAATTGCAAGTTTATGAACTCTGCATAAAAAGGAAAATCAAGGATTCCTTCTGTTCCAGGGTCAATATGCAAAGGATGGAGGGACAGAGTTCGGGGGGGGGGGGAACACTGTCTGGGGGAGACAGGAGAACAAACTGCTCTGAGCGCCACGCACGCTTGTATTTGCCACAAAGTTTCATATGATGTTCTTTGAGTTGGAAATGAAGGTCGTTGTCTAAACTGTGAGCTATAATCTCTGCGCCTAAACACAGTAGATCCAGAATGTAAGACACGCCAGACCATGGAAGAACAACTTGAGTTTCAAAGAAATCAGGACAGTTTTGCCTAGTGAAACAAGGACCGACCAACCCCCCCACTCCCAGCCAAGAAGTTAGACTGCATTGCATACTACAGAAACAGCCACACCACCCACTCCAAAAGATACACAAAGGACTGAAACCATTTTTCTCCAGACCAGGGCTTATTACTATATCTTGTTCTCTCTAACAACATCCAAGGGAGCTTGCGTGAAACTCCAGGTATCTGACAAAGGGACTGCTTAGATGCTCGAAAGCTCATACTCTGAAAACCGTGTTTGTCTCTAAGGTGCTACTGGACTCGAATCTACCTCTTCTACTGAAGACCAACATGGTTACCCATTGAAACTATCTTCCAGGAACTGCTGAGGTTCATACCTGCTTAGCTCTCCTCAAAGCATTAGGTGATCCCACAATGATTCCTCGGCCCACTTTTATCACTGTAGACGCACACAAGCTACTGACTAACAGACTCCATCAACATACCTTTTCCTACCATACAAACATGGAACAACTGGAGCAGAAATGCTCCACACCATTCAAAAAAGCTAACATTGGGTAGGGGTTTATACCAGCAAAATGCTCTGTTGTGTCCACTGACTGCCACTAGGCACCAGGACAAAGAGCCCAGAACAATAGGAGCCAAGGATCCAGGAGTCCCACTAATCCTCCAATAAGACCTAGGCGGGAAATTCAAACCCCCCAATAGGATCATAGGTGGGACCTGGGGTGTGTCCTAGGTGTGTATATACACCAACGTTGTCCTCGTTAGTGCCGCCGAGAACTCAGTACTTTTCGTGCTCATAAACACAGCTGAAGATCCCAGCCCAAGTTCCAACCGATTCAGCCCATCATCCAGACCTGCAGAATTCCAATGCGCCGGAAGCCGGAATCATCACTGTTTTGGAAAGTGCTCATTAGCTCTGTTTCTCTCATACTGGATACCAAAGATAAAGGTGGAAGTAACAGCTGCATTACTATGACTTGACCCCGAAGGCCTAGGCTAGCCCGATCTCATCAGGATCTCGGAAGCAAAGCAGGGTCAGTCCTGGTTAGTACTTGGGTGGGAGGCCACCAAGGAAGTCTGGAGTTGCTTCGCGGAAGCAGGCAATGGCAAGCCACCGGTGAATGTCTCTTGCCTTGAAAACTCTCTAGGGAGCTGCCGTAAGTTGATGACACTTTTCACTATCACCAACAGTTATGACATAAGGTACAAAGAAGTACAAAATCTGAGCCTACACTAATTCTAGCAGCCACTGGACACACCTTTAGGAATCTGCTCGTCTTCAAGGAAGAAAGCAACTGCCTCACTCGCCATTTAAAACTCAAGCTTGTGGACAAGAGCTAGGACAACTCACAAAACCTTCTGCCACAATAAATCTGTTAATCTTTAAGGTGACACAAGAGTCTTTGTGAAAATAACTACTCTCTCCAAGGCATGTTCTCCTCAAAAGCTATGCCAGAAGCTACAAACTCTTCCTTTCTCCCAGAAGTAGCTCTTCCCCCAGAACTGGCACTCCTCCACAATCCAGAGTACAAAAGATGAGCTACTTATCTCACTGAACTTCTTTTTAATTTGACTTAATAACAGAGGTTATTTCAAAGCTGTTATCATCAAAGGGAACGTTCCAGGATTGATAGGGCCTTGAACAGGGTTTCTTGCCCAATGAGTGCATTTTCAACTGCAGACGGTCACTGAAAATAATTTCAAGGGGAGGGGAAAAGGCAAGAAATGGTTGCCAAGTAAGGAATTGGCTCCAAGTTTTTCTGGAAGTGCTTTGTGGGCAGGCAGTTGAATAGAGTCCTATACAACCAGCAGCTCTGGCATTTAATTATTTCCGGGTGTTTTTTTTTTTCTACCCGTCTATTCTTTGGCTGTATATTGCTGTTTCACTGGCATCAAAAAATGTCAGTCTGACATTCATTTTTTATCTCCTCTGCACACAAACGTATCACTGTGAATCTCTATTTTGTGAAGCTTCCAAACTCTGTGTTGAGGAAGATCTTAAAAAGAAGTGCAGGAGCAGTCAACACAGAGAGACATCATTCCGAACAGGATGTCCAAATCAACCACAAAGCCTATGTGCGGGGGGGGGGGGGGGAGATTTTATATCAATTATATTCTCAAGCAAACAGAATTATGAGTAGGACACAAAACTTCTGAGAATGCAGCCTGTACCCTTTCCTTCCCCAAGGTGCCAAATACACATAAGCATAGGCTCTCATCCCACCCATATTGAGTGAGAGCTTGGAAAGCATGAACATAAGTTTCAAGCACATGAAATGAAACCTGAAATACTAACCAGCTGTTCTACCTGTATACAGTCTATAGAAATGCAAAATTCTATAGAACTAAAGATTACAGACTCTATAGTTATTCTATACCTTCTTAAAGAACATCACAATTGTTCTCCCCAGTGGACAATTTCCTCGCCTCTCAAGGCCAGGAAACAGATATTCTTTCAAGAGGCGGCTGAGATCTTCAAGAGCACTTTGAGAACACAGAATAACAGGACTAGACGGGCACACACTGAACCCTCTGCAGTTTTTATGTGAAAGATTTGCCCAACGTGAGTGTGTTTCTTAGAGGCACACCTAAGCTTGCTCACACTTCCAACAGTTCTCATGAGTTAATGGGCTATAATGTAGCTACTCCAGTTTTTATGAAAAGAAACCTCCAACTGCTGTCAAAGATCCAAAGAATGGAATACGGGAAGTTCTTCTGCCTACTCGGTAGGATGTAAAAGTTAGTGAAGTGTAATCCAGAAGCAAAAGAATAAAGAATAAAAATAATACTTCCTCTCTCCAACCTTGGCCAGAAAGACTTCTCAGGGCTCAGTTAAGGGCTTAGCGGTTTAGAGGGTTTCTTGGTTTTTAAGGTTGCTGACACAAAGAAATCGTCCTTGGAAGGGGGAAAGATGTGTAGGATAGATAAGACAATCCCTTTATCTGAGGGGGAGTGTTATCCACATCCCCTGGCAGAGAGAGATGTGACTTGTATCACATTTTTAAAAGCAACACAGCAGCTAAGAAGGCCAAGCCAAGGGACAATCAGAGAGCAAGACTATTGTTTCAGTCTCTTTAGGTATGCTGAACACAAAGCTGCTTTCTACTGAATCAGACTCTTGGTCCATCAAAGTCAGGATTTTCTACTCAGACTGGCAGCAGCTCTCCAGGGTTTCAGGTGCAGGTCTTTCACGTTACCTACTACCTGATTCTTAACTGGAGATGCTGGGGTTGAAGCTGGGACCTTCTGCACGCCAAGGAGTTGTTTTCCCACTGAGCCACGGTCCCTTCCGGAAGAACATATTGCCAGGGAGAGCTCCCTCATCTGATGCATCAATATTCTTCAACATCTCCTTTGCATACGAAACTCTCAAGTCAAATCCCAATTCACCAAGTCTCACTCCCAGTCTTAATTAGCGGATGTGAGGAGATTGGATGACCCTGGTAGGGCGGTGGCTAGAACTGCCAATCCTCTCTTTAAAGTACTGGGCCATAGGCCTCTGTCAGACTGCTCTGTAAGAAAGGCAATATATCCTTCAGAGTTGGGTTCAAATTCTCCACACAATTATCAGCGCACTAGCGTTGGAGGCCTGCCATGAAACATCAGTGATTCGAGAAGTGGGCATACCACTGGGAGTTAGAGCAATTTCAATCACCTTGTCTGAGAGCAGTAAATGGTTTAGCATCTGTGATCTAGAAAGAGGTGGTTAAACTTGAAACTCCCAGGACTTGAAAAACCTCTGGCCCCTGCTTCAGGAGGATGGTTAACATTGGGAAAGTTTAACATTCCCCTTTGAGCAGATTCACCAGACCCAGGAACTGTATATTTTTGACTTGGGTAGGTCTGAACACAACCTCCTAGCAGGAAGTGAACAATGAAGGGGAGATGGGGGAATTCCTCCCCTCCAGAGCAATAAAGCTGGACTTCCTGCAGCCCAAAGTGTAGGGAAGGGAGTTCCCCACACATCTAGGTCTCCGAGTCCTCCCAAGGGAGAAGGGGAATACACAGAAGTCTCAGAGACAAAATCCAACAGATGTTGTCTATGGATACGATCCATGAACTTCAGGGATCTAATACCAGCATCACAACATTTTACAATCTCGGAAGTGTAGTAGTTTACTAAACCACTGCAAGCAGCAAGTTTCCAGTTCAACGTATGATCTACAAATATCAAGAGAATTCAATATCCTCCCAAATCAGTCCAGCATGATGTGAAGCTACCTTATATTGAACCAAAAGATTTTTGGTCAATACTGTCAATTCAGACTGGCAGCAGTTCTCCAGGGTCTCAGGCAAAGAAAGGTCTTTCACATCACCCGCTACATGATCTTTTTAACTGCAGATGCCGGGGATTGAACCTGGGATCTTCTGCATGGCAAGCAGATGCTCTGCCACTGAGCTACAGCCTCTTCTTGTACGACATCAGCAATCCCGCAGTTGTAAGAATGAAAGAAAATGTAAATGAACCAGAAAATAGGGAATGAGAAAACAGGGAATGAGATGTCTGTGGTACTGTTAAGAAAACAACAATGTTGGCCAACTGCTTTTTGAATATAAAACACACTGCTGACATCAACAAGTGCTGGCTGGGGGAAAAGGCAACATTTTGGCAAGAGATACCAGGATGAACAATACATAATCTAGAGGAGCAGAACAGGATAGAGAATAAGCACATGCTTTACATGCAGAAGGTCCCACCCAGGATCCATCCCTAACAGCAGGAAGAGGAGGAAGAGGAAGAAGAAGAAGAATTGGTTTATATACCCCATTTTTCTCTACCCTAAGGAGTCTCAAAGCAGCTTACAATTGCCTTTCCCTTCCTCTCCCCACAACAGGCACTCTGTGAGGTAGGTGGGGCGGAGAGAGCTCTGAGAGAGCTGTGACTAGCCCAAGATCACCCAGCTGTCTGCATGTGGAGGAGTGGGGAATCAAACCCGGTTCTCCAGATTCGAGTCCACCGCTCTTAACCACTATAGCAAACTGGCTCTCAGGTAACAGGAACAGAGGAAAAACCTTTCTCTACCCAAAGCCCCAAAGAGCTGCTGCCTGTCAGAACTGACAATACTAAAGTAGATGGGTCAATAACATGACTTGATGTAAGGTATCTTCATATGTTCACATGCGTTTAATGCACGTGGAATCGGGTGGAAAACACACATTAGATCCACATTAGATCCAGATCCAGAATAACATATAATAAACAGATACAGAATAACTTAATAAATGTCTATTTCTGGCCAAGCTGAACAGCACAATGGAGTCCATGCAATTTAACTTTTTAAAGTTACTTTCTATCCCACCATTCTATTCCAAGAAATACCCAGGGTGTCATAAAATAAATAATTAAAATACAGTTTCCATAAAAATAACTATAAATAACTATAAAAATAACTAAAAATAACTATAAAATCCAAATCAATAATTCATCATTAATATCCACAATACTATCTGCAGCAAACACACCAACGAGCAATACATTACAATAGATCCAGTGCAACAGGCTAAAAATATAACGATTTTACATTGTTCAGTGGGAAGATACAAACAAAACTGCAATGGCAGAAGGAAAAAATACATAAAATGCCATACCTATATCATGGGATGTGGAATGGTCTAGTATAGCCTGATCTCGTCAAATCTCAGAAGCTAAGCAGTGTCAGTACTTGGATGGGGTCACCGAGGAAGGCTTTGCAGAAGAAGGCAATGGCCAACCACCTCTGCTTAATCACTTGCCTGGACCACCCTACAGGGTCGCCATAAGTCAGCTGTGACTTGATGGCACTTTGCACACACGCAAATATATCATAGCAGAATTCTAACCTCACAAAACCACTACAGGGCTTCAGAACAGTAAATCCACTTGAAGGGCAGCGGTTAAAACCGTGAAAGTTTTTTAAAAGTGTACAACAGAAGGAGAAGGCCAATGACTCGGCAGGTGAGTTTCACTCATGTAGGTTCCAGGCAGCATTTACCAAACCTTGGTTCAGGAAGAAAAATGACTGATTGGCTACAAGGCAGCACTGGTGAAGCCTCCTAGCCTGGGTCTAACTAGGCTGTTGCGCTTTGTGTTGGAAGCATCGTTGGCCATTATTTTTGTGGTTTTCTGCTAATTTTATGCTGTAAAAAAATTTTATGCTAATTGATGTACGTTATTGTTTTAAACTGTTGTGAGCCGCCTAGCTTTGCTGGCTAGGCGGGATATAAATCTAAATAAATAAATAAAATAAATAAATAAAATGAGATCTACCAACGGCACCAGCTTCACTTCCTTCTTGCCCATAGGCCACTTCCTGCCTTCCAAGATGGCTCCTGCATCCCTTCTTTACACAACATGGCAAAAGACCTTCCTCCATCTCTGCCATTCACACTGCCCACTCTGGCTACTGTCTGACCCAGCAGCGAACAGCACCTTGTTCTAACAAATGCCCACATCACATCCCAGTGCATTGACAGTCATTAAACACCACCATCAGGAAATCCAAAGGAGAAGGGTTAGAAGAAAGGAGAAGTCACATAAGCAGGAACGAGACTGACAGATTTCCCAATGGATATAACGTTTTGAAAAACTGAGATAAATAATTTTGCCGGACGTACGCAGAAAATTCCTGAAAGCACACCTCATGGTTTCTGCACTGATTTATCTGTTGTGTGCTTAGCAAACTCTGATAGGAGCAAACTGATTTATTTTAAGTATTTTTTTCTCTCTTAGCTCAGACCAATGCTTCCTTGTCCTTCAAAACTATATCAGCAAAGGTACCAAAAAAATAATCTGAGAAATAAACATAACTTGGAAGGTTTCAAGTAATGACACACCAGAAGCAGTCCACCCTGGGATTGTCACTGTGTCCTGGATTCACCCTTCACTGTGCTCCGGCTCATGCCATTCTTTTTCACAACCGACAATTCATGTGCTAAGCCTCAACCGCCCCCAATGTAGGATAGAGATCCTCTCAGCCACGGAGGACAATTGGCAAACTGTTGGCAGCGAACCAGAACGGCAAGTTCCCAAGAGCGCTATGGACAGCCCTGAATCCCTCCATGTAAGCTGCTGCCTTGGCATTTTGCAAAGCACTTCTGTAGCTTCAAAAGGATGAGAGGCAGAGAGATTTGGGAGCATCCTTCAGTCACAACCACAGGCCCTTCTGTCCACGAGCCAAAGTTAGCAGGAGAGAATAAGCTATGGGATTTAGGCAAGGACAGAAACCCTGAAATCCAGCAGGGGATTCAGCACTCTAGAAACTTAAATAGCAAAGTGGCTAGCTCTTAAAGGATGTGCACGAATCCTTGGAAAGCTCAGGGAGTGGGGAAGGATGCTCTGATTTGGGTAACAGTAGAAGGGGAAGCCATCAAGTAACATTTCCATGGGCCAACAAAGATTAATGCTCTCGCACATCACTTGCTCTCCCATTATACAGCTAAAGGACTTCACTAGTTTATTTCATTCACTTATACATCACCTTTCTTCCAGGTGAGAACCCAAAGTATCCTCCCTTATTCTCCGCTCTTTCTTTTTTATCTTCACATCAACCCTGCAAGTTAGGTTAGGCTGAGAGTGTGTGACAGGCCCAAGGTCACTCAGCGAACTTCTATGGCACTAGTGGTGATTCGAACCTGGGTCCCCCAGATACTAGTCCAAAACTTAACCACAATATCACACTGGCTTGTTCTCTTCAGATTTCACTAAGAGCACCTAAAGCAAGTTCAGGGCAGCAGTTGACATGAGGAGAATTGCCACTTCCTACGCACACTCCCATTTGTTGGTATGTTTATTAGGGAACCAAAAATGCAACTTTGTTTATCAAAAATTTCAGTCTACCTCGATGCTACATCTATCATTCTAGAATGCCTTCCGGAGGAATAATTTACAAAAAGAAATACATCTCATTTTTGCAACAAGTCTGTCAATAAAAGGCACTGAAATGTGGGGAATTGGTGCTTTGGGTTTTCCCCCCTCCTTTTTTCCATCGGGTAGTAAATCAGGTGCAATCTCCAAGTGCCTTTAAAATCGTTTGCAGATCTTTTACCTTAAAAACAACGGGTGGTTAGAGTTGTTTATCATCTATGATATGAAACCTTTGAGAGCTTTATAGGCAAAAGCAGATGTGCTTTTTATGACAACTTTAAAAACAGCAGAACAATGTAATGCAAGCCATTCCCGCACAGACAGGAGAAGAAAGCTGCAGACACCAATGATGGATGTAAAAATATGGAAGGGAAAGGAGGCGTAGCTGTTTGGACCAGCTGATGGTCTTGCCTGTAAGGCAAACATCTGATGCTGCCATTTACTGAGTCAGACCACTGGTCCTGCTAGGTTAGGGCTCTGACTGGCAGCAGCTCTCTGGGATCCTGATCTGGGTAAGATCTTTCTCTACACTTGCTACATGAGATCCTTTAGCAGGGAATGCCAGGGACAGAACCTGAGATCTTATACATGCAAAGCATATGTTCTACCACTGAGCTAAAGCATCAGCCAAAACATTGCAAATGAGCCATAAGAGGTTGGCAGACTCCCGGTTACATTGGGATGCTTTCGCAATGCTCTCCAGATTTGGGGGCTCATCTTGTTTCCTGAGTGGTGCCAGTCCCTTAATGATCCACAATTCTTCCCTTTTCTGAGTGCTGGGTAGTCTGCAAACCATTCTGTGGGCCTAGTTTGCCAAAAAAAAAAAACCTTTTACAGGCTACAGTCACAACATTAACGAATATGTACCCTGTTAAATTCTAGTATAGAAAGTAATCTGTATGCAATCACATCAAGATTCCTTTTGAAGCTGATTTACACCCGTGCATGTATTGACTATATTTATACCCCATCTTTCTCCCCAGTGGTGACCTACAACATCTTGCATTCTTCTCCCATTTTACGCTCACAACAACCCAACAAGGTAAAGTAGGCTGTGTCTGTGTGTGACTAGTCCAAGGACACCCAGCAAGCTCCATTGCAGAGTGGGGACTTGGACTTTGGGTTTCCCAGATCCATAAAAGACAGCTGAAAACTGCATGAATGATTGTGAAACTAATTTTAGCAGTTCTCCAAATAAGAACCAGAAAGCCAGCAGAAAGGAACCCAAAGGAAAAAAACAGTAGAATGGAAGGAGAAAATGTTCGGTAAAATGAAAGATGAAAATGTGCATTTTCTGAATCCCTGGAAACCCCATCTCTAGTGGCACTGGCAATACTGGGCAAAATTTAGAACTGGTTAAGATGATTCTCCTTTAGCATCCTTATGGCCAATTACGCACACCTTGACTGAACTCTCCAAATCCCTTGAGGCCATCCAATGGTGTGTTTTCAACAAGGGAATCTACTGATATGGATTGGATATGGGATAATTCTGTGGTGAGTCATCCTTAAACGAAAAGGCCAAGGATCAGGGCACGTCCTACAGGGGGACTCAGTGATCCTCCATGAGGCAGCCACCTGATTCTTGACGCTTGAGGACAAAATACAAAGGATCTTGAATAGAAGAGAGAAACAAGGCAATGAGTTTTTGGTCACTCTGTACCAACCAACTGACTAGAGAAATGCTGAGCTCATCCCAGGCAGCTGCAACCCGGCCACGTACCCTCAAGCTTGTGTGCATAACACACAGACTTTCTCACGCCTCTGCACTTGGCAAAGTTTCCATGTGGCTATACAAGGACCAAGTTCTCCTTTTCCTTTGGAAACTGAAAACAGTATCTTTTCTGGGAAGCAAACAGCCAATCCCAACTTTTCTCCATCTCTCGGATGCCTCAAAAGAGCTCAGGAAGCATCAACGTTGCATATACATTTGGAAGCATTTGCCTTGGCCACAGAGGGATGCTTGACTTGGAACCTCCCAGTACTTTGTGATCGGTCCCGACTATGTGACAGACACTTTGTGGTGGCAACCACTACACTTCATCAGAATTCCAAAAGCACCTGCAGGCTCAACAAGTTTAGGACCGCTGAGCGTCTCTTTGTTTTCAATGGATCTGCACTCAACAGTAATACCCTCCGTCATCATGTCAGTCAAATCCAAAGGAACATTTAGCACATGACACTTACATGAATTTGAAAGCTGTGCTTCAGATTCTGGGGACGAGTATGATACCCAGGCTGCTTTGATATGGCTAAGCAACCGAGAACAGAAGAAGAGAACAACCTGAACGAGTTTTAATCCATTTAGTTCACGTAAACAACAGATGGGATGAAAAAACTCTTCCTGGTCTTTACCGTTTCAGATTGCAGGAGGGGGGACCACAAGGCTGAATACTCGTCACCAAAAACAACCAGAAAGGCAGCAGAAAGGAACCCGAAGGGAAAAAAAGTAGAATGGAAGGAGAAAATGTACGGTAGAATGGAAGATGAAAATGTTGTGTTCCTGTGCACAGAAGACTGGGTGACAGAGACAAGAATTCTGATGAAGCCTTTTTCTATTCTAAATCTGTACGTACAGGGATTTGTTTTACCCTCCCAGTGGATTTTACTTATTATTTATTTATTCAAAATATTTATTCGCCGCCTCTCTACTTTGCAGAATTTAAGATGGCTTACAATTTAGGATGGGAGATGTGTGGCTCAGTGGTAGAGCATCTGCTTGGTATGCAGAAGATCCTAGGTTCTGTTCCCGGCATCTCCAGGAAAAACGATTCTAGGGTGATGTGAAAGACCTCTGCCTGAGATTCTGGAGAGCTGCTGCCATGCCAGTCTGAGAAGACAATACTGACTTTGATGGACCAAGGATCTGATTCAGTATAAAACAGCCTCATGTGTTCAATATAAATAAAATTACTATAAAAATACATGAAAGACCACAGTTTAAAATCTCCAATCAGAACTGCCAATTAAATAAAAAACAAATTAGTCAAATACCTGGAGATTTTGAGGCTGGAACTTGGAGAAGGTGGAGTCTAGGGAGGGGAGGGACCTCATCATGGTACAATGCCATAGAGTCACCCCTCCAAATCAGCCTTTTTGTTGGGGGAAACTGATCTCAGTAGTATGGAGATCAATTGTAAAAGCAGGAGATCTATAGGGCCCACCTGGAGACTGGCAACCCTATTTCAACCCTCACCTGCGGTTTGATGTGCAGGCACAAAATTTTACCACCTCCCCTTCTGTGCTTGAGCACTGAGCTGATATGTTCAGTAGACCATGACATAAAACACCCAAAGACACGAGGAATGGTATATTTGAGGAGGATGAATAAGCAGGGGGAGAGATTGGTCAAATCTGCAATTCTAATAATTACAGGGAGTGTACCTCTCTTGATAGCCTCACAGTCAAACCCTGTTGGTGGAGCAGGCCCAGCAAACAAAGCCGGGCAGCCTTTCACCTCCAGCTCTGTCCTCAATGCTAAATCCCTTGTTCCCACCAGGCACAATATGAAACAGGAGCCTATTCTCACGGCAGTAGATTATTCTCTCTCGCCTGAATGGCCCCAGCCCTAACCAATCAACTCTTGTTCCCCAGTGACTTGCTGTTCCACTCCAGACGCATACAAAACAGAAGGGCTTGCAGTGGCTTCGGAACATTTCTGATGCTGCAGGAGGATTATGAAGGTGACCAGATAGAGTCTCTCTGCACAGATTCCATTTGTTTAGTGAAATTCCTTTGATGTTCCCTGTCATTTCATCGTCCAAAAGCTTCTCAGTATAGTCTGAGAGCTATTAGGCGGAAAAGGATGCCTAGGAGCAATTCAGCTACTGCCCAGAAATAACCTATAGAAGTCAGCTAGTGGCTTCAGGAGAATGGCCAGCCATGTTATGTGGAAACGACCAGTGGTAACTTACCGTGAGGGGTCCTTCTCCTCTGAGGGTTGGAGGACATCTTGTGGGTGATTCCCACCTATCTTCAGGGAGGCAGGAACTAAGAGAGATCTTCTTCCTGTTTCCTGTGTGGGAGTCACCCCTGGCTCAGTTCGGTAACTTCCGAAAGCTATAGGAGAAAACTCTGGACTCAAAGAAAGATTAATAGAAAACAGGAAGACAGAATTGAAATGAACTCTCTCTCTTTAACATAACGTTACGGTACCGTGAGGATGACCGTATCAAATATAATGCCTACTCGCCCCTCTCTCAGTCCGATTATCAGTTTGTATAGGTTGACGATCCGAGGAGGGCCAAGATGTCCTCCAACCCTCAGAGGAGAAGGACCCCTCACGGTAAGTTACCACTGGTCGTTCTCCCTCTGAGGTGGAGGCCATCTTGTGGGACCTCCCAGAGCAATGGTCCTAGAAGTTGGGTGGGGGATCGTCATGTTCTTGTAAGATAGACTGGAGGATACGACGACCGAAGGCGGCGTCTGATGATGCATAAGGGTTGATCTTATAGTGTCTCACAAAGGTGGACGGCGTGGACCACGTAGCTGCCCTGCATACTTCTTCTATGGAAGCTCTGTTGAAGAACGCTGCGCTGGTGGCGGCACTACGTACAGAATGTGCTGTAATGCCTTGAGGAACTTTAAGTTTCATTGACGTGTATGCCTCCGCGATGCACAGGCGCAGTGAGCGGCTAATGGCCGGTGTGGACATCTTCTTGCCCAAGTGAGGAGAGGAGATGTTGATGAACAAGGCTTCGGACTGTCTGATAGTATCCGTTCTAATGATGTAGGACTTAAGAGCCCTCCTGACATCTAATGTGTGCCATGACTTTTCTTGAGGATGTGTCGGGTTTGGTGCAAATGAGGGAAGACAGATCTCTTGAGACCTATGAAATTGAGTGTTGACCTTCGGACAAAAGGACGGGTCCGTACGGAGAACTACTGTATCCTTATTAAAGACACATAGGTCTGAGCGGACGGAGAGAGCCCCGAGTTCGGAAATCCTTCTGGCCGAAGTGATGGCTACGAGAAAGAGCACTTTTTGTCTTAGGAATTTTAGTGAAATGGACCGTATGGGTTCAAACGGAGGTCTCGTTAAGGCCGTGAGGACCACGTTGAGGCGCCACGTGGGAAAACGGTGACATATCGGGGGGTCTTTGAAGGCCGCGCCCTTGAGAAAACGTTTGACGTGAGGATGATGTGAAACAGCTTGTCCTCTATAAAGAGGAAGGACTGTGGATAGTGCGGCGAGTTGTCTCCTCAGGGTAGATGCTTTTAGTCCTGACGATGTGCCATCCTGTAAGAAGGACAAGATGGAACGTATGTGAGGGCGAAGAGGGTCGATCTTTTTACGTCTGGCCCATCTGACAAATGCCTTCCATGTGGTGTTGTAGATTCTAGTAGTCGATGGTCTTCTAGAGTCTAAAATGGTGTTAATGACGGAGTCCTGGTAGCCTAGCTTGACGAACTTCTGCCGTTCAATCTCCAGGCGGTCAAGTGAAACCATCCTGGGTCTGGATGCCTGATGGGTCCTTGTAGTAGCATGTCCTCCCGAACTGGTATTGGAAGAGGGGGACGCACAGTTAAGTCTAGTAGCGATGTGAACCACGGACGGCGTGGCCAATAGGGTGCGACTACGATGATTTCTGCTTGCAAGAGACGGATCCTCCTCAGGAGTCTGGGCAAAACCGGAAGGGGGGGGAAGGCATAGAGAAGTTCGCGAGGCCAGGGTGACAGGAGAGCATCTGTCTGTTCGGCCCATGGGTGAAAGAACCTCGTGTAGAACCTTGGAAGTTGCGCATTGTACGCTGACGCAAATAGATCCACCGTCGGCATCCCCAGCTCCTCTACAATTTGATGGAAGACCTGTGGATGCAGTGACCATTCTCCCTCCGTGATTGTTTGACGACTCAGCCAATCGGCTTGGATGTTGGCCGAGCCTTGTATATGAGCTGCAGAGATCGATGCTAAGTGAGCTTCCGCCCAGTTGAGTAGAAGGTTGGCTTCTTTGGCTAGTCTCTGTGATTTCACCCCGCTCTGCTTGCTCAGGTATGTCATGGCCGCAGTGTTGTCCGTTCTGACCACGACGTGCTTGTCCTGAAGGATGTGAGAGAAATGTAGTAGGGTCAGTCTGATCGCCCGCAACTCGAGTAGGTTGATGGGTAACACAGATTCCGCTGCTGACCATGATCCCTGAACCGGATGGTGTAGTAGAGTCGCTCCCCAGCCCGCGAGGCTGGCATCTGTAAAAATTTGAATTGGGTTCTGAACCCAGTATGTCTTGCCTTGGGTCAGGTTGCGATGAACGGTCCACCAACGTAAGCTCGACTTTGTCAGGAGTGGGACCTTGACTGCTATGTCCGACTTGATGGCGATGTGGTTCTGGAATGGTCTCAGAAATCGCTGTAATTGTCGGGAGTGGAAACGGCCCCACTGAAGAGTGTCGAAAGTGGAGACCATCAGTCCCATCAGTTTGGCTAATATCGACAGAGAAGATTTGTGTGCTGTTATAACTTGCGTTGCAATTGTCTTGATCTTCTGTGCCTTGTGTGGTGGAAGGAAAAGTTTGCAGGAGGATGTGTCTATGATGACTCCCAAGTGTTCTAGGCGTTGTGTAGGTTTGAGATGGCTTTTTTGTTTGTTGACGAGAAAGCCGAACTCCTCTAGGAGTTGGATGACCGTCGCTACGTCTCTCAGGGCTTGGGTTTTTGATGGAGACCGGACCAGGAGGTCGTCTAAGTAGGGGTGAACGTGGATCCCGAGTTGTCGCAGGATGGTCACTGGATGTACTAGGACCTTCGTGAAGACCCGGGGGGCTGTAGATAGCCCGAAGGGAAGAGCTCTGAATTGCAGGTGAGATGTCCCTACGCAGAAGCGTAGGAACCTTCGGTGTGGCCGGAAGATGGGTACATGGAGGTACGCCTCTGTTAGGTCTATAGATGTCAAAAACTCGTTCGGCTGGAGGGACTCTGCTATGGTGCGGAGTGTTTCCATGCGGAAATGCCTGAGTTCTACGTATCTGTTTAGAAATTTTAGATCTAGAATCGCTCTCCAATCTCCGTTCTTCTTTGGTACCGTAAAGAAGATTGAATACACTCCAGACCCATGCTCCTCCTGGGGTACCGGTTCTACCGCTCGAATTTGTAGCAGATGGTGTATCGCTGCTAGCGTCCTGTCTCTCTTTGCTGCATTTTTGTGTGTTGGAGAAGGAAGGAAACGAGTTGAGGGCGGAGAGCTGAAGTCTATTTTGTAACCTGCAGAGACTACGTCCATGGTCCATGAATCCGGCTGGGAAGTTCGCCACCTTGGGGTGAATAGAAGTAGACGTCCTCCCACGGGTGCGTGTGTATAGTCACGCCTTGGGGTGCTTGGGGTCACCAGGCTTGTTTGGTCTATGGCTGAAGGGTTTCCCGAACCTGTTGTTGTTGTTGTTGCCGTGAAACCCTCCCCTACGAAAGGGCTGCTTACTGGTTGACCAGTTTTGACGCCTGGTGTCAGGGCGGAACCGATAGGAGGAACCGTAGGGCCGAAAGGAGGACATGGTGCTAGGTCTCTTGTCCCCAGAGCGGATGGTTCTGGGTAGGGTCTTCTTTTTATCCCGGGTTTCTACTAGGATCTTTTCTAAGGAGTCGCCAAAGAGCTTGTCCCCTTGGAAGGGGTAGGAGGAGACTACGGCCTTGGACTGATAGTCAGCCTGCCATGCTCTGAGCCATAGTGTGCGGCGTGCCGCTGCTGCGGAGGAAATCGCCCTAGCGGAAAAAACCATTGAGTCTAGGGTGGCGTCTGCGGTAAATGAGATGGCTTTTAGCACCCGATTGGCTCCTTCTAAGAGGCCCCGGTTACCCTCAGGTAACATCTGGATGAGTTTACGCATCCATACTATGGCTGCCCTCGAGACTGTTGATGCCGCAGAGGAGGCTTTAATAGTCATGGCGTTGGCCTCATGTGTTCTGCGCAATGCGAACTCGGCTCTCTTGTCTAAACTATCACGTAGAGTACCTTGTCCGTCCTCAGAGATCAGACCTGATGATTGGAGGGCTGCCACTGGTGCGTCCACTACTGGGACCTGTAACAGCGTTAGTGCTGAAGAGTGTAAAGGGTAGAGCCTTTTAGTAACTCCTGGGAAGGCTTTGGCAGAAAGGGGACGCTCCCACTCGGCTTTGACCTTCCTAACGTAAAAATTTGGGAAGGGGAACGCTATTTCGGAAGGATCGACCGCAGGAAAAAATTCATCAAAGATGTCTGGGTTATCATCCTGCTCTTGTGGTATAGGTGTTGCCTTGGTTGCTTTTTGGTTACCCTGTATCTGGAGGGCAGCCAAAGTCTTATGCAGCAGGTGGTTGAGATCCTCAGGCTTAAAAAATCTAAAAGCCTGATCTTTTGCGGTTGGAGGTTTTGGTGCTGGTTCCCCTTCATCTTCATTAGAAGAGAATTCCCCTTCCTCTCTATCAGAGGATATTTGGGATATTGCATCCTCATCTGGGGAGTCAATGTAGACACCAGATTGCTTGTTGGGGCCCTTTTGGGCAGCCTTTGTGGGCCATTTTCCTCTTTTGGAAGGAGGTCTAGTTGGGGGGGAGGGGGGGGTCGCTGGATATGTAGAGGTGGAGGGGTGACACCCCCCAAAAGAACAAAAACGCGCCATCTCCTCCCACATGGCCCGTCTAAAAAATTCCATGGCTTCAGGGCGGAATGGGGGGGTATGGAGTGGTACATTACCGGTGCCGTCTTCACAGGGCTCTCCCTCGTCCTCCTCCTCCTCCTCCTCCTCGTCGCCTTGCTCCTCCTCGCCCATGTCCTCGGCAAAACTGCGTTGTATTTGCCGGATCTGGGCTTCTCCCGATCGGCCAGAGGCCCGGGAATAGTCGGCGTGCGGGGGGGGGCGATTAGAGCCATCCCCGACTTCCCTGGAGTGGCCCGTGGTGTCCAAAATGGCCGCCGCCGCCGGCCGCGCCGAGCCCTCCATTGGGGCCGTGTTCTTGGTTTTGGCGCGCTTTTTGGCGCTCGCGCCGCCGCCGCCGCCGCTTCTAG
Source organism: Lepidodactylus listeri (assembly GCA_029233225.1). Classification (NCBI taxonomy): domain Eukaryota; kingdom Metazoa; phylum Chordata; class Lepidosauria; order Squamata; family Gekkonidae; genus Lepidodactylus; species Lepidodactylus listeri. The sequence continues at coordinate 71,663,794 of JARCFY010000014.1, read as the reverse complement.
CCTCGCCGGAGGCTTCTGCAGTCGGGCGCTTCCTGCTGCCGGTGCCGGCTCCGGAGCTATCGAGCGTTGCGCTCAGCTCCATTCTTGTCGCCGCGGGAGATTTTGTGCCCGCTGAATGGCGTTAGGAGGAGAAGAAAAAATCGAGGCGGGGGGGGGGGGGGCGGGCGCCCGTCCCCGGAACGACTGGAGAGGAGGAGGCTGAGATATTAAACAAAAGAAGAGAGAGAGGGACAGTGTTTAGATCAGAGTAGAAGAATAGTTAAAGTTTAGGATTTTAGAGAAGTTGTTGGTGATTGGAATTTGGCAAAGCCAAGTCCTAGCTGCGCTCCCTATAGAGGCAGGAAACGAACTGAGCCAGGGGTGACTCCCACACAGGAAACAGGAAGAAGATCTCTCTTAGTTCCTGCCTCCCTGAAGATAGGTGGGAATCACCCACAAGATGGCCTCCACCTCAGAGGGAGAACCAACAGGTAAGAATCTAGATCCTTCTGCAACCAAACCAGTCCCCTACCCCTCCCTGAGAGTAAACCTCACCAGATGACGGTGTGATGTATCCATGAAAATGGAATTATAGACACAACCCCCAACGACAGATCACCGTTCCACTGGCCTGAGACATATGGAAGGCCAATGACATTTTAAGTAAACCAAAGCAGGGATCACAGCTACAGGAAATATATTAAACAAACAAACAAGCCCTGTGATAAAATGACAATAACATTTAATAACTCTTATAAATATCAATTATTTTGTAAGAAAAGTCCAACATCTTCAATGAGCACCCGGTTATACACTCATTTCATCCATCCTCAGGAGTAGTCTTATACTGAGTAAAAGGTGTCAGCCTCTAGATATAGCTTAGCTTCTATTACACTTTCTTCAGATTTTTAGAGATTAAGTTCTTTTTAGCTTTCTTCATTTCTTCTGGATCCAATTTCAAATTTCAAAGCATCCCCACACACTTGTCATGGGAGCCCTGAAATCCTCCACAGTCTCTTGATGAGGGAGTCTCAGAGCCTCAGAATGGATGCCTGAAGTTCCCTGAGGACAAAAGCCTGGAGATCTCCAATACAAAAACCAGGCCCGCCTCTTCCGGCTCAGAGGTGACACCAGTAGGCACAAGACAATTAGAACCTTGGCATAATCTGCAACTGATTCTATGTAATTTGCATCCTGATGAAGTAACCAGGCCCGGCCCTATACGGTTTGGGACCAATGTATCCAAAAGATGTCTACTCCCTCATAAGCCTGCCCAACCACTATGGTCATCTTCAGAAGCCATGCTTTGGGGGTCCCCTCTTCCTGAGGGTAGGTGGGTGGCAACCTAGGAGAAGACCTCCTTGGTAGTGGCATCAAAATTCTTGCACTCTTTCCCCAGGGAGATTTGTCTCTCCCCTTCTGTTGCCATCTTCTACCAGCAAGTGAAGACCATTTTTGTTCCATTTGGATAGATTTAGGTGGGTCACCGTGTTGGTCTGAAGCAGCAGAACAGAGTTTGAGTCCAGTGGCACCTTTATTACCAACAAAGTTTTACTCCTGGTATAAGCTTTTGTGTGCACGCACATGAAAGCTTCTACCTTGAGTAAAACTTTGTTAGTCTTTTGGCATTCGTTCAATGATCCTTCCTTCCCAACCAATATTTCAATTGCTCTTTTTATGCTTTGCATGTATTTTAACTGTTCCTGTTTGTTTTAAAAACTGTATGTTTGAGGGGGTTGATTTTAACTGTTTTAAAATGTGGGGGGGGGGGTTAATCATGTATGTTTTAAATTGTTAGCTGCCTTGGTGACCCTTGTGAGAGAAATGTGGGATACAAATTTTGGAAATAAATAGAAATAATTTTTAAAAATGTAATTATGCGCTTCCAATGCATCTTGCTGCCATCCACACAACACCACCTTTATGCTACCACTGCACACTTCTGGACAGGCTGGCTGGGGCCGATGGAGGAGCACCATGTTCTGGGGCTTACACTTCTACCTGGCTAGACACTTCTAAAGGTGTTTTTCGGGGACTGCTGCTCAACCCCATGTTAAGTGGATCTCACGGGGGTCCTTCTTGTGCCTCATGATGTTTAATATCTACACAATAACACTGGGAGAGATCATCTGGCATTTGGAGTAAAGCGCCCTCAAAACACAGATGACACCCAGCTCTGTTTTTCCCTGTTATCTTATTTAGGTGGGTCTGCCAAAGTTCTGAACAAAGGCTTGGAGAAAAGAACATGATGGATGAGGACCAATAACTGAAGCCCAATCCAGACAAGACTGGGATGGTGGGGGCCAATGATCACGCTGACCAGGGAATAAGGCGTAAGCCTGTTCTGGAGGGGACAGCATGCCCCCTGAAAGAGCAGGTTTGTAGTTTAGGAATGCTTCTAGATACTGGCCAATAGCTGAAGGCTCAGGTTTCCTCTGTGGCACATAGCATCTTTCATCAGTTTCAACTCCTATACCAGCTACAGAGGTTTCTTGAAAAGTGTAATTTATCCACAGTGATCCATGCATTGATCATATCCACCTTAGATTACTGTGAAGTTTTATTCAAGGTATGAGCTTTTGTGTGCATGCACACTTCCTCAGATACACTGAAATGGAAGTTAACAGTTCACATAGAGAGGAAGATGCCCCCTCTCTATATATACATATATACTTGTGTGTGTGTGTGTGTGTGTGTGTGTGTGTGTGTGTGTGTGTGTGTGAACTGTTAACTTCCATTTCAATGTATCTGAGGAAGTGTGCTTCACACCAACATGGCTGCCCACCTGGTTCTAGCTTAGATTACTGTGAAACACTCTACATGGGGCTGCCTCTGAAAAAGGAATATTACAAAATGCAGCAGCTAAGTCACTTTCAAGGAACGGATGTATGAATTATATCACCCCTATGCTGAAAGAACTGCATCTATCTCCAGGCACAATTCAAAGTGCTGGTGCTTACCTGGAAAGCCCTATACAGGTTGTGGTTGGGGTCCTTAAAGGACCACCTCCTCCCACACTGTCCAGCCTGCCAAGATCTTTGTCCCAAGTCTTGTTCTCTGTGCCCCCAACCTGACTACAAAGTGGAGGTGGGCAGGAACTAGAAACAAGTCTTTTCTCTGGAACACCCCACTCCCTCAAAATGTGTCCAACAACTGTTCTGTTGACATTTAGGTGCCTGTTTGCTTTTAACAGAATTCTTTCCCCACCTTTTAGCTGCTTATTTTATATCCTTACATAGTTTGTTGCCTATCTACTACCCAGGAGGGTGTATTTGCCAAATTCTGTACTATAGTAATATATAGGGTTTTTTATGGTAACTTGGACTAGTTTTATAGGATTGTTTTCATTTTTTATTGATTTTACTTGTTTTATGTTGTGAGAAAGCTTGACCAGTTTTCTTGAAGAAGTAGCATATAAATCTTACAAATAGTCCCATGTCCAGACAAACTGGATTGCATTCCTATCACTCTTCCATGCCAGGGAGAGGGGATGTCAAAACATCTTTATTTCAGGTATGTTTCTATCCTGCCAAAAACGAAGGCTTCTGGGTAAATAACAATGCTAGAAAAACCAATCCAAGAGAATAAACAAAATGACCCATTAAAATATATATCAAATTGGAATTGCCCGTTACTTAACCCCAAGCACTGAAACCAAACTGCAACAATATACCGCTGAGTGCTTCCAGGAAATGCTTGGAACTGGTTTCCACAGGAAAGGGACGGCCACATTCATCTATCTAGCCAGTGCACGTACTGCTTCAATATGGCTGATTCCCACAGCTGCTGAAGTGTGTGAACTAGCAACACTAAAGGGTGCTGAGTGTGGAATGTTGTGATAGTACTGTGGTACTGTAATGCCTGCAACTGTGTATTTGAACAAACCATCAAGCAAGGAAAGGCAGAGGTAAGGGACAAAAAGCAGTTGTTACAGGAATGGACAAGAGGCAACCTTGGACATCAGCTGCCCTGAAGAAGATAATAGCACCTATACTGGATCTGACCACTTGTCCATCCAGGCCAGCATCCTGTTTCACACAGGGACCAACAAGATGCCCCTCGATGGCCTATGAGCAAGGCACAGAGGCCAATGTCTGTTCCTATTGTTACCCTCCCCCCAGTAACTGGCATTCAGAGGTTTTTTGTCACAGGAGGTTACGTTTAGTCATCATGAACATGAGAACATCAGAAGAGCTCTAGTGGATCAGCCCAGTGGTTCATCCAGTCCTGCATCTTGACTCATACATAATAAGACCTATCCTCTTATCCACTGACCGTTAACAGTCCTTGATGGAACTGTCCTCCACACTGTTTGGTGTAGTGGTTAAGTGCGCGGACTCTAATCTGGGAGAACCGGGATTGATTCCCCACTCCTCCACTTGCACCTGGCTGGATGACCTTGGGCAAGCCATAGCTCTGTACCAGCTGTTCTCTCAAGGACAGCTCTGGAAAGAGCTCTCTCAGCCCCACCTACCTCACAGGGTGTCTGTTGTGGGGAGGGGAAGGGAAAGGAGTTTGTAAGCCGCTCTGAGACTCCAAGTGAGTGAAGGGCAGGATATAAATCCAATCTCTACTTCTTCTTCTTCTGTCCAATTCCCTTTTCTAGTCATCTAAGTTAGTCACCATTATTGCATCATGTGGCAGTGGGTTCCACATACTGTTCCCGTGAAGAAGTAGCTTCATCTATGGATTGCATCTCACCACTGCAGAGAGGCACAATCTCCTCCTTCAAAGTCATTCACAAAATCAATTCTCACTACTGCCTACGCCTAGAAAGGCTTCCTTCAGACGCCCTTTGTATTTGCAACTTCCTGAGGTGGACTGGGGCCTGTCGAGGATATTGCCAAGAGTGGTAATGCCCATGCACTTCACAAACAACAGGCTCATGTGTATCTTCATTGCTCCTAAGACTCATCTGTGCCTCTCACCATTAATAATGAGAAGCTCACAATTAATAATGAGAATGCTTGGAGCAGATGTCCTGCTTTTGCACGTACTCAACTGGCATTCAATACACCAGGGCCATAGAGTTGGTAGCCACTGTTGGCGCACACGCAGAGCATGATTACTTTAACCCCATTCTCACTTGGTTCTGAGGAGCAACTAGCCCTGTACATCTGACATTCATGTGCACAGGGCCACAGGGCTCTTTAGCTTGGAGAAACGACGGCTGAGAGGTGACATGATCGAAATTAAAAGATAATGCATGGGATAGAGCAGGTAGAGAAAGAAGTACTTTTCTCCCTTTCTCACAATACAAGAACATGTGGGCACTCAATGGAATTGCTGAGCAGTCAGGTTAGAACAGATAAAAGGAAGTCCTTCTTCACCCAAAGAGTGATTAACACGTGGAATTCACTGCCACAGGAGGTGGTGGTGGCTACAAGCATGGACAGCTTCAAGAGGGAATCGGATAAACATATGGAGCAGAGGTCCATCAGTGGCTATTAGCCACAAGGTATAGACAGGAACTCTTGGTCTGAGGCAAGTGATGCTCTGTATTCTTGGTGCTGGGGGGGGGGGCAACAGATGGAGGGCTTCTAGTGTCCTGGCCCCACTGGTGGACCTCCTGAGGGCACCTGGTGTTTTTGGCCACTGTGTTGGACTGGATGGGCCATTGGCTTGATTCAACATTGGCTTCTCTTATGTTCTTATCTTAACATGACCAAAGGGGGTGCAGGAGTAATCAGTGGCCCCAGTTCCCTCATGAGCATGCCCACTTGCTCCACTCCCACAATGTAGCGATTTTTCCACCTGTGGGTTACCTACCAGGCTTGCTGCTTTGTCTTTTGGTCCTGCTCCTACTGCCTGACACTGAAATCAGGCATGTCAAACTTCCTCTGTCACAGCTCCCTTCATGCCCTCAAAAGAGCTTCAACCACTTTATCTCTGTGGGTCAAGCTGCTAACCAAAGAGCAGAAGCAGAGCTGGAAGACAAAGGGGACAACCACAGGGGCTATTGCTTATGCAACCGCTGGGCCCACACAACAAGCCCCGGGAAGACCTGCAGCGCTGTCGTTGAGACGCCTGTATCTGTCTTGGAAATCTCCCCAGGCAGTTCAGCAGCCCTTACAGAGAAAGCATCACACATATCCTCTCTCAGATAAGTCTCTTGATCTAGGCAGTAAATGGAGGACCTGCATTTCTGCACCCTTCATCTTGCCTCCTGAGCAAGCCTCGTTAGACTCTAAATAATTCTGTCTGCATTCTGGACCCATCCCTATTTTTTCACTCTTCCTTCTTCCCCACAGCCAAGACAAAGGGGCAAGGGCAGCTGTGTAAGTGCAGATTTTGCCAGCGGGGAGGGGGCACTGCCAAGATGATACAACCTAGCAATTTTGTTCCTTAAAGATCAATCCCTTTCTACAGTGTGTGCAGCTTACGTAAGCTCATTAATTGAGGAGGACCCAGGAGAGAAGCTTGCGACTCCAAAATAACAGGCAGGGTGATTTCTGTTGCCAGCCAGCATCCCCTGGGACAATCCTCAACCTTTACCTCATCAAAAGAGAGATAATGAACTGGAATTAGGACAATATACATTTTCATTTAAAAAAACTAACTCTATTCTTACGACAGAAGAACAGTAAGATACGAGCAAGGGAGCCAGGGCCCTCAGTTAGGAAGGTCAGAGTACGGCGGTTAATGACAGGACGTTTTGGAGGTCACTAATTCACAGGGTCACCATAAGTTGGAAGCAATTTGACAGCACTTGACACCCACACTGCAGGATAAGGACCCTGATCTGGATGGCCCAGGCTATCCTGATTTCATCAGATCTCTTGCCCTGAAAACCTGCTGGGGTCGCCCTAAGTTGGCTGCAAACTTGATGGCATTCCCAGCATCACCACTGCAGGATAAGGAGCCAAAGAGGTAGAGTAGGAGCTTGGCTTGCCTTTCACAGTTGGACTCTCATTCCCCACTAGATACTGATAGCGCTGGGCTAAGCATCTCTTCCTCATATCTAGCGGGGAGCTATAAAGGGAGTTCTCTATATGCTAATAACACACAGTATACTGAATATGAAGCCAGTTCCGCTGTGAATGAACTGCAGCCTGAACTTCCCAGCAGCTATGGCTCACAAGGGTTAAAACACTCACACATTTCCCCCAGGCTGCCACTGTGAATTGTTCTGACACTTCCAAGACAAAAAAAAGCAAAAGGGGGGGGGGGTCAATTCTGTAGTGTCTTTTACATTACGTCAACTGATGCACAAAAATAATGCACAGAGGACACCATTTGGGTCCATGTTGATGAAGGTCGATCACTCAATCGCCAAGGCGCCATTAATGAGAAATGAGCCTGCAAGTATATTTTGCCCTTCAAGTTTCTACGGGGGGTGGGGGGGTGGGGGAAGGTTCGAACTTGGGTCCCTCAGATTTTAGTCCAACCCTCTAACCACTAACAAAAAGGGTTCTAGGTGAAAGAAGGAAGACTGAGCCCAGCACCTCTCATTTAATAATAATTTTTTTAAAGCATCTCACCACTTCAAAGAATTCTGCTGAACGGTGTAAACCATCACGTACCAACCATACATTTTGCCACTTGGTCTCCTAAGGTGAAGAACAGCTGCACCTAAGGAGAGCGGCCAAGTGGGAAATGCTGCACTTGCCTGCCTTCCCAAGTGCCTCTCCACCACCCAGGATGCTTACCACTCCCACTGTGTTGCCCATGAAGTCTGCCACAAGTCAGCTGCCAAGGTGCAGCACTGCATTTCTCTGGCCAAAGACGCGTAGCACAGGCTGTGTAGGTAGTATATGTTCGTAAGAGAGGAAGCAACGCACTCTCTTACTTCCAAACAGAGGCCTGATTTAAATGTGAGTCTGAATGAGGCAAAAGCAGTTGCCCAAAAGTCTTTCTGCTCACATGACACCTAATTTAGGTTAGGCTGCTACCCGAGCACAGCAGCTATGTGGCGCATGCAGCAGATTTACACGGGTAGCAGCCCATTTTGGACGCTGTGCAAATGCAAAGTCCTGTGAATAAGAGATTTCACCTCATCCAGCTTCACATTTAAATCAAATCTTAATTAGCAGGGGAGGACAAGAATAAACTACGAAACAGAGCAGGGGGAGACCGACTGTTCCCCACCAACCATTTATAAACGTGCGGTATCCAGTTCTTTCCTATTTTTTTATATCTGGGAAACAGACACCTCCCCCCCCACACATACACACCCCGGAGATCCTGCGTCAGCCCTTCCTTACATTACGTTGGGGATTTAAGTGCACTGAACAACATTAAAATACAGAAAGCCCAGCCATGCTGTTACATCAACCAGACGTGCTAATTCTGCAGGGAAAACTTGCCATTATTATTCATGTGCTTTGCCATCTTCTCCCTACCAAGCATCAGCCTGCCATCTTGTTTTCCTTGCATTGCATCATCTTTAATTTAAGTAATAAACTCCTTGGGGGCAATGCACTTTTTAATCACGGGATGCACAGAGTGGAGGCTAGCGGTGTACGGAGAACAATGGCTAGCCGACTTCCACCGGGGGGGGGGGGGGGGATCTTCACTTTTGTACAATTTTTTTTTTTGTACCCAGCAGTAAATCTTCAATTGTTATATAGATTGCACATTATCTGCAGACACACGCACGCATACACACCATGCTCCAATCTGCTATAGCTGGTAAGTTCCCTGCCAGGGACAGCCCACAGAATCGGTCATCTCCATAGTAATGTATTCCATTCTGTTCTCTCTTTTCCTCCCATTCCACAGCATCTATACAGTGGAGAACTCAACATCAAATTTCATGCAACCCCAGTAGTACATTCTGAATTCTATTCTGAGATTCCCTCTTTGTTCCAGGCAGGGAGGGGATGAGAGATGCCTCCTTATCTAACATGCAACAAAGCAGGCCTTTCTATCAGGTTGAGCTGGACCGTTCTTTGTTCGAGTGGAAGACATTTTGTTTTCTTTTGTTTTCAGAGAGTTAACGCTCCATCACTGGAGCCCTGATGCCCCCCATGGTGAATCCATGAGATACAGAACTCAGTTTAAAGGGGTTTTACACCTTCAACTCATTGTGCTCCCTTCTTCCCAAGTGACAAGGGACTTTGTTTTATTAGCATCTTTTGTGTTTTCTTCTGAGAAATAATGCACACTGCAGAAAAGACTTTTCATCAGGTTGCATGGACCACTACCCCTCCCTTCTGGGCTTGGATGCCGAAGATACAGCTGCCTGCAACGGGCCAGCTCTCACGGGAACTGGGAAGCTCTTTGCCTGAATTTGATTAGTTGAAAATGACATCATGATTTATAACACTGTTTTCTAATTCTAAAGCCGTAATCTATAATGAATTAGAGAGGGTTCATACAGGGCCTGCTTAGCTTTGCACTGGAATAACATGCACTGTCTTGCGGGATCCTTTTTTTTCCGGGGAGAGGGAATACCCTCCTCTCCAAATTGTCAATGAAAAAAATAAAAAGAACAGAAAAAGATGAAGAAGAACAGGGGACTGGTGAATAATGCGATCTCTTCTTGTCATGGCTAAATGAAAAAAGCAAATAATAACTGCTGAAATTAAAAATTAATCACAAAACAAAGAAAAATGTGTAATAAAGACATGAGAATAAGTGGTTTAGCCGAGCCTTTCAACAATACCCTCAAAGGAAGACAGTGCAGCTATTTGTTGTGAAAGGAGACAACAGGATTTATTCCCTTCAGTTCATGGTTATGCTCAGCAGTTTTCATGCCATTCAGAAGAAATAAAGCCCAAAGTGGCTGGTACTGGAATGACTGCAGTCTATTCCTTACACTCTTGTTCCACTAGACTCAGAAAATTAGAAAACAAAGGGATGTCATTTGGATTCTGTCCCTAACAGCCCCTGGTCTGTTGTCTGACTGCAGTCAAGTTGCTTTCACTCATCTCTACTTCCTCAGCTCTTCCTAGTTTGGTTGATCATAGCTGCAAAAACACCCTTCATTTTTTTTTCATTGAAAGAATCCACTCTTCTCCTCCAGTTGCAACCCCAAGGCACCTTGCTAGTCTTAAAGCGTGAGATGCCCTGTCCACAGGTATCAAGAAGCCTCCACAGGATTACACCCGCAATGGCTGCCTTCATCCTCCTCAGCAAACAGAAATGGGTAAGTTCCAGATCCATAGCTGGCTTCCCCATTCTAATCTTGTTAGGATAGGAGTTTTATCCCGAAAGACATCAGCAATATCCAACTGTGGCACCTTATCCTTCAGATTGGGAAAGAGGACTCCTGAATTAAGAACTTAGTGACAAGGCCAATTCAAACAGCCCAGGAATGCACAAAATAGGGGCGGGCTCTTGCATAAGACCAGACAGCTGTTTTTATAAAGTGAATCAAACATAAGATGTCCCTTTGCACCAGGCAAGCAAGAGGTCTGGATTTGATCTGGGTTCCCAGTTGGTAGTTCAACACAAGGGAACACATGTTATTTATTTATCTATTTAGAAGAGATGGACGGCAAAATTGTTGGCTGCAGCTCACAACAATAAAACAAATCATTCTAATGAAAACATATCAACAAAGCAATCCATGGCAATAAAGACAGCCAATAAAAGCAAGCCAGGACCTAAGAGCACATACAACAGAAGTCTAAAATAATATTGATAAAAGTATCCGCATGCCAAGAGTAGACCACAAAAACAGGTTTAAAGATGTAACCCCTTAGTTGCTTACTCTGGCTCTTCCTGCTTGGAAGGCAAAAGATGCCCTCTTATACCTATTGTAAGAAAACCCACGGAATGAAAACGGAGGTCCTCTATCATCCACACACCTTCCTGGTACAGTAAAAGAGAGTTGATCTGACTATTATTAAAGTAAGCATTGAAATTATTCAGTGTCTCTGTGAGGTACCACTGGATGTCCAGGGCCGAGCAGAGGAGGCCTTAGAAACATTTACCATCAAGGTCTATTGTTCAGTACTTAATAGATAAAATACATTAATGGAATATGTAAACAGGAGATTACCCCAACAGAGCTTGGTTTTATGGAACTTGAATAAGTCACCCTGGGAGATACACACAACGACCATACAAATCTCCACAAATAATTCTTTGATTTGATAACTAACCCTCCTTCAAAACACACTCATGCCCAGCTCTCCTCCCCCCAAGAAATAATATGTCTAGTTGGAATGCTGTGCACAAATCTCTCCTTATTGTAAACAGCTACATGCATTAAACAATTAATGACGGTTCCTACTGCGTCAGACACCATTAACTCAAATATTCATTTCATCTAGCAGTGACGAGGGTTTTTTTTAACGCTTTCATGCAGAGGTTGCTTTTCACTCTTTTTAATTTTTAAGCCAATTGTCACAACCCCTAGTTTGTTTTGGATATTTTAAAATCAACCCAAAAATGAATCCCAAACAAACTTTTTTAAAAAAAGAAATAAACCATTTAAAAAGAAAGGAACAAACGCAAGTTCCTATTGTAGATATGCCCCCCAAAGTTCTCTGGACAGAAGAACTTTCCATCTGGTTCATCCACCCCACCCCCAGCCCCAATGAATGTCAGATAATAAATTGGCATTCCACCTTCTGTTCTGGAAAACAAACCCTCCCTGCGTCCCCAGCATGTCTCCGCCCACCACTGCCTTCAGTCTTGATTGATGATCTCAATAGAACAAACCAAATAAAACCAGATACGCTCCACTAAATTTCTTCTCTTGAGACCCATTTGCATTTGGGTTTGTGATATGCCCAGAGATTCAAGCAGCAGCCATTTAGTCTCCAACCAGCCCCTGAGAGCTAAACTATTCCCAGGTAGCAGCAATCACACAGAAGACGATCTAAGCTTATAGTCCAAACATCTAACAGTACCAGACCTCATTATGAGCAAAACAGACTCCTATTGTTGAAGAAACTATTGGTAATAAAATGGCTGCCAAGCCAAAAGGACTGTAGAGACCTAACAGGTATGCAAGCTTTTAGGAAATATGATGCGGCCCCCAGACAGATATTGGGATATTCGCACACCCTTGAGATCTATTTTTCCAAAGCGTGCAGTTAAGCAAGGGTCACAAGAGGCAAAACATTTCATTTGCCTGAATGTTTTCTGCTTGCCAAACCTTTTCCTACTTCCTCTGTAAAAAAAGAAATAACGATATTGCATTTTTTTAATGCACACAGCAGGCAATTTTGCAGTCTCTTCCAACAAATGCACAGCAACCATCATATTTCAAAGCAACAATACTGGCAATTGTCAGCCCTTCCACAGCACGGCATTTTTCAAATGCTTATGTAAAAAATTAAAAGCATTAAAGATCAAAACAAAGGAGAGACAACAGACTTGGCTGGGCTTCCTGGAGGGAGTTTGTGTTGTTCCCAGTGGCAAGAGGAGAAATCGCATCTGTATACAAACAGCCAGAGTAATAATTGGGAACCTAATATAAATTTGCATATTCCAAAACCCCAGTGAAAATGAAGAACAGAGGAAAAAAATCAACAGATACACAAAACGGTACTGAATACACAGAGCTGCCAAATGAACAAAGCCAGGGCTGATCCGCAGCCAGGAGTCTAAGGCTAATGATTCTGCCACTACAGAATCTCCTTTCAAGCATTCTACAGATCTCCATTTCTACTCATGTCTAATGAAGGGAGCTTTGACTCTCGAAAGCTTATATCCTGAAACTCTTGTTGGTCTCTAAGCTGCTACTGGACCTGAATTCACCAGTTTAATGGGATCCTTGTTTTTTTGTTTGAATGAAGAAAATGCTGCCAGACCTTATGGCTGGGAGGGAGAAATCGAAGCACGTGAAAATATCAGCAATGATCCAGAGTTTCTAAAAGAAGGGGCAGGGTTCAGGGGAGGGGGTCCTCTCCTGCATTTTCTATTCACAGCAACCCTGTGATGGAGTTGATGGATCCAAGGTCATCCAGTGAGCTTCCACAGCAAAGTGGGGACTTGAACCCAAGTCAACCAGATCCTAGTCTAACTAGCCTGGAAATTTTGTCCCTGCACGTATAGAAAGACACATGAATTAGCAGATTTCCCATTCACATCAGTGAAGAGGCACACATGATGGGTGATTCCTCTCACCAGGTCTGGAGGCAGATGAACTTCCTGTCTCCACAGAAGGAAGATGCCCTCCTCCTTCAGTTCAAGACTTCAGTAGCCTGTGGATTTCTTTCTCCAGGGCAGACATTCAAGATACACAAAAGGAGCAACTTCCACCACCCCCAAAAAAATTCCAGGAAGAATTACATCAGTAACAGGAATTGCAAGGCACGATCTTGGCTGTCTTGACTTTCTTGGTATCTTGACCCTGACTATACTGACAGCAAGCTCCATCCACCTAAATCAGAGTGATGCAAGATTTGTCTCTTCCTTGCAAGTAGAAAGAACTCCCACCCAAATCAAAGGTTCTATTCTTGCTAGGAGGAGGAACCCATCTTGACTGATGTCATGTTAGATAAGAGATCAAAGGTTGAGTCCAGTGGCACCTTTAAGACCAAAAAAGTTTAATTCTGGGTGTAAGCTTTCATATGCATGCACATTCCTTCAGATAAATAAGAGTATTTGTTATCTAGAGTGGGATTTGCTGTCCACATTCTGATCAGACAACTTGGTGCAGCATCTGGTTTTCAAATAGGCTTAGTCCTTCTGATATATATGTGCAGAGCCCTGCGTAGAACTAGAGAAAGCCTATTCATCTCTACTGGATGAGAGAGGTTATTTTCAATTCTTCCTGTTAACATTTGTTTATGTTTTAGTATGATTAGAAACTGGTGGAAAGATAACGCAGCCATGGAGCCATCAACACAGCTATTTGTTCCACCCGTGAACAGAGTAAACAGGAGAAGAATCACTCCACCTTTGCACTGTCGTGAGATTTAAACAGGTTCATCTAAAGGCACCTACAGCACTCAATTGGGTGCCAAAACAGATCCTGGCTCAGGGAACCACCCTCAAATATGCTATATGCTTTTCTGCCCAATTTCATGAGGATCATCAATTTATTTTGTTAGGACTTAGACTTGGTTGAATTCACAAACACCTTTGCAGAAATATTGTCTGTTCAAATACATATTTTCATGCTTTAAGAAATGTCTCAGCACCAGATAAATTGCTTCCAATTCTAGGAAATTAATCTGCTTGGTTTACAACAGTGTCCACATACCCCATACATGTCCTAATGAGCAATGCACTTCCCATCCCATGTGACTTGTGTCCATGATGATCTGCAAGTCTACTCACCATCAAAATGGCTTTCCTTTGAAGTTAGTCTATTCAGTCATCCACCAGGCTATCTCCTTTTTTCAGTGAAGGAGCTATATCCACTTCAGTGTATAACTTAAAAGAGATGTGCTCCTATAACAACAAATTATTACAGTGCTCAAGAGTCGCCCCTTGCCCATGGGACGGAGTCAATTGCCCCAATCATTGAACCTTGCAATTGAGCTAGTTGGAGGTTTTGGCTGTCTGAGGCATTCACACTGCTTTTATTATCTTCTGAGATTTCTCCTGAGGAAGATTTTTCATTGGCTGGACTCGATTATATTGCTCGCAGATGCTGTCCAGTTGGTAGTGGAATCAATTGGCTCTTCCAGTAATTGATCATGAACTTGTGATGCAAAAGACATTGTATGGCAGACTGCAGGTCCTTTTTCATATGAAGGTGATCAGATCATCCAGCTATGGATGTAGGTGGATTCTCTTGGTGTGTAGGTACATTACTACTGGGATGATGATGATGATGATGAATAACTGGGGGATGGAGGCCACCTTGAAGGACATGACCTTGGGTTGAAAATGCAGATCTCCCAATGTGAATTTGAGGAAGCACTGATGGGGGGGGGGAGATTTGAACATGGAGATAGGTCTTTGTTAGGCTGACTGATGTTATTAAATCTCCTGTTGGAGAATCTCTTCCATGGTCCTAAGCGTTTCCACCTTGAAATACCTGCACCATATAAACCTTCTCAAATACTGGAGGTTCAGTGCTGCTGCTTTCACTGCTTTACAGTCTTGTTGTTTCCAGAGGGCTGCCCCAAAGAATTTCACTGGCTATTGGCTCTGTAATTTTGTTTTGTGTTCTTGGAGGATGGTCTTTTAAAGTCACCTCAAAACCTTGGCAGGGTTCTGTTGGTTCAAAAACCCTGAGACTCTTAACCATTTTTAACACCTTTCCCCAACAATGAGGAAAGAATGGCATTATTTTCTTCTTGTCATTAGTTTCTGCATTTGTGACTGTCCCTGGAGAGCTTCCCTTCCAAGAAGAGGAATGTGGCCAAATCACAGACTTTGAAAAGGCACCTACTGACCAGCCACAAATTTGTGTCATACCATTACATCAGATGCCCTAGCTCTCACTGAGAACTTCACTGAGTTCAAGCTAGCCTCAGACATAAATTCAGCTGCTTTCTTTAGTCTGCTGAGATAGGTAGTGACTTTCTTGCTGAGATATGGGAACTCTCTCATCTGTTTCCAAAGCCACATAACTGAAGCCCTAGCCATTAGGGAGGCAGCTGTTGCTGCCTGAATAGCTGCTAAGATCCAGGTGTGGCTAGAACTAAGGGAGCACTCATGGGTAGGCCTGGTGGAACTAAGGAAGCACAAGACAGTCTTTCAGGTGATTTCACCTTGGAATGTATCAGAGGCTCTTGTGCTCCTTTCAAAGCACTTCCTCCACAGGGCAACTTTGAGGTATGACTCCCATTCATTACAAGCCTTCAGGGTGCACTTAGAGGTGCACTTAGAGGTGTCATGGCCATCCCTGAGACAAAGAAGACAGGTGTCATGGCCTTCAGATCGGACCATGTTGGTTCTGCATTTAGAAGATTTCTTCAACAAGGCCTTTGAAGTCACAAGATGCACCCTATCTCCTACCACAAAGCAAATCTGCTCTGAGACCTATACTACCATAACTGAGGTGCGTTGAAAAAATGCAAGGTAACTTTAATGGACCAGCAGCCGCAGTTCTGCAAAATCAGAGGGAAACATAAATTCATCTGAAATGACTACCTTGCTGACACTAGAAAATGTCCTTCCCATGTAAAACCAGTCCATTTATGGCCAGACAGTCTACTTTTAGGAATGTTTGATTAAACAAGAACCAACAGTACTGGATGATGAAACACTGGATATAGTTATTGTTTCCAGAAAAATTCTGTTGAAGACCCAAAAGCCAACAAATGTGGCAAGACCACTGATTCAAAGCCCTTGGAGTTGTAAGGAACAATGAAACATTTCAAGAGAGACAAATTTCCACTTTAGTAGCTGAAATTAAAGGAAGCCAATGCTAAGAAGCATGCAAGCTCACTATCAGCCAGTTGACCTGTCCATTGTATTTCTTTAAAACATCAGTAACAGATTTTGCACATCACAGAAACATTCAAGACAGAAGAGAACGAAGAGTCACCATCAGCTACATGATCTGCTATCACTGCAGATTCATGGAGTTTAATCTTCTTTCACTGTATAACAACAACAGTCCCAACAATGTCTCCAGTTCTAAGATAACTCTTTAATTTTGCACTAATGCGACCGTTCGATTGGCTCAAGATCTCATCAGGATGAAAACTCCCCAGGCAGGGCCACTGTCAGGAGGCACCTGAGGAACGAGCCCTATCGATTTTCCTGCACCCTCTACCCAAATCTCCTTGTTAATTACAAATGTTGGTGAAGTAGACAGGCAAGTGGACCAGGATGCCACTGACTGCCTAGGTCTTGGGTGTTTCTAGGATGGCAGGTAGCAAGCCGCAGACTAGCCAGGTAACTGCCAGAGGGATAGCAAAAGGAGCCAGGAGAGCCCAGGCTCTCGGCAAAGGCCGGTAGCTACACAGCCCCTGTGACTGGAAGACTTCCCCCCCCCTCTTTGCCACCACTCTGCCTCCTTGTTGCTTGGGCACAGGCAACATATCTGCCCCAACTCTCTCCCCCACCCACCCACCCACCCCCGGAATGAATCACATCTGACAGCCACCCGGGGCTTCTCTGCTCACTAAACAGGGGCTGGGAGTTTGTCGTCCCAACCCCCTGATTATTTTGTACAGAAAGCAGGCAGACAAGCACATGATA
This sequence comes from Lepidodactylus listeri, assembly GCA_029233225.1. Taxonomy (NCBI): domain Eukaryota; kingdom Metazoa; phylum Chordata; class Lepidosauria; order Squamata; family Gekkonidae; genus Lepidodactylus; species Lepidodactylus listeri. The sequence continues at coordinate 71,646,808 of JARCFY010000014.1, read as the reverse complement.
CTTTCCCATCAGCATCTCCCACCCAAGTACTAACCAGGACTGATTCTATTTAGCTTCTGAGATCTGACAAGATCAGACCAGCACTGGTGCTCACAGCCCCTGCTAACATTTTAGCATCACTGAGGTCTTTACACAATGGACTAAGAAGCAAGCACTTAATTTTGAACAAGGCAGCTTATCTGCTTGACAGTTTAAGATCATAATATGATTGAGGATACATGGAAGGATTTAAAAAAAAAACATTCATTTCAAGTACAAGGAGTGTAAATTCACAGTCCTTACCTGATACCAAGTGTCTGATGGGAAAATGGAACAAATCCCTTTAGATTACTGGAGCCTGACCTCAACAGGTGTCATGCCCAGAACAATGTATGAGCAAGAACACAGCACCTGTCTCTCATCAATAGTAAACTACGAGGAATGAGAAAGGCTCCTGTGCTGGACAATGTTTGAAGACAAAAGATACTTGTTTTATCCTTTTGTTTGTGAAGGGAAGGCAGTGCCAGGCTAGAATGTGGCACCAATTACATCACAGAGCTGGATGGTCTTAATGTAGCACAATTAGGACTCAGACAGATAAGGCCGAGATCATGCGTCTCAATCCAGCCATGCAATGGAAACTGCGGGCTTGGGCAGCCTCAGTTTGCCTTGGGACAATGCAGGGAAAGAAGCAGGTGTTGAGAGTGATATGCAGGAGAAAATCCTTCCAGATGGGTTTCCCACACAAAACATTCCTAAGGACTCATGATGAGACTGAACTTATCATAAAATCCAATGGGCTACAAGGTTAATCTTCTAAAATTTCAAAAGTACTTCGACAGGAAGAACTTAACACAGAGGAACTAAATGGAATCATTGTTCTTTAGTGTGCAAAACATGGAGTTCTGGATGTGTTCCTGGCCATAAGATGCATAAGAAATTCAAACATATTGTCTCTTTCCATTTCTTATAAAAGTATACCATGTTTTCTTAAGACTCATGTTGCTGGTTCATACCTCAGGCTCAGGGTTTTGCTACATGGGAACTATTCTTCTACATTCCAGGGGGAGGGGGGGGGTCTTCAAAAAGGCAAGCTTTCTCCAACATGTTAAGAACAGGAATACAGATGTTTCAGATGTCAACCCATGGAGGATCTCATGCAACTTAACTTACCATAACATTAAGCTTGAATTCCTTCTAGAGAAGCAAATATTTACTTTGGGTACCATTCTCCATCTTAATTCCATTTTTCTTAAACAGCAATCTTTTCTCACCAAAACCATGACTCTGACTCAGTTAATGAAAGCTGGCATTATAAAAAGGAGAGAGAATTCTTCCCATTTTATTTCTATATCATTATTTGAAATGGAAGTGTTCTAATTATGACAGGAAATAAAAATAGGGGGGAAAAACAACTTCCTTTCAAATAAAGGGGGCACAAACTTCACAGAATTACCCATAACATGAAAAGGAAGCCGTACAGACCAGCTGTGGGCCCTGTGTACTAGCAACCCTTGATGGGAGAGCAGTAGACTGGAGAAGCCCGACTGAAAAGTAATTAAACATAAGGAAACGTCTCATTAAGCTTTCTAGTTACAACCTATCAATCTCTAGTGGGGGGGGATCTCTGAGTTCCAATGAGTCTTTCAAGATTGGTTGAAACTTAATATCTAGCCTTAATTAAGACAAAACATCAGAGAAACGATTTGCAAATATGTGTGAAAGCTTAGAAAGGAGAGTGGCTATCTTATCACATACCCCCAGGTGCCTACATGTTTACAAATGCCAAATGATGCAAATAACCTACTTTATATCTATTCTCTTCAACAGATGGCTTGCAGACCACATCTGAACAGGCAAGTCTCTCCAACTTCTCCTCCAAGCCCACCTTTCCCTACTGCCCATACTCTTCCTATAATATTCTGCATACCCCAGAACCATACAGAAACCTGTCTGATGGGTGTCCACAATAGCCCGGGGGCCCGACATAAAAGAGCGACCTGGCCTTCCTCACAAATTTAACTGAATGTTTGTTGTTATGCGATATGTGTGAACAATCCACTACAACCAAACCCCAACATGATGGAACTAGATGTGTTTTTACTTTATCAGGCTTTGTTTATCCTTCTTCAAATGGTCCAAAGAAGAATTGAATAAACTGGCATCTTCCTATGAGTAACAATTATTCCTAGGAAGATGCTCAACAATTAATAACAACAGCCGCCAGAACCCAAGATTTTCCACACTAGTCCTGTGCACCAGCACCAACAACATCAAGAACCCAAGGTTTCCCCCCTCTAACTAATCTCAGACAGTTTCAGCACCCCTGACTACATCTCGACACATTTCAGAGGACACAGGCAGAGGAAACATAAAATGAAGCCAGTAATTCCAAAATGTTTTCTGATCCAGTGCAATGCCAGGCGGGAGATATTTTTAGTTCTAATCCACTTAAAGTGCTAAATTCCCAGGGAATCAGCCATGATGCTTCACTCGCCACTACAGCCACATCCATATGGTTCCTGCACTCGGTACATGCTGGAAGAGCCAGAGGATAAGATAAAAACCACTTTTTTCAGATAAGGAAGCATTCTTGTTTTAGTTTGTTTTCTTCCCCCTCCCCCCCCTGCAGGAGAGGGGGGAAAATCACTCCTCTTTCTATGTCACAATAAATCACAGCAGCTTCTGCCAAGGGTGGACATCCTAGATATAAGCAAACATTGTGAGGCACAACACATGACCACCCACTAGGGGACACATGATTTCAGTCCTCAGGCTCAGTTCCATTTCCTGATTTGCTGATGGCCGCTGGCAGCATCCTTTATCTGCCCACAAAAGCTGCCATGGGTGGTATTTTCCATATAAATAGAAGTTCAGTATGTTATCTTCCAATGCAAATTAATTTTAAAAATTATTTGCCATGTTTTCCCTCCATTTTTTTAAATAATATCATTTTCGGCCATAGATGCATAGTAAATTCACTTGACCCATGTAGGAAAAAAATCATATGAAGGTCTCTTCCACTGGAAGCTTTCCAGCTAAATAATGAACTTCAATATTATTATTTTAAGGCTGAACTGCAAGAGACACAGTACATCTCTCTCCAACCCCCAAAGGAACTTAATACTCAAGGATGAGTTGTGGTTCAGTGCCTTCATTGCAAGCATAAAGTCCCAGGTTCAGTCCCAGTCACCTCCAATTAAGAAGGCTCTCTCAGGTAGAAGACACGAGGGAGAAGACCCCTCTCTGTGTGACCCTCAGAAGAGCTGATTTCAAGCAGAATAGACAACCCGGAGCTAGATGAGCCAAAGGCATTTTGTTTAACTTATATTTAAAACTTAAGAAAAGCCCTACTGGACCAAACCACTAGTTCATCCAAACCAGCATCCTGTCTCACACAGTGGCCAACCAACAACAGGACATACAAGCTGAAGGCTTCCCCTGATGTTGCCTCCTGGCAATGGGATTCAGCGGTTTAGTGCCTATGAATGTGGAGGCCCCCCTCAGTCACCAAGGCTAGTAGCCATTGATAGACTTATCTTCCATGGATCTGTCTAATCTCCTTTTAAAGCTGCAGCCATGACTACATTTCTCTCTGGAGGATCACAGCAGGCTGATCATAGTTTACCCTCTACAATACTCAATACACCCTCAGTGCACAGTCTGCAGCCAGAAGTGAAGATGCCTCAAAACCAACCTTTGCCACTGCTCTGTCTCAGTTCCCCAGCGAGCCCCACCCAGATTGGGTAGTGTGATATTACAGCACAGCATAGACAGTTGTCATGTCACAACAAGGCATGGAAGCAGATGGCTTAAGCCTCTCTCAAGTGGTGTTGCCGAGCAGTTTTGAAGGTTGGCTCCAACTGTAATTTGAATGCATAACTATTACAGACAGCTGTTTATACATACCAATAAAGAACTGGCAGTCTTTGTCATAGATCGCAAGGCAACGTCTTACGCCTTCCATTTACAAATTCTCGTCATCTCAGAAACAAGTGCAGGAATTGGCATGCAGCGCATTCAGGTTAGCTTTCCAAAATTCACAGCCTGTCTGTAAGGATCTAACCAGAACAGACAAACCACCTGGCAAGTGTAGTGGCATCCAGTGGGCATGGATGATCACAGCAACCAATCCATGCCGCCTGTTCTAAGTTCCAGCAGAAACTTCACTATCTTGAAATCCACTTTGTCACAACTATCCCCAAAACATTCTGCTCAATGGTAATATGGTGAAGCATTGTGCTTTAACAAGAGTGGAAAGGCCTGCTAATGAAGGCTTGAACAGAAACATTCTAGACAGCCCAAGAGGGAGCGAACCTGGCAGTTCTGCCAGCATCTTACCTAAGTGACCATCAGTGCCTAAAGTCTTAAGTACCGTTAAGACAGCACTACCATTTATGGTAACTTCTGCTGGCCCCAAAATGAGTTATGGTTAGATCACAAGACATACTATAAACTCCCTTCCCCAATGATCTAACAAATAAGGAAGAGTCTTTTAGTAGCCAGAGTGCTCCCCCACTAGACTCCTTAAATACTTTTCCTCAAAGTAATCCTGCCCCTCCTGCTACATCATGTGCCATTTTGCTTATGGCTTTTGGAAGAAAGTGATGCCAAGCATCCACATATGTCAAGAATACTCAGATGGAGATGGACTGTCCAGCCACAGGCTTGTGATTCCAACACAGTTTTTTCAGCATGAAACATTACCTTGCATTAAAACAAGATATAAGATCCATTATCTGCAGGAAACATCCTCAAAATATCACGAGCATTAACAACCAAATGTTATCTTTGTTAATTAATCCTTTTGCTATCCAGCCGCCACTAAGATAAATCTTACTTATTAAAAATCCATTCCAAACCATAATAACATTGGGCATGGTTATAATTCGAGCTGACACTAACAGTGAAGTGAAAAGAGATTGTCTGCCACATTTTTTTTCTTTCGCCATCCTATCAATATCCCTATATCCTTCAACCCTGCCTTTGGGAAATCAGGCCCTCTCATTACAATTCACAGGCACGTTCCACTGCATGAGCGATGGAGCCTGTGAACACTTTGCAGATTTATGTGGTCCTTAACGCTCCTATGCAATTATTCTTTACATACAATCCTAATACAGTTCACAAGGGGAACAGGTGGGTGTAACCATCAGTACATGAGAAACAGGGAAGCACCCCATACCAATAACAAGGAAAGGTCAGTACCTCTGGCTCAGTTCAGACTGGCAGTTTGGCCCAATATAAGCACATTTCTCAAGTGGATTAAGTGGGCCAGTTCACATAGCCACCGCTGTCTGGTGTTCCTATGCTGTACTCACCCTGTCCTGAAGCATTTTGATCCCACTTTTTAAAAGTACCAGGTGAAAGCCAGGGCAAACCATTTGAGTGCGCGTTGATCCCGCTTCCTGGAAGTGTGGATGCAAATAAGCCGCAATCAAGCAGCGCCGGTAATGTGAACCCGCTGATCCAGCAGGGATGTGCAAAACCACCCATGCGTACTGTGCGCACAACCACCCACAGGGACCCTTCCAGCTTGCGGAGTTAAAGCTCCCAGCCCACAGCCGCCTGGGAGACAATCTGGCAAAATGGCAGGCGTGCAAGGAGCATCCTGGCAAAGGGCGGGGTGGGGGGCGGGCATCATGAGATCCTGCCCCGATTGCTGCTGCACCCATACGCCTATGCACAGGTTGACAAAGCGGGCCAAACCCATGCGCAACCACGCCGCCAGCAGGGGCCGCCCCATAGTGCGACCGCTCCATTCCGCCTCCTCCCCGGTATGGTGTCACATTAGTTGGTGGACTGTGACCAGGAACTCCCACTACAACTTGGCCTGGATCTTTTTACCCCACCTCCCTTCCGCTTTATACTGCCAGTCTATCCTCAGCCTCTGTTAGGAAAAGACAGTCACAGTAGACAGGAGCTAATCTAGCACATTTTACCCTGTCTATCCTCCAAGGACCTCAAAGTAGCACACATATTTGGCCTTTCCCCATTTTATCATCACAATAATCCTGTTGGATGGATTAGGCCAGGTGTCCCCAAACCTTTTGAGCCTGTGGGCGCCACTGCAAAATGGCTGCCACAAGAGATGGAGCCAGCCACACCAACTCAGGGAGGGAGGTCACGTTTAACTTTAACAGTAACTCTTCAACATGTCAGGTAGAAGCACAGTTTAAGAGGATGCCTTTTAAAATGAACACATTGTTTAAAAATATTTTCTTGCACACACACACACAGCTTATCTTCAGTCATACAGTGAAGATCCTTGTGCTGTGGTAGCAGCTGCTGATGAAGAAACTTCTTACAATTCTGAGGAGGGTTTCCCGTGAATTCGCCACAAACAGCCAATTGTCTATGTACGGGAAGAGGATGAAGCCCTGAAGAGGGAGAAAGGCTGCAACTATTACCATGGTCTTCGTAAAGACTCTCGGGGCCATAGAGAGGCTGAACGGGAGCACCTTGTACTGGTAGTGGCTTTGGCCGATAGAAAAACATAGGTATCTGTGATGAGGAGGGCAGATGTTCGAGTGAAAGTAAGCATCCTGGAGATTGAGTGTGGCCATCCAGGCATTCTTGAGGAGGAGAGGAAGGATAGAATGAAGTGTGACCATGCGAAAGTGATGGTATTCTTTAAAGTGGTTCAGTCCCCATAGGTCTAGGATAGGTCTGGTACCACCGTCCCTCTTGGGTACCGTGAAGTATTGGGAATAGAAGCCCATTCATTGTTGCTGAACGGGAACTTCTTCTTGCAGAAGGATGTCAGATGGCAGGGTGGAAATGAACATTGGAGGGGAAGGAGGCTGAACAAACTCTATGAAATACCCTTGCGAGATGATGGAAATGACCCATGAGTCTGTTGTAATCAGGTGCCAAGTCCAGAGAAAGGGGCCTAAACGGGTGGAGGCTCCAACTGAGGAAAGGAAGTCAAAGACCCTGTTTGGGGGTCTTGAAGCCTTGGAGCGTGCCGACTGTTGAGCAGGAGAATACTTCTGCTTGGGTGCATAAGGAGGTCTTTGGGAGTCCGGAGATGTACACAGGCGCCAAGAACAGTCGGGCGAGCTTCTGCTGGAGAACCGTCTAGACCAAGGTCTGGACCAGGTGCGATGCTTAAAGAGCCTCATAGAGAAGGAGACTCCCTAGGTACAAGAGGTCTTTATACTCTTGTCCATATCTTGCAGGACGTTGTCTGTGGTGGAGTGGAAAAGGCCCAGGCTGTCGAAGGGGTGGTCCTCAGTGTAGGCTCTGGTGTCCATTTGTAGGTTGGTCATATGAAGCCAAGAGTGCCAGCGTAGTGCTATGACAGATGTCAGATGTCATTGTCTTATAGAAAGTATCCAAGGCATGCTTGGATGAATTGATTTGTTGTTTTGCCAGTATAAGTCCCTCCTTTTGGATTTTCCTGGCTGCCAGACATTTATCCTCAGGAAGAGAGGCGAAGAGCTCCATGAGTTGTTCCCAGAGGGCATATTGGTAACGACTCATACAGGCTAAAAAATTCGTGGCCTTGAGACCTAGAGGTCCTGCCGAGTAAAATCGCCTTTCGAAGGCATCTAGTTTATGGCTTTCTTTGTCATAGGGGTCTTCTTTGATTTGGAGGAAGAGCTGACTACCATAGAGTTAGGTTTTGGATGGTTCATTAGGAATTCTACATCAGAGTCCTGCACTCTGTACATGTGGTCCAGGCAGCAAGATGACAATGGTGCAGAAGAAGGTTAGTCCCATGGAGACTTGGCTGCCTGAAAAAGAACCGATGACATAGGCAAAGCAATAGAGGTTGACATGTCAAGTTGGACGACGTCAAAAACCGAGTCTGTGACTACCGGTTTTGGCTGCATCACAGAGAGGCCGAGGGAGTGAGCCATTCTCTTTATCAAATCTCCATATGAAGTGAGGTCCTCAGATGGTGATATAGGCAAATCATCCGTGACTTGGGTGAGGGGCCGTCTGGGGAGCTATGGGCATCAGAAGCCTCTCCTTCGGACTCCCTCTCTGAGGAGTTAGAAGAGCCAGAGTGGAGGTGGAGGTTGAGCTGGAATTCCAGCGTCCTGCATCTGTTGCTGAGGTGGGGGAGGATGCGTCAATATTGGCTGCTTGGGAAGCGTTGGAGAGGCCGGTTGATGCCGAGCACCCATCGGAACCGGAGCTGTCATCGGCACGGTGACAGTCAGTGTCGACGGACGTGGTGAGCGGTGGCGAGGGCCTGTAATGCCAGAATCAGGTGGTCTGGAGAGGGAAGCCAAGGGAGGTACACGGGACGACCACGGGGAATGGGACCTGTGCGTTGATAAACAGCCCCAGTCTGCATGGCCCACAGGAGTCAGCCAAGGCATGGTTGCAGACAGTGGATACACCCCATATGGGTACTGGAGTGACACTTATCCCAAGGAGCCATAGGGTGTGGCAGAGGTGGATAGCCCCTGTGAGAGGGGACCGGTGACCTGTGCCTGGGCAATCGATCTCGACGATCAGGGCGCCTTCCTGGCATGTGCCATTCAGGACTCTAGTAAACAGATCAGTTCTATCAGAAATGACAGACTTAATTATATGAGCTTATGCCATCAATAGGTGTTAGTCTTTCAGGTGCCACAACACTCAAATGTTCTTGGAAAACCAGTCAGTCTACTTCATTTTTGTAATTACCTGGACAGTATTTGGAGAGGGCTGTGGCTCAGTAGCAGACCATCTGCTCAACATGCAAAAGAACCCTGGTTCAATCCCCAGCACCTCTAGTTAAAAGGATCAAGTGGTGTGTGACGTGAGACTCCAGAGAATTGCTGCCAGACAAAACAGACAACACCAGCCTTGACATGTCAGTGGACTGACTCAGCTTCATGTGTCTTAAACATTATACTAGCCCTTTTAAGAGCAAATACATAGTATTTGTAACAAGCTCTAATGCAACATGTACATTTTGTGGTGCCACCAAAACACCAAATGTATGATAACGGATTGGCCTCAAATTATTCATATTCTGTGCAAGAAATTGCCTTCACCAAAAAATGTGTCTATCATACAGTATTCAAGCTTGTTGTAAAAAATGTGCATGGGAGGGGGGGGGAGTACTGATTTGGATAGCCAAACAGGTCAAAAACTGCAAAATTAGTTTAAATGTAAAAATGTCATATGGTCATTAATTTAAATAAGATGAAAGGTTGTGAGCATGCAGATAGCATATCTCAACTTTATTTGTGAAGAACTGTTTCCCTTTTTATTAACATAGTTAATATAAGGTCCAGTCAGTCTATACAGAATCTTACTGTTACAGATGATACTGAGGTGGGATTGGATTTTATAGTTGGCTAGTAGGAAATAATGGCTGACTAGCAAGCCAAGCCATAATTTGTGGGTGCCTGCATCTAGTTCTGTATTGTCTCCAGAGACTCAGACCAAAAGAAATTATTTCCCTACACCTGTTATTTAATATCCTTTAAGTAGAGAAATTTTTATTTATTTATTTGGTTCAATTTCTATCCCACCCTTCCTACAAGCAGGCTCAGGGCGGGTTACAACATAAACTATATACTATATAAACTATATACTATAAACTATAAACTTAACCCTTAAACAATGGCAGTCAAACTACAGTGGGTCGGCTGTTCCTGGGGCAAGACCTGGGGAAGGGCTTGAATGCACAGGCAGCCGCCATTGGCTCCAACCTCTTGTGGGACTTCTCCTGCGAGAGGCTGGGCCTGCTGCTGGCCTGTGCTGTTTCACCGCTCAGGCTCCAAAGAGGCCAAGATGCAGGGTGAGGAGGGGCTGCGTGAGCCCTTCCTACTGGCTGCATGTGGGACCTCACACCAAGGAGAAGGACCCGGGTGAAGCAGCCCTCCCTCCCTCTCAGTTCTGAGGCCTCACAGGCCCCTCTAGGACTACACCTATATGACAGGACCCACCTCCCAATGAGATCTGGACTGATCCCTTCAGCTGATGGGGTGTCAGAAAGTTGCAGCCTTACAACCGGTTGAGTAGAGAAAAGACTGGGAGCACATTTTTGCACCCTTGGCCCCCCTTCATTTTCCTACAATCCTTTCTGGGTTTTCTTGCAGGATAACGCCACAGTGTGATAGAACTGTGTGTGAATTCATGTTAACAGGCACACATAATAACTGAAATATCTCAGCCCAGGTTCCAGTTCTAGAGTTAAACCCCAATATTCCCAAATAAGACTGAGTTTCTATTTCAAGAGCAGAAGAGGCTCAAAGAACACTAGGTGAGACTGTAGACCACTTCCATGTACAAGAGGAGGCTGACATGACTAAATGCTCCTCAACTCAAAGTTTTTCCATACAGAAAACTCACTTGTCCAGGAGAGCTTTTCCATTGCTTAGTGTCAAGATATAGATATCACAAAGTCCTCCACGTTGAGTATAAAAACTTTACTCTCAGAGCTACAGAAATACTATGGAACATGAGATGCTTTATGCATTTTAAAAAATCCTTATCCAAATTAAGAACAAGCCCACTTGTGGTAGACATGACACTATTACTACTTCAAGAATCAACGAGCGCAGATTCGCCCCGTTTCATGACCACAAACAGGAAGCCAGCAGAGACCCACTCATTCATCCTAAGAGAACTTGCTCTTTTTCAACAGTGATGTTCTATGGCCTCAGTTGATCAGTGATTTCAACACTGTTCTTACTAACAGACTTAATTAATTGATTTGATCACGCTCCAAGTTATTCAGCAGTTCTTGTTCGAATGAATTTTGCTGGGTTGCAGTTGAAACAATGTAGTGTTGTAAGAGTTTTAAAAAGTAATTATCTTCCTTTGTGTAAGTATAGACTACAAAGAAAAACCAAGAGCTTTGATACTCTGGTTTTAAGTGAAGCTGCTCGAACTCGTGAAAATCTCTGCAGAAATTAGTCACCAGAACGGAACCTCTGATGCTTACATTCTTTTTGGGTATACGGGGTAGTACAATGGGTTGGTTCTCAGTGAGCTGTCACAAGAAATGGGTGCTGGAAATCTCACTTCAGTAGTTTGTGTGGCATGAGGCCATTAAAAGAAACAAAGTTTAGATGTGCTCGAAATCTCGGATGCACCTAAAAATTCTTTGGATTCTGGCCCGAATATAAAACAAACAAACCCTGCTTTCGCCATACGAAGGAAGTGATGCAACTGGGAGACCCAAGCAAAATCATGACATGTAAAAAAATGACATGTGCAGATTTTCCAATTTACACACAACAGTTTACCACATCTTTCTATTTACATGTTGTAGCAAACCTTTCCTCTACCTCTCCTGCAATGGAGGAGTTGAGTATCGGCCCATGGAAGCAGGCCCATCTGTACCTCTCCAGATGACATCACTGGCATTCTGCTCTTAACCCGACACCCTCAGCATTCAGGCTCCTTACGAGCTCCACGTGAAACACAGTGACCAATTGGGGGTTCCTTCATGCACAAAACACTGCAGTAATTCTCCTGCTTTCAGCTTTTTCACTTGAATGGAATAAAAACCCTTTTCAGAAAAACAATCACAACCCCTCCCCCCTCCGTTTCCCTCCCTCCTCTGGCACACTATGGAACTTCTCTGTGCATGTAAGCACCCTTTCAAGTGGCGATTAATATGCAAAGACACACTGCTTTTTAGTAGCATGTGAAGAACCACCAACAAGCATTGCTTTAAAAAAACAAAACCAAAGGTTTCTTCAATTATTCCCACCCTTTCTTTTCAAGCATAAGATCATTCAATAACTCCAAACATTTGGGCCAATTTGCCAATATTTTGTAAACAAACCCAAATTAGCTTGTTATGTTTAAATTTAGTCTTTCTTTACACCCAACAATGGAAACTGTCATCGTTAATCCACCCAAAAACGTAATATTTAAAAACACGTTTAGACATCAATATGTTAATGTAGATTGCTCATGAAAGTCTGATGATTTCTTCCAAGTGTTTATCAGTACAAACGCAGGATAATAGTAGTAATTTTAACACTAAGCATCACACAAGGGCTAGAATTTCAAAAAATGATTATTTTATAAAATAGCTAGGATTTTTGACAACAGATGTGAGAAATGGGGGGGTATCTATCTCAAAGGAAGAATTTTTTGTTAGTTTCATGACTCTCTCTCTCTCTCTCTCTCTCTCTCTCTCTCTCCTCGTAATCTTGAAAAAATGACATCTTCTGTAGATTTTGGCCACTTGGCATGCTGCAGACTTCAATGCAAAAACAATCACCAGGTGAACCTACCTTGCTCAAATTCTCTCATGTATACATGAGGCAAGCTCCTGATCAGATAATCTCATTTTCCCTGGAGAAGATCATCTCAAGCATAGCACTTTGTCAAACTGCTTTGAGGGGTGGGGCCGTGGCTCAAGTGGTAGAGCATCTGCTTGGCATGCAGAAGGTCCCAGGTTCAACTTCTGGCATCTCCAGTTAAAAAGGGACCAGGCAGTAGGTGATGTGAAAGATCTCCGCCAGAGATGCTGGAGAACCACTGCCAGTCTGAGCAGACAATATCAACCAAGAGTCTGATTAAGTATGAAACAGCTTCATATGTGCTTGGACACTGCAGATGGCAGCTGCTTTTGTTCAGTCCAAGAACTAAACCATTTTACTTACTAGAGAACAGGCACTAACCCCCATGGTCAAAGTCATGTGGGATATTAAATTGACATAGTCCCCTCTTTGTGCCTGCAAACTTGGATACAGCCTTTAAATGACCAATGTTGGATACATTGGGATGGATCCTAACAATTATTTCCGCAAACAGAAGTGAGGGCAGCTTTTACCAGTTCATTCCTCCTGCTGCAGACTTCCAACTCCCCTTTCATGCTGTCCCCATACCTGTTCTCCCAGGCACAGGACTTTAATGAACAATTTGGGGCTGCAGTGAGATATTTACTTGAAACATCTGTATTATCCTACCTTTCTGCCCAATTATGGCCATCAAGGTGGTAAACTAAAAGTTAACTTTAAAAACACTTCATACGGAAAACAACAATTAAAACAAATGAAGAGGAGGGTCGATAAGGGAGCGCCAATTGAAACTAAAAAAAAAACCCTTCACCCACTGGTGGAAGACAGTGATAGAGGAGGACAGACAGATGTCCCCTGGGAAGGCCTTTTCACAGTTTTGGTGCCATGACTGAGAAGGCCCTTTCTCAGGTTAGGAACATAAGAGCCTGCTGGACATACCATTTCACATATTGGCCAACCTGTTGCCCTGGAGGACCAAGCAATAGGGGCATAGATACCCTCTCCTGTAGTAGCCTCTCAGCACTGGTATTCAGAGGTCTGCTGACTCCACAGATGGATGCCCCCTTCGGTCACCATGGCTGCGGTCACCCACACTAAATAATCCACTTTCAATGCACTTTCCAACTGGATTTTGCCAGTTCACACAGTAAAATCCAGTTGGAAAGTGCACTGAAAATGGATTGAAAGTGGATTATTTAGTGTGTGACCGCAGCCCATAGCTAGTAGCCACTGATGGACTTCTCCTCCACAAATCTGTCAAACCTCCTTTTAAAGCTACCCATGCTTGTGGCCACCACTGGTAGTCAATTCCACAGGGTAATTACTCATTGAGTAAAGATGTATTTCCTTTTGTATTTCCAAAGCAAGATCCCCTGAAGAAGATAGTAATGGCCAGGTTGGTTCAAACCCTTTCTATCAGCACAGATTTGCCTTAAGGTCAAAGCCACTACTAGCATTTGTTCATGTGCTGACAGTGGCATCTATCTGACAAGTGATCACAAGAACAGCTCATGACATTAGCTGGGTTTGTAGGCAGACACAAAAGGCAGACAGAGATCCACACAATAAGTCTCAACACAAACATAAATGTTTTACTACATACCTTTTAAAACGTATTTATGTACTTTATTTCTACCCCACTTTATTCCCCAGTGGGGGCCTAACAAAAACCCCATGAGGTAGGTTAGGTTCAGAATGCATGATTGGCCCAAGGTCATCCACCAAGTTTCCATGACAAAGTGACGATTCCAACTTGGATACCCCAGATCCTAGACCAACGCTCAAACCATGGAGGCAGTAGTGGCAAACGAGGGGGAGAGGGAGGTAGCTGTTAGAAAGCTGTCTAGTCACACGAGCAGATTACACAATTATCCAAACTAGATGCATCTGAAATACTCAGTGAGTGATTGGCTCATTGCTTGAGGCCAGGCAAGCAGGGCATCAGTGAAATCAGCAGGTGTTCAAACATAATTACTGGCCAGGTCCACCCAGTGCCCTCAACTTTGTACTCCAAGAAACCATAATTTGCCCGAAGTAGCCCCATCCTGTAGTGTGACCATGTTGGTTGCCTTCTTATTTCTCATCAACCCTGAAGGACATCTGCAGCTATTTTCTCATCAAGTGTGATCCAGGTGGTCAGCCGTGTTGGTCTGAAGCAGTAGAACAAATTTAGAGTCCAGCGGCACCTTTAAGACCAACAAAGTTTTATTCAAGGTATGAGCTTTCGTGTGCACACACGTGTACACAAAGGCTCATACTTTGTTGGTCTTAGAGGTGCTGCTGGACTCTAAATTTGTTCTCATCAAGTTTAACACTTTTGGCATGGCGATCCAAGTAAAACTGCATGTCAAACATAGAATGCTCTAGTACTGTAGTAAGAATTTGCTTGAAAATTTAAGTGGCATATCAGTGATAAATCCTGTGACATCCAAGAACCACAAAACTCTCGGCAGCAACTAATTTCTTCTATATTTGGAAGCCACAACTGCTCTCCAAGATTTCCTGGAAACCTATGGAATCAGCCGGGTTGGTCTGCAGTAGAAGAGTTAGATTTAAGTCCAGTAGCACCTTAGAGACCAATGAGATCTTCGGGGCAGGAGTTTTCAAGAGTCATAGTTCCCTTTGTCAATACTAAAGATGCTTCCAAAGGTAGAGAGGTGGCCCACTGATCACCTTACACCACGAATCCACCAAGTGTGGTAAAAGCATACTGCTGTGAAGACCCAGAAAAAAATGGAAAAATAGGGGGAGAGTCATTTTGTTTATTTTTTCCACTTTGAAAGAACTGGGGGGAACACACCCAATTGGTTTTGTTTCCTCCAGGCTTTCAGCTTAGATTTCGGCCCATGTAAGCCGCCCTGAGCCCGCACGCGGGGAGGGCGGGATATAAATACGAAATAATAAATAAATAAATAAATAAATTTTCAGTTTAGCTCAGATCTTCAGTTCAGCTCAGATCAACCCCCTACTGCTTCCCTTTGCCCTACACCCTTTATTCAGCTACCTGTGTTGCACTGATTCACATGACCGTTTTGGTGTCACTAAGTGAATTTCTGGTCATCATTTCTTGAAGGAGATCTACAGAGTCACCTCTATTCTTACCCTTTAAATGGGACTCCATATTATTATTACCAGAAGGTGGCAAGAAAACCATTGCCAGGAAATTGGCAAAGTGACATCAGAAAAGCTTGTACCTCCTCTACCTACTACATAGTCCTAGGTCTGGAGTTTTCATAGTTGAAATTCCCAAGTTAGGAAATTAACTGTCAAAACACAGAACACAAGTGAGTCAGCATGCCATTTTCAATCCCAGTTTTGGGGCAAGCAAATCAAAAGAAGGGATGCTATCAGATACCAGAGCTGAAGCCCTTATGGTGGTAGGCAGGGGAATTATGACTCCACTGATCAGTCACACTGCAATCAACATTAACAGATTTGGACTTCTATTTCTGGCACAAGAAAGATGTATTCTGACAAGGTTTACGCCTCTCCTCTGCAGGGAGCCCTTCCCCACTTTGAGGGAGCCCAATCTCTAGAGTTCCCTGGTTCTCTTCTGTTTATTTTATCTAAGTGGATGTAAACAGCTCATTGCACTGTCAATTTTCTTTTTTTTTCTTTTTGCACACTGGCAGATAAAAATACAAAACATATAAACAAGCTTTTAACATCAGCACATTGTAGCAAGAATTATTAAAAACTTATAAAATTATAAAACAAAAGTATTGTAGTGTCACCCAGATTAATAGCTGTTCAGTCCCGACGGGGACTATTCTTGGAATGTTCTTCTACTATGAATTAAAACCCGCAAGTGCCAGATGTAATTCTTTTATCTTTCTTTAAGTGCAGGGTAAAAATATTCTTATCCCGTTCTTTTCAATAGAACACCAATACAAAAGACGCTCTCTATTTCCAAACCACTACTTAACAAGAGAATTGCTGCTTGCCAGTTGCTTCATCTCCCAAGGATTTTATTTCAATTGTATTTTGAAGGTTCATGTCTCAGCAAAACTGGCTTACCTCCCAAAAGCCTTTAAAATCAAACCGTCCTGCCGAACGAGTAGCAGAGGAACTATTGGCCTTGCAAATGTTCATTCAATAAACTAGGAAAACAACAGCATGCAGAATTTTGGGCTGGGAGTTCTTCTTTCAGATTGCTCCACACATTCGTCAAGCTGGTGTCTGAGCCAGGACATCACCCCCACTTCTCACATTACTATTTTACAGACCTCTACAGCTGCCTCATCTCTCCACAAGATCCAGAGTAGAACCAGCAGGACATCTAAGCTCTGCCAGGTGCAATCTGTTCCAAATAGTTTTGTACATGGTATTCCAATGCCATCCTCCAGATCTTCACAGGAACAAAAACCAGTGATGATGATCAATTTCTTAGAATTCTGCAAAAACAGCGGTCAGCTGTTTCAGGCTGTCTCGTGTAGTCCCCTTAAAGTTTAAAGGGACTGCACAAGATAGCCCAAAACAGCTGAACAGCAGAGAGCAGGCTGCTCCCCCTGCCTCAGCTGTTTTTTGGGCTTGAGATCCTTTTCAACGGGTTTTGAAGGGCCATGAACCACGAACCGGTTTGGTTCGCAAACAAGCCAC
Organism: Lepidodactylus listeri; assembly: GCA_029233225.1. NCBI lineage: Eukaryota > Metazoa > Chordata > Lepidosauria > Squamata > Gekkonidae > Lepidodactylus > Lepidodactylus listeri. The sequence continues at coordinate 71,630,018 of JARCFY010000014.1, read as the reverse complement.
CCAGTTCAGTTCATTGTTCTGTTCATGATTTGGCCACAAACCACAAACCCAATTTTCCCAGTTCATGCCCATCCCTAGTAAAGAGAACCATGTATGAGCAGAATAAAAATGAATTAGACAAACAGGATGGATTACTTGCCCTTCTAAGATACATCCAAAATTATAGTTTATTCTAAACAGGGGTCCCCAACCTTTTCAAGTCTGCAGAAACATTTGGAATTCTGACAGAGGGTGGTGGGTGCAACCACAAAAATGTCTGCTTCAAGAGGCAGAGCCAATCACAAAACGTCAGGGACTGAAGTTATACATAACTCTAAGTAATTCATCAACATTTCAGGGAGAAGCTGTTTAACAGATAACAATATGTTGATGGGGTCCAAATTGGCAGTAACTGACCAGAAGAGAGCTCTTGGAGCCATGGTAGACAATTCACGGAACAGGTCAGCGCAGTGTGCAACTGTAATTTTTAAAAAGGCAAATGCTATGCTGTAGGTTATTAGGAAGGGGATTGAAAACAATGCCCCTTTATAAATCTATGGTGCAGCCTCATTTGGAATACTGTGTACAGTTCTGGTCGACCGCACCGCAAAAAAGATATTAGAGCATTGGAAAAGGTGCAGAAAAGGGCAACTAGAATTATTAAGGGGATGGAATACCTTCCCTACGAAGAAAGGTTAAAGAGGTCAGGGCTCCTTAGCTTGGAGAAACAACAATTGAGCAGTGACATGATAGAATTTTACAAAATTATGCATGGAACAGAGAAGGAAGAAGTACTTTTCTCCCTTTCTCACAATAAAAGAACTCTTGGGCACTCAATGAAAATAATGAGCTGTAGACTTAGACCAGATAAAAGGAAATACTTCTTAATCCAAAAAGTAATTAACTTATGGAATTCACTACAGGAAGTGGTGGCAGCTACAAGCACAGACAACTTCAAGAGGGGATTGGATAAACATATGGAGCACTGGTCCATCAGTGGCTATTAGCCACAAGGTATAGAATCACAGAATTATAGAATTGGAAGGGACCTCCAAGGTCATCAAGTCCAACCCCCTGCACAATGCAGGAAACTCACAAATACTTCCCCCTCCACACCTGCAGCGACTGCTGTTCGATGCCCAGATGACAAAAAACCTCCAGGATCCCTGGCCAAACAGGCCTGTAGAAAAATTGCTTCCTGGGAATCAGCATTTCCATGGGTGTGTAAGAAAGAGCCACAAGAACTAAGCAGTGAGGCAACCCTTCCTGTTCTCACTCTCATGATCTGCCTAAATTCACATTATGCCTGGGGCAGTGATGCTCTGTATTCTTGGTGTTTAGGGGCAACAGTAGGAAAGCTTCAGGAGTTCTGGCCCCACTGCTGGCACCTGGGTTTTGGCCACTGGGTGACACAGAGTGTTGGACTAGATGGGCCAATGGCCTGATCCAACATGGCTTCTCTTACATTCTTATGTTAACTGTGCACAGCATTGCATGATAGCCCTTTAAAGGAGTCATAACATGTTGCCATGTCACAAGTGCCCCTGTCACCACTGCAAAGTCCAGCTCCTCCAGAACCACTTGTGGATACAGGGCTAGCACTGGGGTGGAGTAACACTGCCTGACTGGGGGAGCAGGAAGCTCCTCTCTTCCCACTCTGGAATATGGGGGAGGGCCCTTGATCCTGGATAGATTAGAACATGAGCAGAGCCTTGCTGGATTAGACCAGTGATCCATTGGGTCTAGCATGTGGTTTCCCACAATGGGCAACCAGTTGACCCTGAAGGGCAGACAACCAAGGTACAGAGGCCAAGACTTTCCTGTTATGCTGCCTCCCAGCACTGGTATTCAGAGGTCTGCTGCTTCTGTGTTGGGAGGTTCCGTTTAGTTACCACAGCTAATTTCCATAGATATAATTATCTCTTAAAGCCATCTAAATTTGCAGCCATTGCTACATCTACTGGCAGTGAATTCCACAATTTAATTTTTCATTGACTAAAGAAGTATTTCTTTTTGTCTGTCCTGAACCTACAGCCCATCAACTTAGCTCTTATGGGGGACAGAGAAAAAGTTCTTTTTATCCACTTTCCCCATCATGTGCATAATTTAGATTTTATTCTTATTGTACATTACAATCTAAGCTTTATCTACTACAGTTTCTGTTGGAACATGGGATTTTTTTATCTTCCAAGCAAAAAAAATTGGATAGCTGGATCCCAAATTTGTTTTTGTCCATTCACCTGTGCCTCTTCATACTCAATTCTAAGGGAACAACATTTTGGATAGCTATGTGGGCTGGAGAAGAAAAAGACAACAGACAAGACCCCCTCCCTTCCACTTGTACAAGCAACTTGCAGAAAACGACTTTTGGATTCAACAGCCTTTGGACTGCTGAGTTTATAAAAAATGGGCAGAAGCAAAGCCTTCGGGGATGAAGAGGTTGGAACAGATCATGACTGACAGAAGAACAATATAGTGCCTATACTAGGGAAAGCAGTAAAAAAATGTATAAAACAATGTCAGAAAGATCCACAGGGAACGGATACAGAGGGACCATAATGACAGTGTAAGGTGAGCAAGTAAAATGGCTCTCACTTCCAAACCAGTGTGCATATGACTGTGGTCTTATTTATTTATTTATTTATTTATTTTTCACATTTATATCCCGCCCTCCCCGCGTCTTGGCCTTCAAGTCATCATGCTCACATGTGTACAGAGAAAGTCATATAGAAATCTCCAAACCGATGTAATTCTGCAGTGTAAAAGGCATGTGAGCTTCATGGCCACTGGTTTTGGATTATGCTTCTGGGTTATATAAAGGCTCCATTTAGTTCCAAACCAATATACTTTGTCATATCAACCAGTTCATATGCATTCCTGTTCAGTAAACAGATGTTCTTATGTTCAAAATAAAAAATCCAAAGAGATAATTCCTCATGTCATAGATATGTAAAATTAGTCAAAATAAGTGGTGGAAATTGTATCAGTCAGATTGGAGAGACAGAATCCCTATTAACCAGTGCTTTTATTGTTAAATTGTATAGCTGATACGCCTAAAAATCTTCAAGTAGTAACTTCACATATGATTGGCTTTGGTAGCAAAAAAATTGTCTGATCAAAGTAAAAGAGACCTATTCATTGGTGGAGACTAATAGCCTACTGGCAAAATAAAGATAGTTCCAGATTAGAATAATTAAGGTCAAGGGTTATGCAAAGAATGTGTCTTGCAGAGAAGTGTGAGGAACAGAGTAACTGAGTTCACCTGTTTGTTTTTTATATAATTTGGGTAGGCATGTTGGCCTTGAACCTATTATGTATATTCTTTTATTGTACCAAATAAATATGTAATTAAAAAGGGGGGGGGGGAATCCAAGGCAACTAAAGTGAGATATAAATGTTTTCAATAAATACACAAATAACAACTTTAATTAAATCACAGTTCTTTTAAGATCAATAGTTTAAATCCTCTTGATCTAAATCGCTCCCCTCCAGATCTTGTGCAAGGAACATGGGACACACAGTCTTATTGCCATGAGCAGTAACTCCTCCACACATTTGCCACTATCAGAATGAACCTGTCCCAAACAGGAACACCACCAGGGGCCAAGTCAACTGGGGATAAGGCAGTTATTGGGCACAACACTCACCTCACCTCTCCTTGGAATACGATGAACAATCTTTGGGAGACCATCAGCACAGGGAATACAAAAAAAGAAATTGCTCTGGGGGTGGGGGATGTATAGAAAGCTTTAGGGGTCCTTTCGTAGAAAAAGAGGTGCAGGAGCTCATTAGCATACTTATTAGAAAACTCATTAGCATAACTGGCCGAATGTCAGTTTCAGCCCTATTATACCCTATGGGCCATTGAAGTCAATGGCAAAAACTCATAGGGTATATGAGGGGATGGAGGAGAGGAGGTTTGAGGGAGAGGCTCCAAACTTGCAGGATACCTTCTGGGACCTCTCCCCGAAATACCCACCAAGTTTCAAGAAGACTGGACCACGGGGTCCAATTCTACAGGGCCTCAAACAGGTTGCCCCATCCCCTCCATTGTTCTCTATGGTGGCGAAAAAGTTACTTTATTCCCACCATAGGGAACAATGGAGGGAATGGGGGCAACCTGTTTGGAGGCCCGTAGAATTGGACCCCCTGGTCTAATCTTCTTGAAACTTGGTGGGTATTTCGGGGAGAGGTTCCAGAAGCTACCCTGCAAGTTTGGAGCCTCTCCCTCAAACCCCCTCCCCTACAGCCGCTTTTAAAGCCGCCACTGAATTTCAGTGGCAATTCGGCAGCGGGCCGAACCGGATCAGAGAATCTGATTCGGCTCATGGCTGCCCTACTGCCCACTCCTGAGCTGGCAGAGCAGCGCTCCGCCTCGCTCCGGCCCTAAAGGACCGCTGGAAAGCTTAAAAAAAAATTACAGTGTTACAGCAGAAACATCCTATGCCCTAGAATTTCCACATCCTCAACACAGATTGGAGGTTACTCTATTGAGTACAAAAAAGCTGGAGACTTCAGTCAAGATATGGGCATAACCCCACTTTATTCTGTTTATCATCAGAAAAAGGGAAGGACAAGGACAATCTGAGTTATCCTTCTTCCTTTTGCTGCCAAAGCAATCCACCCTACATATATGACAATGTAGGCAGGATTATGGCCATGTTTAAAATATCCTCTGCCTTGCTGTCTCTGTTCACAGATCTAAAAACAGAGCCATCAATAGCGAAACTTGCTACTCAGAAGAAGTTGAGTTTCTTCATAGCTGGACATGAATCTGGGTGAACTCAGTAGACAGTAATGCCAGAAAATGCCACCAAGATACAACTGCTAGGCCATTTTCTGAAGTACTGGTTGCACAATGGTAGCATGGTGGGCCACTTAAAAACCACAAAGACAAAAAAAAATCCAATTATCCTGATAAATGTCTACAAAACTGAAGCTGCCTCCTACTTCACAGCTTGAAAGAGTTTTTAAAAATCATCAACAAAGAGACAAAAATCAGCAAATCTTCCCTCAACTCCGCATCTGAATCTCAATTCCTAATGTCTGCAATGGCAGTTCTTGTATGACTAATTCAAAAAGGAGGGAATTTAAGGGTTACGTGATAGTAAACAAGGAACTGTCTTATCACCCGTGAACAGGCTACTCGACTACCAGATTATCATAATAAAAGAAAGACAGTTGATCCAGGATAGCAGTTTCCCATCTTCTGAGTAAAAAAAATAAAGTCTCAATAATTATTTATGGCAGTTTTTAGACTGCCTAGCCCAGAGACATAGCGTGTGACATTTGAAATAGATTGTAAATTATTAAAACCGTTAGATCATATCAGCCCAGCTAAATCAGAAGAGTGGTCTACCTACACCAGTGGTCCAGCAGATTTTCCCTGGAGGGCCAACAAACAGGTTCATAAAGGCCAAGATGATCCCCTGACCCTGGCTCCCATCACTAGCAGGGTAGATAAAAATCAATGATTTTTGAAATAATTATAAAAATTGATTTTTCATTTAAATCAGGTTTTTAAAAATAAAATGCTTTTTGAGGAAGAATCTATCTAAAAGATAGTTTTATATTTTAGATACATTATAGTCCAAAATTCATCATGAAATATGGATTAATTTTTAGTTATGTAGCATGATGCTGTATATTCATGAAATGTTTAAATTTTTTAGTAAATGAATTCTAGAAATCCATTCACAATGTCATAGTCGCCCAGAGGTTTCTATAAGATTATTTTGGGCAACTTTTCTATCTCTTTTATTTTATTAGATTAGATTAGATTTGTATTCCATGCACCCCACATAGGCTCAGGGTGGGTTTCATCAAATATAATATACAAACAATTAAAAACAATTAAAATACATTAGATAAAATGCAATAATATTCCTATGTTCTAATCAACAGATGAGGTCTATTTCAGATTGGGGTTCCCAAATGGTAACACAGATCTGACCCGCTGAAGGGGAGGCCCAATAGAGGGGGGGACGCCTGCCACCTCAACTAAAATCCTGGCAGAAGAGCTCTGTCTTGCAGGCCCTGAGGAACTGTAAAAGGTCCTTCAGGGCCCTGATTTCATATGGGAGTTCATTCCACCAGGTAGGTGCCAGGGCTGAAAAAGTCTTGACCCTAGCCAAGGCAAGACAGATGTCCCTGGAGTCAGGGACCACCAAGAGATGCTGATTAGCAGGGCTTTTTTTGTAGAAAAAGCCCAGCAGAAACTTATTAGCATAATAGGCCACACCCAACATCAGGAACCCATTAGCATATTAGGCCACACCCCTGATAGCGCAGCTCCCTCCCAGGATTGGCTTCCCCAGGTGCCCCACAGTTTGCGGGGCGCCTGGGGAACCTGAGGAGGGGAGGCAGTTTAAACTGCCTTCCCTCCCTGGATTGGATTGGCTTCCCCAGGGGCCCTGCAGCTTGCAAGGCGCCTGGGGAACCCAAGGGGGGCACTTTAAACTGCCTTTCCTCCCTGGATTGGATTGCCTTCCCCAGGCGCCCCGCGGCTTGTGAGGCACCTAGGGAACCCGGGGGGGGGGGGAGGCTGTAGGCTGTAGGTGTGGCCAACTCAGAAGCCAGCCGGAACTCCGTTCCTGCCCAAAAAATATCCCTGCTAATTAGCAGAACATAAAGTCCTTCAGGGCTCATAGAGGGAGAGGCGGTCTCACAGATATGCAGGCCCCTGGCCATATAGGGCTTTGAAGGTAAGCACCAGCACCTTGAAACGGATCCAGTACTGAATAGGCAGCCAGTGCAGTTCATGCAGCACATGGTGGATATCTAGAAGATACTATATGTAGAAGATACTATCACAGATGCTTGGTTTTGCAGTGCTCAAAACTGAATTTGTGTGTGCAGGGATAACATGCCTCTTTTTCACAGCAAAAATGTCATGAAAAAGACAATCGCATTGTTCCTCTGCAAATCTATGTACACAGAATCCTTTACCTCTTAAGTGCTAAGTTTACCCGTTACCTCTTAAGTGCTAAATTTCAAGAAGTTCAATGAACAGAATGAATAGAGTGGAATAGATCTGCATAAGGAGCTAAATGCGAGGAGGAAGGGGCAAGCACTAAAAATGAAAGGGAAACCTTTTGAGCAGAATAATCAACAAGTCTTGGGATCTTTCTATGTATAGCCTGAGGTTTGTCATATTCTCTCCCTGGAGGAGAAAACCGATAATGTCAGCAGGCTAAAAAAGAGACCCCGAGGGGAGGGGAGATGTATGTATGTATGTATGTATGTATAACCAAATCAGAATATTTGATATAACTGTGACACTAATCTGAAAAGTTATTCTAAAAATGAAATCTTCATCTACTTGTAAATATTAAGATTACACCAGCAGGAATGAGTCTTTATGTAGAAAACTATGATTTAAATCTAGTCTTACTGACTAGTGATTTAAATTGTGATTTAAATGAAACCCACTCTGATCACTACTATTCAGAAGTCTGCTGCTTCTGTATAGGGAAGTTTCCTTTAGTCACCATGGCCAATAGCTGCTGATAGAACTATCCTCAATGAATCTGTCTAACCTCCCCACCCCCGAAAGTCATCTTACTTCCACTATCCATTAATTCTACAATTTAATTACTCAGTAAAGTAGTAGTTCCTTTTGTCTGTCCTGAACCAATTGCCCAACAATTTGATTGGGTTCTCGTATTATGGGAGAAGCAGAAATAAACCTCCCTCTATAAACTTCTATCATGTGTCTCCCCACAGCTGCCATGTTCTAGATGGGAAAAGTCCCAGACTCTTTGGCCTTTCCTCATAGGAAAGATTCTCCCACCCCCTAATCAACTTGATTGCCGTCCTCTGTGCTTTTTCCAGCACTGCAATGTCATTTTTGAGATACAGCAACCAGAACTGCACACAGTATTCCAAATGAGGCCATACCATAGCTCTATACAAGGCCATTGTAAGATTGGCTGTTTTATCTTCAGTCCCTTTCCTAATACTCCCAGCATGGAGTTTGCCTTCTTCACTACTGTCCCACACTGAGTCCACATTTTCATCTTTAAACCTGAAATGATAAGGATTTGTTTACTGTTTATGCATTTCAAGTCTGTCATTGAAAACCTACAGCGAGAAATTTGAGGATCTGCTGCGTTAATCCCATTTCCCCCTCCCCATATCCGAGGCTGTTTCTAATTATTGTTTAAACGGTAAAATTGTTGATAGTTTGAAGGGCTGCTTTTAAAAATGATATTTACATCCCTAATTTCAAATGTATTTTTAAAAATCTAAATATGTAACTAAATTATTATCAATGCATTAAGGGAATGGTTAGCCTTCTGCAAATAGGAGCTGGAGTTTTGAACGCTCAGGAGAGAGCATAGAAGGCAGGGTGAACACACCTAGGAATGTCTACTGCTGTCTACATCCTGGTGCCCTCATCTCCAGTGTTCTCACAATAAGCAATGGAAAAGGAGCACTCTCCCAAAACCAGGGGAGGAAAGGGCAGCTGGTTTGGGGCTAAAACCCCACCAACAGTGCTGCTGAGGCAGGATATGCTGCCCATCACTGGAAGGACTATGACTGCATCACACAACCATGCGGAGAAAACTGCAGCTGTAGGTGCGATGTTGCATCCCTTGCCTTTCATTCTTGCTATATTTACACTTCTAATTGGTTTATGCTATTTCATCACAACCAATGTAAGGGGCAAAATATATGACCTTTGTCTGCATATCACGACACAGGAACCATAACTTGAACTCAAACAGAATCAAACTGCTAATCCTAGGACTGCCATGAACACAATCTGGACCATAAAGCAAGGTATTCTTTCATCCTGTAATGTCTTTCCTTTATTTATTACCCATTCTTTGGATGCAGACTGTGACCTGTGAATTCAAAAGCATATCTATTTCTCTTTCTTTTCTTTTTTTTTGTAATGTTTCATCCCAGCCCCCGGTGGTGGTTTTGTGAGACAGTCATAAATGCAATGCATTAAAAGTGTGTGAAAACCTGCCATTTGGCTTTCAGGGCAACATCAAAAGGCAAAGCTACTAATGAGCAGCTGCAAGAGAGAAGCAGCATTTCAACATTACACACAGGAAAGGGCATAATAGCACTATCACCAACCCCAGCTAATTTGCATCACTTTGCATCAGCAGTGCTTCAAGGTTTGGCATCATGCGTTCCTAAACAAAGGAGGCCACGACCAGCACACATTTGACCTTCAAAATTTGCTATGATTTTAATACCTAACAAAGGGCGTAAATGTCTGGCAAGGATTCCCTCCGCCTTCTCCAAGCTGTCAGGAACAAGCCAGTGGGAACGTCTGCACAGAACTCCTTGCAAGGAGAGAGGGCTGCTGCTGCTCCTCCTCAGACGGAGCTCCTTTACAGAAATGTGCAAAGGAATTGCCACAAAGAGTGAGATGCCTGGGAGACGCAGTCCCTTTCTCAGCCATACCACGGAGGCTCCTGGATCTGTTTTACACATTATGCACCATTTTAACTATTTACTTTATTTTTACCCTACATTTCTCCCCAATTGGGACATCATTATCTGGCCCTCCATGTTATTCTGACAGCAACTCTGTGAGAGAGTGTGATGGGCCCAAGGTCACCCAGACAACTCCCATGGCAGAGTGGGGATTCAAACTCGGGTCTCCCACACCTGAGTCCAACACTCTAACTACCGGGGGGGGGGGGGTTTGTAGAAAAAGCCCAGCAGGAACTCGTTAGCATAATAGACCACACCCAGCAGCAGAAACTCATTAGCATATTAGGCCACACCCCCATGTTACCAGAAGAGTGGCCATCCAGCCACACCCACCTTTGCTTCTTATTCTGTTTACCTTGTTAGTTGTCAAAACCCAGGGCTTTTTTTGTAGCAGGAATTAATTTGCATGTTAGGCCACATACCCCTAATGTAGCCAATCTTAATGAGTTTCTGCTGTTGGGTGTGGCCTATTATGCTAATGAGTTCCTGCTGGGTGTGGCCAAATCAGGAGCCAGCCGGAACTCTGTTCCTCTGCGTTCCTGCCCAAAAACAGCCCTGCTAACCACTACCCCAACAGCACTCATCTACATTGCATAACTGTCTTACTTGCACCTCAGTTTACTCTTATTCATGACATAAATGTAACTTGACATTAAAATCCTATAAATGGCTTAACTAAAATTACTGATACACACCTGGTCAATTGTTCAGACCTGTAACATTTGTAGGTTCCTAACACCTGCTATCAGCCATCATTGAGTCACTTGACTATAACCAAGTTTGAGTCCAGTGGCACCTTTAAGACCAACAAAGTCTGATCTGATGAAGTATACAGGCACACGAAAGCTCATACCTTGAATAAAACTTTGCTGGTCTTAACGGTGCCACTGGACTCAAACTCTGTTCTGCTGTTTCAGACCAACATGGCTACCCACCTCAATTATAACCAATTAAAGACAATTCTCACACATGCAAACATGCTTCCATCCATAGGTTATCCTGAATCACATGAGTAAAAGGCTGCCACATTGGCAGGTGGGGCTGGGAAGAAGGGAAACAGAAACCAAAGCTTGAGCCTGGGCTGCTTGCAAGCAGTGATCACAGCAGTATTACAGATAACCATCCCCCAAGGGATGACCAGCGCTATCTGGATGGTATGTACCAGCCATCTCCTTGGGTGCACTCAAAGGGAGGCTCACTGCAACAAATTTTAAGAGCCACAGCCAAGGAATGAAAAAAAAAAACCCTGTAGATGGATGCCAGTGCCTCTTACCAAGTATTATCTAAACAAGCCATTCAGATAAACAATATGTATATTACATAACACCACGATCTGCTTTCCCCAAACTGTAGGTACAAGGATGGAAAATATTTTGAATTCTTAGCAGCCAGAATCAACATCCAGGCATTACCCCTCTGCATGAAAACCTTTTAAACATCCAGAACAATTTAGGACTCAGATGATTAGACGCCTGGGATATCTCCAGCTCCAAGTATAAACATGGACAACACTAGTGTCAATGTAACACAAGTCAGACCAGAATTGTGCTACTCCTACTTGAATACCATTTCTTCTTCTGGCACAAAATAATACTTCAAAACTTACAGGTGCTTCAGTAAAATGGGATGAGGGGGTTGACTGCATATAGATGGAAGATCTTCAGTGATCAATAAAACGAGGGAGGGCATTCTCTTTAAGTCAAGAAAACAAAATGTCCTTTTAGTCTTACTCGACTGCTGTTGGTTGTTCCCTCCAGACTGATGGCAGCAGGTGGGGCTTCTCCTCCTTCCTCCTCCCACGTCAGTTGTTTCTGCTCTCCCACCATCCAACCCCATACCAATTTATGACATGTTGGATGGATAGGTAGGTGATAGATAGACAGACAGACAGATATGTCCATCTCTTCTTTCACAGTTAAGGAGCCAATCTTTATCTGCTCCCAAAGGCAAAAGAAATTATATCTGTAAAATATATCTGGAGGTCAGCCAGTAAAATATGAAGGCACTTTTCAATCTGGAGCAGAGCCACGGCCTTTGAAACTCTGAAATTCATTAAATTAACATTAGATTAAGTGCCTCCTTTAAAAATAAAAACTTAACTGGTCAAGACCGAGATGCTCAAGTCCATATGTCAATATGTTCAAGGATTATATATAAAAAGCTTTCTAACATAATTTTTTTAAATGTCTCATTCTCAGCATGGGCATACAGGAAGAGGAGCCATCTGCTGAATCTATAAATCAAGGGCTGGGTTATAAAAGAAACAGGGTTTTAATCTGAAAAGTAAATTAGGGTGTCACTATCACTGGACACAGAAACTGTAAACAAAAGGAAAGGCTGTTTTGAAAGATATGTTGGGGGGTGCCAGGGAAGCCTTTGTTCCCCTCCCACTGGGTGATCACAGCTGAGGCATAACTCTATTGTGGACTTCTTCACAATCCCCCCCCCCGCCCCATCTAACACCCGCTTCTCCCTTCAATCCATTTTCAGCTACTGTAAACAGCAGACAGGTCTTCATAATAATAATTATTATTATGGGCTTCATGTGGTTGATGGTGCTCTCCTTTTCACTGTTGTCGCTTTTTTTCTACTTGGTGATTTTTTTTTCAAGGGGGTAAAGACTCAGCAAACTAAAGCAGGCTCACACTGTCTGACCAGGGGAGCTCTGAGTCTCGAAAGCTTATACCCAAAACGCTTTAAGCTCTAAGGTGCTGCCGCATTCCAGTCTGACTGTGCTCCAAGTACCCTTCTCAATGTCATGATCTGGTTTTAGCTTTTTAGTATTTGCAATTGGATTCTCTATGTTATGCTGGTTCTAACGCTTCCTACAAGTTTCTGATGCACACCCTCAAGCCACCTGGATAATCATCACCAATTGTAGCAATATTACTGGAGGGCCATTAATACACCCAGCAGTCGCCTCTGGAAATGCTTCTCACCCTCCCTGTCCTCTGAAGCTCCGTTCACATCTTCTGATAGTAAACAACAAAAATCTGGTATTTGGTGGCAGGCCAGCATGGAAGATTTTTTTTAAAAAAACCCAACAAAACTGCAGTTCTGAAAAACTGACAGATTCATATTCAGTTGTCAGTCAGTCATACCTTTTATTGACATATTCAAACATAGTAATTCAGTTGTCATTAAAGCAAGAAGGTATTCTAGAGATATGCAGAGAAAAGAGTGACAACACTGTGTTGGGTAGAGGGGCTAGTCAGAAGAAATTTCACCCATAGCTCTACTACTAAATCTGTTTCCTATCTCTTTTCCCTTTTTTATCTTGTATCAGCGGATAATAGATTAATTTTCTTAATTATATGGCAACTGAGGAGTGGAGTAAACACGTAGCTGGATGTCTCATAGTTGGAGAAAGGACACAGTTAATACAAGAACCTGAAGGACTGCCTCTGTCAATATGAGCCCACATGCCAACTTAGTTCCATGTGCAACGTTGCCCTCCTGACCATACCCTTTTTTCAACAAAAAGATTGTGCCTCTTCACTAGCAACTCCAGTTTAACCGAATGGCCTACCAGAGGACGTGCTAAGGACACCTTTAACACCGGCGTTTTGAAGGCTTGCAAAATTGCCTTTTACTGTGAATTATTCTTTTGCCCAAGTGCTACTTGATTTATTGATTTTTTTTCAACTGATTTATTTTTATGCTTTTATTTGTGAGTGATTATAAGCCACCTTGGTACTTTGGAAAGGCATGGTATAATTTTTGTTAAAAAAAACCAAACAAGCATATTAACAGGCTCGTATCACAGATGCAGGAGTGGTTCATAACGCAGATTAGAGGCAGCAAACAGGAGGCCATGATTGATGCGGCTTGTTGAGGGAGAAATCTCAAGAGTGAGCAGCATTTTACAGGAAGCCACATCTATCATAAAGATCATGGGGATTCAAGTACTAAGATATGACCCATCCTGCTAGAAGGTGCCAAATGACACAGCTGAAGGAGCCTGTGGCACAGCACAAAAAACAGCAGGTTAGGGTGGACATTAGCAAAGAAGAGTTGGTATTAATGAGACAGTGGTGGTGAAATGATGTTTGCTTGGAAGACCAGATGCCTAGGGACTAGGACTGGAAAAATCCTAATCTGTGTTGGCACCCAAGAAATTTAAATATATTTTTCCAGACCAAGTAGGGATCCAGTGGTGTCTCTGCTAATGTTAGTGTCTGATGATGACTGCTGTAATATTTTCAGAATGTCAGCTACAATGGCATGCAATGGACAGCAAAGGCTGGCCTGATCTCATCATGTCTCATAAAGCTAAAAAGGGTCGGTCCCGGACGGGAGACCACCAAGGAAGTCCAGGATCACTACCCAGAGGCAAGCAATAGCAAACTACTTGCCTTGAAAACTCTATAGGGTCATCATAAATCAGCTGCAACTTGACAGCACTTTCCACAATTTGGTCTATGAGCATTAGTAAAAGGAATGGGGTGTAAGATGAGGAACAGAAGAGTCACAGTTGTTAGTTATGGGATAATTTTGAAGGAAGAAAAGATGGAGGTAGGGGTGTGTGAAAACCAGTGTGGTGTAGTGGTTAGAGTATCATACGAGGATCTGGGAGGGCTCATGTTCAAATCCCTGCTCTGCCACAGAAGCTTGCTGGGTAACCTAGCTGCACACTCTTAGCCTAACCCACATCACAGCATTGCTATAATGACAAAATTCAGGAGAAGAGAATGACATAAGGTGGTTTGGTTCCCCTGAGGGAAAAGGTAGGGTACAAATGAAAAAAACAAACAAGAGTTTGTACACATAATCTTGATTACATAACTTCCTAATAATACTAAACTTACTGTTCTGAAATTTCTGCACTCAGACTATAAACACTGTAATATAATACAATTTTGACACAAATATATAATAAGAAAACTATCACCCTAGTGCTGTCTCAAACACATCATTGAAATATTCCACTTAGAAAATTGTCTGGGGTAAACAGTGTCGAGTGCACAACAACAGTGGAGCGCAACAGCCATCTGGTACTTTCATGGAAGTAACCAGTACTGGCTAGTATGGTCATGTTTTAGAAACATGGTGAGTTTGGGTGAAGTGAACTATGGCACAGCAAAGATTGGTGCCATCTGATTGAGTTTTCAAAGGCATTTGGTGAGGCAGCAGCTTAAGTTAGTTTTATTTAAGACTTTGGGTATAGGGGAGGTATAATGCTGGCCTTGCAGGATGTCATCGGTTTAGGAGGCAGTTTGACAAAATATGTGAGATCTCTGTGGTAGCTGAGTGCTGAGTCTGGGGCACTCTTCCTGCACCAACCAGGAAGTTACCCAGTCACACTGTACGGTGGTGGGCTACCTCAGCAAAGAACTGCTGGGAGGTGCCAACGAAGGATCAACAGGTTCAACTGGCATCAACTGTAAGTGGTCCAATGAAGGGACACACTCCACTTCATGGGAGCTTCAGAATGGATGTGGATCCGTCCTGTATGTTTTCAATCTAAAACATGTTTGGACTAGACGACTGATAATGATTATGAGATCCTTTAATCCAATTAGTTTCTCCTCAACATTGTTTAACCTCTCTGTGTTTACACCCAGCAGTGATAACAAGAACTGTAAAAAGTTTTCATCACACATTCCATGCATACTTATGGGGAGAGGAATTTCTAATCCACAGAACTGAATACGAAACCAGAGGTGGCATTTGACGCCAGGGTACTAAAGGAATAGTGCAAATAATAAGAATATGCAGTATACAATTCTATCCTAGGCTGAGTTGCTGAATTCAAATGTCAGACTTGGATGGGGGAGATCCAAGCTTAAACCCAAGCTCAGGTCATGATGCTTTCTAGGTAACCACAGGCCAGTCATTCTCTTTGTCTAAACTACCTGTCCCAGGTTCAACCCTGACATCTACAGGTAAAAGGACTAGGTAGCAGATGATGTGAAAGACACCCTTGATGGCTGCTACCAGTGTGAGTAGACAATGCTGACTTTGATGGACCAATGGTCTGATTCAGTATATCATGTGTATATCCAGGGCTATTTTTGGGCAGGAACACACAGGAACCGAGTTCCAGCAGGCTCCTGAGTTGGCCATGCCCACAATCAAAACCTCTGACATGCGTGGCTACAGAGCACGCTGCCCGCCCAATGTTACACACAGGCGGGAAAAGCAGCATGTTAAAATGCCCTCTTTCTCTCTGGAGAGCCCCTCTGGATTTCCTTGTCAATTTCACTCCCTGCCAGTCAGCTGAGAGTGAAATTGACAAGGAAAAGCCTCTCTCTGCCTTCCCTTCTCTAGCTGAGGTGTGGAAATTGGAAAAGGGCAGGCAGGGGACCCAGGTACGCCTTTCTTTCCCTCCCTGATCTGTGGGAGGGAGAGAAATGCATTTAACCAGGCTCTCCTCCACTTCCCCGAGTCTCTCTGCGAAAGCGAAGAGGCTCAGGGAAGGAACGGGGCATGTTTGCCGTAGCGGGCTGGCTAGGGAGACTGAGGGCAGCCAGGCAAACATGCCTGCTTGCCTTCCCTGGGGGGGGGGGGGGAGGTAGGAGACTTGAGAGGTGATGCTGAAGTGGGGTGGAGAAGCTTGGGGCGGGGGGGGGGGGGGAGAGGCAAGCTTCCATGCCTATACTATGCTTTCCCAGCCCCCCCTGCCTAATAAGCACCTTTCCCTGGCCGTCTGGTTCGGGGGGGGGGGGGGTAGAAGACTAGAAAGGCAATGCTGAAGTGGGGTGGAGAAGCTTGGGGCGGGGGGGGGGGGAGAGAGGCAAGCTTCCATGCCTATACTATGCTTTCCCAGCCCCCCCCTGCCTAATATGCGAATGAGCTGCGCTGTCTGGGGTGTGGCCTAATCTGCTAAGAAGTTTATGCTGTTGGGTGTGGCCTATTATGCTAATGAGTTCCTGCTGGGCTTTTCCTACCAAAAAAGCCCTGTGTATACCTCAAAGGACTGCTGTGAGTAAAGATGAGGTCACCCCATACATGTAAGCCTCCTGAAGTTCCTCACAGGAAAGGTGAGCCAGAAATGTGAGGAATGAATAAACATGGGCCCGGTCCTCAGCTCAGGTGCAACAAGGGGGTCCATACAGAGCTTCAGTGCTGCCAGGAAAGCTCAACAGTATTTGGACAGGACCCCTGGCACAATGCATAGTAGTAGGCTTAAAGGAGATGCCTCAGAGCTTGGCCTGCAGTTGCAGGAGGCTGCCATGACAGTGGTGTTTGGCTCAGCAGTGAAGGAGGGAACCCTGGGCTCGACCCAAGAGGCTGTGGCACCATTTACTTCATTTACACCTCGCTTTCCTCCCAAGAGGGACCCAAAGCAGCTTTACACCATTCTCTTCTCCGACATTTTATCCTCACGACAACCCCATGAGGTAGGTCAGGCTGAGACTGTGTGACTGGCCCAAGATCAAGCAGCAAGCTTCCACGGCCGGGTGGGGCTTTGAACCCAGGTCTCCCGGGTCCTAGTCCAATAACCCTAACCACTACACAACACTGGCTCTCGTGTGTTCATGTATACCTCACAGGACTGTTGTGCATCTTAAATACTGCCCTGTGGTTCACAAAAGCTCCTGCCGCAATAACAGTGCTGGTCCTTAAGGTGCCACAAGGTTCTTCCATTAAATCACTTGTAAGGGATCTGACATGCTGGTGCTGGCAATGAACGGGAAGTTATCAGCCAAACCAAGCATGGCAGTGGCATAGTTCAGTCTGTGAGGCACGACCACACATGCACTTGGATTGGTATTTCTCAGAGCCAGTTTGGTGCAGTGGACTCTAATCTGGGAGAACCAGGTCAATGATTCCCCATTCCTCCACATGCAGCTGCTGGTGTGACCTTGGGTCAGTCACAAGTTCTCTCAGAGCTGTTCTCTCAGGAGCAGTTCTCAAAAGAGCTCTCTCAGCCCCAACTCACAGGGTGTCTGTTGTGGGGAGGGGAAGGGATTGTCAGCCACTCAGAGAGACTCCTTCGGGTAGTGCAGGGCGGGGTATAAATCCAACCTCTTCTTCTTCTATGACAAACAAGTGACTCTGTTCATAGTGCAATAGGCAAGTCTTCTTACAATTACCTGTCCTGCCGTAGAGGATTTGCTGGGTCCTCAAATGAGGCAACGCATACCCAGGATGCTTCCCATGAATCGCAGGGGTTGAGACATCCCTTCTGTTGAAGTGTGTTAGGATGCTCACTAGCTCAACCAGCTTCCAAGCCAGAACCACCAAATTCATGGGAGAGAGCTCCCTCAACGGCTGTCAGCCACACCAGGAGGAGGAACGCCCACATCCAGAGATGCTAAATAAACTCTGAATGCTGGTGCATTTCGGGGGGGGGAGGGGGAGAACAAGCTTTGGTCTCCATGCCCTGCTTTTGGGCCCTGGGTGCTCCCGGTTGGCCTCCTTAGGAACCGTGAGCGGCCCAGCTGGCCCTTGGGGCCGGATCCAACATGGCTGCCCTCACGCTCTCCCTCGAGGGGCACCACGGCTTTGCCTGAGGGAACGAAGGACCCGGCCTGGCCATTTGACCTTGTTTGTGCGATGTTGGGCTGCAGCAGCAGTCGCCCCAAGTGGGGCTTTCCGTCAGGCTGTGGGGCTTTCCTTCCAATGTGGGGGAGGGGAGGCTGTCAGGAAGAGAAATCATGGCTGGGGTGGGGGGGGTTGGCGCCTGAGGTGTTGGGGGTGTTCATTGGGTGCCTCTCCCCCCCCCCCCCGTGTGGGGGGGGGGCACCTGGTTGTCTTGGGTAGGTGACTGTGGGTCTGGGGTGCTTGAGAGACATGCGGGGGGGGGGGGGGCGTCTGCATCCAGCGCCGTTCTCCCCCCCCCCCCCAAGCCGTGAGGGGCGAGGAGAGAGGCGGGGCGGGGCGCGCGGGCTCCTGAGGGGCGGGGCCGCTCCGAACGTTGGGCTCGTCCGAAAACCCAGAGACCCCAACGGCGTTTCCCGCTCGCGCTCTGCCGGGCTCTGATTGGCCGAGGCCGCCGCCCACGCCCCATCTTGCCCAGCTCCGCGGCTCGCGCTCGCCCGCCGCTCCTGCTCCGGCGCTCAGCAGCGCGCGCGCGCGCGCCGCATCTCTTGCAATGCGCGCAACACACACACACACACAAACACACGAAAGGACCGGGGATGGGGAGAGACTGCACCCAGTTGGGGCTTTTGAAAAAACTAGCCCCCCCCCCGCCTCCCTATCGGGGCATTTCCCTCAGCTTCACCTGGCCCCTTTGCACAATTTTTAAGGATACCCCCCCCTTCCTTTCCCATTCCCCATCTCTTTATTTTTCGGCCCGGGTTTCGTCTCTTTTGCCCCCAGACTCTATTTGCAAAATGCATTCCTACCCCCCCCCCCTTCACAAACCCCTCCTCCTCTCCCTCCCCCCCCCCCCCCATGGCACCGTTTGCAAAACAACAATTGCTCAAAAGGCGACAGGTCGACGGCGCCGTAGTGTTAAATGACGGGAGGATAACCCCAAAGGAAGAAGCGGGCGGGGGGGGGGGGGGCGGAGAGAGAGAAAAGCACCCCCCCCCCTTCTGCTGTTCGCATCGCGCGGCGGCACCATTAACACATCGCGCACGCAGCATCCTCATCCCTCCCTCGCCCTCCCCTCCCTCCTCTCCCCATTGTCTGCCATTGGCAACAGACACAACCCTCTCGGCATCGCACGCCGGGCGGGGAGGGGACGCGGGGACTGGGGGGGGGGGGTTCATCTCCCACCTTCCCCCCTATTGCACCGGGGCCCCCAGCCCTCCCCCTGCGCCACGCGAAGTACCCGAGCCCCCCTTCTCCTCCTCCTCCCCCCGCCCTTGGTTCACGCCTTCCCCCTGCCCCCCCCCCCCGTTCCCACTTTCTCCTGTCAAACTGCGCCGTCTGGACCAGCCCGTCCCTGCCCGGACCCGCCGCATCCCCCCCGCCCGCAATCATCGCCCGCTCCTGCACGCTCGTGTGAATGAAGGCGACGGCGCCCAAAGGCTGCGGGTCGACTCTGCAGCTCCGACGAGCCGGGGGCCAAAAGATCCCCAGACGCCTTCGCCGGCCGAAGTCCCCCGGGCGGGGGGGGGGGGTACATTTTGCAATTCAAACAGGGAGAGGCAGCCCCCCCCCCCCAAAAAACCCCACCACTCCCCATTGTCTAGGCGGGAGATGCTCGCTTGGATGGAGCCCAGGCGCAAGGATGCGCGGGAGGAGGGGGGGCCCGGCGGCATTCGCCAGCGCCCCCCCCCCTCCACCCCCGCCCGCTCAGTGCCGGCACTGGCCGTCCGCTCCCGGGGGAAAAGCACGCGCGCACCCCTCGGCTGGGCGCAGCCGGGGAAAGGGGGACCGAGAAGCCGGCTCCGCAGCGCAGCACCGCGCACCAGCCCAGCCCCGTCCGCCGGGGCGCAGCGCAGCCCCCCTGCCGGGCACCGAGCCCGTTCGCAGCCCAGCCGGGCGGTCCCCCGCTCCGCCGAGCCGAGGCCCCGGGCGCACCTCCTGCCCCACGAAGCGCCCGGCCGGCCGGCCAACCCCGGCGGCATCTTTGCAGCGGCGCCGCGTACCTGCGCTCCCGAGGAAGAGCAGCGTCCAGGCGAGGTGCCGGCTCCGGAGCATCGTCGGCGGCTGGGCGGCGAGGAAGTTCCCCCGTGCCAAAGAAGAGCGTCTCCCCCCTTCCTCCCTTCGGCGGCGACCCCCCGCGGCTGGTGCAGCAGGCGCGACCCGCAGAGGCCAGGCGAGGCGGGCAGGGGACCCGATCCAATCCCCCCTTCCCGAAGGCGGCCCGGCGGCTCGGATGGACGGATGCTCCGCGGTGGTGATCTCTGGGCGCGGGCGGGGAGGGGAGGGGGGGTCCGCGGTGGTTTCTTTGGCAAGCGGCTTCCCTGCCCGGGCTGCGTTCGGGAGCTGATCAGAGAATGAGTGACAGTCCCGGCCTCAGCACACCCCGGCACAGGCAGAGATCCCTGCGCCGCCCTCGCTCCGCGGCGGAGGGCTGGAGAGGGAGGGAGGGAGGGAGGGAGGAGGGGCGCGGCGCTCACTGTGTTCTTCCACCCAGACTGGCCGCAAATAGTACAGTGCAATAACCATCCGAGGAGTACCGGGGGGGGGGAGGGGGGGAGACAGGAGGGGATGCGGCCGCCTGGAAAATACGGCCTGGGCACTGGAGGATCGGGAGCTGAGCGCCTTCGCTGGGCCTGGCTTTTTGCAGCTGGTGCTGCTGCTGTTTTTAATTGCCCTCTGGCAGAATAACAAGAGAGGCCGTTCAGACGTGCACTTGTGCAGCGTTTAGTTAGGATGGCGTAACTATTTCTTTACACACACAAACCGCACGCACGCACGCAGGCAGGCAGGCAGGCACACACACGAAGTGCACCCGGTTGGTATTCTTGGCCAAACTGTTTTCCCAGAGTCAAGGGATGTTGCTTCTTTGGAGGCCTGAGAAATGCAAACTAATTCTTTATTTGTTTTAATTCTAGCTTTATTACTGAACTGTCAAAACCCCACACAGAAATGATCGAAGAAAGTAGCTCCCAAAGTGTGTTGCCAATTTCCAGGTGGGGCCTGGAGATCTCCCAGAATTACAACGGATCTCCAGACTACACAAATCAGCCCGCCCGCCCCCCCCCCCGGAAGAAAACGGCTGCTTTGGAGGCTCCGCCATCAAAATCTCCAGGAATTTTCCAGCCCAGAGTTGGTAACCCTAAACAAAAGAGTTCTGTGGGACAGATCCAATTCCAGTTCTTGAGGTAGATCCAATTCCATGCCTCCTGGGCCTTTAAGAAGGAGAAACAAAGGCATTAGTTGAAGCTTTGTATGTACCTTCCTGGGCTGCTGCAGGCAAAGCCCAGATGTGTGTATCTGCTTTCCTTCATCTGGAGATAGGGACCTCCTTAACTTGCTCAGAGGGATTAACCATCAAGGTTCCAAGAGAAACAGCCCTTTCTTCATGCTCACTGTACCTGCCAGCAGGCCTCTAATGGAAGGCCAGTCGCCAGTGAAATCTCAGGATATTTGCTTGGGAGAAGTGGCACAGTGGCTATGCACGTGAGTGCTGATTGGGGAGACTGCGTCAAATCTTGTCTGTGATTAAGTAGCCATAAGCAAGCCAGTGACCCTCAGCCCCACCCTCACCTGCACTGTCGGAATAATAACACTGGCCTGCCTTGCAGGATTGTTGTAAGCCTGCACTTCAAAATCATTATACAAGCAGTAAATATCATTATTAAGAGAAATACATAAACGTGATGAAATGCCTCTTCACACCTACACCCACGCACTCCTAGTGAAGGGCAGGATATAAATCCAATCTCTTCTCTTCTTCTTCTTTGGGGGGGGGGGCAACAGTGGGAGGGCTTCTAGAGTCCTGGCCCCACTGCTGGACCTCCTGATGGCTCCTGGTGTTTTTTGGCCACTGTGTGACCCAGAGTGTTGGACTGGATGGGTCATTGGCCTGATCTAACACTGGCTTCTCTTATGTTCTTATGTCCGTTTCTTCTGCATGCCAAGCAGATGCTCTGCCAGAGAGCCACACCCCCCCCTACCACACACCCCCCAAAGAAAAAAACAGTTCCAATTAGGAGTGACGTGTCTGTCCTAAAGTCATCTATGGCATCCTGATAAATTTACCATCACTTGTTTTCAGGATCGCAGCCTAACCAGGCATACAGGGGTATTGTGGGTGCGCATTTGTTCGCTACTTGGCTAGAGGGCACCCAACAAAATCCCACCATTTTCTTCAGAAAACTGGATTCTCCCCCACACACACACACTCACACACACAGACACATAATGCATAAATAATCTTTGTTTCTCTCTCCCTTTCTGAAATTATAATTCTTATGATAAAAGTTGCAACGAGGGAGTTGAGAAGCGAAGCATCTCGAAATATGCCCTAATCTTGTTTTATGCATCAAACATAACATGAATGTCCTTGATAAATGTAAATATCTCTACCTAATTCTTTCTTTCTTAAGCTCTATTCCCCTTGTTTTCCGTACCCCTATTAACTTTCTAAAATAACATATTTTTTTAAAAAAAATGTTTGTGAACCCACTAGAACAAGATGGTTGTGAAACTCAGCAATCAAAAAGGGCTTTAATGAAACTTTGCTGGGGATTATGGGGAGAGGGACGCGTATGTTCACAAAAAAAGCTAGAAACAGAAGTGAAACCGAAATCCCAGAGCCTGGGTTCCTATCCTCCTGCAGCCGCACTGGTTGTGGATAAGTTTCCAAGAGTAGTTAAAAGTCCTACTGGTGACCTTTGAAGCCTTAAATGTGCAATCCTAAGGACCAGGGCTATTTTGGGGCAGGAACGCACAAGAACGGAGTTCCGGCTGGCTCCTGAGGTGGCCACGCCTACAACCAAAACCTCTGTGCATGTGAGGCTACAGAGCACGCTACCCTCCCCATGTTACACACAAGAGGGATCTTTCCCTCTGGGGAGCCCCTCCAGATTTCCTTGTCAATTTCACTCCCTGCCAGTCAGCTGAGAGTGAAATTGACAAGGAAAAGCCTCTCTCTGCCTTCCCTTCTCTAGCTGACTTGTGGCAGCTGGAAAAGGGCAGGGAGTGAACCCAGGCATGTTGAAAATGCCTTTCTTTCCCTCTCTGATCTGGGGGAGGGAGAGAGAGGCATTTAACCATGCCCCCCCCGCACACACTTCCCCAAGTCTCTGTGCAAAAGTGAAGAAAGGCAATGCTGAAGTGGGCTGGAGAAGCTGGGGGGGGGGGAGAGGCAAGCTTCCATGCTGCCCTGTGCTTTTCCAGCCCCCCCCTAATATGCTAATGATCTGTGCTGTCAGGGGTGTGGCCTATTATGCTAATGAATTTCTAATGTTGGGTGTGGCCTGTTATGCTAATGAGTTCCTGCTGGGCTTTTTCTACAAAAAAAGCCCTGCTCAGGACCCTTTCCTGGGAGGAAGTCTCCACCCCCACACCTAAGAATGATTCTGAGCAGACCTGTTATCTGGCTGTCTAAGGGTCTCTGGTTTGCAATCAGCCTCACCTCTCAAGGTGGGGTGGGGGGGCACAGAGGGCAGGGCTTGGGAGGCAGATCATAACTGGCAGGCTGGACAATATGAAGAGAGAAGAAGAGATTGGATTTCTACCCCGCCCTTCACTCCCCAAGGGAGTCTCAGAGCGGCTTACAATCTCCTTTCCCTTCCCCTCCCCACAACAGACACTGGGAGAACCTGGTCCTTTAAGTGCCCTAAGCCCAAGGGACTGGTTCAGGGCCTTAGAAGTAAGAACCAGCCTGGAAATAAATGGGTTGCCAGAGCAGATTCCTGGGGTGATACATTCCCTATATCCCAGCCCTGACATTAGCTCAGTTGCTGCTGTATAGGGAGGGAGTTGTAGCTCAGTGGCAGAGCCTCTGCTGGGCATGCAGAAGATCCCAGATTCAGTCCCAGGCATCTCCACTTGTACGGGAGGGGGGGGGGGGGGAAGGAATGTGAAAAACCCTTCATTAGGATCTGGGAGGCTGTTGTCAGTCTGAGTAGACAGTGATTCTAATGGACCAGCGGTCTGATTCAGTAGAAGGCAGCTTCATGGGCTCATGTTTTTTCAGGGGTGTCAAACATAAGGTCCGGGGGGCAGAACCGCCCCATCCAGGGCGCCCATGCGGCCTGCAATCAACTAGTGCAAGGAGACTTCTCTGGGGGGAGTGGGCGCGGCCACACCGATCGTGGCTTCCGCACGGCGGAACAACCTCGTCTGCAGCAGTCAAGCAGCGCGGGAGCGTCTGCCAGTGCTGCACCCCTGGCTCTCCAGTCCGCCCCTGTGGGTTTTCCTTCCCACCCCCCCTCCCAGCCCATGAGGCCTTGCAGTGAAGCTACACCAACTCGGAGCTTGCCAGCTGCTGTCCTTCATAAAGCTTATATCTCTGGTACCTAGTGTTAGGCTTATGGCACACATGGCCCAGCCCGACAAAGTCACATTTATGTCAGATCCGGCCCTGGTAACAGAATGAGTTTGACACCTGTTTTAGATGATGGATACAGCCAGCAGCAGGTTTTGCAACGACTGCAACTGATTTTCCAGCTGTCTAAATCCTAGGAACAGCCAGGACTTTTAACCCTAAACACCCTAGTTCAGACTTAGGATACTCTACACGATCCCTTAACCGCTTCCGTTTGGTGTAGTGGTTAAGTGCGCGGACTCTAATTGTAAGAACCAGGTTTGATTCCCCACTCCTCCACTTGCACCTGGCTGGATGACCTTGGGCAAGCCAGCTCAGTCAGAGCTGTTCTTGAAAAAGAGCAGTTTCTGTCAGAGCTCTCTCAGCCCCACCTGCCTCACAGGGTGTCTGTTGTGGGGAGAGGAAGGGGAAGGAGTTTGTAAGCCTCTCTGAGACTCCATTGGGTAGTGAAGGGCAGGGTATAAATCCAATCTCTTCCTCCTCTTCCTCCTCCTCCTCCTCTTCTTCTTCGTTGAAAGTCAGTTTCCACATGGCTTCATCCCCACGTTGTTGGCGTCAGACTGGGTGGAAGTGGCTTTTAAATGTTCCATCTACCATGCGGAGCTCTGCCTTTCAGGAGCCGTCTCTAGCAGGCTCTAGCAGATGATGCAGCTCTTGTATTGGCTGGCGGAGACAGTGCGCTGGGGCAGATGGAACACTATATTGGCCCAATAAAGCTGTTCTTCCCACTCAGAAATAAGCAGCTCTGAACAGTGAGGAGACTGATGCACAGTGTCTGTAGAAACCAGGATTTGGAGAATAGTGACTTACTTGCCAAGACTGTAGGCATCTTGTCTAGGAAGTTTCTTTTGGATTGCCAGTCTCCAGGTGGGGCCCGGAGAACTCCCAGAATTACAATTGATCTCCAGACCAGAAAGATCAGTTCCTCTGGAGAAAACAGCTGCTTTAGAGGGTGGGCCTTGATGGTATCACATCCCTCCTGAGCTCCATCTCCGTACCAGACCCGAACCCCAAATCTCCAGGAGCCTGGGGAGGGGTGGGTTCTGACTGGTATATAATGAAGGAGGAGGAGGAGGAGATTGGATTTATAACCCACCCTTCACTACCCAAAGGAGTCTCAGAGCGGCTCACAATCTCCTTTCCCTTCCCCTCCCCACAACAGACATCCTGTGAGCAGTGTTCCCTCTAAGCTGAGTTAGTGTGAGCTAGCTCACAGTTTTTTAGCCTCCGGCTCACACATTTTTGTCTCGGCTCAGGGAGGATGGCTCCAGAGCAAACTAATTTATGCAGCAGTCAAATCGCTCGCTCACAACTTTCATGCCAGTAGCTCACAAAGTAGAATTTTTGCTCACAAGACTCCACAGCTTAGAGGGAACATTGCCTGTGAGGTAAGTGGGGCTGAGAGAGCTCTGACAGAAACTGCTCTTTTTCAAGAACAGCTGTGCCAGAGCTACGGCTTGCCCAAGGTAATCCAGCAGCTGCAAGTGGAGGAGTGGGGAATCAAACCTGATTCTCCCAGATTAGACTCCACGCACTTAACCACTACATAAATATAGAGTCCATCCTCCAAAGCAACCCTTTTCTCCAGGGGAGCAGATCTCTGTCGTCTAGAGGTCAGTTATAATTCTGAGAGATCCCTAGGCCCCACCTGGAGGTTGGCAACCCTATCAGGAAAGTGCCTGACGGACCACTGTCCTGAATGGCCACTAGTGGTCAGGTGCAAGCTGAGCAGATTCCCCGGGGGGGGGGGGGGGGGGGGGGGGGGGGGGGCTGACAAGCACAAGCCAAATGGGTGGTCCTAGGAACAGCCAGGACTTTTAACCCTAAACACCCTGGAGATCTCTTGGTGAGGCCTGGAGATCTCTTGGGATTACAACTGATCTCCAGCCTGCAGAAATCAGTTCTCCTGGAGAAACTGGCAGCTTTGGAGAGTTGGACTCCATGGCATTATATCCTGCTTAGGTCCTTCCCTTATCCAAACCCTGCCCTCCCCCAGCTCCACCCCCAAATCTCCAGGAATTTCCCAACCCATAGCTGGCAACCTTAGGAGCAGCACCCATGAGAGGATTTGTGAGGCCTCACGTGGATTTCCCGTGGAAGATCCAGAACAGAAGGGCCGCTTTTAAAAAGAAAGGAAAGGAAAGGCATTTGAGGTTGAATTAATTAGAAATGAAAAAAGCAGTTGTTTTCTACAGGTAAATGCTTCACTCTAACCTCATTTTGTGTAAACTACTAGAAAGCACTTCAGATGAAAACGCCCCTTTCTCTCAACAGGCAACATAATTTGACTGAGATGATTAACTGTTCTTTCCATTTAAAAAGCAAACTTAAAATGCGGGTAATTGTTTGCTCCCTGATTGCGGAAGGAATTCTTGGAATTGCGCTCCAGCGTGTCCAGGAGAGAGAGGTTGACAAGTGTAAACCAATTTACACATCTTATTAACTATAATTTTTAAAAAATAATAATAATAAAATGGAGCAGGAGCTGCATTTGGGTTGGCAAGGCATGAGATTTTAAGACTCTGAATTAACATTTCATCTCCTCCCCTTTCCCGAAATAGCACAGGCTGACTTGAACTCTGAATGACAAGAGTTCTGTTCTTTCCGTCCATCAGACACCCCGAAAAGGTCCCTGAGTCACAGTGACCAAGGCGGATATGAGAATGAGAAGCGGCCACATACTTGGCTAAAATGGATGGGTGTCCAGGTCTTCCCAAATTCTTCTTTTATTCCCATAAGCAACTGTATGAAGATACGGAAGCCTGCAGCATTTAATCAGTTATTTGAATCCAATAAACATGTTTGTTTGTTTGTTTATTCATCCATCCCCTGACCCGGATGGCCCAGGCCTGTCCGATGTCATCAGATCTTGGAAGCCAAACAGGGTCAGCCCTGGATAGTACTTGGATGGGAGGCCACCAAGGAAGTCCAGGGTTGCTACGCAGAGGCAGGCCATGGCAAACCACCTCTGAATGCCTCTTGCCTTGAAATCCCTGCGGGGTCGGCTGTGACTTGATGGCACTTTCCTCCACCACCTTTAACCCAACGGGGACCCAAAGCAGCCGACACGGTTCTCCTTTCCTGTATTTTATCCTCACAACAAGCCTCTGAGGGAGCCCAGGCCCAAGGTCTGCAGCTCAAAGATGGCGAGACAGAGACAGAGAAGAGGAGTTCACCTGGAGCCAACCGAGGGTCAGTCTAGACCAATGTGAGTCGGCTCCCTTATCTGTATATCAAGAGCTCCACATCTGATTGTGACAATCCCCTGTACTGCCATGTATGCATTTTGCAAGGAAAATATATTTCGTGTCAGGGGCTGCATTCAGACAGGCAGTTTGGCCTGATATAGGCACCTTTCACAAATGGATTAAATGGGTCCATTCACACAGCCACAGTGGTCAGGAGTTCCCCACGTGTGCTCACCCCACCGGAGGACGACGTGGAGCCGGGTTAAAAAGCCACCACCTCCGAAGTGGTGTTTTTGTTTCCCCGTGCATGGCCGGGTGTTTGAACACAGGGGAGCGCGTGCAGAACGGATTTGGCCGTCTGAACCTGCAGATCCGTTCTGCCACTGGGGATGCGTTTTTTTAACAAATGCCTATATGTGCATGTGCGCGCATGCGCACTAAGCACACACATGAATTTTGAAAAGTTTTTGCACTCCGTGGCTGAGGCACTGCAATAATGTGGATGCTGTACCACCAGATGTCTCTGTAGGTAACCTGCAGCAGGGTGTGCTGTGTGGCTGATGTGCCCCGCAACACTTTCAGCGGGTTCAATTAGAGGCGGCCCCATATCGTGCCAAGCTGCCAGGGTGATCACAGCCTATATGTTACTGTCTGGCCCATCTGCAAGTTTATGCTGGCCGGTTTGCACACACATGGCTCTGCACTTGCCAATCAGCGCTTGAAAAGTGTGGAACTGCTCCATTGACAAGCAAGGCAATTGAGGGTCTGTGCAGTAAAATGAAAGTTCTGTCCATATGGCTAGACCTGTCGTGGTCCACTGACATATCCCTGCTATCGCTTAACATTGTGGTCGTCGGGCGTTAACTGTGCTTGTGTGAACACATTATTAGGGACTGTGGTCTATACAACTGTGTACAGTTTACTGTAAGTTGCGTCCTGCTATGTGATTTTGCTTCATTTAATGAGCTATGTTGACACTTATGCTTGGCTTCAGTTCTGGTTTATAGGTTCCTGGCTGGTTTTACAATCCAAAGCCTATTTCATTGTTGAAGGTACTGACTCACTCTGTGCAATCCACCTTGAGTCCCAGGGAGAAAGGTGGGCTATAAATGACGAAAATAAAGAAATAAATGCCAGCTCGTCCTCATCTTGGAAAGGATAACACCCTCAGGCTCCTGTCCCTTTTAAACCTGCACGGTTACAGCCAGTACTCCCTCTAAGCTGTGGAGTCTTGTGAGCAGAAAGTCTACTTTGTGAGCTCCTGGCATTAAAGTTGCGAGCGAGCGATTTGGCTGCTGCAAAAATTAGTTTGCTCTGGAGCCGTCCTTCCTGAGCTAAGACAAAAATGTGCCAGCCGGAGGCTAAAAAACTGTGAGCTAGCTCACACTAACTCAGCTTAGAGGGAACACTGTTTACAGCAGGGAACGCTCGTTCCCTCGTTTCACAGTGTGAACCCCATTTTACAGACCTGGGGCTGACGCAGAGAGAAGCAGACAGTCCACAGGCCTTCTCCCTGCAATAATTAGGCAAGGATATACGCCTTCTAACCACACATTGACTTTTGCCCTGCCTTTCTAGCAGGAAAATCCATCAGGACAGAAGCCTTTCACTTTCTTTCCGGCATCATTTTAGCAACCTGTTAGCTAACTGCATACACACAGCACCAAGCAACCAGGTTCTCATGCGCCTTCCCCATTCCTCACTTCCCTAGTAAGTAGGGTTGCCAGCTCCTGGTACGGAAATACCTGGAGATGGGGGGGGGGGGTGTTGGAGCTTGAAGTAGGAGGGGTTGGAGAGGGGAGGGACTTCAGTGGGGTATAATGCCACAGAGTGGCCATTTTCTCCAGGGGAACTTTTCTGTCACCTGGAGATCCGGGGTAATCCCAGGAGATCTCCAGCTACCACCCGGAGGTTGGAAACCCTCCTGGTAAGTGTCACCCCACCCGCTGCTCCTGTGGCTGGCTTCCACAAAAGGTCTGACACCGGAAGGGTAATTCCCGAGGGATTCAGATTGCACCTTCGTCTCTGAGTCTGCAGCTCCACTGGGAAGGTTTCCAGTTTCCAACCCACTCCTATAGCTGGCAGAAGTCTTGTGTGAAGACTGCTGCTTTAGTGAGAGGGAAGACAGACCTCCCACTAACAAGTCTTCTCATCTGCCTCCAGCTTATCCAGCCCTTCGCAGTGGCATCAAGGCCGGTTCCAGGTTTTGGGAGGCCCTGGGTGGAGAGCTCCTGGGAGCACCGCCCCCCCCCCCCCCCCGCAAACCACCAACCAGGAGCTGGCAAGCCCATGCCCCTGCCCCCTGCCGGTGGCTGGTGAGGGGAACTGGCAACCCTCCCTCTCACCCAGGCCCTATAGGGTATAATGGAGAATCGCTCTGTGGGTATCTGTGATTTTGGCTGTTTTCTGAGGTAGAGGCACCAAATTTTCAGCATAGCATATGGTGCCTCTCCTCAACCCTCCCCCCCCCCAAGTTTCAAAAAGATTAAACCAGGGGGTCCAATTCTATGAGCCGCAAAAGAAGGTGCCCCCATCCTCCATTATTTCCAGTGGAAGGAAGGCATTTAAAAGGAATGCTGTCCCTTTAAATGTGACGGCCAGGAGTTCAATCGTGGCTCTTCCCTCTCCCAGAGGCTCCTGGGAAGTCCCCCGCTGGATAGTCAGCCTCCCCTGGCAACCCTAAACCTCATGCCTCCCACATGCCTGTGGGCCCTTCCTCTGCCCACTTGAGGGACTGCCCGCTGGACCCTCCTAGAACTCCTGGGCCTTGGCAGCCGCACTACCTCACCCTATGCTAATGCTGGTCTTAAGGGGCACGCTCCCTATTGCCCGATGAGGATACTGCAAGGATCCATTTGCCCTCTGCTGCTTGCTGCCTCTTGAGGGCAGAATCCTTGGACTCCCAGGCGATGAACACAGACTGTAAAGCACTTGGCCTGGGGAGAGACTCTTTGTTAAAGGACCATATCTGAAAGGGCTGGCTCAATGCTCCCTCTAAGCTGTGGAGTCTTGTGGGCAGAAATCCTACTTTGTGAGCTACGGGCATTAAAGCTGTGAGTGAGCGATTTGGCTCCTGCATAAATCAGTTTGCTCTGGGGCCATCCGTCCTGAGCAAAGACAAAAATGTGTGAGCTGGAGGCTTAAAAACTGTGCGCTAGCACACACTAACTCAGCTTAGAGGGAACATCAGGAGGCTGTTGCCTTCTCGGCCAGTCTCAGCAAGCAGGATTTTCTGTGTTGCCGACAGAAGCTGCCGTATCGCCGACCCTTTGGAAAACTCTGTCTGTCTTCTTTCCCAACCTTTGGAGACTGCAGATGTCGCTCAGTCAAAATCTGCTGAGGTTTGATCGGGAAGCAAAATCCCATTTTTCATTTTGTATTTTCCCCCAGCCCTGAGGATCAGAGACATTTGCTGCAGAAAAGCTGAGAATCTCATAAAGCTACTTTCTGAAATGACATCTTGATTGCCTTCCAAACAGATTATTCACAGCCTAAATCACAGCAATCCTTTGTAATTCAGTTACTTTGGAAACACAATAGCATGGCCCTTGATTTTTGGAACACGTGTTTGACAATAGAGAGGGGTCGTGGCTCAGTGGTAGAGCCTCTCGCTTGGCATGCAGGAAGCCCCAGGTCCAAACTATGACATTTCAAGAAGGATGAGGTTGTTGATGATGTGAAGAGCCTCAACCTGAAACCTTGGAAAGCAACTGCCAGTCTGAGTAGACGATACAAACTATGATGGACCAGTGGTCTGATCCAGTATAAGGCAGCTTCATGTTCTGTTGGAGACCTCTGCAAGTTACACTGAAATTTCTCTTCAGAACCAAGGCTTCAGAGTACCAGGTAAGGGGCATCAATTGTCAGCCATCCAAAAGAGGTGAAAGAACGTGTGGCATTCCTTCTTCTCCACGGCTGAGAAGATAACTTTATATTCGTATCGTCAAACTGATATGAAAGGGAGCAGATTCCATCACAGCAAACATGATGCTAAAGGACAGACTCACTGGCTTGACAGGCGTCATATACATCTGATCACTGCAAGAAGAGAAGCAGAAATCATATCCCATTTGTCAGGCTACCTTCATGGCTTGTGACATGGTGCGATTAACCGAACTGAGACACGTCTGGCTTTCCCAAGTGCTTTCTCCCCGCTAAACTAACTTCACAAAACAAGGGCTCTTTGGATGATATCATCTACCTCTGTTCCTTGAATTAATCTCCTTTTCTACTATTTCTCTGGAAAGAGATCAAACAAACAGGTCTAACTGTGTTCAAACATATATGATTGATTTGTTTACTCGCTTTTTTTCTCCTCCAAGAACCCAGGTCACTTACAAACGACATCTTACAGAAATCTGATTTTGGTAGTGGGGGAGCAGACAGGAATATGTTTTTATCAGGTATAATAAATACACAGAGGTAGGGGTGCCACCACTGGTAGGGAAATACTTGGAGATTTGAGGGATGGAGTCTGGGGAGGACAGGTTTGGAAACGGGAGGGACCTCAGCAGACTACAGTGCCATCAAATCCATCTTCCAGAGCAGCCATTTTCTCCTGGGGAAACTGACCTCGGCCAGCTGGAGATCAGTTGTAATAATGGGAGATCTCCCGATGCTGCCTGGAGATTGGCCACCCTACATAGATGTGATCTCAGCTCCTGAAGATCCTGGGATCAGCTTACGTTTTTGATGAAATCCTTGGATACAAATGCTTGAATTCCAGCTGCAATGGCTGGTGGGTCTGCATGGAGCCATCACTCATAATACTTCCCTAGGCTGCAAAGGAGGAGGAGGAGATTGGATTTATACCCCGCCCTTCACTACCTGAAGGAGTCTTGAAGTGGCTTACAAACTCCTTTCCCTTCCCCTCCCCACAACAGACACCCTGTGAGATAGGTGGGACTGAGAGAGCTCTGAGAGAGCTGTGTCTGACCCAAGGTCACTCATCTGGTTCATGTGGAAGAGGAGTGGGGCACCAAACCCGGTTCTCCGGATTAAAGTCCTGCTGCTCTTAAACACTACACCAAACTGGCCCTCCCATGAGAGAGCAAGAGAGAGAGCCACAGCTTTATGTGTGTCTTGATTTCTGGAGGAGGTTTTTCCACTGTCTGACTTGCCCATGCTTCCCCATTACACCCAGGGAATTGGATATCACCACTGCTGACAAGTTAAAAATGAAAGTCAGCTGGGAAGGGTTTCGAAGCACGGCCAGAAAAACAGCGGCCATTATCTGTTCTCAAAATAGAAGGTCTGCCATCGGGAGCACATATGCAGTCCCTCTTTCCACACTGTTTCAGTGTAGCTTTGCTATCTCCATGTCATAGGAAACTGGAGTCAAAGACAGAAATGTAAGCAAAGGCCTTTTCTGCACCAACAGCTTGCTCTGGAGAATCCGAGGAGTCAAGCCTTAAGGGTTGACTTTGCAGTTACACGCATTCCCTCTGCACTGGTTTCCCCCCCCCTCCAGTTTATTTATTTGTGTATTCTGTATACATTCTGCATCTACAAGCAAAACCCACATTTTTTGAGCTAACTGGCTGCCAGCCCTCCCCTCCCTCCCTCCCTTCTTCCCGCTGTGATTCTTCAAAAAGAAAGGGAAGGGAGGGGAAAATCCACGCCCCCACAGGCAAGACTGACACATTTCAGAGTGGGGAATCCCCTGGTCCTTTATATTGACTGATTCCTTCTTATGCCCTCTCTGTCTTTTTAAAAGTTTGCCTGAGTGGGAGGACACATCCTCTTTTGTCTTTGGAGAAGGAGGGAAAGAAAACAACAGGGAGGGAGCATCAACCTAAAAAGAGAGGGGCGGAAACAGGAGAGGGCAGTGGACTTAAATACCCACAGAAACAATTCTACCTTAGAAAGGATTAGTGATTCGAAGGTGGATGAGAACAAAGAATCACAGCAAAAGGAGTTTTGGTAGCTGCGGGACAACAGCATGCTGGAAGCAGTCTGAACGCAGATTCCTGTAAAACGAATGCAGAGACAAGAGAAAGCCCTGACACAAACTGGAAGTGAGAGCGGGAGGGAATGCCGAACGGAAGAATAAGACTAAGGTCATGGTCTTCAGGAACAGGGCAAAGATCCCCTTGGAGTATTCTTAGAAATCCAATTAAACAATGCAATTCATTTAAATACCTTGGCATTACTTTTAGAGAGACTCTAAACTGGTCTGCCCATGTTGCAGCAGTCAAATCATCAACACTAAGACTGGTCAGGTCCACCCTGAGCTTTTACTAGTCCAAGGGAGGTCGCCTTACAGACCCTGTTCTGAAACTATACAAGAGTAAGGTTATACCCCATCTCTTGTATGGAGTCGAAGTATGGGGATGGAATGACACCATCTTGGCCAGCCTTGAAGCAGTCCAGAATCATTTTCAAGGTGCATTCTAGCTCTCCCTAAGGGGTCTTCAGCTGCTCTGATGAGAGCTGAAACTGGTATCCCTTCTCTTAGGGCTCGGGCACACCTTACAATTATTAGATACTGGAAAAGAATGGAAAACTCACAAATTAACTCACTCAGTCACCAGTCCTTTAACCTGCTGTTAACCAAAGATCGGCAGCGCCATGATTTTCTTAACATTCATTCAAGATACTCCATCCCCGACGATCTTTTGGAAACATCAGTTGACAAATCCCAACTTAGAAACTGGATTTATGACTTTGACACCCGGCGAGACTGCTCTTTGATATTAAAATCAAAAGCAGCACCATGGTACAAACTAATTAAACTGGACCATACCAGAACTCCATATCCAGTTAACATCTCCAAATACAAACTTAGAGTGTCCTTTGGTTCCCTATGGTTCCAATCAATGCCAATGGCAATTTTGGAGGGCCGCTTTAATCAAATTCCATTGGCCCATTGTCTATGTATTTGTGGCACCCATGTAATCGAGGACTTACCTCGTTATATCCTCTTTTGCCCACTGTACTCCAGTCCGAGGGCTAAATTCTTAGCAAGTATTTTATCTGGTCTTAGTGTATACCCAGTTGAAGATCAAATCTCAGTTTTGTTATCTGACATTGATGCATATGTTTCTTACAGAGTTTCATTATTTGCCCTTGCTGCAAAGAATATACGTTCCAAGGTGGCAACGGAAAGGGAGATTATTGAAGTTACTGTATTAAATTAGTCACATTTTGTTACTGACTTTTGGTACTTTTGTATATTCTGATGTTAGCCTACACCTTGTTCATAATCTGTATTTTTATTACTGAGAGTTTTGTAACCTTGTAACGGCCAATGGCTAATTACAATAAACTGAACTGAACAGAAACTGAGGCAAAATAGGGGTGCAGAAAGGGGCTAAGACTTCCAAGGTAAATAAATCCCATTGGCCAATCCCATTTTCTGTGGGTTATCTGGTAACCCTGCTATGCTGCCAGCCTTGACTGGGATGGGTCAAAATTAGGGTTGCCAACTTCCAGCTGGAGATCTCCCACTTTTACCATTGACCTGCAGACAACCAAGTTCAGTTCCCCTGGACCAAATGACAGCTTTGGAGAGTGGAGTCTGTTGCACTGTGCCCTGCTGAAGTCCCCCCCCTCCAAACTTCACCATCTCTAGGCTCCAACCCCTAAATCCCGAGGTATTTCCAAGTCCAGAGAAGGCAGCCCCAGTCAAAATACACACCTAACAGGCAGAGCTAGATCTGCTTGCAGGGTTGCCAACCATGAGTGGGGGTTTCCCTGGAGATCTGGGGGGGGGGGTGGAGCCTGGGGAGGGTGGGCTTTGGTGAGGGGAGGGGTCTCGCTGGGCTATAATGCCATAGACTCCACCTTCCATAGCAGCCATTTACTCCAGGGGAACTCATCTCAGTCATTTGGAGATCTGTTGTAATCTCGGGAGATCTGCTGGCCTGAGAGGTTGGCAACCCTATCTGCTTGTCGTGGTTTTCAGAAGGCCAGAAAGTTGTCCAGTGAGCAACATTTGCTGCTACGATGCTGGTGGGATTATTATTGCATTATTGGTAGTTAGCCAGTTTCTAGTCGAGGGCTCCCCAACCTTTTGGACCCTGCAGGCACTTTTCAAATTCTGACCCAGTGTGGTAGGCACAGCTACAAATGGCTGCCGCAGCTTACCTCCAGCCATACAGTGAAGATCCTTTTGCTGCAACATTTTAAAAAAAAATCTACAAAGCCAATCGAACCTCCAATGTGGCTGTAGATTTTCCAGGCTAATGGAGGAGCTATGACATGCTAATGGAGGAGCTTTCCTGAGGAGATTCTTTTGCATATGGATTGGCTATTGAAATTCTAATCTTATCTGTAGTGGTGTTGTAAGAAGTAGAGCATTTTGTGTTTTTCATTTTTCCATTAGCATGTCATAGCCTGGGAGTTTCCCATCCCATTAGCTTGACTCAGCCCTACCCCACCTTCCTGAGTAGATATAAATGACCTGCCTACCATTTTTCTCCTTGCATTGACACAGAGAGTACTCCATCTTTCTGTGTTATACCTCTGAGGATGCCAGTCACAGCTGCTGGTGAAACGTCAGGTACTACAATGCCAAGACCACAGCCACACAGCCTGGAAAATCTACAACAACTAATGAACTCTGGCTGTGAATGCCTTTGACAACATATTGAACCTCCAATGGCTAGTCAGAAACTCCACTAAGCAAAGCCATGACCTGGCCACTCCCACTTTCCAAAAACACTTGGCAGACACCAGTAGAAGAAGAAGAAGAAGAGATTGGATTTATATCCCACCCTTCACTCACTTAAGAGTCTCAGAGCGGCTTACAAACTCCTTTCCCTTCCCCTCCCCACAACAGACACCCTGTGAGGTAGGTGGGGCTGAGAGAGCTCTTTCCAGAGCTGTCCTTGAGAGAACAGCTGGTACAGAGCTATGGCTTGCCCAAGGTCATCCAGCAGGTGCAAGTGGAGGAGTGGGGAATCAAACCTGGTTCTCCCAGATTAGAGTCCGCGCACTTAACCACTACACCAAACTGGCTCTCAGTAAAGGGACCCTGCCCTAGTCTGTGATTTCCTTGTGTATTTCTAAGCAATATTTTCCATTTTATTTTTTCATGCAAAGGCTCAGCTAGGAATGAGAGGATTTCCCCATTCTTTATTGTTCCAGAAATCCTTCTCTGCAATACAAAGAGCATCTAAGTCAGTTATCTTCCGATTAGACTTGAGAGCACTTCTAATTTCCCTCTGCTGCTGCTTGGCCAACTCAGCCTGACGAGCTTGTATAATAGTCTATTGAAGCATTAACTCAAGATCCAGCCGTAATCCATGAGAGAACGCATCAGTCTTCTAAAGATATACTGTAAAGTGCTCCCTTCTTTCAGGGTCCCATCTTTTCGCAGGATTTGGCCAGAGTGTACCATGATGTACTCAAGATATTCGTAGGCTGTGGGTATCCCTGGTGGCAGAGGCCTGTGCATAAATCAGATGTCCCTTTTGTCTATTAATTAGACCAGGGATTCCCAACCTTTGAACCTGCAGACAACACTGGAATGCTGACACAGGGTGGTGAATGCAACTACAAAATGGCTGCTGCGGGAGAGCGGGAGTGCCGTCAGGCATAACTCTAACACTAACTCTACAACATTTCAATAACAATAACACCACCCCCATCAAAGAGGTAATACCTGTCGCCATCTGTGCCACCAATGCAGGGATGCTGGAACGCCTACCAGTTTGACTCACATCATGTTTGCCAGCCGTGAACAAGGAGCCGGTTTTTTGAAGGACTGTTCCTTAACCCATTACAGGCTGTTCAGCAGGTTGCCTCGACTACTCATTCCTAACTGTACAGCATGGTGCCATCGACTTTTCACACACAGGAGCCAGTGTGGTGTAGTGGTTAGGAGCCAACTCTAATCTGGGAGAACCGGGTTTGATCCCCCACTCCTCCACTTGCAGCTGCTGGATGACCTTGGGCAAGCCGTAGTTCTGTCAGAACTGTTCTCTCAAGGACAGTTCTGGAAAGAGCTCCCTCAGCCTCACCTGTCTCACAGGGTGCCCATTGTGGGGAGGGGAAGGGAAAGGAATTTGTAAGCCGCTCTGGGACTACAAGTGAAGGGCAGGGTATGAATCCCATCTCTTCTTCCTCTTCTTTTTCTGTGAGGCTTTCTGTCTTCTGGAGATTCTGGGAGATCCGCAGGCCCCACCTGGAGGCTGGCAACCGTATGCAGAACTTCCAGTCAAGTAAGAGATTCCGTGTTTCCAGACCTTTGTTTTGCAAACTCACCTTATTCACGGGGCCCGCTGATCATCAAGCCCAGCTCCTTGTCACAGCCATGATGGGTTCACGGCGGCATTTCAAGTTAGCTTTGTGTCTGCGGCAGCACGCATTGTGTTCGCACAAGCTCCGAACAGACTGAGCTCCCAGGTGGCCGGGTGAGAATGCATCAAGTATTTGAAATGCAATTAAGACAAACAAACATGTTCTGCTGTGAGAGTCAGGCAGACGGGGAAACGGGAAGAGCTAGAACTCTAGAGAGACCAGCCGCGCCACTCCCCCTATTCCCAGAACAGCAGAGCTGGAACTGCCAAGGAAAGTATCTCTTTAGTAAGCCTCCCCCCCCCCTTCATACATGAAACAGCCTTATGAAACCACTGCTCCATCCAGGTTGTCCACTCAGACTGGCAGTCGCTCTCCAGGGTCTCAGGCAGAGGTCTTGCACGTCACTTGCTGCCTGGTCATTTTAGCTGGAGATGCCGGGAATCGAACCAGGGACCTTCCGCATGCCAAGCAGAGGCTCTGCCACTGAGCCACATCCCCTCCCCCAGGACACGTGAATCTGCCTCAAGCCCCTGCTTCCCACTCTGAACGTGGCTCCAGTCTGAAAATGTTACTTGTAACTTTCAGGGGTTCTCAGCACTGCTTGGAAGGGCTGGATGGGTGCTCAAATCGCCCTGCAGCAGGCAGAGCCAAGTGGAGCACCTACAGTTGCCAACTCTGGGGTGGGAAATTCCTAGAGATGTGGGGGTGGATCCTGAGGAGGGTAGAGTTTGGGGAGGATGCTCAACTAGACAGTGATGCCATTGGGTCCACCCTCCAAAGCAGCCTGTTCCTCCAGAGAAACTGTAGTCTGGAGATCAGTTGTACTTCTGAGAGATCTCTGGGCCCCACCTGGAGGTTGGCAACCCTAGGAACAGCCCTGTGGTGCTGGCTGTGCTGCTGTGGTATTGGCTTGGTTGGTCCACTTTGAAAGGCAGTTTGGTGTAGTGGTTAGGAGCCGACTCTAATCTGGGAGAACCAGGTTTGATTCACCACGCCTCCACTTGCAGCTGCTGGTGTGACCTTGGGTCAGTCACAAGTTCTCTCAGAGCTGTTCTCTCAAGAGCAGTCCTCAAAACAGCTCTCTCAGCCCCACTTACCTCACAGGGCATCTGCTGTGGGGAGAGAAAGGGAAGGAGACTGTAAGCCGCTTTGAGACCCTGAGTGAAGGGCAGGATATAAATCCAATCTCCTCTTCCTCCTCCTCCTCTTCTTCCTTCCCTCCCCCCCCCGGCTATGCCTGGTATTCCAGGGCATCAATCCAGGGGGAACTTGCCAAGGAAAATTAAAGGGCCAGGCTGGCCCTGTGAGCTTGTAGTTAAAATTCCTACAAGATTTACCGCATAATGCTATGCATGCTTACTCGGAAGTCAGCTCCTCTAGGTTCAAGGGAATTACTTCCAAGTAAGTGTGGACCCATAAGCATTGGCCTCTGCAGTAATTTAAGATTAAGCACCACTGGATTCAGTGAGGCTAACTCGTAAGTAAACATGCACAAGATTACAGCCTTGGTTAATTAATATCGCCAATTAATTAGGCAGCAAACTGTCAAAAGAAACATTAAGAATTAATACTGCTCGCAAAATGCTGCAGGTGGCAGGTGGCCGCGTAGTGACGGAGGCCTTTCTCTTCCAAGGCGGTGCCTGCTGAGAGACCAACATGAGTAATCAAATAAAAACAAAGATTGTTTGGCCTCATCAGAATGATGTTATTCAGAAGCAGTTATAACCGATTAACCAGGAACAGCTCACACAGTCTGCCAGTGACGGTTTCTTCAGTCTGCTAATTGCTCTGTTTACTGTATTTTGGTGCCGCCTTTCTTCTGTGGAGTTCAGGACACCTCACACGCCACCCCCCTGCGCCATTTTACCCTCCCAAAAACTCTGCGAGGAAGGTGAGGCAGAGATCTGGTCACTGGGCCACAATCCCTGGCAGTTTGGGTAGCCAACCTCCAGCTGAGAAATCCCAAGCCTATTTGTGTGTTTGTGGGTGTGTCTTAGTGTGGAACTTCCTCACAACCCCCCAAAACAGGGTTGCCAACCTCCAGGTGTGGCCTAGTGATCTCCCAGAATTACAACTGATCTCCAGACAACAGAGATAATCTCCCCTGGAGGAAATGGCTGCTTTGAAGGGTGGATTCTATGGTATTATACCCCTTCCCTCCCCAAACCTCACCCTCTTCAGCCTCCACCCCCAAATCTCCTGGAATTTCCCAGCTTGGCAATGGCAACCCTAGCTTCTTAGCTAAGCTGAGAGAGGATTTTGTTGGAAGTTCCAGATGCGATGTCCCCTGTCTCAGACCTCCGGACTGAGTGGCAAGAGAGGCTAGATAGCTAGATAGGTACACTTACCTTTCTTCCTATATCTCCTCTTCTGCCACTGTCCCCTTTGAAATGCAGACTGTGTTCTCAGGGACCAACCTCCCTTTCCTGCTTCTCTCTGTCTCTGAATGGAGACTTGCTCTCTACCTGCAGTCCTCTCCTCGGACCATGAGGCAATTGGGCCTCTCGCCATCCACCTCCATCCTTTAGCTAGTCAGTTAGTAATCTATCGATCTCTCCTCTTTCCTATCCAAAGTGTACTTCTCAAATAAAAGAGAGGAGTAGGTCTCTTCTAAACTTGCAGTGTGGCTCTGTGTAGCTTTGTAAGCTCAGTAACCTGGTAAAATGACGCTCCTGCATTTGTAGCTTTATTTAAGCACTCTGCTAATTAATGGTGACTGGACTAACCAAACCAGTTAACCTCAATAGATTTCAGCCTGGTGAAGTTTAACAGCCTAACTCTAACTACACTGGGATGTTTGCCTCGGTGAGCCAGTTTGGTGTAGTGGTTAAGTGCGTGGACTCTAATCTGGGAGAACCGGGTTTGATTCCCCACTCCTCCACTGGTACCTGCTGGATGACCTTGGGCAAGCCGTAGCTCTGTCAGAGCTGTTCTTGAAAAAGAGCTCTGTTAGAGCTCTTTCAGCCCCACCTGCCTCACAGGGTGTCTGTTGTGGGGAGGGGAGGGGAAGGGGAAAGGAGTTTGAAAGCCACTTGGGTCGCGAAGGGTGGGGTGTAAATCCAGTCTCTTCTTCTCTCCTTCTTCTTCAGCCAGAGGCAGTCTTGGGAAATCTGGCAAATGTAGTTAAGATCTTCCAAACAACCAGTGCCACAGAAGCTGATGGGGACACACTTTTGCCCTTGTCTCCAAAGCAAAACTCTGCTCCAAGGAATTTTGCTACCGACCACCAACCTTCCTCCATTGCTTTATGAATGTAATCAGGAACAGGAGATGGTGAGATTTGGCTGAGTTAAGAAAGAACACACAAAAAAATCAAGGATGAAGGATGAGGTCATAAACCACAGGGGTAGAGACGAAATCCCCAGCTTTGCAGCCATCGGATCCCAAACCCATCCTTCTAAGAAGGTGCCGGCTTCCAATTTTAAATAAATACAGACTTTCATAGACTTTTTGATGTGGGAATATCTTTTTTCTTCTGGTTGTAGAAAACCAGTTAACGCACTGCAGCACAGGCTGTTGTTTTGGGTCCAACGCTATATACTCAATCAAGAGAGCATAAAAATGTAAGAATATAAGAAATGGCCTTGCTGGATCAACTCAGTAGTTCTGCGCAGCTGCTGCTAATACTGACCATGAATACCAATGGCCAGATTCAGTATAAGGCAGCTTTGTGTGTGTCCATGTATTTCTTTGGTATAGTGGTTAAGAGCATGGACTCTACTCTGGGAGAACTGGGTTTGATTCCCCACTCCTCCACATGTAGCTGCTGGTGTGACCTTATGTCAGTCACAAGTTCTTTCAGAGCTGTTCTCTCAAGGGCAGTCCTTAAAAGAGCTCTCTCAACCTCTCCTACCCCACAGGGTGTCTGTTGTGGGGAGGGGAAGGGAACGGAGAT
This sequence comes from Lepidodactylus listeri, assembly GCA_029233225.1. Classification (NCBI taxonomy): domain Eukaryota; kingdom Metazoa; phylum Chordata; class Lepidosauria; order Squamata; family Gekkonidae; genus Lepidodactylus; species Lepidodactylus listeri. The sequence goes on along the minus strand of JARCFY010000014.1, from coordinate 71,588,410 downwards.
CGTAAGCCGCTCGGAGACCCCTCCGGGTAGTGAAGGGTGGGGTATAAATCCAGCCTCTTCTCTTCTTCCTCTTCTTCTTGCTCCCACCATCTGGTATTCTGCCTCCAAGCTTGGAGGTTCCTTTCTTTCCTATCATGGCTAGTCCTTGCCAATCTGTTCTCAGAGCACAGACTTTTCAGTTCTTTAAAAATCACTTAATGGCTTGACTACAAGTTCCTGCATTTCGAGAGGCAGACAACAACCTCGGCCTACTCAGTCTCTCCACACTGCTCACGGCATTATCATTTATGCTGAAGTAAACTATAGATATCAAAAGGGTGTGCTGTTACCCAGAATGGTGGCTAAGCCACACACACACACACACACACACACACACACACACACACACACACACACACAGAGTAGTCTGCCACTTTATGAATTGCAAGCAGTTGAACACACTGACACAATTTAAAAACCCGAATGATCTATTACAAATCCATTAAAATAAACCCACAGGATTTAAGCTCAGTGTTCAAACACGCAGATAAAAACCATTGCAACATTTTCCGAAAAGCAACAGTGACATTCAGGAGGAAGTTAGTTCCAGAGGAGAGGGAATGCTACAGAGAGGTAAAAGGTAAAGGTTTCCTTTGCTCAAAAGCTAGTCAATCCGACTCTAGGGTTGTGGTGCTCATCTCTGTTTTCAAGCCAAAGAGCCAGCGCTGTCCGCAGACCTTTCCCATGGTCATGTGGCCAGCATGACTAAGTGCTGAGGCACACGGAATGCTGTTCCCTTCCCACCAAGGTGGTACCTATTTATCTACTTGTAATTTCTTGCTTTCGAACTGCCAGGCTGGCAGGAGCTGGAGCCAGAGATGGGAGCTGACATAAAAATGGGGGCGGGGGGGGGGACTTATATGAGAATTTGAGGGCTGCTAGCCTCCAGGTGGGGCCAAGAGTTCTTCTTCAAATCATAACCAGTCTCCAGACTCCAGGGGCTCAGTTCTCCCAGAGTTGGCACACCCACTAGGGAGTGCTAGGAAATTCCCTTGGGCACCAGATGCGGAGGGGCACCAACCAGCGCTGTGCCCCCCAAGGCTGGAGAAGATGTGTGGCCTGCCATTGTGTGGGAGACGAGGGTGGTGGCTTCTTGCCATGCCTGGTAGAAGGGAGTGGTGTTTAAGGTTGCCAAATTCCAGGTGGGGCCTGGAGATCACCTGGAATTCCAATTGATTTCCAGACAAGAGAGAGCTGTTCCCGCCTGGAGAAAATGGCTGTTTTGGAGGATGAAATCTATGGCATTATACCTTGCTGAGTTCTTACCCCTCCCCAAACCCATCCCTCTCTAAGTTCCGCCCTCAAAATGTCCAGGAACCTTGTTTCCCAACCTTGAGCTGGCAAGCCTAGAGGCATTGCCCAGGGAACAAAAGAAAGCGGGGGGGGGCATGTGAGGGCAATGCCCCACACCGATGAGTGCTGCCCCCTCAAACAAAAAATTCAAAGAAATTAACATTTTTTTAAAAAAAAAATAATGAAAAATGTAAGCTGCACGTGTGGTTTCCAAAATGACCCCGGGCACAGTCAGAGAAGCTTCAGTCTCATTTTCTTTTTTCTGGACTGAAACATGAATAGGTTTTGAAAAATGCAAACAAATTAAAATAAAATTGCAAAAAATAAAATGCAAAAGAGAGAGAGTCGGAGATCCCCCTCCCCCCCCCCCCCAGCTCACACAGAAAAGCAGCCTGGAATCGAGTCTCTCCAATCGAAAGGATTAGAGAGCTAGAGGAGGACTGGAGCTGGAGCTGCTGTTTCCGCTGCGGCAAGAGAAGCAGCAGTCGTGGCCAGGGTGCCCCCCCCCCATTTCCCCATGCCCAGCCAACCAAATTTGTCTGGCTATGCCCCTGGCTAGTGCTGGCCCAAAGTCTTCAAGGAGAAAATGGCAGTTTTGAAATTGATTGGGAAGTTGCCCATACAGTTTCCCTCCTTCTGCTCATAGTCTCAGGCTATCTACCAGAACCCTGTATGGTTATTCAATTGTGCAGAGGGGGTTCTGCCTATGCCTTCTGCACACACACACACAGCTCTGTTCAGTCCAACAGCTGATGCGGGGGGGAGGTGGCTGTGAATTCCTTCAATGTGCAGTGGGGCTGGACTAGATGACCCTCGGGATCCCTTCCAGCTCTATGTTTCTATGAACATCATCAGCTGGTCAATGTTCTGATTTCCTTCATCCCCCTCAACACATTCACTAAACATGTGAAAAGAGCTAGAAACGAAAGACACACGCATATGTAGTCTAGCTGGAAGAACCTTCCAGAGATGTCAGAGGGGGGGAGAGAGAGAAACACCGTGTGTTTTAACAAAAGCATAGGGTTTTTTTAAAGATCTTTAAGATCCAACACAAAACAGCAAATGTTGAAGATCTAACAACCCCAAGATCCAAGCAAGAGTCCCCCTTTAATGTCCTCGAATTCGACAGCGACTCTACTTTTTCTCACTAATGAGACGTGGAAAGCCAAATCAAGCCGGCTTTGCAAGTCAGATAAAGGAACATTTTGATGCTCATCTACTTAACACTCGACTAACCTTTTTATGATTTCCTTTTGAACAATGTTCGTGGCTTCCTACTCGTCTTCTAACTTAGGGGGGTCTTCTGATTTGATCTGGCTCCGTCTGACGCCTCCCTGGCTGCTTCTGAGGCTCCTGCTTTGAGGCCAATGAAAGGACGCATCCCTTCATACTTCAGTGGCATGCAGCTACAGGGTTGCCAACTCTGGGTTGGAAAATTTCTGGAAATTTGGGGGATGGAGCCTTGGGAGGGACCTCAGTGCTGTATGATGACATAGGTTCCATCCGCCAAATCTGCTGTTTTCTCCAGGGATGAGTTGTAATTCTGGGAGGTCTCCAGGTCCTACTGTCATTTGGGAAGACAAAGAAGAAGAGGAAGAGGAGGAGGAGGAAGAAGAGGAGGAGGAGGAGAATGGTTTCATGCCCCACTTTTCTCTACCTTAAGTGGCTTACAATCAAATCCCCCCTCCACCACAACAGGCACCTTGTGAGACAGGTGGGGCCGAGAGAGTTCAGAGAAAATGGTGACTAGCCCAAGGTCACCCAGCAGGCTTCATGGGTAGGAGGCGTGGGGAATCAAACCCGCTTCTCCAGATCAGAGTCCGCCACTCTGAACCACTACACTACGCTGGCTCTCTATGTTGATCAAGATAATTCAGTGCGTGGTCCACGATAACTGCTTACCTTGGAGTAATAAGGATAGGTCACACTGGAGTAAATTCACCAAAGTCTATTTGCAAGTGCATGGTACATTATCCACTAATCATATGAAAAAATGCAGAATAGGAAGTAGTACAGACGAATGATATTTCCACAAAGGAGCACATACAAATGGAAAATCACGACAGATAAGACAAGGATGAGATCCTGGGTACACCCTCATTTCGCTTCTCTCACAGTGTGTTCTTCAGATTACATAAAGAATAGATAGAGCACAAACAGTGTTCCCTCTAAGCTGAGTTAGTGTGAGCTAGCTCACGGTTTTCTTAGCCTCCAGCTCACACATTCTTGTCTTTGCCCAGGAAGAATTGCTGCAGAGCAAACTGATTGATGTAGCAGCCAAATTGCTCGCTCACAACTTTCATGCCAGTAGCTTACGAAGTAGAATTTTTGCTCACTAGACTTCACAGCTAAGAGGGAGCATTGATCACAAATACCATAAACTCCTAACAGCGGGATTGGCTGCCCATCTGAACGCAGCCTGAGAGACTGGGGGCCTTTTCTCACTAGCTTTCCCCCGCGGTTTACACCGAAGCTAGCACCGGAGCTTCTGGTCAGTTTCCCACCATTTGCTCCCTGCTCACAATTTCCTCCAGAGTATCACTGCTCTGCTCCGGAGCTTCCCTGGAGCAAGAAAATCCTGCTGGAACAGGATTTTCTTGCTCCAGGGAAGCTCCGGAGCAGAGCAGTGATACTCTGGAGGAAATTGTGAGCAGGGAGCAAATGGTGGGAAACTGACCAGAAGCTCCGGTGCTAGCTTCGGTGTAAACCGCGGGGGAAAGCTAGTGAGAAAACGCCCTCTGATTTCACATTTGCCAGTTGCCTCTCGTTCTCTCCAGAATTTCCCCTCCCAGTTTCCTCCGGAGTATTTTCTTCATTTTCCCACTTGGAACCTCAGCCCTTTCGATATAGCGTGACAAAGGGTTTTCTCCAAAAAATGTACAGGGGCAGCCCTGATGAAAGGCGGGCGAGTGGGCATGTTTTCATTTTGGGTTCTCCCCCAGAGCAAACAGGAAAATCCTCTAAAAACAGGATTTGTTTGCTCCAGGGAAACTCCGGTGCAGCAGGGCGATACTCCAGAGCAAAACGTGAGCCCGGAGCAACTGGTGTGAAATCGACCAGAAGCTCCGGTGCAAGCATGAGGGCAAACCTAGGGCAAACACTAGTGCGAAATCGGCCTCTGTGTCCTCATGGAGATGGGTTCAGAGGGCAGCCATGTCGGCCAGCAGTAAAACAGCCAAATTCAAGTCCCGCAGCACCTTACTGACCTACAAGATTTTGGGGTATAAGCTTTTGAGAGCCCCTTGGACTCTGACAAAGGGAGTTCTGACTCTTAAAGCTTACGCCTCAAAAATCTTGTTGGTCTCTAACGTGGTACTGGCTGCGAATGAAGCTGTTCAGTATTCTCATGGTAATTAATGAAGGCAGAGATAATAATAACAAATATCAAAGTAATGGCAAGTCTACTCTCTATTTACTTAATGCATTTATTAGCATTCAGTAAGTCTGTTCAGTACACCAGGTCCCAGGCTCTTAAATTTTTTTTTAAAATTTAATTGAAGAACTGTATTACTTGCAACAAAAAGGGTACATAAATTGTATATCACATCATCTTCTAATGTATAAAGTAAATTATATCAATTCAACTTATATGTCCTTACATTATATTTATATCTCTTTACGTAAGCGGTGTTCTTTTTTCGTTCTTCCAAAATGATCATTAATTATGCATTGAAACATACACGGTAATTATTAGCTTCCCAAGTTCCAGCATCTTCTATCTTCTTGTTTTTATCCAATAATAAAGTTGATTAACTGATAAAGTATACATTGGACCCCAAAAAACCATTGGGTCTATAGAAGCTTACAGTGTAAGGCTGAGGACAGACTGGCAATGTAAAGCGGGACAGCCCCACGTTGAAAGTGGAAGAAGGGAGCACGTTCAGACATGTGCATCTGTCCATCGGCTCCGTTTCGCACTTACCTGTCTCCCACTCGCTTTCCATCCGCTTTAACAGGACACCGGGAGAAACCGGTGTCCAGGGGCCGTCTTACACTTGCCTCCCGCTTCCAGGCAGTGTGAACCGGAAGAAGGCGGGAGGCAAGCGGAGGCGGCAGTGTGAACGTGGCGTTTTGGCAATTTGCGCCTGTGCGCATGCGCAAATTGCCAAAACAGCCCTATCACGAGCTGCGGAGGCCGGCCCACGTGGGGCCACTCCGCAGCAGTCTGAACACTCCATATCGGCACCGTTGCACAATACACCGGCCGGTGTGAACGGCCAACCCCGGGGAGTTTTTCCCCCGCAGCAGTTTCCTCCACATTCATCTCGCTCCAGATTGCCAGTCTGTCCTCAGCCTAAGTTAGGGGAGAGCCTTCTCCTCCATCCCATGACCTCCAATATGAGAGCCCATACCTGTCTGCTCCTCAGGCCTCCCAGCCCCCCAAACTTTATATCTATTGAGCTAATAAATATGTAGCTTGCTACATTACAAAATTACATCCCAGGCTCTGATCATCAGCTTCAAGCCCTAGAACCTCTGATGGCCTCCTTATATCCCCGGATTGTTTTCAGTTGCTCCTCACAGTAGCTCGTTGGGTGGGCAGTAAGATTTCCTCCACCCCACTGCAAAAGAAAAGCTTGCTAAGGCAAGGAGCAAATTGCACATCAAATGGACACTAAAGCAAAAGTGATACGTGCATTCCAAAGCACAGGAAAGTCGGGACCGATGCTCCTGCACAGCCGTCCACCCGCTAACACGCCTGACATGGGCAACTTTGAAATTGCCTTTCTGTTTGCCGTACCTGCTCGTCAATAGTGAGAGAGGAATTGAGAAGTACTTGATGCCGCACATTCATCTGTGGACCCGGGTAGGCAACATCTGCAGTACGCAGCGAACAAAAGGCAGCTTCCACAAGAGGGGCTCCATGCGCCAACTTGCTCGAGTCCAGCCTATGGTGGATATACGAAGGCAGTGTAACACAGACCAATCAAAGACAGTAATTGGCTTGCATAACTGAAATCCTGACTCAGGTGCTGTGGAGCTTGAGAAATCTTTCCAACAAGCATTAAGGACTCTATTTCCCCTTGATCTGGAGCATCTCAGATATGTTGAGAGAGGAGAAAGAAGCGAGCCCCGCATGCAAGTTGCCATGGCTCCTTGTCATTCTCTTGTTGGTCACACTGTGGTTCTGTTCACTTCCTGAAACAGTTTGAATTACCCTGGCCAGCCCCGAACACTTCAGTTCCATTTTCTCAGCTCAACGGGCAACTCGGCAAGAGCCTCTTGATGTGAGGCTTCTGCTCAAAGTAGTCAAGGATCAGATCTTTGTTGATGAAACACAGTTCTTTATTTCCAATTTCTACATTGGTACAGGTCCTCGGATTATTGTCAGAGATTACGCATACAATAGAAGCAGGTCTAATATACCCTTCAGAACAATTTGAATTGCCCATAGGTAACCAATCACCAAAGGGGAAAAACGGCGGGCAAAAGGGGTCTCTGGCCGTTTGCTTCCCACAGGAAAGCTGTAAATTTCCCTTCCCAAACCAGACCCCTCAGATGTAACCATATTCACATAACAAATGCTTCCCTCAAGGCTTTCGCACGTTGATAAGAAATAGTCCCTGTCCTCCCCTTGTCTTCCCAGCCGGGATGAATGGAATGCGGAGGCAGGAGTGTGAGAGGCCCATTGTTCCCATGCTTTGAAGTTGTCACTCTCCCGGGCAAACAGTTACATAGACCAGGCCTGGTCAAAGCCATAAACTGGGGTCACATAGTATACATTACCTAGTGGGCATAGGAGCAACTAATAGCAATAGGCGTGAGTACAAAATGGGTGCAGGCACAGGTTACAATACTTAGCAGCATAGCAATAGGCATGAGTATAAAATGGATGCAGGCACAGGTTACAATACATAGCAGCATAGCAACAGGTTACAAGGTTAGCAGAAGATCCCAGAAACCATTGTCTGAATCTGCAGATTCTGACACACTGCCACCCCGAAAATAAATCTACCCGGGTTTGTCAGGAAATTTCTTATGAAAAGCTTTAACTAACTTAGGAGCATGCACATGTTCAGAACGAACCCACTCGTTTTGTTCCGAGCCAAAGTCTACCCATCTAACTAAGTATAATAAGTGGCCCCTACGCATTTTTGAATCAAGGATTTCAGAAATTTCAAAATGGGGTGCCTCCCCGTTCATCAGTGGAGGAGGAGTCGGAGGAACTGGATGCCAAGCATTCGGCCCAGGATTCTTCTTCAGCAAGCTGAAATGAAAAACAGGGTGCACAGAACTCAGTGATTTGGGCAATCCAGTTCAAAAGACACATCAGAGATTTTACGCAACACTTTGTAAGGCCCAACATATTTCCACCCTAATTTTCTACTGGGTTGTAATCCATGTATGTTCTTTGTGGACAAGTAAACTGAATCCCCTGGCTGTAAGTCCCAGCCCTCTGCTCTGCCACGGTCTGCATATTTCTTGTAGTCCTCTTTAGCCTTGTCCAGCGTCTTAGCTATCAGGGGCCATGAGTCTTGCAGTGTTGCCCACCACCGCTTAAAGTCCGTGTGTGGGGGGGGGGTGTTTGGCGTGCTCTCTATGGTGGGCAGAGGTTTTCCTTCAAAGCCGCCCATCGCCATGAACGGGGATACGCCTGTAGACGAATGAATAGCATTGTTGTAGCTATATTCTGCAAATGGCAGTAGTTCAACCCAATTATCCTGATGGTAGTTAGTGTAACACCTTAGGAACTGTTCCAGTATTTGATTAGTTCGTTCGGACTGGCCATCGGTCTCTGGATGGTACCCCGAGCTTAAGGCTGGTTCAATGTCCATTAGCGTCAGAAGCTCCCGCCAGAAGTTGGCAACGAACTGACTGCCCCGATCGGATACTACGCGCTTGGGAAAAGCGTGCAACTTTATCACGTGGTTGAAAAAAGCCTTAGCCATCCCCTTTGCCGTCGGTAGCTGCTTAAACGGAGTAAAATGAGCTTGCTTCGAGAACATGTCCACCACTACCCAAATTACGGTTTTTCCTTTCGAGGGTGGCAGGTTGGTGATGAAGTCCATGGCTATCGCTTCCCATGGGCGAGAGGGGGTGGGCAGCGGGTGCAACAGTCCCGGGACCTTCCCTCCCCTTCTTTTGCACATTAAACAGGTCTGGCAGGCAGTTACAAAGTCCGAGACATCTTTGCGCATGCCTCTGGACTAAACTGCCTCTGGACTAAATTAAGCGTTTTCAGGAACCCAAAATGCCCCGCCAGTTTGGATGAATGACAAGTCAGCAATATGTCCTTTCGCCTAGCTCGAGGTACCACTAGTTTATCCCCATGGTACCAGCACTTGTTTTCCCGGAGGGAGCACTCCTCTAGGTTTTCCAACTCTTCGACTTCTTCTGGAGAGTAATCCCCCCCCCAGTCATTTTCCCACGACTCTACTGCTGCTTGCTTACTCTGACTCCTGGTGGTGACAGCTCCTCCCAACTGCTGGGGGGAGAACACGGAGTCGAACACCTCTTCCTTTTGGCTCTCGTGCTGGGGCAATCGGGAAAGCGCGTCTGCTAACTAATTGGCTTTCCCGGGGAAGTGTTTGAGCACAAAATTGAATTTTGAGAAAAAATCGGCCCATCGGAGCTGCTTCGCATTTAAGGATCTCTGGGTGCGCAAGGCTTCCAGATTTTTGTGATCCGTCCAAATTTCAAATGGGGTCTGCGCTCCCTCTAGCCAATGTCGCCAAGTGGTGAGGGCCAGTCGGATAGCCACTGCCTCTTTGTCCCACACTGACCAATTCCTTTCTGTTTCATTAAACTTTTTCGAGATGTATGCAAGAGGGTGCAGTTTCCCATCCAGACCCTTCTGCAGGATGGCCCCCCCCCATGGCCACATCTGAGGCGTCTACGTGCACCACGAATTCTTTGGTTTCGTCGGGGTGTGCCAGGATGGGCTCCGAGGTGAAAAGGGTCTTAAGAGCATCAAACGCCCTTTGGCACTCCCCAGTCCAGGCTATTCTTTCCCCGGGCTTCCCTGCTTCTGGGCCCCTCCCCTTCGTTTTTAGCAGTTCAGTTAGCGGGAGGGTGACTGTGGCAAAGTCTTTTATGAAGGTGCAGTAGAAGTTACAAAATCCTAAAAGGCTCTGGAGCTGTTTCCTCGTTCGGGGGGCTTCCCACTGCACCACGGCCTCTACCTTGGCAGGGTCCATCTCCAGTCCTTTCTGGGAAATGCGGTACCCTAAGAAGTCTACCGAGTCTCTGTGGAATTCGCATTTTGACAACTTTGCATACAACTGGTTTTTTAGCAGGGTTGACAGCACTTCCCTGACCAACTGCACGTGCTCTTTCTTATCAGCAGAGTAGATCAAGATATCATCTAAGTAACATAACACCCCCTTGAATAAATACTTGTGCAACACTTCATTTATTAAACTCATAAAGACCCCGGGCGCGCCACTTAAGCCGAACGGCATCACCAGGTACTCAAACTGGCCCAATGGGGTGTTAAACGCAGTCTTGAATTCGTCCCCCTCCCTGATGCGCACCCGAAAATACGTGTCTTGGAGATCCAACTTAGTAAAGACTTTTCCTTTAGCTGCTTCCGTTAACAAGTCTTTAATCAGGGGAAGGGGGTAGGCATTGGAGGCAGACACGGCATTTAATCCTCGGTAGTCCGTACACAGCCGCAGCCTCCCGTCTTTCTTTTTCCTGAAGAGGACAGGGGCCGCGAATGGGGACTTAGCAGGGCGGATGAACCCTCGCTCCACATTCTTGTCTAAGAACTTCCGTAGCTCCTCCCGCTCCAGAGGGCTCATAGAATAAAGCTTTCCCTTTGGTAACTTCTCTCCCGGGATCAGCTCTATGGCACAATCCGACAGTCTGTGGGGGGGTAGCTCATCGACCTCGGTTTCACTGAACACTCCCATTAAGTCTCGATATTCCCGGGGGACTGCAGAGGGCACCAGCATGAGTGCCGTCGCCCAGAGGGGTGCCGGGGGACCCGCTCCCCACCCCGCGTCCCACTTATGGTTTTGGCACTTCTCATCCACCCAGGAGATTTTCCCTTCACTCCATTTGATATAGGGGTCATGAGAGCTTAGCCAGGGACTCCCCAGCACCATGGGGAATTGGGTATTCGGGGTGATGACGAAAGCTCTCCTCTCCCAGTGCTCCCCAGTCCCCACAATCAGTCTCTCGGTCTCGGCCACACACGCCTCTTTCATTTCCGATCCGTCCATTTGAGTGAACGTGAGCGGCTCCCCCAACGGGGCGACCTTAGGTCCTAGCCCCTCCACTACCAAAGGGCTAATCAAGTCCCGGGCACACCCAGAGTCAATTAAAGCTCGGACACGGACATGGGTCCCGGTCCCGGGGGCTATCACAGTCACTACCATATACAGTATGGTATATTACCCTTCCAGCTGTAATGCCCGGGGCTTGAACGAGGTCTTCCCTTTACTAGGGGTGCTCCCGGCTACCGGGTGGAGGTCTTGGGGACTTTTCCCCCTCCACGGGGGCACGCCGAGGCGAAGTGACCGCTCTCCCCGCATCTCATGCAGAGCCCCTGCTTGAAGCGGGCGTCCCGGATCTCTTGGATGTTCGGCTTGGGCTTTGCTTTTTGAGCCGCTTTGGCTTGGGCAGTTGCTGAAGTTCCCATCTTGATGAGGGTGAAGCGTTCCTCCACGTCCGCGGCTGCTCTCATCCAGGTGGCCAGTGAGCCCGGTCTTCCCCCTCGTAGCACCGTCTCGTACACCTCGGGACTCAGGCCCTCCCGGTATTTTTCTATGAACAGATCTTGGGTCCAGCCGCGAATCTTGGCCGCTATACACCGGAACTTGTCGGTGTAGTCCCTCACCGAGGACCGCCCCTGGGTCAGCCTCCGCAACTGGTTCCGAGCCTTCTCTTCTCCCAGGGGGTCCTCATAGTGGTGTCGGAGGGCCCACATGAAGTTGTGCACGGAGCGTAGCTCAGGCCCGGGGGCGTTGTGCAGGCTCACGTACCAGTCGCTGGCGGTGTCCCTCAGCTTGGACCCGATGTAGCCAATCCGGTCCCTCTCGGTGGGGTAGAGGTGTCCCCATGTGTCTAGGAACCGCTCGATCTCTAGGAGAAAGAACCACAGCTTCTCGGGGTCCCCATCGAAAGTAGCCGTCAACGGATCGGCGGAGGCCGGGCGAACCATTGGCCCTGCCGGCACTGGGGCCGGCGCAGGTACGGGTGTGGGCACCGGACGGGGAACGGGCTGCGGGACCTGTGGCAGCACTTGCAGCGGAACGACTCCCGCGGGGACTCCTCCGGGGGGAACCGCCGGCTGCGGGACTCCCCCTCCTGGGGGTCCTACCCCTGCCGGGGCTGGGCGAGCTGCTTGCATAGCCGTCAGGGCATCTCGAAACTGGTACTGCAGGTCGAGGGCTAGCTCGCGCAATTCGGTGGTGAGTTGGAACCGTAAATCTCCCATCATACGGTCCAGGGCTTGGGTTTGGTCTTCCCCGTAGGGATCGGGCCCGTACGGTCTGACTCTCTCCTCTTCTAGGGGCGGGGGATGCCACTCTCCTCCGTAGGTCGTCTCTTGCTTGTCTCCCAGGAAACTCGGCTTCCCGCGGTCGGTGTGATCTGCCTGGATCGACACCCGTGCCCCCTTCTGATCGTGCACCCAGGAGTCTACGGTCCCACGACCGAAATTGCTCCATGAGTACCTCGGGGTCACGCTCTGATGAGGAGGTGGGCGCGGGATGTAGTGAGCCCCTTGAATCGTAGTCACTGGCATTTCGGGCTCCCCGCCGCCTCCTCCACCACCGGCACCCTGGTCCCCCGGGGTCACCGGTTGATCTTCGGTAGTAGGGATGGGAAGAGTACCGTCGTCCGACATGGTCAGGAACGGCCAAGTCCCAGTCACAGATCTCTGTGAGGCTTCTGCTCAAAGTAGTCAAGGATCAGATCTTTGTTGATGAAACACAGTTCTTTATTTCCAATTTCTACATTGGTACAGGTCCTCGGATTATTGTCAGAGATAACGCATACAATAGAAGCAGGTCTAATATACCCTTCAGAACAATTTGAATTGCCCATAGGTAACCAATCACCAAAGGGGAAAAACGGCGGGCAAAAGGGGTCTCTGGCCGTTTGCTTCCCACAGGAAAGAAAGCTAGGTGTGAAGCTGTAAATTTCCCTTCCCAAACCAGACCCCTCAGATGTAACCATATTCACATAACAAATGCTTCCCTCAAGGCTTTCGCACGTTGATAAGAAATAGTCCCTGTCCTCCCCTTGTCTTCCCAGCCGGGATGAATGGAATGCGGAGGCAGGAGTGTGAGAGGCCCATTGTTCCCATGCTTTGAAGTTGTCACTCTCCCGGGCAAACAGTTACATAGACCAGGCCTGGTCAAAGCCATAAACTGGGGTCACATAGTATACATTACCTAGTGGGCATAGGAGCAACTGATAGCAATAGGCATGAGTACAAAATGGGTGCAGGCACAGGTTACAATACTTAGCAGCATAGCAATAGGCATGAGTATAAAATGGATGCAGGCACAGGTTACAATACATAGCAGCATAGCAACAGGTTACAAGATTAGCAGAAGACCCCAGAAACCATTGTCTGAATCTGCAGATTCTGACACTTGAATGCGCTGTGTACAAAGGCAGCAGGAGAAAAATGGAGTCTTAAAATAGCTGCTACTAAAACTAAGAAAACAGCAATAGAAGTGTCATCTGTTGATATAAGCACCTGCTTTCTGTTGGATATTGTAACTCTGCAAGAGGATCTCGGAGGAAACGGGTTAAGAGAATGCTCTCATCTGGGTACGCTCGGCAGTTGGTCCCACCCTCCTCTCAGGGGTTAGATGTTGAACCTCTTTGGCCCTTGCTGGCCTTCTGTTTCATCATATATAGGACTCTCTTCTTCTCTCTCTTACCTGGGTTTGGAGCTGTAGCAAGCTAACCTTTTTGAAGTTAATCTGTTCACAATGACTGAACAACGACAACAACAAACATGAATATATCATGGAAGATGTGCTTTTATTTTTGCAAGTAAAATTTCTTTCTCTTGTTACCACTGGAGTCTGTTCATCTTTGTAAACTGTTTGAACAGCATTTTCCCCTTAACCAAGAAACGTGGAGGATCAGGGATACTGTGTAAAGCTTCTTCTTCTTTTTTAAATGACTTTTTTAAAATAATATTTTTATTGAAATATTTGATCCTGCTTCCATATAACTCAAACAACACATAACGTAACCTAACCTAACGTAACCTAACGTAACCTAACGTAATGTAACGTAACGTAACATATATTACACACCGCAATACATTGTATGTTTCTTTCCCTATTCCCTTTCCCCTCAAAAGACCAGCAATAATTCCTTATTTTATAACTGTAACCATAAGCACACCTTTCAGAGTTTAATCAATATATCATTGATATATTTAAAGCTATGATTTTGGCTGCCCATGCGGTTGTAGCGCTTGGTTGGAAAGATCCTACAAAATGGACTATAGACAGATGGCATGGCTATTTATATGAATAGGTACAGTCAGACATATTAACGATATTAAACAGGAAAATTTAGGTGAGGATAAGACTGTGGAAGTCAAGAAGAGGTGGTTAGAGTATATAAGATGGGTAAAAGCGGGGGGGGGGGGGGGCAACAACTGTGTAAAGCTTCTGTGCTTCCAAGTCAATTTTTAAAAATTTTTTACATTTAACCCGTCTGGAACTTTGTTAATCAAGGAGCCACAACATTAATCAATACCCTCAATCAGGGCTCTCCAGCATTTTCTTTAATGAGAGATACTTCTGAGTAATGAAAAATATCCTGAGTTACCCCTCCTACCCCTGGCATGTTCCCAACTTTAGTTCAGTCCCAGAAACTGATGACGGGCACCAGAGCACCAGAACCAAAGCTATTGGCTCAGCAGCACAGAGAAAAATCCTATGAAATATATATATATATATATATATATAAATTGCTCAGAGCAGATCTGAGCAGATCTGGTCAGTCTTTTCTTGGGTCTTCTAGCGGATGCTCGTGCTATTCTACAGCAGCCAGCAAGCTTATAAAATACCTGTTGGAAACCCCAGCTCTAAACGCTTCAAATCTGAGCAGAATCCTTTTTTGGCACTGGGTCTGCTCTAGCAGCTATTCTGTCACCTCTGGTTTCATTTTCCCAGGCTGGGAAACGTGGGAGGTACAGTGAGGAAAAGGACACTGTAAATGCGGCTGCCAACGATGTTGTCCCCCAGAACAGCTTTCCAGTGTTCCTGCCAAGTAAGATGGATCCGATTGACTTGCCCACCACTTTCTGCAAATATTGCATTGTATATGGTTGCCATCCTCCAGGTGGGGCCTGGAGTTCTCCTGGACTTACAACTGATCTCCAGACCACAGACATCATTTCCCCTGGAGAAAATGGCAGCTTCAGAAGGTGGACTCTATGGAACACGATAGAGCCTAGGAAGATCGAATTTCTAGAGGGACATCACATCACTGTTGAGCTCCGTCCACTCCCCAAACTCCACCCTTCCTAGGCCCCACCCCAAAATCTCCAGGAATTTTCCAAGCCAGAGCTGGCAACCATACATAATCTCATTGGCTTTGGGGAGGGATTTATGATTTTATATGAACACAGGTCCTCTGTGTGTGAGAGGCTGCGGTCACACACACTAAATAATCCCCTTTCAAGCCACTTTCAAGCCACGTTTGAATTGGATTTTGCCAGTTCACACAATAAAAATCCAGTTGGATAGTGCATTGAAAGTCACATTAGCCGTGGAGCCTGCCCTGGTATGCAGCCTCTCTTGCCCACCAAGTTGGGCAGTCATGCCTGCCGGCCAGAGGGTACAAGCAAAGCTTTGATCCTGGAAATGTATTTCCCACTGAAACAAACAGAAATAACCATGGAGTCATCAATTAATGGCTTTAATTCCAATACTAAAGAAAGTGATTAAAAAAAAAAACCTAATTCATTTCTCATACGAGGATATCTCCACTCCTTTCTTTTCTCCCTGCACAAGATCAGCTGCCCTGCGTCGCCCTTCTTGCGGAAAGCAAACAGGAGTTTGATCTATAGCATCTATGAAGCTTTTTAAGTATACCTCAGAACAAAACCATGCAGCTGTGACCGACTTACCAACAAGAGACCGAAACAGTTTCTTTGAATGCCCTAAAGAGGTGGCTGACGCAAGCTATTTGGGCAGCAAAGATCTGCCAAAGAGGGTTCGGGGGGCGGGGGGGGTGGGGAGGTGTAGCTCAGTGGCAGAGCTTCTGTTTGGCATGTAGACAGTCCCAGGTTCAACCCCCAGCATCTCCAGTCAAAAGATCTAGCATTAGGTGATGCGAAAGACCTCTGCATAAGATGCATCAGACCTTGAGGAATGGGGCAGCTCTATGTGCATTCTGGACTTACTAACAGGGACCTACACCCCCGTCAGTGCTCAGTTAAAACAGAGCCCAGTTAAAACAGCCAATGGAACCCCGGCACTGGCCCAAGGTATTTATGTGCGACCCTAGGACTCCTGCGTCCAGTCCTGCAAAGCGGTGCGGCAATTCTTTGGATGAGTGCCATTCGCTTGATTTTGGGGGGTTTGTTTTGCAAAATACTGAAGGAATATCAGCCAAACTCCATCTTCCGCATGTGCAATAAATTCTGGGTGCCGTCTCTGCATTTCCTGACAAATGTTACCCCGGCTTTCCCCATCCACACTGTCAAAGCTGAGATTGAAATCTCCTTGGAGAAGATGGCTGCAGGAACAGAGCCGAGGCTGTGTTTTATGCAGAAGCAAGTTAGCACATCTCTCCCTGGAAACAGGGGTGGTCTTAAGACATTCTCCCAAATAGATATGGTTCCTCTAGGCCTCCTGGAAAGTAAGGGGCAGGGGAGTGACTGTGTGTGGGGGGGAGACACATCAATTTTTCACTTTTGTATCCAATTCATTTTCATACAGCCAATCAATCAATAATCTCTTATAGTCATGGACCAGCAGAAAAAAACATACAAATTCGTTTTTGTTTCAGAAGCTTTGTTCATTTTCGTCATATTCATAGAATTATAGAACAGAATAATAGAATCATAGAGTTGGAAGGGACCCTCCAGGGTCATCTAGTCCAACCCCCAGGACGATGCAGGAAATTCACAAATACCTCCCCCACGCCCCCAGTAGGATTGCCAGCCTCCAGGTGGGGCCTGGGGATCTCCTGCTTTTACAACTGATCTCCAGCTGACAGAGATCAGCTCCCCTGGAGAAAGGGGCTGCTTTGAAGGGTGGACTCTATGACATTGTACCATGCTGAGGCCCCTCCCCTCCCCTCACCCCACCTTTTCCTGGCTCCACCCTCAAAGTCTCCAGGTATTTTCCCACCCAGACTTGGGAACCCTAACCCCCAGTGACTGCTCTTCCACGCCCAGAAGAGGGCAAAAAACCTTCCAGGATCTCCAGCCAAACCGGCCTGGAGAAAAATTGCTTCCTGACCCCAAAGTGGCAATCGGCATTGCCCTGGGCGTGTAAGAAAGGGCTATGAGAACTAAGCAGTGAGGCAACCCTTCCTGCCCTCCCTCTCGTGATCTGCCTAAGTTCACAGGATCAGCATTGCAGTCAGATGGCCATCTAGTCTCTGTTTGGAAAACCTCCAAAGAGGGAGAGCCCACCACCTCCCGAGGAAGCCTGTTCTACTGAGGAACCACTCCAATTATCACATATTCTCATTATCATACACACTTGCATCCAATTTGTAGCCAGCACGAGTCTGCGTGGCAGCGTGATAACAGTGCCGGACTAAAATTTTATTTATGCACTTCCTTTACTTACATCCCGCCTTTCACCCCCAGGGGGGACCCAAAGCAGCTTCCTTCATTCTCCTCTTCTCCATTTTGTCCTCACAACAATCCTATAAGGTAGGTTAGGCTGAAAGTGTGTGACTCGACTGAGGTCATCCAGCCAGCTTCTACGGCACGCCTGGGGATTCAATCCTGGATTTCCCAGATCCTGGTATGACACTTTAGCCACACGCCCAGGTTCAAATCCCTGTTCTGCCACAGAAGCTCTCTGGGTGACCTTGGGCCAGTCACGCACAATCTCAGTCTAACCTACTTTGCAGGGTTATTGTGAAGATAATGTGAACAAGAGGAGAACAATGTAATCCCCTTGGGTGGGATAGAAATAAAGTCAATCAATAAAATAATCCCTGTCGTCCTATGCTAAATTTACAGGGGGAAGGGAGTTGGTGGCTTTAATCCTGCCTTCTCCTTCCCTCAGCGGCTGCTCTACAGCACTCTCTATTATAGAACAGAATAATAGTGCGCGGACTCTAATCTGGGAGAGCCGGGTTTGATTCCCTACTCCTCCACTTGCAGCTGCTGGTTGACCTTGGGCAAGCCATAGTTCTGTCAGAGCTGTTTTTGAAAAAGGGCAGTTTCTGTCAGAGCTCTCTCAGCCCCACCCACCTCACAGGGTGCCTGTTGTCTGGAGGGAAAGGGAAAGGAGTTTGTAAGCCTCTCTGAGAGTCCTTTGGGTAGTGAAAGGCAGGGCATAAATCCAATCTCTTCTCTTCTGCTCTATAGGGTTGGCAATTCTGGAAATTTTAGGAGTGGAGCCTGGAGAGGGAGGGGCTTCAGGAGAGGAGTGACCTTAGCAAGGTACAATGCCCTAGAGTCCACCCTCCAAAGCAGCATTTTCTCCAGGGTCTCTGTCATCTAGAGATCATTTGCAACTCCAGGAAATCTCCAGCCTTCTCCCGGAGGTTGGTAACTCTATGAAGGATTAAGAAAATACACTCTGCATTCACTCAAGGGCACTTTCCAACCATCCATTCTTTGTGCATTCCAGGACTGGGCCAAGACATTGAAAGACAGGTGTGGAGGGGTGAGGGCCTAGGATTGCCAACCTCCAGGTGGAGCCTGGAGACCTCCCAGAATGACAATAATCTCCAACCCATGGAAATTAGTTCCCATGGAGAAAATGGCTGCTTTGGAAGATGGTCTCTATGCCACTGCACCTGGCTGAAGTCCCTCCCCACCCCACCCCACCCCACCCCACCCCACCCCAGTCTCCACCCTCAAACTCTTCAGTATTTCCCAACCTGGAGCTGGCAACCCTGGGTGAGGCCTGTCATGGGCATGAATGAGGATGAGCTGACTGAGCCTGCAAAAACCACAGCTGGCCCCTCTGAAGCAGCGGAGGAGGATAGCTGGCAAGTGCCTGTAGCAGCAGTCTTCACACCTGGCTCAGATAAGAAGGATGAACTGCAAGCTGAAAGTCCTCCTGACTCACCCCCATGTGTGCCATGTTTAAGGGAGCGACTCCGGCAAAACTTAGCAACCAAGTGAAGAGAGGCCAGGCTGCAAGGGAGGTGCTCAGCTAGCCCAGAGTTTTAACAGGAGCCTGGGCGATCGTGCAGCTGGCTAATTGGCAACAGCATTTAACTCCACACTCTGGGCAGTATTCTCCGAGCAACAAGTCAGCTTCATGCATCCACCTTGGCTCTTACACCTAGATCTTCAGACCCCCTGAACACTTGGCTCTGTGTTCCTGGCTCTTGACCCCGGCTTGGCTTTGGACTACGCTTCTGGTTAGTGGTTTCGGACTTGGCTCTGTGTTTCTGGCTCCTAACCTCAGCTTGGCTTTGGACACTGCCCTGGCTCCTGACCTTGGCTTTTCTAGACTTCCACTGACTGGCACCCCAGCCCGTGCCAAGGCCCAGAATCAGTTCAGCCCTGAGTTTGCCCTGGGATCCCTTCCAGTCTTGCAGGGAAACTTGGTACTCCCCTGCCAGATCGATGGCCTGCTGTTTTCTTAGAGATGCTAAGAATATCGCTGCCCCCCCAGCAACGGCTTGAGTTTCTTCTGAAGCCAGGAAAACCCCACTTCAGAGAAGCTGCCCCAATTGCAAACCGAGCCTGTGGCCAAGGAGGGCTGTCAAGTGCTTTGTTACTAAATAAAACTTGGATGGTATCTCCAGAGTTTGCACATGATAAGGGGGGGGGGGGGAAGCGGGCAACCCTTGTTCCCAGCCCCCTGGCGAGCTGGCCAGTCAGACTCCCACACAACCGCCTCACACTCCTCCTCCGGCCCCTACGCTTCGATAACAAGGCCCTGCATCTTCCCATTCTACCAAGGGGGCGGGTAAAAGTCATCGTGCATGGAAACAAAGTTTAAAAGATGCCAAGCACTGTTGTTTAAAAAACGCCCAAAGCAAAAGAACACAATGCAGACACAGAAGTAAAAATGGTCGAAGAAAGGAAACCATTTTTAGAAACCACATGAAAAATCTGCCTTTATAAAAGAAACGGGAGGAGTCAGAAAAGAGGCACTTCAGTGTAGAGCCGGTTTGGTGCTGTGGTTCAGTGCGCGGACTCTAATCTGGGAGAACCGGGCTTGATTCCCCACTCCTCCACTTGCAGCTGCTGGGTGACCTTGGGCAAGCCATAGTTCTGGCACAGCTGTTCTTGAAAAAGAGCAGTTTCTGTCAGAGCTCTCTCAGCCCCACCTACCTCACAGGGTGTCTGTTGAGGGGAGAGGAGGGGAAAGGAGATTGTAAGCCACTCTGAGACCAGTGAAGACTGGTGTATAAATCCAATCTCCTCCTCCTCCTCCTCCTTGCAGTAGGGTTGCTAACTCCAGGTTGGAAAATTCCTGTAAATTTGGGGTGAAGCCTGAGTAGGGTGTGGTTTAGAGAGGGGAGGGATATCAGCAGGGTATAATGCCTCCAAAGCAGCCATTTTCTGCAGGGGAACTAATTTCTGTAGGGTAGATATCAGTTGTCATTCCAGGAGATCTCCAGGTCCCACCGGGAGGTTGGCAACCCAACCAAGCAGTGCTGAGCTGCAGGTTTCTGCACTAGCCTAGGTAGCTAGGGTATTTCCACAGAACTGTTTCAGGGCTATGAATGTGGAAGCTCCGTCCACCCAGCTGGTGGGCTGCCAAACCCCCCCCCCTGACTCAAGGGGACCTTCCGTCCAGAGGCTTCTCTCTCCAGCTGGCCAAGGGGAGGGTCTGCTGCTTCTGTCTCCATTTGTTCGCCAACTTTTTCCCCTTTCAGTTTGTAAGAAGGTTTGGGGGGGGGGGGGTTTCACATAGTCCTCTGGAATCCTAGAAACCCAGTAACAGACACAAGGAAAATAATTATGGAAGGCTGATGTCATGACTACCTTAAAGCTGCATACCCTACTATTGGGGAAAAAGCTAGCCAGATAAGTCTGTATCGTGTTAAGCAGCCCACTTGCAGGAAAACATAGCAATGGGTTAGACACCAAAACTTAAGAACCACCATGTTAGATCAAACCAAAGGCCCATCGTTTGGTGTAGTGGTTAAGTGCGCGGACTCTAATCTGGGAGAACCAGGATTGATTCCCCACTGCTCCACTTGCACCTGCTGGATGACCCTGGGCAAGCCGTAGTTCTGGCACAGCTGTCCTTGAAAAAAGAGCAGTTTCTTTCAGAGCTCTCTCAGCCCCACCGACCTCACAGGGTGTCTGTCCTGGGGAGGGGAGGGGAAGGGAAAGGAGTTTGTAAGCTGTTCTGAGACTCCTTTGGGTAGTGAAGAGTGGGGTATAAATCCAGTCTCCTCCTCCTCCTCCTCCTCCTCCTCCTTTTCTTACCGTGTCCAGCCAGAATCCCTCAAAGGCCTACCAGCAGGACAGAGGCCAAAGCCTCTGTCTGTCATTGCCCTCCGGCAATCAGATATCTAAGCTACACTGCCTCTGAATATGGGAGCTCCACTCAGCTATCGTGGCTAAACCATTGATGATCCTCCTTCTGTCCGTGAATGTGCCACATGCCCTTTTAAAAGCCATGAACAAGAACATCAGAAGATTAAACCATTGTTCCAAGATCAGACCATTGGGTGAAAAACAGTAGTCTTGTGGCACTGAAAAGAGTAACAGACTGTGGTGTCAGCTGCTCTGGGGGGTAGAGCCCACTTGGATGAGTGCCCCACTAACTAGGCATCGAGTAAAAAAATAAGCCATTTCCATGTGTAGCTGACAGGGCATCTCATTTTGCCACTGCTAGATTTTTCAAGGTTCTCGCTTTCATTATCTAATGATGCTTCTGCCTCTTCCCATAGTTTTAAAGATCCGGGTGAAGAATGAAGCTCAACTCTATCTCAGATACTACTATAATGAAGGATGCTGTGAGTTTGGTCACAAACATATTTGACCATTGAATTTATTTTATTTTATTTATTTGGATTTGTAGCCTGCCCTCTCCATAATTGGGCTCAGGGCGGGTAACAACAGTATACAATACAATACAGTTAAAACGAGATTAAAACAACAGTATAAAATACCATACTCCTAAGTACCACGTCACAGGGTCTGTTCGGTTCAGGCCAAGCAGCCGCAGATGCTTGCCAAAGCGATTCGAATCTGGTTTCTTCAAAACTTGCATATGAAAAGATGCTGCCAGTTCAAACTGATGATGAACCCTGAAGGGTCGGGTTTTATTGAAGCACAGCACTTATTGATGGCCGATTTAAATGATTTGTAAAGTAATCTAATTGAAAAAATGCTTGCTGAACGCAGCAGTGACACGGCAAGGATTGGAGAAGTGGAAGGAGAGCTCAGCTGTGTGAAAATGTGCATGGGGAAAAAAGGGCACTGTTCAGCATTGGTTAGTAAGGCATGCAGCGATACCACCTGCAGCGAAAACACCCACAATCTAAGAAACTATCAAACCGATAAAAAAAAACAGGTCTCGGTTTGCAACCGGCGAACAGGATGCGAGCAGAACTGGCAGGTGTTCCAGGACCCCTGACAAGTTTCAATCATAGAACTGTCATCGAATCAAGGGGCCTACAGACTGTCCATCCCAAACCCCCTGCAGAATGGCCTACAGTGTCCCTGACAAATCATCATCTAATCTCTGCTCAAACACCTGCAAAGAGGGCGAACCTACAACACCCATGGGCAACCTATTACACCACTCAACTGCCCTGAATCTTTCCAGGTTGACTTGTCTGCTGAGGCCGTCCTAGGGTTGCCAAGTCCAGGTTGGAAAATACCTGGGGACTTTGGGGGTGGAGCCAGGAGAAGGTGGGGTTTGGGGAGGGGAGGGGCCTCAGCATGGTCCAATGCCATAGAGTCCACCCTTCAAAGCAGCCCTTTTCTCCAGGGGAGCTGATCTCTGTCAGCTGGAGATCAGTTGTAAAAGCGGGAGATCCCCAGGCCCCACCTGGAAGCTGGCAACCCTAGGCCCTCCTATGTATGCAGAGAAGGAAGATCTGGGGCATACATCGTGGTGAACCAGGAGCCTGCTCCAAGGCAGGGGTCTCCGACCTCTTCGGAGCTGTAGGTACCTCTGGAATTCTGTCTCAGCAAGGTGAGCACATCCACAAAATGGCTCCCACAAAATGGCTTCCAGAGGCAGAGGCAGTCACAAAAACAGCTGCTGCTGGGGTTTACCTTCAGTCACGCAGTTAAGAGCCTTGGGCTGTGGCGGCAGCTGCCAGTAGGCAAAGCAATGTTTTTTTTCCCAAAAGAAAATCTGCAAAGCCATTCAGATCTCCAATGGCCAAAAAGGAGCCTTGCTGGGCAAAAGCTCCACAGTTTGGTGTAGTGGTTAAGTGCGCGGACTCTAATCTGGAAGAGCCAGGTTTGATTCCCCACTCCTCCACTTGCAGCTGCTGGATGACCTTGGGCAAGCCGTAGTTCTGGCACAGCTGTTCTTGAAAAAGAGCAGTTTCTGTCAGATCTTTCTCAGCCCCACCTACCTCATAGGTTGCCTGTTGTGGGGAGGGGGAAGGGGAAAGGAGTTGGTAAGCCACTCTGAGACTCCAAGTGAGTGAAGGGCAGGATCTCTTCTTCTTCCACATGGCCCTGCTGATTTTCCTAAAAAATGTTTGGTGGGCATCAGGAAAAGTGCATACTGGGGAACCCTGTCCCAAGGAGACCCTCTATACTCCCCCCCCCCCCCCAGCACTGCTCTGCACTATAGCGGAAGCAGCAACCTGAAATCCACCAGCCAGTAGAGCAGTCGTCTTGCTCTTCATTCTCCACGCACTCCTGGGGAGGTTTCTATAACCGCCTGCCGAATTTTTCACACTATTTTTTTTGAAAGATAAAAGTCTTCTTGTTCCCAGAACCTGTGACTGCCTCTTTTAGTTGCATCTTGTTCTGTTTGGCAGACACGTCGTCCCTCCTGGGAACATCTGAAACATTAGGATCTATCTCAGGAAGAGAAACAAATATGTAATTGCTCTCCAAGCAATATTTTTGCGAGGGGTGTGTGTGTCCTGCAGCAATGCGTAGGGAGGGGTAGCATCTTTGGACTCCCTGGGTTTCAATTCCAAATTGCTCATCTTCTGAATTAACAAGGAGAAAGGTCCTGAGCGCCTGATTCTTCACCAGACGGACCCATGCTGGGGATTTCCCGGGGAGTGTCCTTTGGCACCAGTGCGGGCGCTGTCAAAGGCAGAGGTCTCCCAATTGCCGAACCTGAGAATAGTGGTGGTCCCTTCAGGCATCACAGCGTGTGTCAGAGTGGAGTCACAGGTCTGTGGCCAAGCTGAAGAAACCACGACAATTAATTGCTCATTTGGGAGGGCTGTGAATACCAACAAGTGAAGCTGCCCTCCTCTGAGTTAGACCCCTGGGCCCACCTGTGTGTATGTGTGTTGAGTGCTGTCAGTTCACTCCCAACTAATGGAGACCCTATGAAAGAAGAGGAGGAGGAGGAGATTGGATTTATACCCCGCCCTTCCCATAAGAACATAAGAGAAGCCAATGTTGGATCAAGCCAATGGCCCTTCCAGTCCAACACGCTGTGTCACACAGTGGCATCATACTAGAAATACCAGGTGCCACCAGGAGGTCCAGCACACTGTCCCCCCCCCCAAGCAGAGTCTTAGAGCAGCTTACAGACATTTAATCACTTATCACTGCACAGCCTTGCCAACCTCCAGATGGGACCTGGATATCTCCCAGAATTACAACTGATCTCCAGACCTCAGAGTTCAGTTCCCCTGGAGAAAATGGCTGCTTTTGGGTGGCACTGTATCTGAGGTCCCACCCTCCCCAGGCTCCACCCTCCCAAATCTCCAGGTATTTCCCAATCCGGAGCTGGCAACCCTATCACTATAGAAGCCTATTAAAAACATCTTTTTCCCTACTTTATTATTGAGCTGTGACCCCTTCCTGGCTGTTCCAGACACCGGAGACAGCAAGGGAGAAACGACAGAATCAGGGAAGCAGTGAGGACTGTATTTCTGAACACATTTGTGAGGGCACATTCCATTTAACTCTGTGGGACTTCCTCTGGAGAAGGCTTTAGGACATCCTTTGGCAACAGAAACTGAGAAGTTGTGCCCATCGATGGGGATATTAATCAGGAAGAAGGGGAGACGATAGACCAAGTCTTCTATACAATATTCTCTCTCTCTCTTTCTCTCTCTCTCTCAAAAGTTCATTTTACCACCTGCAATGTTACTCTCCAGTCTATCTCCCATTTCCTTTGCTTCTGTCAACTCTATATAAGGACCTCACAAAGCTCTAACCTCCCACTCAGACGCCTCCGTGAATTCTGCATTAAAAAGGAACAGATGCAGTTGCAACCTTATCTGAAAGCTCCATCCTCCGTGGTGGAACAGCAACTCTATTTATTTATTTATTTATTTATTTATTTATTTATTTGATAGCCCACCTTCCCCACCGAGACGCAAGGCAGGTTACAGGGCGCAGATCAATGCAGTCAAGAGGATGCTGACATCTAATAAGCAACGGAATAGGACTAGGGTTCTGAAACAGCAGTCCGAAAGCAGGCATAAAAGTTTAGGCGTGATCTGTTCAGCAATGCAGAAAATGGCATTAGGTAAGTGGAAAGCAGTGCAGAGAGAGCGAGGCAATCCATACTATAGGCAGTAGCATAGACAGTCCACAAGCTTTTTAATTAAAACACCTTCCTGGACCATTTCATTATAACACAGCCCTGTTACCTTTATAAAAAATTGCCCTCTTGGACAATCCTGTTTTACATCGTTTGCAGAACGACTGAAGCACAGGAGCCTCCCTGACCTCCTCAGGCAGGCCATTCTGTAAGGCAGGAGGTACAATGGAGGAGGATGTGCCTGCACAGGAAGCTCTTGGTCTGGCCCATCTGCAGAGGGCATAAGAACATCAGAAGAGGCCTGCTGGATCAGACCAGTGAGGGTCCATCTAGTCCAGCCTTCTGTCTCACACAGGGGCCAACCAGTTATTCCTCTGGAGGTCCAACAACACGGCAGAGAGGCCAAGGCCTTCCCCTGAGGAGAACACCAGAATAGCCCCTGCTGGATCAGACCAGTAGTCCATCTAGTCCAGCATCCTGTCACATACAGAGGTCAACAAGTTCCTCTGGATGGCCAACAACAGGGCATAGAGGCTGAGGCCCTCTCTGGAGAAGAACATCCAAAAAGCCCTGCTGGATCAGACCAGTGGTCCATCTAGTCTAGCATCCTGTCTCACACAGTGGTCAACAAATTCCTCTGGACGGCCAACAACAGGGCAGAGAGGCTGAGGCCTTCCCCTGAGAAGAACATCAAAAGATCCCTGCTGGGTCAGATCAAGAGTCCATCTAGTCCAGCATCCAGTCTCACACAGTGGCCAACCAGTTTCTCTGGACAGCCAACAACAGGGCAAGGAGACCGAGGCCCTCCCCTGATGTTGCCTCCTGGCTCTGGGATTCAGAGGCTTAGTGCCTCTGAATGTGGAGGTTCCCCTCAGTCACCATGCATAGGAGCCACTGACAGACTTCTCCTCCACGAATCCATCTAACCCCCTTTTAAAGCTGTTTATTCCTGTGGCCATCACTACATCCTCTGGCAGCGAATTCCACATCTTTAAGGCCCTGTTCAGATGAGCAAAACTATCATGGTGGAGCATCAGGGGAGGGGCATTCCTGCAGCTATGAGTGAGGGTCCATGACCATGAAAGGCTTTGTGTGTAACAGCCAGTACCCTGAACCAAACCCAGTAACTGATGAGCAGCTAGTAGAATGACTGCAGAATAGGTGTCATGTGCAGGCTCTGGCTAGCTCCGGGTAACAGGTGAACTGCAGAATTCTATAGCGTCTAGAGTCTGAGTTGACTTCAAGGGCAGACCCATGTAGAATAAACTACAGTAGTCTAGACTAGATAGTAACATGGTGTGGATCCAGGTGGCTAGATCAGCCAAGATGAGATAGAAGGCCGTCTTTCAGGCTAAACCAAGTTGGAACCTATGAAGCTGCCCTTCAGACCGTTGGTCCACCTACTCTGACTGGCAGCAGGCCTCTAGGATCAGAGAAAGATCTCCCTCAGGACCTGCTACTTGAGATCCTTCAGCAGGGGACTGAGCCACGGATCTTCTGCATGCAAGGCACGTGCTCAGGCAGAGAGCTTTAGCCTTCCCCAATCCTCCAAACTGGCCACTTTGCGTAAGATTACCCAATGGATGGGCGACCCATCTTAAAGGAACAGCTAGGGGGGAACCTAATTATCCCCACAGATATAGTCAATTGCCAGACCCACCCAAACTACAACAGACTTTTGTAAAGCCTCCATTGTGCTGAAGGAGCTTCTCTAAGTTTGCAGACTGTCTTTTAAAAGTATTTTTAAGTATGTTTCATACGTGTGTGTGTGTGTGCATGTGAGTATGCACGCACATGGAAGTCACGGTGACCTCTGGTGACTGACCCCTACTGGGCGGCTGAATAAAGCCTGCCCCCGCCTCCCGACTGTTGGTCTTCCAAGGAGGTCTCCCATCCAAGTGCTTGCCAGAGTCGACCCTGCTTAGCTCTCGAGATCTGACGAGATCGGGCTTTCCTGGGCGATCCAGATCTGGGCAATTTGCCGACTTGTTATTGAAGCAGCCTTGCTCTCCTTTGGCACTCTGAGGCCCAATTAAAAGGTCAGTTCAAAAGTGATAGGAAGCTTCTACAATCCCATATTTGCTCCTCTGCAGGAAAGGGAGGGAGGTGTCTTACAGTTCAGCTTTCCCTTTAACCTTGCTTTCCTCTCCCAGCTGGTTGGCCGTGTGCGTTCTAGGCTCCCGTTCTGGAGATGAAAGAGTATCAGCTGATCTTAACAGAAGTAGTATCGGATTGCTGTGATTTGTAGGTTTGGCACTCTGTGCAAAACTCCAGGCTGAGCTGCTTGATTCTCTGGGAGGCTGCCTCCGATCGGCCCACATTTGTTCGATGCTTTGAATGGGAGGAGGGAAACCCCCCCCCCCCCAGAATGGTTGATGGTTTCATTTGCCAAGCCATTAATGAAACATAAAACAGATGTGTGAAACACTGGGTGAGTAATAGGAATTGCATTATGTACTATTTATCTGTAGGAATCCAGGGCTCGAGTGTGCAACCAGCACAAAATCTCGTTTCCCTCTTGACAGGACTGGGTCAAACTCTATTAAAAACTACTAAATAGAAGGCTTCGTGGCAGAGCTGAAGTATAAAACACCATTTGCTGTTTCAGTACTCCATGATATTTTTAAAAAAGATTTGGTACTGCGGTCTCTTATCTTCTGTATGTTTGTTTGGAAATGGCATCTTTATGGGAAGCGATCAAGGAACTTGACTTTCAGATCAGGTTGGGAAATGTCGTTTATTCACTGCGTTTAGGTTTCTCATTTTGTATACGGAGCTGCTCACACAAATTATACAGATTGTTTTCTCGTGTCTTTTTGTGAAACGAGGGAGGAGCTCTTAGCCAGCACTCCCCAAGATTGGTATCTTCTGCAATAAACTCTACAGGGTTGCCATAGGTTGGCTGGAACTGGATGGCGCTTTCCCCTGACCTGGATGGCCTAGGCTAGTCCCATCTCATCAGATCTCAGAACCTAAGCAGGGTTGGCCCTGGCCAGTATTTGGATGGGAGACCCCCAAGGAGTACCAGGGTCATGCTGTGGAGGCAGGCAATGACATACCACCTCTGAATATCTCTCGCCATGAAAACCCTACAGGCTTACCACCATTCTTGGCTCAAGCCTTCATTAGGAAGTCAATTCAAGCTCTGGCTCAAATGCTGGCCACTGATCTTGGAACACTCATGCCTGGTCTGTATTGGTGTATGTCCACCCCTGGGCCCTAGGCATCTTTCCCCCATAACCACTCTGACATCTCCCCCCATACGGTTGGCACTGCAAAAAGAGATTAGTCTTGTTCTACTTTCAGATATTCTTTGAACCAACTTCCTACAGAGCGGAACTGGAAGGAAAGCCAAGATCAGGTAAACTGCAGGACAATCAGAAGCAATGCCAGGTGCTTCATAAAAGAGAAAGAGGAAAACCCAGGGGAGGGATCCCAAGGGGCCGTGCTTCACAGAGAGTGGACAGCAGCCACTGGAGAAGTCCACTTTGCATTTGTTTCTTCACATCCCTCTTTTCTGCCCATTTGGAACTGAAAGTGGCTTAGAGGATAGCAGATGTTCTAACAACCACCACCTTGTGAAGCTGGCCAAGCTGAGAGTTTGGGACAGGCCCAACAAGGCCCCCAGCAAGCTTTCATGGTGGCAGCAGAGATTCGAACCTGAGTCTCCTGAGACCTTAGACAAAACTCTATCCACCGTGCCACACCAGCTGAAGTACAAAATTACAAGATGCTGGCTTACAAGAGGGTGGGATCCCACCATCTACCTGGCCAGGTCTTGAGAGCAGTCCAAACAGGCCCACGCCACTCCTGCGTTTCAGACACAAGCCAGTCTTTCTGGGAGAAGTTCACTCACACGGCTCCGAAACACGCCGGCAAGGACTGTTCTGCAATTGGTTGAATATATGAGATCCTAGTCACAGATCAATCATCCGCCACCGCAGGCAATTATCTAAACAAAGAGAAAGGGATGATGAAGACGGCGGGGCTATCTCTATAACCAACAGGCCAGATGAACACCTGAATCTCTCTCTCCCTCCCTCTCTCTCTCTCTCTCTCTCTCCCTGGCACACAGCAGTCTTTCTTTAATTAAAGAGTTCCCGAGAGCAACTTTAAGTACTCTGCACAAATAGCTATTTTTAATGCCTTGATTGTATGGACATATCTGACTCTCTTCATAATTCTGCAAAAGAAAACATACCACGGTATTGATTATGCACTTAATTATGAGCCCTTCGTTCCAGGGACAGAATGTTTATGCTTTAGAAAAACGAAAGGTGGCGGAGCTCCAGCGGAAAGGGAGGAAAAGGGATGGACAATAAGATGACCAGTATTGCGAGGCTCTCGAGAGCCATTGGGCAGCCCTGTTTGGAACATTCGGTGCCGTGCAAGTCACTGTATCTCAAAAAAGGATATCGCAGAGCTGGAAAAGGTACAGAGGAGGGCAACCAAGACCATGAGGGGGTTGGAGCATCTTCTCGAAGAGGAAAGGCTGGAGTGTCTGCAGTCAAGAAGAAGACACCTAAGAAGGATGTGAGAGAGGTTTTTTAAATTATGCACAGGGTAGACAAAGAGTGGACAGAGAGAACTTTTCTCCCCCCTCCCGAAAGACTAGAACTTGAGGGCTGATGGGCAGTGGATTCGGGATAGGCAAAAGGAAATACTTCTTTTTACACAGATTGTGATTTAAAATATGGAATTTGCTGCCAGAGGATGTATTGGTGGCTGTAGACAGCTTTAAAAGGGGATGAGACGGATTCATGGAGGAGAGGTCTATCAGTAGCTACTAGCCACGGTGACTGAGGGGAACCTCCACACTCAGAAGCAGTCAACCTCTGACTACCAGTGCCAGGAGACCACATCAGAGGAAAGTCTCACCTCCCCAGCCCTGCTGTTGGACCTCCACAGGAACTGGCTGGCCACTGGATGAGGGACTAGATAGACCACTGGTCTGCTCCAGCAGGGCTCTTCTTATGTTCTTCAGAGGCAGGGGTGAATATGCCCACTGCTAGGACTTTGCACACAGAAGACTTGCCTAAGCTGATGCTACCGGGAGTGAATTACCTGCAGCACCAGGGAGACAGAGTGTCTGGTAGGTACTGGAGTTGGGAGGCTGGTGGAGTGAGTTTCAGCATGATCAAGTTTGTTGTAGGTCAGGAACAAGCGTGAGAAACCCCAGGCTCAGAGCCCTTTTTTATGCTGGTCGGAGATAATCCTCCAACGTCGCCCCAATGTCCTGATAGGACCTTAAGGTAGTGGTTACAGTTCATAGGTCCCCGGGGGGAAACCTAGGCTCATGATTGGCGGTCGTTTAGGATCTGACCAGCTATTGTTCTACCTGGCCGAAGCTCAGGTAGATTCAGCCCATGTGCGAATGTCCACATGGCGGTCGCCATTACGAGAGCACATGGCGACTGCGATCTTGATACACAACAGTGTCAGAAGCAGCAGCTGAACTTTCTGGCATACCTGGGCCGGCGCCAGAATCCCCCGAAGGCTCTCGTCCAGCTTCCGCTGTGCTGCAAGGCTCCCTGGCTGTCTAGACTAGAGGCAAAACCAGCCGAAGGTCTGCATCGCTCTGTTCCTGCCACATGCTCCTCACAGGCCCCCCCCCCGGGGGGAGGGCTTACGAAATAACAGAGCCATTAGACTTTAACATGATCATAAAATATCAGTAAAGCTTAGTTTAAAATACCAGCCCAATAAAGCTTACAGAACACAGGAGAGCAGCAGAGCCACACAAGCGAGCGAGAGTGTCCAGTTAACCTCCATACCAGAACAGTAATTTCAAAAGAACATACAAGAACATAAGGGAAGCCAATGTTGGATCAGGCCAGTGGCCCACCCAGTCCAACAGTCTGTGTCACACAGTGGCCAAAATCACCAGGTGCCCTCAGGAGGTCCAGCAGTGGGGCCAGGACACTAGAAGCCCTCCCACTGTTGCCCCCCAAGCACCAAGAATACAGAGCATCCCTTGCCCCAGACATAAGAGAAGTGAATGTTGGATCAGGCCAATGGCCCAGCCAGTCCAACACTCTGTGTCACACAGTGGCCAAAAACACCAGGTGCCCCCAGGAGGTCCAGCAGTGGGGCCAGGTCACTAGAAGCCCTTCCACTGTTGCCCCCCCAAGCACCAACAATACAGAGCACCACTTGCCCCTGACCGAGAGCCACTGATGTGCCTCTGCTCCATATGTTCATCCAATTCCCTCTTGGAGCCGTCCATGCTTGTAACCGCCACCTTGTCCTGTGGCAGTGAATTCCACGTGTTAATCACTCTTTGGGTGAAGAAGGACTTCCTTTTATCTGTTCTCACCCGACTGCTCAGCAATTTCATGGCGTGCCCACGAGTTCTTGTCTTGTGAGAAAGAGAGAAAAGGACCTCTTTCTCTACCTGCTCCATCCCATGCATAATCTTATAAACCTCAATCATGTCACCCCTAAGCTGTCTTTCCTCCAAGCTAAAAGCTTTTACTAATTTTCAGAAGTCGAAGACGATGCTCCCCAGGCCCACATCCCTGGGGCAGGAATGCTGCAGGAATGCTCACCTCATTCAGTCCCTCCATCTGTATTCTCGCCAATCTCTCAGAAGGGACATACATCCTCTTTATTTTATTTTATTTCTTAATTGGAATCGAGTAGATTAGAATATTAGATTGTAATGTAATGAATAGTAAAATGTGATGTAGGGAACAAACTGTGTAACATCATGACTCCTAGAAGGATGAGCCCAGAACAGGTTTCTCGGGCGGAGTCATCAGAGCTGTCTCTCCCCCTCAAACAAGAGGGGCCTGCCTCAGCCGGAAGTTGCGCCAGCCTAGGAGCCGGAGATGGCACGCGGAGGGACGATAAACTATCCTGAAACGGCCCTGAATAAAAAAGGGTTTCCTGGACAAACCCTTCCCCAGGAGAAATGTTCCCACCCACCGTCTCTTATCCCAGCTGTCGCCAAGGGGCCCCTCTCTAGGCTTTCTCCAGTCTTTGCCTGAGTGGCAAAGAGGCCGGAGTCCTGCAAACTGCGCCGCTGAGCCGAAGGCCTGCTGGGAGGCGGGACAGAGAAAAACCTGCCCCTGGCCCCTCTCGCAGCTCTCTGGTTATCCCTGCCCAAGCACGGCCTCCTTACCTGGCTTTTTTGTCTCTTGCAATGGGCAGATTCACCGCGGACAGCCAGGCATGCTTGCAGATCTTGTCCCTGCCAAGACATGTCCCGGACTGGAACAGCACCGTACTTAAGAGGCTGAACTACAAATCTCAGCTAGGGTTACCACCAATGTTCCCTCTAAGCTGTGGAGTCTTGTGAGCAAAAACTCTACTTTGTGAGCTACAGGCATTAAAGTTGTGAGCAGGTGATTTGGCAACGGCATAACTTAAGTTTGCTCTGGAGCCCTCCTTCATGAGCTAAGCCAAAAATGTGTGAGCCGGAGGCTAAAAAACTGTGGGCTAGCTCACATTAACTCAGCTTAGAGGGAACACTGGTTACCACTTCCAAGCTTGGAAGATCCTGGAGATTTGGAGACGGAGTCTGGGGAGGGCGGGGTTTTAAGGAGGGGATGGACCTCAGAGGGTTGGTATATCACGGAGTCCAAATAAGGTTGCCAATATCCCGCTATTACAGCTGATAGCTAGACAAAAGAGATCAGTTTCCCTGGAGACAATGGCTGTTTAGGAGGGTGGACTGTATGGCATTGCACCCTGCTGAGAACCTGCCCTTCCCCAATGCCTGCCACCCCCCAAATCTCCAGGTGTTTCCCCACCCAGACCTGACAACCCTACCTTGAAAGGAGCCATTTTTTCCAGGAAAGCTCGATTCACGTCCACTGGCACCTTAGAGATCAACAAGATTTTGGGGAGATAAGTTTCAAGAGACCAGCACAGATACCCTCTGAAACTGTGTTCTCCAGGGAAACTAATCTCCATAGTCTGGAAAACAGTTGGAATTCCAGGAGATCTCCAGGCCCCACCTGGAGGTTGGCAGTCCTAGGTAGGCAAGATAGCTCAATGGAATCTGTATGTTAAAATCAGTATATCTCTGCCTAATCAGGTGCTGAAACAACATTGTATTTGGGCCAGGAGGATCTGGAAGCAGAACACTGGTCTAAAAGTGGACCTTTGGCTATCCAAGAGGGCAGCTCTGCTGTTATACACACACAGAAGTGAGCTGAAAGATCTACTAGTCTTAAAGTTGTGAGCGAGCCTACATTTTTTAATGGGGGGAATTGAAAGTGAGGAAGAAGTGGGCTCTGGTTGGAATAAAATAATATTAGCCTTTCAGGTGCTACAAGACTCTTGCTTATTTATGTAACCCTGTTGCTTCAGACCAACATAGCTGCCCACCTGAGTCTGTAGCCCTTCTGGAGACCTCTGTGGCCAAAGGGAGAGGCCTCTCTGCTCAGCCATCCTGGGGTCTCTAGGAACTGGGGACGGAGCTCACTTTCTGCTTCTTCCACTGAGTTGCTTAGCAACACAGCAAGCACAAAGTCAGAATATCTAACAAAATAGCCCAGATCCCATGTTTTATTTATCGCACTTTGCATGCTTCATGTGAAGGGGTGGGTGTGTATGAACCCCATGATGATCTGAGAGGCCGTTATTAGATGAGCCCGGCTTGCTGTAAGGGGCTTCCAACGTCTCCGGATGTCTCAGGTGTGCCGCCCAAAGTAGGCAGAGGAAGGAATACCTGAGGCAGGCTATGGTGAGAGCGGCTGAGCAGGAATAGGGCAGGAGCCGAGAGAGTTAAGAAACCACGCCAGCCCCCACGCCAGCCCTCCACTCAGGATCTCAATTTTATGGGGGGGGAGGGTTAGTATTTTTTTATATATGTGTATGCGTGTGTGCACACCTGGAAGTCACGGTGACCTCTGGTGACTGACCGCTACTGGGGGCCTGGAGGATATTCAGAGAGGTGGCTGAGTAAAGCCTGCCCCCACCTCCCGACTGCTGGTATTCCAAGGACGTCTCCCATCCAAGCCTCCAGCTGGGGCCTTGAGATGTCCTGGAATTGCATCTGATCTCCAGACTACAGAGACCCTTGGGAGGGTGGGCTCTATGGCATTATAACCCCACCCCCGATGTCCCTCCCCTCCCCAAACCCCACCCTCCCCAGGCTCCATTCCTAAAATCTTCAGGAATTTTCCAACCCAGAGTTGTCAACCCTACCTAATACTGAAATAAAATGTTGAAGGGGGGGGGGGAAGAAACTATATATGCTGGAGATTCAGGACGGACAAAGGGGAATGGTTCTTTATGTAAGCAGTGATTAAAATGTGGAATTCGCTGCCAGAGGATGCAGTGATGGCCACAGGCATAGACAGCTTGAAAAGGGAATGAGATTCATGGAGGAGAGGCCTGACAATGGCTACTAGCCACAGTGACTAAAGGGAACCACGCCAACCTCTCAGTCCCAGAGCCAGGAGGCAACATCAGGGGAAGCCCTCAGCCTCTATGCCCTGTTGTCAGACCTCTAATAGAACTGGCTGGCCACTGTGTGAATGAGGAAGGATGCTGGACTAGGTGGACCACTGGTCTGATCCAGTAGGGCTCTCCTTATGTCCTTCACCTCTCTTCCCTATTGTTGGCCCTCCTGAGGAACTGGCTGGCCACTGTGTAAGACAGGATGCTGGACTAGAGGGACTATTGGTCTGATCCAGCAGGGCTCTTAAGATCTTTTTACTATGCTAGGATAAGATTTACCTATTGAACCTCCACATTCAAAGGCAGTCAGCATCTAAATTCTAGTGCTGGAAGGCAACATCAGGGGAAGGCCTCAGCCTCTGTACTTTAGACAGGATGCTAGACTGGATGGACCACTGGTCTGATCCAGCAGGGCTCTGCTTAGGTTTTTTATCAAGAAGGCTTCAGCCTGTACGTCCTGTTCCTGGAACTCTAGTGAAACTGGTTGACCCCTGTGTGAGACTAGACAGGATGCTGGACTGGATGGGCCACTGGTTTGGACCCCCAGGGCCCCCACATTCTTACATCCTAAGAGAGCTTGTGTAATGATTGATGCGGTCTTATTGTGGGGGGGGGGGAGCAAGGCACTGCCTGCCAAACTGCACTCTGCAGAACAAATGGCATGCCACAGAATAATGGAATCATATTTGAAGCTGCAGCCCGGGCGTCTCTTTCCACTTCGCATCCCTTCCGTCATGTAAACAAGGCAGGGCTCCGCTCTTGCATAGCAACTGGCTGCTTCTGCATTCAGGCCTGTCTCCTCCGCCTGGGAGTGTTCCGTCCCCCTGGCTCATCGCAGGACCGAATCTGTTTCCAGATGACCTTTCACGCCACCAACATCAACACAAAGACGTGAATCCCGCCCAATCGAATGCAAGCCGCTCAAGCAGAAGTCTGCCTCCCGCCCCCCCTCCCCTCCCCGCTTGCTGCAAATCTCTCCAGGATGAGCACAGAATGATAAGAGTGACTTGGGCTTTGAGATAAGCCCTCCCTTCTCCCCACCTGCGAGAGAGTTCCTTCCCAGCCGGAGATAGGCACTTATTAAAACCTCAATAAAGACTAATTTGTGGCAGATAAGAACTCTGCTGCCTTCAGTGTGAAGGTGGCCTTTGAAACAGAAGTTCTTTTTGGAAAGGCGGGATGATGGATCACAGTCTGCGGTTGTCAGACAGCCTCCCCCCCTCCTCTTGGCTTCTTTTTCTTTGCAAATATTAAACTGAGAACATCAAAAGAGCCCTGCTGGATCAGACCAGGGCTCCATCTAGTCCAGCATCCTGTCTCACAGAGTGGCCAGCCAGTTCCTCCGGAGGGCCAACAGCAGGGCATGGAGGCTGAGGCCTTCCCCTGAGAAGAACATCAGAAGAGCCCTGCTGGATCAGACCAGTGAGGGTCCGCCTAGTCCAGCCTCCCGTCTCACACAGGGGCCAGCCAGTTCCTCCGGAGGGCCAACAACAGGGCACAGAGGCCGAAGCCTTCCCCTGAGAAGAAGATCAGAAGAGCCCTGCTGGGTCAGACCAGTGAGGGTCCATCCAGTCCAGCATCCTGCCTCACACAG
This sequence comes from Lepidodactylus listeri, assembly GCA_029233225.1. Classification (NCBI taxonomy): domain Eukaryota; kingdom Metazoa; phylum Chordata; class Lepidosauria; order Squamata; family Gekkonidae; genus Lepidodactylus; species Lepidodactylus listeri. The sequence goes on along the minus strand of JARCFY010000014.1, from coordinate 71,552,332 downwards.
GGGCCAACTAGTTCCTCTGCAGGTCCAGCAACAGGACATAGAGGCTGAGGCCTTCCCCTGATAAGAACATCAGAAGAGCCCTGCTGGATCAGTCCAGTGGTCCATCTAGTCCAGCATCCTCTTTCACACGGTGGCCAACCAGATCTTCTGGAGGGCCAACATCAGGCAGAGAGGCTGAGGCCTTCATAAGGACATCAGGAGAGCCCTGCTGGATCAGACCAGTGGTCTATCTAGTCCAGCATCCTGTCTCACATGGTGGCGAACCAGTTCCTCTGGAGTGCCAGCAACAGGGCAGAGAGGCCGAGGTCTTCCCCTTATGTGGCCTCCTGGTTCTGGGATTCAGAGGCTTAGTGTCTTTGGATATGGAGGAATATTCAGTAATATTAAAGGACTTTTTGATGCCTATTGATAGAAGGGAAACTCAGAACATTAGGGCAGGGGTGGCCAACCTTGCTTAACGTAAGAGCCACATAGAATAAACGTAAGAGCCACATAGAGATGTCTGAGAGCCGCAAGACAGGAACAAATATCACACACACGTTTTTATTTTTTAAAATATGCAAATTTGCTTTTTATTAACGTTAAATGGGACTGCCAAAAATAAAAAAATGAGGAAAACTGGTTATTGATAATGATATTACTTGTTTGCTAATGATATTGAGAGAGAGAGAGAAAAAGAGAGAGATGGAAAGAATAAATTAAAGAAGTGGAAAGAAAGAGAGAGAGAAACTAGGAAAGCAAATAGATGGGAGGGAGGAGGGAAGGAAGGAAGGAAGGAGGGAGGGAGGAAGGAAGGAAGGAAGGAAGGAAGGAAGGAAGGAAGGAAGGAAGGAAGGAAGAGAGAAAAAGCATGCCTCCCCTTTGCTTCCCCAGCCGCCCTGCCAGGAGCCGCACAATATGTGTGAAAGAGCCGCATGTGGCTCCCGAGCCACAGGTTGGCCACCCCTGCATTAGGGCAAAAGCTGGTGTGTGATTCCTGCCCGGGAGGGCTGCTGCTTCCTAGTCTGTGGCAGATAAAGAGAGCAGTGGTGGGAGTGTCAGGATCTGGGAGACTCAGGTTCGAATCTCCACTCTGTCATGGAAGCTTGGCGGGGGACCTTTTGCTCTCAGCCTAACCTGCCTCACAGGGTTACCATCAGGGTGAAATGGAGGCAAAGATGTACGTTGCTTTGGCCTTTGGGTCCCCACTGGGAAACAAGGGTGAGATAGAGATAAAGTAAATAAATAATTTTATCTGTGAGGTGATCCAATTTCTCTGGTTAAATGTGGCTGGTTCTTTAGAGAAAGAAGACTGAAGTCACTTAGAAGAGGGCAGGGAGCTGTTCCTGTTGGCAGCAGAGGAGAGGACTCACAATCATGGGGTTAAATTAAAGGCGAGAAGGTACCGGCTGGATCTTAGGAAAAACTTTTTGACAGTGAGAGTTGTGCAGCAGTGGAATCAGCTGCCTAGGAACGAGGTGAGCTCCCCATCATTGGCAGCCTTCAAGCAGCGGTGGACAACAAGAATGCTCTAGGCTGATCCTGCATTGAGCAGGGGGCGGGACTAGATGGCCTGTATGGCCCCTTCCCACTCTGTGATTCAATGACTTCTATGATTCAGGAGTGGTGACTGGCCACATCAGAGCCAATTAGGGTTGCCAACTCCGGGTTGGGATATTCCTGAAGATTTGGGGATGGGACCTGGTGAGAGCCTGGGAGTTCAGCAGAGATGTGATGTCATAGAGTCCACCCTCCCAAGCTGTCATTCCCCCCAGAGAAACTGATTTCTGTAGGCTGTTCCAGGAGATCTCCGGGCCCCACCTGGAGGTTGGCAAAGCTAGATCCACCTCTCCCTTTTCATCCTAAAGTGCAATGTGAGACTCCTTTGCATTTTAAAAAGATGTACGGATGCAAAAAGCAAGTGGGCAAGGAAGAGCTGCACAAAAGGGTCAGCTTTTCATGCCTTAGTGAGAAAGCTGGACCTTCTCACCTTTCAAAGAAATGATCTTTTTTGCATCTATCTACTCACCCTTTGGGAACTTCTCTTTAAAAAGAAGCTCAGGGTATGAACCACAAGACGTGATCCCAACCTCAGCTGAAGGCTGAGTCGTAGCCCCAGGCATATATTTTGTAAGGTTCCCAACTCCAGGTGGGGAAATACCTGGAGTTTTGGGGGGTGGAACCTAGAGAAAGCGGGGTTTGGGAAAAGGGAATGACCTCAGTGGAGTATCACGCCATAGAGTCCACCCTCCAAAGCAGCCATTTCCTCTGGGGGAACTGAGCTCTGTCATCTGGAAATCAACTGTAATAGTGGGAGATCTCCAGACCCCACCTGGCGGTTGGCAACCAATTGCATTTGGCTACCCAGTGCTGGCTGAAAAAATAGACTCTGTAGGAGTCAACTTGCATGGGAATTCAGTAATAAATCCAAGGGCCAAAGTCTTGCACTTCACTCTGTGCCCCGCAGCAAAAATGGGCTGGATCCAAATAATGGGGGGGGGGGGGGGGCTAATTCCATGTACCTTGGGACCCTCATTGGGGCAGATTTCTCAAAAAGAGGTCCCCACAGGGCTGCATGAAACTAAGGCTGCCAGCTCCGAGTTAGGAAGTTTCTAGAGATGTTGGGCGTGGAGCTATGGGGAGGGCAACATTTGAAGAGGGGAGGGACTTCAGTGGGGTATAAGACCATAGAGTCCACCCTCCAAAGTAGCCATTTTCTCCGGGGGAACTGAGCTCCGTAACCTGGAGACCACGTTTGAAACCGGGAGATCTCCAACACTCACATGGAGACTGGCAACTCTACATGAAAAACTGAAGAAGGAGAAGAAGAGATTGGATTTATACCCCGCCCTTCACTACCCAAGGGAGTCTCAGAGCGGCTCACAATCTCCTTTCCCTTCCCCTGCCCGCAACAGACACCCTGTGAGGTAGGTGGGGCCGAGAGAGCTCTGACAGAAACTGCTCTTTTTCAAGAACAGCTCTGACAGAACTATGGCTTGCCCAGGGTCATCCGGCAGGTGCAAGTGGAGGAGTGGGGAATCAAACCCGGTTCTCCCAGATTAGAGTCTGCGCACTTAACCACGACACCAAACTCTCCCGAAGAGTTTCCAAAGCAATTCCTGATGTGGGTGTGTCGGGGGGGGGGGCAGGGCGTTGCCCATTCAAAGGTCAACAAAATGACCTCCCTTGCAAGGCCAAGGGTACATTCTTTGGATCCCAACTTTGTTCCTGTAAACACATCTTGTTCTGTGCACCGTATTCCCCAGTTGTTTCTTCTTCTGCATGCGGAGAAGCTGGAGGAACAGCTACAGTAGCATGTGCCTTCTTCACCAGGGGCAGGGCTCTCTCGGGCAGCTTGGGTGCTTTTCAGCCCAGGTAGCAGGTGCAGAGCCGGGCAGCGAAGCGCTCTGCTTCCCTGGGCGACAGCTGGGCTCTGGAGAAGATGAGCTCATCCCCTCCCCTCCGTCGTCCAGGCTGCAGAGTGAGAGAGAGCATATATGCACACTGCATGTAATGTTTCTGTCCTAAAGGTAAAGGTTTCCCTTGCTCGAAAGCCAGTCGAATCCGACTCTAGGGTACAGTGCTCATCTCCATTTCCAAGCCAAAGAGCCAGCGCTGTCCGAAGACTTCTCTGTGGTAATGTGGCCAGCATGACTAGACGCCGAGGCGCATGGAACGCTGTTACCTTCCCACCAAAGTGGTACCTCTTTATCTACTTGCAATTTCTTGCTTTCGAACTGCTAGGTTGGCAGGAGCTGGGGCCAGAGACGGGAGCTTACTTCGTCACGCGGCACTCAGGTCTTGAACTGCCGAACTACCGATCTTCCAGCCTGCAGGTCAGTGTCTTAACAACTGAGCCACTGCGGCCCCATTTCTATCCTACTTGGATGCATATCTAGGACACAGCCCACATCTTCTGCTAGATTCAGGTGGGTAACATCTGTGTTGGTCTGAAGCAGCAGAACAAAGTTTGAGCCCAGTGGGGCACCTTTAAGACCAACAAAGTTTTATTCGGGGTACAAGCTTTCTGAAGAAGTGTGCGTGCACACAAACGCTTATACCTCGAATAAAACTTTGTTGGTCTCAGAGGTGCCCCACTGGACTCAAACTTCGTTCCACAACTCCTGCGGTTATTGCTTGCCTGCTGATTGGCAAAATGGCTCACCCAATGGGTGGCCTTCAGGCTTAGAGGGGCTAGAGCGTCCCCGTCTTTCCAACAGGGGTGTTGGGGCTCCTCTGTGGAATGGTGTATGTCACCGAAAAATCCACAACTTGGGCTGCCAACTTTCAAGTGAGAGTACAATATCTATGAGAACAACAGTTCTGGAATAAGTTAAGAGCAGAGAATCATACAGCTGTGATCACACACTCTCCTATTAAAGCATATGCATCAAAATTTTCAAAAATATACAAAAATATTGCAAAATATGATTAATTTAATATAGTAGGTGATGGGGGTCCAAAGTCATCAACAACGAAACATCCGGTAGATACATTCGTTTCCAAAAGTCTTCATCAGGTGTGGACCAACAATTAGAATGTCTTCAAATGTAATAAAAGTACCTCTACTATATCTGGTTGATTCAACAATGCCATTTTTTCAACTCACATCATGTCTGGAATACTCCTAAGTTAATGCATGTCACTCAAAGGCTTTACAGTGTTGATGACTTTGGACCCCCATCACCTACTATATTAAATTAATCATATTTTGCAATATTTTTGTATATTTTTGAAAATTTTGATGCATATGCTTTAATAGGAGAGTGTGTGGTCACAGCTGTATGATTCTCTGCTCTTAACTTTCAAGTGAGGCCTGGAGAACCAGAGGAATCCCACCTGATCTCCAGATGGCAGAGATCAGTTCCCCTGTAGAAAAAAGCTCCTTTGGAGGGTGGACTCTGTGGCATTATACCGTACTGAGCCCCCCCACTGCTCCCCAAACCTGGCCCTCCTCAGGCCCCATCCCCAAAATGCCAGGTGTTTCCCGACACAGAGCTGGCAATCTGGCAACCCGCGCTTTTCAGCTGCTTGGGGTGTCCTCCTCGACGTGGGCCACAATCTATGTACAGCATCTGGATCCGAGAATGGCTGTAGCGTGCAAGAGAGCCACGTGAGGCATAAAAGGCAAAGCAAGACCGGTCTGTTTATATTCTATGTCAATGTCGTTTTTCTGCGCCAAGAAAATGTCAGTTCTGCAACCAGAAGAACCAATGGAAATTAATCCACGCTGCAAATGGCTTCTGCTTCAGAGCTATCTGGCCTTCCTCACCCTTCTTCAGATGTATGTCCAGTTGCCAGCTCTGGGTTGGGAAAGGCCTGGAGGTTTGGGGGAGGGTGGAGCTTGGGAAGGGGAGGAGCCAGTTTGGTGTAGCGGTTAAGTGCGCGGACTCTAATCTGGGAGAACTGGGTTTGATTCCCCACACCTCCACATTTTATTTATTTATTTATTTCATGTGATTTATATCCCGCCCTCCCCGCCATAAGGCAGCTGCTGGTGTGACCGTGGGTCAGTCACAAGTTCGCTCAGAGCTGTTCTCTCAAGAGCAGTCTACAAGAGAGCTCTCTCAGCCCCACCTGCCTCACAGGGTGTCTGTTGCAGAGAGAGGAAGGGAAGGAGATTGTAAACTGCTCTGAGTGAAGGGCGGGGTCAGGGGTTATTTAGTAGGAAAAGAGGTGCAGGAGCACATTAGCATTACTCATTAGCTTAACTTCTTTGCACATGCCACACCCCCTGACATCACCGGAAGTGTGTCAGAAGGCAAGACCCACTGCTCAGGCTCCACCCCAAAAATCTCCAGGTCTTTCCCAACTCAGAGCTGGCGAGCCTACCTGGAGAAAAACTGCTTCAAAAGCACAAAGAAAATAGGCATGGAGGGACGACGCAGACGACAGCAAGAACAGGCAGCAGACCCCCCCATGCGTCGCCCCAAGTGAGGGCTGCTGGGAGCAGGGTGCCCTACAGCCGGGAGGCTGCCAAGGAGGGGGCGGGGCTGCTGCCCGAGACCAGCACTCACTCCTCAGACTCGGAGCTGGAGACCTGGGTGCGCTGGAGCTGCGCCAGCAGCAGGGGAAATTATTGCCGTGTGCCAGCACCCACCATAGAGGGAACTGGGCTCTGAAGTGAGCCTGTGACGCTCTAGCCCTGGGCTTGTTACTCCCAGAACGCCATTCCTGCTTGTCCCCCCTCGAAATGATCCCTGGGCATGGTACAAATTCAGTCGTCTCCTCCTCCTCTTCTCCACAGAGGCCACCCTCCAAAGCAACCATTTTGTCCGGGGGAACTGATCTTGGTCGTCTGGAGATTGATTGTAACAGCAGGGGCTCACCAGCCACCACCTGGCAGTTGGCAACCCTTCTCCAGATGCATGGAGTGTTTTCTTGATCTTGCAGAAATGTATATATGCAGGTGCCACAGAAGAAATGTGGGAGCAGAGAGAGAAGTTATTATTGAGAAGTTATTATCGAGAGCCAGTCTGGTGTAGTGGTTAAGTGCGCGGACTCTAATCTGGGAGAACCGGGTTTGATTCCCCACTCCCCCACTTGCACCTGGCTGGATGACCTTGGGCAAGCCATAGCTCTGGACCAGCTGTTCCCTCAAGGACAGCTTGGGAAAGAGCTCTCTCAGCCCCACCTACCTCACAGGGTGTCTGTTGTGGGGAGGGGAAGGGAAAGGAGTTTGTAAGCCGCTCTGAGACTCCAAGTGAGTGAAGGGCAGGGTATAAATCCAGTCTCCTCCTCCTCCTCCTCCTCCCTCTCCCCTCCCCTCCTCCTCCCCTCCTCCTCCTCCTCCTCCTCCTCCTCTTCTTCTTATTCTTCTTCTTCTTCTTCTTCTTCTTCTTCTTCACATTAACGCGAAGCCCGAAGACCCCGCCATCCGAAAGGGAGGCCCATTACGATGCTGTGCAGGGCGCAGTTGAAAGTGAGAGCAAGTCAAAAGCGTAAACAATCCAATAAGGCCGTGAGCTGTCCTCTCCTGAGGGGCAACGAACTGGCAAAATCTCTAAAGAGGGACAATTATTTGCAGTAGAAAGCTAAGTGCTCCTCGCCTCCGCTGAACTCCAGCTGCACTGTGCCAAATCTGCATGTGCATTCCAACCGTGCAGCTCTGCGATACTGGAGTCTCCTCTGGAAACTTTCAAAGTCCAGCAACTGTCTGGTAATTCTGCAGCTGAACATGCTGGGAGGCTGTAATGCTCCCGCACTGGTTTCTGAGCACTTCCATTTTTAATGCCTGATGGTGAGTAGAGACATTGCAAGTGGCAGAAACGCATGGCTAGCTGGTGGGAGCATACCTCGCATTGGAAGATGTGTGGATGAATGAGCCCTTTGTGGCATGACAGAAGAAGAAAGAAGAGGGGAGAAACGTCTAGCAGCACCTTAAAGAATCACAATGTTTATTTCTGTACAAGCTTCCGTGACTTACAAAAGCTTGTACTGAAATGAACGTTTGGAGCCTGTACAGTGTCCCCAGAATTTGTTTTATTTTCTGATGACAGATGCACAGGGCTACCCCTTTGCAACCCAAAGAGTGAGGAGAACCCCCAGTGGAGGCCAAATAGAGACTTTGCAGAATGGTACCAGAATGCTCCGTGTTTTCTAACAAGGCCGACAGTTCGGTGTATTCAGCAAATGCTTTCTTGGTGGTTTGTTTTTATTCAGTTCTTTATTTATAGCTCGCCTTTCTTTCTGAGAACTCATGGTGGATTATGTAATGAAAGTCAGTTGGACCAGCAGGATGGGGAGATGTTTAATGAACAATGTAATGGGTCTAGGATTGCAGAGACCTCTCACATGGTGACATGATCGAGGTTTATAAGATTATGCATGGGATAGTCCAGAAAGAAGTCCTTTTCTCCCTTTCTCACAATACAAGAACTTGTGGGCACTCCATGAAATTGCTGAGCAGTTGGGTTAGAACAGATAAACGGAAGTCCTTCTTCACCCAAGGAGTGATTAACACGTGGAATTCACTGCCACGGGAGGTGGTGGCGGCTACAAGCATGGATGGCTCCAAGAGGGAATTGGATAAACATATGGAGCAGAGGTCCATCAGTGGCTCTTAGCCACGAGGTATAGATAGGAGCTCTCGGTCTGGGGCAAGTGATGCTCTGTATTCTTGGTGCTTGGGGGGGGGGGGGGAACAGTGGGAGGGCTTCTAGTGTTCTGGCCCCACTCGTGGACCTCCTGAGGGCACCTGGTGTTTTTGGCTACTGTGTGACACAGAGTGCTGGAGTGGATGGGCCATTGGCTTGATCCGACATTGGCTCCTCTTATGTTCTCTTATGTTCTTAAGGCAGAAGTATTAAACATGGCAGCTTAAAGAGAAATGCAATGCAGTGAGAGCAAGATAATACACACAGCAACAGATAACACACATGAATAGTTAAGTCTGCAGTCCTATTTCCTTTACTGAAGCATCTTTCTAAATCATTCTGGCTGGGTTGCCAGCTCTGGGCTGAGAAATACCTGGAGATTTTGGGATGGAGCCTGGGGAGGGCAGGGTTTGGGGAGGGGAGGGGCCTCAGCAGGGCAAAATGCCCCAGAGTCCACCCTCCAAAGCTGCCCTTTTCTCCAGGGGAATTGATCTGTATTGTCTGGAGATCTTCTATAATAGTGGGAACACTCCAGGTGCCCCCTGGGAGTTGGCAACCATAACACTGTAGTCCTTTTTCTTAACGAGATGCCCTCCCGAACAATTCTGCTTTACATAGTTTGCAGAAAGCCCCAAAGTGCAGGAGTCTTTCTGTTCTAGTTCTCAAAGAGGTCTCACCCCAGGGGAAAGCTAACAGCATCCTTGATGAAGCAGCAGAGACGAAGAGTTCCATCACTGTAGCAGAATGCAGCACCAGAGCTAACACTCTCCACCGTTTCGGCACACAGATGCATGTACCGGGCATGGAGGCATTCACTGACTCTTGCTCCTTTTCGGAAGGCGCGTTCAACATCACAATGTAGTATAAGGCAGATGCTCAAAGCATTAAAAAAAATCTGATAAAGGCCTTTTGTACATGAATGAGAAGTTCTGATTTTTATCACTGGAGTAACAGAAGCTTTTCTTCTTTCTTAAAGCAGGATTAAAAAAATGATAGCAACTCATACTTTTCCACTGCAAGGCCCAAAGCCCCCTTATTTCTTTCCTTTTCTCCAGTTAAGGGGAAAACAGCAATCTTTCTGAATGCAAACCCCCCCAAAACTGGTATTTCTTTTCTGCAGTTCAGGGAAAAAGTTTTAAATGTGGATGCTGAAAACTTTGGCGCAGATATGATTTTCAGCCTTTGCCTCCTTCCTTACACAGGAATCAGCTCACCTTGTTGGATCACCACTGTGCCGCTAGCGTTTGTCTTGAATGCTGGGCTCAGTAGTCCAGCTTGTTTCTGTCGTAGCTGATAAAGGGAGCTTTGACTCACAAAAGGTCATGCCCAATGCTCCCTCTAAGCGGTGGAGTCTTGTGAGCAAAAATTCTACTTTGTGAGCTACTGGCATAGCTCACAGGCAATGTTCCCTCTAAGCTGTGGAGTCATGTAAGCAACAGTTCTACTTTGTGAGCTACTGGCATTAAAGTTGTGAATGAGCGATTTGGCTACTGCATCAATTAGTTTGCTCTGGAGCCCCATCCTTCCTGAGCTAAGACAAAAATGTGTGAGCTGGAGGCAAAAAAACCCTGTGAGCTAGCTTACACTAACTCAGCTTAGAGGGAACACTGGTCATGCCCCTCAAATCCTTTTGGTCTATAAGGTGCCCCTGGATGCAAATCTAGCTGTTTTATTACAGACCAACATGGCTGCTCTCCGAGAGCCAGTTTGGTGTAGTGGTTAAGTGCGTGGACTCTAATCTGGGAGAACTGGGTATGATTCCCACTCCTCCACTTGCACCTGCTGGATGACCTTGGGCAAGCCGTAGCTCTGGCACAGCTGTTCTCTCAAGGACAGTTGTCTCAGAGCTCTCTCAGCCCCACCTACCTCCCAGGGTGTCTGTTGTGGGGAGGGGAAGGGAAAGGAGTTTGTAAGCGGCTCTGAGACTCCAAGTGAGTGAAGGATGGGGTATAAATCCAATCTCCTCTTCTTCTGAAATGGCACTCAATAGTTGTGCCTGTGTGGCAGTTGCTCACACTCTTGGGTTGTGGCTCGGTGTTGCTTTGGAAGAGAAGGTTCATGTGTTCTGTGTTGCCACCAGTGTTCCCTCACAACTTTAATGCCAGTAACTCACAAAGTAGAATCCTTGCTCACAAGACTCCACGGCTTAGAGGGAGCATTGGTGGGCTCTTCTGGGCGTTTGGTCACTGGCGCTGTCAGCAAACCACAGTATTCTTATGTTGTCATGTCCAGCAGCAATCAGTGTCACCCACAAAGGACAAGTTGTCGTGCTCTGGATTATTTTCAGGACTGTGTTACATAAATCAGGATATTTTTGGAACTCAAGCTTTATCTTGGTTCGTTGGTACGGCCTGTTCTTTGTCTTTGTTTCAAATGTGTTTTATACAGTTACCAAGTTTTTATAGGTGTGGGGAATGTTTTAGCTTTGGGAGGTTATGTTTATGGGTACAGTTTCATGTCTGGGAGGAAAGGAAGGGATGGCAGTGTTGGTGGGGACTCCGTTCCTTTAATCCCAGCCAGCGCCTAAGACTGCCGGAGTCCCTGCCAGGGTTTAGTGTGGGCAAGAACAGAGGAAGACAGGGAAGTTGTTGCTGCTGCAGCTCCACACAGAGCTAGAATCTGAATTATTCAACTGTGCTCCTGTTCAGAACCAGGCTGCCTCCTTTTTCTGATGCCTGCCTCCTCCTCCGCCAGGCCCCGCCTGCAGGCCGGCCTCTGAGCATGCACAGAGGGGGGCGCCCGCGGGGCACACAGCTCGGCTGGGGCTTGGAGAGGCAGGGCCGGACGGGGACAGAGGCCAGCCGGGGCATGGGGGGGGGGAGGAAGCGTGCTTTCCTGCAGCCAGGGAGCCTGCAGCCCCCAAGGCAGACGGATCGTGGGCCGGCACCCTAGGCAAGAGTCTAAAATTTGTCAATGACGGGCTGGCCCTGCACAGAGTCCACCCTCCAAAGCAGCCCTTTTCTTTAGCTGAACTGATCTCCGTCACCCAAGGATCAGTTGTAATCCAAGGGGATCTCCAGGCACAGGCTGGCAACTCTACTTCTGATGGATGAGGCAGGAGACATTATTAGCGTGTTCGGGGGGGTGGGGGTGTGTGTGCGCCTTTGCTCTTGGTCTGCAATGGATTATTAATCAGTTTGGAGGGGGGGTGGAGTTGGGTTTCATATCCAGCAGAGGAACATTATTTTCAGAACGAGGTATTATTTTTCTCTGGGATGCCAACCATCCTTTGGGGGAGGTGAACGGCGGCCTCAATGGAGACGACGCTTTCATTTGCGCCCCTGTTTTAATTACTGTTTTAAGATCTGCTCTTCTGGGAAAGCTGGACGCTAAAAACAAGAGGCGGCCCTTAATGAAAATGCAAAGCAGGGAAAGGAGCCCACTCGCTGGCTAGCAAGAGGCCCACGCGGCGGAAAGAAGAGGCCGTTATAATCCGTGAGGACAGCCGATCTGGGGTTTGAATCGAGAGCCAGTTTTCGCTCTGCAGACTCTAGAAGGAATCCGGCACTAATGAAGTGCTAAATTGCTAAAAAGTAACATCCCGGTTACTTATTAAACACTTTGGCTAATTAAGGAAAATGGAAATCACACATGTAGGCCCATTTCACCAGAAGCCAAGAAGGGGGATCCGGCAGGCATTGAGGAGTGCCAGCCTCCAGGTAGTAACTGGAGATCGCTTGGGATTTACAGCTGATCTGCAGGCGACAGGGATCGGTCCACCTGGAGAAAACGGCCACTTCGGAAGGTGGACTCTATGACACTATACCCCACTGAAGTCCCTCCTCTCCCCAAACCCCGCCCTCCTTAGGCTCCACCCCCAAAATCTCCAGGTATTTCCCAACCTGGAGTCGTTCCTGACACTACCCTCACACATGTTACAGAGCAGATGAAAACGATGGAGAGAATCCTCCTGGAGTCTTCCTGGAGCCCTTCAGAGTCCCACAACATGCTTTTTTCACCACATGCGGGAACGATACACATGAACTAGGGTTGCCAGATCCAGGTTGGAAGACTCCTTGGGATTTGGGGGTGGAGCCTGGGCAGGACAGGGACCTCAGTGGGTACTAGAGAAGCTGTGGCTCATTGGGAAAGCATCTGCTTGGTATGCAGGAGGTCCCAGGCTCAATCCCCAGCATCTCCAGTTAAAGGGATCAGGCAATAGGTGATGTGATGTTAAATACTCAACAGGAGCCCCTGGAGAGACGCTGCCAGTCTGAATAGACAAATACGGACCCTGATGGAACAGAAAGGTCTGGTTCCGTATGAGGCATTTTCATGTGTGCTTTTGCTACAATGGCATAGAGCCCACCCTCCAAAGCATCCATTTTCTCCAGGGGAAGTGATCTCTGTAGTCTGGAGATGAGTTGTAATTCCAGGAGAACCCCAGGTCTTACTTGGAGGCTGGCGTCCCTAATGTGAACACATGAAACTGCTTCATACTGAATCAGACCATTGGTCCCTCAAGACCAGTATTGCCTACTCAGACTGGCAGCAGCTCTCCAGGGTCTCAGGCAGAGAAAGGTCTTTCTCATCACCTCCTGCCTGGTCCTTTTTAACTGGAGATGCTGGGGACTGAACCTGGGACCTTCTGCGTGCCAAGCAGATGCTCTGCCACTGAGCCATGGCCCATCCCCAAACACATAAGGCTGCCTTCTACTGATTGAGACCCTTGGTCTATCAACTACAGCAGGGGTGGCCAACCTTGCTTAACGTAAGAGCCACATAGACTAAACGTAAGAGCCACATAGAGATGTCTGAGAGCCGCAAGACAGGAACAAATATCACACACACGTTTTTATTTTTAAAAATATGCAGATTTGCTTTTTATTAACGTTAAATGGGACTGCCAAAAATAAAAACAAACGAGGAAAACCAGTTATAAGAAAGAGATAGAGAGAAACTAGGAAAGCAAATAGATGGGAGGGAGGAGGGAAGGAAGGAAGGAAGGAAGGAAGGAAGGAAGAGAGAAAAAGCATGCCTCCCCTTTGCTTCCCCAGCCGCCCTGCCAAGAGCCGCACAATATGTGTGAAAGAGCCGCATGTGGCTCCCGAGCCACAGGTTGGCCACCCCTGAACTACAGTCTTGTCTACTCAGACTGGCAGCAGCTCTCCAGGGTCTCAGGCGGAGGTTCGTCACATCCCCTCCTGCCTGCTCCTTTCAAGATGCGGGAGATTGAACCTGGACCTCCTGCATGCCAAGCAGAGGTTCTGCAACTGAGCCACAGCCCTTCTCTAAACATTTTTAGGGATCTCAGCAGGCAACATGTCCAGTCATCTGGAGATTTGAGCTGAGTTGCCATCAATATGCAGATGACACTCAGCTCTATCTCAGATCCCAGGCTGTGGTAATATTGAAGTTAGACTACTGCAGTGCGCTCTAAGTGGGACTGCCCTTGATGACTGTCTGGAAGCTACAGTTGGTACAGAATGCTGTGGCCAGAGTGAGTCTCACCAGTTTGGTGTAGTGGTTAAGTGCGCGGACTCGAATCTGGGAGAGCTGGGTTTGATTCCCCACTCCTCCACTTGCACCTGGCTGGATGACCTTGGGCAAGCCATAGCTCTGTACTGGCTGTTCCCTCAAGGACAGCTTGGGAAAGAGCTCTCTCAGCCCCACCTGCCTCACAGGGTGTCTGTTGTGGGGAGGGGAAGAGAAAGGAGTTTGTAAGCTGCTCTGAGACTCCCTTGGGGAGTGGAGGGCGGGGTATAAATCCAATCTCTTCTTCTTCTTCTTCTTCTTCTTCTCTGAATGTGACCCAAGTAGGATAGCCTTGGCTTAGTCATTTTCCTTACAAAAATGTCATGTGTGAAGGGGCCTTTTCCCCACTGTAGGGTGATGACAATCTATGCCATGAATCAAGAGCTGTGTGTGCATCCTCCAAAGATAGGACGTTTGTTTAAATTACCCCATCAGCTTTTTCTGAAAATTGGGTTCTTAAGATAAGGGGGGGAAGATCCAGTTTGCTCTCCGTGCCAATTACCAAGTACAAGCTTAACCTGAAATGCTTCGTTCGTCCAAACCTCACCTGAGAAAACCGAATTGCGGCATTAGATAAGATGTGTTTGCTTTTTTAATCAGAGCTCTGTTTCCAGCTGGGACTGGGGCTCCCTAGGTCGGTTTATTTGCCTTTGCGTGTGTTCTGGGAGGTGGAGAGAAAGATCACTTCGCTGGCAAGAGTATAAACCGTTCCAGATGGCTTTTCATCAGAGAGGGCTGTTTACATTAATAACTCAACATTTTCTTTGGCGAATCACGGACCCCCCCTATGTGGCCCAACTCAAGTTAATCATGGACCAAAGAAATGTGCCTTTTGCATCTTGGCTGGCTCCTCCTTGGCTGTGCGGCGTGCGGAGGGGACGCAACCTCCTCGCAGGGAGTCCACTAGACTCACAGAGAACCCACAGTGCACCGTAACCGCGAGGGCGAGAATGATGGGTTCCTGTCAAACAGAGCAGAGATGGCTGGCTTTGAAACAGAATGGTTAGCTCCAAATCAGCCCCTAGGAAAGTCAACCTCTTTTATTATTTATTTACTTATTTATTTACTTATTTATTAATTCACATTTCTACCCTGCCCTCCCAGCCTAGGCAGGCTCAGGGCGGCTTACAAACAGATAAAATACATTCAAACATAAAATTACCCTAAAGCAATTTAAAACTGTAAAGTTCTAGTGAAAGATGACCTTCGTCAGTATCCATATGATGGCGATAGCCATTATTCACAGTTCTCAGCTTCAAGTTCTCTATTTGCAGTTAGCAGTCAGCTCGCGGTAGTCTTTAGATTGTCCATATGGTGATTGATGTTCCATAGATCCCAGAGGTTCTCTGATGTTCTGTAGGTTAAAGATGGCCAATTCCAGCAACGAGGGCCTCTCACGCATTAAACCAACTGGTGTTCCTCATTAGTGATGGTGGCGGCTCCCAAAAGCCTGGTGGAAGAGCTCCATTTTACAGGCCCTGTGGAACTGTAAAAGGTCCCGCAGGGCCCTGATATCCTCCAGGAGCTCATTCCACCAGGTTGGGGCCACCACCGAGAAGGCCCTGGTCATCGACAATCTGGCCTCCTTAAGGCCCAGAAGGGCCAGTCGATTCTAGACCCCTGACTGCAGTGCTCTCTGGGAAACATATGGGGAAATACAGTCCCTCAGGTATGCAGGTCCCATATAGGGTATTGTGTGCTGGGTTCGATGCATGGAGAGCCCGGACTATGACGTAGTGATCAGCATAGATTTACTGAGTACACAACAAGCATGCAATACTGGCCAAGATGACCCACTATATACAACTCCTAGGAACGCCCTGAAGGTGTAACTCTCCCGAATGAACAATGCCACACCTCCCCCCTGCCCCTGAGTCTGGGATTTGTGAAGGACCGAAAAACCTGGGGGAGCCATTGGGAGAGAGACATAGTCTCCCCTTCTCTTACCCAGGTCTTGGTCACGCACGCCAGGTCCACCTCCTGCTCTGACACAAAGTCATGCAGGGTTCTGGTCTTATTATTGATGGACCTGGCGTTGCATAACACCAATACTGGAGTGGGGTTCTCCTTCTAGCACACTCTATGCCACCTAATCTTACGGGCATAGAGTGTGCTGGCTTTGTCTGGGATGCTGGGGAGAGTTTGGCTGTCTGGTTGGTGTACCGACCACCCAATGCACTGGGAAGCAACCTGCCATCCCTGCTGGAGGCCGTATCAGGCTGGGCGCTTGAGCACCCTTGACTTTTAGTCTTGGGTGACTTCAACGTCCATGCCGAGGATGCAACCTCCATGCAGGCAATGGATCTGGTGTCATCCATGGCGGCACTAGGACTCACTCAATTTGTTAAGCCCCCCCGCAAGGCTGGTCACATGCTCGACTTGATTTTTGTGGCGGGGGTTACGGTGGACCGGATCACAACTACGGTCGTACCATGGTCGGACCACCAGGCTCTGAGGACCCGGGGGAACATGCCACTCCAACCCTGTTTGGGTGGCGAGCGTATTTTAGCTCGCCCACGAAGCCTAATGGATCCTATGTGATACCAGGCAGCTTTGCGGGATCCGAGGCCCCCTGGCGGCTCGTTGGATGAGCAAGTCGAGGACTGGCAACATCGTCTTTCGGCAGCCATCGACGAGATTGCCCCCCAGCGTCCTCTATGCCCCTGCTCACGGTCTGCCCCATGGTATACATGGGAGCTGACGGCAATGAAGTGGGAGCTCAGACGACTAGAGAGATGGTGGCGTTGAGCTCCTGATGAAGCAGCAAGAGCATCTTATAGGATGTTTATGGATTCCTATGAGATGGCTGTCAAGGCTGTGAAAAAAGCTTTTTATGCAGCCGGGATAGCGTCTGCGAGTTCCCGCCCATCCCAATTATTTAGGAGAATTCGGTCGTTGACGACGCTGCCAAAGCGCAGACCAAATGATAGGGAATTGGACATTGGCAGTGAGGCTTTTGGGAACTATTTCGCGGATAAAGTCTTGTCGCTCTGCCGGGATCTCCCGCCACAGTTGATACAGTAGCGGAACTTGAGGCTCCAAGCATGTCTTCTGGTCATATTTTGGATTATTTCAGTCCACTCTGCCTAGAGGAGGCCAACAAATTGCTCCTATTGGTCCATCCTACCACCTGTAGTCTCAACCTGTGCCCATCATGGTTAATTAAAGCAAGCCATGAGGGGGTACGAGGGGCGCTAAGGGAAGTTATCAACACATCCCTTGCAAAAGGGGTGTTCCCTACTGCCCTTAAGGAGGCTGTTGTATGCCCCCTTTTGAAAAAGCCACCATTGGATCCGGCTGTATTAGCCAACTATTGGCCGGTTTCCAATTTACCCTATTTTGGTGAATTGATCAAGAAAGTGGTAGCAGACCAATTGCAGGGCTTTTTGGATGACGCCCCCATATTAGATCCCTTCCAGTCTGGGTTTCGCCCAGGCCACGGGACAGAGATGGCGCTTGTCACCCCCACAGACGACCTCCGGAGGCATCTGGATCGGGGCGGTACGGCGGTACTGATGCTGTTAGACTTGATGGCGGTGTTTGATACGGTCGACCATCAGTTACTGGCCCACCGCCTCGCTGACATTGGGATCCAGGGGTTGGCCTCACAGTGGCTTTCCTCGTTTCTCCAAGACTGGGGACAGAGGGTGGTGTTTGGGGAACAGCTCTCCCAAAGACACCCGCTGGTATACAGAGTGCCACAGGGAGCAGTACTTTCCCCAACGTTGTTTAACATCTACATGTGACCCCTCACCCAAATTGCCTGGAGGCATGGGCTGGGTTGTCATCAATATGCTGACGATACCCAGCTCTATCTGTTGTTGGGTGGCCAGTCAGACTCTAGTCTGGGTGATCTGGACCTGGCGCTGAAGGCTGTGGCTGGTTGGCTTAGGCAGAGTCGATTGAAATTGAATCCGACGAAGACGGAGGTCCTGTGCCTGAGTTGGAGTGGACCAGGGAGGGGGATCCCTCTCCCGACCTTCGATGGGGCACCATTGGTGCCAGCACCAGAGGTTAGAAGTTTGGGAGTGCTCCTGGACCCCTCGTTAACGATGGAGGCCCAGGTAGCAGCCACTGCAAGGTCGGTCTTCTACCATCTGCGGCTGATCAAGCAGTTGGTTCCCTTCCTTGAATGCAATGACCTGGCTACAGTGATCCACGCTTTGGTCACCTCGAGATTGGATTACTGTAACGCTCTCTACATGGGGCTGCCCTTGTCCCAAATCTGGAAGCTGCAGCTGGTGCAGAATGCTGCGGTGAGGCTAGTGATGGGCCTTCCTATGCGGGAGCACATCCAGCCTGTCTTAAAAGCCCTGCACTGGCTGCCTATAGCATACCAGATAAGGTTCAAGGTGCTGGTACTTACCTATAAAGCCCTGTATGGCCAGGGACCTATCTACCTGTCTCTCCCCTTATGTTCCCCAGCGAGCGTTGCAGTTGGGGTCCCAAAATTGCCTGGTTGTCCCGGGGCTGAGGGAGGCCCGGTTGGCGGTGACGAGGGCCAGGGCTTTTTCGGTGGCGGCCCCACACTGGTGGAACGAGCTCCTAGAGAACATCAGGGCCCTGCGGGACCTCTTACAGTTCCGCAGGGCCTGCAAGACGGAGCTCTTCCACCAGGCCTTCAAGTAGGGGCTGCCCCAAATTTATAGCCTGGCCCATTAATGGAACCCGCCAACCTAGACCATCTAGCACTGACTGGAACTGGTTACCATCTATGACGCTGCTCAGATATGGTCAACGAAGTTTATACCATCTTGTGGTGTGATTTATTGTGCATTGTAAGTTTTATGTTTTTATGGTTTTAATGTGTAGTTAACTTGTTGGTAGCTGCCCTGAGCCTGCCGTAAGGTGGGGAGGGCGGGGTATAAATTGCAAAATAAAGAAAGAACCAGTTGAAAAGTGAATGATATGAATCCTTCCCCTTCTCCTAGTCTTGTCCTGTGTGGAAACTGGGGTGCTGCAGATGTACTTGACCTGATCAGGCAGCTGTGGAATTTAAATTGGGGTGACGGAGGGCATTCCTTGCCCGTGATTACCGCCTGTTGCCTCTGCACAGAAACAGTTTTTACCCAGGGATAACACGGTTTTCTTTCCTGCTGACCTTTGAAGCCAAGAGAGCTTTATGTAACAAGAGACATTTGAATGAGAAAATTGAAAATATACTGTGCAGCAGGTCTCTCGCATTCCTCGCGCTGGCTGAGGGGAGAGAGCAGAAATGCAAGCAGAGAGGCCTTTGCCTTTTCCCACCAGGGAGCCAGAGAGAACACGCCAGCATGCAAGCGTCTACATCGGGAGCCGTCCTGTCCTGGGGAAGTCCATTGGCTTCTCCCATCCACTGCTCTTGGTTCTGATTGGCACAGGCGGGAGTCCGTCTCAGCCCTGCGCCTTGAGGACCTCGGAGATGCCAGGACTGGATCTGGGACGTCCTGCAAGCCAGGCACAGGTGGGGGTGCCAGCTCTGGGTGGGGAAATACCCGGAGATTTTTTTTGGGGGGGGGTGGAGCTTGAGGAGGGTGGGGTTTGGGGAGAGGCGGGAGAGATTTCAGTGGGGTACAATGCCATAGAGTCCACCTTCCAAAGTGGCTGTTTTCTCAAGCTGAACCGATCTCTGTTGCCTGGAGAGCTCTTGTAATTGCCGAAGATCTCCAGACACCACCTGGAGGTTGGCAACTCTAGGCACATACCATAGTAAGGAGAGCCCATTAGTGTCACCAACTCCAAACTGGGGGATTCCTGGAGATTTGGGGGTGGAGACTGGGGACTGGAGAGTTTGGGGAGGGGCAGGACCTGAGTAGAGACAGGAGGCCATAGACATAGGTCCGGAGGAGCTAGCCGAGCTAGTCTGTCGCTGCAAAACTGTAAAAAGCCCAGCAGCACCTTCAAGACTAACAAACTTTATTGTAGCATCAGCTTTTGAGAAGCCTGGGGAGGGCAGAGTTTGGGAAGTGGAAAGAACTCTGCGGGGAAGTGTTCCCATAGAGTCTGCCCTCTGAAACTGCTGTCCCCTCCAGTGGAACTGATCTCTGTAGTCTGAAGACCAGTGTTAATTCAAGGAAAACTCCAGGACCCACCTGGAGGGTGGTAACCAATGTTCCTGGTAAGCTGTGGAGTCTTGTGAGCAAAAATTCTACTTTGTGAGCTGCTGGCATGAAAGTTGTGAGCGAGCAAGTTGGCTCCTGCATAAATTAGTTT
This sequence comes from Lepidodactylus listeri, assembly GCA_029233225.1. Classification (NCBI taxonomy): domain Eukaryota; kingdom Metazoa; phylum Chordata; class Lepidosauria; order Squamata; family Gekkonidae; genus Lepidodactylus; species Lepidodactylus listeri. The sequence goes on along the minus strand of JARCFY010000014.1, from coordinate 71,532,590 downwards.
GCTCTGGAGCCGTCCTTCCTGAGCTAAGACAAAAATGTGTGAGCTGGAGGTTAAGAAACTGTGAGCTAGTTCACACTAACTCAGCTTAGAGGGAACGCTGGTGGTAACCCTATCTCTAGGGCACCTAAGTAGTCAGCGGGAGGTCTGAGGCATCCTGGAAATGATGTGTCCTTGGGCCTGGAAGACCACTGGGAACGTACTCGGCAGCACCCCAAGCAGAGGAGGCTCCGGAGCACACGGCTGGCAGAACTTCCCTCTTGAGCCCCTTGGGGAGATGCTGTTCTTTTACTAATCCAGCTGCTGGAGAGGAATGGGCATTTGCCGAGAGACCTCCTGGTCATGGCTGCTGACGGGCAACACTGGAATGAAGTGAAGTGGACTTCTGGGTGAAAAGAGGCACTGGAGGGCCTACTGAGCTCCCAGGGGGGTCACCACGAATCAGTTGGGGGTTCTGAACTTCGAAAGTGGACTCAGGATAAGTTCCAGGTTTGTTGGTTTTTCAAAAAATAGCCCTGTTAATCCAAGTGCCCTGACCTGGATGGCCCAGGCTAACCTGATCTTGTCAGGTCTCAGAAGCTAAGCAGGGTTGGCCTTGGTTAGAACTTGGATGGGAGACCACCAAGAAGTCCAGGGTTGCTATGCAGAGGCGGGCGATGACAAACCACATCTGCTTGTCTCTACTCTGACCCGGATGGCCCAGGCGAGCCTGATTTCATCATATCACAGATGCTCAGTAGGGTCACTCCTGGTTAAGCGCTTGGATGGGAGACCACCAAAGAAGTCCACGGTTGGTACTCAGAAGAAGGTGATGGTAACCTACCTCTGTTACTCTCTTGCCTTGAAAACCCTACAGGGTCGCCATAAGTCTGCTACAGCTTGAGGGCACTTCCCACCACCATTGATCCAAGCAGCCCAGTTTTGAGCTGAGCGAGAAGGGAGCGTGCAGGGCTAGATTATTGTAAAAGTGAGAAGAAGGGCTTATGTTTCTTGAAACGTCTGGAGGCATTTGATCAGCGTGCCAGTGCTGGAAAGCGTATTGATACAGATCTCTCTGCTCTCTCTCTCTCTCCCCCTCCTGCTCTCTGTCTCTCATTTTCCAACCTTCGTATTAAATGCTGTTCATCTGTAGTCAATTATTGGCTTCGCTTTGGTGGGAGCCATCCCAAAACATCTGAAGGGCATATGCAGAGCTTAGATCCAGGGCAGTCGTGAGTGGAACTTGCTAGGAAATCTATGAACAGTGAGATGGTTCACCTTGGAGGCAGAGTCTCAAACTTTTTTAAGCTTTCTCCTGGCCCCTTCTCACCATCTGGAACTGTTGATTACTGGTGAGGGGAGGGGCATCTCCAGTCCAAAGGACCAAATAGGATGTGGTGTGAACAACCTCTGCCTGAGACCTCGGAGAGATGCTGCCAGTCTGAGTAGATGGTACTGACCCTGATGGACTGAAGGTCTGATATAGTACAAGGCAGCGTCATGTGTTGGACAAACATCTGGAGCAGAGGTCCATCAGTGGCTATTAGCCACAAGGTAGAGATAGGACTGCCAGAAGTACAAGCTGGGTTTCGAAGAGGTAGAGGAACTAGAGATCAAATTGCCAACATTCACTGGATTATGGAGAAAGCAAGAGAGTATCAGAGAAACATCGACTTCTGCTTCATTGGCTGTGCTAAAGCCTTTGATTGTGTGGATCACAACAAACTGTGGCAAGTCCTTAAAGAGATGGGAGTACGAGACCACCTCACATGTCTCCTGAGAAACCTGTATTAGGGTCAAGAAGCGACAGTTAGAACCGGATATGGAACGACTGATTGGTTTAGCATACGTACAACAAGGATGTATATTGTCACCTTGCTTGTTTAATTTATATGCAGAGTACATCATGCAAAATGCCGGCCTGGATGAATCACAAGCCGGAATTAAGATTGCTGGGAAAAGCATCAATAACTTCAGATATGCAGATGATACCACTCTAAATGGCAGAAAGTGAAGAGGATCTCAAGAGCCTCTTGCTAAGGATAAAAGAGGAGAGCGCAAAAGTTGGCTTGAAACTCAACACCAAAAAAACTTAAGCTCATGGCATCCAGCCCCATCACTCCTTGGCAAATAGAAGGGGAAGTTGTGGAAGCAGTGACAGACTTCACCTTCCTGGGATCCAAGATCACTGGAGAGGGTGATTGCAGCCATGAAATTAAAAGACGCCTGCTCCTTGGGACGAAAGCGATGGCAAACCTAGACAGTAGAACAAAAAGTAGAGACATCACACTGCCAACAAAAGCCCATATGGTCAAAGCCATGGTATTCCCAGTAGTGATGTATGGCTGCGAGAGTTGGACCATAAGGAAGGCTGAGAGCTGAAGAATAGATGCTTTCGAATTATGGTGCTGGAGAAGACTCCTGGGAGTCCCTTGGACTGCAAGGAGATTAAATCAGTCAATCCTAAAAGAGATCAACCCTGACCGTTCCCTGGAAGGCCAGATCCTGAAGCTGAAGCTCCAATACTTTGGCCACCAAATGAGAAGGGAGCACTCCCTGGAGACGACTCTGATGATGCTGGGAAAGACTGAAGGTCAAAGAAGAAGGGGACAGCAAAGGATGGGATGGTTAGACAGTGTCATCGATGCAACGAACATGAAATTGAGCAAACTCCGGAATACGATGGAAGACAGGAGGACCTGGTGTGATGTGGTCCATGGGGTCACGGAGAGTCCGACTCAACTGTCCAACTGAACAACAACATAGATAGGAACTCTCAGTCTGGGGTCAGTGATGCTCTGTATTCTTGGTGCTTGGGGGGGGGGACAACAGTGGGAGGGCTTCTGGAGTTCTGGCCTTGCTCGTAGGACCTCCTGGTGGCACCTGCTGTTTTTGGCCACTGTGTGCCACAGAGTGTTGGACTGGATGAGCCATTGGCCTGATCCCACACTGGCTTCCCTTCTGTTCTTATGTTCTTAACTGCATGTTTATCTCTATGCTGTACAAAGCATCACCAGCAGATTTCAGCAGATGTAAGAGAGTTTGTGTTCTGTCATCAAGTTGCTTCTGATTTACGGTGACCCTGTGAAGTAATGACTTCCAAAACGTTCTACCATGAACAGCCTTGCTCAGGTCTTGCAAACTGAGGGCCTTCGTGGATTCGTTGACTGACTCAACCCATATCAGGTTGGGTCTTCCTTCTTTCCTGCTACCTTCAACTTTTCCTAGCGCTGTTGTCTTTTCCAGCGACTTTTGTAGCCTCAATTTAGTCATTTTAGCTTCTAGGCAGAATTCAGGCTTGATTTGATCTAGAATCCACTTATTTGTTTTTCTGATGGTCCACGGGATCTGTAAAACTCTTCTCCAGCACCACATTTCAAATGCTGGCTTTCTTCATCGTCAACAGGTCCAGCTCCTACAGAAGACTCAGGGGTAGGGCAGAAGAGAAGATCGGATTTACACCCTGCCCTTTGCTCAGAGTCTATGAGCAGTTTATAATCTCCTTTCCCTTCCCTTCCCCTCCCCACAACAAACACCCTGTGAGGTAGGTGGAGCTGAGAGAGCTCTTTTGAGAACTGCTTTTTTTCAAGAACAGCTGTGCCAGAACTACGGCTTGCCCAAGGTCATCCAGCAGCTGCATGTGGAGGAGTGGGGAATCAAACCCGGTTCTCCCAGATTAGAGTCTGTGCACTTAACTACTTCACCAAACAGACCACTTTTTTTCCTGGTCAATGTACCAGCATAGAAAGTTAGTTTTTCAATGTGCAGCATTGTTCCCCTTCCCAAATAAAACACACACACACACATATTTCCTCCAGGGTGGACTTACTTTCCCCTTTCAGGCTTCATTTTTTCTTGAATCCAAGCAACTTTTCAGTCTGTTCTGGAACTTTCTGTTCATGCATCACATGCCACTGGTCGGCATGGTACACCGGACACACACCCCTGCCATCAACATACCGACAACAAGGAGGTGGTTGTTATATGTGGTGAAATCCCCAGAAGAATCCCCAAAATGACCTTTTGAAATCCCTGCAAGAAACCTTCAGGGGCTGTTTGTTCATTTTCATGGGAGTTCACATATGGGACAGCTAAGGGACTGGTCTACCTCATGCTGGGTTTATACGCAACATGAGAAACACCAGGAGCTGTCTTTCTTTCTTTCTTTCTTTCTTTCTTTCTTTCTTTCTTTCTTTCTTTCTTTCTTTCTTTCTTTCTTTCTTTCTTTCTTTCTTTTTCTTACCGTGCTAGTTTCATGCTTGTGTGCTGAATTTCCTCTTGGCTGATTCATATTAAAAAATATTTTGCATGTTTTCTTTTCTAAAGAAAAGGGGAAAGCTGTTGAAATGAGGAATTGGGGGAGGGAAGGGCCATAACAGTTCGCTTTATTGGCCAGCCAGCCAGATTTTAACCCTTACACAATGAAAGAAGCGAGCAAATATGAAAACAGTCTCATGCCGAATGCAGTTTCGGGTCGCGTACAGATCCTCAGGGACGGCACTCGTTTCTAAGCAAATGAACATCTGAATGGCAAATGCCCCACTGAGATGGGGATAACACACAATGTCCGGATGCTGGTTTTGTTTTTTTCATTTAACCATTTAAAATGTTTAAAAGCACACAGCATTTTTACAGTCCTCCTGGATCCAGTAGAGAGATCTTTTGTGCCTCCCTCAGGAGTCCATCTCATGAGTGTGGGGCAGCCACAGAGGTGTCATGGGAATGGGTTGTGGATGTCGGGCTTTAAAGGACAAAACCAACTCCTTAAATTGGGCTCGGGAGCAGTGTTCCCTCTAAGCTGCATTAGTGTGAGCTAGCTCACAGGGTTTTTTTAGCCTCCAGCTTACGCATTTTTGTCTTAGCTCAGGAAGGATGGCTCCAGAGCAAACTATGCAGTAGACAAATCGCTTGCTCACAACTTTAAAGCCAGTAGCTCACCAAGTAGAAGTTTTGCTCACAAAATTCCACAGCTTAGAGGGAGCATTGGCAGGGACCATCCCCTAAAAAAGGGGCAGTGGAGCGCAGCTGGTATGCAGGTTTGTGCTGCTGTTGAGTCAGCTATTCTCCTGATGCTCCTGTGACTCAGCAAACAGCGGTGTGTGTGTGTGTGTGTGTGTGTGTGCTGCACTTCCTTCCAGTGGTGGGGGCCAGTAGCACACTGGCTTACCGGCTCCTGCTGGCCACTGAGCTGTAATGTGTGGCTGCCACAGTGACCCCTGTGACTCTGTGGCCACCTCCTGGTGGAAGGTATGATGGGAGGTGTGGTGGTTGGGGGGTTGGATTAAGTCTGGGGAAAGAAAGGTTCAGATCCCTGCGCATCCATGAAACTCAATGGCTTTGGAACAGCCTCTCTCTCGCAGCCATGAGAGGAAAGGGCGGGAAAGCCATGGTGGCCAGTGGGGGTCGTTGGGGGAAGGGAAGGACCACATTGCACTGGATAAATGAGACCATTCGTTTGGCAGCTACCCACTTGAACCGCCTTGAAAGACCTTTCTCAGTTCTTGGTCCTGGGCAGCAAATCTGGCCATACGAAAAGCACAAATACAGGACAGTCAGATAAGAAAAGTATTTTCCCAGCTTCATGAACACATAAACAGACAAATCTGTCTTTTACTGAATCAAACCCTTAGTCTGTCAAGGCCGGTATTGTCTACTCATGTCTACTCAGACTGGCAGCGACTCTTCAGGGTCTCAGGCAGAGGTCTTTCACATCACCTACCGCCTGGTATTTCCAACTGGAGATTCGGGGGATTGAACCTGGGGCCTTCTGCGTGTCCAGCAGAGGCTCTACCACTGAGCCACAGTCCTTCCCCAGAGCACATGAAGCTGCCTTGTCCTGAATCAGACCCTTGGTCCATCACGGTCAGTATTGCCTAGTCAGACTGGAAGCAGCTTTCCAGGGTCTCAGGCAGAAGTGTTTCCCATCAGCTCCTTCCTCATCCTTTAAACTGGAGGTGCTGGGGATTGAACTTGGGACCTTCTGCATGCCAAGCAGATGCTCTACCACCAAGCCACGGCCCTTCCCCTCGTTAGCTTCTTAGAGCTAGATTAGCGATTCTTGAAGCCATTGCTTCCTCGGAAAATCAGAGAAGAGACATAGCAATAAATATGAGACACCAACCTTCCATTTCAGCTGCATGGTACGCTGCTCCTTCCCATATCAATAGTGGGGGTAGAATCTGATGTCTCAGGGCCATAAATGCCCCCCAAAGACAGGCAGAGGGTTACAGAGAGACCATAAAATTTTATGCTGGTGAAGGAGTCCACCCCATAATGACTATGCCCCAGATTAAAATAGGCCCAAGCTCACATGCTGGTAATGCTCCTTTCCTCACACTAGAGAATCATTGTCTGAGAATCATTGTCTGAAAATCATTGTCTGAGAATCAGATGCACACCCTTCCGCCTTTCAGCTATGCCATATTGCCGAGAGCATCTCCCAGCCCACCAGTAAGTGGGATGACATTTAACCAGGATGTCAGTTTGCCCACCCATCGCCCACTTCCTTGAGACGCTCTGGGACAGGACTAGGATTTGAACTCAGGCCCCGGCACATTAGCCACCATTTGGTGCAAGGAGACAGATGATGGCTCGGAAATAAAAACCCAGAGGTTGGATTCACAGCAGGGAGATGTGAGGTGGAAATGGGAGTTTCTGGGATGAAATAGAAGAGGTGAGGAGTTCAAAACCATTACAAATTAAAAGACTGTCAGTCTGAAAAAGCACCCATGAAAGATGAATACAGGAGGCAGCCACTAATGCAGGGGTGTCAAACATGAGGCCGGTGGGCCAGATCGGGCCCTTGGAGGGCCCCAATTTATTTATTTAATATTTATTTATTTATTACATTTCTATCCCGCCTTGCCAGCGAACCGGCTCAAGGCGGCTAACAAGCATAAAAACACCATCAAGGTTTACAATATAAAATCAACATCTAAAACTAACACCACATCCTACACAATGTACTACAACAGATGGCGACTTCAATCATACAGAGTTCTTATGGTGAACAGAGGCAGCGAAGGGGTGCGGCCGGCAGGACCAGGGCGATGTCCAATTCCCCCCCTTCCCCCGGCGGCAGCTCCTAGTTGAAAGCCTGGCGGAAGAGCTCCGTCTTGCAGGCCCTGTGGAACTGCAATAAGTCCCTGATGTCATCCGGGAGCTCATTCCACCAGTAAGGAGCCGCCACCGAGAAAGCCCTGGCCCTGGTACAGGCCAACCGAGCGTCTTTCGGACCAGGGAGAGTCAGGCGATGTTGGGTCCCCACAAGGCCCTGGTTGTTTCCTATTTCCTACCTTATGCCAGGGCTCTCTGGGGTGCAACTGGGTTCCCTCCCCCTTTTCCTTGTATTCTTGCCCTCATTGTCCAGTCTTTCTTAGTAAGAAAGCAATGTGAACTATTTTAGAGGAGGCATAACAACAAGCCAGTGAGGTGGATTAGGCGGAGAGTGTGTGTCCAGACCAAGTTCACCCCCTTTGTAGGAAGTTTTAGCTATTTCTCTGGGGAAGAGTATAGTTTTGTAGACGAACACATGGCCCCCAGTCTGTGTCAGGATGCCTTCTCATGTTCTTGACCAGCACATGAAGCAACTTATGTACAAAGGGTTGCAATGCCCAGCCATTTCATGTGGTCCCCTGGGTCCTAGGCTAGGAACACTGAGTGTGAGATTTCTGTAATAAATGTCAATAAATCAAAAGTAGGTTTGCAGCTTACAGACACAGACCTGAACAACATACTCAAGATCACTACGGCACAGACATTTTGATGCAATAATTCAGAGCAGAGGTGTCAGTTATCAGAGACTGTTAAACAGACAAAATATTGCAAGACTGCTAGTGTTTTAAGCATGTTTTATCTAAAGTTTTAAAAAATCTTTAATTGTGTTTGCCTGTGTCCTTTACAAAGTTTATATCTCCGCTACCTGGCATTACATTTCATGACACCCATGGCCCGGCCCCACAAGGTCTCATTTATGTCAGATCCGGCCCCCATAACAAATGAGTTTGACACCCCTGCGCTAATGGTATCCTCCACCAATTCCAGAACATTTGGGACATGACGAAGAAGGCCCAGGATATCTCTTAAGGAGATGCAAACCTCCCAGATGGAGGGCATCCAGTAAAACTTCAAGGAGACTGTTATGAGACTGAAAAACAACTTTAATTCCAGACAGTGGAGTCACGCAACAGAGGAAGACTGTACGCCATGCGCGCAGATTCCTGAGAGACCCCTGGCTGCTTGCTTTCGGGAAGAGGATGCCGGATGAGACGGACTCTCCTTGGCGCAATCCAACAAGGCCATTCGCACATTCTTGCTGTGCTGCTGTCTTGGAGACTGATTATTGAGGCAACACATTTCGGAACAGATTGTCAACAGACTGCAGACTCTGGAGTGGCAGATGACACTGGTTGCTCAAAAGGCAGCTTGTTCTGTTCCTGTTGGGATGCTGACGCTGGAGACATCCTCTGTGCAGGGCTGGGGGAGCAGATTCTGCCAGGGCCAAGTAGGTTTGTGCCAAGTGCCATCAAGTCGCTTCTGTGGATTAATGACCACCAAAGCATCCTATCCTTAAGAGCCTTGCTTGGGTCTTGCAATGGCTTCCTGGGTGGAGTCCATCCACCTCGTGTCGGGTCTTCCTCTCTTCCCGCTGCCTTCAGGTTTTCTTAGCATTATTGTCTTCTCTGGTGATTCTTATCTTCTCATAAAGTGACCAAAGTACAGTAGCCTCAGTCTGGTCATTTTAGCTTCTAGGGAGACTTCAGGCTTGATTGGATCTGTAACCCCCTGATTTGTCTTTTGGGAGGTCTACAGCATCCGTAAGCCTCTCCTCCAACCCCACATTTCAAAAGGTGCCGAAGGCAGGTGTCATTTCAAGGTGGAACAAGCAGGAATGGCATTCCGGGGGTAACAAGCCCAGGAGTAGGGAATCCAGGCATGCTTGCGTCCCCAGCCAGCCCAGCTGCAGCGAGTTGGCAGGGGCGGGGAAGGGCAGGCAGGCAGACATGCCCCCTTTCTTCCCCGAGTCTCTCCACTTTTGCGGAGAAACTCGGGGGAAGTGTGGGGGCGATTTAAATGCCTTTCTTTCCCTCCCCCATCTGGGAAGGCACCCGGAGAAGATCAGGCAGGGAACCCAGGCATGCCCTTTGGCAGGGGGTGTGGCGTATGCAAATAAGTTGTGCTAATGAGTTATGCTAATGAGCTCCTGCACCTCTTTTTCTATGAAATGACCCCTGGCCCTGGGGGTGCGTAAGGAAGATCGAAGCCGTTGCTTGGCAACACTGCACAACATGGCTCTGCCCCTGGAAGCGCAGACAGACATGGACGTTGGCGCAAGCCATGGGACCAGCTGTGGCCTTTAGCCTTTCGAGGCCGTGCCTCACCATGTGGTTGAGAGCTTCCTGGATCACATCACTCTGGCGTGCAAGTGGGAAACCCAATGGATGAGCCACCCGACATCGGTTTGCCAGCCTGCATGTGGCGGCTGGAGATTTCCTGGGATGACAACTGATCTCCAGGCAACAGAGATCAGTTCCCCTGGAGAAAATGGCCGCTTTGGAAGAAGGACTCTGTGGCATTGTGGTCCCAGCCCCGCCCTCCTCCAGGCTCCACCTCCAAAATCTCCAGCTATTTCCCAACCTGGAGCTGGCAGCCCTCCTGCACGAACCCATATCAGCGATGTGCGACTGTGTCTGAGTCTTATAAGAGAAAACAGGACCAAACCTTTGGAGAGGAACGGAACTAGCAAAGAGTTCCTAAAGAAATTGTGGGCTGGCCCACCAGAACATCTTATTTAGCAAACATGATCCAGTGGAGGTTTGCTCAGAAGTAAGTCTCAGTGTTTTGAATAGGGTTTATACCCAAATATGCACACATAGGACTAGGGTTGCCAGCTCTGGGTTGGAAAACATCTGGAGGCTTTGGGGGTGGAGCCAGGAGAGGGCGGGGTTTGGGGAGGGGAGGGGCCTCAGCGTGGCACAATGCCATAGACTCCACCCTCCAAAGCAGCCATTTTCTCCAGGGGAGCTGATCTCTGTCAGCTGGGGATCAGTTGTAAAAGCGGGAGATCCCCTGGCCCCACCTGGAGGCTGGCAACCCTACATAGGAGGGAAGTCTAATTCATACGTGTGAAATAACTGCATTGTATATTGGAAGACAGAAAAAATGCAGTTTAGAAAATGATCTTTATTTTCATGATTAAAACGTTTATATCCTTCCTGCCCCCCACCACAAACAGGGGACAGAAGGTGGCTTCAATAATAATCTACGCCCATTGTCTATAAAAGACTATAAAAGGTACTGGGAAATTCCATTACCCTAAAACATTCTTTGAACATTGTCCCTGTACCAGGTCTGTAGCCAGGGTTTCTTTTTTGCTTGTGGTGCAGACACAACATCAAATAAAAAAATAAAATAAACATGAATTGCAGCTCTTCAAACCTGAATTGTATTTGTAGCTTTTCGCTCACACACACATGCCTAACACGAACGCGCGCACACACACACACCCATTTTGACCCACCATCAAATGAAAACTGGACTTTTTGGTTGCTTAAAAAAATTACAATGTACTTGCAGCAGTTCTTCAAACACAAATTGTGGCTCATCGCCTCCCCCCCCCCCCAACCTTTTTTTGCTTGCTTTAAAAAAAAATCATGAATTATTTGCAGCAGCTCTTCAGACACGAATTGTAGCCGCTCATCTCTTGCCTTGAAAGCCCCCTTGGGGTTTGCCAAAAGTTGGTTTCAGCTTGATGGCACACAATTATTACAGGCCCCTGTGTCTCTTCTTCCAATTATTTCACCAGGCTGTGGTTCCTTGGGAAAGCTGTATTGCTGCCTCTCATTTGCACCTCACTGGATGAGGGGCACACTGGGGAATCAGTTCAGGGGGCCGAGGCCCTGGGGCAGGGGAGGAGGGGTATCTGCCCTTCCGCTTCTGGTCAGTTTCACTCTGGAGGAAGAGCTGTTCCCTTTAACAGCCGCTGGTTGGGAGTGAAACTGGCCAGAAGCTGCAGGGCGGCTTCCCCTTCTTTCCCCAGCCTCACAGCGGGGCCAGGTGCACTGGGGGCGGGGGTGTCTGGCATCCTCAGGTGGTGGGGCAGGGCTCATGGGTGGTGGGGCTCTGCCCTCAAATGCCCTGCCGTGGCTATGGGCCTGGTGCCTACTATCCTATCATCCATCCATCCATCCCAGGGGTGACCAAACTGTGGCTCAGGAGCCACGTGCGGCTCTTTCAAACAAATAGTGTGGCTCCCGGCAGGACGGCTGGGGAAGTGAAGGGAAGGCATGCCTCCCCCATCGGTCTTCCCTTCCCCAGCCAGTGTTCCCCTCCCTGGGTAGGCTTGAGGTGTGTGTGTGGGGGGGAGCAGAGAAAGAAAGCAACTTTAACTTTAAATGCAATCTCAAAGCCCCCCTCCCCAAGCCTACAAATATCATTGGATAAATAAATATCATTATCAATATCTGTTTTTACCCCTTTTGTTCTTATTTTTGGCAGTCCCATTTAATGTGAATGAAAAGCAAATTTGCATATTTTTTCATTAAAAATGTCTGTGTAATATTTGCTCATGTCTTGCAGCTCTCAAACATCTGACGTTCATTCCATGCAGCTCTTACGTTAAAGCAAGTTTGGCCACCCCTGATCTATCATCTGTCCATCCATTATCCATCCATCCATCCATCCATCCATCCATCCATCCATCCATCCATCCATATCGAAGCCACACTGGCCCAGGGATCCAGGAGGTTTTTTGCCTTCCTCTGGGCATAGGACAAGGGTCACTGGAGGAGGGGGGCAGAAAGGTAGCTGTGAATTCCCTGCATTGTGAAGGAGGTTGGACTAAATGACCCTTGGGATCTCCTCCAGCTCTGTGTTTCTATGTCTGCATTGTGTATGTTCCTTTTTTGGATCATGAATATTCAACTTGAAAACAGCTGACTAAATAGGATAGAGATTTAAAAAATCCAGGAAAAGTGAGCGAAATCTTGGAAAGCATTTTTTCCCTTGCCATCAGCTGCTAGGCATCTTTGCTCAGAGCACCACAACTCCCCCTCCCTTCTCCATGTTCCCTTCTCTCTTCCCTCCCCCCTCCCTCCTCCCTCCCTCCTCCTTCTTCGGCTGCTCTCCAAGCTGCATTGCGTGCGGCACGGAAGCCACCGGAACCGGCCCCTGTGAAGGCCGGGTTTGCAAAGGCATCCCGAGCCCCAGCCCACTGGCACGCCAGCCCAGAAGGAAAACATCCCTGTTGACGAACAGAACAGGGGACGGGCAGAGTCTCTGATGATCTTCGCGGATGCCAAGTCCAATCTGCAGGACTGGCCTGAATGTGCCTCTGAAACGGAGAGAGGCACAATCATGATTTCATGAAAAGAGCCCGGCAGCCTGAGTGCAATAGAACAACCCCCAGCCACCTATTCTCCACTGAATTCAAACAACAGAGTCCACTTCAGTTTATCTGATAAACACAAATAAAATACATACAGGGATGACCACTGGGCGTGGCTGGGGGGGGTGGACGGGGGGAAAGCCGTTTCCCTAGAGGAAGCTTCCCACGTATCCCAAGCAAAAGCAGATGGACACGCCAAGCAGAGGACGTAGCACAGGGGTGCACAGGGGGCCTCCTAGCAGAACAGCTAGATTCGAGTCCAGTCAAACACCAACAAGATTTTCAGGGCCTGGGCTTTCAAGAGACAAAGCTCCCTTCGTCAGATACCAGTAGGAATGGAGAGCTGTGAGTCCTTATACCCCAGTCAGAAGGTGGGAAGGAGGTTGCAAAGAAAGGAGTCAGGATGCAGCGGAAGAATTGCTAGAATTGAGTCCCGTCCTACCTTAGAGACCAACAAGATTTTCAGGGTACGAGGTCAGAGACCAGCAGGAATGGAGATCTGTGAGTTCCTCTCACAGCAGTTAAGCTGGACAGTTAAGGTTCTCTCTCTTCTATGTTCTATAACAGTTTGTTCTTCTTTAATAAACCTGCTTATTTTTCTCTAAACAGTCAGTGCTCCACTTCCTTGCATATTTAAACTCTGCCAACAGCTATCTGGGCCTGTGCATGAGTGGGCATCTGAATTACGGTGAGATACCGTGGACTGCCAAAGAGACAAATCAGTGGGTTCTAGATCAAATCAAGCCAGAACTGTTCCTAGAAGCTACAATGGCTAAACTGAGGCTAGTATACTTTGGTCCCATTATGAGAAGATAGATCCAGTTGGTCAGCTGTGTTAGTCTGAAGCAGTAGAATCATATTTGAGTCCAGTGACACCTTTAAGACCCACAAAGGTCTCAGTTACTTCCCACAATTAGAAAAGACACCTTTGGACATTTATCTGCTCTTTTGACATACTGATTGCTTTACAACTGTTGCTCTTATAACTTTAACTTGTTGTTTTGTTGAACAAAACTAATTTTTAATTTAGTTTTCACTTTGCATATCCTGAATATCATCACGTTACATGTTCGTTTGCTGTTCATTCCCTGGCTAGAAGTTTGAATCTTACCTGCCATTCCAACGCATTTGGAAAAGCGTGCATGCACATTTGTATTGATCTATTATTAAATTTTTATCCCGCCCTCCCTGCCATAGCAGGCTCAGACCTTGAATAATCCTTTGTTTGTCTTAAAGGTGCCATCGGACTCTAAATTTGTTCATTATGAGAAGAGTCACGCTAGGGCAGGGGTGGGCAAACTGTGGCTCGGGAGCCGCATGCGGCTCTTTCACATATATTATGTGGCTCCCGGCAGGGCGGCTGGGGAAGCTAAATATCATTAGCAAACAAATATCATTGGACAAATTCATATCATTATCAATATCTGCTTTTACCCCTTTTGTTATTATTTTTGGCAGTCTCATTAAATGTTAATAAAAAGCAAATTTGCTTATTTTCCAATAAAAGCAGGTAATATTTGTTCATGTCCTGTGGCTCTCAAACATCTGATGTTTATTCTATGCGGCTCTTACGTTAAGTAAGTTTGGCCACCCCTGTTCTAGGTGGCTCTTATGCTGAGCAAGTTTGCCCACCCCTGCGCTAGGGAAAGTTGAAGGCAGCAGGAGAAGAGGAAGGCCCAACAGGAACTAGTTTGACTCAGTAAAGGAAGCCTCGGTTTGCAAGACTCGAGCAAAGCTGTTCACGACAGGACTGTTTTGGTGGACATGAATTCATGGGTTCGCCATGAGTCGGAAGAGAATTGACAGCACTGAACACACACACACACACAGAGATGAATTAACAGCTTCCAAGCTGCCCCATCCTTAACATCCCTGCCCAGATCTCACCGACTGAGGGCCTTTGGGGCTTCTTTGATCAAATCAGTCCATCTCACGTTGGGCCTACCTCTTTTCCTGCTGCCCTCAATTATCGTCTTTTCCAGCGAGCCTTGTCTTCTTCTGACGTGACCCACCACGATAGTCTCGGTTTCATTATTTCAGCTTCTAGGGAGAGTCCTGACTGACTGCGATCCAGTTAGCCGCCTGGTTTTAATGGCGCCCTGAAGAGCCGGATTATGTAACCTTAGAAATGGGTTTCCACTTCCCACAGTCGAGGGAGAAGCTGCCGCTTTCCCCGCTTCCCCCTCCCCCCCAACAATTAGATCTCCCGCATAACTCCTTCCTTTTCCATTTGGTGACAAGTTTAAACATCTTGTCGACCCAGCAGGAGCGGCAGCAGCCGGCGAGAGCGGTGGCGCCTGATACGAGAGGCAGAAAGTCGGGAAGGGTAACAAGCCCTGACCGACAAACATTTAGGATAAAGAGGAAAGATTGTTAGTATTCATTGCCAGAAAGGATCAGGGGAAGGAGGCCAGGCAGCTGTTAGAAAGGAGACGCCAACGTGCGCCAGAAGGCAGGCCCCAGACCCTGCCCCCTTCATGCCCTTTGAATAGAGATGCCAGCCTCCAGGTGGGACCTGGAGATCCCCTGGAGCTATACCTCATCTCCAGACGACAGAGATCAGCTCCCCTGGAGAAAATGGCTGCTTTGGAGGGTGGGCTCTATGGCACTGTACCCCACAGAGGTCCCTCTCCTCCCCAGGCTCCACCCCCCAAATCTCCAGGAGTTTCCCAACCTGGATCAGACAACCTTACCCCCCATCCCCCATTGATGGACCGGCCAACCCCACCTCTGAATGACCAGCTGTAGGAGTGAAGCTGGGATCTGAGCGCCAGCTGAGCGTACAAGCTCCTTTCATGTGCACAGGAAGCTGCCTTCTAGTGAATGAGACCCTCGGTCCATCAGGGTCTCTCTTGTCTACTCTGACTAGCAGCAGCTCTCCAGGGTCTCAGGCGGAGGTCTTTCCTATCACCTCCTGCCTGGTCCTTTTAACCAGAGAGATCAGGGATCAAACCTGGGACCTTCTGCATGCCAAGCAGAGACTCTCCTGTTAGGGTTGCCAGCTCGGTGTTGGGAAATTCCTGGGGATTTGGAGGGCTGGAGTCTTCAGAGGGTGGGGTTTGGGAAGGGAGGGGCTTCAGTGGGGTGTAATGCCATAGATTCCACCTTCCAAAGTAGCCCCGTTCTCCAGGGGAACTGATCTCGGTCACTTGGAGATGAGTTGAGATCCTAAGAGATCCCCAGCTACCACCTGGAGGGTGGCAACTCTGTCTCCTTCCCCTGCTTCACTGTGCTCCTTTCAGAGGTGGACTCCTTCCCCACCCCCATGGCCAAGGAGGAAGATGAGCAGGTGCCCCTGAGCGCAGTCGCGGTCCATTGTGACCAGCACACAGTCGCTTCCTTCTCTGCAGCCGCTGGCCCGGTCTCCATCCCCTGCTCGGCTAGGCTTGCTCTTGGTTCCAGCAGTCCCCTCTGGGGCAGAACTCTGGGATGTCTCCTGGCCGGCTGAGGGGCTGATTCACCCCTGCTACTCTTACATCCCTCAGCACCATGACCCCTGACCCAGCAGACTTTGGGCAGACTTCCGGGACTTCAGCTGGCACAGACTCTGTTACTTCCCCATCCCTCAAGGGATTCTGGGCCAGGGACACTAGAAGCCCTCCCACTGTTGCCCCCCCCAGCACCAGGAATACAGAGCATCACTTGCTCCAGACCGAGAGTTCCTATTGATACCTTGTGGCTAGTAGCCACTGATGGACCTCTGCTCCAGATGTTTATCCAAGTCCCTCTTGAAGCCATCCGCAGCATTAGCAGCAGCTGCTTCCACAATGCCAGGCTCTTCACTATGTGACTGAAGGTAAGCTGTGGCAGTCCTTTTAGCAGCCCTTTTGTGGCTGCACCTGCTATTTCCTCTAGGGGAGCTGCAGCCTGGAGATCCTTTGTGATTCTGGGAGGTGTCCAGGCCCCACCTGGAGGCCGGCAACCCTAGTGGAGAGTCATTTGAAAGCTTGCAGAAGTAGCTTGACTGTGCCTTTGTGACTTTTAAAACCTTTCCCTGAACATTTTGCTAGGAGAGAACTCAAGAGCAGTGTTCTGTACTTGACCTGGCCTCTCTTTGAGCTGAAGTATGCAGGGGCTCTTTTGGAGAAGCTCCGCTTCCCGAAAGGCCAGAGGTCCAGCTGTGCTCTAAATCGATGACTCATTCCCTGCCTGGAATGTGGCATCTCACTGGGAGACACCAGACGGCCCGAGAAAGCCAAGGGGGAGCTGCTGGCATGAAGGAAAAGAGAGGCCTTCAGCGCCTCCGTCGTCTCCGTTGATCTCCCAAAGTTCTCTAATGAGCAAAAAATTATTACATTTTTTTAAAAAAAAAGATTGGGTAAAACAATCTAAAGTCTGAAGTCCTGCAGTTATTTCTGGCTTAAAGTGAGACAGACAGATGCGCTGTTGTCTGCAAATGAGATGCGAGAGAGTCCCAGAGAAATGGAAGAGAATGCAAAAGCCAGTGCGCTTCTTAGGCAACGCTGGCTCTTCGTGGCAACACATTCAGAAAGCTGCTCCTCCTTCCTTGCGACTTCTAAATCTGTTTCTTTAAGAAGAAGAAGAAGAGATTGGATTTATACCCCGCCCTCCACTCCCCAAGGGAGTCTCAGAGCGGCTTACAAACTCCTTTCCCTTCCCCTCCCCACAACAAGCTCCCTGTGAGGTAGGTGGGGCTGAGAGAGCTCTTTCCCAAGCTGTCCTTGAGAGAACAGCTGGTACAGAGCTATGGCTTGCCCAAGGTCATCCAGCAGGTGCCAGTGGAGGAGTGGGGAATCAAACCCGGTTCTCCCAGATTAGAGTCCGCGCACTTAACCACGACACCAAACTGGCTACACCAAACTGGCTTTAAGATTAGGCAGGGGAGGGGTGGCAATGCTTTAAAGCAGGGGTCCCCCACAAACACCTTTCCTGAAGCCCGCCAAGTGTTTTTAGAAAGTGGGTGGGGCTCGTGCCCAGCAGGGCTTCTGATTGGCCACTGGAGGTCTGATGGTGAAATTTTTTGGGAAAGTTGTTTCAGCAGCAGATGCCCCCACTGCACAAGGATCGCTGCTAACCTTCAGAAGCAAATTAGCACCTGAAGCCTTGGGCGGTCTGACTAGAGCTTTTTATTAGACTTATTCTCTTCTTGGTTTAAGAGTGACTTTAGGATACTGTTTATTCATATCTAGACAACAGAATTATAATCGTAAAGAGTATAAAGCAGCAGGATCAGACAACATCTCATGAGATGGTATACCCCTCTTGCAACAGACAGTGGGTGTCACCTTCTGACACACTTCCGGTGATGTCAGGGGGTGTGGCATATGCAAATAAGTTCTGCTAATAAGTTCTGCTAATGAGCTCCTGCACCTCTTTTTTTTATGATATGCATATTGAATCAAACCCACGATCCATCAAGTTCAGTACTTTCTCCTTTGACAGTGGCTCTCCAAGGTCTTGGGCTGAGGTCTTTCACATCATCTACTGCCAGATTTTTTTTTTAACTGGAGACACCAGGGATCGAACCTGGGACCTTCTGCATGCCAAACAGAATCTCTATCACTGAGCCACAGCCTCTGCCCTCTGCAATGCACCCTACAGCCAAGATTGTGGGACTGTTACAGACAGGGAGGAACTGCTCTTCTCAGCAGCATGGTAGTTTTCCAGGTTAATACACTGAGGGCGTTCATCCTACTGAAAACACTGCTCCTTTTGTGTTGTGATCTAATTGTCTAAGTGATTATAGAAGTTGCTCAATTTGACCCCCACAAACTACAGTCTGTGCAAAGTGTGAGTCCAGTGGCACCTTAAAGACCAACAAAGTTTAAATCTGGGTATATGATTTTGTGTGCATGCACACTTCTGCAGATACACTGAAACAAGAGTTTTTCAACCATTACAGATGGGTGGGAGGGTTAGTTGCCAGGAAGGGCTAGTTATAGTCAAGATGCATAAGTAACAGGGCAATAAGTATAGATGAGATTGGATTAAAGCAGTTGGTAAGATCTGTGTAGCAGATACAAGAGTTAACAAACAAATGTGAGAACTCAGTTGGAGTCCAGTGACACCTCCAAAACCAACAAAGTTCAATTCTGGGTAGAAGCAGAATGCAGAGACCTGGCCTGTGGATGCACACTCCTTCAGATACAATGAGATAGATGTCCTCAGACTGCTCTTTGGCAGGCATTCTGCGGTCCCTGCTCCAGATCGCCTCCTCTAACCGGCAGCCATTCTCCAGGATCTTCAGCAGAGAAAGCTGTTTCCCAGTGCCTTCTGCCCGGGGCAGGGTTGCGAGCTCAGAGCTGGGAAATACCTGGGGATTTCAGGGGTGGAGCCTGAGGAGGGTGGGGTTTGGGGAGGGGAGGGGCTTCAATGCCATTTAATGCCATAGATTCCACCTTCTAAAGTGGCCCTTTCTTCCAGGAGAACTGATCACTGTCACCTGGAGATCAGTTCTAATAGTGGGAGATCCCCAGCCGCCATCTGGAAAATGGCAACCCAAGCCCAGGGTCTTTGAGCATGGGACCTGAAGGTCACAAGGCAAAAGCATGACAGTTGAACTTCAGCAAAGGTTGCCAGCCTGGAGGTGGGGCCTGAAGATTTCCTGGAATTACCAGGAATCTCTAGACAACACAGACTGGTTTGGTTCCCCTAGAGAAAATGGCTCCTATGGAGGGTCATCTCTATAGTGCCACCCCTCCCCAAGCGCCACCTTCTCCATGATGATCCACCGCCCCAAAATCCTCAGGAATTTCCCAGTCTGGAGCTGGCAACTCTCATGACTCATGAAACAGACTTTTTCATTGAGAAATCCCCCAGAGCTTCCAGGGAAGCTCAGCGCTGCTTCATCTCAGACCACAGCATGGAGACCAGCTATCCTCGCTGCGGCTCACTTTGAGGAGTAGCCATTGGCTGCCTTGAAAAAGGGGGCAGTGTATGAACTGGCCTTGAAAACCGACCTCGTTCTCTCGGGCTCTTCTCTTCAGAGCTGGGTGTGCAGTTCTGTCGTTTCAACTGGATTTTGGCATCATTTGTGTGTGGGGGGGAGGCCCTGGGAGGAACAGCAGCCGCTGCAGCCGCGGGAAGCAGAAACCAGCGCGGGAACGTGAAACCCCAGACTTGGCTTTTGGCAAAGGAGGGCCCCTGGTGGCTTCATTCTCTCTCGAACGTAAAAGTGGTTTGGTGTACGCAAAATTATGCTGGACGTTTTTTGGAACAGAATACTGGAGACTCAGTCGGCTCCTTTTACAGGCCTGGAGAGCATCAGTTCAGAGCCGTTTTATATGGAGAATTGCAGAGCCTGAATTGTTCCTTGGGATCTTTTTTTTTTGGCGCGCACTGAAGCAAAGACTTGCTTGGGAAAAAAAAAGATATTAACTCTAGGCACAGGGGAAACCTACCTCTTGCCGGGGGGGGGGGGGGGGGGGAGAAAGACATCAGGAGAAGGCCCTGGTTTGGCACTCCCCAAAGACACACCATATGTCCCACCCCATGTGGGCAGCAGCAGGGTTGCCAATCTCCAGGCAGAGTCTGGGGATCTCCCAAAATTACAACTGATCTCCAGACTGCAGAGAGACCAGCACTCCTGCAGAAAATGGCAACATTGGAGAGGTGCACTTTATGTAGGATTGTCATATGAGCCGCGGTGGCTCAGTGGTTAAGATGCTGAACTGCAGACCGGAAGGTCTGTAGATCGGCAGTTTGAGACCCGAGTGCCACAAGATGGAGTGAGCTCCCATCTCTGATCCCAGCTTCTGCCAACCTAGCAGTCTGAAAGCAAGACATTTCAAGTAAGAACATAAGAAAAGCCAGTGTTGGATCAGGCCAATGGCCCAGCCAGTCCAACACTCTGTGTCACACAGTGGCCAAAAACACCAGTTGCCCTCAGGAGGTCCAGCAGTGGGGGTAGGAAGCCCTCCCACTGCTGGCCCCCCAAACACCAAGAATACAGAGCATCACAGAGTGTGTGTGTATTAGTTATAAGAACATAAGAACATAAGAGAAGCCAATGTTGGATCAGTCCAATGGCCCATCCATTCCAACACTCTGTCACACAGTGGCCAAAAACACCAGGTGCCCTCAGGAGGTCCAGCAGTGGGGCCAGGACACTAGAAGCCCTTCCCACTGTTGCCCCCCCCCCCCCAAGCACCAAGAATACAGAGCATCACTTGCCCCAGACTGAGAGTTCCTATCTATACCTTGTGGCTAATAGCCACTGATGGACCTCTGCTCCATCTAATTGCCGCTTGAAGCCGTCCATGCTTGTAGCCGCCACCACCTCCTGTGGCAGGGAATTCCTTGTGTTAATCACTCTTTGGGTGAAGAAGGGCTTCCTTTTATCCATTCTAATCTACCTTACAGGGCTGTTGTGGTCCAGCACTCTTCTGTGTCACACAGTGGCCAAGAACACCAGTTGCCCTCAGGAGGTCCAGCAGTGGGGCCAGGACACTAGAAGCCCTCCCACTGGTGCCCCCCTCCCCAAGCACCAAGAATACAGAGCATCACTTGCCCCAGACCGAGTGTTCCTATAAGAACATAAGAGAAGCCAATGTTGCATACGGCCAGGAGGAATCTTACAGTATAACAGGATTCTACAGAGCATCCCTTTCCACAGACTGAGAGCTCCTATCTATACCTTGTGGCTAAGAGCCACTGATGGACCTCTGCTCCAGATGTTTATCCAATTCCCTCTTGAAGCTGTCCGTGCTTGTAGCCGCCACCACCTCCTGTGGCAGTGAATTCCACGTGTTAATCACTCTTTGGGTGAAGAAGGACTTCCTTTTATCTGTTCTAACCCACTGCTCAGCCATTTCATGGAGTGCCCACAAGGAGTTCTTGTCTTGTGAGAAAGGGAGAAAAGTACCTCTTTCTCTTTCATAGGGAAAGTGTTTCAACCCTTTTATGATTCTAGTTGCCCTTTTCTGCACTTTTCCCAATGCTGTAATATCTTTTTTGAGGTGTGGTGACCAGAACTGTACGCAATACTCCAAATGAGTATTTATACAGGGGCATTATGATGCGGGCTGATTTGCTTTCAATTCCCTTCCTAATAATCCCCAGCATAGCGCTGGCCTTTTTTATTGCAGTCACACACTGTCTCGACATTTTCATTGAGTTATCTACTACGACTCCAAGATCTCGCTCTTGGTCAGTCTCTGCCAGTTCAGACCCTATCGATGTGTAGATAAACAGGTACCACTTTGGTGGGAAGGTAACAGCATTCCATGCGCCTCGGTGTCTAGTCATGCCAGCCACATGACCACGGATAAGTCTTCGGACAGTGCTGGTTCTTCGGCTTGGAAACAGAGATGAGCACCGCCCCCTAGAGTCAGATTCGACTAGCTTTTGAGAAAGGGAAACCTTTACTGTTACCTTACCATATTTTGAAAAGCAAAAAGGAGGACATATTTCCCGACTGACTACTTCAAACAACTGACAACAATTGATAAATCCTATTTTAAATACCCCCGACTATTGAAGCTGAAACTGGCCTCCACTGGTGGATTAGAGGGCAAACTGGGCTCAGCCTCCCAACCCCAAAGAGGACGTTTTCATCAGTTTTTTTAAAAGGAGCCCAAAAGAGACCCCAAAAAGAGGACACACAGTAACCCTAACTTTATGGCATTATACCCTGCGAATGTTCCTCCCCCCTTTTAACGGGAGATGCTGGGGACTGAACCTGGGGTCTTCTGTATGCCAAGGCGATGCCCCTCCCACTAAAGTCTTTTTCTGGCCAACACTGCAAAGCAGTGACTCAGCCGTTGTGTTTGGTGCCTGAAGTGGCAGAGCTCCTAGGCACAAGCTGAGTCACCAGCCTGGAAACAAATGCCTCTTGGCATCCTCCTGGCAATCCTTCAGTGGTCCCTTCCAGCCCGCTTGGGATGGTGCACGCACAGAGGGGGTGGGGGTTTCCTAATTGATCCCGACAGCCACTTTGAGGCCCCCGTAGGCTGGGAAACCGTGCCAAGCTCCCTGCCAGCTCCCCACGGAGATCCCAGCCCACCTCTCCTCCAGTGCACACAGCAATGAAACAAAATGGCCTTTTGTCGTTCTCCAACAACAGAAATAATAAAGGGGCAACTGGTGCAGAGCTTCCTCTGGCGGGGGTGGGCTCTTTGGAGGTTTTCAAGCAGAGGCTAGATGGCCATCTGACAGCACTGCTGGTTCTGTGAACTTAGGCAGATCAGGAGAGGGAGGGCAGGAAAGGTTGCCTCAGTGCTTAGTTCTTGTGGCCCTTTCTTACACGCCCAGGGAAATGCTGATTGCCATTTTGGGGTCAGGAAGCAATTTTTCTCCAGGCCAATTTGGCTGGAGATCCTGGAGGGTTTTTTTGTCATCTTCTGGGCGAGGACAAGGGCTCACAGGCAGCCTCCAGGTGGGGTCTTGTGAGCAAAAATTCTACTTTCTGAGCTACCGGCATTAAAATTGTGAGCAAGCAATTTGGCTACTGCATAAATTAGTTTCCTCTGGAGCCATCTTTCCTGAGCTAAGACAAAAACGTGTGAGCCGGAGGCTGAAACACTGTGAGCTAGCTTGCACTAACAGCTTAGAGGAAACACTGGTCACGCGGGGTGTGTGGAGGGAGGTATTTGTGAATTTCCTGCATTGTGAAGTCCTGCTGGACTAGATGACACCTGGAGTTCCCTTCCAGCTCTATTATTCTATGATTCGAACGAAGAGAAAAGTCCCCTAATGATCCTGGACGAATGGTTGAGAACTGATTCATTTGCTGCACTGGAACCTTCTTTATGCAAAGGCGAAGGACCTCGCCATGACCCTGGGAGACAGATCTGTGGATCAGTAGATGCCCCCCACTGCTCACCCACCAATAGCTGGCCACGCACCTGCTGGAGGTCCTTCCAGTGCTGTTTCCAACTGCACAGGTGCATAAAGGGGGCAAACCGAGTGATCGGCACCTTGACATCAATGCCCTGACCGTGGCCCCGGGGGAAGATTGATTTCCTTACTCCGCAGGTGTCCAAGCAGCAAGGCACAACTCACTTACCAAAAGCTCCGTACCTGAGGATGCAGCCAATCGCCAGAGAGGGCAGGAAGAACAATCGCTTGCATTGCGGGAGGGGACACACGTTACCCTCCTCCAGTGATACAGGCGAATACGACAGCATCACCATGAGGGTTTCAAGGCAAGAAACATGCAGACGCTAGGGTTGCCAGGTCTGGGTTGAAATATACCTGGAGACTTTGGGGGTGGAGCCAGGAGAGGGCGGGGTTTGGGGAGGGGAGGGGCCTCAGCATGGTACAGTGCAATGCAGTCCACCCTCCAAAGCAGCCATTTTCTCCAGGGGAGCTGATCTCTGTCTGCTGGAGATCAGTTGTAAAAGTGGGAGATCTACAGGCCCCACCTGGAGGCTGGCAACCCTAGCAGAGGTGGTTTGCCGTGGCCTCCTTGGTATTCCTCAGGGGTCTCCCTTCCAAACACTGACCAGGGGTGACCCTGCTCATCTTCCGAGATAAGTCGATATTGGGTTAGCCTCCCCATAAACCACTCCATTTGTACCAGTAACACTTCGGACTCTGCATCTTCTTACTGACAGCCATGTCCCCACTGGGGTGATCAGGACCCACGGAGGAAGCCTCCTGCTTAAAGGGATGGAATGATCATTCTCGATGCTTCCCCCCGCCCCACATCCTTCAATTGTACTGCTAGAATTTGGGAAACACAGCCGAGAAACTGCTGGTGTCGAGTCTGGCTGCCCAGGAATGGCTCTTGGCAAATGCTGCAGGGTTCTTAGGGAAGCCAGGACCCCCCTTTTTTTGCAGGGGTGGCTTCTGTCATCCTCCCAGAGGCCCCCCCCCCCCAGGACTGTTTCCTGCCTCCCCCAACCTGGGTTCTGACAGCTGACAAAATGGCCGCCGGGCAGAGACTGGCGTTCTCCCAGAATTGCAGCTGATCTCCTGACAAGAGATGTCTGTTCCCCTGGAGAAAATGACTGCTTTGGAGGAGGGACTCCATCATGCAGGATTGCCAGGTTCCCCCTGGACACCAGCGGGGGATGGGGAGGTGGGGTTGCCAGATGGGGGCTGGGAAACTCCTGGAGATTTGGGGGTGGAGCCTGGGGAGGACAGGGACCTCAGTGGGGCACAGTGCTACAGAGTCCACCCTCCAGAGATGCCATATTCTCCGGGGGAACTGGTCACTGTAGTCTGCAGATGAGCTGTAATTCTGGGGGAACTCCAGGTCCCCAGCTGGAGGCTGGCATCCCTAACTCTATGGCATTATACCTGGCAGAGTTTCCTCTCCTCCCCAGCCCTCCCCAGTCTCCACTCCCCAAATCCCCAGGAATTTCCCAACCTGGAGTTGGCAACCCTAGCAACAGCAACGGCCTATGTGACATGTGATATTTCCTGAGACTCCTCTTTCCACGAGCCGAGGAGCGTCTCCTTCTTTTTCCCCAAACAAATGTACCTATGGCAACCGGCGTATATGTGGAGTGCACTTAGCTCCAGCGATAGATCATCTGGGCCTCTGTTTGTTTACAGTACGTGCGTGACTTTGATGTGCAGGCTGCTTTCGTGAGGAACCTCGACATGTCCAGGCCCCATCCTTATCAGGTTTAAAAGGGGATTAGATAGATGCACAGAGGAGAGGTCCATCTATGGCTGCTAGCTGTGAGGATGGAGAGGAACCTCCACATTCAGAAGCACTGAATCCCAGACCCTGGAGGCAATATCAGGGGAAGGGCTCGGCCTCTCTGCCCTGTTGCTGGCCATGCAGAGGAACTGGTTGGCCACTGTATGAGACAAGAGGCTGGACTAGATGGACCACTGGTCTGATCCAGCAGGGCTCTTCTGACGTTCTTCTCGGGGGAAAGCCTTGGCTTCTATGCCCTGTTGTTGGCCCTCCAGAGGAACTGGATGGCCAATGTGTGAGACACGATGCTGGACTAGATGGACCCTCACTGGTCTGATTCAGCAGGGCTCTTCCGATGTTATGTCCTCTGCTTGCACCTCCCACAGCCAACACGGCAGACACATTCAGTTTTGCACAGTGGAGTTACGCCTGGCTTTTAACTGGCCGGCTGCTTGTTCCCTGCTTCTGGCCTTCATGTCTGGTTGCCAACACTGGGCCTGTCAACTCCAGGAGATATAGGGGCTGCGTTTGGGGAGGGCAGGCTTCAGGGAATGGAGGGAGGTCTGTGAAGTATAATGTGATAAACTCCACCCTCTGAAGCTGCCATTTCGCCCATGGGAAGTGATTTCTGTCATCTGGAAATCAGTTCAGTGCCAGAAAATCTCCAGCCCCCTCCTGAAGGTTGGCAACCCTACATTCATGCGATCCTCTTCCTCCTGAGCCCACTTTTGCTGGGTTATGCCAGGGTGGTGGCACTGCCATGGCAGGTTTCTAGGAAGCTGCCTTTGACCATTGGTCCATTGGGCCCAGGTTGGTTGGCTCTGATTGACATTGAAAAGTCTCATGGAGAGAAAGGTCTTTCCCAGTTACTGGGGACAGTAATGAAAAGTGGAGATCTTCCATGTCCAAGGCACCTGCCGTTGAATGGAGGTCCAGGCCTTCTTCCTCCCCCTTGCCTTCTCTAATGTCTGCAACAGTATTTCCTGCAGGTCAGCAAGGGAGCAATGGAACCACAAGAGGCCATCTAAGGGCAATCAAGTTTGCAGAAGAATCCTGTTGTACTGTAAGATTCCTCCTGGCCGTATGCAACATTGGCTTCTCTTATGTTCTTATAGGAACGCTCGGTCTGGGGCAAGTGATGCTCTGTATTCTTGGTGCTTGGGGAGGGGGGCACCAGTGGGAGGGCTTCTAGTGTCCTGGCCCCACTGCTGGACCTCCTGAGGGCAACTGGTGTTCTTGGCCACTGTGTGACACAGAAGAGTGCTGGACCACAACAGCCCTGTAAGGTAGATTAGAATGGATAAAAGGAAGTCCTTCTTCACCCAAAGAGTGATTAACACAAGGAATTCCCTGCCACAGGAGGTGGTGGCGGCTACAAGCATGGACGGCTTCAAGCGGCAATTAGATGGAGCAGAGGTCCATCAGTGGCTATTAGCCACAAGGTATAGATAGGAACTCTCGGTCTGGGGCAAGTGATGCTCTGTATTCTTGGTGCTTGGGGGGGGGGCAACAGTGGGAAGGGCTTCTAGTGTCCTGGCCCCACTGCTGGACCTCCTGAGGGCACCTGGTGTTTTTGGCCACTGTGTGACACAGAGTGTTGGACTGGATGGGCCACTGGCCTGATCCAACATTGGCTTCTCTTACGTTCCTATATGGAGCAGAAGTCCATCAGTGGCTATTAGCCACAAGGTACAGATAGGAACCCTCAGTCTGGGGCAAGTGATGCTCTGTACTCTTGGTGCTTGGGGGGGGGGCAACAGTGGGAGGGTTTCGAGTGTCCTGGCCCCACTGCTGGACCTTCTGAGGGCGCCTGGTGTTTTTGGCCACTGTGTGACTCAGAGTGTTGGACTGGATGGGCCACTGGCCTGATCCAATATTGGCTTCTCTTATGTTCTTAACTCATTAGCATATGCCATGCCCCCTGACATCACCGAAAGCATGTCAAAAGGGGAAGCAAAAGGGGGGGGCATCTTTCAAAGCCTCCCCTTCCCTTCCCCAGCTGGCCTGCCAAGGTGGAGGGGTGGGAAAGCGAAGAGAGAAGGGGTTTAAAGTTTAAACCCCTTCTCTCTAGAGTCGCGCAGCAGGGGGGATCTTTCCATTGTATTCTATGGGGCCATAGGATACAATAGGAGATTGTGCTGCTGCTGCTGCGGTGCAACTCTAGAGAGAAGGGGTTTAAACTCTAACCCCCTTGTTGCTTTGCTTCCTCCGCAGGCCCTCTGGGAGCTGGGGGTGGGGCTTGCCCCCACCACTATTTGTGCCCGCTCCTGGGCTGGTGGAGCACTGCTCCGCCTCACTCTGGCTCCAAATGACCCCTGGTTACTCTCCTCGTGTCCGATGGCACCGAGTTTCTTTTTTGTGCAAGGCCTGAGTGGTGCATGCATGCATTCCTGTGCATCAGTCAAACACCACACCACACAGAATGCTGGTGCAGCTGCATATAGGGTCATATCAACATTGCTTTCTGGAGATGGTGTAGCCTGTCCTCTCTGGCTTGGATTCTTCCTTTCTCCTTTTTATTTCTAGCTGGGACTGATTGATGCTACTCTAGATCTATAGGTCATAGGATCAGAGAGAGAGAGAAAGAAAAGAAAAGAAAAGAAGAAATCTTTCTGTATATCAAGAAGTAACCATGGATTGAAAGTACTGAGCCTACATCGACCTTCACTTCTCTGGCACTCCATGCAGTATTTGAATCTGAACAAGTCCTAATGCACTTTTTTGGAAACAAAATTCAGGGTAGAAAAAAAAACAGTTGAAAGGAATTCCGGTGGGGTCGCCGGGTTGGTCTGAAGTGGCCGAACAGAGTTTGAGTCTAGTGGCACCTTTAAGACCAGCAAAGTTTTATTCACAGTATAAACTTTTGTGTGCATGAAAGCTTACATGGTGAATAAAACTTCGCTGGTCTTAAAGGTGCCACTGGACTCAAACATTGTTCAGCTGAAAGAAGCATCGCACATCTCCACCTGTCTGTAACATGTCAATTGCAGGCTTGTGTCGCCTCTATTTGCACTGGGGCTGTGCTGGGGAGAAGGTTTAACCCTTCAGCCTCTGCTCAGTTTCACTAATTGAACTCAGCGTCCTCACTCTGCTGTTACTATTTGAAGGGGCGGCGGAGGGGGGGGGGGAGAGATGTGGCCTTTTGAAACACATCTTTTAAAACTATAAAGTGCTAAAAAACAAGCAAGACAACCGGTTTCAATTAGTGAAACTGAGCAGGGGTCGAAGAGTAAAGTTCCCTCTCCCTTCCCCGAACAGGCCTGATGCAAATCGCAGCTGCCGGGAGTCTGCAGTTTTTATGGCACAGACAAATGGAGACGCGTGATCTTTGCCTCCTCTGTTTCTGCCCTAACTTATTTGGACCTCTGCAGTCCAGGGAGGAATCCAGATGAAGAGGATTTGGGAAGCAGGCCTCCTATGTGCGAGCCTTTGGGGGATCCTCACAGCAAACAGTGAAAACATCTTGGAGTGAAGCCAAGACTACCTTCCTGTTCAGTCAGTTGGCTTGGCAGGAAAACGCTGACCTTCTAGTTCGATCCTCTCGGTGAGAAAAGCCTCCTTCCCTCTGTCTGGCTTGCCCGGATCCACAGCCTGTAGCGATTATCTCTGGGATGACTGAACATCTTCAAGACCACTCGTCTGTTCTACTAGTTTATGTGTGCACAAAGTCCATCCACTCTTTGTGCGGAATAGCCTGAGGGGTGAGTTTAGGCAGGGGGAAGATTTTTGTTGTTGTTGTTTAGTCAAACAGCCGAGTCCGACTCTTTGCGACCCCGTGGACCACATCACGCCAGCCCCTCCTGTCCTCCGCCGTCCCCCAGAAGTAGGAGCACAAAAATCAGGATCCCGCAAGTGCTGCTCTGTTGGTTCACCTCTCACCTTTTCCCACCATGGAATTCAAGATGGTGGGGCCTGTGGCTTCCAAGGGGGGCTGCCAACGTCCAGGTGGGGCCTGGAGATCTCCTGGAATCACAATTGATTTCCAGAGCTCCGTTCCCCTGGAAAAGATGGCTCCCTTAGAAGGTGGATTCTGTGGCATTATAAACCCCCCGCCCCGAGGTCCCTCTCCTCCCCAGAACCCATGCTTTCCAGGTTCCATCCCCCAAATGTCCAGGAATTTCCCAACCTGGAGTTGGCAAGCCTACCCCCAAGCCATCTTCCATCCAGCCACCAAGCGGACAGGGGCTTCGTTCTTTGCTGCCAGCAACTTGGATCGGGTACTTGACAGCCATACCCCGGAATGCCCACCCAATTTTCCTGCCACTGGTGCCTGCCTCTGGGAAGTCCCCACATGGGTGGAGGGGGCCCAAGTCACCTTCCTCTCCATCCTGTCCTGCACGACAGGACTGGCCTAGGTGAGTAGCCCTGCTACCTGGGCACAGAGGGACAAACATTATGCACACCTTTGCCAGAGACCTGCATCAGGGCCGGCTTCGGCGTACCCCGAGGAGGGCAGCTGCCAGGGTCCTAGACTTCTGGTGGGGCCCACTGCTGCTGACGCATGCCCTTCCGCCACGCTCCCAGCGACACCGCCCAGCATAGTTGGGTAAAAGGCCACGTTGTGGTGCAGGCAGCTTTGAACATGGGCAGTGAGTGGGCACGTGAGGGGTGGGAGACGGATACATGGGAATGTGGACTGGTGGCTGCAAAGGGAGTCGTGAGCAATGTTCCCTCTAAGCAGAGTTAGAGTGAGCTAGCTCACAGTTCCTTAACCTCCAGCTCACACATTTCTGTCTTTGCTCAGGAAGGATGTCTCCAGAGCAAACTAATGTACGCAGGAGCCAAATCGCTCGCTCACAACTTTAATGCCCAGTAGGTCACAATGTGTGGGGCTGCAGTGGCTCAAGTGGTTAAGAAATTGCAGACCAGAAGGTCAGCAGTTCGAGACCTGAGTGCTGCATGACGGAGTGAGTGCCCGTCTCTGGCCCCAGCTCCTGCCAGCCTAGCAGTTCGAAAGCAAGAAATTGCAAGTCGATGAATAGGTACCGCTTTGGTGGGAAGGTGACAGCGTTCCGTGAGCCTCAGCGTCTAGTCATGCCGGCCACATGACTACGGAAACGTCTTTGGACAGCGCTGGCTCTTTGGCTTGGAAACGGAGATGAGCCCCGCCCCCTAGAGTCGTATTTGACTGGCTTTCGAGCAAGGGAAACCTTTACCTTTACCTTACTAGGTCACAATGTAGAATTTCTGCTCACAAGGCTCCACGGCTTAGAGGGAGTGTTGGTCATGAGCCATGGGCAAAGGAGGGGGGGTGTCTGGAAACTGGAACTGGCCCTGACCTCCAGCACCTCACAGTCCTTAGCTTGCAGACCACAATCCCCACTTTCTCCACAGGCTCAGAGTGAGAAGTCCGTCCTCACCTCCCTCCAGATGTGTAGCCACCCCCGCCCTTGCTGGGCGCCGCTTCCCCATCTCAGCGCGAGACCCCCTCGGCCCTCTTGGCACTCCACACCAGCCGATGCGCTGCTGTCTTGTAAAACACCGGCAGCAAACGATCGGAGCAGCATTTCTGCATGTCCGCGGTGTGTGTCGGCTTTTAATTGCTTCCATGCCATGCGCCGGAAAGGGCTCTCATTATGCCGACAGGTAAACATTGGTTTTGGCCGCCAGACTCGACGAAGGCAGAAATGCCTGAGTCATCCGTGCCTGCTGGTGTTCCGGGAGGCTCGGCTTCCCATTCCTGCCTTCGCTCCCGGCTTGCTTGAGCTTTCTGGACACGCTCCACTTATGAACGCTGCCTGCAGATTGCACTAATTTAAGGCACGGCATCAGTGATGCTTTCAAGTATTTTTGGCTCCCGCTGAGCGCGTTGGAACTCACTCGCTGTCCTGAGAAGCCTAAATATGGGAAGAAAGCAAGCTCTGAAACGGTGCCCGGGGGTCAGCCTGCTGCCCTCTCCACTCCCAGGGGTGCGGCAGGCACATGCAGGCCAGATGTGTCAAGGAGCCAAAGTCTGCAGGGGTCAAATGGGAGCGACAATATCCTCCTGGCTTTTGTCCCTGTGAAGGCACGACTGTTTGGGAGGGGGGGAAGAGGATCAGAGCTTGCGCTGCCTGCATTTCTAATGCTCAGCATTGTGGCAGGGCATTTCTTAACCACAGATCGCCAAGTGGGCGGGACTGACGACGAGTGGGTCACATCCCGGTACCAGTGGCAGCACCCTCTTGGTTGGCGGCTTGTTGTAGACTGAAGAAGAAGAAGAAGAAGAAGAAGAGATGGGATTTATACCCCGCCCTCCACTCCCCAAGGGAGTCTCAGAGCAGCTTACAAACTCCTTTTCCCTTCCCCTCCCCACAACAGACACCCTGTGAGGTAGGTGGGGCTGAGAGAGCTCTTTCCCAAGCTGTCCTTGAGGGAACAGCTGGTCCAGAGCTATGGCTTGCCCAAGGTCATCCAGCCAGGTGCAAGTGGAGGAGCGGGGAATCAAACCCGGTTCTCCCAGATTAGAGTCCGCGCACTTAACCCCTACACCAAACTGGAGCAAACAGCAGTGCAAGATATGGGAGGAAGAGGCAGGGTGGGCAATCGAGGGGCACAAGACAGCGTTCCTGGCCGCTCTGCTGTGCTCAGCTATGCCTGCCTGCCAACAGGGCCAGTCCCAGTTTTCTGGGTGACCTTGGGCCACGTCCTGCCCCCGCCACCAGCCCCCTGCTCACCTCCACTTAGAAACACAGAGCTGGAAGGGAACCCAAGGATCATCTAGTCTTGACAACCGGCACAATGCAGGAAATCCACAGCTACTCCCCCCCTTTGACCCCTCCTGTATGCCCAGAAGAAGGCCAAAAGCCCTCGAAGATCCCTGGCCCGGATGAAAATTCGTTCCTGACCCCAGAGTGGCAACTGATATTATCCTGGACATACAAGAAAGGGCCAGATGAGCTGCACGCTGGCTCATCCCTTCCTGCCCTCTGAAAGCCAGCTTGGTGCAGTGGTTAGGAGCGCGGACTCTAATCTGGAGAACTGGGTTTGATTCCCCACTCCTCCACATGCAGCCAGCTGGGTGACCTTGGGTCAGTCACAGCTGTCTCAGAGCTGTTCTCTCAGGAGCTGTTCGCCTCTTCTTCTTCTTCTTCTTCTTCGTCTCTGTCTTCTCATCCCTGTTGATCTCCCTCCCCTCTCCCCCTCCCCAAACTCTGCCCTCTATAGACTCTACCCCCATATATCCAGGGATTTCCCAAAATGGAGTTGGCATCACTATAAAGTAAAGCAGGGAGGTGTAAAGGGGCCCTGCTGAGCTGCCAGTGTTGGAGACCTGGTCTAGTGGCAGCCCTGCGCAAGGGGTTGCAACCTGCCTCCTGCCCCACATAACTTACAGACTGCACTAGGTAGCCAATGATGTAGGGTTGCCAGCCTCCAGGTGGGGCCTGGAGATCTCCAGGAATGACCTGATTTCTAGACTACAAGGATCGAGTCCCCTGTAGAAAATGGCCATCTCAGAGAGTTGATTTGATGGCATCACTTCCCAGCTTAACTCCCTCCCCGTACACCCTCCCCAAATCTCCAGGAATTTCCTCACCCAGAGTTGGCAACCTGTACCATGAAGATGCAGAGAAGAAAAAACCCTTTCAATACTTTTTTTGCCGACCGAGCCTTACATCCAGCCTGCCCACACCCACTGCTTGGCTCAGACAGAGTCATTAAGAACATCAGAAGAGCCCTGCCAGATCAGACAAGTGGTCCATTTGATCCAGCATCCTGTCTCACACAGTGGCCAACCAGTTCTTCTGGAGGGTCAACAACAGGGCAGAGAGGCTGAGGCCTTCCCCTGATAAGAACATCAGAAGAGCCCTGCTGGATCAGACCAATGGACCATCTAGTCCAGCATCCCATCTCACACAGTGTCCAACCAGTTCGTCTGGACAGCCAACAACAGGGCAGAGAGGCCGACGCCTCCCCCTGATAAGACAATCAGAAGAGCCCTGCTGGATTAGACCAGTGGTCCATCTAGTCCAGCCTCCTGTCTCACACAGTGGCCAGCCAGTTCCTCTGGAGGGCCAACAACAGGGCAGAGAGGCTGAGGCCTTCCCCTGATAAGAACATCAGAAGAGCCCTGCTGGATCAGACCAGTGAGGGTCCATCTAGTCCAGCCTCCTGTCTCACACAGTGGCCAACCAGTTCTTCTGGAGGGTCAACAACAGGGCAGAGAGGCTGAGGCCTTCCCCTGATAAGAACATCAGAAGAGCCCTGCTGGATCAGACCAGTGAGGGTCCATCTAGTCCAGCATCCTGTCTCACACAGTGGCCAACCAGTTCTTCTGGAGGGTCAACAACAGGGCAGAGAGGCTGAGGCCTTCCCCTGATAAGAACATCAGAAGAGCCCTGCTGGATCAGACCAATGGACCATCTAGTCCAGCATCCCATCTCACACAGTGTCCAACCAGTTCGTCTGGACAGCCAACAACAGGGCAGAGAGGCCGACGCCTCCCCCTGATAAGACAATCAGAAGAGCCCTGCTGGATTAGACCAGTGGTCCATCTAGTCCAGCCTCCTGTCTCACACAGTGGCCAGCCAGTTCCTCTGGAGGGCCAACAACAGGGCACAGAGGCCGAGGCCTCCCCCTGATAAGAACATCAGAAGAGCCCTGCTGGATCAGACCAGTGGTCCATCTAGTCCAGCCTTCTGTCTCATGCAGTGGTTAACCAGTTCCTCTGGCGGGTGAACAATAGGGCAGAGAGGAACATAGGAACATCAGAAGAGCCCTGCTGGATCAGACCTCTGAGGGTCCATCTAGTCCAGCCTCCTGTCTCACACAGTGGCCCCAACCGGTTCCCCTGGAGGGCCAACAGCAGGGCAGAGAGGCTGAGGCCTTCCCCCGATGTTGCCTCCTAGCACTGGGATTCAGAGGATTAGTGCCTCTGAAGGTGGAGGTTCCTCTCAGTCCCCATGGCTAGTAGCCATCAACAGGCTTCTCCTCCACGAATCTATCTAACTGAGGGTTGCCAGGTCCTCTCTGGCCACCAGCAGGGAGCATAGGGTTGCCAGCTCCAGGTAGGGAAACTCCTGGAGATTTAGGGGTGGAGCCTGGGGAGGACAGGGACCCCAGTGGGGTGCAGTGCCATAGATTCTACCTTCCAAAACATCTATTTTCTCCAGGGGAACTGATCTCTGCAGTCTGGAGAGGCGCCGTAATTCTGGGGGATCCCCTGGTCCCACCTGGAGGCTGGCATCCCAGCGCCCCTATTAGAGCTGTTTATTCATTAATGAGCGCGCACCTGCCTGGCTAACCGAAGTGGCCAGGTTGTGGTGCTGGAGCCAAGTAAATTGGTCCTGAGGGGGGAAGGAGAGACGCAGCCAGTCCCCCCAAGGTTGCATCAGACAACCGGTGCAATCAAAACAGCCAGGGCCCCGGCTGCTGCCCATGGTGGAAAGGGAAAGGGGGGGGGGGTTGGACCCCCGCTGGGAGCCACAGCCCCATCGTGGGCAGCAGTCATTAAAGCTGCGCTAGTGAGTCGCCTGGTTTCATGCCCCAGCTGTTCCTGAGCCCCCCCCCCGGGGGGGGCATTTCCTCATCGGCCTGTGCTGGAGCTCTGAGAAAAGTTGCCAACCTCCAGGGAGGGGCTGGAGAGCTCACGGAACTGCAGCTGATCTCCAGCTGACAGTTCCTGTGGAGAAAACGGCTGCTTTGGAGGGTGATGAGCTCCCTCTCCCCCCCCAAATCTCACCCCCTCCCCAGTCTCCACCCCCCACCCCCCGCACATCTCCAGAAATTCCCCAAGGGCGAGGAGGCAGCCCTGGCTCTGAGGAGGGTGTACCTGTGCATACCACACAGAAGGGTTTCTGCCTATGAAAACACTCATTCTGAGAAACATGTTGCGGCTGCTTATTCATTTATTGGAGCCACTTGTGGGCCCCTCAGCTCTCCTTGCTGGGGGGACGCCAGTCGTTGCTCTCATTCTCCCCCACCCCCAATGGAGAATTTCCCCTGTCAGCCTTGTGGCAACTATCGCTATTCTGGGATTGTGGAGCATCACACCCATGTGCTCCGGAAGCCCTTCCGCCACCCAGGAAAGCCAGTTGGTATCCCCTCCCCCCATATTGTGGGTGAGGATAGAGGGTTGCCAGCTCTGGGTGGGGAAATCCCTGGAGCTTTGGAGTGGTGCCTGGGGAGGGAAGGGCTTGAAGAGAGGAAGGGCCTCAGTGGGGTCTAATTCTGCAGAGTCCACCACCCTCCACAGCTGCCCCATTCTCCAGGGACATGGATCTCTGTAGTTGGGAGAGCACTTGTCATTCCAGGTGACTTCCAGCCCCCACCTGGAGGATGGCAACGCTGGTGACGCCCCACCTGAAGGAGGCTGGTAGCCCAAAGGAAGAAGAGACCAGGTTGCTGAAACATTGCTGGGGGAGGGAGCAGGTTTACTTTAAGGGGACCAAAGGCTGGGGGGGGGGGGAGAGGGCAGGTTGCAAGCTGATTCTCATGACGGGGTCTATTTTTTCATCGTTTCAGAAGTTGTCGTGAAATTTCCTTTCATGACTCATAAGATTTTATGGGTGGGGTGGGGGCTCACACTACAGGTTTCCTCTGGGCGTTTAAACGGCCCTGAGTTCTCCTGAGGTTCTCGAGCCCTGAGGCCAGGAAAAGCCAGAGGGACCCTTCCCCGGCCAAGACTCTGCCTGCACTGGGAGGGAAGGACCCACAAACCACTCCCACTTCTCATGGGACCCTCCCTCCCATGCCCACCTGTTTCAACGGGGAGAACATCTGTCATACGTTTTGGCAGAAGCCAGTTGTAAATTTCAAAATGAAAGCCTTGGAGGAAGCTGGAGAGAGAGAGAGAGAGAAAGAGAGAGAGAGAGAGATTCCCTGCAGGAAAACGTCTCTTTTACAACCCATTTTCAGCTGCTTTCTGCAATGGTCGCTGGAACACTTTACAGATATTTCATTACAGAATTAAAATGCTCCCCTCCGTTTCTGATTCTTGACTCACACAGCCACAGTCTGTTGGCTGGGGCCTTATCGCATCCCTACTGCCGAGAGGGTTGCCAACTCCAGGCTGGGCAATTCCTGAAGATTTGGGGGGTTGAGCCTGGGGAAGGGCAGGGTTTGGGGAGGGGAGGGATCCCGGCAGGGTACGAATGCTAGAGAGTCCACCTTCCAAAGCTGCCCTTTTCTCCAGGGGAACCAGCCTCTGTAGGCTGGAGAGCAATTTCAGAGGACCCAGGGCCCCACAACATGGAAGCTGGCAACTCATGGCAAGTTGCCAGCTCCAGCCAGGGAGATTCCTGGAGATTTGGGAGTGGTGCCTGTGGATGCTGGAATTTGGAGAGAGAAGAAGAAGAAGAGATTGGATTTATACCCTGCTTTTCACTTGTAGTCTCAGAGCGGTTTTCTCTTCCCCTCCCCACAACAGACACCCTGTGAAGTAGGTGGGGCTGAGAGAGCTCTGAGAGAGCTGTCCTTGAGAGAATAGCTGGTACAGAGCTATGGCTTGCCCAAGGTCATCCAGCAGGTGCAAGTGGAGGAGTGGGGAATCAAACCCGGTTCTCCCAGATTAGAGTCCGCGCACTTAACCACTACACCAAACTGCCTCTCCAGAGATTTCACTTAGACTAGAGTCCACCCTCCAAAGCTCCCATTTTCTCCAGGGGAGCTGATTTCTATAGTCTGGAGATGAATTGTAATTCCACGACAGCTCCAGGCCCTACCTGGAGGCTGGCAACCCTAGGAAACAAGCAAGCAAGAAGATGAGAGGGGGAAGGTGAGCCAGATGGCAGATAGGCATCCTTCTGTGTTGCAGCAGCAGTACCCCCCTGGAGGATGGTTCCCCCCCCACCCCGCGACTCCCCTTGCAGGGCTGAATTCCCCCCTTCCCTGCCTTACCGGCCCCAGCCTCCCAGGGTTTTGCAGAGCCAGCCAAGTGCAAATAGTTTGCAGTTCAAACATTTCCCTTTAATCTCCAGGCTGAGTGGGGCTGAAGGGCTCTCTCGCTGGCTCAGCCGCCACAGTGCCAAAATGAAAGGACTCTATGTGTGTGTGTGTGTGTGTATGTGTGCACGGCTGGGGGGGCTGGAGGAAGATAATGATGTTTGCATTGAGTCAGAAGAGCCGAGCGCACAGCTGGAGGCCTCTTTCCAGAAGTCGGGGGTGGGTGGGTGGGGGGTCCATCTAGTCTAGTGAGGGTCCATCTAGTCCAGCATCCTGTCTCACACAGAGGCCAGCCAGTTCCTCTGGAAGGCCAACAACAGGGCATGGAGGCCGAGACCTTCCCCTGATAAGAACCTAAGAAGAGCCCTGCTGGATCAGATCAGTGGTTCATCTAGTCCAGCATCCCATCTCACACAGCGGCTAACCCCTTCCTCTGGACATCCCACATCAGGGCAGGGAGGCAGAGGCCTTCCCCTGATGTTGCCTCCTGGCTCTGGGATTTAGAGGCTTAGG
Organism: Lepidodactylus listeri; assembly: GCA_029233225.1. Taxonomy (NCBI): domain Eukaryota; kingdom Metazoa; phylum Chordata; class Lepidosauria; order Squamata; family Gekkonidae; genus Lepidodactylus; species Lepidodactylus listeri. The sequence continues at coordinate 71,495,301 of JARCFY010000014.1, read as the reverse complement.
GTCATTTTACACCTCCCCTCTAAAGTAGTTTGACTGCTGTCTTTTCCTGTGCTGATTTCACAGTGGTGTGAAATTTCACTCCAGGGGGTCTAAGTGCACTAATCAACAGCAATTGTTTAAAGCAGAATAAAGCCGGTTGAATACTAGCTTGACCACAGGAGGGCAATTAGTAGATGTGGACATTTCAGTAGCAGCACGGTTTCACACCGCACAGAGGTGTGGGCAGGTTTTTTTGGAACTAGAACGATTCCAGCGGGAAAGTCAGATGTAAAAACAGCCTTAGTTCCTCTGAATGTGGAGGTTCCCCTCAGTCACTGTGGCTAAAAGCCACTGATAGATTTGTCCTCCAAGAAGCTGCCTAATCCCCTTTTAGAGCTAATGACATCAGAAGAGCCCTGCTGGATCAGGCCAGTGGTCAATCTAGTGGACAGCCAGTTCCTCTGAAGGTCCAACAACAGGGCAGAGAGGGCAAGGCCTTCCCCTGATGTTGCCTCCAGAGGGATCCAGTGGGAGGGGGCTGCTCTGTCCCTTGGTGCCTCTTCTGAGGGTAGCAGTGATCTATGAATATCACACCTCTGGTTATGGTTGCTAACTCCAGGTTGGGAAACTCTTGGAGGTTTGGCCTCCTGACAGATCCACAGCCCAATACATTGTTTGCTTGAAGAACCAGGTCTGGTGGTGTCCACGGATGGAGCCGAATTTCTCAACGCCTGCTCCAGAAACAGTTCCAAAACACCATGGAATGACTGCCAGGGCAGTAAAGCGAAGACCCTTGTGGGAATTTCCCCAGCTCCTAATTTGTTTCCACCAGTAATTGCCCACAAACAAAGCCAATGGTTTTGGCAATGGCCAGTCCAGATATCTCAGCCCCGGGCATAAAGGAGGCAGTTTCATATGTGCCAGCAATTCCTGGACTCCACTGAGCTGGAACAACAGAAAAAGGCCGTGGGAGCTAAGACAGAAGAGGCGGGAAATGTGGTCCTTTGGGTACACCTGTGGTGGGGAGGTGGAGCAAGGGGGGCATCATGTCCCTTGGCTTGGGAAGGTCCTGGAGACTTGGAGGATGAAGCCTAGGGACAGTGGTCATGTGGCCAGCATAGGGTTCCCAAGTCCCCCCGGGGGGCGGGGAAACCCCTCTTCCAGCGGCCTGCTTCCCGCTGGCCCAGATTGGGCCACCAGGGGGTTGCCAACCCCGCCCCCAAATTGCCGGGCTGCGAAGACGATGTCAGGCAAGCTTTGGGGGAGGGGACGCTCTATAATTTGAGGGAGAACTTTATGGTTTTCCCCTCGAATTTGAGAGGTCCCGCCCCCAACATGCCCAACGCGATGATGTCACTTCCAGGGACTTCCCCCTGCGGTCCTACCGTAAGTACTTGGCAACCCTAGGCCAGCATGACTAGACGCCGAGACACATGGAATGTTGTTCCCTTCCCAGGGGAGCAGTACCTATTTATCTGCTTGCAATTTCTTGCTTTCAAACTGCTAGGTTGGCAGGAGCTGGGGCCAGAGACGGGAGCTCACTCCGTCACGCGGCACTCGGGTCTTGAACTGCCGAACTACCGACCTTCCGCTCTGCAGCTCAGCGTCTTAACCGCTTGAGCCACTGCAGCCCCTAAGTTCTAAGCCACTGCAGTTCTAAGCTTACTGCTCATTAATTTCACTGAGGGGGCCTCAGCAGTGTATCATTTCCACCCTCCAAAGCAGCCATTTTCTTGAGGGCAACTGACCCCGTTGAACTGGAGATCCGTTGTAATCCCGAGAGACTTCCAGGCCCCAAACGAAGGCCGGCCGGCCAAGTCTGTTCCCCGTCGACAGCCTTGACCCTCCACTTGGGCTCAGCAGGTGTTCCATGGCGACTCGCTTGGGACTCAGGCTTCTGACATCCCTTCTAAACTTTGCAGCGTCAATCATAAATTATTTAGGGACTGTTGCGTCCCACGGCAAAGCCTCTTCCTCTCCGGGAATCCCACACAGGGCCGCGCATGCCGACCACATTAGCAGCTGTCTGGATGGAACGAGACGCGGCTGACTACTCAGAAGCCAGTCAGAGAGATTCCGAGTGCCCCTCCTTCCCCCTTCCCCTCTCCGCCCCCACCTCCGTCTCCAGATCGGCAGTCTCCTGCCACCCATGCAAATGCCCCCGGCCGCAGCCCTGGCTGTCACATCGTAGGACCCAGTGGGCTTGGCACCATGCGATGCCCAGCGGCATGGCAGCTAGGGTTGCCAGCCTCCAGGCTGATCCTGGAGATCTCCCAGAATTGCAACTGATCTCCAGCGAAAAGAGATCAGCTCCCCCAGAGAAAGGGGCAGTTGAGCAAGCAAAATCTCTGGTCTACCACAGATTCTGGGTGAAATCCAATGTGAGACTGAGAGTCAGTGTGGTGTAGGGGGGAAGAAGAAAAAGAAGAGGAGGAGGAGGAGGAGATTGGATTTATACCCCACCCATCACTCGGAGTCTCAGAGCGGCTTACAAACTCCTTTCCCTTCCCCTCCCCACAACAGACACCCTGTGAGGTAGGTCGGGCTGAGAGAGCTCTTTCGAGAACTGCCCTTGAGAGAACAGCTCTGGAAGAACTTGTGATTGACCCAGGGTCACACTAGCAGCTGCATGTGGAGGAGGAGTGGGGAATCAAACCCGGTTCTCCCAGATTAGAGTCCATGCACGTAACCGCTACACCAAACTGGTGTCGGACTAGTGCCTGGGAGGCCTGGATTCCAATCCCCGCTTATGCCATGAACGCTCACGGGGTGACGTCATACTCTCTCAGCCTAACCCACTTCACAGGGTTGTTGCAAGGTTAGAATGGAGTAAAGGAGAACGATGTCAGCCACTTTGGGGGGAAAGGTGGGGTATAGATGAATTAAATAAATGCATAAATCCCTCCCCCTACTCTCCCAAATCTCTAGGCATTTCCCAAGCTGGAGATGGCAGCCCTAAAAGCTGTTCTCCTTCAAGGCTGCACTGAGCGCCATGGCCATTCTCGTCGCCCCCAAACCTACCGTGAGTCTCTGCAGGCCCATCGGCCTCCGTTCTGAGACGCCCGGCCCTTGACAGGCACAAGAGCCACGCCGCCACCTTCCTGCGCGAGGAAGCTGAACACCAACACCCCCATAATCAAATCCGAGTAATGAGGAAGCATTCATTACTGCATTATTGAGTTTGGGCTGTATGAAAGGTGCATTTGTGTGGTGGTCTTAATCAAACCGTCTGTAATTGACAGCAATTGCTCGCCTCGGCAGGAGGCCGCGAAGAAACGGTTGCGAGACAAACACCAGGCCCTTCCACTTCCCCGGATCAATTCGTCGGACTCTGCAATTAGATTTGCTCAATGTGTCGCATCGGCATGAAGCCTGGGGAGGGAGACGACGCAGCCACGTGGACAGTGCAGAAACTATTCCTGGCTCCCGCAACAGCAGCAGCTGCTCTTGGCGACGAGACTGTTTGGGGAAGGATAGAAACAATGGGCTTGTTCAGGGTGGCCAACCTCCAGGTGGGGCCCAGAGATCTCCTGGAATTGCAAAGGACCTCCAGCCGATAGAGATCAGTTCCCCTCGAGAAAATGACTGTGTTGGTGGGTAGACTCTATGGCACTAAACCCCACCGAGGTCCCTTCCCAAACCCTTGCCTTCGCCAGGCAACACCCCCCAAATCTCCCAGTATTTCTCAACTCAGAGTTGGCAGTTTCTCCTGCTGGGTCAGGTCCAGTGTTCCCTCTAAGCTGAGTTGGTGTGAGCTAGCCCACAGTTTTTTAGCCTCCAGCTCACAGATTTTTGGCTTAGCTCAGGAAGGACGGCTCCAGAGCCAACTCATTTATGCAGTAGCCAAATCGCTGGCTCACAACTTTAATGCCAGTAGCTCACAAAGTAGAATTGTTGCTCACAAAACTCCAGGGCTTAGAGGGAACATTGGTCAGGTCCATCCTGTTTCCAACAGCAGACAGCCTCTGGAAGTTCATATGCAGAGCTTACCTTTGAACCTAGCATCTGGTACTTGGAGGTGTACTACTCCTGTACTTGGATGTTCCATTTAGCTGTTCACAGGATCCACCTGCCATTTGGTGCGTATCTTTCTCCCTTGCTCCATCGTTGTTTCTTCCCTCCCCCCACCAAATTCCTCCACTGTCAAAATTGAGACTCTCGGACACTGTTAAAGCAGCATCTGATCGGGTGGGTAGAGGACGAGAAGGGTTCTCTCTTCCTGTATGCCCATCAGCTGCCCGGCCGCAGCCACCCACTGCAAGCCTGGCACTTGGCATCCATGCCCAGGGCAGTGCCAGGGCAAATGAGGAGGAAGCTTTGAACAAAAGTGAATGTAAAATAATGAAGGCGAAGGAATGTCACAACCGATAACAAAGACGAATGGAGATTTTTTTTTGCAAAGAAACAAAGTGCACATCCTCCCTCAAAACTCTTCAGAAGCATGAAGCAGGCCTTCAGCTGCACTTTGGACTCGCCCGGCTCGGACTGTGGAAGCTCCTCTCTCTTAGATGCCTTCTCAAGCATGTTGCAGGACTGAACTATTCCAAGGGGGGCTATTGTTGGTGCGAGACTGAAGTACACGATGGCTACGCAGAATCTTGGCCTGAGTGCTGAAAGGAATGGAGTTTTGTGTCGGAGGCGAGGAAGAGGGGACGTGACAGGGGTTTATAAATTCAGGCCAGGTTAGGGAGAGTAGAAAGAGAGAACATTTCTCCCTCTCCCAAAAGGGCATCCAGTGAAGCGGTAGATTCCAAATGGACAAAAAGGAAATACTCCTTTGCACAATGAGTGGATAAAAGGTGGAATCCACTACGACAGGATGTAGTGATGGCCACAGGAACAGACAGCTTTCAAAGGGGATGACACAGATTCATGGAGGACCTGTCTACCTAAGAGCCATGGTGACTAAAGGGAACCACCATGTTCAGAGGCAGTCAACTTCTGAATCCCAGAGCCAGGAGGCAACATCAGGGGAAGGCCTTGGCCTCCATGCCCTGTTGCTGGCCCTCCAGAGGAACTGGTTGGCCACTGTGTGAGACAGGATGCTGGACTAGATGGACCACTGGTCTGATCCAGCAGGGCTCTTCTGATGTTCTTATGAAGGCCCTCTTGAGGCAACATCAGGGGAAGGCCTCAGCCTCTATGCCCTCTTGTTGGCTGTCCAGAGGCACTGGTTGGCCACTCTGTGAGACAGGATGCTGGACTAGATGGACCTCTAGTCTGATCCGGCAGGGCTGTTCTGATGTTCTTCTCAGGGGAAGGCCTGGGCCTCTCTGCCCTCTTGTTGGCCCTCCAGAGGTTGGCCACTGTGTGAAACGGGATGCTGGACTACATAGACCATCGGTTTGATCCAGCAGGACTCTTCAGTCCTTAATGGGCTTTTAGAACTCCTGACCCTGTGGCCTGGCCTGTCTTTGTACCATCCACACTGCCTCCATCCTTCCTCGGTGATTTCCAGACAACAAAGATCAGTTCCTCTGGAGAACACGGCTGTTTTGGAAGGTGGAGCCTATGGTATTATAAACCCAGTGGAGGTCCCACACCTCTCCAAACATCGCCTCCCAGGCTTTGCCCCTCTGAATTTCCAGGAATTTCTCAACACAGGGTTGGGGCAGTGGCAGAGGAGACTCCACCCTGACCTGCCATCCTCCGATGGGGGCAGGATTTCCCTCAGTTTTGTCCCCCAATCCGCCCGCCGGCCAGTTGCCAGCAGGGAGAGCCCACCCTTGAAGAGGTCCATGGCGCCTGACATGACTGGCGCAATGATGTCACCGGGAGGCAACGTCATTGTGCTGGGCACATTGCAAGGGGGGGGGGGGTGCTCTAGCATTCAGCCAAAAACTCTATGGTGACCAGAAGAGCCTGGAGACCCCTGCTGGGTAAAGGCAGGGACTTGGCAACCCTCCCCATGCCACTGCTCACAAGCATCACCCGCAAACTCAGGGCTGGCCACTTTGCAGTTTCCCATCCTGTGTTTCCAGGAGGGGGGGGACTGACCGCACCGCCTCTGCCTTCCCCATTGCCCTCACAAGGCTGCATGGTTATCACCCAATGCGCCACCCACAGACTCGGCCGAACCTTCTGTCTGGGCCAAGGAAGAAATGGCGCAGCTCCCCATTTTGTGGAAGCCAATAAAGCACCCGATACTTCCCGCTGCCTCTCTCGGGAGGGTCAGTCTGGCAGCTGAGATTGAATTATTAAATCGACATCTCAGCAACATGTGCCAGTCGCGCCGCCCGAAGAAGTATTACTCACCGGTGAGCTCCTGCGAGTGCTAATGTTTCTCTGTAATAAATTTGTCTGGCCAAGGGTAAGCAAGCAGGCCGGGTGCATCTCCTCGCGGCCCTCTGTGGTGCTTGCTGGCAAGAGCTGATGTTTGCATGGAGAGAAGAATCTCTGGCTGACTCCCCTTTCCCTTCTGGGCTCCATCCATAGGTGTCAACTACGGGGGGGCTCAGCCACCCCCGGCAAAATGGAGCGCCAGCCGGTGGGGGAGGCGGAGAGGGCCACTGGGAGCCCGGGGGGTGCCGGGTGCGGCAGAAGGCAGCCGCCGAGGAGGGGGTGGTGGAGGGGGGGCCAGAGCCGGCGCGATGGGCGGGCACAGGGACTCCGCCGCGCCGGCCGGCCCCCCGACCCAGCCGGCGAGTGGGCTCTGGGGCAGCAGCCGGGCGGCCTGGCGTTGGCTCTGGGCGGCAGGCAGCTGCAGCATCAGGGGGAAGCGTGCCGCCACGACTTCAAGTACCCCTACGGGGCAGCAGCCCCCGCCGCCACCCCACGCTCGCCCCGCCGGGTCTGCCTCCCTGGGGCCGGGGGGCGAGGGGAAAAGCGGCGGGGACATGGTCCCGTGCGCGCGTGCACGCTTTGCGCGCATGCATGAAAGAGCCCCCGCCCCCCCCCCCGGGATTTACAAAGTCTACGCCCCTGGCTCCATCAGAAGACCTACCGAATTATACAGTGGCTGAGATCCTGCATCCCTTAGAGAGGGGCCATCTTTGATACAGAATCACCGAATCACAGAGGTGGAAGGGGCCATAGAGGGCACCTAGTCCAACCCCCTGCTCAGGGCAGGCTCAGCTGATCCACCAGGGGCACTGTTCTGAGGAGAAAGGGCGTTACAAGATGCCATCTCAAGAGAATGTAGTGCCAGCGCTCCCTCTAAGCTGTGGAGTCTTGAGAGCAAAACTTCTACCTCGTGAGCTACTGGGCATTAAAGTTGTGAGCCGGAGATGTGGCTACTGCATAAATCAGTTTGCTCTGGAGCCACCCTTCCTGAGCTGAGACAAAAATCTGAGTGCCGGAGGCTAAAAACTGTGAGCTAGCTCACACTAACTCAGCTTAGAGGGAACACTGGTGATGGCCCCACTGCTGGACCTCCTGAGGGCTCCTGGTGTTTTTGGCCACTGTGTGACAGAGTGTTGGAGTGGATGGGCCATTGGCGTGATCCAACACCGGCTTCTCTTATGTTCTTATGGCCACAGGCATAGACGGCTTTAAAAGGGAGTTAGACAGATTTGTGGGGGATAGGTCTATCAGTGGCTACTGGCCATGGTGACTGAGGGGAACATCCATGTTCAGAGGCACCAATCCTCTGAATCCCAGTGTCAGGAGGTAACATCAAGGGAGGGCTGTGGCCTCTATGTGCCCTGTTGTTGGCCCTCCAGAGGAACTGGTTGGCCACTGTGTGAGACAGGATGCTGGACAAGATGGACCCTCACTGGTCTGATCCAGCAGGGCTCTTCTGAAGTTCATATCAGGGGAAGGCCTCAGCCTCTCTGCCCTGTTGTTGGTCCTCCAGAGGAACTGGTTGGCCACGATGTGAGACAGGATGCTGGACTAGATGGACTACTGGTCTGATCCAGCAGGGCTCTTCTGAGGTTCTTATCAGAGGGAAGGCCTCGGCCTCTCTGCCCTGCTGTTGGCCCTCCAGAGAAACTGGTTGGCCACTGTGTGAGACAGGATGCTGGACAAGATGGACCCTCACTGGTCTGATCCAGCAGGGCTCTTCTGAAGTTCATATCAGGGGAAGGCCTCAGCCTCTCTGCCCTGTTGTTGGTCCTCCAGAGGAACTGGTTGGCCACGATGTGAGACAGGATGCTGGACTAGATGGACTACTGGTCTGATCCAGCAGGGCTCTTCTGAGGTTCTTATCAGAGGGAAGGCCTCGGCCTCTCTGCCCTGCTGTTGGCCCTCCAGAGAAACTGGTTGGCCATGATGTGAGACAGATGCTGGACTAGATGGACTACTGGTCTGATCCAGCAGGGCTCTTCTGAGGTTCTTATCAGAGGGAAGGCCTCGGCCTCTCTGCCCTGCTGTTGGCCCTCCAGAGAAACTGGTTGGCCATGATGTGAGACAGATGCTGGACTAGATGGACTACTGGTCTGATCCAGCAGGGCTCTTCTGAGGTTCTTAATTGCAACAAGATAGGGGCCTCAGTCTGATCTGGATAGCCCAGGCAAGCCCAGTCTCATCAGCTAAGCAGGGCCAACCCTGGCAAGTAATTGGAAGGGAGACCTCCAAGGAATACCAGAGCCGGGATGCAGAGGCAGGCAATAGCAAGCCACCTCTCTGAAATGTCCAAGCCCCAATCGGGGTCACACACACTCACACACACAAATCCTCACACACAAAAAGATGTGGGCCGCAGTAATTATGGGCAGGAGGGATGTGGGTGCAGCATCCTGGGAGAAAAGTTTCCTTACAAATACTAAAGGCTTGTCTCCTCACAGGAAGTTCTTAGCATAAGAGTTTCTGGTAATCCCCAGAGCTGCCCAAAAGTGAAAAGGGTACGCCAGGAAAAGGTGCGCCAGCGTGGAAGCAACTTGTCCTCAACTCTTTCGTGCTCTAGACCTTTGGTATATTTGACCTTCTGGACTGCGACCTGGCTTGTGCTCTTTGGGTTTGCCCTACTGGTTTTGACACCTGTAGTTCTGAATACCTGTACTTTGTTCTCATGTTTTGATGGCGCCTGTTGTCTCTTGCCTCAGGTGCCTGCCTGATCCTGGACAGGTAAGAACTTCCTTTAAATAGATAGGGACTTCTTTTTCTTTTAATTCTTTCTCCCATGATGGCTTCCAGTGGTGACAGGAAATGGGACCTTGGTAGCCTTATCAGCACTGGATGAGATGGTGACTCAGAATTCAGTGGTTATCAACTGGGTTGCCAGATCCCCCTTGGACATTGGCAGGGGATGAGGGGAGGGTTGCCAGCTCCAGACTGGGAAACTCCTGGAGATTTGGGGATGGAGCCTGGGGAGGGCTGGGATCTCAGGGGGGAACGATGCCATAGAATCCACCAGGGGTCATTTCGTAGAAAAAGAGGTGCAGGAGCTCATTAGCATAACTCATTAGCATAACTTATTTGCATATGCTAAACCACCTGACATCACCGGAAGTATGTCAGAAGGAAAGGAAGGAAGGAAGGAAGGAAGGAAGAGAGAAAGAAAGAGAAAGAGAAAGAAAGAGAGAAAGAAAGAAAGAAAGAAAGAAAGAGAGAGAGAGAGAAAGAAAGAGAGAGAGAGAGAGAAAGAAAGAAAGAGAGAGAGAGAGAGAGAGAGAGAGAGAGAGAGAGAAGAAAGAAAGAAAGAAAGAAAGAAAGAAAGAAAGAAAGAAAGAAAGAAAGAAAGAAAGAAAGAAAGAGGGGACAGCTACTAATCCAAGCCTCAGAAATGCCACTATTCTGGGAGGATCGCTTCAGTGGTGGCGGAAGCCTTCAGAAGGCTGGTCGGAGGAACAAGGACCTTTCCAGGGGAAGGGGTCATTTTGCTGCAGCCAGGACACAAGCAGGCATTCCCCTGTGTATGGGGGGGTGGTTTGGCACCAACTCCCGGAGCTGCGCTCCCCCAAGCTCCTGCTCGAAATGACCCCTGGAGTCCACCCTACAAAGCATCCATTTTCTCCAAGTGAACTGATCTCTGTAGTCTGGAGAGGAGCCGTAATTCTGGGGGATTCCCAGGCCCCACCTGGAGGCTGGCATGCCTATGGCAACTCCTTGTTAGAGAGGCAGGAGATTTTTGAACCCAGTTGGAGAGAGGGACAAATCATGAGGAATGACCACCAATCTCATACCCAGCTTGTGAGCTTCAAAGCGCCAGTTTGGTGTAGTGGTTTAGGACCACAGACTCTGATCTGGGAGAACTGGGTTTGATTCCCCACTCCTCCACATCCAGCTGCTGGTCATAAGTTATCTCAGAGCTGTTTTCTCAGGAGCAGTTCTGAAGAAGAGATTGGATTTATATCCCTCCCTTCACTTGGAGTCTCAGAGTGGTTTACAATCTCCTTTCCCTTTCCCTCCCCACAACAGACACCCTGTGAGGTAGGTGAGGCTGAGAGAGCTCTTTCCAGAGCTGTCCTTAAGAGAACAGCTCTGACAGAACTATGGCTTGCCCAAGGTCATCCAGCAGCTGCAAGTGGAGGAGTGAGGAATCAAACCCGGTTCTCCCAGATTAGAGTCCATGCACTTAACCACTACACCAAACTCAGCTTACACTTGTTTTCTGTTATTCCTTGCTATTTCTTACTGTGTGCTGTACTGTTTGTTGTTGTGTGACCTTGGGTCAGTCATAAGTTCTCTCAGAGCTGTTCTCTCAAGGGCAGTCCTCAAAAGAGCTCTCTCAGCCCCACCTACCTCACGGTGTCCATTGTGGGGAGGGGAAAGGAAAGGAGGTTGTGAGCCGCTCTGAGACTCCTTCAGGTGGTGAAGGGCGGGGTATAAATCCAATCTCTTCTTCTCTTCTTCATCTCTTCAAAGATATCAGGCTAGTGGCTGCTGGAAGAAAGGCCAGAAGAAATGGGCCTTGGACCCGATCCAGCAAGACTTGCACACACACGGACAATTCACTCATTTCCTAGTACCCCTTAACACATCTTCTGTGTCCTTTCTCCTCCAGACTCTTGCCTCCTTTCAAAACTCCTTTCCCACCCCAGGTTTTCGGTTTCCAGTGATTTTCCTGTGGTTGCAGACAGTGTTCCCTCGAAGCTGTGGAGCCTGTTGAGGAAAAAATTCTACTCTGTGAGCGACTGGCATTAAAGTTGTGAGCCAGCAATTTGGCTCCTGCATAAAGTAGTTTGCTCTGGAGCCATCCTTCCTGAGCTAAGACAACAATGTGTGAGCCAGAGGCTAAAAAACTGTGAGCTAGCTCACACTAACTCAGCTTAGAGGGAACACTGGTCGCAGAGTAGCACAAATGTACCGATGACCTGCTATTATTTGCAGCATTCAATAAAGATCAGAGGTACGCTCAGTGTTTTTGCTGCCACCTTTCCATGCCTTCCGTTGCGGTCTATGGCTTCCCCATCCTTTCCATGTCAGTAATATTCCCAAGCAATTATGAGCCGTACATGATTTTTCTGAGCTTATGATTGTGTTCATGAGCACATCCCCCCCCCCCCCAAGCTTGGCTGGCGTTCTCGTCTCATTCTCGTCCACCTCTCTAGGTAAGCCCCAGCAAGCCAGTGAGGCTTTAACAGCTTCCTTATATGATTGTGCACACAATTGCATTCCAAAAAAAACAGATGGCGTGGCGTTCCAGTGCGCCCAGTGGCTCATCGCTGGTACTCACGTGAAGGGGGGGGGGGGAATTCACGGCAAAGAAGCAGAAAGCTGCATGTGAAGCAGATCCAAAATTAATTTTTAAAGCTCTCTGCTAACAATGGGAAGGCAGTCCAAGCAGAACACCAGACTCAACTAATCCACAAAAGATTCACAAATCAGAAAAAGGGGAATTCGTTTTCCTTCTGGCTTCCCACTTGGTCTTCACCCTGCAAAGATTCTAGGGCCGGTTCATCAAAGGTGTTCTCAATGGGGCAGTCTGTGTTGGGAGACTTGGTTAATATCGCCGAGTTTGCCCATTCATAGAAGTGTGATGCGAAGTGCAGAAAATAAATCTCCCAAGAAGTATATTGCAAAAAAAGGGAGGTGAATTTACATTTATTCAAGTAGATCCAGTCCACATTCAGGTTGGAGTCGAAAGGAGAGAAAGAAGACTAATCTAAAGAGTCCTTTCCCCGTCACAAATGGCCAGCTTGTCTGGCACCATGTGTGTGGGAGTGTGAGGGCACTGTATCTACAGAAGAGACCTGGAGAGACCTGTGTCTCCATGGAAGGCCATGTGAAGAGCAGGAGAGGACAAAGCGAGATAGAGAGAGGAGGGGTCAGAGGGTAGCTCCCAAGTTAAGACAAAGAGAGGCATCCTGTTGAAGGAGATAACACCTGTACACCCTTAGAATAATGGAGTACCCCCCCACACACACACATCCAAGCATGCCGACTTGCTCATTCAAACAGTCTGGTCCCATCCTTTGTGCGGTTCAAAAATAAGGGGGTGTAGCTCAGGGGAAGATCCTCTGCTTGGCTGGCAGAAGGTTCCAGGTTCAGTCTCTAGCAACTCCAGTTGAAATGATCAGGCATTAGATGACAAGGCGGTCCTCCACCTGAGACTTTGGAGAGCCACTGCTGGCCGGGTGATACAGGATTGATCTGGCTGGACCAAAGGTCTGATTCGGCATAAGGCAGCTCCATGTGTTCATGTTTCCATCCTTGAGGCTTTTTCGTTTCACCCCTTCTCACCGATGTTGTCCCTGATAACGGCTGTTTTCTTTTATAGCATTTCATACAGTTTTTTACAACATTTTGTACTTTTCAATGTAAAGACAGGTGTTGATTTAAATGGTAATACTTCTGTCAAATTCTGTTTGTATGAACAGTTTCATCCTCACTAAAGGAAGAAGAAGAGATGGGATTCATACCCCGCCCTTCACTCAGAGTCTCAGAGTGGCTTACAGTCTCCTTTCCCCTCCACTCCCCACAACAGACCCCCTGTGAGGTAGGTGGGGCTGAGAGAGTTCTGACAGAAACTGTTCTTTTTCAAGAACAGCTGTGCCAGAACCATGGCTTGCCCAAGGTCATCTGGCAGCTGAGAGTGGAGGAGTGGGGAATCAAACTCGGTTCTCTCAGATTAGAGTCCGCGCACTTAACCACTACACCAAACTGGAAGATAGTTTCAGAGGGGTAGCCGTGTCGGTCTGCAATAGAAGAGCTGGATTCGACCAACAAGATTTTCGGGATATGAGTTTTCAAGAGTCAAAGCTTCCTTCCTGGTGACGTTGGTATCTGACAAAGGGAGCCTTGACTCATGAAAGTTCATATCCCAAAGATCTTGTTGGCCGCTAAGGTGCTCCTGGACTTGACTCTAGCTCTCCTGAGTGGAAACAACCCATATCTGAAACTGGGACTTTCAAATCAAAATGGCGTCATGACAACATTCCGTAGTGCCTCTTTTTCGGCTGAGGAAAGAAAACAGGCCGTCCCTGTAGCAAAAGAGCTGCCTCCATCTTCTCTCCTCTGTCCTGTTGATTTTTTGCCATCAAGTCTCAGCTGACTTATGGCGACCCTGGAGGGTTTTTAAGGCAAGAGATGGTTTGCTGTTCAGAGGCGGTTTGTTGTTGCTTGGCTCTGTGTCATGACCAATGCTCCCTCTAAGCTGTGGAGTCTTGTGAGCAAACATTCTGCTTTGTGAGCTCCTGGCATTAAAGTTGTGAGTGAGCGATTTGGCTGCTGCATAAATTAGTTTGCTCTGAAGCCCTCCTTCCTGAGCTTAGACAAAAATGTGTGAGCCAGAGACTAAAAAACTGTGAGCTAGCTCGCCCTAACTCAGCTTAGAGGGAACACTGGATGACCTTTGTATGTCTCGGTGGTCTCCCATCCAAGTCCAAGTGGGGTCAGCCCTGCTTAGCTTCTGAGATCTGGTGAGATCAGGCTAATCTGGGACCACTTCTGTAGTAGTGGAATTCCCCGCACTGACGTTTTAAAAACTGCATGTTGTGTGACATTTTCTGCTGTAGATTTCTCCTCGCCCATTTTTTTCTCCTTCTTACTCCGCGTTTCTGGAATCCCCAGTTTTAGCAAGCTGCAAAAACGTGGGGTAAGGAGGAGAAAACTTCAGGATCGTGCCTGGAGAGGAAAAAATCTACTGCAGAAAATGTCACATAACGCACAGTTTTAAAAATGTCAGTGCGGGGAATTTCACTACTGCAGAAATGGTTCTGGACTATCCAAATCTGGGCTTTCTGTGCATGCTCTAAAACAGGTTTGTTTGATTCTTAGCCTTCCCTGTTTTGCTTGTTCTTCCCTTCCTTGAGTGCCACCCAGAGATATGGCCCTTTTTGGTGCCCACGCCAGTTGGGGACTATTGAAGAACGGCAGGGAGAAGAGGGCGAGGCACTGGGCTATGCATTTGAAGCAAATGATGGATCTTCTCGACGCCAGGCCTGTTCCTGCTGCATGATTTATCATCTCCTCGTCTCCAGCATATGCTCCCTTTCGCTCTCTTAGTTAAGAGTATTGAATGCAGGTGATGTATTTTTGACATGATGAATGTCGACCTCAATGGGCCAGAGTTAAATGAATCAACCACTGTCAATTTCCTTTACCTCTCTTCTGCACAAAAGCCAGGAGGAGATCTCTCCCTTCCCATTCATCCCCCCCCCCCATCTTCCAGACAGAATGTTTCAGGTAGGACCCCTGCTTCGACTCACGCAGATCTGTACTTTGTCAAACCGAAAAGGGATAAAGTTATGACGATGCAAAAGCTGGCAACCTGTGAGGAATTGGGGGTGGGGGGCGTATTATCCAGTGGGAATTTCCCTTCTCGGTACTAAGATTCCTTTCAAGGAAAGTTGTTCAGGACTTCAGCCAGTCACCCCCTCCCCCATTCAGTCAACGTTCTGTGCCTCGGGAAGGCCATAAGCAAGTTCAGTTCTTATCAGGTCATTTTTATTTGAAAAGAAATGCAGACATCTTTCTTTCTTTTTTTTTTTTATAAATTTTTTATTGATTTTTCTCTATAACTACAACTATAACGCTACAATCTAAGCTACATATACCTTATACAGAGAGTACTTTATCATTTGCTTAATACTACCTTGTTACATAATATAATTATGAAGCATTTAGAACCTTGGATAAAATGCAGACATCTTTCTGTCTATCGGGGGAGTCTGCCAAGTGTGCAGAAATCCTTGCTGGTACATGGTTCAGTTTCACTACCCAGCTGATCCATCTGTGTACTTTCAGAGGGTAGCTCTGTTGGTGTGCAGGAGAAGAGGTAGTTTCGAGGCCAGTAACACGTCAGAGAACAAGAAAACTTCTTTTGGGGGTGGGGATCAGCTAGATTCTACCCCTGGGCACCCCTCCTCTGCTCTAATCTAGCTCACTGCAGGGTGTACTGTACCTGCGCATTCTGAGTCATAAGAACACAAGAGAAGCCAGTGTTGGATCAGGCCAGTGGCCCATCCAGTCCAACACTCTGTCACACAGTGGCCAAAAACACCAGGTGCCCTCAGGAGGTCCAGCAGTGGGGCCAGGACACTAGAAGCCCTCCCACTGTTGCCCCCCCCCCAAGCACCAAGAATACAGAGCATCACTTGCCCCAGACTGAGAGTACCTTCTGGCTAATAGCCACTGAGGGACCCCTGCTCCATATGTTTATCCAATTCCCTCCATGCTTGTAACCACCACCACCTCCTGTGACAGTGAATTCCACACACTGATCACTCTTTGGGTGAAGAAGGACTTCCTTTTATCTGCTCTAACGTGGCTGCTGAGCAATTTCATGGAGTGCCCACGAGTTCTTGTCTTGTGAGAAAGGGAGAAAAGTACCTCTTTCTCTGCCTGCTCTATTCCATGCATAATCTTATAAACCTCGATCATGTCACCCCTCAGCCGTTGTTTCTCAAAGCTAAAGAGCCCCAAGCGCTTCAACCTTTCTTCGTAGGGAAAGTGTTCCAACCCTTTTATCATTCTAGTTGCCCTTTTCTGTACTTTTTCCAGTGCTATAATATCTTTTTTCCCAGAACTGTACACAGTACTCCAAATGAGGTTGCACCATTGATTTATACCGGGGCCATTATGAGACTGGCTGATTTGTTTTCAATTCCCTTCCTAATAACCCCCAGCATAGTGTTGGCCTTTTTCTCGACATTTTCATTGAGTTATCTACTACGACTCCAAGATCTCTCTCTTGGTCAGTCTCTGCCAGTTCGGACCCCATCAACATGTATTTATAGTTAGGGTTTTTGGCTCCAATGTGCATCAACTTGCACTTGGCCACACTGAACCCCATGTGTGTGTGTGTTGTCACGCCACCATTTCCGTGCAGGGTTCTCTGCTAGGGCTGCCAAGTCAGCCTGGGGGGCGGGGGATCCCCCGCTACAGGGGTTCCCGATCCACCGGCCAGCATTCGGCCGGCGGGGGAAACCCCACCCCCGAAGTCGTCCAGCCTGGACGACTTCCCTCACGTAATGACGTCACCCGGAAGTGACGTCAGCACGTTGGGGGCATTGCCAGGACGACGCTCTGGCAATTGCCCCAAAACTCTATGATACCATAGAGTTTTGGGGCGATTGCCAGAGCGTCACCCTGGCAACGCCCCCAACATGCTGACGTCACTTCTGGTGACATCCACTGGCGCACGCACGCACTTTGCGCGTGCACCAATGAAGCTCCTGGCCGGCAGAGGACTCCCCCCCGCCGGTAAGCTCGAGGGACTTGGCAACCCTATTCTCTGCTCTAATCAGGAGAACAGCTGAGAGGCAACTCCCACTCGCCAGAAGCTAAGAAGACCCAATAAAAATACAGTTTTGCCAAATGGAATCTTAATACAGTCACTTACCAGCTGCGTTCAGAGAAAAATGCCAGGTTGTCTACAGTGACAAGTCAATCTCATCTGTTCCGGAGACTGCCTGTGTGGCAGAGCCGTTTGAGAAGGCCTGGTAGATGGGGAGGGGCCTCGCTCAGCTCAGAGAACAGAAAGGGACCCCTCCCTGGAAGGCTCCTCCTCAGGGGGGGTCCTAATCAAGCTGCTCCGGGGGGATTGGAAAGGAAAACCTGCTTTAGTAAAGAAGAAGAGAAGAGACCGGATTTCTACCCCACCCTTCACTACCTAAAGGAGTCTCAGAGTGCCTTACAATCTCCTTTCCCTTCCCCTCCCCACAACAGACACCCTGTGAGGTCGGTGAGGCTGAGAGAGCTCTTTCGAGGACTGACCTTGAGAGAACAGCTCTGAAAAAACTTGTCACTGACCCAAGGTCACACCAGCAGCGGCACGTGGAGGAGTGGGGAATCAAACCCGGTTCTCCCAGATTAGAGTCCACGCTCCTAACTACTACACCAGACTGGGGTGGGTGGGGTCTCCTCTGGAGCTTCTAGAGCAAACGGAGCCTTGTGGGCAATGGAGACTGTGAAGGGGGCTCCCCTTCCTTTGTGGAGGTTCCCACGTCTTCTGTAGATTATTCCTTCCACATCAAGGCGAGGCCTGGGCAGATCTTGATAGACTACCACAGAGGTCCCCAACATGGTGCCCCCGGGCCCCACGGATCCCGCCAACACTTTCTCTGGTGCCGGCCAAGGGTTTCTAGATAGTGGGTGGGGCCAAATGAAGCTTTTGCCCAGGAAGGCTTCTGATTGGCTGTGGAGGTTTTCTAAAAAGTTGTTTTGGCAGCAGCTGCCACCATGACCCAAGGACCTTGGCAGAATGACTGAAGGAAAGCTGCAGCAGCCCTTTCACAGGCCCAGGGCAGCTGCGCCCCCCACCATGCATGCTTTGGATTTCAAAGGTGCCCTCAGGCTGCAAAAAGTGCCCCCCCCCCCCTCTGTACTACCACTTGGAAACGGTGGTCTGGGTGAGGTGGGAGGCACCATTCCAGAAAGAGGGTGTCTGTCTCCACCTTCCCTGCTCCTCAGTCACTGAAACCACCCAACGGCTTGGTGGATGCTTAGCTCGTCCATTTTCCATGCCTGCGTTCCAGCTCTGGGTTGGGAAATACCTGGAGGTTTTGGGGGCGGAGCCTGGGGAGGGGAGGAACCTCAGCGGGTACAATGCCACAGAGTCCACCCTCCAAAGCAGCCGTCCCCCCCCCCAGGGGAACAGATCTCTGTAGTTTGGAGATCAATTGTAATAGCAGGAGATGTCCAGGCCTCACCTGAAGGTTCGTGGTCCTAATTCCAATCCTGCCAGGGAAGAGGGGAAACTGAGCTTTAATCCGGTGTTCTCGGCTGGGTCGCAAACACTTGGCACATGTTATGTTCTTGCACTACCCTTTAGAGACTGTGGGCCACGTGTGGGGGAAGGCATGGCACTGGCCAGGAAGCATTCAGTATTCGATGCATTCTAACACGTCTGCCACCTTGCTCGTGATTCTGAGCATGTGCCAAGAGCAATTATTGGACAGCTGCCTAGTGTGGCGATAAATGCAGCTGACTGTGGAGACACAAAAAGAGCACCAGAGCTCCAAATGCATCATGTTTTCATGTCCTGTCCTTGAACCTGGGCATACAATGCTTTTGCCAGCAGTCCAATAGGTTCTGGGCATGTGCCAAGCACAGCTACCAACCAGCTGATAAGTGTGGTAATGAATGACCCTGATTATGCACAGGCGACAGCAGCACAGAAAATACCATCCCTTTTAATATGCAAACTATCCTCTGTTTGCAAGTTTGAGTCAAGAGAAAAGAAGTGATCCCAGGCAGGGCAAGGTTGGTTTTTGAGCCTGTTATTTTATTTATTATTATTTATTTACTTGCTTCGTTTATACCCCGCCTTCCTCCCCACTCTCTTTTCCTCCATTTTATCCTCGCAACAACCCTGCGAGGTAGGTTAGGCTGAGAATGTGACTGGCCCAAGGTCACCCAGCAAGCTTCCATGGCAGAGCAGGGATCTGAACCTGGTTCTACCAGATCCTAGTCAGACACACTAACCACTCTACCACACTGGCGTTTCATAATGTGAATGCCTTTCATACACAGTCTAACTCTAGTGCATGGTTTTCAATGTCAATTGGGTACCCAAAGCAGCTTACAACATTTCCCCCTTCCTCCATTTTATGTCACAATCTCTGGCCGTGGTCGCACACACCAATTAAAGCGGAGGGGAAGCGAGGCTATTCCCTCCAGAGGAATTAGACCCGCAGTTGCAAGATCACACAGCCCTTTGTTGCTACGGGTCCAGCCCGTCACCGTGTGATCAGACGCAACTGCGGGTGAGTAGTCTTTTCTTTTTGCCATTTGTTGCCCTTGCGCATAAACAAGGAATCGCACCTCCACACTGAGGGCCCCCTATGGGTATGCAATGATGCGCGTACTGCAAAAGGGGGAGGGAAATGGCACAGAGCAAGGATGGCCTGATCAGACCATCCCAATGGTCTGGAAGTGTGCTTGTGTGATCAGACAGAGGAAAGTCTGTCTGTGGTCCATTGCAATCTGTTTACTACCAGATCCCCCCAGTGTCTTTTAACTCTGCTTCTGCAGCAGAGCAGCGAAGGTTGCTGACGGCTCCAGGATGCTTCCCAGATGTTGCTGTCTGATCGTGCCCTTTTGATCCGACAGGTATTCGCACCTATTTTGGATCTTCTGGTGCGTGTGATCGCAGCCTCTGTGTGGTAAGTTAGGCTCAGATCGAGTGTGAGTAGCCCAAGGTCACCCAGCGAGTTTCTGTGGCAGAGCTGGGATTCAAACCTGGGTCTCCCAGATCCTAGTCCAAACCTCTTAACCATCAAACTGTGGGAAGTGGTGGTGACTGCCAGCACAGACAGCTTGAAGAGGAGACTGGATCAACATTCCCTCTAAGCTGTGGTGTATTGTGAGCAAAAATTCCACTTTGTGAGCTACTGGCATTAAAGTTGTGAGCGAGCGATTTGGCTACTGCATAAATTAGTTTGCTCTGGGGCCATTCTTCCTGAGCCAAGGCAAAACTGTGTGAGCCAGAGGCTAAAAATCTGTGAGCTAGCTCACACTAACTCAGAGGGAACACTGGACTGGATTAACATCTGGAGCAGAGGTCCATCAGTCGCTATTAGCCACAAGGTATAGAGGGAATGCTCTGTCTGGGGCAGTGATGCTCTGTCTTCCTGGTGCTTGGGGGGCAAGTATGGGAGGGCTTCTGGAGTTCTGGCCCCACTGGTGGACCTCCTGAGGGCACCTGGTGTTTCTGGCCACTGTGTGACATAGAGTGTCAGACTGGATGGGCCATTGGCCTGATCCAACATTGGCTTCTCTTATGTTCTTATGTTCACACCATGCTGGCTTTTGAGCATATTATTTGCAAGGACTGCAGCATCTTAGAGACTGGTTGCAGAGGGCGATTCAGAGAGGTGGCTGAATCACAGCGAAACGTTTAGCAACAGGGGTAGAGATGCTTTCTGCGATGAGTCTGCCCTTTCAAAATGGAATCAGGACCTCAGGTCGTAAAAATTGTCAGTGAAATAGGGCCTGTGTTCCAGGATGCAAAGATAAGCAGGGAAGTGCTTGGTGAAATCTTCCAGGGAGGCTGGGCCATTTGATAAGACTGCGGGGGATTCCCCAAGGTCGGGGACTGTAACTCTCACCGTTGAGGATGCAAAACCAGTAACTATGGGGCTCCGGGCGCATAATCCATCATGTTCAACGGAGCTTTGCTTGTGGCAAAATAGACTCATGTGTGCACCACCGGGGGAGCGCCTGGACCACTGAACGGAGCCGCTGCCTGCCAATGTCTCCTGTCACCCCCAAGCTCAGGTGAGCAGCTCAGGTGAGTGTGGAAACCCTTCTGAAGCCGAGAGGGAGAAGCGTGTTGTCAGGAACAATGTGGAAGCACAGTAGGGGCACGTCTGAGTTGAAGGAAGGAAGGAGGCAGAGGCAGTGGAGAGCTCAGGCTGCTGCGGCAAGAGCTGCCAACTCTGGGTTGGGGAATTCCTGGAGATTAGGCGGGTGGAGCCAAGGGAAGGGAGGGTTTCAGGACCTCAGCAGGGTGCAATGCCATAGAGTCCACCCTCTGAAGCTGACATTTTCTCCGGGGAACCGGTCCCTGTCGCCCGGAGGTCAGTTGTCATTTCAGGAGAACTTCCAGCCCCGCCTGGAGGTTGGCACCCCTTGGCTGTGGCCCAGACTTCGCGCTCTTGGCTCTCCAGGTGTTGTCTGTGCTAACCGTTACCATGCTCAGATTCCTATTCTAGCTTCTTTGCTCAGGCTCCATTCATGAGGGACGGATTCCTTTCAGTTCCATTTGGAATCAGCCGGGCGCTGATAAGAACAAACTCGGGGGGGGGGGGGGGGGTGGAGCTTGCTTTAAAAAAATAAAAACCCTAAAAAACCAAATCAAGGCCTTTCCCCCCTCAGGCGTTCTCTCCCAGCTCATAATGTTGACTGCGCGCTATTATATTGTTTAATTG
Source organism: Lepidodactylus listeri (assembly GCA_029233225.1). NCBI lineage: Eukaryota > Metazoa > Chordata > Lepidosauria > Squamata > Gekkonidae > Lepidodactylus > Lepidodactylus listeri. The sequence goes on along the minus strand of JARCFY010000014.1, from coordinate 71,474,125 downwards.
GCTTCACCATTTTATCTCTCTGGTCGTCAAATCCTGGGCCATAATCACAGCTTGGAACGCAATTTTCGGAGGGCCACCGTCAGGCTCTCATTTTACATTCCAAGCCAGAGAAGAATCTCTGGAAGGAACGATGCTCGATTTGTAATAGATTTCAGCTTTAGCAGGGGGACAAATGTCAATTCTGAAAGAGGTCACTATGAGTTGCTGGGGTTGCCAACCTCCAGGTGGAGCCTTGAGAGTCCCCAGAATTAAAACTGATCTCCAGGTGACAGAGGTCGGTTCCCCTGGAGAAAATGGCCCCTTTCAAAGGGGGACTCGGTGACATTACACCTTGCGGAGGGCCCGCCCCTCCCTCAATCCCTCCCTTCCCAAACTCAACCCCCAAATCTCCAGGTATTTCTCAACCCAGGGCTGGCAGGCTGATGAGCTACAGTAGCTGCATCCCTAAGAGAGAGGAAATACAGCTTTATTTTCAAATCCGAAGAAAAGGGCTCTGGCTAGGGTTGCCAACTCCTGGTTGGGAAATTCCTGGAGATTTGGGCATGGAGCCTGGGGAGGGCAGAATCTGAGGAGGGGAGGGACCTCCGCAGGGTATCATGCCACACAGCCCACCCTCCAAAGCAACCATGATTTCCAGGGGAACTGACCTCTGTAGCCTGGAAATCAATTGTAATTCTGTAATAGTCAGATCTGATTGGTTACAGCAGTAATCACTAGATGGTCCCTGAAAAACTGGGACTGATTGAGGAGGAGAGAAACAGAGAGAAAGGTGGCAACCCAATGCAGCAGCAAAGTAGGTGGGAGAGGGGTTGTAAACCATAGGGAACCACTGTGGAAAATGTAAGAGTCCAGGAGCACCTGGAAGACTAACAGAATTTGTGGCAGGGCAGGAGCTTTCGTGAGTCAGTTTTCAAAGCGAGCTGTGACTCATGAAAGCTCACCCTTGCCACAAACTCTGTTAGTCTTTCAGGTGCACCTGGACCCTTGCTCTACTGCTAACAGTAAAGGTTTCCCTTGCTTGAAAGCTAGCTGAATCTGACTCTAGGGAGCGGTGCTCATCTCAATTTCCAAGCCGAAGAGTCAGCGCTGTCCAAAGACATTTCCATGGTCATGTGGCCAGCATGACTAGACACCGAGTTGCACGGAACACTGTGACCTTCCCACTAAAGCAGTACCTATTTCACTACTTGCAATGTCTTGCTTTCGAACTGCCAGGCTGGCAGGAGCTGGGGCCAGAGACGGGAGCTCACTCCGTCACACTATGCTTGGGCCTCAGACTGCCGAACTACCGGCCTTCCAGGCTGCAGCTCAGCATCTTAACCTCTGAGCCACCATGGCCCCTGCTCTACTGGTACAGACAGACTAACAGACTTGATTTATCACTGTGGAAAAAATAGATTAAGGGTTGGGGGAGAAACTAGCTCACCAAAACATCTCTCGGAGACAAAAAAGCAGTCCTGGAAAACATCTGGATGAGGCTTCTTTACTTCCCAGTCCTCAAGGAGGGAGAACTGTCCACTGACTCAGCTTCATTCCTTTCCTTGTTCTGAGCCTGGGAGCTGAACGCGAGGCCCTTCCTCAGCAGCTCTCAGCAGGTACAGCCCGGTGCATCTGAGATGACAGCTCCACAATGTTTTATTTGCACGTTGAAGGCGGGTCCTTGGCCTTCCTGGTGCCAGATGCCATTACTCTAAAGAGCTTTGCTCCCCGGCGCCCATGACAGTTGTTGGTGCGCACAGTGGCATTGCACAGCCTTGTGTTATGACTGGCTGTCAGCTGCATTTGCAGGGATTTGTCAGATGCTCGCGTACGAGGCCCTGGTGTGGGCCTCAAACCAGGTTGCCAGAAAGCTGGGCAAAGTCCTTCTACGGTGGGTCGGAAGGGGTACATCCCATTCCCAGCAAGGAACTGATTTGTGGCGGAAGGGGGACGTTTGTTTCATGCTTTGTCAACACATATGGAGGAGTTGTGTGTCGGTGTGTGCCAGAGGCATGCCGGACCTTTCCCATACTGCAAGGGAGGGACTGGAGTGCTATGCTGTTTGTGCTTGCAGGTGGATTTAGGAAGCATCCCTCCCAGGGGAACACGAGACGGGGAAGGAGAGCCGCATGCAAGAAGGGAATCATCATGAGAAAGGGCTAGATCTGAGTCGAAGGGAGATTTGACTCTCGGAAACTCACACCCCAAAAATCTCAGGTGCGACTGGACTCCAATGTAGCTTTTCTACTGTGGAAAAACGTGGCTGCCCCCTGAAGCTACCATGGGAAATGCCACCCAGATTTACTGAACTCTCTCGTCTTGAGCCATTTTCTCTACATCTGGCTAGCACTCCAGGCCACAAGGACACCAAATTCGCCACCACTAGAGCCAGGGCCTTTTCAGTGGTGGCTCCATACTGGTGCAATGAGCTCCCAGAAGAGATCAGGGCCCTGTGGGATCTTTTACAGTTTTGCAGGGCCTGCAAGATGGAGCTCTTCTGCCAGGCTTTCAACTAGGAGCCACCCCCACTATTACCAACGATCCCGGCCAGTGGCTTAACACTTGGCTTTCACTGCTATGTCCCGGAAGAGCCCTGAATGGCAGATGGTTTGGTTACGAGGAAGTTCCAGCACGCCATCTTAAACAATTACGCAGTCGTAGGAACAGCATTGGGCACTTTGATTGATATTACTGTATTACTGTATCTGAAACTGAATGCAATATTGTTGTGATAATTTTAAACTGATTTTTATGTATTTTAATGGTAATTGGAGACCAGTTATGTAAACTGCCCTGAGCCTGCTTGCGGGGAGGGCGGGGCATAAGCCAAATAAATGAACAAATAAATGAATAAATAGTAGAGGCTTTTCTTTCATGCCACCCTCCTCCCCTGCTATTTTCACTCAGACTCAAAAGCACCCAGCACTTTAGCCCATGTTTTGTAGTTCTGGATTCACTAGTAAAGTTGCCAACCTCCAGTTGGTGTCTGGGGTTCTCTCAGAATTGCAACTGATTTTCCCGTCAACAGAGATCAGTCCCTCTGGAGAAAATGGCTGCTTTGGAAGGTGGACTCTATAGTGTTACACAAATGAGAACTTTGGCTTCCTAGAGTTGCCGAACTCCAGAGGGCTGGGTAAACCAAAAGAGCGCACAGGAAAGATTGTGTAAAACAAAAGTGAGCCACACTGTGCTAACTTACGCCAAGGATCCTCTAGTGTTATAGAATAAACAATGAAATATAGCTTAAATGAATTTAAAGATACTTGTACATCTCATTGCCCTCCTGGGTATATAACAAACATCTGGAAGACATGCCAGAAGTCGGAACCCACTGTCTGCAGGCTGTTGCCGTGAGAGCTGGGCGACTCTTTAGAGTGATATGGGCTTTTTTAAAGACTGGCTTTGACAAAGAAAACTTTCGAAACCTGTCAGCCAGCTGAGATTGGATTTTAGAAGAACTGACAGCTATATCTGAAGTCAAGCCATGAGAGACGTCTTCAGACGAAAAAACTACACAAGTTCTTCTTAATTGTATTTTTGTCTTCAAAATAGTTTGTTATATACCCAGGAGGGCAATGAGATCTACAAGTATCTTTAAGTTCATTCAAGCTATATTTCATTATTTATTCTATGACAATCTTTGATGTAAGTTAGCACAGTGTGGCTCACTTTTGTTTTACATGAACTCCAGAGAGTGGCTAGAGATCTCCCACTGCAACTGATCTCCAGGTTCAGGGGGTGTACCTGTGGGGGTCTGAAGCAGCAGAACAAAGTTTTGAGTCCAGCGGCACCTTTAAGACCAACTAACTTTTATTCAAGGTGTGAGCTTTCGTGTGCACGCGCAATGTATCTGAGGAAGTGTGCATACACATGAATGATCAGACAATGAATAAACCTCGTTGGTCTCAAAGGCGCCGCGGGACTCAAACTTTGATCTCCAAGTGACAGAGATTGGCTCCCCAGGAGAAAATGGCTGCTTTGGAAGGTGGACGCTGTGTTTGTTTGTTTGTTAGGGTCTTGAGACCAGTGTGCAGTTTAATCGGACATAAAACACAACAATAAAAAATTCAAATTTAAGAGCTTTTAAGGGGCAGTTCCCATAATTTGAAAAGTAATGCGCAAAATTTAGCAACTTGACAGACGATTTTAGAATTATTGTCAGATTAAAACCAGTGAAGCCTTGCTCGATTTGTGTTTACATGTCCAGGGATCATATCAAGTAATGGAGAAACAATTCCAAGACGTCCCTCCCTGTAGAGTGGACAGCTGAAGGACACGTGCTCTACAGACTCAACCTCCTCTAGGGAGCAAGTGCATAACCTTTCTGGGTAGGGGATTGTATTATACCTGCTCGCAATAACCGCAGAAGGGAAAGTAGAAGGTGGATGCTATGGCAGTATATCCCCCTGAAGCCCCTCCCCTCCCCAATCCCCACCAAATGCTCCCTCTAAGATGTGGAGTCTTGTGAGCAGAAATTCTACTTGGTGAGCTACTGGCATTAAAGCTGTGAGTGAACAATTCGGCTGCTGCATAACTTCGTGTGCTCTGGAGCCATCCTTCCTGAGCCAAGGCAAAAATGTGTGAGCCAGAGGCTTAAAAACTGTGAGCTAGCTCACAGTCACTCAGCTTAGAGGGAACACTGGTCCCCACCCTCTGCAGGCTCCACCCTCCAAATCTCCAAGCATTTCCCAACCTGGAGCATTGCCTCCCATTGAGGTGAATATCCTTGTGTCTGCATTTTGGTGTAGTGGTTAAGTGCATGGACTCTAATCTGGGAGAACCGGGTTTGATTCCCCACTCCTCCACTTGCACCTGCTGGATGACCTTGGGTCAGTCACAAGAGCAGGCCTCAAAAGAGCTCTCTCAGCCCCACCTACCTCACAGGGTGTCTGTTGTGGGGAGGGGAAGGGGAAGGAGTTTGTAGGCCGCTCTGAGACTCCAAGTGGAGGGCAGGGTATAAACCCAATCTCTGCTCTTCTTTTCTCTTCTGCATTGGGGGTCCTAGGTCTGCTCACCCTGGGAGGAGAGGCATCAGCTGGACAGAGCCTGGGGAGGCACAGAGGTTTCTGCCCCACCCCGGCACGACTGACTCCATTCCTTTGGGAGATTGGGGGGGGGGGCACCTGGCTTGGACGGGAAGCAGGGAAGGTGGGGGACGTATTGATTTCATCGCAGGGAGGCCCAGATGCTCATCCACTTAAACTAATTAACTGGAGGGAAGCCGCCACCTCGTCTGGTCCTGTTGACGGAGCTGATGAAAGCTAATTTTGGTAGCAGTTTATTAGCTCTGATAGCTGATCTTATCTAATTAGATTATCTCCTAATGACACTGGTTTTTTGGGGGGGGGGTAGCGGGGGGTGCCTTTGATTTCTTCCAAAGCTTTGTCCCTCTGATTCCTTTGAGGTGAAAAGAAGAATGGGAAGGAGAGGGTCTCGTCATTTCTACGCCTCTCTCCTAGCACCCCATAGCCCCTTTGGGGGAAGGATGCAGGACAACGCTCTGCCAGTTGGGCGATCCGTCAGGGCATCTGTGGTGTTTCATCAGTGGCAGAGAGTAACCAATACCATTGCTGCAGACAAGACCAGCCTTTGTTGGGGCGGAAGAGTTCCCCAACTTTGTACCTAGCTAGAACTCTCAGGCCTGACCCATGTCCAATTAAACCAGCTATTTGCCTGGGGAGAATTTCTTCATGCGCAAGGTTTTGGCCTTGACTGCTGCATCTTGCCTGGAGTGGAATTAGAATAATAAAATCACAGAGTTGGAAAGGGCCATACAGAACATCTAGCCCCACCCCCTACTCCATGCAGGACCAGCCTAGAGCATCCCTGACAAGTGTTTGTCCCGCCACTGCTTAAAGACTGCCAGGGAGGGGGAGCTCACCACCTCCCCAGGCAGCCGATTCCACTGCTGAACTACTCTTACTGTACATTTTCCCCCTAAGATCCAGCTGGTACCTTCCCACCCTTAATTTAAACCCATTCTTGTGAGTCCTCTCCTCTGCTGCCAACAGGACCAGCTCCCTGTCGAGAGCCAGTTTGGTGTAGTGGTTAAGTGCTTCCAGGAGAACTCCAGCCTCCAGCTGGAGGTTGGCAACCCTAAGTGGAATGACCACTGCACGATACCTGAGTCAGGCCACAGGGCACCAAGACCAAGGGGCGGTGTTCTCAGGCAGTGCAGGAAGTCTTTGGCCAGAGGTTCAGGGAAAACCAGGAGAGCAGGCAGAATTCAGAGGAAGAGGCGGGTTCGAGACAGGAGCAGGCGAAGCAAGCTCTGAATAGTCACAGCAGTTCTCTATATTTATGAAGCATTTTGAGGGCTTCGCGTGCATCCTCTTGTAATCACTACAACAACAGGAAACAGCGTGGTACAGTTGTTGCACTGTTGGATTACAGTCTGGTAGACCCGGGTTTGAGTCACCATTTCTGCTAAGGATTGACAGCCTCCAGGTGGTGGCTGGAAACCTTCTGGGATTCCAGCTGATCTCCAGGTGAAAGAGATCAGTGCCCCTGGAGAAAATGGCGACTTCAGAGGGTGGATTTTATGGCACTGTACCCCACTGAAGTCCCGCTGCTTCCCAAACCTTGCCCTCCACTACCAAAATCTCCAGGTATTTCCTAACCCGGAGCTGGCAACCCTACTTTCTGCCATGGAAGCTCACGGGATGATCTTGGGCCCATCACACCGTCTCAGCTTCCCCTTGAAGCCAGATTCTATTGTGGGAGGGGCTCACAGGCACATATGAAGCTGACATAGACTGGTTCAGACCCTCGGTCCATCAAGGTCAGTCTTGTCTACTCAGACCGGCAGCTGCTCTCCAGGGTCTCAGGTGGAGGTCTTCCCCGTCCCCTGCTGCCTGATCATTTTAACTGGAGCTGCCAGGGATTGAACCTGGGACCTTCTGCATGCCAAGCAGGGGCTCTGCCCCTGAGCCACAGCCCTGCCCCCAATGAAACGGCCTTATACTAAATCAGTCCATCAGTCTATCAATGTCAAAACTGTCTACTCAGACTGGCAGCTGTTCTCCAGGGTCTCCGGTTGAGGTCTTCCATGTCACCTATTGCCTGGTCCTTTTAAATGGAGATGCCGGGGATTGAACTCGGGACCTTCTGCATGCCAAGCAGAGGCTCTGCCACTGAGGCACACATCTCCCCCACTCTTAGGAAATTAATCATGCGTGGCAGCGATATTTTTAGAACCGAACTCTTGGGCCCATCTTGCTTTTTGTTTCTTGCTGATGCTTTCGGTCTTCTTTGAGTCCACGATCTTAGCACACGAGTGACGAGTGTTGGTATTAAGTGCCATTTCAGCATCCTGAGAATCTTTGGTTTTATATCTTTTCCCCCCTCCTCTTTTTAAGGAAGGGCCCCTTTCTGATCCTTCTAATGCGAAGTCTGGCTGGGGAAAAAATGTTTGAACAGATTTCCAGGGAAGGAGGCGAAAGGGCTGAGAGAGGATTTTCAGGGCACGTTGCCGGAACATTCTGGGAGTGGCTGCCTGCCCTTCCATTTCCACGCGCAGAATCGAGTGAGCAAAAACAAACGATAGAGCAGGTAGAGAAAGTCCTTTTCTCCCTTTCTCACTCCTCGTGGGCTCGTGAACTCGTGGGCACGCCATGAAATTGCTGAGCAGTCGGGTTAGAACAGATAAAAGGAAGTCCTTCTTCCCCCAAAGAGTGATTAACACATGGAATTCACTGCCACAGGAGGTGGCCGGCGGCTACAAGAGTGGACGGCTTCAAGAGAGAACTGGATAAACACAGGGAGCAGAGGTCCATCAGTGGGTGTGAGCCACAAGGTATAGATAAGAACTCTCAGTCTGGGGCAAGTGGTGCTCTGTATTCTTGGTGCTTGGGAGGAAGGGCTTCTAGTGTCCCTGGCCCCACTGCTGGACCTCCTGAGGGCACCTGGTGTTTTTGGCCATTGTGTGACACAGTGTTGGACTGAATGGGCCACTGGCCTGATCCAGCATTGGCTTCTCTTACGTTCTTATGTCTTCCTTTCCCCAGCCAGTGTTCCTCTCCCTGGATAGGCTTCAGGTTGTGCGGGGGGGGGGGGGGGAGCAAATAAATAAAGCAACTTTAACTTTAAATGGGTTGTCAAAGCTGTCTCCCCTCAAGCCAACAAATATCACTGGACAAAGAAATATAATTATCAAAATCTATTTTTGCTCCTTTTGTTTTTATCTTTGGCAGTCTCATTTAATGTTAATAAAAAGCAAATGTGCATATTTTCCCAATACAAGACGTGTGTGTAATATTTGTTCATGTCATGAATTTTATTGTGTATGCCAGGGGTGGGCCATTGTTTTGGCTCGGGGGCCGCTTTGTGGGAGCGGAGGTTAGCGGAGGGCCGCACCTTTTAAAATGATTGCATTCATTAGTTAACTTTGCATTTCAGAAAAGGTAGAAATTGTATCATAAAAATCAATAAATATAAATTAAAATAGTGGTAGTTTTATTCAGTTTATTTATTGTGCTAATTTCATATCATCTATAGCTGCAAGCACATTTAATTTTAGAATCAGTGTAATGAGACAAATGTACCCTATCACACTTTTCTACAATTTTTTTGAAATAAGGATTGAGATTGCTTGTTGAGATTCTCATCGCAACCTGCAAGTTAATGTCTGTCAAAGAGTATCTATATTTACTCTTGTTAATCTTCATGTCTTGGCGGGCCACAAAAAACTCTGTGACGGGCCGCATGTGGCCCGCGGGCCACCATTTGCCCACCCCTGGTGTATGGAACTACGATTCCACATGGTTTACATTGCTGTAAGCCGCCCTGAGCCGGCCTCGCTGGAAGGGCGGGGTAAAAGTTGAACAAACAAACAAAGAAATAAATAAGTCACGTGGCTCTCAAGCATCTGACGTTTATTCTGTGTGGCTCAGGGTGTCTGTTGTGGGGAGGGGAAGAGAAAAGGAGTTTGTAAGCCGCTCTGAGACTCCCTTGGGGAGTGGAGGGCGGGGTATAAATCCAATCTCTTCTTCTTCTTCTCTTCTCTTACGTTAAGCAAGTTTGGCCACCCTGCCCTAGATGTGCCCCAGTCGACTCATCTTGCTAGCGTTACTCAGCTAATTTAACACTTGCAGTGTGAGGGGAATCTATTATTGCTAATGAACTCTAATTGGATTGTGTCAGGCTTCCTGATGAGCCGCAATCCAGCAATTTCACATGGCTTTCTTTGAAGTGCTGCTGCAGAGAAATGGTGACTTGCAGGCAGGGTTCCCTCTAAGCTGAGTGAGTGTGAGCTAGATCACGGTTTTTTAGCCTCCGGCTCGCACATTTTCGTCTTAGCTCAGGAAGGATGGCCCAGAGCAAACTCACTTATACAGTCGCCAAATTGCTCGCTCGCAACTTTAAGGCCAAGTAGCTCACAAAGTAGAATTTTTGCTCACAAGACTCCACAGCTAAGAGGGAACATTGCTTGCAGGTCAGTTGCCACGCCAGGACTCAGGGAAAAGAGGCGGGGGAAGAGTCTGCCTGCCTGTCTGCCCTGGAAGAGAGCAGCGTTTGTCTGCCACCGATACCACCTCCTGAGCCACCTTCCGAGGAGGACACAATACAAATTTATCTATGCAAAAGATGTTCCCACCGAGGCTCCACTTTATTTGCAAAGCAGTGCTTTATACTCTCATGGAGAGCGGAGCCTGCAGATTAATTTCCATATAAACTCGGTGTGGCTTTGTAGGGCAATTTTATGATTCCTTTGCTGGGTTGCTCCCTCCTCCTTCCCCCCTGGGCCCTGAAATGTTAGGAAGGGCTGCCATGGGAATCCGCTCGCTGCAGTGCAGACTCAATCCTGACCTCTGCAGGATGCGCTGAGAAAGGCACCGCTTCCCAGCCTTTTCCTCGGTCTCTGCAAGGTCGGGGTTGTGGGAGGAACAATGGACTTCAGAGGCCCTGTGTTCGCGTGGCATGGGAGCTCTGCTCACTGCCCTCCTTCTGAGCAAGCAAGAGGCCTGCAGGGCCCAGATCGGACCTTGCTTTTTGAAATGGGGGGAGGAGGGGAAAGAAGAAGAAGAAGAAGAAGAGATTGGGTTTATATCCCGCCCTTCACTCACTTGGAGTCTCAGGGCGGCTTACAAACTCCTTTCCCTTCCCCTCCCCACAACAGACACCCTGTGACATAGGTGGGGCTGAGAGAGCTCTGAGACAACTGTCCTTGAGAGAACAGTAGGGTTGCCAGCCTCCAGGTGAGGCCTGGGGATCTCCCACTTTTACAGCTGAACTCCAGCTGACAGAGATCAGCTCCCCTGGAGAAAATGGCTGCTTTGAAGGGTGGACTCTATATGGCATTCTACCATGCGGAAGCCCCTCCCCTCCCCAAACCCACCCTCTCCTGGATCCACCCCCAAAGTCTCCAGGTATTTTCCAACCCAGACCTGGCAACCCTAGAGAACAGCTGGTACAGAGCTATGGCTTGCCCAAGGTCATCCAGCAGGTGCAGGTGCAGGTGGAGGAGTGGGGAATCAAACCCGGTGCTCCCAGATTAGAGTCTGTGCACTTAACCACTACACCAAACTGGCTCTCTCTTTTTAGAGAGAGTCCGGGAGGAGACTGCAAAGGGGTAGCCATGTTAGTGCACCATCTAACGCAGAAATTCAGGGGCACTTTAAAGACCAGCAACATTTATTTCAATATGAGCTTTCAGGAGTCACCCCATTTCATCAGATAGTTATGGGAAGGACAACTGTAGTGGGAAATCTTATGGGGAAGGTTGTGGGAAGAGAAGGGAGGGGAGACAGACAGGAACCCATGTGCATCTGATCGAACCACCTGCAACGGACTCAGCTCAGCCCAGAAAGCTGCAGCACTCACCACCCACAATGGAGGGTTGCCAGCCTCCAGGTGAGGCCTGGCGATCTACTGGAATTAAAAGGGTCCTTGAAATAGCTCTCTCAGCCCCACCTACCTCACAGGGTGTCTGTTGTGGGGAGGGGAAGGGAAAGGAGTTTGTAAGCTGCTCCGAATGAAGGGCGGGGTATAAATCCGATCTCTTCTTCTTAAATAGTGGGTTCCCTGGATGAACAGACTCCAAGTCTAGTGATCAGCTCTACTTTATCCAGCGATCCCAGCAAGAACAAGGCTGCAGACCAGACCCCCAGCTCAGTTACACTGCATGCAATGGCCACATCCCAAACACGCCCCACTCCCAACGATAGGCTGCTCACAGAACATTACACCTTGATTGGTTACTGCCAGAATCCTGTTGGTCTATTGTTCTTCAGCTCCAAGCTCACCATCTCTGGCAATGTTTCAGCCCCAATACATAATTCTTCTTCTTCTTCTTCTTCTTCTTCTTCTTTTTCTTCTTCTTCTTCTTCCCTGGCCCCTCCCAAGGCTTTGATTTCTGGTTTGCCAGGCCTGAATTCAAGAAGGGCTTGTGATCAGCCAAACAGGCAGCGATGGTGTTCGGGGACCGGCTGGAGCATCCGCTTTGCAGGCGTGAGATCCCAGGTTCAGTCCGCTTCTCTAGTTAAAAGGCTCTTGGGTACTGGGAAAGACACACACACACACACACACACACCCCGTTGAGGCCCTGCAGTGCTGCTGCTGCCGGTCAGAGAGCCCAGACAACCTGGAGTGAGGGGGACCCATTTAGCAGGAGGCGGCTTTTGGTGCGTATCCAGAGGAGGGGTGTAATGTCGCACCCGAGACAAGTGGAGGAGCCGCCCTCCCCTCTGACACTGAACAGGACATCCTGGCCCCAGCGCAGCTGCCTTCAGCCGACATCTGCGATTCTTTCAAGCAGAGAGGAGAGCGGTGAGAGCCACTTTGACAAATGGGCTCTCTTTGGCTTCGTGGGGTGGCTGCAGGGCGGCTGCTTTGGTAGCACACTGGCTCTGCTTCCATCTGGCTCCTCCAGCAGTCGAGCTGTTGGGGAGCTCATTCCGACACTGCAGGGAGCTGTCGGAACCTGAGAGGTGGAAGAGATAGCTCGCTTCTTCTGGCAGCTAGGAACACAAAGAGAGAGACAGCGTGGTGCAGTGGTTAGCGTACCAGGCTAGGATAGGGTTGTCAGGTCTCCCGGCAGAGAAGGAGACTTCCTGCCCCCTGCTGCTGTTGCCTGTTGCCGCTCAGCTGGGCCGTAAGAGGAACTCCCCTGGTGAAATGGTGGGGCAATCAGCATCCCTGGTGCAACGATGTCACTTCTGGTATGGTCCGGAAGTGATGCCATCATGTCGGGTAACGCTCTAGCATTCGTCCCAAAACTCTGTGCTTTAACCATAGAGTCTGAGGTATGTGCTAGGGTGTCACCCCCAACCTAGGGCTGCTAACTGTGGGTTGGGAAATACCTGGAGATTTGGGGGGGGGGGGGAGGAGTCTGTTCAGAGCCGAGTGGGGGAAGGGAGCTCAGTGGGGTATAATGCCACAGAGTCCAACCCCCACCCCAAGGAGCCAATTTCTCTGGGTAAACTGGAGATCTGTCACCTGGAGATCCATAGTGATTCTGGGAGATCTCCTGGCCCTCTTGACCCAACGATTTCCCTTCCAGTCATGTGCCAGAAGTGATGTCATTGTGCAAGCAAGGGCTGACTCTCACCCCACCCGGCCAGAAGTCCCTGCCTCCCCCATTTCCTGCCGGTTGTCTAGCAACTCTAGAGTAGGAACTCAGAGACCTGGGTTCGAATCCCCACTCTGCTGAGTGACCTTTGCCCAGTCAGCTTAACCTACCTCACAGGATCGTTGTGAGGAGAAAATGGAGGAGAGGAGGACAATGTAAGCCACCTTGGGTCCTCATTGGGGGAAAGGGTATAAAGGAAGGAAATAAGTAAATAAAATGGGTTGTGTGCCTGTGTGTTTCCGGCAGGCTCTGAGACCGTCTTCGTGGAGTCAAGGATTTGCAGGCCTGTCAAAGTTGCTATTGCTAAACTCTGGAGAGAGGGGATGGCAGGAGGCAGTCTGTGCTTCGTAGATTTGTGATGAGGTGCCTCAGCAGGACAGGAAAGCAAGGTCCCTCCAGGAAGTGCTTTTGTCCTGTGAAGTCCTCAACAGTCTGTGTCTGCTTCAGGGTTGCCAGCGCTGGGCTGGAAAACACCTGGAGACTTTGGGGGTGGATCCAGAGAGGGCAGGGCTTGGGGAGGGGAGGGGCCTCAGCATGGTCCAATGCCATAGAGTCCACCCTCCAAAGCAGCCATTGTCTCTAGGGGAGCTGATCTCTGTCAGCTGGGGATCAGTTGTAAAAGCGGGGGATCCCCAGGCCCCACCTGGAGGCTGGCAACCCTAGTCTGCTTAGCAGTGAAGCCGGGAAAATCTTTCTAGGAGGTCCATGTAGCCAAGCAGTGCTCCCAGGAAGCTGGGGGCGGGGGAGAAGTATCCTCCCTGTCCCCAGGCGTCTGATACTCAGATGTTGGTTTAGGGTTGCCAGCTTCCAGGTGGGGTCTGGAGATCTCATGGAATTACAACTGATCTCCAGGTGACAGAGATCAGTTCCACTGGAGGAAATGGCAGCTTTGGAGGGTGGACTCTAAGACATTGTACCCTGCTGAGGTCCCTCCCCTCCCCAGAGACTACCCCCCAAGATCTCCAGGAATTTCCTGTCCTCGAGTTGGCAAATCTATGTTGGTTGCCCAAAAGGGTCCTTCCAGCTATGTGGTAGCAGCCCTTGGATAGATCTCCATACGTTAGTTACAGTCACTGTTCAATCTTCCCCTGGGATCCCGTATACTGAACCTGTGGAGCCAGCTGGGAGCAGATCCCCGAGATAACGTTGAACTTAATTTTGAATCTGCCACCCCCCCCCCCTCCAGTTTTGACTCCCAAATTCCCATTCGGGTTAAGCTCTGTAAAATCAAACCCGTGCCGTTTCTGTTTCCTGCTGCCAAATGGTTCCCACAGAAGATATGCCTCGTTCAGGGCTATTTCTGGATCAATAAACCAGCAGTATATATTTTACATCTCTGTGTAAACAACATATGCCATATAGGTATGTATACTATATAAAAACCATTGATGTGCACACAAGATAGAAATGCACGTACAACGAAAAGCAGAGGACGGAAATGGTTGAGCGAAATATAACTAAACACCAAGGAAACAGAAAGGGAAACAGAAATTGTTCATCTTAAATGCAGGCTGGACTACCTTTTCAGCTGAGGGAGTGGCCCACACCCAAGAGTTCTGGCTCTGGCCAAGGAGGGGTGTCCCAAGTGCTCCCCCTCTCAGCCACTCACAGGTATCCGATTCCAGGACAGCTGGCATTTCCTGGATGTCATTAAATTCCTGCAGACGTGCTGAAATTGCTTTCTTGGCCTCCTCCTCATGGATGCACCGAACTCCTCTGTCTCTACTGTGGGATTCCCGATACACACGACAGATGCCTCGGTGTCGCCGTGCTGCCAGATCCGACAAGAAGCAGTGATCTGGGGCTTGGAACAGCGGTGCCAAAACGGAGAAGTCTGCTGCTTTCTGAAGCAGAACACAAAATCTTTTCCTTTGTCCACCGACATAGAATCAGAGAATCACAGAGTTGGAAGGGGCCAGACAGGCCATCTAGTCCAACACCCCCCCCCCCCCCCCGTGCTCAATGCAGGATCAGCCTAGAGCATCCCTGACGAGTGTTTGTCCAGCCGCTGTTTAAAGACGGCCAGAGAGGGGGAGCTCACCACCTCCCCAGGTAGCTGATTGCGCTGCTGCACAACTCTTAATGTAAAAAAGTTTTTCCTAAGATCCAGCCCTCTGCCCTTAATTTAAACTCATTGTTGCCTATCCTCTCCTCTGCTGCCTACAGGAACAGCTCCCTGCCCTCCTGGAAGTGACAGCCCTTCAGATACTTCAAGAGAGCAATCATGTCTCCCCCGCCACCTCCTTTTCTCTGGACTGACCATTCCCAAGTCCCTCATCCTTTCCTCACAGGGCTGGGTCTCCAGGCCCCCCATCATCCTCGTCGCTCTCCTCTGCCCCATTCTATTCTGTCCTCATCCTTTTTGAAGTGAGGCCTCCAGAACTGCACACAATATTCCAGGTGTGGCCTGACCAATGCGGTGTACAGCGAAACTATGACATCTTGTGATTTGGATATTATGCCTCTGATGCATTAGCCTTTTTTGGGGGGGGGCACATCACACTGGCTCATATTTAACTTTCGGTCCACGGTCCACCCTGACCGCAAGATCTTGTTCACACACACTGCTACTCAGAAGTGTATCCCTCACCCAAGATGCGTGTTCCTCATTTTTGTTCCTCATTTTTGTTACATCTTTTCTTTCAGCTGAACACTGGGAATGGGGGCAGCCCGTAGAGCCACCCTCCTGCTACAGCCAGCCATAAAGGTAGAGGCATCCCTCTATGGACCTCGCCACATCATGCTTCCACTACATAAAAAGAGGTGGGGCCTGGAGCTTTACTGCTACTACACTTGATCTCCAGACGACAGAGATTAGTTCCTCTGGAGAAAAGGGCTGCTTTGGAGGGTGGGCTCTATGGCATCTCCAGATGTTTCCCAACCCAGAAGTGGTGACCCTATTTTTATGGCCTAAAAGGCACTCCAAATCTGTCATCAGCTTTAGACTTCCAGAGGGTGAGTTCAGACGGGCAGCTAATCCCGCCATTGGCCCGGCTGTAATTTGCTCTAGATCTTTTTGATCCAGCATTGCATGACCAGACAGAATCACTTTACCATGTGTGATTCCGTGGTGGATTGTCTAGACAGCATCCACCGTAAGGAGCCGTGCGGTCAGCTTTTTTTTTTTTTAAACCTGTTTGCGCATGCACATATGTGCCTCACCATCTACTTGTTTTTCCGCACATGCGCAGACTAAAATGGTAAAAGCACCGCCAGCGGTACCTTCCTCTAGGTACCATTTCAGTTAACAAAGTGCATAAATATCACGGGAGCTTCAGAAACATTAAATTGTTCAGATCATTTGAGCGGAGCTCTGTGGATGTCCCATGTTTAAGTGGCTATGCACGCATCACTAAGACTTTTAAAAAATGGCGGCCGTTCGGGATGGTCTGGAGACCATCCCTACAGGCTGTTTGTGCGCTGGTGGAACAACTAGATGCAGGAAAGTCCGCTATTGGCCCATCGGCCAGCTTAGGACTGGACTTTCACCACTACCTTTTAAGTACGGATTCCTGAAGGGGGTTGATGGGCTGATCACGGAAGCGGCATGATTCCCAGATGTTGTTATCTGGATGTGCACTTTAAATTCACTGGGCACTGGTGTCTGGTGCGGCTCAAAAGAGCCGTATGAATGCAACCAGGGAATAGCTCTGAATTCATCAAGGGAATTCTGACCCAACACAGGGTTGCCAACTCCAAGTTGGGAAATTGCAGGAGATTTTGAGGGTGGAGTCAGAGGAGGGCAGAGTTTGGAAAGAGGAAGGAGTCCACCTTCCAAAGCAGCCATTTTCTCCAGGGGAACTGATCTTGGTTGCCTGGAGATCAGTCGTAATCCCAGGAGATCTCCAGCCCCCATCTGGAGACTGGCAATCCTAGTGAGACAGGATGCTGAACTAGATGGCCCACAAGTCCGATCCATCAGGCTCATGTTCTTTCGAGCACACAGGGAGGGCACAGATATGGGGAACTAGCTGTTCCCCACAAACAGGGGTTCTATAGGTTCACATGTTCAGTTTATGCTGTCTTTTCTGGATCCGGAGGGCTGTGGTGGTGGGGTACCCCACAGCCTTCCCGCAGAAGATTGTCAGAGTGGGTTGTCTTTTGTTGCTGTGTGCAGAGTTTCTAGTGCATCCTCCATGCAACATCAATAAAGGATGCTAAATATGCATGCCTGGGACCACAGAGAGACCGCCTGCCAGAATGCATGCACATATTTTACGGGGCAATTTCAGGGTTCGTTCTCCCCCCCCCCCCCCCCAGCCCTGCAGCTACAGCGTTCACAGTGATCAGCGTGGGTCTGGCACCGACTGCTTTCCAAGCATCTATAGGGGACAAGCAGAGACTCTCAGAGGGGAGGGGAGCTCTCGAGTTCCTTTAATGAATTTAAAATATGGATAGCTCGCCTTCTCCTGCGAGTACCTGGGAGGCATTCGGGTCATTTACCCCACTTTCTGATCTTACTGTATCCATGAATAAACAGGAGCCTGGCAGGTTTTTAAAAAATTCTAGCAGAAGCTCCCGTGGACTAGAGCTGGCTTTCTCAGGGGCGTGTAAATGAAGGGGAGGGGGGCTGGCCTAGGAAAGAGCATGCAAGAATACCAGCTTAGGAAGATGCCCCAAGACTCCTGCTTAGTTGGCTGCAACAGACTGGCTTGCCTGTTCCTGTGGGGTTTGCATGTGCCAGCTGCCTACCCCAGTGGTGGTTGGCCCACCACCATGCTCACCTGTCCTCCGCAGCTGGTGGTCATCATGGGAGGAAAGGGGGTGGGGAATGGCATTTGACCCCGTCCTCCTGACACATAAAGGGCCTGTTCTGATGCAGAAATGATGCAGTCCTAAGATTACTAAGCAGGTTTCCCCAACGGGGCGTCCGTGGGCACTGTAACTCCCGCCAGCCCCTTCCCTGGGCACCCACTGAGTGCTTTTGGAAAGTGGGTGGGGCCAGGTGAGGCTTTTGCTGGGCAAGGCTTCTGATTGGCCACTTGAGATTTGATTGGCTGTGCAGAATTTTTTTTAAAATCTTTTGTGTGTGTGTGTGTGTGTGTGTGTGTGTGAGTGTGAGGGTGTGTGCACCTGGAAGTCCTGGTGACCTCTGGGGACTGACCCCTTCTGAGGGCCTGGAGGATATTTAGAGAGGTGGCTGAGTAAAGCCTGCCCCCGCCTCCCGACTGCTGGTATTCCAAGGTAGTCTCCCATCCAAGCACTCGCCAGAGTCGACCCTGCTTAGCTTCCGAGATCTGACATGACTGGGCTTGCCTGGGCTATCCAGGTCAGGGCCAGATTTTTTTAAAAAAATGTTGCTTTGGCAGCAGCTGCCAGCACAGCACAAGGGTCTTCACTGTGTGACTGCAGATATGACATGGCAGCCATTTTGTGCCTGGCTCCGCCTCCTGTGGCAGCCATTTTGTGGCAGTGCCCCACCACATTGCATCTTAACTCCACATAGGCACTCAAGCCCGAAAAGGTTGGGGAGCCCTGCTATAAAGACGTTTTTTTGGGGGGGGTTTCCACCAAGGACCATACTGTCAACCTTGAATGGGCAGTGGCTCTCCAGGGTCACAGACGGACAACTTGCCCAGCCCTACTAATGAGGATTCTCTAATTAGCAGTGTATGATCAAGCAGTATAGACTCAATAACAACAACAGAAGAACATCCCCTGCCAAGAAAACAATCAACAGCAAAACAGACAGAAAATAAAAACAGACAACACAAGTCCATCACACACAGTAAGACGGGGTCGTTGGGTGCAGATAAAACCTGGTGGCACGAAAGAAGGAGCCTTCTGAAGAACTTTTTGCTTGACGCGAAAAACAGCAGAGGGTGGGGAGAGTGCATTCCCAAGCTGGGGGCTGCTGCTGCTGAGGCCGTCTCTCTTGGACTTCTCTTGGCCATCACCTTCCTCTGCGGAGCCTTCCCTGGCAATCTCCCTTCCAAGTACCGACCCTGCTTAGCTTCCAACTTATGGCCACCCCAGCAAGGGGCTTCCAAGCCAAGAGAGAAGCAGGGCTGGTCTGCCATTGCCTTTCTCTGCAGAGCCTTCCTTGGTGGTCTCCCTTCTAAGTACCGACCCTGCTTAGCTTCCAGCATGGCCACCCCAGCAAGGGGCTTCCAAGGCAAGGGAGAAGCAGAGGAGGTCTGCCATTGCCTTTCTCTGCAGAGCCTTCCTTGGTGGTCTCCCTTCCAAGTACCGACCCTGCTTAGCTTCCAACATGGCCACCCCAGCAAGGGGCTTCCAAGGCAAGGGAGAAGCAGAGGAGGTCTGCCATTGCCTTTCTCTGCAGAGCCTTCCTTGGTGGTCTCCCTTCCAAGTACCGACCCTGCTTAGCTTCCAACTTCTGGCCACCCCAGCAAGGGGCTCCCAAGACAAGGGAGAAGCAGAGGCGGTCTGCCATCGCCTTCCTCTGTGGAGCCTTCCCTGGCAATCTCCCTTCCAAGTACCGACCCTGCTTAGCTTCTGGGATCTGACGAGATCGGGCTGTCCCATGATGCCTTCCCTCCTACTGGCTGGTCCAGGGCCATGCAAAGACATTTGAACCTGGGACTTCCTGAGTCAGGGCTCACTCTTTCCCCCACCGTGTTACGGACCCAGTTCCCCTTCCCTTCCCCCCTAGCTGAACTCTGCTAAGGCTGTGCGTAAAAGGAATGCCAGTGAAGCACAAATGGTCATCCTGCACTGGGTGATTCGACGGCTAACTTAATCAGCACACGCCAGAGAGAGCAATTGCCAAGAATCGGTTCCGGCCAGCACAACCAAGCAACTTTCAAGCATATGTTACATTAAATCAGGAAATTAGTGTTATGCGTCCCCGTGTAAACACCGGGGGAGGGAGTGCAGGCCTTCTGATCTCTGTTGTTGCTGTGTGGAATTTATTTGAAAAACAATCCGGGAATTATTGGCTGGGGACGCGATCCTTGTGGTCAAAACCTGCCGAAGCAATACCATTGGCAGTCGTTCCGTCATCCTTAATGGGCTTGGCGCTGGCCCCTGAACTGGGGGGAAGGGGGGGGGGCTACAGATGTCCTCATCCCCTCCTCTCTGGGCATCAGGTTTAGGGTTGCCAGCCTCCAGGTGGGGCCTGGAGATCTCTTGGGATTACAACAAAAAAAGCTGCTAAACCAGGCCTAGCGATGCCAACGTTGGGGGGGGGGGGGCGGCGGCAGCGCTGGGGAGCTCCTGGAATTAGAACTGATCTCCAGACAGCTGAGATCACTTCCCCAGGAGAAAATGGCTGCTTTGGAGGGTGGACTCTATGCCATTAGACCCTGCTGAGCTCCCATTCCTGCTGCAAACCCCAACCTTCCCAGGATCCACCCTCTAAATCTCCAGGAATTTTCCAGCCCAGAGACGGCAACCCATATTCAAGCAAATGAGGAAAAGGGGCGCTGTGGTGACTGGGTTGGGAAATACCTGGGGATTTGGGGGGGTGGAGCCTGCAGAGGGCAAGGCTGGGTGGGAGGGACCTGAATGGAGTATTATTCCATAGAGTCCACCTTCCAAAGCAGCCATTTCCTCCAAGTGAGTTGATCTGTGTCACCTGGAAATCAGTTGTAATCCGGGCGGGAGGGTGTCTCTCCAGCCACCACCTGGAGGCTGGCAACCCTATGTGGTGGGCTGTCACTTTCTCTCCACCCCCCGAGCCTTATTTCCTCTCCAATAAAATGGAAATACCAGCAGTTGCAGGCTGCCCACTAGGCAAGCCAGCTTCCGCTTGAGACTGGGGTTTCCCCCAGAATTATAGCTCATTTCCAGACGACAGAGATCAGTTCCCCTGGAGAAAATGGATGCTTTGGAGGGTGGACTCTGGAGCATCGTACCCCTCTACAATCCCTATCCTCTCCGGGCCCCATCCCCAAATCTCCAGGAGCTTCCCCACCTGGACCCGGCAACCCTACCCTCCCATCCCCTGCCAATGGCTGGGAGGGGGGAACTGTCTATTGGGAGATTTGGTTAATCTAGCGGAGTTTTGCCCAGTCATAGAAGCCTGATATGGAGTGCAGTAAATAAATCTCCCAAGCAGGATATTGCAGACTGAAGGTTATCCGAGTAGATCCAGTTCACATACAGGTTGGAGTCGAAAGGAGAGAAAGAGGCCTAACTTAAAGAGTCCTTTCCCCGTCACAAAGGGCCAGCTTGTCTGGCATCACGAGTGTGGGAGTATGGGGGCACTGTCTCTACAGGAGAGATCTGTGTCTCCATGGAAGGCCATGTGAAGAGTGGGAGAGGACAAAGGGAGATAGAGAGAGGAGGGGTCAGAGGGCAGCTCCCAAGTTAAGACAAAGAGAGGCATCCCATTCAAGGAGATAACACCTACACACCCTTAGAGTGATGTAAAGTACAGGTAACGGTATAGGTAAAGGTTTCCCTTGCTCAAAAGCCAGTTGAATCTGACTCTAGGGGGCGGGGCTCATCTCCGTTTCCAAGCCGAAGAGCCAGCGCTGTCCGAAGGCATTTCTGTAGTCATGTGGCTGGCATGACTAGATACCGAGGCACATGGAATGCTGTGATGTAACGCCCCCCTGATGTCCAGGCATGCTGACTCGCTCACTCCAACCCTGTCCATCTCCACAAGTCAGTGCACCAAGAGCCCTTCTCCAGGAGCCAATGTTTGCATGTACCCTTTGGGGGGAAACAAATAGGGTAGATGGTGCTTAGCAGTGCCACCTCGTGGCTGTGGACTACCACCAGAGGTGACTTGAAGGGCAACAGACTCTAAGAATAGGTCCTGAGGCCGTCAGGTCTGTTATTTTCATCTTGTCTCATTTCTGTTTTTCCCAGACATTGATTCATCACCGTTCTTTGCAGCCAGCCAAGAACATTGGTGTCAGGAGACGGGCCCAAAGACTCCCCTCCCGCCTCCTCACCTGCTTAAAGGTCACAAGCGCTCAAGGTGAAGACGGCGGCATGATGCATCTGTCTGCCTCCTCCAGTTGGCGAGGTGAGAGGGAACCATGCTGCGGCATGAAAACATTGATCGAAGGCTCTGTTTGCGGTGCACCCGATCAAAATGCTTATTCAAATCCAGCTAGTTATCAAGAGGGAGGGGGGAAGGAGGGGAAGGGCTTGGAGGATGGGCCCCTCTCCCCCCACAGTCAATATCTGATTTTAATATTATGCCCAACATCTGCAAAACAAGCAAGTTTGCTTGCCCTGGTCCTCCAGATGGTTGATAACAGTGATATCAGAGGAAACAACAACACGTCCATCTAATTGCTCAGTTCTGGAGACGGCGGGACTTCCAAGCAGTAGCGGCTGGCCTGAACGCTCACGGTTTCCTTCTACGCCAGCTCCTAGTGTGGAGTAGTGGTTAAGAGCAGCCGACTCTAATCTGGAGAACCGGGTTTGATTCACCACTCCTCCTCCAGATGAAGCCAAATAAGTGACCGTGGGTCAGTCACAGCTCTCTCAGTGCTCTCTCAGCCCCACCCACCTCACAGGGTGTCTGCTGTGGGGGAGAGGAAAGGAAGGCGATTGTCAGTCACTCCAAGACTCCTTCTGGTAGTGAAGGGTGGGGTATGAAGCCAATCTAGGGCTGCCAAGTCCTACTCACGCACTGGCGGGGGGGAGTCCTTCGCCGCCCGGGAGCCTCCCTGGCGCGCCTGGGAGCCTCCCTGGCGCGCGCGCCCTGGGAGCCTCCCTGGCGCGCGTGCCCTGGGAGTCTCCCTGGCGCGCGCGCCCGGTGACGTCACCCGGAAGTGACGTCACCACGTTGGAGACGTTGCCAGGGCGACGTCTCCAACGTGGTGACGTCACTTCCGGGTGACGTCACTACGCTGGGGAAGTCGTCCAGGCTGGACGACTTCGGGGGTGGGGTTCCCCCTGCTGGCCGAATGCCGGCCGGCGGATCGAGAACCCCTATAGCAGGGGATCCCCCGCCCCCCCGGGCTGACTTGGTAGCCCTAAGCCAATCTCTTCTTCTTCTTCTTCTTCTGGTTGGAGATCTCCTGCTATTACAATTGATCCCCAGGTGACAGAGATCAGTTCCCCTGAAGAAAATGACCACTTTGGAAGGGGGACTCTATGGCATTATATCATGATGACTTCCAGGGGTCCTTTCGTAGAAAAAGAGGTGCAGGAGCTCATTAGCATGACTCATTAGCATAACTTATTTGCATATGCTACACCGCCCGACATCACTAGAAGTATGTCAGAAGGCAAGAAAGAAAGGAGAGAGAGAGAGAGAGAGCTGGCAGAGATGGGACAGCTACTAACCCAAGCCTCAGAAATACCACTATTCTGGGAGGAGAGCTTCAGTGGTGGCCGAAGCCTTCAGAAGGCTGGTTGGAGGAACAAGGACCTTTCCAGGGGACGGGGTCATTTTGCTGCAGCCAGGACACAAGCAGGCATTGGGAGGGCTGGCACCAACTCCCAGAGCTGCGCTCCTCCGAGCTCCTGCTCGAAATGACCCCTGACGACTTCCCTTCCCTCCCCAAACCCCACCCTCCTCAGGGTCCACCTCCAACATCTCTAGCTATTTCCCAATCCCGAGCTGGCAACTCTAGTCACCTGGACAGTGCTAGTGTGATGAGGTTATGTCCTGTGCAGGGCCAGCACCGAGACCGGGGCCATCTCCTCCTCCCTGGAAAGTGCTCCCTGCTGGCCAGCTGATTGGAGGCTGGGGGTGGCCCCTGGTGGTGCGGGACTTCTGCCTCCGCTGGGAGGGGGGGCAGGTCTGGGAACCCTATGCCTGTGCTTCCCAGCAGCTGAGTTCAAGAGGCAATAGTCCCGGAGGGAGTAGATACCCCTCACAACTGTTTGCCATCAGAATTGGTAGCCATCGCTAGCTCTGTCCTCTATGAACTTGTCCACTTCCCTTGTGAAGCCTGCGGTAGTGAGCGCCACAAATTACACACTGGGGGAAGAAATAGTTTCTTTTGCCTGTCCTGAGGCTCCCCCTCAGCTTCAGTGGATGATCCCAGGTTCTAGTATTATGGGAGAGGGAGAGAACTAGGGGCACGAGTTGGGGGGGCAGCAGGCAGAAGCCTTGCTTGGCTGATCTTGCAAGAGCTGAAGGCCAGGCTCCTCGTACCCATAAGCCGCCGGTGTTCCCTCTCAGCTGAGTTAGTGTGAGCTAGCTCAGTGTTTTTCAACCTTTTTCGAGCTCAGGCACATTTCTTTCATTGAAAAAATCCCACGGCACACCTGACAATATCTCACGGCACAGTGGTTGAAAGACACTGAAATACAAAATAAATGGGTCATTAGTTGCCTCAGCTCAAGTATTAACTATGACAGTATTACGAATAGACGTAACAGCCACTCAACTTGAAATCGTAAGTTACAGATCCAAAGTGTAATGGCTCCTTCCCATAACATTGACCTGAGTTTCAGAAGAAATATAATGTGGATGTATTTTAATACTGCGATTCTGCTAAAGTTGTTCAAATAGAGAGTTTAAACTCTTACCCTTATGTGAACGGCATTCCGCTGACCATAAGTGATTTGAAGAGAAGCACAGTACACCCATTCTTCGCTGAGGGACAGTTACTGATTTGAACCCCACCCTGACAGAAACAGCTAGCTGTTACCATCAAACATATTCATGTTTACTGGAATGTCTTGGTGCAAATCACCCCCCCCCCCCCACACACACACACTGGAAGAAACCAGCTTACTCCGCTGGAGGAGTGAATGCCCTTGGTACCGAATGTTCCTGTCCTCTGTATTAACATCCACAGGTCTAGCATGACTCTGATTCAGCACACGAGTCCTCCTCATTCATTTAAAACCATCTCGCAAGGCCAAGGGGAGCTGTGCCTCAACGGCGGCTCCCTCCTACCTCAGGCCGGCCACAGAGCGTGCGAGCGGAATCAGCGAGAGAGCGCCACTGTTCTTTCTTGCATGCGCAAACACGTCCCGGAAGGTCAGCCCGGAAGGCACATTTCTTTCATTGAAAAAATCCCGCGGCACACCTGACAATATCTCGCGGCACACCAGTGTGCCACGGCACAGTGGTTGAAAAACACTGAGCTAGCTCACAGTTTTTTAGCCTCCGACTCACACATTTTTGCCTGCACTCCGGAAAGATGGCTCCAGAGCAAACTAAGTTACATAGTAGCCAAATCACTCGCTCACAACTTTAATTGCCAGTGGCTCACAAAGTAGAATTTTTGCTCACAAGACTCTACCGCTTAGAGGGAGCGTTGTAAGTGGCTTCGTACCCCTTGCCAGCTACAAAGGTTTCCTGCCCTTCCCACGGCTGAAGAGGACTCAGACTGCTTGGTCTATATTGCACTGCAGGCATGTAGGCTTTTAATAAGGGATACGTGTAATTGCATTCATTTCAGGTCGTCCTGGCAGGTGGAGGGCCACAGAACAAGAAACCGCAGCCATCAAACGCTCGCCGGCTGTGCCGGTCCTCGGCAAGAGGCAAGGATAAAGCTCTCCGCGCACAAATCCTGCTGCAGAAACGAGCTGCACAGACAGATCCCATTAATGGTAATGGTCTAATTACCAGCACATCACACTCAATATTTACCCTTAAGTGGTACCCAAAGTTTCATTAGTTTCCCTCCTTCGTTGCTAGCATGGCTTGCATTAAAGTACACTGGGGCGGGGGGAGGATGACACACAAATCAGGCCTGTGTAATTCCAAAGGCAGTATCGTTTCAGGGGAGGCCCCAGGTGGAACCGGATGAAGACGGATGAAGATGGAAAGACGAAGAAAGCGAGGGAAGTGACGGGGAAGAAAAGGCATCCGAAATGTCATCCCAGAGATCACTGGCTTGTGGCAGCCGAGGAGGCCCATCACAACACCTCTTTGGGATGCTTTGTTGGGGTCTCATCCACCCTATGGCAACAAAGAAGAGTTGGGAATTTGTATGTGGCAGATACCGTGGACTGCCTGAAAGACCAAAAAAGTGGGTTTGACACCAAATCAACTCTGATCTGTTCCGAGAAGCTAAAATGACGAAGCTGAGGCTATTGTACTTTGGTCACAGTATGGGAAGATGAGAAGGTTGCCAGCTCCCCTCTGGCCAGCAGCAGGAGATGGAGGCTGCACAGGGTTGCCAGCTCTTGGCTGTGTTCAGACTGGCAGTTCGGCCCGACATAGGCACCTTTCACAAATGGATTCAATGGGCCCGTTCACACAGCCACAGCTGTCAGGTGTTCCCCGGGCGTACTCACCCCGTCAGAGGATGACTTGGAGCTGAGTTAAAAAGCCACCGCCTCTAAAGTGGAGTTTTTGTTTCCTCACGCATTCATTGTGCATGGCCGGCTGTCTGAACACAGGGGAGCACACGCAGAATGGATTTGGCAGTCTGAACCTGCAGTTCCATTCTGCCACTAGGGAAGTGCCTTTTTTTTTTTAAATTGCCCATGTGCGTACAGGCGCATATGCACACGCATGGCTTTTGGCTGTTTTTGCAGTGCACCCCGTGGCTGATGTGCTACGTTAATGTGGATGCTTTCCCACGGGATGTCTCCGTGGGTAACCTGCAGTAGGGTGTGCTGTGTGGCTGATATGTCCCACAACATTTTAAACTGGGTCAATTAGAGGCGGCAGCTTATCACGGCAAGCTGCCAGTCTGTCTGCAGCCCTAGTCTGGGAAACTCCGGGAGATTTGGGGATGGAGTCTGGGGAGGGGCGGGACCTCAGCGGGGTACAGTGCCATAGAGTCCACCCTCCAAAGCAGCCATTTTCTCCAGGGGAGCTGATCTCTGCAGTATGGAGATGAAGCATAATTCCATGGGATCCCCAGGTCCCACCTGGAGGCTGGCATCCCTATGCCAGGAAAAGTTGAAGACAGCAGGAAAAGAGGAAGATCCAAGATGAACTGAATTGACTCAGTAAAGCAAGCCATGGCCCTCAGTTTGCAAGATCTCAGAAAGGCTGTTAATGATCAGACATTTTGGAGGAGGAGGAGGAAGAAGAAGAAGAAGAGTTGGTTTTTACACTCTGACTGACCTTCACTACCTGAGGGAGTCTCCGAGCAGCTTAAGATCGCCTTCCCTTCCTTTCTGCTCAACAGGCACCCTGTGAGGTAGGTGGGGCTGAGAAAGCTCCGAGATAACTGTGACTGGCCCAAGGTCACCCAGCTGGCTTCATGTGGAGGAGGAGTGGGGAACCAAACCTGGATCTCTCAGATTAGAGTCTGCCACTCTTAACCACCACACCACACCTGGCAGCACTTAACCACACACACGAATGTTGCAATTCGAATGTCAGACTCGGACTATGGGGGGCCTGGCTGCAGATCCCCACTCAGGCATGAAGCGTACTGGGTGAGCTTGGACCAGTCTGTCTCTTAGGCTAACCTGCCTCACAGGGTTGTAGGGAGAATCCAGTGAAGCAGGGCTCGTGGAGAAATGGAAGGGATTAAAAAAAGTAATCATTTCCCCAAAGTTGGGTTGTTTGCTCGCTACCTGGAAAGTGAGCTGGGGGTAGATTGTCTGGAGACAGGTCTGCTTGACCTTACAGATCCGGGGTCCCCAACCTTTCTCAGCCTGCGGGCGCCGTTGGAATTCTAACAGCGCTGCTGCCCTGGGAGGCGAAGACAACCACAGTTGTCAGAAAGCGAGGTCGTGCATAACTCTCCAACGTTTCAAGCGGAAGCTCCGCTTGACAGGACACCTTTTTAAATGGACATATTGTTTGGAAACATTTCCTTGCCTGCATCCAGCTGACCTTTGGTCCTGCCGTGCTGTGGTGGGAGCGGCTGCCAAAGCAATGTTTTTAAAAATCCGCACAGCCAAGCAGATCTCCAACGGCCGGTCAGAAACTTTCCTGGGCAAGAGTCCCACTTGGAACTGTCGGCTTTCTAAAAACACTTGGCAGAAGCCAGGGAAGGCGTTGGCAGGCCCCAGGGTGCCAACGGGGACCGCGCTGAGGACCCTTGTTATCGGTGATGATGTTGTATAGCCCCTGGTTGCCTCCTTTGTCCTTTGGGTGCACTTCCTCCCTTCCAGAGGGAGGATTTGCACGTGCGTCGGCCTCGCTTCATGCTGCCAGTCTCAGCGACTGTCTTTTTGGTGTGCAGGAGCTGAATGTCTGGGTGAGTTCCAACTGCAGATTGCTCATTCACACATGCAGGTCATCCCTTAAAGCCAGTTTGGTGTAGTGGTTAGGTGCGCAGACTCAAATCTGGGAGAACTCGATTTGATTCCCCACGCCTCCACAGGCAGCTGTTGGATGACCTTGGGTCAGTCATAAGTTCCTTCAGAGCTGTTCTCTCAAGGACAGTTCTGGAAAGAGCTCTCTCAACCCCACCTCCCTCACAGGGTATCTGTTGTGGGGAGGGGAGGGGAGGGGAAAGGAGTTTGTAAACTGCGCTGAGACTCTGAGGCTGCAGTCACGCACACTAATTAATCCACTTTCGATCCACTTTCAATGCACTTTCCAACTGGATTTTGCCAGTTCACACAGTAAAATCCAGTTGGAAAGTGAACATAAGAGAACATAAGAGAAGCCAAAGTCGGATCAGGCCAGTGCCCATCCAGTCCAACACTCTGTCACACAGCGGCCAAAAACACCAGGTGCCCTCAGAAGGTCCAGCAGTGGGGATTGAAACTGTGGATTGAAAGTGGATTGAAAGTGGATTAGTGCGTGTGATTGCAGCCCGAGTGAAGGGCAGGGTATAAATCCAATCTCTTCTTTTCCCTCTTCTTCTAAAACTGCATTCAGGGAGTCACCTGTATCAATAGGGTCACCCATTCCACGTTAGGAAATACCTGGAGATTTTAAGGGTAGAGCTTGAGGAGGGTGGGGTTTGGGGAGGGACTTCATTGGGGGTCTAATGCCATAGAGTCCTACAGTGTGGCCATTTTCTCCAGGTGAACTGGCAACTATTGCAGTTTTGGAAACCTAGGTTTGACCGCCCACCCTTAAATCGGATGAAGCTTGTATTTCACCATTTCCCAGGAAGAAGCTGGTGAAAGAGACATTCTAGCTGGCCTGCTGGAGTCGTGTTTGTGAGCTTTGTGGAAGCACAGAACGGAAGGTAAGTCGGCCGACAACCTCCATCGCTTCCCATTTTCAACCAGGTCAAATCCTAGCAAGGACATTTGATGGTTGGAACATATGGCGTTCACCTGCTGAGTGGATGTATGTGACCTCATCTGCAGTTTATAAGGGACGCTAAAAGACGGTTGAATTTTTGGTACATAGATACTGAGATATTAATTGCATTGCATAAATGTAATGGTTTATATGATTTGTAGTTTTCGTCAGTTCTCACGGTGTATATACTTTGTTTGACCACCTGGAGGTCGGCAATCCTATGTCTCAACCAGGGACCAGTTGCAACTTTCCTCTGCAAAGCTGAAAGCCAAAAGAGCCAGCTAGGTCTCGGGGAGGGGGGAGAAGCGGGACTGGTCAGCTGCAGTGGACTGTCGTGCTCTCTCTTGGCCCTGAGCAGAGGCCCTCAAACCCTCCACAGGAGCGGGAGGTGAGGAGAGGACGAGATGCAAGGGGCTATTAGCAATGACGCTGTCGAGTGTTTTGAACCTTTTGGTGGAAAGCCTCCTCCATCTCGTTCTGAGTGCTAATTAAGGGGCGAAAATGGGCGGCTGAAGAGCAGCTGGCTCTCAGAGCAAGGTGGGAGTGCTTCAGACTCCCCAACAAATCGATGCAAATATGAGGAAGAAAGGAACGTGACATGGATCAGACAGGGATGAGATGGACTGGCCAAAAAAAAAAAGTTCCTGAATGCCACTGATAGGGGCGGGATGTATCAGTGGGGATTGCCAGGTCCACCCCCCCTGCTGCTGGTAGGAAGTGGGGTTGCCAGCTCCAGGTTTGGGGATTCCTGGGGATTTGGGGGTGGAGCCTGGGGAGAGACCTCAGTATGGAACGCCGAAGAGTCCACCCTCCAAAGCATCCATTTTCTCCAGGGGAACTGTGTTCGAGTTGAGCTGTAATTCCGAGGGATGCCCAAGTCCCACCTGGAGGCTGGCATCCCTATGCAGCATCTGAAAGGGTTGCCAGATCTGGACTGGTAAATCCCTGGAGGTTTGTGGGTAGACCCTGGAGAGGACAGGGTTTGTAGAATAGGGTACCGTGCCTTAGAATCCACCCTCCAAAGCAGCCATTTTCTCCAGGGGAACTGATCTCTGCAGTCTGAAGACCAGTTGTAATTCCGGGATATCTCTGGGACCCACCTGGAAGTTGGCAACCCTAAGGAACCCTGACTCCCTCCCTATTGTAAAGAGAGAAGAGTTAGTAGCTCTGCCATTTGTGGATAGTAGTATGTGGAAAGGAGGGTAAGTGTGAGGCATGGGCATTGGGGAGGGGAGCCTCGTGGTTGTCCGGTCGCACAGTCGAGTCCAACTCTTTGTGACCCCACGGACCACATCACGCCAGGCCTGCCTGTCTTCCGCCGTCCTCCGAATTGTGCTCAACTTCATGTTTGTTGCATCGATGACACTGTCCAACCATCTCATCCTTGGCCGCTCCCTTCTTCTTTGACCTTCAGTCTTCCCCAGCATCATCAGGGTCTTCTCCAGGGAGTGCCCCCTTCTCATTGGGTGGCCAAAGTATTTGAGCTTCAGCTTCAGGATCTGGCCTTCCAGGGAACAGTCAGGGTTGATTTCTTTTAGGATTGACTGATCTGATCTCCTTGCAGTCCAAGGGACTCTCAAGAGTCTTCTCCAGCACCATAACTCGAAAGCATCTATTCTTTGGTGCTCGGCCTTCCTTGTGGTCCAACTCTCACAGCCATACATTACTACTGGGAACAGTAATGTATGGCTGCGAGAGTTGGACCATAAGGAAGGCCGAGCACCGAAGAATAGATGCTTTTGAGTTATGGTGCTGGAGAAGACTATTGAGGGTCCCTTGGACTGCAATGAGAGCCTCAGAACTATTCAAAAGAGATTCTCTGGGCTGCTGACCTTGGCCCCTCCTTCTCTTGCCCTGTTGATTTCCCACCAGAGCATGTTCTTGTGTGAGTAACTGGAGGACCTTCCCCCTCCTCTTTGTATTCTGCAAGGAGAAATGTAGTGAGTTGAACCCAACAACCTCTCAAGAGGTCTGGGTGTGCCCTCCCTTTCCACAGGGCTCTGGGATAAAGTGGGATTTAGAGGCATCCCCTTGTACAGAAGGAAGCAGGATCATCCCTGAGAACAAGGGCAGGCAAAGGCAAGGGTCTCTCCAGCCGCATTGCCAAGGCACCGGATTACTAAGCAGCTGCAAGGAAGGGACTGATGGATCCAAAAGAATCCAGAGAGGAAACCAGGCCGATTCGCTCCATTTCCACAATCCCTGAAGCAAGGCAAATACAGCCTCCCGCTTCGAAGGTGGGAATGGATCCAGCAGGCCTGATGGTAAAGGGGATCAAGGTGAGGACCCCCTCCCCAAACAAAAGGCAAAAAAGCAGGGATGCCAGCCTCCAGGTGGGACCTGGGGACCCCTCAGAATCACTGTTCTTCTCCAGACTAGAGATCACTTCCCTTGGAGAAAATGGATGCTCTGGAGGGTGGGATCTGCCCTTGTATCCTGCTGAGATCCCCACTCTCCCCAGATCTCCAGGAGTTTCCCAACCTGGATCTGACAGCCCTACCTCCCCCTCCCCTGCCAGTGGTGGTGGTGGGGAACACCTGGAAACCCTGCTGACAAAGAGGCATTTCAATACTGTGGGAAACAAAACTGTTGGATAGGGCTGTCATTCTCCACGTGGGACCATTTGTTTATTTATTTGTCTACTAGGAGTAAGGCCCAGTGTGGGAAGAAATACAACATGCTCTAGAAGGAAGTTCCAGGTGATTGTCCTGGCTGTGGCTGTTGGGGCGGCAGAGGGAAGGGGAAAACAGAAGGAGGCCAGCTGTGTTTATTTCCTTCTGCTCAGCTATAAGGCAGGGCTGTCTCAAGTCCTTTTGCTGCCCCAAGTGGGTAGGATGGGAGGAGAGCCTCATGGTAACAGGTATGGTTCCCTCCACCCCTGACCTATGTTGATTTGGGGCTATACAGTGGCAGCTAGGGTAGAAAACCACCTCCTCCTACGCCATGTCTTCTGGGTCTGGAAAGCGGTTTCATAGCCAGCTAGAGGGTTGCCAACTCTGGGTTGGGAAATACCTGTAGATTTGAGGGTTAGAGCCTGGGGGAGGGCGGGTTTTAGGGTGGGTAGGGAACTCAGCAGGGTATAATGCCATGGCCCAAAGCAGCCATTTTCTCCAGGAAAACTTATCTTGGTCATCTGGAGATCAGTTGTAATAGCTGGGAAATTTTTTGTAGGGGAAATGATGTGCTGTGGCTGGGGAACACGGTGACTCCAGTAACCATTGAAGGGAAGACTGGGAGATGTATTTTACTTCAGAACACATTAAATGACTCCCAACAGCAACGGCAAACTGTTTAGAATGCTAGAGACAAAGGCCAATCAGGCCGCTCATGCAAATGACCTCTGTGTTCCGACTGGCTATGGGGGAGAGGAACAGCAAACTGTTTAGAATGTTGGAGGCGGGACTCAGGCAATGCAGCCAGTGGATAGGGACAGCTTGAGTGACACATCATGGAGCCAACTGATTTAGGAGCATGTGGAATGTTCAGGAGAGTCCATGACCAAAACACAATTATTATATATAGAGATTTATTTATTTGGATTTATATGCCACCCTCCCTGCAAGTGGGTTCAGGGCAGGTTCCAATAGTATAAAATACAATACAGTTATTATTGTGAATTGCAAATAGGGGCGCTGCTTCTGCTGCCTGCTGCATCCCAATATGTAAATGGCCACCACATCTCCACCGGGAGTGCCATGCCCTGCCCTCCAGATGAGCCCAGCTCTCCTCCAGCTTCAACGTCCAGTATGCAAATAAGAGAGTGACCCTCACAGGCAATCCCATATGTAAATAGCAGAGCCTTCTGAAAGCAGGGGAAAATGCCACACACCTCTGAGGCCACAGCCTGGCCGGCCGAGAGCCCCGCTTTCTCCCTGCGCATAAAGGCAGGTGCTCGAATGCTCCAAAGTAGCTCCCAGAGCCATCCAGCGGAACCGAGAGGGACAGAAGGCCCATTCATTCTCTCCCTCTCTCTCGCAGAGGCCACTGCCGTGGGGCTGGAGGACAAGAGCCTCTTTTGCCAGACTTTGGCACGTTGTCGCTTCGGCTCTCGCCCACGGAGCCCTTCGTGAATGCTCCAAAGAGGCCTCTTCATGGCTCCCTTTGCGGGATATGAAAAGGCACGTTTGTCTCTGGACCGAGCTGGCAGGATCCACCGAGCTCCTGAAGGGGATGCGGGAGAATGGCACAGAAGAGACGGGCTCTCTAACAGGACTTGGCAGGCCTGGTGCATTACCTCTCCTGCCATCTGTCCAGAGAACCGGGAGAGCTGGATCCGGAGAAGGCGTCTGCAGGTGGGGACTGCTTGCGAGCCACTCTGGGCATGATCTTTAGCTAATGTTTACTGCGAGAAGCCGGTGCAGACTGGACAGTTGGCTGTCATCTTTTTGGCCTGCTTAATATGGAACTTCCACATTCAGAGGCACTAAACCTCTGAATCCTGGAGCCAGGAGGCAACATCAGGGGAAGGCCTCAACCTCTGTGTCCTGTTGTTGGTCCTTCAGAGGAACTGGTTGGCCCCTGTGTGAGGCAGGATGTTGGACTAGATGGACCACTGCTCTGATCCAGCAGGGCTCTTCTTAGGTTCTTCTCAAGGGAAGGCCTCGGCCTTTTTGGTGTCAGCCCCACAATTATGGAACAACCTGCCCAGGGTGGTGCACTTGGCCCCCTCACTTTCAATCTTCTGGAGGCAGCTGTGGACAGTTTTATTTAGGACTGCATTTGGCAAACTGAGGGTTTTTTTTATTGGCAGTCCTAATTGGAGATTTTAAATTCTGGTCTTTGGGTTTTTTTTTAATCACTGTTGTTTTAGGTTGTCAGCTGCCTTGAATAGAATTGCCACGTCTCTCCAGGCAGCCAGCGGGAGATGGAGGGGGACAGGCCAGGGAGCCAGTGCTGCAGAGGAAGTGATGTCATCACACTGTGACTCTGCTGTGATCCTCTGGTATTCGGGCGAAAACTCTATGGTAAAAACGGCTTCTCCCATAGAGTTCTGCAAGGTAGAGAAGCAGTTGACAAATATTTTAAAGAATAAATAGAGCACTCCTGAATGATGGTTGTCCACTCCAGTCAGGGAGTGCTCAGCACATGCACATACTAGATAATAGGTTTAATTTGAGCAGCTGTTACTGCTTGGAAGTTTCTCCAACTGCTCAACCAAGTCTATCCACCTGTAAGTTAAACCTAGGCAATCTAGTCTTGGCAGGTGGAGCTGCACAACTCTTTGCCCTCCTCCATGGGGCAGACCTTCAGGTATCTGAAGAATGTTACCAGGTCTCCACTCACTCATACCTTCTTCTTGGTTCTTGGGGGGGGCACAGTGGGAGGGCTTCTGGAGTTCTGGCCCTGTTGGTGGACCTCCTAATGGCACCTGGTTTTTGGCCACTGTGTGTCACAGAGTGTATTGACTGGATGGGCCACTGGCCTGATCCAACATGGCTTCTCTTATGTTCTTCAGTTCAGGCTAAACATGGCCAATCCCTTCAACCTTTCCTTGTAGGACAGCTTCTTTGTAATTTTCCATACAGCCTTGGGCAGTGATGGCTCTATCATACCAAGAGCACTTCCTGAAATAGTCAAGTGCCCATACATGTGCTCCACCACTATGGAGGGTGCCCTTGCTTGGTTTTGGGAGCATGCACCGTTTCTAGTGAGGGAAGGGCAGCTGCATGCAGCCACCCATGGAGAGCCAGTTTGGTGTAGTGGTTAAGTGCGCGGACTCTAATCTGGGAGAACCAGGTTTGATTCCCCACTCCTCCACTTGCACCTGGCTGGATGACCTTGGGCAAGCCATAGCTCTGGACCAGCTGTTCTCTCAAGGACAGCTTGGGAAAGAGCTCTCTCAGCCCCACCTACCTCACAGGGTGTCTGTTGTGGGGAGGGGGAGGGAAAAGGAGTTTGTAAGCCCCTCTGAGACTCCTTTGGGGAGTGGAGGGCGGGGTATAAATCCAATCTCTTTTTTCACTGTCTTTGCTCAGGATTATAAAGAACGATGAAGGTGGAAGCTGGGCTGAGGTCATTCACAGGTGATCCTTCTTGATGCTCCATTTTAGCATCTTCTAAAACATCCAGAGATGGGCAATGTGACTTCAAGCAAACCAGGAAAACTGGGTTGTGACCTAGGATAAATCTCAGTTACCTTCTTTGGTCTCCCTACCACAGTCACATTAACCATGATGGATTCTGTTGGTGTCAAGCAGTAATTTCCACTGTGGGCCTCTACTCTATGTCCACTCTCCACAGTCCATTTCTGAGCACATTTTTTAATCCCAGCTGTTGCCAGAAAGGTCATTTGCGCATTTGCGCATTAGTGCATGATGGCATGCCAGGAAACGGGGCGGAGAGCACATGTGTATGTTTCTCTGTTAGCATTGTACTTTTCCCTTGGGAACCTCCAGCCTTCTTACCTTGAGGAAGAAAACCAAGAGAAAATCCCTGGGCTGGTTTGGTTGCCGAATGTTACAAGGCAGCTGCAGTAACAACAAATGTGGGAATCTTGCCATGGCTGCATCAGAAAGGGACCTTAGGAAAATAGCACCTTCCCTTCATCAGGACACAGGTCTACCCTGCAGGGCAGTTAGAGGGCTACTGTGGAAGGAAGGAAAGAAGGAGGGAAGGGAGGGAGGGAGGGAGGAGAGAGAGAGAGAGAGAGAAAAAAGAAAGAAAGAAGGAGAGAGAGAGAGAGAAAGAAAAAAAGAAAGAGAGAGAGAGAGAGAGAGAGGGAAAGGAAGGAAGGGAGGGAGGAGAGAGAGAGAGAGACTCCCATTACGCACACACATTTTATTGCAAATTTTCAGGGAGGGAGGGAGGAAGGGAGGGAGGAAGGAAGGAGAGAGAGAGAGAGAAAGAAAAAAGAAAGAAAGAAGGAGAGAGAGAGAAAGAAAAAAGAAAGAAAGAGAGAGAGAGAGAGGGAAAGGAAGGGAGGGAGGGAGGGGAGAGAGAGAGAGAGAGAGAGAGAGAGAGACTCCCATTACGCACACACATTTTATTGCAGATTTTCAGGGAGGGAGGGAGGAAGGGAGGGAGGGAGGGAGGGAGGGAGGAAGGAGAGAGAGAGAGAGAAAGAAAAAAAGAAAGAAAGAAGGAGAGAGAGAGAGAGAAAGAAAAAAAGAAAGAGAGAGAGAGAGAGAGAGAGAGAGAGAGAGAGACTCCCATTAGGCACACACGTTTTATTGCAGATTTTCAGAGCAGTAAGCCTTTAATCTGGCCTTTGGTTTCTGTGTCTGCCTTACCATTCTTTTCCCTCAGTTTTATTCATTCCGCAGCTACAATAAAAAATACATTTTTCTAAATCAGAGTGGAACATCACTTGTGACTGTGGGATGGGCATGGGGGTGGCATCCAAAGTTTTTTTAAAAAATATTTACACAATTGCCCTATTGAATCTGCGCTGTAGCATACAGCAAGCACCTTCCATTTAAATCCTCATGCTTCAGGTTTTGAGCATACATTTTGAGGGTGGTTGGTTGAGTGAAAGGGAACAGAAAGGAACCCAAAGGGGAGGAAACCCACTGTTGAAACTGACCAGACTTTTTCTGAAACTGACAAGCAGCAGCAAAGCCCCATTTTGCCATGTTGCGGAGCACAAGGGGATTTTTTGCTGTGCTATCAGCCACTGTGAAAAATGGGAAAAAGTCACACAATCTCATAATATGGGGAAACATGTTGACTGTACAGATTCAACTGGCTTTCAAGCAAGGGAAACGTTTACCTTTACTTATACTGAATCAGACCATCAATCCATCTAGGTCAGTATTATCCACTCAGACTGGCAGCAGCTCTCCAGGGTCTCAGGCGGAGGTCTTTCCCATCACCTCCTGCCCGGTCCTTTCAACTGAAGATGCCGAGGATTGAACCTGGGACCTCCTGCATGCCGAGCAGAGGCTGTACCACTGAGCCAGAGTCCTTCCCTGATTTGACAGGTTAGAGCAACCGCCCTCCGTATCCCAAGCTACAGCCCAAGCAAGTTGCTGGTGGGCAAGAACAAATACCCAGAGGGTTGTGGTGTGCGTGAGGCAGACGGGGTTCACGTTCCGCTTGAGCACGGCATGATTAGGAGGCCAAATGGAGCCAGCTGTAAGTGGGAGGCAGTGCTAAATTACAGCCTTTGAGCTGTGAATGCCAGGCATTGGACATTGTGTTTGAAAATGGGTTGCAAGGATGGGGCATTGTTTCCATCTCTGCGACAGCTGGGGAAGCAAAAGCAGTGGGTTCTTGTTCAGGGAAAGGGAGCCTGTCTTCGTGTGGCTTCTGTCGCCCCTGGGCCCAGGAAACACAGTTCACGCCCTCGTCCCGTGACTCATCTCTGAGGGAACAGCAGGGCTTGTTCTGCAAAAGCGGCAAGTTGAGCCTGAGCATCAGGGCGACCTAGCCTCAGATCGTGGCCCCCTGATCTTGTCACGAAGCCCTCTGATTTAGTAGCAGATGCTGGGGGGGGGCCTCTTCAGGGTTCTAGTGGGCAGAAGGCTGGAAGGCCAGTGGCTCCATTCCAATAGGCTTTCAGGTGTCCAGTAGGCCTCATCAGACGTCTCTTCTCTCTCTGATTGACTAGTTCTAAATGAGAGAGAGAGGGTTGCCAGCTTCAGGGTGGAGTCTGGAGATCTCCTGGAATTACTACTGGTTTCCAGACACCAGACAACAGTTCCCCTGGAGAAAAGGGCTGCTTTGGAAGGTGGGCTTTATGGCATTACACCAAATTCTTCCTTTTCTTGGACAGCTCCTATGAAAATGGTGCATTGGGTGGGGAGCACTTGGGAGGCATTCCATCACCAGTTCTATTTTCCAGGCAGGCCTGAGACCAGAACCTCTTGTTGCAGGAGTTCAGCACTCCCCATCATTTCCTTAAGGGACGAAGAGAAAGTAGTATTCTGTGCTGTTGTGTTTCACAACAATTTCCAAATCCACCCCTTTCTCAAATTCCCCCCAGGATGCCCCCTTCCCACTAGTGTTGCCAGCTCTGGGTTGGGAAATACCTGGAGATTTTGGGAGTGGAGCCTGGGGAGGGCGGGGTTTGGGGAGGGAGAAACCTCAATGGGGTATAATGCCATTGTATAATGCCACCTTCCAAAGTGGCCATTTTCTCCAGGGGAACTGATGTCTGTCACCTGGAAATCAGTTGTAATCCCAGGAGATGGGGGGGGGGGGGCAACAGTGGGAGGGCTTCTGGAGTTCTGGCCCCACTGGTGGACCTCCTGATGGCACCTGCTATTTTTGGCCACTGTGTGACAGAGTGTTGGACTGGATGGGCCACTGGCCTGATCCAACATTGACTTCTCTTATGTTCTCATGTTTTGTGTTCCTATGCAATCTCCAGTCAATACCTGGAGGTTGGCAACCCTACAAACAACAGGAGGAAAACAATAACACGCGAGGGCTGCCAGAAAGCCCCTCCCCCGACAAGGGCCGCTCACCTGCGCAACAGCAGTCCAGCGCTTTCTTCCTGCAGGCCACAGGTGCAGCCAGCTTTCTGCCTTTGGGTCAAGTGACTTCAGTAATATTGAAACGCAACAGCAATTTTGCACCAGGCAGGTTTTAAAAGATGCCTGATGAACCGAGCCCTGCCTTCCCAAGAGATGCAAAGGCCAGGTTATAAATAACTGTTGCAGAGGCCCAGAGACATTCCCTCTAATGGCGGGAGGCTGTGTGAGTGTCAGCAGAGCTCTGACACTGGCAAGAAAGGAGCAGATGCAGCTCTCTCACAATGTCGACATTCTGGGCAGCTTCCAACGCAGCCCCTGTGCCAAGCGTCCCAGTCTTCCTTTTCATTTGCATGTTCATTTTTAAAGTGTACAAACTGACTTTGGACAGCAGTGTCCCCAGGGGCATATATAAAACATGAACACGACATTACGTTGTTATCACCCAACGGCTGGTATGTGCGTCCCTTTCGAAATTTGGGACGTTACTTGTCAGCATCAGTATGAGATTCCACGCAAGCGTGATGTAGAGATCCTCATTTCTAAGGGGACATTAAATCTCTTCCTTCAGTTCCAACCTGTGTCTGCTGGTGATGAGGGAAACTCCCCCAGATAAACCAGGAAAAGGTCTCTGGATAACACACATTAATGAGGCCATTAAAAGAAAACGACATTTCGGTCCTCTGTACTGTTGAGTAGCCGGAAATAAAGAGCCTCTTAAAGAGAGGAAGCCTTCCTTGGCAAACGGAACAGAGAATCCCAAAGTGCTCGGATGAGTAACGCATTTATCGAGGAAGAAGCTTTCACAGGCTAGAACCCGCTCGGTCAAATGCCCGACATGGGAGATTGGATGAGATGAAGCAGGCTTAACCCAGGAATGCCTCCGCCACAACAAATGAGCTACTCTTTAATGTGCCAAAGGTTCTTTGTTATTTGGTTTTTGCTGCACAAGACAGAACAAGTGAGTTATCCTCTTGACTTGCATCTGTGGCTCTTTCTGCGCTCTCCATGTTTATTGTGGTGTCCTCCAAGCAATTCTGCACTAAAATCACATCCAGTTTTCTTTTTAATCCAGGTTTTTCCCCAATCTGCACTAAAATCAAGTTCAATCTTCTTTTTATTCCAGGTTTCTGTCCCATTCTGCGGTTCTTTCTGCACTAGATCTTAAATCCTGGTTCAACCTTGTCTCCGAACTTTACATTCTACACTACACGCGAGTTCACCCCTGTAATTATCTCGGGGTATTTTTACATTCTACACTACACGCGAGTTCACCCCTGTAATTATCTCGGGGTATTTTTACATTCTACACTACACGTGAGTTCACCCCTGTAATTATCTCGGGGTATTTTTACATTCTACATTACACTCGAGTTCACCCCTGTAATTATCTTGGGGTATTTTTACATTCTACATTACACTCGAGTTCACCCCTGTAATTATCTCGGGGTATTTTTACATTCTACACTACACGTGAGTTCACCCCTGTAATTATCTCGGGGTATTTTTACATTCTACACTACATGCGAGTTCACCCCTGTAATTATCTCGGGGTATTTTTACATTCTACATTACACTCGAGTTCACCCCTGTAATTATCTCGGGGTATTTTTACATTCTACATTACACTCGAGTTCACCCCTGTAATTATCTCGGGGTATTTTTACATTCTACACTACACATGAGTTCACCCCTGTAATTATCTCGGGGTATTTTTACATTCTACACTACACGCGAGTTCACCCCTGTAATTATCTCGGGGTATTTTTACATTCTACACTACACGCGAGTTCACCCCTGTAATTATCTCGGGGTATTTTTACATTCTACATTACACTCGAGTTCACCCCTGTAATTATCTCGGGGTATTTTTGTTTCCACATTACACTTTGGTTACCCTGGTTTCACCCCACTTTTGTCCCAGGATAAATGGATGCTGTTATAACCAGGGATAAATGCAAAGTATTGTGTTGCGAGTTGAACTCTTATAAAACCAGGGATGAGATCCAAGTGCGGAAAGGAGTTCATTACATTATCTCCCTTCAGTGGTCAGCTCGGTTTCAGCCTGCTGTTGCACCGGGTTATTTGGATGCTGCTTTGACGTGGACTTAAACTGCCTCAACTCGAACACTGAGAAAATCCGGAGCAGCAGGCAAATGCGGAAAGGATCCCAGGAAAAGAGGTTCAGGCACTGTGCTGGTCTACACCAGAAAAACAAGATTTGACTCCCACCGTACCTTGAAGACCAACAAGATTTCGAGGGTCTTGGCTTCCATGAGTCAAACTCTGTTCTTCAGATACCAGAAATAAGTAGAGCAGTGGTTTTTGCCTAATGCAAAAGGTTAACAGAAAAATGACTTCTAGTTGTGTGGCATTAACCTGTGTCAGCTTCCTGTTCACCACAAATGGGTCCTTGCCCCAAGCGGGTGCTGCCATTCTGTATAGGTTGGGTAGCTGTTGGAGAGGGCTTATCACAAGAAGACATCCCCGGCATGGCTGTGATGAGCAAGTATGAAAAGCCCAGCGCTATGAATGGGCCAAGACAGACAGACTCGCCAACGCAGAGAGAGGACTTTGCAATGGAGAAAAAGGTCCCTCTTTCTATGGGGGCACACGCTTTGTTGAATTCTAACCGCTTCTGCACTATACAGCCGTTCCTTTCAGCTGCAATCATCCCTGCAGGGTTTGTTCCTTTTCAGAGCTATATTCAATAGAAAACATATTTATTTTTCAAAGCCAAACTGTTAATATTACTGTAAAGCAATCCTTCCCTCGCCTTCAGAAGAAAGAGAAGGGGGAGGGGGAGGATGGAAATCCAGCTAGAACAATCAATGGCACATACTTTCCCAGCCCGAATGTATGAGGCTCTCGAATAAAAGCGATTGTAAAAATACTTCAGCACATGTGCTTGGAACAAAATAAAGATGGAAACCACCTTCAATTACACCCCATCCCCTTCTCCAAGAAAATGATTTGTGTGCGCGCGCTGAATTACAAGCCCCCATGGGTCGTAATCTCAGAAACAGACGGCCTTCTCAATTTGGGATGCTTGCTAAAGAGGAGGCGGCAGGGAATTAGCACTCGCCAGCAAGATGGTGAAAGGACGCATCCATTAATCTCCAGACCTGCTGCTCCGAAGTCTCTCCACATGTGTTGCCCATACTCTTTCAGAGAACAAGCGCTGGAATTTACATGCCTTTGGGGGGTCACTAAAAACTGGGCCATAAATGTCAGGATTCTGCGCATGCCCTCCCCCTCACCCCAAGATTACCCTGTAAACAGACTTTCCCTTCCTCTCCCCAGTTTGCACCTCAGTCTTCCTCCACAGCCCTGTGTCACAAAACGATCACTCCAAGGAAGAGATTATGCCCATTTTGGTTTCATTTCTCCCTGGTGAAAAACATGTGCGTTTATTTTCACACCGGTTTCTCTTTCCTTGCACTTAATTATTCCCATTCAAATGAACACAGTCTCAATGTTATTTTTGCATCCATCGTATCTAAATGGCATGTGATGTAAAAAAAAAAATGGACACAAAAGAATCGAACATGACTACGCGAGAAGAAAGTGCCTAATGGAATGATCAGCCATGTGCAGGTGTATTAGCGTGTATGAATTCAGCACTCCTTTGTTAGGGCAGCTAACACCAGATTGGGACATTCCTGGAGATTCAGGGGGTGGAATCTAGGGAGGGCAGGATTTGGGGAAGGGATATCAGATAACGCCATGGAGTCCTCCCTCCAAAGCAGCCAGCTTTCCCCCCAGGTAACTGAATTTCAACGTCTGGAGAGCAGACATAATTCTCTGGAAGCTCTCTGGGCACCACCCTGAGTTTAAGACAACAGAAAAACACCATGTATAACTTATTTATTAAGCAAACTCTGAAACACGACAGAAGACAGGAGGGCTTGGCATGAAGTGGTCCATGGGGTTGCGAAGAGTCGGACTCAACTGTGCAACTAAACAGCAACAACAAC
Source organism: Lepidodactylus listeri (assembly GCA_029233225.1). Taxonomy (NCBI): domain Eukaryota; kingdom Metazoa; phylum Chordata; class Lepidosauria; order Squamata; family Gekkonidae; genus Lepidodactylus; species Lepidodactylus listeri. The sequence goes on along the minus strand of JARCFY010000014.1, from coordinate 71,432,188 downwards.
ATAACTTCTTTATTTATTTATTTATTTATTATTTGCACGGCGGGCTCAGGGTGGGTAACATCATTTGAATAAACACAATTTCAATTTAAAACATTAAACATTAAAACACGATAAAACATTATAACAATTAAAACAATGTGAACAGTTTGAAACAGCCTCAGTTGGCTATAATGTTCGGGCCTGACAAAGGCCAGTTGTCGGTGGTCAGTCGATGGATGACAGATGGGTGACAGCAACCTCAGGGAGGCCATGTATGGGCGACCATTGCCTCAGCCAAAGGCCTGGCAGAACAGCTCCATCTTGAAGGCCCTGCGGAATTGAAGAAGATCCTACAGGGCCCCTGGTCTCAATAGGGAGCATGTTCCACCAGGCTGGGGACAGGATAGAAAAATCCTTGTCCCTGATTGAGGCAAGACGGGCATCTTTCAAACCAGGGACCACCAGGACATGTTGATCTTTCAAGCGTAACTCTCTTTGAGGCATATATGGGAAAAGGCAGTCCCTTGGATATGTTGGTCCCAGGCCGTATAAGGCTTTGAAGGTCAAAACCAGCACCTAGAAGCGAATCCGATACTCAACTGGCAGCCAGTGCAGTTGGCAGAGCATGTGCCTAACGTGAGCCCACAAGAATATAATATGTGTGCAATGTACTGAATTACATTCACATTATAGGTGATTTACAAGATGCATTATAGGTATTTACAAGATGCATCCAAATTCATATATAGGTAATCAAATGCATAATCAAAGTAACAAAGAATATAAAGGGAACAGTCCAAACGTTTTCTTATCTGAATAGCTAGCTGCTGTACAGACACAATCCAGAAGTAATATTTATATTTCAGAGCTTGCTGCTCTAGAGGAGGCGATTCAACAGTCCCACCACTGTAAGACAAATAATCCCCACTGCCAGACAAGTGATCTGACGGCTTCCCGGCTGACGAGCCGTTTACAGCCTTCTTCCTCAAGAATTGCTCGATATATTGTGTGCATCCCTCATTGGAACCAAGCTCCATTCTCTTAACCAAGCATTCTCACTTTCCCCACGGGATTAAGGTTCTTATTAAATATTATTTGCATATTTTGTACGGTGTTTTTCTATTGCCTTGTACATATTCCATCCTGGTCCCTGTTTTTGTTGCTCCACCCTGAGTTTGGAAAACCTCAGGCAGCACGTGGGGGGCGCTCTAGAGTCAGACTTCCAGAACGGAGTGGGTGAAAAGGCCAAGAAGGCCTCTTGTAGCATTGTGATTCCATCACTGCCCATTTTCTCCAGGGGGAACCCATCTCTGTTGTCTGGAGAGCAGTTGTAATTCCAGGAGATCTCCAGGGGCCATTCGGAGGCTGGCAACCCTAAAAAACAGACAGAAATGAAAATGGCTGTACTAGCTTAGTGGGAATGCCACCCCAGAGGTGAGAAGAAGGTAAAACTCAAAAACAAAAACCTTCGGGGGGGGGGGATGGGCTTTTGAGTCAATCAAGAAAGTTAAGAAGAAAGGCAAAGAGCAAGGGCTGAATGGTTTGGTTTTGGCTTCTGTTGAAGGAAATCCAAAAGTACAAGGATCTCTCTCTCTCTCCCCCTGAGCAGAGAAATAAAATACATCCCTATCAGGTGAGTATTTTTTTTAGATTAATCTTGAAAAATTGCTGACATAGAGGATAAAACTTCTGTGTTACTGGGGGGGGGGGGAGCAGAAGAGCTGCCAAGCCGTCAGTGTAGGCGGGGAATCCCTGCCCTGAGGTTGCATTGCCTGTTGTCATTTCTTACCATGGAGTTCCTGGAGATTCCTAGAGTGAAAGGGATCACTAGAAACTGTATGGAGCCTGGTCACATGAGCGAGATAATCCGGGGGGGGGGGGGGGAAGCAAGGCTTTTTGTGTCGGTGGAAATTGACTCGTGGTATTGCAGTCACACAGAGTTGTGTAGATGCGGGTGATTCCGCCACTGCATGATCAGATGGAACCGCAGGTGAGGCGGTTGCCATTTTTCCCTGATTCGCTTAAATGGGGGATCAATGAATTGCATCTCCACCTTGAGGGCTTCCTATGGCAATATGCAATGATGCGCATACTGAGAAGAGAAAAAAAAAACCAATGGCATGGCATCGGGATAGCCTGATCAGACTATCCCGACACCATGAGTGTGCACTGGAGCAATCACACAGGGGGAAGTCCATCTGTGGCCCGTAGCAACCTGTTTGCTACTGGACTTTCTCTAGTGTTTTTTTTTAACTCCGCTTCTTTGGTGGGGCGATACGGGTTGCCGACAGGTGCAGGAAGCTTGCCAGATGTTTCTGTGTGATTGCGCCCTTAAAATCCGTCTGGCATTTGTGCCTATCATCTGCATGTGATTGGACCGTATGGTAACTCTATGGTAAGAACTACCAGTTTTACCATAGAGTTTTCAACACTTTCTAGAGATAACCTTTTCATTTAGGGGCAGATCTAGGATGGCCAGGAACTCTATTTAATTTAAATTATTTATTTATTGTCAGATTTATACCTCGCCCTCCCAGCCAAGGCCAACTTAGGGTGCCTTACAGAAAAAATAAAAACACACAATTAGACAATTTTACAAGTAAGCAAGAATGTTACTAATGTTACTCTAGAATGTTATTCTGTGGTAAGAACTTCCTATAAGAATACAAGGCCTTCCTTTCCTTTTTCTTTTCCTCCTGGGATGCTGGCCCCCCCCATCCCTGCTGCACCCCCCCCCCCATCGCTGGCACCCCTATCCAGTGGCAGCAGAAAGTGGGTGGGAAGTGAGAGGAGACGACAAAAGCATAGGAAACAATACAGATAGGAACAAACGCAACTCAAAATTGGTTGTTAGAAAAAAGCTGTGGTCCTAAAAGGACTGGGGGGGGGGGGGCAGGGGGACAGACAGGCAAAATGAGAGGTGAAAACCAGGGACTGAACAGGACGTATGGAAGCCAGGAGATAAACCAAATCAGTTTGGGGCCAGAATCAACACAATTACACTGTGTGGAAATGCTCTTTATCTCTAGGGTTGCCAGGTCCCCTCCGGGCCACCAGTGGGGGAAGGGTGGGTAAGGTTGCCGGATCCAGGTTGGGAAACTCCTGGAGATTTGAGGACGGAGCCTGGGGAGGGCAGGGACCACAGTGGGGTGGAATGCCATAGAGGCCACCCTCCAAAGCAGCCATTTCCTCTAGCAGAGCTAATATCTGGAGTCTGGAGATGAGCTGTGATTCCGGGGGATCCCCAGGCCCCACCGGGGGGGGGTGGGGGGCTGGCATCCCTATTAATCCCCCCAGTGGGCAAACATCAAGGGTACAGCATTCTCCTCCTTCCTCATCACTAGAGTTCCCAACTTATTTGCCAGGCCTTTGATGACCTTGGGAGACTTTGATGACCTTGAGAGCAAGACCTCACTCCATCCATTCCCAAGTTCTTTCTTTAATAATAAAAATAATGGTGTTTTCTGACAACCAAATGTTTCTTTGGAATGTTTCTGATTGCCCGTGATAGGCGCATATCCCAGGAAGCCCTCTGTAGGAGTGCAGTTTCAAGCATTCGATTGTATACTAACTGTTATGGACCGGTGGAGCTTCAGTCTCAGCAAGGCTCCAAAAGCCTACAAGACTATTGGTGGTTTTACCAGCAACAGCCAATCAGAACTATGGAATATAACCCAATAGCTGCAAGGGCATAAAGTTACTTTGTATATAGTTCATGTAGATGAAGGATTCTGGCTGCCTACTTGTTATTGGTTGTTGTTTGGGGTGGGTGTGGTTTTGGAATAGTATAAATTGGCTTCTGTTGAGCCTGGTTCTTTGGGTCACAGTTCAATAAAGAAGCAAGTTGTTTTGAAAAGGGCTGCCTTGTCTCAATATTTAATACTAACTTTCCCCCCATCCGTAAAGGGTTATTTGCCGCGTTAGATGTTGGCAATTTCCGGCTCCCTTCAGCCAGCAGCACTGACAGCGATGGAGGAACAAGCCCTCTTCCGGAGAGCTTGGATGGCGGCGTGTCAGCAAACAGGTCTGGCCGACATTTGCAGCAAGTGTCTAATAATTGTGGCGGCTCTTTGAACAAGACAGCTGAAATAGCCGGTAAGGCGAGATGAGGCAAACATCGGCTTTGGAACGGCTTTGCAACCCACAGCGTGTCAGAGAGATCAATAAAACATGAACAAAAAGGCACCGTTGCTGTGTCAATGTGTTTTGTCATGTATTTATTTTCATATACAATGTGATAATGAATATTGATTTCCTTCCTCCTGACAGACGTGCGCTTTAGGCATTTCTGTTTGTTGTTTTTATCTCCCTTCACAGTTTAAAGGATCTGAGGCTCAGGGAAAAGCACATCTTCTCTTCTGAGGAAAGAAAACAACACACCCTCTCTTAACCTCTTTTCCTGGGAAGGAATACAAGATTTGCCCGTTTAAAAACTGATTAAATGATGGGAAGCAAAGGGTAGGAATCAATGGACAGTTCTCACGATGGAGGGAAGTTAAGTGGTGGGGTCCCACGAGGATCGATATTGGGGCCAGTACTGTTTAATTTATTCATCAGTGGTCTGGAAGTAGGGGTGAGGAGTGTAGTAGCCAACTTTGCAGGGGGCACAAAATTATTCAGGGTGGTGAAAACCAAGACTGACTGTGAAGAGCTCCAAGAGGACCTCCACAAACTGGGTGAGTGAGCAACAGTACGGCAAATGAAGTTTGTGAACACGCCAGAACAGAGTTCCAGAACCTTCTTTGACAAGAATTACTTTAAAAATGTTTAAAAGTTCGTGAGTTTTCAGTATACAGATAGAAAACATTTCCCTCTTGAGAGTTCTGGCACCTAGTCCTGTCGAAAAGTGTAACGTGATGCACATTGGGACAAAAAAAACCCAACTTCAAGTATAGGCTAAGGGGGTCTGAACTTGCTGAGACTGAGACAGGAAAAGATCTTGAGGTTGTAGTGGAGAGCTCCATGAAAGTGTCAATTCAGTGTGCTGCAGAGGTGAAAAAAAAATGCAAACTCTGTGTTAAGGATTATTAGGAAAGGGACTGAAGGTAAAACGGCCGATATCGTAATGCCCTTGTATAGATTTATGGTGTGGCCTCATTTAGAATACTGTACAGTTCTGTTCACCGTATCTCAAAAAAGATACCACTGAGCTGGAAAAAGTACAGAAAAGGGGAACTAAGGTAATCGGGGTTGGAGCACCTTCCCTATGAGAAAAGGCTGAAGAGTCTGGGACTTTAAGTTTAGAGAAGAGATGACGAAGGGGGTACATGAGAGAGGTTTATAAAATTATGCATGGAGTGGAAATACTACTCTACACAGACAGTGATTAATATGAGGAATTTGCTGCCAGAGGATGTAGTCATGGCCACAAGAATAAACAGCTTGAAAAGGTGATTAGATTAGGGTTGCCAGGTCTGGATTGGAAAATACCTGGAGACTTTGTGGGTGGATCCAGGAGAGGGTGGGGTTTGATGAGGGGAGGAGCCTCAGCATGGTACAATATTATAGAGTCCACCCTTCAAAGCAGCCATCTTCTCCAGGGGAACTGATCTCTGTCAGCTGGAGATCAGCTGCAAAAGTGGGAGATCTCCAGGCCCCACCTGGAGGCTGGCAACCCTAGATCAGATAGATTTATGGAAGAGAGGTCCATCTGTGGCTACTAGCCATGGACACTGAGGGGAACTTCCACATTCAGAGGCACTATTCCTCTGAATCCCAGAGCCAGGAGACCACATCATGGGAAAGCCTTGGCCTCTCTGCCCTGTTGTTGGCCCTCCAGAGGAACTGGTTGGCCACTGTGTGAGACAAAATGGTGGATTAGATGGACCACTGGTCTGACCCAGCAGGGCTCTCCTGATGTTCTTATGCTCACACATTTCCGGGATGTCCACTCCAAGGCTATCTGGATCATTTTTATCCTGCCCTTCCCCTAAAGTTGCCAACTTCTAGATGGTGGCTTGGAATATCCAGGAATTTCAACTGATCTCCAGGTGACAGAGATCCTTTTGCCTGGAGAAAATGGCCCCTGTGGAAGGTGGCATTATACCCCACTGGTCCCTCCCCTCCCCAAACCCTGCCCTCCTCAGGCTCCACCCCCCCCCCCCAAATCTCCAGGTATTTCCCAACCCAGAGCTGGCAAGCCTCCTTTCCCCTAAGGTAGCCAACTCTGGGCTTGGAAATTCCTAGAGATTTGGGGGTGGACCCTGGGGAGGATGTGGTTTGAGGAGGGGAGGGGAGGGGAGGGGAGGGGAGGGGAGGAATCCATAGATTCTACCCTCCAAAGTAGCCATTTTCTCCAGGGGAACTGATGTCTCTATGCTGAAGCTCAATTGTAATTCCAGGAGACATTCAGGCCCCAACTGGAGGTTGACAACCCAACCTCCCCCCAAGGAGTCAAGGGTGGGGTGTAAATGGTTCTCTTTTCCCCTGTTTTACCATCAGAACTATGATGGGAGATGCCTGTCCGTTCACGTTCTCCCTGCTGTACCGCTATTGACAGTGCAAGAGCCCTTTCGTATGCTGAATGCACCAAGCTCAAATTAAAGTACACTTCCTTTTGTACGGCCGCAGCCATAACAGTTGGCATTCAAGAGGACACAGTTTCAGTGCCGGGGCTCATCTCAGCAAAGAAAAAAGTGCCTCTGCAAAGAAAACTTGTGCCTTTCACTTTAAATATTAAGCCCTATATATATATATATATATATATATATATATATATATATATATATATTCTTGATCTCTTCCTGGAGATAAAATATAGCCAAGCCGCTTGTCTGGGCTGTGAATTATTTCCCGCGGCAATACTCTGCCAGCAGGGTTGTGGCGCTAAATGGGGCAGGAGCGCTTGTTTACTTCTGTGCCCCGTCTTTGTCTTTCATCTTGATGTTTTCTTTGATGCCAGCTTTATAGTGCTTCCAATGATTTTATCTTTCTTCTCCCGCTCTTTCTGCTCATGTAGCTATGGGAACCGGCGTTAAATGTCCATTCATGAGGCACAGTCTAAACGAATCCTCGCAACGAAATGGGAAGGCTTTAAGCATTAGCACTCTGAAAACTTGTCTGCCCTCTCTGCAAAGTGAATTCTACTTTACCCCCGTGCCTTGGGGAGCCTGTGAGGGCAGCTTTTCAGTTTGAATCAGGGTCTGTTTCAGATGCCAGAGGGCAAGGGAGTGGGCGGGGGAGGGGGGGGGCTATGATGTTAACAGAAATGTGACCTTCACCTCTTTCGAATGTCAACAGGCTGGCATTTCAAGGCCAAACGGTTAACTGCACTGTTGTTTGCAGAGGTCATTTCATAGAAAAAGAGGTGCAGGAGCTCATTAGCATAACTCATTGGCATAACTTATTTGCATATGCCACACCCCCTAAGTATGTCAGAAGGCAAGAGCCACTGCTCAGGCTCCACCCCAAAAATCTCCAGGTCTTTCCCAACTCAGAGCTGGCGAGCCTACCTGGAGGAAAACTGCTTCAAAAGCACAAAGAAAATAGGCACAGAGGGACGACGCAGACAACAGCAAGAACAAGCAGCAGACCCCCCCATGTGTCGCCAGAAGTGAGGGCTGCTGGGAGCCGGGAGGCTACTAAGGAGGGAGGCTACTAAGGAGGGGGCAGGGCTGCTGCCTGAGCCCATCACTCACCCCTCAGACTCAGAGCTGGAGACCTGGGTGCTCTGGAGCTACACCAGCAGCAGGGGAAATTATTGCACCGTAGAGGGGACTGGGCTCTGAAGTGAGCCTGTGACGCTCTAGCTCTGGGCTTGTTACTCCCGGAACGCCATTCCTGCTCGTTCCCCCTCGAAATGACCCCTGGTTGTTTGCATCTGTCTGGAAACCTAAATTTGGGCATCTCCTGCTTAGCTTATGGGGAAAGAAACAGTTTTCAGGGGGCGGCCCTGTTGGTCTGCAGTGGAAGAGTTAGATTCAAGTCCTGGGGCACCTTAGAGACCGACAAGATTTTTGGAGTGCGAACTTTCGAGAGTCAAAACTCCCTTCGTCAGGAAAAGATGCATAGCCAGTTAAAGGAAACTGTGCCAGACTTTAATTGCTTGGCAGCTAAGATCCAAAGTGTTGCAAAGGCTGCTTCTGGGACCTTCGATCATAAGAACATGAGAGAAGCCAATGTTGATCAGGCCAGTGGCCCATCCAGTCCAACACTGTGTGTCACACAGTGGCCAAAAACACCAGGTGCCCTCAGGAGGTCCAGCAGTGGAGCCAGGACACCAGAAGCCCTCCCACTGTTGCCCCCCCAGTCACCAAGAATACAGAGCATCACTTTCCCCAGACTGAGAGTTCCTATCTATACCTTGTGGCTCATAGCCACTGATAGACCTCTGTTCCATGTGTTGATCCAATTCCCTCCTGAAGCCGTCCATGGAAGTAACATCACACACAAATACTCACACCCCCACTCTAGGGATTCTCCAGATCTCCATGGTAAAGACCATAGAGATTGGAGGAATTCCTAGAGAGTTGTGGAAATGGTTACCGGAACTGACGTCTGCACTTCCTCCCCTAGCACACACACATTTTTCTCCTTCTGCAAAACCAGGCAAGGGAGCTGTCAGAGTGAGCAGGAAACTTGGCAAGACTACAGTTCAAGATGGGTAACCGTGTTAGCCTGTCTGTAGCAGCAGAAAAGAGTAGAAAGTCCAGTAGCAACTTCAAGACTAACAAAATTTGTGGCAGGGGAGGAGCTTTCGTGAGTCCCTTTCTTAAGAAGTGAGCAGTGACTCCTGAAAGCTCCTGCCACAAATTTTGTTAGTCTTGACTCTTGCTCTTTTCTGCTGCCAGTGTCACTCAACTGTCAATAGTATTTGGGGAAAAAATATGTCCTAATACCACTGGGAAATCCTGCTAGGTTTGCCTAAACTCTTTTGGCTTCCCTTGATACTACTTCTCTGAAGTTTTGCTAAAGTCAAAACCTGGAAATTCTCTTCACATTTCAGTTTAGGCCAAAATCTGTTGACTAGCTCAGCACGCATGGAATCCGCTCGAGAAATGTTGCAGTTATCCAAACTATTTTGGCTTCCTTCACAAAATATCTTGGCTGCCCCATGTCCAGATTTGTTTCAAATGTCACTTGAGACATAGTCGGTGTTAACTCTTTTAAAAAACGGGGAGGAGAATAGATGATAGAGTTGAACAAAAAAATAGATGAAATCCAGACACCATGTTCTCAAAGAGGATAGGGATGAAACTTTGAGTCAGGAAGGAATTTTCCTCCAGGCCAGATTGGTCCAGGGATCCTGGAGGTTTTGGGAGGGTTTGCTTTCCTCTGGGCATAGAGCTGGGGGTGAGGTAGCTGTGAACTTCCTGTATTGTGCAGGGGGTTAGACTAGATGACCCTTGGGATCCTTTCCAGCTGTTAGGTTTCTTTTAAAAAATTGCACATCTCCTCACACAAACTGGATGAGCGGAAAGGCCTGCAATTGTTTCATTGTAATTATGCTGTAAAGACTTTTAGAAGAAGAAGAAGAAGAAGAAAAAGAAGAAGAGGAGGAGGAGGAGGAGACTGGATTTATACCTTGCCCTTCACTACCCGAAGGAGTTTCAGAGCGGCTTACAAACTCCTTTCCCTTCCCCTCCCCACAACAGACACCCTGTGAGGTAGGAGGGGCTGAGTCAGCTCTGAGACAGAAACTGCTCTTTTTCAAGAACAGCTGGTACAGAGCTATGGCTTGCCCAAGGTCACACCAGCAGGTGCAAGTGGAGGAGTGGGGAATCAAACCCGGCTCTCCCAGATTAGAGTCCGTGCACTTAACCACGACACCAAACTGGCTTTTGCTTTGGCTGTGTTCTTCTGAACCCGCTTTTCGGAATTCTTTGAAATCAATCACTCAGCGGTTGCAATGTAAAAAAGGTCAGCTTTACTCCCTCTTCTTCAGACTCTTCCGTAGATTAGATACTGCAGGTACTTCCCCAGGGGTTATTCGGTGAAGCCTCCTAACAGTCATCTTTGGTACCAGCCAACCTCCCCAGGAGATGCATTCCTCCTCCGGTTTCCAAGCACCATGAGATTTTTGTGTCACTGGAAGCTTGTATGGAAAATATATTGCAGCATCTCTGTGGGAGCCGGAGGGACAAAAGTTCAGGTACCGTTTGGCCTGCTGACTGACCCTGGAGTTGCAGAAAGTTTTCAACCCTGATGTCTTTCCATGAGGCACTGATTGCCCCCAAAAGAAGGTCATGTACCGGGCAGGGAGGAGGGGAGGCCGAAACACAGCAATGAGAACCAATCTCCTCTCATTGGCTTGCACGGCCCCTGTCTCTCCTTGCCTCCATTCTGCCTCCTAGAAAAATTTGATGGCTCATAAATTCTGAAATCTTTTTGCACCCCTTACTAAGACTATGTCTGAAGGGGCGGGGCCGTGACTCAGTGGCAGAGAATCTGCTTGGCATGCAGAAGGCCCCAGGTTCAATCCCCAGCACCTTCAGGTGAAAAGAAGCAGGAGGCAGGTGATGTGAAAGACCTCCGCCGGGGGCCGTGAGACCCTGGAGAGCTGCTGCCAGACAGAGGAGATAAGATTGACCTTGACAGACCAAGGGTCCAGAACCAGACAACAGCTTTGTGTATTCATGTGTATGCATATTTGCTGTTTTTAACTGTGTTTTGGAAAATTGTCCATGCGACGAAGGAGTGCAGTGTTATTCAAAAGCATGCCTCACATCCACTGGCTGTTTAGATGCTGAGGAATTACAGCATGGGAGCCCCTCCCTGGCCGGGCACATCAGCTCCCAGAGGGCTCCAGCTGGCCATTGCAGGAAACAGAATGCTGTATTCAGTGGGCCTTGATTGGATCTACCCAGGCATGTTCTAATCATGAAAATGATGACAAGAAATCACTGATCCGGGATTACTCCTTCTTTTACCCGAATCAAAAAGCCAAGTGACCCACATCATCCCCGGCCCCCAGCATCTGGGGGGCCTCCTCTTCTGATGCTGGAGGTGCCCCAATAGGCGCATGGTCCCTGGAGGGTTTCCACAGCCCCTCCCTTACTTCTCTCTACACTTCGTATACATATAGAGATTGATAGAAATAGATAGATTTAAGAAGAAGAGAAGAGAAGAAGAGATTGGATTTATACCCCACCCTCCACTCCCCAAGGGAGTCTCAGAGCGGCTTACAAACTCCTTTCCCTTCCCCTCCCCACAACAGACACCCTGTGAGGTAGGTGGGGCTGAGAGAGCTCTTTCCCAAGCTGTCCTTGAGGGAACAGCTGGTACAGAGCTATGGCTTGCCCAAGGTCATCCAGCCAGGTGCAAGTGGAGGAGTGGGGAATCAAACCCGGTTCTCCCAGATTAGAGTCCGTGCACTTAACCACTACACCAAACTGGCTCTCAATTTAGATAGAGCTAGCTAACTAGATGATACATAGATGCAGGATTGCCATGTCTGAGTTGAAGAATACCTGGAGACTTTGGGGGTGGATCCAGGAGAGGGTGGAGTTTGGGGAGGGGAGGGATCTCAGGATGGTACAATGCCACAGAGTCCACCCTCCAAAGCAGCCATATTCTCCAGGGGAGCTGGTCTCTATCAGCTGGAGATCAGTTGGAAAAGCAGGAGATCTCCAGGTCCTACCCAGAGGCTGGCAACCCTAGATAGATGTCACAGACCTGCTGACATTACCACTTCACGCACCTCAAAAAGGATGCTCTGGCTCACAAGAGCTTATGCTACCATAAATCAGTTCTGCTTTAAGGAGCTGCAGGACTCTGCTGTTCTTCCCAGATTCGTTATCCTACGGTGGCACCAGCAAGTGTGAGCGGGGTTGCCAGCTCTGGGTTGGGAAATTCCTGGAAATTATTTTGGGGTGGAGACTGGGGAGGGTGGGGTTTGGGGAGGGGAGGGGAGGGGAAGGCCCTCAGCAGGCTACAATGCCATAGAGTCCACCTTCCAAAGTGGGCCGTTTTCTCCTGCTGAACTGATCTCTATTGTCTGGAGATCAGTTGTTATAGCAGGAGATCTGCAGGCCCAGGAGTAAGAGGTCCTGTTGCCAGCCTCCAGGGCGGGCCTTGAGATCTCCCAGAATTACCACTGATCTCCGGATGATCTGATTTATGATCTCAATTACAACTGGTCTCCAGTTCCCCTGAAGAAAATGGCAGCTTTGGAGGGTGGAGTCTACGGCATTATAATCCGATGAGGTCCCTCCCCTCCCCAAACCCCACCCTCCCAAGCTCCACCCCCAAATCTCCAAGGATTTCCCCAGCCCCGGAGGTGGCAACCCTGCCTGTGCATGGTATACGCGTCCACCTTCCCTCCATGCGGCCGTACCAGAGGCGAATTCTTCCAAGCAAAAAGCCAAAACCAGCCACGCCTTGCCCGGTCCCAATGCTGTGTCTGTACATCTCCATTTACAAGCGTGGCAGATGACTCATGAAATGGTTAGCCTAATGTGAAACAATCATTTCTTTCCAAGAAAGCTGGCGCCGGGTCGCCAACCTCTTCCAGACCATTCGCCACCAACCCTTGCTGAGGTCTCCGCTCGGTGGCTAAGACTTGGCCAAGGCACTGTGATAAACGCTTGCAAGCCTGGCATCCGGGATGAAGAGATCAGGCTGTCAACCCCATCCAAGCTGCCAAGCAAACAAACTCTCCTGCACGAGATTCGGGACCATGACAATGATAAAGCACAGAAGGCTCTTGCAGGAAGCCTGGATCCATAAATCAAGCTGCTCATCACTTTGTATCAACGATTCCGGTCCCTGGAAGGGAAACTCGGAGCATAAAGACAACCGCTCTGCAGAGGGCTGACGAAGTTGCCATCTTGGGTAAGGGCAACACAAAAGGAGCTGGCACTTTGATCGGGACAGGACCCCCTTCAGGAGCAGTGGGGTCAAGCCCTGAACAGCCAGTGCCTTGGCCATGTTTGTGGCCCAGCCGACATTCAACACAGCTGAGGGGATTTGAAAGAAGGTTTGTCGCCAGTGCGGCTTGAAAGCTGGAGGGCACCGCTGGGCATTTAGTAGGGTTGCCCACTTGGGGTGGGGAGATTTCTGGAGATTTGGGGGTAGTGTCTGGGGAGGGTGGAGTTTGGGGAGGGGTGGGAGTTCAGCAGGGATGCGATGCCGTAGAGTCCTCCCTGCAAAGTGGCCATTTTCTCCAGGGCAACCGATTTCTGTATTCTGGAGGTCGGCTGCAATTCCAGGACAACTCCAAGCGCCACCTGGAGGCTGGCAACCCTAGCATTTCATAAGGAACATTTGACCATGCTCCGGACACTGAATTCATAAGGAGAGGTCTGAATTGCCCCATTGTCATGGGTACTGGTTCTGCTGAGGCTGACTTCTCTGGGGTCAGCCCAGAAGAACCCTCAACGGTACCTGAGGAGGAAGAGTTCCCAGCAGCTGCACAGGAGGTGCAGCCAGGAGAAGAGATTAATCCTGAGCCTGGCCCAGCACCCCTAGTTGCAGACACCCCGAGGCTAGACTCCCCGCCTAGTTCTCCTGAGTGCCCCAGACGGAGGGCACGTCAGAGGCTGACTTTGCAGGAGCAAAGAAGGAGTGCCAGACTGCAGCTCCTGCAAAGGCAACGGGAGGAGCTGTAAGCCTTGGCAGACTCAACTCCCAGGGAAGGGAGGACTTGCTCAAAAACACTCCATGCCCCTGCCTCAGCATGGCAGCAACTTTGCACATTCAGACCTGCTTCTGCATGTGTAGCAGCCACTCCTTGTCCTTGAAACCTGCAACTTTGAATTTATTTATTTATTTATTTATTCATTCATTTCATTTCATTTTTATCCCGCCTTGCCGGCGAACTCGCTCAAGGCGGCTAACAACCTTAAAATACCACCAGAGTGGTTTACAAATTAAATAAATTAAAACTAACATAAAACCAAACATTAACGCAGACAAACAATATAAAGCAAGAACATAACTGGCAGCATCAGAGTTCTCATGGTGAACAGGTGGCAGTACGAGATTCGACTGAGGGGCCAGGGCGATGTTATTGACTTCCTGGCTATCTAACCTTTGGCTTTGTTACTTACCTTGATTCCAGACCATGTTTCCAGCTTACAGTGCGTAGTCTCTGTGGCAACCAGCCAAGACAGCACACCCATATTGGTAAACTAGGAGTAACAAGCCAATGGAAACTGGTTCCCATGAGGTTCTCATGCTGGACAGCTAATCCGGAAGAAGACTGGATAAGACCCAGTCAGCCTCTTTGTCTAAAGAGAATTATTCTATTTCTTGTAGCTGGAATTCTAATAAAAATCTGCTAAACAGGACCACACAGGGCTAGAGATTTTGCAATCCTGGTAGAACCCCAAGAAATGCAGAAAAAACAGAAAGTTAAAAAAAAGGGAGGGGGAGAGAGACAAAGAAATGACAGTGATTTCCGCAGAGATGCTGGCAAAAAACAAACAAGCAAACAGTACTATGAATTACAGCTAGTCTCCAGATGACAGAGATCAGTTCCAGAGGAGAAAATGGCTGCTTTGGAGGGTGGACTCTATGGCATGATACCCTACCGAGCTCCCTCCCTTCCCCAAACCCTGCCCTCCCCAGGCTCCACTACCAAAATCTCCAGGAATTTCCCACCCTGGAACTAGCAACCCTGGAAACTTTTGGCCCTGAGAAGAACTCTGGCCTGGTCGTCCCACCGCCTTTCCCCATACATACCCCAGAGAGCACTATGGCTGGGGTCACAGCATCAGCTAACGATCCCAGGCACTAAGGATGCCAGGCTCACAGTGACCAGGGCCAGGGCCTTTTTGGTGGTGGCTCCTTCCTGGTGGAATGAGGTTCCAGAGGAGAGTAGGGCCCTGGGGGACCTTATTCAGTTCCGCAGGGCCTGCAAGACGGAGCTCTTCCACCAGGCTTTCAATTAGGAGCCGCCCACCTCTACCACCAACTATCATTGTTTAACATCTATGATAAGGGGCTGGCCCTGTACGGAGATCAAGCCATAGTGTCATGGGAGGCCGGAATACCACGGAATCAGGATTTTAGTAAGATAACACACCATCTTAACTCGTGGAAGGAATGACCATCATTGTGAGCACTTTCATTGTTAAATTGTTTATTGTACTATATGACTGTTTTAGTGTGTTTTTAGATGTTTTATGCCGATATGACACAAGGCACAACATGGTGATAAATGTTAGCCGCCCTGAGCCCGTCCACGGGGAGGGCGGGATAAAAATGTGATAAATAAATAAATAAAAATGTCCGGGAGGAGTCACCAACCAGCCTACCGACAGAAGCCTCAACTCAGGGAGGTGGCCCAAGGGCAGCTCCCTCCTAGGGTTGCCAAGTTTGGGTTGGAAAATGCCTGGAGACTTTGGGGGCGGAGCCAGGAGAGGGCGGGGTTTGGGGAGGGGAGGGGCCTCTGCATGGTACAATGCCATAGAGCCCACCCTTCAAAGAAGCCATTTTCTCCAGGGGAGCTTATCTCTGTCAGCTGGGGATCAGTTGTAAAAGCGGGAGATCTCCAGGCCCCACCTGGGGGCTGGCAACCCTACTCCCCCCCTCCCAGCTTCTGTCAGGGGAGAGAGTCAATATGGCTGCTTTTGTTGGGTCATCTCTCAATCCTTTTTGAGTCTATGAGTCACTGTCACTCGTTTGGACGCACTTCGTTCTCATTGCTGCTGCCGCCTTTTGACTCTTTTGTTTCTGTTGTGCCATTTCTAAATGCAGGCCATTTTTATACCATTGTCACAAACACACAATAACATTGAAAAAAAAATGTGTTACTTTTGACAGGAAAGATTGAGCGCAAAGAAACAGAAAAGGGTCTGAAAATAATGACTCGTGGGTTCATTTCTCACGCGTGAGAAGCAACATCAAAATGGGTTTTTTCAAATCTAGCCGGCAGGCAAGGGAAATTTAGCCCCATCCCTGTCAGGGCCTCTGTTAAATAGTGGGTTCCATGGATGAGCAGACCCCAAGTCTAATGATCAGTTCTACTTTATTAGTGATTTCAGCAAGAACAAGACTAAATAGCCTGCAGTTGCCACACCCAAACACACCCCACTCCCAACGATAGGCAATATACATAACATTACTTTTTGATTGTTTGCTTCTAGAGTCCTGGTGGGCTATTGTTCTTGGGCTCCGAGCTCAGCCAGTCTCTGGTAGAACAGTCCTGGAATGTTTCAGTCCCAATATATAACAGCCTTCTTCCAGATCTTAAAGAGAAATAAAAAGAGTCTTCTCTCAGGATTCTCCTCAGAACATGGAGGCTACTTCTTCTCTCTCAAGTATGTCTGTATCTAAGGAAACTAAAGAAAAATAAGGCCTCAGGTACTCACTGGAAGTTCTGACCATAGGGTTCCTGGTGGTTCCTAGCACTATCCTTGTCACTTCTAGGTAGCTCTAGGAATCATCAGGAACTCTGTGGTCAGAACTTCCTCTAAGTAAACAAGGCCTTAGTTGTTCTTTTTAAATTCCCCCCCAGGTTGATTGTGCCTTCCCTCAGCCCCAGCTTCTGCCCACCAATCAACTGAGCATCGGCATGGAAGGGCTGCAATCGTCTGGAGGTCTCCCACCATAAGCAGGCAAATGGGAACCCAATCTATCTGAGAACCTGGCAGAAACTAATTGGCCTTGCCTTGTCATTTCCTGAGGTGCAATGCTCCCTCTAAGCAGTGGAGTCTTCTGAGCAAAAATTCTACTTTGTGAGCTACCAGCGTTAAAGTTGTGAGCCAGCGATTTGGCTCCTGCATCAATGAGTTTGCTCGGGAGCCCTCCTTCCTGAGCTGAGACAAAAATGTGTGAGCCGGAGGCTAAAAAACTGTGAGCCAGCTCACACTAACTCAGCTTAGAGGGAACACTGCTGAGGGGTTATCTTCATGTTATAATTGTTTAAACAGAAATACTGCCTATGATATTGTGGGATAAGAGAGAGAGAGAGAGGCCTATGCTACAAGTTAAGTCTGATGGTATCCGTGCTCCGATTGCCTAAAGAAAATATTGGCGGGATCTTGCTGAGGTTCTAGAGTTAATCTCTTCCTCTTGCCGCCCCTCTCATCCTTAATCACAACCCCAGATGTACCTGCGTGGCCATCACGTTACATAGCCTGTAATTTAAAATCTATTAACTCTGAACGCCGGCACAGACCATAAACGTAACTAGCCTGGCGAAACTGCAGCAAGTTCCTTTTCCCGGTTTTTCCTATAAATCACCCCAGATAGGTTGGTGTCCGATCGATAGCAGAAAAAATTATACCATAGCATTAGATTTCATCGCACATGACTCCAACTATTACTTTCCTGTCTCGTGGTTGGAGGAATCATGAAAACGAATCGCTTCCCACTGCTCAGGCGAAGTGTTTATGGGGCTCTATTACTGATACTGTATTTTTTGCTTAAAACCATCAATTAATTATTAGGGGTTTCTTTGCTGTTACTCCTGGTCAATCGTTTTTCCAAACTGCTACCTCACCAGAAATTTAATGGGATTTTTATTTAAGGAATTGATGATTCTGGGAAACCTTCTTTAGGGTGCGTTTGCCAACTCTCTTTCTCCAGTTTCTTTCCTGTACTTTGGGCCACTGTGTCACACAGAGTGTTGGACTGGATGGGCCATCGGCCTGATCCAACATTGGCTTCTCTTAGGTTCTTATGAGTTCCTCGTTCTTTCACTTTCCCTTTGTTTTTGAAAGAGGAAGAGGAGCCATGGCTCAGGTGATGGGAAAGACCTCAGTGGCTTGGTGGTAGAGCATCTGCTTGGTATGCAGAAGGTCTCAGGTGCAATCCCTGTCATCTCCAGATAAAAGGACCAGGCAGGAGGTGATGTGAAAGGCACCCTGGAGAACTGCTGCCAGAAGGGGTAGACAATACTAATCTTCAGTCCCGTTCACATGGGCAGCTAATCCCACCATTGGCCCAGCTCTAATTTGATCCCGATCTTTTGTATCCAGTGTTGCACGACCAGACAGCTCCCCCATGAATCGCCTTACTGCATGCGGACTCCGTGGTGGATTGTCTAGATGGCATCCACCTGAAGAAGCCACGCAGTTGGTTTAAAAAAAAAATCTGTTTGCGCAAGCGCATGTGTGCCTCATTGTCTACTTGTTTTACCGTGCATGCGCGGACTTGAGTGTTAAAAGCACCCCCAGCGGTACCTTCCTCTGGGTACCATTTGAATGAACAAAGTGCATAAGTTTCACGGGCCCTTCAGAAACATGAAATTGTCTGGAATGTTTGAGTGGAGCTCTGCGGCCATTGCACATTTATGCACACACCACTACGAATTTTTTAAAATGGCGGCCGTTCAGGGTGGTCTGGAGTCAGGCCACCTTGATGGGCTGATTGTGCACTAGAATGACCGGACGAGGGAAAGTCCACCATTGGCTCATCAGCAAGCTTTAGACTGGACTTTCACCACTATCTTTTTAGTATGGCTCCCTGGCGGGGATCGATGGGCTGATCACGGCAGCGGCAACTTTCCCAGATGTCACTATCTGGACGTGCCTTTTAAATCCACCAGGATTCGTGCCTGGGTCGGATCTAAAGAACTATCTGATGGACCAAGGGTCTGATTCAGTAAAAGGCAGGCTCATGCATTCAAAGAGTGCATCACATGGATTGGTAGGGTGCCATATTGGTGGCCTCCATGACTACTAGTTCTGTGGCCAATGAGACAGCGGAAAGGTATTGAAGATTCACTATAAGGTAACCCTGACTCACTCTATAGTAGGTAACCCCCCCCCCCCCCGATTCATTCAATTGCTACTCCTAAAGGTTACGTCAAGAAAGGGTATCAGTTGTCCCAGGGACCCCATTTTGGGTGACGCCTTTGTGGCAACCACTGGGTACAATCCAGCCAGAGTTAAGCATTTTTCACGAAAAATTGGTTTAAATACAAGCTTAGATCTTGCATTGAAATTCACAGGTCTCAAAAATGCTTAACTTTGGCTGGATAAGTTATTATCCAATTTAATAATGTATCTACTGTATTTGATGGAATCTTTTATCTGGCCTCTGAACACTGTCCTTCAGGTCACTCACAAAATCCCCCTACCCAAACAATCAAACGTACAAGCGCAGGGAGGCTATTTTCAATAAACCAGAAGGGCCGCAGAAGGCGATGGCACAGAACCAGAATACAGATCCCTATACAATTATCTACAGCCAATGAACTGGGAAAATAAAAAAGCTTCTAGAAAAGTGGATGCCAGGTGACTGGTGCGAGGGTCAGAGTGAAGGTCCCACCTAGGATTGCCAACCTCCAGGTGGTGGCTGGAGATTTCCTGTAATTATAACTGATCTCCAGGCTGCAGAGACTGGCCCCCCTGAAGAAAACGGCTGTTTTAGGAGGAGGGCTGTATGACATTATGCCTCAGTGAGGTCTCTCACCTCCCCAAACCCCGACCTGCTCAGGCTCTACCTCCAAAATCTTCCCAAAAAATCAAAATGTAGAGCTGGCCACCTAGGGTCGACATACTCCAGGTGAGGCCTGGAGATCACATACAAAAAAGCTCTGTATGAATAACGCAGAGGTCAAAACATGAAATAAGTATTTTTACATTTATATAAATCATATACGTTCAACAAAAATGGCCAAAAATTGGCATGCAAGTCAATAACAGTACACAAAGACAATTCTCACAGAACAATGATTTCAGAGGAACTAGTAGACCATATAATTTCGAAAGAAGAAGGACGAAGGCTCTGGATTCCACTTCTTCGTTTCGAAAATCTTTTTCAGCAAGCTGTACTAGGCGTGCCAATTCACTGAGAATAGTTCCTGTTTACAATTCGCTGCCCGTTGGGTACGCACTTTGTAAAACTGTTTTGAAAGCTGTTTTGTAGGTTTCTTTGAAGGCTCTTTAACAAATTTTTGCGATTTGCATTGCTTTCCTACTATCAGGAGTTTGTTCTGTCTAGAAATCACGAGTACAGCTTGTTGAAAAAGCCTTCGTCCTTCTTCTTTTGACATTATATGGCCATTTTTGTTGACCCTATATGATTTATATAAATGTAAAAATACTTCTTTCGTGTTTTGAACTCTGCGTTATTCATACGGTGCTTTTTTGTACATGATCCTTGTTTACTGGCTTGAGGCCTGGAGATCTCCTGCTTTTATAACTGAGCTTCAGACTACAGGGATCAGCTCCCCTGGAGAAAACGGCTGCTTTGGAGGGTGGACTCTACAGCACTGTACCATGCTGAGGACCCTGCCCTCCCCAAAACCTTCCCCTCCAGGCTCTGCCCCCAAAATCTCCAGAAATTTTCCAGTCTGGAGCTGACAGCCTTCATGCCACCCCATGTCTCTGGTAGCCATCCATCTCACCTCAGGCTAGGGTGGCCAGAGCCTGGGGTGAGCTCAGTGGGGTATAATGCCATAAAATCTATATTCTCTAGGGGAACTGATCACTGTAGATGAACTGTAATTCCAGGGGATTCCCCAGGTCCCACCTGGAGGCTGGCACCTCCCCCCTCAGGCTGAGAAGACAGAGAGTCAGAGAGTCAGAGAGCAGGGCCTCTAAAAAAAGATGTCAGCAGTCAGACAGGTTCACATTGAAGCATTTTCTGACCCCGGGAAAATCAAGTTTTTTCCCGGGAGTTGCGCAAGGAGCCCGCATTTGAGCCATCTGGACAGCCCTCTGCGAGAGCAGGGCTGTCCAGATGGTCCCGTCCGCCATTTTTCCCCCTTTTTACACTTGGGCGCTTGGTAGGGTTGCCAAGTCTGGGTTGGAAATACCTGGAGACTTTGGGGGTGGAGCCAGGAGAGGGTGGGGTTTGGGGAGGGGAGGGGCCTCAGCATGGTACAATGCCATAGAGTCTACCTTTCAAAGCAGCCATTTTCTCCAGGGGAGCTGATCTCTGTCAGCTGGGGATCAGTTGTAAAAGCGGGAGCTCCCCAGGCCCAAGCTGGAGGCTGGCAACCCTAGCGCTTGGCCACTCAAATGCCCAAGTGTAAAAGGGGGGAACCCCCCCACAAATGTACCAGGTGGCCGGCGGGGCTCAGGGAATGGTGCCTCCCCTGGCTGCCGCCGCCAGCCGCCACCGCCAACAAAGAAAAGCCGCTGCCAGCCTCCTCCTCCTCCGCAAAAACCCGAGAACACCGCTTCTTCCACCTCCGCCACCTCCGCCTCCTCCTCCGCCCGCCACCTCAGGCCCCTTTAATCCGGGAAGGCTCCCGGATTTAAAGGGGCCATGTGACCACATCCTAATATACCTTCCAGTTGTTTGACTGATAGAAAATATATTATGCTGATTTGGGATGCTGAGCTAAAATGAAGGCCGGCAACAAAACCGGCACCGTTTATTCCACTGCAGAACTTGTAATGCCTGATTTTGGACTGTCCGATAAACGCCTTCTTGGGTTCCTGTTTTATGAACCACCCAAGTCCCTCTTCTCTTCACCCACCCCCGGCAGAGAAATCCCAGCAAAAGACTTCAGCGGTTGGTGTTCTGCAAGGCAAACAACCTCGATTGGTTCCAAGATGCTGCTGGTGCCGTTTCAGCAGCCTGTGCCAAGCGATCAGGTATGCCGTTCCTCATAAAGCAGAACCAGATGTTGCATTCTGTTACAGGCCCCTCTAATGTGGTCGCGGTTGGCATGTTTAAGGCTGAGCCCAGCTGCAAGATTATGAGCACAGCAATCACTCTCGGCAGCCGAAAGATTAGGAGGTATTTTCTCCCCTTGGCGTACATTCCCCCTCCCCCACTAGTACCTTTTATTTAAATCCAGATTGACTTCAGTGCAGCTGAGAAGGAGTATTGGGAACTGTCCATTGACACCACTGATATCCCCTTTCTCTCTGCCCATTACAGTTTTATCCCATCCATCTGGAGAGCCAGTTTGGTGTAGTGGTTAGGAGCACAGACTCTAATCTGGGGGAACCGGGTTTGATTCCCCACTCTTCCACAGGCAGCTGCTGGTGTGATCTTGGGTCAGTCATTTCTTTCAGAGCTGTTTTCTCAGGAGCAGTCCTCAAGAGAGCTTTCTCAGCCCCACCTCCCTCACAGGGTGTCTGTTGTGGGGAGGGGGAAGGGAAAGGAGATTGTAAGCTGCTCTGAGACTCCTTCAGGTAGAGAAGGGCAAGGTATAAATCTCTTCCTCTTCCTCCCCCCTCATTGTCGTCTTCTTCTTCTTCTTCTTCTTCTTCCAGAGTGACTGGCCCAAAGTTGGCTTTGTGGGAGAGCTGCGATTTGAACCTTGGGCTCTCCAGTTCTGTTCTCTCCCTCTGCCAAGTGCTGACTTTCACTCAGAGGCTGAACCCTACAGAGTAATGCAGAGATCCCATAAAAATAGAAATGGATGAACCCTAGCATTGCCAACTCCAGGTTTGGAATTCCTGGAGATTTGAGGATGGAGCTTGGAGAAGTGAGGTGTGGGGAGGGGAGGGGCCTCTGCAGAGTACGATGCCACGGAGTCCACCCTCCAAAGCAGCTGTTTTCTCCAGGAGAACTGATCTCTGTAGTATGGAGATCATTCGTAATTCTTGGAGACCTCCACTTGAACCCACCTGGAGGTTGGCAAACCTATCTTCCTGGTTCTTGCCTTGATTTAGGTTTACTGGACCTAGATTTCCCCACTGAAACCCCACAGATGCTTTTCAATCTGTCCTGGATTCCAGGCACTTCCCATCCCCCCATGTTACCATCTGACCACAACCTGGAAAGCTCTTAAAGAGGACAGGTGGACATGGGAAGACATGGGAAGTCGGGGGGGGGGGGGACAGGGCTGAGGAATCAGGCTGGCGCAGTAGCCCCCCCCCCCACCAGATTTGGCAATCATCTCTTAGATCCCCAGAGTCATAAGCCACGATCGGGGACAGAAAGTCCTTGGTCAGCACAGAAAAGGGCAGCAATAGAGGGAGATGGTCCACAGTGGCTGCTAGCTGCAATGAGGGTTGCCAACCTCCAGGTGGCACCTGGAGATCTCCTGCTATTACAATTGATCTCAAGACCACCAAGGTCCGTTCCCCTGAAGAAAAAGGCTGCTCTAGAGGGTGGGCTCTTCTTATACTTTGTTTAAAGAGGCTGGAGACCAGTAACTGGGGCCCCGACCTCTGATAGGTCAGCCCTGCATTATGGTCACTCTTCTCTGGGTGGCAGTGCGGTCCCACATTCATCACCAGAACAGGAAGAGTCTGCTCCAAAGTCTGGGCTCTGCCCGATCCTGATGTATCTTCAGTTCTGCACCTGGTCTTGCTACAGCTGGGCGTGATTATTTCTTTCTTTTCTCTCTTCCCAGTGGGGACCCAAAGCAGCTTCCTTCTCTGCTCCTCCATTTTATCCTCACAACAACCCTGCAAGGTAGGTTGGGCTGAGAGTATGTGACTGGCCCAAAGTCACCCAGTGAGCTTCCATAGCACAGATGGGGACTCAAAGTTGGGTCTCCCAAATCCTAGCCCAGCACTCTAACCTGGCTGATTCTACTACATCACAGACTTGGTTTTACCAGCTCCTAGACCTCGGGTTGCCAGGTCTGACTCAGGAAATACCTGAGGACTTTGGGGGGTGGAGCCAGGAGACTTGGGGGTGGTGCCTAGCAAGTATGTGACATTACTTTTTTGATTTCATGTCCTGTGATGTCACTTCCTGATCGAAGGTCAAGTGATGTCACTTCCCCAGCTCCACCCCTTCTGATGATGTCACCTCACATTACACTAAAACCCCACCCCTTCCTGTGATGTCACTTTCAGGGCACTCCCCCAAACCCGCCTCTTCCTTTGAAGAAACTTCCTTCTTTCAAAATTCAAATTTAAATTCACTGTCATATATCATCTCCCAGAGCCCAGCAAGAGTCTGGCTTTGCTGTGCAGTCACGGAGGCCTTCTGCGACCGGAGAGGTTGTGGGAGGGTGAGGGAAGCTTTTGGGAAGTTCCAAGGATCAGTTTTACAGCCAAAGCCGGAGTCAAGTCTACACACCAGGGACAGTGTGAGGTGGTTGTCAGAGCTGCCATGCTCCATAAGAAGCCTTTGGATGGGGACCGGGTGGGGGAGCTTTTTGACTTATTTAGAAAAAAACCTCCCTTAGATCTTGGGTATGAGCCAAAGGCCAAAAGCTGGGGAGGTGCAACCAAAGCATGGAAACCCTCCTTGCTGATTTTCACAAAGCAATCAATTTGTAATTAATGGCATTCCAGGAGCTCCGTATTTGCAGCCAGGGGGAAATCAATGGAGAGGAATGTGACAAAATGGAAAATACTATAAAGCTTTAATCAGTCATCTTCTATCTGAGCATTATTAGGTTCTATGTGCGCAGTCCACGTTTCGGGAGAAGGCGGAAGTCAGCCGGCCCTTCGTCCTGGGCTGCTGGTCCCCCACCCCCCTCTCAACCCTAGACTGGCTGACGCATTACAATTGTACTCCTTAAGAGCTGCCTTAAGAGCTGCCGCAGAGTGAGTGGGGATCAGGACATACTTGGAAATCAAGAAGAGCCCCATCTGTGCCCTGAAAAGATGCTATTCTGGAGTAATAGACTCCGGCCTCATGTGCCATGGAAGTCGGCTTGCAGGATCTCCCCCCCTCCCCCGTTGCCACCCCTTCACATATTTTTCTATTTTTTTTTTTACCATTTGGATTCAGTCATTTGTTTTATTTGTTTGTTTGTTTGTTTAAATTTTTATCCCGCCCTCCCGGCTCAGGCTGGCTCAGGGAGGCTTACAACTGATAAAATTCAACAGTACAGATAACACAATAACAACCAATATAAATACGATCTTAAAACAAGGCTCCAAAGTGTTTAAAAATCTGCTACCACAAACACCATTGGTGGAACTGTAGGCATATGAATAAAGTTTGGACAGAAATGGCAAACCGAATTAAGACTATCACAGGTTTCGAAATACCTGTTTCGTTAGAGTCATGGGTACTAAATTATTGGCCCGATTTACCAGTTAGAAACTCTGTTATGGAACTGATCGTCTTCTTATTAGCTGCCGCTCTCTCAACAATTGCTTCAGAGTGGAA
The DNA here is from genome assembly GCA_029233225.1 of Lepidodactylus listeri. Lineage (NCBI taxonomy): Eukaryota > Metazoa > Chordata > Lepidosauria > Squamata > Gekkonidae > Lepidodactylus > Lepidodactylus listeri. The sequence goes on along the minus strand of JARCFY010000014.1, from coordinate 71,407,336 downwards.
AGATCGTACTCCCTCGTCAATATTGGTCTGGCATGAAAAAAAAAATAGGGAACAGTACATAATGGTGGAAACCACAGACGGTATCTCTTATTCTGGCACTCCTAATTACCAATCCACATCTGTAGCCCCTGGTTTCCCTGTTTTACAGTATTTACTGAAACAAGAGGTAATCCCTGCAAATCCTCTTTATCAAAAAATTGTTTATTTTTAATTTGTTTGAAAAGATAAGGTAGGCAATTTTATGTTAAATTATGGTGTTGATCGGACACTGTCATGCTGTGCTTTTGGATGTGTTCATCGAAAGTTCATCTTTATCATGGAGCTAGTGGTCTCCAAACTTGTTTGCAGCATTGGTTTTTATCTGTTATTAATGTTCATTCAATAAAATATATTTTTTTTTAAAAAAAACCCTGCCACCAGCCACAAAATGCACAGCTTGAGGAGGGGGAGGGATGTTGAGTATCGATAGAATATCCGTACAGTTCAAAAGGCCAGGTCTTCCACATTGGTGTTACTTCTGAAGATTCTCTCCCATTCTTTCAAATGTCATGAATACGGATGGGTACAACCTCCCAAGTCTGGCTTGGGGGACCACGAGTCCAGGCTGAGCAAGTGCAGACAACTCGTTGTTTTTTTTTAAATTTGTGGTGTTTTAACCACCACCTCCCTGTGTATTTTAAAATCTTTTTGCATTTTTCTGCAAGCCTGGGGAGTACCCCAAGTGTGTAGAAAAATTTATTTACCCTCCATGCGCCCCAGATCGTTGGAAATAAGTAGCTGCACACAGAGGAACCCTTTGCTATTAGCAGGGGTCGTTTCGTAGAAAAAGAGGCGCAGGAGCTCATTAGCATAACTCTTTAGCATAACTGATTTGCATATGCTGCACCACCTGACATCACCGGGAGTATGTCAGAAGGCAGCATATGCAAGAAAGAAGAGAGAGAGAGAAAGAGAGAAAGAGAGAGAGAGAGACAGAGAGAGAGAGAGAGAGAGAGAGAGAGAGAGAAAGAAAGAAAGAAAGAAAGAAAGAAAGAAAGAAAGAAAGAAAGAAAGAAAGAAAGAAAGAAAGAAAGAAAGAAAGAAAGAAAGAAAGAAAGAAAGAAAGAAAACTAACTGGCAGAGGGACAGCTACTAATCCAAGCCTCAGAAATACCACTGTTCTGGGAGGATAGCTTCAGTGGTGGCGGAAGCCTTCAGAGGAACAAGGCTGGTCCGAGGAACAAGGTCCGAGGAACAAGGCTGGTCCGAGGAACAAGGACCTTTCCAGGGGACGGCTGGTCTGAGGAACAAGGACCTTTCCAGGGGACGGGGTCATTTTGCTACAGCCATGACACAAGCAGGCATTCCCCCGTGGGGGGGGGGCTGGCACCAACTCCCGGAGCTGCGCTCTCCTGAGCTCCTGCTCGAAAGGACCCCTGGCTATTAGTATATAGACAAGAAGCAAGGACCCGTGATACTCACGGGGGTAGGGCTGCCAAGTCAGCCCGGGGGGCGGGGGATCCCCCTCTATAGGGGTTCCCGATCCGCTGGCCGGCATTCGGCCGGCGGGGGGAACCCCACCCCCGAAGTCGTCCAGGCTGGACGACTTCCCCAGCGTAGTGACGTCACCCGGAAGTGACGTCACCACATTGGAGACGTTGCCAGGGCGACGCTCTGGCATTGCCCTGGCAACACCCCCAACGTGGTGATGTCACTTCCAGGTGATGTCACTGGGCGCGCACGCTTTGCGCGCGCCCCAGGCAGGCTCCAGGCAGCTCCCGGACGGTGAAGGACTCCCCCCCCCGCCAGTCCGTGAGTACGACTTGGCAGCCCTACATGGGGGGGAGTATTCCCCGCAGCTCCCGAGGGCCTGGCCCACTGAAGCAGCAGGAGCCCCGCATGAAGGAAGAGGAGGAGGCAGCCACAGGCGAGCTGAGCAGGTGGGGCCACCCAGCCTGCCAAGGCTTCCCCCCCAACATCAGCATGGCAGTGAGCCCTGCACACCTTCCAGCCACCGGGCCCGCCAAGGCTCCCCCCCACAATGTCAGGAGTGCCTCTGAAGACCTGCCTCCCGTGGACCTAAGTGCGGTGGAGGATCAGTCCCCAGCTCCAGAGGAGCCTCCACCTGAACCAGAGGAGGCTCAGGCAAGCACCTCTCAGGGCGTTACCCCAGCACCAGCAGCAGCTGAGCCACAGCCAAGCTCAAGCCCACCTGATTCACCTCCTCGGGTGGAACGGCTAAGGTCACGATCCAGGCAAGACTTGGCTGCTAGGAGAAAAGAGGCACGCATGCGTAGTCACAGATCACTCAGCCCTGAGTTTTAGAGGGAGCTGGGACCTCACTGCCAGCTGCTAACAAGCACAGGAAGCGGCTGGGTATTTAGGCACAGCACAAAGACCAACAACTTCTGCTAGCAACAAGTCATTCTGGCTAAGCTCTGCATCCGCTCAGCTTGCATCAGCTAAACCTGATTCTGGACCTTCTGGCTTGTGACTCTGGCTCTGTCTGACTTCAGCTTGAATCTGGACCCTCTGGCTCGTGACTTCGGCTCTGTTGGACTTCGGCTTTTGGTTGACTCCTTAGACTGGTTTGCTTGTGAGTTTCCCTCTCTGACCTCGGCTTGGACTGACTGTTTTCAGCTTGTGTTTTGGATTTAGTAATTCGTTCCTGATTTGGCTTGACCTTGGATTGTCTCGGACTTCGACTTGGCTCCTGACCTACTGGCACCCAGCCCGTGACAAACAACACCAGCGATGACAGCGAGCCCAGCCCCCAGTGCCCAGTGGAAAGTGCATTCTCTGCGCATGCGTAGGGAATGCTCTTTTACTTTCGGGGGGATTTAAGTATCCCCTGTATGTTTTTTTTAATCATGTCAGATTTTCCTGCACACCTGGGGAGTGCCCCAAGTGTACAGGAATATCTGTTGACCCTCCACGCCCCCTAGATCTGCAGAAATAAGTACCCGCACATAGGGGCATGTTGGGAATTAGATACATAGATAATTGGAAGGGCTCAATAGCTGTATTTGACTAGGTCTCCATGAGTCGGTTATACATGAACCCCCACCTCTCATCTTCTCACGAAAGGTCTGGTACATCCCTGCCTCGGCTGCCTTTCCCCAAAGGACTTGTCAGCTCCATTGCAATGATGGGGAAAGATTAAGAAAATGAACTGGGGGGGGGGGTCAATAAAGTGAGCGTTTGCCCAGGAAATAATGATCCCCGTGTGTTATCGACTCCCGGCCAGGGCCCGGAGCTTGCCGCTCATCTCCCTGTACCCTTCTTGCCGCTGTCTTCCTTTGAAAATAACAAGGCAAGATGTTGACAGATTGCTACAGAGGGAAATGCTTTAAGCTGTCAGTTGACAGGACTTAAAATTAATTTGATTGTGCGGGATTTATTTTTTAGATGAAAACGGAAATTTCACTCTGTGGGCTAGCGCCAGGAACCGAGCGAGAAAATGCAGAGCCGGATGCTGGTTTCTCCTCGAAGGAGCAGAAAGGGAGAGAAAGAATGGGGGGAAAAGAACAAAAAATGATACAGGGTGGATCGATGGCTAAAGCAGACATTCGCAAATGCCACGGTGGGGCTGCAGCATTCATCCTGGTATAGATTTTCCCCACATCCCGTGGGGCCGAGAAGCATCTCAGCAGGAAAATTCTATGAGGCCACTACGTATGGCTGATGGACTTGCTTTCTTCTAGTACTTGGAGAGGAATTTTAGATTGCAGAAGATTCTTTATTAGGCTGGAACCCCCAAAAGCTATTTTTGGTGGGCCCAAAGTATTGTGTAGTTTTGTTCCTGGACTGGGACCCAGGGGAGAGGTATCCAGCAGAACCCATAACATTGGCAAGAATGAACATTCTTCTCTTGGCAGTTTTGGAGGGCAGATGTATCATACTCTAATAGAACATACAGATGCTCATACGATAAAATTGAAACCGTTGAGCATATGATTATGACGTGCCCCATATTCAACGAGTTGAGAGCTAACTTAGTCACCCCTTTACTTAAATATATGGAATTACTAAATGTGCGAGCCAGGGGTGATGGCTACTATCACATACAAATGATCTTGTCACCCTCTCAGTGGCAAAATTCATAGGCACAATAATCAAATATAAGAGAAATAACACTGAGTAAGGTTTTTTTTTTTTTAAATTGGTTCTATGGGCAGTACTAGCTAGCTTATCACATAGCAACTTATCACACCAGTGTCTCCTCCTCCACTCTGTTCTGACCACAACAGCCCTGTGAGGTAGATTAGAATGGATAAAAGGAAGTCCTTCTTCACCCAAAGAGTGATTAACACAAGGGATTCCCTGCCACAGGAGGTGGTGGCGGCTACAAGCATGGACGGCTTCAAGCAGCAATTAGATGGAGCAGAGGTCCATCAGTGGCTATTAGCCACAAGGTATACATAGGAACTCTCGGTCTGGGGCAAGTGATGCTCTGTATTCTCGGTGCTTGGGTGGGCAACAGTGGAAGGGCTTCTAGTGTCCTGCCCCCACTGCTGGACCTCCTGGTGGCACCTGGTATTTTTGGCCACTGTGTGACACAGAGGGTTGGACTGGAAGGGCCATTGGCCTGATCCAACATTGGCTTCTCTTATGTTCTTATGTTCCTGGGAAATCCAATGGTCCGTTCTCCCTCTGAGGCGGAGGACATCTTGGTAAGGCTGAGACTCACCCACCAAGATGTCCTCCTTTCCTCAGAAGAGAAGGACCCTTCATAGTAAGCATCCAATGGTCCATTCCTTCAGCCTGTACTACTAGGGAACCTTTAGAATAACACTGTGTTTAGTATGACATTGGATCTTATGCTGTGTCCTTTTATTGTTACCGTTGTTACTTTTATTTTATTTACTGCTGCTTACTGTATTTTGCTACTCTATTTATTTATTGTTTTATTGTTCCAAATGGTTTCGTGACCCTCAGTTACGAGGTGGGGGATAGAAAAGCCTTAAACAAAGTAATGCATTCCAGACCTCTGATTTGCAGCTTCTTTTAATACAGCCCAGGATAACAAGAGACCCCGTCATAATCTCATCAATTAGGAGTTTTATGAACAAGAGCTGTAAACAATATTGTTTCGACAGCGATCAATCCCACTTCTGTGGCTCTTAAACCAGACATTATTCACCCGAGAGCAATCTTCTTAATGCGAGGAAGCTTCATAAATTATCTAGCCTGCTCCGTCACGGCAAAATCTTTTTCCCAATTAAAAAAACCTCACAAAAACAATAGGGTCCAATAAGCTTACGGCTCCTGAAAGTCATGTATTCGAAGTTGCAGCATTGGGGTCTTTAAAACAGTTATGCCAAAATTTAATTTAAAAAAGTGATTTGCAGGCCTGCTTAAGAATTAAACTTTTAATATTTTACAGGTACTATTTTTAAATCCATAATCTTAAACAGAAGCCCATAAAATCCACTGCATAATGTCATCCCCCCCCCCACAACTGCTTGAGATTTCAGGTCCATGTGGTTCATGGCATGCAAGGGGTGGGAATCCCAATCCCACCCAAATCCCACCCCAATCCCACCCCAACTTCTATTGCTTTTCATGAGGGTTCTGCATACATACACATGAAGAGGAAGAGGAAGAAGAAGAGATTGGATTTATACCTTGCCCATCACTTGGAGTCTCCAAGTGTCTTACAATTTCCTTCCCTTCCTCTCTCCACAACAGACATTCTGTGAGGTAGGTGGGCTGAGAGAGCTCTTTCAAGGACTGCTCTTGAGAGAACAGCTCTGAGGGAACTGATGACTGACCCAAGGTCACCCAGCTGGCTGCATGTGCGGGGAGAGCAGCCTAGAAATTGAATTAATTAATTAATTAATTAAATAATGTGGAGGAATGGGGAAGCAAACCCAGTTCTCCAGATTAGAGTCCACCGCTCTTAACCACTACATCATATTGGCCTTATACTGGATCAGACCACTGGTCCATTAAAGTCAGTACTGTTTAATCAGACTGGCTGCAGCTCCTCAGAGTATCAAGCTGAGGTCTTTCACATCACCTGCTGCTTGATCCTTCTACCTGGAGATGATGGGGATTGAACCAAGCAGATGCTCTACCTCTGAGCCACAGTCACTCTTGTTGTGTATGACAAGACATGTCCCACTGTTATTTCTGCTCACACAGGTCTTCCAGATCTTTCCCAGTTTCAAAAGCAGAAGTTTCACCACCATTTCTGGAGGAAGATTCAAATGGAATGTGGAGATTCTCCTCCAGGTGATTTTGAGACAAGCCATAGCAATGTTGATACAGCATGAAATTTTTTTCAGTGAAGGGTTTGCAAATCCTTAAGTTGCCAGTGGCATTCAACACACATGAAATTTGGAGTGGATTCGTCTGTTTCTCCTCCGGCAAAATACTGGAGTAATTCCAAAGGGGGAAGCTAAAGGTAAAACCTGTCAGTGGAAAGGCGGAAGAGGTTAAAGGCCCTTCATGAAATGTTTGTGTAGCCACTCCAGGACTTCCATTTTTCCTAAACTCTATGGTTCCTCCAGGGCAACTGATCTCTTTGTAACATTGTAACTCTGGAATGCCAAACCTCACCTTGAAGTTGGCAACCGTACAGGTTGTTGATCAGTCTCCCACTTCCGAAGTGTAGAAATGTCTGAGGTTCTCTGGCAAGTAGAGGAAGCAGACTGCCAGAGAAGCAGGCTCTCCTGTCTCCTTCAGGCTCCCCTTGTGACTGGCCAAATGAGGCCCTTGCACAGGGATGCCAACCTCCAAGTGGGGCCTGGAGATCTCCTGGGATTACAGCTGATCGCCAGAGTACAGATATCAGTTCTTCTGCAGAAAATGGCAGCCTTGAAGGGTGGACGGTATGGCATGATACCCTTTTGAGGTCCCTCTCTTCCCCAAAGCCCACCCTCCCAAGCTCCACCCCCAAATCTCCAGGAATGTCCCAGCTAGGGTTAACAAGTCCCCCTTGGCCACCAGTGGCAGGTGGGGGCCAACCCAGAGTGGGCAACCCAGTCTTTGCAATGCCGGAGGTGTTTTCTCTAGCTCCTTTCATACCTACCAACACCTGCAGGGCTGAAAGAAGAAGAAGAAGAGATTGGATTTATACCCCGCTCTTCACTACCCAAGGGAGTCTCAGAGCGGCTTACAAACTCCAGTCCATTCCCCTCCCCACAATAAATACCCTGTGGGGTAGGTGGGGCTGAGAGAGCTCTGAGAACAGCTGTGGCAGAACTATGGCTTGCCCAAGGTCGTCCAGCAGGTGCAAGTGGAGAAGTGGGGAATCAAACCCGGCTCTCCCAGATTAGAGTCTGCGCACTTAACCACTACGCCAAACTGGCTTAACCACTACACCAAAAAGGCATGGAAGATAGTGGCCCACCCCGCTGCAGCAGAGCTCCCATCAGTCAGGGCTCAACAAGGGATCCTGCTGTTGGAATGAGTGACTCAGCATGCCTGGACATGGGGTGGGGGGGTGCTACATCACTCCCAGTGTGTATGGGTGTTATCTTCTTGAATGGGAGGCCTCTCTTTGTCTTAATCTGGGGGCTGCCCTCTGACCTCTCCTCTCACTCTCTCTCGCTTTGTCCTCTCACACTCTGCACATGGCCTTCCATGGAGACACATGTCTCTGTAGAAGAAGAAGAAGAAGAAGAAGAAGAAAAAGAAGAGATTGGGACCAATTCCCCACAAGCAGCTGTGCCACCCTCGCTCTTCCATTTCCCCCAGATGCATTGGTCAATTTCACACTCTTTGTAGCATGGCCGCACTTTGACCCACATCTCTCCCTGATTTCCACCGCGTCTTCTCGGTCCTTGCTTTATGAGATTGAGAAAACACGGGGGAAATCAGAGGGAGATGTGGGTCAAAGTGTGGCCATGCAGGGAAGAGTGTGAAATTGACCAATGCAGTTGGGGGAAATGGAAGAGCGAGAGTGGCACAGCTGCTTGTGGGGAACTGGTCTGGATTTATAGTCCGCTCTTCAGTACCCGAAGGAGTCTCAGAGCAGCTTACAATCTCCTTTCCCTTCCCCTCCCCACAACAGACACCCTGGGAGGTGGGTGGAGCTGAGAGAGCTCTTTGGAGGACTGCTCTTGAGAGAACAGCTCCGAGAGAACTTTGACTGACCCAAAGTCACAGCAGCAGCTGCATGTGGAGGAGTGGGGAATCAAACCCAGTTCCCCCAGATTAGAGTCTGCCACTCTTAACCACTACACCAAACTGCAGGTCTCTCCTGTAGACACAATGCCCTCATACTTCCACACACGTGATGCCGGACAAGCTGGCCATCTGAGATAGGGAAAATATTTGTTAGAGTTTACCTTTTTTTGCAATATACTTCTTGGGAGATTTTTTTTTTTTTACTGCACTCAGGATCGTGCTTCTATGACTGGGTAAAACTCTGCTACTTGAGGGCTCATGGGCTTGCCAACTTCAAGTTGGGAAATTCCTGGAGTTTTTTTTGGGGGGGGGGGTGATTGGGGAGGGTAGAGTTTGGGGAGGGGAAAGACCTCAACAGGGTATAATGCCATAGAGCAGGGGTGGGCAAATTGCGGCCCGGGGGCCACATGCGGCCCACCACAGAGTTTTTTGCAGCCCGCCAAGACAGTCAGCCACGTGGTTTCTCAACAAGCAATCTCACTCCTGATTTCAAAAAAATTGTAGAAAAGTGTGATAGGGTACATTTGTCTCATTAAACTGATTCTAAAATTACATGTGCTTGCAGCTATAGATGATATGAAATTAGCGCAATAAATATATTGAATAAAACTACTACTGTTTTATTTAATTTATATTTATTGATTTTTATGATACAATTTATACCTTTTCTGAAATGCAAAGTTAACTAATGAATGCGATCATGTTAAAAGGTGCGGCCCTCCGCTAACCTCCACTCCCACAAAGTGGCCCCCGAGCCAAAACAATTGCCCACCCCTGCCATAGAGTCCTCCCTCCAACGCAGCCATTCTGTCCAGGGGAACTGATCTTTGTCATTTGGAGATCTGTCGTAATTTCAGGAGATCTCCAGGGCCCACCTGGAGGCTGGCAACCTTCTGTCTATCTCACTCCATTATATTGGCCACAATCAAGGAGGGAGATGGGGACCCCCTGCCCCGTATCTGTAGCCCCTAAATACATGCAGCCATCCTGCTTGTGGTTCCTGACTTTCAGTTTGGAGTCACACTTAACTACAACACCAAACTGGCTCTCCAGTTTGGTGTGGGGGTTAAATGCACGGACTCTAATCTGGGAGAACCGGGTTTGATTCCCCACTCCTCCACTTGCACCTGCTGGATGACCTTAGGCAAGCCGTAGTTCTGTTCTTGAAAGAGCAGTTTCTGTCAGAGCTCTCTCAGGACCACCTACCTCACAGGGTGTCTGTTGTGGGGAGGGGAGAGGAAGGGAAAGGAGTTTGTAAGCCGCTCTGAGACTCGGAGTGAAGGGTGGGGTACAAATACAATCTCCTCCTTCTCCTCTTCTCCTCCTCCTCCTTCTCTTCCTCCTCCTTGAGCTGAATTTTCAAAAAAAAAATAGAGGGCATACACAACTTGGGCCTCAGCATCCAACTGTTACCACGAATTTTAACTTGGAACTGAATCAGTGTCCCCCAGTCCCTGTCGAAGCTGGAGGATTCTGGATCTAATAATATAGGAGCAAGGCATGTCAATTCTTTAGAGCAAGCTCCCAGGGAGGACCAGAATGAGAGGGAGGTGGACATGCCGTCGCTCTGTGAAATTCTCTAAAAAGAAAACTTTCCCAGCGACTCTGTCAGAAGCATTATCTCTGTCGCTGCCTTCATACGCTTAACTCAAATAAACATGAGTGACATTTGGTTGTATTGCTCACAGCCACTTCTATCGCCTCCCCCTTCCCACGGAACTGTCTTTTTTTGACAGAGCGTCTCCCTCAGCTAAAAGCTATCTTTTAAGATAATTTTTTTTAAGTTAGTGGAAATGCTTCACTCCTTTCTTAGCTAATGGCTCCTTTCTTCTCCCCGGTTCCTGTGCACAGTTAAAGGGAAATACAGACAGTTCTGATGCTCCAAGTCCTCTGATGTTGGAGCTTTACACAGGGTACAGCGGAACTTTAGGTTGTCAACAACCTGGATTTAAAACTTCTTTCCTCTTTAAACAGAGGCATAATGTGAGGAAATGGGCTAGGGTTGCTAGACCCCCTGGTTGAGGCGGCAGTCCCCCACCCTCAAGCCCCACCACCCCACCACTGATGAGAGAAGAGGAGATTGGATTTATACCCCGCCCTTCACTACCCAAAGGAGTCTCAGAGTGGCTTACAATCCCCTTTCTCTTCCCCTCCCCACAACGGACACTCTGTGAGGTAAGTGAGGCTGAGAGAGCTCTTTCAAGGACTGCTCTTGAGAGGACAACTCTGAGAGAACTTGTGACTGACCCAAGGTCTCACCAGCAGCTGCCTGTGGAGGAGTGGGGAATCGAACCTGGTTCTCCCAGATTACAGTCCACACTCCTAGCCACTACACCAAACTGGCTCTGGTTGGCGGGGTGGGGGGCTTATCCAGAAAAAGAGTAAGGCCCAATTAATGTTGCAGCAATGTGTCTACGTCACTTTCGACAAGATCCAGAAGGGACGTCATCACATTGGAGACATCAGGGTGATGGACTGATATTTGGGCAAAAACTCTATGGTAGAAGCCAAAGTTACCATAGAGTTTTTGCCCAAATACCAGTCCGTCACCAAGCTGTCTCCAATGTGATGGCATCATGGGTCTTGTCAGAAGTGACACAGACACGTTGCTGCAACATTGGCGGGGCTGCCCTCCTGCTCCGGGTAAGTCCCCCCCCATCCCCTGCCAGTTGCTAGGAGGGACCCAGAGGTGATGTAGGCACTTCAGGGATATCAGGGCGATGCTCTGGTTTTGGGGCAAAACTCTATGGTTGAAGCTAATTGTACCATAGAGTCATTGCCCAAAAATCAGAGTGTCACCCTGACATGTCTCCCTCACTTCTGGGTCATCCTGGAAGTCACGTGGGCACATCGCTGAAACATCGGGTCCAACTCCCTGCTCCCAGTAAGCCCACTCCCCATCTGGCAACCCTAAAGGGATGGGAGATGCCCAAGGGTTTGCCCTCCAAAGCTGCCATTTCTCCAGGGGGAAGCAATCTCCGTCGTCTGGAGATCAACTGTGATTCAGGAACTGTCCAGGCCGCACCTGGAGGTTGGTAACCATATATGAGACAGGTTTTCAAGGCCAATGCGCGTCTGCCTGGGAAGGTGGCCTGTCCTGAGAGAGGGCCTTGGCCTGATTCATACTCTTCATCCAACTGTTGTGTTCGCTTTGTGACGCAGCCTGCCTTTCCAGGTCTGTGGCGTCGTGTGGGCTGTTGTTGCTCGTGGCTCATTTGGAGCAAATTAACAAACCAGCAAACAGAGCAGAACCTTCTCCGGGTTTCATCAGCAAGCCTCGGAAAATTAAGAGCAGGAAGGAGAGGAGAGGAGAGGGAAATGAACCTTGACTTCGCCACCCTAATGGAATGACACCGTGGATTATTTCTCTGATCCCATTAAGGGTACAAATGTGTTTCCTAAACAGATATTGTAAGGTGGTTGCTTTTTTTTTAATCACTCACTTTCCACTGGGTTTTTTTTTTTTTTTTTTGGAACAAGTTGCTTATGATACATTTTGGTACCAGACTCCGTTGTCGAAAGGCTTTCCCGGCATTGGCAACGGTGCGATGAGGAAAGCTTTGGCTGCTAGATAACTCAGGCAAAGGTGCCTTGGTAGGAAAAAAAGTTGGCTTCCCAGTTTTTGCAGCAGGGCTTCAACTGATTCGCTTTAAGCAATCCTCCCCCCCCCCCCCCTGCACAATGCGGTTACCAACTCTGGCCTGGGAAATACCTGGAGATATGGAATTGGTGCCTGTGGACTTGCAGGGTTGCCAGGTTCCCCTTGACAACTAACTGGCGGGGGGGGGGGGCGGGGGGGGGGAGAGGTCTTACCAGCAGTGAGAAAGGCCTAGCAATGGAAAAGGGGTTCGAGTGATGTTGCTGGCAACACATGATATCACTTCTATCATTGCATCACGGGCAATGTGGGGACACTCTGGAATTTTGGCAAAACTCTATGATAAAAGCTGTTTTTACCATAGAGGTTTTGCCCAAATACCAGAGTGTCCCCCCATTGCCAACAATGCAATGACGTTGTTGTGCACACCAGAAGTGATGTCTCCACATAGCTAGCAGAGTCGCCAGGTCCCCCCCCCCCGGCCACTGGCAGTGGATGGGGGGTAGGGTTGCCAGATCCAGGTAGGGAGAGTCCTGGAGATTTGTGGGATGGAGCCTGAGGAGAACAGGGACCTCAGTGGGGTCCAAAGCCACAGAGTCCACTCTCCAAAGCAGCCATTTTCTCCACAGGAACTGATCTCCATAGTCTGGAGATGAGCTGTAATTCCGGGGGATCCCCAGGTCCCGCCTGGAGGCTGGCATCCCTAATTGACTGCTCTTTGCTTAAGGACAATTCTACTGAGGACGCTTTGGCTATTCAGTCTTTGGAAGGCTCTTTCTGGACCAGAAATTATCAGTGAAATATCACTTGGCAGGTGATTGCATCTTTGGAGGCCCCATTTATACTTTTGTGCTGTGCCCAGTGGTTTCACTTTGGAACAATTCTTTTCTGGTCCATCTTGCATCTATATTGTATAATTGTACGATTGTACTGTAATATCATTTAAGCCAGTATGTTCCTCACTGTGTTTGACTTCTGAAGAAGGCCTATACAAGCCGAAACGCGTCAGGTCAAGTCTATTAGCCCTTGTGTGTTAGAATCAGTTATTTTTACATGAGGTGTGATCGGGCCCCTATATATTTTATATATTTGTTAATAAATACATGTATCTTTTTATACCCTATAGATTAAGCTTTTATTGTTGGCCCTCTGTTCTACTTGGCTAACCTTTTCATGTTCTGGATCCAAGTTTTAGGTTCAGTCCCACCCCCTTATCCCTAATTGCTAGCCACATCGCTGAGATTTTACCTCGCCCTCCCAGCCATGGCCAGCTCAGAGATGCCACACTAGGCCTCCGTTGCTATTGGTAAGACCCCCCCCCCGACATCCAGCTGATTGGCAGTGGGGAGTGACACCCAGTTGGGGCCTGGTAGCCCCATGTGAAGGGTGAGTTTGGGATTTCACCTAGGATCTAGGGCAGGGGTGTCGAACTCATTTGTTGTGCGGGCCAGATCTGACATAAATGAGACCTTGTTGGGCTGGACCATGTGTGTCATGAAATGTAATGCCAGGTAGCGGAGATATAAACTTTATAAAGGACACAAACACAAAGGTTTGGTATTTTTACTTAAAATAAAAACATGCTTAAAACATCTGCACACTTGCAATATTTTGTTTATTTAACAGTCTCTGATACCTGACACCTCTTGCTCTGAATTCTTGCATCAAAATGTCGGTGCTGTTGCAATCTTGAGCATACCGTTCAGGTGTGTCTCTGTAAGCTGCAAACCTACGATGACGCAGCAGCAGCAGAACTGGAAGAAGAAGTAGAAGACAGCCAGTTCCACTGAGGGCCTGAGAGAAGCCCTCCGGGGGCCTGGTCCGGTCCCTGGGGTCCCATGTTTGACACCCCTGCTCTATGGTATACCATAGAGCAGGGGTGTAGAACTCATTTGTTACGAGGGCCAGATCTGACATAAATGAGACTTTGTAGGGCCGGGCCATGTGTGTCATAAAATGCAATGCCAGGTAGCAGAGATATAAACTTTATAAAGGACACAAACACAAAGGGTTCTTTTTTCCCCTTAAAATGTTTAAAACATGCTTAAAACATCAGCACTCTTGCAAAGTTTTGTTTCTTTAAGAGTCTCTGCTAACTGACACCTCTTGCTCTGAATTATTGCATCAAAGTGTCTGTGCTGTTGCAATCTTGAGCATGCCATTCAGCATGTGTATCTGTCAGCTGCAAACCTATTTTTGATTTATTGACATTCACCACAGAAATCTCACGCTCAGAGTTCTGAGTCTAGGACCCAGGGGAAAACATGAAATGGCTGAGCGATTGAGAGAGTCTGGCGAAGCAAGCAATGATGCAGCAGCAGCAACATGAAGTATAAGACAGCCAGTTCCAGTGTGGGCCTGATAGAAGCCCTCCGGGGGCCTGATCCGGCCCCCGGGTTGCGTGTTTGACACCCATGTCATAGAGTTTGCCCTCTGAAGTTGCCATTTCTCCAGGGGGAATCGACCTCTGTCACCTGGAGATCAGCTGCAGTTTGGAGAGAACTCCAGGCTTCATGTCGAGGCTGGAAACTCTCCTGCACAATGTCTGTTCCCATTTTCACAGGAAGAGAATGAGTCCGGCTGGTTGGGGGAAAGCGAGGGCCCTTGGTTGCTTACCTGGACGAGCGGTATGGGAGTGTGACTCCCGGGGAAGGGATGTAATTGATGGGGCCCCGCAGTGAACGTCCCTGGGAATATGAGCCGTGTTTATTGTTGTCGTTATAACTGCCTGTCACTTCGCCGGGCCTTGTATAAAATTTATACACTCTTAATTTAATTTTTATTATGCAGTTAATCTCCAAGAAGAATTAAAAAAAAAAGTGGCAGAGCCAAAGTCTTCTATTTCATTTGTTTAATGATGCGCTTCAAAGGGGAGTGTGAGAGCGGCCTAATAATTTATTGGAGCCCTCCAAGTTATATTTGAGGGCGTCTGGCAGTGTCAACCAAATAACACGTCCAGAAATGCCACGCTATCATTTCTTCCCCCTTGCAAAGGAAGGAAAGAATTTGGTTCCCTCATCAGAAATGCTGGTGCTGCCCAGGGAGTGCCCAGAGTTGCCAGCTCTGGGTTGAGAAATACCTGGAGAGGTTGGGGGTGGAGTCTGAGGAGGGCGGGGTTTAGGGAGGGGAGGGACTTCAGTGAGGTATAATGCCATAGACTCCACCTTCCAAGTGGCTGTTTCCTCCAGGGGAACTGCTCTATGTCTCCTGGAGAAAAGTTGTAATCCCAGGAGCTCTCCAGCCACCACCTGGAGGTGGCAACCCTAGTGCCCACCATGCTATCTATCTATTTATTTATTTAATTCAATTTCTAGGCCGCTCTCCCCGCACAGCAAGCTCAGAAGCAGGCTCTGCTGTGCTAGAGGAGGAGGAGGAACTATTTCTTAAGAGAAGGATAACGACCTTCCTAGTCCCTTACTGCTGGTAATATGTGGGTGGATCTCTACTGTAGGAGAGCCATTTCCAGATGTTCTACTTTGGAGGGAGGATTTCATCACTGGATTCTCTGCTATGGACCCCTGGGCGTAGCAGAGGAACCTGCGGGGAGTCTTCTTGGATGGGCAACCACCAAGGAAGACGGGGGCTGCTATGCAGAGGAAGACCATGGAAAACCACCTCTGCCCCTCTCTTGCCTTGAAAACCCCATCAGGCGGAATTTCATGGGTCCACATGTGGTTGCCAGCCTCCAGGTGGGGCCTGGGGATCTCCTGGAATCACAGCTCATCTCCAGACTACAGAGGTCAGTTCCCCTGGAGAAAATGGCTGCTTTGGAGGGTGGACTCTGTGTCATTGTATTTCACTGAGGTCCCTGCCCTCCTCAGGCTCCATCCCCAAATCTCCAGGAATTTCCCAACCTGGAGCTGGCAACCCTACTCTCCCATCCCCTGCCAGTGGCCAGGGTGGACATGGCAATCCTGGGTCACCATGAGCTGGTGGCAACTTGATGGCACATTTTAAGAGTGGCGGATGTGGATTTAGCGTTAACTTCCCCATCAGCCACGAAACGGACTAAGGGTTGCTGACACCCAGGTGAGGCATGGCTAGCTAATGGCATTCTGACTCATCTCCAGGCTACAGAGATCAGTTCCTTTGGAGAATAATGGCTGTTTTGGAAGGTGGACTCTCTGGCATTGCACCCTGCAGAGGTCCCTCCCCTCCCCAAACCCTGCTGCCCCCAGGATCCACCCCCCCCCCAATTTCCCGATATTTCCCAGCCTGGAGCTGGCAACCTGTGGTTCTCGGCCCATCTTACCACGCAGGACTGTCGTGAGGATAACATAGGAGATGGAAGAGAGGAAGGATGGGATAAAAAAAGTGATGGATGGATAACAAAACCTTCCTGGCCAAGCTGAAATTTGAACACAAGTCCTCGCCCAACACTCGCCTCCTGGAACGCAATTTGAGAACCCTTTGGCACAGAGGTACTTTCTCATTTCCAGAGAGTAAGAAGTCTTTGGGAAGAGGTGATCAGTGACAAAAAGCATTTTGTCTTCTGTAATCCTGGCATTTTGCTGCAGAAGTCTAGGGACGGAACGCCCAGCTTTGATGTCTATGAATCCTGCCCCGCCCCCTCGAAGGGCTCTCCTTTCATCTCTCTGCCTCTTTCCCTCCTTTAATTATATTCTCCAAAGTGTTTAAGCATTACATTTTCTCCTGCTGTGAGGCTCATTGGATTCAGGGGGTTTATGAAAAGACATTTTAATAAAGCTTTCTGAGAGAATGAGGCAGGCACGCTCATGTACACACCCTCAATGGCTGCCGGATGAACAGTGCCCGAATTGGCAACGGGGCATGGTGGATACAGGTTCCCAAAATTTTTAAAAAGCCCCAGATGTTGCTGTAGTTGCGCTGCTCTGGGAGTGGGGGTTGTGCAAACCCCTTGTGGCAGAGACTGTCCAAAATGGGCAAATGCTGGAGCTGGGAAGGGGGGAAGCTGGCCTGCAGCCACTTCCAGTATGGGTTGCCAATCTCCAGGTGGGACCTGGAGACCTCTCATGTTTATGATCAGTTTCCCTGGAGAAAAAGACTGCTGGACTCTGTGGTTTGGGCCATGCCTGAGGTCCCTCCTCTCCGCAAACCCCACCGTCTCCAGGCTCTATCCCCCAAATTTCCATGTATTTCCCAGTCTTGAGTTGGCAATCATATTCTACCACTTGTTTCTGTAGCCAGGAATTTTCCTCTCCCAGCTGAGGAGAAGGCAGGCCGGCAGCAGGGCAGCAAGCTTTCTCATGACATTCTATAAAGAATGGCAAGAAACTATGCTAATGCATTTTGACTCTAACTAGCCCTTCCTGGCAACTAACCCCCCCCCCCCTCCCCAAAGGTATGGCTTGAGGAAAACTGTTTCTATGTATCTGACAAAGTGTGCATGCACACAAAAGCTTATATCCAGAATTAAACTTTCTTGGTCTTAAAGGTGCCACTTTCTTAAAGTCTTAAAGATGCATGCACAAAGTACACATAAAAGCATATACCCAGAATTAAACTTGGTTGGTTTTCAAGGTACGACTGGAATCAGACTTTGTTCTGTTGCATTGTTTATTGTATGTCTTATACTGTTTTCATTGCATGGTTTGAAATGTTATAATCCACCCTGAGTGTCAGTGAGAAAGGCAGATTACAAAAACGTGGCGTGCACTGGCGATATTTCTATTAGAACTTGTTTGTTCTCCTAATGTTCTGTATGCCTAGTTTTAAATGATCTTGCTTTTCAAAACTTGACAGTCACTGCAAATCAAATCATGCTTTTTCACTGGGCTAGGTGATTAAACCTATAATGGTTGCCTGAGAAACCAGAAATGCTATACAAGTTGTATCAAAAAAAAAATCTTAGTTTTCCAAATGCAGTGAACTGGGCAGGCAGATTGCTCCATTTAATGAGAAATTCTAAACCAACCCCCCCCCCTTTTAAAAAAAATACATTTTGCAATTTTTCCAGATCCTAATTTGGTGCTACATTAAGAATAAGGCGAGACGGCCAGAAGCATCTCATAATTAATTGGAAGCCAAATTAGTATTTTTATCGGAGAAAAAAACAGGAAGAAGGAGAAGATGGCAGAGCTGAGTGGAGAGAGAGAGAGAAATAAAAAATAGTTTCCCTGTTGCCCTCGGCGATGCTTGCCGTTTATGTAAAAACACAGGTGTGCTCCTCGCCGAAATTCCATCTCCACAGGTAGCTAATGGTGTCACTCTCAAAATGAAGATTATATTAGTGGAACTGGATGCCATGATTTGTTTCCCCAGAGGGCAAACAAATGGGAAACGAAACCGTTATGCTTCTCACTATGAAGCTCCAATTATTCTCTATTGACTTAGAGGGATGCACACTCTCATATCGCAATCTTCCGTCCCAGAAAAGAAGGCTAGTGTAAATCGGCGACATTCAGAATGAATTAGATGAAGGGCATCCCTGACCTGGATAGCCCGGGCTAACCTGATCTCATCAGATCTGGGAAGCCGGGCGGGGTCAGCCCTAGTCAGGGCTATTTTTGTAGAAAAAGCCCAGCAGGAACTCATTAACATAATAGGCCACACTCAACAGCAGAAACTCATTAGCATATTAGGTCACACCCCTGACGGCACAGCTCATTAACATATTAGGGGGGCTGGGAATGCACAGGGCAGGCATGGAAGCTTGCCTCCCCACCCCCCGAGCTTCTCCGCCGTACTTCAGCATCGCCTTTCTAGTCAACACCCCCCCCCCCCGAACCAGACAGCTGGGGAAAGGCACTGCTGAAGTGCCTGGGATCGAAAGATCCCAGGCACTTCAGCAATGCCTTTCTAGTCTCCTACCCCCCCCCAAAGCAGACCCCCCCCCCCCCGTATGTAACATGCGGAGGGAGTCTCAGAGCGGCTTACAAACTCCTTTCCCTTCCCCTCCCCACAACAGACACCCTGGGAGGCAGGTGGGGCTGAGAGAGCTCTGAGACAACTGCCCTTGAGAGAACAGCTCCGAAAGAACTTGTAATTGACCCAAGGTCACACCAGCAGCTGCAAGTGGAGGAGTGGGGAATCAAACCCGGTTCTCCCAGATTAGAGTCCGCGCACATAACCACTACACCAAACTGGCTCACTAGTATTTGGAAGGGAGACCACCAAGGAAGTCCAGGGCTGCTCCACAGAGGCAGGCAATACCAAACCACCTCTGGACCGCTCTTTCCTTGAAAACCCTGTGGGGTTGCCATACATCACCTGCTAATGCTCCCTCTAAGCCAGAGGTGTCAAACATGCAGCCCAGGGACCAGATTAGGCTGGTCTATCAGGCCCACACTGGAACTGGCCATCTCCTGCTTCCAGTACTGCTGCTGGTGCTGTATCATAGCTTGCTTCGCCAGACTCTCTCAATTGCTCAGCCATTTCATATTTCCCCCTGGGTCCTAGACTCAGGACTTTGAGCATGAGATTTCTGTGGTGAATGCCAATTAATCAAAAGTAGGTTTTCAGCTTACAGATACACACCGGAACAGCATACTCAGGATTGCAACAGCACAGACATTTTGATGCAATAATTCAGAGCAAGAGGAGTCAGTTATCAGAGACTGTTAAATAAACGAAATATTGCAAGAGTGCTGATGTTTTAAGCATGTTTTTATTTTAAGTAAAAAGAAAACTTTGTGTTTGTGTCCTTTATAAAGTTTATATCTCTGCTACCTGGCATTCCATTTTATGCCACACCTGGCCCGGCCCCACAAGGTCTCATTTATGTCTGATCCGGCCCTCATAACGAATGAGTTCGACACCCCTGCTCTAAGCTGCGGAGTCTTGTGAGCTCTACTTTGTGAGCTACTGGCCTTAAAGGTGTGAGGAAGCGATTTGGCTGCTGCATCAATTAGTTTGCTCTGGAGCCGTCCTTCCTGAGCGAAGACAAGAATGTGTGAACGGGAGGCTAAAGAACTGTGAGCTCGCTCACACTAACTCAACTTAGAGGGAACACTGACTTGACAGCACTTTCCACCACCATGACCACCATGTGGGAGTGACTATAACCCAATCTGTTTGAAACCATCCTGATCTTCTCCTTCCTCTATTTTCTACTGAGCATTTGTTGGGGGTTGGGAAAGGCTCCTGCCTGAGGGGCTTGTTCATGCTGCTCCTTAACTTGCCAAACCCTGGAAACACGTTGCTAGGATATGGCAGGATGAGCTGCTTAATCACCCAGTGGTGATCCGGAGGTGTGTATGGAAAATGTCCAGCGGTTGCCTAGCAATGGCAACATACCTTGACTTTCCACCAGGAGAAGACAGCCGCTTCAGGTGGGGAAGATACGTGGGATGTCAGTGATGGTGGAACTCCAGGCGTGGGTCTGAGGTGAGGGGAGAGAGAGGCCATCTCCAGAGTACAATAAATGTCTAGCCCTGGTCCCATCTTGTCCTAATTTATTGTTCAGTTGGCAGCTCTGTTTAAGACTCTGCTGTCAACAACATACAATCTCTATATCTAGAAATTATTTTTATTGAATTATAGGCAGGGGTCCGTTGGAGCAGGAGTGCACAGGAGCGCAGCTGCGGGAGTGAGGAGCCCAGGGGAGCACATGACCAAGCCCCGCCCCCTCCTCGGCTTCCCCGAGCAGTGCAGAGGCACAGCGCCCCGGGGAAAGCCCTGCTAGGGTCTTTATTGTTTTTAATGTTTTGTTTTAATATTGATAATTTTATCATTGTTCCTTTTAGGACTGTGTGCTGCTTTTCCAGCGACTTGCTCAAGGTGGCATATAAATTTTCTAAGTATACCATTTTTAATCTGGGCACATGGCACATAAGTACTGGAGAAATTTCACCAACCCTTCAGCAGCTTCTACCCCATCAGTTTGGTGTAGTGGTCAGGAGTTGGGACTCTAATCTGGGAGAACCGGGTCTGATTCCCCACTCCTCCACATGCAGCTGCTGGTGTGACCTTGGGCCAGTCACAAGTTCTCTCAGAGCTGCTCTCATGAGCAGTTCTCAAAAGACCTCTCTCAGCCCCACCTACCTCACAGGGTGTCTTGTTGTGGGGAGGGGAAGGGAAAGGGAAAGGGATGGGTGGTGCACATGTCCTGGGTATCTCAAGTCGACTTGAAACCTGGTGGTTTCAAGGGAGCAGGAAGAGAATGAGGGTGTGTTCTTTACGCTTATTTTTATTGCACAAAGTATTGGATGGGGAAGGGAATGGAGGAAGAGCAGGTCAGTTTCACTCACCTGTGGAGGGGAGCCTGAGGGGTGGGAGTTGCCTTCTGACACACTTCCGGTATGTTAGGGGGTGTGGCATATGCAAATGAGTTATGCTAATGAGCTCCTGCACTTCTTTTTCTACGAAATGACCCCTGGTTAGGAGAATGGACTCTAATCTGGGAGAACTGGGTTTGATGCCCCCCTCCTCCACATGCAGCTGCTGGTGTGACCTTGGGTCAGTTATAAGTTCTTTCAGAGCTGTTCTCTCAAGGGCAGTCCTCAAGAGAGCTCTCTCAGCCCCACCTACCTCCCATGGTGTCTGTCGTGGGGTGGAGAAGGGAAAGGAGATGGTAAACTGCTCTGAGTCTCCTTTGGGTAGTGAAGTGTGGGGTATAAATCCAATCTCCTCCTCCTCCTCCTCCGTTGGACATCATATGTCCTTTTCCCAGATTCCTTCATCCCAGTGATCAGCAAGGGAAACTCATCCTGCATGCAATGCACTTTCAAAGCACTTCATGTACACAACTTCATGTAATCCTTACAAGCACCGTGGAAGGAAGATCAGTACTCTTGTCACATTGCAGAGAGGGGGGGACTGGCTCACCTGTCAAGGGTTGCTAGGCTGGCATCTGTGAATCCAGGGACCTTTGGGACGTGGTTCCTGGGACTGGGACTGGGTTGCACAAGCTGTGATGTCACTTATTTATTTATTTAATTTCTACCCCACCCTCCCTGCTGTGGCAGGCTCAGGGCAGCTGACATGGATTAAAGGTAAAGGCGAAGGTTTCCCTTGCTCAAAAGCCAGTCGAATCTGACTCTAGGGGGCGGTGCTCATCTCTGTTTCCAAGCCAAAGTGCCAGCGCTGTCTGAAGACTTTTTCCGTGGTCTGGCATGATTAAATGTCGAGGCACACGGAGCCCTGTTCCCTTCCCACCGAAGCAGTACCTATGTATCTACTTGCAATTTTTTTGCTTTCGAACGGCTGGGTTGGCAGGAGCTGGGGCCAGAGACGGGAGCTCACTCCGTCAGGCGGTACTCGGGTCTCGAACTGCCGAGCTACCAACCTTCCAGTCTGCAGTTCAGCGTCTCAACCTCTGAGCCACCGCAGTCCTAGTTACATGGATTAATAAACAGCTAAAACAAATATAGATACAACCACAAACAGTATAAATATAAAAACACTGCAAAGTGCTCGTGCAAGATGGTTCATATACAATGATTGCTCAGGTGATTGCTCAGAAGTGACAATCTCCCCAGGAGGCTCTAAGAATTTCCACAGTCTCAAGACCACAGAGACTGTGGAAATTCCTAGAGTGTAAAGACCACAGAGATAAGTGGATCCCTAGAGTGTCACGGGGGCGGGGGCTGTGGCATCATTCCTCACCCCTGTTTTTCTCCTGCTGCTCAACTGATGGAGCATAGGTAGTCAAGGGTGGGATTGGGAATTCGCCCATTGCAGAAGGGCCCACGGTAAGGTCCACTTACCCCACCGACTAGTATGTATGTATGTATGTATGTATGTATTTATTTATTTTTTATTTGTTAGACTTTTACCCTGCCCTTCCAGCATAGCTGGCTCAGGGCAGCTTTCAACAATATAAAGCAATGCAACAAGACAATATCATATATAAAATAAAATCCAGTAATACATAAATTTAAAACCCTGTCCCCGAACTTACATTCTACACTACATTTGAGTTCACCCCTGTAATTATCTCAGAGTATTTTTTGTTTCCACATTGCACTGAGGTCACCCTGGTTTCACCCCACACTTGTCCTGGGATAAATGGATGCTGTTAAAACCAGGGATAAATCCAAGGTATTGTGATGCAAGTTGAACTCTGAGGGATGAAATCCAAGTGCGGAAAGGACCTTTGTCAAATATGCCTGCTAGGCATGGCTGGCCCTGCGCCCAGCCACAAAAAAGTGGCCTGATATGGGGCGAGCCACGATTGGTGGTGCATGCTGTACACTTGACAGTGCAAGCACACTCTTGTGTGCCTGTGGCGGGAGACCAGATGCTTTGCATGCAGAAGGTCCAAGTCCGACCCCCAACATCTCCAGTCAAAAAAAATCATGGCCGAAACAGACCTTGGCAAACCAGCTGCCCGCCAGAGTAAACATTATAGGGCTTGATGGATTGATGGCTTGGCTCCCCATAAATATATATCTCATGCATATGTTAATCCCCTCTGCATCCTTGCAGCTTTCTTTCTCTCCCAGCTATCTCCCCTGTGGGACATGATATATTGGGCTCAGGTAAGTGTAACTTCGGACTTCGGCTGCTTTCTTTACATTGCAAAAGAGCTCCTCTGTTTTTCTAATGAGACCATCCTGTTTTAGAATCAAGGACTGGATGTCTTCATCGTACCTAAGCTGGAGAGGAATCCCAATTTGAAATGAGGATGCACCATGACCCTCAAAGTCAGTGATTGCCAAAATCCCTAAAGTGGGGGAGACCACGCCGTGCAAGAGAGGCTGGGGGTGGGATAAAAAATCTTCATGTGCCACGAGAAATGTACTTCTCCGCCTCCACAGTGGATGGCAGCCTCACATACCAGGGGTCATTTCATAGGAAAAGAAGTGCAGGAGCTCATTAGTATAACCCATTAGCCTAACTTATTTGCATATGCCACACCCCCTGACGTCACCGGAAGTGTCAGAAGGCAACACCCACCACTCAGGCTCCACCCCAAAAATCTCCAGGTCTTTCCCAACTCAGAGCTGGCGAGCCAGCTTGACACTTTGACGAAAGACACTTCAGGTTTCCTTTGCTCTTGCAGGGAAGCTACCCTACAACAAGCATGAAAACACAGATCGAGTTAGTCTGCTTTTGCTTTTTTCCACAGCGCATCACCATCTGTGCCTGCTCCTGGGCTTGTTACTCCGGGAACGGCGTTCCTGCTTGAAAACACCCCTGCATACCACAGACCTACTGTAGGGAGTGTCGCATTTTGAAGCTGACTGCACAGTTCAGTCGCTCCCCTTGCTGGTGCTTTGGCTTTCTTCCAAGCTCTAATGTACGCAGACAAGGAAACCATCTCTCTCTTTTTCTCACCCCCCCTGGCTGCTGGAGAAGTTGTTGACTGACAAGCCGTAATCAGGGGAAAATGAGTATGTATTTAATATTTTATCATTTCTGCATGGGCAAACATGTGAGCTGCTTCGTGCTGCGCACAAAAGAGAGCCGCTGTGGTGTAGTGCGATGAGTGTCAGACTAGGAATCTGTGAGACCCGGGTTCGAATCCCCACTCATGCCATGGGAGCTCGCTGGGTGACCCTGGGCCAGTCACACCCTCTCAGCCTAACCTCCCTCGCAGGGCTGTTGCGAGGATAAAATGGAGGAGAGGAGAACATGGTAAGTCACTTTGGGCCCTCTCTGGAGAGAAAAGTGAGGTATAAATGAAGTCAGTAAGGTTGTATTCAGAAGCAGCCTAAGGCATTTCACCTTTTGGTTCTTTGCTATGATTGCCAATCTCCAGGTGGTATCTGGAGATCTCCCACTGTTACAGTTGATCTCCAGACTACCAAGACCATGCCCTGGAAGCACGCTGGGTGGCCTTGGGCCAGTCACCCGCCCTCAGCCTAAGCTATCTAACAGGGTTGTTATGAGGATAAAATGAAGGTGAGGAGCCGTGGCTCAGTGGCAGAGCCTCTGCTTGGCATGCAGAAGGTCTCAGGTTCAATCCCTGGCATCTCCAGTTAAAAGGACCAGGCAGGGGGTGATGCGAAAAGACCTCCAACTTGAGACCCTGGCGAGCCATTGCCAGTCTGAGTAGACAATGCTGATTTTGATGGACCCAGGGTCCGATTTGGTATGTAAGGCAGCTTTGTGTGTGCACGATGTACCTAACGATGGAAGCCTCTTTGGCTCTGCCTTGTACTGAGTCAGGCCATCAGTCCACTGAGGTCAGTATTGCCCACCCCTGCTGACAGCTGCTCTCCAGGGGCCCAGGGTGAGGTCTTTCACATCACCTCCTGCCTGGTCATTTTAACTGGAGAAGCCGTGGATCGAACTCGGGCAGAGGCTCTGCCACTGAGCCACAGCCACAGAGACCGAGACTGGGCTTGTGGGATGGTTTGCGACTCCCCCATCCCACATGACCTTTCAAGTGTGGCCCTCAACTGCCACCACAGATTCCATTTGAGATATGAGCTGTGCCTACATTACTGTGGAAATTGGGTTCCGTTTTCAGCCACACAACTGAGGAAGATTGCTTTGAAACGTCTGGCACACCTGGGAAGGACGCTTTCGGCTGTTACAAGTTTGTTTGTGCTTTTGGGACATCCTCTGCCATTTTTGCGGACTTTGAGGCCTTTTGGACACTATCATATTCAAAGGATATAGAGCAGTCTCCTGTTGGACATTTTCCACTATCATCAAATTGTAATTTGAATTTGCAAATCGTGTTTTTGAATTGTGACCACCAATTCTATTGTATTTTCAATTTATTGTTATTGTATTTCAATAGACTGATGTCTACTGTTTACTTGTGAAAGTTGTCTTTTGATGGTCTACCTTGGTGGTTTATATTGTTGCATACTACATATGTTTGGGGTCCCTACTGTTTGGCTCCTTCTTTAACCCCAGCAAGCAACACCCACCTTCTGCCACTCAGTCCCCCAGTTCCGTTCTTTCTGAGGCTTCCTCCCCTCAAGGCGCCGCCGGCTCAGCCGAGTTACTTTCTCGGTGGCACGTCGGTTATTAATTTCCGCTCACTCTTTGCCCTATTAATCACTTTAACAATCAAATTAAGACAATTATTTTAATGAGCGAATGGGTAGTAAAGAGCAGAAGACACACATTTATGACCACTTACAGCCAGAAGACTTTGATAAAAGTCAGCCTTGTCAATAATATATTAGACTGTAAATGTGTTTGGCCGGGGCGGGAGGGAGGGAGGTACCGCAAACCGGGCCTTCAGATGGTTTTAAATATGGCAGGGCTTCTGTTGTTGTCCCAGCATTTATGGCCCTTGTGACAATGACAACCAAGTGTCGCTCACCAGGGAATGCAGGCAGCCATTTTTCTCCTGCGATGTGACTTCAGGGTGCTTCTTTTGTGGAGAGAGGGGTGGCGGCATGTCCCCTTCCTCTCGCATTCAAAAGTGGCCTCTCGGCACTGAGCCCTACAGTTTTCACCACCATCACATTCTTTCAGTTGAGTTTTGGCTTGATATGTTTGTACTGTTCTAAGATTTTGTAGGCCACCCTGAGGATCCTATATAGGATGGGAAGGTAAGGTAGAAAAGGTTTGGAATAAATAAACAAAGGTTGTGATCACACGCACTATTAGCCCCGACCTAGGTGCGAATGCTCTGTGGATTAAAGGAGCGCGATCACACAACAACATCTGGGAAGCACCCCGCAGCATCAGTAGACTGTTTTGCTCCACCGCACGAGCGGATTTAAAAGACACCTCAGAAAGTCCAGTAGCAAATGGGTTGCTAGGGGCCACAGATGGACTTTGCCACATCTGATTGCTCCAGCGTGGTCTCATGGCATCAGGATGGTCTGATCAGACCCTCCCAACGCTGTGCTGTTGTCTTCTTCCCTTCTCAGTATGCGCATCATCGCACACTCCATAGGGAGCCCTCAGGGCTGAAGTGCAAATCATTGATCCCTTGCTTAAGCGCATCGGAGACAAACGGCAAAAAAACAACAACACCGACTCACCGACGGTTGCATCTGATCATGAAGTGGCGGGCTGTGCCCGCAGCTTCAAAGGACTGTGTGATCGCGCAACTGCAAGTCAAGTTCCACTGGAGGAACTAGCCTCTCTCTCCCCACCCCGCTTTATCTTGCACATGTGACCGCAACCAAATAAACACATAAGTAAGTAAATACTGGTTCATTTTGATGGGAGTTCTGGGTCCTGTTTCCAATTTTGAAGGAATTGTGGGAATGGTGCACAGAATGTATTTTTTTTTAAAAAAAAATTAAGGTATTTATTTATTCATTCATTCATTCATTTCAATTTATACCCACCGGGTATAAGTGTTCCCTCTAAGCTGAGTTAGTGTGAGCTAGCTCACAGGTTTTTTAGCCTCCGGCTCACACATTTTTGTCTTAGCTCAGGAAGGCTGGCTCCAGAGCAGACTAATGTATGCAGTAGCCATATTGCTTGCTCACAACTTTAATGCCAGTAGCTCACAAAGTACAATTTTTGCTCACAAGACTCCACAGCTTAGAGGGAGCATTGCGGCCACCCACCCCCAACTGGGGCAGGTTCAAGGCAGCTTACATAAGAGTACATAAAAGTTCACATATAAATACAATTAAAATCATTCGTAAAACATCGTCACAGTTAAATTATCGGTGGCTCTAAAGTGCAGGAACAAATTCAACTACAGTGTGAGAGCAGAAGTTTCAAAACTGAACAGTATTAAACAGTATTACTTAGGCAACAGTAATATTCATCTGTTTTCATTTCAACCTTGTCCTCTTATACCACTCCCACCTTAATGAGAATCCACAGGATAATGAATTATTTAGTTTTGCTGATAGAAAAAAGTGATGCGATCCTT
Organism: Lepidodactylus listeri; assembly: GCA_029233225.1. NCBI lineage: Eukaryota > Metazoa > Chordata > Lepidosauria > Squamata > Gekkonidae > Lepidodactylus > Lepidodactylus listeri. The sequence continues at coordinate 71,379,953 of JARCFY010000014.1, read as the reverse complement.
TAAAAGAGTTAAAAGTTGCCGGTATTTGGAATGGTAATAAGTTTTTCTGTGAGACCAAAAGAAGAACTTTGCAGGAAGGGGCTGGCCCCCAGCTGAAGGAGCTGGAATTTCTCATTTTCATGGGCTGACACCCCTCAAGTCCAGCACCCAGCTTCTTTTCAGATACTTAATTCTAAAATGAATGTTAATAAATCTCCTGGGGATATGGATAACCAAGCAGTGAGGGAAGAAAACTAATGGGAAGGGAGGCTTTGGGAGCCCCAGAGATGCCGTTTGCAGAAAGGCAGATGGGAGGCCCTGAAGTTGGTCCACGTCTCCAATTAGCCTGGCTTCTTTTCTCCCGTCATCCACCAGCCAGATTCCCTTTGGACGCCTCACGGTATCACGATGAAGCCATAGGCTACAGATTTGTAATTCTTGATGCATGCATCCAGCTCAGCTTATCGGTGCGCTGGGTTCCCTTGGGTGAGGCATTTATCATCCCTGCCTCAGTTACTACATCTTTTAAAAAAAGATAATGCTTTGCATCCCTCTTCCAAACGATTCTGTGGTGCGATAGATTTTAATTCATCCATGTGTGAAGTGCTGTGAAGGCTCGGGGTGTGTGTGTGTGTGTGTGCGCGCCATGAGAAGCCCCCTTCAGATCCAACGTTTCCTCCATGGAGGGCAAGTTCTCCTCCTGGCTCTTGGGGCATGACGTTTCACTCCATACTTCTGGATCGTGGCACCTTTTCATCCCCAGCATCTGATCTTCTTCCTGGCTTGGACGAGAATGTCAACTCTCTTTTACTTCCACTTCTCGTTCTTTCTATAACATCTGCATGGCTGCTTAGAAGCATTTGTCAAGTGGGCATGAAACACTAATTCAGTGGTGCTGGCTGGATTGGTGAAGAAAAGGCCCAAGGAAAAGATTAGTGATCTGTAGAGAACAAGAGATAGACAGTTGTGTCGTGTGCTATGCTGTCCTGTTATTGCTAATCTTGTCGGGCTCAACTAATTGTGACCCAAGTCACACATGTGACCCCTGACCAGTGTTCCCTCTAAGCTGAGTTAGTGTGAGCTAGCTCACAGTTTTTTAGCCTCCAGCTCACCCATTTTTGTCTTAGCTCAGAAAGGATGGCTCGATGGCAAACTGATTTATGCAGTAGCCAACTTGCTTGCTCACAACTTTAATGCCAGTAGCCCACAAAGCAGAATCTTTGCTCACAAGACTCCACACCTTAGAGGGAGCATTGCTGACCCAACTCATGGGGTACATAACTTCAAGGATCTCCTGTTCCCAAGGACTGCAGGGCCAGTTTCTTCCTGTGAGCTTAGCACAGAGGAAGAAGGGCTTCAGCCTTTCCTCCCATGCCCTTTTCTCAAGCTGAAACAGCCCACTTTGGGGCTCATATGTCATAGTCCACAAGTAGGCCACACATGCAGCTTGGGCTCCAGAAAACAGCACAGGAGTGAAGACTGAAGCCCCCGCATCAAGCTTGTAACCTCAGGGAATTCTGGTTCCCACAATCTGTGGGACTGGTTTCTGCCACATGTCCCACAAGTCAGCTGTAGGAACCTCGATCCCAACAGGGTTCAACTATAATATTTAGTTGTACCCATCTTCTTTGGTATAATCTGGTCATTGATGGGACCACTAATAGGCATTTTTAAAATAATCATCTATCCCAACAAAAGGTAACCATTTCTTTAGAAATGTTGATTTATGTCTAGTTGAACTCATTCCCTAGATATCCACTGTCAGGGTGCGTTCAGACCAGCAGCTAATCCCTCCATTGGCCTGGCCATAATTTGATCTAGATCTTTTTGATCCAGTGTTCCACGACCAGACAGCTTCCCTGTGAATCGCTTTACTGCACATGACTCTGCATTGGATTGTCTAGATAGCATCCACCATAAGGAGCCGTGCTGTTAGCTGTTTTTTTAAAAAATCCTGTTTGCACATGTGCATATTTGCCTCACCATCTACTTGTTTTTCCATGCATGCACAGACTAAAATGGTAAAAGCACCGCCAGCGGTACCTTCCTCTAGGTACTATTTCAGTTAACAAAGTACATAAATATCATGGGACCTTCAGAAGCATTAAACTGTTCGGATAGTTTGAGCAGAGCTCTGTGGATGCCACGTGTTTAAGTGGTTATGTGCGCATTGCTAAGAGTTTTTTAAAATGGCAGCCATTCAGGATGGTCTGGAGACCATCCCTATGGGCTGATTTCATGCTGGTGGAACGACCAGATGGGGTCACACCAGCAGCTGCATGTGGAGGAGGGGGGCATCAAACCCAGTTCTCCCAGATTAGAGTCCATTCTCCTAACCAGGGGTCATTTCGTAGAAAAAGAAGTGCAGGAGCTCATTAGCATAACTCATTTGCATATGCCACACCCCCTAACATACCGGAAGTGTGTCAGAAGGCAACACCCACCCCTCAGGCTCCACTCCACAGGTGAGTGAAACTGACCTGCTCTTCCTCCATTCCCTTCCCCATCCAATACTCTGTGCAATAAAAATAAGCATAAAGAACACACCCTCATTCTCTTCCTGCTCCTTTGAAACCATCAGGCCCCCTGGGCTCCTCACTCCCGGAGCTGCGCTCCTGTGCGTTCCCGCTCCAACGGACCCCTGCTCCTAACCATGACACCAAACTGGCTCTGCAGGCCTTGTTACTGTTGGGAAGGCTGCCCTGCTGCTTTCAGTGGTCCGGCTGATGCTGAGAACTAAAGGATGGGGGAGGATCTACCTGTTCACTTTTAATTGTTTTCTGGATGAAACAGAAATGTTTAAAGCCATGGGTTTGGAAACCAAAAGTGTGTTACCATAAGCCATAAATTCTTTAAAAATGAGGTCTGGATTGTGATCAGGTTAATGCCACAAAAGGGGGGGTGGCGGAAGTGGTCACAAGGGGGCAAGCTCTAACAGGGGGATTTTATGCAGTTTACTTCCAATTCCATTTAGAGTTATTTCTTGTTTTTATATCATGCTTTATTGGAAGCCATTTTTTTTACTTTAACGATTTTGACTGGAGGAATAGCTATTTTCCCTCACCTTCTGGCATGCATGAAAGGCCAAACCATAAAATCTCAGTTAAAAATGAACATCAGTGCAAAAATTCCCCCGAGATTTTTTAAAAAAATTCTTGCCTGATGCCTGGGAGTCCACGCCCAACTCATTCTAGCTTCAGAGCATTTCTGCCAGCGGGCGCAGAGACAATCCCCGGCCCCATAATTCAATTAGGATATCAATATGTAGTTAATGCTTTCATATCTACCTGCCGTTTCGGTCCAACTGTTTATTTGCTTCTGAGAGCTTTATTGTCGTTTATGGAGCAAAGTTCTTTATAATCCTTATTTATTCTCTCTCATGACAATTCGGCTGGTAATTACACTCACAAAAAATAACAGCAGGAAGGACACCCCCGCCAGTGAGGGACAGCCCCAGCCAGTAAATTGTTCTAGCTTTCCTTTGCAGTTACCAGAGTGAATGGAGGCCACTTCATAGAATCATAGAATTATAGAATCATAGAGTTGGAAGGGACCTCCAGGGTCATCTAGTCCACCCCCTGCACAATGCAGGAAATTCACAAATTCCTCCCCCTCCACACCTGCAGTGACCCCTGTTCCATGCCCAGAAGATGGCAAGAAACCTCCTGGATCCCTGGCCAAACCGGCCTAGAGAAAAATTGCTTCCTGACCCCAAAGTGGCGATCAGCATTTCCCTGGGTGTGTCAGAAAGGGCCTCAAGAACTAAGCACTGAGGCAACCCTTCCTGCCCTCCCTCTCATGGTCTGCCTGAATTCAATGGCCCCTCTTGAAGAAGAAGAAGAAGAAGAGATTGGATTTATACCCCGCCCTCCACTCCCCAAGGGAGTCTCAGAGCGGCTTACAAACTCCTTTTCCCTTCCCCTCCCCACAACAGACACCCTGTGAGGTAGGTGGGGCTGAGAGAGCTCTTTCCCAAGCTGTCCTTGAGGGAACAGCTGGTCCAGAGCTATGGCTTGCCCAAGGTCATCCAGCCAGGTGCAAGTGGAGGAGTGGGGAATCAAACCCGGTTCTCCCAGATTAGAGTCCGCGCACTTAACCACTACACCAAACTGGCTCTCTTGGAGGAGAGGGAGCTCCCAATGAGCCCAGAACCTTTACTAGGCAGAGAGAGACCCGAACCCTCTCCGAACTCTCTGGATCACTGAAAAGATCTGGTGGATTCTGACCACAAATCGTGCTGCCGGCGTATTCATTTACCAGGCCCTGGGATATGGTTGCCAACTCCAGGTTGAAAAATTCCTAGTAAGAGTGCCAGGTGTCTGGAACTGACTTGGACTGTCTGGCATTTTCACTGACTCTCTAGCAGAAAAACTGGAAAAAATGCCAGACATTTAAATGTCCTATATTTTCCCAGTTTTTTTCCCAAATATCAGATTGACTGGTTCAACTGACAACCTTACCATGCCTAACCAGCTGGGTGCTCCTTCCCAGAACAAACAGCATTCTTCCCACTGGATACGCTAGGAGGAAGAGGAAGTGCAGAAAAGGGCAAGTAGAATGATAAAAGGGTTGGAACACTTTTCCTATGAAGAAAGGTTACCGCGCTTGGGGCTCTTTAGCTTGGAGAAATGATGGCTGAGGGGGTGACTTGATCAAGGTTTACAAGATTACACATGGGATAGAGCAGATCAAGAAAGAAGTACTTTTCTCCCTTTCTCACAATACAAGAACTCATGGGCACTCCATGAAATTGCTGAGCAGTTGGGTTCAAACAGATAAAAGGAAGTACTTCTTCACCCAAAGGTTGATTAACAACACAGGAGGTGGTGGTGGCTACAAGCATGGACAGATTCAAGAGGGAATTGGATAAACATCTGGAGCAGAGGTTCATCAGTGGCTATCAGCCACAAGGTATAGATAGGAACACTCAGTCTGGGGCAAGTGATGCTCTGTATTCTTGGTGCTTGGGGGAGGGGGCAACAGTTGGAGGGCTTCTAGTGTCCTGGCCCCACTGCTGGACCTCCTGAAGGCACCTGGTATTTTTGGCCACTGTGTGACGGAGTGTTGGACTGGATGGGCCATTGGCCTGATCCAACATTGGCTTCTCTTATGTTCTTATGAAGCCTCAACTACCTTCAGTGTGTTCAGTGTTTTTAAAAACAGTATCTAGCAACCCTAATTCCTGGAGATTTGGGGGTGGCATTGGCAACCCTATAATAAGGACTCTTGTGTGTGATTGCATATATGTGGCCATTGCCTTTGGAGCAGAAACAGATGGCTGTTCCGACCACCTGCGGCGGCTTTTTTCCCTTCCCTGGGTTCAGACCCACACCTTTCCCACTCCGCACACCTCCTCCCCCACCACCTCCCACAATTTACTACATTGCAGATGAATAATAAGATTAGCGGCAGGACTGCTTCAGCATCTGCATCAAAAATGCTCGCTTTGTACTGACAGTGGTTCTTAAAAGGAGCAATTTTGTCCATTATTAATAAAAAATGCCGCTTGAAAAGGATTTCTGACACTTCCCCCCCCCCAATAAAACCCACTGAGAACACACGGAAGGGAAGCGGAGTTAAACAAAGCGATTATCTGCAAACTTGAGCTTTCACAATGGAGGCAAATGGTAATCACATCCTTTGAACAATAGCAATTACACGTAGAGGCAGGTAACCTTTCGCCCCCTCCTGTGACAGACAGGAAAGGAAGTATGAAACGTGGGTTTACGGCCAGCTTAGTTTTTGGTGGAGGTAAAACACTCTGCAGAACTACCTGCAAATCACCCCTTCAGGCCAGGGGAAGAGCCAAACTGGGGGAAGATGGGGGCCATTCCCACTAGGGCCGGTGCCAGGCTTTTTTGCACACTAGGCGAGGCTATCTTCTGGCGTCCCCCCCCCCCCATGTGCTCACCAATTTTCAAACATAAATGCATTTTAGGAAGAATGAAAAACACAAAGACGAGGATTCCTGCTTGTAGTCAGGGCTGCTCTCCCCATCGTCCTCACCTCACTTGCTTGGCCTCTGCATCCCTCAGGGTTCTGCGCCCCTAGGTGGTCGCCTAACCTCGCCTTATGGTAGCACCGGCCCTGATTCTCACCCTGGGGCAGTGGAGAATTATGCAAAATCCAGGACCTTAATTTGAGACCTGGTGGCTTCCATTTAAGAAATAAGACTTCTTCTTTTTTTAGAATACGAAACTTTCTAGATTCAAATCCAGATGAAAACTCCTTTCATCTGACAGTTGGTGCATCCAGCAGCTGTGTCAGAGTGGGCTGGGTCTGGAAGCTGGCTGCAAATCTAGTTGCAGTCCAGAGCCAACCAAACAAATGAGGTCCCCTGCGATGTGTAAGGGTCACCTTGGTGAGTGAAAACACTTTCAAACCTCAGACAGGAGAAGACCAAAGATGTCTGTGAACCCTGAGGGAGAGGAGGACCAAGCCATTTCCATGGAATTGCATGGGGAGGGGTGCTCTTGCTCTTCGAGGGGGAGAAAAAAAAGATTACAATAAACAAGGCTACCTATGAGAGTCCTACAGAGTCAGTCAACAACAAGTGTCCTAGAGAAGGAATGTTTTATTGAGAAAGGTCTGCTGTGGTCATCTGCACTTCTTGTGTTAGAAATGGCTGACACAGCCCCAAGCAGGACAATTACACAGAATTCAAAAAGGGGTCTGCTAATGCATTGCAACCAATAATCAAGGCAAAGAAAAGGCACTCAAAATACTGGTTTACGGTTCCCAAGGAAAAAGTGGGAAGAAATAGAGTCGGAGAGCGATAAGCATGCCATGAGAAATATAACATAACATTCCACAGACCCAACGTCAAAGGCTCACTCATCCCACCTCCCAGGCAGGAGATGGCAGCACTAGCTGACAATACCAAAGTACCAAATGCCTGTCTGTTTACCATCAACAAGGAAGACTACACGCTTGGGAATGTCATTAAATTGCAATTATTGCAAGATCCTCAGGAGCTGTTTGCAGGATACAAAGTCCCTCACCCCCTTGAATATAAGGTCATCATCTGGGTCCAAATGACACCCGACTACGGCCCCCAGGAAGCCTTCACCAGTGCTGTCACAGATCTAAATGGCATTTAGAACCTTATTTGTAAATAACTAGTTTTTTATGTTTGTAATTTTTATTTGTTGCTTTGTAACGTCCAAGAGGTGCTATCTCCTGACTTCTGTATAGGTTTCATTCAGTGATAGATACAATGTTTGTTGGCTAATAAGTTTGTTCCTAATATGTTGAAAGAAAGAAAGAAGACTTATATGGGGAGGGAGCTTTAGCCTGAATAGGTTGTTAAATGGGGTCGCTAACCTCCAACTGGGGCCAGGAAATATCCCAGAATTCAGCCTGATCTCCAGAATAGAGAGATCAGTTCCTCTGGAGGAGATGACTGCTTTGGAAGGTGGGCTCTGTGGCTTTTCACCCCACTGATGCCCCTCCATTCCTCGAATCCTGCCCTTCCCAGGCTCCACCCCGAGTCTCCAGGAATTTCCCAACCTGGAGACAGCAGCCCTACACAACAGACCCATCAGTCCCAGCACTGTCTACTCTGACAGGGACTTGATCCTCAGAGGTTGGAGCAAAGGTCTTTCATGCTTCCTGAATGCTTTTTCTAGGGTTGCCAATTCCGGGTTGGGAAATACCTGCAGATTTGGGGGGGGGGGGTGGAGTCTGGGAAGGGCAGGGTTTGGGGAGGGGAGGGACCTCAGCAGGGTACAGTGCCACAGAGTCTGCCCTCCAAAACAGGTATTTTCTCCAGGAGAACGGTCATCTGGAGATCACTTGTAATCGCAGGAGATCTCCAAACCCTACCTGGAGGCTGGCAACCGTAGCCTTTCAGCCAGCAATACCAGGTACTGAACCCAAAACAGCTACGGACAAAGGTCTTAGTGTTCGATGGGGATGCAATGCAAGGGCTAAAAATGCAAACATAGTGAAATGAGGGACTGAACCAGTTAGCCAGAAGACCCAACCACTTTAGGTGGACGCGACATGAAAATTCACCTCCCCAGGCTCCAGCTCAGCTTCATTGCAGAGGAAACCCCCTGGAGGCAAAGCCTTCAATTTGCAAATGCTTTGACTGCCGCTTCTGCCCTCCAGGTAGCAATTGTAGAAAGAGATCCAGAGACAGAATTGTGTGTGTGGGGGGGAGGGGAGCTTGTTCTCGAAGGGGGACATCTTCCCAGCTCCATCTTCTTGGTAATTGTAGATAATGAAAAATCGAATGTGTCAGTAATATATTCAAAGTGCCAGTAATGTAGTCGAGCATTGGCCTCCTGAAGGCAGGCTTTGTGCAAAACATCGGATTTATTTATTTCATTGAGAGCAAGTTGCATCTTGTGGCAGGCGTGCGCATTAGGAGATTGCCAAAGTGCCTCTCACTTAGCACAGGAGAAGAGCACTGTGTAAGGTTGCCAGCTTCCAGGTGGGGCCTGGAGATCTCCCAGAATCACAACCGATCTATTGGCTGCAGAGATCAGTTCCCCAGGAGAAAATGGCTCCTTTGGAGGGTGGACTCTACAGCATTATACCCAGCCGAGGTCCTTTCCCTCTCCAACCCTGCCCTCCCTGGGGTCCATCCCCAAATTACCAGGGATTTCCTTGGCAACCCTAAGTACTGGAGAGAATGACACAAAGGGCTGGAGGATGAGGATGAGGAGGAGAGAATGGCTTGAACAAAATTGTCCTTGCACAGGGGGCAGGATTCTTTATAACTTATAACTTTACATCAGACTCGTACAGAAACAAAATCGTGCAAAGATCCAAAATTCACCCAAAATCCACTTCTGCCAATTAGACACTGTTTCCAAGTTTTCAGATGTGAACTCTGATTTTTAAATGGGAAACCTATAGCATAAAAAATTCACAGTAAGAGAGTTTGGGGTGTGTTGGCTTCATATGAACCTCTTGATCTTCAGATGCGAAGCCCACAATCTCTTCGTTGTCAGACACTAAATATCACTGTGTGTCAACTGGTTAAAGGTTAAAGCACAAAGGACCAAAGAAGGATGACAGGTGGACGTCCAGAAGACAAAAAATAATGATTACAGGGGAATTGCACAACTTTAAGACTGATGATGAAAAAAATTGAAATTGTTCAAGATTTTCTGTTCCTTGGAACTGTCTTGCTTCTTCGCAATGCTTTAACTTTTGTGAAACTACTTAATACTGCTTAGAAAAATTAATGCTTGACCAACTCCTGAGAGGCTATACCAACCCTGTAAAGTCTCAGGCTGAGCTCACACACTAAATAATCCACTTTCAATCCACTTTCAGTGCACTTTCGAATTGGATTTTGCTAGTTCGCACAGTGGGTGTGTTCAGATGGGCAGTTAATCCAGCCATTGGCCTGGCGGTAATTTGAGCTAGATCTTTTTGATCCAGTGTTGCATGACCAGACAGCTCCCCTGTGAAGCACTTCACCGCGCATGACTCCCGTGATGGATTGTCTAGATGGCATCCACTGTAAGGAGCCGTGCAGTCAGCTTTTTTTTTTTAAAAAAAAAATCCTGTCTGTGCATGCGCATATGCGCCTCACCATATACTTGTTTCTCCATGTATGCACATACTAAAAATGGTAAAAACATGGCCGCGGTACCTTCCTCTAGGTAAAATTTCACTTAATAAAGTTGACAAAGTTCAGGGGACCATCAGAAACATAACATTGTTTAGATCGCTTGAGCAGAGCTCTGGGGACGTCGCTTGTTTAAGTGGTTATGCGCACATTGCTAAGAGTTTTTTAAAATGGTGGCCATTTGGGGTGGTCTGGAGACCGCCCCATGGGCTGATTGCGCGCTGGAGGTATGACCTGATGGTGGAAAGTCTGGCATTGGCCCGTCAGCCAACTTTAGACCGGACTTTAACTAGTATCTTTTAGGTACGGATCCCCAATGGGGATCGACGGGCTACTAACAAAAGCAGCACAATTCCCAGATGTTGAGGTCTGGACGTGCATTTTAAATCCACCAGGCACTTGTGCCTGGCGCGGCTCAAAAGAGCCATCTGAACACACAGTTTTTGTGAGTTGAAAATAGCCCGTTTCTGAAGAAGATACACTGAAACAAAGTATTTATCCGGAATCTTCGTACGATGGTTTTGACAATTCTTCTATATTGACTATTGGAATTTTTTGTGCATTTTATAATATGTACTTCAGCACACAAATAGAATTTTGGACGCATTTGTAAAAAAATTGTTTCCTTTTAATTAAATGCCTTGTATTGCACAGTTCTTCTCATTCTTCCTTTCTTTCTGTGCTGGCTTTCCTTTCCTGTGTATTCAAAGAGAAGTCACCAAAGCCAGTAGTTTGTCATCCCAAGTAAGTAGAGTTGCCAACTGTGGGCTGGGAAATTCCTAGAGATTTGGGGAGCCTGTGGAGGGTGGGGGTTTGGGGAGGGGAGGGACATCAGTGTGGTACAATGCCATAGAGTCCACCCTCCAAAGCAGCCATTTTCTCCAGGGGAACTGACCTCTGTAGTCTGGAGATAAATTGAAATTATGGAACCTCTCTAGCCTGTACCTGGAGGTTGGCAACGTGACAAGCAAGGTACCCCTGTTGCCTCCTAGGCCTGCAGGGTTTGGGAAGGGGAGGGACCTCCACAGGGATGTGATGCCGTAAAGTCTGCCCTCCAGGCAGCCACTTCTCTGATCTCTGTTGTCTGGAGGTCAGCTGAGATTCTGGGCGATCTCCAGGCCCCACCTAAGACTGAGATCAAGAACCCTACTCAAGAAACCACAGATGGCTGGCAGGCACTTGAGCCCCTGCGGTGCATCAACACCCTTCTCAGTGTGGCCCCTTAAGCATTCACTTGGGTGGTTAGGCCAGAGAACATCATCATCATCACATAAGAACACAAGAGAAGCCACTGTTGGATCAGGCCAGTGGCCCATCCAGTCCAACTCTCTGTCACAAAGTGGCCAAAAACACCAGGTGCCCTCAGAAGGTCCAGCAGTGGGGCCAGGACACTAGAAGCCCTCCCACTGTTGTCTCCCCGCCAGCACCAAGAATACAGAGCATCACTTGCCCCAGACTGAGAGTTCCTATCTAGCCACTGATGGACCTCTTCTCCATATGTTTATCCAATTCCCTCTTGGAGCCGTCCATGCTTGTAGCCACCACCACCTCCTGTGGCAGTGAGTTCCACGTGTCAATCACTCTTTGGGTGAAGAAGGACTTCCTTTTGTCCATTCTAACCCGACTGCTCAGCAATTTCATGGAGTGCCCCTGAGTTCTTGTCTTGTGTGAAAGGGAGAAAAGTGCCTCTTTCTCGACCTGCTCTATCCCATGCATAATCTTATAAACCTCGATCATGTCACCCCTCAGCCATCGTTCGTCATCATCATTGTTCATCATCATCACCATCTAGATTTCTGAATCGCCCAACCCACCAAGCAAGCTCTGGGCGATTTACAGCATTCAAACAGATAAAATACAACCAACATGCTAAAATCACTACAATGCAACAATAAAGCAACCAGTCCAGATGGCGAGGAACCCCTTTTTTGCCAGCTGCCGTGCAGGGCCAAAAGAAAAAAAGGGAGTTGTCATTTCTAACCGTTGCTGTCCTCAACCAAAAAGCCTGGCGGAACATCTCTGCCTTACTGGCCCTGCAGAATTCCAGCAGATCCCACAGGGCCCTGATCTTATTTGGCAGAGAGTTCCACCAGGTCGGGGCCAGGACCGAAAAGGCTCTGGCCAGCCGGACCTCCCTAGGGCCGGGGATCACCAGTAAGTTGTTATCAGCTCATCTCAGTGCTCTTCTGGGGACATATTGGAGGAGTTCCTGACAGTTCCTGGCTGGGAGTTGCAGGAGACCTGAGAGAGGAAGTCGTAGGCTCCAGCTGGCTCAGCCGCCATGTTCTTCCAGCTCTGCTCTCAGATCACTCTTAGAGCTGGGAGTCCTCGGCCAAGAGCAACCGCGGAGGGAGCGTTCCGTGAGCGCCGAGAACTTTGGCTGCCGGAGAAGCCACGCGGTGTTTATTTAGATCCAGGAACCCCCTCAGCTAGGCAGCCGGGCCTGTGGTGAATGGGAAGTTATTAGCACTGAAGAGTTTCCATGAACAACTGACAGCAGCAATAAAGCGTGTTCCAGAGGGCTTAATAAAATGGCTCAGACTCTCTCTCTCTCTCTCTCTCTCTCTCGTAGCCAGGAAAGAGAGATCGAGCTAAGCATGACGCTTGCATCCTCCTTGGCTGGCCCCATCTGCTGCTAATGAAACAGCTAAAATAAAACAGGGAATTCTCTGACTCTGGGGTTGCAAAATCTGTAATTTATTGGGTCTGATTTCAATTGGGGAGGGCAGTGCTTCCAGCAGTGGAGGTGGCAGAATTTGAGTGTGCCGGAGCACATTTGCGTGGGGTTGCCAGTTCTGGGTTGGGAAATACCTGGAGATTTGGGGGAGGGGGTGGAGCCTGAGGAGGGATGGGTTTGGGGCGGGACCTATTCAGGGTACAGGGCCACACAGCCTACCCTCCAAAGCAGCCATTCTCTCCAGGGGAAATGATCTCAATTGCCTGGAGATCAAGTGTAATACTGTTATGGATTGAGCCTGGACTGTACTTGCAAAAGGTCTTAGCTTGAGGTTGCATAACCAAAGCTTGCTAGGATCCTAGAATGGACCAGTATGGAGACAAGGATCCTCGAGTAAAACCAACTGGGAAACAATGCAGTGTAAATAGCCTATCATTGGGAGTGGGGTGTGTTTCGGTGTAACCTTGTTCAGGCATAAATACCCGGCTTCGGCCAGGGATTTTCGGTCTTCTTTCTCTTGCTGAATCACTAATAAAACTATGAGCCGATCACTTGACCGCATCTGATCCCAAAATATTTCAAACACCAAGTGATCTCCAGGCTCCACCTGGAGATTAGCAACCCTAGGTTTTCAGCCAGGGAGCTATTATTAGACCAGGGACGGGTGGAGATTCAAGTCTTTTCTGTGGCAAATCTTCTCCAAAATGGCTACCCTCCAATAAAGTAAGCTCAGCTGGTAATCTCATTCACAGCCAACCTAGCTGTTGGCACCTGGGACAGCAAGTGGAAATGAGAATCGAGCTGGCACATGGGCGTCAACTATGGGGGGGCTCGAGGGCTCGAGCCTCCCCCGAAATTTCCCGGGGGGGGCTCAGCCACCCCCGGCAAAATGCTCGCCCAGCCGTCGCCGCCTCTCCTTCCCCCCCAACCCCCGGCTTGCCCTCCTGCCTCCCTGGGGCGGGGGGGGGGGGGAGAGAGGCAGCAGCCAGCCGGCCAGCTGGCTGCCGCCACCGCTGCGGGTCTGCCTCCCTGGGCCGGGGGGGGGGACGGAGTGGCGAAGACATAGTCGCACGAGCGCGCTTCGCGCGGGTGGCAGTCAGCCGGCCAGCTGGCTGCCGCCGCCACGGGTCTGCCTCCCTGGGCTGGGGGGGGGGGAGCGGCAGAGACATGGTCCCGTGCGCGCGCGCGCTTTGCACGCGCACACGAGAGAGCCCCTGCCCCCCCCCCAGGGATTTAGAAAGTTGACGCCCCTGAGCTGGCACCACGCTTTCTTGCAGGGGCCAGTTTCGGGGTTGGTGGTGGTGGTGGTGGAAAGAGCCATCAAGTCACAGTTGATTTTATGGTAACCCTGTAGAGTTTTCAAGGCCAGAGATGTTCAGAGGTGGTTTGTCATTGCCTTGCCTCTGTGTCAACCCTGGTATTCCTTGGAGGTCTCCCATCCAAACACTGGCCAGGGCCGACCCTACTTTGCTTCTGAGACCCGACAAAATCGGGCTTTCCTGGGCTACCCAGGTCAGATTAGGTTGGATTACCAGAGCCTCCCTTCTGGTGTTTACATATTGGCAATGGCTTTACTTAAAACCTGGGCACCCAGACTTAACAGCCGTGCTTTTAAAAAGCGTCCCTATGTGTTCAAGACGAGCATTTCGTCGTCTCATCAAGCAAGTCTGAGCTAAAGAAAACTCAGCTTTCCCTCTGCACAGTTGACACTCGTCTAGAAGAAACTATTTTTCCCCTGACGAGAGGTGAAAGAGAAGATATGAAAGCATTCTTCAGATATCTGGAAGGCCACTGCAAGCCAGGAGACAAACATTTTTTTAGGGCCCTTTAAACATTTTTTTCTTGTTTCATCCTTCATAAAGACATTTTCAGAGGGTAGCCGCAATGGCCTGCAGTAGACCGGTTGATTGGACTCCAGTAGCACCTTAGAGACCAACAAAAATTTCGGGGCATAACCTTTCTAGAGTCAACAGTCCCTTCATCAGAATCGGCTTGAATCTGGCTGTTATATGTCATCAAGAATGTCTCTGACAAAACAGAAATAGACAGTCAGCGTGACGGCAGACATCTTGCTTGCACCTGGACCATAGCAAAGATTGCCAGGTTCCCCTTGGCTGCATAAGGTTACCAGTTCCAGGATGGGAAAGTCCTGGAGATTTGGAGACTGTGCCTGGGGAGGACAGGGGGGCCTCAGTGGGGTACAGGGCCAGGGTGTCCCCTCTCCAGAATATCCCTTTTTTCCAGGGAAACTGATCTCTGTCGTCTGCAGATGAGCTGTAATCCCAGGAGACCCCCAGCCCTAGGGCTGCCAGCTCTGGATCACAACATTTTTGGAGAGTTGGGGGGTGGAGCCTGGGGAGGGCAGGGTTTGGGGAGGGGAGATAACTCAGTTTGGTGTAGTGGTTAAGTGCGTGGACTCTAATCTGGGAGAACCAGGTTTGATTCCCCACTCCTCCACTTGCACCTGCTAGTGTGACCTCGGGCATGCCATAGTTCTGGCACAGCTGTTCTTGAAAAAAAGAGCAGTTTCTGTCAGAGCTCTCTCAACCCCACCAACCTCACAGGGTGTCTCTTGTGGGGAGGGGAAGGGACAGGAGTTTGTAAACCGCTCTGAGACTCCTTTGGGTAGTGAAGGGTGGGGTATAACTCCAATCTCTTCTTCTCTTCTTCAGTAGGATATAATGTAGGGTTGCCTGCTCTGGGTTGGGAAATTTCTGGAAATTTGGGGGTAGAACCCGGGGGGGGGGGGGATTTGGGGAGGGAAGGGACCTCAGCAAGGTATAATGCTGTAGAGTCCACCCTCCAAAGCAGCCATTTTCTCCAGCGGAACTGACCCCTATAGCCTGGAGATCTGTCGTTTGATCTTTGTCACCTGGAAATCACTAGTAATTCCCAGAGAACTCCAAGTGCCACCTGGGGGTTGGCAACCCTGGTATAATGTCAGAGAGTCCATCTTCCAAAACAGCCATTTTCTTCAGGGGAACTGATCTCTTTTACCTGAAGCCCAGTTGTGATTCCAGGAGACCTCCAGTTACCACCTGGAGGCTGGCAACCCCAAACGATGGCACATGTTCCACCTTATGGAAGCTGGTGGAGGAAGTCAAAGGATGTGACACTTCACCTCTCAGTGAACCTCAGATGGTTCCGATGGACATCGGGAACAAAGCAGCCATTTGCTGAGGCTTCCGAGA
The DNA here is from genome assembly GCA_029233225.1 of Lepidodactylus listeri. Lineage (NCBI taxonomy): Eukaryota > Metazoa > Chordata > Lepidosauria > Squamata > Gekkonidae > Lepidodactylus > Lepidodactylus listeri. Next base: position 71,364,520 of record JARCFY010000014.1, on the reverse strand, counting down.
AAACAAAATGGAGCCAGTTTGGTGTAGTGGTTAAGTGCGTGGACTCTAATCTGGGAGAACCCGGTTTGATTCCCCACTCCTCCACTTGCACCTGGCTGGATGACCCTGGGCAAGCCATAGCTCTGTACCAGCTGTTCTCTCAAGGACAGCTTGGGAAAGAGCTCTCTCAGCCCCACCTACCTCACAGGGTGTCTGTTGTGGGGAGGGGAAGGGAAAGGAGATTGTAAGCCGCTCTGAGACTCCGAGTGAGTGAAGGGCAAGGTATAAATCTAATCTCTTCTTCTTCTTCTTCTTAATTTCTATCCCCGCGCAGGCAAAACGGCCACAACATCAGCATCCGATTCCACAGTCTTGCTGCCCAACGGCAGCGATTCTGTCAAAAACAGCATGGTGGCAAAACAGATATTGCTACTGGGAACAAGCAGAACAGAGAGGTTCGCTGAATGTGTTCGGCCAACTCCCGAAATCCATCATCAGTTAATTGGCCCTCATAAACCACAGCGATCAGCTCTGCCAAAGAAAACGGAGAGTATATATAGTAGGAGAGAAATTATGGACTGCTTTGTTTATCCCTTTCATAATTCAAACCATAGGAGTTCTGCTTGACCTCCCAGCATTGTTTAGAAAGAGTTCTTCTAGAATGGGTTTTTTCCAGAGCCGGTGGGGTGTCACCATCCCCCTTGTTGACTCAACCGTAGGTCGAGGGAGCTGCAAAAGAAACTGGTCTGGCATTTGTTGCGAGAGCCCTGCCTTTCCGGCGTTAATCGGTTCCATCTTTTATTCACGGGTTCTAATTTGTCACCGTCCCGGCCAAAGGTTTGGGTCAGGCGAAAATGTTGCCTCCGTGTAGATGGACCTGTGCCCATTTCTGAAGTCAACCAGAGTGCGCAAGGGTTCAACAGAGAAGACGGCCGAAAACAAAGCAGAGGGTGGAAAGAGAAAAATATATAACGTGTGCAGATTGAAACATGGACAGACGCAGCCCTCAGTACTCTCGATTTTTAGGGCAGGAGCCCTTCTAAGGAGCCATGCTGAATGCTTTGCATTGACAATATTCACCAGGGAAATGGGTTGCCAGCTCCAGGCTGGAAAATTCCTGGAGGTTTGGGGTGGATCTTAGGGAGGGAAGAGACCTCCGGTGGGAATAATGGCAGTGTTTGCACCTTTCATAATTCCTTCTCCCTCCACCCCAGTTTGGTGTAGTGGTTAACAGTGTTCCCTCTAAGCTGAGTGAGTGTGAGCTAGCTCACAGTTTTTTAGCCTTCAGCTCACAGATTTTTGTCTTAGCTCAGGAAGGATGGCTCCAGAGCAAACTGATCTATGCAGCAGCCAAATCATTCACTCACAACTTTAATGCCAGTAGCTCACAAAGTAGAATTTTTACTCACAAGGTTCCACAGCTTAGAGGGAGCACGCTTAAGTGTGTTAAGTAACCCGGCTAGGCTAGGCGGGATATAAATCTAAATAAATAAATTAATAAATTAAGTGTGCGGTTAAGTGTGCGGTTAAGTGCTCGGACTCTGTCTGGGAGAACTGGGTTTGATTCCCCACTCCTCCACTTGCACCTGCTGGATGACCTTGGGCAAGCCATAGTTCTGGCACAGCTGCTCTTGAAAAAGAGCGGTTTCTGTCAGAGCTCTCTCAGCCCCACCTTCCTCACTGGGTGTCTGTTGTGGGGAAGGGGAAGGAGTTTGTAAGCCACTCTGAGACTCCCTTGGGTAGTGAAGAGCGGGGTATTAATCCAATCTCTTCTCCTTTTCCTCCTCCTCCTCCTCAAAAGAGCACCACCCCATGGGTGATCTTTTTTGTCCCTCCATGTGTGCAAGAGCACAGGTGTCAGTGGCCAGAGGGCATGTGCCCCCATTGCATGGACATTGCTTCAAAATGAGAGCAAAAGTTCCATGCCATTCTGTACTTGACAGAAGAGACTCCAGCTGCCTCTCCTCCCAGACGTTTTGTTAACCTTATCAGAAACTTTTAGTTTTCTTTCCAAATTCCTTGGATGTTTTTCTCCTTTGGAAGAGCACTGAATTTTTGCTTTTGGCAAACTTTCAGCAGCAGCTCCATCTGAGTCCTGGCAAGCCTGGATTGTTTGAAATCCACCTCTAGGATTCGTATGAACTGAGATGCACTCAGGCGTTAGGGAGGAACTGGCGGACGGCGCAGCATCCCTTCTGGGGCAACCTGATCTCAGGTGGCTCTTCTTTCTTTCAATTTGTTCCTCGCAAAGCAGAAGTTGGAAAACAATGTCTGCCTGCCTCTCCTCGCGGAAGAGGTGTTATGTTCAAAATTACAGCTTGTAGCTCTTAAAGGTAACTCAGTTAGCGCCTGCAATGACTCAGGGAACAAAATGGATTGTAGAGATATTGAATTAGGAAGACCGCCGCTGCGTGGATGCCAGGAGCTATGCACAGTTGGGGTACAGATAGGGATCTCCAGACATCCTTTGCCATTGTGCTTGGGTTCGATTTTGTGGCTTGTGTCTAGGGTTGCCCACTCTGTCACAGGACAAACTCCTGGAGATTTAGGTGGGGGATGCCTGAGGACTGCACAACTTGAGGAGGGTAGGGAGCTCAGCAGGGGTGTGGTGTCCTTCTGGGATTTCTGGTTTTCCATGACTCTGTGGTATACCATAGAATCCACCCTCCCAAACTGCCATTTCCTTCTGGGAAACCGATCTCTGTATTGTGTAGAGTGTTGGCAATTCCAGGAGAACTCCAGAGCCCACCTGGAAGTTGGCGATCTGATCTGTGTCTGGTTCCCATGGTACTTTCAGCCAACTGCCCCAGTGCCTCTCTCCAAGACCCAGGGCTTCGAAGCCCATTGTGGGATGTGGTTTTGTCTTCTGGTGCTTCTGGTTTGCAGCCTGTAAGGTAGCGGCTCTCAAAGGTGTGGTTGGAACTGCAAGCAGGAACAGAGGCTGAGTCTGCATTGGCTTTTCCCTCCATTGTTTTATGAAACCCAGGTTGGAACAGAAATTCCCCTCTGCATTGCATGCCGCTTTCACTTCCTTTGACCATCGGATTTTATGGTACCTTCTCCATAGATTCATGGCCGTTTTATGGCCGTTCAGGGGTGACTTTGCAGTCCGTATGGTGTTGCCCCGAGGTATTTGAATGTGGTTTTGAGCTGTGCTTTGAGAAAATGTGGAGTGAATTCGAGATGCAGAATCGCTCCCAAGAGGCATTTAGCAGGCCAGTTCATCCGCAACGTCACACAGCAGCTGCTTATGATACAGAGAATCACAAACTATGAAGTCACGTCCCTGCCCTAGATGGAGCTTACAGCCTCTATTTCCACAGTGGGGCCCTTTCAGCATGGGGGTGGGGGGGGCGTACAACAAGTTAAAAACAGATAAACACAGATGCATAATGCAGTTCAATAACTGACACTAAAATTTTTCATACAAACAATATAAAACAAAATGTAGTTGCTCCCTCTAAGCTGTGGAGTCTTTTGAGCAAAAATCCTACTTTGTGAGCTACTGGCATTAAAGTTGTGAGAGAGGGATTTGGCTGCTGCATAAATCAGTTTGCTCTGGAGCCACCCTTCCTGAGCTGAGACGAAAATGTGTGAGCCGGAGGCTGAAAAACTGTGAGCTGGCTCACACTAACTCAGCTTAGAGGGACCCCTGGCCTGGATATCTCCCAGAATTGCAGCTGATCTCTAGGCAACCAAGATCTGTTCACCCAGAGAAAATGGCTGCTTTGGAGGGTGGAATCTATGGCATTATACCCTGCTGAGGTCCCTCCCCTCCCCAAGCGTCACTCCCAGTATCTTCGGGACCACCTCTCCCCATATGCCCCGAGAAGAGTGGTACACTCAGGTAGTAAGAGCCTCCTGGTGGTCTCTGGCCCAAGAGAGATCTGGCTGTCCTCAACCAAGGACAGGGCCTTTTCAGCCCTGGCCCCCATCTGGTGGAACTCTGCCTGAGAACATCCAAGCCCTGAAGGATTTGTTGCCTTTCTGCAGGGCATGGAAGGCAAAGATGTTCCATCAGGCTTTCGGCAGAGGACAACGAATCCTTATCCTCCTCTTACCCTTTATGTTCCCACCTCCCATCTTTTACCGGTTTCTTCTGGGAGGTCTGTGATCTACTAAACCAGGAATTCTGACTGCTAGCCATCTTGGGACTAATAAATTTTACTAAGGACTGTTGCTTTCTTTTTTGGTTTTAAAATCTTTAACTTATATATTTAATGTATGTCTCTGTTGCAAGCCGCCCGGAGCCCTGCTCACAGGGGAATTTAACAAATAAATATATACATTCTCAACCCTGAGTTGGCAACCCCGGAAGGGCACAGGCTTCCTTTCAGTCGAGGATACAGACCAAAAGATTAACCCCAAAGACAAAGTACAAAAAACATTTGGGTTTGTGGGAGGATTTCAACGAAGAGAGAACACCACCCCCCCAGGTTGATTTTTGGAGAACATGTGAAGATTTTATTTAGGGGGGCACTTCTACACGACTTTCTCCCAAAGGGACCCAAAGCAGCTTACAAAAATGTCCAAAATACAAAGCCACCAATGGAAAAATACAATTTGATTCTAGTAAAGAAAGAAAGAAAAAAAAACAAGCATCCATCCTGAGTAGGGTTGCCAAGTCTGTATTGGGAAATACCTGGAGACTTTAGGGGTGGAGCCAGTAGAGGGCGGGGTTTGGGGAGGGGAGGGGCCTCAGCATGGTCCAATGCCATAGAGTCCACCCTTCAAAGCAGCCATTTTCTCCAGGGGAGCTGCTCTCTGTCAGCTGGAGATCAGTTGTAAAAGTGGGAGATCCCCAGGCCCCACCTGGAGGCTGGCAGCCCTAATCCTGAGCTGGCCCTGATTCGCCAGGCATGGCTAAGTGCCATCCCAGGCTGGAGCTGTGGATTCAGAGGGCAGGGCCAAGGCCTCTTCAGTTCAGCTCTTGCCCATATGGGGCTCACTTCTCTAAGTCTTGCTGAGCTGTTAAATAGTGGGTTCCATGGATTAACAGACCCCCAAGTCTAGGGATCAGCTCTACTTTATTAGTGATTTCAACAAGGAGAAGAAAGGCAAAAATCCCAGGCAGAAGCCTGGTTTTTAAGCATGCACAAACCACACCCTGAACACACCCCACTCCCAACGATAGGCTATTTACATAACACTGTTTCTCTATTGGTCCATTCTAGGATCCTAGCCAACTATTGTTTGTGGATGCAAGCACAACCCCGACCCCAGGGCTAGTTTAGGGTTGACTCATCCTTAGTACACAACATGAGCAGAGGTAAGAGCAAACTCAGCCCCAATGGCATCCAGCCACTCCTAGCAGGGACTTCCCCAGTTCTGCCCTGGCCAAGGGGGAATTGGTGGCAGGAGACATTTGGGCAGATGTGCAGTCACCCTGGGCAGACAGATAACAGGATACTGGAGCAAGAGACCTGGTGAGGCAAAGAAGAAGAGAAGAGATTGGATTGATACCCCGCCCTTCACTACCCGAAGGAGTCTCAGAGAAGAAGAAGAAGAAGAAGAGATTGGATTTATATCCCGCCCTTCACTCACTTGGAGTCTCAGAGCGGCTTACAAACTCCTTTCCCTTCCCCTCCCCACAACAGACACCCTGTGAGGTAGGTGGGGCTGAGAGAGCTTTTTCCCAAGCTGTCCTTGAGAGAACAGCTGGTACAGAGCTATGGCTTGCCCAAGGTCATCCAGCCAGGTGCAAGTGGAGGAGTGGGGAATCAAACCCGGTTCTCCCAGATTAGAGTCCGCACACTTAACCACTACACCAAACTGGCTCTCATGCTTACAATCTCCTTTTCCTTCCCCTCCCCACAGCAGGCAGGGCTGAGAGAGCTCTGACAGAAACTGCTCTTTTTCAAGAACAGCTGTGCCAGAACTACAGCTTGCCCAAGGTCATCCTGCAGGTGCAAGTGGAGGAGTGGGAAATCAGATTAGAGTCTGCACACTTAACCACTACACCAAACTGGCTCTCATGCTTACAATCTCCTTTTCCTTCCCCTCCCCACAGCAGGCAGGGCTGAGAGAGCTCTGACAGAAACTGCTCTTTTTCAAGAACAGCTGTGCCAGAACTACAGCTTGCCCAAGGTCATCCTGCTGGTGCAAGTGGAGGAGTGGGAAATCAAACCCGGTTCTCCCAGATTAGAGTCCATGCACTTAACCACTACACCAAACTGGCACTTAACCACTACACCAAAGCCTTGGCACGCTTCAATGCATATAACCTTTGAAACCGCAAATCAGCTGTTTATTTCTTGTTGGGGAAAGAGGTATCCCAGCAAACTTATGCACACTTTAAAACTTATTTTCTTCAATGGGAGGGGAAGAGGAGAAAGAACCTCTTCAAATGACGGTAGTGTCCTTCGGTTACAGTTTCTAAAGAAAAGGACTTCCTTCCAGATCTGAGAAACTACTCCCTTTAAGAAGCAGCAAAACTGGTCACAGTTCCTGGGTTCACCCTCTGGCATTTCACTAACAAGCCATCGCTTTTTATGCAATAAATATCTCAGGGATTACTGTTTAATAAAAAGCATAACCAAGAGAGACGGAGATATTGGGAGAAAAAATAAATGGCTGAAGATACTGTGTTTAGCCTTTCTGGGTCTCTGGTGAACGTTTAATTAAGTGGACTGTTCGGGTTCTTTGCAAGAATGGCTTCAACCCTTTGCCCTGCAGCTGCAGTCAACTGGTAGAACAAACAAACGCTCCGTTCTCATCCCAGCACCGGCAGGATTGCAGCCTACTCTGTTCGTTTGTTAGAGCTCCTCCAATTTTCAACCATCTTCACTGAAGCACTGCTTTGTTATGCAAGAAGTCCTTGGGGCCCCTGACCCGGCTGGCCCAGGCAAGCCTGATCTCATCAGGTCTTGGAAGCTAAGCAGGTTAGTATTTGGATGGGAGACCACCGAGGAAGTCCAGAGTTGCTAAGAGGCAAGCGACAGCTAAACCACCTCTGTCCGTCTCTTGCCTTGAGAGCCCATAAGTAGGCTGCAACTTGACAAGGCTTTCTGCCACTGAGTCTTGTGGACAGCTCTCTAAGGTGGGATAGAGCAGTCCCAGAGAGGGAGATAGCACAGAACAGGGGGGCTGCCAGTCTCCAGCAGGGGCCTGGAGTTCATTACAACAGATCTCCAGATCTCAGGGCTCAGTCCCCCTGGAGAAAAGGGCAGCTTGAAGAGGGGTGGACTCTACAGCATCGCACCCCTGCTGACCCCTCTCTCTTCCGAAACCCCACCCTTCCCAACCTCCATCCAAATTTCTAGGAATTTCCCAGCCTGTATTTGGCAACTCTAGAGGTGTGTGCCCTGGGGGGAGGGACCTCTTAGCCCTGTTTGCCCCATTGTCCAAGCAACCCTCTGTCCCTAGCCATTTGGGGTACCATACAGTATCTTTAGGGTTGCCAATAAAATAGCACATGATCGTGAACTGCTCCATTCCCAGATGCTTTCAAAGGTTGCCCGGGATGCTGGAGTACTTACCTCCGACTGTGCACAGCAGTTAACGTTATGTAGGTCATGATGAGATTCACACAGAGACCTGAAGCTGCCTTCGGCTGTATCTGACTGCCGCCCCATCTGGCAACGGCTCTCCGGGGTCCCATCGAACCCGGCTGAGGCCCTCCTCTCCGCAAACCCCACCCTATCCCCAGGTTCCCTGAAATCTCCAGGAATTTCCCCATGCCACACATAGCAGCCTTCGTTAAATGGCTCCTTTCCCCTCTAGCTTTCTCCTCCCTTCTCCCTCCAAAGAGCCCTGATCGGCTGTTTCTGGCGTTCTCTCCAGATCAGGTAACAGAGGGGATTGGTAGACATGAAAAACATTGTTTTGGCAGCAGCGGCCATCGCAGCTCAAGGATCTTCAATGTGTGACTGAAGGTAAACTGCAGCAACCATTTTGTGGCTGGCTCTGCCTCCCATGGGAGCCAGTTTAGTGTAGTGGTTAAGAGCGCAGATGCTAATCTGGGAGAACCAGGTTTGATTCCCCACCCCTCCACATGCAGCAGATGGTGTGAGCTTGGGTCAGTCACACGTTCTCTCAGAGCTGTTCTCTCAAGAGCAGTTCTTGGAAGAGCTCTCTCAGCCCCACCAACCTCACAGAGTGCCTGTTGTGGGGAGAGGGAGGGAAGGAGATTGTAAGCTGCTCTGAGACTCTGAGTAAAGGGTGGGGTATAAATCCAATTTCTTCTTCTCTCTTTTCTCTCTAGCCATTTTGTGGCAGCCATTTTCTGGCTGTGCCCATCACACCATGTCAAAATCCCAAAGGTGCCCACAGGCTCAGAAAAGGTTGCCCCCCCCCCCCCCCTGGTTTACAACATGGTTTAAAAACAGCAACAACCATAACACTATAACATGCTAAAAGCAACTGGTCAGCAGCCCAAACAAACTCTGCTTCATCTAGCTGCCCTCCGGTGCTCTTCCAAGTAGTTCAAAAATTTGAAGTTTCCTCCACTGGGACCCAGCAGCAGGGAGAAGCCGGTGCTTGACCCAGTCCATCCGCCATAAAAGCTCTGACTTTGGGGGAGACATCCAGGTGGGTACAGCAGATAGAAGAGAGATGCCCAGCTTTAATCACTGCTGAGAAGCAAGAAGGAAGCAAGAAGGAGATGAGTCTCTGCCCTGACACTCATAGAACTAGAAGACCCCCCAGGGATGCTCACCCATAGGTACCTCCTCCAGTCTCTTTAACCCCCTTTAACAAGAGAGCCTCTGCTTGGTGTTGGAGAGCCTCTGCTTGGTGTGCAGAAGATCCCAGGTTCAATCCCCGGCTTCTCCAGTTGAAAAGATCTGGTAGTAGACTTCACATGACTTCAAGATGAAAAAGCCTGACCTCCATTTCTTCCTAGAATGAGTTCCTGCAGCCCTGGGCCCCATCCTGCTCCGGGCTTTCAGTCTAGACCATTGGTTTAGGGTTTGCAAGACAGTTTAATGATACCCCATGTAATATCAACAAAACCAATTTGTTCGCCCGCCAACGCCCAGCATTAAACATCTCCCCATTCTGAACACCAGATTAATGAGAAGTCCAAAGCCTAGGGACTGGTTTCCCACCAAAGCAATGAAATTTCATGTATATAATTCATTTAGCCGTGTAATGGGGAATTAATGGCATATGAAAAGCATGAAATAGAATTGGTCATAACGTCTTCCTTAGGTCTCAAAGACACGCTCCTTTTCTCCTGAAAATCAGGTTCTGGTTCCAGAGCAACTGAATTCCTTTTGTAATTAAATGTTGCTTCCTCTGGGAGGAGGGCTGGGAAACTGGATTCGGGTTTTGGCAAGATGTTCGCACCAAAAAAAAGAACTCAAAGTTCTGTACCTCCAAGACTCCATCTTGGACTCTTCAAGGCAATTAGGGTTGTCAGCTCTGGGCTGAGAAATGACTGGAGATTTGGGGGGCTGGAGTGTGGGGAGGGAAACGCCAAAGAGATCTACCCTCCAGGGGAACTGATCTTGGTCATCTGGAGATCAAGTGTATTTCTGGGAGATCTCCATGTAATTCTGAGTGATCTCCAGCCCCCACCTGGAGATTGGCAACAATGGTTCCCCATGAGGGACTGGTTGGCTTGGAGGGTGGAGTCTATGGCATTGTACCTGTCTGAGGTCCCACCCCTCCTTCAACCTGCTGCTATTTATTTGGATTTTAGAAGTTCTACTGTTAAATGTGAAGGAAGACAAAGATATTAAAGGCTTAACAATTAAAGGTTTTTCTTTTAAATATAGGGCCTTTGCAGATGATGTGATGTTCATAGTGGAAGACCCTTTGTCTACACTACCATATTTGCTACAGAGAGTAAAAGAGTTTGGTGACTTAGCAGGATTTTATGTAAATAAGAACAAATCGAAAGTGATGTGCAAAAATATGTCAAATAACAAACAAAATGAGTTACAAAACCTTATAGAATGTGAGGTGGTGAAAAAGACAAAATATCTAGGTGTAAATCTAACAATGAAAAACATTGATCTTTATAAAAATAACTATGAAAAATTATGGTTGCAAATTATGCAGGATATTAAAAAGTGGAATGTATTAAATTTGTCATTGTTGGGTAGAATTGCGGTGGTTAAGATGAACGTGTTACCACGATTAATGTTTTTGTTTCAAACTATTCCAATTGTGAAAGATGTAAAAACATTCAAATGCTGGCAGAAGGAATTGTCTAAGTTTGTGTGGGGAGGGAAAAAACCAAGAATCAAGATGAAAATAATGTGTGATGCTAAAAGATAGAGGAGGGTTTCAATTACCAAACTTAAGGCTATACCATGATGCAATATGTTTGACCTGGGTAGGGACATGGACTATGTTACAAGATAGAAAGTTATTGTCCCTGGAAGGTCACGACTGTAGATTTGGGTGGCATGCATATTTGTATTATGGTAAAACAAAAATGGACAATATGTTTAAACATCATTATTTGAGAAGAACGCTAATGGATACATGGACAAGATATAAAAACTTTTTTCCAGAAGAGATACCTATGTGGATTGTACCCGCAGAAGTTTTAAATCCAGCATCACGTTACAAAGGACAAGATTGGCTGAAGTATAGAGACTTATTAACAAGACATGGTAAAGACTTTAAATTGAAGGAGCAGCATCAGATGGACTTTGATTATGGTTGGCTAAGATATAGACAAATATATGACATGTATAGAAGTGATAAAAAACACGGCTTTAGGGGAAAAAATAATGAAATAGAACAAGTTTGGGAGGAAGGTGGGAAAAAAATGATTTCTAAAATGTATAAAGTTTTGCTAAAATGGTTTAATGCTGATGAAATGGTAAAAGAACAAATGGTAAAATGGGCGATAAACTTTAACAAAGACATTGAAATGGAATCTTGGGAATTATGGAAAAATGCTATGAGTATATCTACGTGTTATAACTTAAAAGAAAATTGTTTTAAAATGATGTACAGATGGTATATGACACCAAAAAAATTTGCAAATATTAATCAGAATATGTCTAACAAATGTTGGAAATGTAAAAAGAAAGAAGGTTCTTTTTATCATATGTGGTGGACTTGTGACAAAGCAAAGATTTATTGGTCCAAAATACATGCAGAAATGGAAAAAATCTTGAAATGTACATTTAAGAAGTTGCCTGAAATGTTATTGCTTGGACTTAAATTAGAAGAGATAAATGTAAAGAAAAGGACAATAATATGGTATATGATAACAACAGCAAGAATGGTGTATGCACAAAACTGGAAAAATGAAAAAATACCAGAGGTATGGGAATGGTTGAAAAAACTGTTATATATGGCTGAAATGGATAAATGGACTAGAAAGTTCAATGATCTGTACTCAGAGACTTTTTTAGAAGATTGGAAGGATTTGAAAGAGTATGTTGAAAAATACTGGGACATGAAAAATTGCATTTATACATGGTTATAATAACATAAAGCAATAGAATTAGAGTATATGAATGTATTAAGGATAATTAGACAATGAAGTTGTTTTTTATTTTAGAATTATATAAGAATATAGAAAGTAAGAATTAGTGTATAAGTATTTTTAAGAAATATGACCGTTACCAGAAATGTAAACATAGATATAAGTATTACTATTTTGGATAGAGTGGAAAATGTGTTATGCTTCAGATGTGGTGGGAAACCGCTAATATAAGATAAAAACAAGATTATACAAACAGAACAAAATGTTATATAATATGGAAAAAAGGATTTGTATAAGAAAAATGTATTATTTTTAATGTTTTGAAAAATAAAATTTTTTTTACAAAAAAAGAAGAAGTATGGACTACATCTCACCATAGAAACAGAAGCCCCATGTATTCTGCATTGTGTTGGAAGAACTGTCTTTCTTGAGCTTGTCTGGAGTTTCTAGCAGGGGAGTGCAGCTATCGTATACCATTGACCGAAGAACGGTACACGATTGTCTTTTTAATAGCAACGTTCAGAAACTCCTGCAGTGGGACTGCAGAGATGGTCCACAATAGCTCTCCCAGCTATTGAATGAAAATGAACAGAAGCCAGTATGGCAGCTGAACAACCCCTTAACAGCTTAGCAGTGCTAAACAGAGTTACATCGTTTGAACACCATTGACTCCAATGGAATTACAAAAGTGTAACTCATTTTCATGGAATCATAGAATCACAGAGTTGAAAGAAGCCATTCAGGCCATCTAGTCCAACCTCAGGCCATCTAGTCCAACCCCCTGCAGTGTGAACTTTGGGGCGGTGTTGTGTTTCTTGCTCGCAGGCTTTGTGAATGGTTGCTACTTCCCCCTCAAACCATTCAGAATCGGTCTTATCTGATAACATTTTTAGCCCACCATTTCTCCAAGGAACTTAGAGTGACAGATGTGCATCTTCTGTCCAGTTGGTGCAGAAGGCCAGAACTGGGCTATTACCAGGAGCCAGATGGAGCGTGCGTGTTACTCCTACGCTACAGTCACTCCACTGGCTGCCTGTCAGCTACCAGGTTCAGTTTAAGGTCTTAGCCATCACATACAAAGCCCTTCATGACCTTGGACCCTCATAACTGCAAGACTGCCTCTTCCTCTATGCTCTGCCACGACAGCTTTACTCATTGGAGCAAGGCCTTCTGCAGGTGCCAGCCTGCAAAATGGGCAAAACCAGCAACTGCTCATACACATGGCCTTCCGCGCTGTGGCCCCCACCTTGTAGAATGGTCTGCCTGAGGAGATCAGGGAGGCTCCCACCCTCCTGGTTCTCCACAAACTATGCAAAACTGAATTATTCAAGGGGGCTTTTCTACACAGGCAAACAGAGGCCCTTTCGGCACTTTCCTTTTGATCCATGGTCACCACAGTGTCCTCCAAGCAATTCTGCACTAAAATCGAATTCAACCTTCTTTTTAATCCAAGATCCCCCGCCAATTCTGCACTATAATTGAGCTCAACCTTCTTTTTATTCCGGGTTCTCTCCCCCCCCCCCCCCATTCTGCATTACATTCCCTCCCTTCAATGGTCAGCCTGGCTTCAACCTGCTGTTGCTCCAGGTTATTTGGATGCTGTTTTGCCGTGGACTTGAATGCTGAGAAAATCCAGAGTGGCAGGCAAATGCGGAAAGGACCAGAGTCTCATTGTATTAAATGATTCACAAAGCTACTTGGACAAATCATTAGGGACTGTGGGCTTGCTGAAATCATTAGGGACTGTGGGACTTGCTGAAACTAGGATCCAACCATTGAATTTTGCATCCTTTAATGTGCCATGTTAATACTTGTGCTGTGCTTCAGTTCTGCTTTCAGACTTCTGGTTGGTTCTGCAACCTTAATTCTGTTGCGTTGCTTACTGAATATCTCACCTGTTAATTGTCATCCTCCTTGAGTCCAAGTGAGAAAGGCGGACTATAAATAATGTAAATAAAATAAAATACATTTTATTTTCAGAACAGCCCTGTGGAATAGGCCAGGTGGAGAAAGAATCGGTGGTCCAGGGCAATGCTCCTTCTATTTTGTGAGCTATCGGTATTAAAGTTGTGAGCAAGCCATTTGGCTACTGCATAAATGAGTTTGCTCTGGAGCCACCTTTCCTGAGCGAAGACAAAAATGTGTGAGCTGCAGGCTAAAAAACTGAGCTAGCTCACACTAACTCAGCCTAGCGGGAACACTGGCCCAAGGTCACTAACGTGAGATTCATGCCACAAGGATTTGAACCCTGGTTTTACAGACCATAGCTCAACAACACAACACACGGGCTCCCTAGTGAAAGTGCTCAGTTGCAGCTGTTAGGATGCCAGAAGGCTAATGGCTCCTGAAAGCTGAGAACAACCACATAACCCTAACTGAACTCTTCCCTCGATCCAGGAAAATACTGAAGAGTGAGGTGTGGGAAATCAACAGCACCTCGCTTCCACTGTTCACGGCAACACACGCCAGCCCTGGAGCCATTCCTTGTTGAAGAAAGAATGGTGAAGACAGTCTTTGATATCTGTAAATGTACAGATGGAGGAGGAATTGTAACGGCTGTAGAAATAAATCCAGGCTCCTCACAGGTAAGTTAGAATCCAGCCAAGATCCAGAGTTTTTCATTGTGCAGTATAAGTAATACAGTTCATTAGGAAGGAACTGTCATGGCTTCTCCCAAAGAACCGTGGGAATTGTATTTCATTGAGAGTTCTGAGAAATCTGTACGGAAGAGAAGAGTCTTACATTCTGATTGGGTAATCCCTGGAAATCTGGGGGCTGAGACTGAGAAGGGTGGAGTTTGGGGAGGGAAGGACATCAGCGGGCTGCAATGCCATACAGCAGAGGTGTCAAACTCATTTGTTATGAGGGCTCATTTTGTAGCAGGAGCTCCTCTGCATGTTAGACCACACACCCCTGATGTAGCCAGACCTCCAAGAGCTTACAGTAGCACCTGTAAAAAGAGCTCTGTAAGCTCTTGGAGGATTGGCTACATTAGGGGTGTGTGGCCTAATATGCAAAGGAGCTCCTGCCACGAAATGAGCCCTGGTTATGAGGGCCAGATATGACATAAATGAGACCTCATTGGGTCAGGCCACGTGTATCACAAAATGTAATGCCAGGTAGTGGAGATATAAACTTTATAAAGGACACAAACACAGATTTTTTTTTAAACTCAAAATAAAAACATGCTTAAAACATTAGCACTCTTCCAATATTCTGATACCCAATTTCTCTTGCTCTGAATTATTGCATCAAAATGTCTGAGCTGTTGCAATCTTGAGTAGGCTGTTCAAGTGTGTAGCTGTAAGCTGCAAACCTACTTTTGATTTATTGACATTCGCCACAGAAATCTCATGCTCAGAGTTCTGAGTCTAGGACCCAGGGGAAGACATGAAATGGCTGAGCGATTGAGAGAGTCTGGCAAAGCAAGCGATGATGCAGCAGTAGCAACAGAACTGGAAGCAGGAGATGGCCAGTTCCAGGGCAGGCCTGATAGAAGCCCTCTGGGGACCTAATCCGGCCCCCGGGCCTCATGATTGACACCCCTGTCATAGAGTCCGCCCTTCAACACATCCACTTTCGGAAGATTAACAAAGTACATTGAAGTACATTGACCATTTTTATGCCTGTCCTTCTGAAACGTGGCTGTCTTAATTTCTCAAAGCTGCTGAACAAACCTGTGGGAGTTTTTATTTAAACAAGCTGAAAATGTCCATAAACACCATTGGGAAGGTCCAAGGAGGCAATGATTCTGCTGGTGATGAATTGTAGCCCGAGGATTTATAAAGCAGGACAGTTACAGGGGAAGTCAACCAAGCGTCCTTTGCTGAGTCTTATTTAAAGATCGTTTCCTCAATATTCTTTTGTGGTCCCTTCCCACTTAATTACTGAAGGAACTTGTTTCGTAACCAGACCTAGGAAATGGTCTCCCTGGTTGCCCTGTCAGTGGGACTCCTGCTAATGGGGTTGTTCCCACACGTTCTGAGGGGACTCATAAAACCAGTCCCGGCCTTGGATTTATGAGGCTGAGATAATCCAATTTCAGAGGAACGGTCAATATTAACAAACCAAATGTGCTCGGAAGCTTTTGTCTGAAAAGACTGAAACATTCAGCCAGAGAACAATTGTAGCAAAGGCCCTGCAGAGTCTGGCCGTCAGGCGGCCCAGGACGAGGGGTGGGTGGACAAACTGTTTATAATGCCAGGAAAGCTAAACAGTAATACTAAAGAGTCATCAGGGAAGGCTGGAGTCCGTTTTGCTAAAGCCATTGAAAACCCTAGCACAACATTAGAAGGCAGGGTTGCCAGCCTCCAAGTGGGGCCTAGAGATCTCCCATTATTACAACCAGTGTTCCTCTAAGCTGAGTTAGTGTGAGCTAGCTCACAGTTTTTTAGCCTCCGGCTCACAGATTTTTGTCTTAGCTCAGGAAGGATTGCTCCAGAGCAAACTAATTTATGCAGTAGCCAAGTCGCTCGCTCACAACTTTAATGCCAGTAGCTCACTAAGTAGAATTTTTGCTCGCAAAACTCCACAGCTTGGAGCATTGATTACAACTGATCTTCAGATGACAGAGATCAGTTACTCTGGAGAAAATGGCTGCTTTGGAGAATGGACTCTATGGCAAGAGTTCTGAAAGAAATGTAAACTTGTGGATCGCCGGACAAAAATAGGCAATCCATCACAACAATCTGCCACCATTCCCGAGGACTGGAAGGTAGCAAATGTAACCCCCATCTTTTTTTTAAAAAAGGTTCCAGAGGAGATCTGGGACATTGCAGGCTGGTCAGTCTAACGTCAGTACTCATTAAGTTGGTGGGATCTGTTATTAAAGATACAATTAGTATCCTTGATGAATAAAAGCTATTGAGGAAAAATCAGCACAGATTCTGTAAGTAAAGATCTTGTCTCACTAACATTTTAGAGTTCTTTGAGGGGGTGAACAAACATGTGGACAAGGGGGATGTTGTTTACCTAGACTTCCAGAATGCTTTTGATAAGGTTCCTCATCAAAGACACCCTACATGAACTCAGCAGTCATGGGATGAGAGGACAAGTCCTCTTGTGGATTAAAAACTGGTTAATTCATAGGAAACAGAGTATAAATGGGCAGTTCTCAAAGTGTAAAGCGGTGAACAGTAGGGTACTGCAGGCTTTGTGCTTCTCCAGTGCTTTTTAACTCGTTCATTAATGATTTGGAGTTGGGAGTAAGCAGTGAAGTGACTATGTCTGCGAATGACATTAAGTTGTTCAGGGCTGTGAGAACCAAGGAGGACTGTGAAGCACTCCAGAGGGCTCTGTCAAGGCTGGGCGAGTGGGCATCAATGTGGCAAATGAGGCTCAACATGGGCAGGTACAAAGTAATGCACACTGGAGCCAAAAATCCTAACTGTAAATATACGTTGATGGGGTCCAAACTGGTGGTAACTGACCAGGATTTAGAGCATGGAGTCATGGTAGGTAACTAACTGAAGATGTCGATTCAATGTACATGACTGCAATAAAAAAGGCAAATGCTATGCTGGGGAAACAAATCATCCAGTATCATAATGCCCCTGTATAAATCTTATCGCGCTGCTTCATTTGGAATACTGTGTACCGTTCTGGTCACTGCACCTCAAAAAAGATATTATCGTACTGGAAAAGGTGCAGATAAGGGCAACTAAAATGATTAAGGGGATGGAACACCCTCCCTATGAAGAAAGGTTAAAGAAGTTAGGGCTCTTTAGCTTGGAGAAATGATGACTGAGGGGAGACATGATCGAGGTTTATAAGATTACGCATGGGATAGACAAATAAGTACTTTTCTCCCTTTCTTACAATACAGGAACTCATGGGCACTCAATGAAATTAATGAGCAATAGTTTTAAAACCGATAAAGAGCCCTTCTTCATCCAAAGAGTAATTAACATGTGGAATTCACTGCCACAGGAAGTGGTGGCAGCTACAAGCATAGACAGCTTCAATAGAGGACTGGATAAACATCTGGAGCAGACGTCCATCAGTGGCTATTAGCCACAAGGTATAGATAGGAACTCTTGGTCTGGGGCAGTGATGCTCTGTCTTCTTGGTGCTGGGGGGGGGGGCAACAGTGGGAGGGCTTCTAGTGTCCTGGCCCCGACTGTGGACCTCCTGATGGCTCCTAGATTTTGGCCACAGTGTGACAAAGTGTTGGACTGGATGGGCCTCTGGTCTGTTCCAACATAGCTTCTCTCTACTGTGTTCACTGTTCTATGCTGAGGTCTTTCCCCTGCCCAAACCCTGCCCCTTTCAGGCTCAACCCTCAAAATCTCCAGGTATTTCCCAGCCCAGAGCCGGCAACTATCCTAGAAAGAGAATGACCATTTTCTAAAACAGGAGAGTGCACTGCTGGAGATGGAACACTGGAAGTTGGTTTATTTCAAAAGGCTTTACCTTGCCTTTTCCCCAACAACGTCCGACGTTGGGTTGCCAACTCTGGGTTAGGAAATCCCTGGAGATTATGGGGCTGGAGCCTGAGAAAGTTGGGGTTTGTGTAGGGAAAGTGCCTCAGGGATATATAAAGTCATAGAGTCCACCCTCCAAAGCTGCCATTTTCTCCAGGGGAACTGATCTCTCTGGACATCAGATGTAATTCCTGAAGATCTCCAGGCCCCACCTGGCAATTGGCAACCCTAATCCAAGGTCATGATCTCCAACCGCAGGCACTCAGGAAAAGTCTTAGGCTGAACTTGGCGAGGGTGGCTAGATTCCGCCAGGGATTAAGCTTTCTGTGCAGTGCTAAATAGAGTGAGACCCTTGCAAGCCTATCAAAGCCAATGTGCTTAGAATGAGTTAACTCCATTTAGGTTTGCTCCCTTATTCCAACAAGACACCTCCTTGTATCCGACTACCCACTACACCTCCATCTCTACAGATCTGCATTGCAATAAATCTGTTCGAAAAAGCTGCTTTTTCTTTTCTCTCCCTCCCTTCCCTGGAAGAATTGTCACGGAAATTAGTACTCTAAACATATCTCACAGCTGTCAAGAGCTCCTTCCTATTGTCACTGCTGCAAAAAGACAAAACTCCCAACACTTTGCTCTTCAGAGAGTAATGAGACACCTCTGGTTTAGAAACGAATAAAAAATACAGGGCATTAAGGATGCCAGAGCTCCAAGCTTCAGACTGGAGACAGCTTGGTGTCAATCAAAAAAGGGTCCAGCATTCGTCAAGGCACTTAGAGGGGCCTCCACGGTCATTTTGTTGGCTTGTTGCAAGGGGTTCCACAATGTTTTGATCCACATTCGGTATTATTAGGTCATGCATGTTCTGTGTTTTTGAGCCCCATGGAATTTGGCACAGGTAGCTGGACCAAACTAGATGGCAACTGAAGTGTGTGTGTTGCTATCAATTCACTTCCACTGTAAGAACATAGGAGGAGGAGAGGAGGAGATTGGATTTATACCCCACCCTTCACTTGTAGTCTCAGAGTGGCTTACAAACTCCTTTCCCTTCCCCTCCCCACAACAGACACCCTGTGAGGTAGGTGGGGCTGAGAGAGCTCTGAGACATCTGTCCTTGAGAGAATAGCTGATACAGACATATGGCTTGCCCAAGGTCATCCAGCAGGTGCAAGTGGAGGAGTGGGGAATCAAACCCGGTTCTCCCAGATTAGAGTCCGCGCCACTACACCAAACAGAAGCCAAAGTTGGATCAGGCCAATGACCCATCCAGGCACTCTGTCACCCAGTGGCCAAAAACACCAGGTGCCCTCAGGAGGTCCAGCAGTGGGGCCAGGACACTAGAAGCTCTCCTACTGTTGCCCCCCCCCCAAGCACCAAGAATACAGAGCACCACTTGCCCCATACCGAGAGTTCCTATCTATACCTTGTGGCTAATAGCCACTGATGGACCTCTGCTCCATATGTTCATCCAGTTTATGGTGATCTTATGAATTAATGACTCCCAAAACAACCTATCCTTAACAGCTCAGGTCTTGCAAACGGAGGGCCCTCGTGGCTTCCTTGACAGAGTCAGTCCATCTCATGTTGGGTCTTCCTCTTTTCCAGCTGCCTTCATCTTTTCCTAGCATGACTGTCTTTTCCAGTGACTCTCCTGTTCTCATAATGTGACCTAAGTACAATAGCCTCAGTTTGGTCATTTTAGCTTCCAGGGAGAGTTCAGGCTTGATTTTGATCTAGAACCCACTAATTTATCTGTTTGGCAGTCCAGGATATCCGTAAATTTCTCCTTCAACACCACTTCAAATGAATCAACTTTCTTCTTGTCAGCTTTCTTCATTGTCCAGCTTTCACACCCAGACATCGTAATGGGGAATACTGTGGCATGAATGATCTTGATCTTGGTTGACAGCGACACAACTTTACACTCAAGGATCTTTTCTGGCTCCTTCGTGGCTGCCCTTCCCAGTCTCAGTCTTTTGGACTTCTTGGTTGGCTGCAGATTCCCTTTTGGTTGATGATGGAGCCAAGGAATAGTAAATCTCGAATAATTCCAGTTTCTTCATTGTCAGCCTCAAAGCTGTAAAGTTCCCCAGTGGGAATCATTACTTTTGTCGTCTTGGTGTTCAGCTGTCACCCTGCTTGGGTACTTTCTGCTTTAACCTCCATCAGTAGCCATTTCAAGTCTTTGCTATTTTCCGTTGGTAATGGGGTGTCATTGGCCCATCCCAAATTGTTAATGTTCCTTCCACCAATTTTTCTTTCCAACTTCATCTAAATCTAACACAGCTGTCCTTATAATACGGGCTGCATATATAACTTGGGTTATTTTGAATGGGTACAGGAAACGCCTCCTCACTTCTGACCCCTCCTGCCAAAACAACTCAGTACTTTCTGTTTGTGGGCCATGTGTGAGTTTTTTTGACCCTCTGCCCTTAGTGTAAACAGAGGACTCCTCCCCATAAGTACTTTGAATGCCCATTCACAGTCTCTGCCATCACTGCTGATCAACCATGGCTGAGAATGCTGTGGCACTCTTCTTCTCTGTCAGCTTCCTAAAGGAAACTGGAGGGCCACTGTGCAAACAGAATGCTGACGGGCCCTTGGCAGGCCCATAGCGGCAGTTGGGCATTTCGGGGCTAGCCCCCTGAAAAGTATTGGAGTCGGGAGTCCATGGAACAGTGAAACAGCTAGATCTTTATTGCTGGTCCGGATGAAGCATACATCCAGGGCTCCGAGCCCTCCTTTTATGCTGGTCAGGGATAATCCCCTGACCTCGCCCAACTGGCCTGATAGGCTATTATCAGTCTATTTACATCTCATAGGTTCCCTGGGAGAAACCTAGGTACAGGATTGGTGGCCGGTTTGAATCTACCTGGCCTTTGTTCTACCTGGCTGAAGCTCAGGCAGTTTCTTAGCCATGTGCTCTGGCCACATGGCGGTCGCCATTGCTGGAGCACATGGCGACCGCATGGTCAATACATAACACACACACACCCCAACTTACTGGCAAGCCCCCCCCGGCTTCCTATCCTGCCCAGGGCCCCCAAGTGGTGGCAGATGTGGGGAAGGAGTCGGGTATTCCTTTAATCTGATTAGCCAGTACCCCCTGAGAAATTTAAATGCCCCCCAACTAAAATAAACCCTGGCCACAAGTCTGGCCCTTGATCTGACTGAGCAGGACTCTTCCGATGTCCTTATGGGGCAAGGGGCTCTCATGCAGGGCTGCCAGCCTCCAGGTGGTAAGCAATACAAAAGATCAAACTGGGCATCAATGGTGAAAAATGTATTCAACAAGCAATGCGCATAATAATCTTCTGAACCTATACAAATAGAGTGGTTTTTCAAAAATACAATATAGCAGTCAGAAACACAAAAGTACACAGTCCGACTACAAAGAGAGTCCTATTAATCTGCCTTCAGAAATGGTCCAGGTCAAGTTCCTCAAAGAGTGAAAAGTCCAAATATAGATGTTTATAATTCCTCTTCACAAAATCCTCGTCTCGCCACTTCTGTACACTTGACTTGGAGTTTCTGACTACTATATTGTATTTTTTGAAAAACCACTCTATTTATACAGGTTTAGAAGATTATTATACTCATCGATTGTTGAACATATGTTTTTTGTTATTTATGCACAGTTAGAGCTTTTGTACTATTTACTCCCTTCCGTGCATCTCTGCTGTCCGAGTCTTCAGGTGGTAGCTGCAGATCTCATGGAATTACAATTGATTTCCAGGTTCCAGAGATCAGCTCACCTGGAGAAAATGACTGCTTTGGAAGGTCGACTCCATAGCATTGTACTCCTCCCTTCCCTAAAGCCCACCCTCCCCAGACTCTGCCCCCAAAATCTCCAGGAATTTCCCAGCCCAGAGCTGGCTACCCTAGCTCTCAGGCATGTGGAAGTCTTTTTCTAGCCTACCATAAGCAGAGAAAGAAAAAGGCAGGAAGAACTGGCATGTGAAGTATAATCCACTTTATAAGCAGGGGTCCGTTGGAGCGGGAGCGCAGCTCCGGGAGTGAGGAGCCCAGGGGGCGGGCACATGACCAAGCCCCGCCCCCTCCTTGGCTTCCCCAAGCAGTGCAGAGGCGCAGCGCCCCGGGGAAAGCCCTGCTGGGGTCTTTATTGTTTTTAATGTTTTGTTTTAATATTGATAATTTTATCATTGTTCCTTCTATGACTGTGTGCTGGTTTTCCAGAGACTTGCTCAAGGTGGCATATAAATTTTCTAAGTATACCATTTTTTATCTGGGCACATGGCACATAAATACAGGAGAAATTTCACCAACCCTTCAGCAGCTTCCACCCCATCAGTTTGGTGTAGTGGTCAGGAGTTGGACTCTAATCTGGGAGAACCGGGTTTGATTTCCCACTCCTCCACATGCAGCTGCTGGTGTGACCTTGGGCCAGTCACAAGTTCTCTCAGAGCTGTTCTCTCAAGGGAAGTTCTCAAAAGACCTCTCTCAGCCCCACCTACCTCACAGGGTGTCTTGTTGTGGGGAGGGGAAGGGGAAGGGATGGGTGGTGCACATGTCCTGGGTATCTCAAGTCTACTTGAAACCTGGTGGTTTCAAGGGAGCAGGAAGAGAATGAGGGTGTGTTCTTTACGCTTATTTTTACTGCACGAGGTATTGGATGGGGAAGGGAATGGAGGAAGAGCAGGTCAGTTTCACTCACCTGTGGAGGGGAGCCTGAGGGGTGGGTGTTGCCTTCTGACACACTTCCAGTATGTTAGGGGGTGTGGCATAGGCAAATGAGTTATGCTAATGAGTTATGCTAATGAGCTCCTCCACCTCTTTTTCTACGAAATGACCCCTGCTTATAAGCTACTGCCCTTCTAGAGCTAGCCGACACTGGGAGAGTTTTTCATTGCCTCAGACCCTCACGCCCTGACCTAGATGGCCCAGGCTAGCCTGATCACATCAGATCTCAGAAGCTAAGCGGGGTCGGTCCTGGTTAGTATTTGGATGGGAGACCTCCAAGGCATACCAGGTCCCTGATGCAGAGGCAGGCAGTGCAAATCACCCTCTAAACCCATCTCTTGCCTTGAAACCCCCTCTGGAGTCGCCACGTCAGCTACAACTTGATGGCAACTGCCACCAAGACACCCCTGCCCTGAAGACAGGTGACTTCCATTCCAAACTTTTAAAGCCCTATATGGCCTGGGGCCTGCCTACCTAAGGGACCACCTTTCCCCGTATACACCCCAAAGAGCACTGCTGTCAGGCACTCAACATCGCCTGACCCTTCCGGGCCTGAAGGAGGCTAGGTTGACAACCACCAGAAACTGGGCCTTCTCAGTGGCAGCTCCCTACTGGTGGAATGAGCTCCCAGAGAACATCAGGGCCCTGCGGGACCTTTTGCAGTTCCGCAGGGCCTGCAAAGCGGAGCTCTTCCGCCAGGCTTTTGGGGCCGCCACCAGAGGGAATGGCCCTTAGTAGATGGCGTGATGAACCATCTCCAGAACATCTACGGTGGAAGCCTCCTGGCTGGGCATAAGTTAGTGGCTAGTATTTGGTGCTGGTATGTTTGCTGCCATCTGTGATCTGATTGTTTGTTGTATTTTAATATGAGTAAATTTTATACGCTGTGTTTTAACTTTGTACTTGAATGATTTTATGTTGTTAGCCGCCTAGAGCCGGTTCGCTAGCTAGGCGGGGTATAAATCGAAATAAATAAATAAATAAATAAATAAATAAATAACAAATTTCCTTTGAGAATACTTTGCCTGGGTTTTGCACACACTCACTGGGGCCCAGGAAGGAAATTGGCCTCCTTGCCGACTGTGGTCCCAAACGTGCACGTGTTTGTGTGTGTGTAGTCCTCTCGTTGCTGTTGCTCGTGGAAATGAGTTGCAGTCAACTTGTTGAAAATAATCTTCTAGGGTTGTCAGTTCTGTGTTGTGAGATACCTGGAGATTTGGGGGGTGGAGCCTGGGAAGGGCAGGGTTTGGGGAGGGGAGGGGAGGGGAGGGACCTCAGTGGGGTATAATGCCATAGCATCCACCCTCCATAGCCGCCATTTTCTCCAGGAGAACTGATCTTGGTCACCTGGAGATCAATTGTAATAACAGGAGGACTTCGGGTCCCACCTTGCAGTGCAGCATTGTTTGGATTGCATGGCATCATTCTTGGCAACAATGCTAATCTGGCCCCTGTCACTGTATTTGTTGCTCACCAAGCAGCTGAAGAGGGAGGGACGGCATGTTACTGTCTCCACATAGCTGACAGTCCATAACTAGGGTGGGGCCTTGGGGGGGGCTCTGCCCCCTTTCTTAAAGGCACAACCCCACAAGAATTTCTCCTGTAAATGCTTTTTTCAATCATTTTAAAATGTTTTTAAAAGGCGTGTGCTCCTTTTAGGCAGAGTGGGGTGCTGTAGTTGACTAATTCCTGCACTGAGCAAGGGGGTTGGAGTAGGTGACCTCTAGGATCCCTTCTAACTCTGTGTCAAGAAACTGGTCTCCTTTAAGAGAGTTTTTCTGTCTAGGTGTAAGCTTTCTTGACTATAGAAGTCATCATCCCCACCTGCCGGCTTGTTATCAGAATTGTTCCTTAGGCTGGCAGAAGTGATTAACTTGCAGCAGCTGAGAACTGTTCTCTAAAGTGGTTGACAGCTTGCAATTTAGAGATCTAGCCTGGTAACAGCTTTCTGTTAGCTAAATAGTTAAGAACACCAATGTAGAATAGACAGCTTCAAAAGACTCAGAGAGAAAAGAGACTGCCTCGAAGCTCTTTTCAACTTCCACCCTGCTGCTATGCTTCCAGAGATTTTGCTCATCAGGAATGCCAGCTGAGACGCCAAAGCTACGCGCCTGATAGGAAAAGCAGTGAGTAGAATAGCCAGGTAGGTTATTTGTTTTGGTTTGTATTCCTTGCTGAACTGTATACATCCTTTCCCCTATCTTTGTCCTTTGTTTTTGTAAAAAAGGTTCGATGTGTTTTTCTACAAACTGGTGTGAGTTTACTGGCCAAAACCCAAATAAGTATTTCCATCTACCAAAACATTTATTCCCCCTCCCCCCGGCCCTTTCTCAGCCTGCTGTTGTCACTCTGGGGCTAAGATTTGCAGAAGCCTCTATGCTTTGATTTTAAAAGGCTTGATTCTACAGTAGCTGAGTCATAACCAATGTTCCCTCTAAGCTGAGTGAGTGTGAACTAGCTCACAGTTTTTTAGCCTCCAGCTCACACCTTTCTGTCTTAGCTCTTAGCAGACTAATTTATGCAGTAGCCAAATCGCTGGCTCACAACCTTAATGCCAGCAGCTCACAAAATAGAATTTTCACTCACACCTTAGAGGGAGCATTGGTCATAACCCTCAGAATTCTGGCTTTTCTTTCTGCACTGACAACTTCAGCCCCACCAGGAAAAAATCTTTTGCCCCAATGTTGTGTATTAGGATTGCAGTCGCCAGGGTCTCTCGTAATGGTGACCGCCACGTGGTCATCGCACATGGCCAGAATCTACCTGAGCTTCGGCCAGGTAGAACAATAGCCGATCGGATCCTAAACGACCGCCAATCACGAGCCTAGGTTTCCCCCAGGGGACCTATGAACTGTAACCACTATCTTAAGGTTGTATCAGGACATTGGACGAGGTCGGGGGATTATCTCCAACCGGCATAAAAGAGGGCACTGAGCCCGGGGTTTCTCATGTTCCATCTTGACCCGCAATAAACCACTATGCTGATTTCACTATTACCGGCCTCCCAACTTCCCACCCAACAAGCCGCAAAATCCTGGCGACGAGGCTGGAGAGAGGCAAGCAGCAGAAGAGGGAAAGACGAAAGGGGGGCAAAAGTCCACAGATTCACTTGCCCATATTAAGGTTTCATTTTGAGATGAGGGCTGTGCACAGGGACCAGTATTCCTCTGCAGAGCTGCTTGGGGAAAGGAAGGCTCGGGGCTCTTTGTCAGAATCTGCAGATTCAGACAAGGATTTTTGAGATCTCATGCTATATATTGTAACCTGTTCCTGTATGTAATCATGCCTATTGCTATTAGCTGTTCCTGTACCCACTATGTAATCATGCCTATTGCCATTAGCTTGACCATTGTGAATGTATATTATGTGACCCCAGGTTTATGACTTTGACCAGGCCTGGTCTATGTATCTGTTTGCCCGGGAGAATGACAACTTCAAAGCATGGGAACAATGGGCCTCTCACACTCCTGCCTCCGCATTCCATTCATCCCGGCTGGGAAGACAGGGGAGGACAGGGACCATTTCTTATCAACGTGCAAAAGCCTTGGGGAAAGCATTTGTTATGTGAATATGGATACATCTGAGGGGTCTGGTTTGGGAAGGGAGATTTACTGTTTCACACCTAGCTTTCTTTCCTGTGGGAAGCAAACGGCCAGAGAACCTTTTGCCCGCGGTTTTTCCCCCTTGTTGATTGGTTACCTATGGGCAATTCAAATTGTGCTGGAGGGTATATTAGACCTGCTTCTATTGTATGCGTTATCTCTGACAATAATCCGAGGACCTGTACCAATGTAGAAATTGGAAATAAAGAACTGTGTTTCATCAACAAAGATCTGATCCTTGACTACTTTGAGCAGAAGCCTCACACTCTTTTGGTTGCTTCCGAGACTTGTTTCCAGGGGAGCTGCTTTCTCACTGCGGTAAAAAACACGCCTACAAAGACACCTGAGGACTTGCATGTCCATGGGCCCTGCGGGTGGAGTTCATTCCCCGTCCAGAGGCCCTGCTGAGTTAAGCAAGCCTGTATCAATATCTCCCCCCTGCTCTGTCCCTGCTCGTCTCTCTCCAACCACCGGCCTGAAAGAAACGCCAACAACTGAAATTGCACGGCAGCTTCCCGGGCTGCCATTTTCCAGGAACAAATTCCTCTGACAGGCCTGCTCCATTGTCACTTCTCTCGCTCTCTCTTTAAAAAAAAATTAAATTGGACGGTTCTTCAAAGAGGCCTTAATTGTGTGTCTCCCGTGGCTTAATTTTCTTCTGAACAGCTGGCTTTGTGCTGCCCAGCCTGTGCTCCCAGCCTGCTCCGCACAGCCAGGCCTCCATCTGACAAAGCAGCATAAAAGGCCCAAGTTCTAAACAGTCTTGAAAATTACTTGACATTCTTGGGGGGCGGGGGGGGGGGGGGGGATAATGTAGCTTTACATCTTGAGGCTGGCTTCAGTTACTCTCTCTTTTTTCCTTTTCAAGAGGTGGAAAGAAAAGCTGTAAACTATTATTTTGGGAAGCGTGGATCTCGCCAGTTGACTCCAAACAAGTTCAAGTCTGCTGCGTCTCTGCCCTGGTGGCTGGGAGTCCCTGGTGCTCGGTGGGGCCATCTCTGAAAGGCCGTCTTGCGCTGGCTTTCCTCTTCCCTCCAGCTGGAAGAGGCATAAATTGTCGGCAACGGACTCGGGAGGTGGCAAGCAAGCAAGGAGAAAATGAGATCTCTGCAAATGTATTTATTTATTTAATTCCTCTCCCACCTGGAGGTCTTTTCATTATTATCAGCCTGTTCCAGGTATATCCACATCCTCCCCGGGGGACTCAGCCGGAGTGACTTCAAATTAATTTGCTCAGATACTGCCACTTTTCTTTGGTGTGTTCTAATTTTAGACTTCCTCTCCGAGGATTTTTGGTAATTCAGACACGGAGAAATGGAAAGTGACTCTGACACATACGGCAGCAGGGTAGCAGTGAGTGTGTGTGTGTGCGAGTTTGCAACAAAGAGTGAACGGCTGTGACGGACGCAGGTGAGCAGGTGGAAGCCCTTTGAGGGGAGAAGCAAGATGGGGAATGGGTCAAGTGTGCAAGCCTTCTAACAGCTTTTCTGCCAAAGGCGCTGCTGCAGTCTTGTCTGGAATTTGTCTTGCGTTGTGAAAGGAAAAGGAATAAGGAAGTCCCGCTGGAAGACTCAGAGTCTAATCTTTGGTATGAGTTAACAAACTAACGTCTTGGTACCCACTGCGAATAGAAAATGTCGTGTCCATCAGTTCCATCGTCTCCTCCAACTATTGGTGGAGTTGATGTGATATCATAGAGGTGACCAGCTCATTGACTTGGGTGAGGCTACACTGTTGACCTCTCAGTTACACTTCTCTGAGACCAGTTTCCCATTAGGCGCCGCTCCGACGTCGTTCTGTTCTTCCCTTTGCCCCAATTGCATGCTTGAATTTCCCACTATTTGCCCCGTGCCGCATTTTGACCCGCGGCTTCGCCGGAATTCCCCCGCAGCTTCAGTGATCCTCAAAAAACAGGACTCTATCCTGGGGCTACCTTGAAAGGTACTTTGGAAACTTCTGTTGGTGCAAAATGTAGCAACCACCTTTTGAAAAGAGTTGTAAGTCTAAGATATGGTTGCCAACTCCTGGTTGGAAAATTCCTGAAGTTTTGGGGGTGGAGCCTGGGAAGGACAGGTTTGGGAAGGGGAGGGGTCTTCTGCAGGTACAGTGCCCTAAGAAGTTGACTGATCTCTGTAGTCTAGAGATCAGTAGGGGACATCTCCAGGCTTCCCTGTGCCTATTTTTTTATTGTCTAATTGCTTCTGATATTTCACAAATTGTAATAATGTCATTCAAAATTCTTCTTTGTGCCTCAGTAAATTTTTTAATATTTTTGCTTAGGTTAATACATTCCATCATTTTTTCATGGCTAAATTCCTGCTTCACATATACATTTGAGTAGAATTTTTCAATAATCTTTTTCAGATCTTCAGGTTTATTTTTTTCTTCCCCTCGTTTGTCTCTTAGAATCATTATAAGCCTTTCCCCTTTTTCTTGTTGTAATTTAAAGGCTAACCAGTTTGGTATAGTGGGATGGTCATCCTCCGACCGAGCACGCAGCTTCGGGAGGGACGCACATGGAGCGGTGAGGGAGGTAGGGGACACCCGCCTAGCCAGCCAGATCAGCCGAATCAACCCTGGCGATCAATGGGGTGACAGATGTCGCACCCAGATCGCCCTCACATCCTGGTGTAGTGGCTAAGTGCATGGAATCTAATCTGGGAGAACCAGGTTTGATTTCCCACTCCTCCACTTGCACCTGCTGGATGACCTTGGGCAAGCCATAGCTCTGTACCAGCTGTTCTTTCAAGGACAGCTTGGGAAAGAGCTCTCTCAGCCCCACCTACCTCACAGGGTGTCTGTTGTGGGGAGGGGAAGGGAAAGGAGTTTGTAAGCCGCTCTGAGACTACAAGTGAAGGGCGGGGTATAAATCCAATCTCTTCTTCTTCTTCTCTTCAATAGTTTTATTAGCATTTTTGAAGAAATTTTGTTTAGCACAAGCAATTTTTTTGCAATTTCTTGGGTTAAAAGGCAGTTCAGTTGACATTGTAGGTTTTTTATTTTTATCTTTATCTGATCCAATGATGTTTGTTCGCTCATCTTTTCCTCCTGTTTTTTAATTTGTCTTTCAATTTGTTGGAATTTTTGTGGTTTTTTGTTTATTAACCCATGCATTTTGGCTAATTAATCTTGCCCTTGCAAAAGCTTTAGAGGTGTCCCAAATACCTATATCGCTGTCTTTCTGTATATTTTGTTCAAAGAATTCTTTCAATTCTTTTCTTGAATCTTCAACACATTTCTTACTTCGTAGAAGCCATATATTCATAGCTCCATCTAAGGTGCTGGTTCTTAACCACAAGTTCTTCTTTGTCTGGAACCTCCATATTGGAAGGACCACCTCTCTACATAGCCATAAATCTCCTCTGGGTGTCCCTTCAACCTACCAGTTTATTTAATCCATCTATATAAATCCTTTCCCTAAAATAAGCCCAAAGGGTTTCAGCTGCCTTCAGCAAGGGCACATTCCTTCTCAGTTTTTTCTCCAATGTTAGGGATGGCTTTCAAGAGGAAGGCAGAAATGGCCCTTCTGCCTGGATATTTAGCAGAGCATAGGCAGCTATACTTTGTCAGAGGGCATTTGATGAATCAGTCATAAGAACATAAGAGAAGCCAATGTTAAATCAGGCCAGTGGGCTGTCCAGTCCAACACTCTTGTCACACAGTGGCGAAAAATACCAGGTGCCCTCAGGAGGTCCAGCAGTGGGGCCAGGATACTTGAAGCCCTCCCACTGTACCCCCCCCCCCCAAGCACCAAGAATACAGAGCATCACTTGCCCCAGACTGAGAGTTCTTATCTATACCTTGTGGCTGATAGCCACTGAGGGACCTCTGTTCCAGATGTTTATCCAAATCCCTCTAGAAGCTGTCCATGCTTGTAGCCGCCACCACCTCCTGTGGCAGTGAATTCCACGTGTTCATCACTCTTTGGGGGAAGAAGGACTTCCTTTTATCGGTTCTAACTCGACTTCTCAGCAATTTCATGGAGTGCCCCCGAGTTCTTGTCTTGTGAGAAAGGGAGAAAAGTACCTCTTTCTCGATGTGCTCTCTCCCATGCATAATCTTATAAACCTTGATCATGTCACCCCTCTGTTGTCGTTTCTCCAAGCTAAAGAGCCCCAAGTGTTTCAACCTTTCTTCATAGGGAAGGGGTTCCAATCCTTTAGACTTAATCTGGGGCATTTAAAAGAAATTGTTTTATTGAACTAAGGATCAGCTGACTGCACAGTTGGGGACAGAAGGATCCTATTATGTAATTTCTGCAACACTTAATGCATCGTTAATACTTATGCTGCGCTTCTGTTCCGTTCTTTTAGATTTCTGGCTGGTTCCAGACTTCTGCTATCCTAATCCATTGTTTTTTTGTTTCTGTTGAATCACTCTGAGTAATCTGCCTTGAGTCTGTGTGAGAAAGGTGGACTATAAATGATGTGGGGGGAAATGAATGACTAGATAAATAAATACGAAGGGATTGGAGAAGCCGATAAGGAGAAGGAGTGGGAGGATGGGGAAGAAGAAGAGAGCTGGCGAATATCTATGTGGGTCCTTGGTGAGAAGATATTGGCCACAGACAATACATCTACTAAAATCTGCCTTAAAAGACGGACAAATTTAAAAAGCTCGGCCCACAAATCATTGCAAACAACTTTATCACTTCCGCAGAAAGTAACAGTTTTCAGCAAATTCAGCCAGCTCAGTAATATATCAAGATGGGTAACCGTGTTAGTCTGTCTGTAGCAGCAGAAAAGAACAAGAGTCCAGGAGCACCTTAAAGACTAACAAAAATATGTGGCAGGGCAGGAGCTTTCGTGAGTCACTGCTCACTTGGTGTTTGAAGAAATGAGCAGCGACTCACAAAAGCTCCTGCCCTGCCTCAAATTTTGTTAGTCTTTAAGGTTTTGATGGGCCGATTCCGCACTAGTTGTTGCCCCGG
Source organism: Lepidodactylus listeri (assembly GCA_029233225.1). Taxonomy (NCBI): domain Eukaryota; kingdom Metazoa; phylum Chordata; class Lepidosauria; order Squamata; family Gekkonidae; genus Lepidodactylus; species Lepidodactylus listeri. The sequence continues at coordinate 71,333,494 of JARCFY010000014.1, read as the reverse complement.
CGTCACTCCCCAATAAAATCCGGGGCAGAGCAACAGTTCCCCACTTGTTGCTCCAAGTCTGCAGTTGGCCCAAATGTAATCGTTTCCCCAGATCTTCCATTTTCAAGATTTTCTGGGGGGGGGGGGGGGGGTTTGCCATGGGAGTGAAGTCGGGGCATTCAAGTGGGGAACTCCGAAATCGGGGTTTCTTGCTCCACCCCTTTTACACCCCTCTGCTTCTTTCTCTCCCCTTTCCCTCCCCTTTCCCGCCCTGGCGCGAGCAGGGTTTTTTTTGTTCCCCGCTTTGTTGCGTTACAACACGACACAACATTGATCCCCCATTGACTGGCATTTAAATGTCTTTTTAAAAATGTACTTTTGTTGTTGATGTCTGCACATTTCTATGTTGCATTTTTTACACAAAAGTCATGCCTGAGTCATACCACTATAAAAATACGTATTGATGGCTTTGAGGCACAGCATGAGCTGTTCCCCCGCCCCCCGCCCCCGGTTGCATTACAACAACACCACATGACATTGATCCATCGTTGTGTGGTTAATATTTTTTTGTGGGGCCAATGTATTGCGGGTGGCATGGTGCTGTGGACACAATTTTTGCAGGGGTTAGGTGTGTTAGTGTTGCGTTTTGCCCTTCCATTTCCCATCCCTTTCCCACCCTCCATTTTCCATCCATCTCTGGTGCAAGCTTTTTTTTTCATACATGGATGATTTTCGCGGGCTTGGAAGCTCAGATGGCCAATCACGGCTTTGTTGCGTCACGATGTCATAACGCAACTCCATCTACGTTAAAAAAAGGGGGAGACGGGTGGGGGCTCAAGATTCGGGGCAAGGACAGATGCAGAAATGAAGAACCAGCTTCAGGCCGGGTCAGATTCATGTAATGCGGAAACGCGCACACTGATTTGGACCAATTAAACCTGGGAGGAAAGGGAAGCAAAGCACTGGTGCGGAATCGGCCATGGACTCTTGCTCTTTTCTACAGCTCAATAATACGTTGTCTGAAATAACACTGTTTTACAAGTCCTTCAAGAGGCTAAGGGGATTGGTACCCGACCTTCAGAAAGCCATCCCACAGCACCAAAGTGGAGGCAGATTAGGCAGGGTTGCCATCCTCCAGGTAGTAGCTGGAGATCTCCTAGGTTAGTGACTGATCTTCAGGCAACAGAGATCAGTTCACCTGGAGAACATGGCCACTTTGGACGGTGGGCTCTGTGGCATTATGCCCCACTGAAGTGCCTCCCTTCACCAAACTCCACCCCCTTCAGTCTGCATCCCCCAAATCTCCAGATATTTCCCAACCTGGAATTGGCAACCGTAAGGTAAGGTCTCCTTTCTATTTATTTCTTTATTGACGTGATTTACACACTGCCTTTCTCCCCAATGGGGTTCAAGTGGCTCACCTTCTTCTCCATTCATCCATTTTAGCCTCACAACAACCCTGTAAGGTAGGTCAGGCAGAGAGTGTTTGACTGGCCCGATGTCACTCAGAGAGCTTCCATGGCAGAACGGGGATTCAAAAATGTATCTCCCAGATCTTAGTATGACACCCTAACCGCTATTTGACGCAGAGAGTCTCGAAAGCTCATACCCTAGAGAAATTTATTGGCCTCTCGGGTGTGACTGGACTTGAATCTACCTGTTCTAACCACTACACAACACTGGTTGTTCTAACGGCAGCCGGTCAAACGAATCATAAAGAAGGGTCAGTCAACAAGAAGCATTGGGCACATCTAAAGCTCAGGTTCATACCATTAGAAGCGCTCCTTCAAACATGGAGAGTGGATTTCCCATCAATTGATTCAAAATTACCTGCCACAAGGTTGGCTTCTGCTCTCGAGCATGATATCATCTCATTAGGGATGAGTTCACTGAGGGGTCCGTAGTAATGGCTGAGACATCTTGCCACCAAGAGCCCACTTAAGACTTGCATGAATTAGATCAGCCTAAGTGGACATGCTCCCCCTCCCTCCCCCCGCAGGTTCTACTGTTCCGCTTAATGGGTGCTTCCAACAGCATTAGGCCATTACACGGAGCCGGAGTCGGAGGCCTTTTGTTTACTGTGTTCGACAAATTGAGTTTGTCACAGTGTCTGGCATGCAAATGAGACACGAGCAACATCAGCCAAGCAAAATGATAAGGACCCGCTCGCCTCCATCAAGCGACAGAGATGGCTTTGATAAAGTCAGCGCCCGAGAGCAGAAACCAAATTAGGTGTGGCCTGGAGATTTCCTGAGTCCAGATGAAAGAGATCAGTGTCCCTGGAGAAAATGGCTGCTTTGAAGGGTGGACTCTGTGGCATTATACCACACAGAGGTCCCTCTCCTCGTCAGTCCTGCCCTCCTCGCATTACACACCGAATCTCCATAAGAACATAAGACAAGCCAATGTTGGATCAGGCCAATGGCCCATCCAGTCCAACGCTCTATGTCACACAGTGGCCAAACCCCAGAGGCCACCAGGAGGTCCACCAGCAGAGCCAGAACCCTTCCTAATAATCCGCAGCATAGCACTGGCCATTTTCATTCCAGTCGCACACTGAATGGACATGTTCAGTGAGTTCTCTACCATGGCTCCAAGATCTGGTCAGTTACTGTCAGTTTGGAACCCATCAACATATATTTACAGTCAGGATTTTTGGCTTCAATGTGCATCATTTTGCACTTGCCCACGCTGAACCTCACTTGCCACGTTGATGCCCACTCGCCCAGCCTCGACAGGTCCCTCTAGAGTGCCTCACAGTCCTCCCTGGTTCTCATTACCCTGAACAATTTTGTGTCATTTCACTGCTGACTCCCAACTCCAAGCCATTAATGATTCCCTCCATCAATATCCTAACCCAGGGTTCGCAGCCCTAAGCAGAAATCAGGATTCCTCTTCCTTATTCTAGTGTGAGTGTTCATGGATCCGGGGAAGGGGGGGGGGAGTGGCTCAGTGGCAGAGCATCTGCTTGGCATGCAGAAGGCCCCAGGTTCAGTCTCCAGCGTCTCTCCATAAAGGACCAGCAGATGATGTGAGAGACCTCCGCCTGAGACCCTGGAGAATTGTTGCCAGTCTGAGTTGGCAGGGCTGACCTTGATGGACCCGGGGTCTCTAGTCTAAGGCAGCTTCGTGTATTCAAAGAAGCCCAAAGTCTCTGTTTAACCCACTGGGTCACGTAAAGGAAAAACCGGAGGTGTTGCCATCTCAAAATAACCGATTGTGTAAACAAGCCCCGGGGGGCCAAAGTGGAAAAAAACGGGAATCCAACAGCTGCTGCCTCAGCATTGTGCAGGAGAAGGACCCAGCGAGAGCCCCGAATTGTCACAGCGATTTGACAGCTGGAGGAGAGAAGGAGTGTGCCATAAATCTTGAAAGCTTTGCAGGCGAGCCAGTCGCTTTCCAGAAGTGGAAGAAAAGCAAGTGCATTTTTTAGTGATGACTGATGAAATATTCAGCAAGCTAATATGATCAGAGGGAATGGGGAAGGAACAGGCAGATGGATGCCAAGCAAGTTTCACTTCCTATAATCCATAAATGTCTGGGTAAACTGCTTTTATCTGGGGCTGCACCAAATGCTCCCCCCACCACCAGATTTTTGGACTGGAACGACAGCTCTTTGTCTTTGTGTTCTGTATTGGGACTGAAACATTCCAGGACTGTTCTACCAGAGACTGGCTGGGCTTGGAGCCCAAGAACAGTAGCCCACCAGGACTCTGGAAGCAATCAGTCAAGAAGTAATGTTATGTAAATGTTATGTAAATAGCCAATCGTTGGGAGTGGGGTGTGTTTGGGTGTGGCAACTGCAGGCTATTTAAACAGGGCTGGGGCCCTGGAGTTCAGTCTTGTGCTTGCTGAAATCATGAATGAATTCGAGCTGATCACTAGCAGTGAGTCTGCTGCTCCATGGAACCCACTGTTTAACACTTGGACTACAGAAATCATTTCCCCTGGAGAAAAATGGCTGCTTTGGAAGGCGGACTCTAGGCCAGGGGTGGGCAGACTTGCTCAGCATAAGAGCCACCTAGAACAGGGGTGGCCAAACTGGCTTAACCGAAGAGCCGCATAGAATAAACATCAGATGTTTGAGAACCACAAGACAGGAACAAATGTTACCTGCTTTTATTGGAAAATAAGCAAATTTGCTTTTTATTAACGTTAAATGAGACTGCCAGAAATAATAACAAAAGGGGTAAAAGCAGATATTGATAATGATATTAATTTGTCCAATAATATTTGTGTGCTAATGATATTTAGCTTCCCCAGCCGCCCTGCCGGGAGCCACATAATATATGTGAAAGAGCCGCATGCGGCTCCCGAGCCACAGTTTGCCCACCTCTGCTCTAGGGCATTGTACCATGCGGAGGCCCCTCCCCTCCCCAAACCCCACCCTTTCCAGCCTCCACAACCCAAATCTCCAGGTATTTCCCAACCCAGGGCTGGCAACCCTGAGTTTCCTGCTGATCTTCAGTTTTGAGCTTCTTTTTCCCACCAAAGGGATTGTGCAGTAAACACAGGGGTTCTATAACGTTGACATCAGGATGCCGTGCATCCAATCAGCTTTGCCTATATGCGGTCATGATTGAGAGCAAAGAAAGTCCATTCAGAGAGAGGGTAATGCTTCCTGAACACTGGGCTCTCTTTCACCGAGACCATTAAAAAAAAAATTGCTTTCCATGAAGTCAAAACGTTTTTTCCAGCTATTCCGACCCACCCCCTTCTCAACGCAGCCCCTCTTTTAACCGTTGCTTTTGAGTAGCCAGATGTTCCTATAGAGAGCAGCAAATGCGAGGAGAACGATGCAGCAAAAGGAGAAACACAGTTGCCAGCTGCTGCTAATTTAATGCTAACTTCAGCCTGGTTCACATAAAGAGCTTGCTCAGTCTGAACAACTTCAGATTGCACGGGGACACACACACACACACACACACACTGCATGACCAAATGACTCTTTCAGACACCAAAAACCTCCATGGGCTCTGACAGCGAGGAGAAATCTAGACTAGCTTTCTCTCTTATCTGCCCAGGGTGGGTTTTTTTCATAATGGAAATCTTTCACTCATGTGATTTCTCTACTTACCTGCAGTTTGAAGTAGTACAATGCAGGGCCAGTTTGGACATGGTGTCTGCTTGCTGAGTAGGGTTACTAGCCTCCAGTGGGCACCTGGAAGTCTCCTGCTACTATAAACAATCTACAGGAGACCAAGCATGGGCGGCTTCAAGAGGGAACTGGATAAAGATATGGAGCAGAGGTCCATCAGTGGCTACTAGCCACAAGTTATAGATAGGAACTCTCAGTCAGGGGCAAGGGATGCTCTGTATTCTTGGTGCTTGACGGGGAGGGGGCAACAGTGGGAGGGCTTCTAGTGTCCTGGCCCCACTGCTGGACCTCCTGATGGCACCTGGTGTTTTTGGCCACTGTGTGACACAGTGTTGCACTGGATGGGCCATTGGCCTGATCCAACACTGGCTTCTCTTATGTTCTCTTTATGTTTTCTTAAGAGCCGTTCCTCAGGAGAAAATGTCTGCTCTGGAGGGTGGACTCTAGGGCATTGCACCTTGCTGAAGCCCCTCCCCTCTCCAAACCCCACCCTCCCCAGGCTCCACCTCCAAAATCTCCAGGTCTTTCCCAGAGCTGGTAACCCTATGCTTGCATGAGCAAGGCTCCATTCTCATTTGTGGGGAAATAAAACGGGGCCAACGACAGGGCCAGCCCAAGGGTTTGGAGTGTCCTAGGCTAGGGAGGGAAGCTGCACCCACATGCCGGAGGGAGGTGGAAAGCGACTGCCACCAGTGCTATGGGGGAGGGGAGGAGAAGACAGCCTCCCAGGGCTGCCAGGTGGATGGGGTGAGGCTGCCATTGGGTCGGTTTAGAGTTGTGAGCTCTGGGTTGGGAAATACCTGGAGATTTGAGGGGGGGAACCTGGGGGAGGCGGGATAGGGGAAGGAGAAGGACCTATGTAGGGTGCAGTGCCATAGAGTCCATCCTCCAAATCAGCCATTTCCCCCAGAGGAACCAGTCTCTCAAGTCTGGAGATCAGTTGTAATACCAGGAGATCTCCAGTCCCCACCTGGAGATTGGCAACCATAGTTGGATGACATCGTTTCACCTCTGGCACCATTGGTAATCTCCTCGGTATATCTAATGAACAGGCCAGTCCTCCCCAACGAATTAGGAAAGTCTCACACAGATGGTTTGTTGTTTTTAATAGTAATATGATTTTAATCACCTAAATTATACTGATATCTGTGTGACTTGTAACCCCACTGTGAGCCTGCTTGTGGGGGGGGGGGGGAATAAAAATTGAAATAAATAAATAGAAGGAGGAGGAAATTGGATTTATACTCTGCCCTTCACTACCCGAAGAAGTCTCAGAGTGGTTTACAATCCCTTTCCCTTCCCCTTCCCCTCCCCACAACAAACACCCTGTGAGGTAGGTGGGGCTGAGAGAGCTCTTTTGAGAACTGCCCTTGAGAGAACAACTCTGAGAGAACTTGGGACTGGCCCAAGGTCACACCAGCAGCTCCATGTGAAGGAGGAATGGGGAATCAAACCCGGTTTCCCCAGATTAGAGTTCATGCTCTTAACCACTACACCAGTAAGACAGAAGTGCTGGTGTTTGGACTCCAGGAACTGTTCTGCTGTTAGTGCCCATTATTATTCGGTACAGAAGTCGCGAACATGCATGCGGCCCTTGTGTTTCAAGTGGGATTATAAACTCAACAGTAGAGCACACTTTGCATCCTTAATGTCCCATGTTGGGTCCTCCATATCTTCACTTGAAGGTTCTTGAGTAGCAAAGCTCAGTCAGATCTCGGAGAACCACCAGAAGTTGAAGGAAAGGCACTGTGAAGGGCCTGGGGGACGTGATGGAGCTTGGTAAAAGGAGCAATAGAACTAGAGTTAGAAACATAGAGCTGGAAGGTACCCCAAGGGTCATCTAGTCCAACCCCATGCACAAGGCAGGAAATCCACAGGGTTGTCAGCTCTGGGCTAGGAAATTCCTGGAGATTTGAGCCTGGACACTGAGGGTGGAGGGTGGACAAGAAAGGCATTTCAGTAGGCTATAATGTCATAGAGTCCACCCTCCAGAGCAAGCCTTTTCCTCCAGGGGAACTGTTCTTTGTCATCTGGAAATCAGTTGTAATTCCTAGAGCTTTCCAGGCCCTACCTGGAGGTTGGCAACTATAGATAGAAGTTTAATTTAGATCCAAATGTTCACCTCTTCCATGGGGGCCATGAAGATTTTTGATTCTTGAACTGGACATGTTGACATTTTTTCACACATACTAAATAACGCACTTCCAATCCACATTTTGCAACTGGGTTTTTGCTGTGTGAAATGGCAAGGTCCACTTTGCAAACGGTCACTCACTGAAGTGGATTGGAACTGCATTATTCAACGTGTGGGAAAGCGCGTTTGACGACGGGGCTCATAATTCTAGTCGGCAGAAAGTTGCAGCTGGGAAAGATTCACTCCCCGCCTCATGGAATTACCTTTTGCAAAGGACGTGATAAATTATTCAGCCGAAGCCTTCTTATGAAAGAGAGGAAGGCGAGAGCTGGGGAGAGCCAACTTCTTGCAACACAAGGATGAAGAGGCCTTTCTTCCTCATTGACACTGCATGGAAAGCTCACCGAAGCATCAAAGGCAGCATGACGGAGTTTACGGGTGTGTTCATACGGCTCTTTTGAGCTGCGCCAGGCGTGAGTGCCTGGTGGATTTAAAGTGCACGTCCAGACCTCAACATCTGGGAATCGTGCCGCTTCTATGAGTAGCCCGTCGATTCCCGTCGGGGATCTGTACTTAAAAGATAGTAGTGAAAGTCCAGTCTAAAGCTGGATGACGGTCCAACGCTGGACTTTCCCCCGTCTGGTCGTACCTCCAGCGCGCAATCAGCCCATAGGGATGGTCTCCAGACCATCCTGAACGGCCGCGATTTTAAAAAAACTCTTAGCGATGCGCGCATAACCGCTTAAACAAGTGACATCCCCAGAGCTCTGCTCCGGACAATTTAATGTTTCTGATGGTCCCCTGAACTTTATCAACTTTATAAACTGAAAGGGTACCTAGAGGAACGTACCGCTGGTGGCGCTTTTACCATTTTAGTCAGCGCATGCACGGATAAACAAGTATATGGTGAAGCGCATATGCGTGTGCGCATACAGGATTTTTTTTAAAAAAAGCCGACTGCACGGCTCCTTGTGGTGGATGCCATCTAGGCAATCCACTGCGGGAATCACGCGTGGTAAAGCGCTTCACGGGCGAGCTGTCTGGTCGTGCAATGCTGGATCAAAAAGATCTAGCTCAAATTACAGCCTGGCCAATGGCGGGATTAGCTGAACACACCGTAGGACTGCCAAATCCACATTGGGAAATTCCTAGAGATTTGGGGGGTGGAGCCTGGGGGGGCAGGGTTTGGGGAGGGGAGGGACCTTTTCAGGGTATAATGCCACAGAATCCACTCTCCAAAGCAGCCATTTTCTCCAGGGGCAATGAACTCTGTGGAGAGAGGGTTTGACCATGCCAGTCCAGTCAACAGATAGTGGGCTGGAGGTGGGTGGGAGTGAGTAGCCATCAGAAACAAAAAGCAAATCAGTAAATACTATAACTTCAAAATAATCTAAAGAATCTCAAAATAATCAAAAAGCAAATGCTATAATTTCCATGAGATCGTCCTCTGGTTGTGAAACGGTAAAACAATAATCCAGACACACTTTCCACAGCTAATTTATCATGGCATAAATATGTCACACCCTCACAGTGCATGGCTTTTTTTTTTTTTTTTGCAATTCCAGTGTTCCCTCTAAGCTGAGTTAGTGTGAGCTAGCTCACAGTTTTTTAGCCTCTGGCTCGCACATTTTTGTCTCCGCTCAGGAAGGACGGCTCCAGAGCAAACTAATTTATGCAGGAGCCAAATCGCTTGCTCACAACTTGAATGCCAGTAGCTCACAAAGTAGAATTTTTGTTCACAAGGCCCTCCACAGTTTAGAGGGAGCACTCGGACACTGGTGTCTACACATCTGAGGGCTTACACTCTGTTCTGAATTGAAGACACTTCACCAGCCCTGCCCCAGAAGTCAGAAACACTGGCCCTCAGAAGATTCATCAGCCTAGTCTCTGCAGTTTCCTCCCAGACTGGAAGGAAGAAAAAAAATGGAACACTGACATACAGAGAAACAACAGGAAGCCTCCACCAAAGGTATGAAATCCTGCTATCTCTGTACATTGGGAGTAACTGAATAAGCTGAATAACCAAAAGCAGAAATGGAAAAGTCTTTAATGGAGACTGGTTGGGAGAAAGTAATGCCAACACAGTAAATCATACAGAGATGTGACAGGGAAACTTCCTCTGAAAGTAAAGATTATGGCTTAATAATGGGAACTTGGTGAAATCCCTGAAGTGTGTTTCCAATGATGTACAGTTTGTGAACTTGTTATGTATTGGGATTAAATCATCCCTGACTGAATCATCCCTGATTGAATCACCCTAGAGTCTGGCTGAGCTTGGAGCACAAGAAGAATAGCCAACCAGGACTCTGGAGTAAACCAATCAAGTAGTAATGTTTTGTAAATAGCCTATCACGGGGAGTGGGATGGAGTGTTTTGCATGCATATAAGCACAATATTTCACAACATTTCAGAACTGCTGCCTTAGAAATACCTAGTTGCAAGGGTCTGCAGTCAGATATGTTTTTTAAAGGCCTAGATTCAATACTTTGCTTAATTTGCAGTGCACCATAAGTAGAGTCATACTTTGCTGAGCCCATTGACTTCAACTGCTCTTCCTATAAGAGAGCACAAGGTGGATTCTTTGTTTTTAAAATTTATGCACAACCTTAAGGGGCACAGAATGCAATTTCAACCACAGAAGGAAAATGGATTAAAGTAACTGTAATTTGTGTGTGTGTGTGTAAGTGCTTCACTAGACGAGAGCTTGTAGATGGGGGGTGCTCCTTCCCTCCTTGCCCATTATCTGTTCCACCTAAGGAAATGGAATAGAAGAGCACTGTTCAGGATGCAAAGTCTGAAAGATTACATGGTTAAGTGCAGTAGCCAGCCTATTTTATGAGTTTTTCCCTGTCCCCAGACTATTGGAGGTTTTCTTGCTATCTTGCTATCTTTCTTGCTATCTTTCTTGCTATCTTTCTTGCTATCTTTCTTGCTATCTTTCTCTCTCTGTCTCTTTCTTTCTTTCTTTCTTTCTTTCTTTCTTTCTTTCTTTCTTTCTTTCTTTCTTTCTTTCTTTCTTTCTTTCTTTCTTTCATTTGACAGCCTGCAGTGCAGATTCAAGCCCAAATCCAGAAACCCAATAAAGCTGCCAAGATTAACCCAAGCATTTGGATCCAACATGTCATTATAAGGAGAGGGGAAGATTTGAATGCATCTGAGTCACTCGGAGGTAAACACACAGATCGGCTTCCCAGTGAAGCTGTTTTTCTTCCTCTGCTTCTTTTAAAAGGATCGGGGAAAATGAGGACTTCTGAACAGCTCTGCTGTGTCAGACCTCGAAGGTTCAATTTGACCCAACATCCTGGTTCCCACAGTGGTCAACCAGTTGCTTCCAGGAGCCCATAAGCAAGACATGAAGGTATCAGCTCACTGGCTTTTTCTCCCCAGCAGCCATTATTGAAAAGTATACTGCACCTCTACATGGAGGTTTCATTTAGTACATTCAGTTAATCGCAGTCCACTTTTTTTATCCTCACAACAACCCTGTATGGTAGGGTGAGAGCACGTACTTGACCCAAGATAACCCAGCAAGCTTCCATGGCAGAGTGGGGATTCGACACTCCAACTACTGCACAAAATTAACTCTCAAAGCATGTACCAAACTGGTCCCCATCTCTAATTAATTGGCAGGTGTCCTGTTATAAACTGGAAATGTTCTTGATTTGAAACAGCAATGAGGGTAAAGCTGGGAATTCTAATTTGGCCACAAGTTTAGAGAGCTTTTAAAAAAAGGTTTGCAGAATTTCATAGAGGCTGGGCCTACCGATGACTATTAACGAAATGGAACCTTAAGTATGGTTTCAGAGCACCTTGTTGTAGTAGTTACTAAAGCGGCTTCACATCCCTACTTGTAGCCTTCCTGGAAGTATCCACAACTGTATCCAATACACAAATTCCTACTTTGCTGAAAGATGAGATTTATAGGGATGTGTTTTAAAACTCTTCTCGTAACCGGCTAGAATAGAAATTCCCTAATAATTTCAGAGCATTCTCCTTGGGTTAGTTAGCTCTGGGAAAGATTGGGGGAAGACACATCTGGATTCTAGTGCCCCTCCATATAAATACGCACATATAAACATGAATAAAGACATGTATCTAAACATTAATGCTGCAAGCAAATCACTCACACCCGGCCTGCTTCACGTAACTCCTCCAAGCCTCTCAAAGCCCAGGAACTTTGATTCTGTCCCTGGCAAAAACAAACAAAACAAACAAATAAATAAAATAGGTGATTAGTGACTGAAAAATGAGCATTTATTTATCTACATTATTTATACCCCACCTTTCTCCCCAAGAGGGACCCAACGCAGCTTACTCCGTTCTCCTCTCTTATGTTGTACCCTCAGAACAACCCTGTGAGGTAGAGATGTTAAAGTGATTGCACCACTTGGGAACCGTGACCATAATGTTATTGAGTTCAACATTTGTATAAATAGGAAGTTGCCCAAAAAGACTGACACAACCACTTTTAACTTTAAAAGGGGTAACTTCTCGGATGTGAGGGGATATGTGAGGAGAAAACTGAAAGAAAAAGTAGAAAGGGTTGGGGAAGATTGGAAACTATTTAAAATTACAGTCCTAGAGGCTCAGAGAAAATATATACCGTGGGTTAGGAAAGGCACAAATAGGTATAGAAAAAAGCCTGCATGGTTAACAAACGAAGTAATGGAAGCTGTAAAAGGTAAGAAGGATTCCTTTAAGTGGTGGAAAGCTAGTCTCAGTGAGGCTGATAAAAGGGAACACAGGCTGTGGCAAATAAAATGCAAGTCTGCAATCAGGCAGGCAAAAAGGGAATATGAGGAGCATATTGCAAAAAACATAAAGACCAACAATAAAACTTTCTTCAAATACATTAGAAGTAGGAAACCAGCCAGGGAAGCAGTGGGGCTCTTGGATGACCAAGGGGTAAAAGGTGTAGTGAAGGATGATAGGGAAATGGCTGAGAAGCTGAATGCATTTTTTGCCTCTGTCTTCACTGTGGAAGATGAGAAGTGCCTGCCCACTCCAGAATCACTGATTTCGAGAGGGGGGTTGAAAGACCTGAGTCAGATTGAGGTGACAAGAGAGGAGGTCCTACGTCTGATAGACAATTTAAAAACAAATAAATCACCGGGCCCAGATGGCATACATCTGAGAGTTCTGAGAGAACTCAAATGTGAACTTGTGGATCTCCTGACAAAAATATGTAATCTTTCCTTAATCTGCCTCCATTCCTGAGGATTGGAAGGTAGCAAATGTCACTTCCATGTTTAAAAAGGGTTTCAGAGGAGATCCGGGAAATTACAGGCCAGTCAGTCTGATGTTGATACCGGGTAAGTTGGTGGAAACTGTTATTAAGGAAAAAATTAGTAGGCACATTGATGAACAAAATCTCTTGAGGAAGACTCAGCATGGGTTCTGTAAGGGAAGCTCTTCTCTCACTAACCTGTTAGTGTTCTTTGAAGGAGTAAACAAACATGTGGACAAGGGGGACCCAATAGATGTTGTTTACCTTGACTTCCAGAAAGCTTTTGATAAAGTTCCTCATCAAAGGCTCCTAAGTAAGCTCAATAGTCATGGGATAAAAGGGCAAATCCTTTTGTGGATCAAAAACTGGCTAATTAAAAGGAAACAGAAGGTGAATATAAATGGGCAATTTTCTCAGTGGAGGGTGGTAAGCAGTGGGGTACCGCAGGGTTCAGTACTCGGTCCGATGCTTTTTAACTTGTTCATTAATGATTTGGAGTTGGGAGTAAGCAGTGAAGTGGCTAAATTTGCAGATGACACGAAGTTGTTCAGGGTGGTGAGTACCAGGGAGGATTGTGAGGCACTCCAACGGGATCTTTCGAGGATGGGTGAGTGGGCATCAACATGGCACATGCGGTTTAATGTGGACAAGTGCAAAGTGATGCACATTGGAGCCAAAAATCCCAACTATAAATACACATTGATGGGGTCCGAACTGGCAGAGACTGACCAAGAGAGAGATCTTGGAGTCATAGTAGATAACTCAATGAAAATGTCGAGACAGTGTGTGACTGCAATGAAAAAGGCCAATGCTATGCTGGAGGCTATTAGGAAGGGAATTGAAAACAAATCAGCCAGTATCATAATGCCCCTGTATAAATCAATGGTACGACCTCATTTGGAGTACTGTGTACAGTTCTGGTCACCACACCTCAAAAGAGATATTATAGCATTGAAAAAAGGGCAGAAAAGGGCAACTAGAATGATAAAGGGGTTGGAACACTTTCCCTATGAAGAAATGTTGAAGCACTTGGGGCTCTTTAGCTTGCAGAAACGACGGCTGAGGGGTGACATGATCGAGGTTTATAAGATTATGCATGGGAAGTCCTTTTTTCCCTTTCTCACAATACAAGAACTCGTGGGCAGTCCATGAAATTGCTGAGCAGTTGGGTTAGAACAGATAAAAGGAAGTGCTTCTTCACCCAAAAAGTGATTAACACGTGGAATTCACTGCCACAGGAGGTGGTGGTGGCTACAAGCATGAGCGGCTTCAAGCGGGAACTGGATAAACATATGGAGCAGAAGTCCATCAGTGGCTATTAGCCACTAAGTATAGTTAGGAACTCTCAGTCTGGGGCAAGTGATGCTCTGTATTTTTGGTGCTTGGGTGGGGGCAACAGTGGGAGGGCTTCCTGCCCCCACTGCTGGACCTTCTGAGGGCACCTGGTGTTTTTAGCCACTGTGTGACAGTGTGTTTGATTGGATGGGCCACTGGCCTGATCCAACATTGGCTTCTCTTATGTTCTTATGTTAGGCTAAGAGTCTGTGACCAGCCCAAGATCTCCCAGCGAGTTTCCATGGCACAAGTGGGGATTTGAACCTGGGTCTCCCAGATCCTAGTCTGAACATCTTGAAGTGCATTTTTAAAAAAATGCCCCAGATCATAGAGAAACCATGTGCTCGAGAGGAACAACCAGAATTTAAAGTGGGTTTTCTCCTGCATTGTACACAGTACTCTCTGCCCTCCCAGATTCCCGTGAGACTTACGATGCGCGCTCCAAGAAGGAAAAGAGCCTCTCTGGCTAATGGTGTGATTCCTTTGTCAGCCTTTGCGCACCGGCCCCTCTCTCCGTTTGGCATGCAAGCCCTGCCGCTCGGCTCAGCAGTCGGTCCAGCCTCATCTCCACCTGTGATGTTCGCCTAGCTCTGATCCAGCAGTTGTAAGTCCTGCCTCAGACAACTTCCGCTCTCTTTCCCCTACCCCCGAGGGGCATGCCTGAGCCACACAGTAGGCTTGTCTGCGGTTATGCACAAACATTTCTCCAGCAGAAATCTGCAGAAGGTATTTATTATTCATCACTGGAAGACAACAGTGAACCAGATGGCCGGCAGCGAAAGAGAACCGCCCCAGAGAGGGCCTGGCTGGCGCGCGGAGTTCTTCTGCACAAATCAGACCTCCCTGCAGCGGTGGGAAGAACTCAGTGTTTTGTTGTGGGTGCAGTGGCTGACCTGGATTGAACTCTGTGAGGGGGCACAAAACAAGCAAAGCATTTTTATGGGATGTTGCAGATCCAGCCTGGGGATGCACAAAGGGCCTTTCTCGGGCTGGAGGAAACTGATTATCTTTAGAGGCCCTGGCTGAAGGAGGTCGCTTGCGGCAAGTGCTGCAAAGGAAGCCCAGTTGGAGCCGCCAGGGAAAGACAGAAGGCTGTTCTTTGGGTTGCCAACTCATAGCTGGGAAATTCCTGGGGGTTTGGGGGGTGGAGCATGGAGAAGAGGGCAGGGCTTGTGGATGATGTTCCCTCTAAGCAGCGGAGTCTTGTGAGCAAAAATCCTACTTTGTGAGCTACTGACATTAAAAGTCGTGAGCAAGCGACTTGGCTCCTGCATAAAATAGTTTGCTTTGGAGAAATCCTTCCTGGGTGAAGACAAAAATGCGTGAGCCGGAGGCTTAAAAATGTATTTATATTTATTATATTTATATTTATTTATTATTTCTATTTGTATCCCGCCTTGCCGGACAAACTGGCTCAAGGCAACGCACAGACATTAAAAGCGATAACACAATAAATACGATAAAATGCGCATATATAACATAAAATACAGATCAAACAGTAGAAATACAGATGGTGGCGGCATTCAGTAGACAATCAGGGATGGAAAGCAATATCCGACAGTCTATCATAAGGGCCATATGATGTTCCGGTGATGCGGTCATCAGTCACGCGTTTGTCAGTGGCGGCTCCTAAATGAAAGCCTGGTGGAAGAGCTCCATTTTACAGGCCCTGCGGAACTGCAGAAGGTCCCGGAGGGCCCTGATATTCTCCGGGAGCTCATTCTACCAGCATGGAGCCGCCACTGAAAAGGCCCTAGCTCTAGCAATGGCCAGCCTGGCGTCTCTTGGGCCAGGGAGGGTCAGGCGATGTTGTGACCCTGACCTCAGTGCTCTCTGGGGCACACATGGGGAAAGGCGATCCTTCAGGTAGGCAGGCCCCTGACCTGTGAGCTGGCTCACACTAACTCAGCTGAGAGGGAACACTACAGGAAAGGGACTCCAGCAGGGTATAATGCCCGAGAGCCCACCCTCTCAAGGAGACATTTCCACCGGGGAAATTGTTCTGTATCATCTGGAGATCAACTGTAATTCCAAGGGATTTCCAGCCCCACCCTCTCCCCAAACACCAGCTCCATTTTTATCCCTCCTTTCCTCCCAGGAGCTGTACAAAGTCCCCCCACTTCTATTTTTCCTCGCAACAACCCTGTGAGGTAGGTTAGGCTAAAAAAAAGAGCAACTGGACCAAGATCACAGAGCGATCTTCATGGCAGAGCAGAAATGTGACCCCCCAATTTCCTGTGCCCTAGTATGACACACTAACGCTACCCTGAACCAAGAACAGGAATTTTCTTTTAAAATATTCGACAGGAGGGGATCCCCTTGCTATTCTTACTCAAAACCTGGATACACTTTTCCCTGAGTCATGGAAAGACACACTGAGGACCTAGGGGTTTGTGGGGGGGGGGGGGGGTTGGTAACACCTGATATCTGCGCATGGCAGATCTTCAAAAGACATCGCTAGAGGGGGTGTGATTGGCGTCTCAGGCAGCGGAAGTTGACCCCCGCCCCCGCTGAGGAACGCTTTTATTCTTATTATTTCCCCATTGCCGGCTGCTCTTTTCAGGTTGACTTCCAATAATGGGGTTGTTGGAAACAATCCTGAAGTCCTTCTGGGGTGGGAAAGGGGCGTATCAGTCAAAAGAAATGTAACACTGTTTTGCACGAGGGCTTTGGGAAGGAAAGGCAGCATGGTCTAATCTCGTCAGATCTCGGAAGATAAGCAGGGTCAGTCCTTGGAAGGGAGACCACCAAGGAAGGCTCTGCAGAGGAAGGCAATGGCCAACCACCTCTGCTTCTCCCTTGCCTTGGAAGCCCCTTGCTGGGGTGGCCAGGAGTTGGAAGCTGAGCAGGGTCGGTACTTGGAAGGGAGACCACCAAGGAGGGCTCTGCAGAGGAAAGCAATGGCCAACCACCTCTGCTTCTCCCTTGCCATGGAAGCCCCTTGCTGGGGTGGCCAGGAGTTGGAAGCTAAGCAGGGTCAGTACTTGGAAGGGAGCCCACCCAGGAAGGCTCTGCAGAGGAAAGCAATGGCCAACCACCTCTGCTTCTCCCTCGCCTTGAAAGCCCCTTGCTGGGGTCGCTATAAATCAGCTGTGACTTGATAGCGTTTTATTCACACACACACACTCATATGGGTGCTTTGATTGATTTTTGTGCCGTGCTTCTTTTTTTATTGGCTCTTGTTACTGTAAGCCGCCTCAAGTGATAGTTACCTGGAAAGGAAGTTAATACCATCTGAAAGAAATCCAGGTTGCGTTTAGCCATGGTGTCAAACTCAGGTTTAAGTCAACCAACTACAGACGATAAGTTTGACCGAATGCCAACCATTCCACTAGTGATTCGCTAGGACCATCCAGGCAGGATCTGACGTTGGTTTATCAACCACCATTACTTCTAACTATGCCTTTCTGTGACCTAAAACTTCAGACATCTTGTCTTTATGCCGGTTTAATCCAGGGTTGTTCTAGGACAAACCCCCTTCCAGGCTACAGAGAAGGATCCAATCTGCATTGGTTTTTCCCACTGTTATGCCAGTGATCCCACATCATCTCACAAATTTCTGCCTGCATCTCATGCCGTATATCTACTCTCCTATTGTTTCATCTCATCAACGGCTGTCTGCATCATTTTATTGCCATTTAGTGGTGACTCCGAGGTCACTACGGCATCTCACCGTCTTATCTGGATTTGGTTTTTAAGGTGGTACAATTGCTCTTCCCCACCCTCGAGCCGCTGAGAGCAAAAAGCAGAAAACTGGAGCTGAATTCCCCCCCCCCACCCCCATCTTTTCTAAGGAGATGCTCAAATTGACATAAAGGAAACCAGTCAGCTGAAAACCCAGTCGTCTGCGTTTAAAAGCAGCCAAGGAACATTTTTCTATGATCATATTTTTTTGGGGTGGTGGTGGTTGGAAGCATGCCCACCCCTGAACCATTTCCCCAGCATGTCCTATCTGGCAACCGCTGGGTGTTCTGTGTTTTTTACCCAGCTCATTCCATCTTTCCTCCCCCCGCCTCCCCCTCCGCCAGGCCACCCCCCTTTACTTTACTTTACTACTTTACTTTACTTTCTGATGTGGCCATCAAATCACCCCATAATGGGATTTCAAGGCAAGAGGTGGTTTGCCATTGCCTGACTCCAGGTCATGACCCTGCTGTTCCTTGGAGGTCTCCCATCTAAATACTAGTAAGAGCCAACTCTGCTTAGCTTTTGAGATCTGATAAGATCAGACTAGCCTGGGCTATCCAGGTCAGGGTGACCCTGACAAATGACCCATAGTTAAAAGAAACATGTCCCATGTGATGTCTGAACTGAGCTGTTAAACGGCTATAACCAGGGCTCATTTCGTAGCAGGAGCTCCTTTGCATATTAGACCACACCCCTCTGATGTAGCCAATCCTCCAAGAGCTTACGGTAGCCCCTGTAAGAAGAGCTCTGTAAGCTCTTGGAGGATTGGCTACATTAGGGGGGGTATGGCCTAATATGCAAAGGAGCTCCTGCTACGAAATGAGCCCTGGCTATGACGAAAGCTCGGAAATCGTATCTGGCAAATGGGTTCTATTTCTGTTTCTCATTCCTCTCCTTCAGCAGCTCCACCTTGGGCAGGCACATGGAGGGCTTTGAACAATCAGGTCTAGAAGCTTGGCAGTTGAGGCGGAACGTGTCACCGGTGAAGCCAAGGGATCTAGTGCGATGTCCCTTTCCATTTCATTTTTTGCCATTGTAGTTGGCCTTGTCGTTTGGCATGCTTGCCGGATTCATCTGTTTCTTTGACGGCGTTTTAGTGCCACAGGAAGCACAGTTGATGCAGGAACAAACATCGGTTGGAATGACAAGATTTCTACTATATCTTATCAGGAGGGTTGGAGGAAAAGACGACTGTAGTATCATCCATCCCAAGCAGGGTTGCCAACTTCTAGATGGGACCTGGAGATCTCTCTGAATTACAGCTGATCTCCAGTATACAGAGATCTGTTCCCCTGGAGAAAACGACTGCTTTGGAAAGTAGACATTATGGCACCACATCCCTGCTGTGCTCATTTCCTTCCCCAAACTCCACCCTCCCTAGGCTCCACCCCCAACCTGGCCAATACTCCAAGCTGTGGAGACTTTGGCATTAAAGTTGTGAGCAGGTGATTTGGCTACTGCATAAATTAGTTTGCCCCGGAGCCATCTTTCCTGAGCTAAGACAAAAAGGTGTGAGCCGGAGGCCAAAAAACTGTGAGCTAGCTAACACTAATTCAGCTTAGAGGGAACACTGCTGACAACCCTAATCCCAAACACGGAGGCTACATAGCAGAAGCCAGGATTTTCTGATCAAAACAGTTCTGCCACGAAATTTAGTAACATCCCTAATGAAGAAAGCCTCTTTTCCTCTTTGGACATGTCTACCAGACTCTTCTCTTGGCAAGGCCAACAGCTCCGGAGCCTAAACCAGCGTTGACTTCCTCCCCTTGTGGAACATGCTGAGAGCCATAAACTCTTGGTCCTTGGGCGCATAGCACTTCCACCGTCCACGGCGGCTCATCTTTCATGTCATAATCAAGCCTTTCCAGCAAGGAAGGCATGAGCAGGCACTCAGACTCCGCTCCAGTCCATCTAAATTGTCTGGTCACGCTGTGTAATCGAGTTGCTTGGCGTTACTTCCCTTGGAGCCCTCCAGCAACTTGAGTATAGAGCAGTGACCTATAGAGCCTTTCACACCCCCAGACGGGGAAGTCACTCAAGCATCATTTAAATGCATTAAGTCTCGATGCAGGAACCCATTTGCTATATCGCCTTCCCCCGCCATTTAAACAGCTTGCCTTTCTGCCAGTCTGGCAGATCCCCATGACCCGATTTTCTGCCCTCCGTTATTTACAAATAATATAGCACAGAGTTTAATCTCAGCTTGATTGGACTGGGGGGAAAATATTGCATTAACCGTTTCGATCGGAAAGGTGATTGTGCCACACGGAGGCCACTCTATATGACTGACGAGCGTCTTTCCATCCAGGAACCGACATCCGATGACCTTACCATTGCAGTCCCAGACTCCTAATTAAGAGTAAAATTTAAAAAAACAAGGAACACGCCGATCTAATTATGTGGAAGGGAACTTTCACAAACAAAACATGGCACTGAGAGAAGGGAGGTTCGGGCGAGACCATAAACGATTTATGATTTTTATTGCTGGCAGGGACTCTGCCGTTCGAGCCAAGCTCTCTCCCCTAGAGGATCCTTCAGCCATTTAATATTCTCTTTTTCTTCAGTTGGGTCCATTATGCCGTGAATATGGAAAGAGGGAGGGAGGAGCGGGGGAAGCAGATGTCAGACGAAGCATCAAGAAAGAGAAAATTAAATGGTCTCTGTAATTCCCAGCTGACTTCCCCGCCAAAGGAAGCCAATGTTATCTCCAGGAAACCACGGGGGGGGGTGGGATTCTTGACATCAGCAGGATCGGCCAGTGTTCAAATGGCTCCAAAGACAGTTTATCTCCCCCATGGAAGGAAGGAGACTTCTGCAATTCCATCCACGTGCTTGTACGGCTCGAGTAGAGGGCTGATAAGCCGGATGGAGACAGAGGTTTGCGCCTGTTATCCCCAACTCAGTTATTAAAAACACATGATAAGAGCAGTGGAATAATATCCAGAGATTTGGTTCAACAAGACACTCATTCCCCCTTCTTGTTGCCATGTGAACCCCCGTCGAGCTGGATAAAACCCAACGCTTGTGCAGAGGGAGGGAAGGCAGACAAGAAACGGGCAATGTGGAAGTGGTGGAGGGCAAGGAAGTTCCCATCTCCACCAACGGTGGCTCCCAGCGCAGGCCTGGAACTCAGAATAAGGGGTGGCACCCCAAGAAACATCAAGTTCAAACTGAAACGACCACAAGAAATGAGCTCAAACAGGGCCATTGAGAGACAGGTTTCCTGCGGCAAAGGCACATTCAATCTCGGACTGAAGAAGTGGCAAGCCAATTAAATTTAGAACAGAAGGGACCATTGTTCCAATACAGGCAAATTGTTCATTGACCATTCAAGACTGTTCAGCGGGACGTGTCTCTGTCATGTTTGAAAAGATTCTGACCTGCCACAAACACATCAGTAGCTGATTATTCTCCTGTATGATAAAGCCAGTCACTGGGATGTCAGTAATATACCCTCTGCCTGTTCCAAGGTGTTAGATAGGGTTGCCAGTCTCCAGGTGGTAGATGGATGGCTTCAAGAGGGAACTGGATAAACATCTGGAGCGGAGGTCCATCAGTGGCTATTAGCTACAAGGTGTAGATAGGAACTCTCGGTCTGGGGCAAGAGATGCACTGTATTCTTGGTGCTTGAAGGGGAGAGCAATGGGAGGGCTTCTAGTGTCCTGGCCCCACTGGTGGACCTCCTGATGACACCTGGTATTTGTGGCCACTGTGTGACAGAGTATTGGACTGGATGGGCCATTGGCCTGATCCAACATTGGCTTCTCTTATGTTCTTGTGGACATCCCTGGGATGACCACAGAGCTCAGTGCCCCAGGAGAAAGTGGCTGCTTTGGAGGGTAAACTCTATGACTTTATACCCATTGAAGTCCCTCCCCTCCCCAAACTCCACCCTCCCCAGACTCCACCCCCCAAATCTCCAGGTATTTCCAGTCTGAAGCTTGCAAGCCTAGATAGTTATGTGATAGTTTGACCCAACTGTTTCACCAGCCATGATTAGCAAAGGCCCTGCAGAACGTGGAGTGCCAGGCTGGCTAATTCTCCCTCCTAGAGCCACAGTCTAAATTCAAATTACATGAACCAAGCAGAGGAGAGGTAGTGGAGCTGGAAGAGAAGGCAGGGAGGGGGGGCATTCTTCATGCTTCTGTCCCAGTGCAAGCCATTACAGCTAGGGTTGCCAAACTCCAGCTGGGGCCTGGAGATCTCCTGGAATTACCACAGATTTCTAGACTATAGAGATCAGTTCCCCTGGATAAAAAGGCTGCTTTGGAGGGTGGACTCTGTGATACCCTGGTGAGGTCCCTCCTCCCCCTAACCCCTGCCCTCCGTTGGATCCACCCTCTAATATCTAGGAAATCCCCAGGAGTTGGCAACCCTAATTACAGCTCTAGGAACTTGAGCAGAAGCAAAGGTGAAAGGTAGTTCTTCAGACACCAGTGACAACCAGAACACCCTTGTCTCATGAAGTCGTGCCTTGCTGCACACCATCGCCAAGAAATGTGAAGGGCGGGGGAACCCTCTCCCATGGACAAGTGGTTCCTTTTTCTTTGACGATTAGCCGTGAATGGGTAAGGCCCAGGGGCTTGTCCCAACAAGTCCGCCTTTGCGTGAACCAGGACAGAGTAAATTTCGCCCCCAAGCCACTTGGCTAGTATGTCCAACTGGGGTTTATTTAGATTATTGTGGCCCATCTGCCAATGTGTTCCTTCAGGGACTGACCATTCCGTTTCTTTCTTTCTTTCTTTCTTTCTTTCTTTCTTTCTTTCTTTCTTTCTTTCTTTCTTTCTTTCTTTCTTTCTTTCTTCTGAAACATTTATTAGCTGCCTTTCTATCTTACGGAGCTGAAGGCAGTTTACAAACGTAGGTAAAGCACAGAGATTAAAATACATTAAAAACACTAGAAGCCCTCCCACTGTTCCCCCCCCCCCCCCCAAGCACCAAGAATACAGGGCATGACTTGCCCCAGACTGAGAGTTCCTGTCTATACCTTGGGGCTAATAGGTTCTTATATGGAGCAGAGCCCCATCAGTGGCTAAGAGAAGCCAAAGTGGGATCAGGCCAGTGGCCCATCCAGTCCAACACTCTTGAGTCACACAGTGGCCAAAAACACCAGTTACCCTCAGGAGGTCCAGCCGTGGGTCCAGGACACCAGAAGCCCTCCCGCTGTTGCCTCCCCCCCAGCACCAAGAATACAGAGCATCACTTGCCCCAGACTGAGAGCTCCTATCTATACTTTGCGCCTAGTAGTCACTGATGGACCTCTGCTCCAGATGTTTATCTAATTTCCTCTTGAAGCCGTCCATGCTTGTAGCTGCCACCACCTCCTGTGGCAGTGAATTCCCTAAAATCCTCTCTCCCAGGCTCCAGACTTGGTTGTCCCCGGCCCAAAGGACATCTGTTTAACCTCGACCGGGGCCAGGGCTTTTTCTGGCCCTTGACCTGTTTGAATGTGCTCCCACTGGAGACCAGGGCTCTGTGGGACTTATGCTTCTGCAGGGCCTGTAAAACTAAACTGTTCTGCCAGGTCTTTGGATGAGGGGGGGCGGGCATCCAATTATTCCATCTCCTGGCCTCCCCTGCTGAACCTTCCACCTCCGAATGGCCCATTAGGTGAAGACCCACAGTCTGGTCTACAACTATTATATACTGAGACCGAGGTAGCATTTCAATCAGCAATTTCTTTATTCAGCTCAGAACACAACTACTAATACACAGAACAAGCCAGCTTACATACAATCTGAGCCAGGCAAACCACACCTCCAGAAACAATAACATCCAATCATCAAACAGTGTTTGGGACCAATGAGAACTGTTCCTGCCAAAAGTCTAAGTCTCTCCGGATTGGTCTGTTTGCAACAGGGACCAATCCGGTTGTGTATTTTAGGATACTGGGGCCTCTATACTGGGGCCTCTACAGAGAGCCAGTCTGGTGTAGTGGTTAAGTGCGCAGACTCTAACCTGGGAGAACCGGGTTTGATTCCCCACTCCTCCACTTGCACCTGGCTGGATGACCTTGGGCAAGCCATAGCTCTGGACCAGCTGTTCCCTCAAGGACAGCTTGGGAAAGAGCTCTCTCAGCCCCACCTACCTCACAGGGTGTCTGTTGTGGGGAGGGGAAGGGAAAAGGAGTTTGTAAGCCGCTCCGAGACTCTTAAGTGAGTGAAGGGCGGGATATAAATCCAATCTCTTCTTCTCTTCTTCTTCTGTGGAGCTGAACTCTAAGCTCACATCTAATGGCACAGTAACTGAATACATAGCAATGACCTGGCAGCTCCGGTTCTTGAGATCACTATGCCAAACTGCAATGCCATCTGTGGGAGTTTATAGCTCTGTTTTTATCTGTTTTAACTACTGGTTGTGAAATGTTTACTGTGAAATGTTTTAACTCCTCCTGTGAAAGGCGTTTAATTCCTACTGTGAGTCCGCTGTTGTCATCCGCTCCGAGCCTGCTTGCGGGGAGGGCAGAATACAAGCCAAAGTGAATAAATAATAAAATAAATAAATAAACCTCCACCTAGTTCTGACCACAGAGCTGGCGACCCGAGCTGAAAACTACCTGTGGAGCTAGCATCTCCATTTGACCCACACAAGCGAGTCAAGCCTCACGCCAGTGGGGAGGGCCATCTCTTTGCGGACTTCTCTGTCCAGCATCTAGGCAGCTCTTCAAGGAGTGGATCAACCCAGAAAGAA
Organism: Lepidodactylus listeri; assembly: GCA_029233225.1. Taxonomy (NCBI): domain Eukaryota; kingdom Metazoa; phylum Chordata; class Lepidosauria; order Squamata; family Gekkonidae; genus Lepidodactylus; species Lepidodactylus listeri. Next base: position 71,309,344 of record JARCFY010000014.1, on the reverse strand, counting down.
ACCCTCTCTAGTCGTTCTTTCGTTGAGCTTTCCCTGCTCCCTCGTTCATCATGCTGCCTCTTCTCCACAGCTTCCACATCATAAATCAACAGTGCTCCCCCATCAGTCATTTGCAAGGACAGGGAGGTCCATGAGTCCATGTAATTGACTGGATCTGGGGGAAACGGCCTGCTGTGTCTGGAGCCCACCGAGAAAGAAGAGCATCCCTTACCAACCTTCTCTGCTCTCATGTCTGGTGGGCACCACAGGATGGGTTTTGAGTCCTTTAGCAATACCTGGGAAATACACCTGAACATAAGAACATAAGAGAAACCATGATGGATCAGGCCAATGACCCATCTGGTCCAACACTCTGTGTCACACAGTGGCCAAAATCCAGGTGACATCAGGAGGTCCACCAGTGGGGCCAGAACTCCAGATGCCCTCCCACTGTTGCCCACCTAAGCACCAAGAAAGCATCACTGCCCAAGACATAGCTTTCCATCTAGATCTTGTGGCTAATAGATACTCATGGACCTCTGCTCCATATGTTGATCCAATCCCCTCTTGAAGCTGTTTGTGCTTGTAGCTGCCACCACTTCCTGTAGCAGTGAATTCCACATGTTAATTACTCTTTGGGTGAAGAAGTACTTCCTTTTATCTATTCTAAACCTACTGCTCATTAATTCCATTAAGTGCCCATGAGTTCTTGTATTGTGAGAAAGGGAGAAAAGGACTTCTTTCTCTATCTTTTCTATCCTATGCATAATTTGGTAAACCTCTGCCATGTCACCCTCAGTTGTAGTTTCTCCATGTTAAAAAGCCCCAGGCGCTTTTCTTCATAGGGAAAGGGTTCCATCCCCTTAATCATTTTAGTTGCCCTTTTCTGCACCTTTCCCAGTGCTATAATATCCTTTTTGAGCAGTGACCAGGACGGTACACGCTATTCCAAATGAGGCCGCACCATAGATTTATACAGGGGCATTACGAAACTGGCTGATTTGTTTTCAGTCCCCTTCCTTCTGGGCATAAAAGCAAAAGCTCAGCAAAAAGAGCCAAAGAAAAATGAGCAAGCAGGGAAGGGAACGTATGAACTTCAGAGCACCTCTGCTGGATCAGACAAGTGATCCGTTTAATCCAACATTCTGTTTCTCACAGTAGCCAATAAGATGTCCCCAGGGAACGTCACAAGCAATGTGGAGGCCATAGCCTCATCCCAACACACCTGTTGCCCCACCCCCAGACACACTGGACACAGGACACATGAAGCTGGTGTATACTGAATCTGACCATCGGTCCATAAAAGTCAGCATTATCTACTCATACTGGAAACAGCTCTCCAGGGTCTTAGGCAGAGAGAGGTCTTTCACGTCACCTACTGCCTGGTCCTTTAACTGGAGATGCTGGGGATTGAACCTGGGACCTTCTGCGTGCGAAGCAGATGCTGTGCCACTGAGCCAGAGCCCTTCCCCTTTAATAGACATGATGCTGCCTTATACTTAATCAGACCTTTGGTCCAGCATTGTCTGCTCAGACTGGCATCTGCTCTCCAGTTTCATGGGGCAGAGAAAGCACCAGATATCTGAGCCCTTTAACTGGAGACATTGGGGACTGAGATGCTCCACCATGGAGCTGCAGCCCCTGGCTTACTGCTGCTAAAGTTCTATTAAGTCATCGGCCTACTAATCCTGATGCACCTCTTCTCCAGTTTGGAGAGAACCAGTTTGGTGTAGTGGTTAAGTGTGCGGACTCTAATCTGGGAGAAGCGGGTTTGATTCCCCACTCCTCCACTTGCACCTGGCTGGATGACCTTGGGCAAGCCATAGCTCTGTACCAGCTGTTCCCTCAAGGACAATTGTCTCAGAGCTCTCTCAGCCCCACCTACCTCACAGGGTGTCTGTTGTGGGGAGGGGAAGGGAAAGGAGTTTGTAAGCCACTCCGAGACTCTTAAGTGAGTGAAGGGCAGGATATAAATCCAATCTCTTCTTCTTCTTCTCCATGAACTTCTTCTCTAATTGACTCTTTAAGCCAAATCAACTACGCTCATCCTCCTCATCATCAGCGCCATCATATCCCACAGCAGTGAGATCCACAAGCCAATCACTCTTCGAGGAAAGTACAAAGTTAGCTACTTCTGGAGCCACATTTTTCAAAGATGTTGAGTGCTACAGTTTTGAACACTACACATGAACATGTGATTATACTGAATCAGACCATTAGTCTGTCTGGGTCTTTACTGTCTGCTCCGACTGGAAGTGGCTCTCAAGGGTCTCAGGCAGATAAAGGTCTTTCACATCAATGCAACTTGAGTCCTCAGACAGCAGATGCTGGGGACTAAACCTGGGACCTCCCACATGCCAAACAGATGTTCTGCCACTGGGCCACAGCCCCTCCTTGTGACACAAAGGCCTGCTGCTGGGGTTGCCAGGTCACCTCTGGCCAACAGTGGGGGATGGGAAGGTAAGGTTGCCAGATCCAGGTTGGGAAATTCCTGGAGATTTGGGGATGGAGCCTGGGGAGGACAAGGACCTCAGTGAGGTACAGTGCCATAGAGTCCACCCTCCAAAGTGTTACCCAAAGAGGCAGTCTCCTAATAAATTGGGGGAATTGGCTTTAAGGAGACAAGAGTGGGAGGGGGTAACTGGGGTTTCTGCCAATATTTATGAGGATTTTTCCCTTAAGAGGACTCTTAAATAAACCAGGCAGATGTTCAACTGGAAAGGTTTTTTATTAAAAGAAAATAAAAATGCAGAGAAATGAACACACATACACTAAAAAACACATGGAAGAGCTAAATTAGAGGAAATCAGGGATGAAAGGGGAAAAGCTTTTTGGGGGAAGGGTAATATTTATCAATCTTGTAGAGGTCCAGGGAGCAGCAGCAAAACAGCCAGCATTTCACAAAGAGAAGAGAACCCATGGAGTGGGGGTGTGGCCGAGAACATGCACACACTGCTATGGTGCAATATGCCACAATTATAGGGGGAAATGGACCCTCAGGCTGGGGTGACATCATCCCAAAACATTACCTCAATGGGTTTACTGGGGATGGACAATGATTTGGGAGAAGCTTGATGGACCTGTAAGTACCAGACGGGAAAAAGTTATTGGGATGGGTGAGTAGAACTAAGTGTTGAATAATTGTTTTTTGATCAAAGTAAGTGTAAGCAGAGGAGCCAAGGCAGGATCTTTTTTTTTTTTTTTAAGATTTTTATTGATTTTATCTATTTCTACTACTACATCGCTACTTTTCTAAGCTATATTTACCTTATACAGAGTGTGCTTTAACATTTGCTTAATATTACCTTACCATTAATACATATGAAGCATTTTAAATCTTGGTTAATATTCAATTAAAATTGTTACTGATGATATATGAAAAATAAAAAAGCTGTTTGACAGACATGTTCTTTTGAAGGAATGCTTAATTATACAAATTATATATAATATATAAGTGCGATTTCAAAAAACATTTCAGCCTTTATTTCTTCTTTCGTCCTCTTCTTGTCTTAACAGTCTCTTCTTGTACCTTTGGAGCTGCTGCTCCTTTTTCCGAGTCAGAAATTTCTTCTTCGCTCTTTGAGCTATCAAATCCATACATACTTTCTTGCGATGCCAGCGAACCATCTGAGTCTCTCTCTTTTTTCTTTTCTTTGCTTTTTTCCAAAAAACTTTTTGCCTGTTGAACAGAGTCAATCTTGTATTTTTTGTTTTTGATGCTGAAGCTCAGTCCTTCCGGAACATTCCACCTGTAGATAATAGATTCAGACTGTAGCCAAGATGTCAGTTTTCCATAGGCTTTCCTTCTTTTCCTTATTTCAAATGGGATATCTTTCATCACTTTAACTTCTTTTCCTTTGATCTTCAGAACCGCTTTATTTGTGGTCCTAAGCACCACATCTCTTGTTGACTTTTTGGAGAACCTTATCTGAATCTCACCAGGCAGGCTTTTCTTTTTAGTATAGTCTGGATAGGTTCTGTAAACCATATCCATATCGCTTTTTATTTCCGCTGCTTTTAAGCCCGTCACTGGTTCGAGCGCTTCACTTAACAGATTTTTAAGGTCTTCTCCTTTATCCTCTGGTACATTCTGAAGTCTTAGGAAAAAATTCGATCTTTCCATCTGTAGTTTCAAAAGCTGATCAGAGTGGGAAGGCCTTTTCTTTCTCCGCTTTTTGTAGCCTTGAATCATGATTTTTTACTGAAGTCTTAACTTCCAGAAGTTCTCGCTGCAGCTTCTCTGTAGTTTTATTCGACTCCTTCAGGTCCAGCTGCATCTTGTCCATCTTGACGTTGAGAGCTGTCATTTGGTCCACTAGAGGTCGCAATAACGAGGAGAACACAGTGCTCATCTCTGTGGTATCAACCTTTGAACTTGGAGCTGTACTTCCTAGTTTGGGGGAAGGTTTCGGTTTCCCCGCCATTGTTGAGGCTGCGCTTCTTTGTTGATAGTTAGATAAGATGGACGAAAGAAGCAAATTCTACGACTGCGCTTATATCTTTTTAAAGTTCATATCCTCTAAAGAGCGATGCCGCCATCTAGCAAGCCGAACGTACGTTTTTTCATGCAGTAACGCCACGTAAAGAGTCCCGTAAGTACGCCAGTCTCGAGAGGGGGGGGAGGGTTGCTCCACCCGCCTTTCCCGCTGTGTTCTGTTTATTTTTACTTCAGACTCACGTTTTCTCCGTGCGTAACTATAAGTTCCAGCTTCAAAGCTTCGCACTCTCTGCTGCTTCTCGGTTTTGCGCTTTTAGCCATACGGCTCCCATGGACGGGGGAACCTATGGGGGTGATGAAAGGGGACCTCGATCCCTCGATCGCCACCGTAGGGAGAGATCCCCTTCGTGCCACCCCAGGCAGAGCCCCTTCACTAGGGTCTCTGGGGGCTTGGCACCAGTCCGAAGCCCCTTCTTCCTGCCGGGTACGGATCGCGCTCCCCGCAGATGCAGAGGAGCGCGTCCGCCATGGTCGCAAGTCTTGCCGGAAGTCGAGCCAAGGCAGGATCTTGATGGGATTAGTCTGACTCACCTTCCAAAATACTTTCCAGGGCTCTTATCTGGCTGGCATCCATTTTGTTCCATTTCAGGCCAGGCAGTGCTTTGCACTTATGATTTTGGGGTGACATTGTAGAAAGGGTGTTTATGGTTATGCTAGCCATAAACTGCTCCATTTTACAAAAGCATCCCTTTTCTTCAGGGGAAGCGATGTCTGCCGTCTGGAGAGAGAAGCTGTAATTCCAGGGAATCCCCAGGTCCCACCTGTAGGCTGGCGTCCCCACCACCTGGCTCAGAGAGCAGCAGGGCAACATCTAGTGATAGTTAGGCTAGGGGATGAAATTACAGGCAGGAGAGCTTACCAAGGAGGTACCTGCAGTGCATCCAGGGCTTGAGCAGAAACTTCATTTTACAGTAGGATTTCTGGAGCAGCTGCAGTCCTTCCTACAATACTTCCTTCCCAGCATCCATTATGACATAACGTATTCCACATGAGATGGGTTCACATCCTTAAGGGAGCAGTGCATATCCTCCCGTGCACAGCCAAATGAGAGGGGTGGGCCAGTCCGCCTCCCGGGCATCGTGTCTGAGCCCCAAGACCCCATTCCAGTCATGAACGCTCCATATCCTACTGACGCAAGCTGAAGCAATGTACTCTGCAGCTCCACACACCTCCCGCCGGGTTAAACGTCAGGAGGCTCTTTGCGCTTTTGGTTAAAGATACCCGATTGACTTACGAGAGGTGATCAGCGGTTTAAGCCAGCGCTCAGCAGCTACGGGGGGAGGGGGCTGGGCTCTGCGTTCTTGTGCATTCACTGACAGTTCTGATGGTACCTCTGTCTCGGTTTCCCATTTCCTGGGATCTTCTCGGCGTGCCTGGAGGAGTCTTCACACAGGCCTCCGGGAACCCTTCAGAGCAGATCAATAGATGCTGCCACCAGCTAGAGATTTGCAAATGGGGTTGCCAACTTCTGGCTGGGAAATTCCTGGAGATTTGGGAGTGGATGCTGGGTACAGCAAGGTTTAGGAAGGGGGAGGAGATGGACCTCAGTGGGGTATAACTCCACAGACTCTCCAAAGCTGCCATTTTCTCCAGTCAACAGATCTTGATCACCTGGAGCTTGTAATTCTAGGAGATCTCTGGCCAAGGAAGACTTGTTTTTCAGTATTTAAACACTTCATCAAAGCACAGTCAGTTAAACACAAGGCTTAGTCTTACATGAAACGATAATGAAGTCAAGTTTCTCTGAGCATGTGCTAAATGCGCCCCCGCCCCCCCCCTTCCCCCGGCCTCCCACAGCTGCAGATTGGGTTTACTGGCTGTTCAGTCAGAGATTGCGACTTCCAAGAAGGAGCATAAGAACATAAGAGAAGCCAGTGTTGGATTTAATTTTAAAAAGTAGAAAGGAAAAGGCGGCATTTTTTCCTATTCTCCCTCAAATTAGAAGACCTGAAATTTGCTGCTCGTAACAGTAGGAAGCGGACTAGCATAGCAGAAAAGCAGAAATTATGGAGATGGACATTAAATAGTCACCACTCAAAATCAAATATTCTGCCGTAAGAACATAAGAGAAGCCAATGTTGGATCAGGCCAGCGGCCCATCCAGTCCAACACTCTGTCACACCGTGGCCAAAAACACGAAGTGCCATCAGGAGGTCCAGCAGTGGGGCCAGGACACTAGAAGCCCTCCCACTGTTGCACCCCCCCCAAGCACCAAGAATACAGAGCATCACTTGCCCCAGACCGAGAGTTCCTATCTGTACCCTGTGGCTAAGAGCCAATGATAGACCTCTGCTCCATGTGTTTATCCAATTCCCTCTTGAAGCCATCCACACTTGTCACCGCCACCACCTCCTGTGGAAGTGAATTCCACGTGTTAGTCACTCTTTGGATGAAGGACTTCCTTTTATCCCTTCTCACCTGACTGCTCAGCAATTTCACTGAGCACCCCACGAATTCTTGTCTTGTGAGAAAGGGGGGGAAGTACCTCTTTCTCTACCTGCTCTATCCCAGGCATAATTTTGTAAATCGCTATCATGTCACCCCTCAGTCGTCCTCATTTCTCCAAGCTAAAGAGCCCCAAGCGCTTCAACCTTTCTTCATGACCTGGATGCTTGACAGACTAGACGCTAGTTACCTTTGAACCCAGACCGTCCTCCCAGCAAGCCAGCCTCTTCCCAAAGGCGAGTTGTCTCAATTGCCATGCCGGCACAGGAGTGGATCTTTTGAGAAAGCTCTCTCCTTCTGACAACCTGGCTTAATTGGCTTCCTCCCCTTGTGGTGCCCCTTATCTCCCCTGCCCCGCTCCCCATCCCTGGCAACCTGTTCCAACAGATAGGCTGGCTGACCTTTCAGTGAGGAGGTTGAGACCGGTCATTTTTGGCGTGCTGACCTGTCTTTGCTACAAACGCAAGCAGTAACCTTTTGTCCCCCCCACCCCCCCAACTGCCATCTGGTGAAAAGAACAGCCATAGAAAGTGACTGATCTCCTTTGCCTTAAAGAAATGCAGCCCTGAGATTAGCCCTCTTTTCTGTACGGAGACGGAGGAGGAAGAGGAGGATGGATTTACACCCCGCCCTTCACTCACTTGGAGTCTCAGAGCAGCTTGCAAACTTCTTTCCTGTCCCCTCCCCTCAACAGACACACTTGTGAGGTAGGCCGGGCTGAGAGAGCTCTTTTCAGAACTGTCGTTGAGACGACTGGTTTCCAGAATAAAGGGTGGAATTAAAAAAAGAGAGAGAGAGAGATAAATGGAGGGAGCTGTCAACTTCTGGGTGGGGTCTGGAGATCTCCCGCTATTACAACTGATCTCCAGACAGTAGAGATCAGCAGGGCTTTTTTTGTAGAAAAAGCCCAGCAGGAACTCATTAGCATAATAGGCCACACCCAACAGCAGAAACTCATTAGCATATTAGGCCACACCCCTGACAGCACAGCTCCCTCCCAGGATTGGCTTCCTCAGGTGCCCCGTGGCTTGGGGGGCACATGGGGAACCCAAGGAAAGGAAGGCAGTTTAAACTGCCTTCACTCCCTGGATCAGCTTGGCTTCCCCAAGCACCTCATGGCTTGTGAGGCTGTAGGCGTGGCCAACTCAGAAGCCAGCCAGAACTCTGTTCCTGTGCGTTCCTGCCCCAAAATAGCCCTGGAGATCAGTTTCCTGAAGAAGATGGCTGCTTCGGAGGGTGGAGTCTTAGGAGTTATACCTTGCTGAGGTCCCTCCCCAAACTCCACTCTCCCCAGGCTCCACCCCCAAAAATCTCCAAGTATTTCCCAACCTAGAGCTGGCACTGAAAGCCCCCCTCCCCATACTCTCACAGGTTTGCTGTGGCAAGTTCGTTGTTTGATCTGAGGAATTTTTAAAAAAAAGAATGGAAAGGAATCAGGCACACTTGGGGAATCCTGTCAACAGGCCGCGCTTCTCTCAGGTTAAACACAGTGTCATGCATTTTTTCCCCAAAGGTCATAATTAAGGTTGTCAGGCATTATTAATAGACTGGGGAGGCATGGGAGGCAGCTGTCAGCAAAATTGTGAGGTCACTTCTGGCAAAAACCTGGAAGTGATGTCACACCTCTCTAGGAACTGCTGGAAACTCTGTGGTAAAACTACAGAGTTTCCAGTGATTCCTAGAGTGGACTGGTGTCGCTTTCAGGTTTTCCCTGGAACTGACCTCATGCCATTAATCTGTCAGCCATTTTTTTTCTCTCACTAGTGATGGGAAATGAGCAACAGGCTACAACGTATGAGAGAACCAGGGTTGCCAGGAAGTGTCCGGTAGGAAGGTTGGTGTGTGGGGCAGGCGGGGGGGCAGCATCGCAGCAGATTTTTTTTAAAAAAACTTTAGTCTTGTACTTATGGGAAGTTCATACATGAAGCAACAAAGGGTAGCTCTAGGAATCATCAGAAACTCATAGAGTCCTGTAAGTCCTTTTGGAATCACAAGAAACTATATGATAAAAACTGCACAGTCCCCCTGGAAGCCCTAATTCTTGCCCTGATGTCTGCTCAAACCAGTTCTGCAGATAGATCAAAATGGGTAGCCATGTGAGTCTGTCTGTAGCAGTAGAAAAGGGCAAGAGCCCAGGAGCACCTGAAAGTCTAACAAGATTTGTGGCAGGGGAGGAGCTTTCCTGAGTCACTGCTCACTTCTTCTGGTTTTTTTCAGTCCTTCACAAGCCTGCAAAACCTACTTGAGCACTTTCTTTAGGGCAGCCAAAGAAAGACGTGGGTGCAGGATGGGCGAGGGAGCCTTTCTCATTCTGTCGTCAGCTCTTAGAAAAACTATGGTTGGTCTCTGTTTTGCATGTAGAGTTGCCTGTGAGCATTTATCCTTTTTGCAAGGTAAATTCGACTGTTTGTGATCCTGCAGAGAAGACTTTTTCTCCTGTGTAATCCCAAGAAGTTCCCGTCTTAATCTGCACCTGCCCCACTGCTTCCCTCAGCTAAGGGTCCTGATTTGCCCTTGAAATCTAACTCTTCTTCTCCCATAAACTCAGTGTTTTGAGTCGACATGCTTTTGCACTCTTTCTGCCTAGTCCAGGGGTGGGCAAACTGTGGCTCGGGAGCCGCATGCGGCTCTTTCACGTATTTTATGTGGCTCCCGGCAGGGTGGCTGGGGAAGCTAAATATCATTAGCAAACAAATATCATTGGACAAATTAATATCAGTATCAATATCTGCTTTTACCCCTTTTGTTATTATTTTTGGCAGTCTCATTTAATGTTAATAGAAAGCAAATCTGCTTATTTTCCAATAAAAGCAGGTAATATTTGTTCATGTCTTGTGGCTCTCAAATATCTGATGTTTATTCTATGCGGCTCTTACGTTAAGCAAGTTTGGCCACCCCTGTTCTAGGTGGCTCTTACGCTGAGCAAGTCTGCCCACCCCTGGCCTAGTCTCTTCCTATGTACTAAAACAATTTGGAAGCGCAGTCCATATGCTCTTACCCCTGGGGGTATCAAGAACCTGGAGGGAAGGTGGCCGACTCCTTGAACAGCCAGGATATTACAGGGATGTTATTTACCTCTGCGCCAAGGAAAGCTTCCGCTGCCCACTCCATTTCCACACATTAACCTGGAGGCTGGCAACCCAATGATCTGTGATTTCTGTAATCTGGAAATCAGCTGTAATTCCAGGAGAACTCCAGGCCCCACCTGGAGGTTGGCAAACCTAGGGCTGGGTTGGCAGTGTTCCAGCACTGAGACAAACCAGCATCCCAGGCAATTGCCTAGGTCCCTGTAGTGGATGGTCCAGCTCTGTTTGCTCCGGAAGTGAGACATTTTTTTCCTTGGAAACATTTGGATGTGACCTATCAGCCTGCGGTGTGTGTATGTGTGTGTGTGTGTGTTTTTCTTTTCTTTCTTTTTCTGCCCACCTACCCATAATAATACCATTTACTGGGTTTTCTCCATCTGCACATTCACTGGAGTGGCTTGCGAAACAAAACAAGACATCCAAAAAAAAATCTACCCATTGACCTGAAGCTGTTTGGCCAAGCTGGAGGGCCTGTGGCTTCCCAATGACATCTTCGGTTCCTAGGTCAACCCGACTCCCCCACCAAGGGAGGGGAAATTAAACAGTTATGAAAGGGGCCTTTCACGGTGGCTCTGGGAACCGCCAGGACTCATCTGCTCCCTGCTAATTCCTCTCTGTGTTGTTTTCTTAACCCATTAGAGCCTCTGCAGGAAAATGGCAGCCCCAAAAAAACACTGTGGAACAAAGCCTGTTTGTCTTGTCCTAGTGGGGCTGGGGACAGAGACAGCGGAGTAGGTCAAGCGGGAGGGGAAGAGGCATCTAGAAGGGCCGAAAGGACTTAGTGAGGAATTAAGTGGCACTTCGGAGGCCCGCTGCTCAAAATAAAAGCCAATGTTTTTGCACTTAAAGAGCTGGCGTTTGAAACAGGGGCCGAGGAATCAGAAACCATCGTTGCCAAAGCCAGGACTTCAGTTAGAAAATGCCATCTTAACTTAGTCAACTTACAACTGGAATAACCTTCTTGGGAGGTGTTATGTCCGCTGACTGCCACTAAGTGCCAGCGACATACAGTCCAAGCTTGGCTCCGGGAAACAATAGGGGCCAAGGATCCTGGACCACCTAGAGTTCACCAACAGGAACGTTGGCAGGATATTCAAACCCTCCAATAGGACTGTGGGTGTGTCTCAGGTGGCTGTATATAGTTGGCCGCATCGGCCGGGAGTTTGTTGTTGTGTACGAATAAACTATGAGCTGATCATCATGCTGTTGTCCAGCCTCTCCATGCGTCGAACCCAGTATTTGATTCCCCACTTTTCCACTTGCACCTGCTGGATGACCTTGGGCAAGCCATAGTTCTGTACCAGCTGTTCTCTTAAGGACAGAGCTCTCTCAGCCCCACCTACCTCACAGGGTGTCTGTTGTGGGGAGGGGAAGGGAAAAGAGTTTGTAAGCCGCTCTGAGACTCCAAGTGAGTGAAGGGCTGGATATAAATCCAATCTCTTCTTCTTCTTCGTCTTCTTTCTTGCTTTCGAACTGCTAGGTTGGCAGGAGCTGGGACCAGAGACAGGAGCTCACTCCATCAAGCGGCACTCGGGTCTTGAACTGCCGAACTACCAATCTTCCAGTCTGCAGTGCAGCATCTTAATCACTGAGCCATCGCGGCCCCTTTTGGGGTTGGAAAGTTAGGAATATTCCTAGTTCATTGCAGTTATCACAAGCTTAAATAGTAGGGGTATTTAACAGGAGATTTGTCATCATGATCACTTGTTTGAAGTAGTCAGTCAGGAAATGTGTCCTCTTTCTTGCTTTTCAAAACATGGTATCCCTATCTATCAAACTTTCTCTGCCATGGAACCCTTGAGCACAGCAGAGGATTCTGGGGCTCATTCTGGGAGCCCTTTCTGTTGCAAGCCGCTGCCAAGATGCTGTGAAGTGACTGCTGAACACACAGTGGGCAAGCTGCCAGCTCATGCCCTCACTGATTCCCCCCCCCCCCCACAATGAAGTGCCCTACATAAGAACCTAAGATCTGCCCTTCCCCAAGACACAATTTGGAAACTGCTGAATAAAAGCATGAAATGGTGCTCTGGTCCTTCCAATGAGCATTCGTGGAACGTTCTATCTAGTGTGCGAAATATGCGTCTCTGAATATTTACCAAGAGACAGCAGCTCACAAGATATAAGGTTACCATATTCTGAAAAGCAAAAAGGAGGACGTATTTCCTGACTGACTAGTTCAAACAACTGACAACAGTTGATAAATCCCATTTTAAATACCACACCCACCCACCCCGGACCACTGAAGCTGGCCTCCACTGGGGGACTAGAAGGCAAAATGGGCTCAGCCCCCCAACCCCAAGGAGGACATTTTCATCAGTTTTTTTTTTTTAAGAAAAAGAGCCCCAAAGAGGACAGGCACCAAAAAAAGAGGACATCGGGCAACCTTACAACCAATGCTCCCTCTCAGCTGTGGAGTCTTGTGAGCAGAAATCCTACTTTGTGAGCTACTGGGCAGGCAAGTTGTGAGCAGGCAATTTGGCTACTGGCTGCATACATTAGTTTGCTCTGGAGCCCTCCTTCCTGAGTGAAGACAAAAATGTGTGAGCCAGAGGCTAAAAAACTGTGAGCTAGCTCACACTAACTCAGCTTAGAGGGGACACTGCTTACAAGATAAAATTCCAGGTCCCTATGCTGCTCTGCCTCTGTGCCATAATATAGTGAATCCAGCTTTGAGCATCATCATCCTGATGCACCATTCCATGCCCTGTGTGACCCCTTGGCCGAATTGGAATCACAGTCTGAGTCCAACGAGTTAGATGGGTATCTGCTTAATGCATTCATAACAGGGAATACAGGGCTGATGAGTGCCTGAGCACTTCCAGCAGTTCCGAAGCTGTATTCTGCCCTAACCAGGAAGGGCAGGAGGTCTTGTACCCCAAATGACATCACATAAAGTTTACACATTAAAGGGACTCTAACTGGTTCCAGGTAGTTACCATCAGACAAGCGTAATTTGACTCAGTGCCTCTCTCTGTGGTCCCAGTCATTTCACTTGTTTATCTCGTCTTCAGAACACGGGGTGACTTCCGGGGCTCGCATGTGGAGGGCTAGCGGTAAGGAGCAGCCTTGCAACTTCTAAATAGCATCCCATTCCTAATTCCATCCTAATTCCATCTACAGAGGCTTTTAATAATACTTTTGCTTAATATGGCTCCTTATACAAAAAAATGCAGTTATAAAATATATACGTTCTGCGATAAGTTTCTCCAATCAGAAGCTTCTAGGTCACGTTCCAAGGTCTGGACCTATTATGATTAAACTGGAAGGCACAGAGACAGCTGTCAATATATATATATATATATATATATATATATATATATATATATATATATATATATATATATATATATATATATATATTTGCAGAGAAAGTGTCAAAAATCACATTCAAAAATCACAGTCTTTTCCCCTTGTCCTTCACTCCCCGCACACACACCATGCACAAAGGACAAGCGCCCGCCAACTTTCCTTTTATGGCCCCCATTCACAGTACATACATCTCCTGAGACCATTTTCTCTCCCAGTCCCTCGTCCCTAATCTCCAGGGAATTTATAAAGCAAATCCAGGCCCAGAGAAGCAGGGCGGGTTTTGCCAGCTTTAAGGTTTCAGGAAGAGTAATCGATGCGCCATCTGGAGCTCGCCGAATGCGCCTCAGTGTGCCGGTCTCTCCCCCCACCCCCCTTCTTCAAATCTCGCTTTCAGACTAACTATGCAAAAAGATGTTCATTTTGGAGTAAGTGATCATAGCTTATGTGGGGTTTATGGAGCGCGAACAATACTGCAGTTGGACGGCTGTCACTTCATTGAGTTTTATGGACTTCCATCAAGTCCACTTAGTCGTCCCATTTTATCTGTTCTCCAGCTCTGTCTGGGCAGGGCTTGCTCCATGGTGAGCGCTGTACACATTCAGATCTCCCCATCCCACCCCCCGGTTGACTAGTTCCCCACAGCGAGGGTTGCCCAGCTCTGGGTTGGGAGATACCTGGAGATGTGGGGGGTGGAGCCTGAGGAGGGTGGAGTTTAGGGAAAGGAGGGACTTCAATGAGGTATGATGCCTTACAGTCCGCCTTCCAAAGAGCCAGTTGGGTGTAGTGGTTAAGAGCGGCAGACTCTAATCTAGATAACCGGGTTTGATTCCCCACTCCTCAACCTGCAGCCAGCTGGGTGACCTTGGGCCAGCCACAGTTCTCTCAGAGCTGTTCTCTCAAGAGCAGTTTTCTCAGAGCTCTCTCAGCCCCACCTACCTCACAGGGTGTTTGTTGTGGGGAGAGGAGGGAAAGGAGATTGTAAGCCACTCTTAAGGGTATAAATCCAACTCTCCTCCTCCTCCTCCTTCATGACCATTTTATCCAGATGAACTGGTCTCTGTTGCCTGGAGATCAGTTGCAATCCTGGGAGATCTCCAGCTACCACCTGGAAATTGACAACCCTATCCCCAGCAGAGTCTTGACTGGCACAGATGGACCACTATTTGTTGACAACCATCGACAAACCTTCACAGAGACCCCAGAAAGGACATCCGGCATCACAGAATTCTTTAATTTTGTCAGTAAGGGGCAGGATTGATGGTGTGGAAACGGGCTTTTGGATTTCTGTGAAACCTTCCAGTCCTGTCTTGTTGGAACCAGAACTGGCTCAATGTATTTTGTCAGACCCAGGAGGTATGGTGATGCCCCAGGACCAACCAGACCCCAGTGGCACTAGGAAGGCCTCAGGGGCTCAGCTTGCGCCTGGCTGCCAGCAAGGTGGATTTGGAAGGAGAACTTCTTCTGCCCTGTTTGCTGCCAGCCACATGGGCTCAGCTGGAACACCCAAGTGAAGTTGGGACAGTGTCTTATACCAAACCGGACCAGTAAGAGCATCAAAAGCAGTATTGTCTACTCAGGCTGGCAGCAGCTGTGTGGGGTCTCCAAATCTGGGGTTATCAGGTCCCCTCTGGCCCCCTGCAGGGGATGGTGGAGGTTTCTCACATTGCCTCCTACCCGGTCCTTTTAGCTGGCGATGCTGGGGATTGAACTTGGGACCTTCTGCAAGCTAAGCAGAGGCTCTACCACTGGGCCCTTGTACCCCGGCAGGGTATCATATGTGGCCATCCTCTCCTCCTGGAGGACTAAGCCAAGGCCCAGCAGCCTCCTGAGAAGGCCACTCCAAGAAGCTGCTCAGGTTGCTTGGGCAAAGTCCCAGGCCTTCTTCTCAGTGGGCTTACTTTAAAACAATGGCATGAGGAAGGTGGTGGAAACCACAGCCCTCCAGGGACGATTCACAGGGAGAGTCTCACAGCAAGAGCTTATTCAGACTCCTACCAAGTGATACAGACATCAGTGGGGCTGTAACCTCTCGGATCATGATCCCACCTTTCCCTCAACGGTATTCCTGAGATTGTATCCACACATGTCCTGGTCAGGTTCAGGTGCTTAGATGCAGCGGTGATGCCAACGTGTGATCTGAACCGTTCCTTTGGAAATAATGGGCTTTTTGCGTAGGTAAATTGGACTGGACTGTAATGAAATGGTCAGAAAGTGGCATTGGTAAAGGGATCGGGATGGTGGAGTGCACTCGTGTATTGCTAGCTATTAATGTATCCAGGACTTTTTTTGTGTGGAAAAAGCCCAGCCGGAGCTCATTAGCATAATAGGCCACACCCAACAGCAGAAACTCATTAGCATATTAGGCCACACCCCTGACAGCACAGCTTCCTCCCAGGATCCGTTTCCCCGGGTGCCCTCAGCTTGCGGGATGCATGGGTAACCCGAGGGAAGGAAGGCAGTTTCTGGATCTTGCGGCTTGCAAGGCACCTGGGGAACCTTGGGGGGGGGGGGGCCTGTAGGTGTGGCCAACTCAGAAGCCAGCCGGAACTCCGTTCCAGTGTGTTCCTGCCCAAAAATAGCCCTGAGTGTATAATTTATTTATTTAAAGCATTTGTTACCACCACCACTACCGCCACCACCAGTCCGTTTCTCCCTCACAGGACTCAAAACAGCGTACAATATAAATAAAACTCAGGGTTGCCAGTTCTGGGTTGGGAAATACCTGGAAATTTTGGAGGTAGAGTCTGGGGAAGACAGGATTTGAGGAGGGGAAGAACCTCAGCAGGGTATCGTGCCCTAGAGTCCACTCTCCAAAGCAGCCATTTTCTCCAGGGGAACTCATCTTGGTTGTCTGGAGATCAGCTGTTAATAGCAGATCTCCAGGTGCCACCTGGAGGTTGGCAACCCTACTAAAACATTATAAAACACATATTGAAAACAACAATTCTAAAACCCCATAAAAATACTGTTAAGCGTGCTCCGTGGGGTTGCCAGCTCTGGATTGGGAAATACCTGGAGATTTGGGGGGTGGAGCCTAGGTAGGGCGGGCTTTGGGGAAGGGCTTCTGCAGAATGCAATACCATAGAGTCCATCCTCCAAAGCAGCTATTTTCTCCCGGGCAACTGATCTCTGTTGCCAGGGGATCAATTGTAATACCAGGAGTTCTCCAGGCCCTGCCTGGAGGCTGGCAACGCTATCCAGCTGAGGTAGTTCCTACATCACTTAATGTACCATGTTCACAAGGTCATGCTTTGTTTTAGCTCTGTTCGAGATTTCTGTCTGTCTTCAGATTTTTGTAGCCCAAACCCTATGGTACCGTTCACTGGATGGCCCATCCTCTTGCTTGTACTTGATTTACACTATCTAATGCCCTTTGAGTCTCAGCAAGAAAGGGGGGGGGGCTAGAAGCAAGCTAAACAAATCAATAAGTGCACAAGTAATCATAGAGCATACACCTGAAATGTCAAGGTAGTTGCAGAAGCGTGGGAAGGCGGAGGGGGAAGTATGTCGCACAAATGCAGCTTGCTAGACTCATGGCCATTGTGGTTTCCGGCTCTGGGTTTCCTGTGGCCAAGACAGGCGATATTATGTTCGGTCCCCCGCGTGGCACAGGAAGGCCTTTGGTGATAACCGCGGCTCCAGTGCTGGGTCTGTGATTGCCTTTAGTAACGGCCAGCCACAAGCTGCTCTTTGGCAGGAGATAACATTGCGAGCAAAGGGCTTAGCAGGACTCAATAAAGGATTAGACGTTTCTGAGGATAACAGGAAACATCCTGAGCTGGCCTCACAAATACTAATGCAGGCCGTTTTTGAAAAGGAGAGAAACTCCGTCGGCTTCAAAAGAGCCAGTGTGGCCCTGTGCTTCGGAGGGGGCTAGCCTGGATCTGTCCAAGCTCTTCCGCAGAATTTCTGCCTGGTCTTGACCATGTAATTTCCCTTGGGGAGGAGGCTTTGCAGTCTCCCTCTTGGCTCCATCATCAACCAAAAGAGGGACGACTGTGTACTGGGTCCAACACATGGAGGAGTGGGCCACGGTAGTGATAAAGCTCAGTTTATTAGGCACACAACAAGGCAAAGTTACCAGCCGAGGCTGCCAACAATATACATCCCCCTGAGTCACACCCACAGTCCTATTGGAGGGTTTGAATCTCCTGCCAAAGACCCTGTTGGTGTACTCCTGGAGGTTGAGGATTCTTGGCCCCAATTGTATCCCGGAGCCAAGCTCAGGCTGCGTGTCACTGGCACCTGGAAGCGGGCAGCGGGCATAACAGAGGCTGAAACCAAGAAGTCAGAAGGAGACTGAGACTGGGAAGGGCAGCCATGAAGGAGCCAGAAGAGGTTCTTCAGCTTAAGGATGTCTCACTGGAGAGACCGAGATCATCTTCATTCATGCCATCGTATTCCCCAGTACTCTCTATGCGTGTGACAGTTGGACAATGAAGAAAGCTGGAAGGAAGGAAGTTGATTCAATTGAAAGGTGGTGTCGGAGGAGACTTTTATAGATACCGTGGACCGCTAAACAGACAAATGAGTTGATTTTGGATCAAGACAGGAGTTGCTGGAAAAGACAATAAGGCTGGGAGATTTGAAGGAAGCAGGAAAAGAGGAAGACTTACACCAATTTCCCATACGGTGCTGCTCTGGCATCGTTCATCTCTTTGCCCCGATTGCACGCTTGAATTTCCCTCTATTTGCCCCACGCCACATTTTGACCCGCGGCTTCGCCTGAATTCCCCTGCAGCTTCAGTAATCCTGTTTTTTTAGGATCACTGAAGCCGCAGGGGAATTCGGGCAAAGCCATGGGTCAAAATGCGGCATGGGGCAAATAGTCGGAAATTCAAGCATGCAGTCGGGGCAAAGAGATGAACGATGCCAGAGCAGCGCCTCGTGGGAACTTGGTCCCAGCATAACAATGGATTGACTCAATCAAGGAATCCACAAAGGCCCTCAGTTTGCAAGACCTGAGAACTGCCATTGATGCTAGGACATTTTGGAGCGCATTAATTCTCATAGGGTCACCGTGAGTCAGCAGGTCTTCAGTCTTGGGCATCTCCCACTAAAGGACCCCAGGTGCTTGGAAAGGGCTCTACCTGGGCCTACCTGAGCAGCTGGCAGACAAGAGACAAATATTAAACTAGAGGGACAGATAGGCTGACTTGGGTTGCTGTCACACGCGTGAAATAAAGTGGGGGGGAAGAGAGGCTATTTCCTCCAGCGGAATTTGACCTGCAGTTGTACAGTCACACAGCCTTTTGAAGCTGAGGGCACAGCCTGCCACTGCGTGATCAGATGCAACCGCGGGTGAGTCAGGGGTTTTTTTTTTGGCCATTTGTTTCTGATGTGCTAAAACGAGGGATTGATGAATCACACCTCTGCACTGAGGGCTCCCTATGGAGTGTGCAATAGTGCACATACTGCGAAGGCGGCGGGGGGGGGAGACAATGGCACGGAGTCGGGATGGCCTGAACAGACCATCTCAACGTCATGAGAGCATGCTGGAGCGATCAGACAGGGGAAAGTCCACTCGTGGCCCATCACAAACTGTTTACTACTGTCTTTTAACTCTGCTTCTGCAGTGCAGCAAAACGGGTTGCCGATGCAGATCTTGCTGTCTGATCGCTCCTATTAAATCCACCCCGCATTTGTGCCTATGTCAGCTCTAATTGTGCGTATGGTTGCAACCTCAGTTTAGTATTGCTCTTAATAAGGGGGGTCTGTAATTCGATGGGAGTAGAAAAGAGCAAGAGTCCAGTGACACCTTAAAGATGAACAACATTTGTGGCAGGGGAGGAGCCCCTCTAGTTCAAAAGTTCAAAAGGTGTCAAGTATCGGGGAACACTTCCCTCTGCCTCAGACTCTGGAGATCTGCCACCAGTTAGACAAGGCCAGACTTGATGGCCCAAAGGGTCTGACCTGTCAGAAGGCAATTTTATATGTTCGTTTCTGTTTCCATTCAGATTTGCAAGTGCTGGGCTTAAGGGGTACATTCCAGCTCGGATAAGATGTGTGGTGGGTGTCAATGCCTTCTCCACTGGGGCCAAGAAAAGAGTGGCCTTTGCCCTCGTGCAAGGGGGTTGCTGGAACCTCCTCTGCCACTGGAAACCAGCTGCTTGAGCTCCAGATGGGTCAGGAACCTGTGGAGGCAGGAGCCTGCTCTTCTTCTCCCCCCCCCCTCCAAAGCTGTGGACAGGCAGGACATTTTTGGAGTTGGGGGGTGGAGTCTGGAGAGGGTGGTGTGCTGGTCCTGGCCGGTTGCCACAGATACACTTCACTGAAGCTAGACACACAGTCCAAAAGCAAGCAGAGAAACAGTGCCAAGGGTCAGAATACCGGGAAATCAGAGTTCTCAGGAGCGAGGAGCGGAGGCTGGCAGCTGGAACAAGGTCCAAGACTGCATGGTTGCATCCGCACCGAGGCAGGTGAGCGTGGTTGCTTATAACCAGATCCTCCCTTCCCTGGGAGGCGACCTGCAAAGACTCACAGACCCTCACGTTGCCTTTGCAACAGGTGAAGTCTGGCACTCCTCCTTCTCTCCCGCACATCCAGACGCTGGTGTGCCCTGCGCCTGGGACATTCAGGTGAGCCAGGTGGGGACTCTGGCCTCAAGGTATCTCCAGCTGGGGGTGCTGGGCCAGGCTCTTCATCCAACTGCACCTCAGACTCTTCGCCTTGCTGCACCTCAGATGCTGGAGCCTCTCCTCCCTCAGGTGCTGGCAAAGGTTCCTCTTCGGGGATGACTCCGGAGGAGGCTGGGTTGCTCTGTGTCTCTTCCCCGTCTGAGGAATAGTCAGCCTCAGCTGAGCCAGAACCCATGACAGGTGGGGTTTGGGGAGGGAAGGGACTTCCACAGGGTACAATGCCATAGAGTCTAGGCCATTTTCTCCTAGGGAACTGATCTCTGTTGCCTGGAGATCAGTTGAAACCCCAGGATATCTCCAGCTGCCCCCTGGAGGCTGGCAACCACAGTCAGGGCCCCTCCAAGCTCAGGATCTCAGGACAACCGCCCCAGTTGCCCATTGGCTGAGACCATCCTGGGGGAGAGTTTTGTGCCTGAAGACCTTGATTATCCTTCTGTGAAAGTGTTTCTTGTAAGCTTAAGGGCAGGGATGTTTCTCACTCCAGCTGGGCCCCCTTCCCCCCCTCTTTGCAGGATCCTCAAGGCCAACGTGATGCCCTAAATCACAGGTAAGCCTTGACAATTCAGCCCCTGCCGTGCAAAATTGCTTTTTAAAAGCACTTACTTTTTATGGCCTAATTTAGGGCGACATTGAACCTTCTCAAGAATACGTTCCCCGCTCTCTCCAACGTTCTGCCCCTGTTTAAAAGGCCCGAATGTTCTTTCCTGTGTTCATTCCAAGCCCAAATGTACTGTTACCCTGAATTGGATCTTGACCAAATGGCTCTACGCAAAGTCGTTATTTCTAGGATAAATTACCTTTCCATCCGGTTTGGCACGAGGTGACTTCGGCAGGGGATGCTGGGACCAGCTTTATTTGATGTGTGTTAATGCCAAATTTATTGTTTGACCCAAATCTGATATTGAAAGATTCATTTCTGAGAAAGAATGACAAACACCCAGCTTCCAATTGAGGTACTCTGCCAGGACGCAGGCTGTGTCTAATGGAACATTGATTTTTCTACCTGCACCCAAAGAAACTAGTAGCAGGGCAAGGAATTGGATTTCCAAAGGCTGCAACTGGGAGATACTTCTGAACTTCTCATCTGTGCTGTTTTGACCCCCAGATTCCTATTCTGATTTAACTTCTCCCTTGTGTGAATCAAACCTCTGAATCTTTATTTTAAGTGTTGTTTTCTGTTTCCAGGAACTGGGTTTTTCCTGTAAAACATACGATTTTTTTCCCAGTGTAATCTGTGAGTCAGTAAATCAACGTTATACATGCTTGGTACGTCATAAAAATGTCATGCATTGTACATATAAATTGTATATAAGAGCAAACGAATGGCATGCAGAACATAAATTCATGGAGAAAATCAACCACCAAAAAGTGTGGGGAACCCAAGCAGTTGGCAAAAATAGGGCTGTCGGCTCTGAATTGTGAAATCCCTTAAGATTTGGGGGGTGGAGCCTGGAGAGGGTGCCAGGAAGGGGAGGGGCCTCAGGTGGGTACAATGCCATAGAGCCCACCCTCCAAATCAGCCCTTTTCTCCATGGGGAGTTGATCTCTGTAGTCTGGAGATCAGTTGTAGTTCCATGCTCTGATCACAAAGTTACCCATGTTCTGAACACTAAGAGGTGTATGAACACCACCATGCATTTGAACACTGAGAACCAGTATTGCATAGTGGTTGAAGTGTTGGACTAGGACCCGGGAGATCCAGGTTCAAATGTCCACTCTGCCACGGAAGCTCACCAGGTATCCTTGGGCCTGTCACATCTGCTTTCAGCCTAACCCGCCTCACAGGGCTGCTGTGTAGATAAAATGGAGGAGAGGAGAACAATGTAAGCCACTTTGGGTCTTCACTGGGGAGAAAGGTGGGTCACAAATTAAGTTAAACCAATGGGGGCCCATGATACGGGGGGAATCACTCCCCCACTCTCAGTGGCTTGTCCAGAGCTGCTCTGGGTGGGCTTCCTTCCCCTTCTTCCCGTCAGACCACAGCTGGGCCCACACCAGCAGCCAGCATGCTCCACAGCTAGGTTGGTCCCACTGTGGCTGGGTTGGAGCAGCTGCCAACGTGGTCTTCTGCTGCTGCCAGGGCCAGAGCTGCAGCCGGTGTCCTCTACAGCAGTGGCTGGGTCCGAGCAGCTGCCAGCAGGGCTCCTGAGCTGCGCTGCTGGCGTCACCAAACCTGGTGTGGCTCCCCTATTCCACTGCCTACCACCAGGGTAATTTTAATTTAATTCACTTTAATTTGGGGGGGATTTAAACCCCCTGTTTTTTTTTTAATGTTTAGATTTTTCTGCAAATCTGGGGAGTGCCCCAACTGTGCAGAAAAATCTCTTTAGCCTCCACGTGGCCCCAATCCATGGATTTAAGTATCTGCAGATGGCACCATGGGTGGTGAACAGTATTTAGATTTTTTTAAAAATACATGTTTGGAAGCATTAACTGACCAAAGATGGCTGACTGGCTTTTCTTTTAGGAAACATATCTGGAAGACTTGAGCTACACTGGCTTCCAGGTGGCTTTCAGACCCTGTTCAAAGGGCTGCGATTACCTTTTAAGTCCTAAATGTTCTGGATCCTGAGTATCTAAGGGATGTTGGGAATAGCTAAACCACTACCTCTTCATTCATGACCTTCACCCATCATTATCTGAGCAACAGAGATGGAGCCGTACAACTCTTGGACCCATGCTGCTGACGGAAAGAACCTCTGAGAAATCTGCATCCAAGTGCTGATCAGGATTGGGGAGATTCTGAAGTTTGAATTTCAAGATCCGTGCACAACATTTGTCACATTTTATAAAACCCAGGTGTCATCTACAGTCCACATGTTTTCGAATGACATCTTGTTAGTGCAGATTGGTTGAGAAGCTTCGGAGCATTTAAATGAGAACAGACAGGAAGACAGATGGCCCTTACCGCTTACGTGTGTGAGATTTATGTACTTTTTCTCGCTCATCCTTCTCCCAAGATCTAGGTCTTTGAGGAAGGTAGAGTCTCCACCCCTCACAGAAAGGACAGGGAAGACACAAGGTTGACAAGGGGAGAGAAGCCCTGGATGTTGGGAATGTCTCATTCTTATACGATGAACACGTGGCCTGATTTATGATCCGCATGGGCTATTGTTTGCCCAAGCGAAACTCTGGTCATCCCCCCGACCACGTGCGATTTCCGACTGCATGCGCGGTTGCCCTAGGTACATAACAGACGTGAAAACAGACCTGAAGCAAGATGAGCCAAGTGGTACAACAGGAGCTGTGGTCAGAAGAAGAGAATCTGCTTGGCATGCAGAAAGTCCCAGGTTCAATCCATAGCATCTCCATTTAAAAAGGATCAGGTTCTAGGTGATGTCAAAGAATTCTCTTTGATACTGATAGATGATACTGACCCTGATGGACCGGTGGTTTTATTCAGTATAAGGCAGCTTCATGTGAAACTTCCGGTCAGTGGTAGAGCATCTGCTTGGCATGCAGAAGGTCCCAGATTCAACCCCAGGCCTCTCCAGTTAAGAGGACCAGGCAGTAGGTGATATAAAAGACTTCTCAGCCTGAGACCCTGGAGAGCTGCTGCCAGTCTGAGTAGACAATATTGACCTTGAATGGCTGATGGTCTGATTCAGTGTAGGGCAGCTCCATGCATATTCCATGTGTGTTCAAGACAGGGAAGTTTGCAGGACGCTCTAAAGATTCTCCTGAAAGTCCTACTGACCTTGATTTCTCTGGATTTAGCCCACTTTTCTTCAAAGACCAGGGTTTTAGACAATGTCCATTTAAAGCAAGCAAACCTGCAATTTTTGAGAAGCCCACTCGGCACCATCTGTCAGACTCTTCGCCAGCAATGTCTGAAGGCAACCCTCAGTGTGGCTTTCCACAACGGACTCTGTGACACCGAGAGGGAGGATAGAATATCCACCAGGCTGGAAACAAGATGGCACTTGGGGATGTCAACAAACAATGGGCTAAATGTTGTCCCATCAGTTCAGTGAAGCAATTATTACAATCAATTGGATTGTTTTGTAATGCGCAGTGTTTATTAACCTTAGCAATGTTAATGAGCTGCCACAGTATTCAAGCCCTTGTAGATCACAGGGTTATGATGGAGAGTCAATCTTGGTACACACGAGGATGCTGGGTCCTGGCTGGACGTTTCTGACTCGGACAGCCACTGCCGTGGGGAAGTCCGTGTTCTCAACATGTTTTAGCGTCCTGAATTATGTGGCACTGGGTCACAGAGTGAGTGAATTTGAAAGAGAAAGCCAGTGGACCATCGCTTGTAGGAGCTGAAGGACACGAAGCCCTCCTCTCACCAAAAAAGAAGGACCTCCACTCTAGGAACCTCTTCAGTCTCTTGAACTGCCTTAAGTTCTTTGCATAATTGTATTGTTTGGTACAGGGGTCCCCAAACTTTCTGAGCCCATGGGCATCTTTTGGAATTCTGACACAGGGTGGTGGGCACAACTACAAAATGGCTGCCATAGGAGGTGGAGCAAGCCACAAAATGGCTGCCACAAGAGGTGGAGCCAACCACAAAACATAGGGTTGCCAGCCTCCAGGTGGGGCCTGGAGATCTCCCACTTTTACGACTAATCTCCAGCTGACAAAGAGCAGCTCCCCTGGAGAAAATGGCTGCTTCGAAGGGTGGACTGTATGGCATTGTACCATCCTGAGGCCCCTCCCCTCCCCAAACCACTGCCTCTCCAGGATCCACCCCCAAAGTCTCCAGGTATTTTCCAACCCAGACCTGGCAACCCTAGCAAAACCTCTGCCATTCAGAAGCCCTGCTGGGCAATACCCCGGCAGACCCTGCCCACTTCCTAAAAACACCTGGGCATCAGGAAAGGTGTTGGCAGTCACCCTGGTACCCCAGGAATCACCTTAGGGAACCCTGGTCTAGTACACAAGCTTCCTGAATATTCTACCTTTGTGAAGCTCTACTCATTGCTGCTTCTCCTATCCTCCAAGCAGAACGGCCACAATTGGTATAGTAGTTAAGTGCACAGACTCTAATCTGGGAGGACCAGGTTCGATTCCCCACTCCTCCACATGCAGCTGCTGGTGTGACCTTGGGTCAGTCATAGGTTCTGTCAGAGCTGTTCCCTCCAGGGCAGTTCTCAGGAGAGCTCTCTCAGCCTTGCCTACCTCACAGGGTGTCTGTTGTGGGGAGGGGAAGGGAAAGGAGTTTGTAGGCCACGCTGAGACTCCAAGTGAAGGGCGGGGTATAAATCTAATCTCTTCTCCTTCGCTTGTTCTTCTTCTATTTGGAAAAATTCACCGTCTCTTTCCATCTTCCAGCCCAACCTGTCCTTTCAGCTCATCTCCCGATGATTTGTCTTTCCCGACCTTTTAACATCTTCATAACGCTCCCCTGAGATTGCTGGACTTTTAAAACCACGTTTTCAAAAACAGACACAGTTTTCCTTTGAGGCGCCTTCAAGTATAGCTGTAAAAGAAATGAAATATGTTTTCCCCTTGACTGGACATCAGAGAAGCTCCAAGCCACGCAGAGTGGATGCGAGGGAAGGAATAAGGATGTGAAGACATTTCTGGGTAAAATGTAGAATAGATGAAGGCCTATCAGAGAGACCGTCTGTCACTGACTTGCCAGCCTGCCAGATCTCGCTGTTTCAAAGAGTTGAATAGTATTCTCCCCATTAGCCAGTATTATGCTCTACACCGCCAATAAGGTGCAGGTTCTGCCAAGCTCCACCCAAGTTCTTCTTTGGCTCCACCCCTCACCTAAGGAGCCTATCTAGACCAGTGTTTTTCAACCACTGTGCCGCGCACTGGTGTGCCGCGAGATATTGTCAAGTGTGCCGCGAGATTTTTTCAATGAAAGAAATGTGCCTTCCGGGCTGACCTTCCGGGACGCGTTTGCGCATGCGAGAAAGAACAGTGGCGCACTCTCACTGATTCCGCTTGCGTGCTCTGTGGCCGGCCTGAGGTAGGAGGGAGCTGCCGTTGAGGCGCAGCTCCCCTTGGCCTTGCGAGGACTCAGGGAGGGAGAGTGCCGAGAGGCTCTGTCTGTTCGCCCACCCGACCTGCCAGTGCCACGACGGAGGCAGCAGCCATGAGCGACCGGGAGCAGCTGCTGCAGCGAGCCCGTGTGGCCGAGCAGGCAGAGAGATACGACGACATGGCTGCGGCCATGAAAGCGGTGAGTGGCTGGGGGTGGGGGGAGAAGGAGGAGGAGGAGAAGGGGGGGTCCTCCTCAGGAGATCCACGGCGCCCCCCACAGGCCCCGCCGTCGCAGCCTCTGCACAGCCAGTCAGAACCCCTGCTCGACACAAGCCCCACGTGGCCCCCTACTAGGGCTGCCAAGTCAGCCCGGGGGGCGGGGGATCCCCCACTATAGGGGTTCCCGATCCGCCGGCCGGCATTCGGCCGGCGGGGGGAACCCCGCCCCCGAAGTCATCCAGCGTGGACGACTTCCCCAGCGTGGTGACATCACCCGGAGGTGACATCACCACGTTGGAGACGTCGCCCTGGCAACGCCCCCAACGTGGTGACATCATTTCCGGGTGACGTCACCGGGCGCGTGCGCCAGGGAGGCTCCCAGGCGGCTCCCGGGCAAAGAAGGACTCCCCCCCGCCAGTAGGTGAGTTTGACTTGGCAGCCCTACCCCCTACCCACCTCGATAAAAAGACTCAGCAAGCGCCAGGACAGGTGTCATTGGGATCACGGCACCCACAGGTACCAGACTGGGGGACCCCGGATCTAGGCTTGGTCTGTGACTCACTTGGGTCCACCCTGACATTCCAGTCTTCTGGTCCTTCCTCCTGGCAGGATGGCCCAAATCCTAAATTACAAATGAGGGGAGGCAGGTTGGCGATCCGTCTAATGGACGGTGAACAGTGTTTTGTTAGAACTGGGAGGGCTCTTCTAGGCCATGAAGCCCAGCCCACGGGAAATCCAAAGCCAGAAAATTCTGGACAGATGGCTGCACAGACTCTGTTTGAAGCCTTCCAGAGAGGGAGAGTCTGCCCATTCCACAACACAGGCCACTGGCTCCATTGTCAAGCCGCTCATGGTGGTAAGAAACTTCTGCAGATGTTCAGCTGAAATCCTGTACCTTAAGCCTACTACTGTACCTTAAGCCAATCAATCAATCTATTTATTACGGTCCTAGACCAATAAAAACAAGTAAATAACAGATAAAAGAGCAATTAAAAATATAAAGCATAATAGCATCTAAGATTATAAAAAGGATTCTAAAAATTTTAAATGTCGGAGGTTTAAATTGTACAAGGTAAAAAATTTTATAACAGTCAATAGATAGATAGAGATACATCAGTCTGTATTTTCCCTTTCCTAGTTCATTATGCAAGTTTGACAGCCACCCTAGTCAGCTTTTAATTTTGCCCCAACCACAATTACAGTCAGCAACCTGAATACGCAAGGTTTACATAAAATCAAACCATTATCTTTCACATCTTTTAAAAGTTACACACAAGCTACTGTATGCATTTTCCGATCTTTGTACACCTGTGCACAAAATTTAGCAACTGTTCGGGTTGTTTCATGGTTTATATCAGACAAAAGGTAGTCAAGTTTAGTTTTATATAATCTGCCAGGGAAGTTTCTAATCAGCGGCTCAATGTATTTTGACCGAATTTCTTTATGCCTAGGGCAAGTACCTTAAACCTGCTGCTCTGGTCATGGCCTCTGGAGCAGCAGAGGACAAACAGCTGCCCTCTTCCATGCAAGAGCCCCTCAGGTACTGGAAAAACACAGTCATCCCATCCCCCCACTCCCCCCCCCCCCCCCCGGTCTCCTCTTCTTCAGCTTCTCCTCATTGGAATTGTTGGCCAAACCCTGAGCACAGCCAATTCATGACCCGCAATTACTAATAAGGTCCTTGCCCACAAGCTGAGGAGTCTTGTGAGCAAAAATTCTACTTTGTGAACTCCCGGCATTAGAGTTGTGAGTGCGCGGTTTGGCTACTGCATAAACTGGTTTGCTCTGGAGCCATCCTTCCCGAGCTAAGACAAAAATGTGTGAGCCAGAGGCTAAAAAAACTGTGAGCTAGCTCACACTAACTCAGCTTAGAGGGAACACTGCCCACAACACACACCCTCCCGCCAAACCACTTCTAGCTTTGTGATAACAGCTGCCGCTCACTGAACAGTCATCTCCAAAAGTTCTTTTCTGTCCTGTGCATTTCTCCTGTTCTTGCTTGACGTCCATTTCTTCTTTTCTTTCTTCTCCTCCACCAGCTACTCATTTAGGGAATACAGTCCATCCTCTAAAGCAGCCATTTTCTCCAGGGGAACTGATCTTGTCTGTCTAGAGATCAACTCCAATATTTGTTTGTTTAATTCGGTTTATGCCCCGCCCTCCCCGCCTGGGGACTGGCAAACCTAGGAAGCCCCCCATCTGGACTCTGTGCTAGTGCAGCCTCTAGCTAGTAATGGAATGAGACAGGAAGGGGTGGAGCCTGCTCTGCTGAGGAGCTTAAACCTTAATCATAGGCTCTTAGCACCTTGTTTCAGGGCTGTGTCATCGAACGGGGAGTTCATTTGGGACCCTCATCTTGGAAGCTGGTGCATGGAGGGTTCAGCTGGAGACTTCTTGGGCTACCGACAAGAGGAAAGAGATGGACTTTGGGGGATGACATGCTGTGGAGGAGGGAAAATTGTTTGGAGCCAGTTTGGAGTAGTGGTTAAGTGCGCAGACCCTAATCTGGGAGAACCAGGTTTGATTCCCCACTCCTCCACTTGCAGCTGCTGGATGACCTTGGGCAAGCCATAGTTCTGTCAGGGCTGTTCTCTCAAGGGCAGTTCTAGAAAGAGCTTTCTCAGCCCCACCTCCCTCCCAGGGTGTCTGTTGTGGGGAGGGGAAGGGAAAGGAGATTGTAAACCGCTCTGAGACTCCAAGTGAAGGGTGGGGTATACAATCTCTTCTTCTTCTTCTTTAAAAGATCACTGTTCTGTTGTGTTACTAAGATCCCTGTTTTTGTTGCATATGACATGCAGTGAAAAGTAAAAATGTTTTGTTCTTTTTGAATTACTGCAAGATTTGTTCCAGATTCTGTCCCATAGAAGCCACAAACTGAGGTTACACTACTATTAGGCAACTTTTTAGAGTTCATTTCCTTCCAACAATGTAGATTCAGATGGGTCACCGTGTTGGTCTGAAGCAATTGGACAAAGTTTGACTCCAGCGGCACCTTTGAGACCAACCAAGTTTAATTCTGGTTAGAAGCTTTCGTGCACAGGCACACTTCTTCTCTTGCACACAGCAGCTGATACCCAGAATTAAACTTTGTTGGTCTTATAGGCAGGGGTCATTTCATAGAAAAAGAGGCGCAGGAGCTCATTAGCATAACTCATTTGCATAACTCATTTGCATATGCCACACCCCCTAACATACCGGAAGTGTGTCAGAAGGCAACACCCACCCCTCAGGCTCCACTCCAGAGGTGAGTGGAACTGACCTGCTCTTCCTCCAGTCCCTTCCCCATCCAATACTTTGTGCAATAAAAATAAGCGTAAAGAACGCACCCTCATTCTCTTCCTGCTCCCTTGAAACCACCAGGTTTCAAGTAGACTTGAGATACCCAGGACACGTGCACCACCCATCCCTTTCCCATCCCCTCCCCACAACAAGACACCCTGTGAGGTAGGTGGGGCTGAGAGAAGTCTTTTGAGAACTGCTCATGAGGGAACAGCTCTGAGAGAACTTGTGACTGGCCCAAGGTCACACTAGCAGCAGCATGTGGAGGAGTGGAGAATCAAACCCGGTTCTCCCAGATTAGAGTCCAACTCCTGACCACTACACCAAACTGATGGGGTGGAAGCTGCTGAAGGGTTGGTGAAATTTCTCCAGTACTTATGTGCCATGTGCCCAGATTAAAAATGGTATACTTAGAAAATGTATATGCCACCTTGAGCAAGTCTCTGGAAAAGCAGCACACAGTCCTAAAAGGAACAATGATAAAATTATCAATATTAAAACAAAACATTAAAATCAATAAAGACCCCGGGGCGCTGCGCTTTCCCCGGGGCGCTACGCCTCTGCACTGCTCGGGGAAGCCGAGGAGGGGGCGGGGCTTGGTCATGTGCCGGCCCCCTGGGCTCCTCACTCCTGGAGCTGCGCTCCTGTACGCTCCTGCTCCAACGGACCCCTGCTTATAGGTACCACTGGACTCAAACTTTGTTCTCTTCCAACAGTATGTTCCTCCTTCCATCGGCTCTGCATTCTATGAGGACTGGCATTGCAATCCACCACCCTGTGGACGAACTCAAAACTTGGTGACCCAGCCCTCTCTGAACTCAGGCTTATCAAACTCATGTCTGCTCACTCACAGGTGTGGATTTCCTTATGTGGGACAACAACAGAGAGCTACCAACATCACCTGGCAGGACGAACTGCGGCTAAAATCTTGGCCTCCACAGAAGGCTCGGCAGACCTTCAGGAGCTGGTGTGTGCGGAAGGAGCTCTTCAACACATATCAATTCAGATCTCCTGGAGAGTGGCTCGCCTCTTTGGTTTCCTCCCCCCCCCCCTTTGCAGAACTGGCCTAGTTTCACGGGAGTCTGCAATCCCCCCACTGAGAATTAGAACACTTTCAATGCAAATAAAAGGGTTGGCTTTGCAATCTGAATGTCTAAGGAGCCAATTTACCTGCCATCTCTGACAGCTGGATACCTGACACTTCTAGGGCTGCCAAGTCCAACTTGGGAAATATCTGGGGTCTTTGGGGGTGGAGCCAGGAGACTTTGGAGGTGGAGCCAGGAGAAAGGAAGTGACATCATTTTGTGAAGTCACATCCTGTGATGTTGCTTCCACATGCTTCCACATGAACTCATGAAGTTTCCTGATACTGAATCAGGCCATTGGTCCATCAAGGTCAGTACTGACTACTCAGACTGGTAGTGGCTCTCCAGGGTCTCAGGCTGAGATCTTTAATGTCACCTATTACCTGATCCTTTTTTAGCTGAAGAGGCTGATACCTCCTGCATGTCAAGCAGATGCTCTATCACTGAGCAACGGCCCTACTGAATCCTTCCTCATCTCGGCAGAATATGAAGCACTAAGTGCTACACAAGTGCTAAATATGATTTTCATATCATAAGAACAGGAGAGAAGCCACAGTGGATTGGGCCAACAGCCCATCCAGTACAACACTCTGTGTCACAACAGTGGCCAAAAATACCAGGTGCCCTCAGGAGGTCCAGCAGCGGGGCAAGAATTCCAGAAGCCCTCCCACTGTTGCCCC
The DNA here is from genome assembly GCA_029233225.1 of Lepidodactylus listeri. NCBI lineage: Eukaryota > Metazoa > Chordata > Lepidosauria > Squamata > Gekkonidae > Lepidodactylus > Lepidodactylus listeri. Next base: position 71,278,183 of record JARCFY010000014.1, on the reverse strand, counting down.
CCCAAGCACCAAGAATGCAGAGCCTCACTGCCCCAGACAAAGGGTTCCATTTAGACCTTGTGGCTCATAATAGCCACTGACAGACCTCTGCTGGATGGGGACAGAGAGAGAGAGAGAGAGAGAGAAAAGAAAGAAAGGGGGAGGGGGAGAGAGAGAGAAGGAAAAGAGCTGGCAGAGGGACTTACCCCAGGCCCAGCAGCAGCAACCTTTCAATCTTACACCAGCCGCATGCAAAAGCAGGCCCTTCAGTAAGAGCTTAGTCCCTCGTTAATCTCTGGGCGGGGCTCTCTTGCTAACTCTTAAAGGGGAAATGTCTGGTGAGGCTTTTCACTGCAGGCTCTTCAGACATTTCCCTTTAAGAGGCCTGGAAGGGAGAGGGCCCGGCAGGCTCCGACGTTCCCCTCCTGTTGGCAGCCATTGCCTCCCCCCGGTGGCCAGTTTTGAAAAAGCGGGGGGGAAGCATGAAAAATCGGTGTTTCCCCCGCCCTACCGGAGGACTTGGCAGCCCTAGACACTTCTCCGCCTTCATTTGGCCTGTTTGGAGGAGCAATATTCACTTCATAATGGATGAGGGCCCAGCTTCTCAACAAGGAGCGCTAAGGGTGCTTTCATTCCCTCCTAGTTCGAACTAGTGTGTGTGTGTGTGTGTGTGTGAGAGAGAGAGCATGTTCGAGCATGGTAAAAAAGATCGCCGGGAGCAGCCTGGAAATTGGCTGTGATCATCACTACATTACCCTCAAAGGCCGGTCCATGCACAGCGTGGGCCAACAAAACAAGAGAGGAAAAATTAAGGGCACGGAAAGACGAGAGCTGGATTTGCATTGATAGCTCTGCAGACGGTAAACTGTCCCAGCCTAGCTGGCAGCCATTCCCACAGAGCGGCTCTGGCCATCTCGGTACCTGGTGATTATTATTTCCCCCAGGATCTGCTCCAGAGAGAGGCTGCATACAGAGGGGTTGGTTCTGTTTCTTCTCCGGAGGCTGGAACGTGCATCCCATTTCCATTACCGTCACAAATGCCAGTGGCTATGGTCTCCCCCCTCCTTCGGGGCCCATACGACATATTGCCCTGCTTTGTAAACTCAGCTGGTATTTCCGCTGCTTGAAATGGAGGGGAAAGAAAGGGCCCTTGTAAGAGGCAATTGTCCTCTATTGACCAATATATCCTATCTGTTCAATCAAGTAGTGTTTCCTTGCTTTGTAGCGTTGCTGCGATGAGCACCACCCCCTAGAGTCAGATTCGACTGACTTTCAAACAAGGGAAACCTTTGCCTTTACCTTTATTGCAACTTGCAACCTTTTGGCTCCTGGTTTTTAATCTTGTTTAGGGCTGATGGAGCTAACTGGGACCTTCATACAGGTACTCCTCAGCCTATTGTGGTAACCCACATTCAGGGCTACCAGTCAAAAGGTTGAAGAGTCTGACATCCTCCCAGGCTTTGGGTTACCTTGATTCATTCGTTTCCTTTGACCAGGCTGGGCTATTAATGATTCCTGGCCAGCCCGGACCCTGCTCGCCCACTGCCCTGTGACCTGGCGTGCTTCAATGTCTTCAAAAATGTATACGAATCTGACAAAATCCAAGAGGTTATGGCTGGCCACAAATTGAAATGGGGAGGAGCCAAGGTCTGCCTCCATGTCCATTCCCTCCTAGGGCAGCTCATAGATTTCCATCAGCGAGATTGTGGTTGTTGTTGTTCAGTCGCACAGTCAAGTCCGACTCTTCGCGATCCCCTGGACCACATCACGCCAGGCTCTCCCGTCTTCCATCGTCTTCCAGAGTGTGCTCAACTTCATGTTCGTTGCATCGATAACACTGTTTAACCATCTCATCCTTTGCTGTCCCCTTCTTCTTTGACCTTCAGTCTTTCCCAGCATCAGGGTCTTCTCCAGGGAGTGCTCCCTTCTCATTTGGTGGCCAAAGTATTTGAGCTTCAGCTTCAGTATCTGGCCTTCCAGGGAATGGTCAGGGTTGATTTCATTTAGGACTGACTGATTTGATCTCCTTGCACTCTCAAGAGTCTTCTCCAGCACCATAATTCGAAAGCATCTGTTCTTCGGCACTCGGCCTTCCTTATGGTCCAGCTCTTGCCACCATACATTGCTACTGAGAACACCATGGCTTTGACCATACGGACTTTCGTTGGCAGGGTGATGTCTCTGGTTTTTATTATGCTGCCTAGGTTTGTCATCGCTTTCCTCCCAAGGAGCAGGCGTCTTTTAATTTCATGGCTGAAGTCACCATCTGCAGTGATCTTGGATCCCAGGAACATGAATTCTGTCACCGCTTCCATGACTTCTACTTGCCAAGGGCTGATGGGGCTGGATGCCATGATCCTAGTTTTTTTTGATGTTGAGTTTCAAGCCAACTTAAACAGGCCTATTCATCCACCTTCAGAAATGGTCCAGGTCAAATTCCTCAGAGAGGGAAAAGTCCAGATATAGATGTTTATAATTCCTCTTCACGAAGTCCTTGTCTCACTGCTCTATAATGCCTTGATGCTACCAATTATATTAGCTGTTTCAAACCCACAAATGGAAAGGTGGCATCCAAGCCCACAGGGAACCATGGGTGGGAAGAACAATTTGGAAATCCCCCTGCCTCCAAAATTTCTCAAAGGTTAGAGCAGGGTTGATTTGCCCGTACTCCGTCCCCCTCCCCCTTTTAACTGACTCAGCTAATCTCAATATTCCCTGCCTCCTGGAGCATGTTTAGTTCTCATCAGTTCTCATCAGCCCTGTTTTTCTTTTCTGTTTTGTTTGCTTGTTGTTAATTTACAAAATTTCTTTCCTGCAAGCAGCTTCCCTGTGCACTTTTCATGATGAGTGCAGGGTCCGGTCTAATTATTGTGAAATAAATACACACATTTGGAATCAAAATCTCAAATTGACATATATCAATATGTCGTTTGCCAAAACAAACCTTAAGAACATTTCCAACCAGAGAGCGCAGATCCAAAACGAGGAAGCGTGTATCACCAGAATGAGAGACATGTTTCTGAGCCCACTTTAGCATAAAATATTATTTAAAATATTCCAGATAACAATGTAAAATGAGCCACAGCCTCAGCAAAAAGAAAATTGTACCTTTGCTTTCCTGGAATTAGATTTGTCAGCTTTTTGGCAAAACGGGGGAAAGTGTTGTTTTCTAATCAACGTTTGGAATAAAATATGCTATTTTGACACGGCGTGTCACTTTGAAGTGAAACACAGTCTGACTCAACAATTTTACGAACAAGCATCAATTCGATTTGTTTCATTTCTTTTTTTAAAGAAAGCTTGAAGTGTGGACGGGGGGGGGGGGGGGGCGGACTAGGAGACAAAATGAATGCCACCGGGAATTTTATGTATTACTAAAACCACATTTACAGAATAGGATTTTTTTTCTCCCCTAGCTCCGAATGACTCATTCAAGGTGAACCTTTACAAGCTTTTAGGGGACTTTTGCAAGATTATGCAGTTTATTAAAACCTGGATCGTGTTTCAGTGCCAAAAGCCGGCTCCCTCGCTGCTTATCCGGCTTCTGCCAAGAGACCTGGACTTGCTGTAGCCAGGCCTAAGTGGCAGAGCTGAGAACTCCCTTAATAAACATGTGATTTCAAGACAGAACGATGCCCAAGAGAGATTCACTGTGGGCCAGAGATCCCTTCAAGGTCGTAGGCCTTATTCTGGCTATACTACCTGAGGACTTTCCTCTCGCGACACCAGAGACTGAAGTGTGCGAGAATGTCTGCTCTGCCGTTGAGCCCACAGGCGTAGAGTACGGGGGGCCTCAAGGGCTCGAGCCACCCCCGAAATTTCCCAGGGGGGGGCTCTGCCACCCCCGGCAAAATGGAGCGCCTGCTGCCACACCTCCCCAGGTCCTTCGTAGGCCCGGCCGCCGCTGCTGGAGAGGGAGAGGGAAGGGGTGGCCGGGGGGGGGGGGGGAGAGAGGCACCGGCAGCAGCAGCTGGTGGGCCTCGGAAGGGCCCGGGGAGGCGCGGTGGTTTCCCGGGGGGGGGGGGGAGGACATCGCCCCAGCGACCCTCTTTTCTAAGGAGCCCCCCCCCCCCCGAATTTCCAAAAATCTATGCCCCTGGTTGAGCCCAAGGCCGTGCACCAAGTTGGTTTTTAAAGAGAAGGGCTCCAAATGCCAGCTAGTTTGAATGATGCTGCAAGTCGGGTTGCCAGTTCCAGGTTGGGAAAGACCTGGAGATTTGGGGGTTGGAGCCATAGGAGGGTGGGGTTTGTGGAGGGGAGGGTCTTCCGCAGGGTAAAATGCCATAGAGTCCAGTTTCCTCAGTGGCTATTTTCTCCCTGGGAAGTGATCTCTGTGAGCCAGTTTGGTGTAGTGATTAAGTGTGTGGACTCTAACCTGGGAGAGCTGGGTTTGCTTCCCCACGTCTCCACTTGCCGCTGCTGGATGACCATGGGCAAGCCATAGTTCTGTCTGAGCTGTTCTTGAAAGAGCAGTTCTGGAAAGAGCTCTCTCAGCCCCACCTTCCTCACAGGGTGTCTGTCACAGGGAAAGGAGTTTGTAAGCCGCTCTGAGACTCCGAGCGAAGGGTGGGGTATAAATCCAATCTCCTCCTCCTCTTCTCCAGATCAGTTGTAATAGTGGAAGATATCCAGCCAACACCTGGAGGTTGGCAACCCTATTCAAAGTTTTGATTTCCTCTTTCTCTCCCCCCCCCCCCCCGGGCTAAATTTTTTAGTTGGCTCTGAACTGGTGCCCACAAACAAGACATTTTGATTTGGAATGACTGTCACCTTATTGGTATTTACACAGACTTTGGAAAGAACCCCCTGTAAATTGTTGATACTGGCCTCACTGGATGATGATTCTTCTTTCACTGATCCATCCTTTGACGTTGATGCTTCTTTTCTCAATGGCCATCCTTTGATGTTGCTTGTTTTATAATATTTACAAAACTGTACTTACCTGTTTGTAATTGAGCACATTAGACCCCAGTGGAATTGTATGATTTTTGTCCTTGTAATGGTATATAATTTTCAGACATTAGGTATATTAAAAAATTACCACACAGAATCTTATTTAATCGTTAAATCTGTTTAGCATCTTATTATAGTGGCTTTTTTGTTGTTGTTGCTGCTGGATCTTCGTTACACTGTAAACCTCCAGGTGGGGCCTGGAGATCTCTCAGAATTGCAACTGACTTTCAGATGACCGAGATCCGTCCCCCTGGAGAAAGTGGCTGCTTTGGAGGGTGGGCTCCAGAGTATTATACCCTGCTGAGGTCTCCCCCTTCCCAAACCCCTCTCTTCCTAGGCTTGACCCCCAAATCTCCAGGAATTTCCCAACCTGGAGTTGGCAAGCCTATGAGTATGTCCACATGATGCAGAGAGATGACTCACATCGTGGCCCTGCACACCTCTGTCTCCCAGATCCCAGCCCAGTGCTGTAACCATTACGCCCAGCTAGAAGTCATGATAGGTGGTCACAATCCCCAGGTCACAAGCAGTGAGTGAAACATTGCCAACAGTAGAAAAGCGCCAGAGCCCAGGAGCATCTGAAAGACTGACACAATTTGTGGCAGGGGAGGAGCTTTCGTGAGTCACGGCTCACTGCTTCAGAAACCACTGCTCACTTCTTCGGCAGTGACTCACAATGGCTCACTATAAAGTACTCAGCCCAGAGATGAGTTGCAGTGAAATCAGCTCCTAGATTTATTAGAGGTTCTGGAACACATGGTTTAACGGGGCTTGGGGGTCTGCTTATATTCACAACTAGACCGCGCCCCCGGCCTCGCCCAAACACCCGGATAGGGCCACTCTGGAGTCACCTTAAACTATTGGTTCCCTTTTGGATCCTGGCCTGCTGATTGGGTACCATTAGGATCCGACCGAGCTGTTGTTTCTTGGAGCGAAGCTCCATACCTGGGCTGGCCACGTGCATGCCCCTGACTGCGTGGCGGTCACCAACATAACACTCACCCCCCCGTCACAAATTTTGTGAGTCTCTCAGGTCCTACTGTGGACTCTTGCTCTTTTCTACTGCTACAGACGGACTAACACGGCCGCCCATCTTGATCTATTGCCAACTGTACTTGCAGAAAATGCTCATGGAAAGGTCCTTCCAGTGCTTTGATTCTATGACTCATCTACATTAGTCAAACGAGCCCAGTCTTGGCAAGGCTGCGAGGAAAGAAATATTTTGCCATCAGCAGTTTCTTAAGACCCAAATGGGAGATGGAGAACTGGTATATGCAGCCTCACATCTCCCAGAACTGCAAATACCCAGGCGCAATCTCAAAGCGCAGACTGCCGCTGAGGCGCTGAGCACTGATCATATACCCTCAGGTACCCAAGCCCCAGGGGGCTTCTGCCTCTCATTGGGACCACCCGGAAGACATGCTGTCTCCGTCCCTTTTCATGTTCTGGTGAAAGCAATTTCTTCTGATGAGAGGCGACACAGCCACTTTCCCCATCATGTCAAGCAGGACAGCAGATTTTTTTTTTTTCTCCCCACGCAAGATGTGACTTTGCAGCATGTCACTTGTCAAGCATGAAGAAGAAATAAATCAATTTGGGGAGAGATGCGAATGGAATCCTCAAAAACAATTAAGTGGGGTGCAAAAGAGTAAATGAGGTACAGGATAGGCCTGGCCATGTCACCCGGGGGGCGGGGGAGGATTAGAATGGACCATTAACGCTTTGCTTCTGCATCACCAGGTTGACTTAGTGGGATGGATGTGCTGCCAAAACCATGCGCCCATGTCATTCTAATGCGCGCAATTTCCCACGGTAAGGCAACGCTGACACCTGCCCAAGGGTGGACTCTTCGTCCAAGCAAGTGTTCGTTACCGCACATTCATTTATTGAAATGTGTTCCCTTTCCTTCCCTACAATGTCAGGGAACCCAATGAATTTCCCCACAATTGTTTGTTCTGATAACTGCACCCTCGTGTGGTGACAATGAGCTATGGCCATGGAAAAGGGACCATCCAAGAAATGGCTGTTTCACCACCAGGGGGCCTAACTGGAAAAAATTAGTGGGAGTTCACACCAGGATGAGATTTTCTTGTTTTCAAAGAACAAATAGCATAAAGTTGGCCTCTGGACTTCATTTGTAAAATGAGAGGTCCCGAGTTTTGATTTCTGGTTCCAGGCACTAAGCCTCTGAATCCCAGAGCAAGGAGGTAACATCATGGGAAGGCCTCGGCCTCTATGCCCTGTTGTTGGACCTCTAGAGGGACTGGTTGGCCACTGTGTGAGGCAGGATGCTGGACTACATGGACCACCAGTCTGATCCAGCAGGTTTCTTCTTAAGTTCTTATTAGCTTTCAATGGGGACTGGACAGACACATGGAGGATAGGTCTATCAGTGGTTACTAGCCATGGTGACTAAAGGGAGCCTCCATGTTCAGAGGCAGTCAACCTCTGAATCCCAATGCCAGGAGGCAATATCAGGGAAGGTCTTGGCTTCTATGCCCTGTTGTTGATCCTTCAGAGGAACTGGATGGCCAGTGTGTGAGACAGGATGCTGGACTAGATGGACCCTCACTGATCTGATCCAGCAGGGCTGTTCTGATATTGTGCTGTTTCAGGCTGTGATTACTCAGTCATGATGATTAAAGTACCCTAGAGGGCTCTGCTGCTAGCCTGGAACCAGTTGAGCCCAGATGCCCCTGACATGTTACGCCATCCTCCCCGCAGCCCGGGTCCAAGTTGAGTGGACCCTGCCAGTACCACCAGGGTCAGCTGACTCTGCTTGCCCCAGGCCAGGACTGTTTTTATGCCCTCTAGCTGTCCCCCACCCACACACCTGTGCCACATTCGCATTGTTTTTCTGCCTTGGAATCCATCCCAAGGCAGAAAGCTGCTAACAGCCATAAGAGAGAAGGTGATTGAACTCAGCAAGAGCGGGTGGCGTTGATTAAATCCTCCCCATCTTGGACTTAGGAAGGGTAATTGGGTCATCAAGCATTCCACACAAAGCCCATCCCGCCACTGCCACGCCGGCAGGCTCCTCTTCCTTCTTCTGCCCCATCAAGACCATCCTTCTCAAGAAGATGCAGGAGCCTCATGAAAATGCCTTTGCTCTGCTGGAACTTGAAAGGGAAGCATCAAAGCTGCTTGGAGGAGTCCAAATGCTGGTTCTTCTTGCCTCTCAGCATGCACTAAATGTAAGCAGGAGGGCTGCTGAGCTGGGGGGAACCGTTCACGATTCCCAGGACTCCACATTAAAGGTGCTCGGTCACCAGCCACTTTAGTTTCTGGTTTGTTCTCCAGTTGCCATCAACATGGGCAAATGTTTATCAGAATGCCCGAAGGGAGTTCAAATCGTTCAGGTGCATTTGGCTGTGCTAAAAACCAGATTGCACATTTCTCTTTTTGGAGTCATCGAATTGCAGCTGACGTATGGCAGCCCCATGGCGTTTCAAGGCAAGAGACATTCAGAGGTGATTTGCCATAGCCTGCCTTCGTACAGCAGCCCCTTTCTTCCTTGGAGGTCTCCCACCCAAGTACTAACCAGGGCTGACCCTGCTTAGCTTCCGAGATCTGATGAAAGGAGGCAACATCAGGGGAAGGCCTCGGCCTCTGTGCCCTCTTGTTGGCCCTCCAGAGGAACTAACTGGCCCCTGTGTGACACACGATGCTAGACTAGATGGGCCACGGGTCTGATCCAGCAGGGCTCTTCTGATGTCCTTATCAGGGGAAGGCCTCGGCCTCTATGTCCTGTTGTTGGTTCTTCAGAGGAACTGGTTGGCCCCTGTGCGAGACAGGATGCTGGACTGGATGGACCCTCACTGGTCTGATCCCGCAGGGCTCTTCTTATGGTCTTATCAGGGGAAGGCCTCGGCCTCTGTGTCCTGTTCTTTGCCCTCCAGAGGAACTGTTTGACACCCTTTGTGAGACAGGATGCTGGACTAGATGGACCACTGGTGTGATCCAGAAAGACATACACGGTATCATTTTCCTGACTGATGGCTATCAGAGATGGTTACTGGTCTGCAGGGGTCATTTCATAGAAAAAGAGGTGCAAGAGCTCATCAGCATAACTTATTAGCATAACTTATTTGCATATGCTGCACTACCTGACATCACCGGAAATGTGTCAGAAAGAAAGAAAAAGAAAGAAGGAAGGAAGGTAGAGAAGGGACAGTCACTAATCCAAGCTTCAGAAATACCACTGTTCTGGGAGGATAGCTTCAGTGGAGGCTGAAGCCTTCAGAAGGCTGGTCGGAGGAACAAGGACCTTTCCAGGGGATGGGGTCATTTTGCTGCAGCCACATGACACAAGCAGGCATTCCCCCGCGGGTGGGGGGGGGGGCTGGCACCAACTCCCGGAGCTGTGCTCCCCTGAGCTCCTGCTCGAAATGACCCCTGCTGGTCTGTCTCCTTTTGATTTGGTTTGTAGGCTGTTTAGGAAAGCTTTTTAAGGAAAGGTTATGTTAGCTGCATGTGACACCGCACCAAAAGCAGCACAGAAACTCAGCAGGGGATTAAATTATGTACTCTGTCTGTGATATTGCAAAGAGGAAGAAATCTGGAGGTGATTTTGGGGACCCAACCATGACCCTGGGGGATACTTGCCTTCACTAGTGAGAGGAAAGTTTCTGTAGGCCCGCTCTGCCGGTTCAAAACTTATCACAGCACATAAGACACAAATGGAAACTCAGTGATCAAGGCCCAGTCTGGCCACGACTTGTGTAGAGTACAAAGCAAAGAAGGACATATTTAGGCCTCCCTGAAGGGCCGGGTTGCTACAGCTGATGTGATCTGTGACCGGGATGTATGGTTTTCTCCAGGGAAAGCATTGCACAGAGTTGACACCATGCATCCTATGTGCCAACTAGCTGCATTTAGGATTGCCAACCTCCAGGTGGTAGAAAATACAAAACTGAGGTCACTGTGTTAGGAAGATATGCAAAAATATATAGCACTGTGTATAATAGATGTATGTTCAAGGTAGATCCATTTTGTGCTTTTTCTTTTTTTTCTTTTTCTATACTGTTATATAAATTGCTCTACCTGATAGAACTTGAGAGAGATGCTATCCCAGATAGGTTATTATGTCTGCCGCAAGGGTTCCGATGGGACCCTAGGAAAATATGCTGCTATCTTAAAGAGTTTTTGTGCTCACAAAGAGAAATTATTGTACCTGATGTCCTTTATTTACATCACAGTCCTTGAAAAAGACTGTATTCGAAACGGGTAAATTACTAGGGTCCCCTGGGACTAGTGACTGTGGTGATGAAAAGCTGCTGTCTAAATATCTGAACAGAATGTAAATCTGTACGTTGATGTTTTGTTTGGGTAAAAACCTTTTTTTGATAACATTTGATGCCAATTTATATAACAGGATAGAAAAAGGGACAAAAAGAAAAGCACAAAACTGATTTACCTTGCACATACATCTATTGTACACAGTGCTATATATTTTTTCATAACTTCCAGGTGGTGACTGGAGATATCCTGGGACAACAACAGATTTCCAGGCAACAGAGATCAGTTCACCAGTAGAAAATGGCTGCTGTGGAAGGTGGACTTTTTGGTGTTATGTTCCACTGAAGTCCCTCTCCACCCCGAACCCCACCCTCCTCAGGCTCCACCCCCAAAATCTCCAGGTATTTCCCAACCCAGAGCCGGCAACCCCAAAGTTCTGTAATGCCCAAAGCTCACTTACCCTCCTGTCATAAATGCTGGTTGACTTTAGAGGTGTTAACAATCTCAGATTTCTGTTCCACCGCTGCATTCCCTGGGCTGACACAGAAACCGGGCCTCTCCCCACCTTTATAAGAGCTGTTTGGCGGGACGGGCATCTTTCCAAACCAATTAATGTTATTGTTTCATTTCTTGGGGCTGTAAAAGTAGAAAATTTACAAGAGATATAGGAGGCTATGAGGTATGGCCTGGTGCGGCCGCCACCACAGAAGAAGGAGCATAATTAGATCCGCCAGAGTCATTTGATTCCCATCTGTTGAGCACGTCCCATTAAAAACACCCTTCTCTTTGCTTCAAGAAATATTATTAGCTTTAATGTGGCAAGGGGAGGTAAGAAAGCACAACAGACTTTGGCAGTAATGCTTCTTGGAGGGATCCAACATAGCCAGAATGCCTTTAATTACTAAAGCACTGGGCTTCTGGTGTCGGAGGGGTGACCTCTATGGAATGCAGGGAGAGACAGCTTTCTGATGACGCCCTTGAAATCGACACGTGGCTGTCCAAGCAACTGGACTCTCAGTGACCCAAGAGCACGGTGAGTTCATCCCCAGCCTTGACCCTCTAATCCAGGGGTGTCAAACATGCGGTCCAGGGGCCGGATCAGCCCCCTGGAGGGCTTCTGTCAGGCCCGCACTGGAACTGGCCATCTCCTGTTTCAAGTTCTGTTGCTGCTGCTGCATCATAGCTTACTTCGCCAGACTCTCTCAATCACTCAGCCATTTCATGTTTTCCCCTGGGTCCTAGACTCAGGACTCTGAGCGTGAGATTTCTGTGGTGAAGGTCAATAAATCAAAAGTAGGTTTGCAGCTTATGATACACACCTGAACAGCATACTCAAGATTGCAACAGCACAGACATGTTGATGCAGTAATTCAGAGCAAGAGGTGTCAGTTATCAGATACCATTAAAGAAACAAAATATTGCAAGAGTGCTAATGTTTTAAGCATGTTTTAATTTTAAGTAAAAAAAAAATGTGTTTGTGTCCTTTATCTCCGCTACCTGGCATTACATTTTATGACACACATGGTCCGGCCCAACCAGGTCTGATTTATGTCAGATCCGGCCCTCATAACAAATGAGTTCGACACCCCTGCACTAACCCAATCCTGGTGGCCTTGTTAACTCCTGAAATCCCAGACCTGGAGAAGGAGCTGAAGGTTCTAGGGATGAAAAGAAAGATGTGTTTCCATAAGAACGTAAGAGAAGCCCATGTTGGATCAGGCCAGTGGCCCATCCAGTCCAACACTCTGAGTCACACAGTGGCCAAAAACATGAGGTGCCCTCAGGAGGTCCACCAGTGGGGCCAGGACACCAGAAGCCCTCCCACTGTTGTCCCCTCCCCCAAGCACCAAGAATACAGAGCATCACTTGCCCCAGACCGAGAGTGCATTTCTCTACCTTGTTGCTAATAGCCACTGATAGACCTCTGCTCCATAGGTTTATCTAGTTCCCTCTTGAAGCTGTCCATGCTTGTAGCTGCCGCCACCACCTTTGGCAGTGAATTCCAGGTGTTAATCACTCTTTGGGTTCTTTTTATCTGTTCTAACCTGACTGCTCATCAATTTCATTGAGTGCCCCCGAGTGCTCCAGTTTCATTGAGTGTTCCATTGCATGGTGCATGAGACAATCCAGGGTAAGTCACATGATCAGTTTTGCAGGGGGAACTCACTGCAAGGTGAAACATCCCTGTGATTCATGCACGATTCCTTGACCTGTGTACACCTGCAGTTTAATGAAGGGAGCATTTCTGAAAACTATGGTGTAACAGCTTGTACTGCCAATGTGAATGAAGAGGATTCATGCTCTCGTATGCACCAGCAGTTGCCGTGTTGGGGTGTGTTCATACCGATTCCCCCACAGTGAGACCTTGCTTTGGGACATAGGATGGCCGGGCCACCCTTTATATAACTGCTTTTAAAGGAGGAGGAGGAGGAGATTGGATTTATACCCCGCCCTTCACTTGGAGTCTCAGAGTGGCTTATCAATCTCCTTTCCTCCTCCTCCCCACAACAGACACCCTGTGAGGTAGGTGGGGCTGAGAGTGCTCTGAGAACTGCCCTTGAGAGAACAGCTCTGAAAGAACTTATAACTGACCCAAGATTACACCAGCAGCTGTGACACAGCTTGTCATAGATTGGGGACCGATCAGTATGGCTGGTCTATCCAGGCAATAGTGCTTACAAGAAAAGTAAAAGCTGTCGTCCGTCCCCCCTGCCCCCGATTCTTTCATTCCACAGCACATTCCAGAAAAAAGGTACACAGTACAATTGGTGAAGGGGTGTGTGTGTTTTTAGAACAAAAATATTAGACTTGGAGTATCTGCAAGATGTTTGCACCAGCAGCATGCTCAGTTCTGTCACATCTGTGGCTTCAGAGAGATTGGGGTGGGTGGGTTTCCCTTTCTCAGCCAAGCCTCTTTTTGCGGCCTCATTTTTTGCTGCCATCTTTGAAGTCCACCTTCTGTTTTTTGCTTTTTAAATATCTGGCAGCTGTGACTACCGGCTTCCTCTCTGGAGGAGCTCCTGTACCTTTTGTTGGCATGAGCGACTCGGCATGCCCGGACATTGGAGGGCGCCATATCACGCTTAAGGGGGTCTAGGTGTTATCACCTTGAATGGGATGCCTCTCTTGGTCTTAACCTGGGACCTGTCCTCTGACCCCTCCTCTCTTGCTTTGTCCTCTCACTCCCTGCACATGGCCTTCCATGGAGACACAGGTCTCTCCTGTAGAGACACTGCCCCCATACTCCCACACACACGATGCTGGATTAGCTCTGGCCCTTTGTGACGGGGAAAGGACTCTCTGGATTAGGCAGCTCTCTCACCTTTCGACTCCAACCTGAACGTGAACTGGATCTACTTGAATACATGTAGGTTTACCTTCGTCTGCAGTATACTCCTTGGGAGATTTATTTACTGCACTCAGGATCGCTTCTATGACTGAGTAAAACTCTGCTATATTAACCAGATATCCCAATACCTTGTTAAAGACCCTGGCGCATAGCAAAACAAAGCCAGTTTGGTGTAGTGGTTAAGTGCACGGACTCTAATCTGGAAGAACCAGGTTTGATTCCCCACTCCTCCACTTGCACCTGGCTGGATGACCTTGGGCAAGCCATAGTTCTGACAAGAGCTGTCCTTGAAAAAGAGCAGTTTCTGTCAGAGTTCTCTAGGCCTTGCCTACCTCACAGGGTGTCTGTTGTGGGGAGGGGAAGGGACAGGAGATTGTAAGCCGCTCTGAGACTCCCTTGGGTAGTGAAGGGCGGGGTAGAAATCCAATCTCCTCCTCCTACTACTCTTCCTCTATTGAGGGTGGCTTCTGCCAGGGAAAGGGGGCCTGCAACAGAGGCATCGGGGAACATAGTGGCTGTCTCCCCCAGAAGCCCGGACTGCTGAGCATTGCCTGATGGAGAAGCTTTTCTAGATTTGCTCCTAATTTGCTCTGCTGATTGCCGCTGAGATCCTCTTGCAGAGCCTCCTGCCATTCTAGGTTGCTATCTCCAGGTTGGGAAATTCCTGGAGATTTGGGGGGTGGAGTCTGGGGAAGGCAGGGTTCGGGGAGGCGAGGGACTTCAGTGTGGTACAGGCAAACTTTGTTCTGGAAATATTGAGTAATATTAGACTTCAGACCAACACGGCCACCCACCTGAATCAATACTTCCCGTTAGGCTGCTTCTGTGTTTGTCTCTGGGCATGGAGTCAGTCAGATATCTTTGCCTCTTCTGAGGAGTTTTGGAGTTACCTGGTGGAGCCAGGCAGCCAGCTCTCTCTCTCTCTCTCTCTCTCTCTCTCTCTCTCCCTCCCTCCCCCTCTCCCTCCCTCTCTCCTCCACATTATCCTCAGCACTCGAAATGAAAGATCGAAATTCTTCCTTTGTATCGGGAGGTACAAAAAAACCGAGGTAGCCCGTTTCCTGCTGGGTTTTCCATTGTTGTTGAAAACAACAAAAGGATGAGGAAAGGAGCCGCTTCCAAATGACTTTTTCCCGTGGCTCAAAAGAAAAATTATGACAAGAAAGAGCGCCTTTGTTTCGTTGGGGTCTTTCTGCCATATGGAGGAGATAACCAACAAAGAAGCCCGTACCACCTCTTGAAAACCTGCTCTCTGCCAATTAATGAACAGACACACCCTGGAAGAGATTTATTTTCCCCACACACCTTCCAATTTATCAAAAGAACCCATTAGCTGCAGGTAATAACTAGCGCAATGGGGAAGATTTAGCTATTATGTTGTGCTTTTTTAATAAAAACGGGGGGAGGGGACACACACACACACACTGTCGGTGGTGGTGGCAGCAGTGAGAAAGCACAGCGGTGGGGTGATGTCGGGGGTTTAAGTACCCCCTTGTGGCGCAGGCAGATGAGGCTACTCCATTCTAACTGGACAAATGACCCTGACAGTTTATGCCGCTGTTGAAAGGAATGGGCCGTAGGCTTGTGCTGTTCATACAGCTGAGCCCGTTCGCGGGGAGGGCGGGGTATAAATCGAAAAAATAAAATAAATAAATAAATAAAAGAAAGCGTCTCGTTTCCCCAATGGCAGCCTGCATTGGTTTGTCACCACGACTGTTACTGTCCTCTGCATAATTTCAACGTGTCCCCGATTCTTCATGATTTCCATGGTGTGCAGGTATCTGGGACGGTGGCAGATTCCTGCCCCCAGCTTCAGCTGGGCATCTCGACTGTCGTCCTTTTAATTATGTCCACTCATTTCCATTAGAGGAAGAAACCCCACAGGGACACATTAGTGGGGCCCCTGGTTTGCTTTGCATGCAGGAGAGCCCAGTTCCAGTCCTCGGAATCTCCTGTAAAAGGATATTTAGGTGTTAGGAAAGGCCACGCTTTGCCCAAGACCCTGGAGAGACGCTGCCAGAAGGGGCAAACAGGGTTGCCAAACCCAAGTTAGGAAATTCCTGAAGATTTGGGAGGTGGGGTTTAGGGAGGGGATGGACCTTAGCAGAGAATGACGCTATGGAGTCCACCCCCTGAAGTAGCCACTTGCTCCAAGAGAACTGATCCCTCTAGTCTGGAGATCAGTTTTAATTCCAGGAGATCTCCAGGCCCCACCTGGAAGTTGGCAGCCCTAGGGGCCATCCTGATGAGCTGTTGGGAGTTGTGAACTGCTCTAAACCTGTTTGTGTGGAAGGCGGTATAAAAGTTTGATAAATAAATAAATTAAATAAACTCTGTAGCACTTTTAAAACATGACTGCAACCCTGGTGCAGGTGGAGGGAGGTATGAAGCTTTCCTCCAGTTTGGTGTAGTGGTTAAATGCGCGGACTCTAATCTGGGAGAACCAGATCCCCCACTCCTCCACTTGCACCTGCTGGATGACCTTGGGCAAGCCATAGTTCTGGCACAGCTGTTCTCTCAACAGCAGTTCTTGAAAGAGTTCTCTCAGCCCTGCCTACCTCACAGGGTGTCTGTTGTGGGGAGGGGAAGGGAAAGGAGATTGGAAGCTGTATTGAGACTCCGAGTGAAGGACGGGGTATAAATCCAATCTCCTCCTCCTCCTCCTTCTCCTCCTCCTCTTCTTCTTCTTCTTCTTCTTCTTCCCTCTGTTGTTTTTCTGATTTGGAATCATCCTGTGAGAGTGGTTACATCCCAGGCTGGGATAAACACTCAGGCCTCAGTTTGGGTTTGCCAGAGCCCTTTGTCGTACCGGCGGGGCGGGGGGTTGGGGGGCATCCCAGGTAGGGCTGCCAAGTCAGCCCGGGGGGGCGGGGGATCCCCCGCTATAGGGGTTTCCAATCCACTGGCCGGCATTTGGCCGGCGGGGGGAACCCCGCCCCAAAAGTCATCCGGTGAGGATGACTTCCCCCATGTAATGACGTCACCCGGAGGTGATGTCATCATGTTGGGGGCGTTGCCAGGGCAACGCCCCCAACGTGATGATGTCACCGTGGCGCGCGCGCCAGAAGAGCTCCCGGGGGGAGAACAACTCCCCCCCGCCGGTAAGTCGCCGGCACTTGGCAGCCCTAATCCCAGGGGGTGGGTGGTAATATCCCATGACTCGCTGATGTCACCTGGAAAGGGATGTCAGCGACGTCAGGGGTGACACTCTGCTTTTTGGGCAAAACTCTATGGTGAAAATGGCATCAGTAGGGACAAAAAAGCGCAACAAACTTAACCCTGAAACCTAGGATCAGGAACCTAAAGAGGTACCGTATTTTTCGGCCCATAAGACGCACTTTTTCTCCCCAAAAAAGTGGGGAGAAAAGTGTGTGCGTCTTATGGAGCGAAGACTGCACGTTGCTGCCGGCTCCTGTTGCTGCCGCCGTGCTCCTGTTCCTCCTGCCGGCTCGCGCGAGGCCGCCAGCGGCGGCAGCTCCTGTCCCTCTTTCTCTTCCTGCTTCCGGCTCGCACGAGGCCGCCGGCGGCTCGCGCGAGGACGCCACCGGCTCCTGTCCCTCTTCCTCTTCTTGCTCCTGTCCCTCTTCTTGCTGCCGGCCTCGCGCGAGGACGCCGCCGCCGCCTCCTGTCTCTCTTCCTCTTCTTGCTCCTGTCCCTCTTCTTGCTGCCGGCCTCACGCGAGGCCGCCGCCGCTGGCTCCTGTCTCTCTTCCTCTTCTTGCTCCTGTCCCTCTTCTTGCTGCCGGCCTCGCGCGAGGCCGCCGCCGCTGGCTCCTGTCTCTCTTCCTCTTCTTGCTCCTGTCCCTCTTCTTGCTCCTGGCCTCGCGCGAGGCCGCCGCCGCCGGTTCCTGTCTCTCTTCCTCTTCTTGCTCCTGTCCCTCTTCTTGCTGCTGGCCTCGCGCGAGGCCGCCGCCGCCGCCGGCTCCTGTCTCTCTTCAACTTGCTGCTGCCGGCTCCTGTTCCCGGCTCGCACGAGGCCGCTGCTGACCAGCGCAGAAGGCGCGAGCCTCCCCTGCGTCTTATGATCAGGTGCGTCGTATGGTCCATAAAATACGGTAAGTCCAACAGCGTCGAGGGCCAACAATTAACACTTACAATATAAAAATACATGTATTTAGTAAAGAATTAAAAAACATATTACACCTCATATAAAAAGTCCAAAATCATACACACAAGGGCCAATGGGCTTGACCTGATGCGTTTCGGCCTGCTTAGGTTTTCTTCAGAGGTCAAACACAATGAGGAACAAACTGGCTTATACCATAATATAATACAATTATACAGCACAGATACAAAATGGACCAGAAAAGAATTGTTCCAAAGTGAAATGAGGCCTCCCAAGATCCAGTCACATGCCAAATGATATTTCACTGATAATAATTTCTGGTCCAGAAAGGGCCTTCCAATGATTGTTTAGTTCAAGCCTAGTTGTTTTTTTTAATTCTTCACTAATAAATACATGTATTTTTATATTATATACATTAAGTTTTAATTGCTGGCCCTCCACTCTGTTCGACTTACCTCTTTAGGTTCTTGGAAAATGGCATCGCACCATAGAGATTTTGCCCAAAAAGCAGAATGTCACCCCCTGACATCACCAACACATCGACGTCACTTCTGGGTGACATCTGCACATCACGCACGGTGTTGGGATGGGGGGAATTTCCTCCCAGCTGGCCAGCAGTGGGCGGAAGCCCATGAAAGCATGGGATCCTCCGCTTCCACCTGGGGAATGGTATCCCTACCCAGATTTATGACCATGATGCTGCCAAAACCAGTCTTTGGGGTGCAAATCACATGAACACATGAAGCTGCCTTCTACTGAATCAGATCTTTTGGTCCATCAAAGTCAGCATTACCTACTCAGACTGGCAGCAGCTCTCCAGGGTCTCAGGCAGAGGTCTTTTCACACCACTCACTGCCTGGTCCTTTTGATTGGAGATGCTAGGGACTGAACCTGACATCTTCTGCATGCCAAGTAGACGCTCTACCAATGAGCCACAGCCTGTCCCCAGAACACATGAAGCTGCTTTCTACTGAATCAGATCCTTGCTCCATCAAAGTTAGTATTGCCTACTCAGACTGGCAGCCGCCCTCCAGGGTCTCAGGCGGAGGTCTTTCCCATCACCTCCTACCTGATCCTTTTCACTGGAGATGCTGGGAATTGACCCTGGGGCCTTCTGCAGGCCAAGCAGAAGCTTGGCTGCTGAGCTACAGCCCCCTCCCCAATCCAGGGACCCCCGGAGCAGTTACCCTGATCCGAATCAGAATCTCACCCATCTGCTACTAAATGGAAACTCCTCCTAGCGTTGCCTCTCCTTTGGTCCACTCAATAGAGAATATTAAGCTGGAATAGTTAGGCTTGCCAGCTCTGTTTTGGGACATGGCTGGAGATTTGGGGGATGAAAGCCTGAGGTGGGCAGGGTTTGGGAAGGGGAGGGACCTCAGCAGGGCAGAAATGCCACAGTCTCTGTTGTGTGTTGAGCCTGAGTCATCCTTGAGCTAGTACCTGAGGCTGGCTGAACTTGTTCCTCCTGAACAATAGCTTACCAGGATCCTGGGGTGGATCTATAGAAAAGTAGTGTTGTGTAAATAGCCTATTGTTGGGAGTGGGGTGCGTTTGGGTGTGGTGTTTGCATGCTATATAAGCAGGTCTGTGGCCTTGGAGCTTGTCCTTGTTGAGTTCCTGAAACCACTAAATAAAGTAGAGCTCTTCAATGCAATGCGTCTTGAATCCAGTATTTAACAGACTCCACCTTCCAAAGCAACCATTTTCTCCCAGGGGACTGATCTTGGTTGTCTGGAGACCCACTGAAGTAGTGGGAGATGTCCCAGTGCTACCTGGAGGCTGGCAGACCTAAATCAGTGATGAAGTGCATAACTAAGCCCACCCACGTAACACAAAGTTCACTAGCATTTTGCAGGCCTCAGCTTCTGGTTCCTCCCTCCCTCAGGATTTGAAATTTCCAAAGGACCAATGTTTCCCTCAGCCAGCTGCCCAGGATGGACAGTGAAACCGCTTGGATTGAGACGACCTTGAGAAACCACACCATCGAACTCTGCAGCCAGCATAAAGGCTTGTGCTGCAACCTGCCCCCACCCCCGCAACTGACATTGGGACTCAACCCCCCCCCCCCCCCGCAACTGCTTTGCATCCGGAGCTCTTGACTCAGCAGCCTTCCAAAGGGAACTCGCCCTCCGCTCTCTCGCTGTTTCCTCGATTAATTTTGCTTTTTAAAAGGCTGCTGACCCCGCTGACCCTCCGTCGGCCTGCATCCAGGGAGACAGTCAGCTTTTTAAGATACTCGAGTAACTCAATTTCTCCCCTCCCCGGAGGCCTTTTCCCCAGCCTGGATGAAATGATCTCCTGCCCACAGAGGGAAGTAAGATTAATGGCTTGGAGGTGGCGCGGCCATTTCAATATTCGTTTTGTAGCCAGATGCGCCCGGTGTTAATGGCCGCCTCTGGTTGTCAAGGCACTAATTAACCAACACGAGAGGAAATGGGGGCTGTTTTCTGGGCGGAAGGTTTCCGAGCCCTCCCTCCTTTTCTTCTCATCCTCTTTCTCCTCGGTGCAAATATTGACCATCTGATCTCCCGCTTTTCAAGTCTGCTCTTTAAGTACCATTGGGTGTTACTGGGTAGGGCTGCCAAGTCCCCCGATAGGGCGGGGGAAACACCAATTTTTCATGCTTCCCCCCCCCCCCCCGCTTTTTCAAAACTGGCCACCGGGGGGAGGCAATGGCTGCCAACAGGAGGGGAATGTCGGAGCCTGCCGGGCCCTCTCCCTTCCAGGGCTCTTAAAGGGAAATGTCTGAAGAGCCTGCAGTGAAAAGCCTCACCAGACATTTCCCCTTTAAGAGTTAGCAAGACAGCCCCGCCCAGAGATTAACGAGGGACTAAGCTCTTACTGAAGGGCCTGCTTTTGCATGCGGCTGGTGTAAGATTGAAAGGTTGCTGCTGCTGGGCCTGGGGTAAGTGCCTGTGCCAGCTCTTTTCCTTCTCTCTCTCTCCCCCTCCCCCTTTCTTTCTTTTTTCTGTCTCTCTCTCTCTCTCTCTCTCTCTCTGTCCCCATCCAGCAGAGGTCTATCAGTGGCTATTATTAGCCACAAGGTCTAAATGGAAGTAAGTGCCTGTGCCAGCTCTTTTCCTTCTCTCTCCTTCTTTCTTTTTTCTGTCTGTCTGTCTGTCTGTCTGTCTCTCTCTCTCTGTCCCCATCCAGCAGAGGTCTGTCAGTGGCTATTATTAGCCACAAGCTCTAAATGGAACACTTTGTCTGGGGCAGTGATGCTCTGCCTTCTTGGTGCTTGGGGGGGGCAACTGTGGGAGGGCTTCTGGAGTTCTGGCCCCGCTGCTGGACCTCCTGAGGGCACCTGGTATTTTTGGCCACTGTTGTGACACAGAGTGTTGTACTGGATGGGCTGTACTGGATGGGCCGATCCACTGTGGCTTCTCTCCTGTTCTTATGATATGAAAATCATATTCTGCCGAGAGGAGGAAGGATTCAGTAGGGCCGTTGCTCAGTGATAGAGCATCTGCTTGACATGCAGGAGGTATCAGCCTCTTCAGCTAAAAAAGGATCAGGTAATAGGTGACATTAAAGATCTCAGCCTGAGACCCTGGAGAGCCACTACCAGTCTGAGTAGTCAGTACTGACCTTGATGGGCCAATGGCCTGATTCAGTATTAGGAAACTTCATGAGTTCATGTGTCAGCATGTGGAAGCAACATCACAAGATGTGACATCACAAAATGATGTCACTTCCTTTCTCCTGGCTCCACCCCCAAAGTCTCCTGGCTCCACCCCCAAAGTCCCCAGATATTTCCCAAGTTGGACTTGGCAGCCCTATTACTGGGTGTTTCCAGGGCTTCCATTTTGCAGAAGGGCAAAGCCTTTCCTCTTGAGAGCACCAGCCGCTCCCTTTTTCTCAGATATCACCGACTGCAGAAAAGGAGGGGGAAACGGGAGGAAAAGAAAAGTTCACATCTTCATCTTGTTGGAGGAGGGAAGAGATTATGAAGCGACCCATCTATTCCTGAGAGTGGGGGGCACTGAATTCCAACTTGAGCTAGGAGGGTGCCTACTTTTCTCAGATGAAGGTTTAAAGGGGCTGCGGTGGCTCAGAGGTTAAGATGCTGAGCTGCAGACCAGAAGGTCGGTAGCTCGGCAGTTCGAGACCGAAGCGATACCTATTTATCTACTTGCAATTTCTTGCTTTCGAACTGCTAGGTTGGCAGGAGCTGGAGCCAGAGAGGGAAGCTCACTCCGTCACGCGGCACTCAGGTCTCGAACTGCTGAGCCACAGACCTTCCAGTCTGCAGCTCAGCGTCTTAACCTCTAAGCCACCGTGGCACCTACACCCCTAATAGGGACCCACAAACAGCAAAAACAGGAATGCAGAAGAGTCCAAGTGCTGCAACCCTCACAAAGACGCACCACACCCAGACCAAGTCTGCACCCTTCCACTTCCTGTTTCGTGCCCAGTTATACCATGTCTTCCAGCAAGCAGTTCTACCAACTCTGGGTAGGGCTCCAACCAAGTTTGGCCAGAGATCTCCCCAAAGCTGCATTTCAGGGGGGGGGGGGATTCATAGGTGCAGCAGGGGGGAGGGGGCGTGAGGCCGCCTTGCTCTGCAAAGGGAAATTCCTTCCGTTCGTGGAGATTTAACACAGCACCCCAGTGGGGAGCTATTTCATTGTTCACATTTTGTTTACCTTTGGGTTATCTGTTTGTTTTATGTATGTGATATATGTGATATGCATTTTATTTATTTTTTAAGGGAACCCTATAACTTCTCTTCAGTCTTCCATTCGTGGGCTAAGCCCCAAGTCCACCTACAGAAGGTCACTCCACATCTACAAATCCCAAAGAACTAATTGTCACCAAGGGGGGGAGGTTCGGCACAGAAGGGGATTTTTCATCCAAGGTAGACTTACATGAGAGAACAAAAGCACCTACAGGTGTGTGCAGGAGGGACACGGGGCTGTTAATTGGTTTGTTTGAATAACAAAGATCCCGCAAGAGAAAGAACCCAAGTGGGAGCTGCCACAAAGAACCAGAGAGTCCAGTCATTTGTATGAGAGGAACATCCCGGGCTGGCTGGCTGGCTGGCTGCTATTAGAGATTATTAAATGCCTTTTGTGACTGAAAAAGTCATGCAACAAGCTACAAAGCCCAGAAAGACCAGCTTTTCATGGTGCGAATCTGTTAAGCGTGATCTATTCAGGTGATACACAGAGAGAGAATCACAATTAATAAGTTTAGTGAGTAATTTTTCCCTACTTAAAGCAAGCGGAAACACCTCTCTAATGCCGAACCAGAGCCTGCCTCAAAGCCACCTCTAAGCCAGAATTGTTTTTGACAGTAGCCAAGAACAAAATTCATGTGCCCAAATTTAACACCAAAAGTCAGTGGTTTAATAAATGTATAGATATGACATATATAATACTCAAAACAAATCTTCCTATGATACAATGAACAGGCAGGTAGAAATCCACAGGTAAAGTTAATCACAGGTAGAAATTCACAGGTAAATGTAGTAGTGTCTCTGCCAGCCGACTCAACGGACCCCCGGTTCTAAATCTGTTTCAATTATTTTTTTCAAGAATCCTGCTGGATTCAACATTTCAAAGATACATTTCAAAGATACATGTAGATACATGTAGATGCTGGATGACCATCTTCCAGATATGTTGTAGAGCTATCTTTCAGCTGTGCTCCTGCAGAGTGCGCGGGGTTGGACTAGATGACCTGCAAGGTCCCTTCCAACTCTATCATTCTATGATTCTGTATCCAAAAACTGTGTTCGGATACAGCAATCCTCAGTGATTCCCAGTAGAGAATCAACCATGTCTTGGAACCTCCCTTCAAAATTCTGAAACATTTCACCACTATGCCATTTTCATTAGAAGGAAAGGTTCTCCTTGGATCCCATTTGACAGTGGCCAGACCGATGCGCTGGGAGTGCTTACATGCAGGACAGGAAGACCAGACCTTGCTCCCTGTTCTCCACACCCCAGCATCTGGTCTTCAGAGATAGACTGCCTCTTAACATGGATGTACGTTTGTCAGGTCCCCCCCCTGTCCACTGGTGGTGGATGGGGGGGGGGGGGGTAGGGTTGCCAGATCCATGTTGGGAAACTCCTGGAGATTTGGGGATTGAAAGACAAGGAGGTCAGTGGGGTACAATCCCATAGAGTCCACCCTCCAAAGCACCCATTTCCTCCAGGGGACCTGATCTCTCTAGTTGGGAGATGAGCTGTAATTCTGGGGGATCCCCATGTCCCACCTGGAGGCTGGCATCCCTACATGGATGTCCTGAGAGCCAGTTTAGTGTAGTGGTTAGGAGGGTGGACTCTAATCTGGGAGAATCAGGTTTGATTCCCCACTTCTCCACATGCAGCTGCTGGTGTGACCTTGGGTCAGTCATAAGTTCTTTCAGAGCTGTTCTCTCAAGGGCAGTTCTTGAGACAGCTCTCTTAGCCCCACCTACCACTCAGGGTGTCTGTTGTGGGGAGAGGAAGGGAAGGAGCTTGTAAGCCACTCTGAGACTCCTTTGTATAGTGAAGGGCGGGGTATAAAACCAATCTCCTCCTTCTCCTCCTCCCATTTGGTATCATAGCTAGCGGACGTGGGAAGAGTGGCTTAGAAATTAAATAAATAAATAAATAAATAAATAAATGTGTGAGCTTCAACACTGGTGAGCTGAGTAAAGATTATCAGATTTTGCAAATGCAGACTTTAAAAGCCAAATACCAAACAACCTGGAAGATGTCCCCTGCAAGCTGTTGTCCACTTTGAGGTCAAGCTCAATGGGAGATGCCAGGAATGAAGGACAAACACAAGGAGGAAAGCTGCCATGCATTACAAGCGCTGGCTGACAACTTGCACCCAATTAAAATAAGACCTGAAACACAGTGCAACTTATAGGCAATCAAACTATGGAAACGTCGGTTGATTTGGCCGTAAGCCTAATTGGCTATTAGGCCAATTGGTTACAGATGCAACAGCTAGTAAGTATTATCGTTGGCACGTTAAAATGGTTCCTTGATTGATCTCCCCAAATTTTATGGTTTATATAGTTTGACTTTGGGTCTTGTTTGACTTGGGTGTAAGTTGAGCTGTGTATGAACGTATGGCCACCTTTTGGAACCGATTGCTTAGAAATTCAGTTGTTTAACAGGTCTCTTTTATACTGTTTTATTTGTTAAGTTGGAAGGAAACACCAGCTGTTGCTACATTTCAGAAGTGCCTTTGCAATTCCCGAGATGTCCGATCCTTTATGTTTTCTAACAATTTTTGCAAATGGCCTTTCTGTGCCTGGTTATGAGGATTAAATATGTCCATACCGGTGTGGTGTAGTGGTAAAGAGTGTCAGGTACAGGTCCCCACTCGTGACATGGAAACTCGCTGGGTGACCTTGGGCCAGTCACGCTCTCTCAACCTAAACTACCTCAGAGGGTTGTTGTGAGGATAAAATGGAGGAGCGTAAGCCACCTTGGGTCCCCGTTGGGGGGAAAGGTGGGGTATAAATTAGCTCAATAAATAAATAGTAATAAATCATGCATGTTTGGTACAACTCAGAGAGGGCAGAGTATAAATTGAATGAATGAATGAATGAATGAATGAACAGTGTTTTATTTTATGAATCTGTAGCTAATTGATTACACTTATTACAGCTTGGTGCATACCAGAATTGTTTATTATCTTATAATTTCTTCTGAAGATATTTCAAAACGTATTTGGAGTAACCTGCTGAACTAGGTTTGTACTGACCAGATTTCCCATGCTCCCCTTTATAGGAGATAAGGAGCTGGATTCCGTCTGAATCCCCAGTGTGAGACCTATCAATGCCCTACAGGCGAGTAGTACAGTAACCTGCCATTGACCTCTTGAGGTATGTAAGTGAAACTCATAAAGTCGTCTTTTCCGGACAAAAAATCAACTTCGTTTTGGTGCAAATCCTGTGGAATGAAGTTGACCGAAAGGGTTCAGTGAGTTATTGGATGCTGTGGTTGCCTAGGTTTCGGCACGATAGCTGTCTGAAACGTATCCACAGCACCGTGTGACGATGGAATCTGTGGGACCCTGGATTTTTTCTCCCAGTAGTCATCTTTGCCTTGATTTCCAGCATTCTGGGAAGAGCAAGGCTTCTGAAGATGCAGATCCTTTCCTGAATTTTGATGGCACCGTGAAAGATTTCAGTCTTGTGTGAAAAGGCTGTAAATTATCACTGTACAAACTATGCTGGTCTGCAGTAGAATAGAGAGATCCAAGCCCAGTCTTGGCAATCAATAAGAATGGGGGGGGGGGGGGGGGGAGTATACACCAGTTTGGTGTAATGGTTAAGTGCACGGACTGTAATCTGGGAGAACCAGGTTTGATTCCCCACTCCTCCACTTGCAGTTGCTGGATGACCTTGGGCAAGCCATAGTTCTGACAAGAGCTGTCCTTGAAAGGGCAGTTGTTTCAGAGCTCTCTCAGCCCCACCTACCTCACAGGGTGTCTATTGTGGGGAAGGAAAGAGTTTGTAAGCCGGTCTGAGACTCTGAGTGAAGGGCGGGGTATAAATCCAATCTCCTCCTCCTCCTCCTCCTCTTCTTTGGAATCAAAGCTCCTTTTGCACGATCTGGGAAATCTGAGAAAAAGCGTTTAGATTCTTGAAAGCTCACAACCCCCAAAATCTTGTTGGTCCCTAAAGTGCGACTGGACTTGAATCCATCCCTGTGACATCATCAGTTATCATGTGATCAGGCATCATGAATCATGGGCTCTTATCGTGACAAGGTAATAAAAACCCAAGTATGAGAGCCAAGGTAGGTTGTGATAAACTCATCACGGGCTGAATAACCCTTCAGTGAACTTCTGAACTCTCGCAGAAAGAGAGACAGGGAGAGAGCGTCTTTCTTCCTACCATTACACAGACATTTCTGTCCAGACACCGGGGTCCTGTATCCTAACCAGCCGCTTTCTCATACATTACAATTGTGTTCCCTGTGCCAGTACAGATATCCTTCCCATGTTAAGGAAATTGATTCTTCTCATTCCCTCTTTCTCTGTTCTGCGTCTAACAACTTTCGCCTCCTTGTCAAATGGTGAGACCACATTAAATCCGGATCCATGACAGTCTGGCAAATGGATATGGAAATCAGTCGGCAGATAAGAGCCCATTAGAGATAAGACTCCGTTAGATCAATGGCGTAGAGCTGTTTGCTTCCATTTGGAAGAGGTGGGAAGGCAGCAGAACATAAACAGAAGTGTATTCTTTATCTGCATTTAGCACTTTAGCCAGCAGGCAGGATGGGGCCTAAACTGGCAGGGGGCAGGCCCAGGAAGGGGTCTCGAGGTCAAGACAGAGAGCTCAGTGAAAACTTCACCTGCTGGGCAGCAGTGGTGGAACAGGCCAGCTCTGCTCTTGGGGCCGTTAGGATAGGGACTGTAATAGCTTTGTATGAATCTATGGGGCAGCCATTCTGGGTACCATCTCAAAAAGAACATCTTCCTGGGAACAGTGCAAAAAAGGGCAATCGAAATGATCAAGGGGTTGGAGAACCCTCCCTAGGAAGAAAGGATAACATTTCTGGGAGCATTTTGAGACAGAGGAACAACCACCAAGAAGAGACACAACAGATTTATAAAACCATGGGAATGGAAAGAAAGATTTTTTCCCCTCCCTTTCTAGTAACACCAGAGCTTGGTCATCCAACAAAACTGATTAGGAGTAGATTCAGAATGGTCTAAAGCAGGGGTGGCCAACCTGTGGCTCGGGAGCCACATGCGGCTCTTTCACACATATTGTGCGGCTCCTGGCAGGGCGGCTGGGGAAGCAAAGGGGAGGCATGCTTTTTCTCTCTTTCTCCCTTCCTTCCTTCCTTCCTTCCCTCCTCCCTCCCATCTATTTGCTTTCCTAGTTTCTCTCTCTCTCTTTCTTTCCACTTCTTTAATTCTTTCTTTCCATCTCTCTCTTTTTCTCTCTCTCTCTCAATATCATTAGCAAACAAGTAATATCATTATCAATAACAGGTTTTCCTCGTTTGTTTTTATTTTTGGCAGTCCCATTTAACGTTAATAAAAAGCAAATTTGCATATTTTTAAAAATAAAAACGTGTGTGTGATATTTGTTCCTGTCTTGCGGCTCTCAGACATCTCTATGTGGCTCTTACGTTTATTCTATGTGGCTCTTACGTTAAGCAAGGTTGGCCGCCCCTGGTCTAAAGGAAGTCTTTCTTGATGAAGAAGAAGAAAAGGAGGAGGAGGAGATTGGATTTATACCCTGCACTTCACTACCTGAAGGAGTCTCAGAGCAACTTACAAGCTCCTTTCCCTTCCCCTCCCCACAACAGACACCCTGTGAGGTAGGTGGAGCTGAGAGAGCTCTCTCGAGAACTGCTCATGAGAGAACAGCTCTGAGAGAACTTGTAACTGACCCAAGGTCACACGAGCAGCAGCATGTGGAGGAGTGGGGAATCAAACCCGGTTCTCCCAGATTAGAGTCCACGCTCCTAACCATGACACCAAACTGGCTACACCAAACTGTCTCATACAATGTACTTATGGGGCACCCTGCAGGAAGACATGGTGATGGCCATGCAAGATCGCTTTTAAAAGAGATGAGACAAATTCCTGGAGGACTAAAGGACTGGTCTAGTGATCAGTCCAGGTTAGCGGTATGCCTCCCCAAATAATCACAAAACACTTCATTCCACACTTTGTAACTTCTACAAAATTTCAGTACAGGGGCTGGGTAGCATCTGCTCCCGGACCTGGCAGTCTTTGGAACAGCATGGCTGCAAACACAATACATGGCACTTTGTAGCAGTTCGTGGCTTTTTGCAGAAGCCAAACTGCAAATGAGCAAAGTCAACAACTGCCCATAGACATGCTTTACCTGTCGTGGCCCCCACCTTGTGGAACGGCCTGCCTGGAGAGGTAAGGGGGGGCTCCCCCTGACTTGGCTTTCTGCGAACTACGCAACACCGAATTATTCAAGAGGATTTTTCGGCACAATGACTAGGGCACTGCTGTACAAAACAGTTCACAAACTTACTTGGATGAATGATTAGGGACTGTGGTCAATACTGCTGCATACAACTTACTGTAAATAGAACTCTACCATCTAATGTTTGCACCGCTTAATGTATCATGTTGATACTTAGGCTATGCTTCAATTATATCTTTTAGATTTCTGAATGGTTCCAGACTTTTCCAGTCCTAACGCATCATTATTGACTTACTCTAGGTCAAGGGTGGCCAAACTTGCGTAACTTAAGAGCCACATAGAATAAACATCAGATGCTTGAGAGCCGCAAGACATGAACAAATATTACACACATGGTTTTATTGAGAAATATGCAAATATGCAAAACTTTAGATGGGGAGGGAGGGGAGAAAGAGGGAGGGAGGAAAATACACAGGGAGGGAGGGAGGTGGAGGTGGAAAGAAAGCAACTTTAACTTTAAATGCATCCTCTAAGCTCCCCCCCTGCCCCCACACGGGCTAGCTTGGCTTTGGAGGTGGGCTTTAAAGAGACAAATACCTTCTCCAAGTTAAAGTTGTTTTCTTTCTCTGATCCCCCCCCCCCCACAGTGAGAGCCAGTTTGGTGTAGTGTTTAAGTGCGCGGACTCTAATCTGGGGGAACCGGGTTTGATTCCCCACTCCTCCACTTGCACCTGGCTGGATGACCTTGGGCAAGCCATAGCTCTGTACCAGCTGTTCTCTCAAGGACAGCTTGGGAAAGAGCTCTCTCAGCCCCACCTACCTCATAGGGTGTCTGTTGTGGGGAGGGGAAGGGAAAGGAGCTTGTAAGCCTCTCTGAGACTCCAAGTGAGTGAAGGGTGGGGTATAAGTCCAATCTCTTCTCCTTCTTCTTCTTCATCAATCCTACCCAGGGAGGGGAACACTGGCTAGGGAAGGGAAGACCAATTGGGGAGGCATGTCTCCCCACCACCTCTCCAGCTGCCCTGCCGGGAGCCACACAATGTGTGTGAAAGAGCCGCATGTGGCTCCCGAGCCACAGTTTGGCCACCCCTGCTCTAGGTAATCCACTTTGTGAGAGAGGCAGACTATAATGTAAATATTTTTTTAAAAAATCATAAAACAGGAACTGATAAAGAGAATTTTGCCAGTAAAAATGCCTTCTGTTGTGAAACTAGTATGGGCATCATCCAGCGAAACGTCCCCCCAGCTAGGCCTTATTGAACGCCATGTCCTCATGGACTCGGCCCAGTTGGAGTCAATGGAACTTTCTAGTTGACACACATTAGCTGGATTTTGTCCTTGGCATTCGTTGGCCTCCATTACATTAAGGCTTGCTTGGCAAATTTTAGTGTGAAGGACGTCCCAATGTCAGGCTCGGTTTGCTCTCCAGCACTCGGTTGCCTCCGCAGTGGAGACAAAGGAACAGCTGGAAGGAACTCAGCGTGAAGAGCTTATTTCTCCGGGAACATCTCCCCCCCCACCCCCACCCCACCCCCCACCTGAAGGCCTTAACATCTTGATCTTGGGAAGTGTTTAAAACAAGGTAAACACAAATACTGTAATTACCTGCCTTGAACTGTGTGATTAATATCAAGCGACGGCTTAGTGGGTAAGCTTTGTAAGTACAATTTGTACATCTCCTGTTTGAAGGGAATCCTGAAGGGTGCTTATTAGGCTCCGGTGTCAGGCAGAACTGAGTGTTTCTGTTCAACAAACCATCCCCGTTGCTATCTCTGTAATTGTCTAATAGTCAGCTCTGCGCCAGTGAGGTTTTTCTAAATAGCAAGAAAGCCACCATCGATGAGTCAGGGGCTCGTAAGGAAGGCTGTTGTCAGAGCCCTATCTGGTGCACCAGTTGCTGTTCTGAAGGACGAAGGTGGACTAATTAAGGTTCTAGTCAACTTCCGGACAACTACATGTTGCTAGCCAACAATCATGTCATGGCTGCAGATGATGGACTGAGCTAAGGATGTTCCACAACTGGATTTTGCAGTCCTCTCAAGGCTTTCTGATTGTTTCATAAGGCCACCTGCTAGGAGGAGGAGGAGGAAAAGGAGGAAGAGATTGGATTTATACCCCACCCTTCACTTGGAGTCTCAGAGCGGTTTACAAACTCCTTTCCCTTCTTCTCCCCACAACAGACACCCTGTGAGGTGGGCGGGGCTGAGAGAGCTCTGAGACAACTGTCCTTGAGAGAACAGCTCTGACAGAACTACGACTGGCCCAAGATCACACCAGCAGCTGCATGTGGAGGAGTGGGGAATCAAACCCAGTCCTCCCAGATTAGAGTCCGTGCTCTTAACCACTACACCAAACTGAGCCCACCCATTGAAGGATTCCGAACCCAGAGTGACACTGGTGCTAAAGTGGCAGTATGAGATGGTGACGGTGTAGAGTTGGTGGTCATTCTCAGAAGGAGAATGGGCGCTGGCTGCTAAACCAGCAGGCAGGAGCTGATGCAGAGACCCATTCCCTGATTCTGCAGTTTTTACAGTTCCGCAGGGCCTGCAAGACAGAGCTCTTCCGCCAGGCTTTTAGCTGAGGCGGCGGGTGTCTCCCCTCTCTTGGGCCTCCCCTTCAGCGGGTCAGATCTGTTTGGGAACCCCGATCTGAAACAGACCTCGTCTGTTGAGGCTTCGATTAGAAACACAGGAATACTATTGTATTTTACAATAGTGTTTAATTGTTTTTAACTAGTGTTGCCAGCCTCCAGGTGGGGCCTGGGGATCTCCCGCTTTTACCACTGATCTCCAGCTGATAGAGATCAGCTCCCCTGGAGAAAATAGCTGCTTTGAAGGGTGGTCTCTATGGCATTATACCATGCTGAGGCTCCTCCCCTCCCCAAACCCCACCTTCTCCTGGCTCCACCCCCAAAGTCCCCAGGTATTTTCGAACCCGGACTTGGCAACCCTATTTTTAACTGTTTGTGTATTATATTTGATGGAACCCGCCCTGAGCCTGCTGTGCAGGAAAGGCAGGATACAAACCTAATAAAATAAATAAATTCAATAAATTCTCACCAGGGAAGAAGGAAAATTTCTCACTGTTCTTCCCTGGCCATCCAGAGGGCCTTGCTGCCGCTGCCGCTGCTGCTGTGGCTAGCTTTTTGGAGGACCCTTGGAGAAGTTCGGTCCTGGTCCAGGCCTGTGAGGCAGTGGAAGAGGAAGTGATAACCTGATGTTTGTTTGTTTGCTAAAACATTTATATCCCGACTTTCCTTGTACTTCAAGCTGGTCCACAATGATCGTTAACAACATTTTCAGTTTAAAAACCAAAAGTAAAACAACAAACACCAGCTCTCTGCCTCTTCCCACCCCTTAAAAAGATGCCCGCCAGTTCCCAACCCCCCCCCCCCCCAAGAGCCTTGGCAAACAGGCTGGCCTCACATTGCTTTAGGGCTGCCAAGTCAGCCCAGGGGGCGGGGGATCCCCCGCTACAGGGGTTCCCGATCCGCCGGCCAGCATTCAGCCGGCAGGGGAAACCACACCCCTAAAGTCATCCAGCCTGGGCTCTGGTTGAGGACAGATCCTTCTGCTCAGTGCTTAAGGACCTTCCGCCCGGGATCTCAATCAATATGTGCTCTCCAAGCTCCCTCGCTTCTGCAGCCCCCTGACTACACACACCTCTCTTCCTCTCCTCTCCTCCCCTTTTCTCCCCAGCTACACGCAGCGACACACTTCTTTTACAGGCTCCCAACTTCCTGGCCTCTCCCCCTCTGGGTTGCTTCTTGCCACCCCACCTTGCCGCAGACTAGGGTTGTCTCCCCTGGCCACCAGCAGAAGATGGGGGGCTAGGATTGAAAAATCTGGGTTGGGAGACTCCTGGAGATTTGGGGGATCAAACCTGGGGAGGGGAGGGACCTCAGTGGGGCACAATGCCACAGAGTCCACCCTCCAAAGCCTCCTTTTTCTCCCCAGGAACAGATTTCTGCAGTCTGGAGATGAGCTGTAATCCCAGGGGATCCCCAGGTCCCACCTGGAGGCTGGCATCCCCACCGCAGACACTTCTGCCCGCCATTACGTCAGCTCAGCCAGGGCTCTCGCTTAAGATGAGATCACCTCTGGGGGTAGACGTGTCAGTCTGCAGTAGAACAACTAGTTACGAATCCATACACAACTGGGTGTTGCAGGTGATTTAACAGATGTAACAAAGACGTAAAATGGAACTCCCAAACCTCTGTTGTTTTATGTTTGTTTGTTTCGTTTATTTGGTATTAAAATAAAATATTCTGTTCGTGGGGGGGGGGGAACTAGATATGAATCCAGTCGCACCTTAGAGACCCACAAGATTCTTCAGGGTATGAGCTTCGACTCTCAACAGCTCATACCCTGGAAACCTGGTTGGTCTCTAAGCTCACTACTCGACTCCTATCTAGCCGGCTTCAGATGAGAGGTCAGAGCACAGTTGTCGCAGAACAGGAGCCTTATCAACAAACGGCAACTTTATCAGTTATAAGGGTTTTTTTTTTTGTTCTGGGAAAGCATCCAATGACAATGTTTGCATTGTACTTGCAGGTCTTCTGGCGCGTCCTTATCTCTTGGACAGAGGCCACGCAGAATGGCTGCAAGCCCAATGGCTGTCTGTTGGCTAGCGCCCCGACGGAGAAGGAGATATATGGGTAATTTCGGCACATCCAAGCAAGGTGGAATTTCTGGGGCCGCTTTCATTGCTTTTGTGTCCTCAGAGCTGTCTTTGACCTCCCCATGGAGAGTTTGCCAAGAGGCCCACAGCTCCAAAGATGAAGATTTCGGGCTGTAATAGAGACTGGTGTTTTCCTCTCATTGAGAGTGAACGGATTCACACGGAAGGTATTTTCAGAACTGGACATTCAGATTCATCCGAATGTGGACTTGTCTCCCTAATGTGTTGGTTCGATTAACAGAATACATAGCAAATTATTCAACCCTCTCATATGCAGACACAAAAGATGGGCATATCTGTACCACTGGTTGTTGGTTTTTTTATTCGTTAAACTTTTACCCCACCATTTCCAGCAGAGCCGGCTCAGGGCGGCTTACAACATTATAAAATACAATGACAATACTGTATATAATATAAAATATAGCAATACAAAATTTAAAAACATAAATACCGCATTAAAAAGTGCTGGCGTTAATTCCTCAGTGTAGTCAGCTACTTAGTTCCCAGCAGATGGGCACGGTACTGGTTTTGTCCTCGTGGAAGTGTCATGGCTTTTCCCAAAGCATCCTGGGAAGTGTAGTTTGGTGAGGATGCAGAGACTTTCATTCAAGATCCTAGAGTGCCTTCCAGACTTTATGTTTTTTTAGGCTTGTTGGATTCACTGAACTAGGAACTGCCAGGGAACCACGAGAAATATAGCAGAGTGCACAAAGACTTAAATGCAACAGAGTTTGGGGGTTGGTGTGGCAACAGCCTTAAGTTACATGGAGTCAGCAGTCAGTCTAAAAAACTAATAAGTATTTATTAAAGGAAATACATGCTTGAGAGTGCAGGTAAGAGATAGATATAGATTACCTGTTCTAGCTAGCTGGATGGTGTTGGATGCTGGATGCATGTCCAGCCTCCATCTTCTTGCGTGCGAGGGGGGGGGGGGAGAGTGAGGGTGAACGGAAGCAGAGGAAATTGCCCCTAAGAGTAGCCTTCTGCTTCAAAGGAAAGTATCAGATAGCAGGAAGGAAAGGATGCTCTGTGTGTCCTGACCTCTCTATCTGTCTAAACTCTCTGGTGCCATCTTCTCCAGTCTGAGGCAGGAGACAGCTCCAAGTCCTCCACTTCTAACAAGACTTACAGTTTGAATCTACCACATAGATACCCTTGCGTTATTCTCTTTCTGTCTCTTCCTGATTTTAAAGAGCTCAAAGCAACACTTGTGCAGAAAATCGGTGCTTTCTCATCACTGGCAACTACCTTTTTCGTAAAAAATTCACGAAAGAATTCTGTCATGTGACCAATACATCAAAACTCTGACATAGCAAGTTTTTTTTAAAAAAAGTCATTAATCATGGTTTTTTAAAATGTCTCAATTGAACGATACAAGAAATTCTTTCTCCCCCTCCTCTTCTCTGTCAACTCCCCCCTAGTTTTTACCCCACCCGTTCTCCATCAATCTACTCATCCCCTTCTTGGTAAACTTACCTCCGTCTCTATTTCTAACCACTCTTTGTTCCCCTCCTTTTCTATGTCAACCAACCCCCCCCTCTTTTGCCCCCCCCCGTTCTCCATCAATCTGCCCCCCTCCTCTTAACTATTAACCTGCTCCCTCTATTTCTCTTCCCTTTCTACTTTCCTCCCCCTCAGTCTCTTTTTCTGTCTCCTCCCCTTCTCTCCCCCCCCCCCCCCGCAATCTCTCTCTCTCTCCTCCCTCCTTATCTGCCAGTTTGGTGTAGTGGTTAGATGCACAGACTCTAATCTGGAGAACCGGGTTTGATTCTCCACTTCTCCACATGCAGCCAGCTGGGTGACCTTGGGTCAGTCACAATTCTCCCAGAGCTGTTCTTAAGAGCAGTTCTCTCAGAGTTCTCTCAGCCCCACCTTCCTCACAGGCAGTGTTCCCTCTGAGTTTGTGTGAGCTAGCTCACTGTTTTTTAGCCTCCTGCTCACACATTTTTGTCTTCGCTCAGGAAAGATGGCTCCAGAGCAAACTAATTTATGCAGTAGCCAAAATCGCTTACTCACAATTTTAATGCCAGTGGTTCACAAAGTAGAATTTTTGCTCACAAGACTCCACAGCTTAGAGGGAGCATTGCTCACAGGGTGTCTGTTGAGAGGAAAGGAAGGGAAAGGAGACTGTAAGCGGCTCTGAGACCCCTTCAGGTAGTGAAGGAAGGGGTATAAATCCCACCACCCTGAAAAGTACTGGAGTCTGGAGGCCAGTGGAGTGGTTTTCAGCATAGTGGAGTTTATTAGAGGTCAGGAACAAGCCTGCCTGAGGTGGAGCGGGCAGTGCTCCAAGAAATCGGAGGCTGGATTAACATGCTAATTGTGAAAATTCTGTTGATTTTATTAATTTATTCATATTACAATGTTAATTTTTATTACAACAGACCAACTTGGGTCCTTGTTGCAACAGTGGGAGGCCCTGGAGTGACGGGGACAGCCACAGTCCCCCTTTCTTGGGCTGCAGGGTGCCCCCACCCCCTTTCTGTTTCCTTTTCACCTGCCCCACTTAAGCACTGGGCATGTGGGGGCTCAAGAAACTTGGCAACGAATTGCAGCAAAGTTCTAAAATTTAAATACTAATTCCCAAGGCACCCCCTTTGTGCGGATATCTAAATCCACACATCGAGGGCACTTGAGGGGCAGAGAGGTTTTTCTACACACTTGGGGGTGCAGAAAAATCCTAAAACTTAAAAAAGCTTTTGGGGGGGGGATATTTAAATCCCCAGGGTGGGGTTCCCCTCGCCAGCCGGATTCAGACCGGTGGATTCGGGGCCCTTTAAGCAGGGGAATCTTCGCCCCCCAGGGGGACTTGGCAACCCTAGTGGATAACTCAATGGAAGTGTCAACCCCGTGTGCTGCAGCAGTGAAAAAGGCAAACTCTGTGTTAGGGATTATTAGGAAAGGAATTGAGGATAATACATCTGATATTGTAATGCCCTTGCATAGATCTATGATGCAGCCTCATTTAGAATATTCTGCACAGTTCTGGTCATCGTATCGCCAAAAGGACATCACAGAGCTGGCGAAAGTACAGAAGAGGGCAACCAAGATGAGGAGGGGGTTGGAGCGTCTTCCCTATGAGTAAAGGCTGTAGAATCTGGGGCTTTTCAGTTTAGAAAAGAAATAACTAAGAAGGGACATGACAGAGGTTTAGAAAATTATGCATAGGGTGCAGGGACTTGACAGAGAGAATTTTTCCTTCCTCTCCCAAAATACTGGAACTTGAGGACATCCAATGAAACTTAAAGGCAACATGTTCGGGATAGACAAAAGGAAGTACTACTTTACACAGAGGATGTAGTGATGGCCACAGGAATAAACAGCTTTAAAAGGGAGTTAGATAGATTCATGGAGAAGTCTATGGCTACTAGCCAGGGTGGCTGAGGGGAACCTCCACATTCAGAGGCACCCAGCCTCTGAATCCCAGAGCCAGGAGGCAACATCAGGAAAAGGCCTCAGCCTCTCTGCCCTGTTGTTGGCCCTCCAGAGGAACTGATTGGCCACCGTGTGAGGCAGGATGCTGGACTAGATGGAATATTGGTCTGATCCAGCAGGGCTGTTTTCTTATCTGTTCAAAATAGCCCCCCCCCCCCCAAGTGCTTAAGGACCACTACCAAATACTGATGGATAGGCAATATGGGATTAATGTCATGAGATCTAATCTAGGAAAGCATGAAACCAAACAAGATAAACAAACTCAATTAGAAAAGGACAGAGATGCAGCTGAACTAATGCTCATCTGTAAAGGGTCGGATTAGCACTTAGAGTTAAGTGAGAACTGTCCAAGTCTTTGTTACACCATGGCAGGTGGGGAGATAATACCGAACTTCTTGATGAACCCGTATGTCACAGTTTTATGTTGGAATCTTTTTTTGAAGTTCTTTCATGGAGATTAGTGGGTTTTATATCATCATCGGAATGTACTGGAAGATTAAAACGTTCACTCATTGGTGTCTGGATATAGTGCAGGAAGTAGGGTAGCCAGGTGGAACCTGGAGAGCTCTCAGAATCAGAACCAATCTCCAGGAAGGGTTGCCAGCCTCCAGGTGGGGCCTGGGGATCTCCTGCTATTACAATTGATCTCCAGACAACAGAGACCAGTTCACCTGGAGAAAATGGCTGCTTTGTTGCTTGGGGTTCAGGCGCACAGTGGCGGCCTCCCCTCTCCCCTCTGGCAAGATTTAAAGGGCCCTGCACCTGATTGGTGGGTTTTTTAAATCTTGCAGGATGTTCGGAAGAGGGGCGGCCAAGGTTCTCGGGGACGGGGCTTGGAGCTGGGATGTCCCCAATGTGACATCATCACACTGGGGACACCCTGCCCCTTCCGGGAATGTCCCCCAAAGTCCCCCACCAGAGGCAAAGATGGACCTGGCAACTTGATCTTTAAACAGTTCGTGCGCTGCTTTACTGCATATCTACACTCTGCCAACAGTACCTTCTACCATCTAGGCCACCACAGGGTGGCCCATTTGAACTCCTGTGGTTCTCATGAGCCTCTCCTTTTCAGTGAAGGCCAATGGGATGTGGTGGTTCTCTGGGGGAAGGGGAGCCAACCTTGATGACGTAGCAGACCCTCTGGGCCCTGAGACCCCCTTCCCACCATAAGGCAACCCACTGAGATTTGGGGGTGGATCCTGGGGAGGGCAGGATCCTGGGGAGAAGAAGGACCTCAATGGGGGTATAATACCACAGAGTCCTCCCTCCAAAGCAGCCATTTTCTCCAGGGGGGCTGATCTCTGTCGTCTGGAGATCAGTTATAATTCCCGGAGCTCTCTGGGCCCCACCTGGAGGCTGGCAACCCTAACTACTGTAAGACAGAAACCCTGTTTCTGGTTGTGTTTCCCCAGCCCAATTTTAGAAAACACACAGCCCAATTCCTGTAGATAAGAAAATTCCAAGAACTTTATTCGTAAAGGAGGGGAGCACAGGTACAACAAGGTTTGGACCCTTGAATACCCATAAACTCTCCCTAAGGTTACAATGGGAGACATAGGATTTTATATTCAGTATGATGCTTGCAAATAAATCAAGGTTATTGGTTCCATCAAACATCAGCACTCTGACTTAACAGATCTCGGATTGGCGGAAAACCTTTTGGGCCAGGCTTTCCCAAGTAAGCTTTTTTCCTTTAGCTAAACAATAAGCGCTTCTTTCTCTTAGACTGTGAAATTCTAAAAGTATCTATATAGCTGATATGGTTTACAGGGAACCATTGTTCTTTGTTTAGTCAGAGACATGTGCAGTTATAGCTGGCCCGCCAAGGCCATAAGCCTTAGCAGAACAGTAGCCTGTCAGCATTTAGCTATTTCCCAGAATGCATTTAAGCAATGAACCAAAGTGAATGTCCTGAATATGTATTCATGATTGATTTCTGTTTCTGTGATTAGAATCATCAATGGCACTTAATATATGTATGTCCACCTATGCCAGAAAGAAGCTAAATGAGCGCACCAAGGTTAGTCAGGTCAAGTCAGTGGCAGAGTGTTTCATATACTGTGCATACAATACTACCACTAGGGCTGCCAAGTCCAACTTGGGAAATATCTGAGAACTTTGGGGGTGGAGCCAGGAGACTTTGGGGGTGGAGCCAGGAGAAAGGAAGTGACATCATTTTGTGATGTCACATCCTGTGATGTTCCTTCCACCTGCTGACACATGAACTCATGAAGTTTCCTAATACTGAATCAGGCCATTGGTCCATCAAGGTCAGTATTGACTACTCAGACTGGTAGTGGCTCTCCAGGGTCTCAGGCTGAGATCTTTAATGTCACCTATTACCTGATCCTTTTTTAGCTGAAGAGGCTGATACCTCCTGCATGTCAAGCAGATGCTCTATCACTGAGCAACAGCCCTACTGAATCCTTCCTCATCTCGGCAGAATATGAAGCCCTAAGTGCTACACAAGTGCTAAATATGATTTTCATATCATAAGAACAGGAGAGAAGCCACAGTGGATCCGGCCAACAGCCCATCCAGTACAACACTCTGTGTCACATAGTAGCCAAAAACACCAGGTGCCCTCAGGAGGTCCAGCAGCGGGGCCAGAACTCCAGAAGCCCTCCCACTGTTGCCCCCCAAGCACCAAGAATGCAGAGCATCACTGCCCCAGACAAAGTGTTCCATTTAGACCTTGTGGCTAATAATAGCCACTGATAGACCTCGGCTGGACGGGGACACAGACAGACAGACAGACAGACAGACAGACAGAAAAAAGAAAGAAAGAAAGAAAGAAAGAAAGAAAGAAAGAAAGAAAGAAAGAAAGAAAGAAAGAAAGAAAGAAAGAAAGAAAGAAAGGGGGAGGGGGAGAGAGAGAGAAGGAAAAGAGCTGGCAGACCCCAGCAGCTTACCCCAGTAGCTTACTCCAGCAGCAATTTTGCAAGGCACATGCAAAAGCACGCCCTTAGAATAGAATTAGAATATACTTTATTGTTGTACATAGTACAATGAAATTAAAAAGTGCCATCATTCAGTGACTCGCAACATATACACATGCGCACTCACACAGACATTCACAACTGCTTCTCCCTTTTACATAGCAACCAAACCACTGTTTCCTCCAGATTTCAGTCTCATGCAGCATTCAGGGCAATAATAGCTCTCGAGTAAAAACTGTTTTTTAGTCTATTTGTCCTTGTTTTGATTGTCCTATATCTTCTGCCCGAAGGCAGCAGTTCAAACAAGGAATATGCAGGATGTGATAAATCCTGTAGGATGTTCTTCACTTTTTTCAGACATCGAGAACTGTACAGTTCCTCCAAAAGTGGGAGAGGACAGCCAATTATCTTCTGGGCTGTGGTGATGACTCTCTGGAGTGCTTTCCTATCTGCAACCGTGCAACTAGCAAACCAGGCGCAGATACAGTATATTAAAATGCTCTCTATTGAGCAACGATAGAAAGACATCAGTATTTTCTCATTCAAGTTATTTTTCTTTAAAATTCTGAGAAAATAAAGCCTCTGCTGGGCCTTCTTCACCAGAGCAGTGGTGTTTGCCCTTCAGTAGAAAGAGCCTAGTCCCTCCTTAATCTCTGGGTGGGGCTCTCTTGCTCGCTCTGCCTGAACTCTTAAAAGGGAAATGTCTGCAGAGAGCCTGCAGTAAAAAGCCTCAACAGACATTTCCCCTTTAAGAGTTCAGGCTGCGTTCCTGCTGGCAGCCATTGCCTCCCCCGGTGGCCAGTTTTGAAAAAGCGGGGGTAAGCTTTAAAAATCGGTGTTTCCCCCGCCCTACTGGGGGACTTGGCAGCCCTAACTACCACCCAATTATTTATCAGCAGGTAAACAGAAACTTCCAGCTCGTCCAAGTCAGTACTGTTTTGTGGGTCAAGAGGTCTATTTTGAAACAAAGAAAAACAGCATTTACAGAAAATGCCACAAAATGCATCTTGAGGAGGGACTGGCATTTTCATTTCAGCGGAAAGCCAAAAGAATGCGGCCGCAGAGCTTGCACCAACTGCTGCCCCTCTTTAGGCTGGACCACACAGCCTCCTCTGGCGAGAGGGCCAAAGAAAAGGCTGGATGATTATCTCTAGTGATGCATTTAAGGATGCGGGCAAGGGAGAGGGGGGAATCTGTGGCTTCGAGTGGCCGCATTTCACATAAACTTCAGAAGGAACAAGAATCATCCCATGTTTACAATATCCAAATCCTCTGCAGGGGAAGAGATGTTTTCCTTCTTCAGCAGATGTGGGAAGCTATTAATAGGAACAGCCGAGGGATTCTTGGGACAGATGCTGGACAGATTATGTTGCTCCTTCTGGGGCGTGTTGAGCACTGGTTCCAGCCTCCACAGCCTCCCTGGAACTTGATCAGTTTGGCCTCCGTTGCGCTCTGCTCTTTCTTGCGGCCGGCTCCTGCGTGCATGTTCATGACCTCTTGACCCACAGGCAGCATCTCTGGAATCAGGCCATTTAAAAAAAATCTAGCTCAGTAGAGAAGAAAAGAAGAGATTGGATTCGCTACCCAAAGGAGTCTCAGAGCGGCTTACAAACTCCTTTCCCTTCCCCTCCCCTCCCCACAACAGACACCCTGTGAGGTAGGTGGGGCTGAGAGCGCTCTGACAGAAACTGCTATTTTCAAGGAGCTCTGACAGAACTATGGCTTGCCCAAGGTTGCACCAGCAGCTGCGAGTGGAGGAGTGGGGAATCAAACCTGGTTCTCCCAGATTAGAGTCCGTGCACTTAACCACAGCACCAAACTGGCTCTCTCCTCAGACTCGAATGAGCTTTTCCTGCTCCATGAAATTCTTCAAGGCAGAGGTCCCCAATCTTTCTGAGTCTGGGGGCACCTTTGGAATTCTGACACAGTGTGATGGGCGCAGCCACAAAATGGCTGCCGGTCCCCAAATGGCTACCACAGCTTACTGTCAGTCATACAGGGAAGTGACGTTTTCAAAAACCTGCACTGCCAGTCATATCTCCAATGGTTAATCAGGAGACTTGCTGGACAAAAGGCCCATCTGGCCTTTCTCACTTTCTAAAAACACTTGCCAAAGGCTTTGCTCAGTTTGCCATAAAGGCTGGGGGGAGGGGAATTCCTTAGGTGGGGATGTGTGAGTGTGGGGTATTAGAGGTGTAACTCTTCCAAAGAAGCCTTCCTCTCATTCCCAGAGGAATGTCCTTAAAACTTCTAGTGGCAGCTTGCTTAGTAGATAATGGGATCATACATTTCCCAGGTGAAAGGAGGGTAGAGACACTGGAGCTAGGCAGAGTGACTGTGACCAATGCTCCCTCTAAGCGGTGGAATCTTGTGAGCAGGGGTCATTTGGGGCCAGAGCTAGGCGGAGCTCCGCCAGCCCAGGAGTGGGCACTAGGGCAGCCACAAGCTGATTCTCTGATCTGATTCGGCCCGCTGCCGAATTGCCACCGAAATAGTGGGAGATCTCCAGCCACGCCCTGGAGGCCGGTAACCCTATCTGCCCCAGAATTAAAGCTAAAAAGAGAATGTATATTGTGGAAAGCAAAGCCAAATGTGTCTGTCCCCATCTTCCTCAATTTGAGCTCATTCATGCTTCACTCTCACAATAAACTAAAATGCGATGTTGATTCCGTGACACTTCATCGGGCACAGTCTTGAGAACTACGCAGGAGTCAAGTTTTGAGACTTTTGAAACTGAGAGCCTCGAAAGCACAATATGGCTCCGAACTAATCCAGGGCTTTTTGCTTCCAATTCCATTTGGGTTTGGCATCATCGGAGTGAGGCAGAGAAACAGATAAGGCAGCAGACAAAATGAGATTATATTAGCTAAACCTCAGATTAATTTGCAAAACACACCCGGTAGAGCGGGCACAATTGCTGTTCCGTCGAAAGGCAGAGATAGATACAGCTATGAAAGATGAGCGCTGACTTTTTATTTCAGTGCTGCCGCAGCTGGGGATGGCTACGCTTGGAAAGGGCGCCTGCTTCAGACCTGGGCCATGATTAACTTCAGCATCATTAAGTTATGGGATTTGCTGATGTGTGAGATGGTGGTGCTCATGACAAAGATGGCCGGTGAAAGGATGAGTCACATAAGGAGAGGTCGCTTGAGAGCTTTAAGCCATGGAATCCAGTGGAACCTCCATGTTTAGAAGCAGTCTACTTCTGAAAAGAGGCGACTAAGGGGGGGACATGAAAGAGGTTTATAAAATTATGCATGGGGTGGAGAGACTCGACAAAGAGAGATTTTTCTCCCCCTCCCAAAATACTGGAACTCAAGGGCATCCAATGAAACTGATGGGCAGACAAAAAACAACAACAACACTTTACGCAGAGGATGTTGTGATGGCCACAGGAATAAGCAGCTTTAAAAGAGGGTTAGATAGATTCATGGAGGATAAGTCTATCAATGGCTACTAGTCAGGGTGCTTGAAGGGAACCTCCACATTCAGAGGCACTAAGCCTCTGAATCCCAGAGCCAGGAGGCAACACCAGGGGAAGGCCTCGGCCTCTCTGCCCTACTGTTGGCCCTCCAGAGGAACTGGCTGGCCACTGTGTGAGACAGGATGCTGGACTAGATGGACCCTCCCTGGTCTGATCCAGCAGGGCTCTTCTGATGTTGTTATGATGGGAAGGCCTCGGCCTCTATTTCCTGTTGTTGGCCCTCCAGAGGAACTGGTTGGCCACTGTGTGAGACAGGATGCTGGACTAGATGGACCACTGGTCTGATCCAGCAGAGGGGAAGGTCTCGGCCTCTGTGCCCTGTTGCTGGCTGTTAAATTAATAAAAATACTTGGCTTAGGCAATAGGTAAAGAACATTGTTTCCTCCTCATGAGTTTCCAGAGGAATCTGGCTGATTCCTCTTAGAAACACCTGGACCTTGGGGTTGGTCTGGAAAAGCAGTTCTTATATTCTTCCTTTGTCCCTTCTGTTCCCAAGATGTTGGGAATGCCCCCCTCCCTGACTCCTGCCTTTAACAGCTGTCTGACCGACAATATCCAGCAACTGAAGCTTAACCTAGCAAGAGGTCAGAGATGGGAATTTTAAAGAGCTCCATACACAACGTCATCTTGCATTTCTTCCAGCTAGGGTTGTCAGCTCTGGACTGTGAAATTCCTGAAGATTTGGGGGGGGGGGGATCCTGAGCAGGGTGGCGTTTGGAGAGGGGAGGGACCTCAGCAGGGTATAATGCCATAAAGCACCTCCTCCAAACCAGCCCTTTTCTCCATGGGAACGGATCTCTTTTACCTGGACACCGTTGGTAATTCTAGTGGTAATTCCAGGAGATCTCCAGCCACTACCAGGAGACTGGCAACCCCACTTACAGCTCTGGAAGGCAGAGGCCCCTTTTGATATTCCCATAGTACAGCTGGTGGACTGAGTCTAAGAGAAGAAGAAGAGAAGAAGAGATTGTATTTATACCCCGCCCTCCACTCCCCAAGGGAGTCTCAGAGCAGCTTACAAACTCCTCTCCCTTCCCCTCCCCACAACAGACACCCTGTGAGGTAGGTGGGGCTGAGAGAGCTCTTTCCAGAGCTGTCCTTGAGAGAACAGCTATGCCAGAACTATGGCTTGCCCAAGGTCATTCAGCAGCTGCCAGCAGAGGAGTGGGGAATCAAACCCGGTTCTCCCAGATTAGAGTTCACGCACTAAACCACTACACCAAAAGAAAGAGAGTGAGTTGCCAAAGCCCAGATACTGAGCTAGTGGCAGATGCAAGACTCAGACTGGGAGACTCCCTGACCTCAGCTCTTAGGTCCAATCTGCATTGGTCTTTCGCACCGTTGTGCCAACGATCTCATGTCGTCTCACAAATTTCTGCCTGCATCTCATGCCGCATCCACTCTCCTATTGTTTCACATCAGCATCAGCTGTCTGCATCATTTTATTGCCATCTAGTGGTAACTCTAAGGTCACTACGGTGTCTCATCGCCTTATCTGGATTTGGTTTTAAGGTGCTTCAGTTGCTCCTCCCCACCCTCGAGAGGCGCTGTGAGCAAAAAGCAGACAACGGGAGCTGAGTTTTCTCTTCCCCCCCCCCCCAATCTTTTCTAAGGAGATATGCAAATTGTCACAAAGGAATCAAGTTAGCTGAAAATCCAATTGTCTGCATTTAAAAGCAGCCAGGGAACTTTTTCTGCAATTATATCGGGGGGAGGGGTTTGGAAGCATGCCCACCCCTGAATCATTCGTTATTTCCTGGGGCAGTCTCCAGCACACCCTGCCTGACAACCGCCAGGTGTTGATTATTTTTTACCCAGCTTGTTCCATCTTTCCTGCCCCTCCTCTGCCTTCCCCTCCACCAGGTCACTCCCCTTTACTTTCTG
Organism: Lepidodactylus listeri; assembly: GCA_029233225.1. Classification (NCBI taxonomy): domain Eukaryota; kingdom Metazoa; phylum Chordata; class Lepidosauria; order Squamata; family Gekkonidae; genus Lepidodactylus; species Lepidodactylus listeri. The sequence continues at coordinate 71,233,304 of JARCFY010000014.1, read as the reverse complement.
TGGGGCGTCCCAGGCACTATTTCCTCCCCGCAGTGCAGTGCCCCAGGAGGCCACTCCTCCCCCCTCTCTCGCGTGCTCTCCCTAAACAACTTGCGTCCTGGTGCAGACAGAGGAGAGCCAAATGAGCCAAATGGGAAGCCGGCACCGCAGCAGCACTGAGCCAAATGGGAAGCCGGCACCGCAGCAGCACGGAACAGCTTTACCTAGTAAATTCAGACTGGGCCACAATCTCTACACTATGCCCAAAGGTCTTTTGGCTTCTCTTGAAGGCACAGGAGTCATGCCTGGGGCAGGAGATGAGCAGACCGGGATCAAGGGGTGCTGGCCACCTTCTCTGTCGTTCTGTGTCCAATCAGACATCCGCAGCCGACTCCTTCCCAGGCTTTTATTGCCCTGTTGGGGTCAGCTTCCCCAGTTTAATTTCTGCCTGTCCTGCAGCTTTTAAAGGCACCAGAGCTGCCCTTGGGAAACTAGCACGGTTCTTGTTCAGCTGTTGAAGAATATCTAATAAAGAAAAGAGAAGGATGATGCGTGGATCAGGAAGTGATGTCAGCCCAGCACTCTAGGATTTGCTCCAGTCCAGTGCCAGAAGTAACCAGAAATAAGAATGGTTCTATTGCGCATCTTAACTTTGTGCAGAACCCCACTCCTGGTCAATTTTTCCATATAGAGGCAAGTTCTAAGGTTCCCAAACTCCCAGTTCGAGCAGGGGGGTCCCCTGATTTTCGGGGCTTTTGCCCACTGCTGGCCAGCTGGCTGGCCAGGTAAGCCCCACCCCCAAACTGGCAGTCTTTAAGCTGGCCTTTGCTTGCCCTCTGTTTTATCTTACATAGGACTTTTCTTCTTCTCTTGGCGCTGTAGCAAGTGAACCTTTTTGGAAGTGAATCTGTTTGCAATGAGTTATATGTCCCTACATGACTATGTGGTGTAAGATGTGCTTTTGTTTTTGTAAGCAAAATTTCTTTCTCTTGTTACCACTGGAGTCAGATCATCTTTGTAATTTGTTTGAACAGCATTTTTCTCTTAACCAGGAAATGTGGAGGATCGGGGATACTGCACAAAGCTTCTGTTCTTTCAAGGAAATTGATTTTTTTTTTACATTGAACCCAATAGTTCAAAGGATCAGGGCTTGTTTTACGGTTCTGCTTCTCGGGGGGGGGGGGATGTCACCTTGTCGTACCCCTCCCATCTCAAACACAGAGAGTTCCTTTATCATTAGAGGTTCAACCAATAAGTTTCCTTCGAGTTCCGTTGCTGCTTTGAAGCAGCGGCCGTCAAGCCTCCTGTAAATCAATGAAATAGCGAAACAGGTGCCTAAGCTCACACTGACCAACCTGCGCAGTGACCTAGCAATGATATTCGTGCTTGAGTCTGATTGCTGCATCAGATGCTATTGTTAGTCTGAAAGCAAAAGAGGATTTAAAAAAAAAATCTCCCTCCAACCCCAATTTTTTTCTCTTTCTTCAAAGTGGCTCTTTACAAATCACTCAAGCGCCCTTTCAATAGGTTGTTGCTATTCCAGGAATAGATGCTGCACCATCAAACTACAGGCCGACTGAACTCATCTTTCCCAGTGCGATCAAAGTGAGGCGGGGGGGGGGGGGATATACGGAAACATCCCAGCGTTTCTTTAAAAAAAAAAATTGGAGGCAAAACTAATTTGCGTCAGGAGCAGCACCACGAAACGAGAGCGGCAAAGATGAAAAGAGCTTGCAGTCGGAATCGGAGATCTCTGAGCCTCCTTATGCGTCGAGAGAGTGTTCTGAGTGCAAAATATTGTATAATCCTCGTGATTTGCAAGCTTGGAATAATAGCCCTAATCAGAGTTGAGAATCTGAAGCCGTGCCGTTCACCATTCTGTCAACAAAGAAATCTCACACAGTCGGTTCTGGCTGGTTTCGTTGATCCCTGTTTCATCCCTCTTTTCCTCCAAGGAGGCCAGCAGGACATCGTACGCAACTAAAGCCCTCCTTCATTTCCTGTCTTTAATTAATTCATTTGTACCCAGCCTTTCTCCCCCAGCGAGGACCCAAAGCAGCTTGCATTGTTCTCCTCCATTTTATCCTCACAACAACACTGTGAGGTAGGCTAGGCTGAGTGTGTATCTGACTGGCCCAAGGTCACCAAGTGAGCTTCCACGGCAGAGTGGGGATTTGAACCCGTATATACCAGATACTAGTCCAACACTCTCAACCACTACACCACACCGGCCCTCCCACACCACACTGGAAGGTGTTTTATTTGCTCAACAGCCTTACAAGGAAGGCTAGGTCAAAAGACAGTGCAGCTGAGGGTTGTCAGCTCTGGGTTGGGAAATGCCTGGATATTTTGTGGGTGGAGCTTGGGGAGGGTGGGGTTTGGATACCGTATAAGCAGGGCTCATTTCGTAGCAGGAGCTCCTTTGCATATTAGGCCACACGCCCCTGATGTAGCCAATCCTCCAAGAGCTTACAGTAGCCCCTGTAAGAAGAGCTCTGTAAGCTCTTGGAGGATTGGCTACATTAGGGGTGTGTGGCCTAATATGCAAAGGAGCTCCTGCTACGAAATGAGCCCTGCATATAAGGCCATGAAGTCCACCTTCCAAAGCAGCTATTTCCTCCAGGGGAACTGATCTCTGTGGCCTGGAAATCAGCTGTAATCCTAGGAGTTCTCCAGCTAGGGCTGCCGTCCTCCAGGTGGGGCCTGGGGATCTCCCGCTTTTACAACTGATCCCCAGCTGACAGAGATCAGCTCCCCTGGAGAAAATGGCTGCTTAGAAGGGTGGACTCTATGGCACTGTGCCACGCTGAGGCCCCTCCCTCCCCAAACCCCACCTTCTCCTGGCTCCACCCCCAAAGTCCCCAGGTATTTTCCAACCTGGACTTGGCAACCCTATCTCCAGCCATCAAATGGAGGTTAAACGAATGATAAACTGTGTACTGGGAATGCAAACAACAAATACAAAACCACTCCAATCATTACAAAAGACAGATAGCCAATACACTATATCAGAGTACTGTTCGGTTAGGCACGTGTGAAATGCACAAAAATAAGACTTAATTGAAGTCCATAGCAACAAGGAATTCAGGGGTGAAATACTCTCAATAGCCACAACTTCATGGGCAGGTGCCAAAGGACTGTATCTACGCGTTGACCGGTTCCATGGTCGCGTTTCGCCATGAAGGCTGTATCAAAAGATGAAGAACCTGAAACTGCAGAGACCATACCAACAAAAAAATTCATAGTATTTATGTAAGCAACGCCATATCCTGATAAAATAATAACAAACTGGAATCCTTAAAGATTGCTGGTTTCTGTTCCTGGCGGCCTCAGTGTTCAAGGACTCGGCAGCACATAGGAAGACTGCTAATTTTCTGTCCCTGACCGTTTCTTGTCTGCTCTGATCCAACTGATCACACTGTACCTTGCACCTCTGCATCCTGAGTCCCTTTCTTGGCAACAGCCCTCCTAGGGTTGCCAAGTCCGAGTTGGAAAATACCTGGGGACTTTGGGGGTGGAGCCAGGAGAGGGTGGGGTTTGGGGAGGGGAGGGGCCTCAGCATGGTACAATGCCATAGAGTCCACCCTTCAAAGCAGCCATTTTCTCCAGGGGAGCTGATCTCTGTCAGCTGGGGATCAGTTGTAAAAGCAGGAGATCCCCAGGCCCCACCTGGAGGCTGGCAACCCTAACCCCTCCCCACCTTCAGACTGGGACAGAAGGACTCAGGGAGCGCCATTCCAACTTCTATCTGATGTACGGACCTTCTACACTCTCCTTTAATCCATGTTCACGGGGGTGTCCTCCAAGCAATTATGCACTAAAATCACATTCAACCTTCTTTTTAATCCAGATTTCTTCCCCCCCCCCCCCCATTCTGCACTAAAATCGAGTTTAGCCTTCTTTCTATTTTAGGTTTCTCCCCCTTCTGCATTACATTACTTCCCTTCAGTGGTCAGCCCAGTTTCAGCCTGCTGTTGCCCTGGGTTATTTGGATGCTGTTTTGCCCTGGACTTAAAAGCTCATATCCTGAAGAACTTGTAGGTCTCTAAGGTGGTACTGGACTTGAATCTTGTTCTGCTGCAAACCCCCATGCCCTCCTAGGAAACTAACTTCTACCGGGAAGCGATCCTCCTGGTCAGTTAAAGGGCCTGTCCTTCCCTACTGTATTCAGTGGGACTTTGGGTGTTCGTCTGCTTTGGTTCCAAGGGAAAGCCAAAGTACTGTCCTCTCTTTCCCTCCCTCCCTCTCCCTCCCTCTGTGCCTGCTGATTAATCAACAGAGCCATTCATGTATGGGCATGGCAAAAGACCCCCTTCAAACAGTGGAGTGGGCTCTCTACCAGGCGGTGGCTGGAGAGTGCTCAACTCCTCGAGAGGCCAGCGAGAGCCCATTTCGGCAGGGGGATGGGCCGCCACACATCTCTCGCCCTGCAGGTGGCCAGAGAAGCAGAAGCAGCACTTGGCCCCAAGACACAGACTGATTGTATGGCATTTTATCAAGCAGGATGCGGCGGAGTGAAGCATCCCAGCCTTTGGAATACAGTGGAGGGCTTGCAAAAGCCAAAGGGAGCCAGCGCAGGACTGGAGAGGCGGGGGGTGGGGGTGGGAATGGGGTCCACTTTAATGGGATTGGGGCATGATTGAGGTTTATAAGATCCTGCAGGGGAAAGAGTAGGTAGAGGAAGAGGCACTTTTCTCCCTTTCTCACAAGACAAGAACTCCTTGTGGGTGCCCCATGAAACTGCTGAGCAGTCGGGTTAGAACGGATAAAAGGAAGTCCTTTTTCACTGCCATAGGAGCTCTGTAAGTTCTTGGAGGATTGGCTGCATTAGGGGTGTGTCGCCTAATATGCAAGGAGTTCCTGCTAGAAAAAGAGCCCTGCTCGTGGTACAGACTCTCTTCGGGTGCGGTCACACGGGACTTTACCACGGGAATTAGTGCTGTTTCCTCTCGCTTTCTAATCAGCTAATCAGCTGTTCACACAGAAGCGGGCTCACTCGCGCAACCCTTCCGCTTTTCTCCCGTATTTACCGACCCCTGGAAAAACAAGTATTTTCTGGGTATTCCCACCTCGATCCTGCGATTCCCCTATGTGAATGTCCAATAGGCACAATCGCAATTTTTTCCCTCCCCCGGCTGGCTTTATGCGCATGTGCACACAAGCGTTTAAGATTTTATACGCCCATACACGCAAGAGTAATCCCGCGAACAAAGGATCTTTTCAAATAAAATGGGTGATTTGCCCATGCGCAAAAGCACATGCACAAAGGGGTTTTTTTTAAAGGGCGCCGCCCCAAAGAGCGGCGAGGCTGTCTGAACAGTGGGGAGCGTGATTGTGGTGATTTGAGAGAGGCCGTGTGAATTTTACTCCCGAAACAAACCGTTGCGGAGAAAACAAAACCGGGAGAGAAACCGCTACAAACAGGCTAGTGTGACCGCACTCTTAGAGAAAGCCATTCCGTCTTCCCCTGGATCTTAGAAACAAATGCTCCCTCCCTGCATCAGGAGCAGCTCCTTTCAGAAGAAAGTCCTTGACAGCCTGGCAGGGTTGCTTGAAACAAACGCTGGGCGTTCCTTGACAGACAAGGTATTCTGCTTGCAGCAGTTCTCCTAGAGCTCTCCTGCCCCTGTAGTACAACCAAAGGTCTGATTCAATAAAAGGCAGCGTCATGTGGTCATGTGATGGGAAGATGCATTCATGGGGGGGGGGCGTGGCTCAGCAGAAGAGCATCTGCTTGGCACGCAGAAGGTCCCAGGTTCAATCCCTGGCAGCATCTCCAGTTGAAAGGACCAGGCAGGAGGTGATGTGCAAGACCTCTACCTGAGACCCCTGAATAACTCATATTGCATTTTGGCCTAGCCAGCTGCCAGACTTGGGGCCTCGCTTTCAGTGGCTCAGAAGGCCTCTTAAGGACCGTTCTGCCATTCTTTCCACGACACAGCCCAAAGCAGCCTCGGGCGGGCTTGAAATAAAAGAGCATATGGGAGAGGGCTGCTGAATAGTTTCTCCTCCTGTCCATTTTCAGCTACAAAATCGCCCTCCCCCCACCCCGTGTTTTTTCACTTGAAGAAGGGGTGGTTGTAGCTCTTCCCTCTTACAAGTAAAAGAGCAACTCATAATTACAAGGTGACAGCGGTGGAAAGGGAAAGGACTAGACTGCTCATGTTTGAACCCTCCCTCTAGGGTTGCCATCCTCCAGGCGGGGCCTAGAGATCTTCCAGAATTGCAACTGATCTCCAGACACCGGTTCCCCTAAAGCAAATGGCTGCTCTGGAGGGTAGAGTCCACAGCATTATGCCTAGGGTTGCCAGTTCCAAGCTGGAGGAAGGCAGGGTTTGGGGAGGGGAGGGACTTATGGGGTATAATGCCATAGAGTCCACTTTCCAAAGTGGCTGTTTTCCCTAGGCAAAAAGATCTCCATCATGTGGGGATCAGTTGTAATTCCAGGAGATCTCCAGATACCACCTGGAGGTTGGCAACTCTAATTATACCTAGGCTTGCCAGGTTCCCCCTGGGCCACCAGGAAAGGGTGGGAGAGTTGGGTTGCCAGCTCTGGGTTGGAAAACTCCTGGGGATGGCAGGGACCTCAGCGGGGGATGGAGCCTGGGGAGGAGGGGGACCTCAGCGGGGTGAAATGCCACAGAGTCCACCCTCCAAAGCAGCCATTTTCTCCACGGGAACTGATCTCTGCCGTCTGGAGAGGAGCTGTAATTCCGGAGAATCCCCAGGTCCCACTGGGAGCCTGGCATACCTACTTGTTACCCAAAAGGTGAGGGCCTCCAAATTAATTGGAGGGATTAGCGTATTGGAGACTAACCAGAGGGGGGTATCTAGGGGGATCTCCACCAGTGTTTTATGGGGACAGTTCCCTGAGAACTCTCAGCTAAACAGACAGCAGCAGTACAGAACGGTGCTTTATTATACAAAGAATAAAGAGCAGGCATGCATACAAAGCACACAGGGGAAACACACACCCTAACAGGCGTGTAGCCAAGATTTTTTAAACTGGGGGGGGGGGGGGGGCTGGCATCCATGCTGGCATTGACAGTGCATGTCTTAGAAGCACACATAACTGTGCAAAGGGCGTTGCAGCAGCTCAGCAGCCCACGGCCAGTCTTGGGCAAAGTACGCCCGCACGCCGGTGGCAGAGAGAAGGTCGAAGGGGGCCAGCAGGCTGCAGAAGCCGAGCAAGAAGGAGAGGCAGAGGTGACCGGGTGGGTGGCTGGTTTGGCCGGGAGGGAAGGAGAGGGCAGGAGCGAAGGTGACACAGGGAGGCAACCGGAGCAGGTTGGAACCAAGAGCACATTCGCTGTCTGGCCACTGCGGGGAAAGAGGCCTGCCCTGCTGGCAGAGGGGGAGTGGAAGGTGGGGAGCTGAAGAAGTCCACAGCCACCGGAGGCTGGGAATTCTGAGGAGGAATGCAGAACGCCCGCCTGCTTGTCCGGAGTGCGGGGCAAAGCAAGCCAAACAGGGCCTCCTCCCCACTTCTCCCTCAAAGCACTTAAAAAGACCCTTGGAGATGCGGGGCCCACGCGCCTGCAGTCCAAGCCATGAATTTGCGGCTTAGGGTGCAGGCACTTGCGGCCTACCCCCCTTCTCCCCCAAAGTTGGGGGGCCAAGGGAGGAAGTGGGGGGGCGGACCCCAGGAGGCCCCACTGTAGCTATAGACCTGCACACTAATGAAGAGGAAAATTAAAAGGGAGTGGTGGGGAAAGTGATTCGGAAGGGCGATAGTTACCGGGTCCTGGAGGTCAAGATCCATGGAAGATTGGAGGGAAACAGGCAGCATTTCCCAATAGATGGAAGGAACCCACAGTGCGGGGGCGCAACGGTCAGCACTGAGAACATCTACGCACAGCACTGGGCAGAACGTGCCATTTCATAGTTAAATTGCAGCCCAAGGAAAGGCTGATGTGTGTGCCCCCCACCAAAGAATACCATGAGGCTTGACAGCTTTCCCATGGATGGACAAAGACCCAAGGAAACTCATCACAGTTTGCCTGAGGGCTGCTAATGGTGTTTGAGGAGTTTGTCCGGTGTAAACGGAAAGCACTGACGTTCTCCTGTTGAGATTGCTAAAGGTAAGCTAAGGGTGCGTTTCTCTGCTGACTCCTGAATATGGAATGGGAGAGGCTACCGAGTCAGATGGACAGCCAATTTATTAGGGGAAGTCAGCCGGGGAAGTGTGACCAGGTATGATGACGTCACGCCAGGAAAGGGAACTGTTTCCTGAGAAGCCCATTGATGAGATTAAGTATCTCTTTTGAGTGGGGAGGGAAGCTATTAGCAAGTCTGTGACCCTGAGTCACCTTCCCAAAAGAAGTTTCCCAGGCTTGTCTCCGACCAGCGTCCATTTTGTTTGTTTCAGCTCCATCTCGATTCCATTTCTAGGCCAGACTGCACAGTACACGAATGATTCTGGGGGTGATATTAAAAGAGGGGTGTCTTGCTGTATGACTCCCCTTCCGTAGGAGGAATCTGGCTGCTAACATACGGAGGTTCCTCCCTTCCTCAAACCCCACCCTCCCCTGGCTCCATGCCTCAAATCTCCAGGAATTTTCCAGTCTGGAGTTGGCAACACTAGAATGATAGACTTCTGGCCATGGTGTCCGAAGCCCTTGCTTTCTTGGCCTACTGACTGCCATTTCTCACACCTCCCTTCCAGCAGGGAGCTGAAACGTCACACTCCCAGCCTCACCTCCTCAGAAACTCCTGGAAGCTGGCAGTTCTCTCATTTTATGCAGCTTCACAAAGGCAGCTCTGAGATGTTCGCAAGAAAAAACCTAGTGATGTTCTTTTTATTAGGACAGCACATGGCTTGCTGAGGCAAGCTCTCCATTAATCAATTAGCCAACGAAGCTGTGGCAATCGTTCCAAACGCGCTTTTCAAAAGCTGCGATCTGGCTTTGCCACTCATTAGGCGAGCAAAGATTTATACGCTGGGTTGTTAATATGTTGCATGTGTAATTATATCGCGCCCTGGTCAGCTAATAGCTCCCAAAGTTACAGGAAACTGATTGAAATAACCTTTTTATTCTCAAAAAAACCAGGGCTGAAATTAGCAATTAATTGATTTCTGTAACAGATTGTTCTCTATTAGTCTGCTCTTCTATTAAAAAAAGAAAAAGAAACTACGTTCGGGACCTGGCCTGTGTTTTACATTACAGGTCTTGGCATACAACAGGACTTGGCATTTTGTGCGGGTTTCGGCAGACGATGACCCGGCACCCCAAAAGGAGGCATTCAGCTCCAGAGCAGCCCCTTGAAAGGACCCCCTTCCTGACCACTCATCACTGGGAAACAGGCACTCTGACCTTGCAGGGTCTTGGAGATGTCATCTGGATTGAGTCTGGGCTAGTGATGCCAACTTCAGGTTGGGAAATTCCTGGAGATTTGGGGGGTGGAGCCTGAGGAAGGCAGAGGCTGAGGAGAGGCGGGACCTCAACAGAGAGGTGATGCCATATAGTCCCCCTTCCAAAGCAGCTTATGTCTCTGTTGTCTGGAGATCATTTTTAATTCTGGAAGGTCTCCAGGCCCCATCTTGAAGTTGGCAACGCTCATCAGAGCACCTCTTCACAACTGAGACCCATCACTGATTTCCCAAGGTGGAGAAATCTGGGGAGGGGTTCCTCTCACAATGGACAAAGAAAGAACTGCCCCATCTTGGACTCTGCCACCCAGGGGCTACCACCTGGTGGTTGGAGAGTCCTCAGAAGTTGTTGTGCAATGGTCTGATTCAATATAAGGCAACTCAGTATGCTCCAGGGAGGGGCCGTGACTCAGCTGTAGAACATCTGCTTGACATGCCAAAGGTCCCAGGTTCAGTCCCCCGGCATCTCTTGTTAAAAGAACCAGGAGGTAGGTGATGTGAAAGGCCTTGACCTGAGACCCTGGAGGGCTGCTGTCAGTCTGAATAGACAACACTGATGAACCGAGGGTCTGGTTCCTGTATTCACAGTGCTGTCTTTTTATAAGGTTCTCTTTGAACCGAGAACAAATCAGTGCCTCCCCGACTTCACATCAAGGACTTCACCCCCAGGTCGTTCCAAATCCACACCTCACAGTTCTAGGGGTGGTCGAGGTGGCATGCAAAGACAGACGGAATGCACAAGACCAAGCCCCCCTTCAGCACCCCTCACAGTTGCTTTTTAAGTGAGCCCCACAGCTGCAGGGAAACCGTGGTGGATCCATTCGCCTCCCTGGGAGTCTACCGATCATCCCTAGCCAAGTGTCTTGTTTCATCCTCTCCATAGCTGCCCAGCAGGTACTTGAGCAAGCTCTCTTTGTACGCAGTTGCTAAGTATAGAGAGAAACCCCCTCCAACAGCATTGAGCGTGGGATAATGCAACACCTGCTAAAGCTATATCCACCGATCCTCGTTTTCCTGGGGAGAAAAATCCACATGCACAGATCAGATGTCTTATTAATGCTGAGCTATTGGTATTAATTCAGCAGGGAATTGTCTGATCAAAATCTAGACAACCAAAAGTACACCGTCTTTTTTGGGGGTAGGGTGGGGTGGGAGAGATTTGGTTAATGTAGCAGAGTTCTGCCCAGTCATGGAAGCATGATCCTGAGTGCAGTCAGTAAATCTCCCAAGACGGATATTGCCAAAAAGGTCAGCTTAGGGTGTGTTCAGATGGGCAGCTAACCCTGCTATTAGCCCAGCTGTAATTTGATCTAGATCTTTTTGATCCAGCATTTGCACAACCAGACAGCTCCCCCCGTGCATTGCTTTACCACATGTGACTCCACAGTGGATTGCCTAGATGGCATCCACCGTAAAGAACCATGCGGTTGGCTTAAAAAAAAATCCTGTTTGTGCATGCGCATATGCGCCTCACCATCTACTTGTTTTTCCGCGCATGCGCGGACTAAAATGGTAAAAGCACCACCCGCTTTCTCTAAAATGGTAAAAGCACCTTCCTCTAGGTACCATTTCAGTTAATAAAGTTGATAAAGTTCACGGGACTGTCAGAAACATACAATTGTTTGGATTGTTTGAGCGGAGCTCTGTGGACGTTGCATGTCTAAGTGGTAATGCGCGATCGCTAAGACTTTTTTTAAATGGTGGCTGTTCGGGATGGTCTGGAGACCATCCCTATGGGCTGATTGCATGCTGGTGGAACAACTAGATGAGGGAAAGTCCGCCATTGGCCCGTTGGCCAGCTTAGGGTCGGACTTTCACCACTCTCTCTTAAGTACAGATCCCCAACGGGGATCGACGGGCTACTCACAGAAACGGCACAATTCCCAGATGTTGTGATCTGGGCGTGCACTTTAAATCCACCAGGCACTCGTGCCTGGCGTGGCTCAAAAGGGTCATGTGTGTTAGGACTCTTGTCCAATAATCAGAAAAATCAGAGTAATGAATCTTGCTTTTCTGGAAAGAAGAGATTGCTTCTTTTAGTTTAAAAGAAGTTTATTACTAAAGGGAAAAGGTAAACGGGATTAGCTACAAATAAACAAAACATGCTTTCCAAGGAGCTGCATTGTGCTCCGTCTTCACACTAAGACATACTGATAGAGAGTGAGAGATTGTAATGGAGGATCTCTCCGTCTTCTTGACCCCTGAAAGGAAACACCTGATATCATTGACCAATTAGCAAGACAGTACACCTTCAGTTTTCCCGGGTTTACAGATAATTGGCCAGCTGCCAGGTATCACTTCCAGGCTAACATAGGTAAACAAACAAGTTGCATAGTTAACCCTATAATGACTGAATTTCTCAGGCCTTGCATTACATGCTCATTTCTCCAACAATGTGAACGTGACCTTACATTTATTCAAGTAGATCCAGCTCACATTGTGCAGGAACTCTGAAAATGCCCACGTATTATATTTATGCCATGCAAATCTGGCCCAGGCGAGGAGAATCTTCGTCAGTGTGGTTGGGCTCAGTCCATCTTCTGTTCTCCATTAGGGTTCCCAGTCTCCAGGTGGAAGCTGGAGACTACTGTAACACTCTCTACATGGGGCTGCCCTTGTCGCAAATTCGGAAGCTGCAGCTAGTGCAGAATGCTGTAGCCAGGCTCCTGACGGGCCTCCCTAGGTGGGGGCACATCCAGCCTGTGCTGAAGGCACTGCACTGGCTGCCAATAGCATACCGAATTCACTTCAAGGTACTGGTACTCACCTTTAAAGCCCTATATGGCCAGGGTCTGACATGCCTGAGGGACAGCCTTTCCCCATAGACATCCCAGAGAGTACTGCGGTTGGGTTCTCAGAACCGACTGACCCTCCTGGGCCCCAAGGATGCCAGGCTTGCTACTACAGGGCCAGGGCCTTCTCAGTGGTGGCTCCATATTGGTGGAATGAGCTCCTAGGAGAGATCAGGGCCCTGTGGGATCTTTTACAGTTCCGCAGGGCCTGCAAGACGGGGCTCTTCTGCCAGGCTTTCAACTAGGAGCCACCCTCACTACTACCACCAACAAGCCCGGCCCTCAGTTTTAACATCTGGCCTTCACCACTGTGTGATTCAGGAAAACCACTGAGTCGGTAAATTGTTTGCGAGTCTTTTCAGCTTGCCATCTTAAGTAACTAATGCATTATTACTAGCCCTTTATGATTGTATGATTTTATTGTCCCTGAATTGTTTTAAATGATTTTATGTGATTTTAATGGTCATTTATGTACCAATTATGTAAGCTGCTCTGAGTCTTCTTGCAGGGAGGGCGGGGTATAAATTAATTAAATAAATAAATTTCCCAGAATTACAACTGGTCTCCAGGTAAAAGAGCTCAGTTCCCCAGGAGAAGATGGCTACCTTGGAAGGTGGACTGTAGGACTTTATACCCCATGGAGGTCTCTCCCCTCCCCAAACTCCACCCACCCCAGGCTCCACCCCCAAAATCTCCAGGAATTTCACAACCTGGACGTGGCAGCCCTAATTCTCCTCCATGTTGTAGGAGGCTCAGTTCTGGAACCTGACATTTCCTTGCGAACCGCCCTCTGGTCTCCGCTTTCAGAATTCTAGCAGGATGTTTATTGTGTAAAAATCTATTTAGTGACTGGCAACTCAAGACTCAGGCCTATAGCAAATGTTGATCACAGATCACATACCTTTTTTCCTGATAAAACTAATTAATGAAGAAGAAGAAGAGAAGAAGGATTGGATTTATACCCCGCCCTTCTCTCACTTGGAGTCTCAGAGCGGCTTACAAACTCCTTTCCCTTCCCCTCCCCACAACAGACACCCTGTGAGGTAGATGGGGCTGAGAGAGCTCTTTCCCAAGCTGTCCTTGAGAGAACAGCTGGTACAGAGCTATGGCTTGCCCAAGGTCATCCAGCCAGGTGCAAGTGGAGGAGTGGGGAATCAAACCCGGTTCTCCCAGATTAGAGTCCGCGCACTTAACCACTACACCAAACTGGCACCAAAATGACTCTTTAAATCGTTTTATTGGTTTTATGTGAGCTGCTCTGAGCGTGCTCCAGTGGGGAGGGCGAGGTAAAAGTTGAAATAATAAATAAAAGTTGAAATAATAAATAAATAAATAAAATGGAGTACAAGGATCACTTGATTTGGTTCCTTCAGCTACAGTATGACTGGTGATGAGGAGGTATTTAAAAGGAATTTCTCAGGCTAACCATAGAAAAATCTTCAAAGCCGTGTTTAATTGTGCATGCCCTATTTTAAATAACCACCTCGACTCCAGCTGTTTAGGGGGTGGAGCCAAAGAGCCGGTCTCTGCAATCCAGAAAGGCATCTAAGATTGACAGGTGGTTGGAACTAAGCTGTTCCAGGTATGGTCATTTGGGTAACAGTGTACATGGGAATCCCCCAAGCACCAAGAATACAAAGCATCACTTGCCCCAGACTTGGCAGAGCGAGTCTCCCAGATCCTATCCCAACCACTATACAATACTGGTTTGCAGTAATATAAATTCAGGTGGGTAGACGTGTCAGTCTGAAACAATAGAACAACGTTGGAGTCCAGTGGCACCTTTAAGACCAAGAAAGTCTTAAAGGACCAACCCAAGTCCTAAAGGCGCCACTGGATTCAAATTTTGTTTGCATTAATGTTAATGTCAGTTGGCATAGCACCACAGCAGATACAGAAGAACTGTGAAAAACAAAAGCAAGGTCCAACATGGCCTGAATGTTTCCCAGCGTCTTCCCACACATGTTTAGCTCTGACAACTAGCAGCTTGCACTGACTGACTCCAAGAAGGTTCCATCGCAGCTCCCATTTTTACAGAAGAGATTCCACGGAATGACTACAAACATGCGGGTGCTGATGCCCCATAGACTAGCTACACCAGGACAGAAACCCCACCATTAAAGTTCGTGCCGTGCATGTTAGAGCCAAAACTGTTTCCATGACCTCCAGGGTGGGTGGGAATGCTATTTAGAAAACACGACACCCTCGTCTTCCCAGACAGTTCTGGAATTAATTTTGTTTTAAAGGAAATTTAGAAACAGCTTCATTTACTATAACAAATTGCTAATATGGAATAAGCCAGTCCATGTAAATGAGTTTCTGCCTCCCCTGTGGCTTTTTCTATCAGCTTTCCAGGCTAATTGTATGCTTCCTATAAAGACTTTTTCAATAATAAGCTCTCCCACATTCTGCAACCCTGACAGACACTCTTCTAACTGTTGGGAGATTTGGTTAATACAGCAGAGTGTTGCCCAGTTGTAGAAGTGTGAGACTGACTGCAGTAAATAAATCTCCAAAACAGGATATTGCAAACGAAGGTAAACCTACATGTATTCAAGTAGATCCAGTTCACATTCAGGTTGGAGTCAAAAGGAGAGAGAGAAGCTTTATCTAAAGAGTAATTTCCCTATCACAAATGACCAGCTTGTCCAGTATTGTGTGTGTGGGAGTATGAGGGCACTGTATCTACAGGACAGACCTGCAGAGACAAGTGTCTCCATGGAAGGCCATGTGCAGAAAGGGAGAGGACAAAACGAGAGAGAGATCTAAAGAGTACTTTCTCTATCACAAATGGCCAGCTTGTCTGGCATCATGTGTGTGGGAATATGAGGGCATTGTCTCTACAGGAAAGACCTGCAGAGATGTGTGTCTCCATGGAAGGCCATGTGAAGAGAGTGAAAAGACAAAGCAAGAGAGAGGAGGGATCAGAGAGCAGCTCTCAGGTTAAGACAAAGAGAGGCGTCCCATTCAAGGAGATAACACCTACACACATGGAGAGTGAGGAGCAAAGAGCAGGGGTTTAAACCCCTGCTTTCTGCTCTTCATGAACTGCAACAAACCGCCATGAACCGCCATGAACCGCATCAAAATTCGTGGAAGTCTTGAGTTCATGAACATTGCTTCACGAACCACAAACCAGACAAAATTCGTAGTTCGTCAGCCAGTTTGTGCCCATCCCTCACTATAAAAGTTGCAGGGTGTCTGAAGGAATTCTTGGCATTTCCTGGCAGCCCCTGAGCTCTGCCGGCATACCTGTGTCGGCATCACCACCTGCTCATGCAAGTGGATGATATCATTGGTTTATGCTGCCCAGGTGCAGACTCAGAAATCCCCGCATGCACACACACACATACAGAGACTGGATGCAGCCACAAAGTGCCCCCTCTCCCTCAGTCCTTGGCTGCCAAATGCAACAAACCCCTGCAGAAACACAAGCCACAAATTAAGCCAACCAAATTTGCCAGCATCTTGGTCCGCAGCTTCTGTCTGAGAGACTTTGGCTGTGGCTGATGACAAATTTCCTCTCTGAGCCAGCCCTTTGGGGATCCTTTAGGTTTCCGTGTTCTGTTCCTTCTCCCTTGTAGGGAAGCTATTCAAGATGTCTTCCGTGTCTGTTCAGCTGGGCGGCGGGGGGGGGGGGGGAAATCCCTATTGCAATGTTGCTTCTTCCTTCCAGAGACCAAACCTGCAGGTCTTCATTTTCACACCGTTTTCCATCGCCTCCAGTTAAATTGTTTCCTGTAAAAGAGACACACGTTTCGTTATTTGTGCATCAGTCAATCAGCATCCTACTTACATTACAATGTTGACTGAGCTTCCGGGTGGAATACAAATGATGGGAAAGAAACAAAGGAGTTACCAAGGCTGGAAACAAAAAGGGGCAGCCTACCACCATCCCAGTTCCCTTGAACCCAAAGCCCCAGCCTTGGCTTCCTGGGACTCAGTGATCTCTTGGCTCCGCTAGGGTTGCCAACTCCAATTTGGGAAACCCTGGAGATTTTTAAGGGTGGAGCCTGGGAAGGGCAGGAGAACCTCAGTGGGGCACAATGCCATAGAAGCCACCCTCCAACGCAGCCATTGTTTTCTCCAGGGGAAGTGATCTCTGTAGCCAGGAGATCAGTCGTCACCCCGGGGTCTCTCCAGACCCCACCTGGAGGTTGGCAACTCTTGGTCCTCTGACCTGGATTGGCTCCCATCCTACATTTAGCCTAGCAAGGTTTCTCTCCCTGTCTAAGAACGTAAGAGAACAGAAGAGAAGCCAATGTTGGATCAGGCCAGTGGCCCATCCACTCCAACACTCTGTCACACAGTGGCCAAAAACACCAGGTGCCCTCAGGAGGTCCAGCAGTGGGGCCAGGACACTAGAAGCCCTTCCACTGTTGTCGTCCCCCCCCCAGCACCAAGAATACAGAACATCACTTGCCCCAGACTGAGAGTTCCTATCTGTACCTTGTGGCTAATAGCCACTGATGGACCTCTGCTCCAGATGTTCATCCAATTCCCTCTTGAAGCCGTCCATGCTTGTAGCCACCACCTCCTGTGGCAGTGAATTCCAGGTGTTAATCACTCTTTGGGTGAAGAAGGATTTCCTTCTGGATCCTCCTGCCCAGTCCCCCGCATTTCCTTCCCACCTATGCATTCCAAATCTTTCATTCTTCAGTCCTGCAAAGACTTTCCCCTGTAGCTCAGACACTCAACCCCCTCAAGCCAGCCGGACTCTCGCTTGCATACAAAAAAACACCAGAACTCAGAGCCAACTTGATATTGCCACAACAAGACACCCCTTCCTTGCCAGCCTGAAAGTGTTGTTGCCAACCTTCAGGTGCTGCCTGGAGATCTCCTGGCGTTAGCACTGATCTCCAGACAACAGAAGACAGTTCCCCTGGAGAAAATGGCTGCTTTGGAGGGTAGGACTCTATGGCACCACAAATGAGTGAAGTCCCTCTCTTCCCCAAACCCTGCCTTCCCCAGGCTCCACCCACACCCAAATCTCCAGGTATTTCCCAATCCAGAGTTGGCAATTCTAGTCTGAAAGCCTTCCATAATTCTTTTGGCTCCATATTGTTTAAGCATTTAACGTGCACATTAATGGTATTCTAATCCTCTTGGAATGTGTGGTGTGGAAGTCATTTGCATTCATTCGGGCCTTTTCATTAAATCTCATTAGGGAAGATGCAGCATCCAGCGCAACATCTCGCAGATGAGGGAAGCCAGGCCGGGGAGGAGGGGGCTCTGGTTTCCACTGCAGCTGCTATCATCATCCGCACATTTTTCAGACAAGTCCCCACCAGGGAAAAAGCTGAAGCTCCCCAGCAAAAATCTTCTTCCTTGTCGCTTGCGATAGGGAGCACCAAGACTTCAGTCGTGTTTACTGTTCAATGAAGATTCTTATTATGATGCACTAAAGCCAAATCTCTGGGTGCTTACTATAGACATGAAAACACACACCAGCAGAACAGCATCTCCTTCTACCAACTACAGATCCTTGTTTGGTTCCCCCCCTTCGTTTCCCTGGCAACTGCTGGCAACATCTCCAAGTCCCACAGAAAGCCAAGGGGGTCAAAGCAATGTATTCTAACATGGGACAAGGGAGGCGGGCACAAAGCAGCCATAACAATTTCAGATGTTTATTAGCTAAAATTAACAAGCAGCGTTGAGTTCCAGAACACCAGAAAGATCGATGTTTTCACGCAGAGGCACTTCGGCGTTCTAGATGTAATTTTTTTAAAAACCGCAAACTCTGAGGTTTCAGGTGTGAAAAAGAAACAAACAGCAAAACTTTGCTCATTTCAACGTCTACCAGCTGCTAGACCAAATTTAGAGTCCAGTGACACCTCTACGACCAACCAAGTTTTATCCAAGGTTTCATGGGCAAGCTTTCGTGGGCATACACACTTTTCCAAATACGTTGGAATGGCAGGTAAGATTCAGACTTCTAGACAGGGGCCGAACAGCAAATTAACATGTAACATGATGAAGATGTGCAAAAGGGTGAAGGGCTCACGCCTGACTGCTACATTCAGACAGGGTAAGTGGAGCTGTCATGCGCATTCAACGAGAAACGCACGGCATGCCGACACACTGGCCTCTTGGTTAGGTTTGTTAAACTCCTCTGAACTCTGTTAGGAACTGACTTGTTCTTTGCAAACTCTTTCAGTAGCATTTGGGAAAAGCATATCTGATTTCGAAAAGTTCTGTCTAATGTATGAAAAACATGCACACTGGTGTGAGCCACATGGTCGTGGCAGAAAGGGCCATAAAGTCACAGGAGACCTATGGTGGCAGAAGAAGAAGAGGAAGAGGAGGAGGAGGAGATTATTGGATTTATACCC
The DNA here is from genome assembly GCA_029233225.1 of Lepidodactylus listeri. Classification (NCBI taxonomy): domain Eukaryota; kingdom Metazoa; phylum Chordata; class Lepidosauria; order Squamata; family Gekkonidae; genus Lepidodactylus; species Lepidodactylus listeri. Next base: position 71,214,831 of record JARCFY010000014.1, on the reverse strand, counting down.
CACCCTTCACTACCTGAAGGGGTCTCAGAGCAGCTTATAGTCTCCTTTCCCTTCCCCTCCCCACAACAGACACCCTGTGAGGTAGGTGCGGCTGAGAGACCTCTGGAAGTCTTTTCAGTGAGCCAGTTGGTGTCATGGTTAAGTTGATTCCCCACTCCTCCACTTGCACCTGCTGGATGACCTTGGGCAAGCCATAGTTCTGGCACAGCTGTCCTTGAAAAAGAGCAGTTTCTGCCAGAGCTCTCTCAGCCCTACCTACCTCCCAGGGCGTCTGTTGTGGGGAGGGGAAGGGAAAGGAGATTGTGAGCCACTCTGAGACTCCTTTGGGTAGTGAAGGGCAGGGTATAAATCCAATCTTTACTTCTTCTTCTTCTTCAAGGCAAGAGATGTTCAGAGGTGGTTGGCCATTGCCTACTTCTGTGTAGCGGCCCTGGGCTTCCTTGGCGGTCCCCCATCCAAATACTGACCCGGGCTGACCTTGCTTAGCTTCCAAGATCTGGCAAGATCAGGCTGGCCTGAACTAGGGGAGGGGCCGTGGCTCAGTGGTGGAGCATCTGCTTGGTTTGCAGAAGGTCCCAGGTTCAGTCCCCGGCATCTCCAGTTAAAAGGACCAGGCAGTTGATGATGGGAAAGACCTTTCTCTGCCTGAGACCCTGGAGAGCCGCTGCCAGTCTGAGTGGACAATACTGGCCCTGATAGACTGATGGTCTGATTCAGTAGAAGGCAGCTTCATTTGATTATCCACATCAAGGCAAGAGACATTCAGAGGCGGTTTGCCATCTGCGAAGAGACCTTGGACTTCCTTGGCCGTCTCTATCCGAGTCCTAGCCAGGGCTTGGCTTCCGAGATCTGACAAGTTCAGGCTAGCCTGGGCCATCCAGGTAAAGGCGAAAGACATACAGAGGCAGTTTGCCAGTTCCTTCCTCTGCATAGCATCCCTGGACTTCTGTGGTCATCTCCCATCCAAGTACTAACCTGGACCAAGCCTGCTTAGCTTCTGAGACCTGATGAGATCAGGCTAGCCTGGGTAAACCCTGGCCATTATCACATGGTCCCCGGAGAACTGTTGTTTGGTTTGCTCAGCAGAAGCAACTGGAAATTCCTCCCTCCCTCCCTCTTTCTCTCACACACACACACAAAACCCAGACAGGGTTTTAGCTCTAGTCAGGAGCAAGCAACCATGACTTTCCCAACTGAAGCTGTGGAGCTGGCAATGCTTGCAAAAGGAAAAGTTGCTTGGTCATACAGCTTAGCAGCAATTACGGGAAGTTTCATGGAAATAAGTGGTTGCTATTAAAGAATGTATTTGCATGGACCAAAGCAGCTGGTTTCGGGCACCTGGTCTGCTGAACGCTGTCTGTGCACAGGCAGAACCTCATTTAACATTCTGAGCTGGAGAAGAGACAGTTTGCATATCCAGCTAGGTAATTGCAAACTTCGGCAAATTCACACCAGCTGGTTTGCAACCGGCCAGCGTGTTCATTAGTATTACAAACGCCTCTTGTTCAAACTAACAATGACTAGAGGTTTAGATAACATTGCAGAGCAGAAGCAGATTTAGGCCTCCGTTTTGAAGAATGGTCTTTGGAACATGTGGGACATCGTCTAAAGGGCTGGTCTTGAACCCAAGAACTCTGTTTAAGTTCAATCAAGTGCCTCATTTTCAACATGAGAAATTGCCTTTGGCTGGGTCAGATCACTGGTGGTTCTAGCTCAAAGAAGAAGAAGAGGAGATTGGATTTATACCCCACCCCTCACTACCCGAAAAAGTCTCCGAGCGGCTGACAAACTCCTTTCCTTTCCCCTCCCCACAACAGACACCCTATGAGGTAGGTGGGGCTGAGAGAGCTCTGACAGAAACGGCTCTTTTTTAAGGACAGCTGTGCCAGAACTACAGCTTGCCCAAGGTCATGCAGCAGGTGCAAGTGGAGGAGTGGGGAATCAAACCCGGTTCTCCCAGATTAGAGTCTGCGCTCCTAAACCACTACACCAAACTGGCTCTACACCAAAACTGGCTCCTAACCACTACACCAAACTGGACAATGAAAAGGGCTGTGGCTGAGTGGAAGAGCATCTGCTTGGCATGCAGAAGGTCACGGGTTCAGTCCCGGGCATCTCCACTTAAAAGCAGCAGGTGGCCCAGATTAGCCTGATCAGGTCAGAGCCTGGACGTTTGAGCTGATACTTGAATGGGAGACCATGAAGGAAAACTGGGATTTCTATGCCTGAAAAGGCCACGGCCAACCACCTCAACTCATCTCTTGCCATGAAAACCCTTTGAGGTGGAACTTCATGGGGTCGCCATGAGTTGGCTGACATCACACTTTACTTTTAGCTGGTGCTGTGAAAGACCTCTGCCTGAGACCCTGGAGAGCCGCTGCCTGTGAGTAGACAATACTGACCTACCTTGATGGATCTATGGTCCAATTTGGTATCAGTCATCTATAATGTGAGAGTTCCATTCGGGGAGGGAAGGGGTCATGGCTCAGTGCTTGCAGCACATCTGCTTGAAATGCAGAAGGTCCCAAGTTCAATCCTCAGCATCTCCAGCTAAAAGGATCAAGTGGTAGTTGGTGTGAAAGATCTCAGCCTGAGATCCTGGAGAGCGGCTGTCTGTTTGAGTAGACAATGCTGGCCTTGATTAACTGATGATCTGATTCAGTATAAGACAGCTTTGTGTGTTCATGGGATGGGAGGAACCATCCACATTTTGGAGAGGGGGCTGTGGCTTAGTGGTAAAGCATCTGCATGGCAGGCAGAAGGTCTTGGGTTCAATCCCCAGCATTTGCAGGTAATGTGAAAGATCTGGAGAGCTGCTGCTAGTCTGAGTAGACAATTCTGACCTTAATTAATTGATGGTCTGGATCAGTATCAGACAGTTTCATGTGTTCATGTGCAGGAGACTCACTTGAGACACGCCTCCTGTGGAGAAACGATGAGACCTCTTCTCCAGACTACAAGCCCAGCACCAGCACAAGAGCTCAAGCCATAACTGTCCCCAATTTAGCTGCATATCAGAGTCAGTTTGGTGTATTGGTTAAGCATGGCAGACTCTAATCTGGAGATTTGATTAGATTTGATTAGATTTGATTCCCCACTCCCCTACATTCAGCCAGCTGGGTGACCTTGGGTCAGTTACAGTCCATTCAGAGCTGTTCTCTCAAGAGCAGCTCTCAGAGAGTTCTCTCAGCCCCACCTACCTGTTGTGGGGAGAGGAAGGGAAGGAGATTGTGAGCTGCTCTAGGACTCCTTTTTGGTAGTGAAGGGTGGGATATAAATCCAATTCCTCCTCCTCCTCTTTTTCTTCTTCTTCTCCCTTGCTTTCTCCAGTGGAATCCCAGCAGTTCATCTCGATTAGAGTCCCCCCGTTGCATGTTTTGTTTAGTAGGCCTGTAATTTCCCCCTTTATCTCCAGCGTAATCTTCTTCCAGATTTGGTTGTTATCATAATGGCTATCGACTCAGCCTGCTTCCTGAGCGCGGAGAGCACTGGGCCGTCTCCATCACTGGGCACCCCTCGCCCCCGCCCGCTCCAAACCTTAATCATGAATAATAGATAACAATTTACCAGTCGCCGCAATATAGTGAGTTATGTTCCTAACAACCTGGAGCAACCACCAGCACTCCAGACGACAGTGATGAAAGAGAGCTCCATTTTGCTCTCGCTTTATTTCCTCTCCGGGGGGCCCGCCCCTTCCTTCTATCCACACAAACCCTGATCGAGTGTGTATCTCCTCGGGACTGGATTAACCATGTGTTCAACTTCTCCTTATTGAAACATATCCAATGAGCCAGTTAATCTGTTTATGAGGTTGGCTCTCCATTAGGAGCGCAATGTTTAACAGCAGGATTAACTGGGGTTTACTGGAGGGAGTGTGTCTACCCCCCCCCCCCCCGCAGAAAATGCAAAAGATTTAATGCAGGAACAATAGTGGAACAGGATAAGGCGAAGAAGAAAGAAAAAAGTAGACAGCAGGAAGCCAAATTAGTGTGACAGCAGCTTGGCCCACGTGAGTTGGGGGGGGGGGTCCTTCTTTTCTCTTCTTTCTTTCCAGTGTGATGGTTAGCAGGGCTATTTTGGGGGCAGGAACGCACAGGAACAGAGTTCCGGCTGGCTTCAGAGTTGGCCACGCCTACAGCCTCTCCCCCAGCCTTTGAATTCCCCAAGCACCTCGCAAGCCGTGGGGCGCCTGGGGAAGCTGATCCTGGGAACGAGCTGCGCTGTCAGGGGTGTGGCCTAGTATGCTAATGAGTTCCTGCTGAGCTTTTTCTACAAAGAACGCCCCGGTGGTTAGAGAGGGTCAAGCAAGCATCTGAGAGACCCAGGTTCAAATCCCGGCCAGCGTTCCCTCTAAGCTGAGTTAGTGTGAGCTAGCTCACAGTTTTTTAGCCTCCGGCTCACACAGTTTGGTCTTTTTTCAGGAAGGACGGCTCCAGAGCAAACTGATTGATGCAGCAGCCAAATCGCTCGCTCACAGCCTTAATGCCGGTAGCTCACAAAGTAGCATTTTTGCTCACAAGACTCCACAGCTTAGAGGGAGCATTCCTCTGCCATGGAAGCTTGCTGGGTGACACATGAATATATGCCTTATACAGAATTACACTCTTGGTCCATCAAGGATAACAGGTCCATATTGTCTACCCAAACTGGCAGCAGCTCTCCAGGATCTTCAGGATGAGGTAGATAAAATAGGTCACCCTGTTCGGCTGTCTGTAGCAGTAGAAAAGAGCAAGACATTTTGACCCGCGGCTCCTCTCGATTTCCTCCGATTTCCTCTGCGGCTTCAGTGATCCTAAAAAAACAGGATCACTGTAGCCGTGGGGGGGATCGCTCGAAGCCACAGGTCAAAATGTGCCCCGCGGCAAATAGTGTGAAATTGAAGCAGGCAATCGGGGAAACTAGAAGAATGACACCGGGGCAGCGCCTTGTAGGAAATCGGTCCAAGAGTCCAGTAGCTCCTGAAAGACTAGCAAAAATCGTGGCAGGGGATGAGCTTTCATGAGTCAGTGCTCACTTCTTGGTATCTGAAGACGTGCGCAGTGACTCATGCAAGCTCCTACACTGCGACAAGTTTTGTTAGTCTTTCAGGTACTCCTAGGGCTGCCAAGTCGTACTCACGCACTGGCGGGGGGGAGTCCTTCACCATTTGGGAGCAGTCCGGGAGCCTCCCTGGCGCGCACGCCAGGTGACGTCACTTCCGGGTGACGTCACTACGCTGGGGAAGTCGTCCAGCCTGGACGACTTCGGGGGTGGGGTCCCCCCCGCCGGCCAAATGCTGGCCAGCGGATCGGGAACCCCTATAGCAGGGGATCCCCCGCCCCCCGGGCTGACTTGGCAGCTCTAGGTACTCCTGGACTCTTGCTCTTTTCTAGTGCAGGATGAGGTAGGTCTTTCACATCACCTGCTACCTGGTCCTTTTAAGTGGGGGGTGCTGGGGATTGAACCTGGGATCTTCTGCTTGCAAAGCGGAGGCTCTTCTACTGAGCCACATCCCCTCCCCTTGGGACAGGCATACACACTCAGCCTAACAAACATCACGGCGCCATTGTGAAGATTAAATAGAGGAGGGGAGAACAATGTAAACTGCTTTGGATGCCCCTAGAGGGAACAGGCAGGGTATAAAAGAAGTAAGCAAATATTTCAAAATCATGACTGGGCATATCTATGCCTGTATGGCTTTGGGGTCACAAGTCAAGTGATAGAGATTTGGGGGTTTCAAGGTAGGTTTGCAGGCACAGCTTCCAGGGGTGGGGGCCTAGCCACTCAAATTTAGAATCCGTCATTTGCTTTTCCTGGCAAACACAAGGATCAAAGGAGCCCCCAGCCTTCTCCAACTGAACGTGAAACTCCTGAGTGTTTTATTTTAAAGCTTCTCTTCCTAATGCCCCGACAACACATCCATTTGAAATGCCAAATGTGCAGATTCCATCTTCTTTGGGCTGAGATGATACAGAGTGCAAGCGGAGAGATGGATAATCAGGCAGACAGAGAATTTGTTAAATGAGCCCCAAGTGGAGCAAAGAAATTAAGGTATTTAAGAAAAGGATTCACGGCAGGGGGGTTCTCGGGAAAAAGAACGTTTGCCAGCGGTGAGCATTAAGCTCCCTTTAGAAGGAGCATCCAGCAACTCATTTTTGCTACAATTAAACCTCCAGTTGGATTAGTGGGTTTATATATTTGATATTAAACAATGAAATATTTTTAAAAATGTTTTCTGATTCTGCTCTGACTGTACATGTGATGCCAGCAAGGGCCCTTTCTTAGCGCTGTCTCCCCCGCAGAGCTCTAGGTCTTAGAGAAAAGGGGTGCCTCCTTAAGTTCATTTCAACACCTGTTTATTAAAAAGGAAGAAACAGGAGCCCTGAGGGGAAAAAACAGTCATAGTGCAGAGACCCCATGAAACATGTCTAGTTCGGCTCAATCAGTATGTCAGATTTGGCACTCCACATTCAGCCTCAGCTCCTGCGACTACGGCCTCCTGCTCCGGCTGGTTCTAGCAAAATCCTCAGCCACAAAGGCGAGTCAAAGGGAAGACTTGTAGAGAAATGAATAATGTGCCACCGTCACAACCAAGGCTGTGGTCACACGGCAAGGTTTTTGCGATTTGTTCCCGCAATAAATTTGATTGGGAATATTTTTTCCCCGGGTTGGGATGATCACACATCCTTCCCCGAACTGCAAGTGTTGCGCAATGAGGCTCTGGGCACCATCTAGATAGCTGCACCACCGCTTGGGCAGTGCGGCGTGATTTTTAAAAACTTTGCTTTGCGCTTGCGCACATGTGCACAGCCAAATCACCGCCCCCACCTGGACTCGCTGTACTCCCTTGTTTTAACAGGTCCCCCCCAACAGCAAACAAAATGAACCGGCGACATACTACCAAGCGCTGGAGTCTAAATGTACGCTTGAACATTTTAATGTTGGATTTATTCAGCACAGGATTGCTCATGAGTACAAAGGCGGAAGCTGGGGGTGGGGGGGGAACCTCATCGCGCGAAGGACAGTCAGACGACCTAATCGCAATCATTGTGAGAGATAGCTGTCCAGATCGATGAAATCGTAGATTGAAAGTGCAAGCACCCGGAAAGTACTTGATTTTCCCAGTGTCAGAATACTCACTAGGGCAGGGGTGGCCAACCTGTGGCTCGGGAGCCACATGCGGCTCTTTCACACATATTGTGCGGCTCCTGGCAGGGTGGCTGGGGAAGCAAAGGGAAGGCATGCTTTTTCTCCCTTCCTTCCTTCCTTCCTCCCTCCCTCCCTCCCTCCCTCCCTCCCATCTATTTGCTTTCCTAGTTTCTCTCTCTCTTTCTTTCCACTTCTTTAATTCTTTCTTTCCATCTCTCTTTCTCTCTCTCTCTCTCAATATCATTAGCAAACAAGTAATATCATTATCAATAACCGGTTTTCCTCGTTTGTTTTTATTTTTGGCAGTCCCATTTAACGTTAATAAAAAGCAAATTTGCATATTTTTAAAAATAAAAACGTGTGTGTGATATTTGTTCCTGTCTTGCGGCTCTCAGACAATCTGACGTTTATTCTATGTGGCTCTTACGTTAAGCAAGGTTGGCCACCCCTGCACTAGGGAATCGGGAGGTTTGTGCAATTGAGCCCACTTCGGCATGGGAGGTGGATGCGGCCGTCTGATCGGCAATTTTAAATGTGAGAGGGAGCAGTGGCAAAACCCATGTCAAGATTGATTGATTGATTGATTGATTTTACATTTATACCCCACCTGTCCAGCAATGCTGGATCCAGGCGGCTAACAACATTTAAAACCATATCCATACATAAGTAAGATTAAAACCATTTACATAAAATGACATACTAAAAACCCCAGAAAGCGGCAATAAGAAACATCCCACAGTGCGCAGCAACCCACGTGCCCCAGACCAGAAGGCTTTCACCAGCAGATGTCCCGGGTCGGAAGATAAGCCGCCAGTTTTCCAGAGGCCATTTCACCCAGTGGCGGCTCCTAATTAAAGGCCTGGTGGAAGACTTTGCAGGCCCTGTGGAACTGCAATAAGAAGAAGAAGAAGAAGAGATTGGATTTATACCCCGCTCCACTCCCCAAGGGAGTCTCAGAGCGGCTTCCAAACTCCTTTTCCCTTCCCCTCCCCACAACAGACACCCTGTGAGGTAGGTGGGGCTGAGAGAGCTCTTTCCCAAACTGTCCTTGAGGGAACAGCTGGTACAGAGCTATGGCTTGCCCAAGGTCATCCAGCCAGGTGCAAGTGGAGGAGTGGGGAATCAAACCCGGTTCTCCCAGATTAGAGTCCGCGCACTTAACCACTACACCAGACTGGCTCTCAGAGCCCTGATGTCCTCCGGGAGCTTGTTCCACCAGTGAGGAGCCGCCACTGAGAAAGCCCAGGACCTGGGGGTCGCCAACCTGGCCTCTCTAGGGCCAGGGAGGGTCAGGCAATGTTGAGTGCCTGACCACAGCGCTCTCTGGGGTATATATGGGGAAAGGCGGTCCCTTAGGTAGATCTGAGAATATCAGGCTAGCCAGGTGATGGGGAAGTGCCAGGTCACTGCCATCAAGTCACAACCCACTTATGGCAACTCTTCTTGGAGAGCCAGTTTGGTGTAGTGGTTAAGTGCGCAGACTCTAATCTGGGAGAACCAGGTTTGATTCCCCACTCCTCCACTTGCACCTGGCTGGATGACCTTGGGCAAGCCATAGCTCTGTACCAGCTGTTCTCTCAAGAGCAGTTGTCTCAGAGCTCTCTGAGCCCCACCTACCTCACAGGGTGTCTGTTGTGGGGAGGGGACGGGAAAGGGGTTTGTAAATCGCTCTGAGACTCCAAGTGAGTGAAGGGCGGGATATAAATCCAATCTCCTCCTCCTCCTCCCCATGCAGCCAGCGGGGGGTCAGTCACAGCTCTCTCTTCTTCTTCTTCTTCTTCTTCTTCTTCTTCTTCTTTTCAAGGCAAGAGATCGGCAGAGGTGGTTTGCCACTGCCTTCCTCTACGTGGCAACCCCAGTCAACAGGGACAACCCCAGGGAAAACTCCGCTTAGCTTACCTACTCTGATGAGCTTGGGCTAACCTGGTCGATTTAGGATGCCACTTGTAGAGAAGAAGATGGATAAACAATCTTGGGACCATGGGTGGGGATTGAGAGGTGGTCAAGCCCCCAGAAGTAAAGTGAGGCCCAGTGCAGGGAGTTGTTCAGCAGACACAACTGTCTTCTACTGAGTCAGACCATTGGTCCATCAAGACCAGTATTGTCCACTCAGACTGGCAGCAGCTCTCGAGGGTCACAGGCTGAGGTCTTCCCCATCACCTACTGCCAGATCTTTTAACTGGAGAAGCCGGGGACTGAACCTGGGATCTTCTGCATGCCAAGCAGGTGCTCTAGCACTGTGCCACGGGTGGCTGTATAGAACCTGCCCCTTGCCTCCAGACCCCCCCCCCCGAAGCAAACATCCTCCCTGGCCTTGGCGCATCACAGCCCTGTGGATTGTAATTGCATCCCATCATCACCCATGCCCTTAAAGCTAGGAGGTGAGCATCTGATGTCTGATTAGCAAGCTCCCTCACGTCTCCCTTTGCAAAAGGGGAGCGTAATTGCTTCCCGTTTCTCCATCTTAGGAGCCAAATCACATTTCTCAAAGGCCCTGCACATGCAGCATTTCCCATCCCACATTGAGCTAGTTCAGTTTAATTTCCTAAACACAATAAGCCGAGAAGTAGAAATAACCAGGCGCGAGGGGAACAAGGGGAGAGCTGCGGTTCTGTTAAGCAGACGATCGCCTCGGCCTGTTTTTAAAAGGAAGCAGCAAATGGAGAGAAACCTGGCGGGTGAATGGTTCGGCCCCTCCCACTCTGATCACATCCCTGTGTCGGTGATGCATTTTTAATATTCCCTCCCAGCGGAGGTGCATGCAGTGCTTAGAGCTGCAGGACTGAAACAGAGAGATTTGCAATGAAGGGGTGGAAATGATATTGTGGGAGACCGTGTTGGAGGATCTTGCAGGGAGAGAAACCTTGCTAGGCTGGATCAAGGACGGCATTGGGTCCAGAGCAGAGGCAAGGGTTGCCAAACTCCAGGAAGAGCCTGGAGAACTCCCAGAATTACAACTGATCTGGACTACCAAGATCAGTTCCCCTGGGAAAAAATGGCTGCTTTGGAGACTGGGTTCCATAGCATTAGATTCTGCTGAGTTCCGTCCCCTCCTCCAAGCCCACCTTCCCCTGGCTTAGGGTTGCCAAGTCCTACATTGTTGATGGTGGGGGATTCCTGTACCCGGTCCAGGACTTCAGTGCGCGCACGCGCCATGATGACGTCATCACGCTGGGGCAGTCGTCCTGATCGGAAAACTTCAGGGGTGGAGCTCCCCCCACTGGCCGAATCCGGGCCGGCGGATTGGGGACCCCTGTAGTGGGCGACTTGGCTCCACCCCCCGGGGCGACTTGGCTCCACCCCCCATATCTCCAGGAATTTCCCTACCTGGAGTTGGAAAACGTGTGGATCTGTGAACATAATGCAGAAACATGAATCACACGTCAGTCTCTCAGTTCCTAACCCAACCCTCTAACCACTACACAGTGCTGACTCAACTTAGAAATCTACTCTAGAGTATCTTTTGTGCTCTATGGGTGGTAACCTGACAAAGGGCCTTCTCAGTTGTGGCTCCAAAATTACAGAAATCCCTCCCTAAGGAGATTTGTCTATCCCCTTCTGAGCCCAGCAGGTGAAGTCTTTTCTGTTTTGTGTGGCATTCCCTCACTGCTCCTCCGTCCCATTTAAGATTGTTCCCTACCTGGGGGGCATTTGAGGTGGAAACGTAGCATTAAAAATATTGAAATAAAATAAAACAGATGAATGATCTGCACAATATTTATGTGATCCAAGGCAGCCAGCTTAAAGCTTGGGGGTAGCCAGGGGTGCAATGAAGGAAGGAACTGGGAATATCAAAGCCAGGTGAGTTAAGTCCTTGGCGGTGCTTTCCTTTGTCCTCAGGTCATTTAAAGATTTTGGACCAGGGATGTGAAATATACTGGGTGCCAGCCTCCAGGTGGGACCTGGGGATCTCCGGGGAATGACAGCTCATCTCCAGACTGTAGAGATCAGTTCCCTGGAGAAAGCGGATGCTCTGGAGGGTGGCCTCTCTGGCACTGAGGCCCTCGTCCTCCCCAGCTTCCCTCCAGTCTGGTGTAGTGGTTAGGAGTGCATACTGTAATCTGGGAGAATTGGGTTTGATTCCCCACTCCTCGACACGCAGCAGCTTGTGTGACCTTGGGTCAGTCACAAATTCTTTCAGAGCTGTTTTCTCATGAGCAGTCCTCAAAAGAGCTCTCTCAGCCCCACCTACCTCCCAGGGTGTCTGTTCTGGGGGGGGGGGAAGGGGAAGGAGATTGTAAGCTGCTCTGAGACTCCAAGTGAAGGGCAGGGTATAAACCCAATCTCCTCCTCCTCCTCCTCTTCTACTTCTTCTTCTTCTTCTCACCCCAAATCTCTAGAAGCTTTCCAACCAGGATCTGGCACCCGTACTTTGGAGCGAAGAGTCAAAGAGTCAAACAGCTGTTAGCCAGCAGCCTGATGTGTTCCGGAGAGGGAGGGCTTCTAGTGTCCTGGCCCCGCTGGGGGACCTCCTGAGGGTGCCTGGTGTTTTTGGCCACTGTGTGACACAGAGTGTTGGACTGGATGGGCCACTGGCCTGATCCACCACTGGCTTCTCTTACGTTCTTATGTTCTTAGAGGGGCACCCCCCTCACCACTTCGGGTAAACTTGTGGCTCATTGCCTGCACAAAGTTTGCATTGGGGGATGTGTTGGAGGCCAGCTATACTTCCTGCAAATTGCATTTTCCCATTTATATCATTTTGTAACCTGCGTTGCGTCCCTGGCGTGGGAGAAAAGCTGGAGAGAAAAAATACTCTAAATCAAGGAATCGATAAGGTGTAGTTAGCAGGCCGCCTTGTGTGACTCAGCCCGAAACACCCTGGCTGTCTCTGCACCAACACAAGCTGCAGGGAGGGGAGGCGGGATGTCTTCCCTTCCCAAACTGCTTGCATCAGCCAGGCCCTAAAAGTATGCAAGGCAAGCGAGGTCTCTTATCCGGCCCCATCAGTGGCTGTGCTTTTTTTTTTTTTTGGCTAAATATACTTTCCAGCTGGAAAAGTTAAATCCAGAGTGGAAGATGGATTAGGCCTCTGTCTGCTCCCCCCACCCCCACTGCAGGGATTTGGCGGAAGGAGCTCTGTGCCGGGAGCCCAAATCCATCTCATTTGGAATCCACCTTATCACTGCATTTTCGCACTGCTGACAGTCAGGCTGGCAGGCAGGCAGGCATCCTAGGCAAGACCACACTGTCAGGTGCTCGCTCGGCAGGAGCTTTATCTGATCCCAGGCGGGCATTCGCTCCCTCTCCTTTCCAACTGTGCCCTGCACAGATCTTGCTGGAGAAGCTGAACAGCTGCTGCCCCAGATCCACTCTGGCTCCGTGGCTGAGTATTTCAGGATACTTAGGCCACGAGATTATGGGGCCTTTTGCATGGCAGGCTGCCCACGAGCCTTGAGACCAGTGTTCCCTCTAAGCTGAGTTAGTGTGAGCGAGCTCACTGTTTCTTAGCCTCCGGCTCTCACATTTTTGTCTCAGCTCAGGAAGGGTGGCTCCAGAGGAAACTAATTTATGCAGCAGCCAAATTGCTCACTCACAACTTTAAGGCCAGGAGCTCACAAAGCAGAATTTTTGCTCACAAGACTCCACAGCTTAGAGGGAGCGTTCACTGTTCCCTCTAAGCTGAGTTAGTGTGAGCAAGCTCACCATTTCTTAGTCTCCAGCTCACACATTTTTGTCTCAGCTCAGGAAGGCTGGCTCCAAAGCAAACTAACTTATGCAGCAGGCAAATCACTTGTTCACAACTTTAAGGCCAGGAGCTCACAAAGCAGAATTTTTGCTCACAAGACACCACAGCTTAGAGGGAGCATTCACTGTTCCCTCTAAGCTGAGTTAGTATGAGCAAGCTCACCATTTCTTAGCCTCCGGCTCACAGATTTTTGTCTTCGCTCTGGAAGGATGGCTCCAGAGCAAACTAATTTAGGCAGCAGCCAAATCGCTCACTCACAACTTTAAGGCCAGGAGCTCAGAAAGTAGAATCTTTGCTCACAAGACTCCACAGCTTAGAGGGGTCATTGAGACCGCCCATGATCTTGTTAGAACTTTTGTTCTACAGATCTGTCTGATGGAATATGAGGTGTGAGCGCAGGAGGGGTGGGAGGAGATCCGGCATGAGATTTACACCAGCTTTTCTCTAAAGCAGACCGTGATGGGGAAGTAAGCCCTTTGCAGGCTGCAAGTGAGGCACCATTTTGCTTCTGCGTTCGGTCCTGTGCGGACAATCCAGATGTGCAGCACACTGAGAACAGGGGCCTAGCCAGAGACAGTGGCGAGCAGGTGCACAGTTGCCAATCTCCAGGTGGACCCTGGAGACATCCCAGCATTATAACGGATCTCCAGATTGGGCTGCCAGGTTCCCCCTGCCCACCAGCAGGTATGGGGAGGTAGCGTTGCCAGATCCAGGTTAGATTCATAGAATCACAGAGAGTTTGAAGGGGCCTTACAGGCCATCTAGTCCAACCCCTTGCTTAATGCAAGATCAGCCTGGAGCACCCCTGACATGTGTTTGTCCAGCCGCTGCTTGAAGGCTGCCAGTGATGGGGAGCTCACCACGTTCCTAGGCAGCTGATTCCACTGCTGCTCAACTCTCACTGTCAAAAAGTTTTTTCCTCAGATCCAGCCGGTACCTTCCCGCCCTTCATTTAAACCCATTCTTGTGAGTCCTCTCCTCTGCTGCCAACAGGAACAGCTCCCTGCCCTCCTCTAAGTGACAGCCTTTCTTCAAATACTTCAAGAGAACCATCTTGTCCCCCATCAAACTCCTCTTCTCCAGACTGAACATTCCCAAGAAGTCCCTCAGCCTTTCCTCGTAGGGCTTCGTGGTCTCCAGGCCCCTGATCATCCTCCTTGCTCTCCTCTGCACCTGCTCCATTCTGGAGGTTTGGGGATGGAACCTGAGGAGGTCAGGGACCTCAGTGGGGTATAATGCCGTAGAGTCAGGGGAACTGACCTCAGTAGTCTGGAGGTGAACTGTAATTCTGGGGGATCCCCAGGTCCCACCTGGAAGCTGGCATCCCTGTCTCCAGCCTACACCGATCAGTTCTCCTGGAGAAAATGGCTGCTTTGGAGGGTGGAGTCTATGTTATTACACCCTGCTGAGGACCTGACCCGCCGCAAACTACACTGTTCCAGGCTCCACCCCCAAATCCCCAGGAATTTCCTCACCCAGAGTTGGCAACCCTAGTTCTACTCATCGGTAAATGGAAAAATACCAGTGTGCAAAGTACCATTTTGGAGCAAAGCTGAGCAGAGAGGGAGGAGAGGGCTGAGCCCTTGTATCGCTGCTTGGTTTCAACCCTCGAAACCAGGCTCTTGATGCTTTTCTGGAAGTATAAAAGGATGAAGAAGAAGAGTTTTAAAGGACACGTCTCCCCTCGCCCTCCCTTTGCACTTCTCATTCCCCGCCCTGCTCTTAACATTCTACTGCTCTCCCAGCCCTCCTCCCAGATCCAGGTGGCTTCCATGACATTCCCACCCCCAGCCCCCCACGACATGCTTCACTGTGGCCAAGTGGAAATGCCAGCTCTTCAATCAGCCAAGGGAGCAATTCCCCCTTCGGCCAGGGCTGTGTTGTCTGCATTTCGTGTTGGAGGCCTTTAATAAAAACCTGGGCTGCTGCCGCTATCCTATTTCCCGAAGCCTAGCATAAAAGTGACGGATGCAATATTTACCTACGGTATCGTCATCTCTTAACGGCACGCTGATGGAAGGAGCTGATCGGACTCAGCAGAGAATCTGTTCATGAAGTCAGGTTGCTAAATCAGGCCCGCCTCCTCCTGCCTCCCCCTCCCAACATAGGTTTAAAATCATCCATCCCACCAGTACCTGTGGCCTTGGCTGGCTGCATCTCTTCTTCACAATGCTCCTAGCTGGGGCGACAGAGGAGTTTCCTGGTGGGCAACCCCACACCCAGTGTCCCACGGGTGGCTAGCCCAAGCAAAGCCAAGCTCCGGCAACTCTTGTCAGTGGGAGCCACCTAGCCCGATCCTTGTTTGCCAGTGGTGATGTCTCCGCGGCCACTCAGGGTAGAAGAAGAAGAGACTGGATTTATACCCCACTCTTCACTGCCCAAAGGAGTCTCAGAGTGGCTTACAATCTCCTTTCCCTTCCCCTCCCCAGAACAGACACCCTGGGAGGTAGGTGGGGCTGAGAGTGCTCTCTGGAGGACTGCTCTTGAGAGAACAGCTCTGAGAGAACTTGTGACTGATCCAAGGTCACCCAGCAGCTGCACGTGGAGGAGTGGGGAATCAAACCTGGTTCTCCCAGATTAGAGACCACACTCCTAACCACTACAACAGACTGGCACTTGGTCCGGGGCTCTTTTCACTTCCAGACACAGGGGGAGACACACAGGGACTTACCCTTGGTCGGTATTGTCTGCTCAGTGGCAGCAACCGAATATGATAAGTCGGGGGGCTTCTCTCTCAGGGATGCCCAGGGGAGGACAACAAGATGTCAGGGGCGGAGGATCGTCAAAGCTTATTCTGGCTTCAGGGCTAGGATTGCCAACTCCAGGCTGGGAAATTCTTGGAGGTTTGGGGGTGGAGTCTGGGGAGGAGGGGATGGGAAGGGGAGGAGCCACCGTAGAGTATAATGCCTCCCTCCAACGTGGCCATTTTCTCCAGGGGAACAGACCTCTGTCGTTTCAGTGTTTCTCAACATGACGACACACCCCAGTCCTGCAGTTCTGACAGGAGCAAGTACGCCTTTCTGTTTGGGAAATGCAAAAAGGGGTTTGGACCGCTGGCAGCCTTTGAGAAATGAGGTGAACAGGCCGTGAGAGGGACGCGGGCCAGGGCTCCTCCATTGGGGGCAGAGGGGAAAGGAGTGGCAACTTGGCCCATTCCTCGAAAGGGAGCTTCAGCTTTTCTTGCTTCCATGACAACCATCCTGACTTCTGGAGATGTTACTGAGGACGGAGTGCTTTTTCAACCAGCCATAGTCAGCTCCTTGGACGGGGGGGAGGGGGGGGAGAGAGTTCTGTCCAGTTGCCATAGGAACTACTTCGAGGGGCCATTTCGCCTGGCTGAAGAGATTTGGTGCCTTCACTGCAGTGGCGACTGGCAGAGGCCCAGCGAGCTCCAACAGACAACGGGGAAGAAGAAGAAGACGAGGGGCAGGAAATGGCAGTTGCATCAGTCCATTTTTAGAGGGCTCTTTTAACAAGAGTCTGAAGCAATGCTCCCTCAGCTGTGAAGTCTTGTGAGCAAAAATCCTACTTTGTGAGCTACTGGCATTAAAGTTGTGAGCGAGCGATTTGGCTCCTGCATAGATTAGTTTGCTCTGGAGCCGTCCTTCCTGAACTAAAATAAAAATGTGTGAGCTGGAGGACAAGAAACTGGGAGCTAGCTCACACTAACTCAGCTTAGAGGGAACACTGCTCTGGAGCCATCCTTCCTGATCGAAGGCAAAAAAAATCTGTGAGCTGGAGGCTAAAAAAAACTGAGCTAGCTCACACTAACTCAGCTGAGAGGGAACACTGGCCTTCAGATACTCTGAGCAAGCTTTATACCAGGCTCGTAGCTACAGTGGGGCATTTCGGGGCCCTGCCCCCTTAATTCAAAGCCCCGCCCCATAAATAGCCATGCCAGAAACCTTATTTTCAACCATGACCAAGGTGGTATTGGGCTAGCAGAAAGGGGGATTATTGGAGATGTGTTGAAGGTGCCCTTCTATGCATTCTTGCCCTGTGGACAAGAACTCAAAAGGCAATTAAATGCCCTTTGAGCTGTTTCTTCTTAGGAACTGATGCGCTTGCCGCCCTGCCCCTTGGAAGGAAGTAGAAGAAGAAGAGATTGGATTTATACCCCACCCTTCACTCACTTGGAGTCTCAGAGCGGCTCACAAACTCCTTTCCCTTCCCCTCCCCACAACAGACACCCTGTGAGGTAGGTGGGGCTGAGAGAGCTCTGAGACAACTGTCCTTGAGAGAACAGCTGGTACAGAGCTATGGCTTGCCCAAGGTCATCCAGCAGCTGCAAGTGGAGGAGTGGGGAATCAAACATGGTTCTCCCAGATTAGAGTCCGTGCACTTAACCACTACACCAAACTGGCTCTCTAGGGTTAGAAACAGGCTGGGAGCCTCCGCCTTTAAAGACAGGCATTCAGATTAGTTTAATTAACTGTAATTTGACTGCCCCCTTAAAAATTTAAATGCCCCACAACCAAGAAGGCCCTCTCACAGCTTGCGCTTCACTGCTCTTGGGGAGTGGCAGGAAGTTAGACCATTAGAACCAGCCCTGTGTAGTATAACTATGGTTTTACATTGTAATTTTTAACCTGATTTTGTTTTAGCATAATTGGAGTTTTAATGTATTCATCAATATATACGTTGTTAGCCGTCCTGAGCCCACCAACAGGGGTGGAGAGGGTGGGATATAAATTTAATAATGAAATAAAGTAAATGATACCCCACCTCTCTCCCCAAAGGGGACCCAGAGTTGTTTACATCATTCTCCTCTCCAGCAAGCTCCCATGACACAAGTGGAACTTTGAGCCGGGGTCTCCTTTAACCCCTAGACAGGAGAGCATGCGGGGCTCCTTGGGGTGCCAGTGGCAATCTCCCAAACTGGAGCCCTCTTAAGCCCCACAGGGCCTCCTACGACATGCACATCCGACAAAGAGACACATCCCTCTGTCCAACTGCTTTGGAGTTAATTAGGTGACATCTGAACCCTGCAGCAATGTCGGGAACATTAAACATTGATGCTTGCAGAACCCAAGAGACCAGCCAACATGAATTTTAACACCGCAGCTGGAGCGCAGAGAGATGTTGCGGGCACGGTGGAGTGTTCGGCTTCCGTAGACCCGTGATAACAGCAACCCTTGACACTGGCTGTGCTCGAATGTACCCTGTTAAAAGTTGCAGAGTAGCCGAACTACTCTTTGATGGTAAGCACCTGCTGAAGGTAGATTCAGGGTGCATTCAGAGGGGCAGCTAATCCCGCCATTGGCCCGGCTGTAATTTGATCTAGATCTTTTTGATTCAGTGTTGCGCGACCAGACAGCTCCCCTGTGAATTGCTTTACCACACATGACTCCACGGTGGATTGCCTTGACGGCATCCACCTTAAGGAGCTGTGCAGTCAGCTTTTTTTTTTTTTAAACAACCCTGTTTGTGCATGTGCATATGCACATATCTGCATATGAGCTTATGTGCGTATCTGCCCATATGCAGATAAGCATATATGCAGATATGCATATGTCCCTCACCATCTGTGGATGTTGCATGTTTAAACAGTTATGCGTGCATCGCTAAGAATTTTTTAAAATGGCGGCCATTTGGGATGGTTTGGAGACCATCCCTACGGGCTGATTGCACACTGGTAGAATGACCTGATGGTGGAAAGTCCAGCATTGGTCTGTCGGCCAGCTTTAGACTGGACTTTAAGCACTATCTTTTAAGTACGGATCCCCAAGAGGATCAATGGATTACTAACGAAAGCGGCACGATTCCCAGATGTTGTGATCTGGACATGCACTTTAAATCCAGTAGGCACTCGTGCCTGGCACAGCTCAAAAGAGCCATCTGAACACACCCTCAGGTGGGTTTGTCTGAAGCAGCAGAACAAAGTTTGAGTCCAGTGGCACCTTTAAGACCAACAAGGTTTTATTCTGGGTATCGGCTTTCACGTGTGTGCACACTTCTTCAGTATCTTAATGGTACCTCTGGAGAAGTGTACTTACACACAAAAGCTTGTACCCAGAATTAAACTTTGTTAGTCTTGAAGGTTTCCCTGTTACCTGCTGTGCATCCAACACCAAGCCAACACAGTAAAACAGATTATTCGATATACATTATGTACAGTATATCTTTAAGTGCCTGGGTAGCCTGGGCTGTGATCATACGCACAATTAGATCCAACATAGGTGCAAATGTTGGGCAGATTTAAAGGGTGCAATCAGACAACAACATCTGGGAAGCGTCCTGCAGCCATCGGCAACCTGCTCTGTCACAGAAGCGGAGTTAAAAGACACGGAGGGAAATCCAGTAGGAAACAGGTTGCAACGGGCCACAGACAAACTTTCCCCTGTCTGATCGCTCCAGCACACTGTCATGGCATCAGGATGGTCTGATCAGGCCATTCCAACTCCATGCCATTGTTTTTTCCCCCTTCTCAGTATGTGCATCTTTGCAAACTCCTTAGGGAGCCCTCAGTGTGGAGGTGTGATTCATCGATCCCTCATTTAAGGGCATGGGAAACAATCAGCACATAAAAAACTCTGACTCACCTGCAGTTGCATCTGATCACACACTGACAGACTGCGGCCACAGCTTCAAAGGGAGGTGTGATCGTGCAACTGCGGATCAAATTCCTTCAGAGGTAATAGACTTGCTCCTCCCCCCCAATTTTATTTGGCACGTGTGACCGCACCCCTAGAGCCTTAAACTGGGTTGACTGTTAGGGAACTACAGGAGTAATCGATCTGTATGTGACAGAGTGAGGAATCCCAAGCAGAGAAATTTGAACATCTTCTCCAGTTTACAGTTGCCGGAATTTGTTGGGGGAAATCATGACAGCTAAAGTTCTACGTGGTGTTGGAGCAGACGTGTACAGATCCTCTGGACCTGGAGAAGGACCAGTCAGTGGGTTCTAGATCAAAGCAAGCCTGAACTCTCCCTAGAAGCTAAAATGACTCATCTGAGGCTATTGTACTTTGGTTGCATTCTGAGAAGACAAGAGTCACTGGAAAAGGCAATCACGCTAGGAAAAGTGGAAGGCAACAGGGAAAGAGGAAGACCCAACAGAAGATGGAGTGACTCAGTCAAGGAAGCCACAAAGGCCCTCCTCTCTTTGCAAGACCCGAGCAAGGCTTTGAACAAGAGGATGTTCTGGAGGACATTCACTCATAGGGTCGTCATAAGTCGAAAGCGACTTGACGGTTCTTAACATGTACACCCAAAGTTTTATCAAAGTGGTATAAAACTTCGGTGTGCAGATATGCCCTCTGATTTCGAATTTAATTAAGGCACTGGTTTAGGGTGGTTCCACATTAGTCGAATGCGCTGCAACTGCCACTGTTTCTATATGGGTTTGTAGTGGCAGCTGCAGACGCCATCCATCCCCTGCTCTGTTCTGCCCACCATTAGGGTCCCAAGCTGATTTGTTGTGAGGCTTTTTTCTTTTTCTTTTGTGTGGCATAGAAGAATGGTCCTTGTGGCATGTAGACGATCTTTGTGCTAGCCATGTTCTCAGGATGGTTCTGTTTTTGCCCATGTTGGAAAGCATGGCACCAGTTGTCTGTCTCTGAACTTCTTGCCGTTTTAAGAAAACTGGCTGCTGGTGCTATTATACCATTTTACCTTTGGAAATGATAACATTTCTATTTCTGCTGTTATTCCGTATGTCTGGTGTCATGACGCAGTCATGCTAATGAGCTCAAACTGGGGGGGCGGACCCTGAGGTGTACCTCCACCAGCTGTTAAAAGACGCTAGAACAACTATTTTTTACAGTTTAAAAAGAATTACTTTTACTTGTAACTTGTGTATTTCAAATACAAAGAACTCTATTAATAGATAGGTTATCACTGCATGTGTATTACAATTACAAAGATCCTATTAACATATAACTTATTACTACAATATACAAAGAAAGTAATCCTGCTTACTCATTGAAAATAGCCAGCAAAGAAACCTTTATACAACCTACTAATTCTAACCTAATTACCTACTATTAGTTTGCAGATATCTCCCCAGTCAAACTTAGAAAAAAGCTGAAGACAGCTGATTGTTAGCGCAGTCCAACTTAAAAAAATAACTAAAGATAGCTGGTTGCTGGAACAATAGCTGAAGATAGCTGATTGCTGAGAAAGCTGATAGCTGAACGAAGTCTTCCGGACTTGTCCTCCGTTTTGTTTTGTAAACTTCCTCAGTAGCAAGTACTGCATGTACTCACTTCCTGCTGAAATGTATATTGTGGCTAAGTTTAGTTGTCTATTTATTCACACCTATTTAATCATTCATTTATACGGGCATCAACTTCACTAACTTAATACTCCACTCTTCGATTGCCTTGACATCTTGTCTGGACGGGGAATCAGGGGAGGTAAATGGTTTCAGAACTGCAATAGCCAAAGGACCAGGACCAGTTGTCTGGCCAAGCCAGCCACGCTGGGACAGCATGAAGTAGGGTTTGACACACTCCCGGACATCAAGAGTACAGGAAAGATGTACCCAGGCCCATAGCGACAGTGGGGCCTTGCGCCCCCCCCCCCCCGACTTACTACCAAGGTCCCCCCCATTCCCCATCCATCCCAGCCCCCCCCCCCAACTTCCAATTCACGTTGCTTGGGGGAGGCAAAAGACCTTGAACCAGCCCTGCAGGAGATGGATCCAGCATGGTGTAGAGTGTTGGACAAGGGTCTCGGAGACCCAGTTTCAAATCTCCCCTCTACCTTGGAAGCTTGCTGGGTGACCTTGGGCCTATCACAACTTCTCAGCCTAAGCTACCTCACGGAATTGTTGTGAGGCTTAAAAGGAGGACAAGGGACGATGCAAGCCACGAGGTCCCCATTGGGGGGGGGGGGAAAGTGGGGTCTAAATGAAGTAAATAAATAAGTCCCAGTTCTCTTCCTGTAGACTCAAATCTCTTCCTGGTTTTCAACAACAGGGTTGGTTCAAATAAGTGAATTGGGGGGGGGGGATACATCGGTTAGTGCAAGGGGCAGGCATTCCCTTGCTTATTCCTTCCTTGAGTTTCTCTTTACACCCCTCTGTCCTCCTCGAAAGCTTTCGCTTCTGCATCCGTAGAACAATTCCCCAACAGCAAACCTCTAATGAACGCAGCATCGGGAACACCCACTGCAAAAGTTAATTATACTAATTTTTGTGAGTCTTTCCCCCTGCTGACACCCGTGATTTAAGGCAACGTTTAGTGTTGCATTCATGCCTAAATAAAAACTAACATGATGCTAATAAATTGCTCAGCCAGCGATGTGGAAGAGGGACTTGGAGAAATACAACGTTCACTAAAGGGAGCCGCCGTCTGCTGTGACTTCCCCTTTGTTTTGCAAGATGTGGTGTTTATTAGCATCTATTACCTGAACGTTTACCACTACGCAAACACACCAGAAATTAAATTATATTTTTTTAAGACGTGTTTGTAATTTTGGTTCTTTTAATTGGGTAACAGCTTCCAAATCCCCGTTTGCTGCTTAGAAGGAAGCCATTTGAAATCTAAGGTGGTGGATTTTCAGATCTTATTTTGCTCAGTCTTTTGCTGCCCCCTCTTAACTTCCCTTCCTAATAACCCCCAGCATAGTGTTGGCCTTTTTCATTGCATATGCACACTGTCTCAACACGTTCATTGAGTCATCTACTATGACTCTAAGATCTCTCTTGGTCAGTCTCTGCCAGTTCAGACCCCATCGACGTGTATTTATAGGTAGGATTTTTGGCTCCAATGTGCATCACTTTGCACTTGGCCATATTGAACCCCATTTGCCACGTTGATGCCCACTCACCCATCCTTGACAGATCCCTTTGGAGTGCCTCACAATCCTCCCTGGTTCTCACCACCCTGAACAACTTTGTGTCATCTGCAAATTTAGCCACTTCACTGCTTACTCCCAACTCCAAATCATTAATAAACAAGTTAAAAAGCATCGGACCGAGTACTGATCCCTGTGGTACCCCACTGCTTACCTCCCTCCACTGAGAAAATCGCCCATTTATACTCACTCTCTGTTTCCTTTTAATTAGCCAGTTTTTGATCCACGAAAGGATTTGCCCTTTTGTCCCATGACTATTGAGCTTACTTAGGAGCCTTTGATGAGGAACTCTATCAAAAGCTTTCTGGAAGTCAAGGTAAACAACATCTATTGGGTCCCCCTTGTCCACATGTTTGTTTACTCCCTCAAAGAACACTAACAGGTTGGTGAGATAAGATCTTCCCTTACAGAACCCATGCTGAGTCTTCCTCAATAGATTTTGTTCATCAATGTGCCTACTAATTTTTTCCTTAATAACAGTTTTCACTAACTTACCCGGTATCGATGTCAGACTGACTGACCTGTAATTTCCCGGATCTCCTCTGAAACCCTTTTTAAAGATAGGAGTGACATTCGCTACCTTCCAGTCCTCAGGAATGGACGCAGATTTTAATGAAAGATTACAAATTTTTGTCAGAGGATTCACAAGTTCACATTTGAGTTCTTTCAGAACTCTTGGATGTATGCTGTCCGGGCCCAGTGATTTATTCGTTTTTAAGTTGTCTATTAGTCGTAAGACCTCCTCTCTCGTCACTTCAATCTGACTCAGGTCTTTCAACACCCCTCTCGAAATCAGTGGTTCTGGAGTGGGCAGGCACTTCTCATCTTCCACAGTGAAGACAGAGGCAAAAAATGCATTCAGCATCTCAGCCATTTCCCTATCATCCTTCACTACACCTTTTACCCCTTGGTCATCCAAGGGCCCCACTGCTTCCCTGGCTGGTTTCCTACTTCTAATGTATTTGAAGAAAGTTTTATTGTTGGTCTTTATGTTTTTTGCGATATGCTCCTCCTATTCCCTTTTTGCCTGCCTGATCACAGACTTGCATTTTATTTGCCACAGCCTGTGTTCCCTTTTATCAGCCTCACTGAGACTAGCTTTCCACCGCTTAAAGGAATCCTTCTTACCTATTACAGCTTCCATTACTTCGTTTGTTAACCATGCAGCCTTTTTTCTATACCCATTTGTGCCTTTCCTAACCCGCGGTATACATGTTCTCTGAGCCTCCAGGGTTGTAATTTTAAATAGTCTCCAAGCTTCCCCAATGGTTTTGACCCTTTCTACTTTTCCTTTCAGTTTCTTCCTCACATATCCCCTCACATCAGAGAAGTTACCCCTTTTAAAGTTAAAAGTGTTTGCATCAGTCTTTGGGGGCAACTCCCTATTTATACAAATGTTGAACTCAATAACCTTATGGTCACGGTTCCCAAGCGGTGCAAGATCCCCTGTAAAAGATCCCACAGGGCCCTGATCTCCTCTGGGAGCTCATTCCACCAGGATGGGGCCACCACTGAAAAAGCCCTGGCCCCAGGGGTCCGTTGGAGTGGGAGCGCACAGGAGTGCAGCTCCGGGAGTGAGGAGCCCAGGGGGCGGGCACATGACCGAGCCCCACCCCTTCCTCGGCTTCCCCGAGCAGTGCAGAGGCGCAGCGCCCCGGGGAAAGCCCTGCTAGGGTCTTCATTGTTTTCAATGTTTTGTTTTAATATTGATAATTTTATCATTGTTCCTTTTATGACTGTGTGCTGCTTTTCCAGAGACTTGCTCAAGGTGGCATATAAATTTTCTAAGTATACCATTTTTTATCTGGGCACATGGCACATAAGTACTGGAGAAATTTCACCAACCCTTCAGCAGCTTCCACCCCATCAGTTTGGTGTAGTGGTCAGGAGTTGGACTCTAATCTGGGAGAACCGGGTTTGATCCCTCACTCCTCCACATGCAGCTGCTGGTGTGACCCTGGGTCAGTCACAAGTTCTCTCAGAGCTGTTCTCTCATGAGCAGTTCTCAAAAGACCTCTCTCAGCCCCACTTACCTCACAGGGTGTCTTGTTGTGGGGAGAGGAAGGGGAAGGGATGGGCGGTGCACATGTCCTGGGTATCTCAAGTCTACTTGAAACCTGGTGGTTTCAAGGGAGCAGGAAGAGAATGAGGGTGCGTTCTTTACACTTATTTTTATTGCGCAAAGTATTGGATGGGGAAGGGAATGGAGGAAGAGCAGGTCAGTTTCACTCACCTGTGGAGTGGAGCCTGAGGGGTGGGTGTTGCCTTCTGACACACTTCCGGTATGTTAGGGGGTGTGGCATATGCAAATGAGTTATGCAAATGAGTTATGGTAATGAGCTCCTGCACCTCTTTTTCTACAAAATGACCCCTGCCTTGCCCTGGTAGTAATGAGCCTGGCCTCTTTGGGGCCTGGGAGGGTCAATCGGTTTTGAGACCCCGACCACAGTGCTCTCTGGGGTATATATGGGGAAAGGCAGCCTCAGGCTTCAGAGAGAGAGGTCAGGATCTGTGCATCCTTCCTTTCCACTGCTCCGCTGCTATCCCTTTGATAGGGTTGGGGAATTCCTGGAGATCTGGAGGGATGTGGAGTCTAAGGAGGGCAGGGTTTGGGCTCATGAAAACATTAGAAGCAAATGAAAGAAATCTGGATTCTGTTTGCCCGTCTGTCTTCGGCTTTGTTCCGCTGCATTCTACATAGAGGCCTCTGAACCTCTGCTGTTGTGCAAGCGTCGCGTTAACAAGACTTGAGCAGGAGAAATTCCTGGTGGATTGGGACTTCTGCCCATTTAAATTTTCAGGGCAAAGGAGAGTGTACAGTTGCAGAAGGAGTGTGTCTCTGTGTGTGTGTGTGTGTGTGTGTATGTGTGTGTGTACTTAACCACTTTTCCAAAACCGGCACATTAAGCATGATTTAGGCATCTTGCCAGCTCTTGATGCATTATGGGTCAGACTTGCTTCACAGTGGCAATTTTTTTAAACACTTAGCTTCTATAATTTCAGGGGCAGAGCCAAGTAGGATGACATCATGTCAATATTCCTGGAGGCCCAGGGAGGAAGCTGCCTTTCCGCCTTCTCAAGGAGAATTTCCACGGAGTTTGAAAGCAGACGTCTCATTTACGGGATGGCCAGCGATCCTCTTTGGGCTCCGCGAAGTGGCCTGTTATCCGAACCGCTAATCGGGAGAATCAAACCAAGTTAACGGCTCTCCCGTCATTATGTTTCCAAGATCACACTGAAGTTATACAGGAGAAAATCTGGGGGTATTTCGCAAAAGAGAGAGAGAGATTAATAGACTTGGGTCCCGAAGTCCTTTGCCGACATCCTTGCGCTTGTTAAAGAACTTGTTACTCTGTCATGGAGCCGATAATGCTACCCAGAGCAAAGGCAAAACCATAAAGTTCCCATCGATTCGTAATATCATAAAATCTGATCGCACAAAGTGGGCACGCGATGTTCTGGGGGGGAGGGGGAGACTGCTGAATGAGGAAAGACATTATGAATAGCAATCCATCACGACCCAGTGGAAGACCTTGCTCAAGGTGGAACACAGGAGTATATGCGATGATGCAAAAGGACAGTTGAAGAATTTGTTGCAGTGAGAGACTCAGCATGCCTGGACTTAGGGGGGGGGGGGTGCTACATCACTCTATGGGTGTATAGGTGTTATCTCCTTGAATGGGAGGCCTCTCTTCATCTCAACCAGTTTGGTGAAGTAGTTAAGAGCACGGACTCTAATCTGGGAGAACCGGCTTTGATTCCCTACTCCTCCACGTGCAGCTGCTGCTGTGACCTTGGGTCAGTCACGAGTTCTCTCTGAGCTGTTCTCTCAGGAGAAGTTCTCGAGAGAGGTCTCTCAGCCCCACCTACCTCACAGGGTGTCTGTTGTGGGGAGGGGAAGGGGAAGGAGTGTAAGCCGCTCTGAGACTCCTTCGAGGAGTGAAGGGCGGGGTATAAATCCAATCTCTTTTCTTCATCTTACCCTGGCAGCTGCCCTCTAATCCCTCCTCTCTCCCACTTTGTCCTCTCCCTCTCTTCACATGGCCTACCATGGAGACACAGGTCTCTGCAGGTCTCCCCCACAGAGACAATGCCATCAGACTCTGACACACACGATGCCGGACAAGCCGGCCATTTGTGACGGGGAAAGGACTCTTTAGATTAGACTTCTCTTTTCTCTCCTTTCGGCTACAACCTGAATGTGAACTGGATCTACTCAAATAAATGTAAGTTTACCTTCGTTTGCAATATCCTTCTTGGGAGATTTATTTACTGCACTCCGTATCAGGCTTCTATGACTGGGCAAAACTCCGCTAGATTAACCAAATCTCCGAAGAGAATTGTCACTTGGAATAGGTTTGTTTGGCGAGGGGATCTTTCAGGATGGTGACAGGAAGTCAGCTTCTGTAGGGCTGGTCCTGGATTTGGGGGCCTCTGGGCAGAGAGACACTGGCATGACCCCTACCGACCCAAGCATCCTTGGTCTGCTCGCAAGGCCTCCCATGGTCCCTGCTCAGTTGCCCGCAGCCCTTGCACATCCCTTCCCCAGCAGTGCTGGACAGGGGATGCCGCTGAAGATGCTGCTGCTGTGGCCACAAGGTTGGCTGCCACTGTGCCCCAGCGACATGTCCTTCTTCAATGACGCTGGGCCATTGGGAGCACCCACAGGTGGAAAGGGAGGTGCATAAGTGTGCGGCGGTACATGGCAGCAGGGCCCCACCCAGAAGTTCTGGGTCCTGGTAGCTGCCCCACCTGAAGGCATGCCAACACCAGCCCTGAACTTCCCTACAGAACCAATGTCTCTGTGAAAAGCAAATATTTTCTTAAAACAGGTAAATTGGGTGGTACCCTCTAGGATTTATTTTTGAGAGAGAGACAGAGAGGTTCACTGGCCTTTTCAGAGGCTGACGGGAGATGCCTGTGCTGCTGAAAGACATTAATTGTGAATTCGGGATACAGCAAAAGGACACAAATGGTCTTGGCTGCACCCAACCCCCCAGCCCCGGAATACATTTTTGTTTCCTTGCCTGGACTGGCCCGGGCTTAATGCGCCACAGCTGGGAAGACCAACTGAACAAATTCTGAGGGTTAAAAATATGTCAACAGCAGAATGAGCCTGCTGGCCTCTCGGTTTATTTCCCTTGATCAACACGAACGCGTGGAATTTGCTTTCATTAAATATGCTGCCGCACAGAACACGCCAGATCCAGCCCAGCCTTCCATTCCCACCATTCCTTTGAAGACATTCCTCGCGTCCGGGGAGCCCTCTTCTTTTTCAATCAGCAAACGACACAGTTGCAAGACAAGCGGGCTCCGTTCACCGAACAGATGTTGGAGAGTGTCCTCATCCAGCTCAGCTTTGGAACTTGGCGGCCGGTTCTAATCCCCTCCGTACCAGTCTCTCCAGTGAGAGGCCAAAGTGCACCTGGGCACATCTGCACATGCAGAGAGCACCAGCTGTGCTGCAGCACCCACCTTGGGCAGGTTAATCTCCAGTGAGTAGCCATCCGAGGCAGGCAGACTCTAATTTTCTGCAGAACTTTCTGCTTCCGTGGAGCTAACAGGGATGGCAGGAACTACAGATGGGCAGCCAAATTTCTGGATTGTTATTTCAGTCCAGTAGGCAGCTTTAGGCAGTGCCAGAACTTGTGCAGCTCCCCTCGCTGTGCGTTTTCTCATTTGGCTTTCCATCTCACAGGACTCAGCTGGACAAGGCACAGGGTGATCCATGAGTGGTGCTCCAGCAGGTCTGAAGCAGCTAAAGATGTAGAGTGCTTTGGTACAGCCCAGTCTCATCAGATCTTAGAACCTAAGCAGGGTCGGTACTTGCTTGGGAAACCACCAAAGAAGGCTCTGCAGAGGAAGGCAATGGCCAACCACCTCTGCTTCTCACTTGCCATGGAAGCCCCTTGCTGGGGAGGCCAGAAGTTGGAAGCCAAGCAGTGTCAGTACTTGGAAGGGAAACCGCCAAGGAAGGATCTGCAGAGGAAGGCAATGGCCAACCACCTCTGCTTCTCACTTGCCATGGAAGCCCCTTGCTGGGGAGGCCAGAAGTTGGAAGCCAAGCAGGGTCAGTACTTGGAAGGGAAACCGCCAAGGAAGGATCTACAGAGGAAGGCAATGGCCAACCACCTCTGCTTCTCACTTGCCATGGAAGCCCCTTGCTGGGGAGGCCAGAAGTTGGAAGCCAAGCAGGGTCAGTACTTGGAAGGGAAACCGCCAAGGAAGGATCTGCAGAGGAAGGCAATGGCCAACCACCTCTGCTTCTCACTTGCCATGGAAGCCCCTTGCTGGGGTGGCCAGAAGTTGGAAGCTGAGCAGGGTCGACACTTGGAAGGGAGACAGCCAAGGAAGACTCTGCAGAGGAAGGCAATGGCCAACCACCTCTGCTTCTCACTTGCCATGGAAGCCCCTTGCTGGGGAGGCCAGAAGTTGGAAGCCAAGCAGGGTCAGTACTTGGAAGGGAAACCGCCAAGGAAGGCTCTGCAGAGGAAGGCAATGGCCAACCACCTCTGCTTCTCCCTTGCCTTGGAAGCCCCTTGCTGGGGTGGCTGTAAGGTGGAAGCTAAGCAGGGTCGGTACTTGGAAGGGAGACCACCAAGGCAGGCACTGCCGAAGAAGGCAATGACAGACCACCTCTGAAGCACGGCAAAACTAGTATCTTTTTATGAAGCGCGGCAAAACGGGATGCTCACGGAAGAGGGACGTTTGCCAAATGTTGATGTCTGGACATTATATTTAAATCCGTGAGGCACTTGTGCTTTGCGTGGATCTAAAGAGCTGTGTCTGATCAGGCTCTTAGCCCAGCTTCCACCCGACCTTCCTGCACTCTGCCTCTCTGACGTCAGGGCAGCCCTGCCACAAGCTGGCGAAGGTTTGAGCACCACAGCAAAATCCCTGGGGACATTACAAGCATACATTGGGGGGATTGGACTGGATATAGATGTTGGGACAGAAACGAGGCCCTTGACCCTCCGGTCTATGCAAAGATGTTCACACCCTTGGGGTGCCAGCCTCCGGGTAGGGCCTGGAGGCCTGCCAGAATTGCCGCTGATCTCCAAAATACAACAATCAACTCCCCTGGAGGAAATGGCGGCTTGGGAGGGTGGACTCTGTGGCATCACGTCCCCATGGAGGTCCTTCTTTTCTCCAGACTCGGCCCACCCCAGGCTCCACTCCTGAACCTCCAGGGATTTCCCACCCCACAGCCGGCAACCCATCCTATCCACCATTCTTTCCTGCATCTCAGCTGCCTCTGTTCCTCTCCCCTTCTTTCTTTTCGAAACTTGCTTTGGGGTTAAGCGAGCGTGTCTCACTTGCCTTCCTCCCTCCCTCCCGCCATCCCCATCACGTCTGATCACACACCAATGATAGCACCTTTGGAGACCTCTGACTCTCATTTCCCCCCCTTGTTTTATCTCCCCTGGTTTCTGGGATTTATTCCCCCCCCCCAGTCTTCCCCTGCCATTTTCTCTTTTTGCTACCTGCCTGCAGCTCTTTTGAGGCTGCCTGTATGAATAAAATTAATTATAAGCCAGGCGTGGGGGGTGAGAAAGGAGGCGATTTCTCCTGCCAATGCCTCTGTGTGAGAGACACGGTCTGAGCATTGCAAGATGGCCTTCATCTGCTTAAACGCTCGCTGGATCTGCCTCTTAGACGGCTCGGTCCCAGGGACTTGGAGTAGAATCACCATTTTTAAAAAAAATCACATATGAGAAACACACAAATCAAATGCATGCAGGTGTGCTAACACCTTAGCCCTGGCAATCCAACACCAGCCCAAATCCAAGTGCCTCACAATCTTTACAGAAAGAAGGACAGGCTGAAGAACCAGTGCTCCCTCTAAGCTGAGTTCGTGTGAGCTAGCTCACTGTTTTTTAGCCTCCAGCTCCCACATTTTTGCCTCAGCTCAGGAAGGACAGCTCCAGGGCAAACTGATTTGTGCTGCAGCCAAATCGCTCGCTCACAACTTGGATGCCAGGAGCTCACAAAGTAGAATTTTTGCTCACAAGACTCCATGGCTTAGAGGGAGCGTTGCTGGAGACTGTACCTGGAAGCAATACATTGTGTGCTATGCTCCCTCCAAGCCATGGAGTCTTGTGAGCAAAAATTCCGCTTTGCAAGCAACTGGCATTAAAGTTGTGAGCAAGCAGTTTGGCTGCTGCAGAAATCAGTTTGCTCTGGAGCCGTCCTTCCTGAGTGGAGACCAAAAGGTGTGAGCCGGAGGCTAAAAAGACTGTGAGCTAGCTCACACCAACTCAGCTTACAGGGAACACTGGTTGTGTGTGTGGGGGGGGGGGTTATGTTTGAAATCTTTTCAGTTCAGACGTAACTACTCAGTCCGTCTGTGTCCTTTCAGTGTCTGCCCGTGAACCCAGCAGATCTTACTACCAGTTCTTGTGATGGCTTCCCAAACGGACACGCACAGCTGTCGGGCCCCAGGCAAGGCAGTGTATGCAATGCCTGTTGTTTCAAGCCCACATCTGACTGAGAAGGAACAAGGAAGGGATAAAATGCCCGTGATTCTGTACTTGACAAGTATCCCCCCCCCCCCCCCGTCAAGTCACTGCTGACCTTTGGCGATCCCCTCATGGGGGTTTCAAGGCAAGAGACGTTCAGAGTTGGTTTGCCGTTGCCTGCCTCTGCGTAGCAACCCTGGGCTTCCTTGGGGGGGTCTCCCCTCCAAATACTAACCAGGGCCAACCCTGCTTAGCTTCCAAGATCTGATCCAAGACCAGGGCAACGGACCCTGTCTTGGACAGCCCAGACTGCAAGCTGCCATTGAGTTGTTCCGTACGACCAAGGCGCAACCTGGACCTGTCGACCAAGTGGCGACAGCGCTGGAGCAAAGCTGGCTGTCACGGTGCCGAAGAGATATTTCGACAGAGAACCTTACCGGGATCTGATCATGAAAGCAAGGGAATGCCAGCAAGGTACGTTTGCCTGGCAAACGTCTTCATGCTGGATTTCTCAGCGTCTCTGATTGCAAGAGGGGGAGGAGGGGGAGGAGATGGCTTCTGAAGTATCAAAGTTTCAATCAGAGCTGATCAGGCAAGCACACCCTTTGGAATCCTGCCAGGGGCGATAAACCCCCTGCATGCCAAGTGCCAAGGGCTGCCGCTCCCCTTCTGAGCCCAGGCGCCAGCTCGGATCTACCCGAAAGGCGCTGTTCCTGGTGGCCTCTTACATTTTTCCTCCTGTGGTTCCCTTCTCCCCGTTTTCCCTTCACAACCAGGCTGTGAGGTCAGGTAGGCTGACAAACACTTTCCCAAAGTCTCCTAAGGAGTTTCCTGGCTAAGCGGGAATTTGAACCCAGATCTCCCCCGTACTATCCTGCCTCCCCCTGGCCCTCCACCCACTAAATGTGACAGACTGCATGCCTTCTCTGTTCCAGCATCAGTCCTCTGGAATGGGCTATCGAAGGAAACAGAGGAGGAGGAGGAAGATGAAGAGGAGGAGAGGAAGAGGAGGAGGGGAGAAGATTGGATATATACCCTGCCCTTCACTCAGAGTCTCAGAGCAGCTTACAGTCTCCTTTCCCTTCCCCTCCCCACAACAGACACCCTCTGAGGTAGGTGGGGCTGAGAGAGCTCTTTGGAGAACTGTTCCTGAGTGAACAGCTCTGAAAGAACTTGTGACTGACCCAAGGTGACACCAGCAGCTGCATGTGGAGGAGTGGGAGATCAAACCCGGTTCTCCCAGATTAGAGTCCACGCTCCTAACCACGACACCAAACTGGAGGGTATCCTCAGTAGCTGCTTTCTGTAAAATTGTCTTTATCCATACAGCCTGTAGTTGATGGTATTCACCTTTTGGGAACAGAACCTTTAAAACAGTTGAGTAAGTCTTCTGCTGTTTTGTTATTTCTAACACTTTTAAATTGTTGGAATCTCTTGCTGAGTACTGTGACACCCCCTTGAGGGATGAATTCAGCAGGATAGAAGTGTTTAAAACAATAAACAGACTTCCCATTTTAGGAACACACACACCCAGGAGAACATCAGGTGACCCTGACAAGTGGTTGAGTGAACCCTAGGGTTGCCAACTGTGGTTTGGGGGGTCCCTGGAGATTTGGAGGGTGGAGCTTGGGGAAGGCAGGTTTTGGGGACAGGAGGAACCTCAGCAGGGTATAACAACATGGCATCCATTCTCCAAAGCAGCCATTTTCTCCAGGGGAACTGATCTCTGTAATCCAGAGAGCTGTAATTCCAGGAGATCTCCAGGCCCCACCTGGGGGCTGGTAACTTTAATTGTGGGTTGCGGGTTTACAGTTGTGGGTTTACACAGTGAACGGAAGTCCATTTCATGGAGTTGCTGAATCCAAACTGTGGTGCCCCGGGCAAATCAGAGGCGGACGGACCCTGGTGTGCCAGCACTGGAGCCTGGAGGGATCTCATGGGCCAGGGGCTGCAGCACATGCAGAGGTGGGCAAATTACAGCCGACACCCAGCCTCTGTGTGTGCACATGTGTGTACCTGTGCAAAGTCAGCTGCCACTCCACCACGCTTTGCACAGGGCTGCAATTTGTATGGTGGAGAAGCCCTCTGGCAGAAGTTGTGAAGAGCTTTTTAAAGTTTTGTGCCATTAAATTGGAAAAAAAAAAGGGAGGGTATTTCCATCAATGCCCTAGTGCAGCTGCATAGTCCCACTAATTTCCTGCCCTTCCTTGCAAATGTGCGTGGTTTTCTCTTTGTGATGCTCTAATTTGATCCTGCACAATTTGATCCTGGTCATGATCTTGGCAGGATTTTAGAGCCTGTCCTGAGCAGATTGCACTCTGTCCTCCAAATGGATCATTCCCAAGCGATTCTTAAGTTCAGTGGTTTGCAGAAGGTCCATGTGACTCAGCTGCCATTTTAATGTTAGGCTTCTGGAGACTGCCAAAATGGTTCCCCCACACACACTTTGTTCACTAAAACATTAAAGGGAAAATGTTTTCAAAGATTTAGGCTTCCCATCCCAGTCTCTCTCTCTCTTTACATCTCATGTCAATTTCATTCCACACTCACAATCCCCCCCTATTTTGTTTGCATGCAGCACAGAAATCCCATTTTTTTTTGCACAGGGGGCACTGCTGTTTTGCCTCTTCTCTGATCCTCCTTTCAAGTCAATACCAGCAGAAAACTAAACCTGGAACAGCTCCTTTTAAAATTTCCCCCCATCGTTTTAATTTAGTGATTTGAGACTAGTGATAGTTTCATACCACTGGACTCACGCCTCTTGTCAAAAAAATTAAAAATTAAAAAACACGGGGGAAATGGCGCTTGTAACAACGATGACGGGGGGAGGATGGCGGAAATTGCAGAGTGGGCGGAATGACCTCAGTGTGGGTGGGGAGTGAACTTCAAGGGGCAGTAAAAGGGGGGGATCCGGGGGGATCTGTATGCTTTTGAATTACCTTCGGCTTAGAAGCAAAACAAGGGGGAAATCGGCACAAAAGAACTCTCAGAAAATCCAGGAAAACAGCGACCAGAATGTGAACTGGGCACTGAAGGGAAGAAAATCGATGCGGAATGACAAAGAAAACCCAACAGACATGCCCGGTGAAAGCGAGGGAAAACACCCATGCATAATAAGACCTTGTTGGACCAGTTAAATATTGGCTAGCAGGCAAGGCTATGCTGTTCTGAGGCCACAAAAACACTCCAAAGCACCTGAGCTTTGAGTTCTAATGAACTTCCATTTTTAAATTAACTACTGTTGATTATTTGTTTGTTTTAAGATTAACTGCTGGTCACTGTAATCCAGACCCTCTCCAGTAGCTTCCTGATGCCCATTCTGTTTCGGCATGCTCCATATGTAGACTCCAGCAATCTACAACAAAACGGGTGAAAGAACAGTTTGGAATCTGGAATCAGAAAGGGAACTGTTCAGAGAGGAAGCCCAGAGAGGAGGCTCAGTGAGAAAGCCCCTGCAGCTATTGGGAGGAGAATGTGTTCTCCAATCGTCAAAACTTGCCGGGGACGTACCGAGGGGCCATGACATCCCGCACCGAGGGGGTGTTGTTTTATTTTCTGCAACCCTCAGCTGAATTTCATTAAATTAAAAATGTGTAAAGCCCCAGCCGTGTTTTCTTTCAATTTAAGTGTTCAGAGAAGTAGAAAGGATTGATACATCAGGAATAGCAGACTGGAGAGAGAAGAATTTATGACCCCAGAAGTGCTGAGCCCCAGCAACAGAATGAGGCATTTAAGTCTTTCTATTAAAGTAGCTCCTATTTTAAAAAGTAATCGAAGCTAGGAGGGGGTGTTTCTCCCCCCCCCCTTTCTTTTTGATTGTACAGACTCACCTTATTACATCTGAGTGATACCAACAACAAGTGGTAGGTTGTCAGCGCTGGAGAGTCGGAAACAGAACAATTGTTGTCTCTAAAAGAGCAAAAGGTGGGCAAACAGAAGGGGAACGAGAACAGCAGAGTTGCCGCAAAGGGATGGGAGGGGGGAAGAGCAAAGCTGCGGTCACACGGCCCTTAAATGCGGGAGGAAAGGCTATTTCCTCCCGCATTTAAAGGGGCCGTCTACAACGGCCGCAGAAAGTCCCGCGCCAAAGCGGGCTCAAATGCGGGTTCCTCCCGCATTTTCTGACCCCGGGAAAATCGACAGTTTTCCCAGGAGTCGCGGGAGGAACCCGCATTTGAGGTATCTGGACAGCCCTCTCTCGCAGTCATTGCGAGAGCGGGGCTGTCCAGATGTTCCCGTCGGCCATTTCCCCCCCCCTTTTACACTTGGGCGCTTGGGCAGTCAAGCACCCAAGTGTAAAAGGGGGGGGTGGAACCCCAAACTTACCAGGCGGCGGTCAGGTCCTTTGCCGCCTCTTCCACGGCCGCTGCCGCTTCTGCTGCTGCTTCTGCCGCGGCCGCCGCTTCTGCCACCGCAGGCGTTGGGATGTGTAGACATCCCAACCCGCGGTAGAAAAATGTGGCCCCTTTAAATCCAGGAGGGCTCCCGGATTTAAAGGGCCCGTGTGACCGCAGCCCAAGACTTACACCTCACTATCCTGTTTTTGTGTAAATTATCCCACCCAGGTTAACGAGGCAGTTGCAAAGGGGCCCCAGACGCTGATCCCAAAAGCCAGAGCAGAGAGATCTATAAGGAATTAGTTTAGAATTATATTGATAGCCTGGGTTGGTACCACATACTAAATATCTTCCTTGCACTTAAGGTTACCAACTCTGAGTTAGGAAATTCCTGGAGATTTTGGAGGGGGAGCCTGGGAAGGGTGGGTTTGGGGAGGGGGAGGACATTAGTGGCGTATAGTTCCATAGAGTCCACCCTCTGAAACAGCCATTTTCTCTTGGTAGGGTTACCCACCACCTGTTGTATTCTTATTATTTTACAGCCACAGCTTGCAGAGACTTTGGGAAACAAAAGGCCCTTTCTGATTGGCTAACAAATAAAGACTCTCATTGGTCCTTAAGCCACTCTAGGTAACCAATTGCTGAGCCTCGCTTAGGTCCAATAGGATTGTTTGTACATAGTTACATTGTTTGAAGTTATGAGTTGGAAACAGTATAAATTAAGGTGCCGCTCTCATAGAGCTGTCTTTGAGCTGAAGCAATGGTTTGAATAAAAGCCTGTTTGTTTGATTCATTGCCTCCCGCTCAATACTTAAAACCACCCCACCCCCTGGCCATTGGAGAGGGAGCAGGCTTCCAACTCCAGGTTGAGAAACTTCTGGAGATTTGGGGTTGGAGCCTGGTAGAAGAGGGACCTCTGTGGGGGGTGGAAGAAGAAGAAGAGATTGGATTTATACCCCACCCTTCACTACCCAAAGGAGTCTCAGAGAGGCTAACAAGTTCCTTTCCCTTCCCCTCCCCATAACAGACACCCTGTGAGGTAGGTGGGGCTGAGAGAACTCTGACAGAAACTGCTCTTTTTCAAGAACAGCTGTGCAGAACTATGGCTTGCCCAAGGTCACCTGGCAGATGCAAGTGGAGGCATGGGGAATCAAGACCGGTTCTCCCAGATTAGAGTCTGTGTGCTTAACCACTACACCAAAGGGTGCAGAGAGTGGTATTTGGGGAGGGGGAGGGACCGCAGCAGGGTATAATGCGATAGTGCCCACCCTGATCCTGGTTGTCTGCAGACCAAATGTAATAGCGGGACATTTCCAGGTGCCACCAGGAAGCTGGCAACCCTGAGCACCAATCCCTTCTGAGTAGGGTTGCCAAACTCCAGGCAGAGCCTGGAGATCTCTCATAATTACAAACAATCCCCAGATGACACAGATCAGTTCCCCTGGCTGCTTTGGGGGGAGACTCTGTGGCCTTATACCCCCGAGTTCCCTCTCTTCCCCGGACCTTGGTTTCCCCAGCCTCCTCCCCCAAATCTCCAGGGATTTCTGAATCCAGAGTCGCAGCCCTTAGTCTCAGTCTGGTCTGCCAGCCCCTAGTCTCAGTCTGGTCTGCCGCCAACCTGCACACCGGGCCTCGGTGTGACTAGCAGAGGTGTTAAAGATCTGAAGTGTGTTTGTTCAACTGAAGCTGCTGTGTGATGAAGGCTGGAGTCAGCAGGAAGTGTGTTTTCCACCGTCTAGAATAACGTTGGCGTTCAAAGCAGAGCAGGTCTCTTTAAAAACCAACCAACAAACATGCATTTCATCTGCCCTTTGTGGATATTTCCCCCTGTGTGAAGGCAGAGACAGGCTGGGGTGCTGAGCAAAAGAAAGCCCTGTCGGCTGGAAGAGAGTTTGTCAGAAAGAGTGGGAGGAGGCCTCAGGTCGAGGAAGGAAGGTTCGTTCAACTCTCTCCACTGCAGATAAAACAGCAGGGGAGAGAGAGAGAGAGACCTCGGTTCATTTACATCCCGGCTGTCTTCTTTTCCTGACAAAACCATTTCAGTCCATTTTCACTTCATTTGCTGGAGATACAGCGGGATGAGCAAGTTTGTCATAGCAATACAGGAGCCGCCATGTTCCATTTGAGAAACTGATGAGAAAGGGGGGGGAAATGCGAGAGTTTGAGGCCGTGGTCTTCTTTGGAACATTCCGGAAGGTGCCCATTGGCTTCAATCACTCTCTGGCAAATAGCTTCCCATCCTCTATTTATAACTCATTACTGTTCGTTCATTTTTCCTCTGGCACCGTTTTGTGACCCACCCGCAGGGTGCCACAGAACCTCCTTGTGGAAGGCTCGGGGGATCTGTCACGTTTCTTATCCTTTCCAAAGGACTCTCTTTTCTGTCACAGAACATCAGAGTCCTCTGAAGTCAGAATGGAAATGACCAAGCTCCGAGGATATATCTGCGCTGCAGACTTTAAACTTGTTTTATAGTCTTTCCCTCTCCCAAGGGAACTTTGGGAATTGTAGTCCTGCAAGGGATCCTGAACAGAATCCCTATCAACCTCGCTTAAACAGTTCTCAGGATTCTTTTGGAGAAGCCATAACAGTCAAAGGGATAGCATGCTGATAAGTCTGTAGTGTAGATAGGCCCTACAGTAGGGATGGAAGCAGCCTCCTGGTGGGACCTGGGGATCCCCATAATTACAGCTCATCTCCTGAATACGGAGATCAGCTCCTGCGGAGAAAATGGATGCTTTGGAGGGTGGACTCTGTGGCATTGTGCCGCGGTGTTGTGTACTAAGACCGTGGTCGCCTGGCCTCTCGCAATGGCGACCGCCACGTGGTCAGCGCACAAGGTCAGAATCTACCTGAGCTTCGGCCAGGTAGAACAATAGCCAGTTGGATCCTGAGCGACCACCAATTACATGCCTAGGTCTCCCTCTGGGGGACCTATGAACTGCAACCATGAACTTAAGGTCCTATCAGGACCTGGGGGCGAGGTCGGGGCTTTGTCTCCGGCTGGCATCAAAGAAGGCTCTGAGCCCGGGGTTTTCCATGTTCCATCTGACCCTCAATAAAGAGCTTGCTATGAAATCACTACCACTCGCCTCCCGACTCCAATACTTTCCACGCGCCAAGGTCCATGTCCTCCCCAGACTCCATCCCCATATCTCCAGGAGTTTCCCAGCATGGAGCTGGCAACTCTACCCGCCACCCCCTTCTAGTAGCCAAGGAGGACCTGGCAACTCCTAGCCCAGGGGTGGCCAAACTGTGGCTTGGGAGCCACATGCGGCTCTTTCACGCATATTGTGCGGCTCCCAGCAGGGCGGCTGGGGAAGCGAAAGGTAGCCATGCTCTTCCTTCCTCCCTCCTTCCCTCCCTCCTTCCCTCCCTCCCTCCCTCCCTCCTCCCTTCCTTCCTTCCTTCCTTCCTTCCTTCCTTCCATTTTCTTTGTTTCTCTCTCTCTCTCTCTGTTTCAACCTCTTTCCACCTCTCTCACAGACAAACAAAAATCATTAGCAAACAAATATCATTGGTCACATAAATATCATTATCAATATCTGTTTTTATCCCTTTTGCTTTTATTTTTGGCAGTCTCATTTAATGTTAATAAAAAAGCACATTTGCATATTTCTAAATAAAAAAACGTGTGTGTAATATCTGTTCATGTCTTGTGGCTCTCAGACATCTGATGTTTATTCTATGTGGCTCTTATATTGAGCAAGTTTGGCCACCCCTGCCCGAGCCCAAAGGGAGGCACAGAATTAAAGGGGGCCCCCCTCCCAATTTCCTTTGAAACATCGGGTCTGGGTCTGATCATTCACTGACTGTATATGAAACCAGGAAGACATTTCCCTCCCACACACACATCCAGTAGCTACCGGAGTTGGGTTGGCTGGCTTCTTTCTGGTTGTCCACGTAGGGTTGCCAGCCTCCAAGTGGAACCTGGAGATCTCCCACTATTACAATGGAACTCCAGGCAACCAAGTTCCCCTGGAGAAAATGACTGCTTTGGAGGGTAGACTTGCTGAAGCCCCTCCCCTCACCAAACCCCACCCTTCCCAGGCTCTGCCCCCCAAAATCTCCAGCTATGTCCTAAACCAGGGCTGGTTGCACTACATCCATGCAGTGAGAACACTTCTAAGCCTGTTAAATATAATGGGACCCTGAAGGTCAAATCACGAGTTTAATTGTACCCAGAAAGCAAATAGGGGCCAACTCCAAGTGGGGGAAATTCCTGGAGATTTGGGGGGAGCCTGCAGATGGAAGAAGAAGAAGAGAAGAGATTGGATTTATACCCCGCCCTTCACTCCCTGAAGGAGTCTCAGAGCGGCTTACAAACTCCTTTCCCTTCCCCTCCCCACAACAGACACCCTGGGAGGTAGGTGGGGCTGAGAGAGCTCTAACAGAAACTGCTCTTTTTCCATAACAGCTGTGCCAGAACTACGGCTTGCCCATGGTCATCCACCAGGTGCAAGTGGAGGAGTGGGGAATCAAACCTGGTTCTCCCAGATTAGAGTCCGTGCACTTAACCACTACACCAAACTGGACCCCAGCAGGGTATAATGTAGGGCTACCAGGTCCTTCCTGGCAATCAGCAGGGGATGGAGGTGACTTATGAAGAGAATGGCCTAGGCCTCATTGCTGGCATCACCCAGCTGGTGTTGGGTGACGCTCTGGTATTTGGGTCAAAACTCTGTGGTAAAACCGACTTCTACCATAGAGTTTTCCCCAAATACCAGAGTGGCACTGGACGTTGCTGGCATGATGATGTCACTTCCTGTGGCACGAAGGCCTAGACCTTCTCCTTTCTCCTGACAAGTGTCCCCTGCCAGCCAGCCCCCCACCTCCACCGAAGAGTCTGGCAACCCTAGTATAATGACATAAGGTCCACCCCCCAAAGCAGCCATTTCCTCCAGGGTGCACTGATCTCTGTAGTCTGGAGATCACCTGTAATTTCAGAAGAGCCTCACCTGGAGGTTGGCAACACTGCAGAGTCAGGGCCTGTGCTGGAACGCTTCATGTAGATGTTGCCCTATCATTCCATCCTTAGTCTCTACAGTCTGAAACTCAGTTCCAAACTCCCTCAAGTCCATCTTGCAAGATTCTCACAGGTGGAGTCCTTTGGGGCTTCTCTGGGACAGCGCTAACCGCGTGCCAGATTCTGTAGCCGGAAAACCAAACACAACAACCGTGACCAAAATAAAGAGTCAATAAAGATATGTATGCAAAATCATTTACTGTAGTAATTCAGTAGAAAACTCTCTTCTATTATTGCTCACACATGACATG
The DNA here is from genome assembly GCA_029233225.1 of Lepidodactylus listeri. Taxonomy (NCBI): domain Eukaryota; kingdom Metazoa; phylum Chordata; class Lepidosauria; order Squamata; family Gekkonidae; genus Lepidodactylus; species Lepidodactylus listeri. The sequence goes on along the minus strand of JARCFY010000014.1, from coordinate 71,174,140 downwards.
TACGAACACCCCCCTGAGCTGGCACAAGCCCCCCCCCCATGCTCATGTTAGTAGAGATGCCAGCCTCCAGGTGAGAACTGGGGACCCCCCAGAATTACAGCCCATCTCCAAACTGCAGAGAATCTTTCCCCTGGAGAAAGTGAAGGTTTTAGAGATTGGACTCTATAGCATTGTACTCCCCTGAGGTCTCTGTCTTCTGCAGATTCCATCCCCAAATCTCCAGGAGTTTCCCAAGCGGGATCTGGCCATCCTACCCAGCTGCCCCCCTCCTTCCGCTTTGTGCTACTGTGGCTGTTTACACAGACTCCCAGGCTTCTGTGGAAAAAGCAGGGCCCAGCCAAACAGGGCTGTAAAGAGAGGAGAGCCGCAAGCCAAGTTTAAAACAAACAACCAAAAAATTGCAGGAGGGCAGGAAAGCAAAATGCCAAATAAAGAATTAGTTCCAGAAATTACAAGGGATATACAAAACCTCCATCTTTTTGTCTTTTTAACCATTTCCTTGTAATGGTTGGAGAGAGACTAATCGCTCTTGCAGCCGGCAAATGTTTATATCACCGCATTATCGAGAAAGCCTGCGTTGGAAGCGGTGCCAAAGCATTTGGAGAAGGGAAATGAACCTCAAAATGAAAACGTCTCTCCCAAGTAGCACGGAGGAATTAAAAAATGGGAGACGGCTGGAACGGGAGAGGGAGCGGGAGGCCGGCTCTGGCGCGGAGGAACCGGCTTCCCTGGGAGGCCATTCCGGACTGGCTCTTTGCCCCACCCAAGGATGGAAAAAGGGGATGGGAAAAAAGAAACTGTACAGTGTGTGTGTGGGGGGGGGGGGGGTAACTGAGTGGGAAACTGTTGATGCTAAAGAATCTGGAAATGGGGCGGGTGCAGGGTGAAGATTCCTGCCCAACGTTGAAAGGAATCCAGAGACGGAGTGGCGCTTGCTTTCTCCTGCCCCCTCAGGGTTTCGGGTTGCCAACTCCAGCTTGGACATTTGGGTGAGGGTGTTATGTATTGAGCCTGAATTTACTTGCAAAAGGACTTAGCTTGGGATGCATAGGAATAGGTCGCTAGGATCCTAGAATGGGCTAGTAGGGAGACAGGGATCCTAGAGGAAACCAGTTGGAAAACAATAGAGTGTAAATAGCCTATCTGTAATGTAGTATGCTCTGTGTAGCAACCAGCCTGCCATGTGCTCCCAGGTAATGGCGCCCGCCACATGACCAGAGCACATGGTCAGGCAGAGAGGGGAGCTTGAATCTGGAGGAACAATAGACATCTGGATTGAAAGCCTCCACCAATGTGGAACCTAGGTTCTCCCTGGGGAGCCAATGCAATCAAAGGCTCCTCCAGGGAACCTATGACAAACATGCACATATGTAAAACCCCTATCAGGTCTTTTAGGTGAGGCTGGAGATGTGGCTCCGGCCAGCATATAATGAGGGCCCTGGAGCCCTGGAAGCATGCTTGTTCTGACCATCTACTGGGCATGCTGAATCACTCAATAAAGGCTTCATGATTTCACCGTTCCTGGTCTCCTGAGTCCAGTACTCTTCACTATCGTTGGGAGTGGGGTGTGTTTGGGGTGTAATCCTTTTCAGGCATAAATACTGGGCTTCAGTCAGGGTCAGCCAGTCGTCTTTTCTCCTTGCTGTAATCACTAATAGACTATGAGCTGAGTGTTCTATGGGTCTGAACCCAGTATATTTCAAGGTGGAACCTGGGAGGGGCTTGGTTTGGGAGCAAAGGAAGCTCAGCAGGGATGTGAGACCCTGGACTGAGTCTCTCCTTCCCCCCCCCCCACCTCCCCAACTGACATTTTCTCCAGGGGAACTGATCTTTGTCATCTGGAGATAGGCTGTAATTCAGGAAGTAATTCAGAAGAACTCCAGGCCACACGCTGCTACCCCGCTTTGGTGGCCCTACAGGAGGGGTGCCAATATCCAGGTGGGACCTGGGGATCCCCCAGAATGACAGCTCATCTTCGGACTACAGAGATCAGTTCCCCAGGAGCAAATGGGTGCTTTGGAAGTTGGGCTCTAGGGCATCATACCCCACTGAGGTCCCTGTCCTCCCCAGGCCTCATAACCAAACATCCAGGAGTTTCCCAACCGGGATCTGGCAGTCCTACTCCCCCATTCCCCAGTGGGGGCCAGGGAGGACCTGGCAACCTGACGTGACAGAAAGACGCTATGAATAACGCCAAAGCCCTCCCCCTCTTCCCAAAGGCTCAGACTCACCTGGACCCTTCCTTCTCCCTTCCCTTCACCGTTCACCCCCTTCACCCCACCCTTCAACGAGGATGGTTCTGACTCCTCGCCAGGTATGCAGAAGGGATGAGCGATCCACCTTCAGATAGGTTTGCCAGCCTGCAGGTGGGGGCTGGAGATCTCTTGGAATCACAACATAAGAACATAAGAGAAGCCAGTGTTGGATCAGGCCAGTGGCCCATCCAGTCCAACACTCTGTCACACAGTGGCCAAAAATACCAGGTGCCCCCAGAAGGTCCAGCAGTGGGGCCAGGACACTAGAAGCCCTCCCACTGTTGCCCCCTCCCCCCAAAGCACCAAGAATACAGAGCATCACTTGCCCCAGACCGAGTTCCTATCTATAGTTTGTGGCTAATAGCCACTGATGGACCTCTGCTCCAGATGTTTATCTAATTCCCTCTCGAAGCCATCCATGCTTGAAGCTGCCACCACCTCCCGTGGCAGTGAATTCCATGTGTTAATCACTCTTTGGGTGAAGAAGGACTTCCTTTTATCCGTTCTAACCTGACTGCTCAGCAATTTCACAGAGTGCCCACGAGTTCTTGTGCTGTGAGAAAGGGATAAAAGTACTTCTTTCTCGACCTGCTCTATCTCAAGCATAATCTTGTAAACCTCAATCGTGTCACCCCTCAGCCGTCGTTTCTACAAGCTAAAGAGCCCCAAGCGCTTTAACCTTTCTTCATAGGGAAAGTGTTCCAACCCTTTTATCATTCTAGTTGCCCTTTTCTGCACTTTTTCCAATGCTATAATATCCTTTCTGAGGTGTGGTGACCAGAACTGTACACAGTACTCCAAATGAGGTCACACCATCGATTTATACAGGGTCATTATGATACTGGCTGATTTGTTTTCAGTTCCTTTCCTAATAATCCCCAGCATAGCATTGGCCTTTTTTGTTGCAGTCGCACACTGTCTTGACTTTTTCAGTGAGTTATCCACTGTGACTCCAAGATCTCTCTCTTGGTCAGTCTCCACCAACTTATCTCCAGACTACACAAATCACTTAGTTATTGAAAACATCTGTTCCAGTTCTCTCAGAGAAAATGGCAGCTTTGGAAGGTGGGCTGCATGGCATTATCCCCTACCCAGGTCCATCCCCCTCCCTTAACCCCACTCTCCCCAGCTTCACCCTCCAGGTATTTCTGACCCCAGAGTTTGCACCCTACCTACAGCTTGCCTCAAGTTGCATTGCTCTGGGCTTGATTTCAAGGGCTTGCAATGCTGAGGACCCAGTGAGGTTATCAGGAGGGCCACAGGGTTCTGCAGGCACCTGAACCCCCGTCTGGTCCTGCTCCTGCTTCCTCACCCCAACTTACCTGCTGCTGGTGGTGCCATGGAGATCTACCCAGAATGCACTGGGCACCTGGCAGACTATCTCCTTTGCATGCAGAAAGTCCCAGGTTCAATCCTCAGTATCTCCAATTATAGTAATCAAGGAGTAGGTGATGTGAAAGACCACCCTCTCAGAACCTCCAGAGTGCTGCCTGTTAAAGAAGACTATACTAACCTCGAAAGACCAAGGGTTGGATTCGATATAAGGCAGCTGCGTGCTCTCAAGAAGGACGGTGGGAAAGAGAGAGAATTTCCCCTCCTTTTAGGTTATTCAGGGCTTGATTCTAAGCATTCAAGGCATTCAGCCAGCTTACTATCATCACTTCCATCAGATAATTTCCCAGGTGAATGGCAGATGATACACTTGGGGGAGGCATGGAGGAGAGGAGAGGAGGAATTATTTCCTGGCTCAGATATACCGTCCGGCAGCTGTGAGTCCGACTAGTATGAATTCCAGTAGCATTTCTGGAAGACACTTCCTCCCCCACACCCCAATCCTAGTGAGAAGTAGTAAAGAGCGCGGGCCCTGTAGCCCCTCAAAGACTAGCATGAGCTTTTGTGAGTCTCTGCTCACTTCTTCTTGCTCTTGTCTCCCGCTGCAGATAGACTAACATGGCTACCCATCTTGATCTATCTCTTAGTGAGAAGCTTCACCATTTTCCCCTTCCAGATTTCCCTTGGCACCAGATGGATGCCAGGAATGGGTTACGGAACGAACATTCGTATGCCGTATTCTCAGAATAAAAATTCCAGGTCTTCCATAGTGACAGGTTATCAAAGGAATCAGTGAAATGCAACGAGAGTGGCTGATGAATGACAGAAAGACAGGGAAGAAGAAGAAGAAGAAGAAGAAGAAGAAGAGAAGAGCTTGGATTTATGCCCCGCCCTTCACTACCCAAGGGAGTCTCAGAGCGGCTCACAATCTCCTTTCCCTTCCCCTCCCCACAACAGACACCCTGTGAGGTAGGTGGGGCTGAGAGCAATGCTCCCTCTAAGCTGTGGAGTCTTGTGAACAAAAATTCTACTTTGTGAGCTGCTGGCATTAAAGTGGTGAGCCAGAGATTTGGCTCCTGCATGAATTAGTTTGCTCTGGAGCCATCCTTCCTGAGCTAAGACAAAAATGTGTGAGCCAGAGGCTAAAAAACTGTGGGCTAGCTCACACTAACTCAGCTTAGAGGGAACATTGGCTGAGAGAGCTCTGACAGAAACTGCTCTTTTTCAAGGACAGCTCTGCCAGAACTATGGCTTGCCCCACGCCATCCAGCAGGCGCAAGTGGAGGAGTGGGGAATCAATTTCAATTCTCCCAGATTAGAGTCCGCGCACTTAACCACTACACCAAACTGGCTGTAGTGGGCTAGGGTTGCCAACTCTGGGTTGATAGATTCCTGGAGATTTGGAGGGCATGGTTTGGGGAGGAATCTCAGCTAGGGATAATGCCACAGAGAGCCCACCCTCCGAAACAGCCAGTTTCTCCAAGGGATCTCTGTAGTCTGGAGATCAGCCATGATTCCGGGAGATCTCCAGGCCCCACTTGGAGGTTGGCAACCCTAATTCAAACCAGAACTTATCAGTCAGTGAATCAAAAGAGAGAAAGTTTAGGATAACTGTAATGCCTTTAGAGGGCTTAAATAGATTGTGAGATATTTTCCAGCGTGCTAAGAAATTTATTTAGTGCTTCCAGGGAGGGCAGGCCAGGACGAAGCGAAGGTGTGGATCTTGAGATTGTAGCAAAGGCTCACTGAATTAGACCAGAGCTCGACATGACCTATTTCCAGCAGTCAGGTGCCTTTTGGGAAACTCACAAACAAGACATGGTCTTCTTGTATTGAGCATCTGCTGTCCAGAGAGATGTACCACCTTTGGACCTGAACTGTTCATCTAGCCACCACAACAGAACTTCTGGGGCTGGTTTTGTATAGCTGCCAGTCCATAATTGTCAATAGCTCAGGTGCCTTCTGTGTTCCCCGGATCTATTACCTTAATTGCTCCCTTCTCCAAGCTTTACTTTTAAGGTGAACATTAATTGATTCTGAACTATAATCACAATTACGGCACGTTAGCTTGATTAATGTGCCGTCTGATGAATTCCTAAGAAGGCGAAGCCACCTTCCCTCTCGGAAGGGCTGGGGGAGATGAAATATGTTTTTGCTCCGCAGCTGAAGTGCTAATTTCACTGGAGAATACCGGTGCTAATGTACAGCAATTAATAACCTTGTTTGTTCATTTATGATTGCATGCTATTAGCAGAGGCAAAATGGTGGCGTGTGTGTATTCCTACTCGCCGGTTTCCATCTTAGGCATCTCACTAGGAATGTTTTTCATCATTTGCCCATATCACAGTCAAGATAACAGAGCAACAGTGAAGTAGACCTTGAAATGGGCCACTTTTAAACCCTGTTTCTCAGTTGCCTCAACTGTAATATGGACAGAACAGATAAAGGAAGTACTTCTTCACCGAAAGAGTGATTAACACCTGGAATTCACTGCCACAGGAGGTGGTGGCGACTACAAGCATGGACGGCTTCAAGAGGGAATTAGATAAACATCTGGAGCACAGGTCCATCAGTGGCTCTTAGCCACAAGGTATAGATAGGAGCTCTCCGTCTGGGGCAAGTGATGCTCTGTATTCTTGGTGCTTTGGGGGGGGGGGGGGCAACAGTGGGAGGGCTTCTAGTGTCCTGGCCCCACTGCTGGACCTCCTGATGGCACCTCGTGTTTTTGGCCATGGTGTGACAGAGTGTTGGACTGGATGGGCCGCTGGCCTGATCCAACATTGGCTTCTCTTATGTTCTTACGGCAGAATATTTGATTTTGAGTGCTGACTATTTAATGTCCATCTCCATAATTTCTGCTTTTCTGCTATGCTAGTCCACTTCCTACTGTTATGAGCAGCAAATTTCAGGTCTTCTAATTTGAGGGAGAATAGGAAAAATGCCACCTTTTCCTTTCTACTTTCTAAAAATAATTAGAGAATGGATCCCCACCTTTTTGAGCTTGTGGGCACCTTTGTAATTCTGACACAGCACGGTGGGCACATCCACAAAATGGCTGCCACAGGAGGCCATCCCAGCCACAAAATGGCTGCCACAGCTTACCTTTAGTCACACAGTGAAGATCCTTGTGATAAGCTGGCAGGGGATGCCAACTCTACATTTTAAAAAATCTGCACAGCCAGTCAAATCTGCAGTGTGCTAATGTGAGATCATCCACACTATCATGCTCAGGTGTGCTAGGTTTTGATGAAATACTCCACTGTGTGTTAACATTAGGGACCCCCGAACTGGAGTGTGTTGGACTATATGCACAGTGCTACACTGCGACCATATATTTAAGGCATATAGCATACGGGTGTGTATCCTTTAGGAGCAAGGATGGCCCTTTCGCATGCTGTGCTGTTTGCTGTCTTGGCACAGGGTCATGTAAACAGGTAGCGCTGTAGTGGGGGCAGACAGTAAGCATCAGACTTCCCCACCCTCGGGAGAACGTATGCTGTTCAAGCAGAGCAGCTTTCTCTTATCAGTCATAAGTTCTTGTATGGAATATCTGTTGAATGAAAGCTACAGCCCCTGGGAGCCTGTGAAGAAACGCTCTCCGCTTCAGGCTACATTACTAAGTGTCGAGGGGGAGGGCTACCAAACCCCCATGTTCATTTTAAGAATTTTCTCTGTTGGTGGTACAAGGACCAGAAACAGGAGAGCAGTTAATTATTCTCAAGCACCCCCACTCCGTTAGTGGCTCTCTCAAGCACCCAGTACTTAAGGTTTGGCTATGTAAATGCTTCTAGCTATTGGAGAACAAGCAAAAGGCCATCTCACATCATGACAGGAATGTGACACCTTGGAGGGGACAGAGAATGGAGGATGCCAGATAGGATCTCTTCCGGGGAAGAACAGGAAGAGAACTAATGACTCACAGAGGAGTGGGCAGACAAAGGAGATAGATGGCACAGAGGGAACAGGGTCCATTTTTAAGGTCTATTTGGAGTGATTTTTATCTGGAGGAAGGAGGTTTCACACCTGAGCTCCGTCCTGATGAAGACCATTGCTATGTGGAGATAATAAAGAGTCAGCAGCCTGGACAGAGACTCCAAGGTAATGGAAAGCTTTTTAGAATACAGCACCTTCTAAGCTTGGGTCAAATCTACATCTGACTTCCCCGCTGGAATCATTCTAGTTTCAAAAAAAACACCTGTCTATACCTGTTTCTATTTTCAAACCATACTTGTTCTAGTTTAAAAATTACTGTTTACATTCGTTAATTGCCCTCCTGTGGTCAAACTAGCATTTTACTGCTTTAAACGGATCCTGTTGCTTAGTACTCTTCAGACCCAGGGAGTGAAACCAGCGTGAAATGAGCGTAGGAAAAGACAGGAGTCAAACTACTTCAGAGGGGAGGTGTAAATTGGGCCTTAAACAGCCTACTTTAGAAAAGCACCAACTAGGGCATGTACAGAGTTGAGGGACAGGGGACTGTGTGTTTGCACCTTTTTTGTATTCCTTGCTCAATCCGCTGGTGTGTGGGATTTTATTTTCCACAAACCCTTTTCTGTTTTAAATGTGGGTAGTTGCTGTCCATACCACATTTACTGCCGCCATTCAAACATGCTATCTAAAATGGGCACCAGGGAAACGGAGGCAGTTGGTTGTTAGAATGCTACTTCTCCAGGCGTGCACAAGTGCAGTAAGCCATCCCCATGGTAACCAGTCATTGGGTAGCAGGAGACATATACGAGGCAGAGCCTTTAATTGGCAATATGGAAGGGAAGCTAGGATAGCTGGCCATCTTGGTGGGAATTTCCAAAATTGACCAGCTGGTGGCAGCACACCAAGGAAGAAGTATGAGAAAATCTGTCCAGGAGTTGGGCAGACTCTGAATGACCTCTGAGTGTCTAGATGCCTTGAGGGCCAAAACTTGAAGTGTCCTCTGGTTGGAAGAAGAAGGGGGCTGCAGTAGCAGGCAGGAAGGTAGGTCTGAAACATTCATGGGATTTTGCCAACTGTCTTTGGATTTAATTAAAAGAATTCACGGTAGTGGCCAGACTGTACCCATGCTTACAAAATGCAAGCTGTCTCTCACCGGTCTGCATCCTATAAAAGAACCATTTCTTTTTTTAATGTGATGGAAAGTGATTCTAGCTATCTTCCACAGAGCTTTCTGCCATGGATAAAGTGGTGCCTGCCTTCTGCACATCCCCTTTTCCCCCAGAAAATGTCTCAATGAACACATGAAGCTGCCTTCCACTGAGTCAGACCACTGGTCCATCCAAGTCAGGATTGTCTCCTCTGACTGGCAGCCGCTCTCCAGGGTCTCAGGCGGAGAGTCTTTCACATTTGCTCACACCACCTGATCGTTTTTACCTGGAGAGGCCAGGAACTGAACCTGGGGGCTTCTGCATGCCAAGCAGATACTGTACCCCTGAGCCATGGCCTCTCCTCTAATGGACTGTGCCCACTGTTCTTGCCCAGCATGGATAATGCCCAGCCAATATCTCGGGACCATCCACAGATGGGTCGATCCTGGACGGAGGAGACTCGCACCATTCTCATCATCGAGTGAGATTTAAGGGGAGAAGTGGGAGCGTCCTGAAAAGGAGGAGAAGATGCATATTCAGAGATCCAGGAAACAATTCTCTTGTTGCAGCCCTGGGGTCTGAGGGAAGTACAGGGTCCCCATCCAACAAGGTTGAATGTCACAGGTACACTGCAGACAAATCCAGATTTTGTACTTTTTTTACTGCAGTGGTTTGCTTTCTGCAGGAAGCGAGGAGTTGTTCAGGTTGGTTGTCTGGAAGCCAAGAATCCAATTACAGGCAGGAGCCGTTGAACGTTTCAAACCCACATCTCCTGAAGTGTGCAGATTTCTTTCTTCCCGAGCAAACATCAAACCCCATGGAAACGGAACAGGGAGCCGACTGTTGCTCCGCACCGAACGTGCTCTTAATTACAGAGGGGGGAGGTAAATTTAGAACAGCCCCACCCCATCTGGCACAGGCCTGTGGAAGGGATTGCTCCCACTCTGCAACCCAGCCCCCCCCTCCCTGCCTTTCTTTCTCCCGTTATCGCAGGAAAGCGCCCCCACCATGCACCAGGTCTGATTATGACTTAAATCTTCCAGCCACCCAGATTTGCAGATAAACCCAAACCAGATTAAGCATGTTGGGTGGCTGTAAAGGAGGAAAGCAAAAAGAAGATTACGCGCCACCTTTGATGGGAGCAAGGGAGATAAAACACGGTATTAAGCCATCACTTTCTGGAGAAAGCCCAGGCCGAGCAGGCAGGCATGGGAAACCTTTGACCACCAGGGGAAGGGAGGCACCGCGCTTGATCCCATCTCTGCTGCTGGCCGGCTGTTCTCTTTGCAGACTGATGGCTAATAAGCAGCTTCCTTCTCCTGGGGATGCCAATATAAGCTTATAATGATGGGATTGGGGGTGGGGGGGGAGAAAGGAGCTAAAAATCTGCTCCAGTGCCAGGCTGCCGAGTGCATTAACCCCAGTCCTCAAACTATCTTTTACAGCCGATCAGTCTTTCTGCCTCCCACTTACATTGTCTACATTACTTTGTCTGCTGTGGGACCCTCCCCTGCACATTTCCGGGACATTTCTGGATTGCCTTTGCCAACTTCCATTACTAACCTCCAATTCTCAATTCGCGTGGAAATGGTTTAACGCTCCTGGGCAACACTCTCCAATGGCCAAGCTTCCCCAGACACGATACCGTAGGTTTGCCAACTATGGGATGGGAAATTCCTGGAGACTTGGGGGGTGGATCCTGGGGACAGTAGCGTTTGGGGAGGGGAGGCACCTTGTGGGGTATAATGCCCTAGAATCCACCCTCCAGAGCAGCCATTTTCTCCAGGGCAAGCGATCTCTGTAGCCTGGAGATCAATTGAAATTCTGGGAGATGGCCAAGCCCCACCTGGGGGTCAGCCACCCTTATCATATAGATGCCTGATCCTGCTGCTATGGTCACTGGCTGCTGTTACTTTGGGGAGATACTTATTTCACACCAGCAGCATACCCATTCTGTGAGTGTTGGCAACTGGCAGCCCTTGGGTCAAACCAGGCCTCTTCCAGGCCCTCCATTTGACAACCCAGTAGTCCAAGGAGGGGGTGGAAGAAACAGCAAATGAGGCTACTTTGCTCTGATCTTAGAAGGGGGATTTTATCTTGAGTTATTGGGAAAGAAGGATGGAAAAAAGGATGTAAGGAAAAGCTGCAATATTTTAAAATCCTGCTGGCTCAGAAGGTCCCTGGAATTAATCTGAATTTGTCGGAGGAAAGCAGCCATCCGGCTGGCTCCTGAGTTGATGCCCTTTTATGGGTCAGCCGTGGCATCCCTGTGATGACACCCAATGAGCCAGTCCAGGAATTGGGGGGGTTAGGGAAGCTCAGAGCTCTGCAGCTTGGAGCGGGGGAAGGAATCGCTGCTGCAGACGCGATAATGTCTGTCTTTCCATTACCATTCACTTCGTTCATGCTGCTCAGGCTGGAGCAGATTCTTTGATTGGGACGAGAATGACAGCCGTCACACAGTACATGCCGGCTACGAGATACCAGGAGGAGAGACAGAATTGTTCCAGCTCCCTCTTTTCCCATGAGGAAAAGTTGGATCCGTCCCTCACCAGATGTCTTGCATGTTTGTCAGGCAATGAACGAACAACACAAAAGAAGCAGTGAAAACCCAGCCCGAAAATGGAAGTGGATACCTAACAGGTTGAGGTTACAAGAATACATTAGAAGGGATTAAACAGAATATTTAGGGCTCATTTCATAGCAGGAGCTCCTTTGCATATTAGGCCACATACCCCTATTGTAGCCAATCCTCCAAGAGCTTACAGAGCTCTTCTTACAGGGGCTACTGTAAGCTCTTGAAGGATTGGCTACATCAGGGGTGTGTGGCCTAATATGCAAAGGAGCTCCTGCTATGAAATAAGCCCTGAGAATATTTATTTAATACCACAGTGCATCTAAATAGTTAATTGAAAACAAAATAAGCCTTTAGGCCATACTGGTCAAACAGTGTGTAGTACACATTACATACAACCAGGGCTTTTTTTGTAGGAAAAGCCCAGCAGGAACTCGTTAGCATAATAGGCCACACCCAACAGCAGAAACTCATTAGCATATTAGGCCACACCACTGACCGCACAGCTTATTAGCATATTAGGACACACCCCCATGTTACCAGAAGAGTGGTCATCCAGCCACACCCACCTTTTGCTTCTTATTCTGTTTACCTTGTTTGTTTTTTGTAGTAGGAATTAATTTGCATGTTAGGCCACATACCCCTAAGGTAGCCAGTCCTAATGAGTTTCTGCTGTTGGGTGTGGCCTATTATGCTAATGAGTTCCTGCTGGGTGTGGTCAACTCAGGAGCCCCCCGGAACTCCGTTCCTGTGCATTCCTGCCCAAAAATAGCCCTGCATACAACACAGCTCTAACCAGTGTTCCCTCTAAGCTGAGTTAGTGTGAGATAGCTCACAGTTTTTCACAGTTTTGTCAGGACCGACAAAACAACAGTCCTCAAAAAACGTATGATTGGGTGGGGAAGCAAATTATCCCAACTAAGCTAGAATCCCACCTAAGAGAGAACCTGCAGACCAACAAACACACCCTTGTGAAGCTAGACAAGGGAAATCCACCGAGTATTCCCACCCCAGTCAGGAAAACATTTTCTAATGGAAGCAAAGATAGAATAGTGCTCCCCCCTCCGGATTTGCCAGCCCATCAGGATGATAAATATGAACAGAAGTACTCAACCTTTCATCCCCACTTTCTGTTCTAAGTAGAAATACATTATCTGCATTTGTAAAAACATGAAAGTTGGATTAAGAGAGCAGCGTCAATGCAAGCTTTCTCCAGATGAAATGCTTCAATGTCGGAGCTGTAAAGACGTCGCTTGGCTTTATTTATTTGACTATCTGTCGGGAGCTGGAGTGATGGACGGTTTTGGGGGTCCTGCGTCGCTTCTTCCTTTGGATGCAATTTTCTCCTCCCTGCAAAATCTCTCTTTCCAAATCTATCCTTTCCCTCTGCTGATACGACTTCTCTTAAAAGTTGCTGCAAAGAGACAGGGCGCAGTTGTGTACGATCAGTTTGTGCTCATCCTTTGCCGCTGTAGTCTGTGTGTGTGTGTGTGTGTGTCTAAGGACAAGAAGGAAACAAGGAGTAGAGCCAGTTTGGTCTAGTGGTTAAGTGTGCGGGAGGTATATAGGTAAGTAAGTAAACCAATAAATAAAATATAAGACTGGAGTTTTATACAGGTAACTAACTAAATAAAAAATGGTTAAGTTTCCTCCAAGTTGCCGGGGGGGGGGGGTATTTGAATGTGGCTTGTCCCTATCCAAGCCCCAAACTGTAGCCAGTAAATCCTGACCTGGATATTTTAGCAGATCTCAGAAACTAAGCAGGGCTGGCCCTGGTTAGTACTTGGATGGGAGACCACTGAGGAAGTCCAGGGTTGCTATGCAGAGCCTTTTTGGTGCAGTGGTTAAGTGTGCAGACTCTAATCTGGGAGAACCAGGTTTGATTCCCCATGCCTCCATTTGCACCTGCTGGATGACCTTTGGCAAGCGGTCGTTCTGGCACAGCTGTCCTTGAAAAAGAGCAATTTCTGTCAGAGCTCTCTCAGGTCCACCCACCTCACAGGGTCTCTGTTGTGGGGAGGGGAAGGGAAAGGAGTTCGTAAGCTGCTCTGAGATTCCCTTGGGTAGTGAAGGGCAGGGTTTAAATCCAATCTCTTCTCTTCTGTCTTCTCTTCTTCGTGGGCCAGTCAACTGGTAAAATATAAAGGGAGCCTGCTGGAATGAGTCCATAGGGTTGCCAACCTTCAGATGGGGCCTGGAGATCTCTCAGGATTATAACTGATCTCCAGACGGAGGTCAGTTCCCTCAGACAAAATGGTTACTTTGGAAGGTGGACTCCACGGCATTCTACCCCACTAAGGGCCCTCCCTTCCCCAGGCTCCACCCCTATAAAGTACTCAGCCCAGAGACGCGTTCAAGTGAAACCAGCTCATGGTTTATTAGGAGGTTCTGGAACACAAGTCTGAGCTGGGCTCGGGGGTCTGCTTAAACCTAAACCGTGGCCCTTAATACAATTAAGTCTCCCCAGGTCATTGGTCCCTATTTGCATTCCGGCTGACCAATAGGTCTAAATTACAATCCAGCCAGTCTATTGTGTTGCATGTGGCTTTGGTCCATTTCGCCAACCTGCGCATCGGTGCAGCAGCAATGGGGACAGGATCCCACGGCTGGGAGCTTTAACTCCGCGAGCTAGAAGCCTCCCCGCAGGCGGTTGTGCACTCAAGCACACAGCACGCATAGGCGGTTATTCTGGATCAGCGGGTTCACATTACCGGCTCCGCTTGATTGCGGCTTATTCGTGTCCACACTTCCAGGAAGTGGGATCAACGCACACCCAAACAGTTTGCCATGGCTTTCACCTGGTACTTTTTAAAAGCGGGATCAAAACACTTCAGGACGGGGTGAGAACGGCACGGGAACGCCAGACAACTGTGGCTGTGTGAACCGGCCCACTTAATCCACTTGAGAAATGTGCCTATATCAGGCCAAACTGCCAGTCTGAACTCAGCTATAGAGTTGGAAGGGACTTCCAGGGTCATCTAGTCCAAAGGTCAAGGCAAGAGATGTTCAGAGGTGGGTTGCCAATTGCCTTCCTCTGCGTAGCAGCCCTGGACTTCTTTGGCATTCTCCCATCCAAGTGCTGGCCAGGGCTGATCCTGCTTGGCCTCTGAGATCTACTGAGATCAGGCTAACCCGGGCTATCCAAGTCAATATGTATGGATGGAGTAGGAAGGGGAAAATATTATGAAAAATAAGCAACAGTGCCTTTCTTCTGTTAGTGAACCAGCATTTCTTCCTTTCATGTATTCGGAATAAACGTGCAAGGATTCCAGTTCAGATCTTGTACTTTCCAGGCAGGCAACTAAGTCCCGGAATTGTAAGAATATAAGGACTGCTGTGTTAGACTATTGCCCTGGCTCTTCATCAAAGGCGGCTTTTGTTTTTCGGCACTCCTGTTTTTAAATGCCACATTAATTTCCATGTACAGCACGTATCTTTTTTGGAACCCACCCATCCGTAGCGAGAAGCGTTGGTTTCTCCATGCTCCAACTTTATCTCACCGTAGATTATTCTGTTCTTTTCAATGCGCGGAGGGCAAATTGCAGTAATAATTGCTTACTGACTGATTGCTAGAAAGCTTCTTCTTGTTTTTTTTAAGGACAAGAAGGAAGCAAGGAGTAGAGAGCCGGGCTAATTGAAGCTGTAAAATATGTACAACTCCTCAACAGCCCGTTCGATACCTTTCCATGAGAAAACAGACATGGTCCTGGACTAATTGTGGTCCGTCTCCTGGATTATACACTCTCTCCCCTTCTGTCTTCTCTAGCACTTTTTGAAAAATCCCTCTAAGTAACGTTATTAATTATTTTAAGATTTTTCAGCCATCATTTGCTATAATTAAATTCCATTCCCTTAGGGAGCTTTACATCATTTGACTTCCCTTTTTGTGTGTGTTTCTTTCATGAAGTAAAACATGAAAGGGAGGCTTCACGTCACCAGCTCCTTTCCCCCTTTCCTTCCATTGCTTTTGAAGGTCACGGGAGGCAACCATCCCTCCGGGAAAACCAAAGAAAAAGGGAGGGGGCAGAATCTGCAACACAGAAAGAGGAATAGGTGTCAGATTTCTTGCATCCAGTGTGTGGGTGGTGGCAGTGAAAAATGCTGTCAAAGTGCACCCATGTAGGGTTTTCAAGGCAAGGTGCTTTGCTATTGCCCACCTCTGCATAGCAACCCTGGACCTCCTTGGTGGTCCCCCACCGGTTTGGTGTAGTGGTTAGGAGCATGGACTCTAATCTGGGAGAACCGGGCTTGATTCCCCACGCCTCCTCCACATGCAGCTGCGACATTGGGTCAGTCACAAGTTCTTTCGGAGCTGTTCTCTCACAAGCAGTCCTCGAAAGAGCTCTCTCAGCCCCATCTACCTCGCAGGGTGTCTGTTGTGGAGATGGGAAGGGAAAGGAGATTGTAAGCCACACTGAGACGCCTTCAGGTAGGGAAGGGCAGGGTATAAATCCAATGTCTTCTCTCCTTCTTCTACTAAGCAGGGCCACCTCTGCTTAGCTTTTGAGATATGATATTTGGCTCGCCTGGGCCATCCTGGTCACAACAAGAGATGAACACAGGTGGTTTCCCATTGGAGGAGGAGAAGGAGATTGGATTTATATCCCACCCTTCACTTACTTGGAGTCTCAGAGCGGCTTACAAACTCCTTTCCCTTCCCCTCCCCACAACAGACACCCTGGGAGGGAGGTGGGGCTGAGAGAGCTCTGAGACAATTGTCCTTGAGAGAACAGCTGGTCCAGAGCTATGGCTTGCCCAAAGTCATCCAGCAGAGCAGGTGCAAGTGGAGGAGTGGGGAATCAAACCCAGTTCTCCCAGATTAGAGTCCGCACACTTAACCACTATACCAAACTGGCTCTGCATAGCAACCCTGGACTTCCTCAGTGGTCTCCCATCCAAGTACTAACCAGGGCCAGCCCTGCTTAGTTTCTGAGATCTGCTAAAATATCCAGGTCAGGATTTACTGGCTACAATTTTGGGCTTGGGTAGGGACAAGCCATGTTCAAATACCCCCCCCCCCCGGCATCTTGGAGGAAACTTAACCATTTTTTATTAAGTTAGTTACCTGCAGGGGCGTAGACTTTTTAAATCCCCGGGGGGGGGGCTCCCTCGTGCGCGCGCGCGCGCTCGGGACCATGTCCCCGCCGCTCCCCCCCCCCGGGAGCCACCGCTGCCGCTTCCCTCCCCCGGGCCGTGACCACTTGCTCACCTGCCCGCCGCGCTCCCCGCCCCCCTCCCTCCATCTCCCCGCTCACCTCGGGCGCCGGCGGCTGGCGCGTCGCCCTCGCGGGCCCCCGGCTCCCGCTCCGCCTCGCGCTCGGGGCGTGCGGGGGTGGCGCAGATGCCTCCCCCCCCCCGCCCTAGGGAGGCAGGAGGGCAGGCCGGAGGTGGGGGGGAAGGAGAGGCAGCGACGGCCAGCTGACTGGCCACCGGGCGCTCCATTTTCCCGGGGGTGGCTGAGCCCCCCCCGGGAAATTTCAGGGGGGGGGCTCGAGCCCTCGAGCCCCCCCCCCCGTAGTTGACGCCCATGGTTACCTGTATAAAACTCCAGCCTTATATTTTATATATACCTCCTGCCAAAAAAGGGACTCAAAGCAGTTTACAACAGTTTAAGAACGTCAGAACATCAGAAGAGCCCTGCTGGATCAGACCAGTGAAGGTCCCTCTAGTCCAGCCTCCGGTCTCACACAGTGGCCAACCAGCTCCTCTGGAGGGGCAACAACAGGGCAGAGAGGCCAAGACCTTCCTCTGATGTTGCCTCCTGGCCCTGGGATTCAGAGGCTTAGTCCCTCTGAATGTGGAGGTTCCCCTCAGTCACCATGGCTAGAAGCCATTGATAGACTTATCCTCTATGAATCCATCTAATCCCCTTTTTCAAGCTGTTTATTCCTGTGGCCATCGCTACATCACTACAAATTCCACATTGTAATCACCTGTGTATAGTATTTCCTTGACTGTTAGGGTGTGCCCCCCAAAAAGAGGCAAATTCAGAGTTAAGTTATATATATATATATATATATATATATATATTTTAAACTGAGTCAGAAGTAAAGATAATAGAGTATTAGGGAAAGAATTTAACAGGCATATCTATTGGTTTCAACAAGAAACACATTTCCTTTTTTTCCTGGTTAATCGTTTTTTTTATTTTCCAAACACACAAAACAAAGACATACACATATAAAACACATAAACAAATATACATAAAATAGACAGAGGGTGATATAGTCTACATTGTTTCCAAAATTATTTCTTAGATTATCAGACTGACAATTTTTATATTAAGTAAATCAGGTGACCTAATAAAGTAAACAATCCATATAGTCTGCAGTTCTTTTAAAATAATTGAATGACTCAGGTTGTATCAAGGGAATATAAAGTTCATTTCATTTCATGTAATCTTCTAGCCATGGATAAAATCTAGACCATGTATTGTAGAATTTCTCTTCCTGTAATCCTTTTAAAAATAAAGTCAATTTGTCCATTTCCGCAGTTTTCATTGTTTTATTTATGATTTCTTCTTTTGAAGGTGTTTCATCTTGTCTCCGGTATTTTGCATACAATATTCTGGCAGAAGTTAATACATGGATAATCAGATAAAAATCTTCATTTCTACCATTTTCAGGTCTCATATTCAGTAAATATAATTCAGGACTAAAAGGTATATTAACTTTCAACATTTTTTTTGCAGAATTTCATGTACCCAGGCCTAATATTTTTTAACTCTATCACACGTCCACCACATATGGTAAAAGGACCCAGGAACCTCTTTACATTTCCAACAAGCTTTTGACAGATTTGACTAACATATCTGTTGTCATATACCATCTATAAAACATTTTATACATATTTTCTTTATACGAAACTGCTTTTGTGATTTTTATATTCGTTTTCCATGCCTGAGTCCATTGGTCTAAGTGAATATTATGACCAATATTCTGTGCCCATTTAAGTAAAGAATTTTTGACTATTTCATCTTGAGTCTTGTCTTCTAACATTAGTATATACAGTGTTTTAATCAGTTTTTCTTCAGAGTAAACCAATAGCTTGTCATTTTCAGACAGTTTGGAACAGATGCTTAAGGCTTTGTCTTTGGCATATCTAGATTGTATCTGTACCAATTCCCACCAACTAAGCTTGGGAATAATGCTTTTAATGTCATCAGTTGTTTTTAGTTCGTTTTTAGTGTCTAAAAGGTCAGCATATTTCAGTAGGCAAGCCTTTGAGGCCAGATTTGGGTTTGTGAAGGCATCCAGTGGTGCAACCCATTTCGGTATTTTAGTATAAAATAGCTTTTTGACATCTTCCAAGACCCTTAACAATGCTTTTCTAACAAGGTGTTGCTTAAAATATTTATAAGGTTCAGCTTTCTCATACCAAGTAAAAGCATGCCAGCCCAACCATAAGTTGTGGCCCTCCAATGTTAGTATTCTAGTATTTTCTAAAGTAATCCAATCCTTTAACCATGTCAGTGCTGCTGCTTTGAAATAAAGGTTCCAGTAACAAGAGACACATTTCCATGTGCAACTTCACAAATGAAATTCCCAGGGATAGCATGTCCCATGAAAGAGATATGATTATTGTTGATGATGTTCCATTATTTATAGTCTGCCTTTCTTCTTGCTGAAACTCAAGGCAGATTACTAACACAGGGCTTTTCCATATTCTTATTTTTCTCGTTCTTAAGTTCCTGTTTCTTTGGTGGGGGGAGGTCCCCTGTTCCCTGTGTGTTTTGCTCCTTCTAGTGGTTGATTCAATATTACTTCGGTTTATGTCTGGTGTAAAAACCTGCGGTTTAAATTGAGATATGCTGGACAGAAAACAATGTAATACTGAACTGACCACTAGAAGGAGCAAAATAAGCATGGAACAGGGGAAAAAAACCCCAAGAAACAGGAACTTACAACCTAGGACAGGGGTGGGCAAACTTGCTCAGCATAAGAGCCACCTCGAACAGGGGTGGCCAAACTTGCTTAACGTAAGAGCCATATAGAATAAACATCAGATGTTTGAGAGCCACAAGACATGAACAAATATTACCTGCTTTTATTGGAAAATAAGCAAATTTGCTTTTTATTAACATTAAATGAGACTGCCAAAAATAATAACAAAAGGGGTAAAAGTAGATATTGATAATGATATTAATTTGTCTAATGATATTTGTTTGCTAATGATATTTAGCTTCCCCAGCCGCCCTGCCGGGAGCCACATAATATATGTGAAAGAGCCACATGCGGCTTCCGAGCCACAGTTTGCCCATCCCTGGACTAGGAAAATGAGAATGCAGAAAAGCCTGTGGGTGGCACCAGGAAGATTTTCTCAGCTACATGGGTGCCACTCAACTTTACTGCAATCTTTCCCAAAACATTGACATGAAGCAGTTTGGGGAAAGATCACATGAAAGCTAGGGAAAGCCCAAGAGGTGGAAGGATTCACCACAATGCTGTGAGGAAGCAGGGAAAATCCAAGCCGGGGCAAATAATTTGCATGTAAGTCATTATAGTATGACCCTTCCTTATCACTGAGCTTGCTACCATCCCCATGTGGGTCCCTCATGGATAGGGCACCCTCTACATGTGCAGAACCATAAACATGTTCCAGGGCAAATATCATGGGACCATTCAGTCTACTGTATACATGGTCCCAGTTATAGTACTGTACTCTCATGCAGAAAGAGGAGACTGAGAAAAGGTTCCAAATAAACACTTAATAAGCTTTATTCCCTTATCAAGATGCAGAACTGAAATATGAAGCTGGCAGGTGAAAGCAAAATGAGACAGCCCTGCAATATGACAGTTATATATACTAGCCAAATAAACCTCTCTCTCTTTTTTTTGGCTGTCAAGCCATAACTAACTTATGGCAACACAGTAAGGTTTTCAAAGCAAGAGACATTCAGAGGTGGTTTTGCCATCGCCTGCCTCCACATCACAACTAGCAGGGAAGCCTTGTCTTCCAGCAGATACAGTCTACATACCCACTTGCACTCCCAGACAGCAAAATAGCTCAGACAAGCAAGACTCGCTTTCTGTAGAATCAGGAAGCCCTCCCAACCTAGAGAGATGGTGGGACGATAGGTGGAAAACCGATGTGCCGAACACAGAACCACCAGCCCTGATGCCCATCTCATGCACTTACTGAAGATGCCAAAGTCAATCTGTCCCTTCACTGCCCTAGTCCTGCCTCTGCTGCCTAGGAAGATGAAACCAGACAGCGTGGCACCAGTGTAACCTGTCAGACTGGGAGAGTTAGAATATAAGAACATGAGAGAAGCCAATGCTGGATCAGGCCAGTGGCCCATCCAGTCCAACATTCTATGTCACACAGTGGCACCAAGAAGACAGAGCATCCCTTGCCCCAGACTGAGAGATCCTATCTACACCTTGTGGCTAAAAGCCACTGGTGGACCTCAGCTCCATGTGTTCTGACCACACCTGAACGTCAGAAATAATCTTGTTCAAATTTGTAGCATTTTTCATACTTAGGAATGGGTATTGCACAGGGCACCTCTTGATCAGTAAATTTCTGGCTGCACATCCCTATTTAACATCCATTTGAGAGTGCAGACAGGTCCTCCGGGATCGCCTTCTAATTTCCTCCCGGACTGTGCCAAGTGCGGGAAAGGGGTTATTTGATTTCATTAATCTCCATTACTTCGACAGTCCTCCAGTCCCTCAATCACACTCCTCTTTTGGCAAGGCTCTGAAGAACCCTTCCCTGCTATGCGGGACATTATTTATGTGGCGCATGAAAATGTTTTATTAACTCCATATTCAAATTAAGACACGCACATCCTATTTCTGTGAGCTTGCTCTGGCTATAATTTCATCTTCCTGGCTCTTGAAATACAGACGTGTGTTTTACTGCTCCCTGCTTTCCCATACAGTAAGAAGTACCCCTTCTCCGGCTGCTTTCTCTCCCCCCGCCCCGCCCGGCCTTCTTGGGTCAGTCACAAGGGTGATGTCCCACCCAGGAGAAAGCCAAACGATTTCAGGCTGTGTAAGGACATCAGTTGAAGGTAACTGAGGACCACTGAGACGGAGGGCAAGTAAGGCCTGACCTGCATGGTCCAGGCTAGCTCGATCTCTTCACAGAAGTCCAACAGGGTCAGTCCTGGTTAGCACTTGGATGGGAGACCACCAAGGAAGTCGGGGGTTGCTATGCAAAGGCAGGGGCATCGAGTTTTAAAATCCCTGGGGGGGGGCTCGTGCACATGCGCACGCCGGGACCATGTCCCCGCCACCGCTGCCTCCCCCCCCCCCCGGCCTGGCCACTTCTGCTTCCGTCCCTCCCTCCATCCATCCAGGGGCCAGCTGAGCATTTGCTTAGCTGGCCCCTGGACGGAGGGAGGGAGGGAGGGACGGAGGCAGCCAGGCGGGGGGGGGGGGAGAGAGAGAGAGACAGCGGCGGCCCTAGGAAGGGCCTGGGGATGCGTGGCAGCGGGCGCTCCATTTTCCCAGGGGGCCTCAGTCCCCCCCAGGAAATTTCGGGGGTGGCTCGACCCCTCGAGCCCCCCCGTAGTTGACGCCTATGTGCAGAGACAGGCAATGACAAAATACCTCTGTTCATCTGCCCTGACCTGTTCCGCACCTTAACAGGCCTCCCCTCCAGTGACCCGTATCTGAGTAACCATCTGGAACCCCAACTTCTGGTAGACCTCATCTGTTGAGGCTCTGGTTAGGTGTGTTGTATTTGTATTTTAATTTTGATGTATTTTAGTTATATATCACCTCTCTCCCTGATGTTTTGTGGTTGGCTTTGCCTCCTGCGGCAGCTATTTTTTGTGATTTTCCCCGCCTCCTGTGACCGCCATTTTGTGACTGTGCCCATCGACTTGCATCAGAATGCCAAAGGTGCCTGTAGGCTCAGAAAGGTTGGGGACTCCTGCTGTAGAAGGTTTTATGAACCCCCACCCCCCCGCAAGAGGGTCCTGAACCTTATAGGCCTGTAGCCCCAGAGGCACGAATCCCCACCACAGGGTCCCCCAGAATCATCCCTGCCAAACCCCCCCCCCTATGGTTTCCACTGTCCATTGTTCCTAGTGTTGTTTTCAGCACATGTGTGGTATTTTCCATGGGTGCTGAGAATCTTGGGAAACGTAGTTTCAACAATACCCAACATCCTAGAATACAGGGGCGAGCGTGTGGCTCCTGGACCCCACCCCTTCGTTGGTGGGGAGGGCTCTGGCGCAGACGGTCAGAGGTCTAGTCTGAAATGGGTGGGGAGGAGTAGATAAACTCCACTATCTGAACTTCCATTCTCCATTTCAAATTTCACTCTATCTCATACGGCCATCCGGGACAGTGAAAATTAAGCCTGGGTGGGTCCCAGCTAGCCTGGTAGAACTTTCCAGAAACACAGCTAACCTGATCTAAATAACTTCAGGGATCTGGAACCCTTCTCAAAACCATGTTTTGACTGTAGGGGAGGGAAACCAGTGGTGGAATCCGAGAATCTGCACACTGAGGAGAAATCATATGCCCTTTTTATCCCCCAAAGTAAACTTGAGGGACTGGGCAGGCTCTGAGCAGCTTGCATATTTACACAACGGGAACAATCGTTTGTGGCTCTGGGATTTTTGTCTTTTCCCGGTGGAATGTGCCTGGTTTCAAGGCAATGTTTGTTCAAAGCATTCTTGAAGAGATAATTCAGGCGGATTTGAGACCATTATTATAGTTTGGGTACAGAGAGTTATATGAAAATAACCATCAGTCAAGGGGGGAGGGAGCCTTTTGTCGGCTAGAGAGCTGAAAGATTCAAATGTGCTCTCTGAATGGTGTAGGCCATTGGTGGGAATAGGCCTGGAAACTCCGAGTATGGAAATCCATGGAGATTTGGGGATGGTTTCTGGGTAGGCTTGCCAGCTCCAGGTGGGGAAATACCTGGAGATTGGGGGGGGGGGGACGGAGCCTAAGGAGGCTGAGGTTTGGAGAGGGGACGGACTTTGGTGGGGTATAATGCCTTACAGTCCACTTTCCACAGTGGCCATTTTCTCTAAGTGAATTTATCTCTGTTGCCTGGAGACCAATTGTAACAGTGGGGGGTCTCCAGCCACCACCTGGAAGTTGGCAACCCTAGTTCTGGGGAGGATGGGGTTTGAGGAAGGGAAGTTTGGTACAACAGGGCTCAGTCAGCTCCAGTTCCAATTTGGAGTTTGAACCAACATGGGAAACAACTATGGTTTCTCCGTATTAATACTAAAATTGCCCATGTCCTGGTGGCGGCTGGAGATCTCCTGGGATTACAACTGAAGGCAACAGAGATCAGTTCCCCTGGAGAAAGTGGCTGCTTTGGAAGGTAGACTCTATGGCATTTTTACCCACTGAACTCCCTTCCCACCCCAGACACCGCCCTCTCTAGGCTCCACCTCCAAAATCTTCAAGTATTTCCCAACCCGGAGCTGGCAACCCTAATTAATACCAAAATAGATGTGGGTGGTTCTTCCCGCTGTAGACAGCAGCTACCGCACTGTTCCAGAACACAGAATTATGTGGGATTTTTACGTATAGCATTCACCATGGGTTGACTTTCGGAAGGGTGTTTTAATGCGCTCAGGGAAAGCATGGCTATGGGCCCAAATTGCCATTTTGCATCATCTCATTGGCCCCCGCAGAAAGTTCTGAAGTGGCAAAGCTAGTGATCAGATCTGTGTTTGCTGGGATTAACTGGGGTTGCCACCTCCAGGCTAGTAAATACCTGGAGATTTGGGGAGGGGTGGAATCTGGGAAGGGTAGGGTTTGAGAAGGGGAGTGACTTCAGTGGGGCGTAATGCCACACAGTCCATCCTCCAAAGCCATTTTCTCCAGGGGACCTGATTGCTGTCATCTGGAAATCACTTTTAATTCCTAAAGATCTCCAGGCCCCACCTGGAAGCTCGCAACCCTAAGTTAGACTCACTCTCACCTTTCAGACTCACCGCTTGATTGACTGTATGCAACGCAGCCACCTTTCAATGCAATCCTATGCAGAATGATTCCATTCTAAGCCCAGGGACTTCGGGGAATTTAGATGGGAGTAACTCTGGACAGGATTATACTACTAATTAGCTTGGCACAGAAATAACTTGTCCTCAACCAGCTGGGAAAGCCAGACCTCTCCACTGTTTAAGTGAAGTTCTCCAACATGAAGGATGCAATCCTGAACGTCCCTACCAAGGTGCAGGTCCCACTGAACTCCAGGGACCTTTTACTCCTGTATCAACAAGTTTAGGATCATGCGGTATCTGAGTGTAGCGGTGGAAACTAGTGCTGTCAAGCCTTAGCTGACTCATGGCAACCCTGTACAGTCTTCAAGGCAAGAGACGTTCAGAAGTGGTTTGACGTTGCCTGACTCCCACCAGGGTTCCCTTTAAGCTGAGTTATTGATGGATTGATTGACTGACTGATTGATTGATTGATTAGATTTATATCCTCTCCTCCTCGCCAGGGGAGTTAGTGTGAGCTAGCTCACAGAGTTTTCAGCCTCCAGCGCACACATTTTTGTCTTGACTCAGGAAGGATGGCTCCAGAGGGCCAGCGTGGTGTAGTGGTTAAGGGCACGGACTCTAATCTGAGAGAACCGAGTTTGATTCCCCATGCCTCCACTTCCATTAAAAATTAAAAAGCATTAAAACACAAGTGATAAACATCATAAAACTCATACACATGACAAATAAAGTGCTGATGGCGGTATTACAATACATACTGATCCCAATAGGCCATGGTAAGATGATGACAAAGGAGTATGGCCAAAGGCAGTATCCAGTATATCACAGGCTGTTGGTGATAGCATAGAGGGCCTTACCACAGTTCAGTTGTTATCAGTAGCGGCTCCTAATCAAAGGTCTGGTGGAAGAGCTCCATTTTGCAGGCCCTGCGTATTTCTGTAACACCTCTCTCTCTCTCTCTCTCTCTCTCTTTCTCTCTCTCTTTTAAGTCTACAGGAGCTTTTTGGCTTGTTTCCCCGAGCAGCAGCCTGTGCAAACCAAAATGCCAGAATCGCTCCATTATCTCCACCTCCCACAAACAATTTCTGGGCTGACCTTTTCTAAAGACAAGGACCTGAAACAGGCAAGCGCAATGTGACTCATCAAATCCTTGCTGCTTAATATTTGCTTGCCTTCAGTAGTTCCATGGAAATTCTGCACGGAGTGAGCACAGGACCAGATGAACTTTGGGCAATTTCCTGTCAGAGACATCACAAGTCTTCAGAGAGAATTTACTTCCCCCCCCCCCTTTAATATTGTAATATGTTGATTTGCATTTATTCTGTATTTGTACGAATTGCATAAGTATCAAACAAGAAAAATAACCACAATTAGTGATTGTGGTGTAGTAACATGCAACAGCCAAAGGTTGTGGTTGTTGTAGTAATATACAACAACCAAGGTGGAAGTGTGGCCAACAACTCACAAATCTACCATTTATCTGTTTAGAACATTTTTATACTACCTCTCCAGGAACCGGCCCGAGGCAGATGCAAAACCAAATAACGTGTAACTAAGAGGTACCAGGAGGGTAACAGTCTCCATGTGCTAAATATTGCTGCTTACATTTTCTCCAGAGGCAGAAAATAAATCAGTTCTTTTATTTTTTCCCCCAGTGTAAAAGCAGCACAGAATAGCTTTTTTTCCCTGTGAGAAAACAGCAGGGGAGAGAAAAGTTAAAAATTCCCCCTCACTCTCTCCCCTTTCTGTTTTGCCTGATAAAACAACCCCAAAAACTAAATTTGCAAAATCGGAATTCAACCCCTCTGTCTCTCCGCCAGTGGACGAAAGTATATGGGGTGTTTAATAGCGATGTCTTTTTCCTTATGTTGCCTATAGAAGGGCAATCCCACTCATGGCAGTGAAGAAAATGAAGGCAACGAAAAGTCCTAATCAAATCGGGCTCTTTCTAGTGGCCTCAGCATGAGATCCCTCCCTTAGGGGTTTTGCCTTGGAAACTGCACCCAGAGCAATCAGAGAGGGCTTTTAAAAATGAGAGAGAGAGAGAGAGAATGAATGCAGGCGCTCTGATCTGTGCAGTGGACAGCAATTCCATCTTGTCGTTAATTGTACTATCATTGAGAGGGCACACCCTTGGATAAACTATGGCAGGCTTAACTGATAAACATGACTGTCTGTTGCACATAGATCCAGATGGGTCGCCATGTTAGTCTGCCGCAGAAAAGAGCAAGAGTCCAGGAGCACCTTAAAGACTAACAAAATATGTGGCAGGGTTGTTGCTTTCATGAGTCACTGCTCATTTCTTCAGATACCAGCCACTGGAAATGCATCGCAGGGTTGTTGTTCCCCCCCCCCCCCCGCCGCCGCCTTTGTAGAGTTCCAGAGATACACGGCCAACATGATTTTTACAGTGTGGGATCTTGTCTGTCTTTGATGAATATTTCAGTGGGGAAAAGGGAAACGCCCACCTGCATACACGCGCACTCAGGCAGCAATTTACAAATGTCAGATCTCAAAAGAGCAGATTTGATTCTCTCAGCAAGTCACAGTTTGGTGGGGGAGGAAGACGATAATCAGATCAAACAGAACCCTCATTGGCTTTCAAACCAGTACGTCTTTGCTTGCAAAGAGGCACTTGCACGGTGCAGAATACAGAAAATGAGCAAAGGCAAATTCTTTTCAGGATGAGCCACCCTCCCCGCCCCTTCTGTTCCTTTGTCACTGCAAAATTTCACTCCGCAGTACATTCCACTCCACTCCTCTCCTCTTTCGTTCTGGTTGAATGCAGACAATTTCTAAAACAAATCCCAGAATTGGAGCATGCTTCGCTTTCTGCTGCTCTCAAGCCTCTTCCTTTGAACTGTATCCCACCACCATCACCCACATGAGCAATGCACACATGTACACTTATGAAACACCAGGAAGGATGGGGCTGTGACTCAGGGACAGAGCATCTGCTGGGCATGCAGAAGGTCCCAGGTTCAATCAGCATCTCCCGTTAAAAGAACCAGGTAGTCGGTGATGACCTCTGCCTGAGACCCTGGAGAGCCACTGCCAGTCTGAGTGAATAATATGGACCTCATTGGAAGGATCTGATTCAGTATAACGCGGATTCATGTGTTCACCACAAAACAACCTTCATGTGATTGCACACGTGGTTGTGTGTCTGGATTTTTGTTGGGTTGTGTGCTGCTGGCACGTGAGCTCCTGGTAGCGGAAAGTGCCATCAAGGGACATCTGACTTATGGCAGCCCCGTAGGGTTTTCAAGGCAAGAGACGTTCAGAGGTGTTTTGCCATTGCCTGCCTCTGAGTCATGTCCCTGGACTTCCTTGGTGGTCTCCCATCCCAACACGAACCCGGGCCAACCCTGCTTAACTTCTGAGATCTGACAAGATGAGGCCAGCCTGGACCATTTATTTATTTGTTTGTTTGTTTGTTTATTATATTTATATCCCGCCTTGCCAGCGAACTGGCTCAAGGCGGCTAACAACCATAAAATACCATCAATGGTTTACAAAATATAAAATAGACAGTTAAAACTAGCATAAAAACAACACAGCACTACACAAAAATACAGCAACAATATAACAGCATTTTAGATGGTGGTTTCAGAGTTCTCATAGTGAACAGAGGCAGCACAAGTATGGCCAGGGACCAGGGCGATGTTATCCTACAAATTCCCCCCGGCGGCGGCTCCTAGTTGAAAGCCTGGTGGAAGAGCTCCGTCTTGCAGGCCCTGCGGAACTGTAATAAGTCCCACAAGGCCCTGATGTCATCCGGGAGCTCATTCCACCAGTAAGGAGCCGCCACCGAGAAAGCCCTGGCCCTAGTACAGGCCAACCGAACGTCTTTCGGACCGGGGAGAGTCAGATGATGTTGTGTGTCTGACCTCAGTGTCCTCTGGGGCATATATGGGGAAAGGCAGTCCCCTCAGGTAGGCAGGCCCCTGACCATATAGAGCTTTAGCTCAGGGCTTTCACACAGTACTCAGTACACAACCCGTCAAAGGCTCATTCACCAGAACATCCTCTAACATGATCCATACTGTCCCATACCTTCTGCTGTGCATGTTGGCCAACCTGGACATTTTCTGTGCTGGGGTCCCCAACTTTTAATATATATTTTTTAAAACAAAAACTGAACATTTTTCATAGCGAAACAAACAACACAACCATGTATCTGAGCTACATAATTACAAACATTAAGCAGATTTAAGAAACAACAAAAGCCTTGTGGAGTTCAATTAACAACACTTCCCCAGCAATTATGCCCACCAGATGTTCAATCTAGTTTGATATGCCTTCTTTCCGTACTCCTTATCTATCACCCTCTAAGCATTTGAAGGACTCCAGCATGAGATTGCCCTGGCTGGATCAGGTACACAGATTTAATTCAAAAGTACATTAAGTTATGATAATGTGGATTTTAGGTAATATCCCCTTTTCTGAGAGATATTGTATTATAAAGGTAAAGGTTTTCCTTGCTTGAAAGCCAGTCAAATCCGACTCTAGGAAACGGTGCTCATCACCGTTTCCAAGCAGAAGAGCCAGCACTGTCCAAAGACTTATTCCATGGTCATGTGGCCGGCACGACCAGACGCCGAGGTGCACGGAACACTGTTCCCTTCCCACCGAAGCGGTACCTATTTATCTACTTGCCGTTTCTTGCTTTCGAACTGCTTGGTTAGCTGGAGTTGGGACCAGAGACGGGAACTCATTCCGTCATGCCGCACTCAGGTCTCGAATTGCCAAACTACCGACCTTCCAATCTGCAGCTCAGCTTCTTAACCTCTGAGCCACCATGGCCCTATTGCATTATGGGGCACCACAATTTCGTAAATATTTCATAATTCTTACATGATAGAGACTGAGAACCAGATGTTGGGTCTCCAACGTTTTGAGCCTGTGGGCACCTTCAGACTTCTTATAAAGACAGTGTGCACAACCACAAAATGGCTGCCATGGGAGGCGAAGCCAATCACACACACACACACACAGGAAGCCTAAATGTAGGGGACAAGAAGAGTAATTTTAAAAAATACACTGGGAATGAGGAGAGAGAGAAAATAAGACCGGTGTTCTGGAGGCAGCTGCTGCCAGAACATTATTTAATCTGCATGCCAATCAAGTCTTAGCAGTGGCCAATCTGAAGCCCTGCTGGGCAGGGGCCTCAACTGGCTCCGCCCACTTTTCAAAAACGCTTGCTGAGTGCCCGGCTTGGGACCCCCGTTCTATGCGATGGACACAGATTAGCCAGTAAACACTGGGACACTTGGGTCTGCCATGGGTGGCAAAGACAGGTGGCATATGAGCACTTGGATAACTAAGTTGTAATAAAGAAAAGCAGCCAGTGGGCCAGCATTTCAGCCTCTTTGGACATTCAGTGAGTACACCTGAAGGTGACAATATCTCTGTAGAAACATGCTGACGGGAGGCGTAGGCATAAAGCTGCTGAGTTGGAATTCATAAGCGGATTTGATACTATTGGACTCAGTAGAGATTTGGGGAGGTTAGCTTATTACAATGAGCAATTGTTCCTTCTTACAGATCTATGTACGCTATTTGGATTCAACCTACTTTGCCAATTTATCAACAATTGGGAGTGGTTAGGAGGATTTAGTGTACTGTTTACTCCCTATGTAAACCTCGTTTTCATCTGGTTGGCAATGTGCTCTAACCCACCTTCTCCTGAGAAACTTGGCCTTCAGACCTCTCTTTGTAATAACTCCCTCCACTGCTGCCCTTGCCCTGTCTGTCGCTTTGGATGCAAACCTCTCTGCCAATCAAGTATAAAACGTCATGCCTTCGACAAAGTGAAAACTTGTGTCATAATAAATCAGACCTCAAGGTGCCACAAGAATCTTTGTGAGTCTAACCAACAGAGTCCTTTATTCTTGTTAATATTTTAGTTCCTATGAAATGTTTCGGAGACTTCAGTCTGATCAGGATCTGGCAAAGATTGGATTTGGGATGTCTGAGTTTTAACTCCCCAAAGTGGGTGCCCCCAGAAAAACTAGCTTTCCCTTAAATCAGCCACACAGCAAGGAATTCTTCCTAATTCACTCTCTCCCTGCTGCAAGGTGAAAGCAGCTGAGTTGGGATGTGGTATGTATATACAATCTGCTCACATAGAGCAGAATAGGAGCTCTGTGGTTGGCTCCCAGAGCTGCCAATCAAGCTATGGACAACTGCTATGGGTGTTCCTAGGGCTCTCCAGAAGTCCACCCCCAGGGTTGTCTAGGAATTGATTGAATCAGCGCCAGACTGTCTGAAGAACAAACCACTCTAATGAACCAAATGAACCTCTACAGAAAAAAGGCGGTTCATTTTTGGATTTGGGAACGACACGACCAAATGAACTGGTTGGAAACAAATCACGAACTGGCGAGGTTCATGCTCAAACGGCGATTTGTTTCTCGGTTCGTGCCCATCCCTACATTAAAAATCAACAAGATTCCCGCAGTAATAAGCTTTCAAGAATCAAAGCTTGGTGTCTGTAAAGCTTATACCCTGAAAATCTTGTCGGTTTTAAGGTGCTACTGGACTTGATTGCTGTTTTATTTATAAACAGGGCCAGAGCACATGGGTGAACTCTAGAAGAAGAAGAAGAGATTGGATTTATATCCCACCCTTCACTCTCTTAGGATCTCAGAGCGGCTTACAAACTCCTTTTCCTTCCTCTCCCCACAACAGACACCCTGTGAGGTAGGTGGGGCTGAGAGAGCTCTGAGACAACTGTCCTTGAAAGAACAGCTGGTACAGAACTATGGCTTGCCCAAGGTCATCCAGCAGGTGCAAGTGGAGGAGTGGGGACTCAAACCTGGTCCTTCCAGATTAGAGTCTGTGCACTGAACCACTACACCATACTGGCTCTAGAGGAACAGGATAGATTATTTTAAAATAAAATGTATTTTTCTAAAAACTAGGCACAATGCAGGTAGCTGTCTTCTTCGTCTGTCAGGGTTCAGTGTGGTTCCAAGAGCCCATTTTCAATTAGATATATGACAAGGGGCCCAGCCAAGACTTCCCTTTCCCCCAGTTCTGCGATCCCAATCTACATCCCACCCCGTGGTCGCTCTTTGTAACTAAACTGTCAGCATCATAGCTAGATTTGCCTAACTGAGGAAATCTAGTGAACTGTTTCGCACACTAGAAATATGCTATCTCATACTGAGTACTGTGTGAAAGCCCAGGCTGGCCTCATCTCATCAGATCTCAGAAGTTAAGCAGGGTCATGCTGGTTGGTGCTCAGATGGAAGACCACCAAGGAAGTCCAGGGTTGTTGTGCAGTGGCAGGCGATGACAAACCACCTCTGAATGCCTCTTTCCTTGGAAACCCTGGAGGATCGTCATAAGTTGGCTGCAACTAGATGGCCCTTTCCACCACCAATACAGACCCTGACGTAGATAGCCTGAACCAGCCTGATGTTTTCAGATCTTGGAAACCAAGCAGGGTCAGCCTAGGTCAATAGTTGGATGGGAGGCCCACCAAGGAAGCCCGGGGCTGCTATGCAGAGGCAGGCAATGACAAACCACCTCTGTTCACCTCTTGCTTTGAAAACCCTATGGGGTCACCATAAGTTGGCTGCAACTTGAGGGCATTTTCCACCACTACCACTGTGCAAATACTGTGATGATTAAGTTGTGAGACTTTATCCACACTTCCAGCACCAAGTTTCTGGCGGCCACAGCCTGGAGCATGGAGACTTCCAACAAGATGACTACAGTATGGACAATTCTAAATGTTATGGCCGGGGAGGTCGAAAGCCTGCCGACACGAGGTCTTCCCTGGTTGTATCGCAATCTCAAGCCACAGGATCCTCCACTGGGAAGGCAGAAACAAGCATTTCCAAGGATGTGGGCATGGCAGACCTGGGAGATGAATTTGCTTATCGGCAAGGGTCTCATCTTCTCCACCTGGCTGTTGTTTAGCTACTCCCTAGTTTTGATTTCCTCGCCCGCCTGCTGGCACATGGCACCTGTGCTTTCAACCTGAAGGGGAAATCGCTGGGGGGGCGGGGGGTTGTTTCCGCCATTTCCTGACAAATGATAGTCATTCACGAACCTGGCATGCAACTCCTCCGATTATCGTGAAGGGTGTCTTGCTCAGATGGCATAAGTAATTTCAATCAAGCTAAAAACAAACCGAGGTGGGACTCCATCGTCAAAGGGATACAAAGCGGATCAGCATCCCGGGTTCTTTTGGCTGCCTGCCGGGACAAAAGCTGCTTTGGAAGGTGGTGTGATATTAGCGTATGTTTAGGGAGAGGGGGGAGAGACGTGACAGAAACGGATATCGGGACAAAGGCAAAGGAATTGGCTTCTCTCTTGAACTCGGGGGTCACCGAATGCAATTGATCAGCAGTTCAGGAGAGGTCAAATGGCAAACTTTGCATACACGGTGTAGGCAATATTCCCTTCATAGGGTGCCCCAAATTCTCGGACTACCCCAGTTTTGTAATCTTATCATTTCATAAGCGCCTCCCCCCTCCCCCAATTTCATGTTCCTGTTTTGTGTCTAAAAACTGGAAGACACTTTCTTGGAGCCTGATGATTCTGTTCCTCGCACTGCTTCTAATCCCCCAAAAGCCTTAATTACAAAATATGATAATTAATCTTTAACTCTGCCATCCTCTTTCTGCTGCTGCTGCTGCAGTTGCTGGAAACGATGCAGAGACAATTCAGACCAGCATTCAAAACAGCTTCTCACTTGACCTCAAGTGACCCATACCTCTAAGGTGGGCGTTTTTCCCCTAGGTATAGAAACAGGAGGGGATACGCATCACATTCAGCATCAGTTTACCACGGGAGGTAGACAGTTATATTTTTATATTTATTTACTCAATCGAGGCAGATTAAAGCTTTCCCTTGCTCGAAATCCAGTCGAATCCAATTCTAGGGGGCGGAGCTCCTCTCTGTTTCCAAGCCAAAGAGCCAGCACTGTCTGAAGACTTTCTCCGTGGTCATGTGGCTGGCATGACTAAACGCCGAGGTGCACAGAACACTGTTACCTTCTCACCAAAGCAGAACCTATTTATCTGCTTGCAATTTCTTGCTTTTGAGCTGCTTGGTTGGCAGGAGCTGGGGCCAGAGATGGGAGCTCACTCTGTCATGGTGGCACTCGGGTCTCGAACGGCCAAACTACTGACCTTCTGGTCTGCAGTTCAGCATCTTAACCTCTGAGCCAGAGGCAGATTACATACTATAAATCAACTACAGTCAACACCATGGGACATCCAATAAACAGAGAAGAAGAAGAAGAAGAAGAAGAAGAAGAAGAGATTGGATTTATACCCCGCCCTCCACTCCCCAAGG
Organism: Lepidodactylus listeri; assembly: GCA_029233225.1. NCBI lineage: Eukaryota > Metazoa > Chordata > Lepidosauria > Squamata > Gekkonidae > Lepidodactylus > Lepidodactylus listeri. The sequence continues at coordinate 71,140,660 of JARCFY010000014.1, read as the reverse complement.
GAGTCTCAGAGCAGCTCACAAACTCCTTTCCCTTCCCCTCCCCACAACAGACACCCTGGGAGGTAGGTGGGGCTGAGAGAGCTCTTTCCCAAGCTGTCCTTGAGGGAACAGCTGGTCCAGAGCTATGGCTTGCCCAAGGTCATCCAGCCAGGTGCAAGCGGAGGAGTGGGGAATCAAACCCGGTTCTCCCAGATTAGAGTCCGCGCACTTAAGCACCACACCAGACTGGCTCTCTTGAGCAAGAGGATTTGGATTACAGAAATCTGAAAACAAGCAGAAATCAGGAACAGAGCTAACCCAAGCCTGAAACCACCACCACATTTCACTGTACTACTATACTACAACCCTAAGAGCAAAGCTAGATGCAATTAAAGATCCCGTCTGCACTGGGCCAACTACGAATCATTCCACCAGCTACTCTGGCAGGAGCCAAGTTGTCCTCTCCACCTGCTTCGTTGAGCCCTCAGGGCCCCCAGGAGTGGTGCAGGCCTGCACATTAGGCCACCTGTACCAGTTAATACAAGGCAGGATGAAAAGTTCCAGAGGGGAAAACAGAGACTGCATTTCATGGCTTGTCAGTGATACAAATGAGCCTTGGAAGTTCTTGGTCTTGCACATTTTCCGCCTTCCTTTCCCTGGCGTGCTGCACCAGAAATGAAGACTTCTTGCTTTCCTCTTGCCTCCGAACTACCGCTCTAAGCCAGGATCAAACGGTGACGGAGAGGTCCAGCTTGCCGGTAAGAAACAAATTGCAGTTAGTCAAGGCGCCCCATTTGGACCTCACGGCAAATTGCGGTTCATTCCTAAGCCAGGAAGTCTTCATTCCCGGAGGGAGAAGCGGAGCATGGGCATCCCAGGCCTTCTGAGGCTTCGTCGTGAGCCAAATCATGGGTGGCCTGGCCTTGAAGGCGGGCATGAGGGCCACGTTTCCACCATTTAAATTGCTGCACCTAAACAAGCTGTTGTGCAGGGGAGTGGAAACTGTGATGCTAAAAGAGCAGGTGTGGCTGTCTGGAGGAGAATCGGATACAAGTGAACAAACCCAGGTGAAAACGTAGCTTGGGGTTAGACTCTTTGCTATTTCTTCTCTGCACCGCTTTCAGGGGGTGGGTGGGTAATTAGCTGTGCTCTTCTAGGCCCCTAATCGCCCCGAGGTGTCGGAGGAGAGTTTTACAGATATCGTGGACAGTAGGGTTGCCAGGTCCCCATGCCGCAATGGTGGGGGTATTTGGGGGGCATTCTGGGATGTTGCTGACATGACGACGTCACCCAGAAGTGACGTCATCACATTATGCGGCAACGCTCTGGTTTAAGGGCAAAACTCTATGGTTTTAGGCCAAATTTACCATAGAGTTTTGACCGCAAACCAGAGAGTCATGTGCAATGTCCCCGACATGATGACATCACTTCTGGTTGACATCATCATACTGGGGACATTGCACCGAGATGTGGCTGCTGCTAGCCAGCTGGCTGGTGGCGAACAAAAGCCCCGAAAAGCAGGAGAACCCCCACTGGGACCTCGGGACCACCAACCCTAGTGGACCGCCAAAAATACAATCAAGCCTGAAGTCTCCTGAGAAGCTAAAATGACCAAACTGAGGCTATTGTATTTAGGCCATATTCAGTGCTCCCTCTAAGCTGAGTTGGTGTGAGCTAGCTCACAGTTTTTTAGCCTCCGGCTCACACATTTTTTGTCTCAGCTCAGGAAGGAGGGCTCCAGAGCAAACTAATTTATGCAGTAGCCAAATCGCTCGCTCACAACTTTAACGCCGGCAGCTCACAAAGTAGAATTTTTTGCTCACAAGACTCCACAGCTTAGAGGGAGCATTGAAGAAGAAGAAGAAGAAGAGATTGGATTTATATCCCACCCTTCACTCACTTAAGAGTCTCAGAGCGGCTTACAAACTCCTTTCCCTTCCCCTCCCCACAACAGACACCCTGTGAGGTAGGTGGGGCTGAGAGAACTCTTTCCCAAGCTGTCCTTGAGGGAACAGCTGGTACAGAGCTATGGCTTGCCCAAGGTCATCCAGCCAGGTGCAAGTGGAGGAGTGGGGAATCAAACCTGGTTCTCCCAGATTAGAGTCCGCACACTTAACCACTACACCAAACTGGCTCTCATTGGTCCCATTCTGAGAAGTCAAGAGTCCCTGGAAAAGATAATCATGCTAGGAAAAGATGAAGGCAGCCGGAAAAGAGGAAGACCCAGCATGAGATGGACGGACTCCATCAAGGAAGCCACAAAGGCCCTCAGGTTCCAAGACCTGAGCAAGGCACTTAATGATAGGGTGTCATTAATTCATAGGGTCCCCATGAGTCTGAAACAGCTTAACAGCACTTCCCACCCATAATTGGCCCATCATAGATTCTCATCGTTTGTCTGCCGTGGTTACAGATCACCATCTTAAGTAACTTAACCCCATCTCAAGAGGCATTAACAGCATTAGCACCTTATGATTTTATGATTTGAATGTACTGAATTGTATCAATTGTATGCATTTGACGTGTTTAAATGGTATTTATACCAATTATGTAAGCTGCCCTGAGCCCGTTCGCGGGCAGGGTGGGGTGTAAATTGATTGAATGAATTAATAAATAAATAAATCTTTCACCACTCCCAAGATGAGGGCAGAAACAGAAAGTGGGGGGCCCTGTACCTTTTGCCTCCTTCCGAATCACCCCCAGCTGCAGAACTCCAACGACAGCATCATCCAAGTTTCCAGCTCAGCAGAATTTATGGGGAAATGAGAAGCGAGATCACTTACTCAGATCACGCTAACTTAGCTGAAGTTTCCATTTTCCGTGCTGTTCCAGCAATGGGGCTTAATTAAAACCATTTGGGTGATGAGTTACTGAAAGCAATTAAACCCTGAACCCCCTTTGACTATGAAAAAGAACATTCCCTCCCCCCCCCCCCCTCCATCTTTTGGAACACGCAGACCTCTAGGAGAAAAGACCGCCTGATGCAAACTCGCATTCATTAATGCATTTAACTAGAAAAATATCTGAGAACACAGCAGAGTTTGGGCATTATTTCGGGATTTATTAGCTTTCAATTTGTATTTTCTTAAGGGGAAGATGCCTCCCCCCCCCCCCCACCTCAATGACGCAGAGCCGGAGCTCCAAGGAAGTGAGTTATGGACACACACACACACCCCAAGCCCTGCGATCTTGCTTGTCTGTGTACTTAGCATATCTCTCCGGCACACACAGCTTTCGACAAGGCCTGACAATCACAGCCCAGTCCAGTTCATTCAGCCTGCCTCCCGCTTTGATTCTGCCTCCTTCATATTCTTCCTTCCACCCACCCCACTGAATGATGGCAACAAAGTCCCTGAAAGAGAAGGGGATGGAAGAAAAGCTGCAATGAGATTTCAATATTGAGCAATGGCTTGTAAAATCCAATAATGGAGCTGTCAAACCTGTTTTGTGCGGCCAAATAAGACGCCAGGCCCATGTCTCTAATCTCCAAAGGTCATGTCGGAAGCCGTATTCCCACTCCCTCGTTCAAACAATGCGTGCCAGGCGGGGGGGGGGGGGAGGCAGGGAGTGATAGCTTTTGTTTCCCTTTCAATATTTAGATGTCGTTTGCATCCAATTAATGTGCCTGTCTCACTTTCACTGCGAATGCATATGCCCCTACACTGTTTTTCTGGCAACAGACACTCCTTCGCTCAGAGCGTCAAAGGTGATATCTAGGGTTGCCAAATCCAGGTTGGAAAATACCTGGGGACTTTGGGGGTGGAGCCAGGAGAAGGCAGGGTTTGGGAAAGGGAGGGGCCTCAGCATGGTACAATGCCATAGAGTCCACCATTCAAAGCAGCCATTTTCTCCAGGGGAGCTGATCTCTGATAGCTGGAGATCAGTTGTAAAAGCGGGAGATCCCCAGGCCCCACCTGGAGGCTGGCAACCCTAGTGATATCACAGAGTGGCCGAATCCGGTGGCAGCCATGTTCTCAGAGGGCTGCCAGCTCTGGCGTTGAGCCTGGGAGGGGCAGAGTTTGGATAGGGGAGGGAGGTCAGCGGGATATAAGGCCACACAGTCCACCCTCCAAAGCACCCCTTTTCTCCAGAAGGACTGATCTCTGTCATCTGGAGATCAGCTGCAGTCCCTGGAGATCTGTCTCCAGGATCCACTTGGAGGGTGGCAAGCCTTACGTTTTCCCTCACCCTCCCTCTGCTGCTGGTGTTGTGTTAGAATATGAATAAGAATACATCATTGTTGTTGTTGTTGTTGTTATTGTGGCATTGCAAAAACTGCCAGGAAAGGGAAGGGAAGGGAAGGGGAGGGGGGGGGGGAGGGGAAGGGGGAGGGCTGCCAAGTCCTCCGGTAGGGCGGGGGAAACACCGATTTTTAGTGCTTTCCCCCGCTTTTTCCAAGTTGGCCACCGGGGGGACAAAATGGCTGCCTTAAAAGGGAAATGTCTGCAGAGAGCCTGCCCTGCAGTAAAAAGCCTCACCAGACATTTCCCCTTTAAGAAGTCAGCAAGAGAGCTTCCACAGCAAGAGAGGTCCGCCCAGAGATTAAGGAGGGACTGAAGGAGCTGCTTTTGCATGTGGCTGGCAACGTTGCTGTAGTAAGTTTCTCTTCCAGCTCTTTTCATTCTCTCTCCCTCTTTCTTTTTTCTGTCTGTCTGTCTGTCTCTCTCTCTCTCTGTCCCCATCCAGCAGAGGTCTATCAGTGGCTATTATTAGCCACAAGGTCTAAATGGAATACTTTGTCTGGGGCAGTGATGCTCTGTATTCTTGGTGCTGGGGGGCAACAGTGGGAGGGCTTCTGGAGTTCTGGCCCCGCTGCTGGACCTCCTGAGGGCACCTGGTATTTTTGGCCACTGTTGTGACACAGAGTGTTGTACTGGATGGGCTGTACTGGATGGGCCGATCCACTGTGGCTTCTCTCCTGTTCTTATGATATGAAAATCATATTTAGCCCTTGTGTAGCACTTAGTGCTTCATATTCTGCCGAGATGAGGAAGGATTCAGTAGGGCCGTTGCTCAGTGATAGAGCATCTGCTTGACATGCAGGAGGTATCAGCTTCTTCAGCTAAAAAAGGATCAGGTAATAGGTGACATTAAAGATCTCAGCCTGAGACCCTGGAGAGCCACTACCAGTCTGAGTAGTCAATACTGACCTTGATGGGCCAATGGCCTGATTCAGTATTAGGAAACTTCATGAGTTCATGTGTCAGCATGTGGAAGCAACATCACAGGATGTGACATCACAAAATGATGCCACTTCCTTTCTCCTGGCTCCACCCCTAAAGTCTCCTGGCTCCACCCCCAAAGTCCCCAGATATTTCCCAAGTTGGACTTGGCAGCCCTAGGAAGGGGGAGGGGAGGGGAAGGGAAGGGAATAGGGCTGCCAAGTCAGCCTGGGGGGGCGGGGGATCCCCCGCTATAGGGGTTCCCGATCCGCCGGCCGGCATTCGGCTGGCGGGGGAACCCTGCCCCAGAAGTCGTCCGGTGAGGACGACTTCCCCCGTGTAATGACGTCACCTCTGGGTGACGTCATTACATCGCCGTGGCGCGCGTGCAAAGCGCACGCGCCAGAAGAGCTCCTGGAGGGAGAACAACTCCCCCCCGCCGGTAAGTCGCTGGTACTTGGCAGCCCTAGAAGGGAAGGGAAGGGAATGCACCACATAGGAAATGGGGATCCTATTCTGCCACTTTCAGCTCTCTGGAAAGTGCTCGCCCTTCCCCTGCCTGCACTCTGCAAAAATGCGCAGTGCTACACATCAAGGTGCAGCAACCGCCCCCAAGCGTCTCAGTGCAACAGGTGATGCTGTGAACAAATTGCAGTTTTCCACAAACATTCCTGTGAACACAGCACCCAGTTTTCCCACTGGGAGAACTGTCTGTGCGCTGTAGGAAATTGGAAAGCAACCATCGCATTCTCTTTGCCTTTTGGCCCAACCAGGTAGAGACTGTAATGGCTTTCCGATGTTCGGGACGGCTGGAAGTGCCGTGAGTGGGAAGAGACCCCTGCCCTCCACGTTTGTAGGCCAGCCACTGCAGATCTGGGCACGAGTTCCTCTTCCTTCTGCATTGTGCCATGAGGACTAGAAGCCACAGGGACTCCTTGGAAACCCCGAGGTTGACAAGCAGGGCATGCGTCTTGCAAAGGGATCTGTGTTGTCGGCTTCCGCACATTCTTCCTGCACAAATGCCTTGCGTGGGATTCACCCGCAAGGTCCTTCTGCTGGTTATACAGGAAGCGAAATAGACTCAAGACAAGAGCGTGCAAAGCAGTTCCAGTGTTTCAAGACATGCTGGTAGCCTTGGCCATGGGGCAACCGGGGCAGCTGCACTGGGGTCCTGTGCTGGGAGAGGGCTCTGATCGGCCTGGCTGCCACTGCCTTCTGTGCCGCAGCAGAGACTTGATGGCAGGTGGCGGGTCAAAGGAGCGGGCAAGGAGAGCTGGCCGGCTGTGCTAAATTGTGCTGGGGGGGCTCCTCCTTCCCGCCACGGCCCTGGGGGAGCCATTCCCTTCATTCCCGTTCAGTGGCTTGGATGGGATTGGGGGGCAGCATTGCTAAGACTGCCCTGGGCACGATACTCGCATCCCAATCTCTTGCTGGCTCCTCCACCAATTCAATATGGGAGCAAGATTCGAGTCCAGATTTGGAAGCTAAGCCCTGACCTGGATAGCCCGGGCAAGCCCGATCTTGTCAGACCTCGAAAGCTAAGCAGTTTGGTGTAGTGGTTAAGTGCGCGGACTCTAATCTGGGAGAACCGGGTTTGATTCCCCACTCCTCCACTTGCAGCTGCTGGATGACCTTGGGCAAGCCATAGCTCTGTACCAGCTGTTCTCTCAAGGACAGCTTGGGAAAGAGCTCTCTCAGCCCCACCTACCTCACAGGGTGTCTGTTGTGGGGAGGGGGAGGGAAAAGGAGTTTGTAAGCCGCTCTGAGACTCCAAGTGAGTGAAGGGCGGGGTATAAATCCAATCTCTTCTTCTTCTTCTTCTTCTTCTTCTTCTTCTAAGCAGGGCCAACCCTGGCAAGTACTTGGACTGGAGACCTCCAAAGAATACCAAGGATTGGAGGCAGAGGCAGGCTATCAAGCCACTTCTCTGAATGGCCTCCGTGCCCCAGTCGGAGTTGCCAGAGGCCAAGAAGAAGAAGAGCTGGATTTATACCCCGCCCTTCACTCAGAGTCTCAGAGCGGCTTACAATCTCCTTTCCTTCCTCTCCCCACAACAGACACCCTGTGAGGTAGGTGGGGCCGAGAGAGCTTTCAAACAACTCCTTGAGAGAACAGCTCTGAGAGAACTGTGGCTTGCCCAAGGTCACCCAGCAGCTGCACATGGAGGAGTGAGGAATCAAACCCGGTTCTCCCAGATTACAGTCTGCACTCTTAACCACTACACCAAACTGGATCTCCAGGCATGGGCGCGTGTACATACACACACACAAACACACATACACGATGCAAAAATACCCCTCAAAAAAGATTTTGGGAGTGGAAGCTTTCATGAGTCAAAACTCGTTTCCTCGGAAGTTTGACGAAGGGCGTGTTGACTCTCCAAAGCTTCTACCCCAGAAACCTTCTTGGTCTCTGAAGTGCTTCTGGACTCGAATCCGGCTCTTCTACTGCGGACCAACATGGCTACCCTCCCAAAACAATTCCCCACGGACGCAGTCCTCTGAACCCTCCCAGAAATGCCATTCTTTTCTTGACCATAAGCTGAATTTGAAGACTGCTGGGAATCGGCCTCTTGCTTTCTAACTCATCTTTCTGTCCAGTGATTCTTCTGCCTGCCTGGCCAGCTCTATTCATCTCTGGCTGAATTTGGACGCACGCTGCAGCGGTTACGAAAATTGACCGAGAATGGAGATGGATGGCTACAAAGAGAGGACGGGATGAAGAAAGGCGCACCATATCTCCAGAACAATCTTTAATGCTCGGAAAGAATAAAAAAGAAAGAAAGTAATGCATGTGTGGAGGGGAAATGGGGAGCGAGGAAAACACTCCTATCGGGTGAGAACATTTGTCCACATCAGAGATAATTCTCCAAGGGGCAGTGGGGGAAGAACAGAGGATTTGATTCTTGGCTCCTCCAATACATTAAGGCTCCTCGGTTCACACAAAGTGGCAGGAAGTAATAAGGGCTTTCCTCCCCTCCCTATCCTCAGTTTCAGGAATGGTTTTTTGACGCAATGAACCTCTGGAACTGCGAGGCGATGGACAGCTAATTGGACAAGACATATTCATAGGAAACCCAAACTCCAGCACCTCTGTGGCTTCGCCGTCTATTGATAATCCCCCGACCTTTGGATAGAGCGGATTTCATTTGCCGGTGTGTCTTTAACAGACAAGCTTCCTATTGCAAAGTAATTGATTTGCAGCCTAGATGGACTGCAAAGGGGAAAGCCGAGGCTTGGGGAAGCAAGGAGAGGACATCGTGATGCAGGGGAGCAGGGAGTATGGCCGGGGTCTCTTGCTGTGGGACATCCAGCCACAGGCCAAGCAGTAAAGTAGGGGAGGGGGAGGGGAGCGGAGTGGAGCAGGGAGGAGAGGAGATGCAGTAACATAACTCTGTATGAAAGATAGATCAAGATGGGTAGCCATGTTAGTCTGTCCGTAGCGGCAGAAAAGAGCAAGAGTTCAGCCGCACCTGGAAGACTAATGAAAACTGTGGCCGGGTAGGTGCTTTCGAGGGTCGCTGAAGAAGTGAGCAGTGACTCCCAAAAGCTCACACACAAACCCCCCGAGCGCAATTTTTGTTAGTCTTTAAGGTGCTCCTGGACTCCTGCTCTGTATGAGAATTTATGGCTCCCATAAAATTCTCATAATTATTCCATTATTATCCCTGCATTGGTAGGGGAGCGGTGACGGTTGTCCACCAGCAGATGGAGAGGCGCAAACAAAGGACACACGAAGCCTGAAGCTGCCTTATACTGAATCAGAGCCTTGGTTCATACAAGTCAGTACTGTCTACTCAGACTGGCAGCGGCTCTCCAGGGTCTCAGGCTGAGGTCCTTCACATTACCTCCTACCAGGTCCTTTTAACTGGAGGTGCCGGGGATTGAACCTGGGACCTTCTGCATGCCAAGCAGATGTTCTACCACAGAGCCACAGCCCCTGCCTATTTCTCTCTAGGGTCTTAGGCTGAGGTCATTCCCATCCCCTCCTGCCTGGTCCTTTTTAGCTGGAGATGCCGGGGACTGAACCTGGGACCTTCTGCGTGCCAAGCAGATGCTCTGCCCCTCAGCCGTGGCCCACCCCCAAACACACACGTGAACCCATGAAGCTGCCTTCTACTGAATCAGACCATCAGTCCACCAAGGTCAGTCTTGTCCACTCAGACTGGCAGCGGCTCTCCAGGGTCTCAGGCGGAGGGTCTTTCAGACCACCTCCTTCCTGATTTTTGAATTTGGGACCTTCTGCATACCAGGCAGATGCTCTACCAATGGCCTATCCAGTCCAACACAATGTGCCACACAGTGGCTAAAACCCAGGGGCCATCAGGAAGTCCAGCAGTGGGGCCAGGACACTAGAAGCCCCTCCCACTGTTGCCCCCCCCCCCCAAGCACCAAGGATAACCTCTGCCAGGTAGGACTGGCAGGATACAGCAGATCCCCAAGTGGACATGGGGATTGGTGGGGAGCAAATTCGTACTAACTCTTATGAAAACCCCGCATCCAACCTAGACTACTTCTGAGTCCCACTGGTGGTACGCATTCCACTGGTTGAGAACCACTGCTCGAAGAGACAGAACAGGCAAGAAGGTGGAATGGTCAGAATTGTTTAAAGAACTGGAAAGTTTTGGAGTTTTTGGAATCACCAGAGCCAGAGAACCAAGAAAGGCACTGCAGGACAAGGGGAATCACATCCCAAAGGTGGGTGGAGGGGATGATTGGTAGATCCCCCACTATAGAAAACCCCAGCATTGCCGCAAGGTCAGTTTGGTGTAGTGGCTAAGAGCGGCAGACTCTAATCTGGGAGAACCGGGTTCGATTCCCCACTCCTCCACATGCAGCCAGTTGGATAATCTTAGGTCAGTCACAGTTCTCTCAGAGCTGTTCTCTCAAGAGCAGTCCTCAAAAGAGCTCTCTCAGCTCCACCGACCTCACAGGGTGTCTGTTGTAGGGAGAGGAAGGGAAGGAGGTTGTAAGCTGCTCTGAGAATCTGAGTGGGGGAATAAATCCAATCTCTTCTTCTTCATCCCCTGTTTTCTCAGGCCCCTCTCTAGTATTGGGTTAAATGTAAAAAAAATTGTTTGCCTTAGAAGCACAGAAGCTTTACGCCGTATCCCTGTTCCTCCATGTTTCTCAGTTAAGGGGAAAATGACGTTCAAACAAATCGCAAAGATGATCTGACTCGAATGGTAACAAGAGGAGAAAAATTGCAAAAATAGAAGCACATCTTACATAACATATTCACGTACACATGAACACACATGAAGGTGCCTTCCACTGAGTCAGACCCTCGGTCCATCCAAGTCAATATTGTCTACTCAGACTGGCAGCAGCTCTCCAGGGTCTCAAGTGGAGGTCTTTCACATCCCCTACTACCTGATCCTTGAATCGGAGATGCTGGGGATTAAGCCTTCAGCATACGAAGCAGATGCCCCTCCCCAGATGTAGGTACATTTAACTTTTTGTGAACAGATTAACTTCAGAAAGGTTAACTTGATACAGCTCCAAGCCTGTGTAAGAGAGAGAAGAGAGGGCCTATAAGATGATGAACAGAAGGCAAACCATGGCCCAAGAGGCTCAACATCTAACTTAAGGGGAGGGGGCAACTGCCAAGTGTACCCCAGTGAAAGAATTCTCTTAACCCTTTCCCTCCCAGATCTTCTTGCATGCAGAGTTAACAATATCCAACATCTAGACCTTTCAAGCAGAGAACATACAAAGAGCCCCATATTTTCCAATTACCATGCTCCAGACAAGATAAAAGAACTAGATTTTTTTTTAAAAAAAAAAAATTAAAGCCCCTTACTTTGCCCAGGGCAGGGGTGGCCAAACTTACTTAACGTTAAGAGCCACATAGAATAAACGTCAGAGCCACAAGACATGAACAAATATTACATATTTTTATTGGAAAATATGCAGATTTGCTTTTTATTAACATTAAACATGTGCCAAAATACAAACAAAAGGGGCAAAACCAGATACTGATACTGATATTTATTTGTCCGATGATATTTATATGTTTGCTAATTATTCATCTAAGAGAGTTGTTTTCTTTTCTTTCTCTGCTCTCCCCTAGACCTCAGTCCTACCCAGGGAGGGGAATACTGACTGGGGAAGGGAAAACCAATCAGGGAGGGATGCCTCCCTTTCGCTTCCCCAACTGCCCTGCCGGGAGCTGCACAGTATGTGAGAAAGAGCCGCATGTGGCTCTCGAGCCGCAGTTTGGCCACCCCTGGCCCAGGGCTTCCAGCGTGTGCCTTCCAGTTTATTATTCCCTCTTGCTGTTAATTTGAGTTTCATGAACTCCTCTGCTTTTTGTGGTGTTGTTAATTGCTTGGTGCAAGAGAGGCATTTTCTTGGATGAAACCCCCCCAAGATTACCCAGATGGAAAGCTTTGCATCTTGCTTTGGTAAAATTACTTTAATAGAGATCAGCATGGAATTTATTTTATTTAGAGGGACAACATGTTCATGCCCCCTTTCCACTCAGGGCCACCAAGGCTAATAGTAGTTAAAATAAACTGATAGCTGCATTGGTCACTTCGTTCTTAATACGGCCCAGAAATTCCCTGTAAGGAGGCTGTAGACAAGGGCTTCTGTTTCTTTGTAAAGAATGGGGAGACTTGAGAAGAAGAAAGAAAAATGGGGAAACAGCCAGCACAAAGCCAAAGAGGAGAGGAATCCATGGCTATGAGTTACAGTGGTGTCAAAAGGTGGTTTTTCCCAAACTGGTTGGAAAAAATCAGCCACATCGTTGGCTACAGATCTCTGGCTAAATCTTGTTTTCTTGCTGCATACAGGGCTTTTTTTGTAGAAAAAGCCCAGCAGGAACTCATTAGCATAATAGTCCACGCCCCTGACAGCACATCTCATTAGCATATTAGGTGGGGGCTGGGAAAGCACAAAGCATGCATGGAAGCTTGCCTCCCCCCTCAAGCGTCTCTGCCCCACTTCAGCATCGCCTTTCTAGTCTCCCCCCCCCCCCCAACCAAATGGCCGGGGGAAGGCGCGGCTGAAGTGCCGGGGATCTGAATCCGCAGTGGACAGGCTGGGAAGAGGAAGGCAGGCATGCACACATGGGGTGTGTGTGGGGGGCATGGGGGGCATGGTTAAATGCCTTTCTCTCCCTCCCCCAGATCGGGTCCCCTGCCTGCCCTTTTCCAGCTGTCTGTCAGCTACAGAAGGGAAGGGCTTTTCCATGTCAATTTCACTCTCAGCTGACTGGCCCAGGGAGTGAAATTGACAAGGAAATCGGGATGGGCTCCCCAGAGGGAAAGAGGGCATTTTGACATGCCACCTTTCCCTCTTGTGTGTAACGTGGGGAGGGGTGCTCTGTAGCCAGGCATGCCAGAGGTTTGGGTTGTAGGCGTGGCCAACTCAGGAGCCAGCCGGAACCCCTGTTTCTGTGTGTTCCTGCCCCAAAATAGCCCTGGCTGCATATAATAATTAATCATTACATTCTCAACCTGCCTTTCTTCCAAAAAGCTTAGGGTGGCACAGATGGTTTTCCCTTCTTGCAACTACCCTGTAGGGTAGGCCAGGCTACGAGAGAGTTGACAAGCCCAAGATCTCCCAGGGCGTTTCGTGGTAAGCAGGGATTTGAACCTGAGTCTCCCCAAGCCCAGTGTTCTAATTGCTACTGTCTCTACCTCGGTTTGCTGTAGGAGTGTGCCAGCTACCAAATGTCACAAAACACTCCAGGTTCTGCCTGAGGAAGAGATCTGGGAAACACAAAAGCATCCCACATTCCTCCAGCAGCCCGTGTTGGTTCCTGGAAAAGACAATATTTTGCCTCCTTCATGTTGGCAGAGTAATAAACACAGCAATGGTGCCCAACCTGGTTTTATTTAGGAACGAACATACTTGATTGGGAAGAGGAGAGACAGAGACAGGTTCTTAATGACATCTCTAACTGAGAGAGAGAGGAGAACGAGCATAGAACTTCCAAGAAGGAGGAGGAAATTGCCCTGAGAGCAGCAATCTGGAAACAGACAAGGAATGATGCTTAACAGAAGAGAAGGCGCTGACCCCACTATCCTATCTAATTGTCTTCTCTCTGTCCCCTTCTTTTCTTCTTTGTACACCAGACATGGCCTTTTCCAACACTTTGAAAGCCACGACGTAGCTACAAGCATGAGCGCTGAACTGCTGGAAATACCTGGAAAAGCTTCAGCGGATTTGGAGTGTGAGGGAGGCACACCAATTTATTTGCTTTCATGTCAAGGTAAGAAAACCTCCACAGGTGCTGCCGGTCTGTTGTGCGGCCAGCCATGCTAAGAAGCCCCGCCGGTCTCTGTCCGCTGAGCAATCCCGCTAAGCGGCTTTGAAGAAGCAGCCAAACAAACAACTCCACTGATCTTCGCATCGCTGGCAAATTAAAATGTCCACTCCAGAGGCTGCTGGGGCGGCTTTTATCAATAGAAAAATGAAAGACACGCGGGAGACACAGGGGCAGCGGCAGAAGGGGGGAGGGGGAGACAGGGGGCAGGGAAGCAGGAGAGAGGTGGTGGCCAAACTGGAACCCACTTTCCAATCAACATGGGGGGCAGATTTTGCTTGGCAGGAAAGGTCCAAGAGCCAGGGGGGTGCTCTGTTCCTTAAGTTGCCAGCTCCAGCACAGGAAATTCCTGGAGATATGGGAGTGGAGCCTGGAAAGGGTGGAGTTTGGGAAGGGCAAGGACCGCAGTGGTGTATAATGCCATATAATGCCATAGTTCTGTCAGAGCTGTTCTCTCAAGGACAGTTCTGGAAAGAGCTCTCTCAGCCCCGCCTACCTCACAGGGTGTCTGTTGTGGGGAGGGGAAGGGAAAGCAGTTTGTAAACCACTCTGAGTGATGGGCGGGGTATAAATCCAAACTCTTCTTCTTGGAATGAGCTCCCGGAAGACATCAGGGCCCTGCGGGACCCTTTGCAGTTCCGCAGGGCCTGCAAGACGGAGCTCTTCCGCCAGGCTTTTGGGGCTGCCGCTGGGAAAAATGGCCATGGGTAAGTGGCCAGTGATGTGTAGGCCCGGTACATCTCTTGGTGGTTGCCCCTGGCCAGGGGGATGAAGTAGTAGATACAGTTACTGTTTCTGGTGTTGGATTTGCAAATTGCCGCCATTTTAGTGGGTTTAGTGGTTTTACTGTTAAATTATTAACTGAATTTTGTATGCTGATTTTAATGTTGTGAGCCGCCTAGAGCCGCTTTGTGCTGGCTAGGCGGGATATAAATTCAAATAAATAAATAAATAAATAAAATTATTCTTCTTCAAGTACACCAAGCGAGTGTTTTTGGTCCCCAGTGTAGCCACAAAGGAGGCTTTTGAAGCTGGTGGAGTCCTTTGAAATCTGAAGGGCAAACTGGCTGCGATTCTGTTGGAGGCCTTAGTGATAAGAAAACAAGGTAAAAAACCTGGCTCTTGGAGTTGTTTGGCACAGGTGAAATTGCACACTTAAACTCCCTTTCCTTAATTTAGGGCTCTGTTGGCCTGGCAATTAGTCCTGGAAGGCAGCGAGGGCCGATTAAGACAAATGACCCTCCTGGATGGAAATGGCATTGTTGTGACCAAAGAGGGAAATCTGAATTATGGTCTCAATTTTCTCCACACCTGACAGATTTGGAATAAGTTCAGGAGGCAGGTCAAGTGGCTGGTTTCTCCTCTGCTGATCCTACACACACAGGGAAGAAGTCGCTCCCATTCTTCTTTCTCTTTTCCCTCTCTCTCTCCCCCACAGTTATGTCTTCCTGATCTTCCTTCAGGACCATTTCCTGACACCGAATTTGCAAAGAGGCCCGGGGGGGGGGGGGTGTCACAGCAGCCAGAGGCCTCTCCCTGCCATAAGTCTCACCGGGTGACCACGGCCCAGTGATACTACCTGGTCAGGACCTCCCTCACAAGATTTTTATGGGGCTAACCTCCAGGTGGTAGCTGGAGATCTCGGGGGGTTACAGCTGATCTCCAGGCGACAGAGATCAGTTCCCCTGGAGAAAATGGCAGCTCTGGGTGGGGGGTGGAGTTATACCCCCCCAATGGCATTATATCCTACTGAAGTCCTTGCCTCCTCAAACCCCACCCTCCCCAGGCTCCACCCCCAAATCTACAGGAATTTCCCAACCTGGAACTGGTAACCCGACATCTGAAATCTACCTCGGGCTCAGACATCACAGTGAGAGTTACCAAACTCCATGTGCGGCCTGGATTGTCCCAGAATTCCAACTGATTTCCAGATGACAGAGGTCTGTTCGCCTGGAAAAAATGGCTGCTATGGAGGGTGGTGTGTATGGCGTTATGCCCCAGGGTCGCCAGCTCCAGGTTGGGAAATACCTGGAGATTTTGGAGGTGGAGCCTCAGGAGGTGGAGAGTCCAACTTCCAAAGGAGCTAGTTTCTCCA
Source organism: Lepidodactylus listeri (assembly GCA_029233225.1). Classification (NCBI taxonomy): domain Eukaryota; kingdom Metazoa; phylum Chordata; class Lepidosauria; order Squamata; family Gekkonidae; genus Lepidodactylus; species Lepidodactylus listeri. The sequence continues at coordinate 71,125,150 of JARCFY010000014.1, read as the reverse complement.
GGTGAAGTGATCTCTGTCGTCTGAAGATCAGTTGTACTATCAGGAGATAGCCACAAGGTATAGATAGGATCTCTCAGTCTGGGGCAAGTGATGCTCTGTAGTCTTGGTGCTTGTGGGGGGCAACAATGGGAGGGCTTCTAGTGTCCTGGCCCCACTGCTGGACCTCCTGATGGCACCTGCTATTTTTGGTCACACTAGGACAGAATGTTGGACTGGATGGGCCATCGGCTTCTCTTATGTGCTTATGAGATCTCCAGCCACCACCTGGAGGTTGGCAACCTCATATACCCCAATGAGGTCCCTCCCCGGGCTTTTCTTCCTAATCCCTAGGAATTTCCCAACCTGCAGTTTTCAACCCTAATCTTGGTACTGGTTCGCCAGCTTTCTTGGCATTCTGTCTCCAGCTTGCGGGTGTCCAGCCGGGCCTCCTTCCAGCGCCACTCGGAGCCAAGAGGACAAGTGAGCATGCAATTTCCCTCCATGTGCAGGCTGTCCCCCCCTTGCTCCCTCCCCCTCCCGCAAGTCTTCATCACCGCCTCTCCCGCTAATGCGATGGAGGGAAGAAATCATTCCCATATAAAAGCAGCCTGTTTACAAGGCTGAGTGACGGCCAGAGGTAATTACCCAGTGCATTGTCTGAGAGGGCGGGTGCATGTTTTGCTCATTGTGGCAGCCACCTCAGAGGTAATCAGACCTTGCATGAGGCCCTGGCAAACCCGGAACACTGGCCAACAACACGCAGCCATTTTACCAGCTGCTCTGCTCATACAGCAAGAGAAACAGAAGGATGCAGCGTAGGAATGTAGAAGCCAGCCATTAGGGGCAAGAGAAACATGGCTAGAGGTGGCCACTGCTCAGGGTAATTTAATTTTTTATTTATTTAATTCAATTTCTAGGCCGCTCTCCCCACACAGCTGGCTCAGAGCGGCTTACAGACTTAGTGAACCTTCATAGAAAAAGAGGCGCAGGAGCTCATTAGCATAACTCATTAGCATAACTTATTTGCATATGCCACACCCCCTGACATCACCGGAAGTGTGTCAGAAGGCAACACCCACCGCTCAGGCTCCGCCCCCAAAAATCTCCAGGTCTTTCCCAACTCAGAGCTGGCGAGCCAGCTTTACACTTTGCCTAAAGACACTTTAGGTTTCCTTTGCTCTTGCAGGGAAGCTACCCTACAACAAGCATGAAAACACAGATCAAGTTTGTATGCTTTTGCTTTTTTCCACAGCGCATCACCATATGTGCCCACTCCTGGGCTTGCTACTCCTGGAATGGCGTTCCTGCGCGTTCCTGCTCGAAATGGCCCCTGCCACTGCATTAACCTCTTTGGCAGGGCCTGCACTGGAGCTGAAGGTGACTTTTCACTCCGATGCACCTCTGGATAGGGTTGCCAACCACCAGGTGGTGGCTGGAGTTCTCCTGGGATAACCAGTGTTCCCTCTAAGCTGAGTTAGTGTGAGCTAGCTCAGTTTTTTAGCCTCTGGCTCGCACATTTTTGACTTAGCTCGGGAAGGGTGGCTCCAGAGCAAACTCATTTATGCAGTAGCCAAATCTCTCACTCACAACTTTAATGCTGGTAGCTCCCAAAGTAGAATTTTTGCTCACAGGACTCGAGAAAATGGCCGCTTTGGAAGTAGAACTCTGTGGCATTGTATCCCATTGAAGTCCCTCCCTTCCTCAAACTCCACCTTCCTCAGGCTCCACCCACAATATCTCCAGGCATTTCCCATCTCAGAGCTGGCAAAATTACCCCTTCATCCATCCTGGACCAAGAGAGGCTCAGCTCAGGAAGCCATTGCCCAGTTCCTGAGACAACTGAAGCCGACCACTGTAGCGGTATTCAAGAGGTGGGGGTTTCTGAGCATGCACTCAGGTTGCCAAACTCTGGGTGAGTCCTGGAGAGCTCCAGGAATTACAACTGATCTCTGGACATCCGAGATCAATTCCCCTGGAGAAAACGGCTGCTTTGGAGGGTGGACTCTGTGGCATTATACTTCACTGAGCTCCCTCCCCAGGCTCCACCCCCAAATCTCCACAAATTTCCCAACCCAGCACTGGGAAGCCTAGGATGAATTTTTCTCACCACAGACTGTCTACGTGGCTCTGTAACAAAGGGGCAGGACTTCTAGGAGAGAGGGAAGAGTTGTTGTTTCCACCCTACAGAGGCACACGCCAGTCAGCAAGAAAGGCACAATCACAATGAAGCAAAACGTATAATAAATTTTAGTTCTTTGCTGCGGGTAACATAAGGGTTTATTCAGCTGCTAATTAATGTATTAATAGCGATTGATGTGTTTGCTTTGTTGTTGCAGCAGTCATTATAATTCTTCTGAAAGGCCCAGAGAGACAATTGGCTGAGAGTTCTGCGGAAGATCAGTTGGTAAAAGTTTATACACACACAACTTCAGAGTAAAACGATGAAGCAGAAATTAAAGAAAGTTTTTTGGGGGAATGACACAGAACTGAGGATCATCTATTTATATTTCTTTATTTGTTTGGTGCCAGTTTGGTGTAGTGGTTAAGTGTGCAAACTCTAATCTGGGAGAACCAGGTTTGATTCCCCACACCTCCACATGCAGCTGTGACCTTGGGTCAGTCATAAGTTCTTTCAGAGCTGTTCTCTCACAGGCAGTTCTCGAGAGAGCTCTCTCAGCCCTTCCTAACTCACATGGTGTCTGTTGTGGGGAGGGGAAGGGATTGTAAACCAGGCTGTGGTCACGCAATCATTTTGATCGGGTTTCACTGCTGTTCCCTCTTGCATTTAAAACTGATCAGACACCCATATTCGTCTCCCGCACGGAAGTGGCTCACTCGCACAATCCTCCCAGTTCCCCAGCGAGTTTTCCAGCACCTGGAAAATCAAGTACTTTCCGGATATTTGTGCTTAGAATCTGTGATTTCGCCGATCTGGACAGCCATCCCTCACAATGATTGTGATCAGGTCATCTGATCGTCCTTCTTGTAATATTCCGCCCCCCCCCCAGCTTCCACCGTTGTACACGTGAGCAATCCTGCATTGAATAAATTCAATGTATAAACATTCAAGCGCACATACAGACTCCAGCGCTCGGTTGTATGTAGCCGGTTAATTTTGTTCGCTGTTCGGGGGGAGGGGGGACACCTGCAAAAACAAGGGAGTATGGCGAGTCCCAATGGGAGCAGTGATTCGGCCATGTGCATATGTCCATGCGCAAAGCCATTTTTTTAAAAAGCTGCACCGTCACTTGGGCAACGCAGCTATCTGGACAGTGCCCAGAGCCTCATCGCGCAATGCAAGCGATTTGGGGAGGAATGTGTGATCGTCCCAACCTGGAGAAAAATATTCCCGATCAAATCTGTAGCGAGAACAAATTGGGATGCGCTTGTCATGTGACCACACCCTGAGACTCCTTTGGGTAGTGAAGGGTGGGGTATAGATCCAATCTCCTCTTCTTCTTCTCCATTAAAACATTTATATTTAGGGCTGCCAACCTCCAGGTGGTGGCTGGAACTCTCCCGCTATTACAGCTGATCTCCAGGCAGCAGAGATTGGTTCCCCAGGTGAAAAGGGCCACTTTGGAGGGTAGATTCTACAGCATTGTACCATGCTGAGGTCCCAGAAGATCTCCAAGGATCTTGAAGAAGGTCTAGGGCCCCAAAACAGTCTGAAAGCAATTTTATGTTTTATATTATTTTATTTTATGCCCCTCATCCTCCAAAGAGCCAAGGGTCCCATGCGTGGCCTCCGGCTCCCCAACACCAACACCATTTTATCCACACAATAACTAGGTTAGGCTGAGTGTAGGTTTGAACACGTCTCCCTAGCCTAGCCTAACCATTCACCTTTCGCTCAACATGACTTCTTTGTGGGCTGCCTTTTTTTAAAATAACACTCACACATTCGTCCTGAAATGTCTGATTCCTCTACCTGTCTGAGACAATTTTTGTTAACCTTTTAAGCAACAATACAATAATTTGCACAACGTTAAATAGTTGAATAAATAAGCAGGTAACAAAATTGCTCCTTGTCTTCACTCATTTGACCTGTTCTCCAGAGACCAGGTTTACCAATATAGTGGAAAGGGGAGGGTAGACCTCTTCTCTGGAGGCCAGGTCTACCAATTTAGTGGATAAGAGTGGGTAGACTTGTTCCCTGGAGGCCAAGTCTTAGGGTTGCCAGCCTCCAGGTGGGGCCTGGAGATCTCCTGCTTTTACAACTGATCCCCAGCTGGCAGAGATCAGCTCCCCTGCAGAAAATGGGTGCTTTGAAGGGTGGACTCTATGGCATTGTATCCTGCTGAGGCCCCTCCCCTCCCCTCCCCAAACCCCGCCCTCTCCTGGATCCACCCACAAACTCTCCAGGTATTTTCCAACCCAGACCTGGGAACCCTACCAAGTCTACCAATATAGTGGAAAGAGGAGGGTAGACCTGTTCTCTGGAGGCCAGGTCTACCAATATAGTGGAAAGAGGTGGGTGAAATTTGACTTGATTCTGTTTTCTTTTATAATGTTTAAATTATTCTTAAAATATAGCTTAAATGTAATTTTTAAAGAATTTATTCTGTGTTTTTTGTAAGGTTATGGAAATAATCTTCTCAAAAAACTAATTTATGCAATAGCCCAATGTAAACTCACTCACAACTTTAACGCTACCAGCTTTTTTCGCCCGCAAGGTAGAATTTCTGCTCACAACACTCTGGAGGTTAGAGGGAACATTGATTTCGGGCATGACCGACAAGCACGCGGCATTTCCTTTATTAGAATCATGAAGATCAATCACTTAAAATTTTTTGATCCCGTGCATTGTAATTGCGGCTCTTTCCCGCTGACTTGCAGTGCCCCCACTGGGCAATTCTCCCCCTCCCTGTTGTGTTCGAACGGAAGACCGCACACACGGTCGGGCCAACACATGACCATGCGAAGCACCCAAGCTTCGCATCTGTAAACAATAGAGTAAGAGGATCCTGGATGGGACCAATAGAAGGAGCCGGATCCTAAAAGGAACCTATCGGGATCGAGTGCACTGTAAATAGCGAATCACGGGTGTTGAGTGTAGGGGGGGGTTGAACCAGCATATAAGTGGACCTCTGAGATCCTGCAATTTGTCTTGCTCTCACCGATCTAAATAAACCAGGGCTTTTGGGGGGCAGGAATGCGCCGGAACAGAGTTCCGGCTGGCTCCCGAGTTGGCCACACCCTGCAAGAACTCATTAGCATAATAGGCCACACCCAACCGCAGAAACTCAGTAGGGTTGGCTACATCAGGGGTATGTGGCCTAACATGCAAATTAATTCCTGCTGCCAAAAAAGCCCTGGGTTTTGACAACAAACAAGGTTAAAAAAATAAGAAGCAAAAGGTGGGTGTGGCTGGATGACCACTCTTCTGGTAACGTGGGGGTGTGGCCTAATATGCTAATAAGCTGTGCTGTCAGGGGTGTGGCCTAATATGCTAATGAGTTTCTGCTGTTGAGTGTGGCCTATTATGCTAACGAGTTCCTGCTGGGCTTTTTCTACAAAAAAAGCCCTGAATTAAACCATGAGCTGATTTCACTCAATGGGTCTGGACCCAGTACATTTCACTCCCCTCTCTTGATTTCTCTTTCAGCCATTTGCAAGAAATGCTCCAACCCTGCTTAGGTACCACCCCGCAGCGACCATGTGTCTTCATCCTCCTCCAGCCATTTGGCACTGGGCACAGATGTGGTGCCAGCGGGACCGCCAAATGCTCCTGGCTTCTCTTCCTGGCGATCTAGTCATCCCCTGGCAGCATCCTGAGCCTCTGCTTCGGAAGAGAGAAGGCTTGGGTCTGCATACAGCAGAGCTGGTTGCTTGGCAGTGGAGATGTGCAAAGGCATGGGAAGTGGGCCCGATTGGCAGCCAGTGATTCTGGCAAATGCGTCAGCCAATAGGAGTGGGAGGGGGGAGGGCAGAGCATCCTGCTGGCTTTTCAGTGTGCATTCAGCATCCTCTCAGCCCTGGGCAGGCGGAGGTGCAGTTGCCAACCTCCAGGAGGGGTCCAGAGTAGAATTGCTAGCTCGGGCCTGGGAAATGCTTGGAGATTTGGGGGCGGTGCCTAGAGAAGGCCGGATTTGTGGAGGAGAGGACAGAGTTTCAGGCTATCCAACCTACCCTCCAAAGCAGCGGTTTTCTTCAACATAACTGACCTGAGGAGGAAAACATTTTTTGACAGAGTTGTGCGACAGTGGAATCAGCTGCCTTGGGAGGTGGCGAGCTCCCCTTCACTGGCAGTCTTTAAGCAGCAGCTGGACAAACACTTGTCAGGGGTGCTCTAAGCTGATCCTGCATTGAGCAGGGGGTTGGACTGGATGGCCCCTTCCAACTCTGAGATTCTATGACTCTAAGCTCCCAGTGGAATAGGGTTGCCAGCTTCAGGTTGGAGTAATTCTGGAGATTTGGGGGTGGGGGCTGGAGAGAGTGAGGTTTGGGGAGGGAAGCAGCTTTTCTCACCAGGGAAACATCTCTCCATAGTCTGAATATCAGTTGAAATTCCAGGACATCTCCAGGCCCTGCCTGGAGGTTGGCAGCCCCACAGTGGAAGGAAGCCCCAGCTGATCCTGACAGTGTTGGTGATTAAGATGCCAAACAGCCCCCCCTTTCAAAAATTTCCAATCCCCTTCTCAAAATTGCAAGTCTATCAAAAGCAATGCTCCCTCTAAGCTATGGAGTTTTGGGAGCAAAAATTCTACTTTGTGAGCTACTGGCGTTAAAGTTGCGAGCGAGCGATTTGGCTGCTGCATCAATCAGTTTGCTCTGGAGCCCTCCTTCCTGAGCTGAGATGAAAATGTGTCAGCCAGAGGCTAAAGAACTGTGAGCTAGCTCACACTCACTCAGCTTAGAGGGAACACTGGTCAGAAGTAAAATAAAGCCAGTTAGATTATGCAGTAGCCTGAAGGCCCCTTGTTAACAGGTACATTTATAGAAGAGGGGGTTGGAACTTTGCAAAGTCCTGCTTTTAGAGGCAGAAGGAAGACCCTTCAGTAATCCAGGCAAGATCCTGGAACAGCATATGGAGAAGAGAGCAGGTGTTTGGCTACAGGCGGGGGTGGGGGGGTGGGGGAGGATGTGTGCCAGTGCCGATAAATCTCTGGCTCTCTCAGTATCACAAAGACTGGTAACATTTTCTTTTGGCACCCAAATCCCACACTGACTTCCACCAGGCCAGACTTCTCTTCCCCTTTATGATAACAATGGTTTGTGCCATTTTGCTTGGCTGCCGTGCCCTCGTTAGAAGTTAGGGAGCTAAGCTGCACTGCCCAGAAGAAGACGCCCGTCCTAACAGGTGGACTGATGGGCACAGATGGTGTAACGGACTGCAGGGGTTCTGATTGGCTCTGCTTCCTTCCAATCACAGAGCGACAAGGCAGGCAGACGATACCCTGGCTGCCACTGGTCGAGTTGCTCAGGTGTCACGGTTTAGAGGGTTGGACTGGGACCTGGGCTCGAATCCCCACTTGCTGGGTGCCTGTAGGTCAGTCAAGATCACCTGCCTCACAGGTGAAGATAAAACAGACGAGGGAGGGACAAGGCATCCTGCTCCAAGCTCCTTGGAGGAGAGGGGGGGTACAAAGGTGATGCGAGACAGGAAAAGTAGAAGGGTCCCACCTGACCCCGCCCCCTTTCAAAAACATTTGGCGGGCGCCACGTTGGGGACTCCCACTTTACACACAGAAACACACACGGGCCCTATCATTCCTTTGTTCTTCACTCCAGATGTTTTTTTTTTGCCATGTCTAGAGGCACACACATGTCTGATCATTATTTTAAATGACCGAGAATAAGATAAGCCGCATAGCCACTGACAATCCCACAAAGAGGGAGTGCATACTTACTGGAGACGATAACCAGCAAAGAAACAAAGCTCGAAGCACCACACCAGACGCACTGTGCAGCTTTCACATGCAATTGAAACAAATGGAAGCTGCATTAGTGAAAATGCTCTTTTAAAAGTTGAGAGCCTTAAGATTTGGAGCCAAACAGAACGAAAGCAATGAATATTTCAGGGGGATGTTTAATTTTTCACACCAGCCTGTTTTGCTTCATCTCCGAGACTGACATCAAAGCTCCCTTTTGTTCTGCAGAGAGGGAGGGAGGGAGGAGGGACGGGGTGTGTGTGTGTAACGGAGCCTTTTGAAGGTTTCTGGCCCCAGCTCTTCTCCACCGGGGATGGACTGAGAACTTAAAACATCCCTGGAGCAAGGCAAAACAGGAGGCTTCTTTGGTCTTTCCAGCGCTGCAGGGCCGCTAGTCTCGGCTCAGGGCTCACCCAGCAGATTTACTTGCTGAGAACTTAAAACATCCCTGGAGCAAGGCAAAACAGGAGGCTTCTTTGGTCTTTCCAGCGCTGCAGGGCCGCTAGTCTCGGCTCAGGGCTCACCCAGCAGATTTACTTGCGAGTAGGTTCTGTGTGACTTAGCAGTTCCTTCCATCTGGTCTGTAGCAGGGTTGCCAACTGTGGGTTGGGAAATTCCTGGAGATTTGGGGATGGAGCCTGGGGAAGGTAGGAAAGGAAGGATCTCAGCCAGGTGTAATGCCCGAGAGTCCACCCTCTAAAGCAGGCATTTTCTCCAGGGGAACTGATGCTCTGTGGCCTGGAAATCCACTATAATTCTGGGAAAACTCCAGGCACCACCCCTATTTGAGAGAGCGCCTCCCAAGTAGCGGTTAAGTGCATGGACTGTAATCTGGGAGAACCGGGTTTGATTCCCACTCCTCCACTTGCAGCTGCTGGATGACCTTGGGCAAGCCATAGTTCTGGCACAGCTGTTCTCTCAAGGACAGTCCTGGAAAGAGCTCTCTCAGCCCCACCTACCTCACGGGGTGTGTCTGTTAGGGAGAGGGGAAGGGAAAGGAGTTTGTAAGCCACTCTGAGACTCCTTCAGGTAGTGAAGGGTGGGGTATAAATCCAATCTCCTCTTCTAACGTTCAAACTGCTGGGAGCAGGAAGGGCACTGAGCTTCATTGCAGCCATTCAAAGAGCTGTGTTTGTACCCCCGTGGGTGCAGATTTGTTTCCAGCCTGATTCAGGGGGTAGCCATGCTGGTCTGAAACAGCAGAACAAGTCCAGTGGCACCTGTAAGACCAACAAAGTTTTCTTCTGGATATAAGCGTGTGCTTGCACACTTCTTCAGATACATGGAAACAGAAGTCACCAACCATTACATATAGGTAGAGGTTGCCAGGAAGGGCTAATTAGAGTCAAGGTGTTGCCAGGAAGGGCTAATTAGAGTCAAGATGCATAAGTAACTGAGCAATAAATAGAGCTAAAATTGGATTAAGGATGTTTATAAGACCTGTAAATAGCAGCAAATTAGCACTGTTGTTGTTCAGTCGCACAGGCGAGTCCGACTCTTTGCAGCCCCATGGACCACATCACGTCAGGCCCTCCTTTCTGCTGTCATGCATACAGCATATTTAGTAGCATACAGCATAATAAAAGAGTTTACAAATGGATAGGAGAATTGAATGACATTAGCATGTGTAGTGAGAGAAGAAACCGATATCTCTGTTAAGCCCTGGGTGTCCCATCATCCTGAGTGTTGGGACAATGGAAGTGATTATGGACTGAACATATATGTATGAGACTTTGGAACTGTTCATGAATAGAGTACATGGATAGTAGTATCTTTAATGTGTTGAATATTTATAACACATTTCTTGTAATTTGTTTGTGGTTTTTTTCGAGCATTTAATCTCCAGGTGGTGGCTGAAGATCTCCTGGGTTCACAACTGATTTCCAGGTAGGCTTGCCAGCCCCCAGGTAGGGGTGGGGGATCCTCTGCTTTTGCAGGCTTGGGTCCACTACCAGCCCACTGGCCGTCAGGGGAAACACCACCCCAAAAAAGACATCCCTCATCAACATCATCAATGTGATGATGTCATTTCCAGAAATGATGTTATCATGTCAGTAATCTCAGGGGCTATGCTCTACTTTTTGGGCAAAACTCTATGGTTTGTAGCCATTTTTACCACAGAGTTTTGCCCAAAAAGTAGAGTGTCGCCCTGATGTCGCCAACACAATGACGTCACTTCCAGAAGTCATGTCATCACATTGACAATGTCCCTACCAACCCTTGGAACGCACCCCAAATCTCCCCGCCAGCAGCAGGTAAGATCCCGGCAAACCTATTTCCAGGCAACAGAGATCAGTTCTCTTGAAGAAAATGTCTGCTTTGGAAGGTGGCCTCTATGGCATTAGACCCTGCTGAGGCCCCTCCCCTCCCCTCCCCAAACCCCACCCTCCTCAGGCTCCACCCCCCCCCCCCCCAATCTCCACGTGTTTCCCAACCCAGAGCTGGCAATCTTATGTTATGGCAACCCAGCTGGCTTTTCAAGATATGAGACTTCCAGAGGTGATTTGCCATTCCCTGCCTCTGCATAGCAACCCTGGGCTTTCTTAGCCCATCTGAGTACTAACCAGGGCTGTTCCTGCTTAGTTGCAAGAGCTGATGAGATCAGGCTATCCAGGTCAGGGCGAAGGTGCTACTGGACTCGAAGCTGGTTTCTTGAAGGTCTCTCTGAGCAAAAGAGGCTGGCCTAGCGTTTGTAGAAATGAGCGGTTGCCATCGACGGCTCCACCAGCTCCGTTGCCAGGATCTTTACCTAAGCCGTTAGCCTATGCTGAGTCGGCGCAACTTCCCTTTCAGAGAACAAAACAAGTCAGCAGGAAGAAGAGCGAGAGGTTCTGCTTCAGCATGGGGGGTGGAGGAACCGCCACTCAATGAGTGACTGTAATTAACAATCGATGGAGCCGATCGAAATTGACTGGAAAGGTCGCACCGCGAAAACGGTGCCAATAAGCTAATGGTTCGTGCCAATGCAGCGCGCCGGCTTAGCCTGCCGAGACCGGCTTTGCACGAGACAGCAGAAACTCAGCTGTCAGAGCCTGAATGCTCAGCCGAGAGCTCTCCTGGGAACTCTCAGTGAAGCGAGGGCCCTGCTCCTGCTCGGAGGTCATCCCTAACCAGGCCAGGGTCAATACTGACGGACCCAGTGGGGGACGGCTGCGTTCAAAGACAGCTGGAACAGCTGGGAAGGATGGGTTATTGTGGGGGCAGCAGCAGCGGGGGGGGGGGGGCAGCTCCTACTCTTCTCTTTGCAAAAACGTGCAGAGATTAGGTAAAGGTAGAGGTTTCCCTTGCTCGAAAGCCAGTTGAATCTGACTCTAGGGTTGAGAAATACCTGGAGATTGTGGAGGTGATGCTTGGAAAAGGAGGGGTTGGGGACTCAGGATGGTATGATGCTGCAGGGCCCACCCTCCAAAGCAGCCATTTTCTGCAAGGAAATTATCTCTCTTGTCTAGACATCAGTTCTAATTCCTTGCTGGGCAAAAGCCTCACCTCCCCCCCCCAAAAAAAAACACTTGGCAGGCACCAGGAAAGGTTTTGACAGGTACCACACGCTGCACACGGGCACCACACTGGGGGCCCTGTTGTTGTTCAAAGTCGTCAACCAGCCACACTTGCCCCAGTCCTCTGCATGCTGCTACCACGAAGGCCTTTCTGGGACTATTTACCCTGAGCCATTTTGTGGCATCGCAGCCAAGGTGTACCATATTTCAGACCAGAAGAAAAGCTCTGCCATGTTCCCGAGCATCTTGCCATGCTCAGCATTACCGATGCCACTCGGAAGAGGCCTCCGTGTTCTGTTTTCCTCCAAGAGTACAAACAGAATTCAGAAGCGGGAACATTCTGTTCACAAGCAAAATCTAATCCCCACAAACAATACCTTCCAAGACCAGCCAGCACAGCAACAAATCTTCTCTTATGTGCCTTCAGCCTCGGCACCTAATCCTGTCTCCCAGCAGGCAGGCGGACAGCCAAAGGGGGGGGGGGGGGGAGCGTCTTCTGCTCAGACGGAAAACATTTCAGCTCCCCTTTTCGGGAGGAAAAAAAAGGTTTTGACAGAATGCTTGTGGGGAGGCACGCAACTTATTTTCAGCCCCTCCATGGGGGCCGTTTCTTTCCCTTGCCACCCTAATCCAGCCCCTTCCAAAGATGCGGGAATGTTTGTCGGAAGAAAACAGCTGCTTCCATCACAGCAACCATTTGCACAAAAGGGTCCCTCTTCTGCTTTGGAATTCAACAAGGAACAGTGAGAGTCAGGGTGGTGCCCCGGTTAGAGTTCTGGACGAGGATCTGAGAGAACCGAGTTCGAATCTCCAGTCTGCCATGGAAGCTTGCTGGGTGGCTTTAGGCCAGTCACACACTCCCAGCCTTGCCTCCCTCACAGGGCTGTTGTGAAGATAAAATGGAGGAAAAGAAAACAATGTACGCTGCTTTCAGCCTCCATTGGCGAGAAAGGCAGGTACCAATGAAGTAAATCTCAGCTCAGCTCAGACAAGCCTTAATTGAGAGGGAGGGAGGGAGGGATGGACAGACAGACAGACACGATAGAAAGTTGATCTGATTACAGATTACAGATTAGGAAAATACAAAATCCATGCAGAGTAAAATTAGAATTACAGGGTAAAAAAACAGAGTAACAGCATAATAAAACCTAATTCATAGTATTATTTATCAGGACATTTAATCATAGTGCTGAAAAGAAAGTTTGCTACTATTTCAGTTATTTCCATATCTGGATTATCAAGCAAGAAAAGGACTTTAAAATCATCGGAGGTCACTAAACGTTCGGCTAATATGGGATATAAAAGATCCCGATGGGATGCCAGATAGAGAGGACGCTGGAGGAGAACATGGGAGTTTCGGATTTTATGGTACCCTACACACTGCATGCCGCTTTCGCTTTCTTTGTACAGTCGGGTTTTATGGTACCTTCTGCATAGATTTATGGCCATTCGGGGGTGACTTTGTGATCAGTACAGCATTGCCCCGGGGTATCTGAATGTGGTTTTGAGCTGCACCTTTTCCTCCCAGTTGAAAAAATGTGCAGCGAATGCTAGATGCAGAATCACCCAATTCCCCGTCGTGCTCCAGATGTCAGCTCCGCTGTTACGTGATGACTGCCCCAACGAGGCCAGAGCTCTCTGCCTGGTGGCCTCGTAGCCCAAAGCACTGCTGGAGAAAGGTGCCGCTCGCTTCTCCCATCCAGGGGCTCTTCTGTCATCGGGTGATCCGAGAGAGTCTAGAGGAGAAGGAGCTCTGTTCCAAAAATGTAGAGTCACAAATGTGACAGTTTCAGAGACAAAGCAGAGGAAAATGTCGGCTCTCCTCCGGCCGGCAGCCAAAGCGGTCTGGCTCACATCACACCAAAGCTCATCCAGAATAGGGAGAGAGGGTGGTTCTCCAACCGTGAAACAATAGGAAGAGGAGAAGCCAGGCTGGAATTCTGGCCAGTCCCAACTGCAAAATCCAGCCAAAGTGCCCCAAAGTGGTTGGATGAAGAAGAAGAAGAGATTGGATTTATGCCCCACCCTTCACTACCCAAAGGAGTCTCAGAGTGGCTTACAATCTCCTTTCCCTTCCCCTCCCCACAACAGACACCCTGGGATGTGGGTGGGGCTGAGAGAGCTCTGACAGAAACTGCTCTTTTTCAAGAACAGCTGGTACAGAGCTATGGCTTGCCCAAGATCATCCAGCAGGTGCAAGTGGAGGAGTGGGGAATCAAACCTGGTTCTCCCAGATTAGAGTCTGCGCACTTAACCATGACGCCCAACTGGTTCTCGGGCTGGGCTTGGCAAGCCGCTCAGTTAGTGAATAGCAGGCATCGATCTCAAAGGACAGACTGGGCAGTCCAAGGGTGGCTTCTGGGACTGCAGGTAGATGCTGAACATATCATCCCAGCCAGCTGCATTTCAGCCCATCCTGGCATGCCTGAACAGAGACACCATGGATGGCAAACCATCCTGCCTGGGAAACAGGGGACGTTGCTTGGACAAGAAGGCGGCGATGCCCAAGAGGTAACTAGACCGGAATTGTCCTGACACTTGCCGCAGGCTGCAGGGAGCAACTGATCATGAGTGCACAACCACCCTGTGGTTCCATGGCTAAGCACATACCTCATATGCAGAGGGTCCCAGGTTCAGACCCCGGCATCTCAGATACCACGGGCTGAGAAAGACTAGGGGACCGGGGAACTGCTGCTGGTCAAACTCAGCCTTGCCAAAAGACAGCAAGAGAGGCTAAAGGTTTGTCTCGGTGTGTGGCGGCTTCTGGTGTTCATACAAAGGGATTCAAGTGCGCACCAGGGAACAAGTGATCATGTGTAGAGCACTTTGCTTCCTGACCTGGTTGCCCCAGGCTAGCCCAGTCTCGTCAGATCTCAGAAGCTAAGCAGGGTCGGCCTTGGTTAGTACTTGGATGGGAGGCCACCAAGGAAGTCCAGGGTTGCTATGCTGAGGCAGCCAGTGGCAACCCACCTCTGCCTCTCTTGCCCTGGCCTGGATAGGCCCCGGCTAACCCGATCTCATCGGATCTTGGAAGCTAAACAGGGTCAACCCTAGTTAGAACTTCGAAGAGAGACCACTGAGGAAGTCCAGGATAGCTATTCAGAGACAAGACAATAGCAGACCACCTTTGAACATCTCTTTCTTTGAAAATCCTATGGGGTCACCCTAAATCAGCTATGCCTTGATGGTACTTTCCTCCACCACTTTTCTGCCCTGATGAACAATTCTGTGCCGTTGGAAAGGCTCACGTGCTTCTAATGAGGTCTGACATAGTAGATGGCAATCTGGCGGCAACATCTGTCGCCCCATCGATCGCCAGGGTTGATTCGGCCGATCCAGCTGGCTAGGTGGGTGTCCCCTACCTCCCTCACCGCTCCATGTGCGTCCCTTCTGAAGCTGTGCGCTCAGTCGAAGAGGACGACCATCCCAGATGGAAGGGCACATAACAAAAGTCAGGAAGTGGTACAGGCATGGTCTGTGTTGCTCTGAATGGTTTGTTAACCTACAGTGCTAAATAGTTATCTATTGTAGCCACAAGGCAGTAGGGGAAAGATGATTTCCCTGTTTGCAGAATATAATGCCCCTGGAGGTGGAAAGAAGAAGAAGAAGAAGAGATTGGATTTATACCCCGCCCTCCACTCCCCAAGGGAGTCTCAGAGTGGCTTACAAACTCCTTTTCCCTCCCCCTCCCCACAACAGACACCCTGTGAGGTAGGTGGGGCTGAGAGAGCTCTTTCCCAAGCTGTCCTTGAGGGAACAGCTGGTACAGAGCTATGGCTTGCCCAAGGTCATCCAGCCAGGTGCAAATGGAGGAGTGGGGAATCAAACCCGGTTCTCCCAGATTAGAGTCCGCGCACTTAACCACTACACCAAACTGGCTCTACAAACTACACCAAAGGCAGAGCACCAAACAACAAGCCTGTGATGGAAGGTGTTTGCCCTGTACTTTACTAACAGATAGCAATTTAAGACTTGGTGCTCATGATATGTCAGAGAAGGCGTGTGCCATTCTTCGGCCCAGGGTAAGCGATAATAGATGTCACATGACCTGTTTCTGGTGGAGCGGAGCACAACAAGGATGATTGGGGGCCTGGAGACCCAGCTCGATGAGGAAAGGGAAGACGAGGTGGAGGGGGGACAGGATGGCTCTCTTGAAGTATCTGAAGGGCCGTCACGTAGAGGAGGGCAGGGAGCTGTTCGTGTGGGCAGCAGAGGAGAGGACTCGTAAGAATGGGTTTAAATGAAGGGCGGGAAGGTACCGGCTGGATCGTAGGGAAAACTTTTTGACAGTAAGAGTCGTGCCACAGTGGAATCAGCTGCCTAGGGAGGTGGTGAGCTCCCCATCATGGGAAGCCTTCAAGCAGCGGCTGGACAAACACTTGTCAGGGATGCTCTAGGCTGATCCTGCATTGAGCAGGGGGTTGGACTAGATGGCCTGTATGGCCCCTTCCAATTCTACAGTTCTGTGGTTCTATGACTCTCCACAAGCATCATCCAACTGAGAGTCAAATCCAGTTCTTTGTGGCTCCAGCAAACTGGCAAACCCAGCCCCTCAGCGCCACCACGGATGAGCCGACAGAGCTCCTTCCTGCGGGCTCTCAGGGATCCAAAACATTCCGCTTCCACCCCCTAGCAGGCCTGATGTGTCCACCAGGTGCGACCTTCCGTGTTCTTGTAGCCAGCAGTGCAGAGCTGAGCAGTGGACCAGAGGCTACCTCGGAAGTCAACAAACCGCCCTGCAGGAGGGATGGGGGAGCGAGGGCAATGCGACTTGGCTGCCCACTGCTCTCCAGGGCTTTGAGAGTTTGCGCCCCCGGATGGCCTCTTGGTGGCTTTTGGCAGTCAGTTCTCATGCAGAAGCTGCTAGGAAGGAAGCCAAGTCGCCGGCTGGGAAGGAGATCCGGCATCTGCGGCAGACACAAGACGGAGGCTGCCCAAGAAGGGAGGGGGGCGGTTGCATCCAAACATTCGCTCATCGGATAAACAGAATTGAATTATCAAAGGAACCAAACTCCATTATTGTAAATAGACTCAACTTCCCAAAAAATGACATCCAAGTAATCTGTTCATTAGACAGATGAGCTAGCGCTGAGTTCGGTAGCACCTTGCAGACCAACAAGATCTTCCGGGTATAAAACTAAGGGGGCTTTGAGCCTTGAAAACACATACCCGGAGGAAGTCTTGTCTCAATGCATTTATTTATTTATTTCATTTATACCCTGCCCTCCCCACAAGCAGGCTGAGGGCGGCTTATATTAGTCAATACATGATAACATTAAAATGCCTATAAAATCACACAAAACAGTACAATCACTAATAAAATCGTGAAAACATAAAGTGCTGGCAATATTTCATTCCATTGCTATATTTATACATTGCTTTTTTGCCATCGCAGGCACCCAAAACTGCAAATGATCCAAAATCTAAAACAAAATACAGTCAAGTTGAAATATGATAAGACAACTATTAATTATTTTAAAAGCATAATCAAATTTCACAGGGAAAGCAACAACAGCTGCCTCTTTGCATCTCTACTGAAAATATGGGAACAAGAAAGAAAAAAATTCTACACCAAAACTCCCAAGCCCCATTAGAAGCATTTACAAACTCTAATTTATACCAAGGAGAAGAAACCCTAAGAGATGATGATTTATCGAAGAATTAAAATGAACTTACACCAACAGAAAACTTATCCTGGTGGCAGAAAAGTCAAATTGAATCTAGATACAGCAAAGACAAACCGTTAGGTTTTTTATGATAAAACCTTAGAATTAGATAACATATTCTTACATACAGAAGAGAAACTTATATAAAAAGCCAGTTTGGTGTAGTGGTTAAGTGTGCAGACTCTAATCTGGGAGAACCGGGTTTGATTCCCCACTCCACCACTTGCACCTGGCTGGATGACCTTGGGCAAGCCATAGCTCTGTACCAGCTGTTCCCTCAAGGACAGCTTGGGAAAGAGCTCTCTCAGCCCCACCTACCTCACAGGGTGTCTGTTGTGGGGAGGGGAAGGGAAAGGAGTTTGTAAACCGCTCTGAGACTCCCTTGGGGAGTGGAGGGCGGGGTATAAATCCAATCTCTTCTTCTTCTTCTTCTAAAAAATATTTATACGCTACTCTTAGAATATAAGACACAAGATGAAATGGTTAAAAATGTTATGGTGAGTAACCAAATTTGTTACCTGTAAGAGCCAATAATTTTAAATCTTTATAATTGCTATTATATATATAATGGTATAGGTGAGGCGGGAAGTCCCAAAATTTCTTGAATTGTAATCAGAATACATAGCTATATAGAAAAATGGATAGTGATGATAATATTTTAAAAGTAACTATGTAAAGTTTTGTAACTGGAAAAACAATAAAAATTTGTTTTCAAAACAAAAAATGTTATGGTGAAATGGGCACAAAATGTGGGACGTAATATAGACGGATAAAGTAAGCCGCTTCCTTTTCAGTCTCAGCCACCCTGTCTCAGCCTCCCCATCTGTAATACAAAGATAAAGACCCTGGTCTACTTCACTGGGCTGTTGTTAGGATTTCAGCAAGGCAGAGCATGCGAAGCCCTTCCAGATGGCTTTGACATCAAGCTGTCAGCTAATCAAAAAACTGTAAGCAAATTATGCATGAATTTGAATTGATTGATTCAACTAGCAAACATCTGCTTATGAATAAAACCGTATTCCAAATTTTTAAAAAGCATTATTTGTTTATGGAAAATGTGCGCACACGTCACAGCGGGTACCATTTTAGGATAGCAACAGCGGCCTGTTTCTCTCTATGTCTCTCTGAGCATCCAAAGTTTGCTTTCTTTACATGTAGGGACCCATCTGCCCCCTTCCTTCAGCAGAGCCCTTTCCTACCCCGGAAGGCCTGCCAAGGACATAACAACACTCACACAGGAACATGACCGCACGAGAGTTCAGCTCTCCCCAGACATTAGAGTTGCCAACTGCCTGGAGGAAAAAAATGATCTGTTCTTGAATAGAGGTACAATGGGATGCCTTTTACCAGACCTCTTTATTGGCTTCCATGCCATGAAATGCTTCAGCTGCCTGTTTCCACACATTAAATCTTAAGAAGAAGAGGAGGAGGAGGAGGAGGAGGAGGAGATTGGATTTATACCCCGACCTTCACTACCCGAAGGAGTCTCAGATCGGCTTACAAACTCCTTTCCCTCCCCCTCCCCACAACAGACACCCTGTGAAGCAGGTGGGGCTGAGGTGGGCTCTTTCAAGGACTGCTCGCGAGAGAACAGCTCTGAGAGAACTTGTGACTGACTCAAGGTCACCCAGCTGACTGCATGTGGAGGAGTGGGCAATGAAACCCAGTTCTCCCAGATTAGAGTCTGCACTCCTAACCATTACACCAAACTGGCTGGGATGGGATATTTTTTGGCGACCCTTTTGGCCACCCTGCCAGTTCTAGTAAAGCCCATAGACAAGAATCATTCAGGCTAAATTGTTCACATTGTTTTCTGTAGTATCCTGTGTTCGTCTGCAGTAGGAAAGCTAGGTTCCAGTCCAGTAACACCTTAGAGACTAACAAGATTTTTGGGTTCAGGTGGGTCACCATGTTGGTCTGAAGCAACAGAACAAAGTTTGAGTCCAGGGGCACCTTTAAGACCAACAAAGCTTAATGCTGGGTATAAGCTTTCCTGTGCATGCACACTTCTTCAGATACACTTCTGAGGTTGGTTGGCTGGTCTGACTCCAGACCGGAAGATCTGGACCGGGCACTACAGGTCGTGGCTGGTTGGCTTCGACTGAGCCGTCTCAAATTGAATCCGACGAAGACGGAGGTCCAACAAGCCAAAAGTTCAAGCCTGAAAAGAAACAAATTACCCTCTGTATATATATCCTCCATCTCCAAGTTGTGTGTTCTGAAAATAAGGCACTGTTCTGTTTTGAAGTGGACGAGCCTTGGGGCCTAACTCGTTGGTGAAAGCAAATAGTCCTAGCAGTGGTTTTCGACCGATCTATAAAGCAAACAAACCCCGAAGAGACTATTCTTAGAAAGGGAATTGGTCAGTACAGAAAATGCAGAATTGATCAGTCACCTCACAGAACGTCACAATACTGCATATATTAAGGCCACGCCTCATAGGAGTCTAGAGAACTGAGCCGAAATGAGAGATGAAGTTCTAGACCTATTGGGGGAATTCAAAACCAATTAGAAGAAGAAGAAGAAGAAGAAGAAGAGAAGAAGAGATTGGATTTATACCCCGCCCTCCACTCCCCAAGGGAGTCTCAGAGCGGCTTACAAACTCCTTTTCCCTTCCCCTCCCCACAACAGACACCCTGTGAGGTAGGTGGGGCTGAGAGAGCTCTTTCCCAAGCTGTCCTTGAGGGAACAGCTGGTACAGAGCTATGGCTTGCCCAAGGTCATCCAGCCAGGTGCAAGTGGAGGCGTGGGGAATCAAACCCGGTTCTCCCAGATTAGAGTCCGCGCATTTAACCACTACACTACACCAGACTGGCTCTCTTTGGTTCTAGACTGGCTCTAGTCTCTGGGTCCCGATGGCTTAAAGAACTGTTGATCTACTAACTGTGACTGGCCTTTCTTGGGTATACAGGGGACCTACACAGCCTTTTATGATCTTGGAAAACCAGGTTGGTTTTAAACAGGGGTCATTTCGTAGAAAAAGAGGTGCAGGCGTTCATTAGCATACCTATTCGCATAACTCATTAGCATATGCCACACCCCCTGACATCACCAGAAGTGTGTCAGAAAGGGAAGCAAAAGGGGGGGCATCTTCGAAAGCCTCCCCTCCCCTTCCCCAGCTGGCCTGCCAAGGCGGGCAGGGTGGGGAGCGAAGCGAGAAGGGCCCCATAGAATACAATGGAAAGATTGTGCTGTCGCTGCAGTGTGAATCTAAACAGAAGGGGTTTAAACTTTAAACCGTTTCTCGCTCCGCTTCCTCCACAGGCCCACTGGGAACTGGGGGAGGGGCTTGTCACCACCGCCATTTGTGCCCACTAGGGGTGTGCAAATAAAAAAAAAATTGGCCCGATTCAGATTAGGCCGAATCAGGCCGCATCTGTTCCGGCTGCTGAATGACCCCCACATGTCAGTTTTGGCAATGCAAGCCCATTCCGCCGGCCGAATGTCAGTTTCAGTTATACTCTATGGGCCATTGAAGTCACTAGCAAAAACTCATAGGGTACATGAGGGGCTGGAGGAGAGGGGGTTCGAGGGAGAGGCTCCAAACGTGCAGGGGAGCTGCTGGGGCCTCTCCCCGAAATACCCACCAAGTTTCAAGAAGATTCGGCCCATGGCTGCCCTAGTGCTCATTCCTGGGCTGGTGGAGCATCACTCCACCCTCGCTCCTGCCCCAAATGACCCTGGGTTTTAAACTGTAAACCTTCCCTCAGTTACAAGGTTTTCTTGGGGCCGCAGGTATAAAGACTTTGGGCTCTGCAGGTAATTCAAATGTGTGTAGGAGAATCTCCCGCAACCGAATTCTTTCTAGGGACGGGCTTGGGGGTTCCCCCCCCTTTTTGTTTTATTCAGAAAACATTTCTTTTCTTTCCCAAACTCATAATTACACATGCTTATTTTGTTGAGTAGATTAGCTAAATACATTTGGCACAAAGCAGCCTTAAAATGATTATAAGCCAACCGCTGAAAGTGCAAGCGGGGAATTTTTGCATGGCGTAAAAATTCACCGCACTTTTGATCGAACGCGTTCAAAGACAGCGCATTTCAGGGCTGGTGGTAAGCAACACAATCTTCTCCCCAAGAAGAAAAGTTCGTGGAAAAAAATTTCTTCCTTAACCCCCTCTCCAAAGCCCATATCTCCTCTCCCGCCCGCTTCCCCCCCATCAACCATGTGTCACTTTTCTTTAGGCTCTTGATGTAGAGCCGACCAAATCAAGGAGACGCTGGCCATCCCTTCACACAGCCCAAGATGGCAATTATGGGCAAAGCAACAGTTTCTGGCATAAAACCAGTTTTGATTGGGGGGGGGGGGGGATGAATCAGAAACCAACAGGAGGAAAGGCAGCCGGATCCAATTAAGGCTCTATTTTTAGAGGCAGTTGTTGGGAGGCTGAAAGGGGCTTGCGGTACCCCTCGAGTACAGCCAGGAGGAGCAGGGAGAGCCGTCCCTTTTGCCTCCTTCAGAAAAGCTAAGCTTGCTCCCTGGGGAGGTGTATGCAAACCCCAGCCAAGGGACCGGGGGGGGGGGGCAGTCAGAGCAAGCGGCAGTAGCTGTGGGAAGCCAAGAGATGTAGCGACCGAGCCCCTCGTAGGGCTGAGTGCCCAGAGCCGGGAGAGAAGCTCGAACGTTTGGTAAATGGCGCCTCCCGCAGGAAAGAGAGGGCCCCACCCTCATCCCCTCGAAAATCCCTGCCCAAGCCCAGCTGGATCTTCCCAAATCAGGCTTCTGTTTTCCAGGGGAAGGACTTGTCTCTGGCAATTAAATGCCCCCCTCTTTGCCAACAGTGTGTGCTGTTCCCAGCTTAACAGTGGTATGCCCAGTGCTCCTGTTTATTTGACCAGCACGCATGGGTAATGCTTGTCTCTGTCTCCAGGCATAACCGCGCTGACAAAGGAGGGAGCCGGCCCATCTGACAGGGCCGTGACAAGGCGAGCGCAGCTCAGCCAGCTGCAGAGCCCAGCCTTCCAAGAGCGACCTCCCTAGGAGGTGCCCTGAGTTTTGCTGTCTTTGTGGCAAAAGAAAACAGCGGTGCTGAGCAGAGGACAGCCCAAGTGGAGCATCCGTCTCTCAGAAGCAGAACTCACTTCTGCACGGGGCCCCCTGTGGAGCATAAGGCCGCCGTAGTCACCTGGCCAAACCGGTGTGGTCACACTGAAGGCTCAGCTCCACCAGGCTTGGGGTCAGGGTTGCTGAGCCTCCGCCCGCCAACAACCACCACTCCAAGGGATGGTGGGCGAAAAAATTAAAAAACACCACTGGCCTCTGAGCTGGTAAGTCACTTCTGGGTACAACCTGAAAATGACAAAAGGCAGCTCTAGGAATAATCAGAAACAGTATGAGGTGGGGGAGAAGGAGGAATGCCGTTTTCTCCAGGTGAACTGGTCTCTGTCACCCGGAGTTCAGTCCAACTCTTTGCGACCCTGTGGACCACTTCACACCAGGCCCTCCTGTCCTCTACCGCCCTCCGGAGCCTGCTCAACTCCATGCTCATCACATCAATAATACTGTCTAACCATCTCATCCTTTGCCATCCCTTCCTTCTGTTACCTTCAATCTTTCCCAGCATCAGGGTCTTCTCCAGGGAGTGCTCCCTTCTCATTTGGTGGCCAAAGTATTTGAGCTTCAGCTTCAGGATCTGGCCTTCCAGGGAACAGTCAGGGTTGATTTCCTTTCTCCTTGCAGTCCAAGGGACTCTCAAGAGCCGTCTCCAGCACCATAATTCAAAAGCATCTATTCTTCAGTGCTCAGCCTTCCTTATGGTCCAGTTCTCGCAGCCATACATCACTACTGGGAATACCCTCGCTTTGGCCATACGGACTTTTGTTGACAAGGTGGACATAAGAACATAAGAGAAGCCAGTGTTGGATCAGGCCAGTGGCCCATCCAGTCCAACACTCTGTGGCACACAGGGGCCAAGAACACCAGGTGCCCTCAGGAGGTCCAGCAGTGGGGCCAGGACACTAGAAGTCCTCCCACTGTTGCCCCCCCCCAGCACCAAGAATACAGGGCATCACTTGCACCAGACTGAGAGATCCTATCTATACCTTGTGGCTAATAGCCACTGATGGACCTCTGCTCCATATGTTTATCTAGTATAAGATTATGCTGTCCAGGTTTGACATAGCTTTCCTCCCAAGGAGCAGGTGTCTTTTAATTTCATGGCTGCAGTCACCGTCTGACTGAGCCTGACCTGAGCCCAATTCCCATGCAGCATCCTCATCATGCCTCCTAAATGTGTTCTACTTGGTACCTCCAGCCACAGGGGGAAAGCAGCAGTTGTGCATTCGGGCACTTTCCTCCTTTCCCACCCAATAAAATTGCAGGAATGGGGGACCAGTCCACTAACTGGCCCGCCAGAGTCTCTGACCAGCTCCCCTGACAGTCAGAGTGGCCGTGTGGCGTGTTGCAGGCTGAGCGCCTGATATCGGGTGTCTCCCTCCACCCCTCAGGCCTCTTTAATGGGTGTTCAGATTTATTTACCTTGAGCGGCTTATAAAAGTGTTGAGCTAAGGACTATGTTTAACTTCACAAGGCAGCTGCCCCCCCCCCCTCCCGCGCGGAGGTTAATGCCTCCATTTAAATGGAAATTGAGAGCTGAATTATTAGTCACTGTTTGCGGGAGCAAATGAGAAAGGATGCCTGTCAGCGGAGACCCGAAAGGACTTTGAAGACAGCTGTCACTGAGAGTGGCACAAGGCCCGGCGAGGGGGGGGGGGTCAAATATACCTGAAAGCTACCCCTTGGCTGGATGCCATCTTGGAAATACCACCGTGACCAGTAGCAGGGCGTCTTCGCTGGGAAATAAGCCATTTTGAAGCCCTGCCAACTGCACACACAAGGGGCTTTTTAATGCTGCCATTTACTGGGTTTCGCTTTCTTTATTGGTAAGGTTACCAACTTCCAGGTGGCACCTGGAGATCTCTGGCTGTCAGAACTGATCTCCAGAACACAGGGGAAAAAATGACCACTTTGGAAGGTGGAATCTATGGCATTGTACCCTGCTGAGGCCTCTCCTCTCCCCAATACCCACCCCCCAGAAATCTCCAGGTATTTCTGAACTCAGAGCTGGCAAGCCTATTTATTGATTTGATTGGGGGGTTTTGCCTGCCTCTCCAAAAATCAATTTTGTCAAAGTTTCTCAACAGCCATCTAAAAATAAGTGACAACCAGTGATCCCTTTAAGCTGTGGAGTCTTATGAGCAAAATTTCTGCTTTGTGAGCTACTGGCATTAAAGTTGTGAGTGAGCAGTTTGGCTACTGCATGAATTAGTTTGCTCTGGAGCCATCCTTCCCAAGCTGAGACAGAAATGTGTGAGCCGGAGGCTTAAAAACTGTGAGCTAGCTCACACTAACTCAGCATAGAGGGAACACTGTGCATAAAACAGTGTGCTCAGGAGCCATCCCTCCTGAGCTAAGACAAAAATGTGTGAGCCGGAGGCCAAAAAACTGTGAGCTGGCTCACATTAACTCAGCTTAGAGGGAACACTGTGCATGAATTCGTTTGCTCTGGCGCCCTCCTTCCTGAGCTAAGACAAAAATGTATGACTCAGAGGCTAAAAAACTGTGAGCTAGCTCATACTAACTCAGCTTACACTGGTGACAACCCCCGCTCCCTAAAATTAAAATAAAAGCATATGCCAAAGCTACAAAATGGTGATAGAGACTTTGCGAGAGAAAAGCAGTGAATAAATCCCAGTGGACAAGAATGACACCCAAAAAAGAGATCAAGGAAATAAAAGGCTCTTGGCATCTAAATGGTAGCGGCTGAAGGCATCAGGTGGCCCTTGCAGGGTGAGGATGGTGCCACAGCCAACAAGGCCCTGTCCCCGGTTAACACACCTACCTCACTTCAGAAGGAAGAGGCACCCAGAGAAAGGACTCCCAAATCAGACCCAGTAAGAAAACAAATGAAATTCTAGGCTTGCCAATTCCAGGTTGGGGAATTCCTGGAGATGTGGGGGTAGAGCCTGAGGAGGGTATGATATCATAAATCTCACCCGCCAAAGCAGCCATTTTCTGCAGGGGACCTCCGTTGTCTGGATATCAGTTGTAATTCCAGGAGATCTCCAGGCCCCACCTGGAAGCTGGCAAACCTAGGTCTTGTTTCCTGACTGGCAGCGCTCTCCATGGTCTCAGGCAATGCTCCCTCTAAGCCACGGAGTCCTGTGAGCAAAAATTCTACTTTGTGAGCTACTGGGCATGAAAGTTGTGAGCGAGCGATTTGGCTGCTGCATAAATTAGTTTGTTCTGGAGCCCTCCTCCCGGAGCCGAGACAAAAATGGGTGAGCCGGAGGCTGAAAAACTGTGAGCTAGCTCACACTAACTCGGCTTAGAGGGAACACTGGTCTCAGGTATGAGATCTTTCACTTCATTTACTTTCTGATCCTTTGACATAGATAAGATGGGGACTGAACCTCAGCCTTTCTGCATGCCAAGCAGATGCTCTACCCTTCGGCCACAGCTCCTCTCCATCCAAGTAACACAAAAGTACACTCCTTCCAAACCACAAATGATGGTCAGAAAGTGAGGGAGGGGAGGCCGTACATAATATGATGGAATTGCATCACCTTAATCCAAAGTTTATGTCTTTTAAGTCCCCATAATGTCAGTGGAACTTGTTATGTCCACTGACCGCCTCAGGGCATCATCAACATAGAGCCAGAGCTTGACTCCTGGAGACAATAGGAGTCAAGGCTCCTAGACCACCACTAGCCCTCCAATCAGAACTCTGGCGGAAATTCAAACCCGCCAATAGGACTTTTTGGGTGTGTCCTAGGATCGTATATAGTTGGCTGTCTCGGCCGGTATTGCATGCTAGTTGGGTACCTAACAAACCAATGCTTATTACTACGTCGTAGTCTGGGCTTTCCATGCATCGAACCCAGTACCCAATGGAACTTAACAGCACTTTCTATGACCTGGCTCATGCCCAGTGATCCCCTTTTCCTTGGGAAAGCTTGCAAAGGGTTAATCGACACCAGCTTTAATGATGAGCGTCTTTCAACCCAGGTTAAGCTGCCCTTTTCCCAAAAGGCCTGCCTCTAGGGTTGCCAGCAGTGAATAGGGGGATTGGATTGCCGGAAGCAGGTTGGGAAACTCCTGGATATTTGGGGGGTGTAGCCTAATTAGGGCAGGGACCTCAGTGGGGTGCAATGCCATAGAGCCCACCCTCCAAAGCATCCATTTGCTCCAGGGGAACTGATCTCAGTAGTCTGGAAATGAGCTGTAATTCTGGGTCCCCACCTGGAGGCTGGCATCCCTAAAATCCCTCCCTAGTACCAGGCCACGATAGCTGGCGGCCACATGACTCTCGAGGGTTGTCAGTTCTGAGTTGGGAACTGCCTGGCGCTTTTGGTGGGGTGGAGCCTAGGGAGGGCGAAGCAGAATGCCATAGATTCCACCCTCCAAAGCAGCCTTTTTCTCCAGGGGAACTGGTGCCGTCATCTAGAGATCTGTTGTGATTCCAAACAGAGTTGCCAGCTCTAGGTTGGGAAATACCTGGAGATTTTGAGTGTGGCAGGGTTTGGGGAGCAGCAGAACTTCCGTGGGGTATCAATGCCACAGAGTCCACCTTTCTCAATGGCCATTTTCTCCAGGTGAACTGTCCTCTGCCACCTGGAGATCATTTGGAATCCCCAAAGATCTCCAGCCACCACCTGGAGGTTGGCAAACTGAATTCCAAGGGATCTCCAGGCCCCCTTTGGATTCTGGCAACCCGACGGGCCCCTTGGGGGCTCTCCCCCTTTCCAGGCACTTTGGCTGCCAAGAGTGGGGATGACAATTCACGTTTAGCTGACAAAGACTCCCCCCAAAAATTGCCACACAAGGGAGGAATGTGTGTGGGAAGGAGCAGTCAGGAAAGTGCCAGGGAAACATCGGGATCGTTTTAAACGGGGTAAGAGGAGAACGAATTAGCTCATTTTGAAAATATTAAGCAGCCAGGCTGCCTCGCTGCCGAGTGAATTTGGGCTGCCGCGTTTAATTTCTTTCAGATTTGGAAGGATAAATATCTCATTAAGCGCTGGGACTTTCTTGAGGACGAAAACGGGAAGCACATGTGTTCACACTCAAAGTAATTACAAACATCTTGGCCTCAAAGGAGGGAAGTGGGAGGCAGCCGGCAGAGCTGGGAAAGGGGGAACCTGGACAACACGGTGGCTGCCACTTTCCAGCTGTGAGACCTCGCGCAGCGTATTATGCTGGTTACAGAGCCGCCCTGGATCCAGTTGATAGGGTTGACAACCCCGGATTCAGAAATACCTGGAGATTTGAGGGTAGAGCCTGCAGAAGGTGGGGTTTAGGGAACGGAGGGACCACAGTAGAGTATAATGCCACGCAGTCCACCTTCCAAAGCAGCTATTTACTCCAGGAGAAGTAGAATAAGGGTTTTAAATAAATAAGTCATAAATAAATGATTTATGCAGTCTGGAGATCAGTTGTGATTCCAGGAGAGCCCCAGCCCCCACCTGGAGGTTGGCATTATTACCAGTTGAAAAGATTTATTGAAGATTTCTAGATCCCTACATGTTTCGCTCTCGGCTTCCTCAGGGGATCTTCTATGGAGCTTGCTCAAGGTGGAAATTGAAAAACTCCTGACGAAGGCTACTGATGCAGCCATTATTTTTCCAGTTTGGTGTAGTGGTTAAGTGTGCGGACTGTAATCTGGGAGAAATGAGTTTGATTCCCCACTCCTCCACTTGCACCTGCTGGATGACCTTGGGCTAGCCATAGTTCTGGCACAGCTGTTCTTGAAAAAGAGCAGCTTCTGTCAGAGCTCTCTCAGCCCCACCCACCTCCCAGGGTGTCTGTTGTGGGGAGGGGAAGGGGAAGGAGTTTGTAAGCCACTCTGAGACTCCGAGTGAAGGGCGGAGTATAAATCCAATCTCTTCTTCTCTTCTTCTTCTATTCCCAGTTGACCAGATTATCCTGAGTGTTCTCTGTCGACTTGTAATTCCCAGGCACCCGAAGGCCCAATTCAGATAAGGACCAGGGTATTTTCCCAAACTTAAATGCCCCTGGAGAGCTGTTCTTTGCTAGGGTTACCAACATCCAGGCATGGCCTAGAAATCTCCTGGAACTGCAGCCGATCCCCAGGCAACAGAGATCAGTTCCCCTGGAGCAAATGGCTGCTTTGGTAGGTGGTCTCTATGGCATAAGAAGAAAAAGAAGAAGAAGAAGAAGAAGAAGAAGAGATTGGATTTATATCCCACCCTTCACTCACTTAAGAGTCTCAGAGCGGCTTACAAACTCCTTTCCCTTCCCCTCCCCACAACAGACACCCTGTGAGGTAGGTGGGGCTGAGAGAGCTTTTTCCCAAGCTGTCCTTGAGAGAACAGGTGGTACAGAGCTATGGCTTGCTCAAGGTCATCCAGCCAGGTGCAAGTGGAGGAGTGGGGAATCAAACCCGGTTCTCCCAGATTAGAATCCATGCACTTAGAGAAGAAGAGAGAAGAGATTGGATTTATATCCCGCCCTTCACTCACTTGGAGTCTCAGAGCGGCTTACAAACTCCTCTCCCTTCCCCTCCCCACAACAGACACCCTGGGAGGTAGGTGGGGCTGAGAGAGCTCTTTCCCAAGCTGTCCTTGAGAGAACAGCTGGTACAGAGCTATGGCTTGCCCAAGGTCATCCAGCCAGGTGCAAGTGGAGGAGTGGGGAATCAAACCCGCTTCTCCCAGATTAGAGCCCGCACACTTAACCACTACACCAAATTAGGCCCTGCTAAGGTCCCTCCCGTCCCCAAATCCCACCTTCCCCAGGCTTCACCCCCTGATATCTCCTGGAATTTCCCAACACAGAGTTGGCAACCATATGAGCAAAGTGTACATATGCTGATAAGCTACATGCAAGCTTACCCAATGGGATAAAGTGTAAGTCCAACAGCACCCTTCAAGACCAACAAAGTTTTATTCAAGATATAAGCTTTGGTGTGCATGCACCCGTCTTCAGATACATTGAAGTGGAAGTTGCCAGTCCATACATATAGGGAGAGGGTGAGCAGCAAATTAGCATAAGCATAATAAAAGGGATTTAATAGATGCAAGGACCAAACTGGAATAACAAGCTTAGTTTACATGGTCACCATTTGTTTGGGCTTAATTCTGGGGGGAAACATAATGACGAAAATAAATATATCAGACTCAGAGGTAGATGGGCAGGTGTGTCCTTCTTAACGGTGGGATGTTGAGAGTAATTAACTGTAGTTACCCTGTTCTTATGCTCTATCCATCACCTCTCAAGTGTGGAGACAACTTTACAGCATCCTTTTCTTCCCCCTGGGGCGACGGAAGAAGAGGAAGAGTTGGTTTTGTGCCCCGCCCTTCACTACCTGAAGGAGTCTTGGAGCGGCTCACAATCTCCTTCCCTACCTCTCCCCACAACAGATATGAGCCAGCAACAAAATGGCCGCTGCTGCTGACCTTCAATCACAGTGAAGTTCCTTGTGCTGTGGTGGCAGCAACCGCCAAAGCAATGGCTTCCAAAATTTGCACAGCCAATCAAATCTCCGGTGTTCAATCAGAAGTCCTGCTGGGGGCTGGCCCCGCCCACCTGGCCCCGCCAACATTCTAAAAACACCCAGTGAGCGCCAGTCACCCTGTTGCCCGCGGGGACCTCTGTCCTGCCTCATCGTGTTCCATCTTAGCCATCAACGGTTCTGGCTCAAAAGCAGAATGGGCGGAGCTATTCTGTTGAGTCAACATTCGTTCATTCTGTGACCCTGACAGTCTCCTGAGTAGCTGTTCCCTTTCCCTAAGTGGTCCCTTAGGTTCCCGGGTGCCCTCCCTCCCTTCGTGGAGTGCGTACGCTCTTGGTTGCAGAACCATCCGAGCTGTGGGCCAGATGGACATCTCCCCAAAGTCTCAGCCCCGTAGCGGGCAGGATGAGTCACTGCCGATCCCTCCAGTATAAATATTTCCTAATGGGCCCCAGATTGCTTTTTAGGCGCTTTGGCAATCAGAGTCTGCCCGAAATAACTGCCTGGCTCTTTTGCATGTTCTTCTCCAGCTTTGTCAGAACCCGTCGGAGCTCTTTTGTGATCGGTGGGCTAAATCCGAACCCCTCGGCTGCAAATGATGCCTCGGCACCAAATTAAGCCATAATTAGACCTCTTGCGCATTTGCTGATTGCATCTCTCTTTCTCTCTTATTCTCTCTCCCCCTCTGGCTCTCTCTCCCCCTCTGGCTCTCTCTCTCTCTCTCTCTCTCTCTCTCTGGTGTGATTGTTCTCCTACCTGATGAAGGAATAAATATCAAAACCCACATCAGCACTTGCTGCCTGTTTCTTGGGAGATGCCAATTATCTTCAAAAGGCAATGGGGTAATATTTTTGGAGTGTGGCAGGTGCCGGGGAAGGATATCTGCATGCTGGCTCGGAAAGAGAAGCGTGTTTGCTTAGAAGCGCCAGGCTCCATGATGCGAAACAGAAGTCATTCCACTCTCAGGCAGAGGAACTGTTGCTCCTTCCACCCGCCAAGGAATAGGACAGAAAGCCAGCCAGATAGACTGCAGGAACTAGGGGTAGCGGCCCCAGGGTTGGAAATACCTGGAGATTTGAAGGTGGAGCTGTTGGAGGGAGAGCATGCCTGGACATCGGGGAAGAGAGAAGTCCAATCTAAAGAGTCCTTTCCCTATCACAAATGGCCACCTTGTCAGGCATCATGTGTGTGGGAGTATGAGGGAACTGTATATACAGGAGAGACCTGCAGAGACGTGTGTCTCCATGGAAGGCCATGTGAAGAGAGGGAGAGGACAAAGTAGAGGATAGAAGGGGTCAGGGGGCAGCTCCCAGGTTAAGACAAAGAGAGGCATCCTATTTAAGTAGATATATACCCTAAGAATGATGTCGCACCACCCAGTGTGGTGTGGTATAGTGGTGGTGTAGTGGTTAAGAGTGGTTAGGAGCATGGACTCTAATCTGGGAGAACCGGGTTTGATTCCCCACTCCTTCACATGCAGCTGGCTGGTCTGACCTTGGGTCAGTTGCAAGTTCATTCAGAGCTGTTCTCTCAGGAGCAGTTCTCGAAAGAGCTCTCTCAGCCCCACCTACCTCACAGGGTGTCTGTTGTGGGGAGGGAGAGGGAAAGGAAATTATAAGATGCTCTGAGACTCCTTCAGGTAGTGAAGAGTGGGGTATAAATCCAATCTCTTCTCCTCCTCCTTCTTCAATGAACAGGCATGCTGAGTCATTCACTCCAAAATTATTCCCTCTGGTATCCAACTTTCTCTAGATCAAATCAAGCCTGAACTCTCTTTAGAAGCTAAAAAGGCTACTGTACCTTGGTCACATTATGAGAAGACAAGACTCACTGGAAAAGACCATAACACTAAGAAAAGTGGAAGGCAGCAGGAGAGAGAGACCCAACGTGAGGTGGGTTGACTCAATCAAGGAAGCCATGGCCCTCGTTTTGCAAGACTTGGGCAAATTTTGCCAATGACAGGATGTTTCAAAGGTCTTTAATTCATAGGGTCGCCATAACTCAGAAGCGACTTGACAACACAACACACACCTCCAGCTTTGAGTTAGCTGACCTCTCTGAAACCCCACATAAACTCATGTCCCAGAATGCAATGCATATCCCTCTTCAGGAGGCAGTGACTCCTCAGGTGGCCAGTAGTGAGAAGTTCCTTGTGGCAGACAAATCTGGTGTGAAAACGGTCCTCCTAGAATACCATACTTGGAAACCACTGAACTGGGCAGCCAGCATGGTATAGTGGTTAAGAGTGGCAGACTCTAATCTGGAGAGCTGGGTTTGAGTCCCTGCTCCTCCTCCACATGAAGCCTGCTGGGTGACCTTGGGTCCATCACAGCTCTCTCAGAGCTCCCTCAGCCCCACCTACCTCACAAGGTGCCTGTTGTGGGGAGAGGAAGGGAAGGAGGTCGTTAGCAGCTTTGAGACTCCTTAGAGGAGGAGGAGGAGAAGAGGAGGAGGAGATTGGATTTATACCCCACCCTTCACTACCTGAAGGAGTCTCAGAGCAGCTTACAATCTCCTTCCCCTCCCCACAACAGACACCCTGTGAGGTAGGTGGGGCTGAGAGGGCTCTTTCAAGGACTGCCCTTGAGAGAACAGCTCTGGATGACCTTGTGACTGCCCCAAAGTCACACCAGCAGCTTCATGTGGAGGAGCGGAGTATCTGAACGGTTTTGATTCGTAAAAGAAGCCATGTTGCACCAGGCCAATGGCACATCCAGTCCAACACTCTGTGCCACACAGTGGCCAAAACCCAGGTGCCCTCAGGAGGTCCACCAGCGGGGCCAGGACACTAGAAGCCCTCCCACTGTTCCCCCCCCCCCCCAAGCACCAAGAATACAGAGCATTACGTGCCCCGGACAGAGTGTTCCATCTATCCCTTGTGGCTAAGAGCCACGGATGGACCTCTGCTCCATATGTTTCTCCAGTCCCCTCTTGAAGCTGTCCGTAAGGGGCTGACAGGTTGATTGTCCAGCCAGTGGGCCAGGAGGAGGATTGGAAGGAGCCTTCTGACTTGCTCTGCAAGAAATCTCTCCTGTTGCAACCGGAGGGCTTCCTCTCCTTTCCTCCTGCATAGCTGGCAAGTGTTTGTCTATTTAAGTCACATCTGAAGCCTTTGCAGGGGCTTAGAGCTTTCGTTTTTCTTTTCCTTGTTCTACAGTTTCTATTTTTTTAAAACATTGTTTGTCTCCTGGGGACTTTCACAGTTTTCCTGTTACGAGGAAACGTGGTAGACAGCTGGGTTAGCCCAGTCCCAGCAGGCTCTGCTGAAGAAGCTTCCGGCCTTGCGTTCTGAGCCGCTGGTCTGCAGGGACAGCCCAGCATTCGCAGCAGAGGCAGAAAAGCCACTCCGCAGTTTGTTTGATTCTGTTCTTCGTGTAAGGAATGGCTCTAGAGTGTGCTGAGTCTGAGCATTTGATGGGAGAACAGCAATGCCCCCAATACCTCTCGGGTTAAATGTTTTTTAAAAGATGCCTTGGAAGCACAGAAGCTTTTGCGCAGTATCCCCGATCCTCCTCAATTCTCGGTTAAGGGGAAAATGCTGCTCAAACAAATTACAAAGGTGATCTGACTCCAATGGTAACAAGAGAAAGAAATGTTGCTTACAAAAATACAAACACACGACATATTCATGTAGGTACATTTGACTTACTGTGAACAGGTTAAACTTCAAAAAGGTTAACTTGCTACAGCTCCAAGCCCAGGTAAGCGAGAAAAAGAGAGGTCCTATATAAGATGAAACACAGAAGGCAAGCAAGAGCCAAAGAGGCTCAGCACCTAACCCATGAGAGGCTTACAATCTCCTTCCTTTTCCTTCCCCACAACAGACACCCTTTGGGGTTGATGAGGCAGAGAGAGCTCTTTCCAGAGCTGCCCTTGAGAGAACAGCTGTGCCAGAACTATGGCTTGCCCAAGGTCATCCAGCAGCTGCAAGTGGAGGAGTGGGGAATCAAACCCAGTTCTCTCAGATTAGAGTCCGCGCACTTAACCACTACATAAGAGGAGGAGGAGATGGAAACTGGATTTATACCCCAGCCTTCACTCCCCAAGGGAGTCTCAGAGCGGCTTACAAACTCCTTTCCCTTCCCCTGCCCACACCAGGCACCCTGTGAGGTAGGTGGGGCTGAGAGAGCTCTGACAGAAGCTGCTCTTTTTCAAGGACACCTCTGACAGAACTATGACTCCCTTTGACAGACCTCCTGAAAACAAACAACGCCATCCTATCACTTTTAAAAACTTTCCGCTCCAAACCCCTTCCATCACCGTCAGCCAGAGTCCCACCACTTGCAAGTCGCTTGGTGACACGTCGTTGTCGAATCTATTTTGGCAGCTTTCAGCTCTAACTGCTTTGCAAAGGGGGTATTTGAAAAGGGGGAGGGGGAGCCGGTACAACAGATTAGAGTTCCTAATTAACTTTCCTGCTGTCAGAACACAGCAGTCAAGGGAGGCTCCATTCTTTCGGCTGCTAATTCTAGCCTACGTTCGACAGAGAGCCTTTATTAAGATGCCGTTCCCATAATAGTGTTTTAGGTTTGTTGGGATCCACCTCACGTGTTGTGTGGCAACAAAAGGAATAAAGCCATCCTATCCGTGTCTGCTCAGATAATACCTTTGCAGGGTGTACACAGCACAGCACTGCAGGCCTGCGATCTGCAGCAAGTAAAACACGCCAGGCTCTGCAGCAGTGAAACATGATGGTTGCAGCTGGATTTTAAGAGCGCCAACAGTGTGCCCAGAACTGTACAGAATGGGGCACAGAATTGAGCCCAGATTCACACCCTGTAGGGACAGGATTTAGTACAGGAGGCAGAATTCAACCTCCTGAGAATTCT
This sequence comes from Lepidodactylus listeri, assembly GCA_029233225.1. NCBI lineage: Eukaryota > Metazoa > Chordata > Lepidosauria > Squamata > Gekkonidae > Lepidodactylus > Lepidodactylus listeri. The sequence goes on along the minus strand of JARCFY010000014.1, from coordinate 71,090,832 downwards.
CAGAGGGGCAGCCATATTAGTCAGCTGTACCCAAACAAAAGAGGAGTCTTGTGCCGCCTTAAAGAGTAACAGCTTCTTGTTCCAACCTAAGTGTTCCAAATGAGAAGGGAGCACTCCCTGGAAAAGACCCTGATGCTGGGAAAGACGGAAGGTCAAAGAAGAAGGGGACGACAAAGGATGAGATGGTTGGACAGAGTTATCGATGCAACAAACATGAAATTGAGCAAACTCCGGAGCATGACGGAAGACAGGAGGGCCTGTCGCGATGTGGTCCGTGGGGTCGTGAAGAGTCGGACTCGACTGTGCGACTGAACGTCAACAAAAATTGCTCATAGGGAGAGGGGAGGCGGCATGGTACGGCCCGATCTTGTCAGATCTTGGAAGCTAAGAAGGGTACGTACTTGGGAGACCACCAAGGAAGGCTCTGCAGAGGAAGGCAATGGCAAACCGCCTCTGCTTCTCTCTTGCCTGGGAAGCCCCTTGCTGGGGTCACCATAAGTTACTGGGTTGTCAACTCTGGGGACTGACTTGCTTGTCCTGTGGAGACAGCACATGGACATATGAAGCTGCCTTACACTGAAGCAAACCCTTGGTCCATCAAAGTCAGTATTGTCTACTCAGACTGGCAGCCGCTCTCCAGGGTCTCAGGCAGAGAAAGGTCTTTCACATCACCTACTACCTAATCCTTTCAATTGAAGATGCCAGGGATTGAACCTGGGACCTTCTGCATGCCAAGTAGATGCTCTGTTGCTGAGCCATGAGGGCATTATTGACACACGATGGCATATATAAAATCGGAGGATAACCAAGTCGATAAATCTTGGACGGTACAGTTGATCGGATTAGGTGCTGTAATAGTATTGCTTGAGTGTCTATGGGGGAAAGGTGGCCTCTTGTTGACGTCTCTGTTACTTAGGGGAGTCTGTTGTTGATGATAAGGAACTGTTAAAATGCTTTCTGTAAGCATCGGAAGAAGTATCTGAAGAAGTAAGCAGTGTGTCCCCTCTAAGCTGAGTTAGTGTGAGCGAGTGCACAGTTCTTTAGCCTCCGGTTGACACATTTTTGTCTAAGCTCAAGAAGGATGGCTCCAGAGCAAACTAACTTTTGCAGCAGCCCAATCGCTCACTCACAACTTTAATGCCAGTAGCTCACAAAATAGAATTTTTGCTAACAAGACCCCACAGCTTAGAGGGAGCATTGACTCCTACCACGGGTCATTTCGCGCAGGAGTGCCTTTCCGGGAGTAACAAGGCCAGGAGCGGGCATGTATGGTGATGCCCTGTGGAAAAAAGCAAAAGCAGACTAACTTGATCTGCATTTTCGTGCTTGTTGTAGGGTAGCTTCCCTGGAAGAGCAAAGGAAACCTTATGTGACATTTGTCAAAGTGTCAAGCTGGCTCGCCAGCTCTGAGTTGGGAAATACCTGGAGATTTTTGGGGTGGAGCCTGAGCGGTGGGCGTTGCCTTCTGACACACTTCCGGTGATGTCAGAGGGTGTGGCATGTGCAAATAAGTTATGCTAATGAGTTATGCTAACGAGCTCCTGTGCCTCTTTTTTTACGAAATGACCCCTGGCTCCTACCTTGCTACAAATTTTGTTAGTCTTTAAGTTGCTTCTGGAGTCTTGGCTCTCTTCTGCTGCTACAGAGAGACTAATATGGTTCCCCTTCTGGTTCTGCAAGCAAGATAGCCCAAGGCCCGTGAAAGAAAACCATCCTTATCCAGGATGGGCTTGAGATCCCTGATAATGCATTGGACCAGTAGAATGGAATGTATTTATCTGGTCTGGTGACATAACACAGGACAACCAATTACCCCACATCAAAGAAAAGGATGCTGTTAGTTACCTCCATGATTGAGGGGAGATGGATGGAGTGAAACAACATGGTCTTAGTTGATTACTCTCAACTTTCCATAATTAAGCGGGATACATTTACACATCAGTCTCCAATTCTGATAGATTTGTTTGCTCCCCCACGTTCCCCCCTCAAAATTAAATCCAAACAAAGGGTGACTGTATAAACTAAGCTTGTTGTTCCTGTTTGGTCCTTGCACCTGTTAAACCATCTTCATTATGTTGCATGCTGATTTGCTCTACCTATCTGTACGGACTGGTAACTTCCATTTCCATGTATCTGAGGAAGTGTGCCTGCACACAAAAGCTCGTACTTTGAATTAAACTTTGTTGGTCTTAAAGGTGCCACTGGCCTACTAACTTTGTTTCAGTTCACTGGACCAGTTAGAGCTGGGAGCTGCAGGTAACATTGGGAGGAGAATGGGCATTTCACACACATTTGCCAACTGGGGCATTCTTTCCCAGTTTGCCCTCTTGGAGAGGCTGAGTGCGACGTCCCCTCCATTTGAAAGAAAGTTTCCCTGCCATCAGGCTGGTTAAAGAACAAGCAAAGTAGCTCCATTTTTCTGGCTGGGCTGCAGAGAAATATTTACCTAGCATGAGTCACGGATAATATGTCGAAACAGACTGAGTAATAATAATGTTGAATGGAGAAGTAAAATATGCCGCTGTGCTTTCTCTGGGTGGCGGGCAGCTTGCTTGGTGGTTCTGTGTTCTGCTTTGCCCTTCAGGCTGTGATGGAGAGATCTGTTAACCCTGATTCACTGTCCCTCGTGGGGTGCTGCTGTTAGAGATGGGAGGCGGGCTGAGATGGAATGGCACTCCAATAACATGGCATTCTGGGGGCACCCAGAGGATAGGGTCTCCATCACTCCCAGGACAGTTCCACATCACTAGAGATGAGCAAATCTCTGGCTCGAGCGTACCACTGTGTTAGGCTTCCCAACCTCCAGGTGAGGCCTGGAGCCTGCAGGTCTCCCAGAATTACAACTGATCTCCAGACAAAAGATCAATCCCCCTGCTTTGGAGAGTGGACATTATATCCCACCGAGGTCCCTCCCCTCTTCTAACCCCACCCTCCTCCAAACTCCACCCACCCAGTCTCCAGGAATTTCCCAACTTGGAGCCGGCAACCCTACCTCCAGTGCTCCAGTGGCATCCAGTGAAGTAGAAGGGTTCTGGTCGCCACACTTCAAAACGGATATTACAGCACTGGAAAAAGTGCAAAGGAGGGCAACTAGAATGATCAAAGGGTTGGGACATTTTCCCTATGAAGAAAGGTTGAAGCACTTGGGGCTCTTTAGCTTGGAGAAAGGACAGCTGAGGGGTGACATGATCGAGGTTTATAAGATTATGCAGGGGACAGAGCAGGTAGAGAAAGAGGTACTTTTCTCCCTTTCTCACAATACAAGAACTCATGGGCACTCCATGAAATTGCTGAGCAGTTGGGTGAGAATGGATAAAAGGAAGTCCTTCTTCACCCAAAGAGTGACTAACACCTGGAATTCACTGCCACAGGAGGTGGTGGCATCTACAAATACGGACGGCTTCAAGAGAGAATTAGATAAACATATGGAGCAGAAGTCCATCAGTGGCTCTTAGCCACAAGATATAGATAGGAACTCTCAGTCTGGGGCAAGTGATGCGCTGTATTGTTACTTGCTTGGGGGAGGGGGACAACAGTGGGAGGGCTTCTAGTGTCCTGGCCCCACTGGTGGACCTCCTGAGGGCACCTGGTGTTTTTGGCCACTGTGTGCCACAGAGTGTTGGACTGCATGGGCCATTGGCCTGATCCAACATTGGCTTCTCTTACATTCTTATGTATGACTGCATGCATCACATGAGGAGGGTGATGTATTTTTTCATGTGCATTACACTGGAACGGTGTGTTTCCCCCCTCTTGATTTTTTTGTGCAATGGTTTTGCCTCATGTGGTGGAGTCCCTGGTTAGTACTCTTTGTTCATTAGCTCTGTTCACGACTTGAGCTCCATCATCCGGAAACCACTTGCTCCCACCCCCTGTACCTCTGAAACTAAATGGATGTTCTTTGGAGCACAGCCAACTCTGCTGTGGGAACTGATCTCCATCCTACAGAGATCAGTTGGTAAGTGTAAGGCAATGCGCACTGGGACAAAAAAATCCCAGCATCAAGTCTAGGCTAATGGGGTCTGAACTTGCTAAGCCTGAGAGGGGAAAAGGTCTTGGCGTCGTAGTGGAAATCTCCGTGAAAGTGTCAGCCCAATGTGCTGCAGCAGTGAAAAGGCAAGATCTGTGTTAGGGATTATTAGGAAAGGGATTTGAGGATAAAACAGCTGATATCGTAATGCCCCTCTATAGATCTATGGTGCAGCCTCATTTGGAATGCAGTGTACTGTTCTGGTCGCTGTATCTCAAAAAGGACATTGAAGAGCTGGGAAAAGTCCAGAGGAGGGCAACCAAGATGAGGAGGTTGGAACACCTTCCCTGGGAGGAAAGGCTGAAGAGTCTGGGGCTTCTCAGTTTAGAAAAGAGACAACTAAGAGAGGACATGAGAGAGGTTTATAAAATTATGCATGGGGTGGAGAGAGTGGACAAAGAGAAATTTCCCTCCCTCTCTCAAAAGACTAGAACTTGAGGGCATCCAATGGAGCTGGTGGACAGTAGGTTCAGGATGGACAAAAGGAAATGCCACTTTACACAGAGAGTGATTAAAATGTGGAGTTTGCCGCCAGAGGATGTAGTGATGGCCACAGGAGTAAACACTTTGAAAAGGGGATTAGATAGATTCATGGAGGATAAGTCTTTCAATGGCTACTAGCCATGGTGGCAGAAGGGGACCTCCACATTCAGAGGCACTAGTGTGAGACAGGATGCTGGACGAGATGGACCTTCACTGGTCTGATCCAGCAGGGCTCTTCTAATGTTCTTATGAAGGCCTCAGCCTCTCTGCCCTGTTGTTGGCTGTCCAGAGGAACTGGTTGGCCACTGTGTGAGACAGGATGCTGGACTAGATGGAGCAATGGCCAGATCCAGCGGGACTCTTCTGATGTTCCCCTGGAGAAAATAGCTGCTTTGGTGGGTGGATTCTGTAGCATTATACCCCACTGAGGTCTCTCCCCTTCCCTAACCCTGCCATCCCAAGACTCCACCCCCAGTCTCCAGGAGTTTCCCAACCCAAAGCTGGGAACCCTACTTACTACATGCCTGTTCAACGTGTAGAAGAAGAAGACCATGCTGTCAAGTCACAACCAACTCATGACGACCCCTCGGACAGGGCATTCCTGGCAAGAGACGGGCAGAGGTGGTTTGCCATTGCCTTCCGCTGCATAGCAACCCCAGTCTTCCTTGGTGATGACGTCATCACATGAACACATGAAGCTGACTCATACAGACTCAGACCATTGGTTCACCAAGGTCAGTATTGCCTGCTCAGGCTGGCAGCCGCTCTCCAGGGTCTCAGGGGGAGGTTTTGCAGGGCACCTGCTACCTGATCCTTTTAACTGGAGAGGAGGCCGGGATTGAACCTGGGCCCTTCCGCACCCAGGGCAGAGGCTCTCCTACTGAGCCAGAGCCCTTCCCTAAGAACTGGCCATGGTCCTGACAAGCTTTTGAGCTAAACTAGGCTATTCAAGCTGTTCTTTACTATGGGCTTTCTGTTTCAATTTTTCATTCTAAAAAAAATAAACTTATCCACCTCTCCATGCAATGCTTGTTGGAGTTATTGGGCTCCCCTGGCGTGCCATGCCAGGGCCACTCTGGATCTCTGGGTGTCCATGGCTCGTGTGCATTAATCTGGGGGAGTGCAGGGGCGGCTGTCTTAATGGTGGAGCTCGGGCAGACTCCATGACCTTTGATTACCTTTCCATACTTCCTGTCCCCTGAGCAGTGACTTGTCTGAGAAAACACTTTGGAGACGTGGACTTCTCCTTTCCAGAAGAAAGCCCTGAAGACTAGTAATTCCTTTGCCGAGATATTTTGTTAAATTAGCAGAGCTTGCCCGTTCTTAGGCTGTGATCACACGCGCCAGTAGATCCAACATAGGCACGAATGCCCGGCAAATCTAAAGGGTATAATCGGACAGCAACATCTGGGAAGTGTCCCGTAATTGTCAGCAACCCGTGCTGCTCCACCTCAGATTACCTCATGTGGAGTACTGTGTACAGTTCTGGTCGCCACACCTCAAGAAAGATGTTATAGCATTGGGAAAAGTGCAGAAGAGGGCAACTAGAATGATAAAGGGGTTGGAACACTTTCCCTATGAAGAAAGGCTGAAGTGCTTGAGGCTCTTTAGCTTGGAGAAACAATGACTGAGGGGTGACATGGTCAAGGTTTACAAGATTATGCATGGGATAGAGCAGGTAGAAAAAGAAGTACTTTTCTCTCTTTCACACAATACAGGAACTCGTGGGCACTCCATGAAATTGCTGAGCAATCAGGTTAGAATAGATAAAAGCAAGTACTTCTTCACCCAAAGAGTGATTAACACATGGAATTCACTGCCACAGGAGGTGGCGGCAGCTACAAGCATGGATGGCTTCAAGAGGGAATGGGATAAACATATGGAGCAGAGGTCCATCAGTGGCTATTAGCCACAAGGTATAGAGCCAGTTTGGTGTAGTGGTTAAGTGCGCGGACTCTAATCTGGGAGAACCGGGTTTGATTCCCCACTCCTCCACTTGCACCTGGCTGGATGACCTTGGGCAAGCCATAGCTCTGTACCAGCTGTTCTCTCAAGGACAGCTTGGGAAAGAGCTCTCTCAACCCCATCTACCTCACAGGGTGCCTGTTGTGGGGAGGGGAAGGGAAAGGAGTTTGTAAGCTGCTCTGAGACTCCAAGTAAGTGAAGGGCAGGATATAAATCCAATCTCTTCTCTTCTTCTAGATAGGATCTCTCAGTCTGGGGCAAGTGATACTCTGTATTCTTGGTGCTTGATGGGGGGGCTTCTAGTGTCCTGGCCCCACTGCTGGACCTCCTGAGGGTACCTGGTGTTTTTGGCCACTGTGTGACAGTGTTGGACTGGATGGGCCACTGGCCTGATCCAACACTGGCTTTTCTTATGTTCTCTTATGTTCTTAGAAGCGGCACTAAAAGACACCAGAGAAAATCCAGTAGTAAACGGGTTGTGATGGGCCACGGACGAGTTGTCCCCTGTCTGATAGGACAAGTGCACATTCATGCCATTGGGATGGTCTGATCAGGCCATTCCAGCTCAGTGTCATCCCCCCCTTGCAGTATGCACATCATCTCATATTCCACAGGGGGCCCTCAGTACAGAGGTGCGATTCCTCGTTTATGCGCATGGGAAACAAATGGCAAAAAAACCCAAGTCACCCACAGTTGCGTCTGATCACACAGTGACAGGCTGTGCCAGCTGCTACAAAGGGCTGTGTGATCTCGCAACTGCGAGTCAAATTCCTCCAGAGGAAATAGCCTTGCTTCCCCTCCGCTTCAACTGGTGCCTGTGACCGCAGCCTTAGGAGCATGATATCGCACGCAGTAAATAAATCTCCCCAGAAGTACATTGCAAAAGTGAAACTTACATTTATTCAAGCAGACTCCGTTCACATTCAGGCTGCAGTCGAAAGGACAGAGAGAAGCCTAGTCTAAAGAGACCTTTCTCTATCCTGAATGGCCAGCTTGTCCGGCATCATGTGTGTGGGAATATGAGTGCACGGCCTCTACGGGAGAGACCCATAAAGAAGGCCATGTAAAGGGAGAGGACAAAGTAAAAGGGAGGACGGGTCAGAGGGCAGCTCCCAGGTTAAGACAAAGGGAGGCGTCCCATTCAAGGAGAGGACGCTGAGAGCGATGTAGCACCCCCCAGTGTCCAGGCATGCTGGCTCGCTCACTCCAAAATGTTTTATGGGGCACAGAAACAAGCACACAGGGTGGTGCCGATCTACCATAAGCGGTGCCACGAGTTCTTCTCAAAACAGCTCCCAGGGCGCAGGTTTGTTTCAGCTTTCCTTGCCCACGCTCCCCCTTGCTGCTACTAACGTCCCTTCTTCCCACTGAGGCAGGTGGTTTTAATTTCTGTTCATTCCAGGCACTTGAACTAGCTAATGGCCCCCTTTCTCTCCTCCTGCTATGCCAGGAGAGTCCTTCCGCCCAGGTCAGCAGAAGGACCCCTGGGCTGCTCCAGCCCCTGCCAGTCTCCCCTCTGTGCTGTTGACGCGTGTATTTTCAAACAGGGTGAAACGGGGATTGCCAGGGTTGGACCCTGTCTCCGTCTCCCCCCCTCCCTTCTCCCTCCACTTTGCATAGCTGATGTTTTCAATTGCAAAAGCTCTTTAGGAAATTGGGGTAGTGAGCAGTCGGACGGAGCAGAAGCTGAATGCTCTGCTATTTAGCAATCAGGAGGTCTCTCTCCACAGGCCTGCCTTTAAAAGTACACACAGACGGGAGAGGACAAGCAAGCAATTACTGCTCCCAGGAAGGCTCCATGTGTGCAAGGAGATACATTTCACTGCCTGACTTATTGGGAGGCACGGTCCCTTCTAGTAAGCAATGAGGCCAGCCTTCTGATCATAAATAATTTTCCAGGGAAATATGCTATCTGCAGAAAAGCTGGTGGACACAGTGCCAAGAAGGCAGGAAAGTTCCCCATGGCAAAGAAGCAAAGCATCTGATCAAATAAGGAGCCTCCAGGTCCCCTCTGTCTTGACTGATTTTAATTTAACGAGTAAGGGCCAGTTTGGTGTAATGGTTAAGAGCACCGGACTCTAATCTGGGAGGACTGGGTTTGATCCCCTACTCCTCCACATGCAGCCGCTGGTGTGGCCTTGGGTCAGCCACAAGTTCTTTCAGAGCTGTTCTCTCAGGAGCAGTTCTTGAGAGAGCTCTCTCAGCCCCACCCACCTCACAGGGTGTCCATTGTGGGGAGGGGAAGGGAAAGGAGATTGTAAGCTGCTCTGATATTCCTTCAGGTAGTGAAGGGCAGGGTATAACAACCAACTCCTCCTCCTCTTCTTCCTCCTCCTCCTCCTTCTCCTCCTCTTCTTCATTTCAGTGGAATTAAGTAAACCAAAGGGCAGGTTCTCTAGGCTGCCAGCCTCCAGGTGGAGCCTGCAGATCTCCCAAATTAGAACTGATCTCCAACCTGCAGAGATCAGTTCCCCTGGAGAAAATGGCAACCCTGGGGGGGGTGGACTGTATTTCATTGTACCCCACCACCTCCACAAATCCCACCAACCCCAAGTCCCACCCCCAATTTCCAGGAATTTCCCAACCCAGAGTTGGCAACCCTACAATCTGATTTTAAAATTACATTCTATTTCCAATAACCACAGATAATTGGTTTACATTTTTTACACTATTTCTGCATGGCTTTTCTGACCTGAAAAGAAAAGTAGAGTCTTAAAGCAGTTTGCCATTTTAAAACCATTTTAAAATGCTATACGTTAAAATGCCCCGCTACTTGAAGAGAATTATTCATTAAATTCTTTGAGGTTATTTCTTGGCTGCTTCTTCGCCAACGGGTCCAAACTGGCTTCCAGCCACATAAAAACGGTGATCAACAATTAAAATCAATATGAAATCAATAAAACAAGGAGGCAAGAGACATTTTGGAAAAAGCAGATGAAAGAATAAACATAACAAGGCTAAAAATAGCATATAATATTTCTTCAGACAAGTTTTAAAAGGCACAATAGCCAGGCCCTGCCAGCGCAGTCAATATATTTTTTTCAAAAGTATTGATGAAATGTCTGGCAACTAATCACGTTTCATCTGGCTCCTAAAACTCAAAAGACATGGTGCCAGATGTAATGTAAGGTGATGCACATTAGAACAAAAAATCCCAAATCCAAGTAGAGGCTGATGGGGTCTGAACTTGCTGGACCGAGAGGGAAAAAGATCTCGGGGTCATAGTGGATACCTTAATGAAAGTGTCAACCCAGTTTGCTGCAGCAGAGAAAAAAGGCAAACTCTGTATTAGGGATCAAGAGGAAAGGGACTGAGAATTAAATAGCCAGTCTTGTAATGTCCCTGCATAGATCTATGGTGCAGCCTCATTTGGAATACTGTGTACAGTTCTGGTCGCCAGATCTCAAAAAGGACATTGCAGAGCTGGAAAAAGTACAGAAAAGGGCAACCGAGGTGATCAGGGGGTTGGAGCACCTTCCCTAGGAGGAAAGGCTGGAGAATCTGGGACTTTTTAGTTGAGAAAAGAGACGAGTGGGGGGGACATAATAGAGATTTATAAAGTTATGCATGGGGTGGAGAGAGTTGGCAAAGAGGGGGGGGAAATCCCTCTCCCCAAATACTTGAGGGCATTCAATGAAGCTGATGGGCAGTAGATTCAGGACAGGCAAAAGGAAATACTTCTGTACACAGAAAGTGATTTAAATGTGGAATTCACTACCAAATGATGTAGTGATGGCCACAGGAATAAATAGCTTTAAAAGGGGATTAGATAGGTTCATGGAGGATAAGTCTATCAGTGGCTACTAGCCGTGGTGGCTGAGGGGAACCTCTATGTTTAGAGGCAGGAGGCAACATCAGGGGAAGGCCTTGGCCTCTCTGCCCTGTTGTTGGTCCTCCAGAGGAACTGGTTGGCCACTGTGTGAGACAGGATGCTGGACTAGATGGACCTTCACTGGTCTGATCCAGCAGGGCTCTTCTGATGTTCTTATGTTGTGGGAAGCCAAGGACCCTCCCACCATAACAAACGTCTGGTCTCTAGTTACCACCCACCTGACTTTGACCCGTAAGTACCTGGGCAGGCCCTCAGATGTCAATCTGACTGGTGAACAGCCTGATATGGGAGAAAACGGTCCCATAAGACAAACAGGCCATGACCCTACCGTACATCTCATTCAGACCAGCAGTGGTAAAAGTCAAGACTCATGTGAGTCAGAGTTCGGGCTGCCAGCCTCCAGGGGATACCTGGAGATCTCCCCTATTGCAATTGATCTCTAGATTGCAGTGATCAGTTCCCCTGCAGAAAACGGCTGCTTCGGAAGATGGACCCCATGGCATTATATCTTGCAGAGGTCCCTCCCCTCCCAAAACCCCGCCCTCCTCAGGGTCCACCCCCAAAATCTCCAGGTTTTTCCAAACCCAGACCTGGCAACCCTGTTCGGAGCCAGTCAGCAGTCGCTGCTCCCTAAAGCTTGGTGGTGCAGAAACATCTGAAAGGTGGCAAATGAGAAAGAGAAGATGAGCCTCTGGCTGGAACTGAGTCACAGTTTTGGAGCAACCAAAAGTTTCCATTAGCACAGCTGGATCTAGAAAGGCCCCTAACTGCAACCCTCATTCGGAGGGTGAACGGAAAATTTTACAGCTATACCAGGAGTGAGAGACCTTCGCTCCACACACATTCAAAAGCGCCCCTTTGCATCATGCATTGCTGTACCCCAGTAGCTGGGAAAGGTTGCGGTTTTTACTACTACTGAGCAGGAGAACATGCGAGAGGATGTCGTGTCCTTGCTGGAATGGCTGTTTCTCAGGACATTCGTGTGGGAAGGAGCGTTGGCAGCATGAGGCTGGAAAGCAACAGGAAACTCACAGAGGTTTCGGAACCTTTGATATCATTTCTGGTGAGGTCTGGAAATGACATCATGGTGTTCCAGTTACATTCTAGCATTTGCCCAACATTCTGTGGTATAACAATAGAATTTGGTGCAAACGCTAGAGCATCACCTGACACCGTGACATCACTTCCGAGTCACCCAGGATGGGACACTGTGACATCACCAGCAAGGGCAATCATGTCCCCAGTTTTCCTTCCTCTTGTCTGCTGTGCTAACACCTGTTCACCCAGAATGCTACCTGTTGGGGAGCCTTCCCTCTGGCTAACTCCTTCTCTTCCTGTTTCTTTGTCTAACCACCATGGTAGGGTCGCTACACCATTACAACTGATCTCCAGACAACCAAGATCTCTTCAAATGGCTGCTTTAGAGGGGTGTACTCTGTGGCATTATACCCAGCTGAGGTCCCTCCCCAACCCCCGCCATCCCCAGGCTCCACCACCCCCCAATCTCCAGGTATTTCCCAACCCAAAGTTGGCAACTGGTCATGAGGGCAAGATTTGCTCTGTGCAATCTCTTTCCATCCTGGCCAAGATGGACGGGTAGAACACCTCTTCTTCTTTCCCAATCAAAGCACACTTTCCTTGACAATAAAGGACTTCTATTTGAGACATAAGAAACACATGAAGCTGCCTTCTACTGAATCAGACCCTGGGTCCATCACAGTCAGTATTGTCTGCTCAGACTGGCAGCCGCTTTCCAGGGTCTCAGGTGGAGGTCTTTCACACCATCCACAGCCTGGCCCTTTAACTGGAGATGGTGGGGATTGAACCTGGGACCATCTGCATGCCAAGCAGAGGCTCTGCCACTGAGCCAATAAAGCAACACGCCTCATGTGGAACTTTATACCTAAAGCACACTTCCACAGCACAAACCGTGTTCTAGAGCCCAACAAAGTTCCAACATCTTGCTGATCCCCAATAGTATGTGAAAGAGCTAAAACTCTCTTGCTGATTAAACAGGCCCACTTGGGTTGCCAACCTCCAGGCGGGGCTAGGGTTGCCAGGTCTGGATTGGAAAATACCTAGAGACTCTGGGGGTGGATCCAGGAGAGGGCGGGATTGGGGGAGGGGAGGGGCCTCAGCATCATACAGTGCCACAGAGTCCACCCTTCAAAGCAGCAATTTTCTCCAGGGGAGCTGATCTCTGTCAGCTGGAGATCAGTTGTAAAAGCGGGAGATCTCCAGGCCCCACCTGGAGGCTGGCAACCCTAGGCAGGGCCTAGAGATCTCCTGAACTTAGAATTGACCTTCAGATGACAGAAGTCAGTTCCCCTGGAGAAAATGGCTGCTTTGGAGGGTGGACTCTAGGGCATTGTACCCCACTGAGGTCCCTACCCTCCCCAAACCCTCCCCAACCAGGCTCCACCCCAAAAATCTCCAGGTATTTCCTGACGCAGGGTTATTTCTTTATTATTATTTTTTCGATTTATGGGCCACTGTCCCCATCGTTGCAACCCTACCCCCAACTGTGACCCAAAACCTCCGTTCGACACAAGCCTTGAAGGAGAAAACGAATATTCACCTGGAGCTGAATTTGATACATCAGGATGGCCCCCATCAGCTTCAATTAAATTATACGTTCTAACGTTTTTCCAACCCACCCAAAAAAATCTGAAAGTTTTCTGCCAGGAAGACAGCTCTGTCTGCTACCATCAGGGCTCCTCCTTGTCACACTATGATCAGTTTCTGGGCGTGTGTTTTCCTCCCTTCTGCTGCGTGGGCTTTCTACCGGAGGAATCCAAAGTGCAAAATGCTATTAGTCTGTCTCTCTTTGGCTCCGGTTTTCCTTTTAATGCTTCACCTGCCGCCAAGAGAAGGATGACTAAAGCGAGGCATGGCACAGGCAGGCGACTAAACAGACGGCATCTCGACAGAAGCCCAGGGCCAAATGAGTTGGCTCCCGTGTGCTGCCAGCTGCCCAGTCACATGGGCACCCACCTCTCAAAAGGGTCTAGGCCAGGGTGGCAAACTCATTTGTTACAAGGGCCGGATCTGACATGAATGAGATCTTGCTGGGCCGGACCATGTGTGTCATAAAATGTAATGCTAGGTAGCGGAGATATAAACTCTATAAAGGACACAAACACAAAGGGGGTTTTAATTTAAAATTAATTTTAATTTAAAATTAAAACATGCTTAAAACATTAGCACTCTTGCAATATTTTGTTTATTTAGCAGTCTCTGATAACTAGGGTTGCCAGCCTCCAGGTGGCACCTGGGGATCTCCCACTTTTACAATGGATCTCCAGCTGACAGAGATCAGCTCCCCTGGAGAAAATGGCTGCTTTGGAGGGTGGACAATGTGGCATTCTACCATGCGGAGGCCCCTCCCCCCCAAACCCCACCCTCTCCTGGCTCCACCCCCAAAATCTCCAGGTATTTTCCAACACAGACTTGGCAACCCTACGTGATAACTGGCACTTCTGATAACTGACACCTGAAAACCAATAAAGAAATCTGTTAATAAATAAATAAAAATAAAGGGGGTTGTCAGATCCACCTGTCAGAGGGGTTTTAGAAGAAGAAGAATTGAATTTATACCCCGCCCTTCACTCACTTGGAGTCTCAGAGCGGCTTACAAACTCCTTTCCCTTCCCCTCCCCACAACAGACACCCTGTGAGGTAGTTGGGGCTGAGAGAGCTCTGAGACAACTGTCCTTGAGAGAACAGCTGGTACAGAGCTATGGCTTGCCCAAGGTCATCCAGCCAGGTGCAAGTGGAGGAGTGGGGAATTAAACCCGGTTCTCCCGGATTAGAGTCCACACACTTAACCACTACACTATACTGGCTCTCACGTGCGGTATAAACCCCTCTCCCCTCCCTGCTAACATTGAAGCGCCTTTCCCTCATAAACGGATCCGGCTCTTATGTGCAATGGTGCAGTATTAGCGTTTATGATCTTTTAATAGTCTGACTTTATTTACAGGCAAACTGCTGTGAGGACACCTGGGCTGACAAGCAGGTAGATAAATATCAAAAATACATAGATAAATCAGTCTGGAAGTAGGGGCCGCCATGAGTCAACGTAGGCTCTCCATTTCCTATCCATGCATTTTTCCCCCTGCCCTTCCTCTTCAATGAACTCAGAGCAGGATCATGGCCAGTGCCCCACCCACCCTTCCCCTTTCATCCCCACAACAACCCTAAAAAGTAGGACAGGCAGAGAGAGTTCGGCTAACCCAGGGTCATCCATTCAGCTTCATGGCAGAGTGGGGATTTGAATTCGGGTCTCCCCAGCACAAAACATTTACTTTCATTGTAGCAAAGCAAAAGACTTTAAATAACAGTGGTCCCTAACAGGGCTGCCAACCTCCAGGTGGGGCCTGGAGATCTCCCTGAATTACAACTGATCTCCAGGCAACAGAGATCAGTTACCCCCCGGAGAAAATGGCTGCTTTGGAGGGGTGGACTCTACGACACTGAACTCTGCTGAGGTCCCTTCCCAAACCTCACTCTTTCCATGCTCAGCCCTACGGTTACCAACCTCCAGGTGCTGGGTGGAGATCTCCTGGAATTACAGCTGATTTCCAGGCAACAGCGATCAGTTTCCCTGGAGAAAATGGGCACTTAAGGAAAGTGGTCTCTACGGCATCACACCCCACAGCAGTCCTTCCCCAAACTCCACCTCCAAAATCTCCAGGAATTTCACAGCCTGGAGCTGGCAACCCAGCTCTGCTGTTTGCTTGAGGACACTCTAGCTTTGACTAAGATGGCCACACAGGTGCTTTTTGGACCAAAATTGGGAGATGTTCTAATTCAGCAGCTGTGCATTTGGCGCCAGGCACATGACTTTCCTCTTTAGAGGCCTCACACACAGATCTGTCTTGTGTCTATTGCTCTTGCTGCTTAACTTTCCTTTTCTTGATCCTGTGTTAATTTATTGGTTATCTTACTGTAATATGTTATATTGTTACGTGTGTACCTCAAAATGTTTGACCTCTGAAGAAGGCCCCCCCCCATAGGGCTGGAATGCGCCGGGTCCTTTCTCTTGGCCCTTGCGTTCAGGCCGCTTGAACTTTTCTACGAGGCTTTCCTTGGGCCCTTATTTGTTTTTAACTGCCTTTCTAATAAATACATGTATTTCTGTATACGTTTTAACTAGGTTTTTAATTTTGGCCCTATATTAGACTTCTTTCTTACCCTTGCGGTTCTTGATTCTGGTTTTTGGGCCAAGTTTGTTCCCTCCTCCCTGTGTCTCGCTGGCAACTCTACATCAGCCCCCAAAGTGCCAGAAATTTCCCAACCCAGAGTGGTCAACCCTAAGCCCACTCGATCTAGATGTTCAGTGCGCATTGGGACTGTTTCCTTTTCCCCTGTGACTCTCAGTAGTCTAGTGATGCTAATTCAGGCACACAGGGGTCCTTTCGTAAAAAAAGAGGTGCAGGAGCTCATTAGCATAACTCATTTGCATATGCCACACCCCCTGACGTCATGGGCAGTGTGTCAGAAGGCAAGAAGGGAGGGAAGAAGGGAGGGAGGGGGAAGGAAGGAAGGAAAGGAACAGGAAGGAAGGTAGGTAGGTAGGTGGGGGAGAGAAAAGAAAGAAAGAAAGAAAGAAAGAAAGAAAGAAAGAAAGAAAGAAAGAAAGAAAAGGAGGGAGGGAGGGGGGAAGGAAGAAAGAAAGGAAGGAAGGAAGGAGGAAGAAAGGGGAAGGAAGAAAGGAACAGTAAGGTAGGTAGGTAGTTGGGAGAGAGAGAGAAGGAAGGAAGGAAGGGGGGAGAGAGGGAGGAAGGGGGGAAGGAAGGAACAGGAAGGTAGGTAGGTAGTTGGGGGAGAGAGAGGGAAGAAAGGAAGGAAGGAAAGGGGGAGAGGGGGGAAGGAAGGAACAGGAAGGTAGGTAGGTAGTTGGGGAGAGAGAGAGAAGAAAGGAAGGGAGGAAAGGGGGAGAGGGGGGAAGGAAGGAACAGGAAGGTAGGTAGGTAGTTGGGGGGAGAGAGAGAAGAAAGGAAGGAAGGAAGGGGAGAGGGAGGGAGGAAGGAAGAGGAAAAGGAAGGAACAGGTAGGTAGGTAGGTAGGTGTGGGGAGAGAGGGAAGGAAGGGAGGGGCGCTTCTCCCCCCACTGGGGCTGGCGTTTCCCTCCCCCCCCTTGCTTGGGCCTGAGTGGCATTAAGCCACTCAGGCCCGGCTTCTCCCTCTCTTGGGCCCGGGGAACTGTTGAGTGGGGGAGGGAGGGGGGGTCTTCCCGGGGCTGGCAGCCAGCTGCGGCCCCGGGGAAGGAGACTGGGGGCGGGAGGGGGCTCTTTGGCGGGGGGGGACCCTTTTCGGCTGCCTTCGAGAATTCACGCAGGGTTCCCTCAAGTATCACACGGGGAAGCCCTGGTTAGGTTTCATGCCGTAACTACGCAATGCTCCCTCGCCTCCCCGGAGCGAGCGATATGCCCAGAGCTCTTTCCGCCTCTAGCCTGGCTCCTCGAAGCTTTCCGCAGAGCGGCTCGGAGAGTCTTCTTCCCCCCCCCCGCCGCCGCCGCCGCTCACTCACCGCACATGGCTGGTGCCAGCCGCGGCCCCGGGGAAGGCGACTGGGGGCGGGAGGGGGTGAACGGGGGAGGCTTTCTGCCGGGGGGCGGGGCTTTATGTGCCCGCCCCCCAGCCCCTTCTCTCCCAGAGCGGCGCTCCGGCGCGCTCCGGCCTCAACAGAGCCCTGCAAGCACATATAACAGTTTAATGAAGACATTTTTTTTAAAAAAGCTGCTGGCGAAACGTCAGGGACTCCAGTGCCAAGACCACAGCCATATAGCCCATAAAATCTACAACAACTAAATTAAAAAAAGAGTTGGAGGCAGAAGCACATCGTGATACGCTTCTGCCTTGGGCAAGCCATAGTTCTGGCACAGCTGTCCTTGAAAAAGAGCAGTTTCTCTCAGAGCTCTCTCAGCCCCACCCACCTCACAGGGTGTCTGTTGTGGGGAGGGGAAGGGAAAGGAGTTTGTAAGCTGCTCTGAGACCTCTTCGGGTAGTGAAGGGCAAGGTATAAATCCAATCTCTTCCTCCTCCTCTTCTTCTTCTTCTCTTCTTCCCTTCTTCCCTCTTGCAACGCAGACCAATGCTGGAAGACCACAGGGCCGTTAATTGCATACATGCTGCAAATATCTTGCCTTCTTGCTCGGTTCAGCTGTTTGTAGCCCTGAATGAGCCTGGCAGTCCACCAGAGGGGGCGGAATGAGTACAACAGAAACTTCAAAGCAGAATCTATGCGCAGCAGCCGAGCGGGGCCCGGTGAGTCTAGCCCATCACACCACCCAGGCGAGACAGAGGTCAGCACCGGCTTAATTGACCCCTGGCTACTTAATTGCTTGCAGTGGGCAAATACTGGTGGATTTAGGATCTTTAATTAAAAGCCAGGGAAGGGAACGGTAGCAAATTAATTAACGTATAACTTCCAACAAAATCGCCCTGCAAACACTCCTTAAGACGGGTGTAAGCGAGGCAACGTGGCATTAATTGTAGCAATTAATTACGCATTAAACTGATAATGGGTACAGCTGCTAACAATTAAGAGCTAATTATAGCAAGAGGGGTGTTTTTTTAACCCTTTGAGAAAGAGAGCGGTGGCATCTGGCGGAAGGGAGACGGCACCCAAGGCAGGTAGAGGGGCCGTGGTGAGAATAAATCTTACCTTCTTATGCTTGCTGCTGTCTGTTCATCAGTCATATAGTCTTTACTGGTTTCCCAACGAAAAGTCGGTCGTTGCTGTTATTCCTATTTCAGAGATAGGGCAACTGAGGCTGATAGTAACGGGTTCACACAACAAACCCAGAGGCAGGGCTCGAAAGCCTGCACCTCTTGCATCAACTTGGTAGGGTATGTTATTTATTTATTTATTTATTTATTTATTATTTCCATTTGTACCCCGCCCTCCCCCAAACAGGCTCATGGCGGCTTACATGCTCGGTACCAAGTACCATAAAATCCACATCAAACAATTAAAACATTTTTAAAACAATCAAATAATCGTATAATCATAAAGTGCTAGTAGCTGTTACAATAATCATTCCATCGCTGATTAAAAATGGTGTGCTGTATGATGTAGCAGCTGACAATTTCTGACTCAGTCGTCTTCTGACGTCACCGGATGGTCTGCTGGATCTCAAAGCTGAGGGCAGCCAATAACCACAGATGTTGGTGGTAGTGGTGAGGGCGGCTCCTAGTTGATTGCCTGGCGGAAGAGCTCCGTCTTGCAGGCCCTGTGGAACTGTAAAAGATCCCACAGGGCCCTGATCTCTTTCGGGAGCTCATTCCACCAGTATGGAGCCATCACTGAAAAGGCCCTGGCCCTGGTGGCAGCGAGCCTACATCTTTGGCGCGTAGGAGGGTCAGTCGGTGTTGTGACCCAGACCGTAGTGTTGTCTGGGGTATATATGGGGTAGGGCTTGATCTAGTATGGGGTAGGGCTTGATCTAATGGGGCTCTTGGCTGGAGAAGATTGGCTTCTAGGCGGTGGTGGTGAAAAGTGTCGTCAGGTTCCAGCCAACTTATGGCAACCCAGGGCGATTCTGCATTGCCTTTTCCCTCCATTGTTTTACCAAAGTGCAGCTCAAGACCACATTCAAATACCCCGGGGCAATGCCATACTGACTGTGAAGTCACCCCTAACGGCCATAAATGTATGCAGAAGGTACCAAAAAATCCAATGATCAAAGAACGTGAAAGCCGCCTGCAGTGTAGGGTGTGTCATAAAATCTGGTGATCAAAGAAAGCGAAAGCGGCATGCAGTGTAGCAAAGGTAAAGGTTTCCCTTGCTCGAAAGCCAGTCAAATACGACTCTAGGGAGTGGTGCTCATCTCCGTTTCCAAGCCAAAGAACCAGTGCTGTCCAAAGACATTTCTGTGGTCATGTGGCCGCCATGACTAGACATCGAGGTGCACAGACCTTCCCGCCGAAGCAGTACTTATTTATCTACTTGCAATGTCTTGTTTTTGAGCTGCTAGGCTGGCAGGAGCTGGGACCAGAGACACAGTGTAGAGGGTACCATAAAGTCTGATGATCAAAGAAAGTGAAAGCAGCATGCAATGCAGAGGGAAATTTCTGTTCCAATGTGGGTTTGGTAAAACAACGGAGGGAAAAGCCAATGCAGAATCACCCCCAGTATGGTTTACAGGGTAAGAGACACAGCAAGATGGTTTGCATTGCCTGCCTCTGCAGAGCAACCCTGGACTTCCTTGGTGGTCTCCCATCCAAGTATTACCCAGGCTGACCCTGCTTAGTTTTTGAGATCTAATGAGATCGAGCTCGCCTGGGCCATCCAGGTCAAGGCAGCTCTGGGTAGAGCCCCTAGTTTGCTCACAGAAAGTTCCTGGGTCAATCAGTTGATGGATCTCAAACAGCAAGTGCTGGGACAGACCTATCTCTGCCTCTAGCTCCAAAGGATTACTGCCAGTCAAGACTGAGGTAGATTGACTAGGCATAAAGCAATTTCAGGGGTTCAGAATGTGCCGAAGGGGGAAATAGTGCCTTTCCTGGCTGGGAAACTCCCTTAGACCCAGGGTTCCATAGGAGGTACCCTGATAACCAGCTGCCACCACTCAGGACCCCTGAAGAACATCTAGACTGACCCACTGAGAAGGTAGTCTTCCAAAGCAGTGCCGAAGAGGAGGAGGAGGAGGAGGTTGGATTTATATCCCACCCATCACTACCTGAAGGAGTCTCAGAGCAGAAGAAGAAGAAGAGGAAGAAGAGGAGGAGGAGGAGGAGATTGGATTTATACCCCACTCTTCAGTACCCAAAGGAGTCTCAGAGCCGCTTACAGTCTCCTTTCCCTCCCCAGGACAGAAACCCTGTGAGGTAGGCGGGGCTGAGAGAGCTCTGACAGAAACTGCTCTTTCAAGGAACAGCGAAATAACCAAACCAGTAGCACCCGCGCAGTCTAGCACATGGGGAAGAGATTTAAAAACCTGGGAAAATAAACTGTACTAAGCAAAACCTTTAAAAAAAGTCTTTATAAAAAGGTTTGTTGTAAAAGAGGGGGAGGGGGGGTAAAGGAAAGGGTGCCTGTATTTTTAAAAGGTGCAGAAAAAGAGCAAAACAAAATACAGGGGGAAGCACACCATAACCACAGCACAGAGATATTCAAATGAAACGCAATACAGTTGCTCCGACCTGAATAGCCCCGGCTAGTCCGATCTCTTCCGATCTTGGAAGCTAAGGGAGCTAGTCATTACTTGGACCTGGTCATTATCTGGAGGGGAGACCACGAAGGAAGTCCATTGTCAGTATGCAGACGCAGACAATGGCAAACGATCTCTGAACACCTCTTGCCTTGAAAACCCTGTGGCGTCGCCATAAGCGAGCTGTGACTTGATGGGGGGGGGGGGGGGGGGGGAAGCACACAGAGCTAAAGCTCACCCTCAAATCTGAAAATTCATTTAGCTATCCAAATGTTAGGTTTCTGAGACATGATTTTTTTTTTAAAATGTTACTACAACCTACTGTCCGATCTGCCTGCCCCAGACTGTAACCTTCTCGTCGCTGTAGCCGTGGGTGCAAAAGTAAGGGTGACCAGCTTCTTTTAAGACGACGAGAGATCAGGGAGAAGTCCATATCCTTGGACTGGTTGCTTAGCAACTCATCTGCATGTTCTCTAATAGCTCTACCTGTTGTTCGAGTCTTATTAAGACCTTATTTACATTGGAGTTACCCCTGGAAATCTCTTCCAAATGTGCAGAGGGCAGCGCAGAAATGAATTTACACTCCAGAACACTCTTCTCTTGATGCGGATGCCAAGCTTTCTCCAAATATTTGCAATACAGTCACCAAGGATTTGTATCTGAGAGCCTGTGATATTTGATTGCAGTATTTGGTAGCTGATGCACAGTCAGGTTTTTACCTTTTTGGCAGCTTGTGAGGTTGTCATTTTGGATGTTAAATCCCACATTTGAAATGCAAATGTGAATTTAACGTTTCCGTTTTGAAATATGAAATTCTGGCAAACACTGACTATTTGCAAATATTAATTTCCATTGTAGGAGAAAGGAAGAAAGATTCTTCTGGATGTATCAAGGGGATTTTAATCTGTGACAGACTCTGGTTGAAGGAACTTGGCATCCTTAAATTCCAAAATATTTGTGACCATATCACTGAAATGCCAAGGTGTTGTTCAGGAGAGCTGTACACTTTGCCTTGGTAGGTGACAACTGGTGCTGTAGCATTCAGCTGTCCACAATATCCCTTCTTCATCCCAGAAATGTATGGCAAGAAGAAGAAGAAGAAGAGAAGAGATTGGATTTATACCCCGCCTTTCACTACCCGAAGGAGTCTCAGAATGGCTTACAATCTCCTTTCCCTTCCCCTCCCCACAACAGACACCCTGTGAGGTAGGTGGGGCTGAGAGAGCTCTTTCAAGGACTGCTCCTGAGAGAACAGCTCTGAGAGAACTTGTGACTGACCCAAGGTCACACCAGCAGGTGCATGTGGAGGAGTGGGGGATCAAACCCAGCTCTCCCAGATTGGAGTCCATGCTCCTAACCACTATACCAAATTTG
The DNA here is from genome assembly GCA_029233225.1 of Lepidodactylus listeri. Lineage (NCBI taxonomy): Eukaryota > Metazoa > Chordata > Lepidosauria > Squamata > Gekkonidae > Lepidodactylus > Lepidodactylus listeri. The sequence goes on along the minus strand of JARCFY010000014.1, from coordinate 71,068,988 downwards.
GGCAAGCCCAAGAGACTATGAAAACTCTGCACTGAGCTAAGAGACCATTTTCCTGGGGATCTCTCTTGCTGATGTTGGCCTCACCATGGCTCATATTCACCAGTGCAGCTCACAGAGGCAATGCGCAGCCGCAGGGGCAAGGTAAGGCACAGGAGAGGTTGCAGGCGGTGGCATCATATCTTGAATTCGCCCAGCTTGAAAAAAGTCATGTGGTCCATGACTCACTCCTTCCTTCCTTCCTTCCTTCCTTCCTTCCTTCCTTCCTTCCTTCCTTCCTTCCTTCCTTCCTTTTTATTTTTCTTTCTATCTTTCCCTTTCCCCCTTCCTTCCTTCCTTCCTTCCTTTTCTCTTTCTTTCTTTCTTTTTCTTTCTTTCTATCTTTCCCTTTCCCCCTTCCTTCCTTCCTTCCTTCCTTCCTTCCTTCCTTCCTTCCTTCCTTCCTTCCTTCCTCCCTTTTCCCTTTTCCCTTTTCCCCTTTCCTTCCTTCCTTCCCTCCCTTTGTTTCCAGATAATTTTTTTTAATTCAGTCATTTCTATTTTAAGCTTCCAGTGCTAGGGAAATGATTAAACATCTGTTTCAGTAATTACATTAATTGACCGACGCACGTAATTTCTCCTTACAATAAATAGCTTTACGCTTTAAATCTTCCGTCTCTCCGCTTTCTTTATCCAGTCGGCTCATTTATTGGTATAGACAAGCTGTATCCATCCTTTCTTCCATCCATCTTCATTATTCCATCGTCTGTCTATTTTCATCCATACATTTGTTCTTCCAGTCATCCAGTACACACTTCAGCCAGTATGCAGCGAGGTTCAGGGACAGAATGGCAGACATGGATCTGGGTTCGAGTCCCCTCTTGCTGGGTAGCCTTGAGCAAGGCATCGTCTGTCAGACTCAGCCGCTGGCCTGCAAAGCCACAGTAGTAGCCATGTATTCCACAGGGCTGTTTACAGGAATGCTGCATGTAAAAAGAGCCATGGACGTGATAAGTCATCAGCCTTGCCCAACTCCCGGCCTTCTCCCTTCTTCTAGTGCTTCCTCTCTCCTTTGCCAAGGAAGTCCACCAAAATCCTAGCTTGAGCACTTATCAGGCAGGGGATCTTAAAGAAACAGGCCTGTATTTTAAAGCAGTGTTTTTGTGGCCGGCTAAAGTCAAGTGCTCAGAGACTTGGGGTGACACTGGCCTTCAGTGGCCGCTTCCTGAGTTCCCTTTGGCCTTCCCGTATGGCCACTCCCACAGGTACTCTCTCTTCCCAACTTTCTTTTTCCTTTGTCAGCGTCTCCTTTGGCTTCCATCAATACCAGTCTAAGGCCTATGAATGAGGACTGTATCATATCTTTCATCTGGCAGGCTTGTAAATTGCTAGTTTGGTGTAGTGGTTAAGTGCGCAGGCTTTAATCTGGGAGAACCGGGTTTGATTCCCCACTTCTCCACTTGCATCTGCTGGATGACCTTGGGCAAGCCATAGTTCTGTCAGAGCTGTTCTTGAAAGAGCCGTTCTTGAGAGACCTCTCTCAGCCCCGCCCACCTCACAGGGTGTCTGCTATGGGAAGGGAGAGGAGTTTGTAAACCGCTCTGCGACTTCAAGTGAAGGGCTGGGTATAAATCCAATCTCTTCTCTCTTCTTTTTCTTCTTCTAGTGGGCTGGCCTGTGCACCCATGGCGAGTAAGACCTTTCCCTTGGTGAGCATCTGTGAACTGGAAGAGTGCTTTCTCTTTTTTTTTACATTTTGACATAGCGTTGCCAACCCCCAGGTGGGATCTGGAGATCTCCCACAATCACAGCTAAGCTCCAGACAACAGAGACCAGTTCCCCTGGGGAAAATGGCTGCTTTGGAAGGTAGACTCTATGGCATTCTCTCCTTCTGAGATCCCTCTCCAGGCTCCACCCCAATATCTTTAAGTCTTTTCTGACTGAAGCTCTGGCAAACTGACCTTCATGCCTGTAATTAGTGTTGGATATTGTAATTCTGTACAAATAAGGAACATAGCAACAAGTCTGAGAATAAAAAAGAAGAAGAAACTATACTGCGTATAAACTATACCACAATGAATAAACTCAGATATGAAAACTCTTTAAGTGTATTTTATTGTGTTGCATATAAATATCATAAACAAATAACGAAGGTTCTTATACAAATACAGACAAATTAGATATCAAAAGTGTCCATTCCAAACATAGCAAAGAAATTCTATAGCAGGAAAAAAACCCTTTCCATAAGGTAGGAGATATATTCCAAGAAGTAAGAAAGTTCACTCCATCCCATCTGCCTTAGTATTCAGATGAGATGGAGTGCGCTTTCTTACCTCAGAAGAATACAGTCTTGGAGAGTATATGAGTTTATTCATTGTGGTATAGTTTCGTACACGATATAAGATATTGTAACTCTGCATGCAAGAGGATCTGGGAGGGAATGGGGTACACTTAGCAGTTGGCCCCCATCCTTTCTTGGACCTTGCTTGCCTCCTGTTTCATCTTATATTTTATTTGTTGTCTTTACTGTTTTTGCAACCGGAATCATAAACAGCAAACCCTCATCATTTCATCATATGTAGGACTTCTCCGTCCTCTCTTACCTTGGCTTGGAGCTGTAGCAAAGTCACCTTTTTGTGAGCAAAATTTCTTTCTCTTGTTACCATTGGAGTCAGGTCGTCTTTGTAATTTGTTTGAAGAGCATTTTTCCCTTAACAGGGAAATGTGGAGGATCACAGATGCTGCGTAAAGCTTCTGTGCTTCCAAGGCAAATTTTTTTTTTTTTTTTTACATTTAACCCTTGAAGCGTAAATAGTGGATACCATTGAAAAGTTTCCATTTATTTATCTTAACTATTTTAAACAATATGTCCGGAATGTTTTATACTGATTTATACTGAATGTTTTATACTGATTTATACTGATCTGGAGAAGCTCACTGTTTTAACTTTGTTTTGATGTTTAAACATAAACTGTATTTTATATATGTGCTTGAGACCTTTGGTCATGTAAGCCGAAATAAATAAATGTAAACGTAAGCATTTAACCCAATAATTAGTGTCCCCAAACATTAAAACAGGTAGGTATAGATAAGATACTTGGAGGGTTACCTATTTATCTGTCACCATTTTATCCTGCTGTTCTCCCCAGGAATTCTGGGCAGCATACCTGCCACCCCCCTCATTTTAGCCACAGAACTCTGGGAGGTACCATCGGTGCAAATTTTGCGGGGACTTTGGGACACAAGCCTCCGCTGGCTTTTCACAGTGGGGGCAATGCCCCCAACTAGGCTGCTGGCCAATCATCCAGTGGAATATCTGTGTTTCTTGCAAACTTCACCGAGACTACCCAGCTCAGTAAAGAGGGAGCATATTACATTTTGATTGGCCCAAGATTACCGGGTGGTCTGCATGGTTGAGTGTGAATTTGAAAAGGGCTCTTCCAGCTGTTTCCGCATCACACCACAGTGGCTCTTTTTTGCACAGCTGTCCTGCAATGTGATCTGTGCTGATCTCTGTTGAACTGCAAGAAGAGGAGGAGGAGGAGGAAGAGATTGGATTTATACCCCGCCCTTCACTACCCGAAGGAGTCTCAGAGCGGCTTACAAACTCTTTTCCCTTCCCCTCCCCTCCCCACAACAGACACCCTGTGAGGTAGGTGGAGCTGAGAGAGCTCTTTCGAGGACTGCTCGTGAGAGAACAGCTTTGAGAGAACTTGTGACTGACCCCAGGTGACGCCAGTAGCTACATGTGCAGGAGTGGGGAATCAAACCCAGTTCTCCCAGGTTAGAATCCGTGCTCTTGACCACCATACCAAACTGGCGACTGGAGTAGCAATGATGCAGTATTTTTGGCTCAAAGATTCCAGGCAAACAAATCCCAACTTCTGCTCCACAGTTTGCCAAGCCACTGCGTGAACCCCGCCGACCCTCCTTCCGTGGGTGGGGGAAGATGGGCCTTCTTCAGCTCCCGGAGCCGCTGTGCCAGGGAGGCTGACGAGAACAGCTTTGACAGATCTTCTTCACCGTGGGGCCATGTGCTCGGGTCGCACGTTGCGCCTTCCTTCTCCCATGCAACTCCCACCGCTCGGCGTCTGTCATGTTAGCTCATCTCTCCAGGGGGGTAAGTCAAGTTCAAAGAGGCAATCTCTCTCTCTCTCTCTCTCTCTCTCTCTCTCTCTCTCAGTTTTGCCAAGGGTTTGTCTCAACTTCCTCAGGGTGGGGGTTGATGAGCTACCTGGGGGCTGCTTTTGCTCTCTGCAGCCTACAAACTAATCTTGTGCCTACTTCCCAATCTTCCCACCTTCAGAGCCAAGGTAATATCCAGCCCAATGGTGAGTGGGAAGTGACATAATTACAGTGCTGCAGTGGAAAAGTTCATAGAATAGGGTTGCCAGCCTCCAGGTGCGGCCTGAAGATCTCCCTGCTTTTACAACTGATCTCCAGCTGACTGAGATCAGTTCCCCTGGAGAAAATGGCTGCTATGGCATTATACCCCCATTGAGGCCCCTCCCGTCCCCAAGCCCCACCCTCTCCTGGATCCACCCCCAACGTCGCCAGGTATTTTCCAACCCAGACCTGGCAACTCTATCTTAGAATCACCTAAATTTTCGCTGGTAGCTGGAGATTTACAATAGGCTGTACTTCAAGGGACTATGGCGCGGGTCCCCAACCTTTTTGAATTTTTTTGTTTGTTTGAGCCTGTGGGCACCTCTGTGGGTCCCCAACCTTTTTGAGCCCATGGACACCTTTGGAATTCTGACAGAGGGAGGTGGGCGCAGCCACAAAATGGCTGCCGCAGGAGGTGGAGCCAGCCACAAAATGGCTGCTGCCGCTTATCTTCAGTCACACAGTGATTTCCTTGTCTTGTGCTGGCAGCTGCCATCAAAGCGACTTTTTTTAAAAAAAGCTTCCAATCAGATCGCCAGTGACCAGTCACAAGCCCTGCTGGGCAAAAGCCCTCTCTCGTCCCATCCACATTCTAAAAACACTTTTTGGGTGCCAAGAAAGGTGTCGGCAGATGCCAAGGTGCCAAGGATACCCTGTTGGAGACCTCTGAACTAAGTAGTCATGGCCAGACAGTACCACCCAGTTGCCCCTACAGTTTGACCAAGGAATGTCATCTTATCCATCTCCACTAGGAAGCCTGGAGTCTGAGAAGACCGCTGAAGGCCTTAAGACCGGGTGGCCTAAACTGCGTCATTAACTGCTTCTCCGCACAAATACGATGATAATTTTATTAGCCTACTTTACAGCGTTGTTGTAAATGTGAGATAATTACGTGCAGCACTTTGACTACTGAGGCAAATCCCTGTAGAAACGGATGTTACTATTTTGATACTATTTTGTAACAGATGTTACATTTTTTAAAAAAAATGTTCGCTTTGAGAGTGACCTGTTCAGAGGGCAGGTTGGAAAATATTTTCAATAATTTAAAAAACCCAGTCTTTCACCAAGTAAAGGGAGGACACCATATTTTGCTGGATTTGGCAGAAACATTAGACAATAATTTAGTGTTTCTTGGGGAAATCAGGGTTGCCAAACTCCAGGTGGCACCTGGAGATATCCTGTTATTACAATTTAAAAAAAAAATTTATTGCCACAAACATTAAAGAACATTACAATAGTATACTGAACATAACAGCATTGATTTTGTTACATAAATACATTAATGCAGCTCACTGACCTTATTTAAATACCCAAGAAGGCCTTACGTGTGTGCGGGTTGGTAGCATTAGAATTGTTTGCAGTAACAATACGTTTAGAAACATAGGGCGTTTTCGCACTGGCTTTTTTCTGGGGCGAGCACCGGAGTGAGCACCAGAGTTTCTGGTCAGTTTCACATCAGTTGCTCCGTGCTCACAAACTCCTCCGGAGTTTCACCGCACTGCTCAGGAGTATCCCTGGAGCAAGAAAATCCTGTTCCTGGCGGTGTTTCCTGTTTACTCCGTTGGAGAAACCTAGATGAGAACACACCCACTCGCCCGCCCTCCATCTGGCCCGCCCCGCGGTGGGCGTTTCTTGAATTTTTTTTTTTGAAACGAGCCCTCCTAACGTTATATCGAAATAAGGAGGCAGGGAGGCAAGATTGCACCACAGGGACTGCGTTGGCGAGGTGGATTTGCCATTTCTTGGGAGCAGGAGCCGGGCGCCATTGGCCCGAGAGCTCCATGTGCTTGCTCCCCGGTAACTGCTGCCCTTTGTTTGGGCTTCCCCGGCAACAGCCCGTGCAGAGCTGGTGGTGGGTGCTTTCCTCTAGAAATCCGTGGAGAAGCCGCGGCAAGCGGGCGGGCGGGCTGGGGAAACTTGCCTTCCTTTCCGCTCCCTGTGTGCGGTCCCACGATCCTGAAGCAACACTTCCCCCCCTCCTTTTTTTTTTTTTTTTAAAAAAAAAGGCCCTTATAACGTTATAACATCATAATGAAATTTTGATGCAGCAAGGGAAGATGGCACAATTGTTGTCTTTATATAATAAACACACGTTCACATCTACTATGGGGGGGGGGTTAATTTGCTGTTTATTGGCAGCCCCTGCAGAGCAGGCTGGGCGCGCTTCTTTGCAGAAAAGTCACAGAAATGGATTGAACTGTTTTCAAGGGGCTATAACTATTCCTACGGAGCGGGGAGACTGCTCTGCGTGTCATGCTGCTCCTCCTCAGCTGCCGCCACCACCACCACCACCACCACCACCACCATTTATGTAATTTTTTTTTTACTTTACACGGGCCAGCTGACGCCATGTTGCCCATCCTCCATTTTGTTGCCTTGATCGGGTTAAGCACACGACATTTCAGTTCACATCGGAGAATCCACCCATGGGGGGGGGGTCCTCCTTGTAGCCCGCCAATCGTTTTGCACCAACCCAGAACGGCGGGAAAATTTGAATACTGAGGAGGGACTTGATGAATTCTGGGAAGAGGAAGGCGGGTGATGCCCTGTCGTCATTCCACTATGACGTTATAACGTTACCACGCATGCGTTTAAAAAAAAAAAAAGGAAAAACGGGGGAACGAGGGAGGAGCTGGGGGGAGGAAGGGGAGGGAAGGGGAGGGGAAATGCAAGGGGCGGGCACAGAGAGCATCGAAGCAACCCAAATGGGAACAGAAAACTTCGGGGGGGGGGGAGGAGCAGATTGCTATAGTGCGAAAACGGCAGGTTTGCTCAGGAGGAGTCGCAGAGGGGGAAATGAGGAGGAAGTGAGAGGCAACTGGCCAGTCTGAAAAGGCCCATAGTGTTATGTATTGACCATGCGGTCGCCATGTGCTCCCATAATGGTGACCGCATGGCCAGAGCACATGGCCAGAGCACATGGCCAAGAAACTACCTGAGCTTCAGCCAGGTAGAACAAAGGCCAGGTGGATTCAAACCGGCCACCAATCATGTACCTAGGTTTCTCCCAGGGAACCTATGAGATGTAAATAGACTTCTAATAGCCTATCAGGCCAGTTGGGCGAGGTCAGGGGATTGTCCCTGGCCAGCATAAAAGGAGGGCTCGGAGCCCTGGGTTGTATGCTTCATCCGGACCAGCAATAAAGATCTAGCTGTTTCACTGTTCCATGGACTCCCGACTCCAATACTTTTCACATAGCCAGTGTTTTCCCTTTATGAAAGAGGGAACCACTTCTTTTTCTGAAAGAAACTGAATTATTGGAAACCGCTTACACACGAAAGGTGTCTGATAATCCTCATTAGACTGACTTGTAATTGGTTCCCCTGGAGGAAGTGGCTGGTCTGTTGCATTGTACCGTATTGAAGTCCCCTCCTTCCCAATACTTTGCCCTCCCCAGGCTCCACCCCCAAAATCTCCAGGTATTTCTCAACCTAGACTGGCAACCCTAGGAAAAATCAGAATCACAGAATCCATAAAATCACAGAGTTGGACGGGACCATACAGGCCATCTAGTCCAGCCCCCTGCTCAGTGCAGGATCAGCCTAGACTAGAGCATCCCTGACAAGTGTTTGTCCAGCCGCTGCTTGAAGTCTTCCTGTGAGGGGGAGTCTTTTCAAGCTCCCATCTGAAGACACCGAGCTTCTAGTTCTTTGAAATGCTATGATTTCCTGTGCTCAAGTCAGGTCAGGACTCGGAGCCAGCCTTTCGTATCCAGCCTGTCTCCTTGCTCCTCCCCGTGATTAACCAAAACTGAACAAACAATGCAGACGATACAATATCGGAAATTAATCTGCACCATTTGTACAGATCCGAGAACTCCGTGTCCCTTGATGCAGCGTTTAAGTTCTTTCTGTGTATGCACCAATTACACACAACTCTGGCCATCGGCAATGAGCTCCTATTAATTGCTCCAGCGCCTCATGGCGATCAGGCCGAGCGCGTTTCTAGGCCTGCGCTGGTTGCTAGGCAACCCAGAGGCCTGTGGCACAAATTTCCTGGGCTTCAGGCCTGCAAAGCGAAGCCACCGAGCCCAAGTCGCCTATTAATTATTTAAAGCCTAATAAAAAAAGAAAGGAAGAAAGGAATCGAGCCACCTTTTCTTTCCCTTTTTTTAATTGAAACTCTCTCCTCTCCCCACCCCTCTTGCTACACAGGGGCCATTAATCCCTGGGGATTCTCTGCACTGTCACGGTGAACGCCTCCCCCTCAACTGGAGCAGATACCAAAGCGGCTTGCTTAACGCGGCCCTGCCAGTCGGGTTCAAGCACAGTATTTAAATTTAATTGTCCGTAAACTGCTAGCATAATATCCTATCATTTCACCTCTCATTCTCCATGTAAACAAGCTGGCACGTTGCAGCGGAGGCGGCTGGCAGAGGCCCCAAAGGACCTTTCTCCTCTGCCACCCGCCACCACCGAAGGCCACCAAAGCGCTCCAGTCGGCTCCACGCTTCTTCCTGCGCTGCCAAGATCGTTTCCGGAAATGGGCACCCAGTTTTGGTGCTGGTCTCACAGGTTTCAGCAAAACCCAACCCCAGGGGAAATTGGGGGATGCTGCGGGTCAAAACGCAGCCGCGTGAAAAGTAGTGGGAAATTGACTAATGCAATCAGGGGAAAGAGACAAGCCAGCCCAGAACAGCTTCTTGTGGGAAATCAGTCTTTGTCTCTCTTAGCCACACAGGCTGAACTGTTTGTCTCTCTTAGCCACACAGGTGAGACTCTCTCATATAGCCACACAAGCTAAACTCTCTTGCTCAAAGCCACACAGGCTAAACTCTTTCCACAACTCTCCACACTCGTCTCCTCAAGAACACTGAATCCCCTCAGAGACATCTCTCCTCCCACACTCTCAGTCATCAGCCAATCACATCACATTTGTCTCCCTCTATCATTCTTTTTACGTTACTGCAGTCACACTAAACATTTAAAGAAACACATACACCAAAACATGAAATCATTACAGAGGCCCTTCTACCATTCAGAAGGCCCACAGGGCCTTAGGCTAAGCCTTGATGGGGTGCTCCGTGGGCTGACTCTTTCCCCAAATGATTCTTTTAAACGGACAGCTGTCTCACAGGCTGCAATCCAGAGTAAGAAGAGCAGTGGGGTTGGAGGAGCTTTGTACTCACTTTCTTTCCCTACCCCCTTTGCAAAAGTGCCCCCCTCTTAGGGTTGCCAGGTCTGGGTTGAAAAATACCTGGAGACTTTGGGGGCGGGTCCGGGAGAGGGAGGGGTTTGGGGAGGGAGGGGCCTCAGCAGGGTACAATGCCATAGCATCCTTGGAGCCTTGGATTAAGCAGCAGTGGGTCAGTGCCACAGTTAGGGTTACAACTCTGGGTTGCGATATTCCCAAAGATTTGGAGGTGTAGGATGGGGGGGAGGTCCTCTACAGGGTGTAAGGCCACAGAGTCCACACTCTAAAGCAGCCATCTTCTCTGGGGAACTGATCTCTGTCATCTGGAGATCCGTTGTAATGTTGCGAAATCTCCAGGCCCTGCACGGAGGTTGGCAACAGCACCCACACCATCTATCATGTTCTGCAGAAGCAAGTATTTAAAACAATCCCATTCAATGCACTTTTTTCATTAACAATGGCTAATGCATGCCCTCCTGCACCCAAGCAGATTCAGGCATTTCACACCAGAAATAACAAAAATAGTTTTGTATCAGATTTTTCTCTTCCATTTCCCTTTTCAACCTGTCTAAGAAAGCATAATTTGGTTTTAATCATATCAGCAGAGAGGCCTGTTGGAAAATCAATGCATTTGCAAAAAAGGCACGACAAATTAATCCAGCGAAAGCCCAGGGTCTGTTTTTAATGTGAGTTAGAAGTCATATTGGGAGTTACAGAGATGAGAGGCTTATACAAATGGGCCAGTTTTGCCAGGATAGGAGAAGATGAAAGGCTACAATAAACGTACATGATTTTCTCGTGTACACACTCTCCAAATGCTTGAGTTGCCATATCTAACCCTGTCTGGTCATGGGTGAGTTAAACTGCCACACCTCCTTTTCACCTGAGAAACTGAACTGCAGAGATAAAGCCACCGAACATCACTTCCTATCATGCGTGGAGGCGAGTCCGGCTAAGAGCCGCCCTCTTCTCCAGCTAATACCAGGAAGACCAGACAGGAAAGAGACAGTGGCTGCATTCAGACTGGTGGTTCAGCCCGATATGGGTACCTTTCACAAATGGATTAAATGGGCCCGTTCACACAGCCACAGCTGTCAGGCATTCCCTGGGCGTACTCACCCCGTCAGCGGACGACTGGGAGCCGAGTTAAAAAGCCACCACTTCAGAAGTTGAGTTTTTGTTTCCTCACGCATTCATCATGCATGGTGGCTGTCTGAACACGGGGGAGCGCACGCAGAACAGATATGGCAGTCTGAAGCTGCAGATCCGTTCTGCTGCTAGGGAAGCGGCTTTTTTTTAATTGCCCATGTGCGCATATGCACACGCATGAATTTTGGCCGTTTTTTGCAGTGCGCTCCATGGCTGATGCGCTACAATAATGTGGATGTAACCCACAGTAGGGTGTACTGTGTGGCTGAAATGTCCCGCAACATTTTAAACTGGGTCAATTAGAGGTGGCACTATATCGCAGCAAGCTGCCAGTCTGTCCGCAGCCAGTGATAACCATGCTCGGAGTAGGGCCACACTGAGGGAACACCACCACCACCACCCACCCTGCTGAGCATTTTTTCATTTATATTTATGAACAGACAATTCTGAATTAGGTACAGCTATATGGTTGACTGGGGGCCGCGGTGGCTCAGAGTTTAAGATGCTGATCTGCACACTGGAAGTGATCTGCACGCTCGGCAGTTCGAGACCCAAGTGCCGCATGACAGAGTGAGCTCCCATCTCTGGCCCCAGCTCCTGCCAACCTAGCAGTTCGAAAGCAAGACATTGCAAGTGGGTAAATAGGTACTGCTTCAGTGGGAAGGTAACAGCCTCGGCGTTTAGTCATGCCGGCCACATGACCATGGAAAAGTCTTCAGACAGTGCTGGCTCTTCGGCTTGGAAATTGAGATGAGCACCGCCCCCTAGAGTCGGATTCGAGCAAGGGAAACCTTTACCTTTACCTTTATGTGGTTGGCCACCGTTAGAAAGAAGCATGCTAGGTTAGATGGACCTTTGATATGATATCTCAGTGGCACGGACTTGCTTGGCATGCAGAAGGTCTCAGATTCAATCCCTGGCATCTCCAATTAAAAAAGACCAGGCAGTTGGTGATGCAAAAGTTCTCCATCTGAAACCCTGGAGAGCCGCTGAAGTCTGAGCAGGCAATACCAACCTTGATGGACCAAACAATCTGATTCAGTATGAGGCAACTTCGTGGGAGTCTTCTTACATTCTTGGTGTGAACAAAGCAATCAGCCTCTCTTAATTTGCAGCCTAACAAAGTAAGCACAGATCTCCGAGCATGGGGAAACTAGACTCTCCCTATTTTTTAAGGCCCAGACTAATTGCAAAACCAGGAAATGTATTGCTCCCACAGTAGGCCAATGTACAAAGCTGCGGAGTTCACGTTTGTTCAGGTGAACCACAAGCAGGGCACCAAGGGTAAGGAGAAAGATCGAGAACCCTTAGGGATCTTCACCAGCCCCGTGCCCTGACCCTCAGTGAAGTGGCTCCCACAGGAAATCTAATACAGTTGCCAGCTCCGGGTTGAGACATTCCTGGAGATGTTTGGGGCAGAGCCTGGGGAAGGTGGGGTTTGGAGAGAGAAGGATGTTCAGCAGAATATAAGGTCATGGAGTCCACCCTCCAAAGCAGCCATTTTTTCCAGGTAGGGATGCCAGCCTCCAGGTGGGACCTGGGGATCCCCTGGAATTACCACTCATTTCCAGACTAGAGAGATCAGTTTCCCTGGAGAAGATAGATGCTTTGGAGGGTGGACTCTATGGCATTGTACCCCAGTGAGATCCTTGTCCTCCCTAGGTTCCATCCCCAAATCTCCAGGAGTTCCCCAACCTGGATCTAGCCACCCTAACCCCCCCAACCCCCACCGGTAGCCAAATAGAACCCAGCAACCCTATTTCCAGGGGAACTGATCTTTGTAGTCTGGAGGTGAGTTGTAATTCCAGGAGATCTCCAGGCCCAACCTGGAGACTTGCCGTCCTAGTCTCTAAACAGCCTCGACAAGAGGGTTTCACACAAAGGAGGGGGCCCAATGAAAACTGTTGTATTCCATGTGTGTTGCCTGAGTGATCGGCAGAATTTCTTCCAGCCTCGGTTTTCAGGTTGGAGAATATCCCAAAGCCCTTCCCCAAGAGCTCGTTGGTGCAATTATAGATTGTCAGCAACCGTCCAGCGTTGGTCGCGAGTCCCCCAGGCTCATCTGTCAGGTTCTGCGATGGCCCCGCGTGTGCAAGGGCTCTTTGCAAGAGATGTAAAGAATGAGTCTTTGGCGACACATGCCGAACGCTCCATTAGCCAACTGCCATTCGATGTAATTTAGTGTGGCGTTTATCCTATTGACATAACTTATTTCCCATACAATCTGGAGAATTGAGCAGAGCGGAGAGAACCTTGCATGTTGACAATGGGGAGACGGATAGTTATTACGTGAACAGTTATCAACACGCATTGTACAACAAAAAGCCAGCCGAGCTTAATCGGTGTTTTGGCAGCGAGTCTGGGTGTTTATTCCTCCAGCTTCTGTTGTAATTGGTCATTCTTTGGAAGGCGGAGGGGGAAAGTCACTTGGTCCAAAAGAATATACATCTGTCCCAGAGACTCTCACGGATCTTCAGTATAAAAACAAAAAATCCAATGGTATCTTAAGAAGAAGAAGAGAAGAGATTGGATTTATACCCCGCCCTTCACTACCCGAAGGAGTCTCAGAGCAGCTTACAAACTCCTTTCCCTCCCCCTCCCCACAACAGACACCCTGTGGGGTAGGTGGGTCTGAGAGAGCTCTTTCCAGAACTGCCCTTGAGAGAACAGCTCTGAGAGAACTTGTGACTGACCCAAGGTCACACCAGCAGCTGCATGTGGAGGAGTGGGGAATCAAACCCGGTTCTCCCAGATTAGAGTCCGTGCTCCTAACCACTGCACCAAACTGGCTCTAAAGACTAACTGCATTTATTTCAATATAGGAGCTTTTGTGGCTCACAGCCCTCTTTATCAGCTAGAGATGGGATGGAAATTGCACTTTGTCAGGTAGAGATGGGATGGAATTGCGCCGTGAGTCTTTCAAGCATAAAACCTCAACATGGAGGGAAAGAGAGGCTGTAGAAGCCAGTTTGGTGTCCGCAAAATGGTGCCAATGCAACACAGTGCCCAACGAAACTTTTCCTGGCACCTGCGAAGTGTTTTTAGAAAGTGGGCATGGCCAGGCGGGGCTTCGGTGCCAGTTTGGTGTAGGGCTTAGGAGGGCGGACTCTAATCTGGGTTTGATTCCCCACTCCTCCACATGCAGCCAGCTGGTATGACTTTGGGCCAGTGACAAGTTTCCTCAAAGCTGTTCTCTCAAGGGTGTCTCACACAGTGGCCAACCAGTTCCTCTGGAGGGCCAGCAACAGGGCAGAGAGGCCAAGGCCTTCCCCTGACATAGTCTCCTGGCACTGGGAGTCAGAGGTTGACTGCTTCAGAATGTGGAGGTTCCTCTCAGTTACCATGGCTAGAAGCCATTGATAGACTTATCCTCCATGAATCTGTCTAATCCCCTTTTAAAACTGTTAATTCTCCTTTTAAAACTGTTTATTACAGAATGGGAGACCTATGGCCAAGTTTCCGAGCTCCTGGATGCCATCAACAGACTCTTGTTCTCGTGATATTGGAGTGCATCGTCTTGGGTAGTTTCCTTGCTGAAGTGGCTGCTTCCTTGCACAGAGGAGAATTTCAGGGACTGTTTTGTTTGTAATAAAAATAATCTCAACAGCCTTTTAATTGGTTCTTGTGGCACTTTCTCATAATCAACATTCTCCTCCATCGTGGCCGGTCAGTAATTTGGTTCTTGAGAAAGTAAAAACACGAGCAGGGAGCCATGTTGTACTTCAATTAGGAGAAGCCGTATCTGTACTTGGGGGGGGGGGGGGCAACATAGTCAAATGGCTGTAAACAAATGCACTGGATTCGGAGGATGTGTGTGTGAGAGAGAGAGAGAGAGAGAGAGAGAGATGCCGTAATCCTGGCAAGAGGAGTTGAATCAGAACTGCTAATAAAAACAGCACCGTAGGGGTGCCAATTCAGGGATGGGAACTTCCTGGAGATTTTGGGTGGAGCCTGAGGAGGGTGGGGTTTGGGGAGGGGAGGGGCCTCAGCTAATATAATGCCATATAGTCCACCCTCCAAAACAGCCATTTTCTCCAGATGAACTGATGTTTATTCAGGGAGATTTCCAGCCACCGCCTGGAGGTTGGCAACCATGACTAGTTGTAGCTTGATTTTTTTTTTCTTTCTCTCTCGCTCTCTCTCTCACACACACACACACAACTTTAAAATATTTTAATAGAAGTGTGTATGTATTTATGTGACTGCTGAACACACTTGTCCCATTTCAGTGGCTTGGGAAGGCCAGCTACACTTCATCCACTTGTCTGTCTGTTTTTGCCATCAAATCACACTTCTGGCGACCATGCAGGGTTTTCAAGGCAAGGGACATTCAGAGGTGTTTGGCCATTGCCTGCCTCTGCATAGCAACCCTGGGCTTCCTTGGTGGTCTCCCATCCACTTACAAACCAGGGCTGACCCTGCTTAGCTTCCACGATCTGATAGAGATCAAGCCAGCCTGGGCCCCTCCCCTCCCCAAACCTTGCCCTCTCCAGGCTCCACCCCCAAAATCTCCAGGAATGTCCCAGTCTGGAGTAGGCACCCCTATAGTTTAGTCACGTGTCAGTCGGAACCAATCAAAAGCTCCCCCATCAGGCATAAACCATGCAGGCAGGGAAACTGGCCAGATCTTGCTGCGTGCCTGCGCCAGTCGTCTCCCTGTGCCTCTGAACAAAGGAAGGTGTGCAGTCTTCTATAACGCGATGCCGCCTCTTATACTAATGATCCAAGATGCTGCAGCTGACTTTCACAGGCATTACTGCAAAATGCTGCCATTTTTATCCATAAGCGAAAAGGATAACCCTTGGAGATTTCGGAAGCAGAAAGTATGGCAATGGAGTGCTGTCACCTGGTGGCGGGGATGAGGAGTAGCCGCTAGGCAGAAATGGAACGCATCGCAAGGACAGCAGTAGCGGGGAAAGAACAAAGCTTGTGTCCAGGGGCACCTTTAATGCCGACAAAGTTTAATTCTGGGTATAAGAGTTTGTGTGCAGGCACACTTCTTCAGATACCAGTAACGGCAAGCACAAGAAATCCTCCCCTCAAACTTATTATATCCTAACTGGCTAACCTTGTAAAACGCACCTAGCTGGAACCCAAGTTAACAAAAGTGTCTACCACTCCAGAACTACACAAAGCAACACTCAGACATGTATGAGCAACATGTTAACTCCGAGACGATCCTGATAAGGACAGGCTCACTTTCCCTCAACATATCAGCAATAAAGATGGCTACAATCAAACCTTACCTAGCGTAATCCAAAATGCAATGTTTTAAGTTTAAAGTATTTCGCAATATATTTAATTGTATTGTATTTTACCTATATTTGAACTTACCTGTTTAAAATGTTAACTTGAAAAGAAATAACAATAAAGGATTATTTAATTTTAAAAAAAAAGGATACCAGTAGCGGGAAAGGACTAGGCTAGTCGGAGCTCGTCAGACCTCGAAAGCCGATCAGGATCGGCCCAGGTTCGTACTTGAATGGGAAACCACCAAGGAAGTCCAGGGCAGCTATGCAGAGGCAAGCAATGGCAACCCCCACCTCTGTTCCCCTCTTGCTTTGAGAACCACACGGGGTCACCATAAATCAGCTGCGACTTGGCATTACTTTCCATCACAACCAGTGGGAAAGGCCTCGGGGCTCCCTGTCAGAAGTTCCAAGTTCAAATTGTATCTGCAGCGGAAATACTTATGCAAAGAATTATAGAGCTGGTGGGTTTAGCCAGAAGGCTTCAGCTGAGCACCTGTGAGGGAAACTGGACATTCACATAAACGCATTTGGATACATGGGATTAGACCAGCATAGCAAGTACATAAGGAATGACTAGGCCCAATGAAATAGCTATTTATAATACAGTTAGAGTTTTTTGTTATTCCTTAAAACATTTAATTTGACAAATGTGCTTCTTCATCACAGAGGCCTTTAGAAACCTGAAGACGTTTAGATCTCTGTGTTTTCTTTAGGAAACAATTCCAGTGGAAGTTAACCCAAATTGGATTTCTTCAACTCACTTCTAATTAGATTAGTCTGGACATATTGCGCGTGGATGTGGATAATTTCACAAATTATGTTTTAATTTTTGTTTTAATTAACCGTTTTAATTGAATCAACCCAATTTATTATCTTTAATGAATCTACTGTTTCGGTTTGATTTAATCCGTGGATTCAAGGCACTGTTTGGATTCAGGTTGAGCCAAAAAGCAACCCACGTTAGGCTGCGTATGATGCAGCATGTGGCCACCTCCTGGGATTCCACAACAATATTAGTCTGACCTGCAGTACCCAGTAATTCTGTGTCTTTCACACAGGGAGCAGTTGGAAAGCCCACTGACTCATTTCCAGTGCAGATAGGAAGCTTCTTAATTTCCTGGAAAAGAAAGGAAAATGAGATTAGAGCTGTTTCTATGTTGGCCAACACAGGTCTCCACTTAATGTCCTTCAAGAAAAGAACGCTGTGTCTGCTGTTTACATCCTCACCTTGTTACAGCGCCAGCGAGTGTGATCCCGTCCCCCCGCAAATGCATACAGAAAGCATGGTTTTGAATACCTCCTAAACAGTGGAAGAGGCCTTTGGCGGAGATGATGCCAAAATCTGGACAATGGGGAGACAGAGTGGCCAACTCCAGACTGGGAAATCCTTTGGGATTTGGGGGATGAAGTGTGGGGAGGGCGGGGTTCTGGGAGGGGAGGGACCTCAGCAGGGTGTGAGGCCATGGAGCCCACCCACTAAAGCAGCCATTTCTCCAGGGGAACTGATCTCTGTCAGATTCACTGTAATTCTGAGATGTCTCCCCAGGCAGGGAACACTAGGGAGAGACCAAGATAATGGGGAGGCCAAATCCAGAGATTGTATAGGGACTTGCAATCATGCTTTTTGTGGCTGAGCCTGGGACGTTGAGTAGAGCCAGGTCGAGAGTGCAGAGGTCTGCCAACCTCCAGATGGCATTTTGGAATTCTACCACGATCACAACTGATCTTCAGGTGGCCAAGATAATTTCCCCTGGAGAAAATGGCTGCTTTGGAGAGTGGACTCAAAGGCATCATACCCTGCTGAAGTCCCTCCCCAAACCACACCCTCCCCAGTCTCCGTCCCCCCGAAAATATGCCATTTCCCAATTCAGAGCTGGCAATCTTCAGGGTGCAGCAAGCAGCAGTAGGGTTGCCATCTTCCAGGTGGGGCCTGGAGATCCCCTGCTTTTCCAGCCGATCTCCAGCTGACAGAGAGCAGCTCCCCTGGAGAAAATGGCTGCTTTGAAGGGAGGGCTCCATGGCATTGTACCATGCTGAGGCTTCTCTCCTCCCCAAACCCCGCCCTCTCCCAGATCCACCCCCAAAGTTGCAAACCAAGGGGGTCAAGCTAACAAAAGAATTATAATGAAAAATATAGACATTTATTAGGGTGTACACATAAATAAAACAAAATTAAATTAAAAGCAGGGGTCTGTTGGGGCCGGAGAAAGGCGGAGCTTTGCTCCGCCAGCTCAGGACTGGCCAGTAGGGCAGCCACGGGCTGAATCAGATTCTCTCATCTGATTCAGCTCACCGCCGAATTGCCGCCGAAATTTGGGGGCAACTTTAAAAGCCACTGGAGGGAAGGGGGTTTGAGGGAGAGGCTCCAAACTTGCAGGGTAGCTGCTGGGGCCTCTCCTCGAAACGCCCACCAAGTTTCAAGAAGATTGGACCATGGGGTCCAATTCTACAGGCCCCCAAACAGGTTGCCCCCATTCCCTCCATTGTTCTCTATGGTAGGAAAAAAGTTAACATTTTTTCCCTCCATAGAGAACGATGGAGGGGATGGGACAACCTGTTTGGGGGCCCATAGAATTGGACCCCGTGGTCCAATCTTCTTGAAACTTAGTGGATATTTCGAGGAGAGGCCCCAGCAGCTACCCTGCAAGTTTCGAGCCTCTCTCTCAAACCCCCTTTCCTCCAGCCCCTCATACACCCTATGAGTTTTTGCCATTGATTTCAATGGCCCATAGGATATAATGGGGCTGAAACTGACATTCCCTTTCTGACACACTTCTGGTGATGTCAGGGGACGTGGCATATGCTAATGAGTTATGCTAATGAGTTATGCTAATGAGCTCCTGCACCTCTTTTTCTACGAAAGGACCCCTGATTAAAAGAGACAGTTCAAGTATCAGACATTTAAAACTAGGTTCATTAAGAACTAATTGCAGTGCATATCAAACTGATGGATAAAACTTATGACCTAAGGACCATACGTGTTTCGGCCCCTATGGGCCTTCCTCAGTGGTCAATATTCCTTATTATAAAGTGACACCCACCCAAAAATACACGTATTCAGAATTTTGTATATACACATATTAATAAGACCAGGTGTTGCTGTCTTGAATGCTATATATTTGCTGCAACTAGTAAAATAAGCCTGTGGTGGTTGCGCGAATTCTCCAAATTAGTCTGGTATCAAATGTCGCATTCGTCAGGATGTGTGTCACTTCCATCAAGTGAAATAATCAGTTATAATCTGTGGCTTTGTACCGTGCTGAGGCCCCTCCCCTCCCCAAACCCCACCCTCTCCTGGCTCCACCCACAAAGTCTCCAGGTATTTCCCAACCCAGGCCTGGCAACCCTGAGCAGCAGGGGGAAGCTCCACTGGCCTGGCAACCCTGAGCAGCAGGGGGAAGCTCCACTGAAGGGCAGAAGGCCACACTCCAGGGATTTACCCCTGGCCAAGCCAAAAGTTTTGGGATTTGGAGACAGAATCTTGGGGGTTGGTCTTTGGAGTCTGCCCTCCAAAGCAGCCATTTTCTCCAGGAGAATTGATCTCCATGGTCAGGAGAGCGTGCCCCTTTTGAAGGTTGGCCACCCTTGACAGTTGTCTGCCAAAATGTCCCCTGGAGCTGCCTCCTGCCCCCCCCCCAAAAAAACTGAGCAAACTGGCTCTGTTCCTCCGGCACTGATTGCTTTCCCACACTCCCTTGTTCTGCCTCTCTCTCTCACTCTCTGCAAGAAGGCAAAGGCGCACCATCGCAGCCCTGCGTCCCTGCCTTTGTTCCAGAGCTGACACTTTCCTCTCTTATCAGAAGGTGCCGCCGCTTAAATGCCTTCTCGGCGGCTGCTTTGATGTTGCAAGTTTGCTGCGGCGTCCCCGCTTGTTGAGATAATACAATTTCCTCGCCGCCTTTGCCCCCCTCTCCCACGCCAATTTCTGCTCGACTTTCTTCGTTGCAAATACAATGGCCTCGTCTCTCTAGGCCTCATTGGCCCGTAATTGCACTCCTATCTCAGAGGCAGGTGGGATTTCCTCGGATGTGATCGCCTCCCCCCTGCCGCCCCCCCCCCCCCACTCCATCCCAGGAATCAAGACGATGCCATTCGTCGCTTCCTTCACTCAGAGCCCAGTGATGGATATGGAGTCTGCATGAATAAAAGTCCTTCATCTTTTAGTGGGACGGGTTCCAAGGGCTTCCATATCCTCCTCTTTGCACAACCACAACAGAACTAGTCACTTCCTCTCCTGGAAGGAATCTTAGAATCATAGGGTGCCTTCAGATGGCGTGCTGGAGCCGCTTTAAATTGCCACACTTGGATGTGTGTGTCTGGGGGGGTTACACTGGACAATTGTGACCACACGGAGTGTATGTTGGGGGGGTTGTTTATTTTTTCTAAGTTTGTGCATGCTCATAAGCACTCATCTGGAGCTACAACCTTGCGAATGCGCAAAAGCAGAAGAGCAAATCCTCTCACAGTTCCACAAGCACTGTGATTTCACCACCGTGACAGAACATGTCCCTTTAAACTTTTTGCCCGAAACTGGCCTCCTTGGGATCCCAAACTCAAAAGTAGTGGCCATTTAATTTTTTATGCGGGGGCAGAGGAGCGCTTATGCGCATACCACCGAGGCAAAAATAAAAATGGCAGGCAAAAAGCAGAAGCCAGAGGCTTTCATGACGGGGGGGGGGGTTAAAGACTTGGAGGTGGCTTGACGACAGTGGAGCAATCACACTGGGGAAACTGCGCTTTCAACCGGGAAAGCACAGAAAACACCACTTAAGGACCTGGTATCAAAATACTACACTTTGCTCCAGAATTTGCTCCGGTAAGCAACGGCTGGGGATGGGAGCCAGCTGCTGCTGTCTGAATATGCACATTTGATCCGTTTTCGAAGTGTGTCAACGCTGGATCAAACGGCACATCTGAATGCACCCATAGAGTCATAGGGTGTGTTCAGATGGGCAGCTAATCCCGCCATTTGAGCTAGATCTTTTTGATCCAGTGTTGCATGACCAGACAGCTCGCCCGTGAAGTGCTTTACCGCGTGTGACTCCCACGCTGGATTGTCTAGATGGCATCCACTGTAAGGAGCCGTGCGATAGGCTTTTTAAAAAGTTGGACAAAAATTGCTTCCTGACCCCAAAGTGGCGATCAGCATTTCCCTGGGAGTGTAAGAGAGGGCCACGAGAACTAAGCACTGAGGCAACCCTTCCTGCCTTCCCTCTCATGATCTGCCTAAGTTCACAGAATCGCCAAAATACAGCTGTGATATAATTACTCAGCGTACCATTGTATAGTAAATTATATTGTTTACCAAGCACATTCATACAAACATGTACATATATATAACAGATAAATGTTTTAAATAAAGTAGTCGCACCAAAGTTCAATTCTAATTCATTCCTTATCCGTTTCTTCTTGCGTATGTTTAGTCCAAGTGTAGCGATTGTTGAGGCTTCCAGCAAGCCAGCTAAAGATCCCTGTTTCTGTCCTTTCTCAAGGGAAATCTGGCAGTCAAAACAATGTTGTCAAATTTGTTTGTAGAATTCTATTATACAATTTCAATCAGTCTCAGTGTAAAGTTCTTCGCTGTAGCTTGCAATATCTCTATGTTGCCCTGTTCTTATCTACATATTTTAACTCTCCTTCTTAAATTGTGGTGCCCAGAACTGAACACAATACTCTAGGTGAGGTCTAACCAGAGCAGAGTAAAGCGATACCCTCACTTCACGTGATCTGGGCACTATACTTCTGTTGCTACAGCCGAAAATCACATTTGCCTTTTTAGCTACCGCATCACACTGCTGACTCATGTTCAGTGTATGGTCTACTAAGACCCCTAGATACTTTTTGCACGTAATACTACCAAGACAAGTCTCCCCATCCTATAATTATGCATTTGATTTTTCCTACCTAAATGCAAAACTTTACATTTATCCCCACTGACATTCATTACATTTGTTTCAGCCCAGTTTTCCAGCCTGTCAAGATCATCCCATATCCTGACTCTGTCTTCTACCGTATTTGCTATACCCTCCCAGTTTAGTATCTAATATTTAATAAGCATTCCCGGTATTCCTTCATCCAAATCATTGATAAAGATGTTGAACAAAACAGGTCCCAGGACAGATCCCTGAGGCACTCCACTAGTCACTCCTCCCCAAGAGGATGAGGTACCATTAACAAGCACTCTTTGGGTGCAATCTGTCAGCCAGTTACAGATCTACCTAACCATAATGGTATCCAAACCACATTTTACTAACTTGTCAACAAGAATATTATGTGGAACCTTATCAAAAGCCTTACTGAAATCAAGATAAACTATGTCTATAACATTCCCCTGACCCAGCAAGGTAGCAACTTTCTCAAAAAAGAGAGATAAGGTTAGTCTGACATGACTTGTTCTTGAGAAACCTGTACTGGCTCTTAGTAGCCATAGCCATCCTTTCTAAGTGCTCAAGGGCTGATTGATGATGGGAAGGGCAGGGTTTGGGGAGGGGATAGGGTTGCCAGCTCCAGGCTGGGAAATATCTGGCAATTTGGGGGTGGCACCTAGGGAGGGCAGGGATGGGGAGGGGAGGGGATGGACCTCAGCAGGTTATAATGCCAGAGAGTCCATCCTCTCTAAAGCAGCCATTTTCTCCAAGGGAACTGATCTTGGTCATCTGGAAATCAATTGTAATAGTGGGAGATCTCCAGGTGCTACCTGGAGGCTGGCAGCTGTAGGAAGGGTGGGACCTCTGTGGGGTACAATGCCATAGCGCCCACCCTCCAAAGCAGGCATTTTCTCCAGGGAAAATGATCTCTGTAGTCTGGAGATCAGTCGTGATTCCTGGAGATCTCCAGGTCCCACCTGGAGGTTTCAATAGTCATTAACAGGGCTTTTTTTGTATAAAAAACCCAGCAGGGACTCATTAGCATACTAGGCCACACCCAGAAGCAGAAACCCATTAGCATATTAGACCACACCCCTGACGGCGCAGCTCCCTCCCAGGATCGGTTTCCCCAGGTGCCCCATGGCTTGAGGGGCACATGGGGAACCCAAGGGAAGGAAGGCAGTTTCTGGATCGGCTTCCCCAGGCGCTTTGCAACTACCTTCCCTCCCTGGATCAGCTAGGCTTCCCCAGGTGCCCCGCGGCTTGCAAGGTGCCTGGGGAACACGAGGGGGGCAGGCTGTAGGCATGGCCAATTCGGAAGACGGCCAGAACGCCGTTCCTGTGCGTTCCTGCCCAAAAATAGCCCTGGTCATTAATGTGCTACCAAGATTTGTGCTTAAAACGTGGAGCCCTGGTGACTGAGCGACCACATCAACAGATAACACTGTTTGAACACCGTTTTACAATGACTAGGTCTTGATAACAT
The DNA here is from genome assembly GCA_029233225.1 of Lepidodactylus listeri. Classification (NCBI taxonomy): domain Eukaryota; kingdom Metazoa; phylum Chordata; class Lepidosauria; order Squamata; family Gekkonidae; genus Lepidodactylus; species Lepidodactylus listeri. The sequence goes on along the minus strand of JARCFY010000014.1, from coordinate 71,045,738 downwards.
TTGCCAAAGGTTACTTATGGTGACTGAATGTGGACAGTGTTCAGAAAGTTTTCTTTAAAAATGGTGTACCTGTTGAATTGTATCTGCATTCAGTAATATGTTGTGCGATGTGGTGGCTTAGTTGCCAGCGCTCAGGGCAGATGCCGGTGGGCAGCGGTCTTGGTCTGATGCAACAGAGCAAAGTTTTGAGTCCAGTGGTATCTTTAAGACCAACACAGTTTAATTCTGGGCATAAGTGTGCACGCACACGAAATCTTATACATAGAATTGAAGTGTGTCGGTCTTAAAGGTCTCACTGGACTCAAAACTTGGTTCTAGAGCTCAGGCTTGTTAGTAAGTTAATGACTACTGGATCCATGTACTTTGTACCTTTGTTTATAGCTCAGGTGTGGTTAACCACAGCTTTTCTTTTCCCACCTGGAGGCCAGCAAGCCTAAATTGCTGTAAGGATGCTTGTACTGCGTAATTTGTGCGTTGTGTCCTGTGACGTGTTTACGCCTATGCTTGGTTCCAGCTCAGTTTCATATTTCTGCAGTGCTATCCCGTTGATCGTGCTGATTGACACTGTGTGCTCTCAGTGAAAAAGGCGAAATAAAAATAAGGCGAATTAATCAATTAATTAATCAATAATCAATAATAGGAATCAGTATTACAACTAGTAAATGGCACGCTATGGGGGGGGGGGGCAAGGCATACTACTGATGCTGCTCTTATTTAGCTGTGCCCACATGGCTGATGAATTAGCCACAAGGTACAGGTAGGAACTCACAGTCTGGGGCAAGTGATGCCCTGTATTCTTGGCGCTTGAGGGGGGGTGGCAACAGAGAGAGGGCTTCTAGTGTCCTGGCCCCACTGCTGGACCTCCTGAGGGCCACTGTGTGGCAGAGTGTTGGACTGGCTGGGCCATTAGCCTGATCCAACATTGGCTTCTCTTTTGTTCTTATGTTCTTATGTTCTTTAAAGCCAGGCTTCTCCTAGAACTGGTTGCCAACTCTAGAGTAGGACATTCCTGGAGATCTGGGTGCGGTGCCTGTGGAAAAGAGACTTGGGGGGGGGGGTCATCTAGAATCTACGTTGGTATACCACAGAGTGTGCCCTCTGAAGCTGCCCTTTTCTCCAAGAGAACTGATTTCTGCAACCTGGAGGTCAGCTGTAATTCCAAGACTCTCTGGGCCCACCTGAAGGTTGGCATCCCTACAGTCCACATGCTGATTCTGTGGCAGAGGAGGGATTTCTAGGACCCTGCAACGCTGCTAGGCCAGCCTTGCTGCCTTCTGCTGCATAGGCCACACCGGGGGTTGCCACCCTCCTGGTGGTGCCTGGAGATCTCCCAGAACCACAACCAATCTCCGGGCAACAGAGATCCGTTCCCCTGGAGAAAATGACTGCTTTGGAGGATGGACTCTCTGGCATTATACCCTGCTGAAGTCCCTCCCCTTCCCAAACCCCGCCCTCCTCAGGCTCCACCCAAAATCTCCAGGCATTTCCAAACCTGGAGTTGGCAGCCCCAGGCCCACACCAGCAAGCAGGCAGAAGTGGGAATGGTCACGAGCCCCTGGGGTCCCCTTCAGGCATGAGTTCCGCCACCGCTGAAGGGTGATTTGTCCCTCTCCTGTCTCACCATTTTCCCCCTCTCTAGCGGTGTCTCTCCTTGTCCCCTGCAATAAGCCAGTCTCGGCAATTGCTGTAATAACAACATTTTCTTTGTGACGGAAATTGTGTTACAACAAGAGTCCCTATCATTTGGGAAAGGGCTGTGATTATCCCTGAATCGCTGGCAGGCGAGAACGGCACTTGCTCAAACCACTCGCAAAAACGGTGTCAAGTCAGGGTCGGGGGGGGGGGGGAGAAAGTGGCTGTGTCAGGTGCTCCATGTCCTCGTGGCGCCTTCCTCTGCCACAGCCACTTAGGCCAGAGGGGCCAACACCAGCCCAAGGGTTTCCTTGGCCCCTGAGAGGCTGAGAGCATCCGCAGACTGGAACGCAGCAGTGCCCACTGGGCTAATGGCTCCCCCGCACTGTTAAACAGCTTGAGGGCCGAATCCCATTAAGGGCAGCTGAGCAAGAGAGAGCCTCACTTCTGGAGCTCTGCCTGGGCTTAAGTGGGACAATGCGGCCGGTCCTGGACCCCTGGAAACAGCGAGGACTCTGAAAGTGGGCCTTTGACAGTGAGCACAAACACAGGTATAGCCTTCTCCTTGAACTTTATCACTTCCTCGCTCTCTTGGGGCTGATTGGAATGAAGGTTTTGAGAGGTCAAGAATTCCCACATGGCTGAGAGTCCAGATTCATCTATTTAAAAAAGAACAAGTTTCTAGTCTACCCCAGTGTTCCCTGTAAGCTGAGCTGGTGTGAGCTAGCTCACAGTTCTTTAGCCTCCGGCTCACACATTTTTGCCTTAGCTCAGGAAGGATGGCTCCAGAGCAAACTAATTCATGCAGTAGCCAGATTGCTGACGCACAATTTTAATGGCAGTAGCTCACGAAGTAGAACTTTTGCTCAAAAGATGCCACAACTTGGAGGGAGCATTGATGGCTAGCAACCGTTGATAGACTTATCCTCTATGAATCTACCTAATCCCCTTTTAAAGCTGCTTATTCCTGTGGCCATCACTACATCCTCTGGCAGCGAATTCCACATTTTAATCACTCTCTGTGTAAAGTAGTATTTCCTTTTGTCTGTCCTGACCCTACTGCCTTGAGTTCTAGTATTTCGGGAGAGGGAGATGTATTTTTCTTTGTCAAATTCCCCCAGGTTCCATCCCAGTCCTCCCCATCCAGAACCACTGAATAGCCATATTTTCCACCCCTGTCTGACATGCATCCAGCCTATTTCCTCCTGACTTGGGAGGGTGTGTTTATACCCTGACTGAATGCCCAGTTGGTACATCTCTGAGGGTGCACCATGGGGTCCCTTGCCCGCTCCAGACGCTTCCAGAGCCAGTTTGGTGTAGTGGTGAAGTGCGTGGACTCTAATCTGGAAGAACCAGGTTTGATTCCCCACTTCTCCACATGCAGCTGCTGGATGACCTTGGGCAAGCCATAGCTCTGCACCAGCTGTTCTCTCAAGGACAGCTTGGGAAAGAGCTCTCTCAGCCCCACCTACCTCACAGGGTGCCTGTTGTGGGGAGGGGAAGGGAAAGGAGTTTGTAAGCCGCTCTGAGACTCTTAAGTGAGTGAAGGGCAGGATATAAATCCAGTCTCTTCTTCTTCTTCTTCTCTTCTTCCCAGAAATCTCTGCACCAGCCAAGTGGCTCTTGCCTTTCCTCAGTTCTTTCGTGCTCCCTGGATTGTCACTTCCCCAAACATAATTAGGATTTTTATTTTTTTATTTATTTCAACTTGTCAGGATACTTTCAGGCTTATTCAAATTCTGCTTGGGTCTCCAGCCACAGAAAAGCAAGGAAGTCACAGGGGGCTGCAAAGAATGAAAGGGCTGAGAAAAAGCACCAAGGAAGCTTTCCGGTGGGAAATAAGGAGACCCCACACAGCTGGCAACCAAGGCAGGCTCACCCTCTCCACCACCAGCCATTTCCCTGCACTTGGTTGGCTTTGATGCATATTGTAATGGAAGAAAAGAGCTCAACAAAATCCGTGGAGAAGAGACGGAATGGATGAAATAGGGAGTGGGCCTCATCTCTTCGAGCCTTTTGCTGGGTTTCAGGCATCTCTGGCAACTCCGAAAGGGAGAAATTGGCAGCGAGGGTTGAATAGCTGGAGGGGGGGAGAGTCCTTCTTTTCTGTTTCCAGTAGGAGAAAACCAGAATGGTGGCAAACGCTCATCAGTGTATGCATGCAGTGCAATGTTGCCCAGTGAGTAAAATGTTGAATCTGGAGGGGGAGTGGTGTTCATTCCTGTTTGGTGTAATGATTAGGAGCACAGACTCTAATCCGGGAGAACGGGGTTTGATTCCCCACGCCTCCACATGCAGCCAGCTGGGTGACCTTGAGCCAGTCACAGTTCTCTCAGAGCTGTTCTCTCAAGGGCAGTCCTCGAAAGAGGTCTCTCAGCACCACCTACGTCACAGGATGTCTGTTGTGGGGAGGGGATGGGAAAGGGGATTGGAAGAAGAAGAAGAAGAAGAAGAAGAAGAGATTGGATTTATATCCCGCCCTTCACTCACTTAAGAGTCTCAGAGCGTCTTACAAACTCCTTTCCCTTCCCCTCCCCACAACAGACACCCTGTGAGGTAGGTGGGGCTGAGAGAGCTCTTTCCCAAGCTGTCCTTGAGAGAACAGCTGGTACAGAGCTATGGCTTGCCCAAGGTCATCCAGCCAGGTGCAAGTGGAGGAGTGGGGAATCAAACCCGGTTCTCCCAGATTAGAGTCCGCGCACTTAACCACTACACCAGACTGGCCCTGTAAGCCGCTCTGGGATTCCTTCGGGTAGTGAAGGGCGGGGTATAAATCCAACCTCTTCTTCTTCTTCTTTTGTCACAGGAATGTCACAGGGCCATGTTCTTTCCAGACTTCTCTTCTCCTAGGGATGCCAGCCTCCAGGTGGGGCCTGGGGATCCCCCAGAATTACAGCTCATGCCCAGAAAACAGAGATCGGTTCCCCTGGAGGAAATGGCTGCTTTGGAGGGTGGACTCCATGGCATTGTACCCCACCGAGGTCCCCGTCCTCCCCAGGCTCCACCCCCGAATCTCCAGGAGTTTCCCAACCTGGAGCTGGCAACCTGACCTCCTCCATTCCCTTTGCAGTTTGTGCATGACGGACACTCGGAGTGGAATTGCATTACCTATTCCCGCTGAAAACCCGAGGCCCTGGGATGCACCGCAAGCAGTGGCATTTCCCGCAGAACGACCCCTTCCCACAGATTTTCAGACAGACCTTTCCCCATCCCATGTCGGAGGCAGGTTATTTCTTCTGATTTAACGCCTGGCCGTTTGCTCTCAGCCTGCCTGAGCAGCATCTGCCTCTCTTTGGCTCTCTGCCCCCACTGGGAAATTCACCATGGCGAGGTCTCTTTGCACCCTGGGATCGATGGTGTGGAATGAATTACTGGCAGCTTTCGAGGATCGGGGCTGCTGCTTCTCTGCGGCTGCCGTGGTCTCGTCTCGGCCCTGCTGAAGCTGAGCGCTGTCATGCTCCAAACCTGTGGAAAGCCAGGCTGCCTCAGAAGAGCACCCCTGTGATGCTCATTTCCTTGATCCGCATTGACACAAACAGGATGCTGGCTTAAACAAGAACCGCTCTGCCTCAAAGCTTCCACCTCTCTCTCTCTCTCTCTCTCTCTCTCTCTCTCTGTGTCTCTCTCTCTGTGTCTCTGTCTCTCTCTCTTTTTCTCTCTCTCTGTGTCTTTGTCTGTCTGTCTTTGTCTCTCTCTTTCGCTGTCTTTCTATCTTTTTCTCTCTCTCTCTTTTCTCTGTCTTTGTCTCTCTCTCTCTCTCTCTGTTTTTTGCTCTTTGGATTTTTTCGTCATTGACCCCAGGGGTCAATTTTCTTTCTCTTTAAGGGCAAAAGCGACTGTGTGACAAGGGGGTTTTTTGTAGAAAAAGCCCAGCAGGAACTCGTTAGCATAATAGGCCACACCCAACCGCAGAAACCCATTTGCATATTAGGCCACACCCCCGTGTTACCAGAAGAGTGACCATCCAGCCACACCCACCTTTTGCTTCTTATTCTGTTTACCTTGTTTGTGGTCAAAACCCAGGGCTTTTTTTGTAGCAAGAATTAATTTGCATGTTAGGCCACATACCCCAAATGTAGCCAATCCTAATGAGTTTCTGCTGTTGGGTGTGGCCTATTATGCTAATGAATTCCTGCTGGGTGTGGCCAGCTCAGGAGCCAGCCGGAACTCCGTTCCTGTGCGTTCCTGCCCAAAAATGGCCCTGCTGTGTGACATTCCTAACGCTCTTCACCTGTGGTTGGAATCCTGTTTTTCAATTTGCCACATTCCCTGCAAGTCACAATAATGGTATTCTCTCTCCCCCTCATGCTTCAAGCAGGCTGGCCCTCTTTAGAAAAAGAAATCACACCAGCGTGAATCACTCATGTGCATGCACGCATATCCTTCACCAAGGCACAATCTGAGTGAACAACAAGACTCAGTGTGGTGTAGTGGTTAAGAGGGTAGGACTAGGATCTGGAAGATCCAGGTTCGAATCCCTACTCATGCCATGGAAGCTTGCTGGGTGACCTTGAGCCAGTCACACTCTCTCAGCCTAGCCTACCTCACAGGCTTGTTGTGAGGGAAAATGGAGGCGAGGAGAATGGTGTAGTGGTTAAGAGCGCGGACTCAGGTCGCCTTGTGTCAACAGATCTCCCACATTAAAAAGGTTCCCGAATGGAGAAAGTCCATCAAAAAGGAGCTGTCCCTAGCATTTCTTCAAAAGTTGCCACTCTGCCAGGAAACAATTGCAGAGGCGTGGATGCCAAGTCCTTCCCAAGACCCCTGTCGCTGTTAATGGGCTTTGAATCTGCTTCTAATTGATTGTTACCTGTTGCGAGGTGTCGGTACGTGGACTCTTTACAGGCGGAACGCAGTGTCAGCGGGACCTGAATGGAAAGCGACGTGGTAGCAGGGGGAGAGGCCAAGAGGTTTCTGACCTGCGGTTCAGACAAAAGTTTTCTGCATGCCCAGTATCCAGGGTCCTCTCCATCTGCTTCAGCCCCTTGGAGATTTCGCTCTCCCTTTTTTAAAAAGCACAACAACCAAAATTACGCAAATTCCTCCAGAGCTTTGCCTCAACACATGTTGAATGGGCTTCTGGCCAAGAACCCGGCAACAGAATGAGATAATTAGAGAAAATCTGACAGACTGTGAAATCCCAGCAACGCACTGCTGGGCACGGCTGAAGGCTACGAGGCGCCTCCTGTTTAGAACGGGCATCCCTGAAGGACCTGAGCAGAACTGAGTGGGAACTGGGACTCACCGGAGATTGGCCTCCGAGCCCTTCGTTCACACCAGGCCTCAGCCCAGAAACATACCAAGTGCTCATACAGAAAGGCTAATAGATGAGTAACCACAACCATGCCCTGATCTGGATGGCCTGGGCCACCGGCGTAGACTACGGGGGGGCTCGAGGGCTCGAGCCACCCCCGAAATTTCCTGGGGGGGACTGAGCCCCCCCCAGGAAAACATCGTGCCTGCCGCCGGCACCTTGCTGCTGCACCTCCCAGGCCCTTCCAAGGCTCGCCAGCTGGTGCCTCTCCCCCCCCCCCCCCGGGCCTGGCCATTCCTCCCTCCTTATCTTTCCCTCTTCCTCTTTTAGGGATGAGGGAGGGAGTGGCCAGGGCGGAGGGGGAGGAAAAGGCACCAGCAGCACCGACTGGTGAGCCTCGGAAGGGCCGGGGAAGCGTGGCGGCTGGTGGTAGGTTTTCCGGGGGGGGGGCAGAAACATCGCCCCAGTGAGCGCACGCGCTTTGCGCGTGCGCTAAAGAGCCCCCCCCCCCAGACTTTAGAAAAGTCTACGCCCCTGGCCTGGGCTGCCCCTGTCTCAGAAGCTTAGCAGGGTCAGCCCTGGTTAGCACTCGGACAAGAGGCCACCAAGGACACCCAGGGTTGTTATGCAGAGGAAGGCAATGGTCAACAACCTCTGCTCGTCTCTGGCTTGATCTGGGTGGCCCCAGGCTAGCCCCATCTCATCAGGTCTCAAGCTAAGCAGGGTTGCCCCTGGTTAGCACATGGATGCAAGACCACTGAGGAAGTCCAGGGTTGCTGTGCAGAGGCAGGCAATGGCCAGCCACCTCTGTTCATCTCTTGCTCTGACCTAGGTGGCCCAGGCTAGCCCCAGTTTGCCACATCTTGACAGCTAAGCAGGGTCAGCCATCTCCTGCACTGAAAACCCCACAGGTCTGGATGGCCCGATCTCATCAGATCCTGGAAGCTAAGCAGGGCCGAACCTGGCAAGTCCTTGGATGGGGGACCTCCAAGGAATACCAGGGCTGGGACGCAGAGGCAGGCAATAGCAAGCCGCCTCTCTGAACACCCAAGCCCCACTAGGGGTTGCCAGAAGTCATTCATGACTTCCAGGCACGCACGTATGTACACAAATACACAAACACACAAAAATCCTACAGGACTGCCATAAGTTGTCTGTGAGTTGACTGATCTTTCACCCAGCAACAGCCAGTCTATCCACATAAGAAAGTAAGAATTCACTTGCTGGATGAGACCAAAACTCCATCTAGTTCAGCGGTTCTCAACCTTTCATCGCTTACATCCCACCAATCGCTCTGTCACGCAACTGGGATCCCACCATGTAAGAAGCAAAAAAGCTCACTTGTTCCAAAGGAGGTCATTAGATGTTTACAGGCATTCTGTTATGATATTTATCATTTATAGTAAGTTTTACAGGCCTATAAAAATTGTAGAAGCACAGTGGCTGAACTTTGGCAGCTAGGGTTGGCAGGAAGCCGCACATCAAAGGTACTTGCTAACAGGCCAGGTTAGGAGAAATACCAAGTACCCAAGGTCTAGGTAAAGGTTTCCCTTGCTCAAAAGCCTGTCGAATAAAACTCTAAGGCAGGGGTGGCCAAACTTGCTTCATGTAAGAGCCACACAGAATAAACATCAGATGTTTGAGAGCGACAAGATATGAACAAATATTACATTTTTTTATTGGGAAATATGCAGATTTGCTTTTTAATAACATTAAATGAAACTGCCAAAAATAATAACAGAAGGGGTAAAAGCAGATATTGATAATGATATTTATTTGTCCAATGATATTTGTTTGCTCATGTTATTTAGGTTCCCCAGCCGCCCTGCCAGGAGCCACACAGTATGTGTGAAAGAGCCGCATGTGGCTCCCGAGCCACAGGTTGGCCACCCCTGCTCTAAGGATGTGGTGCTCATCCCCATTTCCGAGCCGAAGAGCCAGCACTGTCCGAAGACATTTCCATGGTCATGTGGCCGGCATGACTAGATGCCAAGGCACGCCGAACCTTCCCACCGAAGTGGTACCAATTTATCTACTTGCAATTTCGCATTACCTTCTACCTGGTCCTTTTGCTGAAGATGCCAGAGATTGAACCTGGGACCTTCTGCATGCCAAGCAGAGGCTCTTTCCCTGAGCCATGGCCCCTCCCCAAATGCTTTATACTGACTCAGACCCTTGTCCATCAAGGCCAGTATTGTCTTCTCAGACTCTCCCCCAAGGGTCTGTGTAGAGATGTTTTTCACATCACCTACTGCCTGGTCTGTTAGATGCCAGGGGTTGAACCGGGGACCTTCTGCATACCAAGAAGATGCTCCACCCCTGAGCCACAACCTCTCCCCAGACTTCAAGAGCCAGTTTGGTGTAGTGGTTAGGAGCACGGACTCTAAACTGGGAGAACTGAGTTTGATTTCCCCACTCCTCCACATGCAGCTGCTGGTGTGGCCTTGAGTCAATCACAAGTTATTTCAGAGCTGTTCTCTCAGGAGCAGTCCTCGAAAGAGCTCTCTCAGCCCCACCTATCTCACAGGCAGTATTCCCTCTAAGCTGAGTTAGTGTGAGCTAGCTCACAGTTGTTTAGCCTCTGGCTCACACATTGTTCTCTTAGCTCAGGAAGGAGGGCTCCAGAGCAAACTGATTTATGCAGCAGCCAAATCGCTCTCTCACAACTTTAATGGCAGTAGCTCACAAAGTAGAATTTTTGCACACAAGACTCCACAGCTTAGAGGGACAATTGTTCACAGGGTGCCTGTTGTGGGGAGGGGAAGGGAAAGGAGATTGTAAACCATTCTGAGACTCCTTCGGGTAGTGGAGGATGGGGTATAAATTCAATCTCTTCTTCTTCTTCTCTGCAGAAGTCTGTATTCCAGGACTGCAAAAGAGGATGAAAAAAATTCTCCTTGTCCAACCCTGTTGATGTATTTGGCGTCCCTATATGACAAAGCATTTCTCTGTTATGGACCCTTGTCAGTCTCAGCACTCCCATAGTCAAACTGAAGCCGCCTTGCTCGGCTGTAGGCGCAAAGTAATTCGAACCCACCGGCAGCCTGATCCTCAATCTATTTCCAAAAGAACAGTAATGGGGCTTTAATGGAGAATGCTCATTTACTTCATTAATCCATCGGCTGGCTAGCTCATTACCCTCACCCAGATTCTGTGACGTTAATGAATGAGTTTCCCCACAGAGGGTCTTGAACCAAAGTAGTGCAGGAGAAGAACTTGTCTCCTGTGAGGGATAGCTGTTTACTGCCAGGGATGCGGAGGAAAGCCAGGCCGAGTGGTTCGCGCACCGGCCACTTAGGAGACGCTGCACAATTCCAGAGGGAGGAGGCTAATTTGTATATTTTTGCTTCCCTGCAAGGGATTTGGATTTGCATGTGATTTGCATGAAAAAGGAGGGTAGCATCTGGTAGGCGTGCTGGATTTATTTGGGGATTCATGGAAGAAGCATCCCGTCACACATGCACACGCACCCATATCAATTTTTTGCAAAGCATTTCGAAATCGTGGGATCCAGAAACCAAGATATCCAGGTTCCTTTTTTCACGAGCTTTCCAGTTTCTAAATGCCCCCTTTTTGCATTCTGTGATCCCGCCCAGCTTGCCTTCCAAGGCAGTCCAGGGCTCCTTGCCTCTGTCCCGCTTCTTTCTGAGCCTTCTCTTGCCCTGCTTTTGTCCCCCTCTTGTTCCTGCTTCACACACATAAGAGCAGGGGTGTCAAACTCATTTGTTATGAGGGCCGGATCTGACATAAATGAGACCTTGTAGGGTCGGACCATGTGTGTCATAAAATGTAATGCCAGGTAGCAGAGAGATAAACTCTATAAAGGACACAAACAAAAAGATTTTTATTTACTTAAAATAAAAACATTCTTAAAATATTAGCACTGTTGCAATATTTTGTTTATTTAAGATTATCTGATAACTGACACCTCTTGCTCTGAATTATTGTATCAAAATGTCTGTGCTGTTGCTATCTTGAGCAAGCTGTTCAGGTGTGTATCTGTAAGCTGCAAACCTACTTTTGATTTATTGACATTCACCACAGAAATCTCATGCTCAGACTTCTGAGTCTAGGACCCAGGGAAAAACATGAAATGGCTGAGTGATTGAGAGAGTCTGGCAAAGCAAGCTATGATGCAGCAGCAGCAACAGAACTGGAAGCAGGAGACGGCCAGTTCCAGTGTGGGCCTCATAGAAGCCCTCCGGGGGCTGCATGTTTGACACCCGTGTACAAAAGAATGAGGCAGGAAAATGAACTGCACCATCTCAGACTGCAGGTGAAGGAAGACAGTTTGGAACGTTCCCCACCACTGAGACCACCCTAAAAGATAAAGCAACATAGCAAGCAAAGAGAAGGGTTCCACCCCCTTCTCCCTTTTCATGGAAGACATTATGCCAAGGAGAATTCAAAGGCGGAATCCTCCCCCTGCAGTCTGAAGGGATACAGTCCATTGTAACTCCTCTGGGCTCCCCCACTGCATCTGCCAGCTTATGTGCACCAGACATCCTAAGAACATCAGAAAAGTGGTCCACCTAGTCCAGCATCCTGTCTTGCACAATGACCAACCAGTTCCTTGGGAGGGCCAACAACAGGGCAGAGAGGCTGAGGCCTTCCCCTGATAAGAACATCAGAAGAACCCTGCTGGATCAGACCAGTGGTCCATCTAGGCCAGCATCCTGTCAAGTCTATTTCACTTGATGGAAGTGACACACATCACTGACAAATGGGACATTTGTTACCAGACTAATTTGGAGCATTCGTGCTGCTACCACAGGCGTACTTGACTTGTGGTAGGCAAATATATAGCATTCAAGACTGCAACACCTGGTCTTATATATACTCATATATGTCTATGCAAGTTTCTGTATGCATTTTTGGATGTGTGTCACTTTATAAAGAATATTGACCACTGAGGAAGGCCCGTAGGGGCCGAAATGCGTATGGTCCTTAGGTCAAAGGTTTTATCCATCAGCTGGATATGTACTGCTATTAGTTCTTTATGAACCTAGTTTTATATGTCTGATACTTGGACTGTCTCTTTTAATTTAATTTTGTTTTATTTATGTGTACACCCTACTAAATGTCTATATTTTTCATTATAATTATTCGGTTGTTAGCTTGACCCTCTCGGTTCACGGCTCTCTTTGGTCACCATGGCTAGTAGCCACTGATAGAAATCAGACCCCACCCTTTGGCCTTTCCTTCTTCTTCCATTATTCCTCTGGAGCATGGTCCAGGTAGCCTGATCACATCAGATGTCAGAACCTAGGTAGGGTCAGCCCTGGTTAGGATTACCAACTCCAAATGGGGCCTGGAGACTTCCTGGAATTCTAACCAGTCCCCAGACTAGAGATCAGTTTCCTTGGAGAATGTGGCTGCTTTGGAGGATGGACCCTGTAGCCTTACCTTGCCTGAACTCCCTCCCCTCTCCAAGTTCTACTCCCGAGTCTCCGGCAATTCCCCAAACTAGAGATGGCAACCAGAGCCTTGTTTAGTACTTGGATGGGAGACCACCAAGGAAGTCCAGGGTTGCTGTGCAGAGGCAGGCAATTGTAAACCACCTCTGTTCATCTCTTGCCCTGGAAACCCCATGGGGGTTGCCATAAATCAGCTGGGACTTGAGGACATTTTCCACCACCATGGCCTCTTCCAGGACTTCTTTCCTGTTGCCTTCTCGGGACTCTATCCTAAGCCCTTCCTTCCTCTGCCTTTGCCTTCCCTTCTTGTGCCATTTGCCTGTCCTTCCTTTGTTTAGGACTTCAACCAGCAGCCAACAGAGTCCCTTCAGGACAGAGCTCCTCAGCCAATGGAGGACTGTGACCCGTCTGCCTCTCTGACATAATGGCAGCTCAGCCAATCACCTCCAGAGGCATCCTCTCTGCCACAAGCATCTCATCATGTACTGCAGACCAGGAGAACGAGAGTGCGATGCTGGCTTGCCACCGCAGAGCACTGCTAATGTCGCCACCGCATTCTCCCAGCCCAGCATTCTGGCTCACCGCAGTACACTTCAGCAGCGCTTTTCATAGCCAGAGACTACTTTGAACTTCCCTTGAAATTGCATCCTTGAAGGCGGCACCTGCCAATCAGCTTCCTCGAGTTCCATGGCAATTAAAATGTATGGGTTTCCTTCCCGCCGTCTTCAGAGTTTCCAGGGGGGGAGGGGGGGGAGTCAGGTCATCACTGCGCTTTCATCAGCGCCCTTCCAGAGACGAATGCTGTTTGCAAAATGAGAGATTTGACAGGATATGAAACTGTCTTCACACCGGGTAGCAATCAACAAATTAAAATGCAGTCAATAATTCCGGCTTGGCAAAATGTCTCTGTGATCAGCGGCTTTTCCTCCGAGAGACGCGGCTTGCCAGAGTCATACTAAAGAGGAAGGAAGGGGGCCCTGCCGAATCCTCGCTTCAAGACAATCGGTTGCTTTTGATCCAGACCTCTAATTCCCCCAAAGTCTACTCTGTGCAGACTTCCATCCCGCTGCTGATGGCACAAAGAGGAGCAGAGAGACCACCGGTTTGCCACTTGTTCTACTCCCTGTTTTACCACACATTTGTGCTTAATCCTCCTTATGATATGGCTGGGTGATACACACAAGAACATCAGAAGAGCCCTGCTGGATTAGACCAGTGAAGGTCCATCTAGTCCAGCATCTCGTCTCACACAGTGGCCAGCCAGTTCCTCTGGAGGGCCAACAACAGGGCAGGGAGGCCGAGGCCTACCCCTGATAATAATATCAGAAGAGCCCTGCTGGATCAAACCAGTGAAGGTCCATCTTGTCCAGCATCCTGTCTCACACCGTGGCCAACCAGTCCCTCTGGAGGGCAATCTCCGCAGAGCTCCACTCAAACGATCCAAACAATTTAATGTTTCTAAAGGTCTCGTGATATTTATGCACTTTGTTAACTGAAATGGTACCTAGAGGAAGGTACCGCTGGCGGTGCTTTTACTGTTTTAGTCCACGCATGCACGGGAAAAGTAGACAGTGAGGCCCATATGTGCATGCGCAAACAGGATTTTTTTTAAAAAAAAAAAAACGATCGCATGGCTCCTTACAATGGATGCCGTCTAGACAATCCACCGCGGGAGTCATGCACAGTAAAGTGATTCGTGGGGGAGCTGTCTGGCCATGCAATGCTGGATCAAAAAGATCTAGCTCAAATTACAGCCGGGCCAATGGCAGGATTAGCTGCCTGTATCAACGCACCCTGAGACTCCTTTGAGTAGTGAAGGGTGGGGTACAAATCCAATCTCTTCTTCTTCTTCTTCTTCTTCTTCTTCTTCAATTAGGATGTTAGCAGGGCTCAGGCAATGGCAGTGGTGGGGCTTGCACGCTGACAAACAAAGGTTCATTTTCGTCTTTTGCACAGAGGAGATCAAAAACGCTGTCACTCATCTCTGTGCATGGCTGTAGCAAGCATCCGCCCAGACAGGCACAACTTAAAGCAAAGATCTGATCAGAAGCCGTAGACTTCCCTCTCCCTCCCCCCACACTCCCCGCCACGGATCTCACGTGGCTTGATGCAACTTAACAATGTTAAGAGGCAACTGCGTGGAAGAGTCTTCAGGAACTATTCATTTGACAGAAAGCATGCTTGAACCCAGCCCAGGTTCTGCAGGCAGAAATTAATGTTTTGGAACGTCATATTATTGCATTGATTTTAAATAGATGTCTCCCTGCTCCTCGGTAATAAAACGAACGCCACTATGAGAGCCAGAGGAGAATGATATAAACGCGGGCTGATTATTGCTTTTGGAAGTGTTTCTCAATATTCCTCCCCCCCCCCCCGCCGCCCGTTTGTTGCTGGAACATGAGTCGCGACTGACAGGCAGCCGCGAGCAGATGAATATCTATTTATGCAGGAGTCTGAAATGTATGAATAGTTATTCAGGGGACAAATGTATTTTGACAGGTATCTAATTTCATATAGATATATATATTTATTTTCTCTCCATCTTTTTAATGTGATTTTTTAAAAAGAAAAATGCACCCAAAAAAACGCACCCGGCGTGTGTACCGAACCTCACAATGCAATTTGTTTTAATATCATCGTAAATGTGTTGTTGTTGTCTAAAAGATGCAAATATCTGAAGATTGTTTATATAGCACAAACAACCACTTCTTAAAAAAGGGATGCTAGTTGGTTCGCAAGAGAGGAAAGCTGCAGTGGCGGTGTGCCAGTTTTGGCGTGCAGTTTTAGCCAAATTGGGAAGGGCCTCCTCCCTTTGATGGTTTCTTTCCCCGTTCATTCTTGACAGAGAGCCTATTTCAAAAGCACTGCCCTCACTCTCAATTGGCTTTGTGTCCATTCAGTTATATCACCAGCTGTGAGGGACTACATGGCATCATCTTATTCGCTATGTAATCCCTGATGGGCTGAGACCACCCATATAACTGATCTAGGAACCATTGCCCTCACTCCCCGCAGGCTTTGTTCGCAGGCTGTACGGCATCTCCCCGCAGGCTATATGGCATCACCATATAGCCAAAGCTGTCGTAGTTCAAGATGGGTCACAGTGTTAGTCTGTCTGTAGCAGTAGAACAGAGGAAGAGTCACGGTGGCTCACGAAAGCTCCTCCCCTGCCACAAATTTTATTAGTCTTTCAGGTGCTACTGGACTCTTGCTCTTTTCTACTGCCAAAGTAGGTGGAGCCAATCCTTTCAGGCATAAGCTCTTTTTAACAGGGTGCCTTCTAATCTACACAGCCAGTCAGAAATGCTGCTGGGCAGAAGCCCCACTTGGTCCTGTACATTTTCTTAAAACATTTGAAGAGCACCTGGAAAGATGTTGGTGGGCTAGGGCTGCCAAGTCCCCCTGGGGGGCAGGGATTCCCCCGCTAAATAGGTCCCCAATCCGCCGGTCCGGATTTGGCCAGCAGGGGGAACCCCACCCTCGAAATGGCCACATCAGGCCAACGCGCCTGGCGCGATGACGTTCCCCAGAAATGACGTCATCACGCCGGGTACGTCGCAGGGCGACGCTCTAGTAATCACCCTGAAAACTCTGTGGTACCATAGAGTTTTAGGGCAATTACCAAAGTGTCGCCCCGGCAACGTGCCCAGCATGATGACGTCACTTCTGGGCAACATCATCGCGCCGGGCACATTGGCCTGATGTGGCCATTTCGGGAGTGGGGTTCTCCCGCCGGCCGAATCCAGACCGGCGGATTGGGGACCTATTTAGCAGGGGAATCCCCGCCCTCTGGGGGGATTTGGCAGCCCTTCCGCCAGAGGAACTACCTGGCCACTGTGTGAGACGGGATGCTGGACAAGGTGGACCCTCACTGGTCTGATCCAGCAGGGCTCTTCTTCTCAGGGGAAGGCCTCAGCCTCTCTGCCCTGCTGTTAGCCCCCCAGAGGAACTGGCTGGCCACTGTGTGAGATGGGATGCTGGAGTAGATGGAGCACTGGTCTGATCCAGCTGGACTCTTTTGAAGTTCTCATGTTCTCCTCTGGGTATGAGAATGCAGCTGCACATCACTGGGCATCGCACTCTAGCAATCATTCGCAATGGATCATCTTGGCCAAAGAGGAAAACCTCGTTCTGTGCGATTGCCAGAGCGCAACCGTAGCCCAACATCCATGGCATGTGGACCATTGTTTGCTGCCTTTCTGCCATCTCCTTGTGTGGTGGGCATAATACCACTGTGGAAAGAAACCTGGCAGAGCTATAGTGTGGGACTGAGGGGTGGGGGGTGCCCGTGGCAAGGGGATTAGTGAGGACCCAAAAAAGTTTTTTCCCCCTCTCTGCCAGTGCCGCCGCTAAAAATACCTCCCAATCCTCTTCCTTCTCCTCCGCAGGGTGTAAACACACACAAAATTGGATGCATCAGATGCTTGTCGGCTTCCTAATTAAGCTTGTACACAGGTGTTCAGGTTGCTAAGCAACCAGCGTTATTGTGCATTCCTTCCCTGGAAGCCCCGGCCAGGCAGTAGCTGTTTCCTCAAGGGTAGCACTGCAGAGCGGCTCCCCAGGGCCACATCCCAGAAGGAGCCAGGCACCTCCCGATTCTTCCTTCCTGGTAGGGTTGAGTCTGGCTCCTCTTCCCACAACCTCTTGGAGTCGCTGAGCTCAGCTCTCCTCCCCTTTGGACTCTGCTCTTCTGAAGGCTGGGGATGGTTCTGGTCCACACGTAAGCCCTCTTGGGGTCCCCCCACGTGCCCCTTCAACCAGCCAGCTAGGGTTTCTCCTCCCACTTGGGTGGCTCCTTCTTCTTGAGAGCCAGTTTGGTGTAGTGGTTAAGTGCGCGGACTCTAATCTGGGAGAACCAGGTTTGATTCCCCACTCCTCCACTTGCACCTGCTGGATGACCTTGGGCAAGCCATAGCTCTGTACCACCTGTTTTCTCAAGGACAGCTTGGGAAAGAGTTCTCTCAGCCCCACCTACCTCACAGGGTGTCTGTTGTGGGGAGGGGAAGGAGTTTGTAAGCCGTTCTGAGACTCCAAGTGAGTGAGGGGGGGTATAAATCCAATCTCTTCTTCTCTCTCTCTCTTCTTCTTTGATGCAGGTATTTATTTTATTTTATTTTTGTTTTATTTTATTCCATTTATACCCTGCTCTCCTTATTAAAGCAGGCTCAGGGCGGCATACATAAAAATCTATATACTAATAGCCAAGTGACCCTTGTGCATGCGGATATTTAAATCCACACATCGGGGGCACTTGGGGGGCAGAGAGATTTTCCTGCACACTTGGGGGACTCCCCAGGTGTGCAGAAAAATCTGAAAAGTAAAAAAAAAATATTGGGGGGATACTTAAATCACCCCAAAAGTTCCATGCGCATGCACAGGGAACGCAGTTGAAATGATGCCTTGCCTCCATTGCGGGGGGGAGGGAGAGGGCTTGGCAGGCCGGCGGGTGGAGCTGCACGGGCCTTGCTGTTGCTGCTGGGGGTAGGGGGAGAAAGCTTGGCGAGCCCAGTAGCTGGGAGCTGCGCGGGCCTCACCACCGGAGCCTGGGGGGAAGCTTACCTGAGGCCACTTCCTCCTCAGCCGTGAGGACCTTCCCCCCCGCATCCCTGTGAGTATCGCGGGTCCTTCTGCTTGTACATATATAATTACAATTAAAATCATTCATAAAACACCAGAACAGAACCTGAGCCTCTGGCTCTCCACTTCCGGGGGCATTCTGGAGACAATTATGGTGAGGGCAAAAACTTCCATCCCCTCACCCGTGGCATTGGACAATTTCAGCCTGTGCTGATCAAAACCCCCAGGGCACTTTGCAGTTAGGGCTGCCAATTCCAGGTTGGGAAATTCCTGGAGATTTGGGGCTGTAGGCTGGGGAGGGTGGGGTTTGGGGAGGAGAAGGACCTCAGTGTGGTATAGTAGTTAAGAGTGGCAGGCTCTAATCTGGGAGAACGGGGTTTGATTCCCCATTCCTCCACTTGCAGCTAATGGGTGACCTTCGGTCAATCACAAGTCCTTTCAGAGCTGTTCTCTTGTGGGCAGTCCCCAAGAGAGGGCTCTCAGCCCCGCCTACCTCACATGGTGTTTTGTTGTGGGGGAGGGAAAGGGAACGGAGATTGGAAGCCGCTCTGAGTCTCCTTCAGGTAGTGAAAGGCGGGGTATAAATCCAATCTCTTCTTCTTCTTCATTTATACCCCACTTTTCTCCCCAGCTGGGATTCAAAATATCTTTAGAACACCTTTCTCCCCTGCATTTTCTCACAACCCCCGTGTGGGTGGCCAGACTGAAAGTGTGTGACTGGCCCAAGGTCACCCAGCAAGCTTCCTCAACAGAAGCACGGATTCGAACCTGGGTCTCCCAGGCAATTCGCTAGCAGGGGTGTTACCTTTCAGTTTTGCAAACGCAGGAGGTGGTTTGCCATTGCCTTCCTCTGCAGAGCCTTCCCTGGTGGTCTCCCTTCCAAGTACCGACCCTGCTTAGCTTCTGACTTATGGCCACCCCAGCAAGGGGCTCCCAAGGCAAGGGAGAAGCAAAGGTGGTTGGCCATTGCCTTCCTCTGCAGAGCCTTCCTTGGTGGTCTCCCTTCCAAGTACCGACCCTGCTTAGCTTCCAACTTATGGCCACCCCAGCAAGGGGCTCCCAAGGCAAGGGAGAAGCAGAGGTGGTTGGCCATTGCCTTCCTCTGCAGAGCCTTCCTTGGTGGTCTCCCTTCCAAGTACCGACCCTGCTTAGCTTCTGACTTATGGCCACCCCAGCAAGGGGCTCCCAAGGCAAGGGAGAAGCAGAGGTGGCTTTTGCCATTGCCTTCCTCTGCAGAGCCTTCCTTGGTGAGCTCCCTTCCAAGTACTGACCCTGCTCAGCTTCTGAGATCAAACTATACTGCCTTCCCTCCTGGGTCATTATTACCTTGTTGGGAGAAAAGACCCCTGGCTGTAAGCTCAGAAGGGGGCAAGGGGCCCCTGCCCTCTCCCTCCACTCGCTGCCTGCCCCCTTGGGGTGACTGTGCAGATGGGGGTGGGTTAGCTGAGCTCCAAATCCTCACATGGTTAATAAGACCTGAGCATCAACAGCAACCCCTGACGCCCCCACCCGGGAGGACGGCAGCATTCGGAGAGGGCCAAAGCATGCGGGTGACACAGCCGTTGCAGTACATCAAACATTCTTTTCCAGTACCCGGAAACATCACTAACGCTGATTTAAAGAGAAAAACCATTAAGTTCTCTGTCTGGTGCTGTTCTGCAGCATCCATCTCCCGCCCGTGGTGTCGGTAGGCAGGGGGAGAATTGCATGCCTCTAAAGGGATGGCGAGAAGGAAGCCAAGAGACCGGGACTCCTGCGAAATGTTGGATTCGATTTCCAGTAGCACCTTGGAGGCCAGCGAGATCTTTGGCATGTGAGCTTTCCAGAGTCAAAGCTCCCTTCGTCGGCATTGACTCTCGAAAGCTTATATCACGAAAATCTTGCTGGTCATTAAGGCAGGGGTGCCAGCCTCCAGGTGGAACCTGGGGATCCCCTGTAATTACAGCTCGCCTCCAGACTACAGTTCCCCTGGAGAAAAGGGATGCTTTGGAGGGTGGGCTCTGCAGCACTGTACCCCACTTAGGTCCCTGCCCAGGGGCGTCGAGTTTTGAATTCCCTGGGGGGGGGCTCTTGTGCGCGCGCGCTCGCTGGAACCATGTCCCCGCCACCCCACCCCACCCAGGCCTGGTCACTCCCTTTCTGCCCCACCCACTGCAGGAGCCCCCCAGGAGAGAGCCAGCAGCAAAACCACCACCCGCTGCCGCCCGCACCGCACACAGCCTCATCTGTGCACCATGGCCCACCAGCAGCCCAGAGCAGAACCAGGAGGAGGAAGAGGCGTGGCGCCGCCGTGACTAGGAGCCGCCGCGCTTTGTCACCAGCCTGCTGGGAGTGGGCAGGGCAGGGCCGGGGGTACCAGGGTTTTTTTGGAGCACCCAAAGCAGAACTTTGTTCCGCTGCCCTCCTTTCTGAGAAAGCTTCCCTTCCTTCGCTCGCTCACCAAGCGTGGGACCTCCCACTCCTCTCGGCCAGCTTCAACCCTTCTCCTCCAGGCACGCCAACCTCAGCTTCATTTACACAAAGTCTCCTTGCAAACGCCTGCCGCACAAAACTTCTCCACCTATATGTACGTGTGGCGGCGCTCACCTTTTCTCACCAGCCCTCCAACACCCATCCTCTCGCCTTCCTCTCGAACTCCGTAAGACTGCCCAACGAGCCTGGGAAAGCGGAATGTACCAAACACCAACCCAGGAGGCGGGGGAAAGAGAGGGGGCAGAGTTGCCCCTGTAGAATTAACTTAGTTTCATTCGGTGGGGGGAGAGGCGGCGGTAGCTGGCCAGCCGGCCGGCCGGCCTAGGAAGGGCCAGCCTAGGAAGCACCCGGTGGGTGCTCCATTTTGCCGGGGGAGGCTGAGCCCCCCCCGGGAAATTTCGGGGGTGGCTCGAGCCCTCGAGCCCCCCCGTAGTTGACGCCTATGTCCCTGCCCTCCCCAGGTTCCATCTCCAAATCTCTAAGAGTTTCCTGACCTGGATCTGGCAACCCTATGCTCCCATCCCCTGCTGGTAGCTGGGAGGACCTGACAACTGTAATAGGCACTGGCTAGGCGGGGTATAAATTGAAATAAATAAATAAATAAATAAATAAATAATGAAATAGGTTCTACTGGACTTGAATCTAACTCTTCTAGGACAGACCAACTCGACGGCCCTCTGAAACAGTCAAATGTGGTGTGGCTATCTTGAAGGGTGCTCCGGTTCCCAAATTTAGAAGGCTATATTGGTGGTTTACCGAATCGGGATGGGGGTCAGAGATTCCTAATGCAGGACCAGAGGTGGCAGGTCTACCTATCGCAGAGATATCTGCATCACCTGGCAGCAGCTCTCGGGGATTTTGGGCAGAGCAGGAGTCTTTCCCAGGGTTAGCTCCCTGGGATCTCTCTCCTGGAGATGTGAAGGACTGATCCTACACCTTCTGGGCCATATTAAGAGCTCCCTCTCCTTCTCTATCTGTATCAGAGATCCCAACCTTATTCAGGCGGTGGGCACTTCTGGAATTTCAAGAAAGGGTAGCGAGAGGGATCCCAAAATGGCTACCACAGGAGGCTGAGTCAAAGCCAAAATGGCTGCCTCCAGAGGCAAAGCCAACAGAATGCCTTCCTCCTCATACCTCCCGGGAAGAAGGAAATCCTGGAGGGGGGATGGAACCACACACTGACTAAGGAAAGCCTAGCAGTTATCCAGTCCTCCTCATTCTCCGGTGGAAAATCCTTTCATTGGAATGAGGGAAGCCAATAACAAGCCGTGCTTTGCAATGGTCCTCCCACTTTTTGAAACTCTCAGCAAGCGCCAAGGTAAGTACTAGCAGGTATCATGGGGTGCCCATGGATGCCATGTTGGGGAACCCCAATCTACAGTCACAAGTTCAAAGGAAGGTGCCACCAGGATGAAACAAAGGCAGCCAGTCGGTTTTTTTTAAAGGGGCCTATTTATCATCTGCCTTGCGAAACCAGTGAATCAATCAACGTAGCATTTATATCGCGCTTGCAAGACTCAGTCATTTATATACATTATTGCAGCAATTAATCAATTATACTTAAGTGCATCTGGCAAATTACCAAACAATTTGACGTAGGCGTCCTTGTGAGATACGGAAGGAAGACTAAGATCAGTTTAAATGTAATAAACCGAAAACATTGTTCATAATTAGAAGGAAAGGTCATCTTCTTGATTTTGCTTCCGTCATTCCTCCACCAAAGCTTTAGTTGGACCGTTTACTTTAATATTATTGCTACTAAAATTGGTTTTAATATGATTGTTATGATATGTGATGTTTTTACATTGATTCTGAGGCTTAATGTCATGTTATAAATCGCCTGACCCCGCTGCAAGTCATGACGGGTCGATTAATAAGTCTGATAAATAATAAAATAATAATAATACTCTCTGTTATCATTACTGCACTTGATATTCCACTAATTAACTAGAGGCAATCATACAGCCCTAGGAAAAACACCCAGGGAATTCTGAAAGTCTGATGCTAATTGAGAAGTCCCCAAAACAGCTTTCTGAAATAGAGTTTGGGTTTTGCTGTGCTCCTTTCTGGTTGGGTTTTCCTCCCCATCTCCAAATGAGGTTGCTCAGGGACTCATGGACTTGCCTGTTAACACATGCTCCCCTTGTACATTTGTAGACTTCCAGAAAGATGCCACAGAGCTCCGGAATTCTTCCTCCTTCATCCCGTAAAGGTTGCTCTGGGGAAAGACGGAGCAAAATACGACTAACTCGTGCTGTGATGACTCACGCTGCGAGAAGCATGAAGTATGACTTCAGTGTCCCCTGCCTGCTTTAAAAAAGGGAGAAGAAATCCCTCTGCAGCTAAATATTGGAGGAATTTTCCATGCATCATTTCCAGCAACTCAAACACCTTTTCCTCTGGGGCGCCACGAGCAAGTCAAGAGAAGCCTCTGACAGCATCAAGGCAGGGGGAGGGGGGCGGCCCTACAATTTCAAGGAGCCCGAAAGAAAAGCAGAGCAAAACGTTTCTTCCCAGAGGTAAAATTGGACTTCTCCCCCACACCCCGGCTCTGATCTGGGGCTTGTGCTAGTGCTGTTCCCGTGGGACACCCAAGCGGGGGCATTGCTTCTCGCCACCAGCAGAGGCCAAGAGCAGAGCCAAAGAACGCTTCTGCGCGATTTTGCTTTTTCGCTTTTAATAACTGTTTGTACGTCACACTTGTCCGACTGGATTACTTATTTTAACCTGCATTAATTCCTCACGCTGCCGCAGTTTTGTCGGGATTACGAGTGACACTAAGGCAGCTTTGGAGATTAACGAACCGCTTTTGATTTCCCAGGCCAAATCCGAGCGCTGTCCAGGCGCTCTTCGGGCGGATTTTGTTGGAGAGGGGGGAAGAGGTGGCTCCTCCGAAGAAGACTCTCAGGCCTCCACTACAAAAGCTCTTCTGTAGACCTCAGAAGAAAATGTCCAGGGCTTTTCTTTTTCCTTTCTTGGAAAAAAAGGCGCCAGATCTCTCAAGAGGGGAATGAAGCTTTCAATTTGAATACTAATAACTCATGAACTTTTAAACATTTTTAAAAGAATTTTGTCGAAGAGGTTCCAGGACTCTGTTCTGGCATGTTCCCCCAGAAAAAAAAAGCCCTGCTTCATTTCATGGGCCTAGGCAGAGATACAGTGTGGTGTGAGAGTTGCCAGTCTCCCTCCAGGTGATGGCTGGAGATCTCCTGGAATTACAGATGATCTCCAGGTTACAGAGATCTGTAATTCCCCTGGAGAAAATGGCTGCTTTAGAGGGTGGATTCTGTGGCATTGTACCCCACTGAGGTCTCTGTCCTCCCCAAGCCCTACCTTCCCCATGTGTGACCCCCACAACCTCCAGGAAATTCCCTGCCCAAAGCTGGCATCCCTAGGTGGTGTAGGACTTAGAGCATTGGAGCAGGAGGGAGGAGGCCTGAGTTTAAATCCTGGCCGAGCCATTAAGCACACCCTCCATGGAACTAGTGTTCATGAGGACTAGTGTTCATGAGGTCAGAACAGATAAAAGGAAGTCCTTCTTCACCCAAAGAGTGATTCACACGTGGAACTCACTGCCACAGGAGGTGGAGGCAGCTACAAGCATGGACAGCTTCAAGAGGGAATTGGATAAACCTATGGAGCAGAGGTCCATCAGTGGTATAGATAGGAACTCTCGGTCTGGGGCAAGTGATGCTCTATATTCTTGGTACTTGGGGGGGTGGGGCTTCTAGTGTGGGAGGGCTTCTAGTGTCCTGGCCCCACTGCTGGACCTCCTGAGGGCACCTGGTGTTTTTGGCCACTGTGTGACAGGGTGTTGGACTGGATGGGCCACTGGCCTGATCCAACATTGGCTTCTCTTATGTTCTCTTATGTTCTTATGACCCAGTGGGTAAGGAATGCTGCCACTTCTGTTCTTCAGTTGCACAGTCGAGTTCGACTCTTCGCGACCCCATGGACCACATCCCGCCAGGCCCTCCTGCCCTCCGCCATCCCCCGGAGTGTGCTCAACCTCATGTTCTTTGCATCGATAACACTTGCTAAGAAGGATAGGCCCGGGTCAGTCTTTGGATGGGAGACCACCAAGGAAGCCCAGGGTCACTATGCAGAGGCAAGCAATGGCAAACCACCTCTGATTGGCTGCGACTTCATGGCAAAAAAAAATACATAGCCCACTATGGTTTGAATCCAGCAATACAGAAGTGGAAACATAGGGCACGTTCATACGGCTCTTTTGAGCCACGCCAGGCACAAGTGCCTGGTGGATTTAAAGTGCACGTCCAGATCACAACATCTGGGAATCGTGCCGCTTCCGTGAGTAGCCCGTCGATCCCCGTCAGGGATCCATACTTAAAAGGCAGTAGTGAAAGTCCAGTCCTAAGATGGCCGATGGGCCAGTGCCGGACTTCCCACCGTCAGGTCGTACCTCCAGCATGCAATCAGCCCATAGGGATGGTCTCCAGACCATCCCAAACGACTGCCATTTAAAAAAAAACTCTTAGCGATGCGCGCATAACCGCTTAAACAAGTGACATCCCCAGAGCTCCGCTCCAGCGGTCCGAACAATTTAAGGTTTCTGATGGTCCCCTGAACTTTATCAACTTTATAAACTGAAAGGGTATCTAGAAGAAGGTACCACTGGTGGCGCTTTTACCATTTTAGTCTGTGCATGTGTGGAAAAACAAGTATATAGTGAGGTGCATAAGTGCATGCACAGACAGGATTTTTTTATAAAAAAAAAAAAGCCAACCACATGGCTCCTTATGGTGGATGCAATCTAGACAATCCACCGTGGGAGTCACGTGCGATAAAGCGCTTCACGGGCAAGCTGTCTGGTCATGCAGTGCTGGATCAAAAAGTTCTGGCTCAAATTACAGCTGGTCCAATGGCGGGATTAGCTGCCCATCTGAACGCACCGATAAACAGACTTAGCACAATTCCGCTTGCACAAGACCTTGTGTCACATCAAGTGCATTCCTCCCCATATATCATCGTGCTGAGCAATTTGTCACATGTGATTGTGCACAAGCAGAAACGCACATGGGGATGCAATAAGTTTGACTTAACACAGGTGGCTACTACGGTCTTTTTCTTGGGAACGGAATTTTTTTGTGCTGGATCTGACATACGGCTAGCAGGATGACTCAATTTGTGTTAAATTGAATAAGAAGCGTTAGTGGCGTTGGGCCTGTAATCAGTTTGTCAGTTTCCATCAGGGGCGGGGGGGGGAATCCCAATATCAGCTGGCATCACATGACCTGCTGTGAATCCAGACAACATCAGGCTAGGAGGGGCCGTGGCTCAGTGGCAGAGCATCTGCTTGGCATGCAGAAGGTCCCAGGTTCAATCCCTGGCACCTCCAGTTAAAAGGACCAGGCAGGAGGTGATGGGAAAGACCTCTGCCTGAGAAATTTGTGAGACAATGTGGGACCGTTGTGTTCATGTAACTGCAGGGCATACTCAGTTTCTTGATCTTCAGACACCACTGTCCTCCATAGCTTTGCAGCTAGAAGATACTTGCAAAAAAACCCACTCCAGCTGGAGAGAGGGAAGCAAGAAAACGATGCTTCATCATGTTTCTTGTTGAATGCCACACTTCCAGAGTTTTTTGCAAGTTATTTCAGTCTGGAGCTGCTTAGTACTCATTGGATGCTGGCTGGATTATCGGCGCTCGCTGGATGACCTTGGTCCTGTCACTTTCTCTCTGCGTAACCTACCTCACGCAGGGAGTTTGGAGAATAACTTGGGGAAGGCAGAGTCACGTGGAGTGCTCTGAGCTCCTTGGAAAGAGCGTGGCTTTTGACTTTTGCATTTGGATGCCTGGCAGGTTCTTCCAGTTAAACATTGACTTGGTGCAGAGAGAGAGACAGAGACAGAGAGAGCTAATTTAAAAAAACTGGAAACATTGCTCTGGGTCGGTGGGAGGGAAACTGGATCTGTAATTGCCCCAGTGACTAACCAGTCAACAGTCTACAGCCAGTTTGTGCTGGGGAAAGGAGAACCTGGCTGCTCCTGAGCCCAGTTGAATCTGGAAATTTTATCCGTCTGTCCAAAAAGCAAGGAGTGTAGATCCGTACTTGGGCTTGAGCTTTCTGGGTGACTTTAGGCCAGTCGCACAATCTCAGCCTAACCTAACTTACAGGGTTGTTGTGAGGATAAGATGGAGGAGAGGAGAACACGGTTGGCTACTTTGGATCCCCATTACAGAGACAGGCAGGGTATAAAGAAAGTAAATAAATAAATTCAAAATGTCTAAACATTGTTTTGCGTTCCATTGCTGAAAGCCAGGGTTTTGAATGTCAGGCAAGGACTGGAGTGATCCAGGTTCAAGTCTCTGCTCTGCTATGAAGCTTACATTTTCAGAAGGGTAACTTTCTTAGTTCTTCCGGCAATCCACTACAAAGCCAGGGGAACAATCCTCCTCTAAAGAAACCACCGTGTGCCCGTAGTGCCCTCTGGTAAGTATCAACCAATGGCCCTGGGCTCTTGGGCAGCCATCTCCCCAAGGAAGGGGTGGGTGGGCACAGGGCCGACTTACCCACTGGGCACAGTAAGCGCAGTGCTTGAGGCCCACAATACTTTTAGGGACCCATGAAAACGTTTTAATTCCTTTTCAAATCGGAAGGGGGGAAATGAACCTTTAGGGTCAAAGAAAAGGTTTTAATTTTTTTTCTCACCTAAAAAAATTAAATTTTAGGGCCCGCCAAAATCTATTACATTGTGCCCAAAGCAGGTTTTAAAATGTTGATGCATTTCAAGTTGTATCAAACATCATTTTTAAAACTGATATTATTACGATAGGAGGGGCCCACAAAGGCAAAAACGCCTCGGGCCCATGGAAATCGTAATACGGACCTGGCTGGGCAGCATTCAGTATGGCCAAACCATGTCTCTCAATGTCCTCCCCCACCCCGCCCGCTGGGAAGGGAGAGATGCTCTCACACTGTCTCTTCTTCTCTGTTCCTACGCCAGAGAAAAAAGCAGCTCTTCTTCCCCTGGGGTTTCCTTCAATTGCAAAGCCTTTTCTCTTCTTTTCCCCTCTCTTCATGCTGACATGAAGGAGCCGCTCTGAAGCTGGAATCCTAAACAGATGAAGGCTTGTATAGACCCACCCTACAGCAAAGTCCTCCTGAAGGGGGGGTTGTGAATGCAAAGAACCCAGAAAACCCACTTTTCTTTGGGCTTTTGGGGGGATAGAAGAGCTGACCTTCAGAAATGAAGGGTCTCATGGAGTTCCCCCAAGGTTTCAAAGCAAACAAGCTTTTAGGTAGGTAGGTAGGTAGGTAGGTAGATAGGTCGGAAGGCAGGCAGGCAGGCTAGAGGATTGGAGGGGGGGAATGAGGATCTGGATTATTTAAAGTCTATTTGAATTCTTAGGGCCATAAAAATCTTAGGGCAAGAAATCTAGTGATCTAGTGTCAGGGTCAAAGTATTAATTCAGTCCTAACTAAGAATATCACGGGGTGGTGGGAGTTTTCAGACCTGCAAGGGGCCACAACATCCCATCCACCATTTCTAGGATTGACAGATATCCAGTCTCGGTTCTGGAATCTGCACACTTTACATTTAGCAACAGAATGCACGTTTGCCAGAAAGCAAGCATGCACCATGAAAGTGTGAATAGCAAATGTGGCTGTCTGCTTTGAACCTACCACTCTCCGACGTGCCCCAGAAGGGTTCAGTCTCCAGTGCAGGAGGGAATTTGAAAGACAGGGCAATGCAAAGGGCAGCAAGTTGGGCCAGCTGGGGGGATAAGAAGCTGCCCAACCCAACCTCAGTCAGGATGAAAGACAGGGTTGCCAACCGCCAGGTGGTGGCTGGAGATCCCCTGGAATTACAACTTATCTCCCAGTTACAGAGATATGGGCACGGAGCAGGGGTCACTGGGGGAGTGGAGGGGGAGGGATTTGTGAATTTCCTGCATTGTGCAGGGGGTTGGACTAGATGACCCTGGAGGTCCCTTCCAACTCTATGATTCTATTATCAGTTCCCCTGGAGAAAATGGCTGTTTTGGAAGGTGCACTCTATACCTCACAGAAGACCCAACTGTCCCCAAACCCCTCCCTCTCCAGGCTCCACCTTCCTCCCAAATCTCCAGGAATTTCCCAACCCAGAGTTAGCAGCCCTAAAGAACACTCTTTTCCTAACACTCCAGTTTGATTCACAGAGTCATAGAGGGTTGCCAGATCAAGTCGGAAATTTGGGGGTGGTGCCTCGGGACAATAGGGACCGCAGTGGGGTACGATGCCAGAGAGTCCTCCCTCCAAAGCGTCCATTTTAATCCAGGGGAACTGGTCTCTGTAGTCTGGAGATGAGCTGTTATTCCAGGGGATCCCCAGGTCCCACCTGGAAGCTGGCATCCCTGGAGTCATGCCCAGTGCTTGAATTTGAACAATAGTTTTTGTGTACGTTCAGGCCATGACGGAGATGCAGCGGAGAGGACTTTAATCACACCTCTGCAATGGAACGAGACCCATATCCCACTGCTAGCACCACGCGAAGCGTCTCAGTCCATAAATGCAGACAAGATGAATGAGGACTGGCACAAAGCACGACTTCAGTCTGAAGAAGTGTGCCTGCACACAAAAGCTTATACGGTACCTTGAATAAAACTTTGTCGGTCTTAAAGGTGCCTCTGGACTCCAAACTTTGTTCTGCTGCTTCAGACCAACACGGCTGACCTGCCTGAATCTTTAATCAGATGAGTGACTCAGCCATTTGATGAGTAACGCAGCTCCCAAGTCCCAACTGTGCCACAAGGGATCCGAGAGCACGTCCACAGATGACCATTTCCTTAGCAATACTGAGCTGTGAACTCTCTTGCCACACCATTGGGCTCAGTTTCCCCATCACCAGTCCGATGAAGCGGACATGCCTCGGTGAATTCACCCCGGAGCTCCCCCTCTTGAAGTTTTCAAAGCTGGCAGCATTCTGTACTGAGAAAGCACGCTGTTGGCATTTTCCCTCATGCCATGGGGCCTAACACTGGTACAGGTTTTGATGCGACTCTCTTAGGGTATGGAAGGAATTAGAAGCTTGAACGATCAGCTTCTGTCTGCCCTCTTTCTATGCTAACTCAGAAGAAGAAGAAGAGATTGGATTTATACCCCACCCTTCACTCACTTGGAGTCTCAGAGCGGCTTACAAACTCCTTCCCCTCCCCCTCCCCACAACAGACACCCTGTGAGGTAGGTGGGGCTGAGAGAGCTCTGAGACAACTGTCCTTGAGAGAACAGCTGGTCCAGAGCTATGGCTTGGCCAGGCTCATCCAGCCAGGTGCAAGTGGAGGAGTGGGGAATCAAACCCGGTTCTCCCAGATTAGAGTCCACGCACTTAACCACTACCCCAAACAGCTAGATTTGAACCCAGTAGCATAGTAGTAGTAGCAGCAACAGCAGCAGCAGCGGTAGTAGTAGTATCATTTATAGTCCACCTTTCTCACCTGGACACAAGGCATATTATACAAAGTGAGTCAACACATTGGGCAGAATGGGGTATTCAGTAGGCAGTGGAGTAGGATCTCGGTTGTAGATCCAACCCGAAGTCTAAACACAGCACTCAAGCCAAGCATAAGTACTGACACATTAGATGATGCAAAATTCCAAAGCAGGATCCTCGGTCTAGCCAGCTATACACAGTAGCATGGAGCAC
Source organism: Lepidodactylus listeri (assembly GCA_029233225.1). Classification (NCBI taxonomy): domain Eukaryota; kingdom Metazoa; phylum Chordata; class Lepidosauria; order Squamata; family Gekkonidae; genus Lepidodactylus; species Lepidodactylus listeri. The sequence goes on along the minus strand of JARCFY010000014.1, from coordinate 71,015,738 downwards.
AGTCCCTGATGATTTGTCCAAGTAACTTTGTGGATCATTTAGCACAGTGCAAGCCTATTTGCCTGTGCAGAAAAGCCCTCTTGAATCATTCAGGTTTCCATCCTTTGCAGAAAGCCGGGGGGGGGGGAGCCTCCCTGACCTCCTCGGGTGGAGGCCACAGCAGAGAAGGCACCGCAGAGGTGATGCAGAGAAGGAACTCAGGATGCAGAGGTCCAACGCACTGCAGATGCTGATTTTCTGCCCCCCAGCATTTCCCCTCTGCTGGAGTCAAGATGATCCCACTGTGCATGGTACCTCAGCATCCTGATTTTCCGCTTTGCCACACCCCTTCCAATTTCTGACCAGGATATAAGGACTCAAGGGATTCCATTCCAGCTTGTATCTGATGAAAGGAGCTTTGACTCTCCAAAGCATTTTTCCATCGCAGCCGACTTACGGTGACCCCGTGGGGTTTTCAAGGCAAGGGACGTTCAGAGGTGGTTTGCTGTTGCCTGCCTCTGCGTCCAGACCCTGGTATTCCTTGGTCGTCTCCCTTCCAAATAATGACCAAGGCTGACTTTGCTCCTGAGATCTGATGAGATCGAACTAGCCTGGGCTTTCCAGGTCAAAAGCTTATACCTCGAAAATCTTGTTGGCATCTAAGGTGTTACTGGACTCGAATCTAGCTGCTCTCCTGCGGACCAACACAGCTTTCCTCTGCAGAAGTGCCCTGTTGAATTCTGTTTGCAAAACTGAAGGCAACCCAGCTTCGGCAGTGTGTGCTGTTCTGTGTGTGCATGTGTGTGTGTGCGCGTGCGTGCGTGCTCTGACACACACACACACACACACACACACACACACACACACACTGCAGTCCCAGCAGATGGCCAGGATGCATATCTTCAAGAAACAGACTTGTTTGCATTATCTGTGGCCGGCTAATCTCCTCTCTTACCTGCAGAGGCCTGATAAAGTGCGGAGACAAGCGCTAAGTCTTGCAAGAGGCCGAGAGACTGGCAACATCTTTGGGGAAACGCAGCCCCTGGCGGCGTCCCGGACAGATGCGGAGGCTCGAGCATCGTCCCACATCCTACGGTACAAAAGACAGTCGGAACCTGTCGCAAGAGCCTGTGTGTTGCGGGAATGAGCATGTGAAAAGGCTTTGATTACCACCAGGAGACATAACAGAACTAATGACAAGGCTCGTTTCTGTCACTAGGCAGGAAACAAACCCAAACTAGGGGGTGTTGCCCCAAGGAGCTCGTAGTACAGATGGCTGTGGATTACTCCACAGGATGTGGAGGGACCAGGCTAGCCCGGTCTCGTCAGATCTCGGAAGCTAAGCAGGGTCCTCCCTGGTTAGTATTTGGATGGGAGACCACCAAGGAAGTCCAGGGTTGCTGAGCAGAGGCAGGCAATGGCAAACTGCAGCTCAGAAAGGGCCGTGGCTCAGTAGGGAGGGCATTTGCTTAGCGTACAGAAGGTCCCAGGTTCAATCCTCAGCATTTAAAAGGACCGGGCGGTAGGTGACGTCAAAGACCTCCACCTGGGACCCTGAAGAGCAGCTGCCAGTCTGAGTAGACAGTACTGACCTTGAAAGACTGATGGTCTGATTCAGGAAAAGGCATCTTCTTGTGTGTTCAGCGCCATCTTCTTGTGTGTTCAGGCAACTTCATGTGGCGGACAGTCCACTGCCCCCTTTGGCAGAACCAGCATCTCTGAATTCCTGCACAAATATCAGCCAGTGCTGTCTAGTGGTTAGTGTCGTTAAGTCGGTCTGTGCTGCATGAGAGCTCAGATTTCTCTGATGAAGAGCTGCCTGCTAACCCTCTGCTGGTAACCAAACAGCTGGCTGCAGCTGGCTGCAGCTGGCTCTGAAGCTGCCTTATATTGAATCAGAAGAAGAGAGTGGATTTATACCCCACCCTACCCTTGGAGTCTCAAAGCGGCTTACAAACTCCTTTCCCTTCCCCTCCCTACAACAAACACCCTGCGAGGTAGGTGAGGCTGAGAGAGCTCATTCAAGGACTGCTCTTCCCAGAACAGCTCTGACAAAACTATGGCTTGCTCAAGGTCATCCAGCAGCTGCAAGTGGAGGAGTAGGACATCAAACCCAGTTCTCCCAGATTCGAGTCCGCACACTTAACCACTACACCAAACTGTGGTCTCTGTGGACCCTTGGTCCATCAAGGTCAGTCTTGTCTACTCAGACTAGCAGTGGGTTTCCAGGATCCCAGACAGAGGTCTCTCACATCACTTACTGTCTGGTCCTTTTAACTGGAGATGCCAGGGATTGAACTTGGGACTTTCTGCATGCCAGGCTGAGCTTCTACCATTGAACCACAGCCCTGCCAACACCCTGGCAGCAGCCCTCAGGCCAGTAAAGCTGCGAAACACTGGCCCTGGCTCAGGAGTCATTTCGTAGAAAAAGAGGTTCAGGGGCTCATTAGCATAACTCATTAGCATAACTTATTTGCATGTGCCACACCCCCTGACATCGCCAGAACACCCACCACTCAGGCTCACCCCAAAAAGCTGGTGAGCCAGCTTTACACTTTGACTAAAGACACTTTAGGTTTCCTTTGCTCTTGCAGGGAAGCTACCCTACAACAAGCATGAAAATACAGATCCAGTAAGTATGCTTTTGCTTTTTCCCACAGTGCATCACCACACGTGCCTGCTCCTGGGCTTGTTACTCCCGGAACGGCATTCCTGAGCGTTCCTGCTCAAAATGACCTCTGAAATGGCTAACTGCGAATACGCGTAATGAATAGCCAACATGTATCCACGTTGCTGAGGCACGACGCCTTTGCTCTGTTAACAGCTTCCAGGGCAGGTGAGCGTTGTACTCGGACATCTCTATTAATGGCCCTTGTTCCCGTCCATTGTAAAGGGGCCAGAGAAATGTTGATCGAAACCTGCAAATGGCCAGATAGGGGCGCGAGAGGCAGGAAGGCACTGTTTCAGCCCCCGTTAGCTGAGCTCTGACAATAGAGGCAGATGCTTTGGTTCCCTTCCCAAACATCCTTATTTGCAAAGAGTAAATATGTCAGGGGAAATAGCGAAACCCGTTCAGTCTCCGCCATCTCTTCTGCACAGGTTGTGTCATCAATGTAAAATGTGATGCTGAACATCCACCGCCGAGCAGAATTAGCCAGGCTGCGGGGCGCAACATTAAGCTTGGGGCTGTTGGACTAATGACGGTGAGTCCATTTTGCTGTAATGAATTGTTTGTTATACTGTATCATAAAGCCAGTGAATCATCAGTCGCTGCGCCGGGGACACTGGCTCAGCGGGAAGCTCAAAAAGCTCCATCAATGACACAGTTTTCGGCTCACACATGAACCTGCCTCATACTGAATCAGACCCTTGGGCCTTCCGTATTGTCTACTCAGACTGGCAGCAGCTCTCCAGGATCTCAGGCTGAGCACGACTTGCAGAATAACAAAACCCACACACATTCGTATCACTAGACGGTCAGGGAGGGGCCATGGCTCAGAGGTAGAGCATCTGCCTGGTACGCAGTGTTGGGGAAAATAGTCAAATATACTTAAATGCTCAGAGTTTGCAGTGGATCTTTGCTTCACTGGAGAGGAGAGATTTCTTTCCATTTAAGATCTTTACTTCTAAGGGGTAGGGTACACAGGAAACCTACAAAATAACAAGAGATATCTAGAGCTACATCTTTACATGCTACTGCTACAAACACATGGTCACTCAACAATGGAGAGTCCTCCTCCTTCTTGACCCTCAGAAGGAAATCACCTGAATACATTAACCAACCAATACCATATACTATCGCGGGCTATTCTTGCATTGGCTGTCTGCCAGATTTCCTTCCAGGTTAGTCTAAACAATGGCACAGAAGGTAAACAAGTTAACCCTATAATGACTGGAATCTTAGAGCTTGCAACTCATACATTTCCAACATGCAGAAGGTACCCGATTCAATCCCTGGTATCTTCAGTTGAAAGGATCAGGTCGGAGGTGATGTGAAGGATTTCTGGCTGAGACTCCAGGGAGCTGCTGCCAGTCTAAGAAGACAATCATGACCTTGACGGACTGAGGCTCTGATTCAGTATAAGGCAGCTTCATTTGGGTCTTCATGTATTAGCTGGGGCCATGGCTCAGTGGAGGAACATCTGTCTGACATGCAGAAGGTCCCAGGTTCAATCCCCAGCACCTCCAGTTAAAAGAACCAGGCAATAGGAGATAGGAAAGGCCCCTGCCTGAGACCCTGGAAAGCCACTGCCAGTCTGAATAGACAATACCGGCTTTGATGGACCAAGGTTCTGATTCAGTAGAAGGCAGCTTCATTTGAGTCTTCATCTATTAACTGGGGCCATGGCTCAGCGGAAGAGCATCTGTTTTACATGCAGAAGGTCCCAGGTTCAATCCCCGGCATCTCCAGTTCAAAGGACCAAGGAGTAGGTGATATGAAACTTACTTACTTGAAGGACCGCCTCTCACCATATATTCCCCAGAGAGCACTTCGATCTGGATCCCAAAACCGCCTGACTATCCCAGGGCTGAGGGAGGCCTGCCTGGCAGTTACGAGGGCCAGGGCCTTTTCTGTGGCGGCCCCTTACTGGTGGAATAAGCTCCCAGATAACATCAAGGCCCTGAGGGATCTATTACAATTCCGCAGGGCCTGTAAGACAGAGCTCTTCCGCCAGGCTTTCAAATAGGGGCCGCCTACAGTATTTACATCCGGCCCTGGCCCAATTTCTGTCTGTCAGTGTCTGATCAGACACCATGATACATCTTGATGCTGCTTTGATATTTTGAACTGAAGATACGCCATCTATGTGTTTGGATATGTTTTAATGCCTGTTTAAATATTTTTTAAGTATTTTAAGGAATGTACTGTTGCCATAATGGCTGTTGTTAGCCGCCCTGAGCCCGCCGTACGGCGAGGAGGGCGGGATATAAATCCCAATAAATGAAATAAAAATGAAACACTTTCCTCTGCTTGTGTACTCTGTTATTACAAGCGTTTTTTCTTATATCTTCTTCATGGTGGTTTTCAATATTTCTTAAAATCTTGCCTGGTTATTTTCCAGCCCTCCCAATAATAGTCAGCAGAGACAAAGCCTATATTCACCTTTTTTAAAAAAAAAAAAATCAGATCAGTTGTCTTCAGTCAACAGGCAACGGTAGAACTCTTTGCAGCCAGAGTCAACACAGGGAAGATGAACGGGTATCCAGCAGGTAGCTCTCGATCTGATTGGACGGCGACCGCATCCTCCGAGAGATATTGATGTCATCGCTCCCTCGGCTGGAGCAGCATGAAAAAGGCAAAGCAATCTGGCAGCCTCCACTGTGTGAATTTATGCGGTGTGGCAGCACCCGTTCCTTAATATCAACACGAAGAGCAGCCCTGCGCGTCTAGGAGCGTGCGTGAATTTAATTGACAGATTAAGGCACACTGATGCCAGCCGCCTGGAATGGTCCATTAGGAAAAGCTTCTCGGCGTTTTACACCCAATTCCTTCTGGGGTTTTGATGGGTGTCCAAATATATCCAGCCCCAAGCTGGTTGGTTTGTGTCGGATCTCGAGGCTGGTTCTGCACAGAAGTTTCAGGCTGGTATCCAAACTGGAATAGGATGTTTTTTGGGGTGGGGTTTGAGGCTCCATGTCAGGTGACCCCGACCCCTTTCCTGTTGCCCCACCAAGTGTTTTTAGAAAGGGGGGGGCAGGTGGGGTTTTTGCCCAGCAAAAGGTTTCTGATTGGCTGTGCTGATTTTAGCAATGTTGCTTCAGCAGTAGCTGCCACTACAACACAAGGATCCTCGCTGTGTCACAGAAGGGAAGCTGTGGCAGCCATTTTGTGGCTGGCTCCACCTCCTGCAGCAGCCATTTTGTGGCTGCGCCCACCGTGCTGTGTCAGAATTGCCAGCAGGCTCAAAAAGGTTGGGGATAGCTAATCCACATGACGTTGCTCCCTAATTGTCCACTTCCTGTGTTTTCCCCCTGCTTTCTTGCAGTCTTTCCCAGTGATTTGGAGTTTGGAGTAAGCAGCGAAGTGGCTAAATTTGCAGATGACACAAAGTTGTTCAGGGTGGTGAGAACCAGGGAGGATTGTGAGGCACTCCAAAGGGATCTGTCAAGGATGTGCGAGTGGGCGTCAACGTGGCAAATGGGGTTCAACATGGCAAATGGGGTTCAAGTGCAAAGTGATGCACATTGGAGCCAAAAATCCTAACTATAAATACACATTGGTGGGGTCCAAATTGGCAGAGACTGACCAAGAGAGAGATCTTGGAGTCGTAGTAGATAACTCAATGAAAATGTCGAGACAGTGTGCGATTGCAATGAAAAAGGCCAATGCTATGCTGAGGATTATTAGGAAGGGAATTGAAAACAAATCAGCCAGTATCATAATGCCCCTGTATAAATCGATGGTGCGACCTCATTTGGAGTACAGTGTTCAGTTCTGGTCACCACACCTCAAAAAAGATATTATAGCATTGGAAAAAGTGCAGAGGAGGGCAACTAGAATGATAAAAGGGTTGGAACACTTTCCCTATGAAGAAAAGTTAAAGCACTTGGGGCTCTAGCTTGGAGAAACGACAGCTGAGGGGTGACACGGTTGAGGTTTATAAGATTATGCATGGGATAGAGCAGGTAGAGAAGGAGGTACTTTTCTCCCTTTCTCACAATACAAGAACTCGTGGGCGCTCACTCCATGAAATTGCTGAGCAGTCGGGTTAGAACAGATAAAAGGAAGTCCTTCTTCACCCAAAGAGTGATTAACACATGGAATTCCCTGCCACAGGAGGTGGTGGCAGCTACAAGCGTGGACGGCTTCAAGAGGGAATTGGATAAATGTATGGAGCAGAGTTCCATCAGTGGCTATTAGCCACAAGGTATAAATAGGAACTCTCAGTCTGGGGCAAGTGATGCACTGTATTGTTGGTGCTTGGAGGGGGGGGCAACAGTGGGAGGGCTTCTAGTGTCTTGGCCCCACTGCTGGATCTCCTGGTGGCACCTGGTATTTTTGGCCACTGTGTGACACAGAGTGCTGGACTGGATGGGCCATTGGCCTGATCCAACACTGGCTTCTCTTATGTTCTCTTATGTTCTTAAACCTGGTTTGGTATAATTGATTTTGAAAGATCTCAGTTGAAGTATGAATGAAATAGGGGCTATCATATATCCGGGCAATTAAAATAAAAAAGGTCAGATACTAGGTGAGCCTCTGAGGAACGAGGAGCCACCATAGAAAAGGCCCTGTCTGGGGGGCATTCATAGCATTGCTTCTAGCTGTGGTGACTGAGGGGAACCTCCATGTTCAGAAGCACTAAGTCTCTGAATCCCAGAGCCAGGAGGCAACAGCAGGGGAAGGCCTCAGCCTCTCTGCCTTGTCTTTGGCTGTCCTGAGGAACTGATTGGCCCTTGTGTAAGGCAGGATGCTGGACTAGAGGGACCACTGGTCTGGTCCAGTGGAGCTCTTCTTATGTTCTTACGTGGGACCTGGAGATCTCCCAGAATTCCACCTGATCTCCAGACTACAGAGATCAGTTCCCCTGAAGAAAATGGCTGCTTTGGAAGGTGGACTCTATGGCATGATACCCTGCTGAGGTCCCTCCCCTCCCCAAACCCCGCCCTCCCCAAGGCTCCATCCCCAAATCTACAGGAATTTCCCAACCCGGAACTGGCAACCCTCACAATCCACCTCCCCTCCAACAGTAGGGTCACACAGAGAAAGGGGACAGCAGCACATGACGACCCTCAGGCTGCTCTGAGTGCAGGGGCTCTGGACAGCCCAGGGCTGTCAAGTAAAAGGGCTCTTTTTAAAGTCTTTTTAATAGTGCCTCTGGGAGAAGAAGGTGGCCATTGTGCCCTTTGTCATTGGAGCCCTTGGAGCAGAAACACCTGGACACTCTGGGCACTGAACGAGTAACACCAGCTCAGCTCCAGAAGATCGCGTTGCTCAATGCAGCAAGAATCCTGGGATGATATGTCTGCAGATCCCAAGAACTTGGCTAGATCTCAAATTGCAGAGCTCCATCTACCAGTCCAATATCTGACCATGACAAGTCAGGAGGAGGAGGAAGAGGAGGATGGTGACGAGGATGACGACCAGCACTCTGAATTCGGCCCAGAAGTAACAAGGTAAACAATGTTGCCCTTTTAATCTTGGAGGCATGTGCTTCGGAGAGTTGGAGGCTGTCAGCAGTCCGGTTGCCGCATCCTGAAAAAACAGAAGCTTCAAAACAGGGCTGCTGAGAGCTCCGCTGTGTGTTCACTGACAAAAGGTACTTCTTCAGACACCCCCACACAGAGCACTCAGATCTAGCTCAAAGCAAATCTCTGCAGCCGGGATCCTGAATAGTCTTCAAAGGCAGCCCCCCTGCAGAGTTCACTGCAGTAGTCCAGCCTAGATTTTTTTTTTGTCTGAGCAGGATTCTTACATTTCTTTCTTTACCTCTGGATTTTGGAGCTCAGAATAGCACACCTGCACAATCCCATTTCATCCTCACAACCATAGAAAGGTAGGGCAGAGAGAAATGAATGGAAAACACCCTGGAAAGTGAGCGGATGTGAACAAGATGCAATTTAAGAAGGATAAGTGCTGAGTTCTACATCTGGGTAACAAAAATGAGGAATACGCATACTGGATGGGGGATACATTTCTGGGTAGCAGTGTGTGTGAACAAGAACTTGGGGTACAGGTGGACCATAAGTTAAATATGAGCAACCAGTGTGATGCAGCGACAAAAAAGGCTAATGTGATCTTGGGGGGTATCAACAGAGGCAGAACATACAAATTGCAAGATGTCATAGTCCTGCTGTACACTGCATTGGTCAGTCCACACCTGGAGTCTTCTGTGCAGTTCTGGAGGCCTCACTTCAAAAAGGATGTGGACAGAATGGAATGGTGCAGAGGAGAGCGACGAGGATGATGGGGGGCCTGGAGACCCAGCCCTGTGAGGAAAGGCTGAGGGACTTGGAAATGTTTAGTCTGAAGAAGAGGAAGTTAAGGGGGGACATGATTGCTCTCTTGAAGTATCTGAAGGGCTGTCACTTAGAGGAGGGCAGGGAGCTGTTCCTGTTGGCAAAAGAGGAGAGGACTCACAAGAATGGGTATAAATTAAGGGCAGGAAGGTACCACTTTGGTGTAGTGGTTAAGTGTGTGGACTCTAATCTGGGAGAACTGGGTTTGATTCGCCATTCCTCCACTTGCAGCTGCTGGATGACCTTGGACAAGCCATAATTCTGTCACAGCTGTTCTCTCAAGGACAGCTCTGGAAAGAGCTCTCTCAGCCCCACCTACCTCCCAGGGTCTGTTGTGGGGAAAGGAAGGGAAAGGAGTTTGTAAGCCGCTCTGAGACTCCTTCCGGTAGTGAAGGGCGGGGTATAAATCCAATCTCTTCTTCTTCTTCTACCAGCTGGATATTAGGAAAAACTTTTTGACAGGAAGTTATTCAACAGTGGAATCAGCTGCCTGGGGAGGTGGTGAGCTCCCCCTCACTGGCCGTCTTCAAGCAGCAGCTGGACGAAGACTTGTCAGGGATGCCCTAGGCTGATGCCGCATTGAGCAGGGGGTTGGACTAGATGCCCTCTATGGCCCCTTCCAACTCTGGGATTTTAGGATTCTGTGAATGGGCCCCAGATCAGCTTCTCAACAGAGAAAGTATTTGAACCCAGGTCTTTCCAGTGCAGTGCTCCCTCTCACACTGTTCCAACTTCCCATGCAAACGTATCTGGCCAATGTTCGTCCTCCTCCTTTCTCTGCCCTCCAGACTGGAAGCAACCGCTTTTTCCAGGCCTTCTTTCCCAGCCACTGATGTGGGGAGGGGAGAGAGTCTGAGATGAGTCTGAAGGTTTCCACTTAGTGGAAATGGCATGTCTGAAAAGAATGAGGCGAGCACGCTCTTTCTGAGGTAAGTGTTTAAAAGGCAGGATGTGGAGAAAGGCAGACAGCTCCGGCTCTTTCCCTCCCGTCGGCTCTGCGTGGAAATTGGATTCCCCCCTTCCTCCCCTCTGGCCTCCCACAGCCCACTGCTAATGATTTTAAGCTGTGAGGCCTGGGCCTGTGGAGACGGTGCAGGCGAGTGGGAGTCCATGCGAAATCAATACCGCCCGAATTGTCCATGTGCCAAAAGAGCGAGGAAGGAGATGGAGAAGGGGGGGCGCATTCCAGAGCTATTGGCTAAAGCGGGTCCTTTGGCACTCTCCCGCCGACTAGCAGACAGAAAAAGAACAGATTTCCTCCAAGAAAGGGGGAAAGGGAAATAAAAAAAAAAATGTGAAAAGCAATAGGAACCAACGCTCTGCGATAATAGCTCCTTCCACATCTCCTCTGCAGTCTTTCAGCAAGTAAAAAGGCTGGATCGTTGGAACCAAAGACAGGCGTGCGGCTCTCAAGCATCGCCGGGCAACAGAGGTGTCCGCAAATGGAATTTAGAGTACAGTTGCCAACCTCCAGACGGGGGTTGGAGATCTCCCGGAATCACAGCTGCTCTCCAGACTATAGATGTCGCTTGTTATCTATTTATTTAAAACATTTATGTCACTTCACCTGGAGAAAATGGCTGCTTTGGAAGGTGGATTCCATGGTCTTATACCCCACTGAAGTCCATTCCCTCCCTAAACCCCGCCCTCCTCAGACTCCAACCCCAACATCTCCAGGAAGTTCCCAGCCTGGAGCTGGCAACCCTAGTTCAAAGGTGGCCTCACTAGGAGTTAAGGAGAGGCAATCGCCTACAGCCACCAATCTGGAGGGCCTCTGGGGGTGTCGGAGGGGAGAGAGATCTATGGTATCAGAATGCCCCTGTATGAATCGATGCTGCAACCGCATTTGGAGTACTGTGTACAGTTCTGGTCGCCACACCTCAAAAAAGATATTATAGCCAGGGGTCATTTCGTAGAAAAAGAGGTGCAGGAGCTCATTAGCATAACTCATTTGCATAACTCATTTGCATCTGCCACACTCCCTAACATACCGGAAGTGTGTCAGAAGGCAACACCCACCCCTCAGGCTCCACTCCACAGGTGAGTGAAACTTACCTGTTCTTCCTCCCTTCCCTTCCCCATCCAATACTCTGTGCAATAAAAATAAGCGTAAAGAACACACCCTCATTCTCTTCCTGCTCCCTTGAAACCACCAGGTTTCAAGGAGACTTGAGATACCCAGGACATGTGCACCACCCATCCCTTCCCCTTCCCCTCCCCACAACAAGACACCCTGTAAGGTAGGTGGGGCTGAGAGAGGTCTTTTGAGAACTGCTCATGAGAGAACAGCTCTGAGAGAACTTGTGACTGGCCCAAGGTCACATTAGCAGCAGCATGTGGAGGAGTGGGGAATCAAACCCAGTTCTCCCAGATTAGAGTCCAACTCCTGACCACTACACCAAACTGATGGGGTGGAAGCTGCTGAAGGGCTGGTGAAATTTCTCCAGTACTTATGTGCCATGTGCCCAGATAAAAAATGGTATACTTAGAAAATTTATATGCCACCTTGAGCAAGTCTCTGGAAAAGCAGCACACAGTCCTAAAAGGAACAATGATAAAATTATCAATATTAAAACAAAACATTAAAAACAATAAAGACCCTAGCAGGGCTTTCCCCGGGGCACTGCGCCTCTGCACTGCTCGGGGAAGCCGAGGAGGGGGCGGGGCTTGGTCATGTGCCCGCCTCCTGGGCTCCTCACTCCCGGAGCTGCGCTCCTGTGCGCTCCCGTTCCAACGGACCCCTGGTTATAGCACTGGGAAAAGTGCAGGAAAGAGCAGTTAGAATGATAAAAGTGTTGGAACATTTTCCCTACGAAGAGTTGTGAAGCTTGCCTAGCTATGTATAACTTTGTATGAATACTCTGTGTATGATCCCAGTATGAAAAACTGATATTGTTGGACTGGTCTGGTGGTAAAGGATTGTTTTCTTGGATGTTGTTCCACTAGTCATTCGTGATGTTATATGATGGTCTTCACTTGATGAAGATTGCCAGAAACGAATTTACTTACTGGATGCTTTGTTGATTCTTGGACCTCTGTTTATTGTATTAAATTGATATTTTTGCATTGTTTTTTTTCATATGATTTATTGATTTAGTGTATATTTCAGCTATAAGTTTCTCTTGCTTTTGACTTTTGGAATTCTGACACAGGGTGGTGGGCCCAGCCTCCAAATGGCTGCCACAGGAGGTGGAGCTAGACACAAAATGGCTGCCTTGGGAGGTGGAGCCAGCCACAAAATGGCCACTGCAGGAGGCGGAGCCACATCCAGAGGAAGCCCAAGTGCAGGGGAGAAGAGAAGTAATTTTTTTAAATGCACTGGATGTGTGAGAAAGAATAAAACCAACACTGTTTAGGCAGCTGCCACCAAAACAATATTATTTTAATCTGCATGGGCAATCTAATCTCCAGTGGCCAATCAGAAGCCCTGCTGGGAAAGAGCCCCCCCCCCTTGGCTCCACCCACTTTCTAAAAATGCTTGGGGGCACCAGGAAAGATGCCAGCAAGCACCAAGGCACCCCCCCCAGGCAACTCGTTGGGGGAACCCATCTGTTGTGTACTAATGGTGACCACACACACAGTCGGAGATCACACACGTGGTCAGGCAAACTACCGGAGCTTCACACTGGTAGACAGTTGCCCACGCAGATCCTAACTTGGGCCAATCAGCTCTGCAGGATCCTAAAGGGGACCTATGGTCAGAGGTGCCTTGTAAATAGTCCTATCACAGGGATCAGGTGTGACCCGGGGTGTGGTTTGTACCTGCATATACGCAGACTCCCGAGTCCTGCTCAGCAATCCGTGTTTCCTGTTAATAAACTCTATGAGCTGATTTCACTCAGTGTGTCTGGACCCAGTATCTTATAGCATCTCTGCTGAAGCTTTTGCACGGTGTAAAACTTTGTGCGTGTTTTTTGTCCAAACGGGGACCTCGAAATTCACTTCAGATTTTATTTGAGTTGAAATTCGGCGGTGCCTCTGTTTACAAACATTTAGAACTCCTATTTCTTCAAAGGGTTTTGCTGCAGGAAAAAAGAGGCGCCACAACATTAGAGCCAGGAGGGAAAAGGAAGACAGGAAAATCCGCTTTCTGCCACTGCTGTTTGATATTCGCTGGCTGCCGAGACGTAAGCTCTGCATCTCTGCAAAAGGCCACTCTGGCATTCCCAAGGGCCTCGGCTCTGGATTCCTTCTCTCTCTCTCTCTCTCTCTCTCTGATCTTGCTTGGTTAAAAATAATGCAATCACCTCCCGTGGACACCAGAGAACGAACGATAAAGCCGATTTCACTCCTGCCGCAAATAATTGTGCAATGGAAATTCACATCAGGGCCACTCGATGGAATTACCTCCAAGGCACCAGACGAGGCCACCAGCAGCGCCCTGGGCTTACTCTTCTAGAACAGTTTTCTAAAGCTCTCTAATCTAAAAAGTTTCTCGGGCATCCGTCAGGAATACAGATGAGGCAGTCAAGGGAAGGAGATTAGCAGAGGCAGGTCCTAAATCAACTTGGCAAAAGCAGCCAGGGAGGAATGGGAGAATGTGAAGGCTTCACATATTGAGGCTTCACTGAAGTTAAGAATTAGAGACTAAGGTTTACGGAAAGGGGAGGGGGGGTCGAGCTGAGGTTTGAAGGGAGGGTCTGTGAAACACGACATAACTGTTGCTGCACAAATCCAATCTTCTTTGTACGTGTATGACGGAAACATGTCAGCAGAGATGGGCGAACGCTCCTCGGATCAGACTGGGAGTTCGTCACCGCTTGTGAGCATCGAATGTTCTGGGGTGGAATGCACGGATCGATTGCTCAGATTTGTTCCACGTAGTTTTTGTAAATATTTTGTGTATGCACACTTCTACCGCTGGTTTCCCACAGCCGCCACCCCCCTCCTCTTCCCCATAAGCCCAACCCATCAGACAGGCAAAATAAATCTTAATTTACTAAAGCAATACTTTCATTGGTTGTCTTGATCCTGCTGGGATGAGGAGGTGAAAGTTTCCTCTCTCTGCGCTCCACCCTTGAACGTTTTGCCTGTCTGGCTTTCAAAGCCAAGGCCGTGGTGGTGGACTTATGGCGACCCCGTAGGGTTTTCAAGGCAAGGGACCAGCAGAGGCAGTTAGCCATTGCCTGCCTCTGTGTAGCAGCCCTGGGCTTCCTTGGTCGTCTCCCCTCCAAGCAGTAACCAGGGCCAGCCCTGCTTAGCTTCCAAGATCTGGTGAGATCAGGGTAGCTTAGACCATCCAGGTCAGAGCCAAAGCCAAGTATGTTCAAGAGGTCTTTTACATCACCAAATGTCAGCTACTACTGAAAACCGGAGTGATGTAGTGGTCAAGAGCAGTGGACTCTAGCCTGGAGAACCATGTTTGATTCCTTACTCCTCCACCTGAAGCCTGCTGGGTGACCTTGGACCAGTCACAGTTCTCTCAGAACTCTCTCAGCCCCACCTACCTCACAAGGTGCCTGTTTGGAGCCAGTTTGGTGTAGTTTGGTGTAGTGGTTCTCTAATCTGGGAGAACCGGGTTTGATTCCCCACTCCTCCACTTGCACCTGCTGGATGACCTTGGGCAAGCCATAGCTCTGTACTAGCTGTTCTCTCAAGGACAGTTGTCTCAGAGCTCTCTCAGCCCCACCTACCTCCCAGGGTGTCTGTTGTGGGGAGGGGAAGGGAAAGGAGTTTGTAAGCCGCTCTGAGACTCCCTTGGGTAGTGAAGGGCGGGTATAAATCCAATCTCCTCTCCTCCTCCTCCTCCTCCTGTTGTGGGGAGAGGAAGGGAATATGATTGTAAGCCACTTTAAGACTCCTTAAGGTAGAGAAAACTGGGATATAAAAACCTCTTCTTCTTCTGCCAGATTGTTTAAATAGAGATGGCAGGGATTGAACCTGGGACCTTCTGTATGCCAAGCAGATGCTCTACAATGGAGCCCCAGCCCTTCATTAAGTGCTAATTAGTGCTAATTTTAAATTGTGAATAATTCAGCAGGAGCATATGGGTGCTCAATTTGAGAAGAAGCCAGTATTGCAAGCCAAGCAAATTCAGTTTTTGAACATCTTATTTAGTGAAAAATCAAATTGTTATGTCATAATAACAACAATAATTCATACAAACTGCACAGTTGTCTGATTGTTACGGTTTTACCTAAAATCCACAGATCCTGGTCACCAAATTAGGGTTATTTCAAAATGCTCACCTCCCCTGGAACTACAGAGGAGCCATCTTGGTCTTAGATAGGGATGGGCACGAACCAGCTCACAAACGAACATTCATGATGAATTTTGGCAGGCTCATGGTTCACAAACTCAAGTTCATGGCGTCAACTGGCACAAACTTTCCACAAACTTCAAGCAGTTCGTGGCGGTTCACGCCAGTTCATGAATGGAAACATTTCCAGACAGTCTTCCACGATCTAAATATTTACCAAATTTCCAAACAACAGGGAGTGGAACTTGGAGGGCATGTAGAGGAGCATCCAGGGGAAGTCCCCTGCAACTTTAATGTCTCGAGCTTGCACAGGATCTGTTCTATACACTCATGAACCTTCTGAACCTGTGCCTGTCAAAGTGACTGCCTGTCATTTCCCCAGAAAGCGCTATCTTTGGGGGTTTTACAGACCTTGTAAATCCAATCCTCACCAAACTTGGAGGGCAGGTAGAGGACAGTCAGCTGGAGATCCCATGCAAGTTTGGTGTCTCTAGCATGCAGGGGGGTGTTCTACCTCATTACGAACTTCACAAACCAAACCGGTTCATTTGGCAACTAAAAGTTTATGACTGTTCATGTTTCATGAACCGGGCATGCCGCAAACCATTAACCAAACTGTATTTTCCCAGTTTGTGTCCATCCTTAGTCTTAGATGGCTGGGCAACCTTGTACTTAAATGATCTGAGAGAAAAGAATAACAAAAGGATTTACAAAGAATGTTTCTGAAGGATATTTGGGGAATCCTCATCTTCTTTTGCCAGTATCTCAAACCTTTCCAACTCTTGGCTCTTCAAAATTCTTCCTTGCCTTCTGTGCTTTCTAAACAATGTTGGTGGCAACAAGTCACCACGGAAAACTGGCAGGGGGGAACAGCAGGAGATGAAGAGCCCCCAATTCAACAGCCACCAGACCTGGTACTGAACGTTTCCACCATTACGTCTTGAGTGAAGATTCATAATTTCTTCCAGAATGGTCCGAACGTTTGGCCTAGGATCTCCTACTAACACAACACAGCCCCAAATGTGGCTCGATTCCATTGGAACCGATTTTAATTACTGCCTCTTCTCCTTGTCCCTCTCAATGGGTTGCGTTTTCCATCCTTCAGTTCTTCTTTTTAAACTTACGATGAAGTATTTTCAGTGACTGACAATCCCGGTAGGAAGCATTGCAACAAATGGATGCATTAAGACTTGACTGATCAGACTGGTGGAGCTAAGAAAATCAAGGTCCCCAAAGACGTCACTAAACATAAATCCCATCCAAAGGAAAAATGCTTCTGCGTCTGCAGAGTTTTCCACGGACAGGTCCTCATATTGACGTGGTGTCTTGTTTCAGTGTCAGTCGCCGAATCATGTGGCTCCAAACGGCATCATCAAAGTGGTGGAATAGCTCCGAATTCAAATCTCCAGCCAGCAGCATAGCTCTTGGAATGGCCTCAGACACAGCATTGCCTCTTAGCCTTGTCTACCTCCCAAGGCTGATGTGATGATAAAATAGGATAAAGTCATGTAGATGTCCTTCAGCTCTTTCGAGAAAGGGTGAGATGCAGAAGTCCTCTTGCGGAGCATGAAAGATTAACTTCACGATGGTTTCTCCCATGGTGTATTTTTGGGGCTTCATGAAAAGGAGAACATTAATCATCTCTTCTCGCATTTCTAAATGCTGTGATGGATGCATCTCTTTCTCTCTCTCCTTCTCTCCGCTCTTCTAATTGTGCTCAGGATCTTTGAGAAAGCTCCATGCTAAAAATAAACAGCTGGAACAACTGACGATTTCCCACTTTCTGACAGTCCTTCAAATCTGCTCAGACTTTCCTCCCAGACTTGGAAGTTCTCCCAAATCCAGAAAGTTGAAGTCTATTTACCATGAAGTTTCCATGGCTAGAGGTTGCACAGAGGAAAGCAGCAAAGTTTACATGAAGAATCCTCCAGGAGGAAGCCATTTATCGCAACAGACGTCTTGTGGAGAGGGCTCCCATCCGAAACTTCAACAATGGAAATACAGCAGCAAGAATCCATTGTGTCTCTCAGAAGCAGTGAGCAGGTAACACTAGTTCTGATTTTTATGGGTTGCTGTGAACATCCTTGCAAACTCTGAAGCCAAAGAAGCAAAAACACGTTCTGAGCTCAATTACACCGGGAGACAGATCTGCAGGCCCTTCTGTCTGCAAGTGAGCTCACGTCTAAGATGCACACTGTGACTTCTTCGGCAGATGCACCTGAAATCTTTCCTTTCTCAGAGGCATCAAACATTTTATGACTTTTAAGAGCCTTCGGGGACATCTAGGCCTGACACTAAAAAAAAAAAAAAATTGCGCTAGGATTTTGTTGGTGGTGGATGGGGTTTTTAATTAGCAGTTTCATTAGCAGTTATGTAATATCAATGCAAAGCCGTAAAATCCAGATGCAATGCCGAACAATTATGGTATCCACACAGATCCCATTGCACATCAAACAGTTACGATCCTGTCTTACCATACAGAATTATAAATGGGGGGAGGGGAGACGGTGAGCATAGCAAACAAAGAGAAGAGGAGGAGGAGGAGATTGGATTTATACCCTGCACTTCACTACCCAAGGGAATCTCAGAGCGGCTTACAATCTCCTGTCCCTTCCCCTCCCCACAACAGACACCCTGTGAGGTAGGCGGGGCTGAGAGAGCTCTGACAGAAACTGCTCTTTTTCAAGGACAGCTCTGACAGACCTACGGCTTGCCGAAGGTCATCCAGCAGGTGCAAGTGGAGGAGTGGGGAATCAAACCCGGTTCTCCCAGATTAGAGTCCACGCACTTAACCACTACACCAAACTGGCTCTCCAGGGAGGGAGGGAGAGAGCCAGGCAGAGAGGGGGCTGCCTCCCAGAGAGGCCAAATGAGCTCGGAGTGGCTGAAAAGGCCGTGGCCAGTGTCCCAGTTCAAGTGGGATCCCTGCATTTATTTTGCAGACGGTTTCAGAGGATAGCTGTGGTGGACTGCAGTAGAACAGCTAGATTAAAGTCCAGTAGCACCTTAGGGACCAAGAAAAGCTTTGGGGTAGAAGCTGTCAAGAGTCAGATACCAGATGCCACCGAGTCCACCCTCCAAAGCAACCATCTTCTCCAGGGTAGCTGGTCTCTATCGTCTGGGGATCACTTACAATTCTGGGAGATCTCCAGGCCAGTTTGGTGTCGTGGTTAAGTGCACAGACTCTAATCTGGGAGAACCAGGTTTGATCCCCCACTCCTCCACTTGCACCTGCTGGATGGCCTTGGGCAAGCCATAGCTCTGTCAGAGCTGTTCTTGAAAAAGAGCAGTTTCTGTCAGAGCTCTCTCAGACCCACCTACCTCCCAGGGTGTCTGTCCTGGGGAGGGGAAGGGAAAGGAGTTTGTAAGCCGCTCTGAGACTCCTCTGGATAGTGAAGGGTGGGGTACAAATCCAATCTCTTTTTCTTCTTTGGTGTAGTGGTTAAGTGCACGGAGTCTAATCTGGGAGAACCAGGTTTGATTCCCCACTCCTCCACTTGCACCTGCTGGATGACCTTGAGCAAGCCATCGCTCTGTACCAGCTGTTCTCTCAAGGACAGTTGTCTCAGAGCTCTCTCAGCCCCACCCACCTCACAGGGTGTCTGCTGTGAGGAGGGGAGGGGAAAGGAGTTTGTAAACTGCTCTGAGACTACAAGTGAAGGGTGGGGTACAAATCCAATCTCTTCTCTTCTTCTCACCTGGAAATTGCCTGCTGGACCACTGCTCAGAATGGCCCCCAGTGGTCAGAAACAAGCTAACCTTAAAGGTAAAGGTAAAGGTTTCCCTTGCTCAAAAGACAGTCGAATCCAACTCTAGGGGGCAGTGTTCATCTCCGTTTCCAAGCCGAAGAGCCAGTGCTGTCCAAAGTCGTTTCTGTGTTCATGCGGCCAGCATGTCTAGACGCTGAGGTACACAGAACGCTGTTACCTTTCCACCGAAGTGGTATCTATTTATTTACTTGCAATTTCTTGCTTTCAAACTGCCAGGCTGGCAGGAGCTGGGACCAGAGATGGGAGCTCACTCCGTCACGCAGCACTCGGGTCTCGAACTGCCAAGCTACCGACCTTCCAGTCTGCAGCTCAGCATCTTAACCACTAAGCCACCGTGGCCCCTAAGCTAAACTTAGTCCAAGCCAAACGGGTAGGTTTGACAATTTCCAGGTGAGACCTGGATATCTCTGTTACAATTTATCTCCAGATGACACCAACCATTTCCCCTGGAGAAAATGGCTGCTTTGGAGGGTGGACTCTATGGCATTATACACTGCTGAGGTCCTTCCCTTCCACAAACCCTATCCTCCTCAGTCTCCGCTCTGCCCCCCAAATCTCCAGGAATCTCCCCACCTGGAGATGGCAACTCTACAAATGGGGCCTGCAACACTAGCAATGCCACACGGCTGCCAGGCTCACCTTGCTCCTAGATTGTTTAAGCTTCCCAATCAGCCCCGTCTGTAATGCGCAGCCCGGCGCACCAACTTCCCTTGGGCCCCGAGCGTTGCTTGTTCTATTCTCACAGAGCTCAAATGGCAGGTCTCCTTGCAATACTCCATCTTCTCTGGGAGAATTTTGGCGGGCTGCCTCTAAATGCAACAAGACAGGCTGTCTGTCAGAGGCGGCCGCGTGAATCATTTATGCTCTGTGATTTCTGCACAGATCCCCAAAGCCAAAGAGGAAAATCTTGGGCTGAAACGGCGCAGGAATCAATGCCGTTCAACAGCCAACTCTCATTCTTTCGCTGCACGGGGCCTCCCTAAAATTCATTTGCATTTAAGGAAGAGAAGGATCTAAGCGTTTGTGGCGAAGACCTACTGAGAAAATCCCACTCTGTGGCCAGACAGCTTAACTACCCCGACATGGTAAGGGTACTTTCTCCCCAGACTTCCCCAGCCAGCTCACTGCCCACTCAGGAAGCGGAAGTAGTGAAATATACTGGGTTCAGATGCATTGTGTAATCAACTCATAGTTTATTTGGATTACAGCTCAGCTCAAAGACAACGCTAGGAGGGCCGAAACCCTGTTTATATGCATGCAAAACACTCCACCCCACACACACACACTCCTCGTGAAAGGCTATTTACAAAACATTACTACTCGATTCCAGCGTCCTGGTCGGCTATTCTTCTTGTGCTCCAAGCTCAGCCAGACTCTAGGGTGCTTCAAGCAGGGATGATTCAGTCAGGGATGATTCAATCCCAATACATAACAGGTAGAAAGTCTTTTCTTGTCCTTACTGAGTAGTGGTTAAGACTGGCAGACTCTAATATGGAGAAGTGGGGCTAGTTCTGCATCTGGCATTCGCTCCACATTTTCTCAGCACTGAGGAAAAGGTGCAGCTCAAAACCACATTCAGATACCCCAGGGCAATGCTGTACTGACTGCAAAGTCACCCCTGAATGGCCATAGATCTATGCAGAAGGCACCATAAAATCCAATGATCAAAGAAAGTGAAAGCAGCATGCAATGCAAAGGGGAATTTCTGTTCCAAGGCGGGTTTGATAAAACAACAGAGGGAAAAGCCAATGCAGAATCTTCCTCTTCCTCCACATGAAGCCTGCTGGGTGACCTTGGGCCAGACCCAGTTCTCTCAGAGCTCGGCCCTACCTGCCTCACAAGGTGCCTGTTGTGGGGAGAGGAAAGGAAGGTGATTGTAAGCCATTTTTGAGAATCATTGGAGTAGAGAAAACTTGGTATAAAAACCAACTACTGTTGTTGTTGTTGTTGTTTCTCTAGTAGTTGTCATCAATATGGGGAGGGGCCGTGGCTTGGTGGTAGAGCATCCGTGTGGCATATAGAAGGTCCCAGATTCAATCCCTGGCATCTCCAGTTGAAAGGATTCAGAGAGCAGGCGATGTGAAAGACCCCAGGCTGAGACCCTGAGAGAGCCGCTGCTGGTCTGAGTTCACAATACTGACTTCGATGGACCAAGAGTCCGCTTCTGTATATGGCACTTCATGTGAGTTCACCTCCGGTAAAATCAGCCCTTTTCCTTTTGTGGTGTTACCCGAGGCCAATGCCAGAGGGGGTGTACTACTTTGGCATGCCAAGTAGCCGAGGCGGGTGGGTAAGAAAGTGCCCAGACTCTCTTAGTTCAACAGCCTTATTCTATAAGACAGGTCTAGGTACCGTCAGCAAAATAAACAGAAGGAAGGTTACAACTTGGCACTTACAATCCATGGTATATCTCTGGCACAGCTGCAGCCATCTGTGGCATCATTCCCCTCTTTCATCCGTCACTGCAAACACATGCAGGAGTGACCAGCAAAAGACTAGCCAACAGCTGACCTCAAGCAAAGGAACAGCTCCCCTTTGCAGAAGCCTCCCCATGGGGCTTTAAGCCAATCTGGGTGCCTGAGACGAGGGGCTCCAGCTCGCCAGAACACGAACCCTCCAATCAAGAGGTGTTAACATATCAAAGAGCTAGACTGTATTCCCTTTAGGTGAAAGGAAATGATGCTCTCTATCCAGAAATAACCTCACCGGAAAAGACAATAATGCTAGGAAAAGTTGAAGGCGGCAGGAAAAGAGGAAGACCCGACCTGAGCTGGATTGACTCCATTAAGGGACCCACGGCCCTCCATTTGAAAGACCTGAGGAAGGATGCTTTGGAGGTCCTTAATAATGAGGAGGAGAATTGGATTTATACCATGCCCTTCACTCAGAGCAGCTTACAATCTCCTTCCCTTCCTCTCCCCACAACAGACACCCTGTGAGGTAGGTGGGGCTGAGAGAGCTCTGAGAGAACTGCCCTTGAGAGAACAGCTCTGAGTGAACTGTGGCTTGCCCAGGGTCACCCAGCAGCTGCATGTGGAGGAGTGGGGAATCAAACCTGGTTCTCCCATATTAGAGTCTGCACTTTTAACCCCTACATAAATCGAAAGTGACTTGACAGCACTTAATACCCATGAATCCTGTGTGACGAAATTCAGAGTGGCACCCAAAGAATAGGTCCTGCCCCAAGGCGCTTGCAATTTAAAATTCACCACAGGGGGTGGAATAGAGGAACATTGGGACATAAGAGAAGCCAGTGATGGATCAGGCCAGTGGCCCATCCAGTCCAACACTCTGTGTCACACAGTAGCCAAAAACACCAGGTGCCATCAGGAGGTCCACCCACGCAGCCAGAACTCCAGAATCCCTCTCACTGTTGCCCCCCAAGCACCAAGAATACAGAGCATCACTGCCCCAGACAGAGTATTCCCTCTATACCGTGTGGTGAATAGCCTCTGATGGACCTTTGCTCCATATGTTTATCCATAAGAACATAAGAGAAGCCATGTTGGATCAGACCAATGGCCTATCCACTCTGTGTCACACAGTGGCCAAAACCCAGGTGCTGTCAGGAGGTCCACCAGCGGGACCAGAACTCCAGAAGCCCTCCCACTGTTGCCCCCCCCCCCAGCACCAAGAATACAGAGCATCACTTGCCCCAGACAGAGTGTTCCCTCTAGACCTTGTGGCTAAGAGCCATGCATGGAACTCTGATCCGTACGCTTATCCGAAGGGGGTTCTCTTCCAGCGTGTGCTAGCCCGTCCACTAAGATTTTGTTCTGAGGATCTGCTCCAGGTGCGCCCTCCACAGCAAGGAGAGTGGTCATCACCAGGGACAAATCCTTTCCCTCGGCAGTGGTGTGCCTCTAAAATACTCGTCCTCTGTATGGATGGGGCCCATGTGCGTGCCAGCAGACACACGCGTGCATTTGGGAGGCATCCTGGAAACTGTTTGCCAACCCCTGGCGAGCATTTTTGAATGCTGAGCAGGTATGCACTCCAAAAAAGGAAACTGCTTCAGGCTAAGGACTGGACTGCTCCAGGCAACGACGTCTTCCTGGTTTGTGTTTCTTTCTGCTTCCAGCTAAGTTTTTCTCGTGCCCGTGGGCTAACTCAAGGGTTCTGATGGAGAGCATTTTGCTTGATTATTTTCAACTGAATCATTTCCGCGGCTGAGCGGGGTTGCCAGATCCCCCCCTGGCCACCGGTGGGGGGAAGGGGGTTAGAGTTACCAGCTCCAGGTTAGGAAGCTCCTGGAGATTTGCAGGTGAAGCCTGGGGAAGACGGGAACCTCCACGGAGTACAATGCCATAGAGTCCACCCTACAAAGCATCCATTTTCTCCAAGCAAATTGATCTCTGTAGTCTGGAGAGGAGCTGTAATTCCAGGAGATCCCCAGGTCCCACCTGGAGGCTGGCATCCCTATGTGAGGCAGTGGTTTTCTTCTGCTGCTGTTGAACAAAGTTTGAGTCCAGTGTGGCACCTTTAAAACCAGCAAAGTTTTATCTTGGGCAGGGGTCACTTCGAGCAGGAATGTGCAGGAACGCCGTTCCAGGAGTAACAAGCCCAGGAGCGGGCACTCATGGTGATGCGCTGTGGAAAAAAACAAAAGCAGACTAACTTGATCTGTATTTTCATGCTTGTTGTAGGGTAGCTTCCCTGCAAGAGCAAAGGAAACCTGAAGTGTCTTTCATCAAAGTGTCAAGCTGGCTCACCAGCTCTGAGTTGGGAAAGACCTGGACATTTTTGGGGCAGAGCCTGAGCAGTGGGTGTTGCCTTCTGACACACTTCCGGCAATGTCGGGGGGTGTGGCATATGCAAATAAGTTATGCTAATGAGCTCCTGCACCTCTTTTTCTACAATAGAAATACAACAGAGCCAGTTTGGTGTAGTGGTTAAGTGCGCGGACTCTAATCTGGGAGAACTGGGTTTGATTCCCCACTCCTCCACTTGCACCTGGCTGGATGACCTTGGGCAAGCCACAGCTCTATACCAGCTGTTCCCTCAAGGACAGCTTGGGAAAGAGCTCTCTCAGCCCCACCTACCTCACAGGGTGTCTGTTGTGGGGAGGGGAGGGGAAAGGAGTTTGTAAGCCGCTCTGAGACTCCCTTGGGGAGTGGAGGGGAGTATAAATCCAATCTCTTCTTCTTCTTCTTCTTCAATATGACCCCTGATGCAGGGTATAAGGTTTCACGTGCACGCACATCTCTTCCGATACTTCCGATTCTGCTGTTGTTGTTCTCTTGCTGATCTCGTTTTTATCTCGTGATTATTATTTTTTTTAAAAAAAAAAGAAATCTTAATGTCATTTTACTGAATGTAACTGATTCCGTTTTTCTCCCCTCTAGGGTATGTTTGTGTTCCTCTTACTTCGGATGACCCTACTGGAAAGTCAGGTATAAATATTTCTAACAAACAGTCATTGATGGAGAGAGGGGAGGGAATGGTAAACACAGGAAGGAAGGGCATGCTGTCATTCCCGTGGGGAGTGCTTGGTGGGGGGAGAGGAGGGCTGAGGGCTCATGGGAAAGAAGGGCTTGACAACAGGGCTTGTGAAACAGGACTGTGGCAGCAGCCTGTAGATAGTCGGCTTTCTGCCCACCAATGCCACAGCATTCCAAACATCGAGTTGTCACATCTGGGTTGGGAATACCATTTTGGGGGTGAAGCCAGAGGAAGGCAGGTTTTGAGGAGGGGACAGGAGTGGAGGCACCTCAGTGGACTACAATGCCATAGAGTCCACCCTCCAAAGCAGCCATTTCCTCCAGGGGAGCTGATCTCTGTCGGCTGGAGATCAGTTGTAATCCCCCCAGGAGATCTCCAGCTGCCTCCTGGAGGTTGGCCACCCTAAGCAGCATGCAGAGTTTTAGCTTGCACAGAATTTCTTCTCTGCTTAAAGAGCAGAGGTTGTTGAGACTAGAGTTGCCAGCTCCCGTTTGGGGAATTCCTGGAGATTTGGGGGGTGGAACCTGGGGAGGGTGGGGTTTGAGGAGGGGATGGGTCTCAGTGGGGCACAGTGCCAGAGACTCCAGCCTCCAAACTAGCCATTTTCCCCCAAGGAACCAGTCCGTATCATCTGGAGATCCATTGCCATTCCGGGAAATTCCTGGAGGCTGGCAACCATAGATTATTCAAAGTTGGGAACATCTGGTATATCGCTGCCATTTTTGTGTTAGGTTAGGTTACCTTTGTGGGCTTTTGCTTCCTTGCTTTTGTTTTTCCTGGTGTTTGTGGCATTTGAGTGTTATCTGTTTAACTGGAGCATGGGGAACTGATAGGGACCCCCGGGGCCACGCAGGAAGTTTATATAGCCATTCCTCTTCTTTTGATCCAAAGATTCTCCAGGCGGAGAGTTTTCGAGCTCTACTTCCCCAGAAGGTCTGATCTTCTGTTTGACCTGATAAAGACGGAGGCTCCTGGCAGCCCTCAGTCTCGGAGGGGGGTGTCTTCATGCCATTCTGTCCCTCCCTAGACGTCCCAATAAACTGAAACATCCACTGATTCTCGGTGCTGCTCGTCTCTGAAGATGTTGCTGTGTTGCCTTGGAAACCGATTTATCAAAGGCCCACAATTCTCTTATGAAGGAAAGGGGTGGGGGATTTCCTGAAAGAGGGGACTCATGCCATAGAATGGTAACCATTAGAAAAGTCTAGGTTTTAGCCACAACAGCAGCCTTTATCCTACTTATATACTTCATCCTACATATGCATATACTAGCCTGATATCCGTGCTTTGCTATGGTATTTAAGTTTCGTAAATCCAGTTATATTACTGATGATGCGAAGTTTGAAATGTAACATTTGTTGTAGGAATTCTAATTGAAAAGACTGTAGTGGAAAAAGGTGAGACATACATACTGGTTTTCCCCCTCTGCTGAAGGACCTCTCTGTGATTGCCATGCTGGCTGTTATGAGAAATATCTATTCAGGAGTCTTGAATTGCTGATCTCTGTAACTGTCTTCAACTGTCTGCAGTCTCTTTTAACTGTGTTTTTAACTCAAAACACTGAGATCCATAGCTGAACAATCAGAGAGAGGTGGGTGCAAACAGGCAGGTTTTTACCTCCGAACTCTGAGCTACACAGTTGACCATTCGAGGGGGAGGGGCAGGGAGACAGCAGCCTGCCAGTACCCGCCTGTCTGGTGTGGGGGTGGGGATTATGTTTAAAGGCATCAGGAAGGCTGGGCCAGCAGCAGGGCTAAGGCAATCCTGCTGAGCAAACCTCCCCGGCAGCTGTAAGCATCCCACCTCCTCTCCTACACCTGACAGGCAGCTGCCTGTCCAGTGTAGGTAGGGGAGGAATATTAGAAGCCACTGTGGAGGCGGGGCCAGCAGGATCACTCAGGCATTACTGCTGGGGCAGGCTCCCTCATGGCTTTAAGCACCCTGCAACCACTGCTGCACCTGACAAGACAGCCCGCCTGTCCGGTGTAGGAGGTGGGGAGAGGGTGTTGGAAACCATTAGAGAGGCTGGGCCAGCAGCATTACTGCACCTCACAGGTGGTTGTTGGCTATTCCTGGTTTCCTCAACTGCTGTTAGCTCTTTGCAGTCTCCTGTAACTGTTTTTTTTTTACCTCAGAACGCTGAGCTCTGCAGCTGACCAGTCAGAGAGTGGGGGGTGCAAGGAGGCAGCAGCCTGGGAACCACATAGGAATCAATGGGGGAGCACATTTACCCCTTATGACCACCTTTAGGGGTCAAATTTCTTAAAAATCCCATCTTAGTGAGCACCTACGCCATGGTAGGAGTGCTCTCCCCGAATTTGGTGTTTCTAGGTCCAGTGGTTTGGCCTGGGCATTGATTTTACAGTGAGGGGACTTTCTTTTATATAGAGAGAGAGAGATGGCGGAGGGGGGATTTCATTCAGTTCCAAAGCTGCCAGCTCCGGGGTGGGAGATTTCTGGAGATTTGGAAGTGGAGCCTGGAGAGGTGGTGTTGGAAAGGAAGGTCCTCCATGGGGTGCGATGCCCTAGAGTCCAAAGCATTCGTTTTCACCAGGGGAACTGATCTCTGTCATCTGGTTGTAAATCTGGGTGCTCTCCAGGGCCCCCCCCCCCGAGGCTGGCAACCTCCGGTTCTGTCATCGAGCAGCAACTGAAGGGCCTTGTCTTTCTGGCGCAACAGCAGGTTCCCTGGAGCATCTTGTGTTTGAACTCAGAACAGGCGGCAAAGCCAGGGAGGGCCAGAGCATCTCTCGGCCAGGCCAGGCCGATGCTGGCATTTTCTTTGGGGAGGGGCAAAGAGGAGACCGAAGGGAAGGAGTATCTCTGCCACATGGCTCCCCCCCCCCCCAAAAAAAAATAATACGG
This sequence comes from Lepidodactylus listeri, assembly GCA_029233225.1. Taxonomy (NCBI): domain Eukaryota; kingdom Metazoa; phylum Chordata; class Lepidosauria; order Squamata; family Gekkonidae; genus Lepidodactylus; species Lepidodactylus listeri. The sequence continues at coordinate 70,988,522 of JARCFY010000014.1, read as the reverse complement.
CAGCAGCAATGCCAGGGCCGTCCCCCGCCAACCAACCACTCGAACTGCAGTCTTTGCTTTCCATATATAATTTACGGCTCCTCTGCGGCAGGTCCATCAGCACTGCTGGCTTTGAAAGGTTAATAGGAGAAAAGCTTTGTTGTCATTTCTTCCCATGTGACTCTCCTGCCTCAGGCCCGGAAAGGATGGGGAGGGGGCACCATTCGAAAAGGAGTTCTCCGGCATGCGTTTACTTGAGCGCACATGAGCTGCGGAGGAGAACCACCCCAAACCTGAAGCTGCCTTGTACTGAATCGGACAATCAGTCCACCAAGGTCAGCATTGCCTGCTCAGACTGGCAGCCCCTCCGTGGGGTCTCAGGAAGAGGTCTTTCACGTCACCCACTGCCTGGTCCTTTTAATTGGAGATGCCAGGGATTGAACCTGGGCCCTTCTGCATGCCAAGAAGATGCTCTGCCAATGAGCCATAACCCGTCCCCAGAACACGTGAAGCTGTTTTATACTGAATCAAACCCTCAGTCCATCAAAGTCACTGCTGTCTACTCTGACTGGCAGCAGCTCTCCAGGGTCTCAGGTAGAAGTCTTTCACCCGATCCCTTTCAGCTGGAGATGCTGGGGACTGAACCTGGGACCTTCTGAAGAAGAAGAAGAAGAGGAGGAGGAGGAGGAGGTGGCGAAGGAGGAGAAGATTAGATTTATACCCCGCCCTTCACTACCCAGAACGGCTTACAAACTCCTTTCCCTTCCCCTCCCCACAACAGACACTTTGTGAGGTAGGTGGGGCTGAGAGAGCTTTGACAGAAACTGCTCTTTTTCAAGGACAGCTGTGCCAGAACTATGGCTTGCCCAAGGTCATCCAGCGGTGCAAGTGAAGGAGTGGGAAATCAAACCCGGTTCTCCCAGATAAGAACCCGCGCACTTAGCCACTACACCAAACTGGCACACCAAACTGCATGTCAGACAGATGTTCTGGCTCTCAGCCCCTCCCTGTGTTGAAGGATCCTGGGAGCTGTAGTCCAGTGGAAGGGGTGGGGATTGGTAGGACTTCTTGACAAGTGGAACCAAGGTACCTTGGGAAGCCCCTCCCTGCCCCACCACCAGCCAATCTTTGCATACATTTCACATACATATACCCAGGGCTTTTTTTGTAGAAAAAGCCCAGCAGGAACTCATTAGCATAATAGGCCACACCCAACAGCAGAAACTCATTAGAATATTAGGCCACACCCCAGACAGCACAGCTCCCTCCCAGGATTGGCTTCCCTGGGTGCCCCTCATGGCTTGCGGGGTGCATGGGGAACCCAAGGGAAAGCAGGCTGTTTCTGGGTTGGCTTCCCCAGGCACCCCACAGCTGTGAGGCACCTTGGGAACCTGAGGAGGGGAGGCATCTTAAACTGCCTTCCCTCCCTGGATCGGCTTGGCTTCCCCAGGCACCCCGCAGTTTGATTCCCCACTCCTCCACATGCAGCTCCTCCAAGGGTCAGTCACAAGTTCTCTCAGAGCTGTTCTCTCAGGAGCAGTCCCGGAAAGAGCTCTCTCAGCCCCATCTACCTGCCAGGGTGTCTGTTGTGGGGAGGGGAAGGGAAAGGAGATTGCAAGCAGCTCTGTGACTCCTTCGGGTGGCGAAGGGTGGGGTATTTATTTATTTTTATTTATTACTTTGGCTTATACACCGCCCTCCCCGCGAGCAGGGGTATAGAGCCACGCTCTTTTCTTCTTCTAGCTCGCTGAAACTAGCGTCCTGCTGTGCAATTTTGCATCCTTTTATGTGCCATCTTAAAACGTATGCTTTGCTTCAGTTCCGTTTTTAGATTTCAGGTTGGTTCTACAACACAAACCCTATTTCGTTGTTAGTTGAACGTCCTGTCCCGTCGATTGTATGGACTCCCTCTGTGTAACCCGCCTAGAGTCCAAGTGAGAAAGGTGGACCATAAATTATGGAGATTATCTTTTTAAAAAAAACTCCGGGTCTTTCTGCATGCCAAGCCGTCGCTCTGCCGCTGAGCCGTGGGCCCCTTCCTCTGGAGCGGCAGGCCCAAAGACGTTCTGCAGCTAGCTGCCCCTTGCCCCATGGTCGGAAAGATTCTCCAGCTTGACATCTGCCAGGCCAATTGGATGGAACAAAACTCATTTGCTTCCACTTTGTCCCTTCCGTGCTCCAAATCCACCTGGCTTCTCAGATCAGCAACCCCCATTAGCTGCAGGAAGCTTTGCCACTTCCCTTCTAGTCTCCGTCTTGAGCTCTCCCTTCACAGATGGATGAGTCGTGATCCATGCCCTGGAATCTGAGAAAGCAAATGAGAACAGAGGAGCAACGAAAGCCTTCTTTCTTGTACGCATCCTGCTGGGATGTAGTGAGCCAGAGTCTCTTTTCTTCTGGTACGACCTGGCTATTAACTCCGTACATTGATACTCCGACAGTCTTCTTGATGGGTACCTCTAGTCCACTTGCTCTCTTGTGACCAGACCCGGAAAATGCAGCCTGTAGCTTATACTGCCCCTACCGTAGCCCAATATCCCTGACCCAATTAGTCCTGCAGTTGTAGGATTCTTAGAGTGAAAGCTTTAGAGCTTTCTAAAGATAGGAACTAGCTTTATCGCAGTGCTCTAAACTTATTCAAATGATCCTCACCCCAGCTGTTCTCGAACGCCTCCTTCACCCTTTAGCACAGCACTCCCGTCTTTCAATACCATGGCCATCCAATTCTAATTTTCCTCCAGTTGTGGCTACCAATGTTATCTTACACGGTATCGATAGAAGAAGTTCCAAACCATGTCTATCCCATTGACTTGTTACCAGCATCATAATGCCCCTGTATAAATTGATGGTGCGACCTCATTTGGAGTACTGTGTACAGTTCTGGTCGCCACACCTCAAGAAAGATATGATAGCATTGGAAAAAGTGCAGAAAAGGGTAACAAGAATGATAAAAGGGTTGGAACACTTTCCCTATGAAGAAAAGTTGAAGAGCTTTGGGCTCTTTAGCTTGGAAAAACGATGGCTGAGGGGTGACATGATCAAGGTTTATAAGATTATGCATGGTATGGAGCAGATAGAGAAAGAAGTCCTTTTCTCCCTTTCTCACAATACAAGAACTCATGGGCACTCCATGAAATTGCTGAGCAGTCAGGTGAGAACGGATAAAAGGAAGTCCTTCTTCACCCAAAGAAGAAGAAGAGATTGGATTTATACCCCGCCCTCCACTCCCCAAGGGAGTCTCAGAGCGGCTTACAAACTCCTTTTCCCTTCCCCTCCCCACAACAGACACCCTGTGAGGTAGGTGGGGCTGAGAGAGCTCTTTCCCAAGCTGTCCTTGAGAGAACAGCTGGTACAGAGCTATGGCTTGCCCAAGGTCATCCAGCCAGGTGCAAGTGGGGGAGTGGGGAATCAAACCCAGTTCTCCCAGATTAGAGTCCGCGCACTTAACCACTACACCAAACTGGCTCTCAGAGTGATGAACACATGGAATTCACTGCCACAGGAGGTGGTGGTGGCTACAAGCATGGACAGCTTCAAGAGGGAATTGGATAAACATCTGGAGCAGAGGTCCATCAGTAGCTCTTAGCCACAAGGTATAGACAGGAACCCTCAGTCTGGGGCAAGTGATACTCTGTATTCTTGGTGCTTGGGGGTGGGGGGCAACAGTGGGAGGGCTTCTGGTGTCCTAGCCCCACTGCTGGACCTCCTGAGGGCACCTGGTGTTGGACTGGATGGGCCACTGGCCTGATCCAACATTGGCTTCTCTTATGTGCTTATGTTCTTACAGTTGTAATTGATTTGTTATGCTCAGGTTATAGACTGTACCTTTTAATGTTATTGCTACATATTTCAATGTTTTTGATGTTTTCCAGTTTTATTGTGATATGTTTTAGTTGTATAGTTGCCCTTTTACTATAACATGTTGTATTTATGTCCTTTTGTATATAATAAAATTTGGGGGGGGGGGGAGACGTTTTCATCCACAGATTTATTTTTTATTTCTATTCCTGATCGTCTGTCTTTCTTCCTGAGACTCAAGGAGGAGGATGCAGGGTCAGTCAATGCCATCAACGGGATGGGACAGCCAAAAAACAATCTAATCCAGTTCAGATTCCAGAATCTGAAACCAAGCAGGAATCGGGGTGGGGTGGGGACCCTGAAACAAATCATAACCATTAACATGATGTGCCGAACGATGCGGAAATTCCAGAGCAGGTTCATCCTTGACAGCCAGTGTGGTATAGCGGTTAAAGCGTCAGACCAGGATCTGGAAAATTCAAGTTCAAATCCCCACTCGTGCCATGAAAGCTTACTGGGTGACCTTGGCCCAATCCCATATCCTCAGGATGACCTACCTCACAGGGTTCTTGTGAAGATTAAGTGAAGGGGAGAGGAATGACATGAACTGGTTTGGGTCCCCATTGGGGTGATATATCAGTCCATTAATTAATGTTCTACACGCTCATAGAATCATAGAATCACAGAGCTGGAAGAAGAGGAGGAGGAGATTGGATTTATACCCCGCCCTTCACTACCCAAGGGAGTCTCAGAGTGGCTTACAAACTCCTTTCCCTTCCCCTCCCCACAACAGACACCCTGGGAGGTAGGTGGGGCTGAGAGAGCTCTGACAGAAACTGCTCTTTTTCAAGAACAGCTGTGCCAGAACTATGGCTTGCCTAAGGTCATCCAGCAGGTGCAAGTGGAGGAGTGGGGAATCAAACCCGGCTCTCCCAGATTAGAGTCTGCGCGCTTAACCACGACACCAAATGGAAGGGGCCATACAGGCCATCTAGTCCCACCCCCTGCTCAATGCAGCATCAGCCTGGAGCATCCATGACAAGTGTTTGTCCAGCCGCTGCTTAAAGACTGCCAGTGAGGGGGAACTCAGCATGTCCCTAGGTAGCTGATTCCACTGTTGTACAACTCTTAACTGTCAAAAAGTTTTCCCTAATATCCAGCCAGCCCCTTCCTGCTTTTAATTGAAACCTATGATTTCAAGTCCTCTCCTCTGCTGCCAACAGGAACAGCTCCCTGCCCTCCTCCAAGTGACAGGCCTTCAAACACTTCAAGAGAGCAATCCTGTCCCCCCTCCACCTTCTCTTCTCCAGACTCAATATTCCTGTTATTGTACTGGGATTGAATCACCCTGATTGAATCATCCCTGGCTGAATCACCCTAGAGACTGGCTGAGCTTGGAGCACAAGAACAATAGCCGACCAGGACTCTGGAGTAAACCAATCAAGTAGTAATAGCCTATCATGGGGAGTGGGTATGTGGGGGGTGGAGTGTTTTGCATGCAAATAAGCAGGGCTTTAGCCCTGCTAGTATTGTCTTGTTCTGGCTTAACTCACTTAATAAACTATGAGCTGATCATTCTACGTGTCTGAACCCAGTATATTTCAGCCTTTCCTCACAGGGCTTCTTGGTCTCCAGGCCCCCAGATCATCCACTGTAGTATAGTCCTGATCCCTTTACCAAAGCATATGAATCTACACCCTTACACAAAACTACAGCTATCATCTTTATTTTATTGTATTCATTCATTTATACCTTTGTTAGATTATCATGTAAATCTTGGCTGGGGGACACAGTTGGAGAGCGACACCTGTGCAAGTTTCACTGTTGTTTTCCCACAGTGAGTAGGAAATACTCTGTGTATGCTCAGAGGGACATTTGTTTTTATTATTGCTGCTCATCTTCTTGGCATGATCCCTAGCATTGAGTATGAATTCCAAAGGCTGAGCCACAGAGTGTTCAAATTCAAATAATGGCTTTTATTTTAAAAACTACCTACACGGTCAGTTTTCCTGTGGACTTTCATCATGGGATTGGATGTTTGGTTTTCTCCCATGCCATGGGCGCAATTCTAAATTGGTCTTTGTTTAATTAAATTAACACATGCGCAATTAGTCATGGCCTTGGGGCGGTCCTCTGAGCCAAGGGGTGGCAGGATTTGTGGGGTCTGCAGGCACCAGCTGCAGGTTTTTTTGTTGGGGGTGGGGAGCATCTTCCCTATGAGGACAAACTTGCTCCCCCCCCCCCCCCGCCGCCAAGATCGCAGCTTGAGATGTGAGAGTGCCATCTAGTGGACTTCCAATTCCACGCCTGGAAAGAGCAAAGTTTGAGTCCGGTAGCCCCTTTGGTGTAGTGGTTAAGCGCGCAGACTCTGATCTGGGAGAACCAGGTTTGATTCCCCACTCCTCCACTTGCAGCTGCTGGATGACCTTGGGCAGGCCATAGTTCTGTCAGAGCTGTCCTTGAAAAAGAGCAGTTTCTGTCAGAGCTCTCTCAGCCCCACCTTCCTCACAGGGTGTCGGTCCTGGGGAGGGGAGGGGAAGGGAAAGGAGTTTGTAAGCCGCTCTGAGACTCCTTTGGGTAGTGAAGGGCGGGGTATAAATCCAATTTCTTCTTCTTCTTCTTCTTAAGACCAACGGAGTTTTATTCATAGTGTAAGCTTTTATGTGCAAAGCACACTTCTTCAGACAAATATCAGAATCCACGGCTGGATTCCCAGATCTGCACCTGAAATGAGGAGAGTCAGTGTGGCCTAGTTGCTAGGGGCGCTGGACTAAAATCTGGGAGTCCCGGGTTCAAAACCCCACTTGGCCAAGAAGCTCACCGGGTGACCTAGGGCCAATCGTTCCCTCTCAGCCTGACCTGCCTCATAGGGCTGTTGTGAGGATAAAATGGAGGCGCAGAGAAGAACATAAGCTGCTTTGGGTCCCTGCTGGGGAGAAAGGAGGAATATAAATGAAGTAAATTTTTAAAATTAAAAAGCAGCCGTGGGAGGCCCAGTTTGGAGGAAGGGCCACAGCATGGGATGCAGGTTTCTGGATCAAGGGAATTGACTCCCTGCTGCCCCCCCCCACACACACACACCCACACAGTTTCATTGACTGAAAATGGACTGACGGAGAGCCAATTTGGTGTAGAGGTTGGGAGTGTGAACTCTAATCTGGGTTTAATTTCCTCCTCCACATGCAGCTACTGGTGTGACCTTGGGCAAGCCACAGTTCTCTCAAAGCTGTTCTCTCAAGGGCAGTTCTCTAGAGAGCTCCCTCAGCCCCACCTACCTCACAGGGTGTCTGTTGTGGGGAGGGGAAGGGAAAGGAGATTGTAAGCCACTCTGAGACTCCTTTGGGTAGTGAAGGGCGAGGTATAAATCCAATCTCCTCCTCCTCCTCCTCTTCTTCGTCGTCTTCTAGTGAAGGGAGGGGTATAAATCCAATCTCTTCTTCTTCATGCGCCAGGGGGCAGGGGAGAGACCCATAAGGAGTTTTTTTTCTTCTTGGGGCTTAAAACAGTCAGGGGGAAGGCACCTTTGCTTGATGAAGCAGTGTGGCAGGATAGCGTAACTTGACAACCTTCAGGAAGAGCCTGAAGATCTCCTGGAATTACTATGAAAATCACTTCCCCTGGAGAACATGGCTGCTTTGCATGGACCCGAAAGCTTATACGCAGGATTACACTTGGTTGGTCTTAAAGGTGCCCCTGGACTCAGACACTGTTCTGTTCTCTGCAAGTGTCATTCCAGGCACAGTCACTGGCTTCCAGATTTGTTTCTCGCGGAGCAGAGAGGGAACCCTGGAGCTCACAAGAGGATAGTAAAATAGACATCGGGACGGCAGACTCCCTTTCCAACCACCTTTGGTGCAGTGTGAATGTTAAACCTCCCTTCCCTCTAGAGTGATTTGGAGAATGTACGCAAAACAGAGGCAAATAAAGAACTCAAAACAAGCATCAAATAGGAAAGCTTGAAAGGTTACCATGGATACAACAATCAGCAACGACGCTCTTCAGGTGGAGAAAAGGACAGCAATTAATTGAAGGCAATAGGAACGATTAACATTTAATTAGCTGAAAAATTACTCGAAAACAATGCAAGGTAAACAGATAAATCGCATTGGAATGCCACAAAATAATGCAATCCCTCCCTCCCTCGTCTTTCTCCTTCTCTGCCCTGTATTGTCCAGTATGGACGGGTACCAGGTCTTTTGTCATTCCAAGCAAATTCTCCCATTGCCTCTTCCTGCACGTGACTGATTTGAAATGCACTCCATCTTGGAGCTGGCCAGAAGCTGCCCAGGCCCAGGAAGTGAGAGCTGTCACTACCCCACACACACTGATGTCCAGGAACAAGCCAGAGCCTGGGATGACCAACTCTGAGTTGCAACATTTCTGGAGATTTGGGGGTGGATCCCGGGGAGCACAGGGCCGGAGGACACGAGGGACCTCAGCAGGGTACACAGCCATACAGTCCACCTTCCAAAGCAGCCATTCTCTCCAGGGGAACTGATCTCTGTTTGAAGCAGTGGTTAAGTGTGCAGACTCTAATCTGGGAGAACCGGGTTTGATTCCCCATTCCTCCACTCACAGCTGCTAGATGACCTTGGGCAAGCCATAGTTCTGTCAGAGCTGTCTTTGAACGAGCAGTTTCTGTGAGAGCTCTCTCAGGCCCAACTACCTCACCGGGTATCTGTTGTGGGGAGGGGAAGGGAAAGCAGTTTGCACGCTGCTCTGAGACTCCGGGTGAAGGGTGGGGTATAAATCCAATATCTTCTGCTGCTGCTTCTGCCATCTGGGGATCAGTTGTGACTCCGGGAGAACTCCAGGTCCCACTGGGAGGCTGGCAACCGTCCCCTGCAGTGGTCGGCACTTTTCTCTTTTTGTCTCCCCAAGCAGTCATTGTTGCCAGCCTCCAGGTGGGGCCTGGAGATCTCCTGCAGTCTTTTGGAGGGCTTGGCTGTAGAACTGCCCCTGCTCCAGTGGAAGGCCGGTGTCCTGTTCTTGCTGATAAAATAACCAGCAGGAGATATAAGGAAATGCCATTCTGAAACATGCAGCAATGGGCAACTTGTTTCCACAGGTCGCTCGCGTGTGTGTGAGAGAGAGAGAGAGAGAAAGAGAGAGATGCAATCAAGTTCCACTTCCAATTTACGGCAACCCCATGAATTAATGTCCTCCACATATTGCTTTCCACGGACTCACTTGACTTCCTTCCGCCGTTGGCCTAATCCATCTTAATTCTCCCCTCACCACCACCTTCTCCCTACACCACCAACATTTCTTGCATCCTCCTTATTTTTGCTTTACAAAATGTCGATTCTGTACCCTCCATTAGGAGCTAAATCACCCGCATAGAATCTGGTGCCCTCAGCTGGCACTAGGGAGATGTGAGCCAGAAACTGCCACCCCCAGTGGTGAGTGGCTCTGCTAAACACACGAATCCTTGAAGCTGCATTCTAGTGAATCAGAGCATTGGTCCATCAGAGTCAGTATTCTCTACTCAGACTGGCAGCGGCTCTCCAGGGTCTCAGGCGGAGGTCTTTCCCATCAGGGGCATAGAGTTTTGGAAATCCGGGGGGGGGGACTCCTGAGTGCACGCGCACTCGCTGGGATGATGTTCTTCCCCCCCCCCCCAGGAAACCGCCCCACCTCCCCGGGCCCTTCCGAGGCCCGCCAGCTGCTGCTGCCGGTGCCTCTCTCTCCCCCCCCCCCCCCACCAACCCTTCCCTCTCCTTCTCCAGCAGCGGCCGCCGGCCTTGGAAGGACCCGGGGAGGTGCGGCGGCAGGCACTCCATTTTCCCGTGGGTGGCTGAGCCCCCCCCCGGGAAATTTCAGGGGTGGCTCAAGCCCTCAAGCCCCCCCATACTCTACGCCTATGTTTCCCATCACCTCCTGCCTGGTCCTTTTAACTGGAGGTGCCGGGGACTGAACCTGGGACCTTCTGCATGCAAAGCAGATGCTCTTCCCCTGAGCCACGGCCCCTCTGATGGATGGAGGCAAGGCAAAAACAGCTAATGTGTCTTATGAGTAGGTGCTCGATCTTCCGTGTTTGTTGGGTAGAATGAAAGAAGGAGCAGTCCCTAAATAAAGAGCTAACAAGCTGGAAGATTTAAGACCGGGCCTCACTCATCACTCAGCAGCTAGAGAGCTGGCTGGAAAGATTTGCAGTCAATCTCATCGGGGGCCATCGGTCAGCTGCACTAACTCTCATCAGACACCTGGGAAGTGAGTCTCCTCTCCCCCCCCCCTTCATTTGTTATTCTGTCGAGCAGGTGGCAACCCTGCGGGTGCTCTTGGTGGAGCTTATAGGAGGAGGAGCTGTGGCTCAGTGGCAGAGCATCTGCTGGGCATGCAGAAGGTCCCAGGTTCAATCCCTGGCCTCTCCAGCTTAAAGGATCAGGTGGTAGGTGATGTGGAACACCTCTTCCTGAGACCCTGGAGAGCAGCTGCCGGTTTGAGTAAACAGTACTGACTGTGATGGATAAGTGGCTTGATTCAGTATAAGGCAGCATCATGGGTTACAGGGGAGGGGTTGTGGCTGAGTGGCAGAGCATCTGCTTGGCATGCAGAAGGTCCCAGGTTCAATCCCCGGCATCCCCAGTTAAAAGGATCAGGTAGGAGGTGATGGGAACTGAGACCCTGGAGAGCAGCTATCAGTCTGAGCAGACAATAATGACTTTGATGGACCGGTGGTCTGAGTCAGTAGAAGGCAGCTTCATGTGTGTGTTCATCTACTAACTGGAGTCATGGCTCAGTGGGAGAGCCTCCGCTTGACGTGCAGAAGGTCCCAGGTTCAATCCCCGGCATCTCCGCTTAAAAAGGATCAGGCAGGACACCACTGCCACGGGAGGTGGTGGCAGCTACAAGCATGAACAGCTTCTAGAGGGAATTGGATAAACACATGAAGCAGAGGTCCATCAGTGGCTATTAGCCTCAAGGTATACATAGGAACTCTTGGTCTGGGGCAAGTGATGCTCTGTATTCTTGGTGTTTGGGGGGGGGGCAACAGTGGGAGGGCTTCTGGTGTCCTGCCCCCACTGCTGGACCTCCTGAGAGCACCTGGTGTTTTTGGCCCCTGTGTGACAGAGTGTTGGACTGGATGGGCCACTGGCCTGATCCAACACTGGCTTCTCTTATGTTCTTAGTACATGATATGAAAGACCTCTACCTGGGACCCTGGAGAGCTGCTGCTAATCTGAGCAGGCAATACTGACCTTGCCAACCTGAGTAGGCAGTGCTGACCTTGACAGACCAAGAGCTGCTGCCAACCTGAGCAGGCAATGCTGACCTTGATGGACCAGTATAAGGCAGCTTCATATGTTCATGTCTCATGCTGTTTGGGAGAGGCCGTGGCTCAGTGGCAGAGCATCTGCTTTGCATGCAGAAGGTCCCAGGTTCAATCCCCGGTATCTCAAGATCAAAAGGTCAGGCAGGAGGTGATGGGAAAGACCTCAGCCTGAGGCCCTGGAGCGCAGCTGCCAGTCTGACTAGACAATTCTGACGGTGATGAACTGAGGGTCTGACTCAGCATAAGGCAGCTTCCTGTGTCCCTGTGTATGCAGACCGTTGGCCTGAGGCAGGGAAGGGGGCATCCTACGATGCATTCATTGCATTAAAAGGAGTTTTCCCGTTTCAAAAAAATAAAGGAATTGGCTTACCGACCAACCTCACCGCTTGCTGTTTGTTTCTCATGACAGCCGTGTGTCAAATTAGACCTGCTGCTGCAGCGACATTCAATCCTGAGTCCAGCTGACACCTCTGTGGCTCATCGTGCAGCAGACGGAGAAGGTGAAGTCATTACCGGAAGGCAAATACCCAATTACACTGCTCTCGCTCAGCAGGAGAGGTCCAGCTCCAGAGAAAGACTACGTGTCCAGCTCCAGGTAATGGGACTGGCTGGAAACGCCGGCCGGAGTGGGCAGAGGGGCAAGAGAGAGAAGCAGGGCGATGGGTGAAGAGGCACACAAAGGCATCACCCTCTGAAGACGGTGGGTGAGAAGAGACGACGCTGGGTGGACTCTGAAATACCCAGGACCTCGTGTTGAAGGCTTGGAATCGTCAGTACAGGACTCCGAGACGTGTGGAATGCTTGTTTTGTTAACTCTAACTTCAGAGACCATAGAACCGAGTAAAGTCCAGTAGAACCTGAAAAACTAACAAAATTTGTGGTAGGGGACGAGCTCTCAGTCACTGCTCCCTTCTTCAGAAATCTTCAACAACCAGCTTTTAGAAAGTAAGAATAGAAAAATAGCTTGGATTGCCCCATTCTGAGACTACATAACAGATCTTGCCTCTTATTTACTTTACTTTAATTTACTTTACATACCTTTATTGGCATAAGAAGACCACAAAACCACTTTATAGCCAAGGCACAAATACAAAACAAAATCAATAGGTCTTACCATACAGAATTGTCTTTGATTTAGTACTTCAGCTAAATAGTTAGCTACAATTTCAGTAACTTCTGGAATTGAGTCGCTCAGGAGAAAACAACATTTACGTTCATAAGTCAGGTGTCTTTTGGACTGTAATACTTTGGAGAGTATTTTGTCTCAAATCAGTTCATAAAAAGAGCAGTCCAATAATATGTGTGTAATTGAATCTTGCTGTTCTTGCAAAAAGCTGGTTTTCATGGAACTCGCACAGGAGTCTCACTTTTGCAACGAGCTCTGTCAAGGTGACTAGCTAGGGTTGCCAGCTCCTGTTTGGGAAACACCTGGAGATTTGAAGAAGAGAGTGGATTTACCCCGCCCTTCACTACCCAAAGGAGTCTCAGAGCAGCTTACAATCCCTTTACCTTCCCCTCTCCACAACAGACACCCTGTGAGGTAGTTGGGGCTGAGAGAGCTCTTTTGAGGACTGCCCTTGAGAGAACAGCTCTGAAAGAATTTGTAACTGACCCAAAGTCACGCCAGCAGCTACATGTGGAGGGACGGGGAATCAAACCCGGTTCTCCCAGATTAGAGTCCGCGCTCTTAACCACTACACCAAACTGGCAGGGCAGAGCCTGGAGAGGGCAGGGTTTGAAATGGGGAAGGGCATAATGCCATACAGTCCACCTTCCAGGAAAGTGCATCTTTGTTGTCTGGAGGTCAGCTGTCATCTGTGAGATCTCCAGCCCACGCCTGGAGGCTGGCAACCCTATGCCTAGCTCTTGCACCAGGCCCTCCAGAAGCTTGCTGTCTCAGATTGTGAAAGATCTCCCCCTTCCCCCTAAGTGAGAGCCAGTTACTTCTTCCCCATCCAGTGTATTAAAGGGAAGAAGGGATCCAATTACCGCAGGTACATCCACTGTGCCAACGTTGACGCAAGAGTCCGAATTTCCCCGTTGTTTTGCTGGTTTCTCTTCCGATGGAGGCTGACAGACCTTCACGGAGAAAGTTCCAAGCGCGGCCTGCCACTCTCAGGTTGCCAGCTCATTTACATTTAGTCAGACTGACAGATTTCCTGGAGGGCAACTTCCCAAGTGGAAAAATCTATACTTTGTTTTAAGCAAGTCGCTTTGTTAAGAAGCAAGGAGAGCCGCAGGAGCCGAATGTTCAGTGCTTCAAAAATAATGAAGCCATTCCCTGATTGACAGAGTCGGCGTGCTGATTTCAAGTCTTGTATCAAGACGGTGGCTGCGAAGAGGAGGAAGCAGCCAGCTCTGGTGCCAGCGGCTCGCAGCCAACTTATGGCTACTCTGCAGGGTTTCCAAGGCAAGAGACAGTCAGAGGTGGTTCGCCATGGCCTTCCTCTTCCTCTTGGACTTCTTTGGTGGTCTCCCATCCAAGTACTAACCAGGGCTGACCTCACCTAGCTTCTGAGATCTGATGAGATCAGGCTAGCCCGGGCCATCCAGGTCAAGGCAAGAGACAAAAGAGGTGGTTGGCCATTGCCTGCTTCTGCATAGCAACCCTGAACGTCCTAGGTGGTCTCCCATCCAAGTACTAACCAGGGCCGACCCTGCTTGGCTTCTGAGATCTACATGCATGAGAGAAACACAGCTAGTAGAACAGATCTTAAGACAAAAATATGAGGCCATGCATATGCTGCTAGAAACTTTTTTATATACTAGACAAAACTACTACTACTACAATCCTCTAAATTATACAACAATCTGTAATAATTAAAGAATCATGATAAACACCGATCTTTTGATTAATTGTTGTTGACAAAAGTTGTTGGCAGATGAGAATCTCTGGAATAATGTCCCGTTTCAGATCACAAGATCTTCATCCAAACCATGACATAGAAAACCTTATAAAAATACAATACATTAAGACCAGAGAATCATACCCAGTACATATCAGAAAAAAAGATTAAGTATAAAAGTATACCATAGTGTAGAGAATTCATACATCTCTGCCTGGGTTTCAAAATACCTGGGGATTTGAGGGTGGAGCCTAGAAGAGTGGGGTTTAGGGAGGGGAGGGTCCTTGGTAGGGGGTAATGCCACACAGTCCGCCTTCCAAAGCAGCCGTTTTCTCCAAGAGAAGTGGAATAAATATTTTAAATAAATAAGAAATAAGTTACTTATGTAGTCATAAGAACATAAGATCATAAGAGAAGCCAACATTGGATCAGGCCAGTGGCCCATCCAGTCCAACACTCTGTCACACAGTGGCCAAAAGCACCAGGTGCCCTCAGGAGGTCCAGCAGCGGGTTCAGGACACTAGAAGCCCTCCCACTGTTGCCCCCCCCCCAAGCATCAAGAATACAGAGCATCCCTTGCCCCAGACCGAGAGTGCCTTTCTATGTGGCTAATAGCCACTGATAGACCTCTGCTCCATATATTTATCCAATTCCCTCTTGAAGCCATCCATGCTTGTAGCCGCCACCCAGGGCCGGCTCTATCACTAGGCCAACTAGGCGGCCGCCTCGGGGCACAGCTCGCAAATGGGGCAGCAGAGAGACTGAGAGAGACTCAAACCAGGGGATAGTGTGCTTTATGCAAACCATGATTTACCATTATGTCTGAACTTAGCCTTGGGCCAATGCAGATAGACTTGTAGGCACTGCGGCCAGCCGGTGCAGGTGGCTGCCGGCGAGGCTGGAGAGCTCATGATTCCAGGCAGGTGGGTGGGTGCTGGGGCCGGGGGGGTGTCCCTGGTGGGTGGGTCTCCGGCGGTGGAGAGGGCGGCTCTGCAGTGGGGGGGGGGGCACTACAAGGCAGCCTCGCCTGGGGGGGCACCACAAGGTAACCTCACCTAGTGCGCAAAAAACCCTGGGGCCGGCCCTGCCGCCACTGCCACCTCCTGCTGCAGTGAATCCCATGTGTTCATCACTCTTTGGGTGAAAAAGTCTGGTGATCAGTCATAATTCCGGGACATCTCCAGCCCCCACCTGGAGACTGGCAACCCTTGGCTGCTGGAAGCCATCTCACCCAGAGCCCCTAAGAACTTGGGGGCAATCCTGAGGGGGCCTTGTAGTCAAAGGCACTCTAGCACTTAAGATTCTGGAGAGTCTCGTTCCATCATGCTCATGTGAGCCTCATAGGCGTAAACTATGGGGGGGGTTCAAGGGCTCAGGCCACCCCCGAAATTTCCCTGCCGCTGCCTCTCCCCCCCCCCTCCCCGCCTCCCCGGGCCCTTCTTAGGCTCGCCGGCCGGCTGGCCACCACCACCAGAGCCTCTGTCTTCCCCCCCCCCGCTCCCCTGTACCCACTCCTCCTTCTCTCCCTCCCTCCCTCCCGGGGCTCCGGGCAAACACCCAACATGATAGCGTCACCCGGCTATCACGTTGGGCATTCGCCTGGAGCCCTGGGAGGGAAAGGAAAGGAGGGAAGAGTGGCTGGGGGGGGGGAGAGGCGGCAACAGCATCGTTTCAGAGCGCGAGCGCACTTTGCGCACGCCCTCCCCCCCTCCCCCCCCCCCAGGGATTTCAAAACCTGATGCCCCTGGTGAGCATCTGGTCAAGGAAAGAGACAAGCTGCACAGGTGGAACCCCTGCAGACTCTCCACGTTCCACCACTGCCGGCTGTTGTGGCGCTGGCACTGGATGCTCTTGTGCCCTCCCCGAGCCCCAAACGGACAGGGAGAGGGAAGCTTCCGAGCAGTAAAAGGCAGCCGCATAGGCCAGAGTTCCCCTTTCCTCAGGGTGCTCAGAGAACAGCGGTGGGCGAGACAAAGGGCCTGCTCTCCAACTCTGAGCTCAGCTGAGGCAGGCACTGAATGCTGATGGAGTCCATCAGACACCAACTGCCAAGGTTCCCCCACCCCACCCCACCCCCCCACTCAGTCAAAGCCTGCCAGGAGCTGCTGCCTTTGGCAGCCATCTTTGCCTCTTCCATGTTTCTGTTTGCCTGCTGAACAGAGACGGTATCCAAGGCAGCTGGAGCCCCAAAGAACTGACCTCTCACGTATACCAATTGGCCCTGGAGGATGGAGGCCGGAAGCTGCTGACAAGACTGAGGAGACTAAGGCAAACAGTTCCTCCGGGAGAAATCTCTGCACCAGCAAAGGAGGGACAGGGCTGTGCACCTCAGGGACTGATGGGTGCCTGCCGGTCACGGAGCATCCTCAGCCCTACAACCATGGACCAGAGTCGGGCCCAGGAAAGAAGCCCAAAGCAAGTCCGAGTTCCCAAGCAATGCTCCCAGACTTTGCAGGATACTATCCCAGGATCCACCCAGCAGGGGTCTGGTGGTAGCAAGAGCTGTTCTCAGTGGGGTTTCCAACCTCCAGGTGAGGCCTGGAGAACTCCCAGAATCACAACTGATCTCCAGAATTCAGTTTTCCTGGAGAAAATGGCAGCTTCAGAGAGACTCTGTGGCATTATAGATTACAGGCGAGCCTGCAAGGACACTGTGGAGAGAGGACCCCTATTTCTGGGTGCTTTAGAACGACATTTCCTATTTTATCTAGGAGAACGGGATCTCAGCCTTCCACTGGAGTGGGGCCAGTTCTACAGCCAAGCCCAGCCCAAGTGACTGCTTGAGGCGGCAAGAAGTGGAGGGTGCTGACCCAGTGCAGGGGACTCGCTTGGGGTTGCCAAACTCCAGGTGGGGCCAGGAAACCTCCTGGAATTACAACTGATCTCCTGGAGAAAGTGGCTGCTTTGGAGGGTAGACTCTCTGGCATTATACCCTCCCATCCCCAAACCCCATCCTCCCCAGGTTTCATCCCCCAAATCTCCAGGTATTTCCCCACCCAGAGCTGGCAACCCAATCCCACCCCCTTCTTTCGAGGTGACTAAGACAGATACATAACACCCGTGCACCTTTGGTAGAAAAATTCAGGAAGCAATTTTTCTACAGGCCAGTTTGGCCGTGGATCCCAGAGGGTTTTTTTTTTCTAATCATCTTCTGGGTGTGGAAGAGGGGTCACTGGAGGTGTGGCGGGGGAGGTATTTGTGAGTTTCCTGCATTGTGCAGGGGGTTGGACTAGATGACCCTGGAGGTCCCTTCCAACTCTATGATTCTATGTGTCTGTCCCAGTCAAGTTCCCAGGGTCACTGAAATTCTCCAGACACATTGTAAGCCAGCATTCACAAACAGCCAGTTTCTGCATGTACTTGTTATTTACAGGGATGTAGAATGGTCCAGTCTCCTCGGATCCCAGAGGAGGAGGAAAAGGAGAAGAAGGGGAGGAGATTGGATTTATACCCCGCCTTTCATTACCTGAAGTAGTCTCAGAGCGGCTTTCTCTCCCCCTCCCCACAACAGACACCCTGTGAGGTAGGTGGGGCTGAGAGAGCTCTTTTGAGAACTGCCCTTGAGAGAACAGCTCCTGAGAGGACTTGTGACTGACCCAAGGTCACACCAGCAGCTGCAAGTGGAGGCGTGGGGAATCAAAGCCGGTTCTCCCATATTAGAGACCACGCTCTTAACCACTACACCAAACTGGCTCATGGATGTGGACCACCAAGGAAGAGTTTGCAGAGGCAGGCAATGGCCAACCGCCTCTGCTTAACTGCTTGCCTTGAAAACCCAGCGGGGCCATCATAGGTCTGCTCTGGCTTAACTATACTTTAAAAACCAGACCCTTATTTGCAAACAGAGAGAGCAGAATTGCACAGCGTGGTCTCCATCGCGCTGGACGAGGCAGCCAAGAAGTCCATCCTCCTCTCCAGGAAAAGGAGGCGGCGATTCTCCTATAAAACGCCGATAGAAGAGGCCTCGGGAGCCAAAGGTGTCCAAGTGTGAAATTACTCAGATCTGCTTCTTTCACAGCCCAGTTCCTGGAAGACGGCTCCCTCCACGGCAGAGGTCAGAGCCCGTCAGTAGATTAAAATCCTTCCATGGCACTAGATTAAAAGCTCAGCAGAGAGTTCACCTCCTTGCCCGAGCACGCAGAGGTGAGTCTCCCATTGTGCTCTAAGAAGTAGAAGTCTTGCTCTGTGGTTTGTGGCAGTGCTTCATCTAGTAACCCATGGCTGGCATGCCGACCACCCAGGGAGGGCACGCAGAGTCAGGGACCAAGAGTTACAGGTAAGTCTCTTTTTACATAGAAGGTTTCCCTTCCCTTCGCCATCGATAGGTCTTTTCCAGACCAAGGTTGTTAAGTCAGTCAAGGTTCTGATACAGTTCTGGTCGCCACACCTCAAAAAAGATATTATAGCATTGGAAAAAGGGCAGAAAAGGGCAAGTAGAATGATAAAAGGGTTGGAACACTTTCCCTGTGAAGATAGGTTGAAGCACTTGGGGCTCTTTAGCTTGGAGAAACGAAGGCTGAGGGGTGACATGATCGAGGTTTATAAGATTATGCATGGGATAGAGCAGGTCGAGAAAGAGGAACTTTTCTCCTTTTCTCACAATACAAGAACTTGTGGGCGCTCCATGAAATTGCTGAGCAGTCAGGTTAGAACAGATAAAAGGAAGTACTTCTTCACCCAAACAGTGATTCACACATGGAATTCACTGCCACAGGAGGTGGTGGAGGCTACAAGCATGGGCGGCTCCAAGAGGGAACTGGATAAACATATGGAGCAGAGGTCCCTCAGTGGCTATTAGCCACAAGGTCTAGATAGGAACTCTTGGTCTGGGGCAAGTGATGCTTTGTATTATTGGTGCTTGGGGGGGGGGCAACAGTGGGAGGGCTTCTAGTGTCCTGGCCCCACTGCTGGACCTCCTGAGGGCATCTGGTGTTTTTGGCCACTGTGTGACAGAGTGTTGAACTGGATGGGCCATTGGCCTGATCCAACATTGGCTTCTCTTATGTTCTTAAGGCAGCTTTGCAGGATGTGGCCTTCCCATTCATGCCTTCTTCCGGGAAGAGAGTTCCACCATTCCTGGGGTCTACTGGGTTAAATATATTTAAAAGTTATCATTTTCCTTAGAAGCGCCGAAGCTTTTTGCAGTATCCCTGATCCTCCACATTTCCCAGTTAAGGGGGAAATGCCGTTCAAACAAATTGCAAAGATGATCTGACTCCAATGGTAATAAGAGAAAGAAATTTTACTTACAAAAATAGAAGTACATCCTACATGACATCAGAATGTAGGTCCTTTCTTACACAGCCAGGGGAATGCAAATCACCACTTTGGGGTTAGGCAGCAATTTTTCTCCTGGCCAGTTTGGCTAGGGATCCTGGAGGTTTTTTTGCCATCTTCCGGGCATGGAGAAGGGGTCACTGCGGGTGTGGAGGGGGAGTATTTCTGAATTTCCTGCATTGTACAGGGGATTGGACTAGATGACCCTGGAGGTCCCTTCCAACACTATGATTCTGTTACTGTGGTTCTATACATTTAACTTATTGTGAACAGATTAACTTCCAAAAGGTTAACTTGCTACAGCTCCAAGCCCAGGAAAGAGAGAGAAGAAGAGAGTCCGATATAAGATGAAACACAGAAGGCAAGCAAAAGCCAAAGAGGCTCCACATCTAACCGATGACAGGGTGGGGCCAACTGCCAAGTGTACCCCAGTAAAAGAATTCTCTTAACCCTTTCCCTCCCAGATCCTCTTGCATGCAGAGTTACAATATCTAATAGGGACTCTTGTCTGGGCTGCCAGCAGCCCTAGAGACAGTGTGGTCTAGTGATTGTGCCATATCAGGACTAGAAAGACCTAGGTTCACATTCCTCTTCTACCATGACGCCCATTGGGTGATTATGAACCACTCACCCTCTCAGAATAACCTGCCTCACAGGGTTGTTGTGATGGAGGGGCCCATGTACGAATCCTTCAGCTCCTTCACCTCTTTCAGGCAACTTCCTGGCAGGCCTTCCCCCAGCTGATCCCAAATGTTCTTTTAAAAAATTTCTCTCTCCAGGACTGAACCAGACCCTTGACCAGTGCTCCTGCCCCCCACCTGAGCAGTCTGGAGTCCCAGTTGTGGGTTGACTGAAGACCTGGCGGTACCCCCAAGTCGATACCTCACTAAGCGGCAGATTAGGCCAACCCCTGAGACCTTTTTCAAGTGCGTGCCGGGGGGGGGGGGCTGAGGCTCACCAAACAAAATCCTGAACTGGACCATGTTCCTAAAGATCACTCTACAAAATATTGCACACCTTTTCCATTCAGCATCCTCCACCTTACACGCTGAAAACATTCAAACTTATTTTGCAAATATCAAATAATGGACGGATTTCAAATGCGTCCATTATCATTTCCCTGGATGTTGTGCCCTTGTGAGGATTATAACCCAGGTCTCCTCCAAGACTCTGCACCTCTCGTGGGAGCTGACAGAAGGTCACTACTGGGATCCCCGCACTTAGTGAGTTCTGTCTAAGCACAAATAGCAATAGGGGAGAGACTTCTGGAGCAGTTTTCATGCAGTGTTCTTTCCAAGCATCTATGACCTTCCCCATCTTCTCTGAAGGACAAGGCCTTGTTATAGCCAGTCAGACCCTGTGAGTGCAAGGTGAAGTCCTCCGAAATCTGGCTAGGAAGTCGACGGAGGCAGCAGCTTGCAGCCATGGGTTGCCTGAAGCACAAAGCACACCGCTTATGAAAGAGATATCTAGCAGAAAGCCCCTGACACAGTGCCACTTCCTAATCTTCAAAGCAGCCATGTGTGGCTTCTAATTAGTTTTAAAAGCACACACACACACACACACACAGAAAGAGATCCTAATCAGAGCTCTCCTGTGTCATCTTCAGTTCAGCACTTAGCAGCAGACTCTGCAGTACCATGGACAGTTCCATGGCAGAAGACAAGTTGCTCCGAGCAGCTACAGCGCTCAAGAACTTCTCAGATCTTGGCCTAAGGCAGGTTTCCCCAGCTCTGTGCCCACGGGCACCTTGGCAGCCACGGACACCTTTCCTGGTGCCCACCAAGTGTTTTCAGGAACTAGGCAGGGCAAGTTGGGACTTTAGTCCTGCGGGGCTTCTGATGGGTTCCAGGAGATCTGGTTGGCTCTGCCGATCTTTAAAAAGTTGCTATGGCAGCAGCTGCCACCGCAATGCAAGGAACTTCACTGCATGATGGAGGAGAAGCAGTGCATATCCAAGAAAATACTTTTAGACTATACATTCATTTTTAAAGGAGCCCTGTTAAGCAGAGCTATTGCCTGAAGTGTCAAAGAGTTACTATCAGAGGTATGCATGGACTCACATGAACACACAAAGCTGCCGTCTACTGAATCAGACCCTTGGTCCATCAAAGTCAGTATTGTCAACTCAGACTGGCAGCAGCTCTCCAGGGTTTCAGGTGCAGGTCTTACCTCCTACCTGATCCTGTTAACAAAAGATGTCAGGGACTGAACCTGGGACCTCCAGCATGCCACAGACCTTCCCTCACTTTCTGACATTTGGTGGTTGGCGCCACCTCTTTGGAAGCCATTTTGTAGTTGGCTTCACCTCTTTGGAAGCCATTTTGTAGTTGGCTTCACCTCTTTGGCAGCCATTTTGTGGTTGTGCCCACCATGCTGTGTCAAATTCCGAAGGTGTCTGCAGGCTCAAAAAGGCTGGGACCCCTTGGCTGAAGCTGTCATCCATTAAGAAGTCTTAAGGTGGATGGAAGGGGACTGAAAACAAATCAGCCAGTATCACAATGCCCCTGTAAAAATCTATGGTGAAGCCTCATTTGGAATACTGTGTACAGTTCTGGTCACCACACCTCAAAAAGGATATTATAGCATTGGAAAAGGTACAGAAGAAGGCAACTAGAATGATTAAGGGGATGGAACACTTTCCCTTATGAAGAAAGGTTAAAGAAGTTAGGCTCTTTAGCTTGGAGAAATGACAATTGAGGGGTGACACAAAAGAGGTTTACAAAATTATGCATGGGACGGAGAAGGCAGAGAAAGAAGAAGAGACTAGATTTATACCCTGTCCTTCACTTGGAGTCTCAGAGCAGCTTACAAACTCCTTTCCCTTCCCCTCCCCACCAGACACCCTGTGAGGTAGGTGGGGCTGAGAGAGCTCTGACAGAAACGGCTCTTTTTCAAGAACAGCTCTGACAGAACTACGGCTTGCCCAAGGTCACACCAGCAACTGCAAGTGGAGGAGTGGGGAATCAAACCCGGTTCTCCCAGATTAGAGTCTGCACACTTAATCACTACACCAAACTGGCTCTCAAAAGAAGTACTTTTCTCTCTTTCTCACAATACAAGATTGTGGGCACGCAAGGATATTAATGAGCAGTAGGTTTGGAACAGAAGGAAGAGTTTCTCCACCCAAAGAGACACAAACGTGTGGAATTCACTGCCGCAGGAAGTGGTGGCGGCTACAAGCATAGACAGCTTCAAGAGGGGACTGAATAAACATACTGAGCAGAGGTCCATCAGTGGGTATTAGCCACAAGATGGAGATGGAACATTCTGTCTGGGGCAGTGATGTTCTATGTTCTTGGTGCTTGGGGGGGAAGGGTGGGAGGCTTCTGGAGTTCTGGCCCCAATGGTGAACTCCTGATGGCACCTGGGTTTTGGCCACTGTGTGACACAGAGCGTTGGGCTGGATGGGCCATTGGCCTGATCCAACATGGCTTCTCCTATGCTCTTATGGAACATGAAGTGCAGCATTTTGGTCCTTTAGTGAGCCTTCTGCCACTGCAAGCAACAGGCCCAGGAGAATCCTTAATGGTTAGCTAGTCCTTCAGAGAGTTCAGACTGCTTATGCAGGTCGTCCAAGCTCCCAGCTTCAGTTTCTGGGCCCAGGAGTGGGTCTTTCTCCATCTAGACTCCCTGGTCTGCTGCTACTCAAACATGGCTAATGTTTTACAGAGGAGACGCATGGCCCTACAACCCCCTCCCGAAAAGAGCATTGATTGCTGTAAAATTAAAAAAACCTCCAGTACACCACCTACCAGAACAGGATTTAATGTTTTCTTGTAAAAACCTGTGTAGTGCTGTATATACGCCGGGTTAACTATCAAGGCAGTTTGTAGGGTTTGTTTTAAAAAATCAATAGCTTCCCCTTGCAGTGTAACTGGAGAGGGGCTTAAAACGAATTCTGAAAACATCGCCATTCTTCTGGAGAACCGGGGATAATCCAAGCCATTTAATGAGAGTATGGATCCAGGCTTTTATTTCTAAGAGCAGGGAAGAGACGGCTTGGTGAGGAGTCGCGAATCTGCAATACAGCCGTCTTTGCATATTCAGTAGAAAAGAGCAAGAGTCCAGTAGCACCTTAAAGACAAACAAAATTTGCAGACAGCGACTCAGAAAAGCTCATATCCTCCAACAAATTTTCTTCGTCTTTAAGGTGCTCCTGAACTCTTGCTCTTTTCTATTGCTAGTAAAGGTAAAGATAAAGGTTTCCCTTGCTCAAAAGCCAGTCGAATACGACTCTAGGGTTGCGGTGCTCATCTCTGTTTCCAAGCCAAAAAGCCAGCGCTGTCCGAAGATGTTTCTGTGGTCATGTGGCCAGCATGACTAGACGCCAAGGTGCACGGAATGCTGTTACCTTCCCACTGAAGCGATACCTATTTATCTACTTGCAATTTCTTGCTTTCGAACTGCTAAGTTGGCAGGAGCTGGGGCCAGAGACAGGAGCTCACTCCATCATGGTGGCACTCGGGTCTCGAACTGCTGAACTACTGACCTTCCGGTCTGCAGTTCAGTGTCTTAACCACTGAGCCACCACGGCCCTTTTCTATTGCTACAGACAGACTAATACGGTTACCCGTCTAGACCTACATGCATATTCCCAAAGCTATAATTCCCATGAAGATTGTTTGAGAGGATTGGTGTGTCAGGAAGGAAGAGGAGGAGAAGATTGGATTTATACTCTGCCCCTCACTACCCGAAGAAGTCTTAGAGTGTCTTACAATCTCCTTTCCCTTCCCCTCCCCACAACAAACTCCCTGTGTGGTAGGTGGGGCTGAGAGAGCTCTTTCAAGAACTGCTCCTGAGAGAACTTGTAACTGACTCAAGGCCACGCCAGCAGCTGCATGTGGAAGAGGAGTGGGGAATCAAACCCTGTTCTTCCAAATTAAAGTCCACGCTCCTAACCACTACACCAAACTGGCTCTCAAATTTAGAAGAGCTAGATTTGAGTCCAGTGGCACCTTAGCAGGGGGGTTATGAGCTTTTGAGGGTCAAAGTTCCTTCTCCCAGAATTATTTTAGGGCAGCCACCAGCAGAAGTCAGCAGGGCTGTGAGCAGTGCAAACTGCAGAGCTAGTCCACCTCTGGCAGCCGAGCCAGTGAGAACATGGTTTGGTCACCCCCTCTGTAGGAAATTATCCAAATGGATTTTTGCACCCCCAAAGGCATATCTGTTCCAAAGTGGAAGCTGTTGGCAAACTAGGGCAGAGACCTAAAATTCATCGTGCATTCCAATAAATCGGTACAGGTGTAAGGGACACTGCAGACCTGAACAGGTCCTGAAATGGTTCAGAGGAAAAAATGAATATCTATTCAATTTCTCTCTCATTCACAGACATACACACGATCCTAGTATGGGAAGCAATTAAAGTAAGAGGTACAGAAAAGTCATTCCGGAGGCGTTGGCTGCTAGCCAAGTCTCTTTCTAATATAAATGGCCCTCATATGTTATTTTATTCCCCCCAAAAAACAAAAAATCCCATAATTCAAAACTCAGCCAAGCCTCCCTGTTTATCAGCTCAGTGGACTGACTCTCGAGCAGTCTCTTCCACGCCCCTGTTTCACAATGAGTGCTCATTTTTATAAATTATAGGGTGATTGATTTAATGGACTGCTTTGAGTGACATAAATCCCTCAACTTCTGCAGCTATTTATTATTACAACTTTCTATCCATCAGCTGCAAGATGTGGGGGTAGCAAGTGCCAGAGATAAAAGACAAGGCCCGAGGTCATGGATTTATTATTTTATTTTTAAAGAAACATTCCAGGCCCTCTTTCCACCCAACATAGGGTCTCCAAGGCATTCACAATCAAAACATTAAATGAGCCTTAAAGACATCGCCCTACTGTTTAATGCAGACGGTCTCTGACAACCACAAAACAAGCTCATCTGAAAGCCCCAATGGTTAGGAAGGCAAGGCAGGTGGGAAACATGGAATCCATGCCACACAAAATCCTTGACGTTACTGGCCTGTGCCCATAATGATAATACATTGAATTGAAATATACAGGTTGCTTACCTGTAATTGGAGATCTTCGAGTGGTCATCTGTGCATTCACACCTCTGGGATTAAGTGCGCCTGCGCCAATCCCGATCGGTAATCTTCAAAGCCTAACGGATTTTCGCGCCAGCTCCCCGGTCACGTGCACGTCCCACTGCGCATGACCCGGGGAGGGGCACGAGGATCCCGCCAGTTCCTTCTGACCGCTGCTAACAGCCCCCAGAAAAAAAGGTGAGGGAGACCGAAGCAGAGGGGAAGGAGGGCGGGTGGTGTGAATGCACAGATGACCACTCGAAGATCTCCAATTACAGGTAAGCAACCTGTATATCTTCTTCGTGGTCTCTGTGCATCACACCTCTGGGAGAATAGCGAGCAATAAACACACCACATACCTGGAGGTGGGTGCTGGAGGTCTCACATCTGAGCTGCTTGCAGAACTGCACGGCCCACCACAGTACGCTGATGGACGCGGACATCTAGGGCGTAGTGCTTCACAAACGTGTGAGGGGACGCCCATGTTGCAGCATTGCAGATGTCTCCCAGGGGAATGCCCTTGAGGAATGCTGTGGAAGTAGCCATGGCTCGAGTGGAGTGTGCCCGGAGGGACGCCGGTAATGGCCTCTTGGCCAGGAGGTAGGCGAGTTTTATCGTCTCTACTATCCACTTCGAAAGTCTTTGAGACGATAGTTTCTGTCCCTGTCTGGGCAAGGCATAAGAAATGAAGAGAGCTGGAGACTTGCGAAAGGATTTTGTCCGGTGCAAGTAGAAAGACAGGGCTCTCTTGACATCTAAAGTGTGTAGACTACGTTGCGTTGGGTCCTGGGGACCAGGAAAAAATACCGGCAACGTGATATCCGCCCCTATATGAAAGTCCGAGACTATCTTAGGCAGGAAAGCGACATCTGGAGCCAAAGTGACAGCATTATGATGAAACGTGAGGTACGGTGGGTCGCAACGGAGCGCCGAGAGCTCACTCACGCGTCGAGTAGACGTGATGGCCACCAAAAACGCAACCTTCCACGACAAAAGTTGAAGGCTGCATGAGGCCATAGGTTCGAAGGGTTTTCCCATCAGCTTAGTGAGAACCAGGGGCAAGTCCCATGCCGGGACTGGTGTCCGCACTGGGGGATAGAGGCGATTCATTCCCTTGAGGAATTGCTTCGTTGTTGGATGGGAAAACACCGAATAGCCATCAATCTTAGGATGATTGACTGAGATGGCTGACAAGTAAACTCGGATAGATGAGTGACACAGTCCCCTGTCTTTACATGACAGGAGGAAACCAAAAACATCTTTAAGCCCGGCAGGGACTGAGGGCCGTCCCACAGACGCCAGGAAGGTTAAAAACGTAGTCCATTTTGACTCATATGAACGCCGAGTGGAGAGTTTGCGTGAGTTCAGTAGAACTTGAGCAATGCGTGATTCTAACCCTAAGTTTGGATCAGCCAAACTGTCAATTTCAGTCTGGGTACATCGTGGTGCAGTACCTGGCCCCCGTGCATCCCGAGGAGGTCTGGGTCCGTCAGGAGGTGGAGATACGTCCCTCATGAGAGACTGAGGAGCGTGGGGAACCAGGGTTGTCTCGGCCACCATGGGGTGACGAGAATTGCCCACGGTCGCTCTGCCAACAGTTTGTGGACTACTCTCGGTATGAGAGGAATCGGGGGAAATAGGTACAATCGTTTCCCCGTCCACTGGAAGAGGAGACCGTCTCCGAGAGAGGTCGGGTCCGTTCCTTCTCTGGAACAAAATAGGTGGCACTTCTTGTTCTCTCGAGAGGCGAATACATCCACGGATGGATGCCCCCAACGGTCGAAGATCGGAGTCAGGTAGAGGGGGTTCAGTTCCCACTCGTGTAGGGATGCTCCCCCTCTGCTTAGGAAGTCCGCTTGGACGTAGAGTAGTCCTGGGAGATGAGTCGCTACCAGGTGAATATCTAGTGCCTGGCACTCGTTCCAAAGCTCTATCGCTAACCGGCAAAGTCCACGGGAGACCGTCCCACCCTGGCGGTTGATGTAAAACATGGTGGTGGTGTTGTCTGTAAGGACAGTCACCATCTTCCCCGACAGGGATTGGCGGAAAGATCTCACTGCGTAGAGAACTGCCAACACCTCTAGGAAGTTGATATGGTTGTGTGCCACAGAGGGGTGCCACCTGTCGCCCACACCTACACTGTCCAAATG
Source organism: Lepidodactylus listeri (assembly GCA_029233225.1). Taxonomy (NCBI): domain Eukaryota; kingdom Metazoa; phylum Chordata; class Lepidosauria; order Squamata; family Gekkonidae; genus Lepidodactylus; species Lepidodactylus listeri. The sequence goes on along the minus strand of JARCFY010000014.1, from coordinate 70,961,165 downwards.
AGCTCCCCAGCCCCATAGGGAGGCATCCGTAGTGAGGGTCGCTGAGGGGGGTGGAAGCCGGAAAGGTGCACCTGAATGTAAATTCTGGGGCACAAGCCACCAATTCAGGGTCTCTAGGACCTGGGTTGATATCCGAAATCGTTTGGAGAGGGAATGGAAGTTGGGGCGGAAACGCCTCAAAAACCAAAGCTGCAGTGGTCTCATCCGCAATTTGGCGAAGGGGATTACTGCTGTTGTCGCGGCCATCAGGCCTAGCAGGCGAAGGATTTGTTTGGCTGTAGCCTCCTTGGTCTCTTGGATAGACAGGAGAAGGGAGACTATATCCGCTGCTCTGTTGGGGGGTAGGAACGCTCTGCATTGCAGGGAGTCCAGGATGGCTCCGATAAACTGAACCCGTCTGGAAGGGGTAAGCATGGACTTTTTGAGGTTTATCGTCAGCCCTAGTGATTCTAGGGTACGAAGGGTAGTAGAGATGTGGCTCTGTAGTTCCGTCGTAGAGGGGGCGACTAGAAGCCAGTCGTCCAGGTAGGGGTAAAGGTGGACACCTTGAAGCCGCAGATGTGCCGCTACTACTGCCATAAGCTTCGTGAAGACACGAGGAGCTGTAGAGAGGCCAAAGGGTAGGGTCTTGTACTGGAAGTGACGCGGACCGATCGCGAAGCGTAAGTACGGTCTGTGCGACGGGTGGATCGTCACATGGAAGTATGCGTCCTTTAAGTCCAGCGTCACCATCCACGCGTTGGCTTCTAGTAGCGGTAGGATGGTCTGTAGAGTGGTCATACGGAATTTCTTGTAGGTGATGAACACATTGAGGTTCCGCAGATCCAATATGGGACGAAGTCCGCCATCCTTTTTTGGGACCGTGAAGTAGCAGGAGTAGAACCCCCGCTGAAGGTGGTTTGTTGGTACCTGTTCTATGGCATCTTTTGAGAGGAGGGTTTCGACTTCCGACGATAGGGTGTCGGAGGGGGGTGTGGTTACGAAGTACGATTCTTGTGGTATCTGGAAAAATTCTATTCTGTAGCCCTCTGCTACGACCGACAGTGCCCATTTGTCTGTTGTGATACGTTGCCATGCTGGTAGAAAGGGTGATAGACGGGTGGGAAGATCGGAGCGAATGGGGGAGTCAAAGACTCTGCTTGTTCGGTTTGGGTGGCTTAGCCTTGGAAGCGGGAGCAGACGGGAATCGTGGCTTGTGGCCATAGGGTTTCTGTTGATAAGCAGTAGACGACGGTCTCTGCCATTGGGTTCAGTGGGAGATCTTCGCGGTTGCTGTTTGGACCAAGATCTCTGCCATGTCTTCTGCTTCTGTTGTCTCGATTGTGAGACACCCAAGTTATGAGATGTCTTAATGCTCTTATCTAAATCATGAAGGACTGTGTCCGTTGTGGAGCTGAATAGTCCTTCACCCTCGAAAGGGAGATCTTCCACCAAGGACTTTGTGTCTTGTGGAAGCGAAGTCGACCTCAGCCAGGCATGGCGGCGAAGGGCGACTGCTGAAGTGAGTGTCTTGGACGTGACATCCGCAGCATGCTTCGATGCGTTAAGCTGGTGCTTTGCTAGCACCATGCCTTCCCTCTGGATCTTCCTAGCAAGGCATTGCTTATCCTCAGGAAGATGGGCCAGAAGTGGTGTCATCTGCTCCCAGAGGGAGTATTGGTACCTGCTCATGCAGGCTGTGTAGTTTGCCGTTTTTATGCCCAGCGCACCGGCTGAATAAAATCGTCTCCCGAAAGAATCTAATTTCCGTCCCTCTTTGTCCAAGGGGGAGGAATGTCCGCTGCGGCCCCTGGCCGAGGGGGTCACTACAACCGAATTGGGCTTGGGGTGGATGAATAGGAATTCTGCCCCTGGCTCTTGGAGCCTGTACATGTGGTCTAATCTCTTGTTGGAGATTGGAGTTGAGGAGGGGTGGCCCCAGGATTCTTTGGCAGTGCTCAAGAGCACTGAAATTAGTGGCAACACTACCGCGGTGGATGTATCCATCTGTACAATGTCGAAGATGGCATCGGTAGCGGTGGGGGTTGGCTGGACCGTGGCAAGTGCCAGGGAATGGGCCATTCGTTTGATAAGCTCTCCATAGGATTTCACGTCCTCGGAGGGAGAGATTGGTAAATTTTCAGCCACATCAGGGGATGGTGACGGCTGGATAGGGGATTCATCATCGGATGATTCGGGAGATTCGGGTATCGAATGGTCGGAACGTTCGGAGGGAGACATAGGGGTCGACGGATCTGGTTGGTAGGGAGGGAGGTCGACGTCGGGCGAAGTAGGTATCGGCATCGGTGGTTTCGGTATCAGTTTCGGTATCGGAGTCGATGTCGGTGTCGGTCTCGGAGCCGGGTCTCGGCATCGGGAGACTCTTGACGACGTTGATTGGTGATCCCACTCCGCCGGGTACCACTGTGGAGGTGGCGGGTAGGAGGAACCATACAGGTATCGCCATTGACAGACGTCCCACGGCACCAAAGATGGAGGAAGGCGCCAGTCTTGCTCACCTTTCGGTGCCGGCAGTGGGTCGGGTCCGGTCTCGGGACTGCTGTGAGGGATCTGCATCAGCTCGATGTCGGGTTCCGAATCTGTGAGCTGGATGGGTTGCGGCATCAGGGAGGCGGGGCTGCCCCGGGGTCGCTCGCGCCCTGGAGGGTCAAGCTGCGGAGACCCATGCTGGGTCATGTCGGACATGGGATGCGTCGACGAAGCACCCGAGGTCTTGTGCTTCAGCTTGCCCTTACCCTCTTTGCCCTCCTTACGCTTCTTAGCGGGAGTTCGTGGCAGTGAGAGGGGTCTTTTCGGTGCCGACTTCTCGGTACCGGAGGGGCTTCGCATCGGTGGCGACGTCGGGCCCGTCGGTGCCGATGGGGATGTTACCGAGGCGTCGGCTGCGGACATCTTCGATGACAACGCTGCTTCCAAGAGAGCCACTCTGAGTCGGGCCGCCCGGTTCTTACGAGTTTGTTTGGAGAACGTGGCGCAACTCGAACAGGAATCGACGCGATGCGACTCGCCTAGGCACAACAAGCAGAGGGAATGCTTGTCTGGGGGAGCGATTTTACTCCCACAATTAAGGCAGCGTTTAAAGAAACCCCACCGCTGGGCCATAGGCCGGGCGGGGAGTAGGAAGAGGAGAATCCGAAAGCGAGTCCAGAAAAAACAGTCCGTAGGTCAAGAAAACAAGAAAAATCAGTCCGAAAGGCCTTTCCAATTTGGAAAACGAAGGTTAGCTACCGACCGGAGCGGAGAGGGGATCCTCACGACGCGGCGGTCAGAAGAGAACTGGCGGGATCCTCGTGCCCCTCCCCGGGTCATGCGCAGTGGGACGTGCACATGACCGGGGAGCTGGCGCGAAAATCCGTTAGGCTTTGAAGATTACCGATCGGGATCGGCGCAGGCGCACTTAATCCCAGAGGTGTGATGCACAGAGACCATGAAGAAGATCCTTGACAATTCCCTCCAACATGGAAAGCTGCACCGATCCCAGGAATGAAGACTGGCTGGCCCAGCCCTTAAGTGTGCGGACTCTAATCTGGGAGAACTGGGTTTGATTCCCCACTCTTCCACTTGCAGCTGCTGGATGACCTTGGGCAAGCCCTAGTTCTGGCACAGATGTTCTTGAGAAAAGAGCCATTTCTGTCAGAGCTCTCTCAGCCCCACCTGCCTCACAGGGTGTCTGTTGTGGGGAGGGGAAGGGAAAGGAGTTTGTAAGCCGCTCTGAGACCCCTTTCGGGTAGAAGGGTGGGGTATAAATCCAATCTCTTCTCTTCTTCCTCTTCCCACTGCTTTGCTAGAAGCAGGCGCCCCCCCCCCCCCCCCCCGCATTTTCATACAGATCTTGGTGTGTAATTAATTCAGGGCCCTTTTTTACCTCCAGTTTGATTAATTGCACACAGGTGCCATTGCGCTCTCATTGTCGCCACATTCATTAGCTCTCGTCATCCCCTGCTTCTGTCTTCATGCAGGAGAGATCTGCAGGCAGGGCAGAAGTCGGCTGGAACCAGATTCCGCCTCCCGGCTGCACGCAGGGGGGAACCTTATAAAACTGACATGCAGCATAGCAGGGGAACAGCTGGCGGCCCATGGCACAGAGGGGATTCCACACACCCACTCACCCTGCAGAATGAGCTGGAAGCCAGGTGCTCCGGCTGAATAGTGCAAACAATTCTCAGGTTCCAAAGCAGGTCTCTCCACGGGGCACCTCTTTGGATATAGGAGGAAAACAGTCTTTGCTCCAATGGTTCCTCTTTTAACAAAGACTGTGGCTGGTAAATGGCTGTTTTTATTTGGGCCCTGCTTTACCTGGGGGGGAGTATGCCAGAGATGCCTTTTCAAAGTTTTGCTTTTGTGTATTAGATAAAGGTAAAGGTTTCCCTTGCTCGAAAGCCAGTCGAATCCAACTCTAGGGATGCGGTGCTCATCTCCGTTTCCAAGCCAAAGAGCCAGCGCTGTCCAAAGACATTTCCGTGGTCACGTGGCCGGCATGACTAGACGCCGAGGCGCACGGAACGCTGTTACCTTCCCACCAAGTATTTATTTACTTGCAATTTCTTGCATTCGAACTGCCAGGTTGGCAGGAGCTGGGGCCAGAGAGGGGAGTCACTCCGTCACGTGGCACTCGGGTCTTGAACTGCCGGCCTTCCGGTTTGCAGTTTAGTGTCTTGACCTCTGAGCCACCACGGCCCCCAATGTGTACTAGAGTTCTTCAACTACCTCTGCTTCTTGTTTGCCTCGAAAGCCCCCTGCTGGGGTTGCCATTAGTCAGTTGGGACTTGACGGCCCTTACCTACATATTAGAGTCCTTCAGGTTCAGCCAAGTTTTGTAGAAGTTAAATCTCAGGTGGGAGGGGGGTGCCTCTTACCTCTAAGACGCATGCACATCGAAGTGTGCACGTGGACATCAATGCCAGAAAAGGCCCTCCCTTCTGTCTGTTCCTCCGTTCAGACTGTAAACATTAACAAGTTCCGAGCGCAACCAGCTCAGCGGTGAGATTCAACGTGCCGTTTAACAGTCTCCTTCAGTGCTCTATAGAGATAGTTAGGTCCCCGTCCCCCGTCCCCCATGTTTCTGACGATATACATTCCAGGCCAGCTCCCAGGTTTTGCCTATAGAGTGATTTTCCCCCCATCAAGTCTCAGCTGACTTATAGTGACCCTGTCGGCAAGAGATGTTCAAGGAAAGAGATGTTCAGAGGTGGTTTGCCATTGCCTGCCTCTGCGTGGCAACCCTGGACTTCTTTGGAAGTCTCTCATCCAAGAACTGACCAGGGCTGATCTTGCTTAGCTTCCAATATCTGATGCGATCAGGCTAGCTTGGGCCATACAGGTCAGGGTGGAGTGTGATTAGGGCTGAGTGAACGGCCTGTTTTTCAGTTCCTTTTGTGCACCGTGCTTTGTGTTAAGAACATAAGACGAGCCCTGCTGGATCAGCCCAGTGAGGGTCCATCTAGTTCAGCATCCCGTCTCACACAGTGGCCAGCCAGTTTCCCTGGATGGCCAACAACAGGGCAGTGAGGCCAAGGCCTTCCCCTGGTGTGGCCTCCTGGCTCTGAGATTCAGAAGATTAGTGCCTCTGAAAGTGGAGGTTCCCCTCAGTCACCGTGGCTAGTAGCCATTGACAAATCTCTCCTCCATGAATCTGTCTAATCCCCTTTTTAAAACTGTTTATTCCTGTGGCCATCATGACATCCTCTGGCAGCCAATTCCCCTTTTCACTGTTGGTGTTCTGTATTCATTTGTATCATGCATGTATATTGTACACTTTATACACAATGCATATGGCATTTATATGAACCAGGTACGTAATGCATTATGTACCATATACATCTAAAGATGACTTGATTAACACAAATCATGATAGGAAACCCATGCATTTTACAGGAACCAGGAAGAGGCATAACGAAGAAGAGGAGAAGAAGAAGAGATTGGGTTTATACCCTGCCCTTCACTCGGAGTCTCAGAGCGGTTTACAAACTCCTTTTCCCTTCCCCTCCCCACAATAGGCACCCTGTGAGGTAGGTGGGGCTGAGAGAGCTCTTTCCAGAACTGCCCTTGAGAGAACAGCTCTGACAGAACTACGGCTTGCCCAAGGTCATCCAGCAGGTGCAAGTGGAGGAGTGGGGAATCAAATCCGGTTCTCCCAGATAAGAGTCTGCCGCTCTTAACCACTACACCAAAGAAAGAGTCATGGGTTCAAGTCCTCCGAAAGAAAAGCAAAATTGAAACATTTGGAAACGAAAATAAGGAAGGAGGGGAAACGCTCGCTGCGGCACCCGGCTCTTTGGAACTCTTTCCCCCCTCCCCCCAAGACCCTACTTGCCTAATTTAATTTTGAAAGCAGCAATTCAATAGATGTGCTGAGCCATTGTTCCCAAAGTGAAATTGTTTCAAGGAAGGTTAAATTTAGCCTCTGATGACGCGCAGCGCTCCTGGACGGGGGGTGGGGGGACAGAGACGGGGAGAGAACAGAGCAATAAAACATCGTGCCTCCATCCTTCTTAACAAGGTGCCGTTTCATGCTTGGCAACAGCCGTCTCCAGCATAAGGAGGCCGTTTCCGAGAGCTCTGCTCTCGTCTTGATAAAATTCTATGATCCGGCCCTAACCGTAATAACCAGATTGAGCAGCAAGAAGGTAATCGGATGCATGAACACTCTCCAGCATCATTCTGCTTTCCGTGGCTCATTTGGATCTCCCTGCCTGCTCTTAGAGGGCGCTTCTTTCTTCCCACAGGCTACCTGCTGTTCTGCATCCCAGCCAGCATCTTCTGTCGGGTCGCTATAGCAACAGAGGCAGCGTCACTGTGGCTCCTCCCACCCCAGCCCCATCTTTCCTTTCAACTAGTTTTCATTGGGGGTTGCATCAGGAGATCCAGGAAACTGCTGGGTTTTCTGGGGAGCCCCCCGCCTGTGCAGGAAAAAACAATCCTTTCCCTCTCAGCCATGAACCCATTCAGAGGCCAGAGGCAAGCCTCGGCCTCTCGCCACAAGGATCACCAAGCGACGTGAAACCCCCCATGCATTCTCTGCATGCTTGATGGTGTCATCTTTATTCAGCAGACTTGGGATCCTGATTAGAGGTGGCGAAGACAAATGTCGCAGATGGAACCAGGGCTGGAGGCTTTGCCCCACTTTGATTTTCATCAGGTCATTAGAGGCATTCAAGAAACTTCTGCTATCAGCATCAAATACGTGGGCCGCAATCCCAAAAATGGTGCCTCTCGTTCTGAATGCCTGTCAGGGATCCAGGTATTTCTGCAGTTTACGGCTGGGGTGGGGGGGTCATAATCAAATAAAAGCATAAGAGAAGCCATGTTGGATGAGGCCAATGACCCATCCAGTCCAACACTCTGTGTCACACAGTGGCCACAACCAAGATGTCCTCAGGAAGTCCACCAGCAGGGCCAGAACTCCAGAAGCCCTCCCACTGTTGCCCCCCAAGCACCAAAAACATAGAGCATCACTGCCCCAGACATAAGAACATAAGAGAAGCCAGTGTTGGATCAGGCCAGTGGCCCACCCAGTCCAACACTCTGTGTCACACAGTGGCCAAAAACACCAGGTGCCCTCAGGAGGTCCAGCAGTGGGGCCAGAACTCCAGAAACCCTCCCACCCTTCCACCCCCAAGCACCAAGAACATAGAACATCACTGCCCCAGGCATAAGAACAGAAGAAACGCTATTTTGGATCAGGCCAATGGCCCATCCAGCCCAACACTCTGTGTCACACAGTGGCCAAAACCCAGGGGCCATCAGGAGGACCACCAGTGGGGCTAGAACTCCAGAAACCCTCCCCACTGTGCCCCCCCTCCCAAGCACCAAGAATACACAGCATCCCTGCCGCTCCTAAAAATTTTGGTGACATTGTCAAAACCATCTTCTGTGAGCAAGGATATCCAAGGGAGCTCTCATTCTCCTAAGAGGGAGTCAAAACCGTTAAACCAGTTTCAAACCAGTTTCAATGTGCAGGGGAGGTGAAGGCCAAAGCGCAGGTGGTAACTAATGAGCAAAAACATCCCCCCCAACATCTCCTTTTCTCAACCGGTACAGCTGCAGGGCCGTCATGGGTTAGGGCAGGGGGGAAACCAACAGCATCTCATTGCAATTCTTCCCACAGCAGAAGCTGTGTCTGTCCCCTCGGATTTTGCAGGTTCTCTTTTTGTTAAACGCGAGATAACAAAGAGCAGGTGGGGAATTTACATGCAGTGTGCCAACCACAGGGCGAAGTGTTTGCTTGTCGGAAAAGACATAGCGTGTTCTTCTTTCACTAAACCAATGTTGCCAAGGGACAGGAGGAAGAGCGGAAAAGAAGCCTGAGAACAGGAGAAGGTTCTAGAAACCTTTCCCCGTCACTGTTCCCCACAGCTCTGCTGCGGCAGCTCTTTGGGATAGTTTGGATCCAAATACTCTGCTGGGGGGAGAATGCAGGGGTGTCGAACTCATTTGTTATGAGGGCCAGATCTGACATAAATGAGACCTTGTTGGGCCGGGCCATGGGTGTCATAAAATGTAATGCCAGGTAGCGAAGATATAAACTTTACAAAGGACACAAATACAAAGGGTTTTTTAAACTTTAAAATAAAAACATGCTGAAAACATCAGCACTCTTGCAATATTTTGTCTATTTAACAGTCTCTGATAACGGACACCTCTTGCTCTGAATTATTGCACCAAATTGTCTGTGCTGTTGCAATCTTGAGCATGCTGTTCAGGTGTGTATCTGGGAGCTGCAAACCTACTTTTGATTTATTGACATTCACCACAGAAATCTCATGTCCTGCTCCCACTGCTGGACCTCCTGAGGGCACCTGGTGTTTTTGGCCACTGTGCGACAGAGTCTTGGACTGGATGGGCCACTGGCCTGATCCAGCATTGGCTTCTCTTATGTTCTTATGTTGAAAGTTCTGAGTCTAGGACCCAGGGGAAAACGTGAAATGGCTGAGTGACTGAGAGAGTCTGGAGAAGCAAGCTATGACGCTGCAGCAGCAACCGAACTGGAAGCAGGAGATGGCCAGTTCCACTGCGGGCCTCCTTCCAGCAGAGGGTGCTGTCGCTCCGCTTTCTGGAATTGTGTCATACCAAGGTTTTGGAATTGTTTTATCAATTTTATCCTGGAGGGATGCTGCCTTATGTGCATTTTGCAGGGAAGCGAGATGGTTAACAGTTAGCAAAAAAAAAAAAAGGGGAGGGGGATATAGCAAATATCTGGAAATTACTAATTAAATGCCATAGCAAACTGGAGTTAATGGGGAAAGCAAAAAGCATACCTGGTGCTGGCAGGATGTTCTTGGAAGAGACAGAGAAAGACTGTGGAACCAGTGGAAGACTCAGGCCCTGCCTGACTGGACTAGAACAGATCGGTCTTTAGTGTTGCCAGCGTCCAGGTGGGCCCTGGAGACCTCCCAGTATTACAACTGATCTCCAGATGTCAGAGATCAGCTCCCCTGGAGAAAACGGCAGCTTTGGAGGATGGACTTTAGGCATAACAATCTGCTAAAGTCATTGCCCTCCCCAGGCTCTACCCTCAAATCTCCAGAAATTTCTCAGCCCAGAGTTGAAAACTTGACTTTTAACTTACCACCAGGGAAGTTCCTGTTGGGTTTCTGCCTAGTTAGATTCCTGACAACCTGCATTCCAGGGGCCTTTCAGCTCAGTCCCATGGGCTATGGTAGAACTGCCAGCCTCCAAGCGGGGCCTGAAGCTCTCTCGGAATTACAATGGATTTCCAGACGACAGAGATCAGCCGTCCAGGCGAAACTGGCTGCTTCAGAAAGTGGTTGTGTGTGGCCTCAAAACTCCGGAACTCTCTTTCTGGGGAGATTTCAAAGAGCTGCTATTGCAGGATATTGCAGGATTGCAGTGCTGAATAGCGATAGACCCTTGGAGGAGAATACATGAGGGAATGAATGGGCAAGATTTTGTAGCCACTCTGTAGACATCTTGAACCCCAGTGTGGCGTGAACTGATTTCTTCCCTTTTCTGTAACATCATCTGCAGGCAAGAACCGTCAGTCTCTGTTCCACTGATCTCTATATCAGACAGCTCCATCCCCCCATGGCGCTGAGACCCAAGTGTCACCACCATTGTCTCTTGCAACCTGCCACGTGGTGGATCTGGTTCCAGTCATCTCTCCATTGTAGGTGACACAGGTGGCATTCTAGTTTCGGTATCTTGGGAGGAACAGTGCTAGAAAACTGTCACATCTACAACAGTCACTCTGGCATCTGAGCCAACTTCCATTTTGCAATTCCACCTATTGATTGCAACTGCAACCAAGGCTGTTTGTTTGTTTGTTTGTTTGTTTGTTTGTTTGTTTGTTTGTTTGTTTGTTTTGGGGAAAGAGGTGTTGGAACTCTCAAGAGGGAAATGAAGTTTGCAATCTGTATACTGAAAGCTCATGAACTCTCAAATATTTTCAAAAGAATTTTGTCGAAGAGGTTCCAGAAATCCATTCTGGCCCATTCCCCCAGAAAAAAAGCCCTGGCTGCAACCATTTAAGGGCTTTGCCTGTGAACTACATGGACATTTTGAACAAATGGCCACCATTTTGCTTCTGTGAAGCTGTACTGGGCCCAAACCACACCCTATCAAAATGAGACCAACCCCCCAAAAATTATCTGGCCCCCGAACTGTACTTTCACATGACCTTAACCAAAGAAAGTTGAACTCTGTTTTCCTTTTTTTTAAAAATGCCATTTCCATTGCATTTCACCATATTATTTATTTCTCTTTTCCTTTGGCATCTCCACATGGGCCAGGAACCCAGCCTCCCATTACATGGGAGGACTCATGCTGTTGCATTCGGAGCGTTCTTACCCAATTTCCGTCTTAGATAACAGAAAAATAAACTGATTCATCCTGGTGTGTCAATGATAATTGACAGGGCTTGCGTGGCATGACCAGGCTGGTCAATAGGCAAGACTCTACGGAGCATCCCCCAGGGCCCATGACTGCGCCGCTACTCAAGGGTTGCTTTCCTGCAGGTAGGAAAGGGAGAAACTTCAGGCCTAGACTTGGAAGAAGGTGGGAGAATCCAGATTATTGCTCGCTCGCTCTCGCTCTCGCTCTCACACACACACACACACACACACACAGAGTAGGGTAACAGCCTCCAGGTGGGGCCTGGGGATCCCCTGCTTTTACAACTGATCTCGAGCTGACAGAGATCAGCTCCCCTGGAGAAAATGGCTGCTTCGGAGGGTGGACTCTATGGCACTGTACCACATATAGGCCCCTCCCCTCCCCAAACCCTGCCCTCTACTGGATCCACTCCCAAAGTCTCCAGGTATTTTCCAAGCCAGACCTGGCAACCCTGATATGGAGGCTTCTTGTGGGTTAAATGAGACAATTTCATAGAATTATGGAAGTTCAAAAGACTGAATTAATGTATGGGAAACTAATTCTTCTTAAACATAAAAAGGTAAAGGTTTCCCTTGCTCGAAAGCCAGTCGAGTCTGACTCTAGGGCGTGGTGCTCATCTCCATTTCCAAGCTGAAGAGCCAGCACTGTCCAAAGACTTCTCCATGGCCTTGTGGCCGGCATGACTAGACACTGAGGCGCACAGAACGCTGTTCCCTTCCCAAGGTGGTACCTATTTATCTACTTGCAATTTCTTGCTTTCGAACTGCTAGGTTGGTAGGAGCTGGGGCCAGAGACATACATACATCCAAAAATTTCCCAGCCTAGAGTCGGCAACTCGGTTTCCCTGCTTCTCTCTCTACTTTTCCCCTTATCTCTCTACCTTCACCCTCCCTTTTCCTCCAGGCTTTTCTTCCCCGATTTTCACCATCCCATCTTCCTCTCCATCTTTTTCCAGCCCCCCACTACCACGTTTTCCCACTTTGTTTCCCTTTGCAGCCTTCTGTCCATCACCTCCTCCCCTGTTTTCAATTCCTTCTCTGTTTCTTTTCTCTAGGGCTTTTCCCCTCCCACCCCAGCCAGGTTTTCCACACTCTCTGCCTTCCTAGCCTTGTCTCTACATCATTTAATTCATTTGTACCCCGCCTTTCTCCCCAGCAGGGACCAAAAGTGGCTAACATTGTTTTCCTCTCCTCCATCGTATCCTCACAACAGCCTTGTGAAGTAGATTGTGCTGAGAGTGTGTGACTCGCTGGGCACCCAGCGAGTTTCCATGCACGAGTGGGGATTCGAACCCAGGAATTCGAGATACTATTCCGACACTCTTAGCCACATTACCACATTTATCCCATACGTTGCCCCATTTTGTGTTCCTGTCCCAGCCACTGTTGCTGGGACGGCCGAGGCATTGGTGCTCTGTTGCTAGGCAACCCCACAGCGGTGATTGTAATCTCAGAAGATTTTGCGAGATCTCGGTCACATTGTCTGGTTTGGGGACACTTCAAGTCTTCCTTGTTTTTTCAAAACTTTTAAAAATGTTCCATATTTGTGTTGTTTCTTCCTTGTATATGGCATTATTGTGTATGTGTTATTATTTTTGGCCATATACAGAAATGGATATCTGTATGATACCTGAGATCGTAAGAAGAGCCCTGCTGGGACAGACCAGAGAGGGTCCATCTAGTCCAGCATCGTGTCTCACACAGTGGCCAACCAGTTCCTCTGGATGGCCAATTACAGGACATGGAGGCTGAGGCCTTCCCCTGAGAAGAACATAAGAAAGAGCCCTGCTGAATCAGACCAGTGAAGGTCCATCTAGTCCAGCATCCCGTCTCACACAGTGGCCAACCAGTTCCTCTGGATAGCCAATTACAAGGCAGAGAGGCTGAGGCCTTCCCCTGAGAAGAACACCAGAAGAGCCCTGCTGGATCAGACCAGTGAAGGTCCATCTAGTCCAGCATTCCGTCTCACACAGTGGCCAGCCAGTTCCTCTCGAGGGCCAACAACAGGGCAGAGAGGCCGAGACCTTCCCCTGATGTTGCCTCCTGTCTCTGGGAGTCAGAGGCGGACTGCCTCTGAATGTGGAGGTTCCCCTCAGACACCATGGCTAGTAGCCATAGATAGACCTATCCTCCATGAAGCTATCTAATCCCCTTTGAAAGGTGTCTATTCCTGTGGCCATTGCTACACCCCCTGGCAGCGAGTTCCACGTTTTAATCACTCTCTGTGTAAAGTAGTCTTTCCTTTTGTCCGTCTTGAACACTTCTGCATAGGTTAGGCTGCACATCATGAATTGCACCAGGTCACGTCAAAGGGACTGAACGAGGATTTGTCTCTTGGCTTTCCAAACAGGAACCCCGCCCCACTGGTCATGGCATCACAAATAGCCCCTATAGCCCCTGTTGCCTCTGATATCATGGTTCCATTACCAATGGCCCTCATCTAAAATCAGCTTTAACAACTGGCATGACACCAGAGCTAGCTAGATCATGCTCACTCCTTCCCCGATGTAGTTTCCAATGAGGTGTGGCCTGTAACTCATCTGAGGGAACCTCTTCCCATTTCCCCTGACCAATTATTTAGCCATTAGGAGAAGTGCTTAATGCCAATAGATAGGCAAGGGCATTTCCGCACTTATTCATTTCAACACCTGGGATTTCCTTGGTCACTGCTGTGGGCTCCCCTCCTTACAAAAGCTATCTACCAAAGTTGCTAGCTCACAAATTTCGCTCATCCGGCCTGCCCACACATTAATATCAACATTAACCATTTATGACATCATACCAAAAGAAGAAATAAGGGAAACGTTCATAAAGCACAGTCATCTGGAGGCAATTCTACTCACTAGGGAAAACCAAGCATCTAGGCTAGCTAGTTCTAAGCCCGTTTTAGGGTGTATTCATCTATTGTGTGTCACTGAACTAGCCCTGACCTGGATAGCCCAAGCTGGCTTGATCTTGTCAGATCCCAAATCCTAAGCAATGCCAGCCCTGGTTTGTATGGGAGACCTCTAAGGAATACCAGGGTTGTGACACAGAGGCATGCAATGGCAAACCACCTCTGAACGCCTCTGTCCTTGAAAACCCCATGGAGTTGCCACAAGTCAGCTGTGACGACAGCAAAAATCACTCCTACGCTGTTAGACCCATACAACCTTTTAAAGATTTTTTTGGTTTAAATGTAAACATTTCATATCTTTTATATATTTTATGCTCAGATGTATTTAATGACAATGCATTATTAAGTGTCTTCAGGGCTTTCAATGTTATAGAATTTAGTTTAATATCCAAATATACTGGTAGTCCAACTGCGTGTGACTCTAGATTCAGGTGAGTAGCCGTGTTGTTCTGAAGCAACAGAACAAAGGTTGAGTCCAGCGGCACCTTTGACCAACAAAGTTTCATTCTAGGTATAAGCTTTCCTGCGCGTGCACATTGCTTCAAGCTTATACCCAGAATTAATTTTGTTGGTCTTAAAGGTGCCACTGGACTCAGTTTGGGGTAGTGGTTAGGAGCACGGACTCTAATCTGGGAGAACTGGGTTTGATTCCCCCACTTCTCCACATGCAGCTGCTGGTGCAACCTTGGGTCAGTCATGAGTTCTGTCAGAGCAGTTCTCTCACGGGCAGTTCTGGAAAGAGCTCTCTCAGCCCCACCTACCTCACAAGGGTGTCTGTTTGGGGGAGGGGAAGGGAAAGGAGATTGTAAGCCATTCTGAGACTCCTTTGGGTAGTGAAGGGCAGGGTATAAATCCAATCTCCTCCTCCTCCTCTTCATCTTCTTCTTCTACTGTACCAAACAGTTTACAAAGTTACTTGGACCAATGATTAGGGACTGCGGTCTATACTATTGTGTATAGCTTGCTATAAGTAGGACCCTACTATGGAATTTTTGCATCATTTAATGTGTCATGTTAATACTTCTGCTTTGCTTCGGTTCTGTTTTTAGACTTCTGGCTGGTTCTACCACCCTAGTCCTATTGCGTGGCTTATCGAATGTCCCAATCTTGTCAATTGCCTTGACTCACTCTGACTTACAGAGGCTTGCAATCTCCTTTCCCTTCCCCTCCCCACAACAGACACCCTGTGAGGTAGGTGGGGCTGAGAGAGCGCTGACAGAAACTGCTCTTTTTCAAGAACAGCTCTAACAGAACTATGGCTTGCCCAAGGTCATCCAGCAGCTGCAAGTAGAAGCATGGGGAATCAAACCCAGCTCTCCCAGATTAGAGTCCGCACACTTAACCACTACACCAAACTGGCTCTTTCTTCAGATCATGAGAGAGAACAACCCTGGATTAATTCATTAGTGGATTTAAGAGTCCGGAGTTCTCCACTGCCCCAGGTAGTATCCGAAGCGCAAAAGCCACCATCCCTCCGGTCTAGCAGGTTTGGTTGTCTGAACTGTTTCCCCAGTTTCCTAAGCCATGTGCCAGTTGGAAAAGGAAGCCTTGCTCCGCCTGTCTTTCATCATCTTTATTCAATACACCGATAACATCAGGAGCTTCAACGCCCCTGTGAAACTCGTCACTCTCCTTTGGGGACAAAGACGCAAGAAGAGCCTTGGGCACAATCTGTTCTGTGGGTTTTTTAAAAAAGAAAATAATATCAACAAACACCCCACTGTGGTGGCTTTTCGACTGCTGTTATTGCGCTGAATGTATGTTCGTGTTGCCCGGACTCCTGACCTTCTTTCCCTAAACCGGGCATTATCTCACTTCCACACCAAAATGGTTGGCTTTCCTTTGTTGTTGTTCGGTCGCACAGTCGAGTCCGACTCTTCGCGACCCCACGGACCACTTCACACCAGGCCCTCCTGTCTTCTGTCATGTTCCGAAGTTTACTTAATTTCATGTTTTTTGCATCGATAACACTGTCCAGCCATCTCATCCTTTGCCGTCCCCTTCTTCCTTGACCTTCAGTCTTTCCCAGCATCAGGGCCTTCTCCAGTGAGTGCTCCCTTCTCCTTTGGTGGCCAAACTATTTGAGCTTCAGTGCCTGGCCTTCCAGGGAACAGTCAGGGTTGATTTCCTTTAGGATTGACTGATCTGATCTCCTTGCAGTCCAAGGGACTCTCAAGAGCCTTCTCCAGGACCATAATTCGAAAGCATCTATTCTTTGGTGCTCGGCCTTCCTTGTGGTCCAACTCTCACAGCTATACATTACCACTGGGAATACCATGGCTTTGACCATACGGACTTTTGTTGGCAGGGTGATGTCTCTACTTTTTATTATGCTGTCTAGGTTTGCCATCGCTCTCCTCCCAAGGAGCAGGCGTCTTTTAATTCCATGGCTCCAGTCACCGTCTGCAGTGAACTTGGATCCCAGGGAGGTGAAGTCTGTCACTGCTTCCACGACTTCCCCTTCTATTTGCCAAGGAGTGAGGGGGCCGGATGCCATGATCTTCGTTTTTTTGATGTTGAGTCTCAAGCCAACTTTCCTAGCGAGTATGAATGACCTCTGTGTCTCAGAGAGGCTTGGGCAGTGTGGCTTCAGTTGCTGACCTGGGTGTTGATTTCAGCTGGAAGTTGGCAGGCCCAGAACAGTCCACCCATTCAGAGTTGTAACAGGCAGCCTCCTTTGAAGGCAGAAGAGGAGTAGGGTTTTATACCCCGCTGTTCTCTACCTTAAGGAGTCTCTAAGCAGCATACAAAGTGTGCATGCGCACAAAAGCCGATACCCAGAATCAAACTTTGTTGGTCTTAAAGGTGCCCCTGGACTCAAACTTTGTTCTGCTGCTTCAGACCAACATGGCTGCCCCACCTGAATCTCCCCACAACAGGAACCTTGTGAGGTAGGTGGGGCTGAGAGAGTTCTGAGAGAGCTGTAACTGGCCCAAGGTCACCCAGCAGGCTTCCTGTGGAGGAGTGAGGAATCAAACCCAGCTCTCCAGGTCAGAGTTCATCACTCTTAACCACTACACCGTGCTGGCTGTATCAGGAGGGACTTAACGATCTGGTCACAATAGATGTGGGGTCACAGCAAAGCTACCCACCTGGAAGCAGCCAAAGCAGATTGGAGATTTAAGGTGGAGCCTTGGGAACGGCAGGGTTTGGGAAGCATAACACCTTAAGCCAGACCTCCAAAGCAGCCATTTTCTCCATGGGGAACTGTTTTGGTACTCTGGAAATCTGTTGGAATTCCAGGGGAACTCCAGGCCCCACCTGGAGACTGGCAACCCTAGCAGAAGCAAGATCTGACTCCACAATTCTCCTTCCTGTAGCTCACACCCTCTCCCATTATGCTGTGCCAGCTCTCTCTCTCTCATATGATTTCCTGGGAATGGAGCCAAGATTCCCAAGGCCCTTCAAATGCCTTGTGAGGAACAGAACAAGTATGTCAGAGGAGCCAGTTCTCCCAGAGGCCACGGAACGAAGCCACTTCTTTCTAGTTCAGGATCTGGGCATACAGGTCACATTCACAGCACTCCCTGTCTACCCAGGAAGTTTCCTGTCTTCCGATGCCTCTCCCTGGCAAACCACAAACCCCAGTTTTTACCTTGGGGCAGGCAAAGTCTTATTTAAACTATTATTTGCATTAGTTGCTAGGGCAAGGATGGCCAGCTCTGGGCTGGGAAATACCTGGAGATTTGAGGGGTGGAGCCGGGGAAAGGACCTCAGCAGGGTTCCATGCCATAGAGTCCATCCTCCAAAGCAGCCGTTTTCTCCAGGGGAAGTGGTCTCAGTCATCTGAAGATCAACTGCAATAGCGGAGATCTCCAGGTGCCACCTGGAGGTTGTCCACCTTATCTAGCACTGGGATTCCTCTGGATTCCCTTCCCTCCTCGGGGTCTCTTGCCGTTAAGTCTCTGGGGCGGGTGGATTTTGTCTCTAGTGCAGAGCCGTGGGGACGTTCCCACGAGAACATGACCCACAACCCCACACAGAAAAGAAAAGTTACCATCATCGATTTTGAATTGCTGGTAATGTACCATAGGGCAACTGTGCTCCTCTCCCTTCCCAATATCTCTATAGCCCAAAGCCCAAAGACCCTCTCGGCTTTAGGCAAGCCAACTCCATGTCGGACAATTCCTGGAGATTTTTGGGGGGGAGCAGAGTTTGTGGAGGGCAGGGTTTGAGGAAGAGAGAGAGCTCTGTGGGGGGATAGTGCCATAAAGTCCACCCTCCAAAGCAGCCATTTTCTCCGGGGGGGGGCTGATCCCTGCCACCTGGAGACCAGCTATAATTCCAGGATATCTCCAGGCCCCACCTGGAGGTTGGCCCCCCTGCTCTGAAGTCAGCGCAGGAGAGACTGTTGCAAAATAAGCAAGAGGAGCAGGCAGAGTAGAGCTTTCAGCAACTGGAGGTAGGGGAAGACTTGAGAACTGATCCTTGATATGAGACCAGGGCTGTTAACAATCAACAGTGCTCATCTGTAGAAGAGTCTCAAAGGACAGTCATGTTGCAGAAAAACAGACTGGAGTCCAGTCGCACTTTAGAGACCAATGAGAGTTTCACGGTATATGCTCCACTTTGAATCTCGAAAGCTTATACCCTGAAACTCTCCTTGGTCTCTAAGGTGCGACTGCACTCCAATCTAACTGTTCATCTATGGAATGTTCCAGGGCTGGTTCAGACCTGTGGAGCCATGTACCAAGAACAGATGTTGCATGTTCTCTCTCACTTGTCCTATCCCCAAGTGTTCCCTCTGAGCTGAGTTAGTGTGAGCTAGGTCACAGTTTTTTAGCCTCCGGCTCGCACATTTTTGTCTTAGCTCAGGAAGGAGGGCTCCAAAGCTAACTAATTTATGCAGTAGCCAAATCGCTCGCTCACAACTTTAATGCACAAATTCTCACAAAGTAGAATTTTTGCTCACAAGACTCCACCGCTTAGAAGGAGCATTGCAAGACCTTGTCTCTGTTTTGAGGTCTCTTTCCTTCAGGGATCTGACTGCACAGACAGGGTGAAGCTGTGATGCCGAGGTATCCAATGAAACTGCCCCAGGAGATGGGAACAGGATGACAGAGACTGCCCTCTTGCGCCACCTCCCGAATGCACCCTCTTGTTTTCCCCCATCTGACTGGAGTGTGTGTGTCTCCCTCTTTGTTCCCTGACACCTCTGTCCTCCAAAAACTTCTCACGCCCTCAGCCGAGCCACAGTCATTAGAAAAGGCAGGCGTGAACAATGATGTGCCAATAAAGACCAATCCCTATGCAGATGAAAGAACAATCTTTCGTCTCCATGGGGCAACAATCTTCATTTAATTTTGTCTTTTGCTTAAGTCACTCTGGAAAGCACCCATAGCCAATAGAGAGCCGGTGTGGTATAGATGGTTAGAGATTAGGGCTGCCAAGTCAGCCCGGGGGGCAGGGGATCCCCCGCTACAGGGGTTCCCGATCCGCCGGCCAGCATTCGGCCGGCGGGGGGAACCCCACCCCCGAAGTCATCCAGCCAGGACAACTTCTCAAACATAATGACGTCGCCCGGAAGTGACGTCATCACGTTGGGGGCGTTGCCAGGGTGACGCTCTGGCAATCGCCCCAAAACTCTATGATGCCATAGAGTTTTGGGGCGATTGCCAGAGCGTCGCCCTGGCAACGCCCCCAACATGCCGACGTCACTTCTGGTGACATCGCCGGGCGCGCGCACCGAGGAAGCTCCCGGCGGATGGGGGACTCTCCCCCACCGGTGAGTATTACACACTTGGCAACCCTATTAGAGATAGATCAAGATGGGTGGCCGTGTTAGTCTGTCTGTAGCAGCAGAAAAGGGCAAGAGTCCCTGAAAGACTCACAACATTTGTGGCAGGGGAGGAGCCTTCAGGAGTCGCTACTCCCTTCTTCAGTGTGGCATAGTGGTTACAGTATCGGACAAATATCTGGGGAACCCGGGTTTGAATCTCCACTCCACCGTGGACGCTCGCTAAGTGATCTTGGGCCAGTCACATCTTCCCAGCCTAACCTACCTCGCAGGGCTGTTGTGAAGACAAGTTGGAGGACAGGAGATGGATGTAAGAGGCTTTGCGTCCTCCTTGGGGAGAAAGGCGGGGCATAAATAGAGGAAGTAAATGAATAATATTTAGAAAAACTATATGCTACCTTTCTGGAGACCTGTTCAAGGTGGCTCAGACAGGAAAAAGAAAATAAAACCGTACAAAACCATAACATAAGAATCATCCAGAATAAAATAAGCCATGAAAGCCTGCCACAGCCCAAAACAACCGGGTGCCAAGGAGATATCGATCGATCCCATAATTTGACGATTGATTAAATCTATTCTACTGTTCTCATAAGAAGATGAGAGAACATAAGAACATAAGAGAAGCCAATGTTGGATCAGGCCAGCGGCCCATCCAGTCCAACACTCTGTGGCACACAGTGGCCAAAAACACCAGGTGCCCTCAGGAGGTCCAGCAGTGGGGCTCGTTATTTCTTCCTGCCGGGTTAATCTGAGGACAATTTACATCTTGAATTTTTGCCTTTCTCAGTACTGCACCCCAGGTTTGGAATATGTGAAGTAATGCCTGAGATTAAAGGATCTCTGGGCATGTGCAGAATGTATGCTTCCTGATTGCCAGAGCTCTGAAGGTTTCGGAGGAGACAATTAGGGAGAAATATTACTCTCCCCCCAGTTATTTCCTGCAAGGAATTTCCCTCATTTTTTTCAGTAAAAAAAAAAAATTAGAAATACCTCTTTGAAATGCCTCTCTCTTAGCATGAGCGGCGTTGTTGTTGTTTTAAGGCAGGTTTGTAAAAACGGCCTTAGGTGCCATGTGCCTAAAATGCTTTCTAATAATTGAGTAATAACTACGTGAGACAAAGTGACAATAGGATTAACCCTGGATACCAACTCATAACTCTCTTCCATGAACAGGCTTGCCAGCTCTAGGTTGGGAAATACTTGGAGAACTTCCAAACCCAGAACTTCCAAACCCAGAGTTGGCAATTGCATTCTGCTTCCAGCCTATGGCCAGCCTATGGCCAGCACCATCATTCTTCATTGTCCAAAGGTCTCGTGCCCCTTCAAATGACCCCCCCTCTTCCCCATACACACAAACCTGCCATATCCTGAATGAGACCCTGGGTCAATCAAGGTCAGTATTGTCTACTCAGACTGGCAGCAGCTCTCCAGGGTCTCAGGCAGAGGTCTTTCCCATCACCTCCTGCCTGGTCCTTTGAACTGGAGATGCCGGGGATTGAACCTGGGACCTTCTGCATGTAAAGCAGATGCTCTTCCACTGAGCCATGGCCTCAGTTAATAGATGACAACCCAAATGAAGCTGCCTTCTACTGAATAAGAACCTTGGTCCATCAAAGCCGGTATTGTCTATTCAGACTGGCAGTGGCTTTCCAGGGTCTCAGGCAGAGGCCTTTCATATCTCCTACTGCCTGGTCCTTTTAACTGGAGATGCCGGGGATCGAACCTGGGACCTTCTGTAGGCAAAGCAGAGGTTTTCTACTGAGCCACAGCCTGAAGTGGTGCACTCAGACCATTGGTCCGTCAAGGTCATTATTGTCTACTCAGACTGGCAGCTGCTCTCCTGGGTTGTTCATATCACCTACTACTTGGTCCTTTTTCACCGAAGTCAGTCAACTGGAGATGCCAGGGATTGAACCTGGGACCTTCTGCAAGCAAAGCAGAGGCTCTTCCACTGAGCCACAGCCTCGGCCTCCTTCGCTGCCCCTTACACCTAAATATAGAGTTGCCATTTTCTCTGAGGGAACCCATCTCTGTAGTGTGGAGATCAGATGTAATTCCAGGAGATCTCCAAACCCCATCTGGAGGTCAACAACCCTAGGCCTAGAAAATGTATTCTTTTTTCCCCCGATGCCACCAGAATTCTTGTTGTGTTTGTTGCAACAGATGTGCAGGGTCAGCCACCTTCCTGGAATGCCAGACCAAGAGGCCTTCCTCCAAACAGGAGATGGCAGCTATTTTTAAACCAGGGACATTTGGTGTGGCATTCCCAAGCACACATTTCCACTTGCTGTTCGGCTGTGGGACTTTCCCTCCATGACTGTCTTTGGAATCTGGCCTCCTTTGCATCTTCCACCTTCTATTCCCTGAATCATCTGCAAATTGAGCAAAACAAAACCTGTGGAGGTGTGGCTGCAGAGGAATCATTCCAGCACCCTCCCAAATGCCCCAAGGCCCAGCCGCCATCATTCCAAGCTATTTAGCGCTGGTATGTCAACGCGTGAAGATTGCTGCTCCACAGGGAGTAGGCCAGATACCTGCATGAGTGCTCGGCTGTTGCCTCACCTGAGTTTCTGCAGCAAACATTTGGCCGTGGTTGCCTCGGTGAAGAACGAGGACTCATCTGCATGTCATGGCCCTTGACAGGAGACGAAGCTGAGGAAAAGATAAGACAGATAAACATGCTGGAAAGTTATGTAAACCAGTAAAGTTTTGTAAACCAGTCCAGGGGCAAAGTTAATGATCCACCATAAACAATGGAGGGATGGGGGTATAATTAAGCCTCGAATGAGGTAATGGAAAAACATGGACAGCTTAGAAGGGACCGCCCAGCGGGACTCTGCAGACAGGATGGGAAGGCACCAGTGAAACTTGGGCCTTTGTTTTCAAGGAGAGGCTGACTTTGAGAACAGTATGAGTTCTGTGATGTCATAAGATGTTCAGGAACATTCCAACTGCTCAGCAGGAAACTGACAGCAACAGAACGTTCACAAGCAGTTTTACTGTTGCTGGGGAGGTGGAGCAAAATCTCACCAAGTGCCCAGGGATGAGAGGGGGCAATGCTGGGGAGCTGGGGCAGGTTCTCTAGGAGAATGTGTTAGTGATATTCGAGGAACAGGCTGACAGTCCGGTGGTTTTAATGCTTGGGACGGGGTCTCATAAAGCCAGAACCACCCGTAGCAGCTAAAATGATTCCACTGATTCCACTTATCACACTTCGGTCAAATAACGAGTAGACAAGAGTCACCGGAAAAGACAGTCACGCCAGGGAAAGTTGAAGGCAGCAGGAAAAGAGGAAGACCCAGCATGAGGTGAATTGACTCAGGCTGTGGTCACACGGCAAGCTTACCGCAATTTGTTCTCCCTGTCTATTTGATTGGGGGTGTTTTTTTGCGGGTTGGGATGATCACACATCCCTCCCCAAACTGCTTGCATCATGTAATGAGGCCCCAGGTACTGTCCAGATAGCCGTGCTGCCCAAGTGGCGGTGCGGCGCATGTTTAATTTTTCTTTGCACATGCGCACGGCCAAATCCCCACTCCCACTTGGCGCCAGAGGACTATTTTACCAACATTCAACTTGCAATATTTCAACAGGTGGTTGTTTTTGCAGTGTTTTTTCTCCCGAACAGTGAACAAAGTGAACTATCGACGTACAACTGAGAGCTGGAGTCTATATATATGCGCTTGAATGTTCATGCATTGGATATATTCAGTGTAGGATTGATCATGCACACAGCAGGGAAAGCTGGGGGAGGATTCAGTGCAAGAAGGATGTTCAGACAACCTAATCGCATTCATAGCAAGAGATGGCTGTTCCAGATTGGCAAAATTGCAGATCTACAGCGCAAATACTCAGAAAGTACCCAATTTTCCCAGTGTTGGAAAAATTGCTAGGAAACCAGGAGGATTGCGGGGGTGAGTTTGCTTCGATATGAAAGACAGATGCGGCCATCTGATCAGGTCTTTTAAATGAGATAGGGAACTGTGGTGAAACCTGATCAAAACTGCAGCCTCAGTCAAGGAAGCCCTCCATTTGCAAGACCTGAGCAAGGCTGTCCAAGATCGGACATTTTGGAGGCCATATGACTCATAGGGTCCCCATAAGTCAGAACCCACATGAAAGCACTTAACACACACACACACACACACATGTACTCACGAAGACTTATATATTTATCTAGGGTGTTTCTATCCCACCTTGTCTCCTCAGACTCAAGATCCCTCTCTCTGCCTTAACTAGAGATAACCACATGGGTTCCATAGAAGACGGTTTGTTTATTTATACTACACCTTTGTTCCCAATGGGAACCCACCAGAGGAAATCCCTACAAACCATCAGCCATCACAGAGGGACACGTGTACATGCTCAAACATACAGTAAAGCAATAGAAACGAGCCAGAGTCCAGGAGCACCTTAAAGACTAACAAAATATGTGGCAGGGGAGGAGCTTTCGTGAGTCGCTCTCACTTCTTCGGATACCTGAAGATACCTTCAGAT
This sequence comes from Lepidodactylus listeri, assembly GCA_029233225.1. NCBI lineage: Eukaryota > Metazoa > Chordata > Lepidosauria > Squamata > Gekkonidae > Lepidodactylus > Lepidodactylus listeri. The sequence continues at coordinate 70,937,185 of JARCFY010000014.1, read as the reverse complement.
ATCTGAAGAAGTGCGGAGTGACTCACAGAAGCTCATCCCCTGCCACAAATTTATGAGGAGGAGATTGGATTTATACCAAGTGAGAAGCAGAGGTGGTCTGCCATTGCCTTCCTCTGCAGAGCCTTCCCTGGTGATCTCCCATCCAAGTACCCATCCTGCTTAGCTTCCAACTTATGGCCACCCCAGCAAGGGGCTTCCGAGGGGCCGACCCTGCTTGGCTTCTGAGATCTGGCAAGATCAGAAGGCTGTCCCATGCTCCTCCTAAACAGTGGAAGAAATTCATTATTGCAAGCTGTGGTTCCAGGAGTAATCACAGGGCTACCAACTGTGGACTGGAAATTTAGGGATGGCGCCCGGGAAGGATTTAAGGAGAGGAAAGACCTCAGCAGGGTATAATATCCTAGTGGCCCACCCTCCAAAGCCACCATTTTTCTCCAGGGGAACTGATCTCTGTAATTGTAATTCTGGGAGATGCCTCCAGGCCCCACCTGGGGGTTGGCAATCATCAGCCAGAGAGAGAACTGATTTGGAAACGTTGGTCTCCCCCTTGAAGAGTATGTAACATCTCGGGAGCTTATTTCCCTCACTCCCTCTGTGTTTTTTGCCCCTTTAACCACCAGCTCTCAATGGCTCTCAGCATTCTGAGAGAAATAAGCCTACTTAGTCCTCCTCAAGCTGGATTTAGTGGCAGGGCGATCTTAGCTTGCAAAAAAGAAATAATTAAAAAAAACTGCATTCCCGAAGGCTTCCCAGGAGTTTACAGAAACCCTGGCCCTGCCTGTGAGGCCCCCCCCCCCACACTTGCGATAGGCTCCCAGCCATGAAGTCCACTGCTGTGCTGTGGACCCATGAGGAACTGGGGTGGGGGTGGGGAAAATAATCTTCACCCAAAGAGTGATTAACACGTGGAATTCACTGCCCCAGGAGGTGGTGGCGGCTACAAGCATGGACAGCTTCAAGAGGGAATTGGATAAACATTTGGAGCAGAGGTCCATTAGTGGCTATTAGCCACAAGGTCTAGATAGGAACTCTCGGTCTGTGGCAAGGGATGCTCTGTGTTCTTGGTGCTTGGGGGTGGGGGGACAACACTGGGAGGGCTTCTAGTGTCCTGGCCCCACTGCTGGACCTCCTGCTGGCACCTGGTGTTTTTGGCCACTGTGTGACACCGAGTGTTGGACAGGAGGGGCCATTGGCCTGACCCAGCACTGGCTTCTCTTATGTTCTTATATGGAGCAGAGGTCCATCAGTGGCTCTTAGCCCCAAGGTATAGATAGGAGCTCTTGGTCTGGGGCAAGTGATGCTCTGTATTCTTGGTGCTTGGGGGGGAGGGCAACAGTGGGAGGGCTTCTAGAGTCCTGGCCCCACTGGTGGACCTCCTGAGGGCACCTGGTGTTTTTGGCCACTGTGTGACACAGAGTGTTGGACTGGATGGGCCACTGGCCTGATCCAACATTGGAGTCTCTTCTGTTCTCTCATGTGAATCAGTTTGGAAATCCCTTACAAAACCTCCGCAGCCCCCTGCCCACCAAGATACTCTGAACTCTCAGAAGCTTCAGGGGGCCTGATTTCCTTCCCTGAGCCCACCCCCCTTTTTTTCTTCAACTGACTTTGGGATTGCCAGCCTCCAGGTAAGGCCTGGAGATCTCCCGCTTTTACAACGGATCCCCAGCTGACAGAGATCAGCTCCCCTGGGGAGAATGGCTGCTTTGGAGGGTGGACTCTATGGCGTCGTACCATGCTGAGGCCCCTCCCCTTCTCAAACCCCGCCCTCTCCTGGATCCACCCCCAAAGTCTCCAGGGATTTTCCAACCCAGACCTGGCAACCCTGACTGACTTTCAACTTGCCTTGAAAGTCTGTTTTTTCTAGAGCATGTTCAGTCCATCAGGCTATTTCTTGGGGACGGGTGGGATCCTTGGTTGATTTGCAGTAATTTTTTGCATACCTAGAGACCCCTGCCATCTTTGTGTGTGATGCCATTAAGAGGTTTTTATCTGAGATTGCCAATCTCCAGGTGGGACCTGGAGATCTCCTGCTGTTACAATTGATCTCCAAATGACAGAGATCAGTTCCCCTTGAGAAAATGGCTGCTTTGGAAGGTGGGCTCCAGTGTTCCCTCTAAGCTGAGTTGGTGTGTGCTAGCTCACAGTTTTTTAGCCTCCGGCTCACACATTTTCATCTCAGCTCAGTAAGGATGGCTCCAGAGCAAACTAATTTATGCAGGAGCCAAATTGCTCGCTCACAACTTTAATGTCAGTAGCTCTCAAAGAACTTTTGCTCACAAGACTCCACAGTTTAGAGGGAGCGTTGGTGGGCTCTACGGCATTATACCATGCTGAAGTCCCTCTCCTTTATAAACCTCACCACCCCTAAGCTCCACCCACAAATCTCCAGAAACTTCCCTGCCCAGAGTTGGCCCTCCCAACAACAACATCTACAAAGGGGTCAGTTAGTTTGCTATTAGATGATCCAGAGGATGGTGTGATGTTTCTTGTAGTACCCAAAGCACAGTCACTCCAACGGTGCCAACTGAACAGGCACTGAGTGGGCATATCACCAGTGTGGGCTTCCTGTGAGGCCAACAGTAGTACCTCTTTTACCAGTGGTTCCTCTTCTTTAGATAGTAAGCGCTTTGGGGCAGAGATCTGATGTCAGTCTACATTACTCTCTAAAGGGCCATGCACACAGAAGATAATAATAGTATCTTCTTTTTGCCATCAAGTTGAAGCCAAATTATAGTGACTTCCATAGGGTTTTCAAGGGAAAAGATGTTCAGAGGTGGTTTGCCACTGCCTGTCTCTGGCTGCGATCACACATGCCAGTAGATCCGACATAGGCACGAATGCCCGACAGATCTAAAGGGTGTGATCAGACAGCAACATCTGGGAAGCATCCTGCAGTCATCAACAGCCCGTGCTGCTCTGCCATGGAAGCAGAGTTAAAAGACACCGGAGAAAATCCAGTAGTAAACAGGTTGTGATGGCCCACGGATGGGCTTTTCCCTGTCTGATCACGCAAGCACGCACTCATGCTGTCAGGATGGTCTGATCAGGCCATCCCAACTCTGTACCATCCCCCCCCCTGCAGTATGCACATCATCACATACTCCATAGGAGGCCCTCAGTGCAGAGGTGCAATTCCTTGTTTATGTGCATGGGAAACAAACGGCCAAAAAAAAAAATGACTCACCCGTGGTTGCATCTGATCACACAGTGACGGGCTGCATCCGCTGCTATAAAGGGCTGTGTGATCTTGCAACTGCAGGTCAAATTCCTCCAGAGGAAATAGCCTCACTTCCCCTCCACTTCAACTGGCACGTGTGACTGCAGCCTCAGCAGAACAACTCTGGGCTTCCTCAGTGGTCTCCCACCCAAACACTAACTGGGCCCAACCCTGCTTAACTTCAGAGGTCTGATGAGATCAGGCAAGCTCGGGCCAGCCAGGTCAGAGCTGATAGTGATAATTAAACCTGATGACACACACACTCATTTAACAGGTGCGATTAATCGATCGAAAACTTTTTGATTGACTGGAAATATGCCCCAATTAACTCAGCTGCAGATATTTCAGAAATGTTACCTGGAATGCAAATACTGGGAAACTCTACAGGAGGCAGGCATGAATCTTCAGTGGAGGCCTCCGTCCTCGTAAACAGGCGTCATCCGTAAAAACAAAGCGTCCTCTCTTTCTTCGAAATGATTGCTTTTATTCATGTGCAAATGCCGGTGGATTTTCATCCATTAATCAGCTGAAATCCATATGATTGATATTCTTAGAGCCTTTTAATTGGGTGACCAACATCATTATCTCCAGACTGGACGGCTCTGCTAGCGTACGCTTCATTCTGAATTTTTGAAAAGGTTTCCCATTTGGCTGTATGAATAAAACACGATCATTTGTGCCCTCTAAATATTAAAAAGGAGTTTGGGTGGCATCAAAAAGCATCACCCCTTGTGACCAGATTGGGGACTACTTACATTGCTGGCTTTATTGTCCAAAAATATTTCCCGTCTGGGAAAAAATTGTACAACACATAAAAATCATAAACGGTTTAGAATTACAACTCACTCCTGAACAATTGCTCTTGAACAGTTGGGTTGAAGAAGGCTCTTCGTATGCCATCAGGGAAGGGGTTTCTTTAACGTTATTTGCAGCAAAAAAGTGCCATTGCCAAAAATGGGAAATTAGCAATGATGCCCACAATTTCGCATTGGCACGAGAAATTGTGGGATTTACATAAAATAGCCAAACTCTCGGATAATCTTGCGTGTTTTGACAGACCATCAGCACCCTCACTATTTGTTTCAGTATGGTATTATATACTGGAGTACCTTAATAAGCAGCAAAATATATCAAAGACAACGTCTCTATTATGGTTCTGGTAAAGTCTTACAAGGAATTTCTCTCTGAGACACTCAAATGGCTCCTTACTATATCAGAACTCTATGAAACTATCTTCACAATGTAATGAAATAGCTATTAGGTAAATCTGTGATATGTGATTAATATTGTTAATGACTCTGACTCAAGGCTCCCTCTAGGTTGTGGAGTCTTGTGAGCAAAAATTCCACTTTGTGAGCCCCTAGCATTAAAGTTGTGGGTGAGCGATTTGGCTCCTGCATAAATCAGTTTGCTCTGGAGCCCTCCTTCCTGAGCTAAGGCAAAAATGTGTGAGCCAGAAGCTAAAAAACTGTGAGCTAGCTCACACTAACTCAGCTTAGAGGGAACATTAACTCTGATAGCTATCACATTTTCAGTAACTTCGACGTAACAACTCTTTATACTTATATTTGTCATTGCAAGGACATATATGTAACCTTTCAATATTTATTGATTAATTAGTTAATGTTAACAATAAAAACTTCCATTTGTGGGGAAAAAAGCATCACCGCTTGCTGCGTTCATCGCGTAGGCGGATAAATGACAAGAAGGAGACAGGTTTCTTTAGCAATAGTAATAGAGGACCAACAAGAAATGGACTCTACTGAGGAGAACATTTCCTGCATAGCAACAAGCTAATTAGTTCCTGGTCTCTTTTGGTTAGCTTTGAATCAGCACACACGGGACGAGATCGTTCTATCAGGATCTCCAGTATCCCAAGCGGGCCCATCATTGGTGATCCTTAGCCCTAGGGAGGTCTGGCTGTCCCCAATTAGGGCCAGGGCCTTTTCGGTCCTGGCCCCAACCGGGTGGAACGCAGAACAACATCAGGGTCCTGCGGGATCTGGTGCAATTCCTCAGGGCCTGTAAGGCAGAGATGTTCCACTAGGCTTTTAGTCGAGGGCAGCAATGGTTGAGACTAGCCACCCGCTTTTTGTTTTTCTTCCTGTGACCCCCCACGTGCCCTTCCCTGCCCTGCTGTGCAGACAGCACTGCAGCCGGCAAAAGGAGTTTATATGGCCATGTGGATTGATTAATTTATTGGTTTACTGTGATAATTTTATGCTGAATGTATTTTTGGGGTGTATTCACACGGGCAGCTAATCCCGCCATTGGCCCAGCTGTAATTTGAGCTAGATCTTTTTGGTCCAACATTGCACGACCAGACAGCTCGCCCGTGAAGCGCTTTACCGCGCGTGACTCCCGTGGTGGATTGTCTAGATGGCATCCACCATAAGGAACTATGCGGTCGGCTTTTTTAAAAAAACATCCTGTCTGCACATGCACATATGGAGAGCCAGTGTGGTGTAGTGGTTAAGTGCGTGAACTCTAATCTGGGAGAACCGGGTTTGATTCCCCACTCCTCCACTTGCACCTGCTGGATGACCTTGGGCAAGCCATAGCTCTGTATCAGCTGGGCCGCCATGTTGGTCTGAAGCAACAGAACAAAGTTAGAGTCCAGGGGCACCTTGAAGACCAACAAAGTTTTATTCAAGGTGTGAGCTTTCGTGCGCAAGGCACACTTTTTCAAATAGGAAAGAAAGACACGTAAGGCAAAGGAAGTACATGCCAAATTTGGCACTCCTGTGAAACCTCCCACTTGATGAGGGTGTGAGAAGAGAGGAATTTGCATCCTCCCCAGAGGATAAATAGCTCAGCCAGTTGCCCTCCCTCCTCACATCTCAAGTGTGCCTTGCAGAGAAGTGTCAGAAACGCAGTCTTCATCATGGCCAATTCCAGGTGCACCCTTCAACTGCTTTTCCTCGGGCTGCTGGTTTCTCCCGCCTTCCTCCAGCAGCATCCCTGTGAGATCGTCAAGAAGACAGTCACCCCCGGGTCTTTCCGACTGGACGTGAGTCCTCGGACTTTCAGGCCACAGGAGATCTATACAGGTAAGCAAGAACACCTATCGACACTGGACTGTATGTTGCAAAGTTTCCCTTGCGACGATTGCTATCTCGCGGATTGTCTCTTTGTGTATCCAGAATTGTCTTTGTGTTGGGGCACCAGCAACCCAGAAGGCAATAGGATTTTGTGGAAATTAGACTGAGCAGTTCAGAAAGTGCACAGAAAAAGGGAAACTATGAGAGGGATTTGCCCTGACTTGGATGGCCCTGGCTAGCCTGATCTCATCTTGGAAGCTAAGCGGGGTCAGCCCTAGTTTGTACTTGGGTGGGAGACCCCCAAGGAAGTCCAGAGGCAGGCAATGGCAAAATTGCCTCTGTTTGTCTCTTGCCCTGAAACCACTATGGGGTCCTCATAAATCAGCGCAACTTGTAGGCAATTTCTACCATATAAGAGGCATTTGCAGGCATGTGTGTGCAGGATCCAAAGGGACTTGCATGCAGTGTTCCCTCCAAGCTGAGTTAGTGTGAGCGAGCTCATGGTTTTTTAGCCACCAGCTCACATGTTTTTGTCCTAGCTCAGGAAGGATGGCTCCAGAGCAAATTCATTTCTGCAGCAGCCAGATCACTCACTCACAATTTTAATGCCAGTAGCTCACAAAGTAGAATTTTTGCTCTCAAGACTCCACACCTTAGAGGGAGCATTGCTTGCATGTCAGAGTCTGGTCTTCGCAAGAACCTTTCAATGGGCATTTGAAAGAGTTTGTGGTGCAATGAAATCACGGGGGTTTAATTTCTGCCACGGACTTGCTGGGTGGCCTTGAATACATGCCCCATCTCTCAGTCTGCCCTCTGTGAAATGGGAGACGTTATGGCCCATCTCTCAAGGCTGTTGTAAGGAGGAGATTATGGTTTTTAAAAGCTTTTGCATAGCAAAACATGGTGTGAATTCATCATGCTTTTAAAAGCCCAGTTTTCCAAATTCAGTGCAAAAATCCTCAAACTTCCAGTGAAAACGAGAGCCAATGATAATATAAAATGGAAAACTGGCATAAAGGGAGTTTGATAATAATGGATGAGAAGAGAATATTGATTTGGCAGTTGCCTTTTTTCGCCGCCCACAACCTTCATCTAGCAAGTCTGCACGACAGCCCTGGGAAATAGGTTACATCGCCCAAACTAGTCTGTCAAAGTTACCCAGCAAACTTGATAGGCTGAGGCGGAATTGGAACTCACAACCAAACCCAAAGTGCAATCGATTGCACCATTCTGCCATTTCCGTCTAGTGTTTCAGACATGGGATGGCATCCTCCCTCGGATGAAAACCAGCTGCTAATGAACGAGAGCAGAATTTAACACCTTCCCTTGCAAGAACTTTTGGAGAGTGCTCAGTTTTAGGGGGAGTGTCCAGTTTACCTGACTCAGAAATATGAATGAGTACAAGCAGATAAGAGGGCCAGAAAGTGAATAACAAGGAATTGCCACCCCACACACGTCCATAAAATTCTCCTCTCTGATAGCTAATCCCAGTCCCACTAATATCAGTGCAGCAGGGGCTGCTAAGAATACATGAACTCCTTTAGAATGTAAAGAGCATCAAATTTAGCATTAAACATGGCACTTTGCAGCAAAACGAGGCCAGGCCTCTGCCCCAAGGAGCCTGCAGTCTCGATTCAGGCTAGAGAGGAGGAAGGGAGGCCAGAGACTAACCCGAGCCGACGAGCGCCTGCACCTCCAGATTTAAAGGATTAGGCCCAAAGCTTCACTCTCATCTACGAATCTTCACATTCCTTCCAGGGGGAGAAAGATCTGCTGGGCTCAGCTCCTTCCTGGGGTGTGGTCTAAACTCCAGTTACAAAACTGGATTTATGTCAGAGTTCAGCCGTGGAAACTGGTTTCTAATGCCATACTTAATCACTGGGACGTTATGCATTCAACAAAACACTCCCAAGAATAGACAGGGTGTTTTCCCTTCATCCACGAGCAGTCAATGAAGTGAGAGAGTAGAAACCAGGGTTGCCAGCTCTGGGTTGGGAAATACCTGGAGAGTTTGGGGGTGGGGCCTGAGTAGGGTTGCCGGCCTCCAGGTGGGGCCTGGGGATCTCCCGCTTTTACAACTGGTCTCCAGCTGACAGAGATCAACTCCCCTGGAGAAAATGGCTGCTTTGAAGGGTGGACTCTATGGCATTGGACCATGCTGAGGCCCCTCCCCTCCCCAAACCCCGCCTTCTCCTGGCTCCACCCCCAAAGTCTCCAGGTATTTTCCAACCTGGACTTGGCAACCCTAGGCCTGAGGTCAGCAGGGTTTGGGGAGGGGAGAGACTTCAGTGGGGTATAACGCCACCAAGTCCACCTTCCGAAACAGCCATTTTTTTCCAGATGAACTGATCTCTGTCCCCTGGAGAGGAGTTGTCATTCTAGGAGGGGCTGCGGCTCAGTGGTAGAGCATCTGCTTGGCATGCAGAAGGTCCCAGGTTCAGCCCCCCGTATCTCCTGTTAAAAAGGCCAGACGATGATGTGAAAGACCTCAGCCTGAGACCTTGGAGAGCCGCTGCCAATCAGAGTTGACAATACTGCTTTTGATGGGCCAAGGGTCTGGATCAGTATAAGGCAGTTTCCTGCATTCATGAGAATTCCAGGTCCCACCTGGAGGTTGGTAATCCTAGTAGAAACAGTGGAGAAATGAGACAGAGGCCTGGCTTACACATGTGGGAACATGAAGGGGTGGGGTTGTTAATGAAGCAGTCAGTCCTAGGGTTGCCAACCTCCAGGTGGGACCTGGAGACCCCCCCCCTCCCCAGGATGACAATTCATCTGCAAACTGCAATCAGTTCCCCTGGAGGAAATGGACTCTATGGCATTACACCCCAGAGAGGTCCCGCCCCAAAATCTGCCCTCCTGAGGTTCCACCTCCCCCCCAATCTCCAGGAATTTCACAGACCAGAGCTGGCAACCCTACAGCCCAGAACGGCACAGAGATTTAGTCACAACGCTTTACCAAGGAACCCACTTCCCTGCAGTTTCCTCTTCTGTGTCCCCCCCCCGGCCCGCCCCCCTCTTGGTGTATGCTTCCTGTCTTGGACGAAAACATGCTTGTGGTCTTCCCCACTTCTGTTCTCCTTGTCTTCTGATGGCTACAGGCATTCACACACACACACACACCAGCACTTGTTCACCGACTTCCACTTTCTGGTTTGGGAAAAGGCCACAGGGGGATCGGGAGGTGGGGAGGCTGGGAACGGTCCGGTCTGGACAGACCCTGGCTGGAGACTTTGTGGAATCTCCCTCTGGCATCTTGCAGACACTAAAAATACCTTTCTCTCTCTGGCGACGTGTGGGTGCACACGAAAGCTCACACCTTGAATGAAACGTTGTTGGTCTTAAAGGCGCCACTGGACTCTAACTTCGTTCTGTTTCTCTCTCCAGTGACCATCAGCGGAATAGACAACAGCACCTCCGTCATCCTGCAAGCCCTGTCGAACAACAGCCGTTCTGGGGGTCTCTGGGAAGCAGAAAGAGAAGCCACTAGCTGCAGTGGCATAGAGTACCTGGTGCAAAAGAATGTCTCCGGCAATAGCACCTGGACACGTTGGTCGTCCCCAAGTAACGCCAACGTCACCGCTGTGCACTTCAGGTGAGAGGGCGGCAGCAAAGGATCCCGGCCCCAAGAGATTTCCAGCCTTTCAACCGAGATTTAGTTGTCCATCTTAGTTATCAACTTTCCTGCTAGGTTAGCGTGCATGCTAAGTTCCTCCTTACAACAACCCTGTGAGGTAGGTTGGCTGAAAGAGAGGGCCACCCAGGGAGCTTTGTGGCTAAGTGAAGCCTTTATTATTTTTGACATCCAGGTATAGCAGACTTGTGAGGTTTTCGAGGCAAGAAACATTCGTGAGGTGTTTGCCACTGCCTGCCTCCGTGTTGCAGCCCTGGAGTTCAGTTTGGTGTAGTGGTGAGGAGCACGGACTCTAATTCTGGGAGAACTGGGTTTGATTCCCCACTGCTCCACAGGCAGCTGCTGGTGTGACCTTGGGTCAGTCACAAGTTCTCTCAGAGCTGTTCTCTCAAAAGCAGTCCTTGAAAGACCTCTCTCGGCCCCACCGACCTCACAGGCAGTGCTCCTTCTAAGCTGCATTAGTGTGAGCTAGCTCAATTTTTTTAACCTCTGGCTCACAGATCTTTGTCTTAGCTCAGGAAAGACGGCTCCAGAGCAAACTAATTTAGGCAGTAGCCAAATGGCTCACTTACAGCTTTAATGCCAGCAGCTCACAAAGCAGGATTTTTGCTCACAAGACTCCACAGCTTAGAGGGAGCATTGCTCAGAGGCAATGCCCCTTCTAAGCTATGGAGCCTTGTGAGCAAAAATTCTACTTTGTAAGCTATTGGCATTAAAGTTGTGAGCAGGTGATTCGGCTACTGTATATATTAGTTTGCTCTGGAGCCGTCCTTCCTGAGCTAAGACAAAAATGTGAGAGCCAGAGGCTAAAAAATTGTGAGCTAGCTCACACTAACTCAGCTTAGAGGGAAGACTGCTCTCCCAGGGTGTCTGTTTTGGGTAGGGGAAGGAAAAGGAGATTGTAAGCTGACCTGAGACTTTTTCGGGTAGTGACGGGTGGGGTATGAATCCAGTCTCTTCTTCTTCATGGTCTCCCATCCAACTACTAACCAGGGCTGACCCTGCTTAAGTTCTGAAACCTTACAAGGTCAGGCTACTGAAGCTACTATGCTGTTAATTTATAGATTGGTCAAGATGGGTAGCCATGTTAGTCTGTCTGTAGCAGCAAAAAAGAGCAAGAGTCCAGAAACACCTGAAAGACTAACAACATTTGTGGCAGGGCAGGAGCTTTCCCGAGTCACTGCTCACTTCTTCAGATACATGAAGTGAGCAGTGACTCACAAAAGCTCGTACCCGGCCGCAGATTTTATTAGTCTTTCAGGTGCTACTGGACTCTTGCATTATTTTATTAATTTAGAGGTGAGGGGTGGACAACTGAGAGAGAGGCAAGTCGTGAATGTTCTCTCTGTTGCAGAGAGCTGGGCCTTTTAAAAACCATGAGGCAAATTCACAGTGTGTTGAGAATTCTTACCCATGATTGCTAAATGGAACATCCATACACAGAGGCAGTCTACCTCTGAGTACTAGATGCTGGGAACAAATGACGAAGAGGGCTGTTGCCTCCATGTCCTGTGGGCAGACCTCAGCGATGTCTCACTGGAGACAGGATGCTGGGTCATGTGTTCCGATCTTGGCTCTGACCCAGCTGGGAGCTGCTGATGTTCTTAGCCAACTACACCATAGGGCAGCCAGGTCTGGGTTGGGAAAGACCTGGGGATTTTGGAGACGGAGCCTGGGAAAAGTGGGGCTTACGGAAAGGAGGGACCTCATCAGGGTACAAGGCCATAGAGCCCACCCTGCAAAGCGGCCGTTTACCCCAGAGGAACTGATTTTGGGAGTCTGGAGTCGTAAAAGCGGGGCATCTCCAGGCCGCACCTGGAGGTTGGTAAACCTGAGAACCTCCAGTGATTGGAGGGTGGGGCAGGTATGACTAATCTGAGCAATTAACCACTCGGTGACTCAGGGCAGCAGAACGAGAAAAGGATCTTATTTATTTCTTGTGGGAGAAGATAGCCACATTTGATTGCAGCATCACAGCTAATTATCGGCAACTGAACAAACACGAGCCGCCATCTCTCTCCTTCTTGGAAGTTCCTATCAAACCAGCCTGCTGTACCAGCCAGTCTCAAATAAAAGCTGTTTTCCTAATTCCTCCATTAAAAAGGCTGGCCGTTCAGTCGCCATCTTCCCATGCGCAACGGCTGCCCGATCCACACAGCGCTCCTCTCACAGCATGGCTGCCTGCTCTGGACTGGGAAATAGCTGCAGATTTGGGGGGTGGAGCCTGGGGAGGGTGGGATTTGGGGAGAGGAGAGACCTCACAGGAGGACAACAGCATAGAGTCCATCCCCCCAAAGCAGTCATTTTTTTCCAGGGGAACTGATCTTGGCCATCCAGAGATCAATTGTAAGAGCAGATCTCCAGGTCCCACCTGGAGGTTGACAACCGTAGCTCACAGTCTTCTTCCTTTCCTAACAGGGCCTTTGTCACTTTTGCCAATGGCACAACCCTGACGCAGACTCAGATCCTCCCAAGAGGTAAGGTTGTGATCTCGCTCCAAATCCTGGTGCTCTCACCCCTTCACCATCGCCTAGGGCTGCCAGCTCTGGGTTGGGAAATACCTGGAGATTTCGGGGGTGGAACCTGAGGAGGGCAGAGTTTGGAGAGGAGAGGGATTTCAGTGGGGTAGCATGCCATAGCAGTCCACCTTCCAAAGTAGCCGTTTCCTGCAGGTGAACTAATCCCTGTCACTTGGAAATCAGCTGTCATCCCAGGAGACCTCCAGCCACCCCCTGGAGGTTGGCAACCCACACCTCCCACCTCTTTTCTATGGCCAAGACTGAGAGTGATTTGTTGTCTCAGACATGATTAGGGGATGCTGACACAGCCCACTTTTGAGGCATTTCCATGTCATTCATGCACGGGGAACACCCCTGCAAGGTAGGCCACCCTAAATCCCATTTAACGGATGAATCCAGGACAGTGAGATCTTCCTGAGGTCATCCCACAAGTGTGGGGGCTTTGAACCTGGGATCATCCAAATTAGGGTTGGGAAATTCCTGGAGATATGTAGGGTGGAGCCTGGGGAGGGCAGAGTTTGGGGCGGGGAGGGACCTCAGCCGGGTACAAAGCCATGCAGTCCACCCTCCAGGGCACTTCTCTCTGTTATCTGGGGATCCCTAGCAATTCCGGGGGATCTCCAGGCCCCGGCTGAAGGTTGGCAACCCAAATCCAAAACCATCCCCAACCTTTACCTGTTTAGATCCAGTTGGTCAGCCGTGTTGGTCTGAAGCAGTAGAACAAATTTAGAGTCCAGCGGCACCTTTAAGACCAACAAAGGTTTATTCAAGGTGTGAGCTTTTGTGTGCACGCACACTTTATCAAATATTTTAAAAAGTGTGCAGACACATGAAAGCTCATACCTTGAATAAAACTTCTTCACTTGGTTGAACTGTAGCTCAGCAGTTTGAGACCCGAGTGCCGCATGACGGAGTGAGCTTCCCTCTCTGGCCCCAGCTCCTGCCAGCCTAGCAGTTCGAAAGCAAGAAATTGCAAGTCGATAAATAGGCACCGCTCCGGTGGGAAGGGAACAGCGTTCCGTGCGCCTTGGCGTCTAGTCATGCTGGCCACATGACCATGGAAAAGTCTTCGGACAGCGCTGGCTGTTCGGCTTGGAAACGGAGATGAGCACCGCAACCCTAGAGTCGGATTTGACTGGCTTTCGAGCAAGGGAAACCTTTACCTTTTTACCTTTATATCATCTCACCCGGCTCTCCTGCTTCCCTCCTTCAGCTCTGACGACAGGAGCCATGACGCCAGCACCCTCAACAGCCTCAGGCACCCGCAGGCCCACCCTCTTTGGCAACTCAACCCATGCCCGCCTCAACACTACCATGGTCACCCACAACTGGGCCTCCTCCCATCAGGACCACCAAGTCACGTACAACGCTGCCGCCACATCCCAAACCCGCTCCGTCCTCTTGGCTGCCGGACAGCTCCTGCCCATCTTTCTCGGCTTCAAGCTGCTCTCCTAAGTTGAACCCCATACACACGTCTTCCCATCGCCTCAGAAGCGCTTCCCTCTTCGAGCTGGGAAGGCTGATGTCCTCAGGAAGGAAATCCAAGCCCTACGAAAAAATAGATGCATCATAAAGTCATTTTGCACAGTTCTTTCCACGACCCCCTAGCTCAGCTGTGTGTGACCCAAGATAGGCTGCAAGGGTTCCCTCTAAGCTGAGTCAGTGTGAGTGAGCTCACAGTTTTGTAGCCTCCGGCTCACACGTTTTTGCCTTCACTCAGGAAGGAGGGCTCCAGAGCAAACTAATTTGTGCAGTGGCCAAATTGCTCACTCCCAACTTTAATGCCAGGAGCTCACAAAGCAGGATTTTTGCTCCCGAGACTAGTTTAGAGGGAGCAGATATTTGGGTGCCAGAGGCAGGAGATCTAAACTGGGCAGAATAATTGTCAGGTGCTGCCATTTCAGGCATCCCCCAATCGGTGGCCTGAGAGAGGCTGCCTTAACTTACCTTACCCAGAGAGCCAGTTTGGTGTCGTGGCTAAGTGCACGGACTCTAATCTGAGAGAACCAGGTTTGATTCCCCACTCCTCCACTTGCACCTGCTGGATGACCTTGGGCAAGCCATAGCTCTGTACCAGCTGCTCCCTCAATGACAGCTTGGGAAAGAGCTCTCTCAGCCCCACCCGCCTCACAGGGTGTCTGTTGTGGGGAGGGGGAGGGAAAGGAGTTTGTAAGCTGCTCTGAGACTCCAAGTGAGCGAAGGGCGGGGTATAAATCCAACCTCTTCTCTTCTCTTCTCACGAAGTACTAATGTCGTTAGGCTCTCTTTTTAGTGATCATTTTAAGAATTCAGACCTTAGAGACCCTTTGAGAAGGTGCTGACTTCTGCCCTCAGAGTCCCTGAAGTAGGAAGTCATTTGGTGCTTTGAAGAAATGGGACTTCCTCACGGCACGTGGGAGATGAGGAGGCGGTCTGTGGCGCTTGCTGCTTCATGTGACAAGCCAGAACTGGAGCCATCGGGGGCTGCAAGACCCGCAAACAAACTGGACTGGAGGGGGAGAAATAATCCTGTGCAAAACCCTTCTGCAGCAAGGATGGTTCGGTGGTTCTGCTCTGGAAGACTGAGCTGCAATCCAAAAACAGATGTGAATTTTCAGGTGGCTCTTGGCACCCTCTCTTTCCCACCTCCCCACCACCGCCACCAGAATGATCTGCAAATTTGGGGGGGAGGGTTCTTATTAAGTTAATATTTATCATCCCCTGCAGGCAGGGCATTCTCCCCTCCATTGTAAAAATATCCCTTTGCTCTGAAGCAAACTGTGTAAATCTTGACCCTTTAGGGTTGCCAACTCAGGGTTGGGAAATTCCTGGAGATTTGGGGGTGACACCTGGGGCAAGTTGGGTTTGGAGAGGGACCTCAGCACAGTTAATGCCAGAATCCACCCTCTGGAGCAGCCGTTTTCTCCAGGGGAACTGATCTCTGTAGTCTGAAGATCAGTTGTAATTCCGAGAGAGTTCCAGGCCCCACCTGGAAGTTGGCAACCTTACTGTCTCCCTCACGGGGGGGGGGGGGCAGAACATGGGGCTTTAGATGAAGGGGGGGTCGGCTGGGTCAAGTCTTTCTGCTGTCACTTTGGGCTCCCCAATGGGCTGGGTTTGTCGACGGCAGGTTTTTGTACAGACTGTGTTTGCTTGGGGAATGTATTTTGGATCCCCGTGTTGTTTGAATGCCCTCTGCCTTAATAAACATGCTTTGGAGAGTCCCGTGAACTTGTGGCTTCTATTCAGCAAGGAGAAATTGGGCATGTGAGGTTTGGGTTCATTAATGCTGATGGGTTTCTCAAGGTCATGGAGACCATGGCGAATGGGAAAAGCAAGGTTAAATGTGCCCTTTTAATTACGGGTCTGTGCTGTGAATGGTTTGGGGATTGGAGGAGAGCTTTTTGCCTCGAAGGTCGGCTCGCGTTCTCTGCCTTCCGAGCCAGTTTAAGCCAGAAATCACCCCACATCCCCCACAGACTCACACAGCCCTTTTCCTTGGTATGCATCGATTGCCATAAAATCAGGGCTAGCCTGAGTGGCGGGTTGCACAAGGCCAAATCCATTTCAAGGAGGACTTTCCATATTGTAGATCACTTTGGGCTCAGAAGGACATTAACATAGCCTTGATTTTTAAGTTCAGGAGGCCATCAGCAAAAAGGAGGTACCAGGCCCAGCTCTCCCTTCTTAACATGCTTTAGGGCAGGGGTGGGCAAATTACGGCCCCAGGCCACATGTGGCCCGCCACAGAGTTTTTTGCGGCCCACCAAGACAGTCTGAGTCTGTTTCTGTAGAATTATAGAAAAGTGTGATAGGGTACATTTGTTTCATTAAACTGATTCTAAAATTAAATGTGCTTGCCGCTATAGATGATATGAAATTAGCACAATAAATAAATTGAATAAAACTACCACTATTTTATTTAATTTATATTTATTGATTTTTATGATACAATTTATATTTTTTCTGAAATGCAAAGTTACCGTATTTTGCGCTCCATAAGACGCACCTATCTCTGCTCGGTGCCGTGGCTTGGGAAAGGTGAGGGGGGTTTAAGACGCACATACTTTTCCCCCCACTTTTTTTGGGAGAAAAAGTGAGTCTTATGGAGCAAAAAATACAGTAACTAATGAATGCAGTCATTTTAAAATGTGCGGCCCTCCGCTAACCTCCGCTCCCACAAAGTAGCCCCCAAGCCAAAACAATTACCCACCCCTGCTTTAAGGAAAGGATTCCAATCAAGGGAACTGTTGAAACAGGTTCTAAGGATCGTTTTTATACCCTGGAGTATGCCTTTCCATCTGGAATGAAGAATCATTTGTGGCCAGGGCTTGTTGTCAGAAGCAGCGCTAAGCCTTGCAATAGGTGAGGAAGTAATTTTAAAAGGTTGCTTTGACCATGTGCAGAGTGCCTTTGCCTCCCTTAGGGCTGCTAGCTGCAGGCTGGGCAATCCCTGGAGATTTGAAGGTGGAGCCAGGGGGGGCAGGGTTTGATGAGTGGAGGGGCCTCAGTGGGGTATTGTAACATAGAGTCCACCCTCCAAAGCAGCCATTTTCTTTAGGGTAACTGTCGTGTGCAGATGAGTTGTAATTCCAGGAGCTCTCCAGGTCCCACCTGGAGACTGGCAGCCCTACCCTTCTTACAGGACAAACCACACTTGATGACAGGGGACACAGGACAAATGGCCAAGCTCTGCATCTTTCCTTCAGGAAGGGCTCCTGATATCTAAGCGCTGTTCATGCTGGGTGAAAACAGGGCCCTCCGAAACCAGCGTCGCAACTGGCAGATTTCATAGAATCACAGAGCAGAATTAAAAAGTTGGAAGGGACCTGAAGACCATCCAGTCGAACACCGCCTGCTCCCTGCAGGACGACAAATAATCATCCACTCTCTGCTCAGACACCTCCAAGGAGGGAGAACCACGACATCTCTGGGCAACCGATTACATCACTCAACTGTCCTGAGAGCCACTTTGGTGTCGTGGTTAAGAGCGCGGACTCTAATCTGGGAGATCCGGGTGTGATTCCCCGCTCCTCCACTTGCACCTGCTGGTGTGACCTTGGGCAAGCCATAGCTCTGGCACAGCTGTTCTCTCAAGGGCAGTTCTGTGAGAGCTCTCAGCCCCACCTACCTGACAGGGTGTCTGTTGTAGGGAGTTGAAGGGAAAGGAGCAGGGCTGTAAGCCACTCTGAGACTCCTTCGGCTAGTGACGGGCAGGGTATAAATCCAATCTCTTCTTCTTCATCGTCTTCTGATAGTTTAAAAAAGTTTTTCCTATGATCCTGCCAATATCTCCCCACCTGTAATTTAAACCCATTGTTACAAGTCCTTTCCTCAACGACCAACTGCGATAGCATCCTACCCTCCTCTGAATGACGGGCCCTTCAAATACTTGAAAGGGGTAATCATCTCTCTCCTCAACCTTCTCTTCTCTTCTCCAGACTGAACATTTCCAATTTGTGCGGCCTTTGGGAAATGCCGACATTAGTGAAGTGGCCCCGCTGGAAAGCAGCCACTAAAGATGCATGCTTCGCCTGGCATCTCCAGGAAATCAACTCTCATGAGCTCCGGCGCTCAGATTTTTTCTTTGGGGCACGCCCAGGGGTCCGTTGGAGCAGGAGCACACAGGAGCGCAGCTCCGGGAGTGAGGAGCCCAGGGGGCGGGCACTTGACCAAGCCCCGCCCCCTCCTCGGCTTCCCCAAGCAGTGCAGAGGCGCAGCGCCCCGAGGAAAGCCCTGCTAGGGTCTTTATTGTTTTTAATGTTTGGTTTTCATATTGATAATTTTATCATTGTTCCTTTTATGACTGTGTGATGCTTTTCCAGAGACTTGCTCAAGGTGGCATCTAAATTTTCTAAGTATACCATTTTGTATCTCGGCACATGGCACATAAGTACTGGAGAAATTTCACCAACCCTTCAGCAGCTTCCACCCCATCAGTTTGGTGTAGTGGTCAGGAGTTGGACTCTAATCTGGGAGAACCGGGTTTGATCCCTCACTCCTCCACATGCAGCTGCTGGTGTGACCTTGGGCCATTCACAAGTTCTCTCAGAGCTGTTCTCTCATGAGCAGTTCTCAAAAGACCTCTCTCAGCCCCACCTACCTCACAGGGTGTCTTGTTGTGGGGAGGGGAAGGGAAAGGGATGGGTGGTGCACATGTCTTGGGTATCTCAAGTCTACTTGAAACCTGGTGGTTTCAAGGGAGCAGGAAGAGAATGTGGGTGTGTTCTTTACACTTATTTTTATTGCACAAAGTATTGGATGGGGAAGGGAATGGAGGAAGAGCAGGTCAGTTTCACTACCTGTGGAGTGGAGCCTGAGGGGTGGGTGGTGCCTTCTGACACACTTCCGGTATGTTAGGGGGTGTGGCATATGCAAATGAGTTATGCTAATGAGCTCCTGCACCTCTTTTTCTACGAAATGATCCCTGGGCACGCCTGTATGCACGGAACAAAGTTTGAGTCCAGTGGCACCTTTAAGACCAACAAAGTTTAATTCTGGGTATCAGTTTCTGTGTCCAGAATTAAACTTTGTTGGTCTTAAAGGTGCCACCGGACTCAAACTTTGTTCTGTTGCTTCAGACTGACACAGCGGATCGGTCTGCATGCACGGAATGGGTCTTCGTTAGCTGGCTCCAATTTGCCACTCTTCAGCAATCACTTTTTCTAATGGAGGGCTTGGGAAATGTGCGCATTGGGATTTGGTTTTAAAGCATCTCATTTCTAAGGAGTCTAATCTGCAACAGCCTGGATAATAAAATAGGATTAAGCGTTTCATTTCTTTTGAGTAACCACGCTCTGTTGTTTGAACTTTTATGTCTTGATCATCTAAAGCAGTGGTTCCCAAAGTGGGCAATACCGCCCCCTGGGGGGGCGCTGGAATGATCCAGGTGGCCGGTAGGAGCCTTGGGTGCAATTGGGGGGCATTGAATAAAAAGAAGGGGGTGGTGGAAGCATAAAGAAAGAAGAGTCCAGAACCTGTCTAAAGCAGCCTTTTCCCTGCCTTCTCCTGGTCTTCCCTGGGATCAGGGAGGGAGGGGGAGGTGAAGAGGGGTCCCCACAGCCAATCGCAGCCATGCATTTGCAAATTGCAAATGCAGATGCACCCTTGTAAGGCTGGTGTTGCTGCTGGGCTCTTGTGTGGTGGCTGCTGCTGCTGGCCTCTGGCTTCAGGCCTTCCGCTGCTGCTGCTGCTCTGTGCCTGCCTTGGCCTGCCTGGCTGTGTGGATCGTGGTGGACTCTACCTGCATCTTTTTGTCCACTTCTTGAAAGCAGATTTCCAGGGGGGTGCTGAGTAATTTTTTTTCTGAAAAGGGGGCGGTAGGCCAAATAAAGTTTGGGAACCTCTGATCTAAAGTAAGACTGAAACACACAGAGAATGTTGGCAGGCAAACACTGAAGGGAGAGCTAGGATCCATCACGTATGTACATCTTACTGCAGATTGTCAGAGCAATAAACTTTTATTCTTGACTTTGGATTCTGTGCCTGCCTTATGCACCATTCTTTTTCCTCCAGTGTATTTATTCTACAACTACAATTTTAAAAACGCACTTTTCTAAATCAGGGCGGAATGTCACTTGTATGTCCAAAGTTTTTTGAACAATTTATGCATTTGCCCTATCACAGCTGCACAGTAGTGTCCAGCAAGCGCCTTCCATTTAAATCCTCATGGTTCAGGTTTTGCACATGCATTTTAGTGCTAGTTCCTTGAATGAAAGGAAACAGAAAGGAATGCAGGCAAAGGGGGAAATCCACTGTTGAAACTGACCAGACTTTTTCTGAAACTGACAAGCAGCTGCAAAGCCCCCTTTTTTCATATTGTGGTCCAGCACGAGGGGATTCTCTGCTGTGTTACCAGACACTGTGAAACATGGGAAAGAATCACACAATCTCATAATATGGGAAAACATGTTGAGTGTACAGACTTCACATTAGAACCCACTGACACTGACTGTGCAAGCTATGATTGTTGGGGACATGTGCACACCTGTGCAAAGTCAGCTGCAACTCCATCATGCTTTGCATAGGGCTGCAGTTTGTATGGGGGAGGAGTCCTTTGGCAGATGCTTTGGAGAGCTTTTTTAAGTCTCATGCCGCTAAACTGAAAAAAATTGGGGGATGTTTTCACAGATGCCCTAGCGCAGCTACATAGTAACATTAATTTCCTGCCCTTCCTTGCAAATTTGTGTGGTTTTCTGTTTGTGATTCTCTAATTTGATCCTGCAGACTGGTTATGATCTTGGCAATTTTTTTAAGCCTCTCATAAGAACATAAGAACATAAGAACATAAGAGAAGCCAATGTTGGATCAGGCCAATTGTGAGAGTCCTGCTCAAAGTAGTCAAGGATCAGATCTCGGTTGGTTAACCACAGTTCTTTATTGCCTATTCCTACATTAGTACAGCATCTCGGGTTATTGTCAGAGATGAGACAAATAATACAAGCGGGTCTATTATACCATTCCAAGGAGTTTGAATTACCCATAGGTAGCCAATCCCCTCAAGGGAAAATTGGCGGGCTAAAAGGTGTCTTGACCGTTTGGTTCACACAGGAAAAAAGTGAGGTGTTAAGCAGTAAATTTCCCTTCTCAAACCAGACCCCTCAGTTCACATAACAATTCATGGCTCCAAGGTTCTTTAGCATGAGATAAGAGATGAGAGCCGTCCTCCCCTTGAAGTTACTGCCGGGGCAGCTGGAATGTGGAGGCAGGGATGAGAGGCCTCCTTGTTCTCACCCTTAAGGGTTGTCACCCTCCCGACCAAAACAGGATTAATACAGGGTCCAATACATAATGGTTACAAGGTTACATAGTATGCATGCAAGATTACATTGACTGAATTGACAGATTCTGACACCCTGCCCTCCCCATAATTTTCTTCACCTAGCTTTATCAGGGAACATTTTATGAAACAGTTTAGTCAACTTGGGGGCATGAACATGTTCAGAACGAATCCATTCATTGTGCTCCGGGCCGAAGTCCAACCATCTAACTAAGTAATATAAGTGGCCCCTTTTCATCTTGGAGTCAAGGATTTCAGTTATCTCGTAGTGTGGACTCCCCTCCTTCATCAGTGGAGGAGGAGCTGGAGGAACTGGATGCCATGCATTCGGCCCAGGATCTTTCTTCAACAGGCTGAAATGAAACACAGGGTGCACAGAACTCAGTGATTTAGGCAGTTCTAGTTCAAAGGATACATCAGAGATTTTACGTAGCACTTTATAAGGTCCAACATATTTCCATCCCAATTTTCTGCTGGGCTGCAGCCCATGGATATTTTTAGTAGAGAGATAAACGGAGTCTCCGGGTTGAAGATCCCATCCCGGTGCTCGCCCTCGGTCTGCATACTTCTTGTAGTCCTCTTTGGCATGGTCTAGGGCTTTCCCTATTAATGGCCAGGAGTCCTGGAGGCCGGACCACCAACTCTTAAAATCCGAGGGAGGGGTTTGGGGGTCCTCCTTAAGGGTAGGTAGCGGTTTCCCCTCAAAGCCTCCCACGGCCATGAAAGGTGAAACCCCAGTGGAGGAATGCACTGCATTATTGTAGCTATATTCTGCAAAGGGCAGCAATTCCACCCAATTATCCTGGTGGTAGTTTGTGTAACATCTTAGGAATTGCTCGAGAATTTGATTAGTTCGCTCGGATTGGCCGTCGGTCTCTGGATGGTAACCCGAGCTTAAGGCAGGTTCTATGTCCATTAATTTCAAAAGCTCCCGCCAGAAGGTGGCAACGAACTGACTTCCGCGGTCAGAAACCACCCTCTTCGGAAACGCATGTAATTTTATCACGTGGTTGAAGAAAGCTTTAGCCATCCCTTTGGCTGTGGGCAATTGCTTGAAGGGGGTGAAATGGGCTTGTTTAGAAAAAGTGTCAACTACTACCCAAATCACCGTTTTTCCCTTGGAGGGGGGCAAATTGGTGATAAAATCCATGGCTATGTCTTCCCAGGGTCTTGAAGCAGTGGGTAGGGGGTGCAACAATCCTGGGACTTTTCCCCCCCGTTTTTTACACATTAAACAGGTTTGGCATGCCGAGACGAAGTCCGAGACATCTCGGCGCATGCGCGGCCACCAGAACTGACGTTGGATCAAATTAAGAGTCTTTAGGAAACCGAAGTGCCCGGCTAGCTTTGAGGAGTGACAATTTAGCAAGATTTCCTTGCGTTTGGTCTTAGGCACCACTAGTTTGTCCCCATGCAGCCAACAGTGGTCCTCTCTTTTGGAACACTCTCCCACAGTTTCCAATTCCTCTATTTCTTCGGGAGCATACTCCCCCCCCCACTGGCAGTTCCCTGTGATTAGCTCGGCTTTCTTTGCTTTGCTCCGGGTGACAACCACCCCTCCCAGCTGCTTGGGGGCGAACATGGAATCGAACACCTCTTCTTTCACACTCTCATGTTGGGGCAATCTGGACAATGCGTCTGCCAGGGAGTTAGCCTTCCCAGGAAAATGCTTTAACACAAAGTTAAATTTGGAAAAGAAGTCGGCCCAGCGCAGCTGCTTGGCATTGAGGGACCGCTGACTGCGCAAAGCCTCTAGGTTCTTATGATCAGTCCATATTTCGAACGGAGTTTGCGCTCCTTCCAACCAGTGGCGCCACGTAGTGAGCGCTAACCTAATGGCCGCGGCTTCCTTGTCCCACACCGACCAATTCCTCTCTGTTTCGTTAAACTTCTTTGAAATGTAAGCCAAGGGGTGCAGTTTCCCCTCC
Source organism: Lepidodactylus listeri (assembly GCA_029233225.1). Lineage (NCBI taxonomy): Eukaryota > Metazoa > Chordata > Lepidosauria > Squamata > Gekkonidae > Lepidodactylus > Lepidodactylus listeri. Next base: position 70,914,085 of record JARCFY010000014.1, on the reverse strand, counting down.
GAGTCACTTTGTAAAATGGCCCCCCCCATGGCTACATCCGAGGCATCGACATGGATTATAAATTCTTTCGTCTCGTCCGGGTGGGCCAGAATGGGCTCCGAGGTAAAAAGGGTTTTTAAAGCCTCAAACGCCTTCTGACACTCCCCATTCCACGCCAGTTTCTCTCCTGGCTTTCCTGCCTCGGGTCCCCTCCCCTTGGTTTTCAACAAGTCCGTTAAGGGAAGGGTGACTTTAGCAAAGTCTTTGATGAAGGTCCGGTAAAAGTTACAAAATCCTAAGAGGCTCTGCAATTGCTTTCTCGTTCGCGGAGCCTCCCATTGCACCACCGCCTCTACTTTTCCCGGGTCCATTTCCAACCCCTTCTGAGAAATGCGGTAGCCCAGGAAGTCCACAGACTCACGGTGAAACTCGCACTTAGACAGTTTCACAAAAAGCTGGTTTTTCAGTAAAGTTGAAAGAACATCCCTGACCAAAGTCACATGCTCATTCTTATCAGTAGAATAGATCAAGATATCATCTATGTAACATAACACGCCCTTAAAAAGATGCTTGTGCAACACTTCATTGATTAAACTCATAAAGACCCCTGGCGCGCCACTTAAGCCGAACGGCATCACGAGGTATTCAAATTGCCCCAAGGGGGTGTTAAAGGCAGTCTTAAATTCATCCCCTTCCCTTATGCGCACCCTGAAGTAGGCATCTCGTAGATCCAACTTGGTAAAAATCTTCCCCTTGGCCGCCTCTGCCAAGAGGTCCTTTATTAACGGGAGGGGGTAGGCATTAGTGGTGGAGACTGCATTTAGCCCCCGGTAGTCAGTGCACAGTCGTAAGCCCCCATCCTTTTTTTTCCGGAACAGCACGGGCGCCGCAAAGGGGGACTTGGCGGGGCGGATAAAACCCCTTGCCAGGTTTTTGTCCAAGAACTTCTGCAGTTCTTCCCGTTCCGCCGGGCTCATGGAATATAATTTACCCTTCGGGAGTTTCTCTCCTGGGAGGAGTTCTATGGCACAGTCCGACAGTCGATGGGGGGGCAACTCGTCCGCCTCGGTCTCACTGAACACTTCTAGCAAGTCTCTATACTCTTTAGGCACCATGGCCGGGGCGAGGGCGAGTGCGGGCGCGAGGGGAGGCGGGCTCGGAGGTCCGGGGCCCCATCCGGGGTCCCACCGGTGGCTCTGGCAGCGTTCGTCTACCCACGAAATCTTCCCCTCGCTCCATTTTATGTAAGGGTCGTGCGCCCCGAGCCAAGGGCTGCCCAACACCATAGGGAACTGGGCGTTCGGGGTGATGACGAAAGCTCGCTTCTCCCAATGCTCCCCCGTTCCCAAAATCAAGCTCTCAGTCTCTGCTATGCACTCCTCCTTCATTTCCGACCCATCCATCTGTGTGAACTTCAGGGGTTCTGCTAACGGGGTGACTTTGGGTCCCAACCCCTCCACTACCAGGGGGCTGATTAGATCTCGCGCGCACCCAGAGTCAATTAGAGCGCGGACCCTCATGTGGGTACCTGATCCAGGGGTCACCACTGTCACTACCATATATAACAGGGGGCCAGGGATGCTCACCGGAGATGGCGCTTCTTGGCGGGGGACCTGCAGCTCTGCGCCGCTCACTGCAGGCCGTTGGAGTTTCCCGACATCTGCGCTTCCATCAGCTCCAGCTCTCCCTGGTCACTCGCCACCCCTTCCAGCTGTAAAGCCCGGGGCTTCATTGGAGTTTTCCCCCGGGTAGGGGTGCTCCCCGCTCCGGGAGTTGAGGTCTTCGGGCCCTTCCCCCCTCCTCTAGGACAAGCGGAGGCGAAGTGGCCACTCTCCCCACACTTCATACACAACCCCTGGCGGAACCTCGCATCACGGACGTCTTGCACATTGGATCGGGGCTTCGCTCGGGGGCCTGCTTTGCTGGCTGCCGTCGCGGACGCTCCCATCTTAATTAGGGCGAAGCGTTCCTCCATGTCGGTGGCAGCTCTCATCCAGGTGTTCAGGGTGCCCGGGCGACCCCCTAACAGCACTGTCTCGTAGATTTCCGGGTTCAGGCCCTCCCAATACTTCTCCATGAAGAGCTCCTCCGGCCACCCATGGATTTTGGCAGCGATGCGCCGGAACTTGTCAGTGTATTCCCTCACTGACGACCTCCCCTGGAATAGCTTTCTCAGTTGATTTCTGGCTTTTTCCTCACCCAGGGGGTCTTCGAACTGATGCCGGAGGGCCCACATAAAATTGTTCAGGGAGCGCAATTCAGGACCAGGGTTGTCGTGCAGGCTCACATACCAATCGCTGGCGGTGTCTTTCAGCTTGGACCCGATGTAGCCAATTCGATCTTTCTCGGTAGGGTAGAGGTGACCCCAACTGTCCAGGAATCTCCCGATCTCCAGCGTGAAGAAACGCAGCTTCTCGGGGTCCCCATCGAAAGTAGTCGTCAGAGGGTCGGAAGGGGGTGGGCGAGCGGCCGGCGCGGCCGGGACTGGGGCCGGCGCGGGAGCGGGCCCCGGAACTGGAGCTGGGACGACCGGCGGGGCTGGTTGCGCCGGTAGAGCGGGCGCCTGCGGTTGAACCGGAACCCCTCCGGGCGCCTGCGGCTGTGGTGGGGCTCCGACCCCTTGACCGAGGAGGGCGCCTTGCATCGCCATCATAGCGTCGCGAAATTGGTGCTGGAGATCGAGGGCCAACTCGCGGAGCTCGGCGGTGAGTTGAAGCCGTAGGTCTCCCATCATCTGATCCAGCGGGACCGTCTGCTCCTCGCGATACGGATCGGGCCCATACAGATCCAGTCCCTCCTCTTCGGGAGGCGGGCGACGCGGCCCTCCATGGTAGATCGGCTCGCGGTCGTCTCCGAGGTAGCTCGGTCTCCCTCGATCGGGCTGGTCTCCGGTGAGCAAAACTCTCACCCCTTTCCTGTCGTGCACCCACGAACTCACTGGTCGGCCCCCGAAGTGGCTCCATGCGTACTGGGGGGTCACGTTCTGATGGGTAATCGGGCGGCGCGGAATGTAGTAAGCCCCCTGGCTCCTGGTCACCGGCACCTCGGGACCTCCTCCGCCGCCACCACCCCCGTTCCCCGGATCCTCCGGGGTAACGGGAACCTCCTCTGGAGTAGTAGGTTTGAGGGGGACGACGTCGTCTTCTGACATGGTCAGGAACGGTTGAGTCCCAATCACAGATCTCTGACAATCTGTGAGAGTCCTGCTCAAAGTAGTCAAGGATCAGATCTCGGTTGGTTAACCACAGTTCTTTATTGCCTATTCCTACATTAGTACAGCATCTCGGGTTATTGTCAGAGATGAGACAAATAATACAAGCGGGTCTATTATACCATTCCAAGGAGTTTGAATTACCCATAGGTAGCCAATCCCCTCAAGGGAAAATTGGCGGGCTAAAAGGTGTCTTGACCGTTTGGTTCACACAGGAAAAAAGTGAGGTGTTAAGCAGTAAATTTCCCTTCTCAAACCAGACCCCTCAGTTCACATAACAATTCATGGCTCCAAGGTTCTTTAGCATGAGATAAGAGATGAGAGCCGTCCTCCCCTTGAAGTTACTGCCGGGGCAGCTGGAATGTGGAGGCAGGGATGAGAGGCCTCCTTGTTCTCACCCTTAAGGGTTGTCACCCTCCCGACCAAAACAGGATTAATACAGGGTCCAATACATAATGGTTACAAGGTTACATAGTATGCATGCAAGATTACATTGACTGAATTGACAGATTCTGACACCAATGGCCCATCCAGTCCAACATTCTGTCACACAGTGGCCAAAAATACCAGGTGCCATCAGGTGCCAGTGTGTGCGGATTGCACTCTTCCTCCAAACTGATTAATCCCAAGCAATTCTTAAGTCAGCAGTTCACGGAAGGTCCATGTGGCTCATCCACCATTTTAATGTTAGGCTTCCAGAGCTCCCTGCAAAAAAACTTTGTTCCCTAAAGCATTTAAGGGAAACATATCTTCAAAGCTTTAGGCTTCTCATCCTAGTGTCTCTCTCTCTCTTTACATCTCAAGCCAGTTTCAGGGTGGGGGTATAAATCCAATTTCTTCTTCTTTTTCTTCTTCCTTTTTTCCTACTGCCTTCAAGTTTTCCTAGCATTATTGTCTTTTCCAGTGACTCGTTTCCTTATAATGTTACCTTAGTTTAGTCATTTTAGTTCTAGGGAAACTTCAGGCTTGATTTGATCTACTTATTTGATCTACTCACTTATTTGTCTGTCCACGATATCCATGGGATGGCATGATATCCAGAGGATGGCAAAGGATGAGATAGATAGACAGTGTCATCAATGCAACGAATATGAAATTAAGCAAACTCCGGAGCATGACGGAAGACAGGAGGGCCTGGTGTGATGTGGTCCACGGGGTCGCGAAGAGTCAGACTCGATTGTGCAACTGAACAACAAGAAGTATATTTTTAATCAGAAAAGCTGAACATCAGATATTTTAGTAGAAAAGAACAAGAGTCCAGCAGCACCTTTTATACTAACATTTGTGGCAGGGAATGAACTTTTGTGAGTCATTTCTCACGCTGCTCACACAGTGGCTCACGAAAGCGCCTCCCCTGCCACAAATGTTGTTAATCTTTCAGGTGCTCCCGGACTCTTGCTCTTTTTCTCCTGCTACATATGGACTGACAGAGCTACCCATCTTGATCTATCAGATATTTTATTTTACGGATTCACTTGCAAAATTCATACTCCGCCTTTCTGCTCTCGTCAGGGCCGTCAAGGCGGCTAAGAGATTAAAAACATACCTAATAAAAACACAACTTAATAAACCATCAAAACCAAAGAAAAAGACAACATTCAGACAATTGAAATCAAGCTCAAATACAGGCCAGGAAAGCAGAATCGTTGAGGGAATGCAAAGTCTTCACCCGGATACAGGGGACTCTTAGCGGAAGAGGGGCCAGTCTCTGGGGAGTCTCTGGGGAGAGAGTTCTCTGGGGAGTCTCTGGGGAGAGAGTTCTAGATGACTGCAGTCATGTAAACGAATGCCTCCAAGCAGATTGCTCCTTGGTTGTCTAAACACAAAAGGCTAGTGCATTTCGTCCTTCGTTTCTTATTGCAGCTAGTTCACACGGGTGGATGGATAACATCCTGTAATAAACACACAACCATATCCATACACAAGGCCAGAGTCCGGGCCTACCTTTTGAGGGCTTTGGGGGGAATTGGTTTAACTACTTAAGAACTTAAGAAGAGCCCTGCTGGGTCAGGCCAATAGTCCACCTAGTCCAGCATCCTGTCTCACACAGCGGCCAGCCAGTTCCTCTGCACGGCCAGCAACAGGGCCTCCGGGCTCTAGGATTCAGGGGCTTAGTGCCTCTGAATGTGGAGGTTTCCCTCAGGAACCATGGCTAATAGCCATTGATAGACTTATCCTCCATGAATCTTTCTAATCCCCTTTTCAAGCTGTTTATTCCTGTGGGGATCATGACATCCTTTGGCAGCAAATCCACATTTGAATCTCTGTCTGTGTAAAGTAGCATTTCCTTTTCTCTGTCCTACTGCCCATCAGCTTCATTGGTCGCCCTCGAGTTCTAGTCCTTGGGGAGAGGGAGAAAAATCTATCTTTGCCAGCTCTCCCCACCCCGTAGATTACTCCATTATCAATACTCCCAAGCCCAGAAACAATTTTCAACCCAAGGAATGAGCTCTTTCACTGGGGAACCAGCAGGAACACAGCTAGAATGATAAAAGGATTGGAACACTTTTCCTGTGAAGCAAGGTTAAAGCACTTGGGGCTCTTTAGCTTCGAGACACAATCGGGGTTTACAAGATTATGCATGGGACAGAGCAAGTAGAGAACGAAGTACTTTTCTCCCTTTCTCACAAGACAAGAACTCCATGAAATTGCTGAGCAGCTGGGTTAGAACAGATAAAAGGAAGTACTTCTTCAGCCAAAGAGTGATTAACACGTGGAACTCCCTGCCACAGGAGGTGGCGGCAGCTACAAGCATGGACGGCTTCAAGAGGGAATTGGATAAACATCTGGAGCAGAGGTCCATCAGTGGCTATTAGTCACAAGGTAGAGATAGGAACTCTCAGTCTGAGGCAAGTGATGCGCTGTATTGTTGGTGCTTGGAGGGGGGGCAACAGTGGGAGGGCTTCTAGTGTCCTGGCCCCACTGTTGGACCTCCTGAGGGCACCTGGGGTTTTTGGCCACTATGTGACACAGAGTGCTGGACTGGATGGGCCATTGGCCTGATCCAACATTGGCTTCTCTTATGTTCTTAACGCTGTCTTTCCCTTTCTCTCGCGTTCTCCTCCAGGGATGCTTCCCCAGGGAGGCACTAATCCATGGCACCCCAGCAGCCACCTGGAGGTGAGTCACTGTCACTCTCTCTCTCACGTGACGACACCGGACAGGTAAACAAGCCAGGTGTTGCTAAAGCCCAGAGGAACCGGGCCGAGGTGTGGCTCAATTATCTGGAATTCCCATCAGGTTTAGTCACCTGGCTCAGAAGTCAACCAGCTGTTGGGGAGGGTTCGTCTTCCCTGCTGGAATCTAAAAAAACAGGACCAGGAAGAGACCAGAGAAGAACACCTGAATACACTGAGCTGCCTTGTACTGAATATATGAAGCTGAATCGGACCCTGGGCCCATCAAGGTCAGTCTTGTCTACTCAGACTGGCAGCGGCTCTCCAGGGTCCCGGGCTGAGGCCTTTCCCATCACCCACTGCCTGGTCCTTTCACCTGGAGATGCTGGGGATTGAACCTGGGACTTTCTGCGTGCCAAGCAGAGGCTCTTCCACTCAGCCAGAGCCCATCCCAGAACAGATTAAACTGCTTTAAAAATCACACTCTAGGTCTATCAAGGTCAGGACTGCCTTCTCAGTCTGGCAGCAGCTCTCCGGGGTCTCATAGAATCACAGAGTTGGAAGGGGCCATAAAGGCCATCTAGTCCAACCCCTTGCTCAGTGCAGGATCCGCTCAAGTGGAGGTCTTTCCGCTACCTGGTCCTTTAAACTGGAGATGCCGAGGACTGAGTCTCGGATAGTCTTCGGTATGCCAGACCTATTCTGTGCCACTGAACCACGGCCTCTGCATTAGCCAAAGGGGGATCCCATCAGATCTTAATATGAGCTCGACTCATTTCCGGTGAGCTAGCTGCCAAGGGGTCAGAAGACAGCTGAAGAACCTCCCTTTCACCTTTCAGTGACCGCAGTCGGCTCCCACACACATTCAGGGTCAGGAGAAAGAGTTCTGAGCCCCTTGGGAATGCAGATCTGGGCCCACAGCATCTCGTCCCCGACACTTGCCCTAGATACCTGATTGAGATCTAGTGCCGCGGTCAGCAACCAGCATTGCCCCAAGAAGCCAGAAGACCAGCTGACAGGTCTCCTCTTCTCCACATCACACCTCTGTTTTGTCAATTGAAGGGCCAGCCTAGGCCCCTCCAGGTGGAGCCAACCTCCAGGTGGGGCCAAGAGATCTCCCAGAATCACAACTGATCTCCAGGTGCCAGAGAAAAAACATTCACCAGAAAAAATGGCTGCTTGGAGAGTGGACCTCTACAGCATTATAACCAGAAAAGGTCTCTCCCCCTCCCCAAACCCTGCCCTCTCCAACCCTCAAATCTCGAGGAATTTCCCAATTCAGAGTTGGCAACCCGAGTTGTGGGACACCCGTGACCCTTTCGTAGCCGCATTGAGCCAATGGGGCAGCATTTGTGTGGGGGCAGGAGGGAGACAGAAGGGCTTTTGGTCTTGTGTGTGTTTCCACTTATTTAGGCTTGGGCTGTGTGTATGGCAGGAGGGGATTGTTGCCGGCCTCCAGGTGAGGCCTGGAGATCTTCTGAAATTACAGCTGTTTTCCAGACTACGGAGATCACTTCCCCTGGAGAAAATGTCTACTTTGGAGGGTGGATTACATGGCATTATACCCAGCTAGGGCCCCTCCCCTCCCCAAACCCTGCCCTCCCCGGCTGCACCCCCAAATCTCCAGGAATTTCCCAACTCAGAGTTGGTAACCCTAGGCCAGCCAGAATTAGCCAAGGGGCTGCCCATGGGTTTCTTCCATTTCTACTCACAAGCGCTGCTCGTCAAATTAGTTGTCCCCGTTGTTTAATAGTCACCCTCCCAAAAGCACGTGTCCATCCCACTCCTGCTTGGATGAAAGACGCTTCTATCTTGTCCTGACAATCACATCCAAACCTGGGAACTCCCATCTGGAAACCAAGCTAATAAAGCAACATCCTCCCACATTCTTGCAAAGGGGCTGGAAGAATTTTACAATCTGTCCCTTGGGCTGGGGGCAGCGGTTGCTCTTTGTTCAGCTGTCCCTTGGGCCCGGAGCAGCGGTTGTTCTTGGTGGGGAGGGCGAGGTAAAAGCGAAATAAACAAACATCCTGTATTTTGCCCTCCAAACTGACTGTACATTTCTGTCTTTGTTACAACTGATACCTTGACTTCCTACCAAGGAGAGTCCATCCTCCAAAGCAGCCCTTTTCTCCGCGGGAACTGATCTTGGTGGTTTGGAGACCAATTATAACAGCAGGAGATCTCCAGGTACCACCTGGAGGCTGGCAGCCCCGTAATTAGTGTAAATGCAAAACATGCTGTAGGTCTGAATATTGCAGACTTTAACCCACTTCTAGAGATTTCTAATTTTTATATTTATTTGAAACTTTGTTTCACATTATGCAAACACCAATTGTACAAAAACCAATTGTACAAAACATAGACTCAACATTTTTAAAAGCTGTACATGAGAAAGGACAAAACCATTATAGGAAGAAGTTATATTTGGAAATGACAGATCATTGGAAACCAGCCACAAGTTCCCTCTCCACTGTATCTCCATCAGCCCTGAGGAAGCCATTTATAATCATCATACTTCTCTGTTCCTTTTCTAAGCCTCGTTTGATGCATCAGTTTCAAGCCAGAAATGGAGGGCCATTTTAAATTTAGCAAACAGAAGTATACTGCTTCTGGACCCAGAGGTTCCATTTAGCTCGCAAGGTGAGCAATCCCCATTTATTTATTGGCTTTAAAAACATTTCTAGGCTGCCTTTCCAACCAGATAGGGTCCCAAACAGTGGTAAACATCAAACATTAAAACATTTCAACATTAAAAAACATTTTAAACCAATTATAGATACAGTGATTCAATAAAGACATAAGAACAGAAATAAAAAATCAGGGAGGAGGCCAATAACAGTTCCTGGGGGGATGGCCAAAGGGCGCGTTCAGACGGAAAGCTGATCCTGCCGTTGGTCTGGCTGTAATTTGATCTAGGTCTTTTTGATCCAGTGTTGCACGACCAGACAGCTCCCCCTTGAATCGCTTTACCATGCGTTACTCCGCAGTGGATTGTCTAGGTGGCATCCACCGTAAGGAGCCGTGCAGTCGGCTTTTTAAAAAAAATCCTGTTTGTGCATGCGCATATGCGCCTCACCATATACTTGTTTTTCCACGTATGCGTGGACTAAAATGGTAACAGCACCGCTAGTGGTACCTTCCTCTAGGTACCATTTCAGTTAATAAAGTTGATAAAGTTCATGGGATCGTTTCAGCAGAGCTCTGGAGACGTCGCATATTTATTTGCGGTTATTTGCGCATCGCTAAGACTTTTTTTTAATGGCGGCCGTTTGGGATGGTCTGGAGACCATCCCTAAGGGCTGATTGCGCGCTGGTGGAACAACTAGATGGGGGAAAGTCTGCCATTGGCCCATCAGCCAGCTTAGGGCCGGACCTTCACCACTATCTTTTAAGTACGGATCCCCATCGGGGATCGACAGGCTAATCACGGAAGTGGCATGATTCCCAGATGTTGTGATCTGGACATGCACTTTAAATCCACCAGGCACTCGTGCCTGGCGCGGCTCAATAAAGCCATATATATGCGACCAAAGAGAACCAAAAACTCTTCTCTCACAAGTGGAAGAGAACAATAGAGGGAGACAGATGAATTTCTCTGGGGAATGAGTTCCAGAGTTCCTACACCATGACTGAGAAGGCCCTTTCTAAGGCTGCCACCAGTCTAGTCTCAGATGGCAGGGCCTCCGCAGATGAATGCAATGGACAGGTAAGTTCCTATGGGATACAGTGGTCCGAAAAGTGGGGTTACCATATTTTGAGAAGCAAAAAAACTTGGCTCTCTGTAGCTTTGTAACCTGGTAAAGTGACGCTGTTGTGTTTGTAGCTTTATTTAAAGCACTCTGCTAACTAGCGGGAACCGGGCTAACTACACCAGTTAACCCCAACACATGTTTCCCAACTGACTACTTCGAGCAACTGATCACTATGACAGATCTCCTTTTACTATTGAAGCTGTGGCATTTGTTTGTTTGCTTGTTTGTTTAATAAATTGGATTTGATAGGCCGCCCCTCCCTATGGGAAGGGCTCAGGGCGGCTTACAACAAAACAGTACACCACCATCTCAATTTAAAACTAAGCTAAAACAACCAATAAATATCAATAAATAAAATAGTATATATATACAATATATACGATACACAAGATGGCGGGAAAAATTCCAGCTCCCCAGCTAGTAACTAGGAATATTCCTTACCTTCCAACCCCAAAAGAGGACTTTTTTCATCGGTTTCTTTAAAAGAGCCCAAAAGAGGATGGACACCAAAAAAAAAAAAGGGACAAGTCCTCTAAAAAGAGGATGTCTGGTAACCAGTGTTCCCTCTAAGCTGAGTTAATGGGAGCTAGCTCAGTTTTTTAGCCTCTGGCTCACACATTTTTGTCATAACTCAGGAAGGATGGCTCCAGAGAAAACAAATTTACGCAGGAGCCAAATGGCTCGCTCACAACTTTAATGCCCAGTAGCTCACAAAGCAGAATTCTTGCTCACAAGACTCCACAGCTTAGAGAGAGCATTGCTGGTAACCCCAACTTAAGGTATACTGGCCACAAACCACATAGGGGTTTAAAGGTCAGTGGTCTCCCATCCAAATACAAACCAGGGCTGACCCTGCTTAGCATCTGAGAGCTGACGAAATTGGGCTAGTTTGGGCCAGCCAGGTCAGGGCAAGGAACCTCACGCTACTAGGGTTGTGATAAGTATTGGAGTCGGGAGTCCATGGAACAGTGAAACAGCTAGATCTTTATTGCTGGTCCGGATGAAGCATACAACTCAGGGCTCGAAGCCCTCCTTTTATGCTGGTCAGGGATAATCCCCTGACCTCGCCCAACTGGCCTGATAGGCTATTAGAAGTCTATTTACATCTCATAGGTTCCCTGGGAGAAACCTAGGTACAGGATTGGTGGCCGGTTTGAATCCACCTGGCCTTTGTTCTACCTGGCTGAAGCTCAGGTAGTTTCTTGGCCATGTGCTCTGGCCACATGGCGGTCGCCATTACGGGAGCACATGGCGACCGCATGGTCAATACATAACAGGTTGCCAGCTCCGGGGTGGGAAATACCTGGAGATGTTGGAAGTGGAGCCTGAGTAGGGTGGGGTTTGGGGAGGGGAGGGGAGGGGAGGGGAGGGACTTCAAGTGGCCATTTTCTCCAGGTGAACTGATCTCTGTCACCAGCAGATCGTTCGTAATAGAAGATCTCCAGTCACCACCTGGATTTTTGCAGTCCTACACACAGCCAATGTTCCCTCTAAGCTGTGGAGTCTTGTGAGCAAAAGTTCTACTTTGTGAGCTACTGGCATTAAAGTTGTGAGCAACTGATTTAGCTGCTGCATAAGTTTGCTCTGGAGCCATCCTTCCTGAGCGGAGACAAAAATGTGTGAGCTGGAGGCTAAAAAACTGTGAGCGAGCTCACACTAACTCAGCTTAGAGGGAACAGTGCACACAGCTGGACAGATGGGCAGCATGGGACCGAGTGATCTGGTCACTGCTAATGTCGACTCCACGTCTAAATGCATGTGAGAGATTTTATCTGCAAAGTGCTTAGCAAAATAATCACAGTGGACAGCAATCTCTTTGACATTTCTTGTCATTACCATAAGCCACGGCTGAGCTGGGAAAAACAGCCACAAAGGAACATCAGATCTCAGGAACTCCACTTTGAAGAGCTCAGCTAACCAACTGCAAAGAACATCTTCCCTACATCCGGGGCGTCCACCCCCCACAGCTTCCTGTGGTCAGGCAAACCTTACCAGAAAGTTTGTCAGTCACCATCTGGGTGCAGAACAGTGAAGTCACACACAAAAAGAAAAAAATACCCCCCAAACCAAAAAAAACTCCTACGGTCTTCCTGTATAAAAGGAGAAGTGGACCCACCAAATCAGAACACCTGCAGGATGTGAAAGTTGTGGTGTTGCGGTTTGTTCCTACCGTAACACGGCCCTCTCGGACGACACAGACGTACCAGAACTCAACAATACTGCTTGGATCGGAAATTGCTCTTACACCAGAGATGCCAACTCCTGCTTGGGAAATACCTGGAGTTTTCAAGGGTGGAGCCTGAGGAGGGTGGGGTTTAGAGAGGGGAGGGATTTCAATTGGTTATAATGCCATAGAGTCCACCCTCTGAAGAGCCGTTTTTCCCAGGGGAGCTGATCTCTGTCGCCTGGAGATCAGTTGTAATCCTGGGAGATCTCCAGCCCCCACCTGGAGGTTAGAAAAAAATGAGCTCACCAAAGAAAATCACTCTTCTACAACTTTAACACACTTAGTTATACTTATAATGCAAATTAGACAACATTCATCCTTGTGTGGAGTACATAAATACAAGCAAAGCGTTGTATTCTTATTATTTTACAGCCACAGCTTGAAGAGACTTTGGGATGCAAAAGGCCCTTTCTGATTGGCTAACAAATAAAGACTCTCACTGGTCCTTAAGCCACTCTAGGTAACCAATTGCTGAGCCTTGCTTAGGTCCAATAGGATTGTTTGTACATAGTTACATTGTTTGAAGTTATGAGTTGGAAACAGTATAAATTAAGGTGCCGCTCTCATAGAGCTGTCTTTTGAGCTGAAGCAATGGTTTGAATAAAAGTCTGTTTGTTTGATTCATCGCCTCCCGCTCAATACTTAAAACAAAGTCCGTAAATAATAATATGAATACAATACAAAACCTTGATGCAAATATTCTTGACACTGTTTTGGCTATGCTCCTGGAGCGTTTACTCTTGAAGGCGTCCTAACGGAGCTGTGAAGTGAACAAAGCAGACTGAAAAATCTTCGTTTTTCAAGTTCCTGAACAATATTTATCATTCCATTTGAAAACACGTGGATCCAAGGAATGCAAAAGATAAAGAGAACACGCTTTCCTAGGATTAAGCAGCTGTTTCGTATATCTTTTTCAACTCTCTCTGTTGGTGTTTGTCACCAGTCTCTTGACGGAGCACTGCCGGAATGACAATAATGTGGATCAACACACCATCTTTCTAATGTCTTCCCAAAGCTTCCAGTAGCTTCCACCCACTGCCAGACCTTTTAATTGGAGACACTGGGGATTGAACTTGGGGACTTCTGCATGCCAAGCAGAGGCTCTGCCACTGAGCCACACAGCCCCTCTGTTGTGCGCCTTCTAATGCCGAACCCCAGAGTCGAGGTTAAAACCGTTGTATGGGCAGTTTTTCCCCTCCTTCTCCCAGGGAATTCCCACCCATGCCCAGGATCCACAATCTCCTTCCGTCCCTCCCCAGCTATGCAGTCAGGAAGATAAACCACCAATAATCATGCTTCCATTTGGGGGTTGCCAGGTCTGGGTTGGAAAGTTCATGGGTGGGGACTGGAGAGGGCGGGGTTTGGGAAGGGGAGGGGCCTCAGCAGGGTACGGTGCCAGAGAGTCCACCTTCCAAAGCAGCCGTTTTCTCCAGAGGAACTGATCTCTTTTACCTGGAGAGCAGTTGTAGTTCTGGAAGATCTCCAGCCGCCACCTAGTACTTGGCAACCCCTGTTTCCGTGCATCGTTCTAATCGGTCTTTAGTGGCCAGAGATTGTAGCTGCCTTTTGAAGTTTCCCAAGGAGGCCTTCCTTGAAGCACTCGCGTGCTTCACTTGCAAAGCCGACCTGAGCCCTTTTTAAATCGGATCTTTCTTCGGATCAATGGGGCTCTTTCATTGCAGTGACCAGCACGGAACATTCAAACAGCCGGCCTTTGAACGACTTCCTCCAGGTCTTTAGGACTCGGCCCTTAGAGTGTTTACAGCTTTCTGGTTTGGCGGGGGAGGGGGAATGATTAAGGGGGAGGGGGACGTCACGGAGGTTTGTCAAATTATGACATAGAGAAGAGACTGGATTTATACCCCGTCCTTCACTACCCAAAAGAGTCTCAGAGCTGCTTACAAACTCCTTTCCCTTCCCCTCCCCACAACAGACACCCTGTGAGGTAGGTGGGGCTGAGAGAGCTCTCTTGAGAACTATCCTTGAGAGAACAGCTCTGACAGAACTTGTAACTGAAGAAGAAGAGAATAGATTGGATTGATACCCCGCCCTTCACTACCCGAAGGAGTCTCAGAGCAGCTGACAATATCCTTCCCTTCCCCTCCCCACAACAGACACCCTGTGAGGTAGGTGGGGCTGAGAGTGCTCTCTCGAGGACTGCCCTTGAGAGAACAGCTCTGAAAGAACTTATGACTGACCCAAGGTCACACCTGCAGCTGCATGTGGAGGAGTGGGGAATCAAACCCGGTTCTCCCAGATTAGAGTCCACAACACTATATATCCATCTGCCGTTGACCCTTTCAGCATGACAAGTTACTGCAATCGAAGGGCCTGGCTTCTGTTTCCAAGGCGTATGAGGCTTCAGCCGTGATTTGTGATGTCATATTGTGATGTCATATTGTGATGTCATGGCCACCGCCATCCCATCCACTCCACTGCTGCTTGGTAGGGTGGCAGGAGGGCATAAGAACATAAGAGAAGCCAGTGTTGGATCAGGCCAGCGGCCCATCCAGTCCAACACTCTGTCACACAGTGGCCAAAAATACCAGGTGCCATCAGCAGGTCCAGCAGTGGGGGCAGGACACCAGAAGCCCTCCCACTGTTGCTCCCCCCCAAACACCAAGAATACAGAGCATCCCTTGCCCCAGACCGAGAGTTCCTATCTATACCTTGTGGCTGATAGCCATTGAGGGACCTCTGCTCCAGATGTTTATCCAATTCCCTCTTGAAGCTGTCCATGCTTGTAGCCGCCGCCACCTCCTGTGGCAGTGAATTCCAGGTGTTAATCACTCTTTGGGTGAAGAAGGACTTCCTTATATCCATTCTAACCCAACTGCTCAGCAAGGAGGAAAAATAAAAAACAAGATCGCCATCACACTGCCCTTATATCACTTCCAGTCCAAGCCCGGTAAAATCAGCTTTTCAGTGGGATCCTAGAATGTCGCCCCAACATGAGGTTGTCACCTCTATTGATGCAACACCAATTACATCCCCCCTGCCCCCCCCCCAAGCTCTTCCACCAGTTGCCAGCCTTAAATTGGCAAGTCTATCAGCCAGTGTGGAAGGAAGGGATGGGATGGGGTCAGAGATGCCAGCCTCCAGGTGGGACCTGGGGATCCCCCAGAATTATTGCTCATCTCCAGGTGATAGAGATCAGTTCTCCTGCAGCAAATGGATGCTTTGGAGGGTGGACTCTATGGCATTGTATCTCACTGAGGTCCCTGTCCTCCCCAGGCTCCACCCCCAAAACTCCAGGAGTTTTCCAACCTGGAGCTGGCAACCCTACCCCCCCCACACCCTCTGCCAGTGGCCAGGGGGGACTTGGCTGCCAGCTCTGGGTAGGGAAATCTGTGGAGATTTGGGGGTGGAGTCTGGGGAAGTTTGGGTTTGGGGGTGGGAAGGAACTTCAGTGGGGTACAATGCCACAGAGTCTACCTTCCAAAGTAGCAATTATCTTGAGGGGAATTTACAGGCTAGAGATCAGCTGTGATTCCGGGAGACCTCCAGGTCCTGCCTGGGGGGTGGCAACCCTGTGGGGTGTCCCTTGTTTAAGTCAGCAGAATATCTTGAACCAGCCCCGCATGTTCAGATCTGCCAGCCAGTATTCTGGCCTCAAAAAGTAACTCTGAGGGAGAGGTGGTAATTTCTCATTCAAAATATTTATATGCTGCCTTCGCTGGTAGATCAAGGCTGTTTATAAATGCAAAAGGCAACACATAAAGGAAAGAGAGAACATGCGGTCATAAGCAGACGCATGGAATCCCGGTCGCAAGCCAAACAAGAGAGAGATCGTAATACTACTTTTAAACCTTGTAAAAGCGCAATGATAAAAACCAGAACATGAGAACCAAACGGCACAGATACTCAGACATAAATAAGAGTCATGTAAAAGCGTCAGGGATCTCCACTCGCCCAGGAGCAAAACAATAAATTAAAAATATAAAACAGCTCTCCTATAAAAGCCAGAGTTTATCGCACTCGCACGCAGGGAGGACAGACAGACAGACTGGGAAAACAGCCCCGGGAAGGAAGGAGTTAAGTCAGTCAAGGTAGAGGACTGGTTAGTGTTGGACTAGAACTACAGAGACTTGGGTTCAGATCCTCACTCTGCCATGAAGCTCACATATTGGTGAGCTGGGGCCCACTGTATCAACAGCGGGCTAATAATAGGGCTAATAATTATAAATAGGACAGCTAGATTCGAGTCCAGTAACACCTTAGAGACCCACAAAATTAGACAGATTAATGGTGGATAGTCCTATCAGTGGCTACTAGCCATGGTGACTGAAGGGAACCTCCCAATTCAGAAGCAGTCAACCTCTGAATCCCAGAGCCAGGAGACTGTTGGACATTATAACTCTGCATGCAACAGGATCTGGGAGGGAAAGGGTTAAGAGAATTCTCTCATTTGGGTACACTCGACAGTCGGCCCCACCCTCCTCTCATGGGTTAGATGTTGAGCCTCTTTGGCCATTGCTGGCCTTCTGTTTCATCATATATATGGGACCTCTCTTCTTCTCTCTCTTACCTGAGTTTGGAGCTGTAGCAAATTAACCTTTCTGAAATTAATCTGTTTAAAATAGGTTAAATGTACCTACCTGAATATGTCATGTAGGAATATGTTCTATTTTTGTAAGTAAAATTTCTTTCTCTTGTTACCATTGGAGTCAGATCACCTTTGTAATTGGTTTGAACAGCGTTTTCCCCATAACGGGGAAAACGAGGAGGATTGGGAATACTGCGTAAAAGCTTCTGTGCTTCCAAGGCAATTAAAAAAAAAAATTTAACCCAACAGAGGCAACATCAGGGGAGGGTCTCGGCCTCTCTGCCCTGTTGTTGCCCCTCCGGAGAAACTGGCTGGCCGCTCTGGGAGACAGGATGCTGGAGTAGATGGACCCTCACTGGTCTGATCCAGCAGGGCTCTTCTGGTCTTCTTATCAGGGGAAGGCCTCGGCCTCTATGCCCTCCAGAGGAACTGGCTGGCCACTGTGGGAGGCAGGAGGCTGGACTAGATGGACCCCTGGTCCGATCCAGCAGGGCTCTTCTGGTGTTCTTATGTTCCCTTCATCAGACAAAAGTAGCAGCAGTAGTACCCCAGGGGGTTGTTGAGAAAATTAAATGGCGGAAGAGCGACTGGGGAGATTTGGAAACAAATCCTCTTTCTGCCATGCAGCTCCCTGAGTAAACTAGGAGCAGTCAGTCTCTCTCTCTCACCCACCTCACAGGGCTGTTGTAAGGATAAAATGAATGGGAGAGCCATAAATGGCACCCTGACCACCTTGAAGGAAAACAGATATGCAGAACTTGACATTTAGATCAGTGGGGTATAGATGGGTTGCCAATCACCAGGCGGCACCTGGAGATCTTCCAGAATTATGACTGACCTCCAGACAAAAGAGCCCACTTCCCCTGGAGAAAGTGGCTGCTTTGGAAAGTGGAGTCCGTGGCATTATACCCTGCCAAGGTCCCTCTCCTTCCTTAACCCCACCCTCCCCAGACTCCACCCCCAAAAACTCCAGCAATTTCCCAACCCAGAGCTGGCAACCTTAATTAACAGGCAGCATTCGCTTATGAGGTTTTGTAAAGCGCCGTGTGTTTGGGGGAGCGGGTGCCGTTTAAATGCTAAATGCATAATGCAGTGAGTCAGGAGACCCAAAGCCCTCCACCTGAACGAGGGCTGGCGATCTGGTGCCCCAAAAGGCCAAATGTGTAGCAGAACTGATGTATTTATGGTGCAATAATTGATCTTCCCCGAGCAGTCAGACTGCAACCAAAGCAAATTTCTCCCAGGCTGCTGTGACCTCGTCTTGTGACCGAGTCGGAGACAAACGCCGGCATGGGGCCCGCCTGACGGGGGGCTTCTTCTGCCAGGACACACTGAGGGGCTTTTGTTCCCTCCCTGTGCCCGGGGCCCACACGTGGTGTGCTGATGGGGGAAGAGGAAGGAGCTCTCCTTTGGCAGATGCAGAGCTAGAAAGGGCCAGGGCTGCAGAGGGGGCGTCCTGGTCTGACCTCACTTCCCCCAAGCAGCCCATTATATTTGTGGTCTGTCTCTACTGCCTCTGCCGAGCGACCCTGGACTTCCTTGGTGGTCTCCCCTCCAAGTACTAACCAGGGCTGACAGTGCCACAGGAGGTGGTGGCAGCTCCAAGCATAGACAGCTTCAAGAGGGGATTGGATCAACAGATGGAGCAGAGGCCCATCAGTGGCTATTAGCCACAAGGGATAGATGGAGCACTCTGTCTGGGGCAGTTAGGGTTCCCATCCTCCAGGTGGGGCCTGGGGATCTCCCGCTTTTACAACTGATCCCCAGCTGACAGAAATCAGCTCCCCTGGAGAAAATGGCTGCTTTGAAGGGTAGACTCTATGTCATTGTACCATGCTGAGGCCCCTCCCCTCCCCAAACCCCACCTTCTCCTGGCTCCACCCCCAAAGTCCCCAGGTATTTTCCAACCCGGACTTGGCAACCCTAGGGGGAGTGATGCTGTGCCTTCTTGGTGCTTGGGGAGCAAGAGTGGGAGGGTTTTCTGGAGTGCTGGCCCCACTGCTGGACCTCCTGATGGCACCTGGGATTTTTGGCCACTGTAGGTCACAGAATGTTGGACTGGACAGGCCATTGGCCTGATCCATCATGGCTTCTCTTATGTTCTTATGCTTTGTTTCCAAGATCTAATGAAACTGAGATAGCCTGGGCCATTCAGGTCAGGGCAAAGACCAAGTGAGATGATTTCCCACCTCTGTGTTCCCACTGTGGGCTTCCTTGGTGGTCTCCCACCCAAGTTCTAACCAGGGCCTAACCTGCTTGGCTTCTTCTGGGTTCTGACAAAATCGGGCTAGCCTGGGCCTTCCCGGTCAGGGCAAACTTACCACAGTCAGAGCAATAATGTCTGAGCCTAACTTTAACTCTGCTAGCCATCAACTTCAAACCATAGTTTCAGATTCAGATTTTGATGTACCATAACTAGTCATAGATAATGGAGGGGCATTCAGGTGATCACAGTAACCATAGTTTCTTCAGTTAAACTCAGGTTCCATCTTAAGTCTGAACTGAACACTTGCTGGTGTTCAAGCAGTTGTCTCAAAATAGATCATCCAGAAGTTAAAAGCAGAGCTCTCTGAATCAAAGCATAGACACATACACAAAACAGTTTGCAAGAATTTACCTATCTAGTTTGTAGAAGAAGAAGAAGAAGAAGAGGTTGGATTTATACCCCACCCTTCACTCCCCAAGGGAGTCTCAGAGCGGCTTACAAACTCCTTTTCCCTTCCCCTCCCCACAACAGACACCCTGTGAGGTAGGTGGGGCTGAGAGAGCTCTTTCCCAAGCTGTCCTTGAGGGAACAGCTGGTACAGAGCTATGGCTTGTCCAAGGTCATCCAGCCAGGTGCAAGTGGAGGAGTGGGGAATCAAACCCGGTTCTCCCAGATTAGAGTCCGTGCACTTAACCACTACACCAAACTGGCTCTCTGCTAACAGAACTCCAGAGCCCTATCCTAGGGGTGCATATCTATTAGGGATGCCAGCCTCCAGGTGGGGCCTGGAGCTTTACTGCTACTACGCTCGATCTCCAGACAACAGAGTTCAGTTCCCCTGGAGGAAACGGCTGCTTTGGAGGGTGGGCTCTATGGTCCTGTGCCCCACTGAGGTCCCTGTCCTCCCCAGGCCCCCATCCCCAAATCTCCAGGAGTCTCCCAACCTGGAGCTGGCAGTCCCCCAGTGGAGGACGGAGGGACCTGGCCTCCCTTGCATGTCAGGCAGATCTGGCCTTCTCGCTCCCATCCACAGAATCCTTTCCCCAATGCTCCAGATCACATGAAACGGAGTCATGCCCGGCCCTGAACGAGCCCGAGCTAATTCCACGTTTTGAGGGGCGGCCGCATCCACGCCAGCGGAGCGGGAAGCACACCGCATTAGAGAAAGTAGGTCACGGTCATTCCGTCCAGAGAGTACGGGGCCAGGCAAGAGGGTTTTTAAGGGGAGGCTTTAAGTCCTGCACCCAATGGCCTGTTTGGGGGCTTATCATATGATGGTGGCTCGTGGGTGTATTTATTCGGGCGCCCGGGGAGGGCTCCCGGCTTTCGGTTTTCGCTGCAGCTCAGCTCCCAAGGGTTTTTTTTTTTTGCAATGCAGAGCATAGCTGAACACAGCCGGCCGAATGCCACGGGCAAAATGACTTTCCTCTCTCGAACGGAAACCTTTGCGGCAGCCCACAGGCTGAGCAGGTAATGGCGGGGAGGGGAAGAGGGAAGAAGAACTGGCTGTTGTGGGGAGAGGGGAGGAGAGACGATCTCAGTTTCCTCCACAGCCGGATGCCAAGCGGCTGGCCTTGTCTTGGGGGCCGGAGGATTTTAAGGGACATTGGTGTGGAGGTCTCGCTCTCCAAACCTGACAGATTACCCACAATCCTCTGGATCCTGAGGACCTAGAGGGCTCGGGTGCTGCTAACCACATTACCCAGAAGGCCCCATGTCACCAAAGAGAAGCCCGTGCAGGCCAAGATCCAGCCGAACAACAAAGATATGGAGGGCCTGTTATTTCACAGTCTCTCCTAGGGTTGCCAGCTCTGGGTTGGGAAATTCATGGAGATTTAGGGGGTAGAGCTTTGGGAAGGTGGGTTTTGGAGAGGGGAGGGGCTTCAGCAGCTTCAGTAATGCCACTGTGTCCACCTTCCAAAGCAGCCATTTCCTCCAGGCGATCTAACCTCTGTTGTCTGGAGATCCCTTGCCATCCCAGGGGCTCTCCAGCCACCACCTGGAGGTTGGCAACCCAGTCCCTCTCTCTACCCTTGCCCGCCAGCTTCCCCTACCGCCATCCACCTTCATGATGTTATTTCCTCTGGCCACTGGCTACCTGCTCCATTCGCCCGGGAGCTCTGACTCTCGAAAACTTACACCCTGGAAATTTGGCCGCTCTCTAAGCTGCTCCTGGACTTGAATCCAGCTCTCTCACTCTGCTCAGAGGGTTTAGGACCAGCGCTAGCTGGACAGGCTGGGGAGGAGAAGGAGAAGGGCAAGGATTGCCTGCCGCTGGTTAGGGGCAGGACAGCGGGCGTGAAGAAGGACCAGCAGAGAAGCAAGCTGGGTCGCCCCCTCCATGGATCCTTCTTCTGTTCTCAGAGAGATCTCTTTTCGTCTCACTCTCTCCCCTTGCTCACAGCCCAGCAGGGGTTAGAGGGCCAGCAGCATTAGGAGCCACTGACTGCAACCGATAAGCACATCTATATAAACCCCCAACAGAATAAACACCAACAGAGCTGCTTTTCAGCAATCCCGTCCAACCCCCCCCCCACCCCCCCGTTCAGGAGGACAGCCATTTTGTGTGTTTTATTTTATTTAGGGTAGCCACCCACCTAGCCCCCTTTCAAAGCGATGGATGCTGGTGACCATCCCTGTTTCTACTGGCAGCAAATTCCACAGCTTAATTACTCATAGAGTAAAGAAGATTTTCCTTCGGTCGATCCTGAACTGATTTCCCAGCAATTCCACTGGGTATCCCCCCCCCCCTGAATTTCAGCATTGTGAGAGAGGGAGAAAATGCCTTCTCTATCCACTTTCTGCATCCCAGGCCCAATATTCTTAAGGGTACTTTAACCCACTTTTTCTCCACTCAGTCGTGGCCAGTGTTCCCTCTAAGCTGAGGTAGTGTGAGCTAGCTCACCGTTTTCTAGCCTCCGGCTCACACATTTTTGTCTCCACTCAGGAAGGATGGCTCCAGAGCAAACTAATTTATGCAGAAGCCAAATTGCTTGCTCACAACTTTAATGCCAGTGGCTCACAAAGTAGGATTTTTGCTCACAAGACTCGACAGCTTAGAGGGATCATTGGTCGTGGCCTTAAAAGCGGTTTACAGTATTCAACCCAAACACACAGACCAACAGGACAGTAATTATTTAAACCCAAGTTGGCAACAGATGTACAGGAAGGAGGGGGGGCAGAGCTAGGCAACAGGACGGCATTTATGTTTTCCCTGGGGGTAGACATTCTAGGGGCAAGGCTTCCCTAACCAGCCACGCAGGCCTGTACAACTTGCCCGTGCTTAAATTCAAGATTACAGTGGGAACTCTGATACTTCATAACTTCAACTAATGCACTGTGGGTTTTCACCAGCCAATAGATGACATAATCCCTGAAACATTTCAGATTTTTGTTGGTATTTGTTAATACGTACATGCGTGTGTGTGTGGAAGTCCTGGCAACCTCTGGTGACTGACCCCTACTGGAAGTCTGGAGGATATTCAGAGAGGTGGCTGAGTAAAGCCTGCCCCCGCCTCCCACCTCTGGTATTTCAAGGAGGTCTCCCATCCAAGTACTTGCCAAAGTGGATCCTGCTGAGCTTCTGAGATCTGGCAAGATTGGGCTATCCCTGAACTATCCAGGTCAGGGCAATATTTCAGAATTTTTGATACAATTCTCACTGGGAAAAGAAAAATACTAGAGATGCCTTTGGCTTGTGGGGGGAAATGTCGCACAAACTTGATGCTGCACACTCAAGAAAGTGTTCCTGCATGTTTTATTTTAACTCAGCCATTTTCAATTGGCTTTTTCTGAAACCAGACCAGGTGACAGCCCCCTCCCTCCATGAAGAGTCTCCATGCCGAATTTCAGATCGGTGGGGACAAGTTCCCGTCAATTGATGAAGAGTAGAATGTAGAAGCATTTACTGACACAACGGAACTTAGGGAGTTACTCCCAAGACTCCATAATATGAACACAAAAATGGTTGCACTAGCTGGGCTCAGGATTTTCCAGCATTCAGTCTTCCACACTGCTGATCCAGACACCTCTGACAGCTTCAAAGCAAACTGTGAACGAGACACCCACACCCGGATCTTGCTCTGGTACACTGCTCCTGAATATGGGAGTTCCATTTTAGAGATCCTGGTTTATAGTTGATGGTAACAGATTTTTCTTCTATGACCAACAGATCTGCAACGTAATCAGTAGTGTATGTCCTCCAAAAAGAGTCTCCTTTTTGCTCAGCAAGTCTTACTCCATGGGGAGCAAGCATAGAACAGTGTTAAGTCCTTATAGGTTGTACATTGGGTTGCCAACTCAAGCCTGGGAAATTCCTGGAGATTTGGCGACAGTGCCTGCAGAGGGGAGAACTTGGGGAGGGATTCCACCTAGAATCTATGGTACACCACAGAGTTTGCCTTCTGGAGCCAGGGAACTGATCTCTGTAATCTGTAGAGACGTTGTAATTTTGATAGAATTCCAGGCCCCACCTGGAGGTTGGCAGCTATACAGTTTCTGCTCTGGTGCATGCCAGCATAGCCTATCCTACTGTGCAAAGCGTGAAAGGAAATGGGGAGGTGCCCATTTTAACCACCAGCTTATTAATATCTCTTCTCTTCCCCCCCACCCCACTCCCTTTGATCTTCCAGCAAATTGCTTAACGATGAAGAGAACCGGAAACTGTTTGGGAAATGCAACCAGAGCCACGGCCACAATTATAAAGGCAAGTGACTCTCTGTGTTGTGCATGCTTTGCCAGCTGTCTCTGGCTGTCGATGGGAGCTAGCGGACTCTTCGGCGGGTGTCCAGAGAAAGAGGCAGCCGGGATTCGAACGCGCATCTCAGCCCAGCCAGGGGAAAACAGCTCCGCTTCTGCCCTCTGCCCGGAATTTTTCTGTCCCTTGGTGCTTCCCCAGCTCTTTGCTGTCCTCTCCTGGTTCTGAGAGGGAACTGCTACTAATGATAACCTGTAGAAACGAGCAAGAATCAGAGAATCATTGAAGAAGAAGAAAAGAGATTGTATTTATACCCTGCCCTTCACTTGTAGTCTCAGAGAGGCTTACAAACTCCTTTCCCTTCCCCTCCCCACTACAGACACCCTGTGAGGTGGGTGGGGCTGAGAGAGCTCTTTCCCAAGCTGTCCTTGAGAGAACAGCTGTGCCAGAGCTATGGCTTGCCCAAGGTCATCCAGCCAGGTGCAAGTGGAGGAGTGGGGAATCAAACCCGGTTCTCCCAGATTGGAGTCTGTGCACTTAACCACTACACCAAACTGGCTCACTGAGTTGGAGCGCAATGTTCCCTCTAAGCTGAGTTAGTGTGAGCTCACAGTTTTTTAGCCTCTGGCTCACACGTTTTTGCCTTGGCTCAGGAAGGACGGCTCCAGAGCAAACTAATTCATGCAGTAGCCCGATCGCTCGCTCACAACTTTAATGCCAGGAGTTCACAAAGTAAGATTTTTGCTCACAAGACTCCTCAGCTTAGGGGGAACATTGGTTGGAAGGGACCTCCAGGGCCATCTAGTCCAACCCCCTGCACAATGCAGGAAATTCATAAATACCTCCCCCCACACACCCCAGTGAGCCCTGTTCTATGCCCAGAAGAGGGGGGGGGAACCCTCCAGGATCCCTGGCCAAACTGGCCTGGAGAGTTAAAGGCTAACACGGCAGGGTATGAACTTTCTGAAGAAGCAGGCTGTGGCTCATGAGAGCTCCTCCCCGGCCACAAATTTCGTTAGTCTTTAAGGAGCTCCTGGACTCTTGCCCTGTTTGACTACTACAGACAGACAGACACGGCAAACCCATCTTGATCTGATCTTCCCTCTTTGTTTTTCAGTGGTCGTGACTGTACGTGGAGAGGTAAGCATTTCGGCTCATTTCTTCTTTTGCAAAGAACACACAGACACAAAATCTTAAGTGCACATTGGAGACTCACAGCATTCTTGAGGCTGCCTGTTTCAGCGCCTGGCGGAGAGATCAGACCAGTTCATATACTGAGAGCCAGGGTGGTAGTGTGGCTAGAGAGAGTAGGTTGTGAGAGACCCAGGTTCGAATCCCTGCTCTGTCACGGAAGCCTGCTGGGTGAACTGGGGCCAGTCACATATGATTTCAGCCAAACCTTCCTTGCAGGGTTGTCTTGAGGATAAAATGCAGGAGAGAAGAATGATGTTAAGTAACTTTGGATTCCCGCTGGGGAGAAAGGTAGAAGTAAGGTTAGTGTTGCTGGACCAGACCAAGTTCCATCCAGCATTCTGTTTCCAACCACCTGGCGGCAGAAAAGCAGGGGATTTTCCCCTGCTGTTGATTGCCCCTGGTATACTGCCTCTGTACATGGAGTCTCCATTTTTAGCTAATCCCCAGTGAGAAATCTGCCTTCCAAGAATTTGTCCAGGTTTTTTCCCCCTTTTCAAAGCCAAGTTAGCAGCCCATTGTCCCAGACATGGTGTTCCATCTATAGCTTGTGGCTATGAGCCACTCATGGACCTCTGCTCCACATGTGTGTATCCAATCTATGCTATTGTAAGGTGCTTTGGGGTCACATGGCCAAAAAACCCCAAATTTAAAGGTGTTTCAATAAACACATTTTAAAAGATACAAATTCTCTTCCAGATGAATCCCATCAGCGGCATGTTTATGAACATTTACAAGCTTCAGGAATATATGCAGGTAACGCCAGGTTTCTGACGAAAACCTTTTGAATCTGTTTATTTATTTCGTGTTCCGACCGCTCTCTGCTGAACCCAGATTCTTGAGGGAACAAAGCTCAGCAGAAACCTCCACCGTCCGAGAATCCCTGTAAACATGCCTGACCTAGAAACTGCTTTTCTAGAGATAGTAAACGCCACCAGAGGTTCTGCTTCTGCATTTCTTTGTGTTTGGGCTGAGGGAATTGATTTTCTAGGGCCCCTCCACCCATTTTATGCTCCAGCAGGGGAAGCGACAGGTACAATACTGGACTTAGCAGCTGGGGGAGGGCATCTCTGTTGGGGGAAGGTTAAAAAAAAAAACCCTTTCCGAGCACCATAGCCCCACCACCATTACCCCCTTTTTACAGGTAATTTCCTGTCTAGCAATTCGGGTACTGATTCCCAGACTCATGTTTGGCCCCCCAATGCAAAGGTGGGCATCTCCCATTTCTTTTCATGCAACTCAGACTCTCCTGTGTGCTTGTCTTCAGGAAGCCATCCTGGAACCTCTGGACCACAAGAATCTGGACCAGGATGTGGATTTTTTTGCTGATGTTGTAAGGTAAGGGTGGGAAGAACCGGGTAGGGGGCAGCGATAAGGTTGCTCCCCCCTCTGCACTCCTCAGAACGTGTCCCTTTTGTGCAAGGAGATCCTTTACGCTCTGTGTTTGGGACGAAATCTAGCCGATATTTATTCATTGTTTCCGCGTGCATAGGCGGCCATTCTTTGCTCTACGCTACAGCTGGGAAATCGGCAATTAATCTATTTGTTTCATGTGTACCCTGCCCCAAAGCAGCCGGCCTCATTCTCCTCTCCTCCGTTTTATCCTCACAACAACCCTGTGAGGTAGGTTAGGCTGAGAACATGTGACTGGCCCAAGGTCACCCAGCGAGTTTCCATGGCAAGGATTAAGAGACAGGCAGACACATCCAAGGCCAGTGGGTAAATTCCCGGCAGAGACGAAATCTGAACTCGGGTCTCTTGCGTCCAATTCCATTCACTTGATTTCAAACCACATAGCTGACTTTTTTTTTTAATTGATTTTTCCTATATCTACAACTAATACGCTACAATCTAAGCTACATATACCTTATACAGAGAGTACTTTATCATTTGCTTAATACTACCATGTTACATAATATAATTATGAAGCATTTAGAACCTTGGATAAATTTCAATTATTTTGTTACTGCTACTATAAAAATTATCAAAACTATTTGGCAGGCACGCCCACCTAGAGAAATACGGTTAATTAAACAATTTATAATACATAGGTGCAATGCTTAATAAAACAGTTTAATCACTATTTCTTCTTTCGTCCTCTTCTTGTCTTAACAGTCTCATCTACTTTTGGAGCTGCTGCTCCTTTTTCCGAGTCAGACACTTCTTCTTCACTCTTTGAGCTATCAAATCCATACATGCTTTCTTGCGAGGCCAGTGAACCATCTGAGTCTCTCCCAGTTTTCTTTTCTTTGCTTTTTTCCAGAAATTTTTTCGCTTGTTGAACAGAGTCAATCTTATACTTCCTATCTTTGATGCTGAAGCATAGTCCTTCTGGAGTATTCCAGCGATAGATGATAGACTCAGACTGAAGCCAAGATGTCAATTTTCCATAGGCTTTCCTTCTTTTCCTTATTTCAAATGGGATATCCTTCATCACTTTTACTTCTTCTCCCAGGATCTTCAGAGCTGCTTTGTTTGTGGTCCTAAGCACCACGTCTCTTGTAGATTTTTTGGAGAACCTTATCATAATTTCACCAGGCAGGCTTTTCTTTTTAGTATAATCTGGATAGGTTCTGTAAACCATATCCATATCGCTTTTTATATCCGCTGCTTTCATGCCTGTCACTGGTTCAAGTGCTTCACTTAGCAAATTTTTAAGGTCTTCTCCTGTGTTTTCTGGCACATTCTGAAGTCTTAGGAAAAAATTCGATCTTTCCATTTGTAATTTCAAAAGCTGATCATGGTGGAAGGCCTTTTCCTTCTCTGCCTTTTGTAGTCTTGAGTCTTGGTTTTTTACTGAAGTTTTTACTTCCAGAAGTTCTCGCTGCAGCTTCTCTGTGGTTTTATTCGACTCTTTTAGTTCTAACTGCATTTTGTCCATCTTCACGTTGAGAGCTGTCATTTGGTCCACTAGAGGTCGCAATAACAAGGAGAACACCGCACTCATCTCTGTGGTATCAACCTTTGCACTCGGAGCTGTACTTCCTAGTTTGGGGGAAGGTTTCGGTTTCCCCGCCATTGTTGAGGCTGCGCTCTTTGTTTATAGATAGATAAGATGAACGAAAGGAGCAAATTTTTGAACAGCACTTATGTCCTTTTAAAGTTTATATCTCCAAGTGAGCGATGCTGCCATCTAGCAAGGCGGATGGGCTTTTATTCATGCAGTAACGCCACGTGAAGAGTCTGGTAAGTATGCCAGTCCCGGAGAGGGGGGGGTTCACTCCTCCCGCCGTCTTCCCGCTGTATTCTGCTTTTCTTACTTCAGACTCACGTTTTCTCCATGCGTAACTGTCAGTTCCAGCCTCATTGCTTCGTACTCTCTGCTGCTTCACGGATTTGCGCTTTCAGCCATACGGCTCCCACGGCGGGGGAACCTATGGGGGTAATGAAAAGGGATCTCGATCCCTCGATCGCCACCGTAGGGAGAGATCCCCTTCGTGCCACCCCAGGCAGAGCCCCCTCACTGGGGTCTCTGGGGGCTCGGCACCAGTCCAGAGCCCCTTCTTCCCGCCGGGTACGGATCGCGCTCCCCGCAGTTGCGGAGGAGCACGTCCGCCATTATCGCAAGTCTTGCCGGAAGTCCATAGCTGACTTTTTAAATGTTTTATTTGGTGCAGGATTTTAAGACTTGTTTGGGTGGCAGAGGTTGAAAAATGGGTCAGTGGGAAGGCAGCTGGAATGTACTGCTAGGCAAAATTGACACATTTGGCACCTTTGGGGCCAATCTGTGGCTACCCTCCATTGATCTCTTTCCCTCCCAAAGGCCCACTAAGAGATCAGCAGGAATTTCTATTCTCCGGACAGCCTCTCCTTGGGACTGTTCCTAAGCTTACAACGAGGCCGTGGCCTTTTTTGTGGTGGGCCCGGTCCTTTGCACAGCGCACCAGAATGAGCTAGGCCTGCCTGCCTGCTTTTCTTACATGCTTCTCAACTGGCAATTTGTGTATCTGTGTTTGAAATTGGTTAATTTGGACCGCTGTGATTTGTGTCCCTCAACCTGCTTGCTGCTCCTCTAAGGTGGGATAGAAATGTT
Source organism: Lepidodactylus listeri (assembly GCA_029233225.1). Taxonomy (NCBI): domain Eukaryota; kingdom Metazoa; phylum Chordata; class Lepidosauria; order Squamata; family Gekkonidae; genus Lepidodactylus; species Lepidodactylus listeri. Next base: position 70,885,125 of record JARCFY010000014.1, on the reverse strand, counting down.
TCAAATAAATAAATTTTAAATAGATGTATTCCATCATTATGCACTGGTGACACAGTTTAAAAATCCCACATCCCGAGAAACTCCTGTATTTTACAGTTAAGTTTCTAGTCCTCAAGTATGCGAAGATGCTCTTGAAAAGGCACAGCAGGGCATGGCAACACAGAATCACAGAGTTGGAAGGGACCTCCAGGGTCATCTAGTCCAACCCCCTGCACAAGGCAGGAAATTCACAAGTACCTCCCCTGCAACACACACCCCCAGTGACTGCTGTTCCATGCACAGATGATGGCAAAAAACCTCCAGGATCTCCAGCCAAACTGGCCTGGAGAGAAATTGCTTCCTGACCCCAAAGTGGCTATCAGCATTTCCCTGGGCTGTAGTTAGACCGGGGGGCGGGGGGGAGCGTGCTAAGAAAGACTCACAGGCCAGAAGAGAGTGCCTCATTTGGCACCCCGAACCTCTCCACAAAAATGTGTGGGCAAAATCTGAAGCTCTGGAAGGCGTCTAATGTTTCAGGGGCTTCAAGACACTCTGCTGTCTCTTCCCGCTACGCAGCAGAATGAAACTACTCAAAATCAGCAGTGCAAATATATCTGTGTTCGACGGAGGGCTGAGAATCCCCAGGCAAAGCTCATAAAGCCAGCATGGCTCACCGCCATAGCCAATTTGACCTCAAGCAGAAAGTGGCTCAAACTGAGGAATCCGTTCAGAAAGCTGCTGTTTTATAGGACCAGCTGAAACCCTATTGGATTGATCGGATCACCTAACTGCTGCTGGCCCTGGAAGTTGCAGCGCCACCTTCTGGCCAGCTGCCATAGGTGGTGCGTGACCAGAGCAGAGAGAGACCTGATGTCCCCCTCTTCTAGCAAACCTCCTTGGTGGTGCAGATATTAAATCTGGTTTAGTAGCCAGAGCCCCAGCTTTAAGATAATTGTCTACATTTTTGTAACTGTTCACAAAGCAGTACAAATCCGTGCCTTACAAGGTCAACAATTTCTGCCATTTCTTCCGCCAGGCACCATTCTGTCAGAGCAGAGGACAGACTTGCTCTGAGGGTTAACAGACAGGTGCAAAGGGATATAGCCCCGTCTCTCAGTCTACCTTTACACAAACCCCATGCCTCACCTGCCATTTTCCTTTCCCTCGTCAATCTCTCCGTTCTTTTTCGCAGCACGACGGAGAACTTAGCCATCTACATCTGGAACAACCTGGAAAAGATCCTCCCCGCAGGATGCCTCTACAAAGTCAAGGTCTATGAATCTGACAAAAACTTCATTGTTTACAAGGGAGAATAAAGAATTGAGACGAAGCTGAGCGGGATCTGGCTGGGAGCGCGTTTCCCCATGTGTCATGTTAACACTCATTCTGGATTCAGTTTGACAAGTCTTTCGTAAGAACGTTTCCAAGCGTTTCCAAGCCTGGAATGCGGGGGGCAAGGGGGGATAGTTGTGTCTGTACCGTCCTTAACCATAGCCTTTTTTTCCCTAGTCTGGTGGTCAGACCTGAAAAAAGGTTCTTTGCTAAGGGCAATTTCTTTTTGGCTAAACTGGATTTCTCTCATACACACACATAATGTTTGGTAGCGTGCAATGGAAAATATGGACTAACACGGTTCAAAAGCCTCTGCAAGGTTCAAAGGTGACGGCCAATCGGAATCAGGAGGCCTATCTGATGACCCTGAAGGAAAAACAGGTCTGAACCAATGCTCCCTCTAAGCTGCAGAGTCTTGGGGGCAAAATGTCTATTTTGTGAGCTACTGACATTAAAATTGTGAGCAAGCACTTTGGCTACTGAATAAATTAGTTTGCTCTGGAGCCATCCCTCCTGAGCTAAGACTAAAATGTGTGAGCTGGAGGCTAAAAAACTGTGAGCTAGCTCACACTAACTCAGCTTAGAGGGAACACTGGTCTGAACCCAGCTTGGTGCTAAATTCGCACAGGCTTTCTGCTCCTCCACCTGCCATTTGCATTTGAACGGTCCACACTGGTTACCTATGATGTATGAACATCTGGCACACAGGTTAGCCAGTGTTGGCCTGCCCCCAGTACCCATGACTCTGTATGGATTAAATCCTGGGTCAGGATCTCCTTGGGTGAGGACTAACTCTGGTCAATCTGTACGCTTGCTTTTGTCTGAATGCAAGCCCATGTGGGCGCATGAATTATCCTGGCAGATTCTCAAGTCCTTGAAGGGCTGTCATACAGAGGATGGTATGGAGTTGTTTTCTGCTGCCCCAGAAGGTCGGACCAGAACCAACAGGCTGAAATTAAATCATAAGAGTTTTTGGCTAAAGAAGAAGAAGAAGAAGAGATTAGATTTTTACCCCGCCCTTCACTCACTTGGAGTCTCAGAGCGGCTTACAAACTCCTTTCCCCTCTCCTCCCCACAACAGACACCCTGTGAGGTAGGTGGGGCTGAGAGAGCTCTTTCCCAAGCTGTCCTTGAGAGAACAGCTGGTACAGAGCTATGGCTTGCCCAAGGTCATCCAGCCAGGTGCAAGTGGAGGAGTGGGGAATCAAACCCGGTTCTCCCAGATTAGAGTCCGCGCACTTAACCACTACACCACACTGGCTCCCAGTAAACATTAGGAAGAACTTCCTGACAGTTAGAGCAGTTCCTCAGTGGCTCTCCTTCTTTGGAGGTTTTCAAGCAGAGGCTAGATGGCCATCTGACAGCAATGCTGATTCTGGGAACTTAGGGAGATCGCAAGAAGGGAGGGCAGGAAGGGTTGCAGCAGTGCTTAGTTCTTGTGGCCCTTTCTGACACATCCAGGGAAATGCTGGTTGCCACTTTGGGGTCAGGAAGCAATTTTTCTCCAGGCCAATTTGGCCAGGGATCGGGGGGGGGGGGGGAGTTGTCATCTTCTGGGCATAGAACAGGGGTCACTGGGGTTGCGGGGGGGAGGTAGTTGTGAATTTCCTGCATCGTACAGGGGGTTGGACTAGGTGACCCTGGAAGTCCATCCCAACTCTACGGTTCCATGTTTCTCAAGGTCCTTCACTCTCTCCCTCAGCACACAACTTGAGAATTCAACATGCCCACTTTCAAGGCAAATCAGAGCTTGCCGGGGGTCCAAATCTGAAACCATTTGCTCTCTTCTGTTCCAACCAGGGTTAAACCAGAGTCTGGAATCCTTGTTTAGAGGGAAAAGGGACAAACAAACTGCAGACCATTTGCAACAAAAACTGAATGTTTTCATTAGCAAGAGCTGCGCCCAATGGCAACAGAGCCTCAGAAGACAGACGGACACGCACAGCTCATTCACATGACAACCCATTGTTTCTCATTATGCCTGAACTTTGCCACTGTGTTCTGAAGTGATGTGAGAGTCCCCCTGGGCAGCATCGCGAGCCATCACGCATGGTTATAGCCATCAAATCGTGCGCCGGCATGGCTCAACACACCACCACCACCACCCGCTTTGTGGTGTGCTTTGTCGTAAGAAGTGCAAAAAACCTGACAGCAGATCTTAGTTGATGGAGATGCTTCAGGGGGTAGCTAACTGGACTGCCCACAAGACCGGCATTGCTCGCTGGGTTTGTACAACACAAGATGTTTCATTTGGGTTTTATTTAATAAACAGAAAACCTGGACAGGGGCTGTTTTCAGGGCTATTAACTTTATGAACACTGAAGCCCCTGATCCTGTTAATGCTGAGGAGGTCTTTCCCACTGCCATTCCTGCCCGTTAATGAGCGATCTGCATTATTTCACCCCAGTTACTGTCACAGCCAGAAAACAGGTTAAAGACTGGGTACTATAAAATGACCCGTTGGGGGGGGGGGACAGCGGAGTGGTGGCTCTAAAAGGTGGGTGTCCATCCCCCCCCCAGTCGAGACATGCCCCGCTGCTCCATCGCTTCTGTTCATGTCCACACATACTGCAAGTGTGTTTCAGAGAAGCAGAGGGCACACAAAACCTGGCGTATTTCTTGCAAAGAACTCAAAAATAATAAAATCACTTGGAAGATCGAATTTGGCAGTCATAGTCCCTATGCCCTCAATATAGTAAAGGTTTCCCTTGCTCAAAAGCCAGTCGAATCCGACTCTAGGGATGCGGTGCTCGCCTCCATTTCCAAGCCGAAGAGCCAGTGCTGTCCGAAGACTTCTCCGTGGTCATGTGGCCGGCGTGTCTAAACGCCGAGGTGCACAGAACGCTGTTACCTTCCTACCGAAGCGGTACCTATTCTCTTGCTCTGGAATGCAAGACTAGATCTAATGGGTGGAAATTACAAGGGAGTCGAGACCGGCTAAATATCAGGAGGAACTCCCTAACTGTAAGAGTGGTTGAGCAGTGGAACAGGCTGCCTCGGGAGGTGGTGGACGCTCCTTCGCTGGACGTTTTCAAGCGGAGGCTGGACGACCATCTTTCGGGTATGTTGTAAGACTATCTTCTGGCTGTGCTCCTGCAGAGTGCAGGGGGTTGGACTAGATGACCTGCAAGGTCCCTTCCAACTCTTTAACATTCCATGATTCTATCTACTTGCAATTTCTTGCTTTCAAACGGCTAGATTGGCAGGAGGCCCTCAATATAACCAATCAACAATTATGACAGAACCAAGACTATCTTCTGCACCCTTCCCGTTTATGGGCGAAGACACTTTGACTTGCTCCAAACCACTCAGTAAGATCATGGCAGGGCTGGTACTTGAACACAGTTCCAGCTGCCAATGTGGAGTCCCCCCAAGCCGGCCTGTATCATCTGCTGCTCTTTTTGTCTGTTCAGCAGAATGAGGAGGACGCTGGATGTGAACACAGGCTGGGTCAGGGCAGGTTTGTCTTCTGTGTCATGCTCGGGAAACAAAGCGGTGTAATTAAATCAGTCCCCTTAACCTTGCAACTGCGGACTCCACCTGCCACCGCGTAACTTCATTAGTTGTCTGGGGTACATCAGGGGCAGCAAGGGAAGAGGGACCACCAGCACCCTTCCAGTTTGCTAGCACTGCCTTGTCCGGTCACCTGGAGGCGAATCCTGCTCACCAGAGGGGACAAGAATGCCTGTTTACCATGTTAGAATGCCAACTGCAAGCCGATCAAGCTGGGGTCTCCACATGGCTCAGCTGCAGACAGGGAGTGAGACTGGGAAGGCAAGCAGAATACTGCTGGCTCCCTAATAAGGCCAACTGTATAGAGATGAGGTTGTGAACTCACAAACGTCACTGTTTATCTTCTGTCCTGCTCACATCACTTCACGCATCTGTTGCTTTATACAGGCTTGCCTCCAGTGACCAGCCAGCCCCTGGAGTACCAGAGTTCACTGGGAGTTGGTCCAGTGTTCCCTCTAGTGTGAGCTAGCACACAGTTCTTTAGCCTCCGGCTCACACATTTTTGTCTTAGCTCAGGAAGGGTGGTGCCAGAGCAAAGTAATTTATGCAGTAGCCAAATCACTCACCCACAGCTTTAACGCCGGTAGCTCACAAAGTAGAATTTTTGCTCGCAAGACTCCACAGCTTAGAGGGAGCATTGGCCCCAACAGAGTCCATACCAAGTCGGGGGTCACTAAGCTATTGGCAGCAGAGTCTGCAACACACAGGAAATCTCAGCAGGCACAGCCTTTTCTCTTCCCCAGACCTTCCACGCTGTGAGAGAAGCAGCAGCTGTACCCGGAGAGCTTCCGGCATGTGTAAAATACCAGCAGGGTATGGATGCAACAGCCCCTCATCTCCTGTTGGCTCACAGAATCTGGTAGGCCAAGGTATACTACCTCTGAATATGGAGGTTCTACTAGCTGTCATGGCCTTTCTTTGACCTACCCTCCATCAATTTGTATCACCCCTTTTCAGAAAGCCCGCCATGTTAGTGGCCATCTCTTATTCGCTTATATTCTCTCCACCCTATTAAAAACAGTAAAACTCCTGTAACCCAAAAAAAGCATATAATTATTATCAGGCAGGAAACTCAGATCTCAGTTAAAAAAAAAAAAAGTCTGCCACAGTGATATTCCACCTTTATACAGCACTTGAGACTATTCAGATCATTTTGTATAAATCATCTCTCTGTAGTCCTTACAACATACCTGTCAGGTAGGACAATATTATCTCCCCCTTGTAGATCCTGGCTGACTGCAGGCAGCTTACAGAGGTCAAAGGAGAGGCAAGATTCAAACCAAAGACACTGGACTTTGCATGCATCTTGACAAGGAAGGAGGAGGAGGAGGAGATTGGATTTATACCCTGCCCTTCACTACCCAAAGGAGTCTCAGAGCGGCTTTCAAACTCCTTTCCCTTCCCCTCCCCACAACAGACACCCTGTGAGGTAGGTGGGGCTGAGAGAGCTCTGACAGAAGCGGCTCTTTTTCAAGAACAGCTCTGTCAGAGCTATGGCTTGCCCGAGGTCATCTGGCAGGTGCAAGTGGAGGAGTGGGGAATCATACCCAGTTCTCCCAGATTAGAGTCTGCGCACTTAACCACCAAACCAAACTCTTCTCTCCCCCACTCTCAATATAACAGATATGAAATGGTGGAGAATTTGCAGCTTCAAGAAATGGAATGTTTTGGTGAAGAAGCGTCAAGAGAGCCACAAATCCCCCAAAGCACAGAGCTGCGCAAGAGAGCCACTTCTAGCCGGAACTCTATAATTCCCTTAAATTACATTTTGAAAAGAATATACACGTTGACAGCTACACTTATCCGATAATGTTCATCAATCCACTGATTAGGTCCATTCTCCAAGGACAGATTAAGGCACCGAGACACGGACGGCATCAATTCTTTGGAAGAGCCTCCTCTCCCTTGTAGACAACAATGTTCTTGTCGGTTTCGTACACTTTGACTTTATAAAGCGTCCCCTTCGGGAGATGTTTCTGGAGGTTTTCCCAGATGAACACCGCAACATTCTCAGTGGTACTAGGAGCAAAACCGCAAGAGTTAGTTTTCCAGTCACATCTCTGAATTTTGCACACAGACGAAGGGGGATCTTGACAGGCTGGGAAACTGGGCTAAAACTAACACAGTGAATTTCAGCTGAGATAAATGTAGAGTTCTGCATTTAGGTAGGGAAAATATCAAATGCCTAATTATAGGATGGGGGAGATTCGTCTTGGCAGTAGTGCGTGCTAAAAGGCAGAACACGTGCATTACCCATGAAGCTGACTTACACCGAACTGAACTTCTACTCAGACTGACACCAGCTCTCCAGGGTCTTAGGCGGAAGAAGAGATTGGGTTTATACCCTGCCCTTCCCTACCCAAAGGAGTCTCAGAGCAGCTTGCAATCCCTTCCCCTCCCCCTCCCCACAACAGAGACCCTGTATGAGGCAGGTGGGGCTGAGAGAGCTCTCCCGAGAACTGCCCTTGAGAGAACAGCTACTGCCACTGTTCCCTCTAAGCTGAGTTAGTGTGAACTAGCTCACAGTTTTTTAGCCTCCGGCTCACATGTTTTTGCCTTAGCTCAGGAAGGATGGCTCCAGAGCAAACTAATTAATACAGCAGCCAAATCGTGCGCTCACAACTTTAGTGCCGGTGGCTCATGACGTAGAATTTTTGCTCATAAGACTCCACAGCTTAGAGGGAGCATTGGCTACCACTACTATTACTTGATTCTTTTTAGCTGGAAATGCCTGGGATTGAACCTGGGACCTTCTGCATGCCAAGCAGAGGCTCTACCACTGAGCCACTCTGCCCCTTAGTAGACCGTGCACTGAACATGAGTCAGCAGTGTGATGCAACAGCTAAAAAGGCAAATGCGATCTTGGGCTGCATCGACAGACATATCTGTACAGATCCTGCCAAGAGATGGTATTGCTTTGCTCTGCTCAGGTAAGACCTCGCTCTGAGCGCTGTGTTCAGTTTTGGGCACCAGCTTTTAAGAAGGATATAGACAAGCTGGAACGTGTCCAGAGGAGAGAAACAAAGATGGCGAGGGGTCTGGAGACCAAGTCCTGTGAGGAAAGAGACAGCTGAGAGGCGATATGATCACCATTTTCAAGAATTTGAAGGACTGTCATATAGAAGATGGAGCAGGCACAGAGTTGTTTTCTGTTGCCCCAGAAGGTTGGACCAGACCCAGCGGACTGAAATTAAATCTAAAGAGTTCTTGGCTAAACATGAGGAAGAACTTCCTGACAGTTAGAGCGGTTCCTCAGTGGAACAGGCTTCCTCAGGAGGTGGTGGGCTCTCCTTCTTTGGAGGTTTTTAAGCAGAGGCTAGATTCTTTGAATTCAGCCAGATCATGAGAGGGAGGGCAGAAAGGCATGAGTCAATTCTCGGCTCTCATGCCCCAGTCAGGTTTTCTGACTTCCTCTGGACATAGGGCAGGGGGTCACTGGGGGAATGGAGGGGGTTAGTTGTGAATTTCCTGTGTTCTGCAGGGAGTTGGACTAGATGGCCCTTGAGGTCCCTTCCAGCTCTAAGTTTCTATGTGCCTACACCAGAAGGAAAATCTGTTCCCATCGGCTGCAGGGTTTTGTTTTGGTGGATCACTGCCCTTCACCACCATCAACGTTCTTTGGATCTACATTTTGGATTTCTTTAAACGTTAGGTTTTATCAGTAATACCTTCTGCAAAAGTGAGTACAGAAAACGGAAGGCTGCGCTACACACTGAAAAAACACAGCTCTGATGTTTAAAAAACGCAAGGTCCTAGCTTGTTGCTAAAGGAAATGTCACAAGCATGTAGGTGGTACATAATAAATGTCAAGAAACCAAAGGAAATCAGAGGGGCGATTCTGTGGCTGTGATGGGACTTGCGATGGGGGAACAAAAAGTTATATTCCTTTTGCATGAAAAGGACGTAAGAAATGTAGGTTTGCGCAAGAGGAACTCAAAAGCCCCGTCTGTCATGATTAAGGGTGGTGCCGCAAGATTTGCCTACCTCACAACATCGGCAAAGTAGGGGACATCCTTATCCAGATTTTTGTGGTCTAGAGGTTCCATGATGGCGTCCTGGGGAAAGAGAGAAGTCCATGAGATGGGGAGGCGTGCCAATCCCACCCCTCAGGTTCAAGAACTCCTATTTCCTTGAAGAGGCCTCAGTGCCACCCTCTCCAGCCAGCACCTTTCCCACAAATGTACCTCAGACACTGCTGGAGAACTTCCCCCCAACCTAAAATCCTGTCAGCGAGCTGTGGTGTGTTTCTTCAAGAGGATTGCATATGTGAGGGGTAGGAAGTGGGAATGATTTGCAGCTGTGAGATGTGCTTCATACTTGTGTGACTGACAGCAAAGACTGATTAGAAGACTAACATGGAGGTATTATTTACAAGACAGAACAAATTGGTGACAAAGGTGGGATGGCTTTTTTGCCTTCGAACCCACCAGCATGGTTTTTTACAAAGTCCAGGTGAGCCTCCAATTGGTTTTATTTCATGGATTCGTATCTTTGATACTTATCTGCTTGCAACTAGTGACACAGAGGTGTCTGAAGAGCAAAAGTCTGCGGTGCTTATTCACTCCTTCGGAGTAGAAGGACAACGTATTTTCTATACATTTCCTCTTACCGATGACAAATATGAGACTGCTCCTACTGCATGGAAGGATTTTTTTTCTGCCCAAAGTTAATGTGGTCGCTAAATGTTGTAAGTTCCGTTAGCGTGAACAGAAGCCAGGGGGAGTCAACTTTACAATGGAGGTTGTATTTGCAAGCTATAACATGAGCCTGCACCCTCGGCCTCCAGTTTTGGAGACTGAGGTGTCACCACCAGCCACTTTGGCTTCACCCACGTGTTGGAAGAAGCGGCAGACTTCATGTTGCACCCAGCAACGAGGGCGATTTCACTTCAGTACGTTCCATCACCGGCTTCTTCTCTCATGTGGTCTGGACCCCCACAAGGCACTGTCCTTTGGGCCCAATGGATAAGAGTTGCCAAGCAGTTCTTACCTGCATGTAGTCTTTTAAATCTGCAAGGTTGATCACCATCCCCGTAGTTGGATCGATCTACAGGGCAAAGAAGAAGAAGAAGAAGAAGAAGAAGAGAAGAGATTGGATTTATATCCTGCCCTTCACTCACTTAAGAGTCTCAGAGCGGCTTACAAGCTCCTTTCCCTTCCCCTCCCCACAACAGACACCCTGTGAGGTAGGTGGGGCTGAGAGAGCTCTTTCCCAAGCTGTCCTTGAGAGAACAGCTGGTACAGAGCTATGGCTTGCCCAAGGTCATCCAGCCAGGTGCAAGTGGAGGAGTGGGGAATCAAACCCGGTTCTCCCAGATTAGAGTCCGCACACTTAACCACTACACCAGACTGGCTCTCAAGAAGACGACCCATCTTGAGCTGAGGTAAACCTGGTCCAACTGGTGCCAAGCTCATCCTCCCCCTTCACTGGAGCAGGAGAGAGAATGCCCATGGCAGGTTTTGGTGGGGGGGAGGTACAGGGGGGCACCATGCCTTGGAAGGAGGGGCAAAACAGCCAGGGTGCACCCCCAGGAGACTCTGTGGCTTGGAAGGGTCGAAGATCCAGAATCATGAGCAATCCCTTTGGTCATGAATCCAAACTCCATTTTTGGCCCACAACTCAAATAAGCACCAAGAACATTCTCTGCCTCCTAAGGGAATTCTGGATTACAAAACAAGGCAGAGGTCATCCGGAACCTAGCGCCGGGAGGCTGGGGTCGAAGTGCCCGGAAGATTCTAAGCCTCCCGAGAAAACACACTTACCTTTCCCTGCACAGTGACTTCCACTAGAAATAGAAGAAAAAGAAAAGACCAAGTCACGGGCGGGGCAATGCAAAGACTGAACTACAAGCAAAGCGAAAAAGACGTCAAGCCAAGACAGGACCGTCAACAAGAAGGGCCCGCAGGTCCGGCCAATGACTGGCTTCGGCAAGAGTTTTTAAAACAAATGCAGGATTCAGCTTCCCTTGCGCACCTCAATAAAAAACGTCAAACAAAATAAAATGCAACTGATTGCCAGCCAAGGAGAGACGCGCCTATGATTTATTCCCAAGCTGAGAGAAGAAGGGCTCTGATAACGTGGAGGGGGCATTTTATAAAAACACATCTCCTGTCTTGCATTTAACAACTCGGCAGACAATCTGGAGGGTTTGGACCCCGCAGAGAAAGAAAAATTATTTTTGCTCTTCATCAGCAGGAGTGGGTAAAATATCGCTCTTTCAGCCACCAGGGTCCCACATTGCTGTCTTCGTTCAGATAATCTGTCGCTTGCCTGCTCACACACAGGAAAACAAGACGAGACATCGAACTACCTTCAGTGTCACGGACTTATACCTTCCTCGAGGCTTTCCGCTGATGTAGCAGGCTCTGCCTTCCGCCAGAGGAAACGGTTCCCCTGCTGTCGGCGGAACAGATCTGCAGAATCCAAACTAGGAGCTCAAGTCTACACACCTGCAACAACGGATGGCGGGGAACTAGGCAAAAAGAAGCATCAGAGCGGCTGGGAAATCAGGATGGGAGTCGTTTTTTTAAATCGGTAAGATGAGAACCAGCGGGGCATCGAGTGTCGGACTACAGTCCTGGGAGACCAAAGTTCAAATCCCCTCTCTGATTTATTTATGGATATCCTGCCTTTCTTTCCAGTGAGGACCCAAAGTAGCTAACATAATTCTCCTCTCCTCCCCTTTATCCTCACAACAACCATGGGAGGTGGGCTCAGCTGAGAGGGTAAGACTGGCCCATGGTGATGGACGATGATGCTCCAAGCTTTCTGGTGAAGGTGGCAGGCAGGGGCAGCTTGAACATTATTCCCCCTCCCCCCAAGAGATACAAAGTCCACTCTTGGAGCAAGCAGCAGCTTATGGGGGGGGGGGGGAAACGGTGCAGGGCACCGCAACATAAGAACATAAGAGAAGCCAATGTTGGATCAGGCCAGTGGCCCATCCAGTCCAATACTCTGTCACACAGTGGCCAAAAACACCAGGTGCCAGCAGGAGGTCCAGCAGTGGGGCCAGGATACTTGAAGCCCTCCCACTGTACCCCCCCCCCCCCAAGCACCAAGAATACAGAGCATCACTTGCCCCAGACCGAGAGTTCCTATCTATACCTTGTGGCTAATAGCCACTGATGGACCTCTGCTCCAGATGTTCATCCAATCCCCTCTTGAAGCCGTCCATGCTTGGAGCCGCCACCACCTCCTCTGGCAGTGAATTCCACGTGTTAATCACTCTTTGGGTGAAGAAGGACTTCCTTTTCTCTGTTCTAACCCGACTGCTTAGTGTGGAGCTAAGATCTTCCTCTCGACCCTACTAATGAAGAGCAATGGAGATCAATGAAGCCCTCCCCCAAAGAAAACGCCTCAGCCATGAAGTGGGGAGATAAGGCATAGACAGCTTTAAAAGGGGATTAGACGGATTCATGGAGGAGAGGTTGATCAGTGGCTCCTAGCCACAGTGACTAAAGGGAACCTCCACATCAGAGGCAGTCTGGGCCCAGGAGACCACATCAGGGAAAGGCCTCAGCCTCCATGCCCTATTGCTGGACCTCCAGCACAACTGGCCAGCCATCATGTGAGACAGGATGCTGGAATAGGTAGTAGTGGTAGTAGGAGAAGGGAGGAGGAGGAGATCAGATTTACACCCCACCCTTCACTCAGAGTGGCTTATAATCTCCTTCCCTTCCTCTCCCCACAACAGACATCATGTGAGGTAGGTGGGGCTGAGAGGGCTCTTGAGAGAACTGCTCTTGAGAGAACAGCTCTGAGAGAACTTTGACTGACCCAAGGTCACTCAGCAGCTGCATGTGGAGGAATGGGGAATCAAACCCGGTTCTCCAGACAAAAGTCCGCCGCTCTTAATCACTACACCACACTGGCACCAAAATGGACCACTGGTCTGATCCAGTGGGGCTCTTCTGATGTTTTTATTATGCTAGGATAAGCTATAGCTATTGAACCTCCACATTCAGAGGCAGCAAACCTCTGAATCCCAGTACGAGGAGGCAACATCAGGGGAAGGCCTCAGCCTCTCTGCCCTGTTGGTGGGCCCTCCAGAGGAACCGGATGGCCACCATATGGGACAGGATGCTGTATTTAGATGGGCCACTGGTCTGATCCAGCAGGGCTCTTCTGTTCACTCCACCTAGAGTTTGCAAGAAACCATCACAGACAGGACAGGTCAGCATAGCTTTTTCTCCTCCTGGTCACTGAAATAGGACACTGTTTTTACACACAGAAGGGGCTAGATTCAAACCCTCAAATCTCCTATAACTGATGTTGAGAAGGACTACTTCCTGAGACCCTGGAAAGCGACTGGAATTTAGAATTCACATTACAGAGCCAGATGGATCAATGGTCTGATCTAGTTTAAGCCAGTTCCATGTGGTTTTTCAATTATGGTTCAGTTTCTCCCAGACACTCCTGCACAGAAAAAAAAAAACCCTCGCTTTTGGAATCATTCTGACCTTAGTAATTGCAAGCAAGAGGTTAAGATACCACGCAGAGAAAGAAGAACAAGTTTGCAATCCAGGTTGTGAGGCATACAATCCGATTGACCCCCGTGCCGCTAGAATCTCAAATCAGCAGAGCTCGGATCAGGGTATCTCCCCTGTGGCAGGAAACCAATGAACCGGATAGTCGGTCCTCACCTTTATAATTATGGCCATGCCCATTGGGGTTATTGCACTTCCCAAAAAGTTTCTGGTTTTCTTCATCGCTCAATGACTTGCTGCAGGGCAAGAAAAATAATTAGAAAACGAGTTACAAGCACCAGATTTCTACTGGAAATGTGTTTCTGCTTCACACACGCGCTGCGCTTGTTCACTGACATGAGCAATCCTGTGTAAGTTCTCTGATTTCACTTGTTGCAGACTGGAGTAATTCTCTTTAGGACTGCCCTGTTCATCTCTGCTACAGTTTCACCAAGGCTTAACTTAATGCTGTGTGTTGTACGTTCATTTACTGCATTCATTTGTAGCTTACATTGTTCTCCTCTCCTCCATTTTCTCTCCACAACAACCCTGCGAGGTGGGTTAGACTGAGAGAGTGTGACTGTCCCAAGCTTCTATGGCACGAGTGGGGATTTGAACTTGGGTCTTCCAGATAGTAGAGTGACATTCTTAACAACTACATCATACTGGCAATCTGTTTCTAACTATTGTGCAGTGGTTAGAGGGTCAAAGACTTGGGTTCAAATCCCCCCTTAGCCAGGAAGCTTGCTGGGTGACATGGGCACACTCTCTCTGCCTGAACTATCTTGCAAAGTTGTTGTGGGGAGAAAATGGAGATGGGGAGGGGGGCTTCTACAGTGTTCTGAGTTCATTAATTTATGTAATTTATAGATCCAGTCGGTCAGCCGTGTTGGTCTGACACAGTAGAACAAAGTTAGAGTCCAATGGCACCTTTCAGACCAGCAAAGGTTTATTCAAAGTATGAGCTTTCGACTCTAACTTTGTTCTGTGTTATTTATAGCCCACCTTTCTCATTGAGACTCATCAAGGCAGATTACAGAATGTAAATCAATGCAAACAACAGGGTAACAAAAAAAGTTGCTCAAGAAGGCGGGGGAGCACTCTGCACACACTCAGAGGCACTCCGCCTTGTTTTCTGATGCTGCCAGGGCACAGTTTTGACACCAGTTCCGTGGCTGAGCCCTTAGCAGCAGCAAAACCCCAAACACCTCCTCTCCACTCCTCTCCGATGACGTTCCTTTCTTGCATGCATTGACGAGACCTGCAGCAGCCTCCTACCTAAGAATCAGGAAGTGCCAGGTTCGAGCCTCGCCACAAGCCCTCTCCCGCAGCCCCCGTCCTTCCCTTGCTAATCTACACTCACTTGCCTACCTTGCAGGGCTGTTGCATGGAGCACAAGACAATGCACGCGAAACGTTTTGAGCAGCCTGCACAAGTGCCGATTAAGAAATGCCCGTGCGTGTCTATTCCGGGCTAACCCTGGGTGCAAAAGCCAACCACGCTCTCGATTAACCCTTGCGCGCCCGCACCCACCCGCGCACGCGCAGAAGCTCGACCCGTCCGCGCACTTAGGGGAGGGAGGCAGCCAACAGGGATGGGGGGCTTCCCGCCCCCCGCCCCTCCCGTCACCTGTGCAGCCGGTGGGAGGCGCTGAAGCAGAGGCAGCGGGAGACCCGGGCCAGGCGGCTAGGCCCACTGGGGCGCTCGGGCGGCGCCATGGCAACGCCGAGCCGGAGTCCTACCGGGCGCTACTGAGCATGCGCGAAGCGCGAAGGCGCATGCTCCGTGGCGGCCGCTGAAGCCGCTTCCCTCCCCTTCTCTTGCCCTTTGGACTCTGGTAGCCCCTGTTTTTAAAAAACAGTTTCCATGTGGACGAAGGGAAGAGCATCGGAGCAGAAAGTACTTTAACTGATTTTGGCATTATTCATATCTGCAGACTTGCCCCCAAATTCTTTTATTCGGGTAATGCACAAGACCTTTGTGGCACCTTAGATTTTCTTCCAGCAAAAAAAGTTTTCATGAATGAGAGCCCACTTGCTCAGAGTTCAGGTGCAGCCACTGTGTGACACAGTGTTGGACTGGATGGGCCATTGGCCTGATCCAACGTTGGCTTCTCTTGTGTTCTTATGAATTTTCAGTACGTAGCTCTTTTATGCAGGAGTTGACCTAAAACGACTGCGTAGTGAGGAGCCACTCGTTCATGGCATCTGAAGAAAATTGTGCAAGACTTTCCTAGGCAGGCGATAGAGTTGTGCTGTACTCAGTGATTCACAAAGTTGCTTAGCTAAATGATTCAGGGCTGTGTTTGGTTTCCTGAAACCAGGATCCTGCTATGTAATTTTTGTATAATTCAGTGTGTCATGTTAAGACTTATGTTTTGCTTCACTTCTGTTTTTAAATTTCTGATTGGTTCTACAATCCTAATCCTATTTTATGGTGTACTGAATACCCCATTCTCTTGATTGTGTTTGGCTCATTCTGCATAATCCACCTCGAGGCTGTTGTACACACAGTTTATGAATCACTGTTATACACTCTGTATTCTGCCACTGACTTGACATGACTAAGTTTGGTGAGCACACTTCGCATCTTTCTAGCATAGATTAGCATGCATATGCTATAGGGTTGCCGGCCTCCAGGTGGGGCCTGGGGATCTCCTGCTTTTACAACTGATCCCCAGCTGACAGAGATCAGCTCCCCTGGAGAAAATGGCTGCTTTGGAGGTGGACTCTATGGCATTGGACCATGCTGAGGCCCCTCCCTTTCCCAAACCCCGCCTTCTCCTGGCTCCACCCCCAAAGTACCCAGGTATTTTCCAACCCAGACTTGGCAACCCTAATATGCTAAGTGCCAATGATGATCCTAACCACAGAAACAGAAATCAATCATGAATACATATTCAGAAGTAAACTTTGGTTCATTGCTTAAATGCATTCTGGGAAATGGCTAAAGGCTGACAAAGTTGCTATTCAGCCAAGACCTGTGGCCTTGTTCTGGCCAGCTACAGTGGCACATGTTTCTGATGTCAGTTAAGTTAAATGAAGGACATCACCACACTATACCTATATCTGTTACAACAGATACTTTTTAGAGCTTCATAGCCTGGGAAAAGAAGGCCCATTGTTTCGCTAAAAAAGAAACATCTTTACTTGAGAAAGCCCAACTCTCAGGTCTGAGCCCAATCAGAAAGTTATGACGGAAGTTTGACAAAGTTTGATGGAACCAATAGGTTTTCCTTGTTTGTGTGATATCATAGTGGGTATAAAATCTTATGTCTCCCATTGTAACCTCCGGAGAGCCGGTGGGCATTCGAGGGTCCAAAGCCCTGTTGTACCTGTGCTTCCCACTTTATTAATAAAGTCCTTGGGATATTCATCTTCTACAGGAATTGTGCCGGGTGCTTTCTCAAATTGGGCTGGGGAAACACAACCAGAGACAGGAATTCTGTCTTTCAAGGCTAAGTGAGAAATGATGTGATTTTTTAAAAAAATACTATTATTGCCAGTCATGACAGACAGATCTCTACAGTCCTGGCAGAAGGGACAACCACAATTAAGGTTAGAACATAAGAGAAGCCATGTTGGATTGGGCCAATGGCCCATCCAGTCCAACAGTCTGTGCCACATAGTGCAGTGGCCAAAACCCAGGTGCCATCAGGAGATCCACTGGCAGGGCCAGAACTCCAGAAGCCCCCCCACAGTTGCCCCCAAAGCACGAAGAACACAGAGCATCACTGCCCCATACCTTGTGGCTAATAGCCACAGATAGACCTCTGCTCCAGATGTTTATTGCCAAGTTCCCCTTGGCCACTGGTAGGGGATTGGGGGTTAGGATTGCCAAATTCAGGTTGGGAAACTCCTGGAGATTTGTGGATGGAGCCTGCGGAGGGGAGCAACCTTAGTGGGGTACAGTGGTGTCCCCCCCTCGAAAGCATCCATTTTCTCCAGAGGAACTGATCTCTGTAGATAGATGGAGATGGGCAGCTGTGTTAGTCTGTCTATAGCAGCCGAAAAGAGTCCAGTAGGGTAGGAGCTTCCGTGAGTCAATGTAGTTTGGAGAATACATTCCAAGAAACTATTTTCTAAGGCTTTCTGAAGGATCCAGGACAGAGGCTTGCACAGTCAAAAAAATCTGGCTTGCTCCTGAATTTTTAAGATAAGTGGGGCAACTGCAAGATTCAAGTCCACTCGCGCCTTGGAGATGAACAAGATTTGGGGAGGTGTAAGCTTTAGAGTGTCAAAGCTCCCTTCGTATCAGGACACCCGTAAGGTCATCACAGCCTCCTCTTTCTTTTGTGATCCACCTTAGAAAGTGAAGGTGATTTGTTTTTTCAGCCATGTGGCTCGTAGGCTTGTCATCTCCAGGCTGGGAAATTCTTGAAGATTTGGGGGTGGAACCTAGGGAGGAACCTAGATTTGGGGAGGGGAGAAACCTCAGCAGGGCGTAATGCCACAGAGTCCACCCTCCAAAGCAGCCATTTTCTCTAGGGGAACTGATCTCTGTCACCTGAACATCAGATGTCACTCTGGGAGTCTTAGTCCAGAAGGACTCACATATTTTTATTGCAGCAATGACTTCAGTGGAGGGGGCTGTGGGGGAGCTCACTGGCAAAACATCTGCTTGGCATGCAGAAGATCCCAAGTTCAATTCCCTGGTGTCTCCAGTTAAAAGGATCGGGCAGGAGGTGCTGTGAAAGACCTCAGCCTGAGACCCCGGAGAGCCACTGAGGGTACTGACTTTGATGGACCGATAGTCTGGTCCGGTGTAATGCAGCTTCATGTGACCAGAACCCAGTCTGTCAGTGATATGTGTGACCGCAACCTGAGGGTGGGACTTTCTTCAGTCCAGTCCCGCCAAGATCTTTTCAAACAGAGATGCTATTTAGCTGTGGTCCTTCTGGGTCAATCGATTGGTTCCTCCAGCTGTCCCATGGTCAGGGCATTCAAGAGCCACTTACTTCCCCCCCCCCCCAACTGGCTTGCTCACATGATCAGCAGCTGGTCTTTATATTGGGGCATTCCAGCCCCTTGGGACGGACCGCTGCTCTTTCCCTGTCCTCCCAAGGCTCGGCTCAGCTCCGGCGATGCAGACTTCCACCCCAGGAGTGAAACCTGGAAGGACCATGGCCTTTTCCCGGATGGAGACATTCTGTGCTTCTCACAGGCTCGCCTGGTAGGATGCTTCCTCACCTCTGGCAGTTTTTGACAGCGGGGGAGGGTGCATCTAGATCACCCAGATGCTGGACGGAGCCTCAGTACCCCGTGGCTGAAAGGCTGATCAGGGAAATTTTGAATATTTGCCCATAGGATCTGTTTAAAAATGGATACTGATGGTGCTGATGTTTTTTGTTCACCCTGGGTTGGGATGGCGTTGGCTGAAATGCGTGGCGTTGGCTAAAATGTGTTCTGGAAATGTTAGCATCAGAAAAGAGCAAGAGCCCGGTAGCACCTTAAAAGACTAGCAAAATTTGTGGTAGGGCATGAGCTTTCACGAGTCACAGCTAAGTTCTGAAGAAGTGGTGAAGAAGTTCTGAAGATGTTCTGAAGAAGAAGTTCTGAAGAAGCGGTGACTCACAAAAGCTCATAACCTACTACAGATCTTGTTAGTTTTTACGGTGCTGCTGGACTCTTACTCTTTTCTGCCGCAACAGAGAGAGACTAACAGCGCGGCCCATCTTCATCGCTCTCCCTGAAATGTTACAGTTGCCAACTCCAGGCTGGGAAATACCTGGAGGTCTGGGGATGCGGACTGGGGAGGGTGTGGTTTGACGAGGGGAAGGACTCTAGTGGGGTATAATGCCATACAGCGCAGCCCCCAAAGCTGTCGGTTCCTCCTGGGGGAACTGTTCTCTGTTGTCTTGTCATTTGGAATCCTGGGAGATCATCAGGCCCCTGGAGGTTGGCAACTCTACGAGGCAGAGACCCCCAGCATATGGACCAAGTGGCAATAGCCAGACCTTTTTGCTTAGCCCAGCGTAGTCTAGCCAGGCTGATCTGCAGTGCAGCTCCGGGTGCTTTTGGGAACCTGGACTGGTGATGTCATTACCCCAGTAAAAGGGGACAGGGATTTCCTGACCCAGAGTTTGCAGTCTTTGCTGTAAGGCCTAAGGGCTGGCATGCCTGAGCCCGTCTGAAAGCAAACCAAGGGTGGCTGTTGTTATTGGAGGTGCCACTGGAATGGCACACTTTATTGTTGTCCTCCCTTCCAGGCATTCTGAATCCCCTACGCTGAACTTCCGATACCCTCAACTTCACTGATGAGGACCAGGGCCACTTTGGTGTAGTTGTTAAGATTCCCCACTCCTCCACATGGAGCTGCTAGGTGACCTTGGGTCAGTCACCCGTGCCATCACCAGAGATATAAATCCAGTCTCTTCTCTTCTTCTCTCTCCCACTGTGCCGACTTCTAGACTGTGCATCGTTCTCCCCGGGCATATTTCGAGAGCCAGCTTACTGTAGAAGTTCAAGCTAGGAGCTGGGAGACCCAGGTTCAGATCCCACTTTGCTGTAGAAGTTTGCTGGGTGATGTTTGGGCCAGTCCCCGACCCTCAGTCCCACAAGGCTCTTGTGAGGATAAAATGAAAGAGAGGAGAATGATGTCAGCCACCTTGGGGAGAAAGGCAGGTTGTAAATGAAATAATTGCATAAATAACCCCGTACGTACAAAGCTTTGTCAAGCCATTATTGGGGAGGGGGGGTTGGCAAGTTATCATAGAAACATAGAGCTGGAAAGTACCCCCAGGGTCATCTAGTCCAGTCCACAATGCAGGAAATTCTCAATTACCTCCCCATCAACCCCTCCCAATGACCCCTGTTCTATGCCCAGAGGAAGGCAAAAAAACTCTCCATGATCCCTGGCCAATCTGGCCTGGAGGGAAATTCCTTCCTCTGACCCCAAAGTGGCAATAAGCCTTGGGCATATAAGAAAGGGCACAAGAGCCAAGCCAAGCACTGGCTCATCCCTTCCTGCGATCATCATTTCCCTGGGTGTGTAAAAAATGGCCACAAAAACGAAGCACTAATGTGACCCTTCCTGCCCTCCCTCTCCTGCTCTGCCCAAGTTCACAGAATCCGCATTGCTGTCAGATGGCCATCTAGCCTCTGTTTGAAAACCTCCCAAGAAGGAGAGCCCGCCACGGAGGAACCGCTCTAACTGTCAGGAAGTTCTTCCTAATAGAACTGCCTGAAATAAAAGTCTAAATGGCTGAGAAAAAGTAAATAAGCTGTTACAAATCCTAAAAAGATTGGGTGGCCGTGCTTCCTGTGCCCACTCACTGACCCAGGGTACAATTTCTTTCCAGCAAACGACTGAGTGAAGCAGAGAACCAGAAGTTGTTTGGGAAATCCAGCCGGAGGCATGGGCACAATTACAAAGGTAAGGAACTTGATGTCCCTTTGTGATCAGGAACTGAGAATGTGCCCCCACTGTCTCTGTCCAGTGGGGCAAATAGCAGCTTCCTGGAGCCGTTTTGGATCAGGAACATGGATTCATCCCCTTCTCCCTGGGGCTTTACAGTCCCCATCTAGATCAGCCTGTGCGTTCCTGCCCAAAAACAGCCCTGGTGATAGTTGATTTTAATGATCAAGTGTCGTTTTATAATTTTGTCATGCTTTACTTTGTGAGCCAACTTAAAACAGGTTACGGCAGAGGTCCCTAACCTTTTTGACCCCCACAGGCACCTTTGGGATTCTGACACAGCATAGTGGGCGCAGCCAGAAAATGGCTGCTGCAGGAGGTGGAGCTAGCCACAAAATGGCTACTGCAGGAGGCAAAGCCAGCCACAAAATGGCTGCCGCAGCTTACCTTCAATCACAGAGTGAAGATCCTCGTGCTGTGGTGCCAGTTGATGTTGAAGTAAGGGTTTAAAAAATCTGCACAGCCAATCAAATCTCCAGTGGCCAATCAGAAGCCTTGCTGGGCAAAAGCCCTACCTGGCCCCCGCCCACTTTCTAAAAAAATTTGGCGGGCACCCCTGGGTTACGGCATTTCGTGAGTGCTGATCCAGAAGCGCAGTAGCAAAGCCACACTATGGAATCCTTAAGAAGAAATCCGCAAGATGTCAGCATTGTTGGAAATAACGGCAGCCTGAATAGCCCGGTTTGGCCGGAGCTCATCAGGAATTGGGAGCTAAGCAGATTCAGCCACAGTCAGTTTTTGGAGGGGAGAACACCAAGGCCGAGGAAGGCAAAGGCGATTCGATTCTGTTTTTATAGGGTTACCAGGTGTCCTCTTTTTAGAGGGCATGTCCTCCTTTTTTTTGGTGTTCGTCCTCTTTTGGGCTCTTTTGAAGAAACTGGTGAAAATGTCCTCTTTTGGGGTTAGAAGGCTGGGAATATTCCTAGTTCCTAGCAATTATCACAGCTTCAATAGTAGGGGTATTTAGCATGAGCTTTGTCATAGCGATCGCCTGTTTGAAGTAGCCGCTCGGGAAATGTGTCCTCTATTTTGCTTTTCAAAATACGGGCACCCTAGTTTTTAGATTTCTGATGGGTTCTAAAGCCCTAATCCTATTGTGTCGTTTACTGAATAGCCCATCCCGTCGATTGTATGGACTCACTCGGCGTAATGTGCCTTGAGTCCACATGAAAAAGGTGGGCAATAAATAATGTAAATAAAATAAATAAATATAAATGCAGCATTTTGTTTCCCCCAGTGGCCAGCCAGAGGCCCCTTGGAAGCCCCTAAGCGAGTCATGAAGACAACAGCTCTTCCTTAATATGGTTCCCTCCCTCTCCCCATACTGCCTCTGAACAGGATGTTCCATTCCACTATCATGGCCAGCACAAATGTCCTTCAGCAGCATCAGCTTAATTTCCTTAATTTTCACTGCCCCCTTTTTTTGCAAACCATGTCCCAGTGGATAAGAACCAGGGGTCCGTTGGAGCAGGAACGCACAGGAGCGCAGTTCCGGGAGTGAGGAGCCCAGGGGGCGGGCACATGACCAAGCCCCGCCCCCTCCTCGGCTTCCTCGAACAGTGCAGAGGCACAGCACCCCAGGGAAAGCCCTGCTAGGGTCTTTATTGTTTTTAATGTTTTGTTTTAATATTGACAATTTTATCATTGTTCCTTTTATGACTGTGTGCTGCTTTTCCAGAGACTTGCTCAAGGTGGCATATAAATTTTCTAAGTATACTATTTTTTATCTGGGCACATGGCACATAACTACTGGAGAAATTTCACCAACCTTTCAGCAGCTTCCACCCCACCAGTTTGGTGTAGTGGTCAGGAGTTGTACTCTAATCTGGGAGAACCGGGTTTGATTCCCCACTCCTCCACATGCAGCTGCTGGTGTGACCTTGGGTCAGTCACAAGTCCTCTCAGAGCTGTTCTCTCATGAGCAGTTCTCAAAAGACCTCTCTCAGCCCCACCTACCTCACAGGGTGTCTTGTTGTGGGGAGGGGAAGGGAAAGGGATTGGTGGTGCACATGTCCTGGGTATCTCAAGTCTACTTGAAACCTGGTGGTTTCAAGGGAGCAGGAAGAGAATGAGGGTGTGTTCTTTACGCTTATTCTTATTGCACAAAATATGGGATGGGGAAGGGAATGGAGGGAGAGCAGGTCAGTTTCACTCACCTGTGGAGCAGAGCCTGAGGGGTGGGTGTGGCCTTCTGACACACTTCTGGTAAGTTAGGGGGTGTGGCATATGCAAATGAGTTATGCAAATGAGTTATGCTAATGAGCTCCTGCACCTCTTTTTCTACTAAATGACCCCTGATATGAACAAACCATTCAAGACGGTCTGTAGCCTTTTCAGACAAGCTGGTAGTGTTTCACGACATGTCCTTTTCTTCCTTCTTCCTAGTTGTGGTGACTGTCCGCGGAGAAGTAAGTGAAGCAAGGAAGGGTGGGTGGGTGAGTCTGGGACAGGGTTAGGGGCTGTTTGGCTCGGATAGAAGCCTTTGGGGTCGTTTGTATATTTGCATTATGGACAATCTGTTTGTGACTGAAGATCACACTAGAACTGTTGTCACTGCCATGAAGAATGCAGGTGCAAGACTGTATTTGGTGAGCTACTGTGAACCAAATAGGGTTGCCAGCTTCCAGGTGGTGGCTGGAGATCTTCTGGGATTACCACGCATCTCCAGGCAACAGAGATCAGTTCCCCTGGAGATGATGGCAGCTTTGGAAGGTGGACTCTATGGCACTGTAACCCACTGAAGCCCCTCCCCTCCCCAAACGCTGCCCTCCTCAGGACCCACCCCCAAAATCTCCAGGTATTTCCTATCCCAGAGTTGGCAACCCTAACACCAAATCCTGATAACCCACCTCCCAGGAAGCCTTCATGACGTGGCTGAACCAAGGGGGGCTGAACCAGGTGGAATGCTTCAGTTCTGATGCGTATTCACAAGCATAAGACAAGGAAATGAATGCTGCAGATGAGTACAAGAGAGAGAGAGATTAAATCGTGGAACTCCCAAAACAGAATGTAAAAATGGGGAGCTTGATGGGGCGGGCGGGGGTGGGTGGGAACAACTGCTGCCAACTTCTCCTGCAGAAGTCCCACCGAATGGGGTGTTCCTTCTCCTATAAACGGGGCTTGCACAGGAGAGCATCCTGGTGGATGGTGCCCAAGGAATGAGGGTATCATTTCTCATGCTTCCTGGTCTCCTGATCCTGAAGCATTCGGGCTGTCAACTTGTCAGGATTCTAAACAGAGAGTCCGGCAGGCCAGGTAAGCGCTCACAGGTTGCCCACCTGTGAAATGAGGTAGCCGTGGCCAACTGGACATGCCACTTTAGGGACATGGAAGGGACCCCAAGAGTCATCTAGTCCAACCCCCCCTGCACAATGCAGGAAATTCACAATTACCTCCCCGCACACACACACCCAGTAACCCCTGCTCCATGCCCAGAAGAAGGCAAAAAATCCCCTCCAGGATCCCTGGGCCAGTGTGGCCTGGAGGAAGATTCCTTCCTGACCCCAAAGTGGCAGTCAGCATTACCCTGGGCATATAAGAGGGGCCGCAATAGCCCAGCATTGGCTCATCCCTTCCTGCCCTCTCTCAAGACCTTGTGTCAAGTCAGAGGTCCACAAGGAAGGCCTTTGAACTAACCACGGAAGCTGTATCAATGTGCCTCACCATGCCCACTCAACCCAACAGTGTGGCATACAGAGCCATTGGACTCTTCCCACTCAACGTGGTTATGGTGCTTGCCAGCCTCCCTTCAACTAAGTGAATATCTTCAGCAGCTGCCTCAAATCCCAAATGCAGTTCCTGTGACCCAAAAACAGATTGCTGACATGCCCATTCGTCTTCTTCCTAGATCAATCCCACGTCAGGAATGGTTGTAGACCTGACAGATTTGAAAGCGTACATGAAGGTAAAGGCGCTAGTTCTGCAGAGATGGTACCGGGGAGGTGGGTGGTGTGAAAATGGAAACACGCCGGAGAGATGCTTCCCTTGCCCATCTCTGTTTCAGCATCTCCACTGCCCTGCCCAGCATTTCTGCAATAAAACAGCTGACGGCTGAAATCTCACCTATTTCAGGATCAATTTTGAGTGTGCGTGGTCGCTTCCAAGGACCTGACAAGCTTGCAATGCAAAAAAGTCAAAGAGCTTGATTATTGCAGAATTTTCAGGTTGGAAAAGCACAGTGATTCTTTTTCTGCAAAGCAGGGGCAGAGGGAGTACATGTAATTAAACTAAAATTATGATCGGCATCGTATCGTATTATCAAGTGAAGAGGAAACATTGGCATCTGAAAAGATCCTTCTAAAGACATGGTTCAAAAGCATGAGGGCCTTCGCTGGGTGCATTCTATATCACACCAGGCAGGGGCTACATACGGTAAAGACAGACCAGAAATGGTTGTTGAAATTTCAAGATCCACAGAAAGGACACACGAGACAGAGCCTTTTCAGTGGCAGCCCCATCATGATGGAACAACCTCCCCAGGGAGGGGCGCCTGGCCCCTTCACTTTTGATCTTCAGAATGCCCTTGAAAACAGTTACGACTGCCTTTGGCTAGTTTAGTTTTACTTACACTGTAAGCCGCCTTGAGTTCTGCTAGTAGGAAGGTGGCTAATAAATGTTCTAAATCAGTCAAATCAACAACTGCATCATCTAGCCATGGCTAAAGACCATGGTTCTGCATATTTCTGTACCCTTAATGTGTATTAAAGAAGCAGTTCACAAAAAGAGGAAGCATTTCACACATTCTCACTATCCATACTGAAAAAAATTCACATTTCTTGGCCAAGATTTGGCTTGACTATGCAGAATTCCACTTTCTTGAGCGCAAACATATAAAGCCCTGGGGAAAGCGCATGGATCTGTCATCTCCTAGCTGTCTTTGCTCTTCCCTTTGCAACCCCAGTATCGTGCCCCACTGACAGTACTTCTCTGCCCCTACCCAGGAGGCGATCACGGAGCCCCTTGACAGAAAAGACCTAGATCAAGACATCCCCTATTTTGCCAACATAGTAAGGTAAGTAGCCAGGCTTCTTGGCTGAAGGAATTCAATCACAGGGGCCTTGTTTGTAGGGACTTAACCCAGTTTTGTTAGCCACTTGCCCAGAGCTAGTAATATCTTTGTACTTATCTGGAATGCAAGGTGATTGTGGGGCTACCCAGAACCCAGGTCAAATCCTGTCAAGGTCTTGTGTTCAGTGTTCCCTCTGATCTGTGCACATGAGCAGCCACTCATTAACAGAGGAAACCACGCTCAGCAGCAGTCTGGAGTCATGCAGGGTCTTGGACTGCCCATCGTAAGGTTACAGACTGGCTCCCTCAGCTGTGGCGTCTTGTGAGCAAAAACTCTACTTTGTGAGCTGCTGGCATTCAAATAGGGTTGCCAACTTCCAGGTGGGGCCTGGGGATCCCCTGCTTTTACAACTGAACTCCAGCTGACAGAGATCAATTCCCCTGGAGAAAATGGCTGCTTTGAAGAGTGGCCTCTATGGCATTGTACCCTGCTGAGGCCCTTCCCCTCCCCAAACCCCACCCTCTCCTGGCTCCACCCCCAAAGTCCCCAGGTATTTTCCAATTTGGACTCGGCAACCCTACATTCAAGTTGTGAGTGAGCGATTGGGCTGCTGCCTAAATCAGTTTGCTCCGGAGCCATCCTTCCTGCGCTGAGACAAAAGTGGGTGAGCCAGAGGCTAAAAAACTGTGAGCTAGCTCACGCCAACTCACCTTGGAGGGAACACTGATTTCTGCTCGGAATGTAAACCGCTCTGCTCGGTGGGGAGGGGGGAAATTAGCGGGAACGTTGCTCATGTCCTGTATTAAAATCAGTATACCATGAAGCCACCTTATAGCGAGTCAACTCATTGATCCAGCTAGCTCACTATTGTCTACTTTAGCCTCAAGTAGAGAAAAGGTGATTCCCCAACGTATCTTATGTGGTATCTTTTGACCGGAAATGGCCAAGACTGACACTGGGACCTTCTGTATGCAAAGCAAGCACTCTCCCAGTCAGCTATGGCCTCTCAGCAAACTCTGTGTCATGTGCACAGAAGACTGAAGCGAGCCGAATATTCTCGTCTGCTTTTTGTCTCTGTCCTTCTCCTAATCTGCAGCACAACCGAGAATCTTGCCCTGTTCATCTGGGAGAACCTCCAGAGGCACTTGCCCGCGGGGGCCCTTTACAAAATAAAACTTTATGAAACAGAGGAGAACAGCATCATCTACAAAGGAGAGGCGCCCGCTCCAGCTGCAGTTAAGAGCATGTGTACAGCACCTCTGCTCCCCCCTTGATGGAAAGAAGCTTTGTAATGGCCTTGAAAAGTACAACGGGGCCCAGCCGTAACTGGTTCTGCACACCCAGTCGCCCCACTTCAAAGAAGACGATGCCGTAAAGTCGCCTTCGTGCTTGAGAGGAGACAGATGGCAGGGTCTCGGTTAATTACTCTCCGCATTCCACAATTAACGATACATCAATCTCCAGTTTTGACATATTTATTTCCTTCAATGTCCCTCGCCCAATTAAACCCAAACAAATGGTAATCATATAAAGTCAGCTTATTATTCCTGTTTGATCCTTGAATCTGATAATTTACTGCTCACCCTCTAGTTATATGTAAGGACTGGTAATTTCCATTTTGTATCTGTTTCTGTCTTGACCCTAATTGACCCTTCCTGGCAACTAAACCCCACCCCACACCCTCTTTTCCTATATGTAATGGTTGAGGGAATTGTGTTTCACTGTATCTGAAGCGTGCTTGCACATGAAAGCTCATACCGTGAATAAAACTGTGTTGATCTTAAAGGTGCCACACTGGACTCAGACTTTGTTCCGGTTCTTCCCTGCCAACCGTTGAGTTTGTGAGCCGCACTCTTTTTGGAACTCTCTAAGTCTGGAGGAAATTCACCATTGGACTCAAATTGCTGGCACTGTTTACTAACTTCTCTGCTGTGGTCGTTTCCACACTGAGCTGTTGCTCATTGTTCCGCCCCAGTATTCAGCAAGTTTTGAGGTGGATTTTGCAAACATCATTGTGCCATCATCTACCTTCCAGGTATTCCTCAGCTTTGCTGCCCCCCCCCTCAAAAAACCCTGCTTTGTTACAATTTTTCCAGAAAGACTATATGCAAAGCGGGTTTGAGATCTGCGTGGATGGGAAGGGGCAGATTTCCTCCCCATTTCCCCATGCCCCTCCCATTTGCTCCCTACACCAGTGGGCTTTGCCCATTGTCTTTCTTAACTGGCAGCAGATACATTTATAGAGTGTCCTAACTTTATACTGATTTATTTTTTAAAATGGGGGAAAAATCATACCTGTTGCAGGGTGGGAGAGATGGCTGGTGTGGGGGGGGGGGGGAAACAGGATATCATCGTGCAGACAGTGATGGCCCCAGGTTTTTCCGCCCACTAGGCGAGGATACATTCTGCCCCCCACGGGACAGGGGTGAGCACCGGAGAATAGGCAGCCAGAATGGCTCCCCCATTGAGCCATCGCCCTAGGCAATGGTCTATAAATTAACAATAATGGGCCGGCCCTGCGTGCAGAGTCTCTGTTGCTGCTGCAGATGAAGAAGAGAAGAAGAAGAAGAGATTGGATTTATACCCCGCCCTCCACTCCCCAAGGGAGTCTCAGAGCGGCTTACAAACTCCTTTTCCCTTCCCCTCCCCACAACAGACACCCTGTGAGGTAGGTGGGGCTGAGAGAGCTCTTTACCAAGCTGTCCTTGAGGGAACAGGTGGTACAGAGCTATGGCTTGCCCAAGGTCATCCAGCCAGGTGCAAGTGGAGGAGTGGGGAATCAAACCCAGTTCTCCCAGATTAGAGTCCGCGCACTTAACCACTACACCAAACTGGCTCTCTACACCAAACAGCAGATGAGGGCAGGATCCCTGTCTGGGAGCAATTCCTCTCTTGCTTTTGAAATAGCAAAGGAAGTGGGGTGGGCAGTGATGCAAGTCTTGTCTGAGTAGGTTGGCCACAATTGATATCTTTTTTTTCCTACAGCTGACAGCAGCACATAAATAACAACTCCTGGCCTAGTCATCTGAGGCATTCATAAACTGCCTCCCGGCAGGGAAATGTTAACCAAATAGAATTGTGTTGTTGTTTCAGTGGTTTCCCCCCCCCCTTTTTTTTCTCTCTCTTTCAAGAAACAAATGACTAACCTGGGTCTATGGCAGGCAGGCAAAAATGTCTAGGGAAATGTAGATCATGTTTGTGGATTTATGTGCAAGACTGTATATATCAGGTCAAGCCAGGTCTCCCCATCCGCCTGTTTGGGTCCCAACCGTAGACAGGATCCAAGGAGGGCTGCCTTCTTACCATGAGCCTGTGTCGGGCAGGGAAGCCGTGCTCAGTTGTTGAGCGTGCTCATGGCAGTCTGAAGGACCATCTCCTTCCACACGTCTCTGTGCCCAAACACGGTCACCAGGCAGCCATCTGCTGGGTACCCCGCCACATAGGGCAGCCTGTCGGACACTGACCAGAGCCCAGGGCCTTTCCCATCGTGGCTCCTGATCAGTGGAATGGGATCCCCAAAGAGGTGAGGGGGATCTTCAGAAAGTACTGCGTGACCGGCCTGTTTGCTTTTTTTCCCCTTCAGTTTTTCACTGGCCGTTGATAGTTCAAAAATACACAAATACAGAATTCCAAGTAGAAGTTACAAATTTTTGCAAACTGGAGTCAAAATATATTACTTTCAATATATTACTCATTTAGTAATGCGAGGATAACACTAAAACAAGTCTTAACGTTGTGTCAGTATCAACAGGGCTCATAAGAATTAAAGTCTTAATGTTGTGTCAGTATTAACAATGCTCATAAGAATTAAACAATGTTTAATAAAGTTGTGTACTGTTTAAAGATCTTTCTGGTTCACTGATTTTATTTTCCTAGAAGATCAGATAAACATCAGTGATGTCGTCAGTGTAACACAACCAGTGTAACACAACAGTCTGTGGCAAGTGATGCTGTGTATTCTTGGGGGGGGGGGGCAACAGTGGGAGGGCTTCTGGTGTTCTGGCCCCACTGCTGGACCTCCTGATGGCACTTGGTGTTTTTGGCCACTTGGTGTTTTTGGCCACAGAGCGTTGGACTGGATGGGCCACTTGCCTGATCCAACATTGGCTTCTCTTCTGTCCTTATGTAACCAGACTCTCAAAAAGTAGAGAAAATATATTAGTTAGGTGTGAATGATTTTGAGATATATTGGGTATTGAGATGCAGTTATGTATTCTATAAACAGAGACCATTTCTTAAAGAAGTTGGGGTGTTGTGGGAAGCAGTTGACTTGTTGTAAAGGATCTGTTATCTGCTCACTAAAATATCCACATCTCTCTCCCAATATCTCTGTGGATGAGAACCATTCTCAAACACCATCGGACAGGCAAGGAAAGCAAGGCACATACTGAATTTGTCCAAGCCCACAAAGGGGAGAATCCTTGAGATTCAAAGCATTATGGAGCTGTTCCTTGCTGTTACGCGGCCACCCATGAACAGAATCCCTGTTAACGCTGGACAAATATGCCATGGAAACCATATGGTATCTGGACTGGAACTTCTGCTCGGCCCAATTCGATGAATTTCTCGGCATCAAGAACGAGCAGGAAAGTGCTTTGGTTCTGAAACAAGGAGGACAGATACAATCAAATGACAGCTACTTTCTCACCCATTCTGACTCTCATCTGATGAAGGAAGCTTTGACTTGTGAAAACTTATACCCCCCCCCCCAAATTTTGTTGGTCTCAAAAGGTGCTCCTGGACTCAAATTTAGCTGTTTCTCACCCAGAATATTCCCTTACAGGCTCTTCCTTCAACAGGTGGTGTATTAAATTAGAAAGACTCAAGGGCGCTTCCAGGGGTCCTTTCGTAAAAAAAGAGGTGCAGGAGCTCATTAGCATAACTTATTTGCATATGCCACACCCCCTGACGTCACCGGAAGTGTCAGAAGGCCACACCCACCGCTCAGGCTCCACCCCAAAAATCTCCAAGGTATTTCCCAACTCAGAGCTGGCAAGCCTATCTGATGGCACACGTGGGGGAAAACAAACAAACTACCCATGTCATGTAAAGAGGGGGGATGCCAGGGTACCAGGTCAATATATTTTTATTCTCCTTGGCATTGATAGCTGAGGTGCTTTTAGTGTTCCTTTTCTGTTTGACTGGCAGTCTTCCTCTCTGTTATAGTTGACTGTGGGTTTTATATCACTGGCATTTAGTGTTATTTTTGTCAGCCACAACAAGGTCACTTTCAGAGAGGAAAAGCAGGTTCAGTCAGCTGAACCTCTGCAGTGTATTGGTCCCCTTTTCATTGTGCCCCCCCCCCCCAGTTGCTTAACTAGCTAACCAGCTCTGGGCAAGGTCTATTTGGTTATCAGTAAACCTTGGAAGACCACTGCTTGGAGGCAACATAATGTTCTGCGGAGCAGAAAAAATTGCTCCCTATTAAAAAGTGCCCAAGCTAGCCTGATCTTGTCAGATTTTGGAAGCTAAGGAGGGTTAGCCCTGGTTAGTATTTGGATGGGAGACCTCCCAGGAATACCAGGGTTGTGACGTGGAGGCAGGCAATGGCAAGCCACCTCTGAAGGCATCCTGCCTTGAAAACTGTAGGGGGTTGCCATAAGTCAGCTGTGACTTGCTGGCATTTTCTGCCACCATTAAAAAGATATTAAATAGCTGTTGTTTGAGAATTTCTTTTTTTACCAGATTGTATACTTGGTATTTAGGAACAGCTGTTCACTAGACATATGTAACAGAGGATTGCGGTCAGTTTTAGCACACCATTTAGCCTTTTATCAATATTCCATTAATACAATCAAAGCTGTCCAGAAACCAGGCTAAATGCAGCTCTTCAGTTTAGAGGTGTGACTTCTGGCTCCTTAAATGTCCCAATTAGGGATGCCAGCCTCCAGGGGGGACCTCAGGAACCCCTGGCATTACAGCTTATCTCCAGACTACAGAAATCAGTTCCCTGGAGAAAATGCATGCTTTGGTGGGAGGACTCGAATCAAGGGCGTAGACTTTCCATCCCCCCCCCCTCAGGTCTTTCCCTCCTCCTCTTTCCCCACAGGAACAAATAACTTCACCTGGAAAAGGGGGGGTGGGGTGGAGAGACTGTACTTTCCCTACAACTGTGAGAAATCACTGGCTGGCTGGGATTTAGTCACAATATTGTTCTAAGGAGCTTGGGGGGGGGGAGACCATGTGCCATTGCTCCTCTATCCCTTTACCTGCTTCTAAGTCAATGCAATCAAGGAGGGGAGAGCAAAGAAAATGACAGGACTGGCCTCCCTTCCCCTCCCTTGTTTCAGCTCCAAGAATGAAGGGATACTGAGGTGATGCCAAATGTCCAAAACCTTCTTGGTGGGGGGAGCATTGCTTCATGGCGGGCAACCTGGGCCCCCACCCTCATCCCCTGGAAGGTATGCATGGTCAGCCCTGGCTAATATTTGGATGGGCGACCTCCAAGGAATACCAGGATCATGATGCAGAGGCAAGCAAAAGCAAAACCACCTCTGAATGTCTCTTGCATTGAAAACCCTAGCTGTGACTTGACAGCAACAACAGCAAATATACATTAATATAGACCTCAGACCCAGATAATTTCTCCAAGGGACTTTGTGCATCTTTCTGTACAGTGCCACCCTATTGCGGAAAGCTGGGAGTCTTCCTGACCTCAGCCATGCTGTTACACAAGGTGGGGGCTGCCAAGAAGGCACCCTTGGATGGGCAGTTGTTGATTCTGCCCACGGGGGGGGGGGGGGCCTGCAGGAGTTCCTGCTGCTCAGATGATCAAAGTTGTCATGGCAGAGCGTAAGGAAAGAAAAGAGCAAGAGTCCAGCAGTACCTGAAAGACTCACAAAATTCGTGGCAGGGGAGGAGCTTTCCTGACTCAGTCACAGCTCAGGAGTTTGTAAACTGCTCTGAGATTCCAAGTGAAGGGTGGAGTATAAATCCAATCTCTTCTTCTTCCAGCACAACTGACTTATTTCCCCCCATGACTTACTTGAGACCCTGCTCAGAATCCGGCTGAAAAGCTTTTTTTCTCCTGTTGCAGAACTGAAACCCTCCCTAGTCTCTTTGGCCATTCAAATAGCAAAGCCCCCTCTCCCCAGCCCTGGAAAGGACTTTTCCTCCCCCCCCCCTCTCTAGGAAGCAGCTCTCGCACCATTTAACCCTTACAATGCTGCAGTTCCCCTGGCAGGGTCACCCCATGCAAAGTTACTGGCAGGCAGCCTTGTCGAACCTACATGGAACAGATATTTGCCATTGCATTTCAAAACTATGTAATAAGAACTTCCCATTAAAAAAAAAAGTACACAACAGCCTGCATTTCTCTCACCAGCAGGGAGGGACTGAAGGCTTATCTCCCCCCCCCCCCTTACTTACTTGCCAGTAAACCTGCAAGGGATCCAGCTGAAGGGCTTTCCCCCCTCCAGTTGCAGTCTGCAACTTCAGCTGAGGATTCTCTCAGAACTCTTCCCGCCTTTGGGATGGTGTCAGGGGCGCTGAGTTTTGAAATGGGGGGAAAGCCATGCCCCCGCCGCCTCTCCTGCCTCTGTTCCTCCCTCCCCACTCCATTGGGGCCAGCTGGGGGGGGGAAGGAGGAACAGAGGCTGCGAAGCCCCTGCCCAGAATTAAACTTTGTTGGTCTTAAAGGAGCCCCTGGACTCAAATGCTATTTATTCAGACACCTGAAAGTGCGGGATGCACAGAGTGCACCGGAGAGCTCTGTGGCTGGCAAAGCGGGCCAAGCAATCTTGTGCACGTTTGTCTCTGTTCTGCAAGGCTGGTTCCCCCCCCCCCCCCCCCAGCAGTGTCCTGCCCGAGATGCCCAGCAGCAGAGCCTCCTTGCAGGCAGCGCCCCGTGCCCCTCTCTGGCGGGGAGCCCAGCGCTTCCCTGGGCAGCTCGCGCAGCGAGCGAGGACATAGCCACAGGACAGCGGGGAGGCAGCCGCCGCCTCCTCCTGGGCGCCGGACGGTCCCAACAGAAGCCCCTTGTCTCCTCTCCTGCCTCCACCACTGGCCTCTCCATCCCCTGCCGCCGTGCTCCTCCATAGCGCGGGGAAGGAGCCTAGAGGTCACCTGGCAGCAGTCACTCCCTCTCGCTCACTCACCCGGCCAGAGAGGGAGCTGCTTTTGCTGCGAGAGAGACGGAGGAGGATGCAGCAGCAGCAGATATGCTGGACACCAGCCAAAGCCTGACTAGGGCTCGCCACGAGAGTGCTACAGACTCGGCAAAGGGCATTTGGGAGGGAGGGGAAGCTGCTGCCGCCGCTTCCCACCCCCCCCTCCCCCAAAAAACACCCCCGCCCAGCTCCTGGGCGCCGGGGACTGCTGCAGGCCTCCTAGCTGGCTGAGAGGCTTCTCAGCCAGCTGGAGCTCCTGCTGCTGCTGCTTCCCATGCCCCCCCCCAAAAAAAACACCTCCACCCGGCTCCTGGGCGCCCGAGGCTGCTGCAGGCCTTCTAGCCGGCTGAGAGGCCTCTCAGCCAGCTAGGAGACCTGGGGCCAGCCGGAGCGCCTGCCGCCGCCACTTACCCTCTTCCTTCTCTCTCCTCCTCGCTGACTAAGACCCCGCCCCCCCAGCTCGTCACTCCCGGAGCGTCGCTCCCCCTAGCTCCTGCCCGAACGGAGCCCTGGGCGCTTCCACACACACTAAATAACGCACTTTCAATCCACTTTCAATGCACTTTGCAACTGGATTTTAGTGTGTGAAATGGCGAAATCCACTTGCGCTTTCACTCATGCAAAATAATGCCATTTCAATCCACTACAGCGACCATTTGCAAGTGGATTTTGCCATTTCACGGGAGCATGTGGCCCATTCTGCAACTAGCATTCGCGCCGCTGTTTTACCAAATCCACGTTGGAACGAAAATTCCCCTCTGCATTGCATGCCACTTTCACTTGGATTGATTGTCGGATTTTATGGCAGTGTCCAGACTGCATGCTGTTTTCACTTCGTTTGATCTCTCGCCCAGGGTATTTGAATGTGGTTTTGAGCTGCATCTTTTTCTGTCCCATAGTGGGTTTGGTAAAACAACGGAGCGAATGCTAGATGCAGAATGGGCCTATATTACCTATACAAAACCCTAGCGCTTTGAAATTCAACAATGTACTCTGTTATGCATGATAATGCTCACTAGAGGGCATAATGCAACAGGATTTTAGCAGCCTAAAATTAAAGTCTGAACAGCAGCCATTTTACAAGCAGTGAAAACTAAACTACCTGATTGGGTGTGATCACTACAGACAGGATGACTCCGCTGTCTTCTCCAGTAGCCTTAGGATCTGGCACAAACACCGGCTCAGAAGGATATGTGCCTTTCTCTTTCCAAATCTAGCAGGCGAAAAGAAGGGGTCAAAAGACGCAGGTTTTGGATGCAGCTTTTCAGAGTGGATTCTCTCCCCTAACCCGCTGGAGTTATCAACCTCTAGACTGGGGTGGGTGGTTGGAGCTCTTCCAGAATTACAGATCTGATCTCTGCAGAGATCAGTTCCCCTGTAAAGACTGGCACTTTCAACAGGTGGAGTCCATGGCATCACATCTCTAGGGTTGCTAACCTCCAGGTGTTGCCTGGGGATCTCCTGGAATTACCTCTGATCTCCAGATTACATTGATCAGTTCCCCTGGATGGCTGCTTTGAAGGATGGACTCTGTGGCATTATACCTCACTGAAACTGATTTCACACAAGCCGCTGCTCCGCCCCCGCGCTTCCCTTTCCCCCGATTGCATGCGTCAATTTCCCACTATGTGCTGCGTGGCAGCATTTTGACCCGCAGCTTCGCCCAATTTCCCCCGCGTCTTCTAGATCCTAAAAAAAAAAGGATCGTGGAGACACGGGGGGAATTGGGCGAAGCTGCGTGCCAAAATGCAGCAGCGCAACACATAGTGGGAAATTGACGCATGCAATCGGGGGGGGGGGAAGCAGTGGCTTGTGCGAAATCAGTCTGAGATTCCTTCCACCCCCCCAAACCCTCCCCTCCCCAAGCTCCACCCTCAAAAGCACCAGGAATTTCCCAACCTGGAGTTGGCAACCCTACTCGTGAGTGCCTTCTCCTCCTCAGGAGGAGGCCTCAGATCTTCAGCAAATTACCGAACCTGAGTGGGCAGCCATATGTCCCCCCCCCCCCAAAAAAAAACCCACCAGAGGTTGTCTTTCGCACCCAGCTTCCAGGCCACAGAGGAGCCTCACATGATCTCACCTTCATCTCCTTGGTTGTCGTGTCGATCTTAACCAGCGAGTCTCCAGGCATACTACCAAACCCAGTGCCGTAAAAGAAACGGTATTTCACCCCATTGCAACGGGCATAATTAATCTGGGGGAATTCCACGCCTCCTGCTTCCCTCAGGTCCTCACCATTCAGACTTTCATATGTACACCAGACCTGGAAAAAGCATCAGCACATCATCCTCTGGAAGCTCATGGCTGATCTTACGTAAAGCAGGTAATAATTATCCACATTTATTGGGGGGGGGGGGGGGATGAAAGGTGCTAGGCAACCTTAGAGATGAGTCTACGTTTTCAGGCTCAGATTTCCTTTCTGCCAAAGCAATATGGTCCCATTCCTAGCTTTGCAAGGGTCTTCAAAGCAAAATGGCCGTAGCAAAACCCCACACACTCTCAAAAGTCCAGCAGGTATCAGGTTCTGAGCTAGAATAGCAGAATTTATGCGATCCTGTTTAATTTACAAGTGCAGATGATCACAAGAAGGATTAGAGACATTCACGGGGAAGAGATCAGTCTGTGGTTGCTGGCCACAATGGCTAAGCAGAACCTCCACCGTATCTGAAGACGTGAGCTCTGGTACATAAAATGTATGCCGGAAACAAATCTTGTTAGTCTTTAAGGTGCCATTAGACTCTGCTTAGCCCTGACTTGGATGGGCCAGGCTAGCCTGATCTCACCAGATCTCAGAAGCTAAGTGGGGCTGGCCGGGTTAGTGTTTGGATGGGAGACCACCAAGGAAGTCCAGGGTTGCAAGGCAGAGGGCGGCAATGACAAACCACCTCTGAACGTCTCTTGCCTTGAAAACCCTACGAGGGTCACCATAAGTCAGCTGCAACTTTATGGCAAAAAACCCACAATTTTCTCAGATCTTGGAAGCTAAGCAGGGTTGACCCTGCTTGGTTATTACTTGGATGGGGGACCACCAAAGAAGTCCAGGGTTGCCCCGCAGAGGCAGGCAATGGCAAACCATCTCTGTTTGTCTCTTGCCCTGGCCTGGATGGATCTCATCAGATCTCAGGAGCTAAGCAGGGTTGACCCTAGTTAGCACTTGGATGGGAGACCACCAAGGACGTCCAGGGTTGCAACACTCCCTCTAAGCTGTGGAGACTTGCGAGCAAAAATTCTGTTTTGTGAGCTACTGGCATTAAAGTTGTGAGAGAGTGATTTGGCTATTGCATAAATTAGTTTGCTCTGGAGCCATCCTTCCTGGGCGCAGACAAGAATCTGAGAGCCGGAGGCTCAAGAACTGTGAGGTAGCTCACACTAACTCAGCTTGGAGGGAACACTGGTTGCTATACAGAGGCAGGCAGTGGCTCTTGCCTCGATCTGGATGGCCCAGGCTAGCCTGGTCTCATCAGATCTCAGAAGTTAAGCAGGGTCAGCCTCGGTTAGCGTTTGGAGGGGAGGCCGCCAAGGAAGTCCAAGGTTGCTATGCAGAGACAGGCCATGGCAAACCACCTCTGCTTGTCTCTTGCCTTGAAAACCCCATGAGGGGTTGCCATAAACAGGCTGCACCTTGGTCACACTTTCCACCACCACCACTAGACTCCTGCTTAGTTTTCCACAGCCATATACTGGATCGGGGGACAAACAACAAGGATAACCATTTCCCTCTCCTTGTGAGTCTGTGGAGGCATCTGACTGGGCACTGTTGGAAACGAGGCTGGCCTAGAGTCGGATTCTCAGTTCACATTCTAGTTTGTTGTCAACCCAACACCTGCATCTTCTTTCCCAAGCAGTGGGCACACACAAGCAGGGCTCATTTGGTAGCAGGAGCTCCTTTGCATATTAGGCCACACACCCCTGATGTAGCCAATCCTCCAAGAGCTTACAGTAGCCCCTGTAAGAAGAGCTCTATAAGCTCTTGGAGGATTGGCTACATCAGGGGTGTGTGGCCTAATATGCAAAGGAGCTCCTGCTACGAAATGAGCCCTGCGCACAAGGAGGATTACAGAACATCAGAAGTCAGGCTTTACCAGCATTAGATTGATTCTGGCTTGATTTTCTGTATTTATTTATTTATTTTATTTTTCATTTTTATACCCCGCCCTCCCCGCGAGCAGGCTCTTTGTATTACTCTTTGAGTGGTGCCTGGATAAGAATATACAGGGGTCCTTTCGTAAAAAAAGAGGTGCAGGAGCTCATTAGCATAACTTATTTGCATATGCCACACCCCCTGACGTCACCGGAAGTGTCAGAAGGTCACACACCCCTGACATCACTGGAAGTGTGTCAGAAGGCAATACCCACGCTCAGGCTCCACCCCAAAAATCTCCAAGGTATTTCCCAATTCAGAGCTGGCAAGCCTATCTAATGGCAAAGGAAGGAAGGAAGGAAGAATGAGGGAGGAAAGGAGAAGGAAGGAAGGAAAGGAACAGGAAAGAAGGAAGGAAGGTAGGTGGGGGGAGAGAGAGAGAGAAGGAAGGAAGGAAGGAAGGAAGGAAGGAAGGAAGGAAGGAAGGAAAGAAAGAAAGAAGGTAGGGAGGTAGGGGGAGAAAAGAGAGGAAGAAAGGAAGGCAGGTAGGCAGACAGACAGACAAAGGTAGGTAGGTAGGGGGGAGAGAGAGAGAAGGAAGACAGACAGACAGAGGAAGGTAGGTAGGTAGGTAGGTAGGTGGAAGAGAGAGAGAAGGAAGGAAGACAGACAGAGGAAGGTAGGTAGGTAGGTAGGTAGGGGGGAGAGAGAGAAGGAAGGAAGACAGACAGACAGAGGAAGGTAGGTAGGTAGGTAGGTGGGAGAGAGAGAGAAGGAAGGAAGACAGACAGACAGAGGAAGGTAGGTAGGTAGGTAGGTGGGAGAGAGAGAGAAGGAAGGAAGACAGACAGACAGAGGAAGGTAGGCTGGTAGGTAGGTAGGTGGGGGAGAGAGAGAGAAGGAAGGAAGGAAGCAACAGGAAGGTAAGTAGGTGGGGGGAGAGAGAGAGAAGGAAGGAAGACAGACAGACAGGCAGACAAGGTGTTTCCCTCCCCCCCCCTTGCTTGGGCCCCAGTGGCTTAAAGCCACTCAGGCCCAGCTCTTCCCTTACTACCTCCCCCCCCACGACCCAGGAATGGTGAGGAGGGGGAGGGCTGGGGGCTTGTCCCTGGCCCAGCACCTTGCTGCGGGCCAGGGAGGGAGATGGGGTGGGTGGGTGGGCTGGGGGCTTCTCCCTGGCCCGGCGGCGTGCCCCCTGACCAGGGAGGGAGATGGGGTGGGTGGGCGGGCTGGGGGCTTCTCTCTGGCCCGGCGGCGTGCCCCCTGGCCAGGGAGGGAGATGGGGTGGGTGGGCGGGCTGGGGGCTTCTCCCTGGGCTGGGGGCTTCTCCCTGGCCCGGCAGCGTGCCCGCTGGCCAGGGAGGGAGATGGGGTGGGTGGGCGGGCTGGGGGCTTCTCCCTGGCCCGGCGGCGTGCCCGCTGGCCAGGGAGGGAGATGGGGTGGGTGGGCGGGCTGGGGGCTTCTCCGTGGCCCGGCGGCGTGCCCGCTGGCCAGGGAGGGAGATGGGGTGGGTGGGCGGGCACGCCGCCGGGAGGGCAATCGGGGGGGGGGAGGCTGGAGCCTTCTCCCTGGCCCGCGGCTCGCCGCCGGCCAGGGAGGGCGATCGGGGGGGAGGGAGGCTGGAGCCTGCTCCCTGGCCCGCGGCTCGCCGCCGGCCAGGGAGGGCGATCGGGGGGGGGGAGGGAGGCTGGAGCCTTCTCCCTGGCCCGCGGCTCGCCGCCGGCCAGGGAGGGCGATGGGGGGGGGCAGGAGCCTTCTCCCTGGCCCGGCGGCGAGCCGCGGGCCAGGGAGGGGGATTGGGTGGGGGGGGGCTGGAGGGAGTGGGGACTCGGCGTCAGGGCAGACTCGCGAGCGCCGAGGAGGCTGCAATGGGCCGGCGCGCCGGGGAAAGCGAGCTGGGGGGCGGGGCTTGATTATGTGCCCGCCCCCCCGCTGACTCTCTCCCGGAGCGTCGCTCCGGCGCGCCCCGGCCCCAACGGAGCCCTGAGAATATATATAAATGAAGACTTTTTGGAATGACTTGTCTTCTTGAATGACTCTGATTTATGTAACAGCGATTAATTAATCGATACACTGTGATTAGTTCCACTGATGAAGTGTGCTGAAATGAGGCTTTTATATCTGGAATCCTCATGTGACTTCTGCCTGACTTTGTGTGACTTCTGCCTGATTTTTTGACTTCTGCCTGTTTGTTGTTTTTAATTCTGCCTGACTTCTAATGTTCTGATCCCTTTGTACTGACTCTTTGGACTTTTTGGGATCCCTACTGTTTGCCCATTTTCCGACTTATAGTTCGTGCTATGGCATTTATATTACTTGCATAGGTGATTATGTTACACTGCTTAATTCTTTATTGGATTCCATATTTTCGTGACCGTTACCTACACATAAATTCTTAGTTATATTTTTGCATTTTATTACAGTGTATTTGTTATTGTCTTCTTTGCCAAGCAGTGGTAGGATTGCCAGCCTCCAGGTGGGGCCTGGGGATCTCCCACTTTTACCATTGATCTCCAGCTGACAGAGATCAGCTCCCCTGGAGAAAATGGCTGCTTTGAAAGGTGGACTCTATGGCATTGTACCATGCTGAGGCCCCTCCCCTCCCAAAACCCCACTTTCTCCTGGTTCCACCCCCAAAGTCCCCAGGTATTTTCCAACCTGGACTTGGCAACCCTAAGCAGTAGTCCAGTGGCAGGAACCCAAGGGGCAAAAATCAGTCTCTCAGGACAAGGCCAGGACACAGGTGTGAATTTAGCAGTCTGTAGAAAAGCCAGGCAAAAGACCAGGACCGCTCCAGAAACACACACACACACACCCCAAAGTGGGGCATAGAGACTGCCCCATACCTTCCGATCAGTCTCTTTCACCACTCTTGCTGATGTGTAGGACAAGGGGTTGAGATTTTGTCCAACAGGGCTACTGGGATCCACGTGGAGGGGAAGAACAAAGCGGCACGGAAGTGACTGTTCCATCGAGTTATAGACCTGCCAAGGAGACAGAGAGACAGTGAAGAACTCTGTACCCTGAAGATAGGGAAGTATCTGCTAGGGAGGCAACACAGCTGGCCTTGCTTCCAAGCTTTGCTCCCTTCTCACATGTCTTGCACTCAGACATTGG
This sequence comes from Lepidodactylus listeri, assembly GCA_029233225.1. Lineage (NCBI taxonomy): Eukaryota > Metazoa > Chordata > Lepidosauria > Squamata > Gekkonidae > Lepidodactylus > Lepidodactylus listeri. The sequence goes on along the minus strand of JARCFY010000014.1, from coordinate 70,844,106 downwards.
GGCAACTGTTCTTGCGTCAAACTGAAACTTTGTAAAACACCTCCCTGTTTTTCTGGAGTGAGGAAAAAGCAGAAATGAGAGTACGGCAAACACAACAAGAACTTTAATCTCACAAACAGGGCATCTAGTGTTAGCCGAAGTATCAAAGGATTAAGCCACAGGAAATGTTGAAACAGCAGTTCCGTCTCCTTCCTTTTGAATGAAAACCAGCCTGCCTCAGCTTCGGCTGCAGTTCGCTTTGAGGCTAGCAGCTAAATTCAACTCTAGTAGCCCCTTAGGGACTAGCAAGATTTTCCCAGGGTATAAGTTTTCAAGAGTTAAAGCTGCCTTCATCAGACGCAAGTACTTTTGATTCTTGGAAGCCCCAACCCTTTTCGGCCCACGGGTCAGAAACAAACAATAATCCATTGTCCGTTATCTCTATAAGCATCTCTTTTGGTTCCCATTCCATCCCCAGTCTAACAGGTGCAACAAAGCTGGGAGCAGCTTCCCTATCAGAAAGGAGGCAAGTAGCAGGCCCCACAACTACCACCACCCCCCAAGGAAATTTCCACAGCTTGTCCAGCACGCGGGTGCAGAACATTCTATGCAGTGCGGTAGCTCTAAGGAAAGAGGAGCCGGAAGTGGACAGGGACGACGCGTGTCCTTTTGCCTGTGTTCGTTTTTGTGTATTTTTAAAATTCTAATTTGTATCCCGCTTTTCTTCCCTTACAAGGGCCACCAAGGCAGATAACAATTTAAAACATACATGATAAACTCATATTCTATAATCATTAAAATAAAAAAAAACCCACAAACGCACATCATTAAAACAATTTTAAAAGCGAGTTTAGCATCCACCCCCCACTCCCGAGATTAAAATACATACAAAACAAGAGTTTAATTCCATAAAAAAGATTGAAACATTGGTTAGGAAGGAGGGATCATTGAGGGAATGTCAAATGAAACCAAAAAGTCTTCACCCACTAGTGGAGAACAGCAACAGATAGGGACAGACAAAGAAGAAGAAGATAAGAGATTGGATTTATACCCCGCCCTTCACTCACTTGGCGTCTCAGAGCGGCTTACAAACTCTTTTTCCCTTCCCCTCCCCACAACAGACACCCTGTGAGGTAGGTGGGGCTGAGAGAGCTCTTTCCCAAGCTGTCCTTGAGAGAATAGCTGGTACAGAGCGATGGCTTGCCCAAGGTCATCCAGCAGGTGCCAGTGGAGGAGTGGGGAATCAAACCCAGTTCTCCCAGATTAGAGTCCACGCACTTAATCACTACACCAAACTGGCTCTCCCCAAGGGAGTTCCAGAGCTATGGTGCCACGACCAAGAAGGCCCTTGGTTTGTGTAGAAATACTGACGGATAAGAAAGGGCAATTACAGGTCTGGAATAGGACGAGCACCCTGAGTTGCTTAATGAAGCCCAGTGCCCTTCAGCCAGGCCTTGCTTTCAAGAGCATCCTCAGAGTTTTACCTGGTCCAGGCCTTCCCCTGCCTTCCGGAGGTTCTGCAGCAGGAAAACGTCAACAAGCCCCCCACCATCTTGACAGCAGAGGTCAACGATGATGCAGCCTTGATCCTCAAAGGCATTGATTTGATGGAAACACATGAAGGGCTTCGTACAGTATTGAATGGGCGAGACCTGCGTGAAGAACACACGAGACACGCAAGTAAAGTGGCCAGCTCTGGGTAGGGAAATACCTGGGGATTGGGGGGGCGGAGCCTGGAAAGGGCGGGGCTTGGGGTGGGACAGGACCTCAGCAGGGTACAAGGCCATAGAGTCCCCCCTCCCAAGCAGCCATTTTCTCCAGGGGAGCTGATCATGGTTGCCTGGAGATCCACTGTAATAGCCACTGACATGGCCCTCCACGCAAGCCATTCTTTCTCTGCGGACCTCAGCCTTTCATGACACAGAGAGAACATCCCCTCCCCAAATCTGAAAACAACAGAATGTTCCTTGAAAAGATTTCTATGCGTGGGAAGAGCCCCAAAGTCCACAGTCTTGCTTCTTCAGACCTCAAGATCATCACGTTCACAATTATTAAGCAATTCCACTTCGGAAGCCAAATAATTTATTTGTCGCGGAAGCCTGGGCTGAGCAAAGTGATTCCACAGCAGGGGAACCCTAGATCTCAGAGGGCCGGTCGGGGGACTCTAACTTATCCTTCTAGCTGCCAAGTCCCAGCAGCGCCTTCCAATTTACACCACAAAGCCAGGGACAGTCCTGGAGGCAGAGAGGACCTCGAGGATGAGCAGCCCAACAAAGCCATGGGCCAAGGGAAGGCGGCACTCACGGCCAGCAGTTCTGGGAGCACACAGGCACACTGAACCACCCACAAGCTAGTGGGTGCACTCCAAGCTGACCTTCAGCCAACTGCCCTGGGCAGATGGGCATGCCCAGAGCCACATACTGGCTAGGTAGACGGCATTCCCCCAAGCTGTCTCTCAGCCTGGCAAGCTGGGTTGGCAGTGCTGGGACGAAGGCACTGCAGGGCTTTGGTACCCCCTGCCCTCTGGCACCCTAGACAATTGCCTAGGGCCACCGAGTGGATGTGCCACCCTCTCCCCCCATATATTTATTGGCTGCAGTCTCCACTCCAGGCTTGACTTGACTGAACCTCATTACATGATTGATTGATTGATTTGTTTGTTTATTTATTTGATGAGATTCATATCCCGCCCTCCCCACCACACGGCGGGCTCAGGGCGGCTAACCACAAAGACAACAGTATAAATATCATATTATAAGACCATTAAAACATATAAAAACATCAGATGGCGTATCTTCAATTTGGTATATCAGAGCAGCTCCCAGATGTAACCATTGGATATGGTCGTGCAGACTGGCGGACAGAATCGGGCCAGGGCTGAGATGTAAATATTAGGCAGCCCCTACTTAAAAGCTTGGTGGAAGAGCTCCGTCTTGCAGGCCCTGCGGAATTGTAGATAGTCCTGCAGGGCCCTGATGTTATCCGGGAGCTCATTCCACCAGTACGGGGCCGCCACAGAGAAAGCCCTGGTCCTTGTAACCGCCAGCTGAGCCTCCTTTGGCCCTGGGAGGAACAGACGGTTTTGGGATCAAGACTGAAGTGCCCGCTGGGGAACATATGGAGAGAGGCGGCCCTTCAAGTAGGTAGGTCCCAAGCCATATAGGGCTTTATAGGTAAGCACCAGCACCTTGAACCTTATCCAGTATGCTATAGGCAGCCAGTGCAGTGCTTTTAAGGTGGGCTGGATGTGCTCCCGCACAGGAAGGCCCATCAACTGCCGCACCGCCGCATTCTGCACCAGCTGCAGCTTCCGGATTTGGCACAAGGGCAGCCCCATGTAGAGAGCTCTGCAAGACGGAGCCTGCAAGACGGAGCTCTTCCACCAGGCTTTTACAGTAATCCAATCTTGAGGTGACCAGAGCATGGATCACTGTAGCCAGTTCGTTGCATTCAAGGATCAGCCGTAGATGATAGAAAGCTGACCTCGCAGCAGCTGCTACGTGGGCCTCCATTGTTAATGAGGGGTCCAGGAGCACTCCCAAACTCCTGACCATCGACGCAGGTACCGACAGCACCCCATCGAAGGCCGGGAGAGGGATCCCTACCCCTGGTCCACTCCGACTCAGGCATAAGACCCCCGTTTTCATCGGATTCAATTTCAGTCGACTCTTCCTGAGCCAACCAGCCTGCAGGGACCAACGCAGCGACGGTCCCAGGTTTTTCCACCCACTAGGCAAAGATACATTCTGGTGGGAGGGGGGCGGGCGACGGAGCAGCAGCGGGCGGGCCGTGAGGGTGAGCTGCAATGCATGCGCGGGGGGGGGGGGATCGCTCGAGGGGAGGGAGCCTGTGCCAGGCTGCAAAAGGAGCTCCAAAGAGACCATGGGGGCGGCAGAGAGCGAGCAGCACTTTCCCGTTGTCCCGGGCTGTTCCCCGCGCCTGTCCCCCCCCCCCCCCGCCTTCTTCTCTTTCTGTCTGGGGGGCTGCAAAGAGGGGAGTCTCTTGCTGGGGACAGAGCAAGAAGCCGGCAAGGGAGGCTTCCTGTGTGGGGTGAGGAGGGGACGAGGCCAGCCAGAAGGGTGCCCTCGCTGAGCCCTAAAATTTAACAATAACGGGTCGGCCCTGGGCCAGCCTCAGGCTTTATAACATCCTCCTGACTTGGAGTTGGTTTCTTCGGTCTGGACGACTTGCCAAGCGGTGGACAGACCCGGCTCAGATGAAGATGCAGCTTCCCTCTCTCTGCTCTACCTGTTACCTACCTTGATATCGGACCTTGCCTGTCTGTGATCACCCCTAGGGCTCTCGAGTTCTCACGGGGTCCTCGGAGAGCCAGGTGAATGCCCACTTTCCACCCTGCCTCGTGCGCCTTGCAAAGACCGGCCCCGGCAAAGACCTACCTCCCCGGTGAGCTTGTTCACCACGTGGAAGCGGGTGTGGTGCTGGGGCTCCCAGCGGATCCCGTCGAAAAAGGACCTCCCAAAACTCTTGGCTGTGATGAGCTTCCACAGGTTTATTTTGAGAGGCAGCTCAATGAAGATCACGTAGTTCTTGCTCATCGCTGGAAGCAAAAAAACCGACAGGGTTTAGGCATTCTCTGTCCCCGTCACACCGCTGAGCAGGGCCGGTCCCAGGGACCCTGGACAGAAAGTGCCAGTTTTATTATTTTATTTATTTTATTTATTCTTTCGATTTATACCCCGCCCTCCCCGCGAACAGGCTCAGGGCGGCTTACATGGGCTCATCGGCCAATAATAATACATTAAAATCACTAAAACAATTAAAACAGTTTAAATACTTAAAATACATTCCTAGCCTAAAAACTTACAAATAGCTTCCAGTAACATATTATCAGATTATCAGGCGATGGCTCAGTGATAAAACTCCCTGTCACCCCTGCCACCCGCCAGGGTTGATCCAGGCCAGACTACATCAAGTTGGTATAGCTGATGGATGGAATCATTGGATGGCGGCTCCTATTCAAAAGCCTGGCGGAAGAGCTCCGTCTTGCAGGCCCTGCGGAACTGCACAAGGTCCCGCAGGGCCCTGATCTCCTCCGGGAGCTCACTCCACCAGATAGGAGCCGCCACCGAAAAAGCCCTGGCCCTTGTTTTGGTGAGTCTAGTGGCCCTAAGACCTGGGACCTCTAGACGGTGGGCTGTTCCAGACCTCAGTGCCCGCTGGGGTATATACGGAGAAAGGCGGTCCCTAAGGTATGTTGGACCCTGGCCAGTTTGGTGTAGTGGTTAGGAGTGCGAACTCTAATCTGGGAGAATAAAGTTTGATTCCCCACTCCTCCTCCACGTGCAGCTGCTGGTGTGACTGGAGGGGCAGGAGTTCCTATTCAAGGAAGGATGCACTCACCAAAACTGTGATAATAGGAGGGCTTCATCTTATCTTTCGACCGAATGGTGCACAGGATTTTTGCACCCTGCAGACTGGTGTCCCCAGGACTAGACTGTGGGGGGATCTGAATGATGTGATATTTTGAACCTGGACGGGAGAAAGCACATCTGTTGAGAACGATCCTGGCAATAGCTGCAGGTGGATTTGGGCCTCTGCCCTAGGGTTGCCAGCCTCCAAGTGGGGCCTGGGGATCTCCCGCTTTTACAACTCATCCCCAGCTGACAGAGATCAGCTCCCCTGGAGAAAATGGCTGCTTTGGAGGGTGGACTCTATGGCATTGTACCATGCGGAGGCCCCTCCCCTCCCCAAACCCCACCTTCTCCTGGCTCCACCCCCAAAGTCCCCAGGTATTTCCCAACCCGGACTTGGCAACCCTACTCTGCCCATTGAGCTATTGGTGCGGGGATTACATGAATTACAGGAAGCTGCCTTTTACTGAGCCAAACTCCTGGTCCGTGATGGTCAGTCTCCTCTAGTGAGACCGGCAGCAGCTCTCCAGGGTTTCAGGTAGAGGTCTTTCATACCACCTGCCACCTGCTCCTTTTAGCTGGAAATGCCGGGGACTGAACTTGGGACCTTTCGCATGCCAAGCAGATGCTCTTCCACTGAGCCACGGCCCCTCCTAGAGCCCTTTGTATCTACGACTCTCAAAAGCTCATCCCCTGAAAATCTTCTTGGTCTCAAAGGTAAAGGTGCTACTGGACTCGAATCTAGCTTTTCTGCCAGGAGAGGCTGCTATACGAGTATGCTTTTAAATAATCATTATGGATTTCAAAACAGTTGAAGATTCTGAGCCAATCCCCCACTTTGTACTGGTGTTACTAAACTTGCGGCTGGCATAGTTATATGCCACAAGAGCCACGGGCAGCATCAGCAGAACCTGCCTGACGCTGCTGGTGCAAATGGCACTGCCCAAAGACATGCTTTCCCATGACACTAGTGATGCACGCAAGAATACAAAAAGGGTCCAGAGAAAAAGCACCGTCTTCTTTGGCTCCCTGCAGCTGTGTGCATCGAGGCTAGTTGAACATCCAAGCATAGAAATCAGATGCACTCAGAACAGGACTTCTAACTTCCTAGAAAGTGTTTTGGAGGTTTGGAGAAACAGCAGCTGGACAGAACGTAGCCCTAGCAGATTTTAGTTGTAAAAGACTATGATACAAGCTTTTAGGTTTTTTTTAACAGCCTTCTCCATTCTCTTAGGTTTCCCTCCAATGTCTTCTGTAATAAGAATAACCAGACAACTTGCCTGCAATTCACGCGGCCTGAGAAACGTGGGCAGAAAGGAATGGGGTGGGAGCAACAATAGTGAAAAGTCAACAAATTCAAGGACCTGCTGGAGAGAACCAGAGCCAGTTAACTGCCTAAGCCTCAACCACGCGAGGCATGAACAGTTTCTCTGGGTTGTGAAACAGAGATCAGGATTTCTCACCATTAGGGTTTCTCACCACCGCAGGTCTGCGGTTAGGATTCAGTAAACACCCCAAACACTTCCCCCAACCTTACCAGTTTCTACATGAGAGTGCCTATACACATTTTGTTCTTTGTCCCTTTGTCCCATTTGAACGATACTGACCTTGGTTGACCAAGGGTCTATTAAAGTAAAAGGCAGAGGGAGGGTCCATGGCTCAGTGGTAGAGCATCTGCTTGGCACGCAGAAGGTCCCAGGTTCAATCCCTGGAATCTCCAGTTAAAGAGCACCAGGCAGGAGGTGATGGGGGAGACCTCCACAAGTTGAGACCCTGGAGAGCGGCTGCCAGTCTGAGTAGACAACACCGACCTAGATGGACCATGGGTCTGATTCAGTATGGTAGTTTCATGTGGCAGGTAGCATTCTTGTGAAGAGCTGCTGCTATAGGGGCAGAAGGACCAACTGTATGGCTCAGCAGAAGGCAATTTCATAGATGCATATGTTCATATACAGGGAATGTAAAGAAACCCTCCCTCCTGCAAGATTGCCACATAAGACTACGTCCTTCCTGTTTCTGACATCAGAATACTGCAGCTTCTGTTCACAGCATGCTCCCCATGATTGACTTCCAATCATTTCATGAGCACCATCACAGAAATAAGTACCCAGTAAAAAAACAAATTACAGAAGCTCAACTCTGCCGGTCCCTGAGCAGGATAAATTATTAATTGATCGACCAATGTATTGGACCCTGCCTACGAACAGACGCAAAAGTATCCTAGGCAAGCTAGATCAAGCAACTCCGTAAACCCGCTGGCCTCACCGTGTTTCCCATACGAATTGCCCATGTTGTATGCTGTTCCATCTGGGTCGTAATGTGGGTGTGCAGTCGCTCCGTTCACTGCAACGTATTTTGTCCAATCCACCTGCAAATGCAAAGATGCTGGTCTTTCCAAGAAGAAGCTCCTGAAACCTTCAAAACGTTTCCCCAGCCCTGGAGAGCCAGGATGGTGTAGTGGTTAGGAGCACAGACTCTAATCTGGGAGAACCGGGTTTGATTCCCCACTCCTCCTCCACATGCAGCTGCTGATGTGACCTCAGGTCAGTCACAAGTTCTCTCAGAGCTCTTCTCTCAGGAGCAGGCCTCAAAAGAGCTCTCTCAGCGCCACCTACCTCACAGGGTGTCTGTTGTGGGGAAGGGAAGGGAAAGGAGTTTGTAAGCCGCTCTGAGACTCCTTCGGGTAGTGAAGGGCGGGGTATAAATCAAATCTTTGTAAATTGGGGAAGCATTTAAAAATGCAATTACTTACTTGCAAATTGGCGTGGCTTGTTTTATTCTGCCATCTCATGATGCAAGCAGCTTATTTTCCCATCTTTCCACTGCAGCCTCAAGGCCAAACTGAGCTCAGTCCAAGGGGGTGCCTCCTTCAGTATGGATTACTTCCAGCATATGCTGAATCTACCCTGATGGACTGTGGACACCAATCTGGAAATGCTGTGGCCCATCATCCCCCGTCTGAGACCCTGATCCTGCTGCTATCCCACCCCATTTACCTTCTCTTTTGACTCCAGGGTTTCCACATCCACTTTGTGCATGAAGTTGGTCTCAGTGCTGACGTAATAGTCCCCTTTGTAGACCACATAGTTCACGTTGCAGTTGTCGGTGGCGTCTAAAACAAAGGTCTTAGCTTAGTTTGGGGATAATTCTGCGTTGGCTTTCCCCTCGGCTGTTTTACCAAACCCACGCTGGAACAGAAAAGGTGCAGCTCAAAACCACATTCAGATACCTCGGGGCAACGCCGTACTGACTGCAAAGTCACCCCTGAGCCTGCTTTGGTGGGGAGGGCGAAGTGCAAATTAAATAAAAAACATATAAACAAACAAACAAACAAACAAATAGATCTATGGAGAAGGTACCATAAGGTCCTATGATCAAAGGAAGTGAAAGTGGCATGCAGAGTAAAGGGTACCATAAAATCCGATGATCAAAGAAAGTGAAAGCAGCATGCAATGCAGAGGGGAATTTCTGTCCCAGTGTGGGTTTCATAAAACAATGGAGGGAAAAGCCAGTGCAGAATCACCCTGTGAATGTGGATTGAAAAACTTGGGGCCCTCACGGAAGTGGCAAGGGCGCATTTAGAATAAACACATCACCTTGTTGAAATTATTGATCGCTTGGGAACTGCCAGAGGAACCAAACTGCGGCTCGGGAGCCACATGAGGCTCTTTCACACATGTTGTGCAGCTCCCGGCAGGGCAGCTGGGGAAGCAAAGGGGAGGCATGCCTCCCGGATCGGTCTTCACTTCCCCAGCCAGTGTACCCCCCCCCGAGTAGGCTTGAGGGGGGGGGGGAGCAGAGAAAGAAAGCAACTTTAACTTTATATGCGATCTCAAAACATTTTCAAAGTCTCATTTAGTGTTAATAAAAAAGCAAATGTGCATATTTTCCAATAAAAAAGTGTGTGCGATATTTGTTCATGTCTTGCAGCTCTCAAACATCTGGTGTTTATTCTATGTGGCTCTTACGTCCAACAAGTTTGGCCACTCCTGCTCTAGGCCAATAAATGAATTCCTCCTCTTGACTCACGCCAGGGGTTATTGTCAACATGGCAAAGGTTGGTTTCCTTGCAATCAAACAAAAGGCATGGCAATCTCCGGTAGACTGATTTAGAAGAACCGAAGACAACAACTTTATCTGGATCTTGAGTCAGGTATGGGCACACAGAAATAAACGGCCACAGGGAAACAAGTGTTCCATGAGATATCTCCCAAAACGTCACGCTGAGCCAGTGAAAAGCACTGTCAGACAGTGAAGAAGTTCAAGAGTGGCTTGATGGAGAAGGATGGTCTACAGTGTTCTTTAGCAGAAGCTGTACTTGTAGGGATGACCACTCCTTGGACTTCTAATGTTTGATCCAGGTAGGGTTGCCAAGTTCTACCTTGGCCAGGAGCAGGGGGAGTCCGTTCCTCTCCGGGATGTTTCTGGCGCACTTGCCGCTATTACGTCACCCGGAAGTGACGTAATCGCGTTGGGCACACTGGGGGCGGGACCTCTCAAATTCAAGGGAAAACCATAGAGTGTAGAGCATCCCCCCAAAACGTGCCTAATCGCGCCAGGCACATCCTCAGAGCCCAGCAATTTGGGGGCGGGGTTCCCCCCGGCGGCCCAATCCAGGCCGGCAGAAAACGAGCCTCCCCCCAGTGTTCCCTCTAAGCTGAGTTAGTGTGAGCTAGCTCAGTTTTTTAGCCTCCAGCTCACACGTTTTTGTCTTAAAGCTCAGGAAGGATGGCTCCAGAGGGAACTGATTCATGCAGTAGCCAAATCCCTCGCTCACAGCTTTAACGCCAGTAGCTCACAAAGTAGAATTTTTGCTCACAAGTCTCCACAGCTTAGAAGGAGCATTGCGGGTTGCCAGCTTTGGGTTGGAAAATACCTGGAGATTTGGGGGGGGGGGTGAAGCCTGGGGAGAGTGGGATTTGGAGAGGGCAGGAACATCAGCAGGGCTAACACCATACAGTCCACCTTCCAAAGCAGCCACATTCACCAGGGGAACTGATACCTGTCATCTGGAGACCAGCTGTAATTCCAGGAGGTCTCCAGCCATGACCTGGAAGCTGTCAACCCTACCAATCTATTTGCCTCCTACCTGCCTGTGTGTTCTTCCCTTGTAGGGCTGCCAAGTCCCCCGGTAGGGCGGGGGAAACACCGATTTTTCATGCTTCCCCCCCCCCCGCTTTTTCAAAACTGGCCACCGGGGGGAGGCAATGGCTGCCAACAGGAGGGAGACGTCGGAGCCTGCCGGGCCCTCTCCCTTCCAGGCCTCTTAAAGGGAAATGTCTGAAGAGCCTGCAGTGAAAAGCCTCACCAGACATTTCCCCTTTAAGAGTTAGCAAGAGAGCCCCGCCCAGAGATTAACGAGGGACTAAGCTCTTACTGAAAAGCCTGCTTTTGCATGCGGCTGGTGTAAGATTGAAAGGTTGCTGCTGCTGCTGGGCCTGGGGTAAGTCCATCTGCCAGCTCTTTTCCTTCTCTCTCTCTCCCCCTCCCCCTTTCTTTCTTTTTTCTCTCTCTCTCTCTCTCTCTCTCTCTCTCTGTCCCCATCCAGCAGAGGTCTATCAGTGGCTATTATTAGCCACAAGCTCTAAATGGAACCCTTTGTCTGGGGCAGTGATGCTCTGCATTCTTGTTGCTTGGGGGGGCAACAGTGGGAGGGCTTCTGGAGTTCTGGCCCCGCTGCTGGACCTCCTGAGGGCACCTGGTATTTTTGGCCACTGTTGTGACACAGGGTGTTGTACTGGATGGGCCGATCCACTGTGGCTTCTCTCCTGTTCTTATGATATGAAAATCATATTTAGCACTTGTGTAGCACTTAGTGCTTCATATTCTGCCGAGATGAGGAAGGATTCAGTAGGGCCGTTGCTCAGTGCTAGAGCATCTGCTTGACATGCAGGAGGTATCAGCCTCTTCAGCTAAAAAAGGATCAGGTAATAGGTGACATTAAAGATCTCAGCCTGAGACCCTGGAGAGCCACTACCAGTCTGAGTAGTCAATACTGACCTTGATGGACCAATGGCCTGATTCAGTATTAGGAAACTTCATGAGTTCATGTGGAAGCATGTGGAAGCAACATCACAGGATGTGACTTCACAAAATGATGTCACTTCCTTTCTCCTGGCTCCACCCCCAAAGTCTCCTGGCTCCACCCCCAAAGTCCCCAGATATTTCCCAAGTTGGACTTGGCAGCCCTATTTCCTTGTTCTTCCCTTGTCTTCTCAAGAGCCCTCACACTGCCTTTGCTCACACTGCCATCCCACCCTTTCCCCAGCAGCAATGAGCAGCGCATGCAGCAGGGAGTCTGGATGGTAGAATGCTAGCCAATAAGCACGCAAGAGGTGTCAGCTGCAGCGGGCCCTGCTTGAAACTTCAGGCCTCTGCAGCCACCCCACTTCAGAGTACACTGATGCTGGCCCTGACTTGACCACTTAACCATTCTTGTATCCGTTGCGCTGCAACTCTAAAAACAGCCTTGAATAGACCTAAGTAGGATTCTGAGTGGACCTGCTCAGAATTCTCCCTCGTTTTTTTCTTTTAAATTGAACCGTTTGCTTCCCATTTTTGCAGCTCAGGAAGCAGAGCGGTTTGAAGCATAGATTCCGGAGGGTAGTCACGTTGATCTGAAGCAGCAGAATGAAGCTTCAGTCCAGCGGCATCTGTAAGACCAACAGTTTTGTTCTGGGTATAAGCTTTTGCAGGGCTTTTTTCAGATAAAACGGTCCAGCAGGAACTCAGTAGCATAATAGGCCACACCCCTGACAGCGAAGCTCATTGGCATATTACGCAGGGGCTGGGAAAGCACAGGGCAGGCAAGGAAGCTTGCCTCTTTCCCCCCTGAGCTTCTCCGCCCCACTTCAGCATCGCCTTTTTTGTCTACCCCCCTCGCCGAACCAGACGGCCAGTGAAGGCGCTGCTGAAGTGCCTGGGATCTGAAAGCATCGCCTTTCTAGTCTCCTACCCCCCACACACACCAGATGTCTGGGAAAGGTGCTGCTGAAGTGTCAATTTCACTCTCAGCTGACTGTGGAGGAGTGAAATTGAGAAGGAAATCCCAAGGGGCTCCCCAGAGGGAAAGACAGCCTTTTAACATGCTGCCTTTCCCTCTTGTGTGTAAAGTGGGGAGGGCAGTGTGTTCTGCAGCCACACATGGCAGAGGTTTTGGTTGTAGGTGTGGCCAGCTCAGGAGCCAGCCGGAACTCCGTTCCGGTGCGTTCCTGCCCCAAATAGCCCTGAGCTTTTGTGTGCATGCATCCGAAAGCTTATACCCAGAATAAACGTTGTTGGTCTTAAAGGCGCCACTGGACTAAAATTTCATTGTCTGAAGCATGGTTTCCAGTTTGGCATGAAAATGGCAGGGAACGGCACTCAAGGGCAGGCGATAAAAGCGTGCTCCAGTTGAGCTCAGGTTTGCACCAAGTCTTGCCCACTTTCTGCAACAGGCACACTGTCAAGAATGCCAACGCCACAGCAACATGTTGCTCACAGTTTTGTTTGGTGCTTTTTAGTGGAAAACGACAACACCAAGATGTGATGGAGCTGATCTAAGAAAGGCACTTACCCATTGCTTCAAACCTTGACATGAACCGCTCAAATATGTTCTTGCAAGGATCTGGCATAGCCAGGGTTCCAAACTCAGAGGCCACGATCCGGTTTTTCTGGCTGTTGGCTATATAGGAATCACTCCTGAGGAACTTGCTTTGGTACGTCACAGCCCCATTCTCAATTGTGAACTGGTGTAGCAGGGCGGCACCATCAAACCAATGGTTGTACCTTCCATCAAAGGGGGGAAAAACCTCCATCAAAAGAGAAGACAGGAGCCTAGGGTGTCATCCTACAAGACCTTTGTGGTCCTTTTTAAAAGCTATATTCCATAGTTTCATGCACCCAAATGCATAACTTTACACATCTAAGATGTCTCATGCATCCACATTCATATCTTGATGTATAACTTTATGCATGAACGGCACATGGACTTTGCAGGATGAAGACCATAAAAAGAACGAAACCCTGCACATAGTTCAAAGTTACAGCAAGATCACAAACATGCCGCTCTCAAGGGAAGGGCTCTGGACAAGCAAAAACAGGTCTGGTTTCCTCCCCCCAGTCAGGCAAAGAAGAGAAAAATAACCCTCCAAATTTGGGGAAATTGTTGAATAGCTTTTTATCAAAATCTTTATGATGATGGGGGAACCAGTTCTAATGGTTATAAATCTTCAGGATTTTTTCCTTCATTTTCGAACGTTGAGGACTCCTCTTCCTTGTCAATCTCAAATGTTTGCAAAAGAAATAAGAGAAAAGAAGTAAGCAAAATATGTTTATCATTAAAGCTATCAACCAGCGGTGCACTGATTTAGAAACATAGAAAAATAGTGCTGGAAGGGACCCTGGGAGTCATCCAGTCCAGGGGTGGGCAATTGTTTTGGCTCGGGGGCCACTTTGTGAAAGCGGAGGTTAGCGGAGGGCGACACCTTTTAAAATGATTGCGTTCATTAGTTAACTTTGCATTTCAGGAAAGGTATAAATTGTATCATAAAAATCAATAAATATAAATTAAATAAAATAGTAGTAGTTTGATTCAGTTTATTTATTGTGCTAATTTCATATCGTCTATAGCTGCAAGCACGTTTAATTTTAGAATCAGTTTAATGAGACAAATGTGCCCTATCACACTTTTCTACAATTTTTTTGAAATCAGGAGGGAGATTGCTTGTTGAGATTCTCATCACAGCCTGCAAGTTAATGTCTGTCAAAGAGCATCTATATTTACTCTTGTTGATCTTCATGCAAGAAAAACTTTGCTCACAAATATATGTAGACCCAAATATAGAGGACATTTTCCCAGCAAATTTCTTCATACATGGAAATTTTTTCAGCAGACAAAGATGAAACTAATGTCACAGCATTAAACATTTCTTTCACAGTGTGATCTGACTGCATGTCAATAAGTTCAAGCTGCAGCTCCTCAGGTGCTGTATCAATATCAGCAGTGATGGGATAAGAGAGCAAATTGAATTTAGGCTCAATTTTCTTGAAGTCCTGAAATCTTCTTGGCGGGCTGCAAAAAACTCTGTGGCGGGCCGCATGTGGCCCCCGGGCCGCCATTTGCCCACCCCTGATCTAGTCCAATGCCTTGCACAATGCAAAAAAATTCACAGCGCCCCCTCCAGTGGCCCCTGTTCTATGACTAACCTTTCATTCTTAGCTAAGCAGATCAGATAAAAAGAAGGGCCGTACCACAACCGAAGCAAGATTCTCCTCTGCTTATTAGTCCCTCCAGTTCAGAGGGCAGAGTGTAAGAACGCAAGAACATAAGAGACGCCAGTGCTGGAGTTGGGTGTTTGCTTCTTCTGAGCCAGAAGTTATTAATGCTGGCATGTGAGATCAGAATGTAGCTACAGTTGATGTAAGTCACTAGTAACTACTTCCATGGATAGCCTCACCCACAGACAGTTATAAGTCACTGCAACACTTACAGTTTGTAATGGTACCGATTATTAAGCAATTTCTGGACTGACTTACCTGACTGTATCTTGACGTTTTAGAATAGCTACCTCCACTTGTCTCCATCCGCTTCCTCCTTCGGCTAATTACCTTGTTTTGTGTATCATATATGTTTTATATATTATACGGAACAGTGTTGAAATTGTACTCCTCCTATTAATAGTGTATGTTTCTCCTAAAGAATATCCACCATATATTTATAAGATTTAACAAGTTGTAATCTCTGATCAAGATATATATGTTATTGTTGTTTATTATCTATTAATATATAGTCTTACAAGAGACGGGGACCTGCGATACTTGCAGGGGGGGATTCCTAAAGGCTGCAGGTAAGTCTTCTTCCCCACCCCACCCCCTGGCTCCGAGGCCCAAGCAGCTGAAGGCCGCTCGGGCCGGCGATCCCTCCCCCCCGGTGATTCCCCCTCCCCCCCGGCAATTCCCCCCCCCCGGCTCAGCCCGAGCGGCTCCCAGAAAAAACTCCCTGCCCACTAGGTGCCCCCCCGCGTGGATTTAGATATCCACACGGGGGTGGCCACCTGGCTATTAGTATATAGACAAGAGGCGGGACCCGCGGTACTTGTGGGGGGGGGGAGAAGGAGCGCCACGTGGAGAAGCAGCCACAGGTAAGCCTTCCTTCCCTCCCCCGGGCAACAACAGCAAGCCCCGGGCCCACCAATCTCCCCCCTCTGCCCCCGGTTGCAACAGCGAGGCCCATGCAGCTCAGAGCCGCCAGGCCTCCACAGTTCCAAGAGCATTCCCTGTGCATGCACAGAGAACGCTCTCTAACTTTGGGGGGGGGGATTTAAATATTCCCCCCCAAAGTTTTTTTTTTACTTTTAAGATTTTTCTGCACATGTGGGGCGTCCCCCAAGCGTGCAGAAAAATCTCCCTGCCCCCCAAGTGCCCCGTCCGCATGGATTTAGATATCCACACGGAGGGGGCAACTTTGCTATTAGTGTATAGATATTTTAACAAAGTATATAATTTTTTTTTAAAGTTTGGAATTAATAAACACCAGCAAAACCAGTAACAACAACCAGGACTTACTGATCTTTCCCGAACTCAAACTTTCCGGGCCCATTTCTCAGCAGTTTTCCCTTGAGCCACTGGGGGATCTGCCCTTTGACCCGAGCAGGGATTTGTTGAGGAGTCTCCTCCACAGTGGAAAAGAAGGGTGCGATACATTCCAAACCTTTCTGACTGCTGAAGGTGCGCAGTTGCTTGCGGCTGGATAGGACTGTGGGAACAAAGTGAGAGATCACTACACAGGAAGGGAACGATATGTTAAGACGAAGGAAGGCCTAAAACTAACAAGACAGACCTAAAGCCCCTTTTCTGGTAAAAGCCATTTTCAAAAGAGAAACAGAGTGAAACTTTCAGCGGTTCTGTCCAGCCAAAAACAATATAGGCGACGACCCGAGATCAAGACAGCCATGAAGTCCGAAGTCTACAGCTCTTGCAACAAACCACTCTGAGATATGCAAACAACAGGGATCACTGCCAAAGGCCCCGAAGAAGGGAAGGTGGCGGGGTTGAGGCGGGGAATAATGGGAATGATAGTGCTAGCGCAGGGGTGGGCAATTGTTTTGGCTCGGGGGCCACTTTGTGGGAGCGGAGGTTAGCGGAGGGCCGCACCTTTTAAAATGACTGCATTCATTAGTTAACTTTGCATTTCAGAAAAGATATAAATTGTATCATAAAAATCAATAAATATAAATTAAATAAAATAGTGGTAGTTTTATTCCATTTATTTATTGTGCTAATTTCATATCGTCTACAGCTTCAAGCACATTTAATTTTAGAATCAGTTTAATGAGGCAAATGTACCCTATCACACTTTTCTACAACTTTTCTGAAATCAGGAGGGAGATTTCTTGTTAAGATTCTCGTCACAGCCTGCAAGTTAATGTCTGTCAAAGAGCATCTATATTTACTCTTGTTGATCTTCATGCAAGAAAAACTTTGCTCACAAATATCTGTAGACCCAAATATAGAGAACATTTTCCCAGCAAATTTCTTCATACATGGATTTTTTTTCAGCAGACAAAGATTTGTAAAAGTCAACTAATGTCACAGCATTAAACATTTCTTTCCCAGTGTGATCTGACTGCATGTCAATAAGTTCAAGCTGCAGCTCCTCAGGTGCTGTATCAATATCAGGAGTGATGGGATAAGAGAGCAAATTGAATTTAGGCTCAATTTTCTTGAAGTCCTGAAATCTTCTTGGCGGGCCGCAAAAAACTCTGTGGCGGGCCGCATGTGGCCCCCGGGCCGCAATTTGCCCACCCCTGCATTAGCATAATAGGCGACACCCAACAGCAGAACTCATTAGCATATGAGGCCACACCCCTGACAGCACAGCTCTTTCCCAGGATCGGCTTCCCCAGGTGAGGCACCTGGGGAACCTGAGGGAAGGAAAGCAGTTTCTGGATTGATTTCCCCAGGCACCCTGCAGCTACAGGGCACCTGGGGGACCCGAGGAGGGGAGGCAGTTTAAACTGGCTTCACTCCCGAGATCAGCTTAGCTTCGCCCAGGCGCCCCATGGCTTGTGAGGCGCCTGGGGAACCTGGGGGGGGGGGGAGGCTATAGGTGTGGCCAACTTGGAAGCCAGCCAGAACTGCGTTCCTGTGTGTTCCTGCCCTGAAATAGCCCTGCTTATATAACTGCACCAAAGCTTGGTCTGACCAAGAAAACTGTATGTGCACGAATAACTCATTTGCTTGCGGAATCTGCCTCCGGTACTGTTCCTTTAACTGTTCCTGCTAGAGAAGACAACTGTGGAACCTTTGGAGTCCAGCCCTCTTGATTTCCAATAAGAAATAGGCTCTTAACTAACCACTCATCTTGTGATATTCCGAATCCTTTGTCAGCAACAGTAGAAACAGCTTTAGTCGGTAAACTCTCCGCGGTCTGAACTGCCAGTAAGCCTCTCAGCAGGTCGGTTGACAGCTGATCACCGATGACATCCTAGCCTCTAAATCTGCATTCTCCAGTTCCCGAGAATCACACTCTTCTCTTTTGTTTAATCTGTACAGCACAAGAGAGACCTGTGCAACTAGTCCATCCAGTCTTACACACTTTTTGAAAAATGCTCTGGCAATACAGAGACAGGGCAGGCCCGTAGCTACAGTGGGGCGTTTGGGGGCGTGGCCCCCCGACTCATAGGCATAATCTTCGGGGGAGCTCGGGGGCTGAGGCTGCCCCCAAAATTTTCCAGGGGTGAATGAGCCCCCTCCCCCCAATGGCAACCAGTGCCAGCACACCAATTTCCCTCTCAGCGCAGGGATAGTGGGTTCCCCCCACTCCTGCCTGCACTAACTATAAAGTGGCCGCCCACCTTCCAGCAGAGTGGAGCGACTTCGGAGCTGCTGCCATTGCTGCCAAAGCCCAAGCTGCCTTCCCGCTGCTGCTGCTGCACCCAGCTGTCCTTAAGGTCCTGGAGGGGGAGGTAGCAGAGCCAGAATCAGAGTGCGCCTGTGTGCCAGCTGGTGGGAAGGATGGAGGTTGGGGAGGACAGAGGTGGGCAAGAATGGAGGCAGGGGAAGTCAGGGAGCTTTGGGCTGGCAATGCGGCTGACCGGCGCCCCTCTGTGGCCTCCAGTTACCAGGGCTGTCAGCCATGAGTGGCTCGCTTTCTCCTGCAGTTTAAACTGGGCTGCAGGAGAAAGCAAGCCCCAGGAACTTCTGTGCCACAGGGAGCACGTTGTTCCAGCAGTACAAAAGATCCTGGGGCTCGCTTTCTCCTGCAGTCAGCATGGGGGGGGGGGGCTTTCTCTCTCTCTCTTTCAGTCTTTTTCTCTTTTCTTTCTCTTTCTATTGAGGTTTGTGAGAGCTGCTGGAAGTAAGGGAGCTGCTTCCCCCCAACACACACTCCAGCCTGACTTTTCTTTCTTTCTTTCTTTCTTTCTTTCTTTCTTTCTTTCTTTCTTTCTTTCTTTCTTCCCTTCCTTCCCTTCTTTCTGTCTTTCACTTCTCCCCATCTATTTGCTTTCTTTCCATCTCTCCCCTTTCTTTTCTTCCTTTCGTTCTCTCTCTCCCCCATCTATTTGCTTTTTTCCCTCCCTCCTTCTCTCTCTTTGTCTCTTTCCTCTCTCCACATCTATTTGCTTTCTTTCCCTTTCTTTCTTTCTTTCTTTCTTTCTTTCTTTCTTTCTTTCTTTCTTTCTTTCTTTCTTTCTTTCTTTCTTTCTTTCTTTCTTTCTTTCTTCCTCTCTGTCTCTCCTCTCTCCACATCTATTTGCTTTCTTTCCATCCGTCCCTCCCTCCCTCTCTCTTTCTTTCTTTCTCTCTGATTTGGGGATGGAGCCTGGGCAGGACAGGGGCCTCCACGGGGTACAGTGCCATAGAGTCCACCCTCCAGAACATCTATTCTCTCCAAGGAAACTGATCTTTGTAGTCTGGAAATGAGCTGTAATTCCAGGGGATCCCTGGGTCCCACCTGGAGGCCAGCATCCCTAACTCCAGTGCTGAAATTGGAAACTCTGGTTCTGCTGTGTGAGATTGGGGGGGGGGGGGGGGGGACATGCAGATCAGAGGCCTTTTAAAATTTCCTTTTAAAATTTCCTTTGTGTGCAGCCCAGAAAGAACATTGGCAAGAAATGTGCACTCTGTACATGTTCATGCTCTTCATTTTGCTGTTACTTAAAATGGTGTGGTAGAGTTTCAAAGGGACAACTAACTGGGATGTATAAAAGGAATGACAGGATTGTCCATTGGAAACAATGGGAGAGGCCTGAAGGCCCGTTGGAGATAATGGGAGCCAGGAATGCCAATTGACTTGCATGGGCTCCACTGAAATACACTGCAGCACAAAAAATGTTGCAAAGAAAATGTGGAATGCTTTTTCCATCAAGGTCTTTGGGCCCAGACAGGCTACTCTGGGACTGGAATGACAGCCCCCACAGTGGAAAGACAGTCCCTAGGAACAGAATCTGTGCTGTGGGACTAGAATGACAGATCACAAAGTGGAGCGACAGGACAGCCCCTGGGAATAGGCTCAGTGCTCTGGGACTGGAACGACAGGTTGCAAAGTGGAATGACTCTGAACTCTGTACATTGCTCAGAAATTGAGAGCACAGCAACTGTTTGGTATTCTGGCCCAGAGACTTCAGCCATGCATCTACCAAACAAAGGCATCTGTGATGCCATAATTTAGTGAATTTCAGTACAAAGTCATCCTTATGAATAAGGCAGAAACAAGACTCCTGTAAATGAATACCCAGGAAAACTTTTAAAACATCCCCCTACAGGCTTTTCTGTGTTGCCCTCCTTACTTTCAACTTTGTGACCATTTGTTTGTCTTATGCACATGGTATGTATATTTGCAGAACTTAAAATGACTGTTCTAAAAGTGAATTTAAATAAAGGACACAGCAGGAGACCACTGTGATACCCCTATAGCCACTGGCCAACTCCCACCTTTTCCAGGGTTTAGCCCAGCCCAGTGGCATGGCTAGGGGGGATCCCAAGGGTTCCCAGCCCCCCCAAAATTTCTGGCGAGCCCCTTCCTAAATCCCACATGGCTCCGCCTCCATAGACAGAGACAATGGCTTGTGATGTCACTGGCTCCTCACTATGCCAGTTTGGTGCAGTGGTTAGGAGCGTGGACTCTAATCTGGGAGAACCAGGTTTGATTCCCCACACCTCCTCCACATGCAGCTGCTGGAGTGACCTTGGGTCAGCCACAAGTTCTCCCAGAGCTGTTCTCTCAAGGGCAGTTTCTGTTAGAGCTCTCTCAGCCCCGCCTACCTCCCAGGGTGTCTGTTGTGGGGAGGGGAAGGGAAAGGAGTTTGTAAGCCGCTCTGAGACTTTTGTGGGTAGTGAAGGGCGGAGTATAAACCCAATCTAGTCTTCTTCTTCAGTGGCAGCTTCCCAGGCCCATGGCTACTGTGGGGCAACTCGGGACTTCCTGGCAAGACCCCACAACTTCGCATGCAGCCCAAGGTGTCACAGCCTTCTCCCCCCACACACCCCCCAAGAGGGGAAGCTCCAGCCAA
This sequence comes from Lepidodactylus listeri, assembly GCA_029233225.1. Classification (NCBI taxonomy): domain Eukaryota; kingdom Metazoa; phylum Chordata; class Lepidosauria; order Squamata; family Gekkonidae; genus Lepidodactylus; species Lepidodactylus listeri. The sequence goes on along the minus strand of JARCFY010000014.1, from coordinate 70,823,261 downwards.
GGGCCTCTGGGGAGGGACCGAGGGAGGCAGGCTAAATGCTCCCAGTGGGAGGGAGACTTGCCAGTGGCCGGAGTGCAGATCCGCACAACACAACTTTCCTGTGCCCCACTTTCTTTAATTGCATGGCCTTTCATTCGGTTAGCTGGCTCCCCCTAAGGAATTTAAATGTCCCCCACGCTGAGCAGCCAAGGGGAGCGGTCACATGGCCCAGGGCGAAGGAGAAGCCCTTTGGAACACTCCATTTCTAAGAAACGGGGGGGGGGGAGGAGCTCAGAGAACCCGCCGCGGCTTTGGAAGAGGCGCAACCTGCTATTTCAAATCCTTTCTGCTGTTTTAAATCTTTCCTATCCGCTCTGAAACTTCGTTGGCCTTAAAGGAGCCCCCTGGCCTGGACTCCAAACTTTATCTCGCACACCGACCACCCCCCCCCCCACTGCACATTTTGGCACATCCCGCTGCTCCGTGCGGGTCACCAGGGCTTCCCCCGTCCCCTAGGTGAGCGTCTGGAACCCCGCCTCCTCCTGCAGCTGCCTGGGGCTTTTCCCGGTGCAAAGGCGGAATCAGTCCGAGGCTGTGCTCCCTCTAAGCTGCGGAGCCTTGTGAGCAAAAATCCCACTTTGTGAGCCCCTGGCATTAAAGTTGTGAGCGAGCGATTGGGCTGTTGCATGCATTAGTTTGCTTCCTGAGCTGGAGACAAAAATGTCGTGAGCCGGAGGCTAAAAAGTCTGTGAGCTAGCTCACACCGACTCAGCTTGGAGGGAACACTGGTCCGAGGAGAGCGATGGGGGCGGGGGGGGGGGGGGAGCCTTGAGCCACCGCAGCCGCCCAAAGAGCCTCTGGCCGTGGAGAGTTCCCTGGGGAAGGTCAGCGCTTGCTCGGGCTGCTTTGAAGGGACGCACGGGGCATCGGGTGCCAGCCGGAGGCCGTGGCAAGGAACGAGCCAGGGAGATCTTTAGCACCAGTTGCCTCATCCCTCCGTAGCAAAACAACAACGACACACGCACGCGCACACACCAGAGCAAATAAGCACACTTGAAACTTTTCAGCCTCCATTTGGGGGGGGGGGGGAGGCAGATGGAGATAATTAAACGGCCTTCATTTAAATTAGCCAGTGCCCCCCCCCCCGAAATTAAAATGCCCCCCAACTTTAAAAATCCTGGCTATGAGCCTGAGACCCGGGGGGGGGGGGGGGACCTCTTACCTGGGATGTACTGGAACAGAACCCAAAGGAAATCAGCCACATTAGTTAGGAGGCCGATGAACCAGAGAATAAAGGAAAGCATATCTGCATGATGCTGGGCTCAGATTGCAAAGCAGATTGAAGTCGCCTGCGTACACAGCCTCTGCCCAAGATGGCAGAGTGCATGGTATCCCTGGATATGTGGAGGAAGGGATGGCTGAATGCCACATTTCAGAATAAAAGCCTTCTCAGCAGTCTGAACACGTGCAAGGGGGATGGGCTGGTGGCATGGAACTTGCCCGTCTACTGCAGAAATATCTCTGTGCTAGGGTGTGAATTTCTCTACAGACAGTTCTCCATTAGGAATAAATGAGGGAAAGAAGAATATTCAGATTGCCCCTTTAATATTTCCTTCCTTTGCACACACTGAAGAATTATTTACAGGCCAATCCCAAACACAGTCAGTGGGCTCAGAAGGGTGGGATTCTGCCTACGACTGCACTTTTTGTGTCTTGCACTTTTTTCACACTTTCACAACGCTCTATAAATAGAAACCAAAAGTCTGAATGGCGTCATGAGCTTCCCTACCAATCAACATTTTCAAAATATTAGTGTGGATTGTCTCAAAACATTCAGTGACAACGTGTAATGAAATAAATGTTCCGTGGCAAAACATTTGGTGACAAGGTGTAATGAAATAAACGTTCCGTGTCACCAAACTTCCTTCTATTTTCAATCAGAGCAAGTAAGCCAAGACTTAACTGTGGCCTCTTTGTAGCCAACAAAAGGACAGACTTCTAAGGAAAATGGGGAACAACCTGTCTCTTATCCATCTATAGGAGCTAAATGGATGTACCTGCAAATATCTCTGCTATAAGTAGCCTTACTCAGGGCCCCAGATTTCTTTTAAGGGATTTCCCAGGTAAGCATTCCACTCTTTCATCAAGATACGTTTTCAGAGAAAAACTACTTACAAAGATGGCAAGCAGTCCCCACTTAGAGATTCCTTAAAACCACTTCCTCAGACCCAGAAACTAATACTGTTGTTGATTATGCCACTGCTACCAAAACTCAGAATGCCATGAAGAATTTGCAAACAGGATGTTGGTCCATCAGGCAGGTTACAAATAAATGAAGCGTTAGGAAAAATTTAGTTCATTACTAACTGGTTGGGGCTAGAGATCCTGGGTTTTAGTTGTCGAGCATGAGATAAATTGATTATATTGTTGAGGTAGATTGATTGCATTGATTAAACCAATTTCCTATATTCCCATATTTTATGATGTTACTGACCTATTGTCCAACCCTTACTCCAAACCAATTAATTAACCTCATGACCTTTCAAGCTCCTAGGACATGACTATACAATGAAGATATGAGTATCTCATCTAAAGTTTATGTCCTTCAGAGTGTTCTGTATGCAAGGGTTGGGGGAAAGTTGTGTCCTACAGCAGAATAAAGACTCCTCTGAGTCATCAGATCTTGGCAGCTTTGTTTACATTCCTCTATAAAAGATGAACTCTGTTTCAGCTACAGCATGCCAGCTAGAGCATGCCAGTATGCTGGTCTCAGAATGGACCATTCTTAAATAAACTGCCTGCTTTTCCTAGCAATAAGCCTGGGAGTATTTTTTTTATTCCTCACAGATAGATCTCGGAACATCTGGCCTTTATTTTTCCCCTAACATAAAGACTCACCGTTTTTTGAAAAAAACATACTGAAAGACATCTTGGGAGAACCAGGGTGACAGCCAGTGTGTTGTGGTTAGAATGTGAGACTAGGATTCTAGAGATCTGGTTTCTAACCCCCCCTGCTGTGAAAACTTGCTTGGTGGCATCGGGCTAGTAACACTCTCAGTCTAATCTACGTTACAGGGTTGTCATGAAGATCAAATGGTGGAGAATGTAAACCACTGTGGGTCCCCGATGAAGAAAAAAAGATGGGTTTAAATGAAACAAATAAATAAAACCAAGACAACCCCTCCATTAAAACAGGAGCAAATATATTGGCTGAGGACAGACTGGCAATCTAAAGCGGGGCAGGCACGCTTCGCAAACGGAGGAAAGGAGCATGTTCAGACATGCGCATCTGTCCGTCGGCTCCGTTGCGTACTTACCCGTCTCCCAGTCGCTTTCCTTCCGCTTTACCCGGACACTGGTTTTTCCCGGTGTTCAGGGGCCTTCCTCCGCATGCCTCCCGCTTCCAAACAGTGTGAACTGGAAGAAGCGGGAGGCATCCGGAGGAAGTGTGAACGCACCGGCAAAAAGTTTTGCGCATATGCGCATGTGCGCATGTGCGAAAAACATCAAAGGAAAACAAAAAAAAAGTGCAGCGGCACGCGCTGGCTATGCAGCAGTCTGAACTCTCCGTGGCAGTCTGAATGCTCCATATCGCCGCTGATCCGCATTGCTCTGGCCAGTGTGAACGGCCAGCTCCGTGGGTTTTTCCCCCCGCTCCAGTTCCCTCCGCTTTGCCTCCGCTTCAGATTGCCAGTCTGTCCTCAGCCATTAAAATGTATGAAAGGGGACAGCATGTAAATGGCCCCAAATAACTGGCAAAAGCCTGGAAGCATATTTTGCTCTCAAATATACTTTATTACATGTTACAAACACTGGCCATGGCCCACAGACATGCTCTTCCCACAGCATCTATACAGGCAGCCATGACAAAGCAAACTGAGAACAAGGAAACTGCATAGCCTATATGGCAACTGTTAACACTGACTCCTGACTGACTGGGATGTCACAGCAAGTCCCCACTGGCCGGAGCAGAAGGCCTTAGATAGAAGCTGTTACAAGCTGCTGGACTGAGCAGCATCCTATGCTATACTGAAGCTGTGATTCTACTACTGGTCTGGGATACTACAAACTCCATAGGGTAAACAGTATAAGATAAAAGCTTAGAGAAAAAAGTAATTATCGGATAAGCTCTCCAGCGTTAGCCAATTAATTTTCAGTTCAAACTTTGCCCACTGAAACAGGAAAGTGGATGATGTAAGGAAAAATAGATCCTTCAGGGAACACATTTCTCAATGATTGTGAAGAACAGGTTTCAGCTTGACTATATACCACACAGTGTCGGCACTCAGAAATTAGTGCGGGTGGTTTAATAATAAAATAATTCCATTACGCTTTTAAAGATCAGTAAGGAAGCATAGTTTTATTGGAGACAAGTAGGTCTTGACAAATGAAGTAGGTCTCGACAAATGCATGGCAAATTAAGATCACTGTTAGAACTCCCTTCCTTCCTCTCAATTTTATTTTCATTTATGGAATCTGCAAACAGTCTAAAACAGAGCTAAGTGAAAAATGAAATGATAATTAACTACATAGTAACAAAGACCAACCTTTGGCACCGTACTTAGCCGATATTTAATTATACTGCTTTGACAACTACTGGGATATTTTCCAATAATAGAAATAATTGCAAGAATCAACTAAAATATAAAGCTGTTTTGTTCTGTATTAGTGTACTACAGAGGTACAACTCTAGGCATGCAGGTTTGCACCTCAGATTTCAGGGCATTTGCCAGGCAATCCATTTTCACTTTGCAGAGGACTTGCAATTGCTGCTATCCTTTGCCTCAGACTCTCCTGTTTCAACTTCAAGTGGTTTTCTACAGAAAGAGCTTCTTTCAAGATTCCTTCAAGCTCCTCTACATAAGAAGCATCCATTGCTGCTCTCTCACTGTATTTACCCAGCAAAAAAGAAAGAAAAGGCTACAGTGAAAACGGATATCCAAATTTATACCTGTTTACAAGCATTTCTACAATACTGAAGTGGTCATTTAAAAAAAAACATTAAGCGACATGTTTTCTTAATGCTGAAGAAGAATGTAATATTCACAAGAAACTTAGCTCATGGGATAAATAATTTTGCTGCCTTTGTAATGCCCAGTGCAGCAGCAATGTTTAGGGTCACTAGACTTTTTAAAAGGTGTTTTATTCTGAACGTACTGCATGAAATGATGGCGTTGGTCATTTCAGTTATTACATTATCAATTAAAACCACTACCAGTGGCAGACCTTAATGACCCCCCCCCCCCATCAATTAGATCCTACACCAGGGGTCCCCAGCTTTCTGGAGCCTGCAGGGACATTTGGAATTCTGACACAGCATAATGGGTGCAGCCACAAAATGGTTGCTGCAGGAGGCGGAGCAAGCCACAAAATGATTGCCGCAGCTTAACTTCAGTCACACAGTGCAGATCCTTGTGCTGGGGTGACAGCTGATGATGCCAAAGCAACACTAAGAAAAATCTGCACAGCCAATCAAATCTCCAGTAGTCAATCAGAAGCCTTGTTGGGCAAAAGCCCTACCTGGCCCCGCCCACTTCCTAAAAACACTTGGCGCCATGTTGGGGACCCCTGTCCTACACAACTGAAGAATTCCGTTTCTGAAACAACTCTACTGTCATAAATCTCCAATATGGCAGTTGTTCAGTTTAAAGATACTGCAGCACTCTAAGAAACAAGTAGTTTACCTCTTCTGCATTTTACATTGAATCCTATCTCTACAATATTTATATAATATCAGTTTGGTTTACTTGCCTTAGCATATGGGCATATTTTGATATCAGGACACTGATTTCTTTGCTTGTATCTGTCAATATAAACATTTGTTTTAATTAATAATGGATGTAAATGTTGATTTTAAATGAAATGTATGAATGGTTGATATATTTTTCATAATTCACCATTTAAAACTGTTTCCAGGGATTCAGTTTTGTAAGCTAACTGGGAGCTTCCAGAAAGGGACAAATCTGTTTTTGCAAAAGGCAGTGGTGGATTTTCTGATGTTTCATTCTATTGAAAGAAGACATAAGCAGATAAATGCTGGAACAATTAAATAGGCCCCTATACAGTCCTTTGTGCACACAGATTTCTCCGCCGATCCCCAAGCTGCAAGTCTGACATGGATTGTATCTGCACATGTGACATGGATTTTAAAAAAACAGAAACAAAACACCATGCTATAGTTCTAATATTGAAACCCAACTACTAGCCAGTGCCACAAATGACTCACCTCTGTTTCCTTTTTACGCTTATTTTTATTTTCGTCAGACCTTTCGAGGTTACTTGTCATTGTTAACTGACAAAATAACAGTGCAATACCACAACTGAGAAACCGGACTGCTTTTCTTGTTGTGGCACTGCAAGATAAAAGCATGCAAAAAAACAATGTAACTGCAAAATGAGATCACACATCTGTCCTTGCTTGTCGAAAAGTGAGTTGAAGTTTAAATTGTGAGAGACAGAGAAGGTGACAAGAATCAGTTGCGTAGCGAGGATTAAAAAACGTATTCAAGCAGGACTATGGGTCGCTTCTATATGCAAACAACATACACGGCAATAAGGATTATTGTTACTATATGCAAACAATAAGGATCATTGATGGATGGCATCAAATCAGCAGTAGGACCATTTTCCGGACTCAGCAACAAGCTTTCACATATGCTAAATGACACTGTTTCAATCCACTTCAGCGACCATTTGCAAGTGGATCAAAGGTGCATTATTTAGTGTGTGAAAGTGGCTATAGAAACATTACGGTCCGAACCATGGAGTACTCAAGAAGAAGAAATAAACCAACAGGCAGCTGTGTGGAAAGGCTTTGTGCCAATCTCCTCCTTTAATGTACACACCCTAAAGCCATTTGTCTGACCTTGACACCTTATGTTGTACACTACTCTGAGCCCTGTCCTGGCAGGGAGAGGGCGGTTTAAAATCTAGCGCAATAAATCAAATCAATAAATAAATAAATAATTGTTATGTTAATATTAAAAATATGTCAACGATAATATTAATTTTTATTTATTTATTCATTCATTCATTCATGCCAACAGCCGGTCTGGTGTCGCGGGGAAGGGTGTCCGACTAGCCTCTGCGAGACCCAGGTTCGAATCCTGACTCGTGCCGTGGGAGTTTGCCGGGCTGACCTTGGGCCAACCGCACCCTCTCAGCCTCCCCAGCTCCACAGGGCTGTTGTGAAGAATGAGGTAAGCCGCCTGGGTTCCCCGCTGGAGAGAAAGGCGGGGTGCAAAGTGAATAATAAACTAATCCCAGCGTTACTGGTGGCCCGTGTGCATCAAGAGTACAGTGCAGCTTCTAAGGGAACTACACGACTGTAAAGGTGTATCCGTGAGGCTCAAAAAGGACCCACAAGGAACATCCTTGCATAGATTTATACGCCTGCAGGCAGGCACACACGTCACACGGAGAAGTGAGAGTGCAGCGTGCGCGCAGCCCCCTGAGCGCCACAGCCTTGAGACTGATCCCTACATGGCGTGTTTCCCTCTTCGACCTGGATGGAAGGGAACCCCCTTTCCCGCCCCCGTCTCGTGTGAACGCGTCTTGCAGCACAAGATGAAGGGCGGCGCGCGGCTTCCCCGCCTTCCCTGGCCCCGCCCACCGTTCCCCTCACAGGTTCCCTCAGCGTAGCCCCGCCCCGCCCGCGGCATCTGAGCGGCGCGCACGCGCCCGAGAGCCTGACGGCGCGCGCCTGCTAAACCCCGCCCCCCCAACCTCCCCCGCCCCCCCCAATTCCCCTCAGGCGAACGTCAACGGTCGTCACGAGCCGGTGGCGGTTTTGGCGGGAAAGGGGAGGGGGAGGGACGCTTCTGTCAGGAGAGGAGAAGGCGGGGAAAAGTACCGCTCGAGGGCGCGCAAAGTCGCTCTGAAGGGGAAGGGGGGGGTGAGAGTGCAAAGGGGCGGCCCCTTCTGACAAGCTTTCCGCCGGCCTCGTTGTCTGAAATTGAAATAAATAAAAACCGGGCTTTTTTTGGTGGGAAAAGCCCAGCGGGAACTCATTAGCATAATAGGCCACACCCAACAGTAGAAACGCATTAGCCCACACCACTGACAGAGCAGCTTATTAGCATATCAGGCCACACCCCCGTGTTACCAGAAGAGTGGTCCTCTAGCCACACCCACCTTTTTCCTTCTTATTCTGTTTACCTTGTCAAAACCCAGGGCTTTTTTTGGTAGCAGGAATTAATTTGCATATCAGGCCATATACCCTTAATGTAGCCAATCCTAATGAGTTTCTGCTGTTGGGTGTGGCCTATTATGCTAATGAGTTCCTGCTGGGCTAGGGTTGCCAAGTCCAGGTTGGAAAATACCTGGGGACTTTGGGGGTGGAGCCAGGAGAAGGTGGGGTTTGGGGAGGGGAGGGGCCTCAGCATGGTACAATGCCAGAGAGTCCATCCTCCAGAGCAGCCATTTTCTCCTGGGGAGCTGATCTCTGTCAACTGGAGATCAGTTGTAAAAGCGGGAGATCCCCAGGCCCCACTTGGAGGCTGGCAACCCTAGGCTGGGTGTGGCCAACTCAGGAGCCAGCTGGAACTCCGTTCCTGTGCGTTCCTGCCCCAAAATAGCCCTGAATAAAAATAAATATTTGCCTGGCCAAGGTTTGTGGTAAAAGGTGTGAGCAGCCTCCCTCCAAGCAGGCAGCCAGGCTGACTGTTTTCTTCTCCGCCAAGGTGTCTCATGTTACCTGTAGGCAGTGCTCCCTCTAAGCTGTGGAGTCTTGTGAGCAGAAATTCTGCTTTGTGAGATGCTGGCATGAAAGTCGGGAGCGACCCATTTGGCTGCCGCAGAAATTAGTGTGCTCTGGAGCCCTCCTTCCTGAGCGGAGACAAAAATCTGAGCTAGAGGCTAAAAAACTGAGCTAGCTCACACTAACTCAGCTTAGAGGGAGCGCTGCCGTAGGGCATTCTGGGTAACACCTGCAAAGGGCACTCTTCATTAAAAGCCACCCCTAGGGCTCCCATTGCACCCTTTAAAGCAGACCTATCTATCTTAGGGTTGCCATATTTTGAAAAGCAAAAAAGAGGACATATTTCTCTGCTGACAACTTAAAACAAGTGATCAGTGTGACAACAAATCTTATTTTAAATACCCCTACTATTTAAATAACCAAGACTCCAACACCACCACGACAACAACTATTTAAACTAATAATTGCTAACAAACCAGGAATGTTTCTAACCTTCCAACCCCAAAAGAGGACATTTTCACCAGTTTTTTAATAGAGCTCAAAAAAGGACAGACACCAAAAAAAAGAGGGTGTGTCCTCTAAAAAGAGGACATCTGTAAACGTATTCTATCTATCATCTATCACTGAACATCAGGAAGACGAAAGTAATGACTACTACTGGGGAATTACACAACTTTCAGGCTGATGAAGAAGAAATTGACATTGTTCGAGATTTTCTATTCCTTGGCTCCTTTTGTTGTTCAGTCGCACAGTCAAGTCCGACTTCGCAACCCCATGGACCACATCATGCTAGGCCCTCCTGTCCTCCGCCGTCCCTTGGAGGCTGCCCAACTCCAAGCCCATTGCATCGATAACACTGTCTCCTCTGAGTTAAATTCACCCATTCCCATAAACCAAAAAGGGAGACTGCAACCAACCAAGAAGTCCAAAAGAGATTGAGACTGGGAAAGGGCAGCTACAAAGGAGCCAGAAAAGATCCTTAAATGTAAAGTTGTGTCGCTGTCAACCAAGACCAAGATAATTCATGCCACAGTATTGTGAGACTTCTGTTCAAAGTAGTCAAGGATCAGATCTTTGTTGATGAAACACAGTTCTTTATTTCCAATCTCTACATTGGTACAGCTTCTCGGATTATTGTCAGAGATAACACAGATGACAGAAGCGGGTCTATTATACCTTTCTAAGCAGTTTGAATTACCCATAGGTAGCCAATCACTACAAGGGAAAAACGGCGGGCAAAAAGGGGCTCTGGCCGTTTGCTTCCCACAGGAAAGAAAGTGAGGTGTCAAGTTGTAAATTTCCCCTTCCAAACCAGACCCTTCAGATGTTACCAGTTCACATAACAATCCCTGGCCTCGAGGCTTTCGCACGTTGATAAGAGATGAGACTCGTCCTCCCTTGGAGTCTCAGCCGAGATGAATGGAATGCGGAGGCAGGAGTGTGAGAGGCCCATTGTTCCCATACTTTGAAGTTGACATCCTCCCGCTTTGACAGTTACACAAACCAGGCCGGTCAGGGTCATAAACCTGGGGTCACACATTCTACATACATGCTGATACATACTGGTCAGAATGAGGGTTACATGACAGGTGTTCATGAGAGCAGCTAGCATACATACAGGACCATAAGAAGCAGAGCAACAAACACAGAAAACATATCTGAAACATGGCTGTAAGCAAAAGAAATACTTTGTCTGAATCAGCAGATTCTGACAAGTATTCCCCATTACTATGTGTGGGTGTGACATCAGGCCAGGCACGTCCGTACTGAATATAGTAGTTCCTTCACGCACAGCATGCATAGGAGCGCTGCAATACTAAATGAAGAAAGAATTTACCATTGCAGCACACGTATAATCTCTCATTCCCTCTGGTGTGACGGTAAAGATCAGGAGCCATTTGTAAAACTCCCACAGAACATTTCTGTGCCACGGTATATCTTTTGGAATGCCCCCACAAAACCTTACGTGGCTAACTGCGATACAGATTCCCTCATATAGTGTGCAAGTGTTATGAAACTGGGACCACTGAAGAAGAAGGCCTTTGTGGTCAAAATGAGCGTGGTCCAATTTTATGATTGTTTCCGATCGGTGCTGCTAAGCGTATACTACATTGTATGTAACGTGTACTGCACAGTGAGTGACCTGTATGGCCTAAAGGTTTATTTTGTATTAATGAACTATTTAAGTGCACTGTAACATTAAAGATATATATATTTTGTTTAATCTTTTTATATATGCTTGTACCCTCAATCTTGTGTTAATCATGGACAAATTAGAAACACTTTTCTACGGGTCCAGAGAAGTTTGGTTTGGGCTGCAAGCCTGTTATTATGTGCTCTATTTGTGACACTTCAGAAATAAAATAGACATTTTTCTTAGGGGGATGAATTATATGTTTGCAGTGGACATAGGAAAAATGGTGCTTTGAACCCTGGTGTTAGCATCCTGTGCCATAAAACAGACAAATGAGCTGTTATGCTGTGTATTAATTAATTACAATCCCATGTTACTATCTGGCCAAGATGGCATTTTTTAAGCAACTGAGAATGTGGCTAATTAAATGCTCTGGAAGACAGAGCATATTTGGAAGGAAAAAAGGAAGGAAGGTCAGAAACTGAACCATATACCACTGCAGCTAGATCAACCTCAAGCTATAGTAATATGGGAGAAGAATTAGATGTAGTGATCCTGAAGAATTAGCTGCAAATACTTCCATCAGAGAGTAAGCAATGCTCATTGAGATAAGTAAATATGAAAGCTACATTTTAAAATAATTTGCAAACTTAATATAGTGGTACAACTGCTCCTCTGGTATTTTCAAGATGGTTTCAAATGGATTTTTAATAACCTCTCAGCTGAATAGTTTGCCACTCCATCTGTGGATAAATTTGTCCTCCCAGGGGCCACTGCCAATATAATTAGAATCAGAAACACAAATACTGAAGGCAAATTCAAACTTCCAACAAAATATCTGGCACAAACTATTATTAATGCATATATGAAAGCTGGGGGGTGGAGAGTGGAACAGATGGCAAATTCCCTGACACAAACTTAATTTTCATAAGGGTCTTCTCAAAAGATACGAACTTTGCCTCTGTTCACAATCAAGCTTTTTCACTGACCCAGAGTAAATTCTGTTAAGCTAGAACTGTGGTAGAAAACATACTGATGGTCCATCGCAGCTGAAATATCACTGTAAGTCAAGGGGGAAGAAGAATCACAGGCCGCTCACAAGAAGACAGAAACCACACTGCACATCAGCTTCCCATGCACTTTGTTGGTCTGCCCACAAGAGACTGAAATTTCCTGGAAACAAAGAGTGACCAATTGCAGTGTACACAAAACCGACTTCCTCTCTGGTGTGAATTTCGGTTCCTTCTTGACACTGTCTTATACTCTGGAAAACAGCCTTGGATTCCAGTAATGCTCCCACCCCTGTGAACTTACAGACTTCAAGAACCATTGCCCTGACCACAGTGATGCAAAACATCTTACTTGTTTAGCCTTTCCAGCTCAGATCTCTGAGAATTACTACTAAGGGTAGGGTCTGAAAAACATTTCCTGGGACTGAGCCTCACTAAATAGAGTAGCCCTGCTTAGGATTGCTGTCTTAAACCAGGGGTGGGCAAACTGTGGCTCGGGAGCTGCATGCAGCTCTTTCACATATATTATGTGGCTCCCGGCAGGGCGGCTGGGGAAGCTAAATATCATTAGCAAACAAATATCATTGGACAAATTAATATCATTATCAATATCTGCTTTTACCCCTTTTGTTATTATTTTTGGCAGTCTCATTTAATGTTAATACAAAGCAAATTTGTTTATTTTCCAATAAAAGCAGGTAATATTTGTTCATGTCTTGTGACTCTCAAACATCTGATGTTTATTCTATGCGGCTCTTACATTAAGTTTGGCCACCCCTGTTCTAGGTGGCTCTTACACTGAGCAAGTTTGCCCACCCCTGTCTTAGACCATTTCTGCAGTAGTGAAATTACCCACATTAGCATTTTTAAAACTGTGCGTTATGTGAAATTTTCCACAGTAGGTTTTTCCTCACCAGGCGCAAACCCGAAGTTTTCTCCTCCTTACTCCGTGTCTTCAGAATCCCCAGTTTTAGCAAGTTCCGAAAACGCTGGGTATGAAGGAGAAAAATTTGGGTTTGCGTCTGGCGAAGAAACGTCCCCTGTGGAAAATTTCACATAAAGCGGTTTTAAAAACATCAGTCTGGGGAATTTCACTACTGTGGGAATGGTCTTGGTAAGTATTAAGGCCTTTTGACCCCACTCTTTTAACTGACATTTATAGGGCAGCTTACAACAAAACTCAACAACTTTGGTGCCCACAGATAGGTCAAGGGAGGGTGCCGGAGGTGAGGCACCACCATAGCGGAAGCTGTCCCTGGTAACCACACTTCCCTTCTGAAAGCGAGGGGGCACAGAGTACTACCTCTGAGGAAGGTATCAACTGCCGGGCAGGTTCGCAGGGGAGCAAGGCAGGTCCCAGACGGTTTAGTGCTTTGAAAGATAACAACCAGCACTGTGAATTGAGCCCAGAAGGGAACGGGCAGCCAGTGAAGTTCTCTCGGTACTAGTTAGATAAATTCCCTGCAGGGCTTAACAGCCAGCTATCTTGTGGCTGCATTTTCAACAGGCTGAAGTTTCTAAACAGCCTTCAAGAGCAGCCCCACATACAGCACACTGCAGTAATCCAACCTGGATATGATCAGAGTAGTGATCTCCAGAAGGGGTACAGTCAGCACAACTGCTGAAGTCGGTTAAAGATGCAATGTGCCACAGATGATATTTGAGCGTTCATCTGCAGGGACATAGCTAACAACACCCCCCAAAATGTAAATGCTATCTGGACATCTATTTTTTGTTGTTGTTCAGTCGCACAGTCGAGTCCGACTCTTCGCGAACCCATCACACCAGGCCCTCCTGTCCTCCGGTGTCCACTAATGCATCATTTTTTAAATCATGCATTTACCTGTTTAGGCTGCCCTAATTCACCAGGACTAAATTCAGATCAAACAAATATTCACAACTTTACACATTTTCAAGAAGATAACCACACAGAGTTCATGTTCATTCAGGGCCGACAATCCAACTTCTTAAAGGGAGCGGAAAGGCTGGGTGTTCTCCTAAGGATCCCACACAAAATCCCACAATTGTTCTCAAAGCCTGGTTTTCTCCACAATAAGCAAGTGGGTGTGTAATGCATACCAGTACTACCTTATGGGGGCACAACTGTAAAAACTGCTGTAAAAACGGCACAAACTGTTTACTGGCCTACTAATTGTCTCACGAACTGCTGGGATTTTGGAATGTTGGAAAATACAGCTCCATCAGCACCAAACACTTTTCACTGGTGAAACGCCAACAGCTTTCATATATCATCAGGAAGGAAAATTCAAGAGGGATAGCATGTTCCAACCAAAAAGGGAGGGAGGGGGATGGTCATATTATGGCACTCTGGGTTTCCTCTCCCCAGGGAACTCAAAGTAGTGTATATGCCCTCCCTCCAATTTTGTTCTCAGAAGAACCCTGTGAGGTAAGGATTTGATCTCACATCCTCCAGGTCCTAGTTCAACACTCTTTAGTCTCACTGCATCCCGTTGGATATGCATTGATGGATTAAAACATTTTTAATTGAACAAAGCTGAATTATTAGTTGTTGTAGATTTTTCAGGCCGTATGGCCGTGGTCTTGGCATCGTAGGACCTGACGTTTCACCAGCAGCTGTGACTGGCATCCTCAGAGGTCTAACACAGAAAGATGGAGTAATCTCCTGTGTCAATGTAAGAAGTAAAACGGTAGGCTGATAATTTATATTTGCTCAGGAAGGTGGGGTAGGGCTGAGTCATTATCTTGTAGGAGTTTCCCGGGCTGTGACATGCTAATGGAGGAGCTTTCCTGAGGCGGTTCTTTTGCATATGGATTGGCTGTTGAAATTCTAATCTTATCTGTTGTGCTGTTGTAACATGTAGAGCATTTTGTGTTTTTCAGGACTGGAAACCATGCCCTATTTATTTTTAAACTCTCTTCTTTCCTATTGAGATTGTGTTTATGTTTATGAATTTAAATGGCTTCCCTGTGTAATATGACATGGTAACTGGATGTGCTGTCCAGCATACAAAAGCTGAATTACTTTTAAACTGACTGTTAGACTAAAAATTGCGAGTTTTTTTTTAGAAAAAGTTGTAATGGTTGGAAACCATCCTAACATTTATTCACTTAATTTATACCCCTCCTTCCCTTTCTCCCAATAGGTAGCTCAAATGCACTCCGCAGAGCCAAACAGGGTTGGTTGGGGTCTGGGAGATCGCCAAGGAAGACGAGGGCTGCTATGCAGAGGAAGGCAATGGCAAACCACCTCTGCCCATCTCTTGCTTGGACCGCCTCGCTCATCTTCTTTCTCCCTACTAGGGACCTAAAGAGGTTTATTTCCTTCTCTGTTTTCTCCTCACAACAACCCTGCAAGGTAGTTCAAGATGGGTCGCCGCATCAGTCTGTCTGTAGCAGTCGCAAAGCGCAAGAGTCCAGTGGCATCTTAGGCTGTTTTTACATCTGACTTCCCCGCTGGAATCATTCTAGTTCCAAAAAACCCTGCCCATACTTCTGTGCGGTGTGAAACCGTGCTGCCACTGAAACGTCCACCTCTACTAATTGCCCTCCTGTGGTCAAGCTAGTGTTCAACCGGCTTCATTCTGCTTTAAACAATTGCTGTTGATTAGCGCACTTAGACCCGCTGGAGTGAAATTTCACACCACTGTGAAATCAGCACAGGAAAAGACAGCAGTCAAACTACTTTAGAGGGGAGGTGTAAAAGGACCCTTAAAGACCCACAAAATTTGTGGCCGGGGTAGAGCTTCCATGATTCAGGGCTTACTTCTTCAGCACCTGGGAAGTGGGCGAGGCTGAGGGTGGGACTGGCCCAAGGTCACCCAGCCAGCGTCCCGGCAGAGAGGAGATTCGAACCTGGATCTCCGGCACTCGCACCACTGCACCACCTGGGCGCACCTGAAGGACAAAACAAAATCCGAGTCCCGGGGCGCCTTCAAGGCCAGCCCAGTTGTTCAAGTCTGGGGCTGGGCGCAATAAGCCTTGTGCAGGCGCTTTGAGGAGACGCGGGCACCGCTCCTTCCGCCCGTGCGGGCTGGAGCCCCCCACGGCGGGCTGGCAGCGGAGAGATCTGCAGCCTGCGCGCCCGCAGCTCCGCGCAGGGGCCGGGAGGCGTTCCGGCAGCGGCGCAGGCCCTTCGGCTGGCGCTGTGGCTGGGGAAAGGCGACCCGCGCCAGCCCCAGCGCGCCCGCCCGCACTGCCCCAAGGCCCCTCGCAGCCGCGGAGTCCCGCCGGCAGAAACCCTCCTTCGCCAGCGACGGCGCGGGCTCCTGCCCCAGGGAGTCTGTGCCGCTGGAGCCCTCCGCCCGGAGCCAAGGCAGACAGCGGTGCGCCGGAGGCTAAGGCACGAGGAGCTGGCTCACGCTGCCTCGGCTTGGAGGGCGCGCCGGCCGGCTCCTGCCGCTCCTGGCAACGGAGGGAAGACGCCCTCGCCCCGGGCCGGCGCCTTGCCCGCGGCGCGTCTCCGAGGGAAGCCTCCCGGCGGCGCCGCCTCTTCGCAGCCCCGCAGAAGAGGGCTCCTGCAAAGCAAGCCTCCCGCCGCCGGACTGGAGTTGCCGGGGGGGGGGGGGGGAGGAGGGGGGTCGTGCTCCGGGGAGGGAGGGAGGGAGGGAGGGAGGAGGCGGAGAGAGGCTCCATCCCCCCGCCCCGAGCACCGCCCCGGCCGGCTCTTAAGCCGGTGCGCTCGGACCTGCCGCTGTGCAGTCGCGCGTTCGATCCCGGCGGGGGCAGATGGCGGCGGCGGCAGGCAGGTGGGTGGCTGGCTTCGCCCTTCTGCAAGGGGACCGTCCGGGACTCGGGATTGGGGA
The DNA here is from genome assembly GCA_029233225.1 of Lepidodactylus listeri. Lineage (NCBI taxonomy): Eukaryota > Metazoa > Chordata > Lepidosauria > Squamata > Gekkonidae > Lepidodactylus > Lepidodactylus listeri. Next base: position 70,806,656 of record JARCFY010000014.1, on the reverse strand, counting down.
CGGGCGCGGGGGAGGGGGGGGAGAAGGGGACGAGTCGGACAGAAGGTCATCTAGGGATGCCAGCCCCCCCCCCCCCCCCCAGCAATTACAGCTCCTCTCCTTGGAGAGAACGGACCCTTCGGAGGGCGGACCCGGAGCCACCGAACGCCGCTTGAGGCGGTCCCTGTCCTGGCCAATGCTCCCTCGAAGCTGTGGAGTCTTGTGGGCAAACGCTCTCCTTTGCGAGCTCTAGCGTGAGAGTGCTGAGCGAGGGATCTGGCTCCTGCATAAATCAGTTTGCTCGGGAGCCCTTCCTTCCTGAGCTGAGATAGAAACTGGCGAGCCAGAGGCTAAAGGACTGTGAGCTCGCTCACACTGACTCGGCTTAGAGGGAACACTGGTCCTGACCAGGCTCCGTCCCCACAGCTGGATCTGGCACCCCTCCCCTCCATCCCCTGTCGGAGGCCAAGGGGCTGCCCTGCAAGAAGGGGAGGAAAGAGGGTTGGCGACTCTTCTCTTGGCCCCCTTCTCCCAAGTCCGAGGCCAAAGGGGGTGCTTTAGACGCAGCACCAAAGAAAGGAGACCAGGGGCTGAAGCCGGGAAGGTCCTTGAAAGGGGATGGGGGAGACCCGAGAACCGCCCGAGTGCAAAAAGCAAGAGTCTGTCCAGGAGCACCTGGAAGACGAACAACATTTGTGGCGCGGGAGGAGCTTTCTTGAGTCACTAGTACCACTCACTCATCCAGATACAGCTAGGATGAAGAAGATTCAGGTGGGGAGCCATGTCGGTCTGAAGCAGCAGAACAAATTGGAGTCCAGGGGCATCTTTAAAACCAAGCTTTACTTATTACTGGTTGTCTGAAACTTTGGTTGGTCTCCAAGGTGCAACTGGCCTCCAACTTTGTTCTGTATCGGAAGACGTGAGCAGTGAGCAGTGTTCCCTCTAAGCTGAGTTGGTGTGAGCTAGCTCACAGTTTTTTAGCCTCCAGCTCACACATCTTTTGTCTCCGCTCAGGAAGGAGGGCTCCAGAGCAAACTAATTTATGCAGGAGCCGAATCACTCCCTCACAACTTTAATGCCAGTAGCTCACGAAGTAGAATCTTTGCTCACAAGACTCTGCAGCTTAGAGGGAGCATTGGCAGTGACTCACAAAAGCTCCTCCCCTGCCACCAATCTGGTTAGTCTTCCAGGTGCTGCTGGACTTTTGGTCTTTTCTGCTGCTACAGACAGACTAACACACGGCTGCCCATCTCGGTCCACTTCCCAGTGCTGATAGTTTCTGGAGGGCAGCTGCGTTGGTCTGCAATAGAAGAGCTAGATTTGTCTTATGCATTTATATGATCCCACTCTTCTCTCCCAGCGGGGACCCAAAGTGGCTGACATCCTCCTCCTCTTCTCTGTTTCATCCTCCCCACAACCCTGCGAGGTAGGTTAGGCTGAGAGTACACAACTAGCTTCCATGCCGGAGTAGGGGTTCGAATCCGGGTTGCCCAGATACTAGACCAGTTAACCACTGCACCATGCTGGCTCTCTAAAGAGTCCCGTAGCACCTTAGAGACTGACACAATTTCCGCTTTCAAGAGTCAAAGTTCCCTTCGTCAGATGCAAGCAGGAATGGAGATCTCTGAGCCCTGATATCCCAGTCAGAAGGTGGAATCTCCATTCCTACTTGTATGTGGCAAAGGGAACTTTGACTCTCGAAAGCTCGCACCTCCCAAAATGGTGTGGATCTCTAGTGTGCTCCTGGACTGGAATCTGGCTCTACTATTGCTTGAGGGTCTCGAACTTTGCAAAAGTCAGTCAGTGCCCAGCACTACAGGGCAGGATCCGCCCAAGGTACTCTTTGCTGCGCCACAAGAGCCAGGCGGAGTGCCCCCCCCCCCCCAGTGCCCCTTGCAGTGTTACCCAGCATCTTGGGTACGCCATCTTGTTGTTGTTTTTTTAATGAGAATTTTTTAAAATTGAAAGATAACAGCCAATAACAAATATTAAAAAGGGAAATAGAAATACAAAGCTGAAGAAAGAAAGAAAAAGATAAAGAAAATAAAGTGGTTTCCGATTTTCTCTATTGCAAATAAAAGTAAAATGACAAACTTAACACTTAATCTAAAGTTACAAAAAAGCTATCTCCTTTTTCTGTTATCTAATTCCCCCCCCCCTTAATCATCAAATACGCAAATCATCATTTCATTTTCCTCCCCATTTCATGCAAAAAGTCTATAAGGGGTTTCCCGTTAACAATAAACGTGGCTAATGTCTTTTCTATGTCCAAAGAAGTCAGTTTTTAGCCACCTCTGCAAGCTCCATCATCCTCCCCAACGATTCCTCTCTGGTGGGTGTCAGGTCGAACTTTGCCATTTTTGTGCATATAATAATCTTGCTGCCATTGTCATATACAGAAATAGAGTTCCGTGACTTTTTCCTAGCTGTCTGTCCATTAGTCCCAAAAGAACAATCTCTGGATTCAACTGAATACTAGTCTTCAGAATCTTCTGGATTAGTGAATGTATTTGCATCAAAAAAATGTTGGCTTTGTTAACACACCCACTGGGGCACGCCATTTTGGACGGCCTGCTGGCGCCCAGACTTTTCGCTGCTCAAAGAAACTACGTGGCTTGCTTGATAATTTACTTCATTTCTAACCCCACCCCACCCAATGGGGACCCAAAGCAGCTGATATTCTCCTCTCCTCCTTTCTTCCCCTGTGAACGAGGTTAGGCTGAGGATGTGTGACTGGCCCAGAGTCATCTGGGAAACTTCCACAAAGGAGAGATTTGCACTTGGCTTGTCAGAGCTTGGAAGCTAAGCAGGATTGGCCACGGTTACGCCTTGGGTGAGAGACCACGAAGGAAGACAGGGGTTGCTGTGTGGAGGAAGACAATGCATTTGCTACCTCCGATCATTTCTTGCGTGGAACACCCCGTGGGTGGAGTTGCCGTGAGTTGGTTGCGACTCAAGGGCAAGTTCTTCTCCCAGGCCCAAGTCCGGCACTCTAGCCCAGAGGTCCCCAACATGGCGCCCAGTTTTTGGAAAGTGGGTGGTGCCAGGTGGGTCTTCTGCTCAGCAGGGCTCCTGATTGACCAATCAAGAATTGATTGGCTGGGCAGGTCTTGTAAAAAGTTGCTTGGGCAGCCACTGCCACCTCAGCACAAAGATCACCCCTGCGTGACTGAAGCTAAGTTGTCGCAGCTGTGTCGTGGCTGGCTCCGCCTCTGGCAGCAGCCATTTTGGGGCTGTGCCCATCATGCTATGTCAGAACCCCAAAAGTACCTGCAGACTCGAAAAAATTGGGGACCCCTGCTTTTGCACTGGCAAAGGAACATTTCTCAAGAGTGTAATTGGGAGGGGGTAGTGCAACTGCAGGGACCCGAATGCCTTTCCAGGCCCAGCAAGAGAAGAGCGACGCTTTGCTGGTTTTAGACAGCCAAGAAACTTGACACCCCCCCCCCCCCAAACACTGTGTGTTCAAGCTCTGCAGGAATGGGCGTGTGTCAAGTTCCTTGGCTGTTCAAAACCAGCAAAGTCTGACTCATCGTCCATTGATGTCATAATGCAAGAGGAAGCCAAACAAACAGGGCAGGAGAAAATAAGAAGTAATAACACCGGTATTTCCCCCCCACACAAAGAAATACACTCGGAAGCTATTTCCTCCTCTTCCTTTAATTCAGTATGACCTGCAAAATAAAAACATGACAAGTGAAGTGTGAAGATGGGAGGGACAGCAATAACACCACAACAAATAAGAAACGAGGGCAAGCAAGAAGGTGCTTTGGGTCCCCACTGGGAAGAAAAGTGAGGTACAAACGAATTTTAAAAATTGCAGACCGAGTGTCTAGGCAGGAGATGCCGGCTACAGTCATCTCCGAGGGCAGCCGTGTTGGTCCACAGTTGAACCGTTCAGCTTTGCTTTGACTCTCGAAAGCTGACACACCCTAAATGCCTTGCTGGTCGCTAAGCTGCTGCCGGACTCAAATCTGGCTGGCTACAATAGATACATGCTTCAATAACAAAATGATCCTGGCTGCAGCAAACTTGTGTCTCGGATAGCTTCGTGATGGGAAATTCTCGGCAATCTGTGCAACAACTTTCCTGCCGTTTCTGTTCAAGAAAACGTCGCATGTAGGTCAGGAGACCACAGGCAAATTGGGGCGCCCGGTCATACTCCTGCCCTGAGAAAACCCTGACTGAGTTCGGCAACTTTGTTCAAGTCCTGCCGTCTGCCTATTAAGCTGATTCCGCTTTCTCTCTGATTGGGTCTGCTGGGAATCTGTGATGCATCCTGAGAGCACTGATACTCACAGGGTGAAATAACTAGAGAGGATCGGGCGGCTGAGCTTCTTGCTCAACTCCAGTTTTGATTAAGCACTCATGAGTCATTTAACTCAGAGCATCGTGTATCGCAAACAGAAGCACGTTTGGAGAGTCTCACACTGAAGTGTTTAATTTATTTTTCTCTTCATTCACTCACCTTTCTGCCCAATGGGGACTCAAACCCGCTTGCATCATCCTGTTATCCTCCATTTTGTTCCCACAACCACCCTGTGTGGTAGGTTAGGCTGAGAGCCCGTGACCGTCCCAAAGTCACCCAGTGAGCTTCCATGGCAAAGTGGAGATTTGAACCTGAGTCTCCCAGACACTGGTGGTCCCACACTATTTCTTACCTACTCTTTCAATAACTGGCTGAAATGAGATTCAGGTGGGCAGCCATGTTGGTCTGAAGCCGCAGAACAAAGTTGGGAGTCCAGTGGCGCCTTTGAGACCAACAAGAGTTTTATTCCGGGTATAAGCTTTCCTGTGCATGCACATTCTTTGGATACACTTCTTCAGTGCATGCACAGGAAAGCTTATACCCGGAATAAAACTCTGTTTTATGCAAAGGCGCCACCAGACTCCAGCTTTGTCCTGCCACAAATGAATAAGACAAGGCTTTGCCCGTTGCTTTACCTCCATACCAGGAGATCTTTTTGCACGCCAGTTTGTGCTAAAAGATCGTGAAATGAAGTATTTGGCAAACTGGCGAATCAAACTGGATACTCTAGCACAGGGGTGGGCAAATGGCGGCCCGGGGGCCACATGCGGCCCGCCACAGAGTTTTTTGCGGCCCGCCAAGACAGTTGGCCACTGTCAGCACCTGAGGAGCTGCAGCTTGAATTTACTGACATGCAGTCAGATCACACTGTGAAAGAAATGTTTAATGCTGTGACATTAGTTGACTTTTACAAATCTTTGTCTGCTGAAAAGTTTCCATGTATGAAGAAATTTGCTGGGAAAATGTTCTCTATATTTGGGTCTACATATATTTGCGAGCAAAGTTTTTCTTGCATGAAGATCAACAAGAGTAAATATAGACATTAACAGACATTTGACAGACATTAACTTGCAGGCTGTGATGAGAATCTCAACAAGCAATCTCACTCCTGATTTCAAAAAAATTGTAGAAAAGTGTGATAGGGTACATTTGTCTCATTAAACTGATTCTAAAATTAAATGTGCTTGCAGCTATAGATGATATGAAATTAGCACAATAAATAAATTGAATAAAACTACCACTATTTTATTTAAGTTATATTTATGGATTTTGATGATACAATTTATACCTTTTCTGAAATGCAAAGTTAACTAATGAATGCAATCATTTTAAAAGGTGCGGCCCTCCGCTAACCTCCACTCCCACAAAGCGGCCCCCGAGCCAAAACAATTGCCTACCCCTGCTCTAGCATGAAGCAAAGGCCATTTGCAAACCACTGAGAAAGAAGAGGAGGCTGGCAAGGGGATGCGCAGAGGTTCCAGCAACCTTTTGGCACAGAGCGACTGAACAACAGCGCTGGCACCTACACGCTTCTAGCTGAGGCCAGCAGTGTTCTGTCTAAGCTGAGTTAGCGTGAGCTAGCTCTCAGTTTTTTAGCCTCCGGCGCACACACTTTTGTCAAAGCCCAGGAAGGATGGCTCCAGAGCAAACTAATTTATGCAGCAGCCAAATCACTTGCTCACATCTTTAATGCTAGTAGCTCACAAAGCAGAATTTTTGCTCACAAGGCTCCACAGCTTAGAGGGAGCACTGGAGGCCAGAGGCTACTCTTGAGACAACGCATGGCAAAGCCAGTGATGGCCACAGTCGCAGGATTTCACCCTCTCTGGAATTCACTGACCAAACAGTGTCGATTCTTTCATTCATTTAACGTACTTCTGTCCCACATTTCTACAAAACATATATCCAAAACATTTTACAGAGAGAAGTATAAAACAATAAAAGCCATCGTTCATCTAGAAGAATATAATTAAAACAGAGCAGCAGGCAGAAAGAAACATCAAGCCACAAAGCAGCCGGGAAAAGCAACCGGAATTCCACACTGAAGATTAAGTAAATAAATACATAAATATCCATCGCACTTACAGCTGTTAAGGAACCAAAGCATGGCGGAATGGAACTGTCTTTCTTTGGCACCGAAAAGAGAATATCTTTTTGGAAAGAACGGCATGACTTGGGTGACCCTAAAGAGAAAGCCCACTTTCCCGTACGGCTTTGTACCCCACTGAGATCTCTGTCCTTTCCAGGCCCCACGGTAAAATCTCAAGGAGTTTCCCGACTTGGACCTGGCAGCCCTAACCCCCACCCCCCACCAGTGGCCCGGGTTGACCCGGCAACCATAGTGCCCTTCCTGAGCCCAATACATTCTGCTACCTTTTGCTAACCCTGTCCTTTTATTTCTTGCTATAGAGCACAGGAAAATGGTGGCCCAGTTTGCATGTTTCCAGTGTGTTTCGAAGACGATGGGACGCTCTTTTTCCAAGGTACCTCTTGGCTAACTGATTCAGCCGAGTGTCGCGTTTTGTGAGTCAGGCCACACACAGACATTTTGCCTGCATTCAGTCCCTGCCACTCCCTTGGCCCAGATAACTCCCTCCACACAAGAGGGCTGAAATAATGTCTGGACACTCAGCCCAGCTGGTCCCTAGACATCTGAGGTTGGACCTCAGGAATGTGAATATTTCATGTAGCTCTAAGCAAATCTAGCATATAAAAATCCAATGGAGCTGCCCCTAAAATTAAGCCTGGGACCCATTCATTTGAAAAGTGTTTTCCACGCTCTCTCCTGGCTGCTGCAAGCCAAGGCCGATGCCTAAAATTAAAGAAATCACCTTGCTTAATCACATACGACTCTGTGTTGGATTATGGCCAACATCCCCAGAGAAAGCTCAAAGGGAAGGGATACTTTTTGGAACTGATTTATGGTGCCCGCTGACACTCACAGAAAACTGGAGGGCAACACAGGTAATTGTCAAACTCTGTCTTTTAGTTTGCCATGATGACTGGGAGATGGGAAATTCCTAAGCAGGGGGGAGTGAATGCTGGAATGTGTGAACCACGGGGTTGTAGATGCTATAGCTGTAACTCTTCCTGCAAGATACCTCCCTAAATGCCAGGGATGATCTTGAAGCCAAAGCTGTGCCTCTCGCTTTCAGAGATAAGGGAGCCATAGATTCCCCAGGCGGTGGGGGGGGGAGGGTAAACACGTGAAAATTAAGCGGGAGGGCTGCAATGTGTAATTGGTACAAACAATGGGGGGGTTTCATTTGAATTGTCTATATCTGTGGGGTTTCCGCTTGGACCTCAGTTCTGACACAGTCCTGCTCTAACCTGGATCATGCAGATATCTCAATAAACAAATCACTGCCAATGAGCGTGTTGTTAGGAGTCTCTTGATGAGGGGTCTGACAGTAATCTTGTCAGACAAAACGAGGTTGCTGGCTGCAGAACGAGAACCATTAGGGAATTGCTCTCCACTCCCTCCTGACTTGCTTTGGTTTCCTGTGTTTCTGTGCCTGCACTTTGACAAAACAGTCCCACTGCATGGCAGACTCACTTTTTTCAATATTATTTTATTATTTTTTTAAAAAAATTATAGATATGTTCTAGTAGACCAGGGCTACCCAATGTGTTGCCCATGGGCAGCCTCATGATGCCCTCCGACAACCTTTTCTGATGCCCACAAAGTGTTTTTAGAAAGTGGGTGGGGCCAGGTGGGGCCTTTGCACAGGAAGGTTTCTGATTGGCTATTGGATATGTGATTGACTGTGCACATTTAAAAAAAATGTTGCTTTGGCAGCAGCTGCCAGCACAGCACAAGGATCTTCACTGTGTGATGGACGGCAAGCTGCAGCAGCCGTTTTGTGGCTGGCTCTGCCTCTTACAGCAGCTGTTTTGTGGCAGCCGTTTTGTGGCCGCACCCACCACGCTGCATTTTGTGGCCGCACCACCCACCCCTGTAGTATACTCACCCTAGTCCCATATTTTGTCCTAGCTTCAGTCTCTGGTAGAAGAATTTCAGACTGCAGTGCTGAAACTTTAGCATCCTGCTGCCAGTCAAAGTAGAAACTTCTGGGCTCAGTGGACCAGCAGTCCGGCTCAATTCAGTGGCTGGAGGAAGGGGGAGACTGTCTCAGAGCCGTGCAGAATGGAGAATGTGACTCTCAGGAACTACCATATTATGCCCCTTTTGAGCAACCACTAACCCCCCCCCCCCCCCACACACACTCTTTGGAAACGGTTCTCTTTTTACTCAAAGATAATGATACGAAAATGACATTGGGTGTCGCGAAATGTATCAGTCCTTTTTACCCTTGGTTCCAAACAGAATATCTAGGGATTTTCTGCTGCTCAGGATTATATATCTTCGAGCTTCAAGGGTTCAAAGGGAAGGAAAGGATGAAGAAGTTCTGCCTCCAGTAGACTGGGCCAGCTGGCTTCTTGTTTCAGAGACTTAATTTGAAACGAGACTAAAGACTTGTTCGGTTGTTTGGTTGCTTTTCAGAAGTGAATGTTCACTCATTCAGGAAGCAACCAGTTTCTGTTAGCAGCACAATTCCCGCGTCATGAGCTCTCTGCTTATTCCTGAATGAATTGGGGATGGAGGGTGGGCAAGAGGGATGTTGATCAGAGCAAAAGGGAAATAGGAATTGGTCTGGCTGCATTCTAATAGTCTGAAGACCACCAGCCTCCGTTCTTGCGGTTTCTGTTCCCCTTTCACCTGTCCAGCCCTGTAGCCAGGAAATTCATTCAAAAGTGAATGTTCACTCATTCAGGAAGCAACCAGTTTCTGTTAGCAGCACAATTCCCGCGTCATGAGCTCTCTGCTTATTCCTGAATGAATTGGGGATGGAGGGTGGGCAAGAGGGATGTTGATCAGAGCAAAAGGGAAATAGGAATTGGTCTGGCTGCATTCTAATAGTCTGAAGACCACCAGCCTCCGTTCTTGCGGTTTCTGTTCCCCTCTCACCTGTCCAGCCCTGTAGCCAGGAAATTCGCCGGGGGAGGGGACTCTGGACTTGGGGGGCATTGTGCCCAACTCACTGGCTGTGTTTGCGCCAGCCGGTGAGCCTCGGTGAGCCAATTCGCTTCAGCTCTCCGTGACCTCAGAGAGCTGACAGACCAACTCGCTGGCTGGCAAAGACTGGGGGAGGGGGGAGGAGGAAAGCTTGTGCAACAGTGGGGCTCCGCCCTAATCGTGGAAGGGGGCTCAGCCCCTAGAGCCCCCCCACTGGCTATGGCCCTGTACCTGTCCCTTCTTGACTGTTACCGCCTGCAATGCGTTGGTTTCTATGCTTCAATATTGATTGTTTATTTTAACATTGTATTTATTAATACTGTATTTATTATATCCTAAGATTCACTAATATCGTATTAATATCTTTATTAATATTGTATTAATATTGTAAAGTTAATTTTTAACTATTACGACGCAAGCCGCCCTGAGCCCTGCTGTGCAAAGAAGGGCGGGCCGGAAATCGAAAGTATCGATAAGTAAAACAAATAAATAACATCTCTCCCTTTTCTCTTCCCCGTTGTCCATCACTTGGATGAAATGAAGACAACGACGGTAAGCAGCAACCCAATTTTGTAAAAAAAAAAAATGTTTTAAATACGTTCCACCGTGTCTTTCCCCACCGATGCTTCTGTCTCTGTGTGCAGCAAAGACGGTCGGGCAAGGCTGTCACGCTCAGCTGATCACCACGCAGCATGTGTGACGATGTCAGGGTGCTCCTCACAGCCATTTTGATGTCAATATAGTCACATGGGGCCACAGAGAGAGACTGATTTACCGGTCCTGGGTCCCGGCCACACGAGCGAGAAAATCCGGGGGAGGGGAGCGAGGCTATTTTGCCCCGGAGCAATTTGACCCGCAGTCGAGTGATTACACAGGTCGGTGGAGCTGCCAGCGTAACTCGCTGCTGCGTGATCAGATGCAACCGCTGGCGAGTTGGATTTTTTTTTTTTTTGGTCATTCGTTTCCAATTCGCTTATTTGCTTAAACGGGATCGATGAATCGCTTCTCCAACCTGAGGGCTTCCGCTGGCAGTATGCGATGACACACATACTGAGAAGGGGAAAAAACAACAGCATGGCGTCGGGATAGCCTGATCAGACTATCCCTGATGCTACAAGTTCGCGCTGGAGCGATCACACGGGGAAAGTCCAACTGTGGGACGCAGCAACCCATTTGATACTGGAGTTTAACTAGTGGTTTTTCACTCTGCTTCTCCGGCGGAGCAAATACGGCTTGCCAACGGGTGCGGGATGCCTCCCACATGTGCTGGTGTGATTGCACCAGTTTGATCCACCGGCGAGTCGTCCCTCTCGCACGGCTAATGGGTGCGTATGATCGGAGCCCTGGACACACTGAGCATGAATGCAGCAAATCAAAATCAGATCATGAGAGAGAGGGCAGGAAGGGATGAGCCAGGGCTCCGCTCTCGTGGCTCTTTGTTATTTTATTTTATTATTTCGATTTATATCCCTCCCTCCCTGCAAGCGGGCTCAGGGTGGGTCACAACAATAAATTTCATTACAGTTTAATGATTCAATAAATAATTGCCACTTTGGGATCAGGAAGGGATTTTTTTTTCTCCAGGCCGATTGGTCCAGGGATCCTGAAGGTTTTTTGCCTTCCTCTGGGCATGGAGCAGGGAGTCACTGTGGGAGCGGAGGGAGGTACTTGTGAATTTCCTGCATTGTTCAGGGGTTGGACCAGATGACCCTTTTGCTTCATGTTGTTGAAGACTGAACTTGCATGGAAAAAAAGCTGATTCTTCCATTCAGAGTGAGACGCACAGGCTAGGAAATTACCATGCTTCAAAGTAGTTGTTTCTGAATGTATATGTGCTCACCTCGGGGGTGGGGTGGGGGTGGCACAGTCACCTTCTGGAAGAACAGATTAAGAGCCATATTGATCCTCTTTCTAACGCACTGCTTAATATACCTCTTTCAAAGACCTAGAATCGGACAGCTGGAGAAGGTCTAGAAATTGCTCAGAGCGGCAGATCTTCCGAAACGCAGAGAATTATGTCCTCATAGTGAAGCCAGAAAGTCCAGAAAATCAGATGGCAGCATTTGAGGATATTTCAACGAGAGACCAGAACGATGGTACGGTAATTGTTCACCCCTCCCTGAAGTCCTGGTTTTACCTGGAGTCACCCAGGAATTTTGCCTGTGGCTCAGTGGTAGAGCGTCTGCTTGGCATGCAGAAGGTCCCAGGTTCAATCCCCAGCATCTCCAGTTGAAAAGACTAGGCAGTAGGTGATATGAAAGACCTCTGCCTGAGACCCCAGAGAGCGGCTGCCAGTCTGAGTAGACTGACTTTGAGGGACCAAGGGTCTGATTCAGCAGAAGGCAGCTTCATGTGTTCATGTGTGTGCACGTGTCTCTCTCAACCCCACACCCCTGGTTCTTCAAGTTGCATGCATTTGGGGAAAATGTTTGGAACAAAGGTTAACATTGACCTGTTACTAAGCGACAGGGCAAGAGGAAACTGTTAATTGGCAGGGGGTGTACAACGGGGTTCTATTTTAGGAGAAACAACACAAGTATAACAGCAGATCACTGATCAAATAAGCTTCCAAGGGAATTGCAAAATACTTCTTTGTCAGTTTTCAGAACGCATTCTGTTTGGGAAGAGGGAACGGAACTAGACATTCCATAGAGTCTTCTATAACTCTGGGAACCATTCTGTTTCACAAACTAGCAGTTAACACATGAGAAGCAAGCTTTTCAGAGGCACTGAACTTCGGCTGAACTGTTCCAAACATTTCCCCCAAATTCCTCCCACCACACCATTCTCTGCTGAAATACAACAGTTCCCCCTGCCTGATAAATCGGCAAATGCTTGGATGCCAGGCTGAGGAAGAGCCGTATGTAAAACGCAGAAGCAACCAGCAGGCAATTAATGGTCGTCCCCAGTTCACGCTGAACCTTCTTCTCTCAAGCCAGGAACCACCGAATTCATGCCCTGCCTGCACACCACACTCCTTTATCTCATAGCTTAACACTGGGGTGTCAAACATAAGGCCCAAGGGCCGGAATAGGCCCACCCAGGGCTCTTAGTAGGCCCAAATGCAACTGGTATGTATGGAAATGTAAGCAGGGCTCATTATGTAGCAGGAGCTCCTTCGCATATTAGGCCACACACCCCTAATGTAGCCAATCCTCCAAGAGCTTACAGAGCTCTTCTTACAGGGGCTACTGTAAGCTCTTGGAGGATTGGCCACATCAGGGGGTGTGTGGCCTAATATGCAAAGGAGCTCCTGCTACGAAATGAGCCCTGAATGTAAGGGACTCCCTCCCCCTTTTATGGTATCCCTTAGAAAAAAAATCTAGTCTTGCATGTGATTAAATATATTTATTGGGGCTTTTGTGGGTTCCCCAGTCAATCCGTTGCTTTTACCGCTAGGAATCAGTTGCTTTTGTTTGTATTTTGAGTTAAAAATAATGTTGTTAATTTGAGTTTGCCTGTGTCCTTTATAAAGTTTATATCTCTGGTACCTGGCGTTACATTATATGGCACACGTGGCCCCGGCCCGACAAAGTGATATTGATGTCAGATCCAGCCCTCGTAACAAATGAGTTTGACACCTCTGGCCTAACATAACCCATAATTTAAACCCAGAGGCCATACAGACCTCCAGCTCTGTAACTAGCCAATTGTCTTTCAGTTCCCAGCACAAATCAGGATGCCTTTCTGAATTGCTTCATAGACACTGAAGGTATCTGTTGGTACAAGGCCTGAACACGAACACCTGTCTAGAGTTCTCAGCCTCCAGGTGGTACCTGTAGATCTCCCAGAATTTCAGCTGACCCTCCAGACTACAGGGATCAGTTCCCCTGGAGAAAACGGCTGCTTTGGAGGGTGGACTCTGTGGCATTGTACCCTGCTGTGGTCCCTCTCCTCCCAGGCTCCACCCCCAAATCTCCAGGAATTTCTCAGGCCAGAGTTGGCAACCCTGCTTATGACAGCGGCTTCCTTTATGCCAAAGGGCAGGTGGGGAACAATGGGCTGGAGTTGGAAGTGGGCAGTAAACCGAGAGAGAGGAGGTGTGGAAGGACCCAGGCTCTGCGTTCTCTCCCTTACCACTAAATGCTTCTTAAACCCAAACCTGGCTGTTTGTCCTTCATCCCTAGAGTCTGGAATCAGGTTCACCATCCACATTTACAGCGACACGGTGCCCCGAGCACAGACCGTGGCCCTGACCATGAGAAAGGACAGCAAGACCTACTGTTTGTGTGCTGAGAAACAAACAAATGGAGAAATGCGGGCGGTGTTCCAGGTAAATGGTCGCTCCTTTGGCATCATTTATGACATTTCAAGGACCCTAATGAAACCCTCAACAACACATGGAAGTGTTTTCTTTATAATGCTTGTAAATTTGATGGAGCGCCTGCTTTTAATACGAAAGACAAAGCCGTTCCATATGAATTTCCAACCACCCATCTGGCTCAGAACTTCTCTGCCTCCTTCAGCTCTTTCAGAAAAGCCCAATACAGTGTTTAAATAGCTGAAATATATTGTTTGTGATAGTTTGTATGTCAGACCACCATACCTGCTGTGCCCTGCCATTCAGAGCCTGGGCTGACTGAGATATTTTGGCGCCTGGGGAAAATAAACGGCCGTTTCAGTTTGCCTTACTGTTGGGCTACCCCTGAGAAGTCCCCCCCCCCCAAATATAATCTCAGTAACTTGCCTGGAAACCCATTATATTTTCTATGTACATATATAAGTACTGTATATAAGAGCTATAGAGAGCCAGTTTGGTGTAGTGGTTAAGAGCGCGGACTCTAATCTGGGAGAACCGGGTTTGATTCCCCACTCCTCCACTTGCAGCTGCTGGTGTGACCTTGGGTCAGTCACAAGTTCTCTGAGAGCTGTTCTCTCATGAGCAGTCCTTGAAACAGCTCTCTCAGCCCCGCCTACCTCTCAGGGTGTCTGTTGTGGGGAGGGGAAGGGAAAGGAGTTTGTAAGCTGCTCTGAGACTCCGAGTGAAGGGCGGGGTATAAATCCAATATCTTCTTCTTCTATTACTTGAATCTGCTCATACAGAGAGTAACTTGCAGGTTTATTTCAAACCTTAATAAGCCCTCCTATCACCAGGGGAGTAAGGCTTTCCAGGGATGCCCCTGCAGTCTCTTTGGGCTGCTGTCAGGAATGCCGAGGTTTCCAGTATCCTTTTCTTCCTTTTAAGATCGACTGAGCAGGAGTGCCTTGTCTCCATTTCAGGAAAGAAGCATTCCAGACCGCATTCCAGGATCAGCCAGTGACATCATCTTCTTCCAAACCCCGTTTTCGGAAGGCGAGAACAAATTCTTCAAATTTGAGTCCACATTGGAGCAGGGCTACTTCCTCGCCTTTGAGAGACCCGAGGGCAACAGCACCAGGAGACTGATCATGAAGAGGGTCCTGGCAAAAGATGAGGTGGACGAAACCATCAGGCTGTACCCTTCCTCAGTTTAGCACTTTTTAACCTGGATCCAAGAAATGGTTCGTTGCACTTCCAGCCACATTCGGTTGCGTCCCTCTTCAGCATACCCATGTGTGTATGTGTGTGTGTGTGTGGGGGGGGGGACACTTCATTAGCACTCAAATTAAAATCAATGCAAGGCTCATAAGGTGTCTCAGTTTTTTGATAAAGGTCGGGATTTGTGTTTTTAAAAAACAGGGTCGATTAAAATGTTGTGAAAGTGACTCTGCTTGTGTCAAGCTTATTCCACGATGCAGCAGAGAGAGAAGGAAGACCAGGAGGCTCGGACCTTTCCAGACTCAGGATTTAACCTTCAGCCACTCATTTGTCGTTACTGCCTCTTGCCACTCCCTGGTTTTTCGCTTTATCCTGTTCCTCTCTCCTCCTCTAAGAAATACAAACAATGGCGTGTTATGCATGCGCAGCTCACTTCTGATTTTCACTGAAGTTGAGTCGGAAGGGCTTTACTCTGAATGCTATACCTGCACTCCACACCTTCCCCCCCCCCCCCAAGGGTTTCTGTTGGGAATCGCGGAGTATATATTCCAGATACCAGTGAGAAAACCCAGATCGTGTTGCAGCACTGAAATTTCCTCTCTTTTTATGGTGTGGCATGGTTGGTCTTTCCTTATTGGTCAGTTTCGCACTGGGTGTGGTTTTTACATTTTGTAAAAATGTCAGGAAACATCAAACACGAACTGCAATAATCTAAAGTCATACACAGAAGATAAACATCATCTACAAACTGTACTACAATCGTCTATGGGGATTTGAATCTAGGTTCATACAGGAAACTGCCTTATATGGATTCAGACCCTTGGTCTAGCAAGGTCAATATTGCCTACTCATAAGAACAGAAGAGAAGCCAGTCTTGGATCAGGCCAACGGCCCATCCAGTCCAACACTCTGTGTCACACAGTGGCCAAAAACACCAGGTGCCCTCAGGAGGTCCAGCAGTGGGGCCAGGACACTAGAAGCCCTCCCACTCTTGCCCCCCCCCCACCCCCCAAGAATACAGAGCATCACTTGCCCCAGACTGAGTGTTCCTATCTATACCTTGTGGCTCATAGCCACTGATGGACCTCTGCTCCAGATAAGAACCTAAGAGAAGCCAAAGTGGGATCAGGGCAGTGGCCCATCCAGTCCAACACTCTGTGTCACACAGTGGCCAAAAATACCCGGTGCCTTCAGGAGGTCCAGCAGTGGGGCCAGGACACTAGAAGCCCTTCTCCCACTGTTGCCCCCCCCTCCAAGCACCAACAATACAGCGCATCACTTGGCCCAGACCAAGGGTTCCTATCTATACTTTATGGCTAATAGCCACGGATGGACCTCTGCTCCAGATGTTTATCTAACTCCCTCTTGAAGCCATCCATGCTTGTAGCCGCCACCACCTCCTGTGGCAGTGACTGGCAGCAGCTCTCCAGTGTCCCAGGCAGAGGACTTTCGCTTCACCTACCACCTGGTCCTTTCAACTGGCGATGTTGGGGATTGAACCTGGGGCTTTCTGCACGCCTAGCAGATGATCTTCCTTTGAGCCACTGCTTCACCCTGCTTCTGAAACATCACTGAAGCCCGCCACGATGAATTGTCCATTTGCTGAACAGGTGTCGGTGCCCAAAACTGGTCCACGCATACAGAAGCAATCACTGTCTACTAAATTGGATCGTTATCCCATTGAATCCAGGCCGCCTATGGCGTATTCTCTGCTGTGCTGGGTGAACGGCTTTCCTAGTCCAGTCCGTAAGAGTTCCTTTGACTGGAGGGAGATCATGAGAGGGAGGGCAGGAAGGGATGAGCCAGTGCTTGGCTTTTGTGGCCCCTTCTTACACATCCAGGGTAATGCCAATCACCACTTTGGGATCAGGAAGGGATTTTTTTTTCTCCAGGCCAGACTGGCCCAGGGTTTCTGGAGGTTTTTTGCCTTCCTCTGGGCATAGAGCTGAGGTCACTGGGGGAGTGGGGGGGGGGAGCTGTGAATTTCCTGCATTGTGCAGGGGTTGGACTAGATGACCCTTGGGTGTCCCTTTCAGCTCTTATGTTTCCATGGAGAGGCTGGGAATTGAACTCTGGACCTCCTATACATGGTCCGCTACACCCTCCACACAGATCACCAAGCTGCTATCTGCAACACAAGCCAAGGACTGAAGACATTTGAAATATAAATGATGGCATTCGGTGCAAATGATTTATCCTCCAGACTTCCCCGAGCTGAGAAAAAGCACTTCCTTATTGCCAACCGTCCCCACGCTCTCCCCGTGACTCATCCACAAGCCAGCCGGTGGCCTTACCCTCGAGAGCAGAACTCCCATTGCGGCAGAGGGGGGGGAAGTCAACAGATTCTTAAGAGAACGTCGTTTCGTAAGCGATTCCGTCCGTCCAGCCCATCCAGTTTAAAAGCAGGAAGCCACAATATGAATCTGAACATTATCAAAACCACCATAAGGTCACAAGATCTTGAACTTCAGCAAAAAGGGACTTTTCAGTTTAGAGACAAGACGACCAAGGAGGGGACACGATGGAGGTTTATAAAATTATGCATGGGGTGGAGAGAGTTGACAAAGGGAACTTGTCCTCCCTGTCCCCAAATACTAGAACTTGAGGGCATCCAATGAAGCTGGTGGGCAGAAGGGTTTCGGATGGACAAAAGGAAATACTATTTTACACAGAGAGTGATTAAAAGGTGGCATTCACTGCTAGAAGATGTGGTGATGGCCACAGGAGTAAACAGCTTTAAAGGGGGATTAGATTCATGGAGGTTAAGTCTATCAGTGGCTCCCAGCCAGGGTGGCTGAGGGGAACCCCCACATTCAGAGACACTAAGCCTCTGAGTCCCAGAGCCAGGAGGCAACATCAGGGGAAGGCCTTGGCCTCTCTGCTCTGTTGCTGGCTATCCAGAGGGCCTGTTTGGCCACTGGGTGAGTCCGGATGCTGGACTAGATGGACCTTCACAGGTCGGATCCAGCAGGGCTCCCCTTACATCTCATATAAAGCAAATTGCAAAAGGTGGCCAAGAATGTCTTTTTCCAGCTTAAGCACTTGACCGCACACTTTATAACAGCAAGTTTAGACTACGTTAAGGCTATACCTAAGGTTGCATTTAAAGAACACGTGGGGATTTTAATTAGCCCAGCTTGCAGCTGCAAGGATCCTGGTACGGACTTTCCTGAACAGCACATAGCGAAGGTGTCTTATCAACATCAAGGCTCCCAGCTTTGGTCCTGGGCAAGTGATGGTGCTAATGTCCCGAATGGCCTGGAATGAAGTGCCTGAAAGGTGGCCTGCTCATTTACGAACTTTGGGACTTGAGGCCTCCTTAAATGTGCATTCTCTTTGTGCTTGCCTTACCTGAGATGTGGTTTGCAGCTACGCAGTACAGAGTCTTTCAGACTATTAAACAATTATTTCAAAAACCTGGCTTGGGTTAAAACCATTTTAGAGCTCCTGTACTGCACCAAAAAGAAGAGACTGAATTTATACCCTGTCCTTCACTACCCAAAGGAGTCTCAGGGCAGTTTACAATCCCCTTCCCCTCCCCACAACAGACACCCTGTGAGGTAGGTGGGGCTGAGAGAGCTCTTTCGAGGACTGCTCTTGAGAGAACAGCTCTGAGAGGACTTATGACTGATCCAAGGTCACGCCAGCAGCTGCATGTGGAAGAGTGGGGAATCAAACCCAGTTCTCCCAGACTAGAGTCCGGACTTTTACAATGGAGCCAGCTCCATTTGCAGACGTTTAGATGAACGAAGGGCGCAGGCACCCAATGCAAAGCACGCCCAGCCCAAAGGCCCACAGATCTCAGTCCATGCAGGTAGAGCTAGTTACTTGCCAGACACTCCAATCCCACATCCAAGAAATTCGACCAAGCGCAGTGATGTGGCACTTGGAGGCAGCAACTTGACACCGTCACCACCCGACACAAAAGTCACAGTCGGGAGAACAGTCGGTTATACAACAAACTATGTCATATCACTGCTTGTGCAGAAGTCAATGAAGCAAAGGGACTGAACTCTCACCAGCGCACGCTGGCACTTGAGAGATATGCAGCACGGTTGGTCTCCTGGAATGTTATTCTGTCGTTGCTGACACACAAGTCATTGCAGATGACTGTAAATCGCAACATGTTCTCTTAAAGCAAGTTAAAAGGACAACCCAAAACACAAGGCATATAATACCACAGTTCTGTACAGTTCTGGTCACACCTCAGGAAAGATATTATAGCATTGGAAAAAGTGCAGAAAGGGGCAATTAGAATGATAAAATGGTTGGAACACTTTCCCTATGAAGAAAGGTTGAAGCGCTTGGGGTTCTTTAGCTTGGAGAAACGATGGCTGAGGGGTGACATGATCGAGGTTTACAAGATTATGCATAGGATGGAGCAGGTCGAGAAAGAAGTACTCTTCTCCCTTTCTCACAAGACAAGAACTCGTGGGCACTCCATGAAATTGCTGAGCAGTCAGGTTAAAACAGATAAAAGGAAGTCCTTCTTCACCCAGAAAGTGATCAACACATGGAATTCACTGCCACAGGTGGTGGCGGCTACAGGCATGGACAGCTTCAAGAGGGAATTAGATACACATATGGAGCAGAGGTCCACCCGTGGCTCTTAGCCACAAGATATAGATAAGAACTCTCAATCTGGGGCCAGTGATGCTCTGTATTCTTGGTGCTGGGGGGGGCAACAGTGGGAAGAGCTTCTAGTGTCCTGGCCCCACTGGTGGACCTCCTGAGGGCACCTGGTATTTTTGGCCACTGTGTGACACAGAGTGTTGGACTGGATGGGCCACTGGCCTGATCCGACACTGGCTTCTCTTATGTTCTTATATGGAGCAGAAGTCCATCAGTGGCTATTAGCCACAAGGTATAGATATAGGGCTGCCAAGTCAGCCCGGGGGGCGGGGGATCCCCCGCTACAGGGGTTCCCGATCCGCCAGCCAGCATTCGGCCGGCGGGGGAAACACCCCCCCCCCCAAAACTCTATACCATAGTTTTGGGACGATTGCCAGAGCGTCGCCCTGGCAACGCCCCCAACGTGCTGACGTCACTTCCGGTGATGTCGCCCGGCCAGCAGAGGACTCCCCCCCGCCGGTAAGGTTAAGAGACTTGGCAACCCTATATAGATAGCAGCTCTCGGTCTGGGGCAAGTGATGCTCTGTATTCTTGGTGGTTGGGGGGGGGCAACAGTGGGAGGGCTTCTAGTGTCCTGGCCCCACTGCTGGACCTCCTGAGGGCACCTGGTGTTTTTGGCCACTGTATGACACAGATTGTTGGACTGGATGGGCCACTGGCCTGATCCAGCACTGGCTTCTCTTCTGTTCTTATGAGTAGGCAATATTGACCTTGCTAGACCAAGGGTCTGAATCCATATAAGGCAGTTTCCTGTATGAACCTAGATTCAAATCCCCTATATAGATAGGAGCTCTTGGTCTGGGGCAAGTGATGCTCTGTATTCTTGGTGCTTGGGGGGGGCAACAGTGGGAGGGCTTCTAGTGTCCTGCCCCCACTGCTGGACCTCCTGAGGGCGCCTGGTGTTTTTGGCCACTGTGTGACAGGGTGTTGGACTGGATGGGCCATTGGCCTGATCCAACATTGGCTTCTCTGATGTTCTTATGGGAGTGTGTGAGTGACCCAAGGTCACCCAGCATCCTTCCAAGGCAGAGCAGGGATTCGGTCCTGGGTCTCCCAGATCACAGCCCAACACCCTAACCACTACACCGCACTGTCTCTCTTGAAGAAGTCAAAACAAGGAGGTTCAAAAATGTACTTCTGAGACCAACGGTTGAGGGTTGTGTAAATTCTTTATTGTATACCGTTTAAAAACAAGCAGACAAACAAAAAAGGCTTCCCTTTTGCACAGCGATTGTTCAGGGCCCAGTCTGAGCCCAGCACAACAGGCCATGTACACAATTCACTCATTGCAACTTCAGGACTAAAACACGAGACCTGAAAAAATGAAGATCAGTTATGCTGCACCGGTTGGAACCAGGCTGACACAGGACAGGGAAAGGTGAGCTGCAGAGCGCGAGAACCACCCCAGTGCCAGCAGTGCGCCCGTCCCCAATTCTTTCAGGCCCAATTGTTTTCCTGGTGAGAGTCCCCATTTTTTTTTGAGCAGCTTCCAGCTGCTAAACCACATCTGGAAGCCCCTCTCCCCCCCGTGTATTCTAGCGTATGCGATGCAGAGTGCTTTGCTGCTGTTTCTCCCTTATTCAGTGATGAAGCCGAGGCAGTGGTGGACAATCGTTCCATCTTGCCACCGGTGGATGCTGAGGCTCAAAGTCTCCACAGCGTGGCCACGGCCTTGCAGATGCCCACGTCATGGTAGTTGAAGTAGCAGAGGCCGGCAAAGGTGACAGCAGAGAGCAGGTAGAGGCCAGCGCTAGCTAGCTTAAAGGATGTCTCTCCATGGACGTAGTCGGTTACAACCTGGCCGAGGCCCCTGCGGTGGGGAAGAGAAGAGAAGAAGCAAGATGAACAGACCATCTACAGACACCTTTCCAGGTCAGCCCTAACCCCTCTTCCTAGTCTTTTCAAGGCCAAATTCCATCGGAACTTCGGACTGATCCAAATACCAACTTAACCTTTCGTGACTTCCACACTGCTCAGAAAGGTGTTGGCTGCTTCCACAGAAGAATCTCTTTTCTTTTTTCCCTCCAGTAAATGTTTGTTTATTTTTCAAAGACAAGAACATCAACAAGAAAGAAACAAGCTTAAACATTGTAACCGTAAAGCATTATAGCATCAAGGTAAGTATCACATAGTTACTAATCTATATTACACTGTAGCTCTATTTCAAAATATCTAATATCCTAAAAATATAACAGGTTTTCATAAAAAGGATTCTTAGGAACTATCTTGCACTCTGTTAAATAGCTTATAATAGGGAACCAAGTCTCTTGAAACTCTGCATCTTTCATTTATTCCAGATACACCAGCAATTTGGCTATGTACAAAGTATTCCCAAAGTTTATTTTGCTAACAATATAGAGATGGTGCTTTCTTATTTTTCCAAAATTGTGCAATCGTTATTCTTGCTACTGCTATAAGTATTGATGCTTGTAATTTTGTACTCTTTGTTTCAACAGAAATCAAACCTGACTCTAATACAATGGACTTGAGAGATGGAATCAACTTCTGTCCGGTAATCAAAGAAATTTGTGTTGGTATGGCTGAGGACAGACTGCCAATGCGGGCCGCTATGCCTCCGCTTTAAAAGCGGAGGAAGAGGGGTTGTGCACATTGCTGCAGCTGTCCCGTTGGCAGCGCGGACTCACCCATCCGCGAGGCGCCGTCGTGCCGCTTCAGCAGGAGACCTCTTGAAACAGGTCTCCGGCTGTCTGGGCGCGCGCTTTTTCCGCTTCCAGGTGGTGTGAACGCACCCGGAAGCGCACAGCCGCGCGCCGCCCCGCTGCCACCGCCAGGAGCCGCCCGGAGTGTGGACACTGCGGGCCGCCTCCTCCCGGAATGCTTGTGCTGCAGTGCGAACAGCAAGCTCCGGGCCGCTTCGCCCCCGGCTTGCTCTGCCTCCGCTTCCGTGGTGCAGCGGAGCTCCAGTCTGTCTTCGGCCTATATCTTTCCAAAATACCTGAATTTGTGGGCAGGACCACCAAGAATGAGCATAATCCCCCAAATGTCTGCATTTTTCCCAACAACTGGCTGGGATTTTTGGGTTAATCCAGTGCAGAACTTGGGGGGTGAAATACCACCTGCTTAATACTTTAAACGTGTTGAAATGAATATTAAGCACTTTAGAGGTGTTATTAGGTAGTGACCATGTTGTATTCCATGTTTGATCTGAAATAACCTGATTACAGTCTGCATCCCATTTTTTTTTTTGCATCGGTAATACTACTGCCTTACGCTGCTTAATCAATAGTTTATAGATTTTGGAAATTAAACCTTTTAACTCTCCTTGTTGGTTTTTTAACAGAAGAATCTCTTTTCCTGGCTACAAAGGAAATCCATGTTCGATATTCAGGGCAGTTATTGTGCCTTCCATCTTATTTATAACTAATTTATGCAGCAGCCAAATCGCTCGCTCACAACTTTAATGCCCAGTGGCTCACAAGGTAGAATTTTTGCTCATAAGACTCCACAGCTTAGAGGGAGCATTGGTCAGGAGACACCCCCCCCCCATCTGAAACAGGAGTGGGAGTGCCTGAATGACGGGAAACTTCTGTGCGTTTCACCCTGAAAACTGTTCAGTATTATTTGCCGGAGTGAGGAAATTGGGGCAACCAGAAAGGCAGCAGCGGAACAGACTGCCCTCTTTGAACAATCAATTCTCAAGTGGCCTTTTCGTTGAGTCATCCATGAGAAAATCTGGGAAACCCATGGACTCATTTGTCACCTGCATCTTCAATGGCTAGACTCCTGCCTTTGGTGGGGAAAGCCCCTGGCTCGCCTGGAAAAGAAAGAACACAGCCCTGCAAGCATTGCAAATTCAGAGGGTGATGAAATGACAACACGGGAGCCATTAACAGCCAAAGATCCGGAAGATACACAACAGCAGCTGGAGGAATTCATGTGCTCGGGTCTTTCCTTTTGTTCCCTTAGAAGCTCACTGATTCATAAATCTTGAGCAGCAGGGGGAAAAAACTGTTCCTTAGTTTTTGGAGGCAAGGGCCAAAAGGACAGAAACACTCTGCAATTGCCCAAGTAAATTAGGATCCTTGTCACTAAGCAAAAAAGCCAGGGTTTCTGGCGTATAAGGGGATGTTTGGTTAAAAAAAAGGTTTAATATAATGATCCCTTATATTTTCAAAGAACCTACATTCGAGCAGGGCATGAAAGGATGTATCGCTCCTATGAAGGCCACAAGGGCAAATTCTGTTGGAACTCTCCCCTGTGAAACCATTGCGGCTACGATATTCAGACTTGCAAACAAGAAAGCCTTGGAGTATTGTGCTCCAGTCTAGAAACTGAAGATGCAACAAAGCGCCTTAGGAGGCCAAAATGCAGCTGAGAGCAGATGCCGGCACGTATGAGAGAAGATCCCCCAGGAATCCACAATGATTACAAGAAGGCCTGGATCCTCCTGAGAGATTGAAACCTGAAACTAGACCGCTAGCGATAAGGCCCAAGCCCAAACTTTAAAAATGCCAGCTGCACGGGACTGTGGAATAGGAACACCATTATCGAAAGGCTAGAGCAAACCAAGCCTGAACTCTACCGAGAAGCTAAAAGGACCAAACTGAGGCTATCATACTCTGGTTGCATTATGAGAAGACGAGAGTCCCTGGGGGAGGCAATCATGCTAGGGAAAAGTGGAAGGCGGCAGGAAGAGAGGAACAGCAAACATGAGATGGACTCACCCGATCAAGAAAGCCACGGTCCTCAGTTTACAAAAGGACCTCAGTTTGCAAGGCTGTTAACAAAAAACAATAATACTAGGAAAAGTGGAAGAAGAAGAAGGGATTGGATTTATACCCCGCCCTTCACTCACTTGGAGTCTCAGAGCGGCTTACAAACTCCTTTCCCTTCCCCGCCCCACAACAGACACCCTGTGAGGTAGGTGGGGCTGAGAGAGATCTGAGACAATTGTCCTTGAGAGAACAGCTGGTACAGAGCTATGGCTTGCCCAAGGTCATCCAGCAGGTGCAAGTGGAGGAGTGGGGAATCAAACCTGGTTCTCCCAGATTAGAGTCCGCGCACTTAACCACTACCCCAAACAGTATATACATCGCTCATTTTGTAGCAGGAGCTCCTTTGCATATTAGGCCACACACCCCTGATGTAGCCAATCCTCCAAGAGCTTACAGAGTTCTTCTTACAGGGGCTACTGTAAACTCTTGGAGGATTGGCTACATCAGGGGTGTGTGGCCTAATATGCAAAGGAGCTCCTGCTACCAAATGAGCCCTGAGTGTATATATATTTAAAAACTAAAGAAAGTTCTGAATGAAGCCAAACGGCCATCTTTGGAGGTCTCCTGGGCCTGGCGCTTCACGGAGGGAAGCATGGATAAGCTCCTGGTGAGGCCTCGTACGGAAGGCAGTGGCCAGTTTAGCTCACCAGGATCCCAGCAAGCATCAGGGGCTACCAAAGATAGTGCATTGGATGGGGCAGACTTGAGCCCTTGCTTATGGGGGAGATGGGTTAGGATAGGCAGGACAACACAACGGCTGACGCCAGCCCTCCCCCTGCCACAAACACCTTTAAGTGTTGGTTCTGGCTGTTCCTGGCTGCGCCAGGAGGAACACAGCCCAAAAGAAGATGCCTTCTGCTGAATCAGACCACTGGTCCATCAAAGTCCGTATTGTCTACTCGGACTGGAAGTGGTCTCCGCGGTCTCAGCCCCACCAGAACAGAGCCACTCTTCAGCAGGGGAACTTGACACCTCACCGGACTTCCCCTTCCAAGGCGGCTCTCTTGGTGCAGGGCTTCTCTCTCTCCGACTCCACACACACAATCACAAAGCATTCTCTAAGGCAGTGCTTTCTCACGTTTTTTGGTACGGTGACCCACAAGTACACATTTACTTGGGAGGGTGGCCCATCTAGGGCCAGTCCCAGGTTTTTTGGCACCCCGGTTGAACTATGACCTTGTTGCCCATATAGTCCAGCACTGCATTTTCGACAGTGGCCAACCGGATGTTGCTGAGAAAACCCACAAACATCACAAGAAAGGCACGCCTGCCTCCAGGCAAATGGCCCTCCATTTCCCCCTCCAACCAGCTAGGACTGATGGGGAACAATTTCTCCTCCTCCTTGTCGCAAAGGCAGGCAGGAGGGGAGAATGTGAGACATTGATGAGGAGGGGTGAGGCGCGGCCGCTAGAGAGGAATCGTCCGTGACCAGTGTTCCCTCTAAGCTGAGTTAGTGTGAGCTAGCTCACAGGTTTTTAGCCTCCGGCTCACAGATTTTTGTCATGGCTCAGGAAGAAGGGCTCCAGAGCAAACTAATCCATGCTGCAGCCGTATCGCTCGCTCACAACTTTAATGCCACTGGCTCACACAGTAGAATTCTTGCTAACAAGACTCCACGAGCATTGCCCGTGACCCACTTTGAGAGTCTTCATCACCAGAGGCTGGGAAACAGTGCGCTGAGAAATCAGCCCCTGACCTCTGCTGTTTCCCACTACAAGCTCCAATGGCCAGGACACCAAGGTATCCATCCCCTGCTGCTATCTGAGGAGCCATGCTGAGACCCGGTTCACTGGCAGGGGAGAGGGAGTCACGGAGAGGACAGGAATTCCCCCGGGATTCTTGCGACAAGGTGAAGTCAGCATGGGCAAGGCGAGAGGATGTGGCTGCGAGCAAGAGCGGCGGGGAAATCCGCACTTCAAAATCCCACCACGACCACATCACACAGGAGCCGCCGGGGAACCAGAGGTCTCCCACTCCTGCTTCAGCCCATATCGGCGACACCAAGAGGACGCCGCCGGCCCACCTTACTTATTAGTTTATTTAGGATTTTAGGCCACCCTTCCTTGCAAGCAGGGCTCAGGGTGGCTTACAACAGGAGAGGAAATACAATTGATAATTAATAGTTGAAACCAAGAATGGATACACAAAACATACAGCTCCAATAATACATCAGCATAATTCCAGAAGAAAGGCTACAGTTAATTATCCCATTACTCTGTAGATTCAAACCACTACAGTATTATATAGATTTTAGCCCTGAAACCCTTTTGGTGTACCCATTAGATCAGGCGTGTCAAACTCATTTGTTACAAGGGCCGGATCTGACATGAATGAGATCTTGCTGGGCCGGACCATGTGCGTCATAAAATGTAATGCCAGGTAGCGGAGATATAAACTCGATGAAGGACACAAACACAATGAAACTGAAAATAAAAATATGCTAAAAGCATTAGCACTCGCAATATTTTGTTTATTTAACAGTCTCTGATAACTGACATTTCTTGCCCTGAATTCTTGCATCAAAATGTCTGTGTTGTTGCAATCTTGAGCATGCTGTTCAGGTGTGTCTCTGTAAGCTGCAAAACCTACTTCTGATTTATTGACACTCACCACAGAAAATCTCATGCTCAGAGTTCTGAGTCTAGGACCCAGGGGGAAACATGAAATGGCTGAGTGATGGAGAGAGTTCCAGGGCGGACCTGATAGAAGCCCTCCGGGGGCCTGATCCGGCTCCCAGGCCGCATGTTTGACACCTCTGCATTAGATGATAGCCAGAGAACTATATCATACGCAGTAGCAAAATTCTGTGCGATAGCACTCAGAAAGCGGTACCACTTGATGAAGGAAACGTCAATTGCTGGGAGATAAATTAAGGAAGTGGGTGTGTGCTCTACTGTTTTGAGATATACGCACATGTTTTTCACCTTTTATGTATTTACCCATTTAAAAACTTATAAACTGTCCTTTTTGTCTGTACCTATCGTGGCCGGTCTTATGACTGTAATAAACTTTTGGACTTTTTTTGGACATCAGCGTAACTTGGGTCAATCCAAGATGGTGGGGGCTGCGGGGAACGGAGGGTCTGAGAGGGCCGGGCTACAGGCTGCACCGTCGCCGGCCCCAACCTGTCCTTACAGGATTGTCAATAAGGATTCCGGAGAGGACGCCTCAGAAAGAGCTGCAAACTACTGGAATGGGCCAAGTAAGGGGTTAACTGTTACACACGAGAAGTGTTGACCCAAATACCCTGGAAGCAGACCTTCTCTGCCCTGCCTGGGGTGTTTTAGTTCTGGGGGCTGCCCGATATCTTCTGGGTGGGCCCAGTTCTGCCCACTTTCCCCCGTCTCTCTAGTCAAGTTGTAAATCAACAGATTTTTTTCAGAGACGACGCAGGTCTTTTATGCTAGGGGGAGAAGGTCTCATTGTCTGACTGGAACTGCCTCTCCGCCACTCTGTGACACGCTGGGGGAAATTCTCAGACAGGAGGAGGAGGAGAGCACCTTTTGAGATGGAGGCCGCAGGAAAAGCCGTGAGAAACGCCAATGACTCATCCCTGAGGTCACGGGGCCGAGCCTGCCAAGGAAAATGACACAACGAAGAAGTGGCAAGCTCTTAAGGCGGGGGAAACGCACGTGCAGAACCTGAAGAGAGACAAGTGCTGAGAGGCTCATACACAAATGTGAGAAACCTCCAAGACAGGATGAGAGAGCTGGGAGGGCCTGAAGCTACACGAGACCTGGTGGGGCAGACAGAACCAGCCGGACACAGTGATCCCTGGGAGACAAATGTCAACAGAGCGCCGGGATGTGGAATATGAGGGGCAGTGAAAAGGCATGTTAAACACAATGACGCAGGGCACGATATCGTCCATGATATCGCTACGGGTTGGAAGACCAAGCCTGAAAACTGTCATCTGGCACTCAGGCAGCTTTCTGCAACCTTTTTGTGCCCGCGGGCACCTTTGGAATCCTGACACACTGTGGAGGGCACAAAATTGAAGAAGATAAGAGATTGGATGTATACCCTGCCCTTCACTCGGAGTCTCAGAGCGGCTTACAAACTCCTTTCCCTTCCCCTCCCCACAACAGGCACCCTGTGAGGTAGGTGGGGCTGAGAGAGCTCTGACAGAACTGCTGTTCGAGAGAACATCTCTGAGAGAACTTGTGACTGGCCCAAGGTCACACCAGCAGCCGCATCGAGGGGGGGAGTGGGGAATCAAACTCGGTTCTCCCAGATTAGAGTCCACGCTCCTAACCGCTACACCAAACTGCCTGCACCAAAACAGCTGCCACAGGAGGCAAAGCCAGCCACCAAATGGATGCCGCAGCTTCCCTTTAGCCAGACAGTGACAGTCCTTGTGGTGTGGTGGCAGCTGCTGCCAAATCTGCTGCCAGATCTGCACAGTCAATCAAATCTCCTGGGGCCAATCAGAAGCCTTGCTGGGCATATGTGAGAGTCCTACAGAGTCAGTCATCAACAAGTGTTCTTAAACAGGAATGCTTTATTGAGAAAGGTCTGCTACGGTCATCTACACTTCTCGTGTCAGTAATGGTTGGCAATGGTTATACAGAATCCAAAAGGGGTCTGGCGATGGCTTGTAACCAATCATACAATCATATAAAAGGCGCTCAAATACTGGCCCGAGGTTCCCAAGGAAAAAGCGGGAAGACCCAGAGTCAGACAAAAGAAATGATACCTAGGCAGGCACCAGCAGTCTTCCAAGGTCAGAACGGCGCAGGGAGCGATAAGCAAGCCATGAGAAGTATAACATAACATTCCACACTCCCAACGTCACAAGGGGCACGCATCCCACCTCCTGGGCAGGAGATGGCAGCATTAGTTGACAGCAAAAGCCAAGAAAAACTTGGTGGGCACCAGGGAAAATGTCGGTGGGCACCACTCTGGGGACCCCTGCACTTAGGACATATGATTGCCCCCCCCCCACCCCCGGGGACAGGGAGGCAGCAAAGGCAGAAGCATTGTAATAGCAACAAGAACTGCCTAGACGCCCACGCATTTGCAGGCCATGACATAACCCCCCCCCCAAAAGCCATAACGACAGTGCCCTGGAAGAGTTAAAGCCTGGAACCAGCTAGAGGGGAGGAGATAATCCTGCGTCTGGCCCCCGTGAAACGCAAACCCTGCTGAACTGGGCGGGAGCAGTGTCCATGGTGGTAGTAAATGCCGCACGTACAGTTTCATGTGCAATTTCGAAAAGAGAAGCTTCTCAAAACTGAGGGGGATCAAAGAGGAGGAAGTTCAAAGGATGAGTCAAGAGGATCAGAGGTTACCAGGATGCTTGGAAGTCGTTCAAAACCAATTGTTTTCTTAAAGCACAGAGGTCGCAGCGTGGTGCAGGGGTCCCCAACCTTTTGGAGCCTTTGGGAATTCTGACACGAGGTGATGCGCACAACCACAACCTTGCTAGTGCAAAATGCGGCAGCCAGGCTGTTGTTGGGACTTTCTATATGGGACCACATCCAGCCTGTGCTGAAGGCACTGCACTGGCTGCCAATAGCGTACTGGATTTGGTTCAAGGTGCTGGTTTTGACCTTTAAAGCCCTATATAGTCAGGGGCCTGCCTACCTGAGGGACTGCCTTTTCCCCATATGTGCCCCAGAGAGCACTGAGGTCAGGGATGAAAAACCACCTGACTTGCCCTGGCCCGAAACTTGCCAGGTTGCCCATTACGAGATCTAAGGCCTTTTCGGTGGTGGCCCCATACTGGTGGAATGAGCTCCTCGAGGATATCAGGGCCCTGCGGGACCTTATGCAGTTCCGCAGGGCCTGTAAAACAGAGCTCTTCCACCAGTACCAATGAATGTGACAATCGACAATCTGTCACAGGAACATCTTATACCCTGGGACATAGCAGCCAGATACTGCCTATCATTATTGGAAAATATACTGAATGAGCAAAATTCTACTTTGTGAGCTGCCAGCATTAAAGTTGTGAGCAAGCAATTTGGCTACTGCATTAAATCAGTTTGCTTTGGAGCCATCCTCTCTGAGCGAAGGCAAAAAAGGTGTGAGCCGGAAGCTAAAAAATGGTGAGTTAGCTCACACTAATGCAGCTTAGAGGGAACACTAGTAGGGAGAAGGCCTTTTTTGTGATGGCACCCCGCCTCTTTTGTAGGCGATGATCTGCCCGTGCTATTCTATGGCCTGGTCATACTCGTCTGTAATATGTCACAATTTCCCCACTGTTATGGTCTCAAGATGGTAATAATTGATTTTATTTTACTGCAGATCTATGATATTGTAATCTCTGGTATATTGTATTGTTAAGTTTTATTGTTATCTGCCTTAAAAGCCCGCAAGTATTTTAAAACCGTAAAGGGTGCCTTAAGGACCAAATTGGGTATTTTTAAGTACCATACTGCCCTCTAGTGTTAAGCTAAAGCATCAGCACAGTACAAACAATTTTTTCCCCTTTCATGAAAACAGTTTCAGTGGATTGCCCTGTCGGTCTGCGGTAGGAGAGTCAGATTCGAGTTCAGGAACACCTTAGAGGCCTACAAGGTTTCCAAGACAGAAGTTTTCAAGAGTCAAAGCTCCCTTTGTCAAACGCCCTGATGAAGGGACTTGCTTTGACTCTCGAAAGCTCCTACCCTGAAAATTTTGCTGGTCTCTGGGGTGTTACTGGACTCGAATCTAATTTCCTTTTTCAGTTTCATTTCATGGGTGGAGAAACCAAAAGTGTCTTGAAAGTGCCTTTGGTTGTGATTTTGCACAGGCATCTAAACCGGAAGGCTCATAATAACGCAGAAGTGATTTCTACAGCAGAAAACTCTAGTAATTGCAAAAGAATCAACAAAGCAAGCAAACAGCACTTGAGAAGACAAATCACTGTAAGAACTGCCTCAAAGAATCAGACCAACGTCTATCTACTTGTTTCTCTGTCTTCCTACAGAGGCCAGCCAGGTACGCCTGGAAGCTCACAAGCCAAGCAAGATGCAAACAGCTCCCCCTGCCTTGCACTGGCTCTACAACATAAAGTGTTCCAAAGTACACTGTTCCTGGATGTGGAGGCTCCATTCCAACAAGGCTCACAGCCCTGAAAAGAAGTCCCTGCTTGCCTGCAGACTGAACAAGCAAAGGGTCTCCAGCATCTACTTCCAAACAGGACAGGAGCTCCAGCATCTACTTCCAAACTGTCTACAGAAACTCTGCTTCTATAGGACGTCTCTGAAATTAATGATATCCCCTGGAGGTTACAGTACTGCCAATATGAAGACCCACATCTCTGGAGATTTTCAACTTGACAAACAAGACTTCACACACACTAATCCTTTCACAGATGATTTCACTTTGAATCAGCTACCTTGCTTGGAGCACCTCCAGGTTCTGGTGAGGAAAATGGAAGGACCGAGTGGGTTCCTGGGCTGTTGACTCAAGACGCTAAAGCAAGACTCCTGCTAACACTGATCTTGCTTGGTGTTCTTAGTTAACAGCCCTGGAACCTGAGTGTGTGTGTGTGAGAGAGAGAGAGAGAGAGAGAGAGGGAGTGAGACAGAGAGATGCCATCAGGATACTTCTGACTTATGGTGGCCCTATGAATTAATGACTTCTAAAATATCCTATTGTTGCCAGCCTTGCTCAGGTCTTGCAATCTGAGGGCCTTCGTGGCTTCCTTGTCCGAGTCCGTCCAACTCAAGTCGGGGCTTCCTCTTTCCCGGCTGCCTTCAGCTTTTTCTATTTCCTTCTCCAGTGACTCTTGTCAATGGCCTCAGTTTAGTCATTTTAGCCTCTAGGGAGATTTCAGGCTTGATTTCATCAAGAGCCCATTTATTTGTCTTCCTGGCGGTCTACGCTACCCATGAACCTTTTCTCCAACACCGCGTGAACATGAACACATAAAACTGCCTTATGTCGAATCAGACCCTTGGTCCATCAAAGCCAGTATTGTCTGTTCTCCGAGGTCTCAGGCGGAGGTCTTTCACATCGCCGACTGCCAGATCTTTCAACTAGAGATGCCACCGGGGATCGGACCTGGGACCTTCTGCATGCCACGCAGATGCCCTACCACTGAGCCATACCCTTCCCCCATGTTTCAAAGGAACCCGTGTTCTTCCTGTTGGCTTTCTTGGCCCTCTGGTATTCCTTAAACCTGGAAGTGCTTCAAACGAGTTTGAATACTGGTATAAATTGATGACTGTTCTAATGGCAATTCGGTTAGCTAGCTCCATTTTTGCTTGCTTTGTTATCTATTTAGGATTCTTTTGGCTACATTAAGCTCCCCTCCAACTTTTTCCTGTATGACGTTGTTCTTAAATAATTTTTTAAAAAAAGACACTAAGCAAACAAACAAGGACCTCAGCTACAGGCCTACACCCCTTTGGCTGTGTGTGTCGGCTTACCAGTGGCCGTGGATGGTGAGAGCTGCAGCCAGCGAGTAGTCCACGGCCGGTCCAGGGTACAGGTAGGCCGCAGGAAGAAGCCCAAGCAAGAAGACGCTGACTGCTCGCTCGGCTGTCCAGTGCAGGGAGGCTGCCTTGGAACCTGCTACAAAGAGAAGACGCACGGTTAACTTCCCATCGCTGCCTACTTATGCTGCTTTCAAGGGTTCAAGTCTGCAACTGCAGGAAGCCAACTAGAAGTACCATCCAGTCTGTCTCCCTCCAGCGATAAACGAATTCCCAGCATTTAACCCGGGGAGCTTCCTCACACTGAGGACCAAATGGTCTCCGCGCCTCCCCAGGTGGAAATCCAAACAAAATTATTGACAGAGCTTCAGTGTCTTCAGGTTGAAGCACTTGGGGCTCTTTAGCTTGGAGAAACGACAGCTGAGGGGTGACATGATCAAGGTTTATAAGATTATGCATGGGATAGAGCAGGTAGAGAAGGAGGCACTTTTCTCCCTTTCTCAAAATATAAGAACTCGTGGGCAGTCCATGAAATTGCTGAGCAGTCGAGTTAGAACAGATAAAAGGGAGTCCTTCTCCACCCAAAGAGTGATGAACACGTGGAATTCACTGCCACAGGAGGTGGTGGCGGCTACAAGCATGGACGGCTTCAAGAGGGAATTAGATAAACATCTGGAGCAGAGGTCCATCAGTGGCTATTAGCCACAAGGTATAGATAGGAACTCTCAGTCAGGGGCAAGGGATGCTCTGTATTCTTGTTGCTTGGGGGGGGCAACAGTGGGAGGGCTTCTAGTGTCCTGGCCCCGCTGGTGGACCTCCTGAGGGCACCTGGTGTTTTTGGCCACTGTATGACACAGATTGTTGGACTGGATGGGCCACTGGCCTGATCCAGCACTGGCTTCTCTTCTGTTCTTATGAGTAGGCAATATTGACCTTGCTAGACCAAGGGTCTGAATCCATATAAGGCAGTTTCCTGTATGAACCTAGATTCAAATCCCCTATATAGATAGGAGCTCTCGGTCTGGGGCAAGTGATGCTCTGTATTCTTGGTGCTTGGGGGGGGCAACAGTGGGAGGGCTTCTAGTGTCCTGGCCCCACTGCTGGACCTCCTGAGGGCACCTGGTGTTTTTGGCCACTGTGTGACAGAGTGTTGGACTGGATGGGCCACTGGCCTGATCCAACATTGGCTTCTCCTATGTTCTTATGTCCCCCTAGATCTTTGGTCAGGCAGACTAACAAAGCAAGGGAGTTGCCAGGCCACAAAGGATTCCCCCAAAAGAGCAGGGGACAATTTTATTCGTGCCCAGTGCCAAACTGGGGGCATGCAGCTACCCATGGGGCGCTGACCTGGACGGGTGGGTAGAGGCAATTCCTGCCTCCTGATCTATTAAAGACACAAATGTAGATGGAATCTGGGGCGGCCAGGGACAGACATCAGATGGGCACTTCAGTGGCACCAAAAGCCTCGTCCCCCTGCCCGTCCCCCAGTCAAATGCCCAAATAACAGAAGTCACTTCTTCACATTTGAACGCCAGGAATGCCATACATTATTCAAATCCCAACAGTGGACATTTGCGTACCTTTTCTTTTTGGAGAAGGACGAAGACAGAAGTAATTGTGGGGCAGCGGAAAGACCCTTGGACAGCCTTGAGATGCGGCTTAGAAGGGAGGGGTGGGCAGCCTTGAAAGGGCATACCAGCTCCGCCCACTGAATACCGAAGCTCTTGCACACATTTTGATGTTTTGATGTTTGCCACACTGAGGGTCCTGAGTCAGGTGGAAAGGTGCCGTACAAATGTTTAAAATAAATACGTGTGGCCTGTCTGCGCCTAAGCAGGTGTCCGGAACCCAAAGGACTAGAAACTTGCCTTTTTAAAACACGAAAGCAAGGCTGCCAGGAATCACAGTTCTGAACCAGATTCTGTTGTTCTGGAAAACACCCCTGTAATGATTTCATGTTTTGGTGAGTGTGTTTCTTTAAATGTTTAGTTTGACTGCAATAATGTAAGAAGAATGATAGAGGGAGACAAATGTGATGTGATTGGCTGATGACAGAGAGTGCGGGAGGAGAGATGTCTCTGAGAAGATTCAGGATTCTGTGTTCTTGAAGAGACGAGTGTGGAGAGTTTTTGTGAGAGTCTGCATGTTTGAGTCTAGCCTGTGTGGCTAAGAGAGCCAGTTCAGCCCATGTGGCTAAGAGAGGCAGAGTCTAGCCTGTGTGGCTATGACCAAAGCAGTTCAGCCTGTGTGGCTATAAGCAAAACAGTTGAGCCTGTGTGGCTAACAGAGACAATTAGTTGAGCCTGTGTGGCTATATATGAGAGAGAGAGATAAGCAAGTCAGAGTTGAGTTTTGGTGTTTGAGAAACTGTGTGCGACACCAAGCTTTGTCAGTTATATGTTCTTTCTTCAACAACAGTTCAAAAATACCCAGAAACCTATTTTGTTTTTTTAAAAAATAAATCCTTATTTGTTTAAACTTATCCCAGCAATCAGATCAGTCCTTCCTCAGGGCCACATAGTCCTCTGAAGTGCCCAGACACTGGGTCATTCTACCAAAATAGAGAGAGTTGGATTTTTTAATTCTTGGTGGCAGCAGAAATCTACTAAGTACATGTACACACAGTGTGTTTTAAAGGAGAAACAGTCTCCCCAATAAGGAGGATGTCACAGTCCCTAACAATGTAACAAGAGGGCAAACACCACAACGAAAGACAAGAGACACCCAGTCAAGATAAGAACTGCTGCCCGGTACAGAAAACTTCCCAAAGCCGTTCAAGATTGCAGCCGCACACTGCACAAGTTGGAGGTACCACAATTTATGCAGTCTGAGTATTTTAACTGTCTCCTAATTAACACGATTTGCACTGAAGGAGAGGCTCAGAGCCTCCCAGCAGAGGCCACTCTACAGGTCTGCAGTGCCACCATCTAGGTTCTAGCATGCAATCAGGAACAAGTGTTCATCAGTGAAGCGGAACAAACCATTTGTTTGCAAAAAGGAAGGCTCAAAGGCATACTGTGGGCAGATTTTCCAACCACTGCACATTCAGAGGTTTCTTCAAAAACGTACACTAGGACCCAACATCTTTAAAAGTCCAAAAACATTAAGCAACACCTGCAAGTTTGCATGGTTAGGGAGGAGAGTGCCAAACATACCCATCAGACTCCAAAAGGTCTTTGCACCATATCATGCATTAAGGGCTTCGGGGAGGGGTGATAAGTCAATGTCAAACACAGGCTGGGACAAGGCCCAGAGAAATCTCTTGGGTGAAACTGCTTCACTCATTAGCAGACACCACAGGAGACCCCAAGGGTAGCACAAGACAAGTCAGCAATCTCTCAAGGACACTACAAAACCCATTCAGAGCAACTGTCCTCTGCAGCTCCGGTTTATTTCGCTGCGCTTAAAAAAGGAATAAATCCCACTCCAGGCCCCATCCCAAGCTTCACTGTCTTTGGACTACAACACCAATCACGGCCACCGCATGGAAAATAAAACATCCAAACACTGATACTTTTTCAATCCAATTAAAATACTAGGATACCAGCTGACATCGCAACCATCTTGATGTGCCCTGGTCCAACACGGTCTCAGCGGTGGCCGAGGGGGGGAGGTAGATCTGCCACTTGGTCGCCATCGAACGCTGTTTTAAGGAAGCTTTTAGGAGTATTTATTTGTTGTATGTTATTTATTGTTATTTATTGTAATATTTTAATCGATTTTACAGGTCAATGTACCGAACAGGCCTTTGGCCCATGTAAGCCGCCCTGAGCCCGCTTGCGGGGAGGGCGGGATATAAATACGAAAAATAAATAAATAAATAAATAAATAAATAAAATGGATCCCCCATTATACAGCAGACAAGACCTGAAACCACAACCTTCAGGAATGCGACTCAGTGCCCTGAGTTTGACATCATTTGTTCAGAACAACATGAACAACCAAAAGCCAGAAAGGAGTGGAGATTTGATGGGGGGTGGGACAGCATCAGCAGTGCCCAGCTACAGAACAGGCAGTGAACGGGAACTTTGCCAAGCCACCCTGCTTTCCCCAACATGCTGACCTGCTCTGCATTCTGCCTCTACATCCTCAGCCAACCATGAGGACTAGAAATGTCACTTTGTGATAGGAGTGGTGGCACTTTATTTGGAAGGGGCCGTGGCTTGGTGGTAGAGCATCTGTGTGGCATACAGAAGGTCCCAGGAGGAATTCACTGCCACAGGAGGTGGTGGCAGCTACAAGCATGGACGGCTTCAAGAAGGAATTAGATAAACATCTGGAGCAGAGGTCCATCAGTGGCTATTAGCCACAAGGTACAGATAGGAACTCTCAGTCTGGGGCAAGTGATGCTCTGTGTTCCTGGTGCTGGGGGGGGGGGGGGGAGTGGGAGGGCTTCTAGTGTCCTGGCCCCACTGCTGGACCTCCTGATGGCACCTGGTGTCTTTGGCCACTGTGTGACAGAGTGTTGGACTGGATGGGCCACTGGCCTGATCTAGCATTGGCTTCTCTTATATTCTCTTAGGTTCAATCCCTCGCATCTTCAGCTGAAAGGATTCAGATAGCAGATGATGTGAAAGACCTCTGCCTGAGACCCCGGAGAGCCACTGCCAGTCTGAGTAGACAGTACCGACCTTGAGGGACCAATGGTCTGATTCGGTATAAGGCAGCTTCAGGTGTGTATTCATCTAAAGACATGCATTATCAAAACAAACAGTCTTCAAGAAATAATGGAATAAAGTCTAAAGCAACAAAATTTTAAAATGTATTTTATTGAGACGACTCCCACGACTTTATTTTGCTAATGGTCGTACTTTTGTTCGGCATGTTCTGCAATGAACATGTTTCGGCGGCCAGCTACTTGTTCCTACGGAAAATCATACAGGATTCAACCCATTACCAGCACAAATCGTAAGTATGACCTCGACCTCATTAACACTCAGAAACTCGAACAATGCGTTTTGCACTGATCTTGCCACAAAGAAGGCCAATGCATGTGCAAACAATTCTGGCAATTCCACCAGATTGCCACAGTCCTGTGAGATAAGAACATGAGATAAACTTGGGACACTTACCTAAACTCCTGGGGGATGTGTGGATTCTGTATGCCAGGGGGCGGTGTTCCTCAGATGTTGAGCAGATGATGGCTGATCTAGCCAGCAGAGCCTTATTCAGGAGAGCTGTGTACAGAAAAGATGCACGTCAGCCATGGCACAGTGGCACATTGATCCCCCAATTTCAATCAACACATTCACAGTGCTAGAGCAGTAAGTACCACCAATGTCAAGGTTAAGGAAAGGGCTTTGGAAGAAAACACACAGGGCCCTTGGGGATAAAGGCAGTTTGGTGTAGTGGTTAAGTGCGCGGACTCTAATCTGGGAGAACCGGGTTTGATTCCCCACTCCACCACTTGCACCTGCTGGATGACCTTGGGCAAGCCATAGTTCTGTCAGAGCTGTTCTCTCAAGGACAGCTTGGGAAAGAGCTCTCTCAGCCCCACCTACCTCACAGGGTGTCTGTTGTGGGGAGGGGAAGGGAAAGGAGTTTGTAAGCCGCTCTGAGACTCCCTTGGGGAGTGGAGGGCGGGGTATAAATCCAATCTCTTCTTCTTCTTCTTCTAAAGAAAGTATAAAGTCTCATCCAGTACAGATCACATTTCTCATACAGAGACTGAATGCCAGTATCTTCTACCTCAAATATGTACCAGGAATTCAAGAAGGTGCTGTAGTGTCATCTAAGGACCACCTGATATCAAACACGAAAGAGAGGTCCTCGGGTTTCCTTGTTCAGACTTGAAACAGCCCACAAATTAAAATGGGTGGGATTCTTAGCAAAACTGAGCCCCATCTCTGCAAAAGAGAGTACCGGATGACTTCCAGACCTTACACTATCTGGAAGTGTTCCAAAATACCACACTCTATGCAATCCCACATTATTCCATGTTGTATAAGGCGGGTGGGGGCACATATGCACATCCAATATTACAGCTCCTTCGTGTATGCACTAAGGGTAAGAACAATCTCTCTGCTGTCCAGAAGTGTAACACAAGAACACCTTGATCATAGTAACAATCACCAAGGTAGTGGAATCTCAAACAGGCCATATCTAAATCTGCAACACAAGATCCTCAAACTGCAAGTGGCAAGGTTACTCAGACTGTGTAATGAAGATTTTTTTTTACACCCCGCTTTCTTTGAGGAGCCTCAAAGCAGCTTACAATATCCTTCCCTTCCTCTCCCCACAACAGGCACCTTGTGAGGCAGGTGGGGCTGAGAGAGCTCTGAGAGAGCTGTGACTGGCCCAAGATCACCCAGCTGTCTGCATGTGGAGGAGTGGGGAATCAAAGGCGGCTCTCCAGATTAGAGTCCGCCACTCTTAACCACTACACCCTGCTGGCTCTCATGATTGCAGTGTGGCAATCCTGTTTTATAGGCAGATGACTTTTGCATGCAACTAGTACAATTTGTGCTTGTCAAAGATTCGACATGCTCATAACTGCCTACCGGACATCATCCGCTTGTCCTCTGCAAGGCAGCTCCCAGAGGCATGTGCTGCCCTTCTCCAGACAAGGCTGCCTGTTGTTTGCATGTGAACCCACCCACCCGCCAGATGACGCTTCACGCGGCCAATAAAGACAAGGGGAGGGGGAGGGAAACTGGCCCCTGTCCAGGAGATGCAGCACAACAGTCCTCCCAAAACATTCACTGCTAAAGCTGCAGTATGTTCCCTGGCGTATAAATTAAACACACAAGAAACGGGGGGAAAGGAAGCCAAGGAAATGGAATCCACAGAACCAATCTCAACACTAGTAAACACAAAGCATCTACAATGAGAGAGTGAGAATCTGTGCCTGATGTCCCAGTCGCA
This sequence comes from Lepidodactylus listeri, assembly GCA_029233225.1. Classification (NCBI taxonomy): domain Eukaryota; kingdom Metazoa; phylum Chordata; class Lepidosauria; order Squamata; family Gekkonidae; genus Lepidodactylus; species Lepidodactylus listeri. The sequence continues at coordinate 70,767,295 of JARCFY010000014.1, read as the reverse complement.
GAAGGCCAGGGATGAGCTCTAGGTTGGGGGGTTTTGAAGTCACCTTCAAAAGGACAAAGCTGCCCCTCCGCATAGCAGGCAAGCCCTTGTGATGTGGAAAGGAAGAGGTTCTCTATCCTGCAGAAAATACAGTGGGGGAGACCACAATTGGGACACCCCTTTCCCACACTAAAATACCCCTCCATGCCCATTAAAGTATTGTGTCGGGGGAAGGAGAGTGTGCATAAACACAAACCCAAAGAGCCTTGAGGTGTTCTAAAGACAAACACATGGGAGGAAGGAAGAGTCGGGCTTTCCTGGGCAAGAAACTGGTTTGGATCCGCTCACCAAATGCTGCATTTCAGAACACTATTAATTTAAATCATTTAAATCATGAGAGCCAGTTTGGTGTAGTGGTTAAGTGTGCGGACTCTAATCTGGGAGAATCAGGTTTGATTCCCCACTCCTCCACTTGCACCTGGCTGGATGACCTTGGGCAAGCCACAGCTCTGCCAGAGCTGTTCTTGAAAAAGAGCCGTTTCTGTCAGAGCTCTCTCAGCACCACCTACCTCACAGGGTGTCTGCTGTGGGGAGGGGAAGGGAAAGAAGATTATAACGTGCTCTGAGACTGTGAGTGAAGGGTGGGGTATAAATCCAATCTCTTCTTCATTTACACACCAACCTCAGGACTGGAAAGGAGACCCAATAAAGAAACCCTGGCTAGGCAAGAGCAACAACTCTGAAGACAATACAACAGTGAAAAGCCAAAAACCTTGGGGTGCCACGAAACTCTTGGTGGTGGTGGTGGGGGGGACACCTCGGCTGCAACTGGCTGACTGCTGCAAAGGTGTTTAATAAACCATCTAATACATAATAGCTAAAAGGCAGAAATGTGCCCGGGATAGACACTGCCATCACCCTTTAGAAACCAGCGTTGGGAAAGCTCACAGGCACCATCAGAAAATCAAAGGGAAATATAACGGACAGAGTTAAGGGGACTCTACTTGAACGCAAAGGAAAATTTTGGTTAACACAGGACCAGGACGGGGTCAGGAATCATTCTGATTGGGGGGGGGGGGTGTGCATTCCTTCCACCCTCCCTTAGAGCTCTGCCTCTGCTAAGCGAGGAGAGCCATACAGAAGACGAGATTGGATTTATATCCCACCTTTCACTCACTTAAGAGTCTCAGAGCCGCTTACAATCTCCTTTTCCCTTCCCCTCCCCACAACAGACACCCTGGGAGGTGGGTGGGGCTGAGAGAGCTCTGAGACAACTGTCCTTGAGAGAACAGCTCCGAAAGAACTGTGGCTTGCCCAAGGTCATCCAGCAGGTGCAAGCGGAGGAGTGGGGAATCAAACCCGGTTCTCCCAGATCAGAGTCCGCGCACTTAAGCACCACACCAAACACAGATCCATGCCCACGACTCCTCTTCTCTCCCTCTCCCGAGGAGACTCCCGGTCCCACCTTGCAGGGGTGGTGCGTGGGTGCGCACGTGACTCACAAGGCGGGGGGGGGGCAGGCCTCCCCCTCCTCCTCACGGAGTCCCCCTCCACAATGCCCTTCACCTTCCCATGGAGCCCTTCCCATGCAGAGCAGCCAGCCAGCCTGCCTGCCTGACCTGGGAGCCGCCCCCCGCCCCGTCCCACCTCGCAGGGGTGTTGTTGCCTGGGACTGTTCCCTCCCCCTCCACACGCGGGCTCACCGCCTCCTCGGGGCCCCGCCCGCCACACCAGCAGCGCCGCCGCCATCTTGCCTCTCGGGGGGGGGGGGGAAGAGCGCGCGCCCCAAGGTCACCGCCCCGCCCGGAACCGGAAGCGCGGCTTGGTCCTCGGCCGGAGCTAGGAGGCGCTTCCGGTCTGTGCCTAGAGCGGCCCTCTCGGCCGCCCCGGGGGAATAGGCAGCATGGCGGAGCTGGGCGGGGAGGCCGAGGCGGCGGAGCTGCAGCGCCTGGTGGCGGCCGAGGAGCAGCGGGCCCGCTTCACCGCCCAGGTGGGACAGGCCTCGTCGCTTCTCTTTCTCTCTCCCTTCTTCACAACAGCCCGGGGAGGTCGGCCGGGCAGAGAGGGCGTGACTGGCCCAAGGCCGCCCAGCCGGCTTCCGTGGCAGAGAGCGGGATCCGAACCCGGGGCTCCTCTTCCTCCTCCTCCCATTTCTTAGTCTGACACGCTCAGCGCGACGCCGCCTCGGCTCTGACTGCCTCTCCCGGGAATAAACGGGGGAACCCTGGGGGCGGGAGGCAGGGCGGCGCTGGCCCACTTCGCCAGGTCTGGGGGACTCAGCAGGGGCGGCGCTTGGAAGGGAGACCGCCAAGGAAGACTCTGCAGAGGAAGGCCATGGCCAACCACCTCTGCTTCTCCCTTGCCTTGGAAGCCCCTTGCTGGGGTGGCCATAAGTCAGAAGCTAAGCAGGGTCGGTACTTGGAAGGGAGACAGCCAAGGAAGGCTCTGCAGAGGAAGGCCATGGCCAACCACCTCTGCTTCTCCCTTGCCTTGGAAGCCCCTTGCTGGGGTGGCCATAAGTCAGAAGCTAAGCAGGGTCGGTACTTGGAAGGGAGACAGCCAAGGAAGGCTCTGCAGAGAGAGACAATGGCCAACCACCTCTGCTTCTCCCTTGCCTTGGAAGCCCCTTGCTGGGGTGGCCATAAGTCAGAAGCTAAGCAGGGTTGCTACTTGGAAGGGAGACAGCCAAGGAAGGCGATGGCCAACCACCTCTGCTTCTCCCTTGCCTTGGAAGCCCCTTGCTGGGGTGGCCAGGAGTTGGAAGCTAAGCAGGGTCGGTACTTGGAAGGGAGACAGCCAAGGAAGGCTCTGCAGAGAGAGACAATGGCCAACCACCTCTGCTTCTCCCTTGCCTTGGAAGCCCCTTGCTGGGGTGGCCATAAGTCAGAAGCTAAGCAGGGTTGCTACTTGGAAGGGAGACCGGCAAGGAAGGCGATGGCCAACCACCTCTGCTTCTCCCTTGCCTTGGAAGCCCCTTGCTGGGGTGGCCAGGAGTTGGAAGCTAAGCAGGGTCGGTACTTGGAAGGGAGACAGCCAAGGAAGGCTCTGCAGTGGAAGGCATTGGCAAATAAATCACAGAGCGTCCTTCCAGTCTTTGTTCTGATTTTGATTACTATAAAAGAGCTGTTGCTTACTAAAGATATTTGTGTTCCTTTTCCCCCATGTCCCTCTAGGTCCACAACTTCATGGAAGTCTGCTGGGATAAATGCGTTGACAAAACAGGTGCCAAACTGGACTCTAGAACTGAAACTTGCCTGGCCAACTGCGTCAACCGCTTCATAGACACAACATTATCCGTCACCAGTCGCTTTGCGCAGATAGTACAGAAAGGAGGGCATTGATGATGAGGATGACCACATCTCACACCACATGGAGTTCTGCAGAGCCCTCCTTAATTAACAGAGTTGACACTGGCTACCAACATCAGAAGTTCTTCTTGATGGGAAGGTCTTATCATGACTGTGAGAATATAACTGGTCATTGCTAGGAGATGTTGAACATGATCAGCAAGAGCAACATCTGGCCTTCATGATGTTTAATAAATCAGGAAAACTTTCCCAAGCAACTTAATAAAGTGGAGACTGATTGCTTTGTGTTCCTTTGTCTGCATGATGAAATTTTTCCAGGTGGCGAATGGCGTGCTTTAAAATAGAAGTGGTTTCCGAGAATCAATGAAAAACATGTTTCACAGGCAAACCTGAAAGCAAAGGAGATGCCTGTTGGCTCCTGAGTTGGGTTACCACTACTTTAGTCATCTGTGTAGCCCTTCCTGATCAACACTGCAATTTGAAATTAAAAATGGTGTGTTCACAGAAATGTACAAATACAGCCGTTTCGATGTTAACGTGATACATTCTGGCACTGAACGTGTTGTATGGATGTACTAGTTTCCATTAAAACCAGTTCCTTAACAAGTTTCTCTTTGTAAATGCATCACAATTATTCTGCCCGGTACATCTTGCATCACAGCAGCCTTAATAGCCCAGAGCAGCTAGATTTGGAATACTGTGTACAGTTCTGGTCACCACACCTCAAAAAGGATATTATAGCCTTGGAAAAAGTGCAGAAAAGAGCAACTAGAATGATAATAGAGTTGGAACACTCCCTATGAAGAAAGGTTAAAGCACTTGGGGCTCTTTAGCTTGGAGAAACGACGGTTGAGGGGTGACACGATCGAGGTTTACAAGATTATGACTGGGATAGAGCAGATAGATAAAGCGGTACTTTTCTCCCTTTCTCACAATACAAGAACTCATCGGCATGCTATGAAATTGCTGAGCAGTTGGGTTAGAATGGATAAAAGGAAGTCCACCCAAAGAGTGATTAACATGTGGAATTCACTGCCACAGGAGGGGGTGGAGGCTACAAGCACGGAGAGCTTCAAGAGGAAATTAGATAAACATGGAGTACAGGTCCATTAGTGGCTATTAGCCACAAGTTATAGATGGCAACTCTCAGTCTGGGGCAAGTGATGCTCTGTATTCTTGGTGCTGGGTGGGGGGGGACCTAGTGTCCCACCTAGAAGTGGGAGGGCTTCTAGTGTCCTGGCCCCGCTGCTGGACCTCCTGAGGGCACTTGGTGTTTTTGGCCGCTGCGTGACAGAATGTTGGACTGGATGGGCCACTGGCCTGATCCAACACTGGCTTCTCTTACGTTCTTATGACTGTTGATAAGGGAAGCCAGTGCTATATTAACTTGACCCAGATTCTCTAAACTGATTCCAGCATCTCTTGTCCATATCAAAATTAAAATAGTTTCGTAGATCAGAAATAGCTTCAGTTGCTTTAATAGCAACACACCTTAGGATTGTTTCCGAGACAAAGTTGTGTATGTGCTGGTACTACACTGCAGTGCAGGACAGAAACCCTGGTATGCGTAACCTTTGGAAGATGATGATTCCACAGATATGGCTATAACAACAAGCAACTGGGCTTGTGCTTGAGGTGAGGCCGGACAAGGGGGCCCAGCTGGTAAAGCAGGAGTCCAGCAGAAATAATGGCTAGGGCAAGTAAATAGGGGCCGGGGGCAGTAAACGGGGTCCAGAATGGAGCCCCTGATTGAACCAGCTCTGTTATCCTGAGTTAACACCTTGAATATGCAATAGCACCCCTGGGGATGATTATGTTGTCCCCTAGAGCACTCTGGGAATTGTCGTTTGGAGACCATGCTGAGGTGACTGGTGTGGCCTTCTTTTTGGATTACAGCCTTCCATACTACCTGAAGAAGTGTGCATGCACACAAGAGCTCATGCCCAGAACTGAACTTCTTAAAGGTCTTAAAGGTGGCATTGGACTCAAACATAAGCCTTCCATACGATCCTTTACAAAATTGCCTGTGCAGCTTATGTTTTTTTTGAACATTCTCTCTGGAGTTTTTTTTTAAAAAACACACATCAGAGCCGAGCCTCATCAGACGTGCCTCCAAATCCTTTTGAGGGCTGCATCTCAGTTTCTTAAGCCTTCTTTAGTGCTATTTGTGGGGATGGGGGAACAACTTACCAGTCTTTGCTCTAGCCAAAAAGGGCTGTTCTCCTTAACTGTGTAGACATTTATTATACCCTGCCTGGCCTCTCTTCCCTCCCATCCCAGAACTGCCTCGGAAGTGGAATGTCTGCCAGGAAGAGATTGCTTAGACCCAGAGAGAAGAAAGGAGAGCTTCAACATTGGCCAGTTATCAATAAAGACAATACTGTCAATAGGCTTGCAGAGCTACAATGCTACGACCTCCGACGATCCCTTTTCTCAACAGACCAAAGCTCAGAACATCATGTGTTTCGACCAGTCTCCACCCACCAGAGCAGGGCTTCTGAGTCAACGCCAGGGTTAGCCACACCTCCCAGCATGCTTTCCCCTGCTGTCCCCTTTAGGCTGATCCTGCACTCAGCGGGGTGATGGTGGACAAGATAGGTGGCCAGTCTGGCCCCTTCCAACTCTATGATTCTACCTACAACCGTACGCTCAGGCGAGAGGGATGTACAGGAAACACAGCCCCTTGCTGCCCGGCTTGATGGTGTCGCCTCAATGATCGCCGGAGGAGTTGGTGGTGTTTCTCCATTATTTATTGCAATTAGATTTTTTTACATATTGGCCATTAAAAATAGTTAGATTTAAAAAAAAAAATGGCGAGGGGCCCTAAAGCCACCAAGTCCCCTCCTGAGCCACTCCCAAGAGTATCGCTTGGTAATTAAGGGTCCGCACAGTCATGAATACGCAGTGATTTGGCTGGGATCCAGAGGTGGGCAAATGAGCCCTGGGCAAGAGCCGCTTTCTTTCCACGGCTACTTTCAGGCCAGGGGAAGACAGAAGGCTGACTCCGGCACGATCCCAAGGCCTGCAGAGCCAGTTTGGACCTCGGTTTGCTCCGCAAGGACGGCATTTGGAAGACGGCCCTGTTCTCTCGCAGAAGAAGCACACGCAAGCCGGTCCCTTCTCATTAATCCTCATCGGAGCTGTCCTCCGAATTCTCGTCAGCCGCCACTTTCCAGTTCTTCCTCTTGCTGCGCTTCTCCGGCACTCCTTCGCCACCTTTTTCCGAGGCGGAAGCACAGCGTTTCCTCCGTTTTTTCTTCGGCTGCTTCTCCGGCTTTCTCTTCGGCCCGCTGTCCTCTGAGCCGCTGGAGTCGCTGTCCTGCCCTGAGGAAGAGGTCGGCTGCTTGGCCGGGTTCTTCTTGGCCTTCCTGTGGCGTTGCCGCCTCTGCTTCCCTGAGCCCAAAGCGCCTGCCTCCGAACACTCAGATTCCTGGGAAGAATCAGATGCCGTGCTCGGCAGCTCCCTTTTCCTCTTCTTTCTCTTCTTGTGCGACTTCTTCTTCCGCTTCTTCTTGTGTGACTTTTTGGCCTTCTTCTTTTTGGGCAGCTCCAGAGAGGACCGCCTCCCGGGCTGAGATTTCCTTTTCCCGTTCAGAGGATTCCGTTCACTTTGCTCCCGTTGATCACTGTTTGGCAAATAAAAATAATAAAAGCTTTTGAGGATACTAAATGGAAAAAAAATTATGTCCTCAAGCAGGAGTGGGCCAGAGAGTGTGAACGGAAAATGTCTGGTGGGCTGGCAAACCGAAAGGGAAGAGAGGGGAGCAATGCTCCCTCTCAGCTGTGGAGTCCTGTGAGCAAAAATTCTACTTTGTGAGCAACTGGCATTAGAGTTGTGAGCGAGCGATTTGGCTCCTGCATAAACTAGTTTGCTCTGGAGCCAGATCCTTCCTGAGCTAAGACAAAAATCTGTGAGCTGGAGGCTCAAAAACTGTGAGCTAGCTCACACTAACTCAGCTTAGAGGGAACACTGGAGGCGAGGCCTGTACTTGGCCAGAGACATGAAGAGCAATCTGAGCTCCAGTGATGCTGTCAACATCTGGACAGGCCAGGGAGGCAGCGACAGGCGTGGCCTCCTCCCATGCCAACAGCCTAGCACTTGGGATACTTCCAGCAGATACCTGAGAAGCAGAGAGAAACGTTCTAACTGAACAGGGCAGAAGCCCATCCTAGGGAGCAAAACAGTGCCACCTGCTGCTGCTGTCAGCCATAGGCCCCACCTGTTCTAAACCCTCATCGTGATGCTTCTCAAACTTCTGAGTGCACCTTGGGCTTCGACTCCTGCATGGCGAGTTAATTCAGTCCATCTTTCGGACATGGCTCAGTTCTCAACAACTCGTTACATAGCACAGAGTGGCTGTTCCAAAACCACCCACGGCAGAGAAGGGCTTGAGGCAGTTTGGGTGTCTCCCACCCAACATCAGCAGCATCTCCCCCTCACTTCTCAAAACAATACCCTTCCATGGGAATGTTTCATTTCGTACGGACAAGACGACCTAAGGAGCTATCACCATACTGACTTTAAACACAGGTATCAGATTCCTTTGCTCTGACCTGGATCGCCCAGGCTAGTCCTATCTCATCAGATCTTTGGAGCTTAGAAGAAGAGGAGATTGGATTTATACCCTGCCCTTCACTACCCAAAGGAGTCTCAGAGAGGCTTACAAACTCCTTTCCCTCCCCCTCCCTAGGACAGACACCCTGTGAGGAAGGTGGGGCTGAAAGAGCTCTGACAGAAACTGCTCTTTTTTCAAGAACAGCTCTCACAGAACTGTGGCTTGCCCAAGGTCATCCAGCCAGGTGCAAGTGGAGGAGTGGGGAATCAAACCCGGTTCTCCCAGATTAGAGTCCGCGCTCTTAACCACTACACCAAATTTAGCAGGGTCAGCCCCCATTAGTATTTGGAAGGGAGACCCCCCCCTCCAAAGGAATACCAGGATCATGACGCAGAGGCAGGCAATGGCAAACTGCCTCTGAACATCTCTTGCCTTGAAAACCCACAGGGTCGCATTAAGTCAGCTGTGACTTGATGGCAAGAAAGAAAAAGATTTCTTTCGCAGCTTATTTGCTTTACCTGTCTGTATCAAATTCTTCGGGATACAGTTCTTTGTAGCCGCTGTGGCCCCACCTGAAAGACAGCAATGAGCCACTGAAAAATTGGTCTCACGCACAAGCTAGATAACAACCAAGCCAGGCTGCACCACCCATAGAATCATGTGACCTGGTCCAGGCTGGGCCATACCACTTCTGGCGGCAGGAGAGGGGGATCACATGTATGAATGCGTCTCTATGGATTTGCTGGGAAGGTGAAAAGCAGCAAAGTATCTTATCAAACACTGCAAATTTAGAGAGCAATGGAAATACAACAGTTCCTGGCGTACCCTCTGATCTCCAACTAAAATGGTGTTTGCTCACATTAAGACGAGACTACTGTAATGCACTCTACGTTGGTCTTCCCTCAAAATCACTTCAGAAACTGCAACTGGTGCAGAATGCTCGGCTATTATTGGGAACTGACAAAGCATACGTGCTACTCCCATTCTGCAGACATAAGAACATAAGAGAAGCCAGTGTTGGATCAGGCCAATGGCCCAAATACCAGATGCCGAGGTCCAGCAGTGGGGCCAGGACACTAGAAGCCCTCCCACCCCCGTCAAGCACCAAGAATTCAGAGCATCACTTGCCCCAGAGTTCCTATCTATACCTTGCGGCTAATAACCACTCCCTGCTCCAGATGTTTATCTAACTCCCTCCTGAAGCGGTCCATGCTTGTAGCCGCCACCACCTCCTGTGGTACTGAATTCCATGTGGCTGCCCATTTCTTACTGGGCTCAGTTAAAGGCATTGACTATCACCTGCAAAGTCCTTCACAGGCTTGGTCCCCATTATCTGCGGAACACCCTGTGCTCCACCACAACAGCTTCATTCATCTCAGCGGGGGCTTCTACAGATGCCAACCTGCAAGTGGGCAAAACCAACAGCTGCCCATACAGGTGCCTTCTCTGTTGTGGCCCCCCACCTTGTGGAACGGCCTGCCTGGGGAGGTCAGGAAAGCTCCCGCTCTCCTGGCTTTCTGCACACTATGCAAAAACTGGATTCAGGAGGGCTTTTCTGCACAGATTACAGGACTGCACTGTACAAAATGTTTCACAAGCTTACTTGGATGAATGAAGACAGATCAAGATGGGTCGCCGTGTTAGTCTGTCGGCAGTAGCAGAAAAGAGCAAGAGACCAGGAGCACCTTACAGACTAATAGGGTTTGTGGCAGGGGAGGAGCTTTCGTGAGTCACTGTATCTGAAGAAGGGAGCAGCGACTCGCGAAAGCCCCTCCCCTGCCTCAAATTTGGTTAGTCTTTAAGGTGCTGCTGGACTCTTGCTCTTTTCTGTTGCTATTGGATAAATGCTTAGGGACTGTGGTCTACACTGCTGTGTACAGCTTTCTCTAAGTAGGATCCTACCATGAAGTCTTTGCACCACTTAATGTGTCCCATTCATACTTATGCTATGCCTCAGTTCTTTCTGGTTGGTTCCAGACTTCTACAATCCTAGGTTATTAAATGTCCCATTTTGTCGACTGTGCTGACTTGCTCTGTGTAATCCGCCTTGAGACCCTGTGAGAAAGGCGGACGATAAGTAAAATCAATAAATGGACAAAGTTACTCCTTGTTATCCTGGCCTTCGTCTTTCCTCCCCCGGGCCTGTCTTTCCTCGCTCAAAACTGACATTTAGACTGTAGGTCCTGAGAAGCAGGAACCTTCTTGTTTAGATCAGTTCTGTGTATAAAAGACCTGATCCTGTGATGGTGCCGTAGATACCCTAGGAAGAGCAGCAGCTTCCCGACCTGTCCGGCATGCTGGCTTCACATTCGTAGAGCTTCTTGTTCCAGTATCGGGCATGGCGGAGGTCGTCTTCTGTCGTCACTGACACAGGAGCAAAATTCCTCACCTTCCAGTCGTGGTGTTGGCTGTCCTCATCAAAGCCGTCGCTACGCATCCGGCTACTGCAGAGAGGACACGAGAAACTTCTTAGTGGGAGTCACTGCAAAGAAAACGAGCATTCTGTGGAAGGAACTACATGCCAAAGGCAAGAAACAGTGTTGGGAAGGAAGCCAGAAGAGAGCAAGTTCTACGCACGATTCCCCACTTGCCTTCTCAGAAACACAAAGAAATCAATTGGTTTCTTAGCATGGGTTGCCCTGTGTTAGATATTGTAACTCTGAATGCAAGAGGATCAGGGAGGGAAAGGGTTAAGAGAATTTCTCTCTCTCTCTCTCTCTCTCACTGGGGTACACTAGGTTAGACGTTGAGCTTCTTCAGTCCTTCCTTGCCTCTTATATACCTCTCTCTCTCCTCTCTCTCTCACCTGGGCTTGGAGCTGTAGCAAGCAGTGTTCCCTCTAAACTGAGTTAGCTCACAGTTTTTTTTAGCCTCCGGCTCACACATTTTTGTCTTCACTCAGGAAGGATGGCTCCAGAGCAAACTAATTTATGCAGCAGCCAAATGGTTCGCTCACAGCTTTAATGCCAGTAGCTCAGAAAGTAGGATTTTTGCTCACAGGACTCCACAACTTAGAGGGAGCATTGGTAGCAAGTTAAATCTTTTTGAAGTTAATCTCTTCACAATAAGTTAAATGTACCTACATGGATGTGTCATGTAAGATGTGCTTCTGTTTTTGTAAGTAAAATGTCCTTCTCTTGTTTCCCACTGGAGTCAGATCATCCTCGTAATTTGTTTGAACAGCATTTTCCCCTTAACCAGGAAATATGGAGGATTGGGGATACTCTGTAAAGCTTCTGCGCTTCCAAGGCAAATGATTTTCTTTTTACATTTAACCCAATGTCCTGCAGATGCACAGCTGGGGTTAAGTTTCCTGGACAGCTCCAAGAGCGAAGATCTGCTCCACTGGGAGAGTTTTTCATAAAAGGATGCTGCAATGAACAGAAAAAGCTACAGGCACTCAGCTTCTCCCTGACAGGAAGTTTGGCAATCACACCTGGGATGGGATTGTCCTAGACAGAACAATGGTGGAGATGTTTTAATGATTATTGTAAGTCACTCTGAACCAAGAGGAAAGGTGGGATAGAAATGTCTGAATCAATAAATATACAAAAATAAAATTGTTACCTCCCTGGTTTGGAGACAGACACAGCTCTTCTAAAAACCTGGGATGTAGGGAAAGCCCTGACTTTCCCCACTCCAAAATTCTGCTGCCGTCTGAGCACCAGACCCCTTCCTGTTGAAGTGCTCAAGAACTATCCTAGCTGTGGAATGTGTTGAGCCACTAAAAGGCTAGAAGACCGACGGGAAAGGAGAAAACAGATTTCCTTTCCCTAACTGTCGAACTCGGAATGAGTCAGGCATAATCTTCTGAGCAGGTTATGCAGCCCTAACAAAGAAGCAAGGCCCAAAGAGGGGAAAATAGGAGTTTCCATTCTGCTGCTAGAGAGAAAGGTCTGGTAATACGTGAAAGCAGAGAAAGGTAATTAAAGGTGAAGCATAATAAAATCTCACCTGGAAGAATTGGAAAGCAAGCTCTTTTGCTTGTCCCGATACACCTCTTCGGTCTGCTTTTCCATCTCACGTATTTTCCACATTTCTGACTCTTCCTGAATCTGAGAAACATCAAGAAACGCACTCAAAGCAACATTTCTATAGGAATGGTGCACATCAAATCTCAGTTGAATGCTGACAGCCCAGACTGTGAGGCACTCTGCTCCATACCTTGTTATGTGCATCAGTGTGCCGAATGACATTTCGCAGGAGGACTTTCCCCAAAGGAACCCGGGACATACTTCAGCCTTAGATAACAAAAAACAAACATCCAGTAAGTTTAGTAAATGACAGTATAAACTATTGCCTAAATTGGAAAATATTTCTGTTAGGAACCAGAGGAGGAAAACTATTCAATGGATGTTCAGAGAAGAAATCTGATATGTAAACAATGACAAAATTCGCCACCGGTTACATTCCCAACTCTCAAACACAACAACCTTACATGTGAAGAACAGATTATGCAATTGGGGTCAAAATACCAACGAAAAGATAACACTCTCTCAGATTCATCACTCACGGCTGCCTTTTTAAAACTAGATCATCCCTGTTACCCACAGCTAATTAGCAATCCCTGGAACAAATTTCTTCTCACATGCTTTGAAAATGCTGGTTTTCCTTAGGGTGCTGTCGAACTGAAGAAAGGGAGCCCAACTCAAAAGAAACAAATCACTGCAAGCCCAGTGAATGCCAATGAGTCACTTTTGAACAAACTACAGTTCTACGTGTAAAGCTCATTCTTCTCTTTTATGATATACCAAGATTTTTCACTTTTAAGTAACTGTACAAAAGTAGGTAACAGCCTGATTGCCACCACTCCGGGTCAAATAATCCACCCGTTTTAACAGGATGTGAAGCTGAAAAAGTACAGGGGATGGCAACCAAGATGGTGAGGGGGTTGGAGCGCCTTCCCTATGAGGAAATGCTGGAGAGTCTGAGACTTTTCAGATTAGAAAAGAGACGACTGGGGGGGGGGGGCATGATATAGGTTTATCGAATTAGGCATGGAGTGGAGAGAAAGGGAAACTGACAAAGGGAAATGGCTCTCCCTCTCCCAAAACAGTATAACTTGAAGGCATCCAATGAAACTGATGGGGAGTAAGTTCAGGATAAACAAAAGGAAATATTACTTTATACTTACTGCTAGAGGATGTAGTGATGGCCACAGGAATACACAGCTTGAAAAGTGGATTAAAAGACTGATGGAGGATGTCCATTAATGGTTACTAGCCATGGTGACTATGGGGAATTTCTGAATCCCAGAGCTCGGAGGCAACATTAGGGGAATGCCTCAGCCTCTGTGCTCGCCAGGGGAACTGGTTGGCCACTGTGCAAGACAGGATGTTTGACCAGATGGGCCATTTGTCTGATCCAGTAGGGCTCTTCTGATGTTCTTAATGTGTGCTGTGTGTGTTAAGTGCCATCAAATTACTTCAAAGTTATGGCAACCCCATGCATTAATGTCCTCCCAAATGTCCTATGCTTAACAGCCTGGTTCAGGGCTTGCAAACTGAGGACCATGGCTTCCTTGATGGAGTCAATCTATCTCCTGTTGGGTTTTCCAGCAGCCTTCAACTTTGCCTAGCATATTGTCTTTTCCAGGGACTCATTTGTGCTTTTCCCGGGTGTACTTTCTGGCATCTTTATAAGGGGATCCCAACTTGCTCTCTTGGGGTCAGTCTCTGTGTCCAAAAGGCACTACCCACAAGCCATCGAGAACTTCATCAGTCAAATGGAAAGCTGGGACCTAAGATCGATCATTTTGTATATGCAGCTGCCTTATGCCAAGGGAGTATAATTCATCATCATACCTTTATTGGCACTGTAAAAGGGGGAACACGGAGCAAACACATAAATATTGCGAGTTAAAATACCCCAAGGTTACAGTATATTGCTTCCCTTTAAAGTCTGGACTCCCTGCATGTGCGCCACTGTGGCAAGGCCGGAATTACAAGGCTCCCTCTAAGCTGTGGAGTCTTGTGAGCAAAAATTCTACTTTTGTGAGCTACTGGGCTGTTATGTATTGGGACTGAAACAGTGCAGAATCCACTATTCAACAAGGGCATTGAAGCTGTGAGCGAGCGACTGGGCTGCTGCATAACTTAGGCTGAGGACAGACTGGCAATCTAAAGCGGGGCAGGCACGCTTCGCAAACGGAGGAAAGGAGCATGTTCAGACATGCGCATCTGTCCGTCGGCTCCGTTGCGTACTTACCCGTCTCCCAGTCGCTTTCCTTCTGCTTTACCCGGACACCGGTTTTTCCCGGTGTTCAGGGGCCTTCCTCCGCATGCCTCCCGCTTCCAAACAGTGTGAACTGGAAGAAGCGGGAGGCATCCGGAGGAAGTGTGAACGCACCAGCAAAAAGTTTTGCGCATATGCGCATGTGCGCACATGCGAAAAACATCAAAGGAAAACAAAAAAAAAGTGCAGCGGCACGCGCTGGCTATGCGGCAGTCTGAACTCTCCGTCGCAGTCTGAATGCTCCGTATCGCCGCTGATCCGCATTGCTCTGGCCAGTGTGAACGGCCAGCTCCGTGGGTTTTTTCCCCCGCTCCAGTTCCCTCTGCTTTGCCTCCGCTTCAGATTGCCAGTCTGTCCTCAGCCTTAGTCTGTTCTAGAGCCATCCTTCCTGAATGAAGACAAGAATCTGTGAGCCGGAGGCTAAGAAAACACTGCGAGCTGGGCTCACACTAACTCAGAGGGAAGACTGCCCACAACTTGCTCCCTCTGAGCTGTGGAGTCCTGTGAGCAAAAATCGTGCTCTGTGAGCTCCTGGCATTAAATCTGTGAGCCAGCCAGCGATGTGGCTACTGCATACATGAGCTTGCTCTCTGGAGCCCTCGTTCCTGAGCGAAGGCAAGGATGTGTGAGCCGAGGGCTAAAACACGCTGTGAGCCAGCCCACGCTCGCTCAGAGGGAAAACTGCCCACCACCCGGCCTACCTCACAGGGTTGTCGGGAGACCGTCCAAAAAGGAGGGAGGGGGACACGCGCGCACCCCGGCCCGAGCTCCTGGCAGGGGAAGAGCGGGATTGCAGAAGGGGAATCCGGCGCAGCCGACGAGCGAGCCAGCCAGCCAGCCAGCGTCCCCTCCGGCCCACGCGGGACAGCAGCAGGCCGGACACGCGTCCTGGCTCATTCCCACGCGCCTCGCGGGTAGGCCCGGCTCTCCGCCCCCCCCCCCTCCCCCAGCAGGAGTCTCGGCCCCGACCGCGGTACCTACCGGGCCCAGGCGCGATGCGGCGGCGGGAGGCTCCAGAGGCCTCGGAACCCGGGGGGCGGCGGGCAAGCGGGGCGAGGGGACCGGGACGCACCACTTCCGCTTCCGGCGGCGGAGTCGGCTCCCTGCTTCCGGCCGTTGCTATGGAGACGGCGTGGGCCGCCGTGAGCGGGCGGGGGGGGGGGACTGCTGCTTGACGGGCAGGAATCCCTCTTTGCTCTTTTGCAGGCGGCACAACAGCCTTGCGAGGTCGGCCTGCTGCTCCCAGGAGCTGGAGGGGAAGGAAGCGGCCTTGGCGCCTCTGGGCTCCGTTTCTGTGTCCCCCCAGCCCGCTGATCAGAGCCTTTCTCCTGGACCCCAGGGGGCTCACGGCCGCATTCCCATCTCTTCCAGTTTATCCTCAGAACAACCCCGGTGAGGTAGGTTAAACTGACGGGGAGTGGCTGGCCCCAGGTTACCCAGCAAGGCTCCCCGGCAGAGGCGGGATTCGAACCCCCGCTCTCGAACCCCCGTACCCCATGCAACGCCCACAGCCATTCTGGCACATCCCCTGCAAGGCACAGCTTGTGGTATCTTGAACTGCAGCTGCTGGAGCGCAGGGGTCATTTCGAGCAGGAGCGCCGTTCCAGGAGTAACGAGCCCAGGAGCGGGCACAGATGGTGATGCGCTGTGGGAAAAAGCAAAAGCACGCTAACTTGGTCTGTATTTTCATGCTTGTCGTAGGGTAGCTTCCCTGCAAGAGCAAAGGAAACCTAAAGTGTCTTTAGGCAAAGTGCAAAGCTGGCTCGCCAGTTCTGAGTTGGGAAAGACCTGGAGATTTTGGGGGTGGAGCCTGAGCGGTGGGTGTTGGCTTCTGACACCCTTCCGGTGATGTCAGGGGGTGTGGCATATGCAAATAAGTTAAGCTAATGAGCTCCTGCACCTCTTTTTTTTTTTACAAAATGACCCCTGTAAGTGTTCAGAAATTTTGAGAACCGGTTGTAGGATAATGATTTCTTTCCCTGCTGTCTTTAACCCAAAGCTCTGGTCATCTTGTTTTTGGTTCATTAAGCAATGCAGGATGGGCTACAGCTGTGTATACTGGACAGCAAGCAGAGCTCAGTCTGGCCTTCAGCAATGCGTCTGTGGGGAGAGTTCAAGCAGAGATCCTCCCCATGCAAATACAGCTGCTAGAAGCATGAGTACATTTTCATCTGTCAAATGCTGATTGTATTAAAAGGGGATTAGATAGATTCTTGGAGTGCTGCTGTCGATGCGAGCAAAAGATGAATGCCGATATAAAACTGAAGAAGATCTTCTGTCAAAACACTTTGGGGCTACTTAAGACTACTTTCTGCAACTGCTGGAAGATCGGTCTCTGTGCTTTGAGTGGTGCTGCTCCCCTCTGAAGGGGATATTTGTCCCCATATTATTTACAGGAAGATGGGGGCCTCAGGCTAAAATAGATTACCTTAAGAGCTCATGTGAGCACCTGATTGGGGAGTGATTTAAACAGGGGACTTCCTAGTCACATGTCTCTCTTAGCAGTGAACATCGTCTTTCACAAGGTGAATCTTTCTCCACCCCTGCATGTCAGGAAAAGCTGTCCCTGTTGCATTTCTGCCTGACAAGTGGTTGTCAGCACAAATAGGGCAAGCATAGACTTCTGAGACTGGTTGATTAAGGCCTCCATTTCTTCAAGGGGGTGAACTGAGGCTGAAGAGTATGGGGAAACTGGGATGATTTAAATCTTTTTTAAAATATAGATTTCCACTAGAAGCCTTTGCTGCTCCACCCTGAATCCAACTGCTCTTCCAGGCGCTACGCCTTGGCCGCTTCTGCCGCCTTCTCATCACTTAAGAGGCAGCGATGGAGGCCCATTGTCGCTCAGAGGACGTGCTGGCTAAGGCATCCCAGGTCTGGACGATGCTGGATGACATGGCCGAGAATTCTCCTGAGAGTTACCGCCAATTCATGCAGCAACAGCTTAACAGCGCAAAGCAGTATTATGCTCCTCCCGAGCCACATCTGTGCCTGGAAGCCCGGATCTTGGTATGTGAGCGATCGGTGCTGAAAAGAAGGAACGGCAAACCCTCCAGGCTATGCCGGACCCTGTCTACAATCAGAAAACCATTGACTAGTGCAGAGGCCCCCAGACTTTTCCAGCCTGCTTCAGGCACCATTCAAATTCTGCCACAGTGTGGTGGGCACAGAACGGCTGCCACAGGGTACCTTCAACCACACAGTGAAGATCCTTGGGCAGTTGTTGCAGCTGCTGTCAAAGCAACATTGTTAAAAATCTGCCCAGCCAATCAGAACTCCAGTGGCCAATCAGAAGCCCAGCTAGCCAAAAGCCCAACATGGCCACACCCACTTGGTGGGCAGACACCGTGGCCCTCGTGGCCACCACGCTGGGGATCTCTGCACTAGTGGGATGCAAATGTGACAGGCATGTCTACCTAATTTGCATTCTGAGGTCAGGTTCAGACTACAAAAGACAAATCGGATAGACATGCCTGCAGTATCAACTGTATTATGAACTGGTACAATGGAGAGATCAGATGCAGTTTGTTTGTTTGTATCATGCCCTCCCCACAGGCGGGCTCAGGGCGGCTCAGTTGGTACACAATGAGCATTAGAACCTCATAAGAACATTTAAAACAATTCAGATACAAGTTAGATCATAAAATCATAAGGTGCTAGTAATAATTCCTTAAGTACTTAAGATGGCGTGCAAAGAATGCTTACAAACAGACAGTTTCCCTGTTCGATGCTCTTCCTGAGTCCCGCGATGGCATAGGCCAGATGTTAAAGCTGAGGGCCAGGATCCACAACAATCGTTGGTGGTAATAGTGGTGGCGGCTCCTTAGTTGAAAGCCTGGCGGAAGAGCTCTGTCTTGCAGGCCCTGCAGAACTGCAGTTCCACAGGGCCTGCAAGACAGAGCTCTTCCGCCAGGCTTTCAACTAAGGAGCCGCCACCACTATTACCACCAACGATTGTTGTGGATCCTGGCCCTCAGCTTTAACATCTGGCCCTGGGAAGGTCAGTCGGTCCTGAGACCCCGACCACAGTGCTCTCTGGGGTGTATATGGGGAAAAGCGGTCCCTCAGGTATGTCGGACCCTGGCATTATCTTCTTCAGCTCATACTCCAGAAACACAAACCAGGGCTCGATAGCATTCCCGCTGGTGGGTCACGCATGCAAAGAGGTTACTGATATCTGCCTCGTTTCACTGTCAGCTTCAGTCACAAAACGGGTTTCAAATTCCCTTTGCAGGAGCCGACCGAAAGCCGATTGTTTGTCAACCTCTGCAGTTGGAATAAAGTCCCCCCTCCCCGGTCCCAGTCTGACCCAGTCCCGTTAAGCGCTGGCAAAATGGAGACGTTTGCAAAGTCAGGTGAGCAGAGCAACTAGGGAATGCCGAACTTCCTGTTTCGCATCAGCTCTTGATTCTGTGGGGTGTCGGTGGAAGAGCCCGACGCTGGTTCTTGTACCTCCACAAAGAGGTGGGCACAGAGGTGGCAGCAATGAATGTACTGCGGTGTGGTTAAGGGCAGCTGGCTCCCATATGGTCCTGCCCCGGCACGACTACATTCATAAGCACGAGCCATCTGTGGGGCTTCATCTTAAGAGTCAGCATGATATAGTGCTGGACTAGAATCCGGGAGACCCAGGTTTAAATCCCCACTCTACTGTGGAAGCTCACTGGGTGGCCTTGGGTCAGTCACACGCTTTCAGCCTAACCTACATCACAGCACTGTTGTGAGGACAAAATAGAGAAAGTTGGGGCTCTGGAGTGGTGATGGCTATCAGAGATAGGGCCTTTTCACTGACGTTCTCCTGGTTATGAAATGGCTTCCCTCTTTTCCCTGTACTTAGCATGTTCTCTAGGGTTGCCAACCTCCAGGTGAGGCCTGGAAATCTCCCACTATCACTGCTGGTCTTTTAGACACTATAAATCTGCTCCCCTGGAGAAAATGGCTGCATTGGAGGGGGGGACGATGGCATTGTGCCCTGATGAGGTCCCTCCCTTCTCCGAACCCTCCCATCCCCAGACCCCCCCCCCCCCATCTCCAGCTACTTTCCCAAACCAGAGCTGGCAACTCTTTCTCTTCAAGATTTTTTTAAGCACCCCACAAGCACTTTTCTTTCCATACTTGAGAGCAGGCAAATGGCAGGGTCTCAATTACTCTCAGCATTCTACAATTAAGGATACATCAATCTCCAATTTCTTCACTGTTTTGGCCCCAGAATTGAACCGCAAAAAATGGTTACCATATAAACTAAGCTTCTTATTCCTGTTCTATCCTTGTATCTGTTAAACATCTTCATTATGCTGTGTAACTAACATCTCTATAATCAGGGGTCCGTTGGAGCGGGAGCGCACAGGAGCGCAGCTCCGGGAGTGAGAAGCCCAGGGGGCGGGCACATGACCAAACCCCGCCCCGTCCTCGGCTTCCCCAAGCAGTGCAGAGGCGCAGCGCCCCGGGGAAAGCCCTGCTAGGGTCTTTATTGTTTTTAATGTTTTGTTTTAATATTGATAATTTTATCATTGTTCCTTTTATGACTGTGTGCTGCTTTTCCAGAGACTTGCTCAAGGTGGCATATACATTTTCTAAGTATACCATTTTTTATCTGGGCACATGGCACATAAGTACTGGAGAAATTTCACCAACCCTTCAACAGCTTCCACCCCATCAGTTTGGTGTAGTGGTCAGGAGTTGAACTCTAATCTGGGAGAACTGGGTTTGATTCCCCACTCCTCCACATGCAGCTGCTGGTGTGACCTTGGGCCAGTCACAAGTTCTCTCATAGCTGTTCTCTCATGAGCAGTTCTCAAAAGACCTCTCTCAGCCCCACCTACCTCACAGGGTATCTTGTTGTGGGGAGGGGAAGGGAAAGGGATGGGTGGTGCACATGTCCTGGGTATCTCAAGTCTACTTGAAACCTGGTGGAAGGAAGAGAATGAGGATGTGTTCTTAATGCTTATTTTTATTGCACAAAGTATTGGATGTGGAAGGGAATGGAGGAAGAGCAGGTCAGTTTCACAGACCTGTGGAGTGGAGCCTGAGGGATGGGTGTTGCCTTCTGACACACTTCCGGTATGTTAGGGGGTGTGGTATATGCAAATGAGTTATGCAAATGAGCTATGCTAATTAGCTCCTGCACCTCTTTTTCTACGAAATGACCCGTGCATAATTAACATTATGCTGTATAATAAACATCTTCATTATGCTGCATAATTTACCCTCTACCTGTGTGTATGGACTGGTAATGTCCAATTTTCTGTCTTGACTCTAATTGGCCCATCCTGGCAACTACCCCCCCCCCCCCCCCCCGTATCTGAAGTGTGCGTGTCCATGAAACCTCATACCTTGAATACAACTTTGGTCTTAAAGGTGCCCCTGGAGTCCAACTGTGTTCTGCTTTTCTTTCCAGAAGACCTTCTGATTTTGGCTCCCATGTTTCATCTTTAGCCTGATGGTCCCTTCTAATGGTGCAGAATGGAGCTTAGATGGGGCTCATCTGCTGTCTGCCTTGCTTAATTAGTGCAGGTTATTGTGCAGGATACGGTTTTCACTGATTTTACATTTACTGACTCGACGTCACCTTATGCACAGTATAGGAGAGAGGTGGCATATATTCTAAATGAGGTCTTTATCTCCATATCATAGAGACAGAACTGCATCATAATAGTGTGTGTTCCACAACAGCAAAGTAAAATACAGTTTGAAGACCGGCTTTTGATTTTGTTCTATTTAAAGAAACTTTCTAGTTCTTATAGCTGGCTTGTACTCTCGTGCTCACACAATCAGATATACAGAATTCAGTAGTGAATCTGACTCTTCTTTCAGAGCCTTACAGCATCGTCGATATCGCATTCAATCCGTCTGTCCTCGAGCAGGGGAAGAACCCATTAGAGAAGGACCGGCTGATTCGCTTGTCACTCAAGTTCATTGAGGAGCGTTACAGCATCTCTCTGTCCCCTGCTTACAGTATGGCAGAGTGCAAGCTGAAAGGAAGCCTGGAAAGGATGAGGCTCAGCTTGCGAGGAGGGCGACCAACAGCGCCCCCTTCTGAAAAGAATGGTAAGTAGCTGTCCAAATCACAAGCAAGACTGAAAGCAAAGATGGAGTTCAGTTAACTTCTCCCTGAACTTCTGGGTTGGAGGCTCTTAGGAATATTAAGTACAGCCTTCGAGATCTAGGGGCTGCGGTGGCTCAATGGTTAAGACGCTGAACTGCAGACCGGAAGGTTGGTAGTTCAGCAGTTCGAGACCCGAGTGCCGCGTGACGGAGTGAGCTCCCATCTCTGACCCCAGCTCCTGCCAATCTAGCAGTTCGAAAGCAAGAAATTGCAAGTAGATAAATAGGTACCGCTTCGGTGGGAAGGTAACAGCGTTACGTGCGCCTCAGCGTCTAGTCATGTCGGCCACATGACCACTGAAAAAGTGTTTGGACAGTGCTGGCTCTTCGGCTTGGAAACGGAGATAAGCACTGCCCCCTAGAGTCAGATTCGACTGGCTTTCGAGCAAGGGAAACCTTTACTTTTTACTAGATCAGACCACTGGTCCACCTAGTTGCCTTGGAGGACTGAACAAACGACATGGAGGCCGAGGCCTTCCCCAGCTGCTGCCTCCCAGAGTGCTGGCATCCCAAAGTTTGCTGCCTCTGTGTACGGATGTTGCCTTTGGTTACCATGGCTAGTAGCCACTGGTGGACTTCCCCCTCAGTGAATCTGCCTCTCACACCCTTTGCAAGCCAGCTCTGCAGGTGGACATCACCACATCCATTGGCAGCGATCTGCTGACCACGGGTTTGTCCCACTGACAGCAGCACTGCCCTCCAGTGGCCAGGAGCCTTACAGCAGGTGTGGGGGGGTCCTCGCATGGGAGGGGAGGCCCACCCTCAGTGGAAGAGCCTCAAGAAGACCCAGGGCCCTGCAGAAGAAAGACTGAAATGCTGACGATGCTGCTGCAGCTCACTTAGTATCGAGGCTTGACCTGTTTCTTTACCTTGGGCCAGTCATACTCTCAGCCTAACCAGCCTCACAGGGTTGTTGTGAGGATAAAATGGGAGATGGAGGGATCATGGTAAGCCATGGCTGTAACCAGTGTTCCCTCTGAGTTAGCGTGAGCTAGTTTAGTTTTATAGCCTCCGGCTCACACCTTTTTGTCTTAGCTCAGGAAGGATGACTGCAGAGGAACCTAATTTATGCAGCAGCCAAATCGCTCGCTCACCACTTTAATGCCAGTAGCTCGCAAAGTTGAATTTTTGCTCATTGGTTGTAACCAGGGCTTTTTTTTGTAGAAAAAGCCCAGCAGGAAGTCATTAGCATAATAGGCCGCAGAAACTCATTAGCATATTAGGCCATACCCCTGGCAGCGCAGTTCCCTCCTAGGATTGGTTTCCCCAGGTGCCCTGTGGCTTGCGGTGCACCTGGGGAATCCAAGGGAAGGAAGGCAGTTTCTGGATCGGCTTCCCCAGGGCCTGGAGAACCTGAGGAGGGGAGGCAGTTTAAACTGCCTCCCCTCCCTGGACTGGCTTGGCTTCCCCAAACACCCTGCAGCTTGCGAGGCACCTGGGGAACCGGGTGGGGGGAGGGGGCTGTAGGCGTGGCCAACTCGGAAGCCAGCTGGAACGCTGTTCCTGCCCCAAAATAGCCCAGGTTGTAATCCACTGGGGAGACAGTTGGGGTACAAAGTAAAGTAAAGTAAAGAAATACTTATTTACGTGTATACTAAACAGACACACTGTCGGTTACATAGAGGCTCACTTTAGGTTGCCCAGTTCCAGTAAATTAACTCCTTCTGCTGCTAGCTCTAGAATTAAAAAAAAAAAATTAAAAAGATTTGGCATGAGGCATGCAAAGGGCCATGATTCTGACCCTTACCTATTTATTCTAATATTTTTGAACTCCCATGTATGAAAACTTCCTTGCGGAAAGAGGTGACCCTTGACCAGCTGAGGAACATGACCGTACAGGAGGAAGACAGCCGTCTGACTCTGCTTACCGGAAAGACCGTTCCCTGCAAACCGTGCCTTATTGAGGAGATTTCTAGCACCGAGAGGCCAGTGGAACTGAAGTCTCCAGCCTACGACGTGACCACGAGGAAGGATGCCAGTGGAAGAGCCCTGCAGCTTGAAGTGAGAGTTGAAGTGCCAGAAATGCACTGCGTTTCCGAGTGTAATCTGAGCATTTCTAAGGTAGGTCAGAACGATGGATTATGGTTGACCCCACCTGCTCCCCCCGCCCCCCCCCCCCCCGGCCAGTGATCCCTTATCTGTCTGATGAGCCTGATTCTCTAGTAGCAATTCTATGTCTTTGTTTACAAAAAGCTTTTCAGGAATGCAAGAGTAAGTATGTAAGCCGCTCTGGGCCCGCAACAGCAGGGAGAGCAGCCTATAAATCGAATAAAATAAATAAATAAGTATTTAAGCAGTTCCTAGCTGTATCTGAAGAAGTGGGCCGTGACTCAGGAAAGCTCCTCCCCGGACACAAATTTGGTTAGTCTTTCAGGTGCTCCTGGACTCCTCTTTTCTGCTGCTGTAGACAGACTAAATCAGCTACCCGTCTTCATTTGTTTATACCCCAGTTTGGTGTAGCGGTTAAGTGCGCGGACTCTAATCTGGGAGAACCAGGTTTGATTCCCCACTCCTCCACTTGCGCCTGCTGTATGACCTTGGGCAAGCCATAGTTCTGTCAGAGCTGTTCTCTCAGGAGCAGTCCTCGAAAGAGCTCTCTCAGCCCTACCTACCTCCCAGGGTGTCTGTTGTGGGAAGGGGAAGGGAAAGGAGTTTGTAAGCCGCTCTGAGACTCCCTTAGGTAGTGAAGGGCAGGGTATAAATCCAATCTCTTCTTCTTCTTTCTCTCCAGCAGGGACCCAAGGCAGCTTACATGGTTCTCTTTTCCATTTTAGCCTCACAACAACCCTGTCAGGTAAGGCAGGCTGAAAGAGTGTGAGTGGCCCAAGGTCACCCAGTGAGCTCCCATGGCAAAACTGGGGATTTGAACACAAGTCTCCAAGACACTGGTCCAGACTGAAACCACACCACCACAGTGGTTCTCTCTCTTCACAACCGCCTTGAAAAGTCGGTTAGGTTAGGTTGAAAGACTGTGACTGGCCCAAGGTAACCCAGCGAGCTTCCATGGCACAAGTGGGGATTTGAACCTGGGTCTCCCAGATACTAGTCTGGCACTGTAAACCACTAACCCACACCGGTTCTCCTATACCACACAAGCGATGCTGTCCCACATCCTGTTCCCCACAGTGACCTACCAGATTCCTCTGGCAGAGCCGGCCCCTGTTGCTGCCCCCACCAAGGGGCCCTGGTATCTGGCCTGCTGCTCCTGAACATGGAGGTTCTTATTGTTTTAGGATGACCTGTTGATGGAATGCCCGCCACAGTACCGACTGCACCTGAGTCTGCCGGAGTCTGTGGAGGAAGAAGCCGCATCGGCAAGGTTTTTCAAGAAGAAAGGCCTCCTGCTGATCACGATGCCAGTTTGCCAGCAGATCCGAAATCCAAGCGCCGAGTGAGCAGTGATTTTAAAGGGCCTGCATTGACTTCTCGGAGCCTTTGAGCAGGAAGCTCGGCTGTTCTTTGATCAGGGGCCAGGCACTCTCTGCCACCGCCTAGAGATAAGATGCGCCACCAGTAACGATGGATACGCTATCAGCAATTACGGTTATCCTCAGAATCTCTCTTAGCCCTCCCTTCAGTTTCTATTATGCTGTGCAAACCACGAGAGATAACTTTGTGACCTTTATAAAGCAATAGCAAGCTGTACACCTCTGAACAATTCCTACATGAACTGGAACAATAAAAAAGTTAAATGCTGCGCTTCCCGTGGTTTCTGGGATTGAAAGAACACTCCTGCCCTCCTCTCAAGAGTGCTGGTTGCTCAGCTGGGGATATCGAAGGTAAAAGCCTTCCCTGGCATTACCCAGGGATTACCTGCAGACAGGCTGACAGGCACATCTAGATCCACGGGAAACAGACCACTCACCACAGTTGCCCCCGATCCACTGATCCGAAAACTGACTCTGATCCTCCAAATACAAACTTGCTCTGTGACAATGGCAACAATGAATGTGGAGGTCCAGGGAACAAAGAAAAAAACCTTTGGGCTGCTGTTCTCTGTCCTGATAGGGCTGTCGGTAAGGCAGACAGTGAACACACGGAGCTGGCTTCTACTGAATCAGGCCCTCATTCCATCAAGGTCATTCCTGTCGACTCAGACTGGCAGCAGCTCTCCAGGGTCTCAGGCAGAGAAAGGTCTTTCCCATCCCCTCCTCCCTGGTCCTTTTAGCTGGAGATGCCGGGGACTGAAGCTGGGACCTTCTGCGTGCCAAGCAGAGGCTCTGCCCCTCAGCCGTGGCCCACCCCCAAACACACACGTGAACCCATGAAGCTGCCTTCTACTGAATCAGACCCATCAGTCCACCAAGGTCAGTCTTGTCCACTCAGACTGGCAGCGGCTCTCCAGGGTCTCAGGCGGAGGGTCTTTCACACCACCTCCTATCTGGTGCTTTTAACTGGGGACTGAAGCTGGGACCTTCGGCATGCCAAGCGGATGCTCTTCCATAGCCCTCCCCTCACGGCTCCTTGCAAAATAGTCAAGTTTTGATATGAGAGCCAGTCTGGTGCAGTGGTTAAGTGCGCGGACTCTAATCTGGGAGAACCGGGTTTGATTCCCCACTCCTCCACTTGCACCTGCTGGATGACCTTGGGCAAGCCATAGCTCTGTACCAGCTGTTCTCTCAAGGACAGCTCTGGAAAGAGCTCTCTCAGCCCCACCTGCCTCCCAGGGTGTCTGTTGTGGGGAGGGGAAGGGAAAGGAGTTTGTAAGCCGCTCTGAGACTCCAAGTGAGTGAAGGGAGGGGTATAAATCCAATATCATCATCTTCTATTCCAAAGAAAAGGCCTCAGTGAACCTGGATTCTAAAAAACCGCTCAGCAGCATCCAGAGCAGCCCCAGCAGGTGGGGCAGCCCGTCCACTGTTTGCATGAAAATGCTTCTCCCTACAGCACTTCCCCCTCCCCAGGCAGAAGGTTTGGGTCAATTGGGGGGGGGGGGGTCAATCCAGCAAGGTAAGCAGTCTTTCCAATCCATATTAGCCGCAGGGTCAGCTGGGTGTGCATGCGCACACATCTACTCACACACACAACACAAAGAAAGCACCGGGAACCAGGAAGAGCAGGCTGATAAATTCCAAACGTTTAATGGAACACAAGGGCCCAAACCCAGTTTGGAACTAAGGACATTCTTAAAAATCATTTTTAGTGCAACCTGCTTTTTTAACCAAAGGATTATAGGCTTAATTTCAACCAAAATCAGAAAAAAAAACCCATTGTTTAGGTGGTCTCACAAAAATATTTTTACCTCCACAGTATAACCTCTTTCTGAATATTTAGTGGATTTGGGAGCACAACTTTACAAGAGACAATACTTAATGCACTGCGTATGGTACAGAACGATTCCAGGGTCCGTTTACGCCCTCTCGGTCATGTCGCCCGTCAGCGACACATGATCCTCTTTTGGAACGCAAACGGGAGTGTTTCGCACTTTTACATCCTTCCCACTATAGGACACAGTGAGAAATACACCTTTGGGCACAATCTGGAAAGGAAACCATTTCCTGCCACTCAATTTTTGTACACTATTTACATGGCCAAAGAAATCCTGCCGCTTCCAAGGCTTGGATGGCCAAGAGAGCAACGCTGCGGCACCAGCAGCATCTCTGGTCTCTAGAAAGAGAGCGACCCCGACTGGGACGCTGGCCACCACTGAACTTGTGAAGGGAAGCTGAGCATGCTTGTCTTTCTCGGGATTCCAGCCAATAAGGACCACCAACCAAGGGCTTCTCTGCTGCACAGTCCTGGGTTTAAACAAGGGGACCTGTGACCTTACGTTCACGTCAAGTGCCTGGACGTCGCCCTGCAAGTACTGCTTTCAGTCTCAACACCCACCAGAACTTCCTCTGTTGCCTTGCCTGGAAGAAAAAAATCCAAATGCGGGAATACAGACGCCATCATTTTTTTTGGAATCGCACCGTCCCCCTGAACTGCATCCCCTGCTTAGAAGTGAAGCAGCATCTTTTAAATGATAAAATGAAGGACTGAATGGGGGGGGAAAGTGGGATCTTGGAAGTTCTCCAGAAGCAGCATCTTTTCAGAAACAGTTCAAACAAAATTTTTGCAGGGTAGCGGGGACAGTACAATTCATTCCCTTTTGCATTAAAGTGCTTTCAAAGGGTTCCTACAACTAGAAAAACTTGAGTAAAGGCTGAATTCCCAAAGTAAACTGGAACGTGGACCATCAGGAGGCCTCTGCTCTGCTCTGTCCGTCACTAAACATCTGCTAGTCTAGCGAACAGGAGCCCAGAAAAGCCAGGCAGGTCCCCTATCCATGCTCAAGTGGCAATTTCTCCACCCTCCACCCCTTTCAGGTCTCCCTCTCCTTTTTCTTTTTAAAGCTTTTTGCAATCCAGCTTGCTTGCCTTTGGGAACTCAAAAGGGGCCTTTGGGTGGCGGGGCCGGGCCGGGCCTTTGTTCCCATGATCAGAAAGAGGCACGAGCTCCTCACATGATTTTACACAGCTGGTACATTGTAAGAGGGGAAAGTCTGCAAATTCATTCACGGTACAAAATACAGCATAGATGTACTTGCTTCTGGAAAGTGCTTGCAAACTAGTAAATCTGTACAGCTGGCAATAAAGATTACCAGCAACCGTTAGGCATATTTATATATTTATATATATATTTGTTTAAAAAATAAAGAAAGGAACATTTGGTTTAAAAGTCTAAACAACTAGGTATATAAATAGCTTCTTTAGAATGAAGTGATGTGGCCAAATCAGTCCTGACGGCTGTGAGGGGGAGAATTATAGCAACATGGTGGTCGGCTTCTCCAGGAACTTCTTGAACTCGGCAAGCCACTGGGCTCCAACGGCCCCGTCCACAACACGGTGGTCGCAGCTCAGGGTCACGGACATCATGCTGGCCACGTCAAACCTGGGTGGGGAGAGATG
Organism: Lepidodactylus listeri; assembly: GCA_029233225.1. Lineage (NCBI taxonomy): Eukaryota > Metazoa > Chordata > Lepidosauria > Squamata > Gekkonidae > Lepidodactylus > Lepidodactylus listeri. The sequence goes on along the minus strand of JARCFY010000014.1, from coordinate 70,739,224 downwards.
GCCCAGATGCTCAGCTCTCTTAAAACCTAGCCCAGAAAAGAACTTCCTGGTCCAATCTACTCTTCCATTCAAAGACCCTCTCTGCAGGTTTCAGCTGCACTTCTCGAGCTTTCTTGAACCAAAATCAGTATGGATGAATCTACAAAGCTGCCTCTGATCTCCTCGCTTATCGTCGACCGACAGCAGCTTTCCAGCAGACCGAATTGCAGGCTGCATGCCGGCAGGTTGTTTCTGACGGAGCCAAAGCTCCCCCTCCCTTTACTTATTTTGGTTTCCCGTGTTCATAGCCCATCTTTACACAGGGTGAGCTGAAAAGTTTATAAGAGACATCCAGTAAACACGCTGGAGATCGATACACTCAATGTGAGGAGACCTCAGCCGAGCAAGGTACTAGGAGTGCCAAAATCGGAGGGAACAGAGCACATTACGCCGGATACAGACAGAGCACGGATATAGTGAAGGAAAGCGGTATTGCGGCAGTAGCCATTTCCAGATTCCTGGCTGCACTCATGTTGAGACTATGACACTGGGCCCTCACTGACTGGGGCCCCAGGCGCCTCCTTTGGCCGCCCCTCGTTACGTCAGAGAAAGACGGTGTCAAAACACACAGAACGATTGCGACAAGCAGCCCAGCCCTGTGCATGCACGCTTGGAAGCGTGCTTTGGACGGTATCTGATCAAAGCTTGGGTTTTACAGACAGTCTTTTTTTAACCCACTGATCGGTTAAGGATCTCTGTGTCCTTTTGCACTGCCTCAGATTATTTCTCTGAGGGTTCTGCAGGGGAGAAGAGGCGGTTCCTATTAAGCACGAGACAAACTGCAAGTGAAGAAGAAAGCATCGGCCCCGTCTTCTCCGCAAATTACGGAATGTCCCTTTTGCTGTAATGCCCCACAGCTGCTCCTGCACACACTCGTCCGTACCCATTTAAACACACTTACCCCTTTTCATTATCTGCCGGCACCAGCCGTTTCTCAGAAGTACCCACTGCCAAAATGCAAGCCTGTGGCGGATTGATTATGGCAGAGAAGTTCTTGATGCCATACATTCCTAAATTTGAGACCGTGAAAGTTCCACCCTGCCAAGAAACACACTGCGTCAATGTTGTGTTCCAGGTCACTGTACCTGGCAGGTTGTCACCTGTGCGACGGAAGAGGACACATGAACACAGGAAGCGGCCTGACACTGAATCAGAACCTCGGTCCATCACAGTCAGTATTGTCCACTCAGACTGGCAGAGGCTATCTGGGGTCTCGGTCTTTCACATCATCTATCGCCTGGTCCATTTTAAACAAGAGATGCCAGGGATTGAACCTGGGACCTTCTGCATGCCAAGCAGAGGCTTTACTGTTGAGCCACGGCCCCTCCCCTAAACGCTTTGTAAATCTGCTTCCTAGGCAGCCATACAACTCAAGTCTCTCTGGACAGCCAGACTGTGGTGGCGGCTTTGTGGAGGCGCTCCCGGTCCACATGGCTCACCTGAAATTCATGCGGCTGGAGCTTGCCCTCGCGAGCTTTGGCTGCCAACCTTACGACATCTTGGTTAATGGAAGCCAGTCCCTTTGTATGTGCGTTAAACACAATTGGAGTTATGAGCCCCGCTGGTGTGCTGACTGCAACGTTGACGTCAACCACGTGATTCCTGGAAGAGGCACAAAGAAAAAACAAGCAAGACGGGGGGGGGGGGGGGGGGGGGAGCCCAGGTTTAAATTGAGAGCAGCAGGAACTCCTTGCAGCCGATCCATGCCTGCCTTCTCCAGACCCTTCCGACCTCAGTTAACTTATTTGCGTGAGAAGTTCCCTAACAACCAGCCACAGCCCTGGATGCTTAGAGGGCTCCGGCGTGCTCTTAGAGGGAGCTGCTCGTTCTCGAGAACTCTCTGGGTCATCTTAGGGCTGATCACTTACTGCCTAATGACTGTGTCCAGCCAAGAGGAATTTGCTTCAGGCACCTTCAGGCAAGCCAGCGCTGAAGCCTTAATAATGAAGTCATTGACAGAGAGCTTAACCTTCTCCGGCGTCTCCTGCAAAGACAAGAAAGCAGATGGCGACGTGTGCGGAATGGCTCATCCTCCAGGGCTGCTCGCAAAGGAGGGCCGATGCTTCTTCCCGCCAGAGTCCCCCACCTAACCACAAGGACAGCAGGAGACGAGCCCCACGCGGGCCTTATTACGAGAACGCAATCCTTAACTCCAGTAAGAAGAACCAGTTTGGTGCCCTTGCTAAGAGCGTCAGGCTAGGATCTGGGAGAGCCAGGTTCAAATCTCCACTCAGCCACAGAAGCTCGCTGGGTGACCTTGGGCCAGTCACTCTCTCCCTGTTTAACCTACCTCACAGGGTTGTTGTGAGGGTAAAACAGAGATGGAGAGACTGCTGTGAGCCACTTTGGGTCCCCAGTGGAGAGGAAAATGGGGTATAAATTAACTAAATAAATTCCTCGGAGGAAACAGGAGCTGGAGCAGACCGAATGTCTTCTCCCAGAACCCAGCCCATCAGGCCGCCTTGCAAAGGTGGCGCTCTCCGACCCCAGAGGGTCTCCCCTCCTCCTTCCAGGCCAAGCGGCCTGCTCTTCTCCCCACACGGGGATTCCAGACGAGAGGCCTGCAGAAGGCAGCCTGAACCACATCTCCTCAATTCAGCCCTGATGACACATTTGCCTGGGGAATGAAACCCCTCCCCTAAGCTACCTCTGAGTGAGTCAGACTGCACTGTGTGCTTCCCATCTCAGGTTGCATGTTCTCAGACTTGGGCCAAGAATGCACAGTGGGGGGGAACCTGACACTTGAGGAACGCACCTGCGGGCCCTGCCCTGCGGGAATACCCACGGAAGGCAGGCGGAGCGCATACAGCACGCTTCAGCATCTCGTCTGCCACACGAGGGAAGCTCAACGAAAAAGGCAAGAAGCAGCCCGCTTCCACCCTGGAGGTCCATGCCGATTCCCTCCCCTCCCCCCCCCCAAAAAAAACAACCATTTAAACGGCCTCAGTAACAGCAAGTTACCTGAATAAATTTAGAGTCCGGTGGCACCTTTAAGACCAACGAAGTTTTATTCGAGGTATGAGCTTTCGTGTGTATGTACATTTTTTTCAAAAAGTCTGCGTGCACATAAAAGCTTATACCTCGAATAAAACTTTGTTGGTCTTAAAGGTGCCACTGGACTCTAAATTTGTTCTACTGCTTCAAAACAACACGGCTGACCATCTGGTTCTAAAAAGTTACCTGGTTGAGCTCTTTCCTTAGCACCAGTATTTCTCCCATGTCTATATCAACAGAGAGGTAGTAATGAGGTATTGTTTGCTTGGATTGCATCAAGCGCTGAGCGATCACCTGTGAGCAAGGACAAAGGTTAAGATCTGGCCGACACCGAAAGCAGAACCGACCAGACCACTACTTTCTTCAGGGGGAGGACACCATGCTGGAATATTCCCCCTGGAATGTTTCTTGCAAGCAGAAAACTAGCACACTGGACAGGAAATTTTATCCTAGCCAAGTTTGTCTTGTGTTTGCTTTTTAATGAGCACGGATTGCTTTTACACACCGGAGCATCTGCAAATGGTCTTCCCCACCTCCTGGCCCTAACCCCCCGTGACTTGAAATGGTACAGCTAGATTTTAGTCCAGGAGCCCCTTAAGAGACCAACCGGATTTTTGGGGGGGGGGGGGGGGGGGAGCTTTCGAGAGTCACAGCAGTCCCTTTGACGGATAACCTCCCACAGAGAGCTCTGACTCTCAAAAGCTCCTGCCCTGAAAAACCTTGCTGGCCTCTGAGGGGCTACAGGACTCCAATCTGGCTGTTCTAATGCAGACCAGTGCGGCTGGCCTCTGGAACTCTCTTCTTGAAATGGCACCATTCATCCGATGCCCTTATTTCACAGCACCTGTACATCAGGCCAGCACCCTCCCCTCTTCCACAAAACCACCTCAGCACCCGGGGGAGGGGGGAGAGAAGGACATGCAACGAAGCTCCTCCTCGGGCTCCGAAGCCAAGTGGAGCAGAGATCTGGCAGCCCCTCCGTGAGGGGGAAAGGACAGGCTCCTTACCTTGCGGATATTGGTGATTGGAATATCTGTGAAGGCGCCTGTGGGAGGGGCCGCAGCGGCTGCTGGAGCAGCCAGAGGAGCTGCTGCTGCTGCAGGGACCCGGGCCTGTCCGGAGAAAAGATTTTCAGTTAACAGAGACGGGGAGCGGAGAAGACCCACCCGCCCGCCCCCCCACCCCCAAGAGGGAAGATGACCATTCCTTTTCAGGTATGCCAATGGATGAGTTTTGATGTCCCATTGTTATTCCACATCCAAGACAGCAGTTCTGCAACCCCTGCGCCCCCCCCCCTTTCCTGTCTTTCCCCAGTGCACAGAAAAAGGCAGCTCCCGATCCTGCTGCATTCAGTGCACTTTAACTACCCGAGAGCCCCGGGTGTGTCTCAAAACACAGCCGGGGAGTGAGGTGGGGGCTGTGGGCAGAAGGTGAGGGCTGGGAAAGGGAGGGAGCCAGCAGGCAGGGGGGCTGCAGAGGACCCAGCACCCACAAGCAGTGTCCCCCCCTAGGCTGAGTTTGTGTGAGCTATCCCAGCGTTTTCTAGCCTCTGGCTCACAGATTTTTGTCTTAGCTCAGGAAGGAAGGCTCCAGTCTAAAGCAAACTAATTTATGCAGTGGCCAAATCACCTGCCCGCTCACAACTTTACTGCTGATAACTCACAAAGTAGAATTTTTGCTCACAGGACTCCACAGCTTAGCGGGAGCATCGGTTGTGACACAAGGCAAAGGGCCCCCCAGGCTTCAGATTCTAAGCTAGAAAGGAATTTATTAGCCTCTTCCGCCCTTCTGGCTTTCTGTACCAAGGCCCAGATGGTGTGATCTTCTAGCAAGGTTACTGGGTTGGTCGTTTGGCTAGGAAGTTCTGGGAGGCCCCAGCAAATGGAGAAAGCAGCAGCGGTGTCTCTTTGGAAAGGCCTTTCCTGAGCTTTGTTACTCAGCTGGCGTAGAAGATGGAGCTGCCGTAGGCCAAATAAGACCACTGGATCATCCAGCTCAGTTTCCGCTCTCTCTGACTGCAGCTCTCCAAGGATGGCTCCAGAGCAAACTAATTTATGCAGTGGCCAAATCGCTCACTCACAACTTTAATGCCAGTAGCTCAGAAAGTAGAATTTTTGCTCACAAGACTCCACAGCTTAGAGAGAGCATTGGTTCACAGGTCATATATGCAGGCATCCTAGGAGGTGGGCATATATATTGGGACTGTCTATACTTCTGTGAACAGTTCACTCTAAGTAGGATTCTATTACATAATTTCTGCACCACTTAAAAGTGTCTTGTTAATACTTTTGCTTTGGTTCTTCCTGGTGTTTCCAGACTTCTCAAGTCCTAATGCCTTGGTTCCTGAATGCCCCATTGTGTTGACTGTCCTCACTCACTCTGCGTAATCCGCCTTCAGTCCCTGGGAGAAAGGCGGACTCTGAATCATGTAATCGAGACTAAAAAAAAAAAAAAGATGCAGGCCAAGCCCTGCATCTCAGTTTGTGCCAAACAAACTTTAAGCTGCAGATCCTATAAAGACATTTCAGCTGGTGATGATGAAGAACAAAGCTCTGGACTATTTATTAGTTATTCCACACCATTTCGTTGAGATTTAAAGTGTCTGTGAGCCCCACCGTCCTAGCAAACAATCTCTACAACGTGGACGGCTGCACAACCTGTTCTCAGCTCCTACGGCAACAATTGCCAGGTCGGTCGGGAGGATGCCCCCTGGACCAGTAGCGTCGCCAGGGGTGGAGGGAATGTGTTCAAGGGTCTTTGCATCATCACGCCCGTCCCAGATCGTGCGCTGAGGCCCAGCATGGGAAAGGCCCACCTCCGTATCTCCTAAAACGTCCAGACCCAGCCCGGGGAGAAGCGACGTGGGGCTCAAGACCAGGCTGTACTCACCGGGGCAACCTTAGATGGCACAAACGATTCGATGTCTTTCTTTGTGATCCGCCCGTCTGGACCCGTGCCTGGTGTGGACGTGGAACACAAACATTTTAAGCAATGCCCAGCTGGGTGAGTTGGGAGGAGGGGGCGCACGCTGGCTCGGTTGCCCAAGCCTTCAGAAGCATCCTGAGAGCAGCCACTCACCTTTCACTTGTGACACATCAATTCCTCTCTCTGCTGCCATCTTCCTTGCCAGGGGGCTGACCACAACCCTGCCTTTAGGCGTGCTCAGTTTCACTGAAGAGGGGGCTGCCGACGGGGGCGGTGGTGGTGAGGGAGGAGCTGCCATCTTGGGAGAAAGGATAAGGCACTGTAGGTTGTTACCGGCTGGCTGGCGAGCACCTTTAAGTATTCCCTAGTGCACCTATCCCAGACTGGGCTTGAGTCTGCAGCACAAACGGACATGCAGTGGGCTGGGGCATAATGCAGACACACACACACACACCCAGTCTAATACCCAGCAGAACGATGGATCTGTGCCAGCACAGACATGACCTCAAGGGGCAGGATCCTAATGGGAGCTGGTACGGGAGCCACTCTTACCCAGAAGAGGGATGAGAGAGAAGAGACAAGATTGTACAGGATGGAACAAGTGTCAGGAAGCGGGCTGAACAATCTGAGCTCAACAAACAGCCAATCCACCTTGCAAGGACCAGATTCATTTTAAACCAGAAGCGGCCAAACTTGCTTAATGTAAGAGCCACAAAGGATAAACATCAGATGTTTGAGAGCCGTAAGACATGAGCAAATATTACATGCTCTTATTGGAAAATATGCAGATTTGCTTTTTATAAATGAGACTGCCAGAAATAGTAACAAAAGGGGTAAAAGCCAATATTGATAACGATATTCATTTGCCCAATGATATTTGTTTGCTCATGATATTTAGCTTCCCCAGCTGCCCTGCCGGGAGCTGCATAATATGTGTGAAAGAGCCGCATGCAGCTCCCAAGCCACAGTTTGGCCACCCCTGCTCTAAACTGACACAGTCCCTTCCCAAGGAAGTGTTTCAGAGGGCAGACCAAACTGGCAAATAGGGTGCATAAGCCAGAATGCCAATCTCCGAGGAGCGCTGACTTGGGGGTGGGGGGTACTTCCATTTGCAAAACCCTCCTGTGCAATGAAAGGAATTCTGTCAAGTGGACACACTGGTTGGGGAACCCCACCCCCCCAATCACAGAAGGCACCGCAGAGGTTGTCCTTACGGGGCTCGGTGGCAAAACTGGGGTTGGGGGCTTGACATCAGCAACTCCGGCATCCCTGTAGTCAGCAAACGCTGGAATGTCCGACTCCTTCTCCACAATGATACAGAGTGTAGTTCCCAAAGGCACATCCCTCGTGCCTTCTTCCACCAAAATTTTGGCCAAATAACCTTCTTCTTGTACTTCAAAGCCTTGGGGGGGGGGGGGGAGAGAAATTGTTTGGAGCAAGAAAGAATCAAGATTCACCATTCCACTGCACAAAAATCCACTAAAGCCACATGCTTGCATTCTAGTGCACAAATTTTGTGTAAACTGCAAATAAACTGTTAGCAAGTGTGGAGAAGGAACTATCGTGAATTTATCAAGTCCGGGGCAATTTTTAGCAAAGAGCATCGCTAGAAGACAAAAAAAACCCTCACGAGGCTGCCTTACACAGAGCTAGGATCGTTGGTCCACCAAGCTTGGTAAGGTCTACTCTGACAGGTGGCCACTCTCCAGGATTTGAAAGGTCTTTTCCCGTCCTGCTGCCAAGGCCCTTCAACTGCAGCTGTCAAAGACGGAACTTTCTGCAGGCGAAGCACGAGCTCTTATCGCTGAGCTCCGGTCCCTTCAATGAAGCAGCTTCAGTCGGACTGTTAGCCCATCTGGTCCATAGAAGAAAAGACCAAAAGAAACTGCAAAAAAAGCACTATCTATTTGGATAAACCATACAAGTATTTTAAAGTGCGAAATACATATAAGAGAAACAATTAAGGAAATAGTCCACAACGATTGATGTACTAGTAGTTGATGAGGGTCTCCGGAATGGTTCTTCGTTCCGAAGGGAACTTCATCCGAACATCGACCATAACAACAGAAATGTCTCCAATTTCTTGCTCATGATTCAAAGATAATCACAGTACAAATAGCACAGCTCTACGTAGCTTCAAAACTGCACATTCTTTCCAGAGAAGAAAAGAAAAATGACCACGGGCATGCAGAAAATGCTAACGCCTAGGTGTTATGTTGTTATGGTCGATGTTTGGATGAAGTTCCCTTCGAAACAAAGAACCATTCCGGAGACCCTCGTCAACTACAAGTACATCAATCGTTGTGGACCATTTCCTTAATTGTTTCTCTTATATGTATTTTGCACTTTAAGATATTTGTATGGTTTATTCAAATAGATAGCGCTTTTTTTGCCGTTTCTTTTGGTCTTTCTTCTATGCTCTTGTGACTGTGACTTGCTTCTGTTTTTCTAGCCCATCTGGTCCGACTGTCAGTGGCTCTCCTGGGACTCGGGCAGAAACAGATCTTTCCCTTTAACTGGAGACGCAGGGACTGAACATGGGAATTCCCGCATGCAAACCAGGTCTTGTACATCACCGAGCCGTGGCCCGTCCATGATGGGGTTTCATACTGCTTCCATCAGGAGGGAACTGGGGCCTTTATGAAATGCGAACAGAAACCACCCCCCAAGGCCCGCGATGAGAGCGCAGAGATTTCTCACCTATCGTTGCTTTGTCAGTCTCAATTTCTGCCAACAAGTCTCCTTCACTCAGCTTCTCACCAACCTTCTTCTCCCATCTCTGAACGGTGCCCATCGTCATGGTGGGCGAGAGGGCGGGGAGAGCGATCTGGGGAATTAAGAGCGCACACGGGATCTCAGTGATCCAAGGGCAACAAACGCAGACGCACGAGGTCTGCCCAACGGGGTTACTACACCTCTGCTCCGGCTTCCTTACGTGGGGCATCGATGAGAGGAGGTACCTGAAGGCTCTTCTCCTACACAGACTCTTAATTCGCTAAGCAGCCCCTCCCGATACCATCGCAGAAGGGGAAGAAAGGCTGTGACACGCAGGAGGTTCCCCACCCCCCGGGGTGGCATCCCAGAGAACTTCCCAATTCTTCAGCGTTTCCAGCTGTCAGGGAGCTATCTGGGATGGGGGGGGGGGGATTCTGCTGGCCATGTCATACCACAAGCTCCCCCACATCCCTCAGGGCAGCACTACCTATTCTCCATCTCCACAGCAAGGACAGACCGACAAGACTCCCACTGCCTTTGCTTATGGCTTGCAAAGATTTTATAGTAAGGAAATCTGGCAAACGAAAAAAGATAACCTAGGAAAGATACAGATGCAGACGGGTTAAGGCCCATGCGGTACCTGCATGTGGGGAGGATAAGAGCTGCCCGGAGCCTGAGCTGAAGGCTGAGCTGGTGGCGGCGTGGGGGGAGCCGCTGGTGCTGCCGCTGGAGGGGGAGGCACTGAGGCTGCGGGGGCCGCAGAATCCAAGGCGAAGTTCTTGAAGGCATCAATAAGCTCTGGCCTAGGGAAGGCAGGAAGGAGCCATGAGCCAATACAGAGGTGACCGACGGGGCACCGGGATGGGGGCACCCAGGAGGACCCCCACCCCCACCACTGAACGACCATGCAGTGGGTGCCCTGCACAACACAAAAGAGGCGTCTGCCCTGCCCGATCAGGCAGAAAGACACGAAGGCAAGGCTTGGAAAAGGTGTGCTCAGAACCTGCTATCTATTTAAAAACTTCTATGCTGCCTTTCCACCCGATCAGGGAACCCAAAGCAGCGCACGCAAACACATTAGAGAAATTAAAAGCAACATTTAAAATGTTAAAAATAATTCCATAAAAACGCATGAAGAGACAAGAGCAAAACCAGGGAGGGGGACCAATAATGGTTACTTGGGGTATGCCAAATGAAACGAAAATATCTTCACCCACTGGCAGAAGACACCCATAGAAGGTTGAATGCAACAGATCAGCCAGGGAGACCACAACACAGGACTGCCTCTGAGCAGGGGCAGAGTGACTAATGGCAAGCGGCCTGCTCTCATTTCAGGGGATCAGGGAAGGAGGAGGAGATTGGATTTATACCCTGCCCTTCACGCAGAGTCCCAGAGCAGCTTACAAACCCCTTTCCCTTCCCCTCTCCACAACAGACACCCTGTGAGGTAGGGGGGGGCTGACAGAGCTCTGACAGAACTGTCCTTGAGAGAACAACTCTGACAAAACTATGGTTTGCCCAAGGTCCCCTGGCAGCTGCAAGTGGAGGAGTGGGGAATTAAACCCGGTTCTCCCAGATTAGAGTCCGCGCACTTAACCACTACACCAACCAGGGCTCATTTTGTAGCAGGAGCTCCTTTGCATATTAGGCCACACCCCAATGTAGCCAATCCTCCAAGAGCTTACAGAGCTCTTCTTACAGGGGCTACTGTAAGCTCTTGGAGGATTGGCTACAGCAGGGGTGTGTGGCCTAATATGCAAAACAGCTCCTGCTACGAAATGAGCCCTGACACCAACCATCAAGGAACTGGGATTCCTAGTCGATTTGAGACCTGGCAAAGTTAGCCAGTTTAGGACTGTGCCTAAGGAGCAAGCCTCTGGAAGTCCAGAAAAGGTTTCACTGCTGCTGCTGAGGGATACGAGACGGAAAAGGAGCGGGATCGACAGAGAGGAAAGGTTCTAGGAAACTAATCAGCTGGGTCAAAAACGGGGTGGCGGAAACGAAGAAAAGCAGGTGGCAGCAAGCGAGGGAGCTCCACAAAGCCAGCCACAAGCCGACTACTCACTTGTCTACCGTGATGCATATGATGGCTCCGATGGGAACGTCCCGTGTTCCTTCCGGCACCAGGATCTTGGCCAGGTAGCACTCTTCCAGGCTTTCAAACCCCACCGTCGCTTTGTCTGTCTCCACCTTTACGTGCACACAACCACTTGGTTACAGCAAACAGAACATCTCCAGAGCTTCACCCCATCAGACCCCCCATGACCAAGGAGCCTCCCTGCTGAGACTACTGCAAGGATCCAGTCTCGTCCCAACAGCAGGGGAGGGTGGAAACAATCACGAGGGATTCGCCCAGAATCCACGGATTCATGTGAAATGTGATGTCAGAAGAGAGTTCTACGGGTACCACGTACTGCCAGAAAGACACATCACAGGGTTCTAGATCAAACCAAGCCTGAACTCTCTCTAGAAGCTAAAATGACTCAACTGGGACTATCATACTTTGGATACATTATCAGAAGTCACTGGAAAAGAAAACGATGCTAGGCAAAGTGGAAGACCCAACATGAGATGGACAGACTCTGTCCAGGAAGCCACAAAGACCTTCTGTTTGCAAGACTGGAGCAAGGCTGTTAAGGACAGGGCATTTGGGATGTTGTTAATTTGTAGATCAAGATGGATACCGTGTTAGTGTCTGTCTGTAGTAGTAGAATAAAGCAAGAGTCCAGGAGCACCTTAAAGGCTAACAAAATGCATGGCAGGGGAGCTTTCGTGAGTCACAGCTCAGCTCGCCCCCTGCCACAAATCTTGTTGGTTGTTAAGGTGCTCCTGGACTCTTGCTCAGTCCCATTCACGGGTGCCATAAAGTGAACTGACAGCACTTAAGGCATGAGGCAACCTCCTACTGAGCCAGGCCCTTGGCCAATCAAGATCAGTATTTTCTACTCTGGCGGGCAGTAGCTCTCCAGGGTCCCGGGCAGCGGATGATCCTTCACAAGGCCTGCTACCCGATCCTTTAAACAGGGCGTGCCAGGGATCCAGCCCTGAACCTTCTGCACGCCAGCCAGATGTTCTGCCTCCGGGCCATAGCCGCTCTGTAAAAGGAGGCATTTGCAAGACATTCACGGGAAGGGTTCTGGGGCCAGCTTTGGAGTAAGAGGCTGGTCCGAAAGGCAGGTTCTGCCTCCAGCCAAGGTACCTCAGCTATCAGGTCCCCCTCGCTGATCTTGTCCCCTTCCTTCTTCTCCCAGCGGGCGATTGTCCCCATCTGCATGGTCGGGGAGAGGGCAGGCAAAGGCACCTGGAACAGAAAGGGGTTGGTACACAAAGGACAGGTCAATCCCAGTGGGGCACAGCGACCCCCACACAGCCCCTTCCTCTTGCAACTGGGGCGGTTTTTCGACAGATGCCCCTTCGCTTGAGGAGAAAGAGGAGGCGCAGAAGAGGGACAGCTGGTGGTGACTCACGCAGGGGCAGAATCTGACAAGGGGAAGGCCCCCAAACCCTGGGCAAAGGGCCCCCAGAAGTGCTGCAGGAGGAAGGAACCCCTGGCAGTGTTCCCTCTAAGCTGAGTGAGTGTGAGCCAGCTCACCGTTCTTTAGCCACCGACTCACAGATTCTTAGCTCAGGAAGGAGGGTTCCAGATCGCTCGCTCACAGCTTTAAGCTCACAGAGTAGGATTTTTGCCCACAGGACTCCACGGCTCAGAGGGAGCATGACCAGTGTTCCCTCTAAGCTGAGTCAGTGTGAGCTAGCTCACCGTTCTTTAGCCTCCAGCTCACATGTTTATGTCTTCGCTCAGGGAGGAGAGATCCAGAGCAGACTGACTTAATGCAGCAGCCCAATCGCTCTCGCTCACAGACTTTCCTGCCCGGTGACTCCCAAAGCGGGATTTTTGCTCACAGGGCTCCTCATCTTAGAGCAGGGGTGAGCAAATAGCGGCCCGGGGGCCACATGCGGCCCGCCACAGAGTTTTTTGCGGCCCGCCAAGACAGTCGGCCACGTGGTGTGATAGGGTACATTTGTCTCATTAAACTGATTCTAAAATTGAATGTGCTTGCAGCTATAGACGATATGAAATTAGCACAATAAATAAATTGAATCAAACTACCCCTATTTTATTTAAGTTATATTTATTGATTTCTATGATACAATTTATACCTTTGTCTGAAATGCAGAGTTAACTAATGAACGCCATCATTTCAAAAGGTGCGGCCCTCCGCTAACCTCCGCTCCCACAAAGCGCCCCCCCCCCGAGCCAAAACAATTGCCCACCCCTGTCTTAGAGGGAGCATGGCCTCCTGGTCCCATCGGCTGTGGGAGAGAGAGACCCTCTAAGCCAGGGGTGGCCAACCTGCAGCTCGGGAGCCACATGCGGCTCTTTCACACATATTGTGCGGCTCCTGGCAGGGCAGCTGGGGAAGCAAAGGGGAGGCATGCTTTTTCTCTCTTTCTCCCTTCCTTCCTTCCTCCCTCCCATCTATTTGCTTTCCTAGTTTCTCTCTCTCTCTTTCTTTCCACTTCTTTAATTCTTTCTTTCCATCTCTCTCTTTCTCTCTCTCAATATCATTAGCAAACAAGTAATATCATTATCAATAACTGGTTTTCCTCGTTTGTTTTTATTTTTGGCCGTCCCATTTAACGTTAATAAAAAGCAAATCTGCATATTTTTAAAAATAAAAACGTGTGTGTGATATTTGTTCCCGTCTTGCGGCTCTCAGACATCTCTATGTGGCTCTGACGTTTATTCTATGTGGCTCTTACGTTAAGCAAGGTTGGCCACCCCTGCTCTAAGCTGTCCCAGCGAACAGTGTTCCCTCTAAGCTTGAGTCCGGGTGAGCGAGCTCTCAGTTCCCTAGCCTCCGGCTCACACGTTTCTGCCTCAGCTCAGGGAGGGATGGGGGGCTCCAGAGCAGACTCAATTTATGCATGGGCCAGATCGCCCGCTCACAGCTTTAATGCCAGCAGCTCACAAGAGTGGTATTTTTGCTGTCCGCAGCTTAGAGGGAGCACTGCCCCCCCCCCCCCAAGGGAGCCAGGAGCCCCGGGGCGGGCAGAGAAGGAGCCGCCCTGCGGGGAGGGCGGCCCACGAGGAAGGAAGGAAGGAAGGAAGGAAGGGCGCCTGAAGGGCGAGCCCCACCCCCCCCACCCCCCGGGGCCCGTCTCCTCCCTCCCCCACCCCCTCCCCCTACCTTCTGGTGCGGCGGGTGGCTGCACATTCCCCGGGCGGGCGGGCTCCGGAGGGTCCCTGGGGCGGCCGCCCCCCGGTCTCCTCGCAGCAGCGGCACTGGCCTGGGAGTCTGCACCGGCCCCAGGGGGCCCCCACCGCAGCACCGCCAGGCGCGGCCCCGGCGCGGCCCCGAGCCCGCGCTCGCCCCCCACGGCCGCAGCGGGGGCGCGCACTGCCGGGCCACGCGCCGCGCCAGCACGCGCCACATCCCGGCCCGCGAGGAGGAGGAGGAGGACGAGGAGGAGGAGAAGCCGCCCGGGCCCCGCCTGTCGCGCCGGAGGGTGAGGGTGAGGGCGAGGCGGGCGAGGAGAGCGGCGGGCGAGTGACCTCCCTCCTCCACCGAGCGGGCAGCGCCTGGCGGCACACGCGCGCACGACACTGCCGCAAAGGAGCGGGGCCGTAAAGGAGCGGGGAGGGGAGAGGGGCGGGGCCGGGCGGGGGCCACGTGGTACTCAGGCCGCCGGGGAGGGAGGGAGGGAGGGAGGGGGAGCGGCCTGAGCGGCCTGAGCGGCGGGCGGGCCGAGTCGGAGTGCCGCGCGGCCCCTTTAAGAGCAGCGGAGTCCCACGCTGGGGATCAGGTCTCGTGTGCGTGGCCGGGGAGGAGTGTGCACGCGAGGGGAAGCTGATGCCCAGCCGGAGGCTTGGCGGGAGGGTGCGTGCTTCCCGGAGCCGATATCCAGGATTAAAGCCAGACCGGTCAGCCGTGTTGGTCTGAAGCCGCAGAAGAACCCAGCTGAGAGGCCAGCGGCACCTTTTAGGACCAGCAAAGGTCTGTTCGAGGTCTGAGCTTTCGTGTCTTTCTTTCCTATTTGGAAGACTGTACTTTGCGCCCAAAAGCTCAGACCTTGAATAAACCTTCGTTGGCCTTCAAGGTGCCTGGAAAGTACTGGCGGACTAATACACAACAGTGCCGCTGGACTCTACATTGGTTCCGCCCAGAATTGAACTTCGTCGAAGTGTGCATGCAGCCTTCTGTCCAGAATGAGGCTCCATTGAAGTATGCATGCGTACGGAAGCTGACACCCAGAATTAAACCCAGAGAAGTCAGCCGTGTTGGTCCGAAGCAGCAGAACCAATTCAGAGTCCAATGGCGCCTTGAAGACCAACGTAGATTTATTCAAGGTCTGAGCTTTCGTGTCTTTCTTTCCTATTTGGGGAAGGGTGCTTTGAGCACAAAAGCTCAGACCATGAATAAACCTTCGTTGGACTTCAAGGTGCCGCTGGACTCTACATTTGTGCTACCCAGAATTAAACTTTGTTGGTCTTAAAAGGGCCCCTGGACGCCGACTTTGCTCCGTTATTATTTATGTTGGCCTTGCTTGGAGTCTGCCTTTCCCACTGGGACTCAGTGGCCTAAATACAGTCAACCAGGTGGGACATTCAGCAAACAGCGGCATGGGAGCTGGGTTACCAACCAGAAGTCTGGAAAACTGAACAGGAGGAAACAGCATTGAGTTGCTATTATTATTATTCTTCCAAATCATTGATGGCGGAAGATGATAGTATTTCAGGAGCCAAAAGGAGTCTTTTGTGGCACTTTGAAAAAAGACAAGAGTCTTCATAAAATGCTGTTTATTGGTGATGGTCTTTACCATCCTGCCATGAAAAGGTTCAGCTGCCCATTTCCACACAATAAGGCCCTATTGAAAGAGCAGGATATTCTTCTCCAGGGCTGCCGGCAACCCTAGGCATAGGCTGGGCACAGAGAGCTGGTGACAGATCAGGCCCCTGGCAAGCCCTGGGAAGAAGAAACAACAAAATGGAAGTATATTGGAACCAGAAGCCTCCCAAGACAATCCTGTGCTGATTTACTAGAGTTGACAACTCCGAGTTGGGGAAATCCCTGGAGATTAAGGGGGGGGGGAGTCTAGAGAGGGACTTCCATGGGATACAGCCATGGAATCCACCTTCCAAAGCAGCCATTGGCTCCAGAAAAACATATCTCTGTAGTGTGAGATAGGTTGCGATCCTGGGAGGTCTCCAGGCTCCACCTGACGGTAGGCACCCCTATGATTTAAACAAGTCTTAAACCCATGCTGGAGGCAACCTGCCTAGGGCTTGCCTGTCATCATTAGAGCGTACATTTTCCTGGGTCAGAGTCCTTTTGTCAGATGCATGGAGCAGATCCTCTGGCAGCCACTCTGTATACGCACAGAGAGAAATGGGTGGGGTCGTACCAGTGCAAGAGGCCCAGTTTGTGATCTTCCATGCCAAGCTCCCAAGTGGGTGGGTGAAGTCCAGAGGCTGTTGACTGCAGCTGGCCCTGGTGAGGAGACAACCTCCCTAGGTTAAGGAAAGCATGCTAATATTGGCAGTAGAGAACCAACAGAAGTAGGCTTGGACAGCACGGGTCTGACTGTACTGGATAGTTTCAGATGTTCATGATAAAACCAATGGGCATATCTCATGCCAGACTCCTAGCAAGCAGCAGCTTTGGGTGACTGAAGAGTACTGGACTCAGGAGACCAGGAACGGTGAAATCATGAAGCCTTTATTGAGTGATTCAGCATGCCCAGTAGATGGGTCAGAACAAGCATGCTTCCAGGGCTCCAGGGCCCTCATTATATGCTGGCCGGAGCCACACCTCCGGCCGCACCCAAAAGACATGATAGGGGCTTAACATATGCGCATGTTTGTCATAGGTTCCCTGGAGGAGCCTCTGATTGCATTGGCTCTTCAGGGAGAACCTAGGTCCCACATTGGTGGAGGCTTTCAATCCGGATGTTTATTGTTCCTCCAGATTCAAGCTCCCCTCTCTGCCTGACCATGTGCTCTGGCCATGCGGCGGGCGCCATTACCTGGGAGCACATGGCAGACTGGTTGCTACACAGAGCATACTACATTACAGTGACCATCTGAAAATCCCGCTGAAGGTTACAATCATTTAATCGGCAAAGGTCTCTCCTGCACCAGCTTTTTCAGCAAAGTGATCCTGACGGTTTCTTTTCTAAAAACTTACAATTGTCCGTAACAGCACGGTGAATCTGGCTGTACTAATTACTACACAAAGCATATGCAATAGTATCTATGATCCAGAAAGATAGATTCTAGTTGGGTAGCCATGTTGGTAGGGCCGGCCCCAGGGTTTTTTTGCGCACTAGGCGAGTTTACCTTGTGGTGCCCCCCCCCCCCCACTGCAGAGCTGCCTTCTCCACCGCGGGAGACCTGCCCGCAAGGGACACCCCATCTGGGGAAGAGGAGGAAAAAAAATGCTGTCAGCTCTTTCCACCCCATGCATAATTTTATAAACTTCTATCAAGTCCCTCCTTAGTTATCTCCTTTCTAAACTGAAAAATCCCAGACTCTTTCAGCCCTTCCTCATAGGGAAGGAGCTCGAACCCCCTGATCCCCTAGGTTGCCCTTTCCTGTCCTTTTTCCAGCTCCACCACAATATCCTTTGTGAGATCTGGTGACCAGAATGGCCCACAGTGTTCAGATGCTTCTGTTATCAGTAGGAGGAGCATCACCCCTCACACACACAAAAAAAACCCCTTTCCCCCTGACTTCATTGAAGCCACGTCTGCGAAAGCAGGCTGTAACTCACTGAAGAGGGACTCGGCAGATTTCCTTTTCAGGATTTCTTGCAAAACGGGGAAAAAAGCCTTTGGCCAGCATTGCTATTTTTCGGTGTGGAAAGTGTTGGGATCCCACCCAAGTCTTTCCAAAGTGTCATTCCTCCTGTTGCCAAACCTTCCAACTGCCCAGAATCCACAGCAGAACCACCCTTGGCCTGACCAGCAACCCACTCTCTCAGACCAGACTGGAGGTGCAGTTCCTGCCGCCGCCTCCTCGCCAATGGGTGGTATTCTTTCCTCCGGTCAGGCACAAAGACACCACACACATCTGATGACACATGCAGAAGGGTTCTGGCACTGCCCTGCCGCATCCAGAAGACCTCCCTCCACATCCCGCCCCAAAGAAGTGAAATCAGACATGGTTTGCAAACGCTTTTTATTGAAGATTCTCTCCCCCCCACCCCCCCCTTTAAAGGCTTGGTCCACAAATCTGAAAGCATATCCGAGTGTTAGAGAGACACGAATGAGTTCCGGGTCTCTCTCGGCCAACGCGCAGAAAGGTGAGGGGGATCCTTGTTTTAATGGTGATGATTGCAAACTTCAGTGTTTCTATGGAAAATGAGAGTATTTTACACGGAGCTTGCACAGCTGTCCCGCAAGGGTATTAAACCAGAAGAGCAATTTTGAAAGGGGATGAGAACAACTCCGGGATATCTGGACACAAAACGGGAAGCAGCGATGGCGGGGGTACATCAGAGATAAGAGAACCAGCTTTTCCTTTGTAGTCTCATATTCAGCAGCTTCCCATTCTGTAAATGGTTTGTTTTATCCCCCCCCCCTCCTCCCCATGGGCCATTTTGTGCCTCTTTCACTGAAAGGAGAGCAGACAGAAACTTGGTGCATGGCTATATTACGAACACATAAAGGATTTAAACCAATTTAACTGTCAGGGGCTCCTGGAAACGGCAGGCTTTTGGGGGTGGGGGTTTGCTGGAAATTATTACTCGGGCTTCCTCACAGAGGAACGGTAGTTCCCCAGGGAGAAGAGGAAATGGCTGTCAATCTGGTGTATATATACCTTTTGTACTACTGTAGGAACACCAAACCAGGGAACTCTATGGACGTTAAAGCAGGTAGAAGGAGGATTTGTGTGGGGTGTTTGTGTGTCAGTCATAGGGTAATATTTCACAAGCTGCAGCTTGAGCATTAATGCTAAGGGATGTGGGCTGTAAGCTTGTGTGTGTACCTAGGATGCACGTAAACCCCAGTGAATTCAGCAGTGGTCACTCACACATAGGTTAATTGCTTTGATGCTGTTAGTGTTTTTTCCCCTTGCTTCCTCCAAACGTAGAGGTGTTTCCGTGCCCCTCCCAGGTTTCCCCCATCTTCCCCATGATCCTTCTGAAACCTGATTTGCTGCCGTAAAATTCTGGCAAAGCCAGGAGGACTGCCATGTGGGTCGGAAATCTGGATTTTCCCGCTCCTGTTGGTGTCACCTTCCCTGCTCGCCCCCTCCCCCCGGCTTCCAGGGGGCTTGTTCACGGACAGTGATAAAATGGCATACTGATATTCTGATTACCCATAAAAAGCTAGCCTGCGAAAAAGCACCTCCCCCAGGGGAAATGGTCAGTCTGGGAACTGGGGCGGGGGAGTTATGGGAAAACCCCACCTTGCTAAAGCCCCACTGCATCGGCAGCTGCCACAACAAGGGGAACCACATGAAAGCGTCACCAGGTGGCACTGACCGATAGTGTGCGGGTCGAACAATGTGCAGGATCACTGCAGCCAGAGAGTCCTTAAGTCTTTCCTGAGGGGACTGAGGATAGCAGCCCCCTCCCCACCCAGATTCCGGGCCCTGGGGCTGTAGGATGGGGGAGAGTGAATGCAACTGCAGGGAAAGCTATCCTCACTGAAACAGACCCAACCGTTTTTTCTTTGTCTTTTTAGTAAAGATAACGTCATGCCATCGTTTCGCAGCCCACTAAATTTCATGCAACAGAGAAACCAGTACTTCCATGACAAGGAACCCTCCCCCCCCCAACCCCCATTAAACCATTTCCCTCAAAACCCGGCTGACACAGACAGAGGCTTGAGCCCAAGGTGACGGGGTGAGAAAGGCACCCCTGGGAGTCCTGTACAAGAAGCCCAGCTCAACACAAACGCTGTCTGAACAAGGAACTGCACGAGGCAAAATAGAAAACCGTGAAGAACCTGCCGTCCCTCCGTAATAAAATAAAGCTAGTTATGGGAGCCACATCAGGTGGTGTCAAACGAGATGCTATATAAAACATAGAAGCGTCCTCTAGAAAAAATGGATAAAATGCTGTGCCGTTTCGGGTGCAGAAATATACAGGGGGGACGCCGCCGACGCCGCACAGGTATAAAAATATACACTTGTCCTCGAGCCGTGACAATGACGTCAACAGGTACAAAATAATTCCAGAAAACAGGAACAGGTTTACAAAAAGGACACGTCTTGAATCTATAAAATGATAAAACCCAAGTTGTCCTTCCCATGTTCAGCTTCACACACAAAGAGGGACGCAGACAGGCTGACGCAGGGACGCTTGTTTGGGGGGGGGGGTGCCAGAGACATGCAGCGGAGACATGCAGGGCTGTCGCCCGGTCCGAGAGCAAACAACTGGGAGGCAAGGACGGATGAAGCCACGTGGGGAGGGGCCGGCAGAGCACTGGAGGAGCGGGAGAGGACAGAACAAAGTCCTGGGGGGCCCCCAAAGCCAGCCCGCTCTGCTGTGCAGCGAGGCCAAGGGTGTGCGCATGGGGGGGGCATCTTCCCGGGGTCCCAGTCCAGCGATGTACAGAGCACCTGAAAAGAGAGGGAGCCGCAGCCCAGCTCAACAGACAACGTAACACAAAGCTGGGTGTGCGCTTTCTCTGCTACAGACTCCTCCAAGCCTGTGACGACGCCGGCTGCTGGCCCGGACTACGAGAGGATCAGTTTAACTTTGTGGAGAATCGCAGTAAGTACATAAAGTGCAGCCCAAACGACAAAGGAATTATTTCTTCTGTAGAGTCTGCGCTAAATGTTGCACTCGGTTTCCATTCCTGACTCAACTGTACGTTTATTCCGAGTCAGGGACCGGCAGCGGAGAGAAAGGGATCCAGCGGGCCAGCTCACACCATTCCAGATGCCTGCAGGGAACACGTTGGCCACAAGAGAAGTCTGCATGCTTCTGCAAGCACTCCTGAGCGCACACTGCTTTGTGGCAATGGTTCTGATTTAGAGTCTGCTGCGTCGCCTTGCTCTTGCTCCCTGGAGGACGGATTTGCACAGTGACCCCTCTTGCGCCAGGAACCCGGTGCTGAGAGCCACCTGAGACTGAAGCCACTAGTGTAGGGTTCAGCCCCAGTCCCATACGAGTCTCAGCGCAAGCTGGCTAGAAACGAGGTCGACCAGAGGTGCAAGCAAGGCAGTGCTGTGAAACCTGAGCTCTGAGAATCAGAGAAGCCGCCCCACTGAGGGCCTGCGTTCTCTTACTGTTTCGGTCTCTCTCTCTCTCTCTTTGCAGTTCATCCAAGAGCACCCAGAGAGATGCATGAACGTGACTCTTTTCCTGCTCGATCCCTGGAGAAGTATTCTGGCACGTTTCAGAAGCTAAAAAACTGCTTTGCCAAAAAGGAAAGCGAGAACATGAAACGAACAAGAGTCCTCACCCACACCCCGAAACAAGCAAGATTTAAGTTCCTCAAGTCTTCCAGGACAGCAAACACGAAACAGCAAGAGCAGAAGAACCGCCCTGATTATTGGGACAACCCAGAGCGCCCTCCGACCAGCTTGTCATTCTCCGGTGAAGGTTCTGTTGGGTTTCTGGTGCCGGAAGAGGAATGCTTGGCGGGCAAGCACTTCTGATGCGGGGAATGCGGCTGCAACGGCTCTGCCCAGCTCAGGCGGGTACAGTTTCGTCTGGAAGGGCAAGGTTGCTTGTAACACTGTATGCCACCGATGAAAGCGATCCGGGTTACTGGCGGCGGCGGCGGCGGGAACAAGAAGCAGGGAGGGACACAACATTAAGGCCAACACGGGTGGAATACAGAGGTGAGCCGGATCGTTCCCAACAGCGTCGGATTTTTGAACTTTACAACGTTTGGCCCGGAACTCGAGGGCCCAGTGACCTTGCACGTGGAGAGGAGTCATACCCGTCGGTTTGCAGAGGAGGAGTCCGTCCCCTCCTTTTGGCAGTTTGAATCAGATGCATCCCAGTCCATGCCCCTTTTTTGGTCAGTGCTGGGCAAAGGCCACAGCCTGCGGCAGAGCTTCGTGGTCCAAGGCGCTGCGGGGACCTGATCAGTTCTCTCCGTGGTCCTCTTCCACCCAGGCGACAATCTTCCCTTCCCACCCAGGGATGATGTCGTCGTCATGGAAAACCTACAGGAGAGGCAGAGAAAGAACCTTGTCAAGGGTGCCTGCGGGTCTGCTGGGCGTCAGGAGTGGCACAAGCAGGGGTCCCCCACGTGGCGCCGACCAGCACCTTTCCAGGCACCCGCCAAATAGTTTTAGAAAGTGGGCGGGGCCAGGTGGGGTTTTTTGTCTAGCAAGGCTTCTGATTGGCCACGGGAGCTCTGATTGGCAGGGCGGATTTCTAAAAACAATGCTTCTGCAGCGGCTGCCGCCACTGCACAAGGATCGTCACTGTGTGACCGCAGGTAAGTGGTGGCAGCTGTTTTGTGGCTGGCACCACCCTTTTCTGGCTGCACCCACCGTGTTGCATCGGAATTCTGAAAGTGCCCGACAAGTCCATAAAGGCTGGGGGCCCCTGCAGCACAGCCTCGCACTGGAACCCAGGTTTCCCGAGATGCCAGCCGGTTCTCTGTCCACTGCGCCACATACACCACGCTCCGAGGTGTGCCCCTGGCTTGACCACTGCATGTTCTGGGGAATCGCCTGGGTTCTGCAATATTTCCTGCAGTGCGACTGGGACCTTTCTGCACTTCTCCAGACTCGGCAGTGACATGCAAACGGGCTTCGGCCCAGTGGATAACAGCCCGAATCCCATGAGCTCAATTTTTAACTGCTCTGCTGAAAGAGTGGCCCAATGTCACCCAGTGAGCTTCCATGGCACAAGTGGGGATGCAAACGCAGGCCTCCCCGATCCTCGTCTGACACGTTTGACCACTACGCCGCACTGGTTCTCAACCGGATGGGCCAGGCTAGCCCGATCTCGTCAGATCTCGGAAGCTAAGCAGGGTCAGCCCTGGTTAGGACTTGGATGGGAGACCGACAAGGAAGTCCAAGAGGCAGAGGCAGGCCATGGCCAACCACCTCCGTTTGTCTCTTGCCTTGACCTGGATGGCCCAGGCTAGCATGATCACATCAGATCTCAGAGAATAAGCCGGGTCAGCCCTGGTCAAGACTTGCACGGGAGACCAGCAGGGAAACTCAGGGCTGCTCCGCAGAGGAAGGCGATGGCAAACCACCTCCGAATGTCTCTTGCCTTGGAAACCCCTACAGGGCTATTGTAAGTCAGCTGTGACTTGATGGCACTCCACACACACACACACACACACACACACACACACACACACACACACAAGCAGGTGCTGCTTTGTGTACAAGGGCTCCACACACAGAAGAGAGCTCGAAGGGAGTCCCCATCAGCGACCGCCCCTACCTCCTCTTTGACGGTGCCGAATTCCGGATCCAGGGCCTTGAAGTGGTACCGGTGCGTCCCTTCCCGATCAATAGCTGCTTTAAAGTCCCTCAGGGTCACCTCCCCTAACCTGCGCGTGCAAGAGCAGAGAAAGGAGGTCAGTTGGCCCCATGGAGACCTCATAGCACAGGCGTGGGCCCCGGCCTCTTGGGTGCGGCTGGTGTGCGGCCTGCCGAGGGAGAGAGGGTCCCCCGGGAGCAGCGGAGATCTTCCCCGGTTCTCCCTGTGGGGACACGCGGTAGGGCTGCTGGCCCAGCCTCACCTCTTTGGTATGTTGACCATGAAAGGCGTGAGGGAGCGATCCGTGAAGTAGAGCACTTTGGTGCAGGCGCTGCCACCCATCGCTGGGGTGCTGTGAGAATGAGGCAGTTCTGCAAAGAGAGGAAGCCGGGGGGGGGGGGGCGTGAGAAGTCAGCCTCCTGTTGCACGGGGGGGGGAACACAGGCCTCGCAGGCAGGAAATCCCAGATTCAACCCCTGCGTTCCAGTTTTTTTTTTGAAGGATCTTGAGTGGCAAAACACAAGAAATAGCTCTGCCAAGGACCCCGGAAGGCTGCTGCTGCTGCCAGAGAGGATGACGGAATACTGAGCAAATAGCCAAACCATCTGATTTGGTACAAAGCAGGGGGTTCCCAAACTTTCTGAGCCTGCGCACATCTTTGGGATTCTGACACCAGAGGGTGCAATCAGAAAATGGCTGCCGCAGGAGGTGGAGCCAGCCACAAAATGGCTGCCGCAGGAGGTGGCGCCAACCACAAAATGGCTGCCGCAGGAGGGGGAGTCAACCACAAAATGGCTGCCGCAGGAGGGGGAGCCAACCATAAAATGGCTGCCTCAGGAGATGGAGTCAACCACAAAATGGCTGTCTCAGGAGGTGTGGCCAACCATAAAAGTTTGCCACAGGAGGTGGGGCCAACCACAAAATGTCGAGGAGTGAGGTTATGCATAACTCTAACTGTATAATGCATAACTCTAACTTTTCAACATTTCAGGCATAAACTCTGCTTAACCAGATGCCTTTTAAACAGCACAGCCAGTAAGATCTCCAGTAGCCAATCAGAAGCCCTGTTGGGCAAAAGCCCCACCCACTTTCTAAAAAACATATGGTGGTGGGCACCAGGAAGGGTACCAATCAGTGTTCCCTCTAGGCTGAGTTAGTGTGAGCTAGCTCACAGTTTTTTAGCCTCCAGCTCACACCTTTTCGTCTTGGCTCAGGTGGGAGGGCTCCAGAGCAAACTGATTTATGCAGTCGCCAAATCGCTCACTCACAACTTTAATGCCAGTAGTTCAGAAAGTAGAATTTTTGCTCACAAGACCCCACAGCTTAGAGGGAGCATTGGTACTGATGGGTATCTCGGTGCCCACAGCCACTATGTTTGGGATCCCTGGAATACAGCAACTTTGTACGTTCCTCATATGAGAGGCTTGGAAAAATATATGGAGTGCATTCCTGGAAACCTGAATGCACAGAGAAGCAACAGTGTCATTGCTAACAGGACTATGGGATGTTCTGTCGCATAACGCCGAGGAACTGGCCCACGCAATGCCTGGAACACCTCCCCCGTGATAGACCCTGGGGGTAACAGCAAACTCTCAACTCTCTGGAAGCAGCAGTCTGTTGCAGGCGATGGCCAACCACCTCTGTGCGTCTCTTGCCTTGGAAGCCCTACAGGGCCGCCGTAAGTTGGCTGCTATTCGACAGCACTTTCCGCCGCCACCAATTCCCCAAAGAAGAGTAGGTCATTAACACTGATTGAATGAGCGCTGTCGTTGGCCATGAAGACAGCAGCAAAACAGACGGGCAACGGGAAAGTTGCTGAGAGCAGCAGAGCCTTCGGGGAATGGGCTTGCGTCCAAGTAAACACATACCGGGCCCTTGCCTGGGGTTTTGCTCAGTTTTTATGGGGAGTGACACTGTGCTGCAGTAAAGCCTGTGTGGAGCCCCCGTTTCAAGCCTGCCTCCGGCTTAGTGTGGAACAGAAATATTTCAGCCGTGCAAAACAACCTTTGTGGGGATTTTCCCCCTGCCAAGTCACAGCTGACTTATGGTGACCCTGTGGAGTTTCCAAGGCAAGAGACATTCAGAGGTGGTTTGTCATTGCCCCCCTCTGCCTTGCAACCCTGGACTTCCTTGGGGGTCTCCCATCCAAGTACTAACCAGGGCCAACCTTGATTAGCTTCGGAGAGCTGATGAGGTCGGGCCAGCCTGGGCCACCCAGGTCACTGTGGACGGTCCCAATGAAAACCTTGAATGTTTGGAAATCCCATTTACCAAGCAACGGAAGAATATGACAAAAAGAGGCAGCGCTATCAGCCATCGCCACTAGATGGCAGAACTGGCTTGCAATAAATCCACTTGAACGTTGCAATGTGGCATTTCCCACTTTATCTCCAAATAATGGTTATTTCTCCTTCATGTCTACAGGCTGCAGCAGTCCCCTGACAACGGAACCCAGGTAGAGGCCCACAGGCAAGCAGAGTCTTTGACAGCAACAGACCAAGACCAGGGGGATGGCTAGGAGGGGCGACAGGAGTGAGAAGAAGAAGAGATTGGATTTATACCCCGCACTGCACTCGGAGTCTCAGAGCCACCTACAATCTCCTTTCCCTTCCCTTCCCCACAACAGACACCCTGTGAGGTAGGTGGGGCTGAGAGACCTCTGATTGAGAACTGCCCTTGAGAGAACAGCTCTCAGAGAACTGTGACTGACCCAAGGTCACCCAGGCATGTGGAGGAGTGGGGAATCAAACCCGGTTCTCCAGATTAGAGTCTGGTGCTCTTCACCACTACACCAAACTGGCCCTCCGTCATCTCTTGGTGGAACTATAGGCAGCTCTGAAGCATAGCATTGCCCGGTGGGTTGGCACCAGGGCAGCTCTGGAATCGTACTCACTGGAGTTGGAGGGCCAGGAGTCTCTGCAGTCGTTGGTCAGGTGGCCGGCAGGTGACTTCCCTCGGCCCTGGGTGGGGAGGAAGGAAACCAGAAGAATGAAGGAAAGGAATCCTGCCCAGGCTTACAGGCTCTCAGGAGTATGAAAGAACAATTGGGATGCTGGGGTTAAGGTCTGGCGCCCCACAACAGGCCCTGGGGCCGAGCCCTCTCTGTCACCAACCCCCCTCCCCCAAGATGCACAAAATGGACTGTCTTCTCTGTCTGTTTGGAAGGGACCTAGACATTTATTTTTTCATGGCTCAGTGGGCAGGCCCACGACGGAGCCCAGATTCCAGGGTCTAAGCCTCTTATTTATCTCATTTATAACCAGCACCCCCTCCCTGCAGGGGACTCGGGGCAGCATAGAACATTTGAAGTACAATAAATTCAAACACATAACAAATAAATACGGTAAGTATAAAACAATCAAACCAATTAAAACATCAACTTAGCAAGCCGATCTGAAGGGTAAAACCAACTGGCCAGCTCCCTGGTGCGTCATGCTAACGAAAGGCTGCACAAAACACAGCACCCTTGCCTGCCCTAAGGAATGATGGGAGGTCTCACAGGGCACATACTTCCTCGGGGAGCTGGTTCCAGAGAAAGGGGGCAGCCACTGAAAAGGCCCTTGCCCTGGTAATTGACAGGCGGGTTATTGTCATCTTCAACAACATTTGTCATTAAAACCGTTTCGATGCCACGTTTCCTCCTGGATCCGGGTCCACAAGGCAGTGAACATAAAAGACACCAGAACATTTGAGCAATTAAAAATGCCTCTCAAATGATAAAATAATTCAACTAAAAAGATGTAAACCGACAGCTGTTTTGACAGCCAGCTCTCTACTGTCCCTCTGCCCGCACTGTCGAGCAGAACAAGCACGGCGGAGGACAGAGGACGCGAGCGGTAAGTCTGGTTTGCCTGCCGCACAGCAGTGACACAGAGGCAGGAGAGGCGGCCCCGTCCTCCCACTGAAAGGTCAGCAGAAAGCAAAACAACAGATGGGTTACGCTGCTTAAAGGATGCGCGGTCAGAGGCAAAGGGACCGTGTGCCCCATAACGTCAGCAAAGAAACTCCCAAGGAGGACCAGAACGGGCGGCACGAAGATCGTTTCCAAAGCCCTGCGGCAACAGTGGCCCACAGCAGCTGCTTTAGCCTCCCGATTTCAAGGTGCTCACCTGTGCTGCTTCATAGAATCACAGAGTTGGAAGGGACCACCGGGGCCATCTAGTCCAACCATCCAGCACAATGCAGGAAATTCACAAATGCCTCCCCCATTACACACCCCCAGTGACCCCTGTTCCATGCCCAGAAGGTGACAAAAACAACTCTTGAGGATCTCCAGCCAAAGTGGCCTGGAGAAAAACTGCTTCCTGACCCCAAAGTGGCGATCAGCATTTCCCTGGGCGTGTGAGACAGGGCCACGAGAACGGAGCATTGAGGCAACCCTTCCTGCCCTCCCTCTCCTGATCTGCCTAAGTTCACAGAATCAGCATTGCTGTCAGATGGCCATCTAGCCTCTCTTTGGAAAACCTCCAAAGATGGAGAGCCCGCCACCTCCCGAGGAAGCCTGTTCCACTGAGGAACCGCCTTAATTGTCAGGAAGTTCTTCCTAATGTTTAGCCGAAAACTCTCCTGATTGAATTCCAACCCATTGGTTCTGGTCCAACCTTCTGAGGCAACAGAAAACCCTGCACCATACTCCATATGACAGCCCTTCAAGTACTTTAGATGGTTCTCATACCACCTCTCAGTCATCTCCTCTCCAGGCTAAACATACCCAGCTCCTTCAACCGTTCCTCATAGGACTCGGTCTCCAGTCCCCTCACCATCTTTGTTGCTTTCCTCTGGACACGATCCAGCTTGCCTATATCCTTCTTAAAAGCTGGTGCCCAAAACTGAACACAATACTCTAGGTGAAGTCTAACCAGAGCAGAGTAAAGCGAGGCCATCATTTTGCGTGATCTGGACACTACACTTCTGTTGATAGAGCCCAAAATCGCATTTGCCTTTTCAGCAACTGCATCACACTGCTGACTCACGTTCAGCGTATGGTCTACTAAGACCCCTAGATACTTTTCACACGATACTACTGCCATGACAAGTCCCCCAACCTATAATTATGCATCTGATTTTTCCTACCTAAATGCAGAACTTTACATTTATCCCCAATGAGATTCGTTTTTATTGGTTTTAGCCCAGTTTTCCAGCCTGTCAAGATCATCCTGTATCCTGACTCTGTCTTCAGGACGCAGGATGTCTTCCTAGGGGAGGAGTCTCCTCTCCTACCTGGAGGGCACAAGCTGTCTGCTGAAAGTGAGTGGGAAGCACCTCCCAATCCCACCTTTTCAAGCCCTCCCGGCTCACGGTCTGCTCCGAGGGCTGCTATGCCAGGGTCCCCCCCAGGGGTACTTCAGCTCCCTGTCTTTGCATCCTGAACTGGAGCGAGATCCCAGGACTCCTCCGCCCCTCCGCCTCCTCCCCAGCCCTGTCCTTGACACTGGAAAGAAATCCGGCTCTCGATGATGCTGGGAGTTTCGTTCCTGCCTCCCACAGTGACCCGCACTGCTATAGACTCAGCCCAGGTTTCCATCTCCACTTTATCATCACATCACCTAAACCCTTTTGCACCGAGCCGTTTTGGACCCCAGCAAGCCAGCTGCATCCTGAGATGAGCTGAGTCAGGAAGGGCTGCCGCTCCGTGCTTCTCTGCTTCCAGACAAGTCTTTGGTAGGATGCAGCAGTAGGAAAAAAGCAAGAGTCCAGTAGCACCTGAAAGTCCAACAAAATTTGTAGCAGGGTAGGAGTTTTTGCGAGCAGTCACTCACAAAAGCTCCTATCCCGCCACAGAATTTGTTCACCTTTCAGGCGCTACCGGACTATAGCTCTTTTCTACTGCTACTGACAGACTAAGATGGCTAACCATCTTAAGGTAGAATGTGTTTGTGGGGAAGAGCCTCTGCTTGGCAGGCAGAAGGTCCCAGGTTCAATCCCCGGAACCTCCAGGTAAAAGGACCAGGCAGGAGGGGATGGGAAAGACCTCAGCCTGAGACCCTGGAGGGCTGTAAAGAGGGGCTGTGGCTCAGTGGGAGAGCATCTGCTGGGCATACAGAAGGTCCCAGGTTCAATCCCTGGCATCTCCAGTTAAAAGGACCAGGCAGTAGGTGATGTGAAAGACCTCCACCTGAAACCCAGGAGAGCTGTAAAGAGGGGCTGTGGCTCAGCAGTAGAGCATCTGCTTGGCATGCAGAAGATCCCAGGTTCAATCCCCGGCATCTCCAGTTAAAAGGACCAGGCAGTAGATAAAGGGAAAGACCTCAGCCTGGGACCCTGGAGAGCAACTGTCAGTCTGCATAGACAATACCAACTTTGATGGATCGATAGTCTGATTCAGTAGAAGGCAGATCCATCTGTGTTCAGTCCTGGCTCCCTCCAGATAGTGAGTAATGGGAAGGACCCTGTTTTGCCTGAGATCCTGGAGACTTGTTACCAACCAGAGATCTCAGTGCTGAGCAAGAGGGACCGGTCGTCTGGTAGTATACGGCATTTCCATCAGTCTGTATGCCTTGGTCTCCCACCTGCTTGCACTGCAGGAGGGGATCGTGACAAAGCCAGTATTGTGCATGCTGTTCATGGACGCTAAAGGGCATTGCCAGGGTGCCATCCCCGTGCGTGCAGTTGCAGGGACTTGCCCCCTGGCTGGGTGTTCCAGCACCGAAGCAGAAAAAAGCGCCTGCAGATCTGCGTGAGCAGGGGCACCCCAGGTGATCTGGGTGCAAAAGAGATTCTGGGATCACCTCCTGCAGACTCTCGGCACTTGGCAAGCAAGAAGGCATCATGGATCAGGGGAACTGGACCGGAAGGCTATCTCCTGCTGGCAGGATCACTCACAATCCCCTCCCATGTGCAGGTGACCCCATTCAGTCCTGATCAAAACGTCCCGCGAACACGGAGGAGGCCGGCTGCTTGTACGGCGACACTGCCTCCGGATAAGCCACCGAGCCAGGCCCCGGGAGCGCCTCTTACCCGCCTCTCCTGCCTCTTCTGCATCTCCAGGCGGTGCAGCCGCTCCATCAGGCTGGCGATGCCCTGCTCCAGGCTGTCAATGGTGTGGTGCTGGGGATCGTGGCCGCTGAAGCTGTTCCGCAGACTCCGCAGGGCCTCGCGCACCAGCTGCAGGTCGTTAGTCTGTCCGAGCGGGCGGCAGGAATCAGGAGAAAGCCGAAGTCAGTAGGCCGGGGCCCTCCATCCGTGTCCTCCGTTCCCACACCTCTGCCAGGCAAGGCTGCTCCACGGAGTCCCAAGGGAGGAGGAGGAGGGAGGTACTTACCCCTCTGTGAGTCGTGGACGTTGCTCCTTTTCCTGAGGGCTGCAGGAAGCCGTTGCTCTGAGAGCTGTGGTTGCTGTAGACGATCACCTGCTTGGCAAGATGAAAAATGCCCCCCGGGCCTTAAGAGGACAGACCAGGTCTTCCCCCACAGGGGAGTCTCCAGGAGACCAGGGGCATGAGGAACCCAGTGGAATTTCATAGAATCATAGAAGAGTTGGAAGGGACCTCCAGGATCATCTAGTCCAACCCCCTGCACAATGCAGGAAATTCACAAATACCTCCCCTTCCACATACCCACAGTGACCGCTGTTCCACGCCCAGATGATGATAAAAAACCTCCAGGATCTCCAGCCGAACTGGCCCGGAGAAAAAATGCTTCCTGACCCCAAACTGGCGATGGGCATTTCCCTGGGCATGTCAGAAAGGGCCACGAGAACTAAGCACTGAGGCAACCCTTCCTGCCCTCCCTCTCATGATCTGCCTAAATTCACAGGATCAGCATTGCTGTCAGATGGCCACCTAGCCCTGAAAACCTCCAAAGAAGGAGAGCCCACCACCTCCTGAGGAAGCCTGTTCCACTGAGGAACCGCTTTAACTCTCAGGAATTTCTTCCGAATGTTTAGCCATAAACTCTTCTGATTTCATTTCAACCTGTTGGTTCTGGTCCGACCTTCTGGGGCAACAGAAAACAACTTTGCCACCCGATTCTACAGGCAATCTTTGGCAGCTGCTGTTCTGTCTCTTGTGTGCTGGAACAGCTAAAGAAGCACCCGGCCCAAGACAAGCCAGGGAACTTTGCCCCCTCCCCCTCCCTCTCCTAGCCCCGGCCAGCGGTTCAAGCCCCACCCACCTCCTCGGCATCCTTCTTCATACACTGAGCCAAGAGGGCTTCTTTGTGCTCCAGCTCCCGTTCCAAGTCCGCCTGCAGAGGGAAGAAGTGGGTCAGTGGGTGGCGGCCTGTAGAGGGCCAGGGCACGGGCAGGTCTGGCGGCTGGGGGGGGGGGACGGGACAGGGGGTGCCGCACCTGCTGGTAGCTGGCCTCGGAGAGCTGCCGCAACATCTCGTCCATCTTGGCCTGGTGCTGGTGTAAGTGCCGATCCTTCTGGGCCAGCTCCTTCTGCGACACAGGAAGGACGGAGGACGTCAGCAAAGGGACGGGGGCTCACTCCAGACAGGGGCAAAGATGGGGACCCCGGCCAGCACAGCCCACGGAGCCGGAGCTTCTTTGGAAAGGTCAGGCAGGTCCCCCACCCCCGGGTGCTGGGCTGCGTGGATGCCACCGCACAACCGCACAACTCAGCCACCGGCCAAGGAGTCAAGAGGGCAAAAGAGGCAGAGGTGTAGAGGCACCAGAAAAATTTGGAAGGGGTTTTTTTTTGCCACAATTCCAGTGACCGCACGGCCCCTCCCCAACCCCAGAGAGGCAGGGAGGCGCCCTTACTTTGTATTCCGCCAGCAGTCGGTTCCTCTCTTCCACTTTCCTCTGCAGATCAGCCTGTGGGGAGCAGAAGGCGCCGTATAAGGCGGGCACATCATGAGCATTCCTCCTCCCAGTCACTGGCACCAGGGACCAAGTCCAGCATTCGAAAGGCCCAAAGCCAACAGAAGCCACGCACAGCATGAGCGTCGCGGGCGCCCTGCCTCTCATCTCGGCCCTCTCAAGCCCACCGCTGCCTCTTGCGTACAGAACGGACAGCAGGTCAACAGGTGCAGCTCTGATCCAGTTTGGGTCAAGGCAATGCAAGGCTAACCAGCAACCTGTAGCCGGGTGTCCTCTGAAAAAGAGTGGCCAGAGTGGGGAAGGGAGACTGGCCTCATGGCCGTGGTGCCAGGGCAGAGGGCACAGACATGCCATAATGAGTGCCAGTCCCTTTTCCCTCTACCAGAGGGAGGATTGTACTGGAGGGACAGGACGGGACAGGGGAAGTTGAAGCCCCACTGTTTGGAGCCCTGCCGTCAGAGGTGAAGTGGGGGGGGGGGGGCAACCAAGGACAGGGCCTTTTCACTCGTGGCCCCTCGCTTGTTACTTGGTCTCATTGCTGCTGGCCCTGCAGCTTCACCAGCCACGCCCCCTCCCCACATTCTAACTCGCCCTGAAACCTACTGAGCCCCTTGCCCTGTGGCTTCCGCAGAGGTTGCCTGCTGTGTAAGGAGGACATCCTGACCTGAATGCCCCAGGCTGGCCTGGCCTCAAGATAGCCCGAAAGCTTAGCACTGGGATGGGAGGCCACCCAGAAGTCCAGGGTCGCTACACAGAGGCAGGCAACGGCAAACCTCCTCTGAACCTTGCCTCTATGGGGTTGTCGTTAAGTTGTCCATGACTTGACAGCACTTCACACACACACACACGAAGGACATGCTCACATGCTGGCTGTGCATCTCTTCCTTGTCCATGTTGGCTCTCAGCAGCTCTTGCTTTAGTTGAAGAATCAGGGCATCCTGATGGGCCAGTCGCTGCTGCAAGGCATCCTGGGAAAACAGACACACCCTCAGATAGACGAGCGACGGGCACCACGGGGTGGGGGAGCGGCACAGAGGTAGGGGGGGAGGCAAAGTCACAGGGGATTGGCCTGGGGGAAAGGGACCTGCACGTCTCGACCCGGGTTAGCAGGCTACCCGACTGCCAGACCTGTAGTTACTAGTCTCTAAAGGATTCACTGATCGCCACAACCCAATTCTCAAACTGCAAGGTGAAGTGGAAAATCCAGTGCCTGGACTGTACCATTTTAGACTGCAGGTGGAGGCTCATGCAACTGCATGTAGAAATCTAGCCTGGCAGGGAGAAGGCTCGGCTTGAATCCTTTTCCCTGACACCGAGCTTTCTACATGCGGGAAATATTATTTATACAGAGGAGCGTGCAGCCACGTGAGCTCCTAGCTGCAGTCTGAAGTGGAACAGCCTAGGCACAGGTTGACTACCGTACCTGCTGTTTTCAAGAACAGGATCTATACGGTGGGTCAGAATGGAACTGATCCCTCACAGTCCTGGCTTCATTTTGATGCCTCTGTCGCGTGCAGCTTGGCTCGCTTACTTGAAAGCTCAGAATTGTCTTACTGCAACAGCCTCTGACACAGCATGAACACAGCATCTTGTTTGTTTCCACTGCCTGCTTCGGGCGGATGCTTTGAGGGCTGCTATTTAAGTACAAAAACAACTCAGAACGAGATGAATGTGTTCCAGTGCAAGGAACTATATGTCGGTGTAGTTTCAGTCATCATGCTCGTGGGATTCCTAGAGGCAGCTGGACAGCCACTGTGTGAACAGAATGCTGGATTAGATGGGCCTTCGGTCTGATCCAGGGTAGCTCTTCTTATGTCAGATCTCGGAAGCTAAGCAGGGTCGGCTCTGGTTGCTTCTTGGATGGGAGACCGCCAAGGAAGTCCAGGGTCTCTATGCAGAGGCAGGCAATGGCAAGCCAATCCTGAACATCTCTTGCCTTGAAAACTCCACTGAGTCACCCTAAGTCAGCTGCAAGTTGACAGGGAAAAGAGACCGGGGGGGGGGGGGAGAATGCTCCCTCTAAGCTGTGGAGTCCTGTGAGCAAAAATTCTACTTCGTGAGCTACTGGCGTTAAAAGTGGTGAGCGAGCAATTTGGCTGCTGCATAAAATTAATTTGCTCCGGAGCCCTCCTTCCTGAGTGAAGACGAAAACATGCGAGCCGGAGGCTAAAAAACTGTGAGCTGGCTCACACTAACTCAGCTTAGGGGATATGGGCTGCTGGACGGGGCACCTCAAAGGAAGGACTCACTTGTATACTGGACTTGTTCTAAAATTCAAGAACTTTGGGAAACGATCCCTGTTAGCATCAAGAACTAATTGCGAGTTAACGTGTGATGGAGATGCGGCTTCTTATCACCAAAACGCAATTCGGAGTGTATAAAAAATGGCTCACCGGTGTACACAGCAGTGGAAGAACCCCCACCTGAAAACAACTGCATTTGAAAAGTCTGGGACTTAGCCACGAATTTTCACTACAGGTCAGGACTCAACAAAAGAAGGATCGCTTTACGGAGGAGCGGTGGCCAGTAATTACTTTTTTAGAAGGAAGCCCACTAAATAAATAACGTGCAGGTTATTTGAGTAATGATGTGAACAGGAAACACAATGGGTGGGTGGGAGGGGAATGGGCAGGTACAGTTGTCTATACTGTTTTGTAAAATGAAAATAAAGAAATAGTTTTAAAGGAACATTTGAGGCCTAAGCAACCAGGGCTTGGTCAAGTTCTTCTTTGCCCCTCAGCAACGGAATCCCGGAACAAAGGCCGATTCCTCCCCCATATCGCTGCTTGCCGAAACCCATGCTGGCGTTAAGATGAGCGTTTGCAGTCTGACCCGTAAATCAGCATTTGCACATTCAGCAGAAATGCAAATGCTATTCAGATTGCTCTCCGTGGTCCCTTCCCCCACCGACTTGCCATGTTTTTAATCTGCCCCTGGACAACTATATACTCTCTCCACTATGAACATCCACCGGCAGATGAGATGTGTCGTGTGTCTCACGTAATGTCGGAATCAGCTGCAGGGGCCCCAAGTTCACGATTCCCAGGCCGCCACTTTGAATAATCTTGCACTTTTAAAGAAGAGAATGGAATTCGCAATCCTTCCCTATTTTTTTAAGACAGCGTTCCTACCACGTGAAGTAGGTGTCATCCCAGAAGTTCCTAAGAAGCCCTTTTCCCCCTGGCACTGTCAAAGAGAAGGATCCCTAAAGACGTGTCTCTCCTGTCCCTTTTTTGTCCTGTGAGCAACATCCGGGCACGGAGGAGAGAGTAAGCCTGGCCCCCAACAGTGGAGATGCTATGGGGTATTTCTGCGCCCTCCTTCTTCTCCAGCCCCACCGAGTCGCTCTCTTCCCTCACCTTCATTCCCTGCAGATTTCTGGCTTCTTGTTTGTGCTTCTGTAGCTCCTTCTGCAAATTCGACAGAGTTAAGGTGACCGTGAGATCTCCGTGTCATCATTTCCAAACTGGCCCCACCTCCCTCGGCCTGACACGGTTCCGCCCCTGCCCTCTCTAAAATAAACCTCTTGTTCCTGGGGAAAAAAAATCAAAACAAAACCTGGGCGTAGGAATTATTTCAGTGGGCCTGGAGGACCCACAAAGAAGAAACCCATCCCTATATTAAGCCACACTCCCCCACCCCCACGGGCATCCACTGTTCCCATAAGCGCTCGACGCTGAATGGCAAATGAAGCTGTCGATCCCTTGACATCCCCCTTTCAGTCGAGTGCTGAGAACGCAGCTTCTAGCGACAGTCCTGGGCTCCCAGCCAACCCCCGGCAGGCCCCAAATGGAACAGACGCGACGGAGTTAGCTTTTCCCTCCGCCGGTTGTATCTCCCCAACGAATACGTTTGCGTCCAGACGTGGGCAAGAACCTCAAGGGTCCCCCTGGATAGTTTCCCAAATAGATCTCACTGTTTCAAAATAGGACTGAACAGGGTATAGAGTGCTGGGCCTTATCGCCTTCTGCGGTAGAAGAGGAAAGCGATACCATGATAGGATGGAGGAGAGAGAATATGGGAGTGTAGATGGGTGACAATGGAGTTGAAGAATACAATAATTAACCATTTAAGATTCGAGTCCAGTAACACCTCAGAGACCAAGAAGTTTTGGAGGGGCATAAGCTTTCAAGAGTCAAAACTCCCTTTGTCAGAGTTTTGACTCTTGAAAGCGTATATATATATATATCCCTTCAATTTTGTCTCTAAGGAGAGTACGCTTTTATAACCCACTTTTCTCTATCTTAAGGAGTCTCAAAGCGACTTACAATCTTCCCTTCCTCTCCCCACAATAGGCAACTTGTAGGCAGGGCTGAGAGAGCTCTGAGAGAACTGTGACTGACCCAAGGTCACCCAGCTGGTTGCAGGTGGAGGAGTGGGGACTCAAACCTGGTTCTCCACATTAGAGTCTGCTGCTCTTAACCTTAAGCTTTCGTGTGCATGCAACAAAGTTTAGTTTGGGGTATAAGCTTTTGTGTGCGTGCAACAAACTTTGTTGGTCTTAAAGGTGGACGCAAACTTTGTTCAATGGAGAAAACGCATGGAGGATTACTCACCTTGAGCATTCAAACAGTCTAGACTTGTATGTTTGATCCAGGACTTTCCCAGCTCAGAAAAGTGATTGTACCGAGAAACCCATGGCAGACGGAGTTGGGGGAATTGGGCTAGTGTGGTGTACTGGTTAAGAGTGGCAGACTCTAATCTGGAAGAACCGGGTTTGATTCTCCACTCCTCCACGTGCAGCTGCTGGTGTGACCTTGGGTCAGTCACAAGTTCTCACAGAGCTGTTCTCTCAAGGGCAGTCCTCGAAAGAGCTCTCTCAGCCCCACCTACCTCCCAGGGTGTCTGTTGTGGGGAGGGGAAGGGAAAGGAGATTGTAAGCCTCTCTGAGACTCCTTCGGGTATTTATTTATTTATTTATTTCTTACATTTATATCCCGCTCTCCCCACCAGAGGCAGGCTCAGAGCGGCTCACATCATTTTTAAAATAACATATCAACATTAAAATCATACATCAGACATTAAAATACACTCCATACAAAATTGGCGGCAGAATAAAATCAACCCACAGGTGGGTCCGAGAAGCATTCCCATACGTCTCTGTGTGCAGATGACGGTGCCACAGACGGGCAGGCAGATGGAGTACCGGTAGACGGGCTGGCAAGGTGGGACTGGGCCAGGGCTAAGATGTTTGCCTTAGGCGGCCCCTACCCAAAGGCCTGGTGGAAGAGCTCCGTTTTGCAGGCCCTGCGGAACTGCAGCAGATCCCGCAGGGCCCTGATGTTCTCTGGGAGCTCATTCCACCAGTACGGGGCCGCCACTGAAAAAGCCCTGGCCCGTGTTGTAGCCAGCCGCGCCTCCTTCAGTCCGGGGATGGTCAGACGGTGTTGGGTCCCAGACCGTAGTGCTCGCTGGGGAGCATATGGGGAGAGGCGGTCCTTCATGTAGGCAGGTCCCAGGCCATATAGGGCTTTATAGGTAAGCACCAGCACCTTGAACCTTATCCGGTACACTATTGGCAGCCAGTGCAGAGCCTTTAATGCGGGCTGTATATGCTCCCCCCTCGGGAGGCCCAGCAGCAGCCGCGCCGCAGCATTCTGCACTAGCTGCAGCTTCCGGATTTGGCACAAGGGCAGCCCCATGTAGAGGGTGTTACAGTAGTCCAATCTTGAGGTGACCAATGCATGGATCGCTGTTGCCAGTTCATTGCGTTCAAGGAAAGGGACCAGCTGCCTGATCAGCCGCAGATGATAAAAGGCTGACCTCGCAGCCGTTGCTACCCGGGACTCCATCGTTAACGCGGCATCCAGGAGCACTCCCAAACTCCTGACCTCCGCCGACAGCGCCGACGGCACCCCCCCGAAGGTCAGAAGAGGGATCCCCCACCCTGGACCGCTCCGACTCAGGCACAGGATCTCCGTCTTCGTCGGATTCAACTTCATTCGGCTCTGTCTGAACCATCCAGCCACAGCCGACAATGCCAGATCCAGATCACCCGGGCTGGAGGAGGACTGACCGCCCAATAACAGATAGAGCTGGGTGTCATCTGCATATTGATGACAGCCCAGCCCAAACCTCCGCGCCATCTGGGCAAGGGGGCGCATAAAGATGTTAAACAACATAGGGGAAAGAACTGCTCCCTGCGGAACACCGCAATCCAGCCGGTGTCTCTGGGAGAGTTGATCCCCTACCGCCACCCTTTGTCCCCGATCCTGGAGGAACGAGGAGAGCCACTGTAAGGCTAACCCCTGGACTCCAATATCGGCGAGACGACAGCGCAGCCCCTGGTGGTCGACCGTGTCGAACGCTACCGACAGGTCCAACAACACCAGCACCGCAGTGAAGGGCAGGGTAAAAAACCCAACTCTTCTAACCTCTCTCTTCCTCCATGTTGTAGCTTATTTTAAAAAAAGATGTCATTTTCAGCTCAACTCCAAAGCACCCTTCCCAAACGCAGCTGCACCCCTTCTGACAGCCCTTTAACAGTCCACCCCCGTCAGATGCTGCTTCCCCCTCCAGTATTTCCTGGCTTTCTCGTCATCCCAGGAAGCTCTCTCTTTCTGACTCTCGCCTGCAGCCGCTTACCTTGAGCTCCTGATTCTCCTCCGTGCTCTGGTCCAGTCGGCTTCGGATGATAATCTGAGTGCAAAAGGGTGCCGTTACTGACGGGCGCCTGTGCAGGGGGACAGGCCAGAGCGCTTTCTGGAGTGGGGAGCAGGGGCTTGCACTCACTCACCAGCTGCTCTTCGGGGCAGGCTTCCCGTTCACAAAGGGCAAACGATCTCTCTTGCTCGTCCTCCGGCAGCGACCCATTGAGCAGCAGGGCCTGGGAAAAGAAGAAGGGGGAGAAGGATGTGCCCTGTTGGGTGCCTCTCTGGAGATGCACTGGGGAGAAATCCAACTTCGCCTTGAGAGGATCAGGGCCGAAAGGACGCCTACATCCATTTCAACTGGCACTCAGCTTTGGGGGGGGGGGGGAATGAGTGCTATCCTTAGAGGAGCTAGATTCAAGAGAAGAGGAGGCGGAGGAAGAGGAGGAGGAGGAGATTGGATTTATACCCCGCCCTTCACTACCCAAGGGAGTCTCAGAGCAGCTTGCAATCCCTTTCCCTTCCCCTCCCCGCAACAGACACCCTGGGAGGTAGGTGGGGCTGAGAGAGCTCTCTTGAGAATGCCTCCTGAGAGAACCTGTGACTGACCCAAGGTCATACCAGCAGCTGCATGTGGAGGAGTGGGGAGTCAAACCCGGTTCTCCCAGATGAGAGTCCGCACTCCTAACCACTACACCAAACTGGCTCTCTAGCACCTTAGAGACCACAAGATTTTTGGGGTATGGGATTTTGAGAGTCAACCCTCTCTCTGTCAGAGAAACTGAAAAGCTCATGCTCTGAAAATCTTGCCAGGTCTTACTGGATTCGAATCTAGTCCCTCTAGCGCCGACCAACAGGGCTGCTGTCTGAAACTATCCTTAGATGACATCTTAAAAAATGAAAGGCAAGGAAAGAGGCTGCTGCTTCAGGAGAGGCCCTTTTGGGGACAAAGTCTGACAAGCATCCAGGAAAGAATAATCTAAACAACAAATTTAGAACGGCCACCGCTTGCGGAACTAACTTGGCAGGAGGCCGAGGGCTCTGGGATGGCAGGGCTGCTGGGACGGATAGGAACGTTGCCTTCGCTAAGCATTAACTAGCAATTGTTCAGGAGGCAGCATTTGACAGGCAGTCCAAAAGGATGGTGTGCCCAGAAATTAAAACCTAATCTCTCACGCATTCTCTTTCTCGCTGCTAGCGATAAGAAGCCTTCAGAGTTTCCACAGAACTTGCCACTGAACGGAATATAACAGAAATAGAGTAAGACATTGTCTGAAGACACTGCAGATCTCTGTGCTGATGGATGAGAGGGATTTCTGAAGCCGAGCTGATCTGCATGGCTTCGGTTCCGGGCCTGAGTGCAGAGCCGAGACGGCATCGGCTGCACTGGGAAGCAATCTTGGTTGAAAGTTAGGGAGAAGACAGTCATCCCTGTTGATAGCACTAGATCTATCAGCTGCCTCCGATACACTTGACCCCTCCATTCTTACTCATCGGTTAGGATACGGAGTCGGTGTAGCTCTTCAGAGGCGTCAGTATTTCTTGCCTGATCAAACACAAAGAGTTTCCATCGGCCGAGCAGAATCAGCAGGTGACCGTCAGCTCTGTATTGCATTATCAAAGCCTCCGGGTGCGTCCATCGCAGATCTGAATCGGGGCTTGGAGGCTGTGGCCCAGGCTAGCCGGGAAGGCTAATGTTTTGCAGGGGCTGGATAGGGTCGAGCTGGGGCATTTGGATGGCAGATTAAGAGCTTTGGGGCGGCTCGTGGACCCACCTTTGCTGTTTGAAAAGAAGCCGGCCAGGCGACCGGGAGCACCTTCTGTGAGCTGCATCACCAACTCTCTCCTTTCTCAGACTCAGCCGACCGAGCCAATCTAAGCCGAGCTTCTGTAACCCCTGGAAAACAGCCCAGAGACCACAGCTGCTTCAGTCCAGCTATTGTCAGGGGGTAGCTGATGGGAACATGTCTCTCGCCTGTTTTAAAACAGCTACACTGACTGCCGGTTTATTTCTGAATTCAATTCAAGGTGTTGGCTATGACTTTTAAAGCCCTTGGACACGTGACACAGGAGAGCCAGTCTGGTGTGGTGGTTAAGTGCGCGGACTCTAATCTGGGAGAACTGGGCTTGGTTCCCCACGCCTCCACATGCAGCTGCTGGTGTGACCTTGGGTCAGTCACAAGTTCTCTCAGAGGCGTTCTCTCAGGAGTTCTCAAGAGAGACCTCTCAGCCCCACCTACCTCACAGGCAGTGTTCCCTCTAAGCTGAGTTAGTGTGAGCTAGCTCACAGTTCTTTCGCCTCCGGCTCACGCATTTTTGACTTGGCTCAGGAAGGATGGCTCCAGAGCAAACTAATTTATGCAGCAGCAACTTTAATGCCAGTAGCTCACAAAGTAGATTTTTTTGCTCACAGGACTCCACAGCGTAGAGGGAGCATTGCTCACAGGGTGTCTGTTGTGGGGAGGGGAAGGGAAAGGAGATTGTAAGCCTCTCTCTCCTTCCAGTAGTGAAGGGCAGGGTATAAATCCAATCTCTTCTTCTTCTTATACGGAATCAGTCCATCAAGGCCAGGATTTTTAACTCTGACTGGCAGCAGCTCTCCAGGGTTTCAGGCTGAGAGAGGTCTTTCACATCACCTACTGCCGGGTTCTTTTAATTGGGATTGAACCTCGGGCTTTCAGCATGCCAAGCAAAGGCTCCGCCCCTGAGCTACGGCCCTTCACCTTTCGGCCTGAAATGCACCTATCTGAAGGGCCATCTCTCCTCGTGCAGCCCTGGGAGCCAACTGCAGCCTTCTGGTTGTTCCCCCACTTCAGGTGACCAGTTCAGCATCTACTACAGCCTGCTTCTTCTTTGGACCGGCTCCCACCTTGTGGAACAGGCGCCGATGAGAAGCTACGAAGGAAAACCATCTTTAGAATTTTTCAGGAGGTGCCGTAATGCCTCTTTATTTGCAAGGGCCTTAAAATTAGGTTTAAGCAGAAGCCCTTTTGGTGAGGAGAGCCATTAACAGGCTTTTATTGTACTTCATATGTTTTTAACTTTAGAACAGTAGGTTGTCTTGAGCCGCGAGGGAAAACTTTTTAATTAATTAAAAAACGGAGCAGTTTTTGGAAAGCTTGGTTTCAGCTGATGTTTGTATCTGCAGCGCATTTGGCATTTGCAGGCAGAGTTCTGAAGGTGGTCCAACTGACTCACAAAGCAGGTACTCTCCTAAGGTCCATCAAGGGCCCTTCCAGATGGGCAACAGAACACCCAAATATCTGTTAACACTAAATCTAATTCATACACAGCAGACACGGTTCTGTGTGGAATCTTCCTTAGCCAAATTTACTCCCTTCCTTTCTGGCAACAGGGCTAGAAAGCTTTTACTTGAACAGGCTGAATGTTTGCAAACATCCATGGCCGGCTGCATGCCTTGCAAACAGCAGTCGGTTTTTAGGTTATCAGAATGGCCACTGCAGGACACAAGGATCTCAGAACTTGGCTGTTTTCATACTGGGCCTACAAGAAGTGGTGGCCTTTGATTCCAGTGATGGGGCTGGAAATCAGTAACTGCTACCCACTGGTGAAGACAGTCCGTCTGAGGTCTTCCGCACTTGGATCTCATCCCTGGTCTTATCAGAGTTCGACTCGTGACCTTGCATTTATCCCTGGTTATAACAGCATCCGTTTATCCTGGGACAAGTGTGGGGTGAAACCGGGGTGACCTCGATGTAATGTGAAAACAAAAAATACCCCAAGATGATTACAGGGATGAACTCGAACATAGTGTAGAATGTAAGTTCGTGGACGGGGTTGAACCAGGATTTAAGGCCTAGCGCGGAAACACCCAGAGATCCTGAAAGAACACAGACTGAGTAGTTGAGCTGCGTTCTGCAGTCCAGGGAAAGGAAAAACCTTGCAAAATGCCCAGTGAGTA
This sequence comes from Lepidodactylus listeri, assembly GCA_029233225.1. Lineage (NCBI taxonomy): Eukaryota > Metazoa > Chordata > Lepidosauria > Squamata > Gekkonidae > Lepidodactylus > Lepidodactylus listeri. The sequence goes on along the minus strand of JARCFY010000014.1, from coordinate 70,696,862 downwards.
CATATTTGCCAAGGCCTCCTCCAACTCTGCCCAGAGGGACAGCCAGTCAAGTCAGAAGGAACTGGGAGACGACAACGCATTTTCCATCTCTAGGGGATGCGGCCTACCTTTGTAGAGTGAAACTGACTATTCAAATCCAGTTTCTTGGGCAGTGGAATCAGCTGCTGGCTTCCCTCTTCTCCTGGGAGATAAGAGGGCAGCAATGCCAGATCGCTGCCAGTTGCAGTACCAGCTGCCTCTCTTGGCTCCCAGGGTGCGAAGAAAAGAGGCAGGGGGGGGGAGTCATGCTACCCTCCAAGGGTACGCTGTGCACTCCAATTCTACCACAGCACCCAGCAGTTGTGTATCTCTTGTGTGTCACCCGCTCACTGATGGCCGCAAACCCACTCTTCACTGCCTGCCCTGCTTGGAGCCGCCAGCACAATGCAGCCTTTGTTCGCTCCTACATAAATATTTACCATTCAAAACCAGCGCAGTTCCCAGGACAGAAAGGCACTAGTTCTTGAGAGAGTCCAGAGTCACTGCTCCAGAGAGCAGAACGGCACAGAAGCAGAGGACGGTGGGTCGGGGAGGGGACAGAGGGGAGGCATCGTGGCTTTGCGGCCAAACAAGTCTCGCAGTACGGAAAACCTGATGACACCAAATGGACTCGGTCCTTTTACGGTCCTGGATGATTATTCATGTAACTCCCCGGGATTCTGGTCCGTTGTTGATCTGATGTAGGGATCACTCCCAATGTGCTGCTTTTTCCACGCCTCGCAGAACAATCTGCATTTTTTTATGCAGTCCGGGCATCCAAGTTCAGGCTTCTGCTATGGGATGTTGCATTTCGGTAGCACTGGCCGTTTTATACCGGAGAGGACACAGTCCTTCCCCCAGATAGCTATTTGCTGTTTGCGACTGTTGTGTGTGGAATGGGGAGGGGCGGTGCCTCAGTGGCACACCACCCGCTTGGCATGCAGGAAGTCCCAGGTTCAATCCCCGGCATCTGCAGTTAAAAGCACCAGGTAGGAGAAGATGGGAAAGACCTCCGCCTGAGACCCTGGAGAGCTGCTGCCAGTCTGAGCAGGCAATACTGACGCTGAAGGACGAAGGGTCTGATTCGGGATCAGGCCGCCTCGTGTGTTCACGCAGTCACATAACTGTCATAGGCTCCAACAGAAATTCCTCCCCTTCTGCCACTACACATCGGTGCATATAGTAAATATTTTTATTTTGCCACTATTTAAACAGTTCCCTAGTGATTAGGCGCTTCCCCAGTGTGGCTTCTTCACTACGGCAACATTCCCTCAGCGCACACTGGATGCTCCAGCAGTAGTCCTTGGCACTGAGCCAGTTTGGTGTAGTGGTTAAGAGCGCGGACTCTAATCTGGGAGAACCGGGTTTGATTCCCCACTCTTCCACATGCAGCTGCTGCTGTGACCTTGGGTCAGTCACGAGTTCTCTCAGAGCTGTCCTCTCAAGGGCAGTTCTCGAAAGAGCTCTCTCAGCCCCACCTGCCTCCCAGGGTGCCTGTTGTGGGGAGAGGAAGGGAAAGGGATTGCAAGCCGCTCTGAGACTCCTTTGGGTAGTGAAGGGCGGGGAGTAAATCCAATCTCCTCTTCTTCTTCTTCCACCCATTTCAACACGAGGGCCAGTTGCGTCCTCTTCTAGGAACAACACGTTGTTCACCCAGCTATCTTTGATGAGCACTTGGAACACTTCAGCAGGTTCAAAATGAGGTGGTCAGACGTCTCCTCACGATCGCATCTTCCCAATATTGAAAAATCATCCCTGGTTACCACAGGGGTCTCCACCCTGGTGCCATGGTCCCACCAACACCTTTTCTGGCACCCACCAAGTGCGTTTAAAAAGTGGGCAGGGCCGCGTGGGGCTTTTGCCCAGTGAGGCTTTTGATTGGCTGTGCAGACTCTTTACATCATTGCCTTGGCAGCGGCTGCTGCCAGAGCACAAGAATCTTCACTGTGTGACTGAAGGGAAGCCGTGGCAGCCATTTTTGTAGTTGGCTCCGCCTCCTGGAGTAGCCATTTTATGGCAGCCATTTAGTGGCCACACCCACCACACTGTGTCAGAATTCTAAAGGTCCCGCAAGCTCAAAACAGTTGGGGACCCCTTGGTTATCATTTTGCTGCCAGCCAGAATTTAATGTGCCGGTTTTAGACCTATAGAGCCACACATATCCTGGAACTCAAACTAAAGATCCACTTTCCACCATGCAAACCTCCACAAGGATTCAGATCTTCTTCCGGGACTCTTCTCCAACTTCCCCCAACGTTTAGGCAGGTGGCTGCAGTGAGGGGCTGCTGCTCAGTAGTGGTCGCCAAATGCTTTATGCGTGGGAAATTCCAGGTTCAGTCTCCAATATCTCCAGGTTAAAGACCTCAAATAGGAGTTGCTGGGCTCTTTGTCTGCCAGAGATCTAACCAAGCCTGAACGATCCCTAAACTAAACTGAGGCTATCCTGGTAACCTTATGAGAAGCCAAGAGTCACTGGAAAAGACAATAACGCTAGGAAAAGTGGAAGACCCAAAATGAGACAGACGGGCTCAATCAACGAATCCACGGCCCTCGGTTTGCAAGACTTGGGGGAGGCTGTTGATGATAGGATGTTCTGGAGGTAATTAACGCACAGGGTTGCAATAAGCTGGAAACAACTTGACAGCCCTTAACACACACAAGGCGGCTTTGGCTCAAAGCTCCTGCTCTGCACACACACCCTCCAAATGGCGGTTTTAAAATATATTTGACTTTGCCATGCTTGCGCTCACCTTCTGGGTTTTCTCCAGCCCACTGTGGCTCTACTCAAACCAGCTGTGGTATGAACTCTCTGGGGAGACTTGTACCCGAAGCAGGCTTGGGGGAAATGTTGACAGGAAGGTGTGGAGTTCCACAGCCCCCCCCCCGTCCATATCTAGGGCCGCATCCGGCTCCATTTGCCCTTGCGCCCCCCATTTCTTCCCCTACTGGTGGGCTTTTTGCTGCTGCCATTGTTCTTTAATTGGTTGTAGGCATATCGCTAGCGTTCTAACACAATAGCGCTATTCCTACAAGTGATTTACAAGCAAAAACCTTGTGAAAAGTCCACTAGAAGCAGGAGACGGGGGGGGGGGGGGGGGATGGTGAGCAGGAGAGGAAATCACAGGGGGATATTCCCACTTAGAAGCTCCATCGCCTTGTTGCGTATGCCTCTCCATTCACAGCAGCAGATAAAAGTCCAACACGGAATTATCCCCATGTGGAAGCAGGATTTACTGACTGACTGACTGACTCACTCACTCACTCACTTATTGATTTCCCCTCATTTATATCCCATCTTTCTTCCCAATGAGGACCCAAGGTGGCTTACATCATTCTCCTCTTCTCCACTTTATCCACACAACAGCCCTGTGAGGTGGGTTATGCTGAGAGGACGTTACTGGCTCAATGTCACCCAGTGAGCCACCTTGACAGAGCAAGGATTCGAACCGGGTCCTTCCAGATCCTAGTTGGACATTCTAAATACTACACAACACTGGCTCTTCTTGTACAGCTCCCTTAGGCATTCATTTTTAAAATTTTGATTTGTACTGATGGGATTTTAAAGTTCAACAGACTTTTTTTTTTGCTTAAATCAAAAGGTCAAATTCTCTTAAAGAAATATATATATATATAGATATATAACACAGTTTTATTCAGCTTGGTGAGAGTCAGTTTGGTGTCGTGGTTAGGAGTGCGGACTCTAATCTGGGAGAACCGGGTTTGATCGCCCACTCCTCCACATGCAGCTGCTAGGGTGTTCTTCGGTCAGTCACAGGCTTTTTCAGAGCTGTTCTCTCAAGGGCAGTCCTCGAAAGAGCTCTCTCAGCCCCACCTACCTCACAGGGTATCTGTTGTGGGGAGGGGAAGGGAAAAGAGATTGTAAGCTGCTCTGAGACTCCCTTGGGTTCTGAATAGTGGGGTATAAATCCAATCTCTTCTCTTCTTATTCGAAGAAGCAGCCAAATTGCCCCATTTCTTCTGGGGTGCCCTGCTGTTTCTGAAACCACATACCTCAGGACTGGATTACGTCACTTTTGCAAAACCCAGTACTACCTTTCTTCCAAGTTTGCTTAGGAAGCCCTACACCCACGGCAGGGCTTTGTATTTCAGACATATCCCAGATCTCTTGGGGGATCACAGCACCAGAGTTCTCCTCCAAGATGCCCTTCCTAAACCATTGGATAGAGCTGGGTGAAACCTTCCTTTTCTGAATCCCATCCCCCCACCCCCTGAGCAAGGCCAGCTAATTAACAAGTCATTCCTGAATGCACACTGGGGGCAAAGGCTCCTTCCTACCTGTAGTCCCGAAATCATCTTCTTCGCTTCCTCCATCTCCTTCTCTAAGTGATCTTGCTGCTCCAGCAGTTGCTCCTCCCATGAAGTCTCCAAGCTTGTCACAGGGCAGCGCGCTTGCCACTCCGGGGGGAAGGGAGAGCCCGCCTCTTCTGCAGGAGGAACAACATCATGGTTGGGAGAAGAACCGAACCGCTCTGGACAGACACGGCTTCCCTTGAAAGGGCCCAGGGTGAAAAGAAGGGGAGACCCACCACCGTTTTCCGCCACTTTGGTGTAGTGGTTAAGTGCGTAGACTCTAATCTGGGAGAACCGGGTTTGATTCCCCACTCCTCCACTTGCACCTGGCTGGATGACCTTGGGCAAGCCATAGCTCTGTACCAGCTGTTCCCTCAAGGACAGCTTGGGAAAGAGCTCTCTCAGCCCCACCCACCTCACAGGGTGTCTGTTGTGGGGAGGGGAAGGGAAAGGAGTTTGTAAGCCGCTCTGAGACTCCCTTGGGGAGTGGAGGGCGGGGTATAAATCCAATCTCTTCTTCTTCTTCTTCTTCTTCTACTGTTACACTCTCAAAGTATGTCAAGGAGTGGGGTGAAGACACGGCTAGGCCATGCAAAGACCATCACTGCTGGCAGGAAGGGGGCACCACAAGAACATCAGAAGGGCCATGCTGGAGCAGACCAAAGGCCCACCACAAGCCCAGCATTTTGTTCTCACAGCGGCCAACCAGATGCCTCTAGAAAACCCGCAAGCAAGGATGACTATGCAGCACCCTCCCGCCTCCCCCTGTGCTCCCCAGGAACCGATCGAGAGCGGCAGACTGCCTCTGGCACTGGCAGGAATAGATATCCTAGTAGCCACTGATAGCCCACTCCCCTTTTAAAGCTTTCCAAGTTGGCGGCCATGACCATCTCCCGTCTCATACCCCATGTCTCACTCTCAAGGGTGTTTACAGGTAGCTAATGGCCCCTCTACAAGGGGCCACAGTGGCTCAGTGGTTAAGATGCTGAACTGCTGACCAGAAGATTGATAGTTCAGCAGTTCAAGACCCAAGTGCTGCATGACGGAGTGAGCTCCCATCTCTGGTCCCAGCTCCTGCCAACCTAGCAGTTCGAAAGCAAGAAATTGCAAGTAGATAAATAGGTACCACTTTGGTGGGAAGGAAACAGCGTTCCGTGCACCTCGGCGTCTAGTCATGCCAGCCACATGACCACGGAAACGTCTTCGGACAGCGCTGGCTCTTTGGCTGGGAAACAGAGATGAGCACCGCCCCCTAGGGTCAAATTCGACTGGCTTTCGAGGAAAGGAAACCTTTACCTTTACTAGCGGCTCCTCTACTCCATTGTCAAGCAAGCAAAACCTCTCCCAGTGAGGGCTGTGCCCGAAGACACACGGATTGATCCAATTCAAGAAGAAAGGGCCACGTCAAAAGGTATGGCTTCCCCAGTCACACAAGCATGTCCGCAAGGTGCTCCTGTGTCGCAGCCACAGGTACTTGTGCCACTTTGACCCCTGCATTTGGACAGCCTCATGCTTGCTGTCACCTCCCTATCAGAACACACACGACACAGGAGCCTTGCGGAAGCAACACCACTCAAATTGGGTCAGCCCTCCTCCAAGCCTGTAGTCCACCTCGACTTCCAGGATAGAGCAGGTAGAGAAAGAAGTACTCTTCTCCCTTTCTCACAAGACAAGAACTCGTGGGCACTCAAGGAAATTGCTGAGCACTCGGGTTAAACGGATAAAAGGAAGTACTTCTTCACCCAAAGAGTGATTAACACATGGAATTCACTGCCACAGGAGGTGGTGGCGGCTACAAGCATGGACGGCTTCAAGAGGGAATTGGATAAAACATCTGGAGCAGAGGTCCATCAGTGGCTATTAGCCACAAGGGATAGATAGGAACTCTCGGTCTGTGGCAAGGGATGCTCTGTATTCTTGGTGCTTGGGGGGGGCAACAGTGGGAGGGCTTCTAGTGTCCTGGCCCCACTGCTGGACCTCCTGAGGGCCCCTGGTGTTTTTGGCCACTGTGTGACTCAGAGTGTTGGACTGGATGGGCCACTGGCCTGATCCAATATTGGCTTCTCTTCTGTTCTTAATAAAACATGGGACAGAAATGCAACAAACAACCTCTCCATGGAGACAGATCAAGATGGGTTTATTATTCTGTCTGTCTGCAGCAGTAGAAAAGAGCAGGAGCCCAGTAGCACCTGAAAGACTTACCAAATTTGTGGCAGGGGAGGAGCTCTCGGGAGTCACTGCTCACTTCTTCAGATACAGCTAGAATGGGAGTCCATCTGTCCTATATCACTCCACTCTCCAAGACATAAGGACAGACGGACTCGCATTCTAGCTGTATCTGAAGAAGTGAGCAGTGACTCAGGAAGGCTCGTGTCCTGATCCAAATTCTGTTAGTCTTTAAGGTGCTACTGGACTCTTGCTTTTATCTACTGAAACGACCTCCCTGTCCATCTAATGCAGATGGTTCAATGATGCTAAGCATTTTTTTTTTTAATCAGCCTCAGAAACCACATTTTCCCAGGCCCCGTTCCAGTTTCTGTGCATTATAAATTCAGACTCGCTCAGACTGGGGATTTCGGGCTTTTGTTTCGAGGGGTTCCCCCCCTTCCTTTGCTTGATTTAAGGACAAAGCCCCCTCCCCTGCGCTGTGAATAATAAAGAGGGGCTTCCCTGGGACCTTTTCCCTCCACAAATAAGAGAGGGCTACGGTTGCGTCCCCCTCACTCCAGCCATGGTTTTTAAACTCATCCATCATTTAAACCCTAGACCTAACTCACTGGCCTGCACTTCTGCAGTCTCTCCCTTATTTGAGGAATCCTGGAATCAGAGGGAAAGGTGTATCGTTTGTAACTGAGCCAATTCAGACTTTGAGCGTTTTTCTACAAGCCACATGTCAGAAGGCTTAGAAATCTGGGCCGCGTCCTTTGCAAATGTTGTTATTTTGGGACACAAAGAGATTTCTGAACCAACTGCACCCGCTAGCCAACAGAGGTCAACTGACTCACAGCCACAGGAAAGCTAGAAGCCAGTCTCGAGGTCTCATGGCTGTGAAAGCAGCGAAAATGATTTCATATTGGCTGCGGTCACACGGCCCTTTAAATCCGGGAGGGCTCCCGGATTTAAAGGGGCCGCGTTTTTCTACCACGGGTTGGGATGTCTACACATCCCAACCCCGCCAGTGGCGGCGGGAACGGCCGCGGCTGAAGAGGCGGCCGCGGCGGGAATGGCGACAGCAGCCGCTGAAGAGGCGGCCGCAGCAGAAGCATCGGTGGCTGCGGAAACGGCGGCCGCAGAAGAGGCGGCGGCAGAAGCAGCAGTGGTGGCCAAGGACCCGCCAGCCGCCTAGGTGAGTTTGGGGTGGTTTTTTCCCCCCTTTTACACTTGGGCGCTTGAGTGGCCAAGCGCCCAAGTGTAAAAGGGGGGGGGGGGGAAACGGCTGGTGGGACTATCTCAAATGCGGGTTCCTCCTGCAACACCCGGGAAAACACTTGATTTTCCCGGGGTCGGAAAATGCGGGAGGAACCCGCATTTGAGCCCGCTTCAGCGTGGGACTTGGGGCGGGCCGTGTGGTCGGCCCCTTTAAATGCGGGAGGAAATAGCCCTTCCTCCCGCATTTAAGGCCCGTGTGGCCGCAGCCATTGATTTGAGGCAGACAAGGCTAAGGGCCGTCTCACACCCTGTGCAGATGAAAACCTGGGTTTGTCTATGCAACAGGTAGCTGAAGACAGTCGTGGCTTCCTGACGTGAAACATCTTTGGCTAACTCTTCAAAAACGGAGTGCGTGAAGTGGCTGTCTTAACCGTTTTGACCTGGCTGTGACTTAAAAGACCAGAATGCAAGATGAGAGTCCTGCCTGTGCATCTTCTTGACCACAGATTAGGGTGATGTGTCAAACTCAAGTGCACTGCAGGGCCAAACCCCCCAGCCATGATGTGCTCAACAAAACAGAGGTCTGCTTAGCAACACAGGCTGGTGCCACACATGGATCTTCCCTGTGCTGATCACAGGAGGCCTGTACTCTTTTGGGGGAGCGTTCACATGACACTGTGCTGCCTCCAAGCACAGAGGGCTCATTCCAGGAGGGTCCCACTTTGGGGTCATGAGGTAATTTTTCTCCAGGCCGGTTTGGCTGGAGATCCTGGTGTTTTTTTGGGGGGGGGGGGTTGTCATCTGGGCGTGGAACAGCAGTCACTGGGGGTGAGGAGGGGGAGGTATTTGTGAATTCCCTGCATTGTGAAGGGGGTTGGACTAAATGACCCTGGAGGTCCCTTCCAACTCTATGGTTCTATGATCTCTGTTGGGGCAGGACAACCCCTCTCCCCTGAGGCACCAGAGGAAATTCCGGTTATAGAAATCTGTGCTGGTGCAAGGGCTGGATGGGGATCCCCCATTAGGACTGGGGGTTGCCAAGCTCCAGGTGGCGCCTGGAGACCTCTCACTACGACAGTTGATCTCCAGGCAATCAAGATCAGTCCCCCCGGAAAAAATGGCCGCCTTGGAGGGTGGACTCCAGGCCCATGGCCAGGACTTCTTTGGCTTGTGGGGCTTATTTTTTTCCGGTGGGGCAGCCAGTATGCGTCTGTCTGTATACCACTGTACAAATCAGGAAGAGGTCAGAATTAAACGATTTCTAGCAGCCAAGCTTTGTGGGGGCCTGGCTGACGTGTGATGGGGCTGGGCCTCACCACAGCTACAGACCAGGGGGACTCTGTGGCATTACACCCTGCTGAGGTCTCTCCCATCCACCAGTCCCGCCCTCCACAGGCTCCTCCCTCCACATCCCCAGGTATTTCCCAACCCAGAGCCTGCTTGTGGGTTTCATGTTGTGAGCTGCCCTGAACCCATTTTGGGGGGCAGGGTGGGGTATACATTTAATAAACAAACAAACAAAGCTTAGTTAGCAGGACCCTTTGTCGGTTGGCCGGCCATTCCCCTACCTGTTCCAGTCTCGGCTTCTTCTTCACGAACAATGTCGAATCCCGCCTTTTCCTCCGAAGGGGTGGCGCTGGACTCGCTCTTGGCGCTGTTCACGGGACTGGGCGACGTGAGGCTGAGAAGAGAAGAGGATACGGCCGTCCTTTTCAGCGCAAAATGGCAGTGAAGAAGTGACTCCCCATCTTGGTATGTGAAATGAATAAGTTCAGCACGCTTCAGGAAGTCCAACTAGACTGAATTCAGCACTCAGCAGAGGTGCGCATTAGTGGAAAGCCCAGAACAACTGCCTTCCGTTAACTAAAAACAGCAAATTCCCGCTGAAATGGGCAGGACTTGCGTGACAGTGCAGGAAAACTCCCCACCGAAGGCTGCCCCAGGGTCAGATCTTTCTGTCTCCTATTTTGCCACCGCTAATCATGGTCCATCTCTGTGGTCTGCCGTGGCTACTTCAACCTTGCTTCTCTGGTAGGGCTGCCTCTCCTATCAATTTATTTATTTGATTTATACCCTGCCCTCCCTGCCAGAGCAGGCTCAGGGCGGCTTACATAAAAGATTAGAACAGATCAAACAGAAGACTGATAATACATTTGAAACCTCCTTGGCTGAACAAAGTGAGCAAAGGGAACTACTTTTCTGCTTCCCCACCCCCAGCCCTGACAGATATCTAAAAGCTCAGGGGGCTTAGCCCACATTCGAAAAGTCTAGCAGCTCATTCTACGCCGTGGCAGCACTTGCGCTCGGAGGCAAACGCATCTTGCGGTGGGGAATCTTATTAGGGGCTGCAATTTGCCAATTAAGGCATCTCACATTCTCCCAATTCTGCCTTGCTCCTTGCTTCTGGAGCTACGGGGTGGGGGGGGAGAGGCGGGGGGATATGAGTCACCAGTCAAAAGTCAAATAAGATTATTTTTAACAATCATGGATTCCCATAAGGAGAGGGACCCCGACCCATGACCTGGGCTTTACATTCTTGAAGTCGGGTTCCTTCTGTTTTGTTTTTTTTTAAGGCCGGGCATTTCAGATCCAGGTCCAGCCTCTCAGACTCCCCCCCCCCCACCTCCCTCTCGGAAATTCTTCCGGCACGCATTGCCCAGACAACAGCAAACGGCATCTACAACTCACTGACCCATTTAATGCGTCCCCAAAGAATTTATCCTTGCAAGTGTGAGCAAGAGTTAATGTATCATTTTCCCAGAGATGGAAACAAAAGATGGAACGAACAAAAGAAAGAGAGAAACGGGGACTGAAGAAAGCAGAAGAGGTTTAAAAAGAAGGGGGGGGGGAGGGAGAATGCCTCTCCGGCACATTTCCCGGAATCCTCCCAGCACCTCTGAAATCAGACTCCTCGGCAGGAATAGCGTTGGCTAAGAGAGACTTCAGCACGACTCCAGGGTGTCAGGTATACTGCATCAGTGCAGGTGTTATCCAAAAAACACCCCCAAACCTTCCATCTGAAATCAGCGGGGGGGGGGGTGGGGAGGGAGGGGTTGGGCTTTCCATATGGCTGGTCATGACAGCTACATGTTGCAGTGACTAAATCGGGGAGAGGAAACAGAAACGCCACCAGACGGAAAGCCTGGTGCTGCTGGCGTGCCTTTAAAAGCAGCCAGACGGGTTGATGTTTTCCCCACCACTTCATTTCCAGATCAGGAACAGGTTCACCTGTTACGTTTCTGCTCATCAGTGAGACCGCTATCAAGCGCAACGGAAACTGGGCAGCCCAAAAGGCCCGGCATCCCTTCAGGACCGTGGCAAGACAAGACGAGATTCAGCTGCGAGGCCACAAGACGGACGGTGACCCTGAACAGGACGAGGGGGGCATCTGGCAACATCAGCCCAGAAAAAGAACTCCAAATTATGATCTCCCCCACCCACCACCCGCACCACATGCAATTCATCTTGGGGTTCACACAGCCCAGAGAATGCTCAATCTCCAGGCAGCCTCGAGGCCGGTTCTATTTACCACTCATGAATCACTAGGGGTGGCTGCCAGGGCTCCCCAAAAGGAAATGAGCCACCGAGGCAGAGTCGGCAGCTGAAGCCCAAAGCACGGATCAAAGGTGGCCTCTGTCCATCAGCTGGCCCTCGCATCCTTAAAAGTGGCAGCGGAAGACGGGATGGTTTGGCACCATATCCGTGAGAAAAACGTAGGTTTGGACCTGTCGGTTTATTTTTTAAGGACGGGCTCCAATTCGTTCATCATCAGAACGCAGGGAAATGAGGTCTGGCAAACGAATTCAATTCCAGCAGGATTTGTGGTGCAGGAAACAAGTCCACAGGATTCCTTCGTCTGAGCAACCAAGCCTACATATCCCCCCCCCCACCCACTGCATTTCCAGAAACACCCCTCCCTGTCTCAGCCCCCCCCCCCCATTTAACAGCACAAGTTGGCGGCTCACCATTTGACCTGCTTCCCTCCCATGATCCCCCTGTAACCTCTGCCCTCACAGAACCAGTCTCCCTGGGCGCCTCCGCCGTCGGTGGGTCCCGGCCACTGGCATTCCTCAGTTTCCCTTCACGTGCTCGGGATTTCTGCGCCACCGAGGATGTCGGCTCCTGTCAAACTCAGGCAGAAACGTTTACCAGGCGGACTCCCTCGTGTGAGCCAAGACATTTGCAGCTGTGGGGGGACAAGCAGCCCCGCCGCTTCGACAGGAGCTGGTTGGCGATCAGCCTGCTGCTCACGAGTGTGACCAGGGACGCCAGAGCCAAAAACCCGGCCGCCTGGATCTTCGAGTTGGCTCGTGGGCTGCTTGTTTTGCCCTGTTGCATTTTGGTCTGACGTATGCCCGAATTCTTGGATCTCAAGCCCTGGTCCTCATCCCATCCTGATCAGTTCAGCCAGCTGACATCTGCTGGAGAGACCCAACGTCACGGAAGAGCCACGGGAAGGGCTCGGGTCCAGCCCCTGAAGTCCAGCGTGCGGCGTTCCCCCCAGTCCTGTGTGCCTCTGCGTCTGCCAGGGGCTGCGTGCTGCTTCGCGTTCCGCTCGCTCTCCACTGCTGTCACCGGGGTCTGTCTGCGCACGGCAGAACTGCTTCTCCGAGATCTCGGAGCCCAGGGTGGAGGAGGAGGAGGGGAGGGGCTGGGAAGAGAGGGACGGAGGGAAGGCAGGGAGAGTGCCTCGCAGCCTGGGCGATCAGGCAGCTCCGCGATGAATCATATCTGCTCCCTTCCCTTAGCAGAATGGCACCCCCCCCTCCCCAAGAAACTGTGACGTCAGGAGTGTGCTTTCCATATCCAGGACATGCATGCACACAGAAATGCGGCAGACAAACACACACACTCGTTATATATGTGCAGGTGGGTGGGTGGGTGGGTGGGCGTGCTGACAGAGGTCTGGCCATCGGATTTCGGGGGGGGGGGGGAGGCTAGAGAATATATTTCAGTAAAGAACAGCAGCAGGTATTACCTGTCACCATTGGGTAACTTGTCTGCTTCTGTTTATTTGCTTCCTTTTTTGGGGAAGGAACGCTATAATTTCCTGTCTGGCAACCAGAACGTATCAGGCAGCTCTAGCGGTTTACTTATTTACGTCCTTCATTCCTACCCCGCCTTAATCCCCAACGGGGACCCAAGGCAGCCTCCATCGTTCCCCTCGGCTGGCTCCCTTCTATCCCCACAACAACCCTGCGAGGGAGGTCGGGCTGAGAGTGCGACTGGCCCGAAGCCACCCAGCGAGCTTCCACGGCACGGGTGGGGATTCGAACTCGGCCCTCTACCCACAACACCACGCTGGCTTTCATGAAAACGGTAGCAGGCACCAACATCGTTTAAGACACAGGGAGGAAGGCGAGGCGTCAGCGAAGCGACATGGTGACTCTGGGGATCGCAGCTGGGCAAGGAAACATGGAAGGGGATCCTGTACACATGCAGACACAACACTCTTGCCGAGTTGCCCATCGCCAGGATCCAGAGGCCCAGGCAAAAGCCCTATCATGGCTGGGGGGAAATGAGGCTCTGCACCAGAGGGCGACCTCCGGCAGTGACATCCGGTCCCTCGGCTACTACCAGCAACAGCTTCCATCCCTCTGTTTGTAGACTTTGCAGAAGGGAGGCAGGGCCGCGCACAACAGAAGACGCACAACAGAAGACGCTCACCCTCTACCCACAAGCCTTTCCAAGCACCAAAGGGGCCAACCGCATGCACCAGGCACGACTGAAATATGCAGTCATTTTTATTGGGGGCCGGGGATGAGGAGAGGCCAAGCTGAGTAATCGATACAGGGGTCCCCAGCATCGTGCCGGTGGGGGCTGTGGTGCCCGCAGACACCTTCCCTGGTACCCACCAAGCAGTGCTCCGTCTAAGCTGAGTTAGTGTGAGCCGGCTCACAGTTTTTTAGCCTCTAGCTCACACATTTTTGTCTCAGCTCGGGAAGGGTGGCTCCAGAGCAAACTGATTTTATGCAGCAGCCAAATGGCTCGCTCACAGCTTTAAAGCCCAGTAGCTCACAAAGTAGAATTTGTGCTCACAAGACTCCACAGCTTAGAGGGAGCATTGGCACCAAGCGTTTTTTAGAAAGTGGGGGGGGGCGTCAGGTGGGGCTTTTGCCCAGCAGGGCTTCTGATTGGCTCTGCAGATTTTTTAAGAATGTTGCCTTGGCAGCATCCACCGCTGCAACAGAAGATTCTTCACTGTGTGACTGAAGGTCAGCCGCGGCATCCGTCACATGGCTGGCTCCGCCTCCTGCAGCAGCCATTTTGTGGCCACGCCCAACGTGTCAGAATTCCAAAGGAGCCTGTGGGCTCCAGAAAATTGGAGACCCCTGAGACTTAGGATACGGCAGTCTACCGTAACTTAGACCCAAACTTGACCTTATGACTACAATTGTTATTCGCTTATTGTATCTATTTTACCACAAATGTAGAGTCTGGTGGCACCTTTAAGACCAACAAAGGTTTATTCAAGGTCTGAGCTTTCGTGTGCGCGCACACCTTACCAAATATACTTAGAATGGCAAAAAGGTTCAAACTTATAGCTGGCAAATTAACATGCAACATGATGATGATCAGGATATGCAAAGTGACACTAAACAACAAGTTACGGTTATGAGGGCAACAGTCGTAAGGCAAAAAATATGTCAGACGAGCAGAGAAATGTCTAAAGGTGTCTTTTCTAATTGTGGGAAGTGACTGGGAATCTCCATTCTCTCCTGTCAGGCACGGAGGGCACTTGACCCTATATCCCCCCTCTAAAGAATGCTGCTATTTTATTTTAAACATCTCCATGCTGTCTTTCCACCCAATCCAGAGACCCCCAAGGCCGCGATCAGGGCCCACAAGGCAGACACAGGAGCTGCAGGTAACTGCCTTTTAAAGAGCTGCAGGGGCCCGACTCTTCTTGGGACCACAGCGAGGGGCTCCCGCCTCCCCCCTGCACCATTTTCCCAAGCCAAAAAGGCCCAGGGACGTTACAGGTCACAATTTTGGAGACGCAGGGGAACCCAGACCTGTCTAACTGGAGCCTGATTCTGCAAGGATTCACTGTAAGCCACATCGAACCCTCAGGAAACAGCTGCTGGGCAGAAACCAGCACCACATACACAAGATCATAACCCCTGAATACAAGCAAACGCACCCTGGGCCTCCCCCCCAGTGTATGCGCATGGACGACGACCGTTGTGCATGCATTTCTCAGGGCTATGAAGGAACACAGATCCCATTTGCCCTGGAACTTTATGATGTGCTTTACGCACATCACCTGCGATCAGCTATGTCCAGCCACTTGTGCGTTTTTACCAAAAAAACTGTATGGGAGGGTTGGAGTTAAGCAGGCAAGCTGGGCACCTAGGAGTAGGAGGTCATATCTCATGAACAGACATAGAGAACCCTGAAGCTAATGGGCAGTAAGCTTAGGACGGACAAAAGGAAACACCACTGTACACAGAGTAATGAAAAATGAGGAATTCACTGCCAGAGGAGGTAGTGATGGCCACAGGAATAAACTGCTTGAAAAGGGGATTAGATATTTTCATGGAGGACAAGTCTATCAATGGCTACCAGCTATGGTGGCTGAGGAGAACCTTCATATTCAGAGACACTCTGAATCCCAGAGCCAGGAGGCAACATTGGGAATGCCTCATAAGAAGATGAGAGAAGCCAGTGTGGGATCAGGCCAATGGCCCATCCAGTCCAACACTCTGTCATACAGTGGCCAAAAATACCAGGGGCCATCAGGAGGTCCAGCAGTGGGGCCAGGATGCTAGAAGCCCTCCCACTGTTGCCCCCCCCCCTCCCCCACAAGCACCTTGGCCTCTCTGCCCAGTTGTTGGCCCTCCAGAGGAACTGGTTGGCCACTGTGTGAAACGAGATGCTGGACTGGATGGACCACTGGTCTGATCCAGCAGGGCTCTTCTGATGTTATTATGAAGGCCTCGGCCTCTCTGCCCTGTTGTTGGCCCTCCAGAGGAACTGGCTGGCCACTGTGTGAGACAGGATGCTGGACTAGGGGGACCCTCACTGGTCTGATCCAGCAGGGCTCTTCTTATGTTCTTAATCAGGGGAAGGCCTCAGCCTCTCTGCCCTGTTGTTGGCTGTCCAGACAAACTCGTTGGCCACTGTGTGAGAAGAAGAAGAAGAAAAAGAAGAGAAGAGATTGGATTTATATCCCGCCCTTCACTCACTCAAGAGTCTCAGAGCGGCTTACAAACTCCTTTCCCTTCCCCTCCCCACAACAGACCCCCTGTGAGGTAGGTGGGGCTGAGAGAGCTCTTTCCCAAGCTGTCCTTGAGGGAACAGCTGGTACAGAGCTATGGCTTGCCCAAGGTCATCCAGCCAGGTGCAAGTGGAGGAGTGGGGAATCAAACCCGGTTCTCCCAGATTAGAGTCCACGCACTTAACCACTACACCAGACTGGCTCCTGTGTGAGACAGGATGCTGGACTAGATGGACCCTCACTGGTCTGATCCAGCAGGGCTCTTCTTATGTTCTTAATCAGGGGAAGGCCTCGGACTCTGTGCCCTGTTGTTGTCCCTCCAGAGGAACTGGTTGGCCACTGTGTGAGACAGGATGCTGGCCTAGATGGACCCTCACTGGTCTGATCCAGCAGGGCTCTTCTTATGTTCTTAATCAGGGGAAGGCCTCAGCCTCTCTGCCCTGTTGTTGGCTGTCCAGACAAACTCGTTGGCCACTGTGTGAGACAGGATGCTGGCCTAGATGGACCCTCACTGGCCTGATCCAGCAGGGCTCTTCTTACGTTCTTAATCAGGGGAAGGCCTCAGCCTCTCTGCCCTGTTGTTGGTCCTTCAGACAAACTGGTTGGCCACTGTGTGAGACAGGATGCTGGATTAGATGGACCCTCACTGGTCTGATCCAGCAGGGCTCTTCTTACGTTCTTAATCAGGGGAAGGCCTCAGCCTCTCTGCCCTGTTGTTGGTCCTTCAGAGGAACTGGCTGGCCACTGTGTGAGACAGGATGCTGGCCTAGATGGACCCTCACTGGTCTGATCCAGCAGGGCTCTTCTTACGTTCTTAATCAGGGGAAGGCCTCAGCCTCTCTGCCCTGTTGTTGGCTGTCCAGATAAACTGGCTGGCCACTGTGTGAGACAGGATGCTGGCCTAGATGGACCCTCACTGGTCTGATCCAGCAGGGCTCTTCCAATGTTCTTATGAAGGCCTTGGCCTCTCTGCCCTGTTGTTGGCCCTCCAGAGGAACTGTCTGGCCACTGTGTGAGACAGGATGCTGGTCTAGATGGACCCTCACTGGCCTGATCCAGCAGGGCTCTTCTTTTTTTCTTATGATCTTAATTAGAACTGTTTACCATCACAGAAATAGGTGAAGCTGTTTTATATACCACTGATACATCTGTCCCTGTACTTTAATTCCGTGCGGCTCTCCGGGGTCTCAAGCCCAGTTTTTCACAGCCGTGCTAGCAAAGATCCCTTTAAGCAGGGTTGCCAGAGACAGAAACTGGGGCTGTTTGCTACTGCGCTATCGTCCTTTCCCTATTATGTGCGGGGACGTCATTCATGTCCCATGTGAATCCTGAAGAACGAAAGTACGAAGTCACAATCACTCACCCAAATTGGCTAGACTTGAGTCCAGTAGCACCTTACAGGCCAACAAGATCAAAGGGGTATGAGCTTCCCAGAGTCAAAACTCCCTTCGCCAGATCTGACAAAGGGAACTTTGACTCCTGAACACTCCTGCCCCGAGAATCTTGTTGGTCTCTCTGGTCTACTGGGCTTGAACCCAGCAGTTCTACCGCAGAATGGCAAGGCTGCCCCACTGCAACTATCACCCAGATTAGGAACCCCACATCACATTTAAGACGGGTTCTGAAAGGGCACATGAAAAAAGCTGCCTTTTTGACACCCCACACTGTGAATCCACGGCAGTGAAAGAAGTGTTAATCTGCATTAAGCATCCTTGAGCACATGACCCAGATTTAAAAACAAGCTACCTAGCGCCCTCAGAAGCATCACAAATTGTCCTTGATGCTGAGGAGACGTGATTTCTGCCTCTGCGTGTCCATCTCTGCCCTGCAGCCATCCCCCCACCCCACCCCACCCCGCCAATCCTCCTCCCTTCCTCTGAAGCCTGCCTAGTTTGGCAATTACTGCTGCCATTTAAACAGTTATTCTCAGTGCTTGCAAGGATTCTGGGTGCCAGGTTCTGGCACTTCTGTGTACGAGAAGCTCAATCTGCTTCCTCCCACACAAAACAAGCTGTGTAGCTGGCATGGGGTGTGTGTGTGTGGGGGGGTGATGCTGTTCTATTGGACCCTGGATCCACCCTCTCTACCAAGGACCCTGGCGCTGGAAGAATTAATGGCATTTACTGCCCCAGCCCCTCCATTAGCACACGCCAACCGGGTTTGGATTTCTTCCTGCGGCCTCTATCTCGGGTCTTGCGTCCGAGCTCTGCAGTGCTGTTCTTGCCCTTTGCCCCAGTCCAGGATGCAAACCCACTTCTGATGGATGCAGCACATTTCTGACTCTCGGGACATTATGAATGAAATCTAATTACACATCACAGCACAGACCCAGGTTTAATTAAAGAGCATTTGAGCTCCCACTTGATACAATCTCCAATCAATTTCCTAGCAGGCAGGCAAGTCCTTCTGAACGCACCTCGGCCCTGCAGGATTAGGAGGGCTCTGGGAAATTTGCACACCAGATCAAGCCTGTCAAATCTTTGGGACCTCCTCTTGTCTCTGATCCTGCAAGCGCAGCCGGGTGGGGCACGAGAGGCCGGCAGGGAGATGGCAACGGAGCTCGAGACAAGTCTTTGGAAGTTTAACTCCACCGGGAAGGTCTCAGTAGGAAACTCAGTATATGAAGATTGGGGGGGGCCGGGCTGGTTTCCCAATTAGATTTTGCCAGGTGCTGGACATTCAAAGAAAAGGCTACATGAAACATCAAAATCACCCATTTCCTTCTGATCTACAAACACTGCAGAGCTCCTGACAGATAAGAGCTTAAAAAGAGCCCTGCTGGATCAGTCCAGTGGCCCATCTAGTCCAGCATCCCATCTCACACAGTGGCCAGCCAGTTCCTCTGGAGGGCCAACAACAGGGCACAGAGGCCGAGGTCTTCCCCTGAGAAGAACATAAGAAGAGCCCTGCTGGATCAGACCACTGACGGTCCATCCCCAGTCCAGCCTCCTGTCTCACACAGTGGCCAGCCAGTTCCTCTGGAGGGACAACAACAGGGCACAGAGTCCGAGGCCTTCCCCTGATAAGAACACCATAAGAGCCCAGCTGGATCAGACCAGTGGTCCATCAGTCCAGCATCCTGTCTCACACAGTGGCCAGCCAGTTCCTCTGGAGGGCCAACAACAGAGGGCATAGAGAAGAAGAAGAGACTGGATTTGTACCCCGCCCTTCACTACCCGAAGGTGTCTCAGAGCGGCCTCAGGCAGGTACAATGCCATGGACTCTGCCCTCCAAACCAGCTATTCCCTCTTTGAGAACCACTGTTGCCAATCTCCAGGTGAGGGCTGGAGATCACTCAGAATTACAACTCCTCTCCAGATGGCATTGATCAGTTCCCCTGGAGAAAATGGTGGACTCTGTGTCCTTATACTCTGCTGAGGTTGCCACAACAAATTGACGCTGAGTGTCCAAGGCCTTGGCACTCTCCCAGAGCCTCTTTCTAGAGCCCGTTGTATTTATTTCCACAACGGGCCTTATTCCTAATTAATCAATAAAACTCAGACATTAAAACAGAATAATTATTGAATTAAAACTCATAACAGTAACAGTTCATAATCCTAAATAAAAAGCTGATTAAGTGCTGTTCAAGTGCTGGCAACAAATATATCTTGCTAGACCACGATGGTAAAATATCCAACATATCACAGGCCTTCGTTGTTATTGATGCTATCAAGTTACTGATGTTAGTGGTGGTGGCTCCTAATCGAAGGCCTGATGGAAGAGCTCTCTTTCACAGGCCCTGTGGAACAGTGAGAGATCCCGCAGGGCCCTGATGTCTTCCAGGAGCTCATTCCACCAGTGTGGAGCTGCCACTGAAAAGGCCCTGGCCCCAGTAGAGGCCAGTCAGGCGTCTTTCGGCCCAGGAAGGACCAGGTGATTCTGTGACCCCAACCTCAGTGCTCTCTGGGGAACATATGGGGAAAGGCGGTCCCTCAGGTAGGCACGCCCCAGACCATATAGGGCTTTAAAGGTCAAAAACAGCACCTCGAAGCGAATCCGGTATGCCACTGGCTGCCAGTGCAGTGTCTTCAGCACAGGCCGGATGTGCTCCCGCATAGTGAGGCCCATCAACAGCCAGGCCGCTGCATCCTGCACCAGCTGCAGCTTCCAGAGTTGCGACAAGGGCAGCCCCATGCAGAGAGCTCACCTCATATCATATGAATGTCCATCCATCTCCCCCCCCCCCCTCCATCCCCCAAAGGCAACCCTGCTCTAGTCTGGAAGTCAAAGTGGAACAAAACCCTCATGCGGCACCAACCCTGGTCTGATCCCGCAAAGCGGTTCTTCTGGAACACCACTCTTCATACACACCCGTACTGGTCCATATTTGAGAACTGAACAGGACAGTCGGGACGAAGTGGCCTCTGACATATGCAGTCCCAAAAACCACCCTCTGCAAACGTGAACGTAGTTCTACACGGAGGGAAGAGTGGAGAAAACAACCTGCCAAGTGCTCCCAGATGGCAGAATCCTCCTCAGGTCGCCTGCGACTGAACTGCTCAATTCCTGTTTACAGATAATACGGCAGAGTTTAGGTTGGGGGGGGGGGGGGTGAACCGCTGCCAATTAGAACAGCAGAGGGAACTGCAGGAGGCAAATTGTAATTACCCACCCTGGAATCTGGCCAGGCCTCGGAGGGCCAATCACCCTAACTCTTGTCAAATGTGCCGTGCGGTTTTTAATGAGGTCCCAGGACCAAGGACTCCCTTTCTTTTTCCCAAGAACAGTATATCCGGTGTGACACTGTCTCTTTGCTCGCATGTACCCTAAATCCAGGGCTTCTTTATAGGAACAGTTCTCATGGAGCTGTGAGAATTTCTGTCAGATTTTTACCAAATGGTGGCGCCATATCCTGTACAGGCTGGTGGGCAAAGTGGCACTCCCTCCGGGCAGGTGGAACAAAATCTCCCATGCCAAATGATGCTGCATCTCTGTAGACGAATGGTTGCAAAAGAATTGCAGCCTAGGCCAGCAAGAGTTCCCACCTCACTCTCTGCCTTGGTTGTTTCCTTGGAGGACACCATGTTTTTGCCCTCTAATACGCC
Source organism: Lepidodactylus listeri (assembly GCA_029233225.1). Taxonomy (NCBI): domain Eukaryota; kingdom Metazoa; phylum Chordata; class Lepidosauria; order Squamata; family Gekkonidae; genus Lepidodactylus; species Lepidodactylus listeri. The sequence continues at coordinate 70,675,898 of JARCFY010000014.1, read as the reverse complement.
GGGCTCTAGTGCCCACCACAAGAGTTAGCTTTTTGGTGAATCCTTACAATGCTTGGCAATGCTCAGATCATACATTTCCAGACATGAGAAGTCCAGCTCCAGCAAAAGCTGAGAATCCCCATCTCTAGCATGCCTTTGGAAATGGTTTCTCCATCTGTCCAGTCAGGACATTTTAATCTCATCCTTCCTCCAAGGAGATCATGGGCAACAGGCAGGACTCTGGAAAGCCAGTTTGGTGTAGTGGTTAGGAGCACGGACTCTAATCTGGGAGAACCGGGTTTGATTCCCCACTCTTCCACAGGCAGCTGCTGGTGTGATCTTGGGTCAGTCATTTCTTTCAGAGGTGTTCTCTCAGGAGCAGTCCTCAAGAGAGCTCTCTCAGTCCCACCTGCCTCACAGGGTGTCTGTTGTGGGGAGGGGAAGGGAGGGGAGATTGTAAGCCGCTCTGAGACCTCTTCGGGTAGTGAAGGGTGGGGTATAAGTCCAATCTCTTCTCTTCTTCCCCTCCACATTTTATCATTGAAAGAATCATGTGAGGCAGGCTAAGCCAAGGGAGAATAAACTAGCCCAAGCTACGTGGCAGAGTGAGTTCTGGAACCTGGTTTTCCCCAGGCCTATACTCGAATGTAGGAGTCCCCAACCTTTTTGAGCCTGTGGGCACCTTTGGAATTCTGACACAGGGCGGTGGGCGCAACCCCGAAAATGGCTGCCACAGGAAGCAAAACCAAACACACACAGGAAGCTGAAATTCAGGGAAGAAGAAGGGTAATTTAAGAAATACCCCTGGAAACGGAATAAAACAAACACTGCGGTGGCAGCTGCTGCCGAAACAACATTATTTTAATCTTCACAGCCAATGGCATCTTCAGTGGCCAATAAGAAGCCCTGCTGGGCAGCAGCCCCACCTGACCCTGCCCACCTTCTAAAAACATTAGGTGGGAGCTAAGGAAGGTGTTGGTGGGCACCGTGGCACCCACGGGCACCGTGCTGGGGGCCCTTGCTCTAATGACTTTACCGCACCTGTCATCTATCGCTGACCCCCACGATATAGAAAGATATATGAGCCTACAAAGCTGCTTTATGTTGAGTCAGACCCTCGGGCCATCTGGCGCAGTAGTTCTCCAGGGTCCACGGCAGAGAAAGCCCTTCCCTGACAGCTGCTACCAGGGATCCTATTCGAAACTGGAGATGCCAGCAGCAGAACCTGGGACTTGAGCGCGTGCTTTGCATGCATAAAGCCCGGCCCCTCCCTACACGAGTTCATGAAACTGAATAATAGCTCAGTAGCACCTGACACACCGGAAGCCCTTGTAACTGGAGGTGCCAGGAACTGAACCCCAGAACCCCCAAAGTTTAAGACACCTGTCATTTAGGCAGCCTTGTGGCTGGGGTCGCAAAAAAGCTGTGGCATCTTTATTGTATTTAACTGCGTACCTCCTAGCCATCTTCATAATGCACGTCTGCAATACAAATCAGTGGCCGTTTTCAATTTGCATATGTGTAAATGAAATGACATGTGCAAAAAGAAAGAAAGAAATGTCTGTTAGGTCCCCAGCCCCAAGCTCCCCTGCTGGATCACTAAGGCTGCAGTCACGCACACCAAATAATCCACTTTCAATCCTCTTTCAATCCACTTTCCAACTAGATTTTGCCAGTTCACCCAGTAAAACCCAGGTGGAAAGTGCACTGAAAGTGGATTATTTAGTGCGTGTGACTGCAGCCTAAGCATGCCAGGGTGGTGCAGTGTTTAGAGTGTCGGACTGAGATCTGGGAGACCCAGGTTCGAACCCCCACTCTGTCACAGAAGCTCGCTGGGTGACCTTGGGCCAGTCACACTCTCTCCGCCTGACCTACCTCACAGGGTTGTTGTGAGGACAAAACAGAGGGGAGAAGAACAAGCCGCTTCAGGGAGAATGGCGGGGTAGAAATGAAGCAAATAAATAAACAGGCATAAAAGGGGGAGGGAAGCGTCCGAGAATTCCACATGAATTCTTCTCCAACTCCCCAATGGTTGTCGGCAACTATGGAGAAGCCCTGGAGAGAAGCACTGTCTTTCTGGGTCCCAATGGACAAACAAGGCAAAGACTGGAGCAGAATGTGGAGCAGGGTGGAGGGGAGAGAAGATATCAGGGCACAAATCCCACCTCTTCAAGCCAGGAATGTCTTTGTGCCTTTTCAGAGCACAGAGCCCAATGCTGTAACTACGTCCACCTGCAACAGGCTCTCACAGTACGGCCAACAAGCAGCAAGTTAGTGCATCTGACCCAGACCGATTTCCCACAAGCAGCTGTGCTGTGGTCACTCTTCCATTTGCCCCGGTTGCATTGGTCAATTTCACACTATTCGCCCCGCAGCCGCATTTTGACCCACAGCTCCTCCTGATTTCCCCGCATCTTCTCGGTCCTGTTTTTTGAAGCTCGAGAAGACACGGGGGAATCGGGGGGAGCTGCGGGTCAAAATGCGGCCGCGGGGCGAATAGTGTGAAATTGACCAATGCAACTGGGGCAAACAGAAGAGTGACCGTGGCACAGCTGCTTGTGGGAAATCGGCCCCACTGCGGGCAAAGCCATTGCCCTGCTGACCTGCTGGAGAAATGGAGACTTCTGCTGCCCAAGCTACAGAGGCGTGCGTGCCACCTGCCTGGCAAACCCCATTGTGGTCAGGCAGAGGGTAGAAGTGAGCGGTAATTACAGCCAAGCACTTCCTGCAAGATCCCTTTCCCGGGGGAGGAGCCTCCCCCTCTCCGCTCCAGCCCTGGCTCACGCCTCAATTAGCTTGCAAAGGTCTTCTGAGTCCACAGCTCTTAGGATCACAGGGCTATTTATGGCAAGGCACTGAGTCCTTCCCTCCCCAGCCACAGGTCTTGACGCTCCAGAGGGACCTGCTGGAAAGACTCTGGCAGACTCTTTTTCTACCACAGGATGAATAGGTACATGGGTCTTCTCAGAAACCAATTAAATGGTGAACCTGACTGAACACGAACATCGGGGTGCGTGTTTGAGCGCATTTCAGTAAGGGACACAGCAAAAAAGGGGAACAGAAGTGGAAAGTAATAGAGGAGAGACCAACAGCAGGAACAGCTGCAATAGCCAGTTGCTTTCAGTCACAGAAAGGGAGCTTTTCGGGGGGGGGGGGGAGTAATCAGTCTCTGGCAATTAAATCAGCTTTTCTCCACCCAACCAGGCCATGAAAGGTCCCTCTACATTTTTGTTAAGCTTCCTCCAGGCACAACGTCAAAGGTTGTTTCCCCTATTCTCCTCTCCCATAGAGAGAGGGAAGAGCCACTCTCACGTGTCACACCCCCAAATCGTGCTCCTCAAAACCCTGCCACAAGACAGAGCCCCCGGTTCAGCATCCAGCAAATGCACGGAGCACAGAAAGCAGCATGCAAATGGGCGGAGGCAGGCAAACCGATTAATGAGCTTCAGAAGGCACATTTTTCCTGGCAGCATGACCGTGGGGGTTGGAGCAGAGAGTAGTGAGCGCCAAAGAGGGCGCACCGGGGAGGAGGTCTGGAAACAGATTTGTGGGGTGGGTGGGGAGGCAACTGAGCCTTCTCAGTGGGAAAACGGTGGCCTTATGGATGGATTCTGGGGAAACTGCTCAGTGCTAATGAGAAAACTCACCGGAATCTCCAGATGCAAAAACTAGAGAAACAAAACACAGGGCAGTATAATCTGCACAGCTAACAGCCTTATGTGGGGTGGGGTGGCCGGGCTGCAAAAGATTTTAGCAAGATTTGGGGAGGTAGAAAGAAACAAAGGGCCCGTGGAAAGCAGGAAGGGATAGGATAGGCTTCGGCAGGCAAAGAAGTCCAGGGGCTAAAAGCAAAGGGAGAGGCCAAAGGTAACTGACACAAGCTGTGTAGGAATTCCTTCAGTTTCTGGGCAAGCAGTGATAATATTCAAACTCATCGTCCAGGCTAGCCCGATCTCACCAGATCCTGGCGAGGATTGACCATGCTTAGTCCTTAGATGGGAGGCCACTAAGGAAGTCCAGGGTTGCTATGCCAAGGCAGGCAATGGCAAATCACCTCCGTTCACCTCTTGCCTTGAAAACCCTACAGGGTCACCATAAATCAGCTGACTTGACAGCAACAACAACAGCAGCGCTCTATAAAGACAAAGACTTGAAAAACAGAGCAGACTGCTTTCCAGAAGCAAAAATCCACATCAAACTCTGGCTGCAATCCTCTGCACACTTCTTTGGGAGAGAGCACTGCTGAAAAGAAACTTGCTTATAAACAAAGTTTAAGACCAGTGGCACCTTTAAGACCAACAAAGTTTTATTCTGGGTAGAAGCTTTCATGTGCATCCACAACAATAAAACTTTGTTGGTCATAGAGGTGCCACTGGACTCATCCTTTGTTCTGCCCGCTTCAGACCGACACCAAAAATCAGAAAATGCCGTGCTACAGACAATGACAAAGTATCTCAAATAATTTGTTATATATTTTAATTAATATTTTCATATTATCACATAAACACATAATTATCACATAATATTTTCATATTAATTATCACATAAACACACAAAAAGATTCATAAATCCCAAAATTCTAAGTATCATCCAGGGCTTCTTTTGTAGAAAAAGCCCAGCAGGAACTCATTAGCATAATAGGCCACACCCAACAGCAGAAACTTATTAGCATATTAGGCTACACCCCTGACAGCGCAGCTCCCTCCCAGGATTGGCTTCCCCAGGTGCCCCTCGGCTTGTGGGGCACATGGGGAACCCGAGGGAAGGAAGGCAGTTTCTGGATCCGCGGGGTACCTGGGGGACCCAAGGGCGGGAGGCAGTTTAAACTTGGCTTCCCCAGGCGCCCCATGGCTTGTGATGGGCCTGGGGAACTGGGGGGGGGGGGGTGCTGTAGGCGTAGCCAACTCAGAAGCCAGCTGGAACTCCGTTCCTGTGCGTTCCTGCCCAAAAATAGCCCTGGTATCATCTAATTATATAACAAAAGATATTGCACAACCCCTTTATTAGTATCAGTCCTCCTAAATAGTACAAAAGTTTTTAGAAGGAGGAAGAATGAATACTTATTGGATTTAAAGGAATCCTCCTTCTAAAAACTGAATTATTTATAAAAATATTAATTAAAAATATATTTAAAAAATTATTAGAGATACTTTGTAACCGTCTATAGCACGGTATTTTCTGATTTCTGGAATTTCCTTCTTACCGTAGGTCCTGTTTTGGTTTTGTGAGCTTCAGACCAACATGGCAACCCATCTGAATCTTACTCATAAACAGATACGCCTAGGATTACACGGTCAAAATCCTAAGCATAGAAAGCAGCTCCACTTGTCTTACAAGCTCTCCAAGTGCTGGTCTCCACGAGAGCCACCGGGAAGGACACCTTGGATTACCTGGAAGAGGAGCGGGACTCCGAAGGCGTGCTCTGCTGCCCCTCGTATTGCTGCACCAGCGCGCGGACGCTCCAGTACGGATGCTCGATCTCGTCATCCATGCTGCTGTTCCTGAAGACAGAGTAAAGGCAAACAGAGCAAAATTAAGGCAAACTCTTCCTGGATTCCAGCACGAACCAAACCTCATGAGACGTATTCATATGATTTTGCTTAATGCTGTCCCCACGCCCAGCTTGAAGAGGCAACCCTAGGCACTTCTTTGCATGCGGCAATTAACTTAAATGGGTTCATTTTTTAAAGGCCGGGTGGGGATTTTGGATTTGCTATTTCATTTTCCATTTTAACGGAAAACATTTTTAATTGCTATTGGTAAGCTGCCTTGAATCACAAAGAAAGGTGGGATATAAATGTTTTAATAAATAAATATATATATTTTAAATTACTCCTAGCCTTGTCAGTCTATATAGTATAGTGGCTAGGATATAGGAGCAGGCTGTGATTTAGGATCTCTGGGTTCAAATTCCCATATTATGACAAAGCTCAGTGCATCTCTCTCCTACCTCGCAGGATTGTTACAAAGATAAAATTGAGAAGGGAGAATCAGGTATACTGCCCTGAGCTCTGTGGTGGAGGAAGGACAAAAAAAAAACCCCTAAATAGATTAATCTGTTGGATGAGCTATGATCAATAGCTGCAAAATAACAGCACATACCTCAACTAAGAAGTTATGGGAACTCTGCAGAGTGGCAACATTTGATGGCCTGAATAAAAATAACATCCTTTCGGTCTCTTCCCATCAAACCTCTCCTTTTGTCAGTTCTGACATGACATTGCCTTCCCCAGTCCACTTGCAGGATAAGTGGTTACACTGTAGAAAGGAGCCCTGCAGAACTAACAGATCTAGATGACTCAAGCCAGTGAGCCATGCTATATGCTGCAGAGATTCTGAGCGTGGGCTTTGGTGATCGTCGGGTTTCTCCACTGGTGTCATATTTAGGGTCTGGAAGGAATTTTCCTGAGGCTGGGCTGGCTCACAGCGTTGGGGTCCACTTGCACAATCTGCACCGTAGGATTCCATAAGCTGGTCACACTGCAGAAAAGAGCCCCGAGGAACTAACAAATCCAGATGACTCAAGCCAGTGAGCCATGCTATATGCTACAGAGGCAGTATGTACTCCTGGCAGAGAAGCAACAACAGAACACACATGAAGCTACCTGATACTGAACAGGACCATCATTCCACAGTCTGTCTACTCAGGCTGGCAGCAGGTCTCCAGGGTCTCAGGCAGAGGTCTTCCACATCACCTACTGAGAAACCCTGCAACCCCAATGCTGCGAGCCAGTCCAGCCTCCGGAAAATTCCTTCCAGACCCTAAATATGACATCAGTGGAGAAACCCAAATACCATCAAAGCCCACCCTCAGAGTCTCTATGAAGTCTTCTGTCAGCAGTGGTTCCAGACCCAAAACACATTCAGACAGCACTGGAGAAACAGGGCGAGTTACCTCTGCCTGTGCCGAAAAACATCCCGTCCTGAGCGTGAGACATCCTGGCGAGCATCTGCCAGGGCTGCCACAGCACCTTGGGCGACGGCGGCCGCCGAATGAGGCCTGTGATTGGCCGTCGGTGCTGCTGCTCCCGTCGGGCTCTTTCCCGCCGGGCCAGATGGGGCCTGACTGGCAGCTTTACTCGAGCCGGGTTTGAAGTGCGCCGCCAAGGCGAGGATCAGCCTCATGATGGATTTCAGGTTGCCATCGACGATGTCTATGAAACACGATCAAACACACACACACACACACACACACACACACACACACCAGCGCAAGGTTATTTGCATGAAACCCAGCAGGCCTCAGACTCGACAACAGCAACAGTTTGCGCTAAACTCAAGGAGGACACTCTAAGGGGCAAAATCAGAAAAGAACATAAGGCTGCCAGTGAAAACTGCAGCCCCACGTCAAATCCTCCCCTCAGTTTGATGCAGTGGTTAAGAGTGGTGGACCCTAATCTGGGACAACCGGGTTTGATTCCCCATTCTTCCCCGGGCAGCTGCTGGTGTGACCTTGGGTCAGTCACACATTCTTTCAGAGCTGTTCTCTCAAGGGCAGTTCTCGAGAGAGCTCTCTCAGCCCCATCTACCTCGCCGGGCATCTGTTGTGGGGAGGGGAAGGGAAAGGAGATTGTAAACTGCTCGGAGACTCCCTCAGGTAGTGACGGGTGGGGTATAAATCCAATCTCTCCTCCTCCTCCTCCTCCTCCTTCTTCACCATTCAACTTGCCCCTTGTCCTGACATCACTTCAGTGAGAGTATTTCTGCGGCCATCAGCAGCAGAAGTGAAGTGGGGGGAGGGAGGGATAGGCACCTCATACTGATGCTGAAACACAGAGCAAACCAGGGGTCTCCAGACTATTGGAATTCCAACACAGGGTGGTGGGCACAACCACAAAAATGGCTGCCACAGGCAGTGGAACCAGCCACTAAAGGGATCCCGCAGAAGGCGGAGCCACACACAGAGGGAAGCCCAAGCATAGGGGGAAAGGGGCATAATTTTAAAATATCCTGGAAAAGAGGACTGGGAGAGAATAAAACCAACATTGTGGTGACGGCCGCCACTGAAAGGTTTTTTTACATTTGCCCAGCCAATCAGATCTCCAGTGGCCAATCAGAAGCCCTGTTCGGCAAGCACCTGACCTGGCCCCACCCACTTTCTGACAACACTTGGTGGGCGCCAGGAAAGGTGTCTGTGGGTGGAGCAAACTGACACAGATGTTACAGAGGGGCAAGGAGGAAGGGGTTCTTTGAAACACAGCTATAGTAAGTTGGGACTTACTACAGAAAATGCGGTGAGATACAGTGATTAGACTGCTGAACGAGTAGCATAAAGACCTGGGTTCAAATCCCCACTCAGCCACAAAAGCACACTGTATTGGCTGACCTTGGGTCAGTCCCTCAGCCCAACCTACCTCACAGGACCATTGTGAAACCAAAATTGGAGCCAGGGAAACTAAGTAAACTACCCCAAGTTCCTCAGAGAATGGACAGGATAAAAATATGATAGCTAGATTGGTGGCACAGCTGAGTGTTAAGCAAACCAAAATGAAATCACTGACTGACCCCTACAGGCCAACCTTTTGACTGCATGGAGTACACCCAGGACTTCTAGATGGGATAACTTCTCATGTCAATGGGGATATCTTCTAGTAAACTACTCAGCCTATGGGACTTTGGAAGAAGGGACCACAAAATGCACCAATGTATCTTTTCCATGGAATCCAGACTTCTTTCCCTCTAGGACGTATTTCTGTTGTGCAGGCATTCTGTTTTGTAAGCATCCAAAACTAGGGATGGGCCCGAACCACATTTTTGCAGTTCGGTTCATGGCTGAACCATGAATCAAACCATGAACCAATACATTGGTTTGTGAATGGAACCAGTTTGTATCAGTTTGTGACCTTGCTTTCTGCTCCCTGTTGCCTTTTGAGGGGAGCAGAAAGGAGGGAGTTAAATGGCTCTGAGCCATTTAACCCCCTGCTTTCTGCTCCCCCCCCAAAAAAGTGGTGGCAAGCAGAAAGCAGGAGTTTAAAGGGCTCAGAGCCATTTAAACTCCTGCTTTCTGCTCTTCACAAACTACTACAAATTGCCTTAAAATCTGCGGAAGTTCATGGTGGCTCTTTAATTTGTGAACATCGCTTTGCTAACCATGAGCTGGCCAAAATTTGTGATGAACTTTAGTGCGTATGCCGGTTCATGCCCATCCCTACTCAAAACACCTTCTCTTCTACTTGAGAATATGCAATTCATTCCCCAGTTCGTGTTGGCATTGCAATTGCTCAGGTGTCTTTGGCGTATCGCTCCTGACAACACAGTTCTGCCCTCTGACACACGCACATAACACACACTGCAAGACATTTTTTAGTTTTATTTATCTAGAAAGCTTTAGAGGCCGAGTGCTTCCTCCTGACACCATTTATTCTAGTTCCTGACTAGGTTATTCTATCCTATTTCGGGGGAGGGAAGTGTTCTAATTCCCCCATCCACTCTCTCCAGCTAGCATCTGTTGCTCATTTGTCGAATCAGACACCCAGTTTTAGAAACAGATGTGCCAATGCCAGAGGATTCATTTTGAATCAGAACTTGTCACAATACAAACCCACCAGTCGTTTCCCAGGATTCCGCCTAAAGTGGAAAGATACCCAAACTCTTCTAAAAACACTTATAAATCCCCAGATTTTCCCCAGACACCATAACAATTTCAAGATTCAGATTGTTCCAGCTGCAGTTTATATAAAAGCTGGCACAAAAACTCTTGTGTAACATCTCGCAAAGCAAGGAGGTGGGGTGAAATGGCACAGCCTCCTGTCGGCACAGAAGGCCCACTGTTCTCCCCCGCTACTGAAAGGATGCCCAACTGATGTTTATAACCTGCAGGGCTGTTCTGGAAACAGTGTGAGGATCAGGCGCTTTCCGTTTCCAGCTGAAGCTCCTGTACCCCTTCTCGGACACACCCTGGGCCCTCAGGAGAGGCAAACACTGAGGGCACTTGGAAACCTGCAAGAATGAGAGAATGTTCCTTCCAATTCATGTGATGCCAGTGACGTCAGTGACGCCTGAGCAAGGCTAAAGAGCAGTTGGCGTTGCCCCCGAGAGCTCTTTTCCACCACATGTTCCATTCTGCTCAGCAACAGGAATGATGGTAAACCTGGCCTCCGAGGCAAAGAGTGCTGTTTCTTTCTATGGATGGGTATTTATGTACTTAGCAGTACAACAAATGTAGAGTCCAGTGGCACCCTTAAGACCAACAAAGGTTTATTCAAGGTATGGGCTTTCGTGTGCAAGGCACACTTCATCAAATACACCTAGGGTGCGTTCAGACGGGCAGCTAATCCTGCCATTGGCCCGGCTGTAATTTGAGCTAGATCTTTTTGATCCAGTGTTGCACGACCCGACCGCTCCCCCTTGAAGCGCTTTACTACGCGTAACTCCGCGGTGGATTGTCTAGATGGCATCCACCGTGAGGAGCCATGCGGTCGGCTTTTAAAAAAAAAAAAAAACACCTGCCTGCACATACGCATATGCACCTCACTATATACTTGTTTTTCCACGCATGCGCAGACTAAAATGGTAAACGCGCCGCCAGCGGTACCTTCCTCTAGGTACCATTTCAGTTAATAAAGTTGATAAAGTTCAGGGGACCGTCAGAAACATAAATTTGTTTGGATTGTTTGAGCGGAGCTCTGGGGACATCGCATATTTAAGCGGTTATGCGCACATCGCTAAGACTTTTTTAAAATGGTGGCCATTCGGGATGGTCTGGAGATTATTCCTACGGGCAGGTTGCACACTGGTGGAACAACTAGACGAGGGAAAGTCCGCCATTGGCCTGTCGGCCAGCTTAGGACCGGACTTTCACCACTATTTTTTAAGTACAGATCCCCGATGGGGATCGACAGGCTAATCACGGAAGCGGCACAATTCCCAGATGTTGTGATCTGGACGTGCACTTTAAATCCACCAGGCACTCGTGCCTGGCGCGGCTCAAAAGAGCCGTATGAACACGCTCTTCGAATGGCAAAAAGGTTCAAACTTATAGCCGGCAAATGAACATGCAACATAACGATGACCAAGTTATGCAAAGTGATCTTGATCATCATCATGTTGCATGTTAATTTGCCAGCTATAAGTGTGAACCTTTTTGCCATTCTAAGTGTATTTGATAAAGTGTGCGTGCACACGAAAGCTCAGACCTTGAATAAACCTTTGTTGGTCTTAAAGGTGCCACTGGACTCTACATTTGTTGCACTGCTTCAGACCAACACGGCTGACCAACTGGATCTATGTACTTAGCAGCTCCACGAGCACTCACCTTTAGCCGAGGTCTGGTGCATACGGATCTTTTTGGATGCCACGAACTGCAGGACTTTCTCCACATTTTCCTTCATTTCCTGCTGGCTGCCAGGGCAGGCCTGAACTCCGCTCAGTTTCTCGCCAGCTGAGAAAAAGGCACACACCAGTTATCAGCAAGAATTGCGTCGCAATAAGCGCTGACTCTAGCAGATTCAGGTGGACGGGGGACAGTAGTTAGCCTCTCCAGCTATCCCTCCTAGGATGCAGAGAACAAGCTGTGATTTTGCCCATCCTCTTAGGGCGCAGAAAGGCTGGGATAATTAGAGTGCATATCCTGCAATCCAGGGCGATCTATCATCATTTGCTGTATCAGCTAGAGGTAGCTCCTGCCTTGCTGGCACACTGCGCCGTGCCGCCTTTGAAGAGAGTGGCATTTGTCTCCACAGCCATATGTGGTAGCTGGTTATTTCCTTCTTTCAGACAAATATTGGCTTCGCAGCAAAATCATCACCCGTAGAAGCCCTGTGAGCAAGCAAAACAGCAGCTCAGATATCTTACGCCATTTGGCAAGGATACCAGGCTGAACAAAGGCATCTGGGGAAACACGCCTTGAGTCCCTGCTCAGTGTTTGTAAGGCTTGCTTTCGGGGACTCATGAAGCTGCCTTACACTGCATCAGACTCTTGGTCCATCAAGGTCGGCACTGTCTACTCAGACTCCAGGGTCTCAGGTAGAGGGCTTTCACATCACCTCTTACCTGCTCTTTTTACCTGGAGGTTCCAGAGACTGAACCTGGGACCTTCTGCATGCCAAGCAGATGCTCTGTCACTGAGCCAGAACCCCTCCCCGAGGAGCCTTTCCCTTGCCACTTTTACAGGTCAATCCTATGGATGCTTACTTAGGCGCAAGGGCTGTGGCTCAGTGGAAGAACCTCTGCTTGACATGCAGAAGGTCCCAGGTTCAATCCCCGTTATCTCCAGTTGGAAGGACTGGGCAGCAGGTAACAGGAAGGACCTTAGCCAGAGACAATGGAGAGCCCCTGTCAGTCTGAGTAGACAATACTGTCCTTGATGGTCTGATTCAATACAAGGCAGCTTTATGGGTGTTGAAGTGATGGAACAGTGGCTCAGTGGCAGAAGATCCTGTTTAAATTCCTGGCATCTCCGCTTAAAGAGTCTTACACAGCAGGTCTTGGGAAAGACCTTTCTTTTACCTGAAACCTTGGAGCTGCGGCCGGTGAGAGCAGATAATACCAAGCTGATCGGTCTACCAGAGCAGAAGTCCCGCTAAATTCCACTGCACTTAGGGTTACAGCAAACATAAACTCCGTTTCTACATGGCTACAATTCTCCATTTAGCTTTCATTGGCAAAGTGAATATAGAGTATTTCACTGCAGCAATGGAGCATCCATGCCGCCATTTCCCCCACATTTTCCTTGCCCCAACTCCCTGAAGCTGGCACCCTCTTGCCCATGCCACTGGGATAGATTTGGGAGGCTTAATTTAAAAAAAACAGCCATTGACATAACAGTGCAGCATTATACAAGCTATCTACTAGGTCTTTGGAATTCCTGGATTTCATTTTTTTTAAAAGCCTCCAGCCCCTTTCATTACTAAGATGGAAAGGAAAAAAGACATGTCTGCAACAGAGAGGGATGGAGACTTACTTTTTTTAAAAAAAAAATGAAACCTGGGAATTCAAAGGAGCTAGTAGAGCTAATGGTTAATACATTATAACATTTCAATGCTATGGCAATACGTCAATCGCTGATCTTTAAAAACGTCCCTCCAGTCCAGGGAGGGGTGTGGAATGGCAGATATAGGGGAACTGAGGCAAGGAAAAGGGTGCCGATGTGTCTCGGAACTGCAAAAATGCGCAGTGCCACCCACACGGCACACAAACATGCTTGAACGGTGATACCTCCAAAACAAATCGAACCCATCGAGATCTGAAGCTAACAGCAAAACAGGAGAAATCTTGGAAAGCGGACAACATTACGTGGATGCTCCCCAAAACCCTGTTCCGGTCTGTACACCACACCAAAGCAAAACCTCCATGTGGAAGCAACCTCAGTGGCTCAGATGGCTGCCCTCAACCTCTCCCACGTCTGCCTAATCTTCACTTCCATTAAAAAATAAAATGCTTCTGTGCTACTGGACTTTTATCAGAGATCGCCAGAGTCGTTCAGGCATTTGGGAAGCCAGTTTCCAGCCCCGACTGGGGTGAATGAATTAGTTTGCTCTGCAGCTGGCCTGTGCCACTCCACCCCCAGCTGCTCAGATGCTGACTTAGTATTTGTATTGAAGGCCTGGTTCGTTCCACAGTTTGAACTAGATAGCCTTTATGCCAGATCAAAACAGCACCTTAAAAAAAAAATCTCACTATAGACCTGTGATTTAGTGGTTAATGTGTTGCTTTGGAACAAGCAAATGTGTCTGTTTTAAAGGAATGCTTCCCTTGTGGTTGGGGGGGGGGGGCGGGTTCACCTGTTGCACCTGATTCAGGGAGCTGTATCTGAGAGCTGACCTGGATGGCCCAGGCTGGCCTAATCTCATCAGATCTCAGTAGCTAAGCAGGGTCAGCCCTGGTTAATACTTGCATGGGAGACCCCCAAGGGGGTCCCGGATTGCTATGCAGAAGCGGGCGATGGCAAAACCACTTCTGTTTGTCTCTTGCCTTGACCTGGATGGCCCGGGCTAGTCTGATCTCATCAAATCTCAGAAGCTAGGTGAGGTCAGCCCGGGTTAGTACTTGGATGGGAGACCACCAAGGAAGTCCAGGGTCACTATGCAGAGGCAGGCGATGGCCAACCACCTCTTTCCCTATGGATGGAATGTAATGGCAGGGTCTCAGTCAATTACTCTCAGCATGTCCCATCTGCCCATCCATCTCCATCTCTGACATATTTCTTTCTTTCACTATGTCCCCCCCCCCCCCCGAATTAAACCCAAACAAATGGTAACCATATAAAAGAAGCTCATTATTCCTGTTTGGTCCTTGAATCTGTTAAACGTCTTCATTACGCTGCATGCTAATTTACTGCTCGTCCTCGACCGATATGGATTGGTAATTTCCATTTCCATGTATCTGAAGAAGCGTGCATGCACACAAAAGCTTATACCTTGAATAAAACGTTGTTGGTCTTAATGGTGCCTAAAGGGTTGCTGTGAGTCAGCTGTGATTTGATGGCACTTTGCACCACCATCTGAGAGCCATGCTGCTGGGGTCGGACAGAATTCCAGTGGGGGGTTTAACCAACCCCCCCCCCCCCATGCACTTGTTTTCTTCATCCTATCTAAGTCTGCTGAGGACCTGGTTGAAGGCAGCCCCCCGTCTTTGCAAGGAGCAGGGCGTCGTGCTACTGACCTACAATCTCAATGAGAGAAGCCAGGACGACCCCATCTCGGAGGTCCCGCCGGAGGTCCTGCACCGGCTTCACCTCCGGCTTCTTCTTCAGCTGTGAGTTCACCCAGGCCACATACGCCTGCAGCTGGTGCTGGAAAAGAGGAAACGGAAGGAAAGCTTTGATCGAGAGACAGGACAGGGAGGGCCGCTGCCACAGTTTGCACTGCAGCCGTCTTTGCGCAGGGAACCAAAGCAGCAAGGGCTCTGACCCAGGAATCTGTGGCCATTCTGAGAATCCCAACAAAGTCATGCCTGCACAAGGGTTTCCTCCTTGCCTGTTCCAGACAGCCCCACACATCCAACCATGACAATGGCCAGGCCCCAACTCCTTAAATCCTCCAGAAAACCCCTTGCGCGTGTGGTGCTCTTCTGCATGGAAGGATACCTGGACTACGCTCATTTTTGCCGTCCCACTGCTGCTCCTGATCGAGCAGGTTTTTCAAGCTCTCTGGAAACCTCTGTGAAGAGAGACAACTACGGAATGAGCATGAACACCACGGGACCCACAAGGCGTCTGTGTCATTTCTCCCAGTTCCTTGACTACTCACTGCCTGGACATTAGCAATTCTCTCCATGGCGTTCACGGGAACGCATTCAGTGGTTTGTGGCCGTCAAGGTTTGAACGTGTGTGTTTTCCCCTTGCAATCCACTGGATGGCTTATTTAAAATGTGCTTATCTATAGCTGGCAGGGCAAATGACAGATGCTGGCCTTCTGTATAGAAGGAAGCAGACCTCCTGCCGCGGCTGGGACCCCCCCCCCCCCCCCGGATGGACGCCCAGGAGACATAATCAAGTGTATTCCTTTTCAAGTGTATTCCTTTTCCCCTTTTGCTAAGCTCCCTGTTATTCTGCTGACGTGGCAGGTTTCAAGCCTCCCTTTCGCATCCTCTCGGCAATGTCAGTCACGGCGCACGCCTCGCCTCTCCGCTGCCCACCCGCCCCGAAGTCACATTCTGATCACGGCTCTGCTTGTAATCATCCTGACAAGAGAAATCCAGCTTCAGTCGCGAGGCAACACGGCTCCCTCTGTCTTGCTCAGAAAGCCGCCCGGCCGTTGGTGCGGTCTGGATGCACTCGCCCAGCAGAGAGGTGGGGGGCACTCCGAAGGCACGGCCGGCTCAGTCGACCCAGCGCAATATAGAAAACCCAGAAATCAGGAGAGGGGAACATTACAGGCCAGTCCAAAGCTGTACTGAGAGGTGCTTTATGTTGGACAACCCCTGAATCATCAACACATAAGAGAACCCAACGTTGGATCAGGCTAGTGGGCCATCCAGTCCAACACTCTGTGTCACACAGTGGCCAAAAACACCAGGTGCCATCAGGAAGTCCACCAGCGGGGCCAGGACACTAGAAGCCCTCCCACTGTTGCCCCTACCCCCAAGCACCAAGAATACAGAGCATCACTTGCCCCAGACTGAGAGTTCCTACCTATACCTCGTGGCTAATAGCCACTGATGGACCTCTGCTCCATACGTTCATCTAATTCCCTCTTGAAGCCATCCATGCTTGTTGCCGCCACCAGCTCCTGTGGCAGTGAATTCCACGTGTGAATCACTCTTTGGGTGAAGAAGGACTTCCTTTTATCCATTCTAACCTGACCACTGAGCAATTTCATTTTGGAAGCTGCGGCTTCCCCAGAATGCGGCTCCTCCGCAACGCAGCGTTGAAGACACGCCGAACCCACTCGCTTCTGGACTCAGTACAAGATGCTGGCGTTCATCTTTCAAGCTCTAAACTGACCCAGAAGCCACAACGATGAACCGCAATTCAGTCTCGATTCAACCTGTTCCTTTCCCACCAGACTCTACCTGCTACTCATTTGCATTCTTGCACTGATCTATTGATTTATATCCTCCTTTTCTCCCCAGCTGGGAATCAAAGCGGCTTTTAGAACACCGTTCACACCTCCTTCGCTTCCCCCCAACAGGGGTCCGTTGGAGCAGGAGCGCACAGGAGCGCAGCTCCGGGAGTGAGGAGCCCAGGGGGCGGGCACATGACCAAGCCCCACCCCCTCCTCGGCTTCCCCGAGCAGTGCAGAGGCGCAGCGCCCTGGGGAAAGCCTTGCTAGGGTCTTTGTTGATTTTAATGTTTTGTTTTAATATTGATAATTTTATCATTGTTCCTTTTATGACTGTGTGCTGCTTTTCCAGAGACTTGCTCAAGGTGGCATATAAATTTTCTAAGTATACCATTTTTTATCTGGGCACATGGCACGTAAGTACTGGAGAAATTTCACCAACCCTTCAGCAGCTTCCACCCCATCAGTTTGGTGTAGTGGTCAGGAGTTGTACTCTAATCTGGGAGAATCGGGTTTGATTCCCCACTCCTCCCCATGTAACTGCTGGTGTGACCTTGGGCCAGTCACAAGTTCTCTCAGAGCTGTTCTCAAAAGACCTCTCTCAGCCCCACCTACCTCACAGGGAGGGGAAGGGAAAGGGATGGGTGGTGCACATGTCCTGGGTATCTCAAGTCTACTTGAAACCTAGTGGTTTCAAGGAAGCAAGAAGAGAATGAGGGTGTGTTCTTTATGCTTATTTTTATTGCACAAAGTATTGGATGGGGAAGGGAATGGAGGAAAAGCAGGTCAGTTTCACTCACCTGTGAAGTGGAGCCTGAGGGGTGGGTGTTGTTAGGGGGTGTGGCATATGCAAATGAGTTATGCTAATGAGTTATGCTAATGAGTTCCTGCACCTCTTTTTCTACGAAATGACCCCTGCCCCCCAACAACCGCTTTGTGAGGTAGGCCAGGTTGAGAGTTTGTGACGGGCCCAAGGTCACCCAGCAAGCCTCCGTGGCAGAAGCGGGGATTCAAACCCGGATCGCCCACGGTCCTAATCTGCCATTCTATCCACCACTACACCACACCTTCTGTGTGTATGGTAGACTTGCGTGTTGTCGCTGCTGCTTTTAGCACTGTGCCTTAGAAGTATCATTACTCCCACATACCCCTTCGAAGCTCTTTGAACACATGCTCTCCAGGAAAAGGAAATAAAAACTCACCAAGGCTGGTTTGGGAGAAGACACAGCAAAGGTATAAAAACCCAGGATACGTGGGTGATTGTGTGACAATGTCATAGAGAAGCGACAATTGTGGGGTGGGGATGTAGACCAAAACCTCCTTGTGGAAGCTGCAGGGTTGCCAGGTCTGGGTTGGAAAATACCTGGAGACTTTGGGGGTGGAGCCAGGAGAGGGCAGGGTTTGGGGAGGGGAAGGGCCTCAGCGTAGTACAATGCCATAGAGTCCATCCTCCAAAGCAGCCATTTTCTCCAGGGGAGCTGATTTCTACCGCTGGCGGTGTTTTTACCATTTTTAGTATGCGCATGTGCAGAAAAACAAGTATATGGTGAGGCGCCTATGCGCATGCGCAGACAGGTTTTTTTAAAAAAGCTGACTGCACGGCTTCTCACGGTGGAGGCCATCTAGACAATCCACCGCAGGAGTCATGCGCGGTGAAGCGTTTCACGGGCGGGCTGTCTGGTCGTGCAACGCTGGATCAAAAAGATCTAGCTCAAATTACAGCCGGGCCAATGGCGGGGTTAGCTGCCCATCTGAACACACCCTTAGACTGCGCAGCAAGTCCGACTGATAGCCAAGGAATTTAAGCAACTGGTTTAGTTCTTGAATCATTTATGTCAATGGGACTTTTGGCATGTGTGAATTTACTGGCATGGTGCCCTTTGGTGCCGGAAAAGAAATCAACTTTTTAATTAAAATACCCTGACTAGCTTTATTACCCATTACTCTGTATCAGGAGTCCTTTCATAGAAAAAGAGGTGCAGGAGCTCATTAGCATAACTCATTAGCATAATTCATTAGCATATGCCATGTCCCCTGACATCACCAGAAGTGTGTCAGAAAGGGAATGTCAGTTTCAGCCCCATTATACCCTATGGGCCATTGGAGTCAATGGCAAAAACTCATAGGGTATATGAGGGGTTGGAGGAGAGGGGGTTTGAGGGAGAGGCTCCAAACTTGCAGGGTAGCTGCTGGGGCCTCTCCTCGAAATACCCACCAAGTTTCAAGAAGATTGGACCAGGGGGTCCAATTCTATGGGCCCCCAAACAGGTTGTCCCATCCCCTCCATTGTTCTCTATGGTGGGAAAAAGTGTTACCTTTTTTCCTACCATAGACAACATTGGAGGGAATGGGGGCAACCTGTTTGGGGGCCCGTAGAATTGGACCCCCCTGGTCCAATCTTCTTGAAACTTGGTGGGTATTTCGAGGAGAGGCCCCAGCAGCTACCCTGCAAGTTTGGAGCCTCTCCTTCAAACCCCCTCCCCTCCAGTTGCTTTTAAAGTTGCCGCCACATTTCGGCAGCAATTCAGCAGCGGGCCGAAGCAGATCAGAGAATCTGATTCGGCCAGTGGCTGCCGTAGTGGCCACTCCTGAGCTGGCGGAGCTTTGCTCCGCCTCGCTCCGGCCCCAGAGGACCCCTGCTCTGTATGGGTGCGAAAGTTGAACACTGAAGAAAGCTTACAGGAAGGGAGTTGATTTCAACGGAAATGTGGCATTGCAGGAGACTTTTATGGAGAACATGGACTACCAAAAAGACCAAAAAAGTGGGTTCTAGACTGAATCAAGCTTGAAGTCTGCCAAGAAGCTAAACGTACTAAACAGAGACTATCGTTCTTTGGTCAGATCATGAGAAGACAAGAGTCACTGGAAAAGACAATAATGCTGGGGGAAATTGAAGGCAGCAGGAACATGAGATGGGTTGACTCAGGCAAGCAAGCCACGCCCCTCAGTTTGCAAGACCTGAGCAAGACTATTAACAATAGAACATTTTGGAAGTCATTAATTTGTAGGATCGCCACAAGCTGGACGTGACTAGACAGCACATAACACACACACACATACCCATTAGCTTTCTCTTTTATGACGCTTGTGATTGTTGTAGCTTTTAAAATACACAAATCACTCATCAACCTTTACAAACATCCAGTTCCTTACAAAGAGAGGGGACTTCCTGTCACTACGCAGTGCCGGTCTCAGGAAGGAAAGCATCTGCAACACACTCTCCTTTAATTAGCAGTCTGGGTAATCTCTCCCCTTCAAAGTGGAAGATTTCCCCGCAGCGGTTTCAGGCTGGAGGCTTATTATGTGACCAGAAAACTCTAAGCACTTTCTGATTTTTCCTGCAATACCCCTCAGAGATTCGACTCCTACAAGAGGAAAATCCCAAGCAGCGGCAGCCAGTTTATCCCTGGAAGCGGAGATTTAACAGGCAACAGAAATGAGCACATTATTAAAGTTTAATGGCTAAGAGAATGGCAGGCTGGCATTAAATGTGCAGGAATGAGAAAACCACAAGGCACACGCCAGCCACGCGGAACATCAAGATTTCTGAACTGTCAAAATGAAACGCTTTATCCAATCTCCTCTTTGCATCTTAATCATCCGCTGTGACTTGATTACACCAGGAATATATATATCTGTGTCAGAACCTGCTCTACAGTCCTCATGTAGGTGCGGAATACGAAACTGGCTGCACTTTTATTCCAAAAATATCCACAGTAATTATTTGTTTCTGTTAATTATAGTCCGCATTTTGTACTTGGACTCAAGACGAATTACACAGAGTGCCTCGATGCAGTCAACTGATGGGGTGTTCGATAAGGGTAAGGATTGTAGAACCAACCCGAGGTCTAAAAACAGAACTGAAGCAAAGCATAGTAACATGACATATTAAATTATGCAGAATTCCACAGTAGGATGCTAGTTTCCACAAGCTGTACACTGCAGTCCAGACCACAGTTCCTACTGGTTTTTCTAAGTAACTCTGTGAATCATGTAGGACAGTGCAAGTCTATTGCCTGCACAGAAAAGCCCTCTTAAATAATTCAGTTTTGCATAATTTGCAGAAACCCATGAGAGCGGGAGATGTCCTAACCTACTCAGGCAGGCTGTTCCACCAGGTGAGAAGGAGGGAAGGTGGCATGGTATAGCCCAGTTTCTTCAGATCTTGGAAGCTATGCAGGGTAGGTACTTGGAAGGGAGACCACCAAGGCAAGCTCTGGAGAGGGGGGCCATGGCAAACCATCTTTGCCTCTCCCTTGCCTTGGGTGGCCCCTCGCTGGGGTGGCCCCTTACTGGGGTGGCCATAAGTCAGATGCGACTTGACAGCATTTTACACACACATGCACAGAGTAATAGACCCAGCTTGCATTTCAGCTGGTACAGGTGCTGCTGGAGGCCTCAGAAAACCACTCCACCAGTTGTGAATTCTGTCACATGAAAAGATACCTCTCACACCCTGCCATTCTATGGGTGGCATGCTTTGGCTTGGTTTCTTTGTTCTGCTGTTTTAGACGACAGACTCAAGGTAGGAAGAAGAAGAAGAAAAGGAGGAGGAGGAGATTGGATTTATACCCCACCCTTCACTCCTTCACTCGGAGTCTCAGAGTGGCTTACAGTCTCCTTCCCCTCCCCACAACAGACACCCTGTGAGGTAGGTGGGGCTGAGAGAGCTCTTCTGAGGATTGCTCCTGAGAGAACAGCTCTGAGAGAACTTGTGACTGACCCAAGGTCACACCAGCAGCTGCATGTGGAGGAGTGGGGAATCACACCCGGTTCTCCCAGATTAGAGCCCGCACGCTTAACCACACCACCTGTGTTCACTTTACACCGCAATCCCAGCCATCTTGAAGCATATCCGCTGTCTCCTATTGCGCAGATGCCTTAACTTTGACAGCTTCTTAGCTAGCGTGTAAGGCCCAAAGATTCCTTGCCGTTGTTGGGGAACTGTGATTGGATTCCCTGATGTGAGGCATGGAGAAATGCTCGATAGTTTGGTTATTGCAGCTGTTCTCTGTCCATGTACAGGAGTACAACTGCAGACCAGCCACTGGCAGATCAGAGAGGACTGAAGAGAAGGGGCATCAAGATCTCAGGCTAGCACTCAAGCTCTGGGCTGCGCTAAAGAGTCTGGCCGCCCTGACCTGGGTGATTTTGTCAGATCTCGGAAGTTAAGCAGGGTCGACTCTGGCAAGTAGAAGAAGAAGAGAAGAGATTGGCTTTATATCCCCATCCTTCACTACCCAAAGGAGTCTCAGAGCCGCTTACAATCTCCTTTCCCTTTCCCTCCCCACAACAGACACCCTGTGAGGGAGGCGGGGCTGAGAGAGCTCTCCCAAGAACTGCCCTTGAGAGAACAGCTCTGAAAGAACTCGTGACTGACCCCCAAGGGCACACCAGCAGCTGCATATGGAGGCGTGGGGAATCAAACCGGGATCTCCCAGGTTAGAGTCCACGCTCCAAACCACTACACCAAACTGGCTCCAAGTACTTGGATGGGAGACCTCCTTGGAATACCAGCAACATTTTAGGGAAGCCTCACATTTTTGCAGTCTGTCTCGGCAGTCCCCGAAAGTATGAAGTTCATTTATCATTTCGCATCAGAATGTTTTGCATGAAATAAAAATGCATGTTTGTGTTCTTGTCATTGCCTGCCTGAGAGCCAGTTTGGTGAAGTGGTTAAGTGCGCGGACTCTGATCTGGGAGAACCGGATGTAATTCTCCACTCCTCCACTTTCACCTGCTGGATGACATTGGGCAAGCCATAGCTCTGGCACAGTTGTTCTTGAAAAAGAGCAGTTTCTGTCAGAGCTCTCTCAGCCCCACCCACATCCCAGGGTGTCTGTTGCAGGGAGGGGAAGGGAAAGGAGTTTGTAAGCCGCTCTGAGACTCCCTTGGGTAGTGAAGGGCGGGGTATAAATCCAATCTCTTCTTCTTCTTCTTCTTCTTCTTCTTGTGGCTGCTTGTTAAGCTAGACTTCATAAGAACATAAGAGAAGCCAGTGCTGGATCAAGCCAATAGCCCATCCAGTCCAATACTCTGTCACACAGTGGCCAAAAATACCAGGTGCCATCAGGAGGTCCACCAGTGGGGCCAGGACACTAGTTCCCCCTCCCACTGTTGCCCCCCCGTCAAGCACCAAGACTACAGAGCATCACTTGCCCCAGACTGAGAGTTCCTATCTATACCTTGAGGCTCATAGCCACTGATGGACCTCTGCTCCAGATGTTTATCTAATTCCCTCTTGAAGCCGTCCATGCCTGCTGCTGCCACCACCTCCTGTGGCAGTGAATTCCACGTGTTAATCACTCCTTGGGTGATGAAGTATTTCCTTTTATCCAGTCTAACCCAACTGCACAGCAATTTCATTGAGTGCCCACGAGTTCTTGTATTGTGAGAAAAGAAGGAAAGGACCTCTTTCTTCATGTTAGGGACCCCCCAGAGTAACAAATCCATCTGCCTCTTCATGCATTACTCCTTATGAGTTATTTGTAACTTCCTTGTTGCCTTTGGAATTTTTAATTAAAACCATTTTTCCTTTCTACCCTAAGCTTCGGTCAGAACTTGTCCTCTGTTTTGGCCCAGCACTGAAACTGTATTGAACGACGCAACGGAAAAGGGAAAAGCGGAGGGGAAAACACCCAGCACCTATGGAAGTCATTTGTGGGTTACTGACTAGGATATGTAATGTTATCCGGCTGGATACGACCACAGGAAAGGATGAGAAGCCACGGCCAATGCGATAGCTCCTGTTCCCACCATTCTTCTCTCCCCAGGGAAGATTTCAGTGCAGGACTGATTAGCGGCTTTCATCTTTAAAGTCTCAGACTTCTCCTGCTGCTCTAGACCACTGATGTGCCTCTGCTCCATAGGTTTATCCAATTCCCTCTTGAAGCCGTCCACGCTTGTAGCTGCCACCACCTCTTCTGGCAGTGAATTCATGTGTTAATCACTCTTTGGGTGAAGAAGGACTTCCTTTTATCCGTTCTCACCGGACTGCTCAGCAATTTCATGGAGTGCCCACAAGTTCTTGCATTGTGAGAAAGGGAGAAAAGGACTTCTTTCTCTACCTGCTCTGTCCCATGCATAATCTTATAAACCTCGATCGTGTCACCCCTCAGCCATCATTTCTCCAAGCTAAAGAGCCCCAAGCGCTTCAACCTTTCTTCACAGGGAAGGTGTTCCAACCCTTTTATCATTCTAGCTGCCCTTTTCTGCACTTTCTCCAATGCTATAATATCTTTTTTGAGGTGTGGCGACCAGAACTGTACACAGTACTCCAAATGAGGTCGCACCATCGATTTACACAGGGGCATTATGATACTGGCTGATTTGTTTTCAGTTCCCTTCCTAATAACCCCCAGCATAGCGTTAGCCTTTCTTATTGCAGTCGCACACTGTCTCGACATTTTCATTGAGTTGTCTACTACGACTCCAAGATCTCTCTCTTGGTCAGTCTCCGCCAGTTCGGACCCCATCAACGTGTATTTATGGTTAGGATTTTTGGCTCCAACGTGCATCACTTTGCACTTGGCCACACTGAACCCCATTTGCCATGTTGAGACCCACTCACCCATCCTCCACAGATCCCTTCGGAGTGCCTCACAATCCTCCCTTGTCAGTGGCACTGATTGTGAGACTCCCTCCCTGGATAGGTCTGCCTCACCCCCTTCCTGGCAATTTCCCCACTGCCAGGTCAAAACTGTTCATTTCAGGACAACTTTGGCCCTTTATCTGTCTGCTGGCTGTCTGGCTCTCCTGCTGAGGCAGCTATGGGACTGCTGCGTTTTCCTTCCTTCTCTTTTTCAGTCGCTGCCGTCTTCTCTTTGATTACTGACTGTAATCCCTGCTGATTTTCACTACAGTTTTTAAATTCTTTTGTTAGCTACACTGGGAACTTGGGAGAGGTCAACAGGCAAAATAGAAGCCTTTTCAAAATGAACAACACACCCCAAGGCTCCCTCTAAGCTGTGGAGTCTTGTGAGCAGAAATTCTACTTGGTGAGTTACTGGCATTAAATCTGTGAGCGAGCCATTTGGCTCCTGCATACATTAGCCTGCTCTGGAGCCCACCTTCCTGAGCTGAGACAAAAATGCATGAGCTGGAGGCTAAAAAACTGTGAGCTAGCTCACACTAACTCAGCTTAGAGGGGACACACCACTCACACTGTACCATCAGCCCCCCCATACATATATCCCTCATCGATCTATCTTTATTGCTCATTCGTCTCACCCAGGCACAAACATGAAGCTGCCTAATATTGAATCATACTATCAGTTCATCGCTCTTGTCTACTCAGACTAGCAGAAGCTCTCTAGGGTTTCAGACAGAGGTCTTTCATATCACCATCTGCCGGTCCTTTATAAAAAAAAACCCCAACAACTGTAGATGCCAGGGTTAGAATCTGGGACCTTCTGCACGCAAGCAGAGGCTCTCCCACTGAGCCACAACCCCTCTCCCACCTCACTGCCTTGTCCACCTGATGTATGTTTCACAGCAGCCCCTCTGGATTCCTCCTCTGTTTTAAGCAGCTACAACCACCCATCTGGCACCAAAATAAACACTACACAGTAACAATGCAAACGGTTCTTGTTCTAGCCTGATCTTGTCCACTCGTGGAAGCTAAGCAGAGACATCCCTCGTTAGCCCCTGTATCGGAGACCACCAAGGAAACCCAGGGTTGCTACGCAGAGGCAAGCAATGGCAAACCACTTCCGTTTGTCTCTTGCCTTGAAAACTCTGCAGGATCACCAGAAGTCGGCTGCAGCTTGTTGGCACTTTTCTCAGCTCTGGACTTGTACGCTGAACCCCTGCACTAGGTGGCCAGAACTTGGGGCCTGCACATCCTCCAGCAGCCTCTAAAAACACATGCCCTGCCAGGGGGTCACCCCCTACCCACCTGTGTCCTTCCAATGGAGCATGAAGCTTCCGGAGGATCCATTACACAGTCACGCAGCTCCCTCTTTGTAACTGCAGACATTTCCAAACAACGCCGCATTTAATAACTCCCTGAAGGTTTATCTTCAACAGTCTCCAACGGCATTTGGCTGACGGCTGCATACAAGAGAGGTAAATGCTAAGGTGCTAAAGATTCCCCACTTTTCCTGTCCCATTACTTCCCTGGTATGCAAAGGTTTGCTCGTTAACTGTTGCTATTAATAGCACTGATCATTCTGAGCGTTAGCCATAGATGGATACGATGCAGGTACGTGAGCCCCACAGTAAAACCCACATTTCTCCCTGGTGTCATTACAGACAGGGGGGTAGATTGCGGGGGTTGCAGCGGGGTTAGGCGTAATCCTATTTATATTAACACGGCTTTGCGTTCCAAAAGAGGGCCTGCTTTACCTTGGCTCTACAGATGGAAACGCAGCCGCCCTTTGCAGGTAAAAGCTCTCGAGCAGTACTCCTTTCTCAAACCTAAGCCGCTGGCTGGATTCTTCAGACACCTTTAAGGGCAGGTGTAAAATCTTAAAAGGAAAGGTACCAGGAATCACCTCTCCCCAACCCCGTAGCCAAGAACTTCTTCAGGAGGGGGCACCAGGGTGCTGGGGTGGGCTAATTAAATTAAACTGGATTGATTTAAACTGAATCAATTTAAACTGTGGCGGCGTTTCCCTGACCCAGGGATGACACAGGTGAGGATCCTAGAGGAAGAGGAGGTGGGGGCAGGTAGGAGTCAGCTCTCACCTGGCAGGGCTGCCATCGTTGCAAGTGACCGAACTGCTGAGCAGCAAGTGGAGCCTCAGCTCCCGGAGCAGATTTGGCGCCGAGCAAGGGCACAGCAACCGCGCCAGATTTTTGATCCGAGCCGTGAAACGGCCCATGATGCCCTTGACAGAGGTAAAGTCCAATGGGAAGCGTTCCACCGGCTGCCCAGTCGCCTCACTCCTCGAGGGTGCTCGCCTTCTCGTCCCAAACCACAAACGTGACCAGAGGGCAAAGCTCCCTCTAAGCTGTGGAGTCTTGTGTGCAAAAATCCTACTTTGTGAGCCACTGGCATTAGAGTTGTGAGCCAGTGATTTGGCTGCTGCATAAATTAGTTTGCTCTGGAGCCCTCCTTCCTGAGCGGAGACAAAAGATGTGTGAGCTGGAGGCTAAAAAACTGTGAGCTAGCTCACACTAACCCAGCTTAGAGGGAACATTGCAAGAGGGGCACAGAGTGCACAGGGAGCCTGCCAGGGGTGCCACCAGCCCAGGTGCCACATGGGGCAGCAGCAGCTGGCTAGCCCCAACCCTCCCCTGCCCCCTCAACAAGGAGGAGAAGGGGAGGGGGAAAGGGTGAGTAAAAGGAGGAGGGGGAGAGACTTCACTTCCATTTCCTAGCCGAGAGACATTGCTGGTTTTGTCGGCCTTTCTTTCTTTCTGCGTTCACTAACTGCACAAGTCGACACAGAAGGGAAAACCACCCAGGGGATGAATTAAGATTGGTGTGGCGGGAGATTGGGGCAGGGATGCTGGAAATTCAATAGGAGGCACCGCCCTGTGTGCCACACCACTGGCTACGGCCCTGCCTGTAACTCTCTGAGCTGCTAAATCACAGCAGAGCTCTCTTTCATGAATTCCCTGCCAGCAGGCCTGTAGCTACAATGGGGATTTTGGAGGCTCTGCCCCCTTTCTTAAAGACACAGCTCCACGAGAATTTCTCCTGTAAATGCTTTTTTCAAGAATTTTAAAACTTTTTTAAAGCTGTGTGCTCCTTTAAATAGAGTGGGATGCTGTAGTTGACTAATTCCTGCATTGAGCCAGGGGGTTGGAGTAGGTGACCTCTAGGATCCCTTCTAACTATCTGTCAAGAAACTGGTCTCCTTTAAGAGAGTTTTTCTGCCCAAGTGTTAGCTTTCTTGACTACAGAAGGCATCACCCCCACCTGCTGGCTTGTCCTCAGAACTGTTGCTTAGGCTGGCAGAAGTGATTAAACAGCTCTGGAAACCAATGCAGGGTTAAACCAATGAAGGTTGCATTGGTGCAAAATCACCAGAAAGAACAGGGAGGCAATGAAGACGGTTAGAAGAGGCATGAGAGACTATTATTTTGTCTGGAGTGGCTACAGCGTTCCTCGCCCTCACTATTAGCTTGGCAGTAGTCATCATCCAGTCACTTAGTAACATCAGGCACCTAAGGAGATACGGAAAGGAGACCTGGGGAGGAGGATCAGACTATGACATTCCAGGTTCAAACTGTTGGGCCACCTTGCATCCGTTCTCTCTCAGCCCAACCTGCGTCACAGAGTCACTGCGAGGAAGAAACTCATATACCATACACTGCTCTAAACTCCTGGGAAGAAGGGCAGCAGGAAGAAGAAGAGGAGGAGGAGGAGGAGATTGGATTATACCCCGCCCTTCACTCACTTGGAGTCTCAGAGCGGCTTACAAACTCCTTTCCCTTCCCCTCCCCACAACAGGCACCCTGTGAGGTAGGCGGGGCTGAGAGAGCTCTGACAGAAACTGATCTTTTTCAAGAACAGCTGTGCCAGAACTATGGCTTGCCCAAGGTCATCCATCAGGTACAAGTGGAGGAGTGGGGAATCGAACCCTGTTCTCCCAGATTAGAGTCTACGCACTTAACCACTACACCAAACTGGCTCTCAGAAGAGCTGTGTTTGTGCTTTAATCTGGATTACATCATCAAGTCTTCTTGCTCTTGTCCTCTCAGGCCGTATCTGAAACTTTCTGGTTTTGCTGAGATAACGTTTTCATGATCTAAAATGAAAAGATGTCTTGTGGCTTCCTAACGGCTAACAGTTTTATGGTGGTATAAATGTTTGTGGGCTGGAATCCACTTCGTCAGAAGCAATGAAGGTCTGAGCAGCTCGGAGAGCGATAAGCATGCAATGAGAACTATAACATAACATTCCGCAGACCCGACATCAAGGGTTCACTCATCCCACCTCCCGGGCAGGAGATGGCAGCATTAGCTGACAACATAGTGCACATCTGAATAATGAATTCACTTGGCCTTGTGTTTTTATGTCCCAGCACCATTGTTTGTCTCTCTTTCTAGCCAAGTATGGATCTCTTGGTCTTTCCGTCAGTTCCATCCGTTCATCAAACCTCGCTTATGTAGGCGACCAAGCAAGTTTCTCTGTCGAGAGCACCCAGCTCCTGAGTTCAAGCTATTCAGGGTCCTGCCCACCCAGCTCAATGAGTCAAGCAATGAAGCTCAAGCCATTAATTGCATCAGGACATAATGTGGTTAAGGCCTCGCATGGTAGCTAAGCTCCCAGACATTATCTTAATTAGATGATCTCAGTAATCTGCGAGGCAGAGCTCGGTCAGTTCGCGGCATTGTTCTTGAAAGCAACCAGCAAGGCCACGAGGGAATAAAAAGTTCTACACATACATAACTGGAGAGGGGTTGGGAGAGGTCAGGCCTTCAAGGAATTACAGTAAAATCAAACTGGGCCTACGATTTAATCCTGGTACCCACCTGAAATTACATCCCAGTCACGTCTGTCAGTGAGTAAAAATGTCATCATTTCATTTCGGGGAGAGGCTGCGGTTCAGTGGTAGAGCATCTGCCTTGAATGCTGAAGGTCCCAGGTTCAATCCTTGACATCTCCAGTTGAAAGGACCAGGCAGGAGGTGAGGTGAAAGACCTCAGCCTGAGACCCTGGAGAGCCACTAAGAAGACAGCACTGACCTCAAGGGACCAAAAGGTATGACTCAGTACAAGGCAGCTTCCTGTGTTCAAGGTTCGCCTCCTTTCCAATTTCTCTTCAGGTAAGAATGCGATGGGTTAACTCCCCACAGGGCACTAACTTGCAAATGCTGCTAAGTGCAGTTGGCTTGGGAAGCTTGGAAGGGCAAACTACAAAGCACAAAGGGACACAACTGCTTTCCAAAGGGCAATCCAGAGACCTGGCAAAGGTGCTAGGTATGAGTTTGCCC
The DNA here is from genome assembly GCA_029233225.1 of Lepidodactylus listeri. Lineage (NCBI taxonomy): Eukaryota > Metazoa > Chordata > Lepidosauria > Squamata > Gekkonidae > Lepidodactylus > Lepidodactylus listeri. Next base: position 70,646,590 of record JARCFY010000014.1, on the reverse strand, counting down.
AGGAACCAGCAGGCAGAAACTCATGACGGGGAGCTGTCTATGTCAAAAGGGGTAGTGGCTGCATCATAAATAAAAGGTAAGGTGCTGGCAGCTGGACATCTATAGACTTCATTCTGCAAAGAACTAAGACTCTTGTGTGGCCCTAATTATTATTTATTTTTAGTGTGGCCTTCCATAGACCGGGGCCCCTAACCTTTTTGAGCCTGTGGGCACCTTTGGAATTCTGACACAGGGTGATGGCTGTGACACAAAATGGCTGCCACTGGAGGTGAAACCAGACACAAAATGGCTGCCACAAGAGGCGGAACCATTCACAGAGGAAGCCCAAGTAGAGGGGAGAAGAAGGGCAATTAAAAATACACCGGGAAAGGGAGGTGAGAGGGAACGAAACACTGTGGTGGCAGCTATCCCTGAAACAACGTTATATTAATCTGCATAGCTAGTTAGATCTTCAGAGGCCAATCAGAAACCCTGCTTGGTAACAGACTCGCCAGGCCCCACCCACTTTCTAAAAACACTTGGTGGGCACCAAGAAAGGTGTCGGCAGGTGCAAGGATGCCTGGTTTGAATTCCACTTTGTCCATGAGCTTGCTAGGCCATCTACTAAAAGCCATTCTCTCTCGACTTCAGCCCCCTTACCTATAATTTTGAGGAAGGGAGGTCCTAATACTGGGCTATTTTTACTTATTGTCCACTGACGGTTAGGGGGCAGAAGACAGACAGCATTCTGGAGCTATCACCTCCACCGCCACCAGACGGATATATTTGCTGCATCTAATTTAGTTTCACTCTGTCGCTCTGACAACAGGAAGGAGGCCATCAGCATGACCACGGAGGGGCTATGAAGTCTAAGACGCGAATCCATCTCAGAATTTCTCCCCAGCCTGTGATTATTCCCTTTTTCTGCTGTTACTGCTGTTCCCTGACCACCTCACGCTCAGCAGTGCCTAGCAACAGGTTCTGAAAGTTTAAAAATAGCTGGAACACTTCCCCTCTGATTTTTACCCTGTTTCCAAGGAGAGACGATCGGGGCACTGATCAAAGGAAAGATGGCTGTCATCCACAGTTTAACTGCTGTGGTTTGCATAAAAGCCAAGGGACCTTCTCTGGTTCATTTCTTAAGAGATCAGGCCGAGGCACCAGGGGTATGCCAGCTAGCAATTAAGAGTTGCATTTTCCCAAAAACCAATCCCCCTCCCCCCCCCCCCGCCCTATCTTGCTGGGAATTTGTTCTTTATCTCGACAAAAACCGCTCCGCTTCAGGCACCTGTCTAGTTACGCAACTCGTCCTGTCTGCAGGATATGAAAACCTCAGCAGTACAGCAGGGTGAAAAGTCCCGATGCAAAATCATTTAATTTTGTTAAAGATCAACAGCACTTCCTACTCTATAAAGCTGGATCCTGTCATTCGTCATCCTTCCCTCTGCCCAACCACTTAGGAAGCCAGTAATTTTTTTTTCTAGGACTTTTTAAAGGCGAGGGGTTTTAATTATAATTTATTTCTTCAAACAGAGAGTAAATTTCCATAAATTTCTCAATTCCCAAAGAACAGGCTCTGCCCTACGTGGCCAGACCTTGCTGACTGCTAAGGCCTCGGAGCGGATGCCTCTTTCATCAGAAATTCCAACTGGTTCCGCCACATCAAACAAATCAAAGGAGTGTTTGAATGCCTGTTAAATCATCTCTCTCTCTCTCTCTGCAACATCATTTGATGCTTTAGAGAAGGAAATAACTTTTCCCCTTCCCCTTTTCCCACATAGGTCCTAGTTATAGGGTCATGGCAAATGGAATTAATGACTTAAAAATATGGTCATCTTTCCTCTCTCAGACAGCTCCTGGGAGAAGCAAGATTTATATTTATTATTATATTTGATTTCTCCATCTCTCTGGGGAGTTCAGGGTGATCCGTATACACTAATTGTTTGAGGCTGGCTCAAGGTCACCCAATGAGCTTTACAACAGGGCAGGGATCCGCACCCAGGGCTCCCGAGGGCTAACTCTCCATCCACACAGCATGCTGGCTCACAGCTCACGACCAATGGCAAACAAGACTCTCTTCATAAATCCTCCATGCATGTAAAATCCCAGCTATGCCTCTAATGGCCGGAAGCATCTGCCTGACACTCTGAAAACAGATGGGCCAGCGACAGGCACCCCTTGAGAGAGTCGGGAATCTTTTAAAATGCACCAATCTTTTAAAATGCACCAAAAAATGCACGCTCATTATGTTTTGTGCTGTTTCTAGGTGGCTCCCATCAAGATTTGTCAAGGCCCTCCATTTTTAATAAAAGGGAAAAGAAAGAAGTAGAGATAATAAAATCAGCATTCCAGCACAATGGCCCCACAGGATATAATGGACCCGAATTTTTCAGAAATACCGAAAATTTTTGGATATCTATACCATACTGGTATTGGTATTCAGGTTTTTTCAGGTTTCCTGAAAAAATTCAGGTTCAATATACCCGGATCCGGAAAAAACGCATTTTTAACCCTGCACACCCCTCAATAGAACTTATTTCTATTCTAGAGAGCCAGTTTGGTGTAGTGGTTAGGAGTGTGGACTCTAGGAGAACCGGGTTTGATTCCCCACTCCTCCACATGCAGCTGCTGGTGTGACCTTGGGTCAGACACAAGTTTTCTCAGAACTGTTCTCTCAGGAGCAGTTCCTGAAAGAGTTCTCTCAGTCCCACCTAAATCACAAGGTGTCTGCTGTGGGAGGGGAAGGGGAAGGAGATTGTAAGCCGCTCTGAAACTCCTTTGGATTGTGAAGGGCGGAGTATAAATCCAATCTCCTCCTCCTTCATCTGACTAAAAGAGGAGTTGCTACAAAAAACCTGAATATAATTCAAAAGAAAAGACTCAAGCCTTTCACCCCAAATTATTTATCACCCAACTAAATTGTCACAGATTTCTGAAATTGTATTTCCTCAACAGAACCAAGAAGAGCGACCCACTAAAGATTCTATTGTCCAAGTCTCTGTTCCTTGCAACATGCTGCTTATGTCCGCCCTGCATCCTAACAGACCCATCCAGCTGGGAGGCTGAATTATTAAACCACCGCAAAGAGATGAAGAAGTGCTTCCAAAACAGCCGGAAAGCCCCCTAACTGCCTAGCAGAAGGACTAACTACTGCAGGGTGGGGGCTGTGCAATTCCCAGAAGGGAGCTGCCAGCTTTTAAGCTGCAACCACTCAGATCTAAGAAGATGCAGAAGGATGTCCTCGATCAGAAGCAGCTTTCAACAGGTGCAAAAGAGACCTTCCTTCCCTGGGAGGCAACAAAGACCTCTTTAAGCCAGGCCTGGCGGTGAATGGAATGGAAGGGTGGCCCACAGCCAGCCAAAGGAGACTGGCAGGGACAAAGGGAATCTATTCAGCCACCCCATCTGACAAAGTCCGAGATGCCCAAGTGCCAACCACAGACTAGCAGCACCAGAGCCAAATCCTCTTGAAACCACAAGTGGATTTGGGCTTAAATGAACACCAAGGCAAGGCGGGGATTACTTGTCAGCCACACGTTATTCCAAGTGTGTACATGTTGTATTGACGTACCTCCTCATTCATCGTCGTGAATGAAGATGCACCATTTTATTCAAAAGATAGATTAGTATGTTTTTAGTCTTCTGGAACATTAAGGATGCATTTTAAAATGTGATGAGAAAAGCCGTCAGAAGAGGAGAAGAAGGGAGAAGAAGAAGAGGAGGAGGAGAAGACTGGATTTATACCCCGCCCTTCACTCGGAGTCTCAGAGCAGCTTACACCCTCCTTTCCCTTCCTCTCCCCACAACAAACATCCTGTGAGGTAGGTGGGGCTGAAAGAGCTCTTTTGAGAACTGCACTTGAGAGAACTATGACTGACCCAAGGTCACACCAGCAGCTGCATGTGGAGGAATGGGGAATCAAACTGGGTTCTCCCAGTTTAGAGTCTCTGCTCTTAATCACCACACCAAAATGTATGCAAAAGAAACACACGCTCATTATGTTTTGTGCTGTTTCTAGGTGGCTCCCATCAAGATTTTTCAAGGCCCTCCTGACATGCCTGATGTTCGCAGGCAATAATTGCCAACCACGAATTCTACAGACTTAATGGGAAGCGCCAATCACTAGGAGACGCCTGTCACACGTCTGTGAAAATAGTAAATTCGGTAACACATACCAAAGAAGTATGCAATTAGCTGCATCCTCCAATTCAGGACATTTTCCCCATTTGATCCCCGGTGCCAAACTAGTTACTCACCCCTGCTTCACTCAGTCCTTGACACAGTCCTTCTTCCGACAGACCTCCTCTGCTAGCATAAGACAACTCACCTTCTGGTTCCAAGCACTTGGGTCTGGGACTGCAGTGGTTTCAAAATGAGGTGAACTCATTAGCAGCTGCTTTAAGAAGGTGTAGCAGAAATATCCCTGACCTGAATGGCCCAGGCTCGTCCAGTTTCACCGGATCCTGGAAGCTAAGCAGTGTTGGCCCTGGTTAAGTACTTGGATGAGAGACCACCGGAGAAGCCCAAGGTCGCTATGCCAAGGCAGGCAATGGCAAACCACCTCTGGACGTCTCTTGCCTTGAAAACCCTATGGGGTCGCCATAAATTGGCTGCGAGTTGACGGCACTTTCCACCACTATCACCACCAGAAGCAGTCTGGCCAGTGAGCCAAATCCTCCTGCACCCTCGCCCCCCCCCCCCCCCCCAGCATAACACACGGAGCAAAGTCTCCATCTGCAAAACGGGGATAATGGATCCGCTGCTTTCTGCTTCTGCTTGCACACTGAACCTGACTCTGCTACTTGCAACAAAATGAGACCAAACTTACATCTCGATGCCCTGATCTTTGGCCATGGAAAGGTGGATGTTTAGGAGAGAAGTTCTCAGACCAGGTTCAAATTCGGCCTTGCCTGCCCCTTGCGATTTATTAAAGTAAGCTCCTCTTCCTGCACCCTTCTTAGAATTACAAAAAAAGCAAAAGTCCAAAGAGCACCATATGAAAAGCCTCCGCGAACAAAAGTATGGCAAAAGGAAATCAGGTTTCTCCTCCCAGCCCCTCTCACCCCTCCTACACTGATGGCCAGCCCAGCCACTTACAAAAAGGACTGAGGGTTCAACTCCGGCTACCCAAAGGAAGAAATTCTAAAGGCGGCAAGCCATGCAGAAAATACACACACCCCTCTCTATGTTGTTGTTTCTTGTTCAAAATCAGTAGGTTAACAATATACTTAAGAGGACACTCTTGGCTAATTTTTTAAAAAATAACATTTATTTATGAATTTAAAGGTAAAAAAACAAAAAAAAAAACCCAAAAATTCAATGGCTTATGTACAAGGCGCCGCCTCAACTACCACAGTTAACATTTAGTGACAAAAACCAATTAATACATAACTTATTCAAACGTTACTAAATCAATCATGAGTTCAACCATTTATACCATTTGTTCCAATTTACAAAAAAAAATTCATCCTCTCTGCCTTTGAGTCTATTTGTCATAAGATCCATTTCTGCAACATCAAAAATTTTACAAATAACTTCTTGTTTATCGGGTATAGTTCCTAATTTCCAATGTTTAGCATAAACCATTCTGGCCGCCGTCAAACCATGTAAGAGAAAATAACGATCTTCTTTCGCAAAAATATCTGGGATAATGTTTAAAAGAAACATTTCTGGTTCTAATTGGAGCTTAGTCTGAGTTATATCTTGAAGGAGCTTTTTTTACCAACAACCAATATTTACGTGGCTGATTTTTGTAGGAATTTTGACAGCCCATGGCAAAAGGAGGCCATCATTTAAGACAGCAGAAGTCAAGGTTGACACCATGAAACATGTTCAGAAGACTACGGGAAGCCTCCAGATTGTGATGATAAATACCACCACCCAATCCATTCACCATCCTACTCCTTACTGGAAATTAGCACAAAGTAGGAGAAAAAATATTTTTCCGAAAGCTCAGCAGGAAAGCACCAGGAGACACACACACACACACAGAGACTTGATCGCTATTTCAAGCATTAAGAGGAGAATGAGAAAACTACCCACTTTTGATAGCGAAATACAGTTGCTCTTGGGTCTGGTCGAAGGACCACTGTTCGTGAAGAGAGCTCAGAAGCTCCAGATGGTCCAGAGTGCAGTGGTAAAGTCGCTGGGCAATGTGTTCCTCCAGTGCTCGAAGATCTTCATGGCTGCTGGCCACAGAAGAGCCGCTTGCATCAGGCAAAGCACTGTCGGTAGCAGAACAGAGCTGTAGGATCCAGTCCATGCACCTGAGACCGAGCATTGTGCGCTGGATGAGGAATTAGACTGAGATCCAGGTTAGAGCATCTTTTTGCGGGCAAGTAACTTTGATGAACTTGTTTCCCAAGAATGTTGAACTTGTATGGTTGGTGGAAACATCCCACAAAGACTTAAATGTTATTGGCACAATCTGATGTCCTTGGGGAAGTCATCATTATCATTGGAGCCAAAAATCCTAACTATAAATACACGCTGATGGGGTCTGAACTGGCAGAGACTGACCAAGAGAGAGATCTCGGAGTCATAGTAGACAACTCACTGAAAATGTCGAGACAGTGTGCGGCTGCAGTGAAAAAGGCCAACACTATGCTGGGGGTTATTAGGAAGGGAATAGAAAACAGATCAGCCAGTATCATAATGCCCCTGTATAAATCGATGGTGAGACCTCATTTGGAGTACTGTGTACAGTTCTGATCGCCACACCTCAAGAAAGATATTACAGCATTGGAAAAAGTACAGAAGAGGGCAACTAGAATGATAAAAGGGTTGGAACACTTTCCCTATGAAGAAAGGTTAAAGTGCTTGAGGCTCTTTAGCTTGGAGAAACGACGACTGAGGGGTGACATGATCGAGGTTTACAAGATTACGCATGGGATAGAGCAGATCAAGAAAGAAGTCATTTTCTCCATTTCTCACAATACAAGAACTCGTGGGCACTCCATGAAATCGCTGAGCAGTCGGGTTAGAACGGATAAAAGGAAGTCCTTCTTCACCCAAAGAGTGATTAACACATGGAATTCACTGCCACAGGAGGTGGTGGCAGCTACAAGCGTGGACGGCTTCAAGAGGGAATTGGATAAACATCTGGAGCAGAGGTCCATCAGTGGCTATTAGCCATCAGGTATAGATAAGAACTCTCAATCTGGGGCCAGTGATGCTCTGTATTCTTGGTGCTGGGGGGGGGGGCAACAGTGGGAAGAGCTTCTAGTGTCCTGGCCCCACTGGTGGACCTTCCTGATGGCCTCCTGGTATTTTTGGCCACTGTGTGACAAGAGTGTTGGACTGGATGGGCCATTGGCCTGATCCAACATTGGCTTCTCTTATGTTCGCAAGTCATTTTATCTCATGAAGCCAAATTCCATGTGTGGCAGAATGTACCTGTTCTGGCCTGCAGGCCCTGTTCCCACCTGGAGGGGCTTTTCTTCCAC